>OX243777.1:10410478-15410478 GCA_945859555.1 Megachile ligniseca | reverse complement strand
AGCTGACGCAGGGGCTGCAATCACCTAACGGAAGTACAAGTCCGGGAAATTAAAGGGTGACTGAGACTTCAACGACTTCTGGAAGTTGTATGCCAAAGTTATTTCTCTCGTCTCGATTTATCGATTCGATGATGCGATGATTTAGGATTTTAGGATTTTTAGACTTTGATTCCATAGGACTGTTGAATTTTGCAATTTTGGGACTTTCAGATTTTTTGGACATCGATACCCTAGAATTCTAGACTTTGCCATATTAAAATCTTCGAATTTTGGAAGTTTAGAAATTTGAAGATTTGAAGCTGGAATTTTTAAATTTTGCAATTACAGAATTCCAGAATTTTGGTTTTGGTATTGTAGGACCTTCTGGATCTGAAGTTTTGCAACATTCATATTTAAAAAACAAATATCAGAAGTTTGAGACTTTGAAATCTGTTAACTACGTCATACATAGAGCTATCACAAATTGTTAATAATACAGTGTCCTCTTTACATCACAGAAAATGAAAGACGTAAATTGAAAAATTGTTAGCCAACTGAACGTATTCATTCCGAACAGGTGAAACAATAAAACGTGATTACAGTGAAATGAAAGAGGAAATAGGGGTACTATAAGGAAATAGTAAAGTACCTTGATCCGAGATTTCACGAAACGAGTGTTTAGACCAATTTATAAGTCGAGTTTCTGATCGGATAGACACGCCTGTTCCGTGCCAGGGTTCTCCATTTGGTATTCGAACGGGATTTCGAAGACGACCCCTATTTATTCAAGAACGTTTCGACACCTTCGAGATACTTAAGAGACTCTTTCGCTCGAGTTCTCTCGACGTTGATCCTGGAGGGACATGTTCGAAGAAAATATATTTCGACCGTTTCGATCGCTGAATATCGGTACACGCACGGTTAACTAGCGCCTTCTTTCTCGTATATCGTGCACCGAGGTTACGTTTTCTCGGAAAATGAAACGCGAACAAACGCTGACTGAAATAAACACCAGAATCACGTCGCGTATTCTTATGAGGAAATACAGGTGTTTTTATGAGAACGTTTCAGTGCTCTATAAAGAAGCGCTGGATGGGATATTTATGAAAATGTAGGAAGTCGTTCAATATGATGATGCTATGTTGTTTAGACGTTTATTATTAATAGAATATTTTATTTTCTTTCGTTCGAGTAGATGAATTTTAGACACGGAAAATTTATCGTAGTGTGGAGACTTAAATTGTCAATTATCACACTTGAAATTCACAAATTTTCAACTCTTACAGTTTCAATTTTCAAATTCTCAATTCTCAAGCTTTCAATTCTCGAATATTCAATTCTCAAATTTTTACGCGAACCAATTTAAACCCGGAGTTACACGAACCACCCTGTTCGGTGTACGACACAGCATGCGGTGGGGGTTAATCCGAACGAAAATTGTAACCGTGGATCAGGGGTAGTTACATAATTAGGAATATTTGGCATAGTTGTTCGGCTGGAGGTCGGCTTTTTGTAGCGGTTTATACGTGCTTGGACAGGAGTCCTCGTTAATAATGCATATAAATTTATATTAAGCTTTTGTCCGTGCACGGTGCACGAAGAGAGGCGTGTAACGTTGAGTTATGCTGACGCGTGCTGCTCATTTCCCCTTAATTACGATATTGCTTATGTGCGGGGGTTGGAGGGTGGACGCAAAGATAAAGAGCACTTCCAAAAATGGGATTAAAATTTACAGTTATGCCGTCATAATTACGGCCGAGATGGACGGGAATGTTTCGCGAAAAACAACGGGCTCTATTAATAAACGCGAACTTTCATGAAATACAGTCTCATTACTGTTACTCCCGGAACGTGAAAAAGATAAAAGAGAAACTAATAAATAGTAACATATTTCGATCTCTGTCATTAAAAAGCTCGGAGATAATATATCGCTTCTTATTTCTATTATTTTTTTGTATTATCACATATGACAGTTTTCAAAAATAATCCTGTGTCATTTTAAATAATAAACATGAACTATTATTGAACTTTTTTCGAAATAAATTTCATTTCATTTTAAATTTTATCACTATAGTGTTATGTAATTTTACATACTATATCACATACGTATGTTCTGTATATGTTACGTTATCCCTTTTCACTGAAAATAAATGTACGTAATAATTTATTCGAAATAGAATTATGATTAATAAACTTGTAATATCAACGTAGTATGATTATAGCATGATTTTAATACAGGACAACAATTTCGATTTTAACGATTATTCGCCATATTGATTGAAATTATTTACGAATTTAAGATCGAAATTTGAAAATTATTAATTTATGAAATATTCATCGGGTTAAATTACTTTCGCACGAGATTAAAATTTAATATTTTCCGTTTTTATGAATAATATCTTTTAGTTAACAGAATTCATTAATTTTGTAATTTATCATTGCGTGTAATAAAGTTAAATGAAATTTCATACATATATCAAATGTTCACGCTGTATTTCTTCCGTACAGTCAACATCAAATTTTGCTTCTCTACATAAAATATAATAATCGTCAAATATTTTATACAATATAACAGTTGATTTTTAAGAAATTTTTAAGATACAAAAATTGGGGGTGGCTTAACAAGAACATTGATAGTCACCGAAAACTAAAAATATAGAAAAGTAAATTATAAAAGTATGAAAAGAAAGCCTACAATGGCGGCGAAATTAAAAAAGAGGAAATAAAAGACACGTAAAAATTCGCTCGCGCAGCAAACACGAAACATAGACACAATGATTGGAATGAAATCCCGTGGAGCCACACCTCCGCGTCTCCGTTTCTTTTCGCTTTCGGAATAAATCGGCGATCGACCTTTAACCCGTGCTGCCTTCCGATAATTTAGCTGTATCTCCTGACTCGGCTACGAGGTAGCGTCAGGGTGGGGTTGATAGGTCGTACCACCCCCTGCCGAGGGCGGAAGTCAAAAAATCGTCCCCACAAATCACCGAGCACAATGGTCCCGATTGTGTACGGTACTGTGCAACCCCTCCGACTCCTCTAACCCCTAACTAACTATCCCGCTGTAGTTCCGACACACGGACGGGCAAGAGAAGGGTGAGCCAACGGCTAGGGGGGTTGATGCAGGACGGCGGGGTAGCGGGGGGAGGAAATCTATTGCCGGAAGTGAGTATATTCAGCGGCGGTCTGCGGTGCGTGTATGGAAATTCGAGACCGCCTTCCTCGAGGAAGGGTCCTTCCCAAAACCCGAAGGGAATCCGCACGCGACGACAATTTTGCCGTGGCTCGGGGTACACGACGAAACGGGGACTGCAATAAGAAAGAGACGGAAAAGAAACGATAGAAAAAGGAACAACGACGACGGATGATTGTGCTGCGCTCTGCGGAAATAGTTTGATTAACGATTCATTTGTCACGGAATTGACGTATTCGGCATTTGCTACGGGAATATTGGTAATGAGGGGAAGATTCGACTATACTGTTAGTATAGATTGAAATATAACAGGTATTGAATGAGAAAATTGGCAACGAGGGTAAGTTTCAAATATACAGCTAATGTACGATTGAACTATTTGAGGCTCTTGTATTACTAGCAATTTTTCATCACCTCCATGGGTGAGATTCCAGTATACTGCTAGTATAAATTGGTAACTTGGTAATGAGAGTAAGACTCGAGTATACTGTTAGTATAGATTGAAATATAACAGGTATTGAACGAGAAAATTGGTAACGAGGGTAAGTTTCAAATATACAGCTAGTGTACGAAAATCTATTCGAGGTTCTGGAAACTTGATAGTAAGATTAAGATTTGAATATGTTGCGAATACACAATCGACATATTCAGCATTTAAGCTAAAGAACTAAGGATAAAACTTTAGCAGGCAGCATATACTTCTAGCAGATAGCACCAAATGACTTCGAACAGTCAAATAAATATTGACACTTAATAATTTTCATATGGTACATGTACGGATGTATAATTTTAAAGATCGATCACAAGAAGAAATGATCATGGTCAAATAAAGGATCCAGACAATACGGTCGTATTAAAGAACGCGTGCGAAAAAACGCAACGTGTGAGTCTCACGGTGTGCTCTCCGCTCTGCTAAGGTTACGATCGGCATAGTGTTCATACGAGGCAATTCCAATCAGAAATTAAGTCTGGGCCTATCGGAGATTGCGAGATGAATGGCCTTCGCTTTCTCCTTGAACCTTTTTCTACACCAACAAACTTCTAGGGTAAAAATGGAAGCGTTCTTGGCATAGCGAAGGGAGGGAGGAGGAGAACCGTGGATGGTGGTGGGACGCCTGATTCATATAATGAAATGTCTGTGAGATGATGAGCTTGGAGGCCGGTAAGTATAGCGTTGAGTCGTGGCCCGTGACCTCTGTCGGAGAACGGGCAAGAAAAATGCGGGGAAAGGGAAGGACGAAGAGAATGATGTCGAAGGAAGTAGATACAGTGGACTCTAGTTATATTACCAAGAATTATACGAGTTACGTAAACTTGTAGATTGGTAGATTGGTAGATTGGTAGATTGGTAGATTGATAGATTGGTAAATTGGTAAATTCGTACATTAGTAGATTGGTAGATTTATAGATTTGTGGATTTATTGATTTATGGATTTATGGATTGATAGATTGGTAGATTGGTAGAATGCTAGATCCATACATTCATAGATTCATTGAATAGTACAACAGTATATTCCTAGATTCCTGTTGATATTAATTGACCAAACGTTACTTCACAAAAGTAAGTGACAACAATTACAAATTATATATCTCATTAGTATTCTGTACTTTGTAACTATAATTATACTCTTATATCAATCATATACAACTCTTAATAATTGTGCCTTAAACAGACGACTCAACAAGTACACCCGTTAAATGTACCCGGAAAAAGAACGGGGAAGCATTCCATTTTTTCGTCCGTTTCCAACGCAAATGCGCAGCACGACTCCCCTAATCGGAAATATCGGCATCGTATAAATTTCATTATAATCCGCTTACACGAACGGCCCATCCAGTTTCGTTTTTACAATCGGGAGCACGCGAACGCGTCGATCCGCTTGATTTTGTTTGCCGGTGTAACACTCCGTTGATGGACCGCCGTTGATGGGAGCACATCAAACTATGATTTGGTATTTAGTCACCATTAGGGACGCATTAGCACTGATTACACGTGCAGCTACCTACAGCGTATCCAGCGTGTACACGTGCACGCGTATACACGCGTGTATATACATTAACCCAGATACATCACCGTCACGGACTCGTCGCGTATATTCTCAGCGAGACACCCAAATGTTTGCACGCCCATAATCGACCGATCTGCCTACAGATTTTCCATGAATTCTTTATTCGACGTTTACTTTCGGCAAATCTGTTTAACGCGCGAAAAGGACGGTGTAATTGCAGTCCGTGGATGTTGAACTGGACCGCTATAAATTTGCAGCATTAAAAGGCGTGTTCAAATTTTCATTATATAATTTATTAGCTACTAACATATAATCAACATCAAATTCGAAAATATTGTAAATTTTGTAAATACTGTTCCAAAGAAGAAGAATAGTTTGAACGAGTAACACTTGCAGTCCCCTTCGTTCCTCTAATTGGGTATCTTCCATCTTTATTCGTTTGATTAAAGAACTGATATACGTTTGACAAGTCTAGTCTAACTAAATCACAACATATCGGTATGGACAACGTGTTACCGATAATCTCCAATTTCTGTCATCGAGGCGCACACAGTGGGTTCAGCTTTGTGTGAGGTTCCTGATTAGCGTGCGTTCAAGAATGTTGATCATAAGCGTGGTCAGCATCTAATCAATCCCCGTGTGTTTCGAACGGCGAAATAATTGGAGCGTCATCGCGTCGAGATTCCGGCTTCCATTAACGTCTTACTGTTCCCGAAGGAACTTTGTGCACACGCGAAACGCGATGAATCGTCGAAGCCAAGCAACGAATGAGAGAAACACGATCGTTCCGGTCGGAACGCGGCGACTTATAAATCACGATAATATCTCTGTTCGCCGCTCGTAGAGGGCAACGAATAATTATTTGCATTAACATCGCGATATGTAATTGCTCTAGCGAGATATAGCGTGCTCGCGTTCACGAGACTCGGCTAACCTTTCACCTATCGATCCTCTCCGCGTTCAGTCATCGATCTCTCTTCGATACGTTATTTATGGATCGCTCGGCTACGCTATGCAAATAATATCGTTGAGAAATGTATTTTAATTATATCGCCGTTTAAATCCGAAGGATTTGCGCCGCGATTTTCTTTTTTTCGACGTGCGGCGTGTTCACCGCGGGAAACGATTAATTAAGTTGATTATCTGGAAGCATCGCGCCAGCCACGTTTAATTGGGTGTATGTTAAAGCGATCTGGATTCCTTGCTCGGTGTTTAGGATGACGTGTATCGATTGAAATCTTTGCGCGTGTGCTATTTTGTGCTCGACCGTTGTTTATTTCGATCGGGACCACATCCAGGGACCTGGACTCGGCTGTGCACTAGTATGCAACAATATTTTGCAAGTTTAAGTATTTCACACTCTGAAAATTGGATAGTTAGCTAGTGGATAGTTTACAAATGTAGTCATTCAAATTTGCAGACATAAATTATGTCGGATCACGTATCACCGCTCGTAGCATGTACACGAGTGGCCTTGAACTCTTCCACGTGCATTTAACCCTTTACAACATCGTGTCACTCGTGGCACACTACAGTTCGTACTTGATAAACCAGACTCGTATTTTCATTTTGCCTTCACTTCTAATTATAATCTCTACATTCAAAGATCGTTGAATCCAGAACCTAACTTTTTAACTTTCTTTACTCGTCTTCACATTGTAGCAATAATTAGTCATTTATGCATAACGCAAGTAAGGGCTTAACTTGCCCATTTCTAATAAACACGATAAAGATTCCAATTGTCGTCGTCCAAAAACTAACCTCACTATTTATCCTTATTATTAACCTCAGCCCTCCGAGAAGAATATTAGAACCGAATAATATCAAACCTAGCACATAATAATCAAAATAGAATGAAAGAAAAGATTACCAGCCGAATTAGAAGAAATAGCAAAGTGTCAACCGAAGGTGAGCACAAAGATGGTGCGGCAAGAATAAAAGTGTGGGGTCAGCATTACGCGTCAGTGTATTTTCGCAGGATCTAAGGTCGGTGTTTTAATTGAATCGACTTGTCGGCGACGTTGGCGATAAAACGAAACTTAAGCAAAGGTTGATCATTCATTCTTGGGTTGGTAATCGAGGTCCGAAAACGGCGTTATCCAGGACGGTTGTTATTAAACGGAAGGCCATCGGGTCGCCATCCCACGAGACGTATCGTTCCAATACCGCGTTAACGAGTTCTAATGGGAGTTGGGAACGATAATCGTCGCCTCGGAGCGAGTCAAAGTTTTCTTTCTAATTAAGAAACAAATAACCAGAGTTCACGGTTGGCCCGCTTTCCGAGCAGCTTCGTTAATAAACGCAGCCCGGTTATTAAACCAGAAAATTAACGTCTGCCTCGTACGGGGAGAAATAGAAAGGTCGGATAGACGGTAGAATAGAGGGAAGAGAAAGAGGGTTTATACGCGTACTGTTACGACGGAGAAACCGCCATGATATCCATCGATCGATTCGGCCATTCATAAAGACCGTTCCATTCTTGCCCGAATTCGACGTAATCCCCCCAAGTAGATGTTCCTGAAATGTGAACCTCTTAATTGTGACGTCTTTTATTGATGATCGTTCGTCTGACATTGCTTTGTACCAACGATTACAATCGTTATCGATTAACCGATCGTTCGTGAAATTTCACTCGGAAAAATTTCAGGAAATTACTATCAAGCAACAAGTCCTGGTATAAATTTGACGAACAAATGGAAGGACTAATTTCGTAATATAATACAATTTACGGCGATAAAATCCTGAAACAAAATAGTGGATCCAGAAAATGATTTCCGAAATTGAAGTAGAAGTTATTTACAAATTAAGTGTCTTATTGATACTTCCTAATATATGGATATTATCGTTGAAATATCATTAAGGCTAATGGGAGTGACTGAAGTTGAACGGTAAGTTTATCGTTCAAGTCTATTTATTCTTATTTAAACTTCAAACAAGTTCTCGTTTCAAGGAAGTGCCTGTTTCAACTCCAAACAAGAGTAAATAAAATAAAATTACGCGTTACATTCTACTTCACTCGCTTCCATTCGCCTTAATCTTATCTTAATAATGTTAGGTTGTTGCATATCGAGTAAGCAATTTCGAAACTGGAAACTCAAACCCAAATCGATGATATAAAGATATCTTGAAATAACATTATCGTTATCTTAACGTGAGTCTTAATGCTCAATGAAATAAATCCTTCGTTCACAATCGTAATACAAAATGGCTGGTCAAAAAACCTCCAGTTTCAGAAGTTCAAAAATTAAAAACTCCCGAAGCATTTAAAGCTTTGAAATCCTACTTAACATAAAACCTGAAATGTCTAAAATTATAAAAATTCTGAATATCAAATTCCCATCATTCAAAAATTATAAGATAACCTAAAATACTATATGGTATAATATGATCTCATTGTAAAAATGAAATAGGAAGCACAAAGAACAGAAGAGACAAACTGCTGAGCATTGGTTGGTTTAATTGGTCGATTGAAAACCGACGAAGCCTAATAACGCGGCATTACAAGCGTAGAATGACGAAGCGATTGGGCATAGCATTATATCGTGCGTTTACAGAGGAGAAGATATCGTTCGTGGTATATCTACCGGCCAGATCGGAACTAATTCGATTTCAAAGAGATCATCGAACCACGTGCTCGAGAAACGAGCCCTCGACAATGGAAAAGTGAACTGTGGAGGATGGTAAGCGTGCCGTTCTCGTGCCTGCACCATTAATCCTCGTTCCGATTCAGGTGTTACGAATATCGGCTCCAACAGATTTTCACCTCCTACAATTCCAACGATAACGGGTTTGCAATATTCAAATCATACTGTAACGTGGAATTTCTAAATTGAACGAACTGAATTTTGTGTGATTTCGAATGACATATTTGTGGATGTAAACTTAGGTGTATAATACTGTAAACATTATTACAAATCTGCAATAGTTTGAGTAGCAAAGCTACATTCTACGCACTGCAAAGAAAAATTGAAATAAATAATTTCGTAAATTATGAAATGTTATTTTACATTTAATACCTCAGAAAGTTACAGTAAATCCTGTAACGCACGCGCAATAAAGAATTAAAACAAAGAATGATTTCGTGAACGTAAAGATTAATAAATCCGATAAAAGTTACCCTGACCTGAAAAGCAAACGAAATCGATTAACTTTGAACAGTATAAGTTCGTCGAAATCTAATAACGTTCTGCTATAGATGATTAACGCAACCATTTAAGAATTTAAGAATAAAGAAGGATACAAAGAGGATTTCCCAGGGTGCAAAATTATCCGAGGAAAGTTTCAAAGACGTATTTACGGAATTTAGAGGGCTTAACGATCCTGGGTATACTCTTTTCGAGAGGTGCTCGATATTTAAACACCCTCTCGGGTATACAAAAGAAGAGGTCCGAGTGCACGTAGGAGTCGTTTATGGAGTTAGGTAGCTTAGGATAAGGCACGTTCTCTGTAATTACGTCGGGATGTGATAATTACGAGGATGCTGGACACTTGTACGCTCTGTAACGAGTTTTCTTTCATCTGTATATACCGAGTATCCAGCTAACGTTTTTCTTTCCGTTGTCTAAGAGACCTAAGCAGTTTACGCCACACCCGATTCGCGTTACTTGTTCTTTAAAAACTAATGTTCTTAACTATGCGACTACTTTTTAGGAAAGGTCTATTCCTAACTGTACGCTTCATTAAATTTTCTGAAATCCAAAATTGACTTTATGGATGCATTATCTTCAACCCTTTCTTGTACTATTTAGTTGGGGTTGTTAAGTTCTGTAGGTTTTTTAGGTTTGGGTTCTCAAGTTCTCAAGGTCTCAACTGCGAAGTTATGTCGTCCACGTCTCAAGTGCTCAAATTCTCAAATACCTCAATCTGTAAAGTTCAAAATTCTCTAATCCACCAATTTCGAAATCCCCAAATTCTCAACTCATCAACTTCTCCCATTCATCAAATTCTCAAACCCTCAAATTCTCAAATCCCCAAATTCTCAAATCCTCAATTCCTCAAATCCCCAACTTCTCCCATTCATCAAATTCTCAAATCTCCAAATTCTCAAATCCCCAAATCCTCAAATCCCCAAATTCTCAAACCCCAAATTCTCAAATCCCCAAATTCTCAAATCCCCAAATTCTCAAATCCCCAAATTCTCAAATCCCCAAATTCTCAAATCCTGAATTCCACAAATCCCCAAATTCTCAAATCCTGAATTCCACAAATCTCCAAATTCTCAATTCTCCAAATTCTCAACTCTCCAAATTCTCAAACCCCCAAATTCTCAAACCCCCAAATTCTCAAATCCCCAAATTCTCAAATCTTCAATTCCTCAAATCCCCAACTTCTCCCATTCATCAAATTCTCAAATCTCCAAATTCTCAAATCCCCAAATTCTCAAATCCCCAAATTCTCAAATCCCCAATTTCTCAAATCCCCAAATTCTCAAATCCCCATAACTTCCAAATTTGTCAACTGGGTAGGTACTTCGAAAGCTTTTAAAACTTGAAAAATTAGAATACATTTCAAATTGCAAAATCAGTGCATTCGAAAAGCAGAAAGTTATAAAATAATTGAAAATTGTCATGTATTCCTTACTCGAGTGTACTTAGTTAACGAATATACGATGATCCACGTTCCGTGAAGTTAAGAGAAACACGAACGAAACCACGACTCAGCCAGGTAGGACTTTAATGTCCCTATGCGTACTTTTTTATTAGCAGGACGACGCTATGAATACGAGCGACCGGAAGAACGCTGAAGAGACGTGGCTGTCATCGGAGGGTAACCTCTGCGAGAAAGCAACGGGGAAGAATGCTTCTCGGGATACTCTTTTCTTTCTCTTTTTTTTCTTTTCTTTTTTCTCTTTACTGCTTCCTCGACCAACTTCGTGGACAACAGTTTGATTCTATTCTTGTGGAGCCGACGGTTAATGCATTTATCTATTGCTCTCCGACAAAGTGGACGCATATATTCCCTTTTTAGACATATGTACAATTCGGTGCGTTGCAAATTTGCTCTTTCAGATATTTAGTATTTTTTTATCTCATTATTTTTATAAATGGACATCTGCTTATTTACGAATAACTTTTGACAATTTTTCAGGTTATTTCAATCTTTATAGAATGTTATACAATATTATGTCTTAAGATTATACAATATTAACAATGTTACTACTATCTGGAAAATTGTAGGTTAAGAAGAGTGAATCTATAGTGATAGAAAATTCGTAAGTCCCCAAATTCTCAAGTTCCTAAATTCCCAAATTCCACAACAACATTTCAACCGACCTCAAAATACGAAAATAAAAAACAAGTCAATGAATAAAATTCTCCCCATATTTTTCCGTATAAATAACAGTTGAAATAATGATGAGACTAGGCTCGCAAAAGGGTGGAAAAAAGCATCACAGCGACGGGATATCGGTTTTCCTAAAGTCGTGTGTATTCCACGAGTTAATGAAGATATTATCTTCGATAATTTAACGACGACTAAATGACTGGATAATATTCGAGCTCCGTTGGTTCATCGATCTTGTCGCCAGGTGAAAGTAATTTGTCGAGTTAGCGTCCTTTTGTCGGCCCTTTCTGACGCATTACCACTGAAAGCGGTTCGCTGATACGATGTACAATGTAAATCTGTGTTGATTCTATGTAGAAATTGCTGGAGCACAATCGATATTCACACACACGTTTATGTCACGTGAATACGTAAGTTTCTCCATGAATTCTAATATATTGATGATACCAGACACAATTTTTACTAATGCTTTTATAAATATGAACATGAAAAATGCTTTATTATAAGTGTCTCTATAAACATGAATCTTAAAAATGTTTTTATAAATACGAATATCATAAATGTTTTTGTAAATAGAATATTATAAGTGCCATTATAAAAACAAATATTCTAAGTGTTTTTATAAATATGAATATTACAAATGTTCATGTAAATATGATTATTTTAAATATTTATGCAAGTATGAACACTACAAATATATATATGAACATAAACATTAGAAATATTTATATAAATATGATCATTATAAATCATGCATGTAGATGTGGCCATTTCTAGGGTTCATATGAATATGAACATTTTAAGTGTATATGCAGATTTGAACATTAGTAGAGTTTATACACATATGAGCATCACAAGTGCTTGCACGAACACGAACCTCACAAATATTTCTATAAACATGAACATAATAAATATGTATAAACAAATAATGTTCGAAACGGTAATATGAAGATAATAAAAATGAAAGTGCAAGTAAATAATTATTTTTGTAAGTATAAATGGCAGCAGCGTTTGACGTTCGTTGGTATTCAGGACAGGCGTCTAGTTCTCGCCACGTGCATTCGAGCGGCAGCTCGTTTACTAATTATTAATAAACTAATTGTGGCTTCCATGGAGGCACGCCTTTCTCACGTAAATCAAGACATGCCGTCGCGATGAACGGCCAGGTGGAAAGAGGGGAGGCCCTTTAAGCTTTACTCTCGCTCACTCATTACGCATCACGTGTGAAATATTTATGCACGCGTGCGTGCCTTCCGTTTCCATCGTGTCCCGTATCCAAGTAAGAACTCGTAACAACGTAATTTCAAGGATTCGCAAATCCTGAATAATTTTACGAGCATGAGCACCGTAAATGCAAATTGCAATTCGTAACGAGCTAAGCGGCCGGGGATACTTGTGGCGTACGCTGGCGGTCTGCTGGCCTACCGAACGGATAATTGTCCTGGACCGGGAAAATGATGCTGACTAGTTTTTAAGGGTGGGCAGTTTTTAAGTTTGAATTTGGAATATTTGGAATTTGGGGAGTTGGGGATTTGAGGAGGTGGAAATTTGGGGAATTGGAGATTTGAGAAGGTGGAAATTCGGGGAGTTGGGATTTGAGAAGGTGGAAATTTGAGGATTTAGGGATTTGAGAAGGTGGAAATTCGGGGAGTTGGGATTTGAGAAGGTGGAAATTTGGGAAGGTGGAAATTTGAGGATTTAGGGATTTGAGAAGGTGGAAATTTGGCGATCTGGGGATCTGAGAGGGTGGAAATTTGAGGAGTTGGGATTTGAGAAGGTGGACATTTGGGAATTTGGGAAGGTGGCGATTTCGGAATTTTAGAAGTTGGAGATTTGAGAATTTGAAGAGTTGGAAATTTTGGGGGATTTCAGAATTTAGAGATCTAGGAATTTGAGGATAGAGGAATTCGAGAATCTACGTATTTGGGGATTTAAGAAATTGAAAATTCCAATACTTCAAATCTGAAAAATTTCAAAATTTACTTCCTAAAACAATCACCCTAACTACACATTAAATAACATTTACTGTTCGATTTTTCCTCGACAACGACAAAACGTTTAAAACATTGAAAAAAAGATGTTCCTTTGATATGATAAAAATTTACAGACGACTTCTTCAGGATATGTTATAAAATAACACGACACTTGAAGCGGGTTGGATACACGATGTAATAAATCAAAGTCGATGGAAACGTAGATTGCTTTGAGCTTGTTACACCCCTTTTCGTGCTGCACTGATTGCTCGATTGTTCTTCTGGCGAGAGTTCTTATCGAGAACTAAAACGATTTATCGAACGCTACACAGTGTTTACAAAGAATTAACTAAACACATATACCGGAAACAATTTTGTCATTTCAATTGGTAACTGCGACCAGAAACATTAAAAATACAGTCTAACGTTCTAATAATGATTGAACACTTTCCTTCGTCAATTATTTTCTCGTACAGAACATTAGTTTTGAATAGTAATATTAACGTGATCATGACGCGATCATAACATGGTCAGTCTTTTAATATACCCTTTTGTGTTATATTTTTGATGTTATATTCTTTTGACACAAGTTCTGTTTTTTATTAAAAATTAATAAAAAATATTTGTACAATCTTCAAACAAGAATTAAATAATACATTTTTATTTATTACTATGAAATTTTGATGTGTAATGATGAAATTATTTTAATTAAATGATAATATTGTTCATTAAAAATGATAAAAATATTAATTTAGAAAATAATTCTTATTCATAAAGTACAATTCAGTGACCACCATATTTGTCATAAAAATGCAACTAAAGATCTGTAAAACAAAAGATAAATAAAATGACACGAAACTCAAGACGGCAATATAACGAGAGACTGTATATAATTGACAGTGTGTATAAAATTTGAGAGTAATAATTTCGTTTGTAAATCGAAATAGGTGTAAAAAATGTGAGGTGTGTCGATTGTGTTATCGACGAGTCGTTTACACGTTACACGCGGGAAAGTCAATAATTTGTACAATCTTTCGCCGGCGATAACTTACGTACATAAACGAACGGTCGTAATAAGCCACGCCAGTACGTGATTTATTGCCCGGCCAATACGTATTGGGTGTATATCTACCTACGTGTCTAAACGGCTATGCAATTACAGTTATATCAGATGAAGACTGGTTTCCACTCCCTAAACATCATACATCTTGAAATTGGCCGTTTACTTTATTGCCCACGTTCCTAATGTATGTACAAATCCCGAACGGCGGGAAAACGCGACGATCGTTGCTGTTTCTTGTTAAACGCGAGAACCTCATTCAATTTCTATGGTAATTTCTTTTGCAGAGGCGCGAACAATGCGGACAAACGATCGAAAAATAATTGAAAAATCATCGCGAAAGATAACGACAAAATGGCGACGCGAGAGCCTCGATTTTGACAGATTTGTTTTATAACCTGACGCACGAACGTGTTAGCGCGCGGAATACGATATTAGTTCCTATATTGCTTTTATACATATATGTAACAGCTAAAAGGAATTAAAAATTTCGAACCGATGGAATCTACTTTTATCGATTTTTAGCTTGCTATATTTATTATTTTATACAGGGGTTTCGTTTCTTGTGGATTTATTACATTATTGTTTTTGATGGTACAAAAGTTTAGAATGACGAATATGATGACTTCAGATTGGTTTTTCAATGTCCAAAACTGTTAGAGTTTAAAAATTTTGAAGTTCCAAATTCGTAAACGTCAAAAATTATTAAGTCCAAAAATCCTGAAGTCCTAGAGTCCTAAATTTCTACAAATTAAAAAAATTCTGAAACGCCCCAAAACATAAAATGTACAAATCCAAAGACGACGTTCCTCCATTTTCCTCTGCTATGCGTCTCCAGCACAAAGTATGCCACAGAAAATTGCAAAATAAAAAAGCCAGAACCAATAATTTGCAAATAATCGGTCGTTCGATCAAAATTTCTAGAATTACTCGGCAAAAATTGTTTGGTCGTTGTAACGCGATGTAATGACTGATGTTTATCGAGAACGGATGTGACTATATGTAGACCGGGTGGTAAATTTCGCGGGAAACATGAAATTCAATCTTTCAATGCATAAGTATGGATCCGATCGAAGAAAGTACATACCCAGCCGGATATTTACTATCGCGTGTTACCTTATCGAACGATGCAATCAAATTCGACTGGCTAGTCTCTACGTATGTTCATGAAACGTTTTCGTGGACCCACAATGAACGGCTATCATTTCTGTGTTCATCAAGAACGAGTCACGATCGAATTGCGCTGACGCTTTATTAAACGCTACATATTCTTATCGTAACGACACGCGACTTCAAATTATGCTTTGATACCGGATCTTTATCTTTATTGTAGTTTATACTATACATTGTTAATGCGATGTATTAACGTTGTTATATGGTAATGTTACAAGCGGGCTATTTGAAAGAGGGACTGTTATATTAGAATTTTTTATGAATTTGATGCATTTGATGAATTCGATGAATTCAATGAATTCAATAAATTTAATGAATTTAATATATTCAATGAATTTGACGAATTTAATGAGTTTGATGAATTTAATGAATTTAATGAATTCAATGTGTTCAATGTATTCAATATATTCAATATATTCAATGTATTCGATGTATTCAATGTAGTCAATGTACGCAATGTACTCAATGTATTCAATGTCTTCAATGTACTCAATGTGTTCAATGTCTTCAATGTACTCCATGTACTCCATGTACTCAATGTACTCCACGTACTCAATGTACTCAATATATTCAATCTATTTAATTCCTTTAATATTGCAAAACATCAATCTATCTGATCTACAAATTACAAGAAGGAGAACCTCTGTCAAGTACCACATATGAACCTCTCATTCTACCCAAACACACATGTTAATCTTCACAATTAAAATGGCGGACGAGGAACGTACCCAAACATACAAGTCTGCGTTCTCTATAAACGAATATTAAAACTTAATCATTTCGAACTTCCCCCACAGATCTAACTTATATCTAATAATTAAACTATCAGAAGACGTAACAATCAAGACGATCGAAAGAGGTGTGGAGTAGTAGAGAGTACCAAGGAGTATGATTTCTAGGCAGAGGGAAGAAAGAAGATACTGTTGCCTGAAAACGCTGCCCACGTCAGCGTAAAGCCCGAAATCGTTGGAAATTAAATTTTTCCCCGGAGGTGGCCCGACCGCACGGGCCACAAATTCATAAGATTCAATATGCTACGCGAGCGAGCAGGTTGCCAGGTCTGGGATGGGGCAGACTCTGCGACGATGTTAGCGATCTCGGAGCACGCCGAGGGGGATGAAGGGAGGATGGGAGGACCGCAAACGGGGTACGTTTTATAGTTTACATCGAATACGTGCCCTTCCTTCGCAGGTCCTCGCGGGACCAGCTACTTTTACCCACACACTCTTTTCTTCTACCCCCTCGACCTGTCTCCGCGCCGCTGCTGCATGTTTACCCCCGCGATATATATGAACTAATATCACGTGGCACATGATGCCAACGCAGCGCTCACCCCTCTTCGCCACCAACGGAATGAGAAAATCAAAATTGTCACTGCTTTTTAATACCGAACGTTTGCTGCCAATTATTTAACCCTATCTGGTGACACACGCGTTGGACCAAGTCACCTCTCGAAGGGTTAACATAAAATATATGAGATCAAATTGCATGTTCTGTGAGAAACACAAGGAAGATACAGCACTAGGTTGCTTTTCGTTTATCTGATAGCATGGTCGCGGTAACTGATCGCCCATCAGGTCTGAGCGCGATCAGTTACAGCGGACGGTAGTTGATTTCGAGGATCTCTAGGATTTTAGTTGTAATTAATCATCTTCAAAGAAAGACATACGATCGCACGGGAAATGTCGTTCATGTGAATCGAGTGTTAACACTCAGTTTACAATGGAGGAATAAATTGATCAGACTCGGCTCGAGAAGTCCGAATTCTGGCAACACTAAACGCGTTAATACAAACCCGATTATTTCCATCAGATTATCAATCGGATCATAGATTCTAGCGATACTCGGACCAAACCCGAAGTACCGTTCATTTCCGAAGGCGCCGGCCGATCGTCGACGCGGCCCGTTAAATACAAACAACGGAATTCACTTCGATTCGATCGTGAGCGTTTCGAAGTAGGTAACAGCCATCTCCTTGCCGCCATGCGTACAGTCAACGGCAAATCTGAATTCCCTAGGGACGATATGGTGAGCGGGGATGGAGGTTCATAGGTTGACTCTTAGAAATATGGAAGATTAGGGATTTGGAATGTTGGGGATGAGTTGGGAATTTGGTCACCTTGCGATTTGGGGATTTTGGCAATTTAGAAATTTTGAGATTTGGAAATCTACGGATATGGGACTTTAGAAAGTTTCAAACCTAGAAATTTAGGGATAGAGGAATTTGGGGATGTAAGGATTTGGAGACATAGATATTACAAAATCTAGACATTTAATGATTTAGGGATACAGAAGTCCAGAAAATTGGGTTCTAAGAAATTAGGGATCTGGGGATCTCGGGGTAGGTAATTTAGGAGTATAAAAAATTGGAATTGTGTAAGATTAAGTAATTGAAAATTTGAAGAATTGAAGAATTGAAAAATTGAAAAGTTACAGAAAATGTGGAGTTTAAGAAAGCCTACGTTGCATCCGAGTGTACCTTCGAGCCCTGCGAGCCGTGTTGCGTTGGTTACAGCGGAAATAATGTCGGTGCACTTTGAAAGTAGAGGAGGGACGAAGGTACGCGGAACAAACGTCGAAAGAACGGAGATAGGGAACTGTGTGAGTAGGTAAGAGTATCGTGAAAGAGAGACGGAGGAGGTGGGAAAGAAATAGAGGGATAGAGGAGGAAGGGCGAGAGAGTGAGTGGTTTGGAACAGGGGCGAGAATATTGGTTGACTTGTAATACCGAGAGTGAAGGAGCCAGGGACCCGACGAATATTAAATATATTATTACATTCATTCTCATTTCCCTTTTAGTCCCGGCTATGCCTGCTGTTCGCCCCTCCTACGTGTCTAGCAACGTCTTCGAGTTCACTTTGTACGCAAACAAGTCTCGAATCGAACCCAATTTCTGAATTTTTGGAGACCTAAAGGTCTAAGAGTTTCTGAATTTAAGAACGTAAGAACTTGGTGATCATAAGATTTGGGTATCTGTGGATATGGGAATCTAGAGATTTAACCACCTAAGGACAAACCTGGTAACATAGTAAAACCAGAGAGTTGACCTAGGGAGTTACGAGCTTTATGTCAGCCGAATCCATAAAACTGAAATAGTTAACGTTATAAACTCAAAGTTATAGTAATTATTAAAATATCCAATCTCTGACGGTAACCAAGTACAATATCCATAAAAATAATAATTTTGAAAAAAGAAAATATGAGACATTAAAACGATGACACGTATCGCAAAAGACGATCGAAACGTAGAAAATGATGAGGCCAAGAGAAGTATGACGCATTCATCGAGTATGTGTATTCGATGCAAACACATAATCGAGGGTATTAAACGTAATTAACTACCCCTGTAAGCATGCGGCGCAGATACACGAACAGAAGGGGTCTATCGATATATCGATCGATCGGCACGAGTACGTAGACTGTGGACGATGAACGTGTACTGAGGCCCTTCCCATTAGCGTACCAGAGCCACACTATCGTCCCTCTTTTACCTTTACTCGTCCCACTACCCTTTGTTTTCTCTCATGGGAAATACATCCTCTCCTTTCTAATTGTTTTGCCTCGTCCTATCGATTTAGCCCACCATAAAACGAAGAGTTACTCACCGATCTTTGACGCGGTCCTTCGATGGACGAGTCCCTTTGATACTGAAACGAAATAACACGAATGTTTAGACTCGTTAATGCGATCGATTACTAATTGCAAATTATTGCCGTTATCGATCTTTCTCTAAGATTTCACCCTACTACCCTTTTCATTTATAATTTCATTTTTGTATATCTTGAGTGGGGTCCAAGATAATCGGCAATAATTTCGTTCTCTTTGATTTTTTCAATCGTGACATATCTCTTGTGGGATCTCTTGTTGTTGCTCCGCTGTGTCAAAAACGATGTCAAATAGAATCTGAACTAAAAATAAAATATTCTTGTAGAAGCAAAGTTTGTTACACTCAAATCAAAATTACATAAAAAATTGAATAAACCCATTTCTCCATAAAACTCAGCAACAGCAAACTTTTTAAATGACCCTTCATTTTGAACCACCCTGTACAATTTCAAACAATTCTATCCCTAAGACAAAGAACAAAAAATTCTAAAATATTTAAGAACGTTGAAAAATGTACATTTAAGAACTGAACATAGAAGGTATTGCAGAATATGTAATTACTGCAAATTTCATGGAAAAATGATAAGAGAAAGACGTAGTAGCACCTCCACAACGTTCTCAAACCGATCAACAGCATTTGCGTAAGTAAATATGGAAAGAAATTACTTTCGAGCACGTTTTACGACGATACGGTTAATTCGTAGGAGCAAACTTGATCGCAGCATGCATTTCAGAAGGAAGCAATCGAACGTGAGATTGCGTGGTGCCTTGTTTACTGCCAAGCAATCAACGTAAGAGGAAAGCGTGCTCGAACGAGAAACGATTGCCTCGACAAATGTCAGCTAGTACCGGCATCTAAGAACAACGTTTAGCAAATCATGTAGCAAAATGTCGATTGGCCAATCCTTCTTCCCCTTTGTTTCAGATTTCATAGTTCAGTTCGCTATAATTTCATTTTGTACTAATTACTGTGGCTGATTGCACGTTACATAAATAAGCTATCTTAGTTTTTACTAATGTGAGTTTTCTGCTGAAAATTGTGCTCCATGAATGTGGTTATTTAAATATGGTAAAATTATATAAGATTTATTTACTACTAAAATTAATGAACATATAACCTTGTAATTATTAAACGCCGCAGGATTCTTCAAACCATAACTTTAACGTCGATTGGGCACATACAAGAAAAAAGTATAGAATAAATAATTTTAAAAAATTATTAAAAATAAAATAATACTAATTTTGGTAGAAGATTGTGTCTAAGCGGAGAATAGGATAAAAAATTAGAGATGTGGGAAAATAAGTAGCAGTGAAAATGTTAAGAAACGTATCGGAATGAAACGGGTAGTGGACGATAGAGCATCCGTGGAAAGTTCGATTTTATTGGCACGAATTCGATGAGAACACGGTGAGCCGAGTGATCGAGAGAAGCGGCAAGGTCGATTGGAATTCATAGGGTATCGCGCGAACTTTCGAATTTCCCCTGCAATTTCCCCTGCGCGACTAGAAACGAGCCACGCGTGTACCGGAAGTGCGGGAGCCAACACGGCGGAAATCGCGACGAAAATTGGTCGAACGACCCGCGAGCCCCGAAAAATGTTCACCGAGAGACACCGTGGCGATAGTTCGTCGAATCTCGACCGGATCACGAACCAGCAACAATTAATCTCCCGATTTAATTATACTTAATCAACTTTTTTAATTACTCTTTCAATTATATATCTTGCCGCGACGGCGAATGTTCCCGTTCGGCGTCTGTTTATTTCGTTTCATTAAAACTGATGAAACGTGTTTGAACGTATTTTACTACTTCGTAGATTACTATTTCATTAACGCGTTCGTTAACGAAAATAATTACAGATTGTAATTATAGATATCTGTAATTACACAGCACAGTTTATATTACGTATACGTAATTATACTACACAATACAATTTTTATAATCGCAGATTTCAATATAGATTAACAAACGTATTTCTGAAGATATCAATTAAAAATGCGGGTCCATAATTTGTCTGAATTAATAAGAAACCTGCAGTTAACAATAAAATGAAATTAAATCTTGCAGCATCAACAACGAGAGCTAAGGCAAATCGTGATAAAATATATTTTACGAACGCAGAAATTTATGATGTTCAAATTTCCCGCGTAAATGAAGCCACGGGCTTCGAACATGGAGTCACGTTCGAAACTCGTCGATGTGCAGTAACTCGCTGGTTAATATTCGCTCGTTGAGCAAGGTTTGATTTTTATTCCCTATAGACAAGGGATATTTCATGGCGAACGTTCGCGATAGAATTCATACGCGCTGTCAAAAGTCGCAGTACATATTATCTCCGTAGTTCGTGCTCTGGTTAAAATCTATCTCCCCGGTGATACATTTAGAATTACGCGTTGTAAAAACGCGATGAAATACGTCCTCGACAGACCTCGTATTCGCGTGAACGATGACACGGGTAGCTTCGTTTTTTTTTTACGCAAGCTTCAGAAAAAACGCGTCGCGGATGGAGAACAAGCGAAGAGAACAACGCTCGAACGTCGGATGAACAGTGATTTATTCCGCGCGGGAAGTCAACAAAGCGGAACGGATCGTGACTGCCATGTCATGATACATTGTAATATATTTAAACGTAATATTTCCGCAACGGATAAACCGTATAATTCTATTTGCACGCATTAACACCGTATTATCAGTTGCTCTTCTCAACGATCTCGCACCCGTTTCTTAGATATCTGCTAGAACGTATCGCTCACCACCAAAACGCCATCTTGCCAAGAGTAATACACCAGGAAAATAAAACTTCATTCTTGCCGATTGTCCGACAGAAACGTTTGTAAATGTGAACTAGAGTATCTTTCGATGATTTCTCTTTGGTTACCGGCACACGCTTGATTTCGCGCCGGCGGATATTCCGGTGAAATCCGATAAACCGCAAAAGGCTATTTGTTAGAACGAAAAAATCACTTCCTCGTGCCTGACCGCTGATATACTCCGATGGGTCATATCACCAGCCGTGAAGCGTCAAAACAGAAATGGCGTGAATTCAATATCCCGATTTCGAACTCTGACAACGTGCTTCGCCACCCACTGTAGCCACAAAGACACCCTTCGCTTCTCTCTAACACTCGTGACGTTTCTAGCACTGTTTTGCTCTGTGCTACTCGTGCACATTCGAAGAGTGATGGGCAGTTTTAGGCCACGGTGATGAGCTTGTGGGTAAGTGGTAAACGATGCGTGTTGTGATGAGATGGAAGTTTTTTTTATTTTTGGGGTTTTAAATTTGGATATTTAGGAGATGAGGCATTTGGGCTTGTGGGGATTTGGGAATTGGAATTGGGGAAATTGGGAATTGGGGTAATTGGAATTGGGGATGTTGGGAATTGGGAAAATTAGGAATTGGGATAATTGGATTTGGGGACATTGGGAATTGGGGAAATTGGGAATTGGGGAAATTGGGAATTGGGGAAATTGGGAATTGGGGAAATTGGAAATTGGGGTAATTGGAATTGGGGTAATTGGAATTGGGGAAATTGAGAATTTGGGAAATTGGGAATTGGGGTAATTGGAATTGGGAAAATTAGAATTGGGGAAATTGAGAATTTGGGAAATTGGGAATTGGGGAAATTGAAAATTGGGGAAATTGGAATTGGGGAAATTAGGAATGAGGGTAATTGGAATTGGGGACATAAATGCAAGTTCAGACCCCTTGCAATTTATAAATTTTCAACTTTTCAATTTCCTTCCATCCACATCCCTCTTGGAAAATCATTTCCAAATCTTGTTCACCACAAAAATCGCACCAATTCCCAAAACAGTACCACGAAGATCCAAAGGCATGAAATATTGATCAAAGTTCTTTCGTAGAAACGATCAGATAGAAGAACAGTATAAATCCCTGTAACCGATCGGTAATGAAATTTTAATGGATCCCTCTTGTTTTCTTCGGGTCCGTTTCTTTCCGTATAAATCCGCATAAGTGCGATCGGAGTCGTGATCCACGTCGATATCCGAAGATCTGTATCTGACAATAGGCATAACGGATCGAGAGGATCGATCGATCACCGGTTGAGACGCGCGACACGAACACCGATTCAGCTCGTTCTCCTGACAGACTGACAGCCTGACAGGGTCAAAAGTCGTCAGATTAATCGCTCGAAATGGTGAATACAAATTAGCCGTCGAATACATACCAGATTGTCGTTCGTCTTTCTGTGTTTACTCACCGATATCGAGTACGTGTTGTTTCTTGGGGGAAAAAAAAGACGTGTTTCGATTCTGAGAAGATGATGCAGAACAAAGAGGGGTCTAAAATAATTTCTAAATCCATAAAGTGAAGATTTGTCAATCCCTAATTCAAAAAATTTGTAAATCTCTAATAAAAAAATTTGAAAATCCCTGCTAAAAATATTTGTAAATCTCTAATATAAAAACTTGTGACACCAAGTAAAGCTGTATAAATCCTTAATATAAAAATCTGCAAATAACAAACTTGTAGTCTTAGAATTAGTACAGAAAGTAAAAAGATAAAACGTGCTAACCACGTAATAAAAAAATGTGGAATTCGTAACCCTTCGAAAATTTCAACAAAAGTGTCGTATCCATTATCGGTCGCCGAAGTTTATTTTTGAAGAGCAAGGGGTGCAAAAGAGGGTGAGTCGAGGGGGTGTACGAGACAAGCTCGTCGAAAGGCGCCGTTAAAATGAAAGCCGGGGGGTGGAAGCCAGGGAGCGAGCTTTCCGAAAATCCGCCTTAGTATGGTAATTGATTTAATTTGGGGGATGAATCCGCCCTTAACGAACGCACCGCGGCGATGGGGTTGGAAGGCTAAAGGGACCGTAAAAGCACTGCGACGTCTATTTGAGGCGAGACGAGCAAGATTTAGAGACGGAGGAACGTCCACGCGAGAAGACGAGCGCCTGATTACTAACGATCTGATTAATTCATGATTTTTAATTAAGGGGAAAAGCACGGCCCGGGGCGGGGGTGGCGTTGGATGGGTGCCACGGTTATTTAACGCTCCGAGTTAGACGAATCTGTACGAGTAATCATTACGAACATAATTACGGTGAGAGTGTCGCGTAATGATTACAACCTTTTATAAGATGGCTCCCTTTTTTCCTCTTTTCATCCTATTTGCGGGTGGAAAAAAAGACACGCTGGATAGAAATTCGAAATTAAGGTGGTTTTATAATTCGGTCTGTTTACACTATTCGAACTATTTTAGATCATCTCTGATCTTTAACGGTAAACACTTACGGAACAAAATGGCGGATCTTTTCTTATCTTAAATTCCAAAAATTATTGAGGTTTTGTCACGAAAATCCAAGTGAAAAAGTGCTCGTTGAATAACGAATCTTTGTAGCAACTAAACCTCTGCAATGTCCACAACTCTCGCTATATCGCCGATCCTATCTACCGTTTCTACGTATCAACGGCAATATAACGGGAGTCTACTGTATTCAATTAAGTCGTTGACAATCGTGACAGAGGTGAAATTATATATAGGTTACGGAAGAAGGGGTCGTGAATGTCTAGTAGGACATCCGGGGTGACCGGTATTACGGTAGTAACGTTTATGGCTCGAAGCCGGCATAGTAATCAGAACAGTGACGGATTTCTAACCGAGAGCCGGAAAGGACCACTACAACGTCCTCATCCGCTATCAAACCGCAGCTCGGACGAGAACCGCATGTATTCGCTATGGTCTTGTCGTTGTCTATGCTATAAGGACCTGCTGCCAATCTTTGTCGATGATTCCATTGTGTACGTGTTATGTCTTCCTCCTCTGTTTTCTTTAAATGATACGTTAATTATGGTAGGTTAACCTGAATGTTATTGTTTGTGTAGCTTAATGTTACTGTTAGAAGTTCATTGTGTTGTCTGCCTTCACTGTAGCTGCTTTAATTGCTAATAATAATGGTAGTATATTGTTAATTATAACACTGTAATCGTTATACGAATTATAATGGATATTCATGGATATTGTTTCTATAAATGGCGTAATGTTTGAAAAGTCAATGAGAATGTCCTACGAATATAAGTCAAAGTAATCATAACCTAGAATTATTCAAAATGGCCGTAACCTAAACTTGCATCAAAATGGCCGAAACCTAAAATTCTATCAAAATGACCATAATCTACATGACCATGAATCAGGAAACAACCCTATTTTTATCAATAAATAGAATAGTTAAATACCACATACAATCACATACAATTTCATGCTTAAAAAAAACATACATGAACATATTGTATAAATAAAAGGAATATTATAACTAGTAGCAATATTTTATCATCTCTATTTACTGTTAAATACATGTATTGTAATCTAAATTGCTATCCCGTCCCGAATAAAGCATAGCAAATAAAGCATAATGGAATTACAGCACAACCGACGCATTTACGAATAACGGTAAATTCGACTAATCGGGACAGAGGGCACACTAATAGTACGGAAAACATTTTGATTATTAATGGGTTCCCATTTGAACGATCGTTTGGTCGAAATAATCCGGTTCACGCCGTTACGTTGATTAACCGATTAAACACTCGTTAAAGGTTTAATCTTTGCCTAATTAGTTATTTCGTTGACTAATTATCAGTCTCTGCGCCTGATACCGATCGTGTATTTCCACGAAATGACGACTTCATTTCAAAAAGTATCGAACTTGGTACAGGGTTAAACTTATCTACAATATTATTTTATTCGAAAATTTATTCATTTATGCAAAAACAAATTTTCGTATTCTATGATCATTACTATATTTGATATTAAGCAACAAAGTAGTTCGTCATCATTTTTCGTAACTTTTTATTACAAATTCGTTATGAATTATAACTATCGATAGCAATTGTTGATTGTAGTTACTTATTGTAGTTGTTCATTGTAGTTGTCCATCGTAACTGTCGATTGTAATTATTGATTGCAGTTATTAAGTGTACTTGTTGATTGTAAGTGTTGATTGCAACTGTTCACTGTAATTCATCACTGCAGTTTCGTATTTGCTAGTTCTAAGGATCTTCTAAATAATAATCGATAATTGGATGATTTCCCGGTTGAAAAGAGTGTCGCACAGTCAGCCAGCGTTGACATTATGTACGGTTTTCGTAACCCTCTCGCTGGCTCGGCGCGTTATCGCTTAAATGGCCGCATAAGCGTATTGTGCATCGGTAGCAAACGATTGGTATCGAGCCGGTAGTCGCAGTTTTATCGTCGAGATGCCAACCGACCGGTATAATTGGGCCATTGTTGGCTGGCAGGTGGCAACTAGCGGCCTCCGTTCCTACGAATCTTGACAAGAGAAAGATCGATCCAAGATTAGGCCGCGAATGGCCCGAGCCTTTCTTCATACAGGGAAGATTTACGCGCGTGAAACAACCTCAAGTCTATCGGCGAGCACGTGAACGCGATCGATAATCGTGCCGGAACAATGAGGAAGATCGTTCGCGGATCAGAGCATCTAATAAGCCAACAAGCGAGACAATGCTGCTGATTTATGCGATTTCGCGTGTCGAATGCGAGAATTGCGACGGTGCCATTGAACGGAGGGAAAAAGCAGATTTTAGGTATATTGGATTTTACAATTTTTAATTTTTCGATCTTTTCATATTTGACACTTCGGAGTTTTTCAAGTTTGGAACTTTGAGAGATTTAGGGAGATTGAAATTTGGGAAATTTAGGGATTTGGGGACCTGATAATTTCAGGAGCTAGGGATTTGGGGACCTAGGAATTTCGAGAGGTAAGGATTTGGGGATCTAGGAATTTGGGATCTAGAGATTTTGGAGCTTAGGAATTTGGGGACGTAGGAATTTAGGGACCTAGAGATTTCGAGAGCTAGGGATTTGTTGACCTAGGGATTTGTAGAGTTAAGGGTTTGGAGATCCAGAGATTTGGAGACCTAGGAATTTGAAGACCTAGGATTTTCAAAAATTGGAAATCTCGGAATTTAGAAATCTAGGAACTTGAGAAATTTAGTTTCGCGACCCAAATATTCGAAGAATATAAAATTTAACAAGATCAAAATTTCGAAGCTAAAAATTCTGAAAACACAAACCTCGGTAAATTAAAATAGTCGTGAAGTGTGCATACGTGTCATTCAAAGGAAGGCTACGTTGCCTGTGGGTGTACAAGGAAGATCGTGAAAGTTGAAGAGGGGGTGGCAGTAAAATCCACAAATCACCGAATAAACCAGAACAATGACGTAGCGTGGGCACGTTGATCCTGGAAAGGGATAGAACCGTAGGGGTTGCGGATAACGGAAGGGGCGCAGAGGAGGGGAGGGAGCGTTGTAGAACGGGTGGGACGTGGAGGAGCACTATACAACGAAACGCGTACCCGACTAACGATAAATTTGTCCACGGAGTCAATAACAGAGGCTGTTTCTGTGATTTAATGATATCTGCCTCCGTGACCACCGTTCATGCCAGAGGACTCTGTTTGTCTGTTTTCACTTTTCAGCCGGGAAAACGAATTCGTCGAAACTCCAACCATCTCTTAGCTTCGCGATTTTAGGGACTGTTCCTGGCGTCGCTTTATTAATTCTACTTCTTTCGTTAACTGTTTCATTATTCACCAACTCTGAGTTTTGTACTTTTGTATGAAATAATATTACAATACATATTGCGTCTAAACAGTAATTTATCAAAAAATTGTAATAATAGATTGCTTTCACCCTTCCTTACCAAAAACGAGTAAACCGAATCCCTTACATTTTTACACGTCAGAGATGAATTTTCATCGAGTGCAGCATAAATGTATATATTTAACTCCCTGCGTCTGCATCCAAAAATTTCCGGCGTAACGAGAAATACCGAGTTTATTAACCAGTGGCGAGATATCAAAATCGTGCGTGTATTTTTAAGCATCGCTTTTCAATTAAATATCGTTTTAATTACCGTGGTCGGCTTTGATATTCGCCGGTCGCAAAAAAAAGAAGAGAGAGAGAGAGAGAGAAAGAGGATAGAACAATGAACGAGAGTTCGACGTCGTTGGCGAACCATTTTCATTTCGGTCGATTCTTATCCAGTAACAACGGGGGAACGTTTTATCGAATACGAATTGATTTAAGTTGGCCGGGCTTAAATGGAATTCAAAAGGACAAAGGGCACGGGGTTTGCTTATTAAACTTTCACACAGGTGATTAAATTACCGACCAGCCGAACGAATAACATGTAGCGAAATAAAATACCGGGGCTATCGTTTGTTCCCGCCGCGCTTGTTCCGCGTTGTATTAAATAAATGAGTCGAAATTCGAAAAATCCGGCGATATTTAATCGGTTACCCGTCGACCGTGGTTAATTAAGTCGAACGATACGCGCGCCAGCTTTACGAATACGCAGAAAATCGCGCTCCCATGAAAATCGTAGCTAAACGCGTACGAAAATCGGTTTCCAGCTATCACTCGACAAAGTTGCGTTTAATTATCTACATTCAGATAATCATTATTCGCGTTCATTTTCTCTTCATTATCGTCGAATTTGTCATAGATCAAACGGTTTTTCCTTTTAGTCCGGCTAATTCGGAATTGTTCGTTTTAACGAATTTTAACGGGGGATCTTTGATCTGCACTTTCCATGTTATTTTTCAAATTATGTGGCGAGTTAAAATGAATTTTTATGAAAAGGGATTTGCCGAAGAATGAATTTTTATATCATATATTATGTATTGAAAGGATGATGTTACTGTTGAATTTAAACAAGAATGGAACATAATGGTACTTTGAAGAGGTTAGGTTTGAACTACCCTTAAATAAAATTCCAACATTAGACGTGCATATTATGTGCAATATGTTATGTCATACAATATTAGGTCACACATAGTCATTTCCATAGTGACGATCAATAAGTTAATTTGTACTTTCATTTAATAAATTGATCATGTGAACACGGAGAACTTCTATAATACAGAAACTTGATAATCCAAATACAAAACACTCGCGAAGTACAAAAATTTGACAATTCAACTATTGAAAACATAAAAAATTTTCAACTACAAAAATGTGTGTAAAAAAAAACAATTGGGAATCTATATAAATGGCATAGACCGAAAAAAAAATACACATGACATGCACACACATATCACATTCTGGAGTTGCCCATCAGCATAATGGTTTATTCCGCAAGCGTCAATACTCCGCGGCCATCTCTCGAAACGTCGGAGTTTCGTAAACCGTGGAAAAATGCGAGTTGCGAAGAGGGATGTAGAAAAGGTATAAAAGAAGGCTAAAAACAATACTCGAACCGAGTGTTCCCCGTCGGCAGTGCTGTCCGTCTGCTCGTCTAGAACGATTAGGATCATCCGGGAAGACGATCACGGTTTCGCGTGGACTTACGAGTACGGGCGACGTGAAAGTTCATTAGAGGCAGTCCTGATGGACACGTGCATTAATCAAGATTTTAATTACCACCGCGTGTAACTGCGCGCTCGGCTAAAAACTAAACATACCTCCAGCAGCTCCTCCTGCCCCGTGCGCCTACCTACTCTAACTCCTGCTTATAACGGAGCCCGGGCTCGTAGCTAGAGCTAGAGCCAGCTCTAATTAGAGCTCTTCTCGAGGCTCGAAGATTAAAAGCCAGGCCTAAGTGCCGGCACGATGCGCGAGCTTCCTCTCTCTCTCTCTCTGTTTACCGTGTTCTCTCCCTTTTCACCATTACCGTTCCACTCCTTTTCTATTCCATCTCTCGTTCTTTCTCTCTCGCCACGTACCCCCACGATCACCGGCGTCTGCCTTCGGTTCGCCCTCTTTCGCCCGCTCTGTTTCGTTCCGTTTAATAGCGATCGGCCATTCGCGAAATGCGCGAAGCGGAATCTCGTGGGTAAAAGGGTAAAAAAGAAAAACATAGAAAGAAAGAGGAAACGAAGAACAAGCAAAGGCGGGACGTTGCGTGGCGGGGAACGAGATGGCTCGATAATTGAACGTTCGTCTCATCGATGAGAGCGTTGTCTTCTCGTGCCTCCCTTCTCTCACCTTTTGTCCCGCCGCTTTCCTGATCCCGCGGTTAGGAATTTATTTTAATTAAAACCTGTGCGTGTCTAGTTAGCCCGTGCCTGGGATTCCCCGGTTTTCGCAGGACAGTATCGGCCCCGGATCGAAACGTCAACGTTTCGAGAACATGCTCGACCGACAGGAATATCTCAGCGACGGAATTTTAATGGAACGTTCGATCTCGAATCGAAATAAAGGAGCTGGCCTTTCGCGGACGCCTCTTTTCACTTTCACCCGTGGACACGCTAAAAGGTTCCGTGCCGTATCAAGCAGATTTTGCTTTTAGCACGTTCACGATAATACGCCATCTCTGACTTTGCCTTCGACACTTTTCCGACTTATTTCCAGTTTAGTCACCGGTGATTAGCTTTTGCTTGTCTTACTTCGCTCAATTCGACTATAAGCCTGATTCATTGGGGATGATTTTAGGGGTAGGTAGATTTATGATACATGCATATATCTGCAGGTAGAATTATTGTACATGTAATACAATTTTCTTTAATAAATGTTGAGGGACATTTTGATGCTGAGGATCATTTCATAATTTTTTAACAATGCTTCTTTAATAAATGTCGAGGAACATTTAATGATATATGAATAATATTTCTTGAATAAATTTTGGACAACATTTAACATCTTAGTTACATCTTTCTAATATTATGAATATTGAAGGACATTTAATGACACCCGAAGATTATTCTTTAATAAATATTGAGCAACATTTAATGATATTTAAATAACATTTCTTTAATGAATTTGCAAGAACATTTAATAACATCTTAATTGCATTTCTTCAACAAATGTAGAACATTTAATATGAATTTGTACGAACAGAGTAATTACCGTAATTATTTGAACATGTGTTAGAAATACGAGTGTGGAGACACATGAATCGCATGTGTCATCGAATTAGTGAAATATGGAGAATGCAGGTAATAAAATGGCAATATGTGTGCGAACTTTGATCTTGTCCCCCGTACTGAAGGAAAAATAGAGTTTTATGATAGTTTATTGGGTCCTCCATTCGCTGAGAGGAACACGAGGATGTTTAATAAAGTTCTAACGAAACAGCGCAGAGTTGAAAATTGCGATAATTTAATTGTTCGGTTAACGGATAAGCCGTAGTTTGTGCAGGCAAAACGGGACGAGACGAAAGTGAAAATCCGTCTGGTCGAAAAGGTCGCTTTCGCGAGTGAACCGGTTATTTTTATCCTGAAAATTGTTTCATACACGAGATACAAGCCGGTGTCTAGCAATGGATTTGAAACGGGAGTCCCGTCTAGCATGAGACCAAGTTCGCAATAATTTAATTCACGACGGTTTGGAAAAGCAATTAATGAACGTGAAGTAATTACGGTTGTGCTTTAATCTTTCCGTCTTCCCGTTTCGGTAACGGCTTCCTATAATTCAGACATATTTCATTAAAAGTTGTTCGCGTTCCGTGCGACCAAAATAAACGTCAACGGCAACTTCCTAGCTCTAATTACCGCGCGATTCAACCGAGTTCCCTGTGCGTTTGTTTTAAAATTAAAGCCGAGATCGTACAATCGGCCTACTATCCTATTCGAACGCTGCTCAAAAATCGAACAATCGAGATTTATGTGAAACGTTTCGACACATCGGTGGTGATTTAGGAAGTTGGGAATTAGTGGATTTAGAGTATCGAGAAATCTGGCTATCTCGGAATTAGTGTCGTAGGGATTGAGATATTGGAGTAATTTGGACATTTGAGAATTTAACAAGTTTCGGGATTGAGAATTTAACAAACATATGGACTGAGAGATTTACATTTTAGATATGTGGAAAATTGGAAAATTGGGAAATTGGGAAATTGGGAAATGGCAAATTGGAAATTGGAAATTGAACAAGTAGGAAATTGGGAAATTGGAAAATTGGAATTAGGGAAACTCGAATTGGAGAAATTGAGAATTGGGAAAATTGGAATTGGGGAAATTGGGAATTGGGGAAATTTGGAATTGAGGAAATTGAGAATTGGGGAAATTGGAATTGGGGAAATTGGAAATGGGGAAATTAGAATTGGGGAAATTGGGACTTAGGGAAATTTGCAATTGGGGAAATTGAGAATTAGAAAAATTGGTAATTGGGAAATTGGTAATTGGGGAAATTAGGGAAATTGGGAAAGAGGAAATTGGATAATTAGGTAATGGGGAAATTCCTAATTCACAAATCAGAAAATTTCTACCTCCAAAAATTGGCAATAATTTCCAACTCCAAAATCTTCATACCTCCACCCTCAGAACTCCATAATTTCCCCAATTCACAAATCGACAAAACTCCACAAAAAAATTCAAAAAAATCACTTGAAAATTCAAGTAAGCCAAACCTAATAAAATGTCGATCGCGATAAATTAATCGTGATAATGTATCCCAACAAATTCGTTCTATCACGAACGACCGAATCCACCGAACGCATTCTCGCGTCACACAATAAAAGGTGTAAATTTGATTAGGTTTACGCTCAGCAACGATATTCAAAAGGAGCAGAGCGATTACTAAAAAGCAGTGTCCAATAAACTATCCGGAGTTGAATGTTCCGCGCCATTAACCATAATTTGTCAGTAAAAGATTATCGAGTGTCGATATCGGCAGGCTTTTAGCCCCGACGCATTGATATGTCGTATTTCAATGGCGCGATACCGGTCGGCCTGTGTTGTAGGGGGGTTAACGAGAAAACATTTGTAGAACTAATTGAGGACCATGACACGGCCTGTCCCGAAATAAATCGATCGTAGCCATCGTTGTTCCACCCTCATTTTTGCGTGGCTCCATTACGAATTTTCCTCCGAATATTTCTGTTTACCGGAAGCTTAGTGAACTCATAACCCCGTTAGAATTTATTTGTCGGGTGTGTCAGAACTAATCACAATATTAGTCAATATGATAGAATATTATCATGAGAAGATTAAACAATTGTAATTATTTTAATAACCTAGTCTTAACTATTAAAAGTTTCCTATTACTAATATAAATATTTATTAATATAAATTTGATAATTTCCGTTTTCTGGACGGGTGCACTGGAGCCCCAATGTCGGGCAAACATCGAGCGTAATTAGAATATGTATAAATATGTAATACAATTACGCGGTTAATGTAATCGAATACGTTCTAGAACAAATATTCCGCATCGTGTATGGTAATGAACGTATTAACAGGCTTCTCGATACTATTAATTATTGTTCGAACGGCGATTAATATACCTTCGATTACTGAAAACCGGATGCGCTTAAAAGGGAACCGAAAGTAAGAATAACTCGTTTTAATCTTCGGTCATTATTAAGTTATAAAGTAATAGTGATTATCCGTTTAAATAGCGAGCGGGAAGTAATGTGTTAAATTCGACGGGAAAAATAGTCGGCGAGCAACGAGCTGCACGAAACACTGTTAATCAATAGCACCGTTTGTTCTGCTTCTGAAAGCTCCTTCTCTTTCCCTCCGTCGTTTCTATTATCGGCATTAAATGGCATTAATTGAAAAGCGCCATATAAAAAGGCTCTTTCTACTTGTAAATCAATTAATTACAAACGGCGGGCCATGCTGACGATTCTTTTGAATAGTACTCTGCTTCGATATTTCATTTGGTTTGCGAACGTGTGTTGCTGTCAAAGTACATAATAAACCGATACAATACGTGTACCTTACCGTAATTTATTACAGATAAATATTACGCTTCATATTTTTCTTAGGTAATGCACTTGTAATTTATGACTATGTACATCTCGACAGATTAGAAATTGGAGATTATTGGACAATTGACATTTATAGATATCGATATCCTTAGATTATGACATCACGAAATCACATTTTCCCTAGGTACTGATAACGCTAGACATATAAATACGGACATACCTATATCGATATTTGATAATACTTCTTTATTATCCGTTTGGATTGTTCGTTTACATCTAATATAAGCGTATAAGCGTATTAATGGGATAAATGACCGCCATTACTCCCTCTATTATTTTACGCGAGGCATATTTTTTCTTATCATTTTTGCGCATTTTTGCTTTCGGTTGTTGGTTTTAGTAACACGTGGCACTCTCGCGTCGTTCGAGTGTTACAAACAGCCAGCCCGTCGAATGCAATGAATCGGATAATTAATCTGTGCTCTTCTCTCGCATACTCGTAATATTTGCTCGCGAGTTAGTTGGCAAAAGCCATTTTAGCGATTATTTTCCACTCAAAAAAGCCCATAGAATAAACCCGGGAGATAGAGGACGGTCGGTGGCGCAGGGGGAGAGAGCGAAAGAGAGCGAGGGAGAGAGAGAGAGAGAGATGGTCCGGGGTTTAATATTTTTTAATTGCGTCGCTGGGGCTGTCCCGACCGGCCTGCCGGTTTTATCACTAGCACGTAATTAAACTTTATGTTCAGCTGTCATATTTGCATTCTATCTAAGCTAGCCATTTGAAAATTAAAAAGCCGGGCGATGCTTTAATTTCGGTGGCCGCGGATTTAACTCGCCGGGATTGTTTACGGGAAATTTACATGAAGTTGTTCCACGGTTATTCGCCGATACATGCACGCGTACGGGCTATCTCCTCTGATACCACCATCTTGATTTACGTCATTATTATTCACCGTCGAGAAAAGTGTTTCGGATAAAACTTCTTTGCCAAACGTACTGCATCGCGTTTATGTTTCGATACTTTTAGTAATACACTCTTAAAACTCGCTTCCACGGTCAGTTAAAAATGCACCTACTTACGAAATATACGAAAGACTTACGTTCATTAAACGATTTGTGTTCGCTAAGTGCTTTCGTGTAGAATGTCATTTTATTTCGCACATCGTGTAACAATTGGGGATAAATTGAATAATAATAAATGTGCCTGTAATTTGTGGACGTTTAAACGTTGCTAAGTAACATCACGTTGCACCAGCCTCTTACTGAAATGTTGGACAAGTTTGTAAAAAGAGATTAAATGTAATGACTGTTCGTGCACTGACACGTTTGAAATCGATGGCGGTAAAGATTACCTTACAACGTGTACATAAATGTACACCCGTGTTTCCCTTTGCCGAAAGCTTTTACAGCGCAGACGTCGTAAAATTTCAAGTCCACAAATAGAGAATCGCGACCTTTCGTTCCGAATCTCTTCGGAGATCGTAGCCAGAGGTGATCCGGCGCAAGGTTAAAATTTAAATCGTTCGACGAAACGTGAAACGGTCCCGGCTCGACGGCTCGTTAACGCCTATCGCTGAATTAATCGAGCCACAGCTTCTCTCCCTGCAACTTTAATGTTTCGGCTATTTCCAAAACACTCCGTAAAGCGTACAGTGTATACTCGCCCTTATAACACCGACGTTCGAAAAGATTCGTGTAATTAATCCTTCCACCGTGCGTGATTGGAGGAGATACGCGATCAATTATCGCGTTGAATGATATTTGAACGTGATATGAAGACGTTGAATTATCACGAGTTGTAATGTTGATATATTATAATTATCACGCGTTGTATCGCCAGGTTGCATTATCACGTGTTATAAGGGACACGTGTAGCGTTGCCGCGCGTTATAACGCACAAGCGTAGTATCACCGCGCGTTCACTTATCGCGCATTATAATACATCATGCGTAATAACGTTGATATATTATAATTATCGGCCGTTGTATCGCCACTTTGAATTATCATGCGATATAACGCCTATGTGAAATATTGCCACGCGTTGTAATGGTTACGCACAATATTCCCTCGCGTTATATGACCTACATGTAGTAACGCAACGCAATAATATTTGCGTGTAACGTTGCTATTCATTTGCATACCTACACGTATTGCTAGGCATTGTATCGTAATTCGTTACATCGCCATTAATTATATTGCCTACAGGTTTTACCCTTACGTATTGCATCAACGTGCGTTATGACTACGCTTATTATCGCCCACGTGTCACGTTACTTCGTGTTATATCACCACGCGTTATATTACCATAAATTGTAGTGCCTACTCGTAGTACCGCCATGCGTTATAATTTCAATGCGTCACATTACAACGCGATATATCACCTCGCATTGTATCGCCACGCGCTATATCGCCGCGCGTGGTACTACCACACATTACAACACTTATGCATAATATCGCGACTCATTATCTCACTTACGAATAGTTATACCACGCGTTCCAACTTCCTCGCGTTATATCGCCACCCGTGATGTTAACACGCTTTACCTATCTGACCATGATCGAGTTAAAGTATTTCCGTAACGTACTTTGACCCCCATAAGATGCAGCATATGCAGTAGATTCAATGATGGACGAGTGTAAATATTAGCAGTAAATAGGAACGTCAGTGGAAGGAACTAATAGAGCCGCATTACGTGTCCCTTTCGTAGCGCATTAACAACATAATTCCTTGGTACGTACCGATTGGCTTGCTCGTGAAACTGGTCGAGGCAGTGCCGGCAATGGCATGGCACGATGAAGCAGCAGCAGCCGAGACCACTGATCTTGTGGCTCGATGATAATTAAATTGCCCCGCGGAGCCAGCAGTGACTAAACAGTCATTACAACGACTAGGTCATAATTGCGGGACTAGCGACAAACATGCTGGCAAGATAATCGTCGGTCGAGATACATCTATCTGACCGCCTAGGTCACCCGTTAATTTACCATTATAATTGATTTGCATATAGATTGAATCAGATAAATTTGCGACCCGATAATCACCAGTAGATTTCCTCTCTGCAAAATAGTTTACTAACTCCACGGTATAACTTTTCTTTCTATAACCTCTACATGCACTATACATATATACGTATGTGGATGGTTAGCTTGCTCTTATATTCAACTATAAGTCTTTTTTCTACACTTTTTACAAAGTTCTTTTGGGATTTTGTTTGTATTCATACAATTGTTACGGACTTAAAATGAACATATTACACGAAAGAGTGACATAATTAAAATTTCTAAATATCCCAGAGGAGGTTTTCTTTTTGTTTGGGTAATGTTAAGTCTGGAAGAGTAACGAGTGATAAGAGTTAGCATAAAGCAATGTAGTGGCACAATGGATAGTTTATTGAACCATATGTTATCGATGCTAAGCTTAATTTCATTAGCAGCAATGCAAATCACTGTGACGTTTCTAAAAGGTTTCGCGAACGAATGAAAGAGAGCCCATTTATTTAGCTACCACGAGCGGTGCATTAACCGATTGGAAGAGTGATTAAGAGTCGGTGTTCTTTTCTATTGGGTAGATCGAAAGGTCTCCAACGACAAACAGTTATTTATCGCTCACGTGGACAACATTTGCTCGATGCTTTTAATCGTTCGAGGAAAGATCATTTAGAATCAGTGATATTGAGAAATATCTTCGTGTACAGCGTTTAATTGGCACATCAGTACTACATAAATCTGTACTGCAAATATTTCAGTCCTTTATTTGGGAATTTAAAATTTAGGGATTTGGATTTTGGAAATTTGGGAATCAAGGAATTTAAAAATGTTAATATTCATAATCACAATTGACTTAGAATCCTAGAATATTACCCCTCATTTCAATACAGTAAAGAAAGAAAACTCCATCAAATCACCGAACCAAGAATACAAAGATCATCAATTATATCTGACAAGAGTTGCGGTCTTCAAAGATACCCAAATCCGAATGAGATCGATGTACGTAATCTTTGAGAAGTTACCTTAGCCCTCGAAATCCGCCGGAGGATCTAGCAAAGTTCCTGTTTATAGGAAATCTATCGTTTCCGGATCGTGCGATAACAAACTAATCTAAGAATGGTTGTAAGAGGGAGAAAAAGAACGGTATCCCGAGAAGGTTGGAAAGAAAAGAAAGGGTGGTCTACATGAGCACGATCCTATAACTACCACCTTTAGGCGTATCTTCAGCGGGTAACAGCGAGTACAACACCAAGTCCATTCAATCTAATACTTCTAGGGGGTTAGCAACAACCATTTGAACTCACACAGCTAAAGGGGTCGACACGAACGTGGTAAGGGGCAGTTTAATATCGGATAATTGAATCCGAACCTCCTACCCTCGGCCCACACGACCTCTGGCTCGCTTCTAGCCACGAAGAAACGAGACAGGGATGAACGGAGAACCGTCGAGGGGAACAGAGACACCGACACAGAAGCAGAGATAAAGAACCGAGCAAATAAAAAAAAAGGAAGAAAGAGAAAGAGCAACATGAAAAAGGAGACGAAGAAACTGATAGAAACAGGGTCGAGGGGGGAGAGAAGAAAGGAAAGAAATCGAAACGGAGAAAGAAGAGAAATAGGTACATAGGCAGCATGAAGAGGAACGGAAAAAGAAAGGCGACTATGATGAAGAGTGTACCAAGTGGACAAAATCAGTTTGTATTCCTTTATTGCCGTCGAATCAATGAAACGAGTCCGGATCGAAATTTAAATCGCTATTCAACACATTTATCGATTACCTAGCAAATTTTCATGGTCGGTTGATGAAATTGATTGAATTGAAATATTTAGCAAAAAGTAATGAATCAAAAGAAGTTACCCATATTGTAAGCTCCAAATGTGTCCAAACCCGCCAAGTTAAAGTCATACCTCACCCATAGAATTTCGAATATGCTTAAATCGCTGCTTCGATCGGATAATTTCCCATCGATAAAAGAAAAGAGAGACAAGCGTGGTAGATTCTGAACGCAATTGCGCTCGTAACAACGCAAGTAAATTAAATCGCAGTTCCAACGTCTGGTGCTAACAATTCGAACTGTCGACCGACTCTCCAAATGGTCCCGATATATGTGACCCTGTATTTTTTTTTTCCTTTCCCCACCGACTTATAAGTCGGGACTCGTCCGGTCCCTGGGCACGTTCTATCCCTTTCCCGCCGTTTGCATCGTCGCGGCTCTCTATACACATAGTTAAAATAGTAGCGGCCCGTGGAATGCAGGACCGCGTACAATTTATTTGGCAAACGTAAATTTTCTGCCGACGAATCCCCCTGGGAAGTTATTTAATTTCGTGGCGATTCTCAGATCTAGCCTGCTACCGGGGCTCAGGACTTTTTCGCTAGACTCCATTACCTGGCTCGTGCACTCCACAAAATTTATGCCATCCGTTTCGCCGTACTTACAATTACACGTGTTTAACGCTGAACTCAAGTACTCTGTAATTAGATTTCATTATTTACCGACTTCATTTCAATGTTCCTTAATTGGAAATCTGAGGATGTAGGAATATGGCGATTTTGGTATCTGCTGATGTTCGGATATAGGTAGTGATCTAACGATGTAAGTACTTGATAATCTAAGAATATTTGTATCTAATACTCCAGACATGTATTTGATGATCTACAGGTATCTACTGATATAGCAATGTGGGTACTTGATGATCTTAGGATGTAGGTATCTAGGAATCTAGAGATGTCAGTATTTGGTCATGTACAGATACATATATCTAGAAATACTTGATGATATATAGACAAAGGTATATATATCTAGAAATTCGTGAATACACATTTTGTCATGGCATATATGTATTGCTTCCGCGTGATCATTCAAAAAGAGAAATAGTATTCCAAGGTCTAGCGAGCCTCCAGTTCATAAACGAATACCGTTGTTACGAGTCAGATTATGTTCATATAGCATACTCGAAGAGTTAGCAACAGAATACAATTCTCACGATAGACGCAATTTATCCCTAATCACCGAAGATTTCATCGTAGCCTAATTACCATCACCGTTAGCCAATTATCCTCGATATCCCGTGTCGTTGATCGTTGTTCGAACGAAGGATTCACGGTGTCCAGGAGGTCGATTAAAAAAATATCATCGAGAAAGATATTGCTCGCGAGTCGCAGGCACAGAGGAGCCGAACAAATCGAGCGTAGGCAATTATGCGTGTATATCGGTCGACGGAAAGGTAGGGGGTGAACGTTTGCAGGCCAGAAAGGGGGAACGGGGTGAGGAATCGTTAAAATCCAGTCGTTATAATGACCTCACGATACGTGGTATGAGTGTACACAATGATGACGCCAGTGTACACACACGCGCGCGCGGCCGCGCATACACATGCAGGTATACAGAAAGAAAAAAATCAGTCCGCGACTGGGATTTCGTTTAATTAATTTTTTAATTACAAACTCATCGAAATGAGTTGGCCGTAGGCAAACGGGTTGTATCGACCAATCCGGAATTTTTGATGTGATTGACGGGGCGGCGATGAGGGCCGCAAGGACCAGCCTCGCCGATACGATCATGATTATTATTAATTTTACAGGTATTATTGGTTATCGTTTATATTTATTCAGTACTACCGACCGGCTGTCTCTCATATTTGCCTCCGTGCCGCAGGATAGAGACCAAGTTGCACACGGACAGCGACGAGGAGAGCACGCGACAGACAGGGACGCTCGTATTTACAAGCTCACAAAGCAACGATACGCGATATTAAAATATCGGGTAGATTAAAAGTAGGAACTGCGTGGAATCGACTAATAAAAAATTATTCCACCGACGAGCCACCGACTCTCTCGATGCTTCGCGATTAAATGCACGACTTTTCACGAAATTTTCCACGATCGATTCGCAGGAATGCGACGATTCATCTGAAACGATGGCCAGATTCATTGCTACTCGCGGACACTGTGCGTAGCGGTATGGTGTCAGAAAAGATAATTCTCGAGATTGGTCATTTAGAAATTTCACGGCTATCTTGACAACTTCGATGTAGAAGTTTGGAGTAACTCTATGGTATACTGTAATTAATTTTTGAAACGATATCTCGAAAATATAAAACAAATACGAAGAGGTAAGATTATATGATAATACAACTGATTATGTTTATTTACTAAGTACCAGTACTTAACTCTTTAATATTAAAATTAAAAGTACAACAATGTCGAGAAGTTTTACTCAAGTGGTGAGGTCATATACGATCTTAAATACTTAAAAATTTCTGATTTCGAGATGTCCAAAGTTCTGAAGTATTCAAATTGAGAGACTATCAGTGCCCTCGAGATATCGCTTGCCCATAAACCACGTCCCAATCTGTTCTGACCGACCTAAACGAACACGATCATATTTCCTGAGTTATCGAAAACGAGAGGGAGCGAGTTCGCAGTCGATCACGATAGCCAATAAAATTAGCAATGCCGTAGAAATAATATACAGAAGGAGCGAGGGTGTAGTCGAAAGATCGATTGATCGAGAATCGAAGGGTTACGAAGGTTACGAAAAAGGCGCGAGAAAGAAATGAAAGGTCTGCGAAGAGAAAAGCTCTCTTTTATTAAACGAAAAATTGGATCGTGCTTGTCGGAATGCAATATTTCGACGGATTCATTTGGTGGAAACATTTCTTCCCCGGGAAAAAATTCAATCAAATCTAGAAGGTGAGAGGAAGGAAAGAAAAGGTATATTGGGCGAAGATGGAGGGAGAGAGAGAGGAGGAACGAAAACACGCGAACAGGATGGGGTACGGGAACGAGAGCGTGTAACAGGAACGAGAGAAGAAGAAGTATGAAAACCTTCAAGCAAAGTATCGCTCGAACGAAATATTTACAAGCTATCGAATCATATTATTTCATTGGCGGCCGATCCTTTCAGCGTGACTGTTGCAAAATTCAATCTCATTGATCGATCGCGGGCTCGTTTATAACTTCGCCGAAATTGCATCGTTAGCGGCGCGGAGAGTATCGATCAACGGCGCGGCTCATTAATTTCTCTCGAGCTCGCTTGCAAATGATACTTTCTTCCAAACCAGACAGATCGCGTACAAAATTTCTCAACGGACCCACCGTTAATATTCTTAACAGACTGTACGCATTATTCTCCTTAACCCCTTCGTTTGTTACGTCCAGTCGGCCTCGTCACGCACGTTATTCTTCAAATGTACCGCAATTTACGGATTCAATTTTCAATTAACATTGTAGCTTAACGTAGCTTGACATTGTCTTACAGCTGTGACTTGGCTACAAAATTGTAGGTTAAGGTTAACCTGTAGTTACACGAGATGTATAAATGACTTCAAAAGAATTCATCAAACTTTTAACCAATGTACCTATCTATTAACAAAGGGTTAATTCACCTACTGATAAAGTCGAGACTCGATGCACTTATCAAATGCGTACCTAAAAATGAAATATGCAATGTAAGAATTCGAAAGCTCCGAAACGGGGAAAATTACATGCAGAACTCTATACACCAAGAGTGTGACCTCCAGAAAGCAGAGCAAGTCCCAGATGTTCTGATCTCGAATTTCCGGTCGAGGAATTCTGACAGTCGTCCACCGGTGGGAGACATGATAAACCATAGGAATGATGTCCACGAGCGAATTTCACTTTGCTGCAAGAACAAATGGCAACGGCGGTGATTTACTTAATGAGCAGAGCGAGAAGAAGCGAATCCCGCAGAAACAGCCTCTGGTATCCGTTCGAGCGCGAAGAAGTTTATAAGCGAGCACGCATTGTCCTCGAGAGGACATGGATCAGAGAAAGTATGTCGAAAAAACAATGGTACACCGTCTCCTTCTCGTCTGTATCGTCGTCTTTACGTTTTCTTCGGCATTTTTCTTGTTGGCAGATCGCTGGGACCTCGTCTCGGTGTCTCGAGGTCTTGATGAAAACGTGACCCAGTATGATTCTTGCGGAGATACCTGTCGTACCGACCGGGTTTTCTGGCCGTCTCGCAGAAACACCCTGGGAATCCCCGACGTTGTTTAACCGCGTCGATCTTCCACCATTTTGTGAACGGACGATCATTTTTCCCCGCTGCTTTGTTTACCTCCGTTAGATTCTGTTGTGCTTTGATCAAACCTGGAATGTTTCTTCTGCCCGTGACAACGCTTCTTTTTACAGAACTGGCCTTTTGTCGGAGCGACGTTATCTGATGGACGCATTAAAAGAACCGCGCAAAAGCATGAAATGTGATAGGATTGTAGGATGGAATTTTTTGTGCGATATTAGTTTCATTATGTTCGATGAGGTTCATATTACATTTGATATTACTCTAATATTTAGAGATACAGGTTGTGGAATATTCAGGTTGTTCATGGAAGCATATGTGGATGACTAGTTATGTTACCATGATCTGAGCATTCTCTATATTATTATAGGTTGTACTGTCGATGCACTGCTTCATGTCAGCGTATCTCTGGTAATTGTTGAAGTGTTGTACTTGTACCAAGAGGTCACTAGGTCTAATATAAGATACCCCCTCCTTGCAATGACCACCTGTCACAATTTTTTTTTCCAACTCGAGATATAATTATTCACAGGGTCCCAGACATCTTCCAACGCCCCTGTTCACCGGTCATTACGAAAGCATGATGAGCAGATTCGTAACTTAGTAACACAAACGTCATGAAGACTTGCTCGATAATTAAAAGATGTTCCATAAAAAAAAGTGGACCAAAATGATTATCCCCCGGTAACGATCCCTAAATACATGGATCCATTGAAGGGAGAAAAAAATATCGATTTCCACGGGGCAAAATGGCAGGAAAAAGGTACAGACTAATTACGTGGATTAAACAAGAGAAATGACCTTGCCATATTCATTGGAAGGCTCGAAACGACCGGTGGATGAAGCAAGAGAGAGAGAGAGAGGAGCACCACTCACCGTCGGTCTCCAGCGTTCGAACCAGTTCGAGAGTGTCTTTCGAAGGGTTGTAGAACATTCCCACTAAAATATAAAGTGGCTTTCGGCGTGGCATAGCAATGGGGTGCCTATCGCATGCATTCACCCAGGGACGCAAACGTGGGGGTGCTATTGATCGACTGGAGAGCCAGTCAACCCTCTCGGCCCTACACGTACGTAAACCTCGCGTGTAAAATCATATACGTACACGCACCTGCACACCGTTCAACGCATCCGTGCCTGTAGGTCGTGCAAACGAACGCGAAAGGTGGAAGGTTTAATGTCTAACATTCAACTTTTCGACTTGTTGTGTTCTCACTTTTTTCTCGAACCGATCTGCGCCGAGGGTGAAATCGATTACGGGCTGATTACTCGTCGATAACACTGCAAATTATATTAGTTGCTCATTTAGTTTATTCAGCGTTATATTTAGAAATATTTTACTGGTAAATAATTTGAAAGCTAGTGGTGGTTGCAGCCAATCCGCAGTTACCTTGTCGAGTTAGAGAGAGATGCTGAGCTAATATTTCACCCCCTCATGTAGGTTGGATTGCGTTTTCAAAGGACTTATATGCCAGTAGACGTTAGTCATGTGCAGATCATAAACATGGTACACTTTTAATCAGTTTCTTCCAATCGTAAGACATTGAGAGCGAAAACTTTTTACTGCCCCTTTTTTGACGCGAAAGAATTTCACGACGGAAGATGAACGGTTTAACGATCGATCTCTTCCGGGTTTTCAGCAATAAACGAGAAGTTCGCGCGATACGCAATTTCTGCATATTTTCGAATGCGGGATGGAATATCCGACGCGTTAACGAGCGTAATTATCAAGCTGTTATAATAAGATTCAATATCAAATTACGGCGCATGCATCGTGAGTAAATTAGGTATCTTTTACTGTTTCGTAATTAGGTGGATATAGGTCGTTCGTGCAATTAGATGGCTGTTAAGGTTTAATGAACGCGTTTCTATTCACGCTGATACAAGTTCATCTTCAGGGGAGAGATAATTTAGAAATGTAGACATTTGGAAGTGAAAAAATTCGTCGACTAAAAATGATTAACTGGTTTGATGACCGGTATCACGTATGTAATGTGTGTACGTATGTAGTCTCCGGTGTAATCGTACATGAGGTCAGATGTAATATATGATCATATGTTAACATACTGTGCATACTATGTATAAGTATAAACATACATTACAAACAACAGTATAAATAATAGTATAAACAAACAGTGTAAGCAGTAATGTAAACAAAGGGTTAACGTATATATAAAGGTCAGTTTGATATTATGAGAAGCGTTCGATTAGGCAATTTTTTGAGCGAAAGTAATTGGTTAGCGGGGTCAGGGCAGGCGACAAGAACGGTTCGGCTAAAAAGGCCGAGGAAGTATGGCGATGGGACGACAGAAAGCCGTCGGATGGGGGTAATGAAATTGCACTCATCGTGTGAAATTTAATATTAATCCCGGATGTAATATGAGCGGGCGCAGCGGTGCTCAAGCGTCACGGAAACAAGCGTTGCTTTCGTAAGCTCCCAAAGGATCGAGGCCGGTACATCGATGCAACACGTTCCTGCACCTGCCACGCTGTTCCACCGTCAATCCCTAAAGCGATTATCGCATCATTTTATCTCGCGATTGCTCCCACCGCAATTTGTTTGCCCTATCCACCTCTCGATTCGCGTTTTCCCGCGAATCTCCAGCCGTTTATGAACGAACTGGATGAGAGATCTCTAAGACTGTTGGAAATGGCTGGAAAAATACTTTCTGATAGTTCCGCTTTCGGGACTTTATTTTAGGGGCTCAAAAGGGTGTCTGCGATCTTTAAAGACTGTACTATAAAGCAGTCAAAATATGGCATCCAAAATGTCACGTGTTTATTATTTGATCATGTAGGGTTAAACAGCCAAGACCCATCGACTCCATGGTGTACGTTTCTCCATTCAATTACTCAAACGGTGCATTTGTGAACATGATTCTTTTTAGCGACTACTAGAGAGCCTAGGAAGATCTAGAGAACTCTAGAAAGTACTAGGCTCTAGAAATATATGATAGTAAGAGTATTTAATATATAAATCATGATATAAATATAATGATAGTAAGAGTAAACTCGTACAGGTGGATCCATATTGGAAGCAAAGTAGAATTTTGCACGAAGCCGAGAAAGTGGTCGAAGGGAAATTCGGTTGGGCACCGCAACCACGTCCAAGTGACGGGCGTCCGTTAAAATATTAATACTCGACTTTTAATGAGAGCTGCTCGTCTTCTCTCTGTTATGGAGTGCCCGGTACCCTTTGCCCTTCCCAGCCTCTCTTCCTCGCGTTTCATCGCCGTTCTTGCCTCCTACCATCCTCCACTTGTCACGATCCAATAAACGCCCCACCAGGAATCCTGATCCGCGAACCTCATCGTTCTCCTGACTACGTCGTCCTCTTTAACCAAATTCGAATACTCCGATATTCGATTCTTCGCTCGGTTTTCATTTTACAGTTCTTCCAATACATCAGCAAATTCGAATACTAGAATATAATTCTCTTCGTACGTACTTGTTTTTGCCGAATTAACCCGAGTGTTCGAATATTCAATGATTTCGAAGTAGTTTCAGTACCATCATCAAGGTTATTCAAATTTGCCAAAATATTCGAATTTTAGAACCATGATCAGTGTCATCCTAAGCATTCGACTATTTGAATACTCGAATTTTCCAAAATATTCGAACTTTAGAATTTGAAATATTCGAACATCAGAAGAGTTAGAAATATCCGAATTTCTAATGAAAGTTATTCGAGTAATTCGAATATCGGAGTTTTCATAAGTCTTGACAGGATTCGAACGATCCCTGTGTCCCGCAGTCGAAAATCAAACTCTTACACGATCTTGGAAGGCCATCTTCCATTACATTCTTAAACGAGCTTGGACAATGGCCCTCGCCGCATGCTTCCGTTCCACGCTAGACTCTCAAAGGGAATTATATTAGACCGGTAACCCATTGAACCCAACCAGTTTTATGAGCTTCGGGCAACAATCGATTGAACGTAGGTGTCCTTTAACGTTCCCTAAATCGATGGAAGATTGGCTGGTTATTATGGCCATGGAATTTATAACGAATCTCGACTGTCGCGATATTGCGATTCTGCCGTTCATTGTTTCATTTCACCCAGATACAACTTTGCAGTCTAACCGACCTACAAAATTTTTAACCTACAAGTTTTTTAAGGATGTTAATCCTTTGAAGTTTGCTGTTGACTGATTACCTAAAACTTGAAGAGTACTTTTCATGCAAAGTTTCATAAATTATTTTAAAGTTATCATTTCTTTATTACTAACTGTTGTCTGTTTTACTATTATACTTTATGGACTTGGCTCAAAAATATTTGCCAGTGTAATTTCTTTATTAGCAGTATTGTCTGTTTCAGTATTGATCATACTCCATAGACTTGATAATAAGTATCGAGTTATTTTTGTGGAGTCTTTCCGGTTGTAGCAGTGAGAGGACACCCTGTATAGGCACGGTCCGCATCCTGCATCTTTGTTCCGCGTCCGTTCAAGGACCGTGCTCGACTATGCTCGCAACCTTCCTCTCTTCTCCACTCCGCGTCCTTCTCCTTCGTGTCGGTGGTGATCGCCGCCGCCATCTAGCTTAGTCCTGTGCCACCTCCTGCGACGAGCTGGCAGCCTAATCGCGACAGGACGTTTTCGCGCCTTCTGCGCCCGCCGGTGGCGCCGGCACCACCCCACCACCGACTCCTAAAACCACTCGCGGATCGAGTCCTCGCGAAGGATCCGCGCGAAACTTGCTCGACGGCTCTTTACCCGCCTCGCCGCGGACCTGCTTCCGCTTCTATGTTTCTCCCTCATAGCTTACTTTTCTGCTTTAAATCCTCTTTAACCGAAGCGGTTTCGTTACTTTTATTCGACATTTCGTTACTTTTATTCGACATTTCGTTAGGTCGTTTTGTGTCTAACAAAACCGAATATTTTCACATTCGTTATCCGCGGTTTTAACTCGTTTGCTCCTCAAATGGGGATTTGAGAATATATTTTTTTTTTTTCAATTGCAATAGGATTATATCGGTGAACACATTTCATTTTTTGTGTCAATCTTATGAAAGTATGTTAGATTTTACAACTCAAACTGAAATAAAAATGTGGTAGTTGATGGGTTACTAGCAAACTCCTAATAATTTATGTAATTGATTTTTATGAAAATTTAAGTGATACTTATATGTGACATTGTAGTTATTAACCACTAGGACAACTTTTCTCTTCTTCAACTTTTTTCATTTACTTTAACATTGCAGTAATAATTAATTAGCTATGAAAATCATAGGTTAGGTTAACACTGAAACCGTCCAAAATGACTAGTTTCACACCTTGTATACAAATCTGAGAATTTGTGAACCTTGTGACATGTAAGAATTTTTAAACAGGAGCACTGCAAAATTTCAGGATTTTCGAATGTTCTTAAGTTCCAATTAGTACAAATAAATTTTGACATTTTGCTCGCATAATGACGTTAAAACCTGCAAATTTATAAATGTACGGATGTGAATAACAATAAAAAACAATAACTCCTTTATGAACTTAAGCACCTGTCTAAAACTCAGGAATAATCTTTTCTTACGGTTCCCATATTTATCACGAAAAAGAAGTGTAGCTGTCGAGTATGTTAATTACGTGACCTCGAATTATTTCGGCAGATCCGGATTCCCGTCCGTACCCTCCTAGACTCGGTTTCTCGATTTTCGCGAAAGATGTTCTTAAAGCACAGGCTATCAGGCCGTAATGCGTTAGATTAATTAACGTAATCGTAATGAGACGATCTCATCTTGACGCACAATGTAGGCTAGCCGATATCGCAAATGTCCCGATGTCCTGGTGCGTGCACACGGCAGCTCTACCTGTAATACGTGCACGGCCGAACACCAACGTGCACGTACGAGAGCCCGTGTATTACTGACAAGATAGGTCGAACAATGGCTTCCATTACGGCTAGAGACTGGCTGAGTTAATGGGCAAATTGTCTGCTAAGTCATTTAAAGGGCTAAGCCCGTGAGCGCGGGCCTTGCTGTAGTCTCTTCACGCGGTTTGCTGACAATCGATGCAATTAGATCGATGGCGCCCCGCTAAAGGACCGATAAGCTTGCGAAATTTTCACTCCAAATACGCGGAAAGTTCCATTTAATTACTTCCACCAGTTACGCGTCACCGTAACCATCCTTAAACTACACGACCCATTAACACTGAAATTACCAAACTGGTTGGATCACTCGACTGTGACGAGATACGGGAATTTCTGCTCTTCTTTTTTTAATATGGGAGATATTGATGGAAAAATTAAAAATTTCATTTTTCTTTCTTTGCTACTACTATTGTTCATTAATTTAGAGTACTGTTATAGTGTGCTATTGCTATTCTACCATTTCTCTAATTTTGTATAGCTGGATTATATTTCATTTTCTTACACAGCTATTACCATTTTAATATTTTGATATACTACTATATTAATATTCTACTGTTTCATCATATTACTACATTGATATTTTGTTATTTTACTATATACTAATATTTCAGTGATATTTCACTACCAAACCGATTGAATGACCCAGACTAGATTAAGAACTAGAATATTTCTTTTATTTTTGACAGAAATATGAGACATCGACATAAAAATGAAAAATGGAATATTTCAAAATTGAATATTATCAAATGATTCAGTTATCTAAATAATTGTACAAATCTTTTTTTGTTCACTTCCTATTATACTACCACTTCATTATTTTACAAAAATACTATTTTATCACACCATTGTGCTACTATACTGAATTCTCTGACTAATAATATATTTTATCACTAAGAATTACTGTATTCATTAACTTGTATAGTACATTAGTTGCTGAATCAACAAAAACATTGTAATTGTTATCTTTCTTGCTGTAAATAAATTATTTTACAAATATCTCACAAAGTTGTCAAGTTGAAAAATCGGTAACTTGCTTTATTTTCATACTAATTCTATTATGCTCTTCGACAAGAAGCTATTCAACTTCCGAATACGAGAACGTTCAGTTATTAAGGTATTCGTACAAGCGTGCAGATACCACGAGAGACCGTACTATAACCGTGCTACGTCGCGAACGTTCAGTTATTAAGGTATTCGTATAACAAGTGTGCAGATACAGCGAGAGGTCCGTAAGGGCATTAGAAACGAGCTTAAAAGGAAAAACGAAAACGATAGCAAATGGATCGTGTGAAGGATACTCACTCTGGCTGGCAGGATGTTTCCTAGCAGCACTGGTGTTGATCCTCCGCTTATCCGCTTCGCGCCAACAACACGTCGTGCTGGTTCTTTCTCGGGCAGGATGCACCACTGATCGATCGCGGCACTGGCGGCACGACCACGTGGCGATCACTTGGAGCGTAGCCGTCCAATAGGAGGCGAGATTGCGCGCCAAAGAGGGAAATAATCGCGTGCGGATCACCTGGACCCGTGGCGACGATTCAAGGATCTCGCGATCTGTCTGATTTCATCTGGGCATCCTCTCATGTAAAACCGACTATCGGCTGACGTAATATTACGTGCGGCTCGGCAGGACACCGGCAACAGCACGTGACGCCTGCTCGCGGCTGACTGAAACGGCGAAAGCAGAAACGGCGAGCGTGCGCTCCGGGTGATCCGCTCGCGAGCGCGTCCGAGCCGAATCTTTGAATGTCTCGTTGGCTCGTTCCGCGAGAGGATATTCTGTGGCGGCAATCGGGACGGTCGATATCGACGGATCAGCTGAGATTTTTCAATGGGTGGACGTGTATCGCTTCGCAGCGGAGAGAAACGTCGATGCTCGCCTGCTCGTGGCGGGCTTTTTTCGAGCAGAGACGAACCAACCGCACGGTCTGGGCGCAGCGGAGCGACTGCGAGAACCGCTTAAGGAAGACTCTATGCCATCTAGCGGGACCCGCCGGAAAACGCAACCCTTCTCCTCGATCGGGGAGGGTGGGGGACCACGACGGAGGGGAAAGACGATCCATTTCCACTGTCTGTTACTTCGGGGGATAGTTCTGAATGCCCGTGCTATTGTATCCCTCTAAATGCTACCGGTGAAACTTTTATGCGATTCGAGACAATACCGAAGATCGGAGTCAAGCTGCGTCTGACATGTCACAGCTATTGGGAGACGATTCGCGTTTTGTTTCGGGGTAAATCATCGACCTCGCGAGGAAACGCACCCTGCGTGGAATAATGAGCAACGGGGGACGAGTCTCCGATGGAAATAAATATTCTCCGATGCTTCCGTGTAAACACAGAATAGAATGCTAAAATATTTGCTCGTTTTGATGAGACGGTCTGTGGATAAATGACATCTGGAGAGGTTAACTGGATATATTGCTAGTATACCAGAATCTCGGTTATTTCCTTCTAGATAAATTTCCGGTTAGACTCTTGCACCCACACATTTGTTTGTTACGAGTAGTGATGGTATCGGGTACTTTGATTTAGAAACTTACAAATTTTAGCCAATTAAATGATATGTATACTGTTCATTATGATCATCAAAATTAATAGTGTTATGCAGTGTTTGTCTACGCTTAGAAAAGACATGCAAAAGTTGCGCAGTATGTAATGGTTCTAAAAAGACCAAAGAAAATATGTATAAAAATAAACGAATGTAATTGTAATATTACATTTAATATGGATACACTAAATATGATATGAGTACTGTTCAGAGCTGAAAAGAATGCATGTGGCTCCTCCTACTTCCACCTTTAACTCCCACCCATTGTAGCGACACTCCGCCTGCGCAATAATTGTCACTAGACTCCAGACTTGAATTCAGATCGAGCAGAATTTAGATTCAGGGAGAACAAGCCGATAGTTTCTACTTCACTCTAGATTCACACACTGTTACTATGTGTGATAACTAGACTACGAATATTTATGCATTTATCAAAGCCTGCAACTCTATGGGATCCACAACCTATAAATTAAATGATTCATGTGCTCTTACAGATTTTAATATAAATGTATAAACGTTCGTTATCTAGTGTGAATACCCTGTGAAATATCCTGTCTTCTTAAACATCTTTTTAGATCCTACATTTCTAGAGTCAATATTTTACCACAGCATTGTGGTATACAATAAGCAGTTACAATTACTTCGACTGATGATAATATTTGGTTGAAAGTCCATGTGCTATTGTGGTCAGTAACTACAACCAATCAGAGCCATATGCATTCCTTCCAGCTGTAGACAGTTTCGATTAGTAAACATGTAGACGTACATGTGATCCTTTCGTTTGTTGATAGACATGTGTGGACGTATATACACGCCTTTCATATACGTTAACAAACACATGAAGGCGTATATACACATATTTTGCATACATTGAAAGATGCATGATGTATAAGTACATTTCATATACATATACTGATAGACATGTTAGGAGATTTGTAAACTCATCATCGTCTCTCAAAGTAAAAGGTTTGTAATTACTTGAGGTAATAATACAATTTAGCTAAAAGTCCATGTACCATTTTGATCTCAGCAAGAACTAATGAAATTCATAGGCATTCTTTCGAGCAGCAGTCTAGCCCGGGGTCTAGTTCATCCAGAGCGGTCCAGACAGCACTGGTATCGAAGACCTCGTGGTTCCTCGAGCAGCATCCAAGCCCCACCAAGCGGGAAAAGCGTCCGCGGAAGCGCGGAAAAGCCGCAGGTGCGGGAGGCGGGGCGTGCGGCGCAAGCGCAGGTGCAAACCACACCTCCGCAAGTTCTCTAAGGGAGGAGCGAGACGCAAGACCATACGGAGAGTGGTTCGTGATTGGCGACTCTGTTCACCTGCTTGGTCCCCCATGTCCTTGCCCCGTCCGCGTCCCGTTCGCCCTGCACCCATTCCCCTGTGCTGCCCCGGCTACCCTCTCTTGCCCCCGCCCCCCGCCCCCGCGTTGGAATCTATTAATGCACCTGCATGATGTCGGTAATCACCTTGCCCCACCAGGACCTACTTTCCGCCGCCGGTTGATCCTCCTTTCTTCCATTGGCGTCGACTCTCGACCCCGTAAGGCGAACACGTATCGTCTTGAGAACTCGCCGTTAAGAATAATAAACCAGCTACTGGCTGACAAATTTATTACGCGCACGGCTACGAAGGCTTACACGATCATAATTAGACATTCAGCCACCTAATGTGCCGACGCCGGTTCCATGCAGTGCGTTTCTGATGCCCCGAGGGATACCATTCAAGGAACCACGATTCAGAACGTACGGATGTATGTTCAGGAAGTTTTAATTGATTTCGATGCGAGATTACGCGCTGCCGGGGGTTGGCGGGTTTTTTGGAGATCGCGGGAATTTGGGATCTGGGGATTCGGGGTTTGGGACTTGAGAATTTGGAAAATTTTTAGGAGGAATTTGGAAGATTGGGAGATGGAGACTTGGGAACTTGGGAATTTGGGAATTAGCAAATTTAGGACCTAAGGTAATTAGAAATTGGGAAAATTAGAACTTGGGAGCTTGGGAACTTGGGAACTAGAGAATTTGGAAATTTGGAAATTTGGGAAAATTGGATGTGGGGAAAATTGGAAATTGGGAAAATTCGAAATTGGGAAATTTGGAAATCGGGAAATTTGAGAATTGGGAATTTAAAAATTAGTGACTGTACAACTTGGGTACAGTAGAACTCTACTTTCTAACTCTACTGTACAAAGCTACCAATGACCATACAACTACCAATGAATAATACTACCGTTACCACAGTCTATCACATAATAACTCCAGATAAACACAGTCCAGGTACCCTGCCTAGTCAATAATTTCGTGGAGAAAAGCATAGGACACCAAGTACCGTATTTATGCTGATCACTTAAACGGTAGTAGTTTTTCTGGTTGTTTTCAATGGGTGATTCGAGGATGTCCTGTTAAGAGGACAGTTACGACAGTTTGTATGAAAGTTGGCAGCAGGAGGAATTAATTATTCAGGAAGCCAGACGCGGTACTTTGATGTCCAACTGGCTTCCGGCGAGCCACGTAAGGGCCAAGGTAATCGACTTTGCTCGTTTGAGCAGAAGTCGTAGCTAAACCACCTACGGCAGTGGATAACCTACGTGACAGACAGACGACCACCGACTACTTCAAAAGCGCACGCAATAACGCCGGCTATTAACTACTGCGCTTCTAGGAAATTATGAAGATCAATTATCGCGTGCGAGAAAGGCTGATGGATCGCTGGAACACGGACTAACCGTTCTATCTGCATCGATGAGCTTTGATGGATTTAATAGAGAGTTTCTACGTTTATTCGATTAACTCTGTTGCTTCTGGCAATTTTTCACTGAAATTTGTTTTCGAAGACTTTTTATTGTGAATTGACATGACTGATTTAATATAACTTGATTATAACTTGATGAATATTACTTTAATATGACTTGAGGGTGGTATTTTTTAACTGAGCCTGCAGTTACGTATGATGTGCAAATATTAGATAAATTTTCGATTAATTGATAACAAATTTCCAAATACAAACGGTCCTCGATTTAAAAATGAATTAATTTGTACTCCTCCAAAATTAGAAAACGTCCAAATTCCAAAATCTACCACACAAATAAATTTGAAAATATTTAGATCTTCAAACTAACCCGAATAAAAGAACGAAGAATTACCAAGACCTAAATGATCGACATTAACAAATTCGTAATAAAAGAAAGTCAGGAAATGAAAAAAAGTTTGAAAATTAAAATACGAATTTCTGTCCGAGTAAGCCACTTCGTCAACGATGTTATACGTGGAAAAAGAAAAAACGATTGCACTATGCGGCTTTCGGAAAAATTATACGACAAAAATAAAAGAACGTCCGTCCATCCAACAAGCACGAAATAGCAGGGAAAATACTGTAATATATTAAGTAAGGGGATGAATTTGTAGCTGGCTTGACAGTACCAAACAATGGTCTCGTGCCATAAACCTTAAAAAGAGCAAACGTTAGGCCAGCACCGTGTTCTGGCCATGAATTATTTAAAACGTCAGAATATTACGTACACGCGACGCGTTTCCCCTCTCAGGATACGCGTCACGAATCAACTCCATAGAACGTAATTGAGCTTGCACTGCCAGATATATTATTAAATCGTTCGCAAAATGACAAACAAGGAAAATGATCAAACATACAAACTGTTTGACATCTGTTCCCTTCGTATCGTTCATACGGAATGAGAATAACTTACCATATAAAAGAAGTTATCATCGCGTGTCACGAAAGGTGTACTTATTCGAGGAGTATTTTGATCGTCAATGCAATTAATTACTTGGACATTTTTGGATTACTAGGAAAAGTTTGGATGGAGTTTATTTGTAAAGTTTCTGTAATGCTTAAATTGTATGAATTTTTAAAGAAATTTTCCGGATGCCAGGTTTTTGGAACTTAAATTTTCCAATTTTTAATTTTCCTAATTTCCACATTTCCCAAATCCACTTTTCCCAGTTTCTATATTTCCCAAATCCACTTTTCTCAATTTCAATATTTCTCAAATCCACTTTTCTCAATTTCCATATTTCTCAAATCCACTATTCTCAATTTCCACAGTTCCCAAATTCAATTTTTCCAATTTCCACATTTCCCATATTCACTTTTCCCAGTTTCCACATTTCTCAAATCCACTTTTCTCAATTTCCACATTTCCCAAATCCAATTTTCCCAACTTCCACATTTCCCGAATCCACTTTTCTCAATTTCTAAAGTTTCCAATTTCAATATTTCTAATTTTCAAATGTCCCACTTTCCAAAGTTCCCAATTCCTAATTTTGTTCGATTGCAATTTTCCCAAATTCTATAGTTTCTAATTTCAGCTTTATGGCCCCAGTAACGTCAAGGTCCTACCATTTTTGGATACGAAATTTTACAACGATTTATTTCACCAATCCCAAACATATGATGTCCACATGCCTCCATCACCTGACTGCCTAACTCATCCACTGCCCCTGAGCAGGTCCGACGAGCACTTAATCTGTCCATGACACCGACCTTAATTTCCGTCGACGTCGCGACGATAGAAATCAAACGACAATCAAAAAGCATAAAATGGTCCGTGGTCGTGCAGAGGGCATCGGTTGACGGGCCACAGTTAAGTCGGCTAGGCGCTAAGGGAAAGAACAATGGCTTATATAATGAGGCCGAGTGCCGCGGCGCAAAATAACACGTGGAAAACTCTCCGGCGGAAATCCGGCTTTCCCTCCAGGGACGAAATAATTACCTCGTGCAAATATTCGTCGTAGGCGCTCACGCCCTATCCCGTCTCCGTCCCTGTTCCCACCCTGCCCGTCCCGCGCACCCCCGCTGCCTTTCTATCTCTTCACGGAAGGTTTGGTCAAGATTTACATAAGAATAACCTGGAACAACAATCCCTCGAACAATTACCTCCGTATTTAGCCGGCCATCGTCCCTCTCTCCGGAACGTACCGCGACCGTATTATTCTAATAAGCCGTGCGCTCCTATCCGACAATGATACCGCGTTGCCCCGAGGATATACGTAGACTAAAATTATTCCTTTTATTTTTGAATCGCCCGCCGGGACAGGTATTCCCCTCGTAAGCCGGAGAATTTTCACAGGACGATTTACTTAATGCACCAACGCCCATTGTTTTTGAATAGAGACCGACCTATTGTTCGATGTACACGCGCTACCGTTTCCACCTTCGAACAGTTTTAATATACAGTAGAGCCGTGGTATCAGGGTCCACTTTATCCGAATACGTTCCGGCGGTCGGAAATTCTTTTATACGAATAGGTGCGATGTTTATATAGAAGCTGGTGCAAACGGAAAGCTGGTGTTTCACATTCTAGTTTAATCTTTTAACTTATAATTTTGTCGACAAAGGTCAGAGCCATTTAATTATTGTTGTAATGTTAGGACTAAGACGGTTCATATATTAGGGGTACTTCGAATGTGGAGATCAGTGATGAGTTGGAATTAAAATTAAACTCGAACTTCAATCGTGGTAAAATATAAATAAAGAAGTTAAATTGAACGAGTTAGACTATTGTTCATCGAAAATGGGAAAAGAGAATAAACTCGTCGAAAAAGCATAATTATTTTTGCACGAGGTACCAGATCCGCAGACGAAGATTCGAAGCGTAAGAACCGTGATTTATCTGGTGAGCTGTCCATCAGGCGGCGTCGATTTTTAGGAAGACAGGAAGATTGTTAGTTATCGAAAGTATAAAAGAGGGAAGACATCGAGGAAATCCGAGAGGATAAGCAGCGCGAGGATTTTTCGCAGTGTCCGACAGCGATCGAACGAAAACGATGGGATCTAGGTATTCGTTTAGCTTTCGGGCCGCGATTCGATCCGATAAGAAGTGGATTCGAGAGGCTGCGGAGTCAAAGAGCGATCTCGAGGGCCCCGGTTTGTAAGATCGAGTCGAAGCTCGCCGTCCCACAGACACGAGAGACCGATATCGATTCTCCCGAAGCGAACAACTTGAACGAGGCCTCTACGAGCACGCTCGATTTACGAGCGATTCGACGATAACGAGGAGACGAATGGAGAAGACAACGAGATAAGATGAGATGCATGAGAGCTGTCCTAGTACCCGAAGAGACTTCGTTAACGAGATTACTACGAGCCCGACGGGTTTACTCTACGACTAGAAGGATCGCTTTGTAAAACTCCGCCACCTGTAGTACACCTGGATTCTGATAACACACATTTTTTCAATATGTTACGAATTTTTAAGCTTCGGACTCTTTCCAATTTTCACGTCTTAAATTTCTCAGTTAAGAATTTTCTAGAAAAACTTGATGAATCTCAGTACCGTTGAGGATTAATTTTGAAGGACGTGGTAGTTAACGCAGGGGTTAATAACCCGCGATTGGAACAAATCAGGATTGTCTTATATTTCATCGAAACGTTAAATGCGCCATTGTCCGTAATTTTGCCGCGCCACTAGCCTATTTGCAACGGTAAGTGGCTGATAATTTCACGAAACAAACGGATAAAGAGTACTCTCCCTCTTTCTCTCTCTCTCTCTCTCCGGAATCCGCGTAGCACGGTTTTCAGTTGATGAATTGCAAGGGACAAAATGTTCATCCACTGTGCGATCATCGGCCGGAAGTGAAACAGCGGCAACTCGAAAGCGGCTGAATGACGCAGAATAAAGTCGGGGTTCGAAAAGAACCTGCAGCCTTCTCCCGCGTTTTTCCTTTTGTCTTTCCACTTTGAGCGGTATAGAATGAGGTCGATAAAAAGCCGTAGGAAAAATACAACTTCTCGAGCCTCCTCCACGCTTTCTCTCCTGCTTTTCTCTCTCTCTCTCTTTTTCTATTCGAATTTTTCTCCGTCCAAAGACACGAATTGCCCATGGATTTCGCTCAACGACCGCATTCAACCGTTTCACGACTCTTGATTTTGATAAACGAGACTACTTTCCGAAATATAATTTGCCGTTTGTTCGCTCGCGATTCAATTGCACACGGAATTAACACCGAACAACCAGACTTTTTTCATCGGTCTGCGATTTAACTCGACGAAATGATAAGTTCCAGTTCATTTGGATTATATGAAATACTGGTTTACGGTCCTTTTTTTCGATCAGTTTTTACATTTCTTGATTTTATAACTGATCATTTTCTGGTGAGTACTGTTTTCACGATGAGGTTCTGTGTATATTCTGAATAACAGGTTTAATATCTCAGAATTCTATGATTCATTTTGACGTCTCATGTTTTCTGGCACTCATCGTTTTAACATGTAATTCTTTGACTCATTTTTAAGATCTAATGGGAAACAATTTTGTTCCCTGAAAACGGTAAGCAAATTATGATTACAGTAAAAAACTTGTACTTTCAATATCAAACTTTTAGCAATAAAGTAGTTCCTGTATACAAAGAGAGTGAAATGGCAAGCCCTAATTTCCGAGATCGACACGCGATTCAAAAGTTGTCCTTCAATCTCCAAAAACTCGCAAAACGAGGCCGCGTCAATCTCGAAATTTGAGAATCTCCGCGTGCAAAACCAGGCCTCGCAGATCTTTCGTTCATGTTCATCCTCACAGCGATACGCATTGTTTTAACCCCGTCGCTTTATCTTGCTTTGCGAGGCTTCAGCTCGTTCGTCGGTCTGCGGCTAATTAATATGCAGCTGTTTAAATGAAAGCCAGACAAAAATGTCCGGATAAAAAAGTTGACTTCTAGACTTCTCATCCTCCTGATGAGTGCCACACGATAGAAGATAAAAGAATTTGACCTTGAATTTGTCAAGGTCGATTTTTGCGGCTGCATCCGCAAGTCTTCACCGATTCACAGGTGCAGAATCACGTACGTGAGTTTACGACACGTCATTCTTTTCCACCCTGTACATACATTGTCTGACTAGCAGAACGTGTGCGCGATGTTTTAGCATGAAGCCTCGTCCCAGCGGGATCTCATATTTTATGGGAAAGATCTAGCCGCGAACCGAGTTCCGGCTTCGTGCGATGTTCTTTGCCTTCCGGTGCGGACTAAGTTAACGTGCTGCAGGAAGGAAAGCACGTAACCGCGAATACGCTTTTCCAATCGCTTTCGAACGGAGCGGAGAAAATGCCAGCGGATGAGGAACGGGTTGAACGTGGACGTTGAAGAATACCGTGTGTGGATAAGAAATAACGGGTCACGTATGGTTCTCTGTGGGCATCAGAAGTTTTGGCTGCTTCGAAATTTGATTAACTGAGAATTAGAATTTGGACATTTGGGAGGGGAGGAATTTCAGATTTTAGGAACTTGGGATTTTATTTGGGGATGTGGGAATTTAAGAATATGTATATATAGAAGAGGCACAAAGCGCAGCTAACGTTGCAGCCGAACGTCCACGTCGAATGAAATGTTCGCCAAACGAAATACCAATGTCGTTAACCTCGAGATTCCCCGATATTTTCTTTGGGCCGTTCCTTCCACAAAACGCAAAATTATAAAAATTTTATTAGAACCGAAAGGGTAATTAGCCTGAAAGGAAATCCAATTGCTTGAACCGCGAGCCTCATCCCGGGCAACGTGTTTGCGAACGTTTAAGCAGAAAGAGGTAATATAAACGTTAGTAAACCATCGGGGCGAATGAGCTTCTTCGAAAGCGGGGATGGAAAAGAGATCGACGAGAACCGGCGAGAAGAACAACGACAAAAGCGACGATAACAACGACGAGGACGAGGACGCGACAGTGACGGCATCGACGTACCTTCCTAGGTAAAACAAAAATAATAAAAAAAAGAAGCAAATAGAGAGAAAAAAAAAAGGAGGAGAAGGGGTGGAGAGAGTCGAGGGATAAAATCGTCGAGCGAGGAAGCCGTAGCCGAGCGCAAATTTAACAATAAACCTTCGTCGAAGAGAGAGAAAAAAGAGAGAGGAAGAAAAAAAAAGAGCCGGAGGCGAGTTTTCACATTTAATTCGCGCTCGTCGGAGTGAAGAGGGGGTTGGAGGCCGGCTCAGGGATTAACGTCGCGAAATATCACGAAAATATGTAAATATATCGAGAGACAGGCAGCCGGGCGGTCGCCGGCCAGGGTTGAAGTGGGACGAACTTTTCGAGAGGGGTTTGCAGAATCGAGAGAAAAGAGAGGCAAACGGAAGAGAGAAAGACGCCAAGAGCAACGGAACAGGCACAGACGAGGAGAGGGTGAACTTTGCAGAGCGTAGGAGGCCCATTGAAAGATTAAAAAACTCGCTCGCACACTCCACGCCGAATCTATACCGATCTTCCTTTCTCTCCTTCCGTCTCCTTCCTTTCTGCACGCGGAAAACGCACAAGTGCGTCCGTAAGCGGGACCATCCGCAACCTGCTCACTTTTCGAATCGCGTTGTTTCAAATATTTCAATTTAGTCCATTATTTTGCTCGATTATTGTCGAAATAGTTTGATACGGGTGTCACGACGCATGGTATCACAAACTCGTACACAGCCTCTTGATATATCGCCAATAATGCAACACGTTCCTCTATCACATCTAACATTGTAACATATTATTGTACCACACCTCATAATGTACAATACATTATTAATTCCAAAAGTGTTCATCAACATCCTAACATGCAATATAACAAGAGCCGTAAGAGGAACTCTCATGCATTTTCATCCAAGTAAATGTACAGTTTCGTAAAATCCAGCCCATTGTTAGCTTTTCAGTGAAAAGGATATCGGCTTACTTTCCTCTTGCAGCTTGGTGAAACGCTTTTTTCCGCCGATTCCGTGGTAAATGCACGAACGATTAAAAAAAAGGATCCGGCTGGTTACTTCTTAATGCCGTGCCGGCTTCCTCGGGCATATTCTCACTTGTAAATTAGCAAAAATGGGCCGAGCCACGCAAAGGCTAATGGAGATGCGAAAGTTTCATTCAGACTTTTAAAGAAGCCACGGATTCGCTGGTTTTAAGAGAAACGCACGGCTCGCGTTTCGATGATGCTTTGATGCATAGAAAAGATACATTACGGGAAACTAAATGCGAAGAATCGGCCCGTGTTTCTTTTAATTTACTGCCACGGTTTCAATTCTACCGGCCATCGGTTTTTCGCGTTTGCACCTACGACTATGTGCACTCCGGTAAATTTGAAATTTCTCGTCTCGCCACTGCGTTTGTGGTGAAAAAAAAAAGGAAAACCCTCGGTGAAAAATCTACCACATTGTTCTACTTCCAACAAAGGACGTACAGAGAAGTTTGCAAATGAAATTATTACCCCCGACAAGTCATGTGGGTCTCGAAGGTTTATTTCGGAACAAATGCGTTTGCTGAGAACTGGGGTTGTTTATGCGAAATATCAGGGAGATAAGGATGTAAAATGAAACAGGTTTTGAATAATTGTTGCGCGAGTTGTTTGTTAATTATAGGGGAAGGATTATATTTTGAGCAAGCTTCAGAACTTGTGATAGAATTAAAAATAAATATATTAAATGTAAGAAAAAGTGCTTTTAAGATATCATGTATTTAAATGACAATTTAAGTATCAATATATATCTGGAATATAAATAATTCTAAAAGCATAATATGTGAAAAAATGATTAAAAGATATTAAGTATTTAAAAAATATTTAAAAAGATAATTTAAGTAAGCAATATTATAATTATTAAAATTGAAAGTATTGAAGTATCGTGCCTCAAAAACATACCTAAAATAGACAAAAATTGTAAAATAAAAGTAAATAAAAATAAAATGAAAAATGAGAAATGTCTAACAGTCCCACAAATCGTGAAAGCGTGAGAGGCGATATCGTAGATATATTTCGCGTAAAAAAGAAGACGAAAGATCGGTAGAAACGTGTAAAATTGTTAGACAACTCGATCAATAATATGAGAGAGATCGTTCGTTAGTCTCCCAGTTAGTGTCGCCTCTCGAATCGCGAGTAATCAAAGGCTGTGCAAACGTGATTGAAATGTAATGCCGTGCGAGTTTGTTCGAATCATTCACCCTACGGCGGCCATGGCCCGTCAAAGCGAACCCTCCAGCATTTTCGCGATGTTCCGGTTAATTCTTTACCCGATCTACGCGTATCATACGTTGAAATACTGCCCTACAAAATTACTCGTGCACATTCGCGGCTGCACCTGTACCCCAACAGATTGCCTTAGGACCTGAAATCGTTAAAACTTTTTCTCTGATTTGCCGCCGCATTACGCGACGACGAGCAAAGACATTAACTTCTTGTGTATGGTGTATTCTTGCTGGGAGATAATTGGGGATCATCATTGGGATTCATTATCTGTTGTAGGTACTTGTAATATTAATTTGCTTTATGGTATATTCAGAATATTATTTAATATTGGTGTATACTTGATGTTGAATTGTAAGAATTATACTACAGGATTACCTTGTTATGGTATTTTAATATTACGTTGTTAAAATAATTGTAATATTTCAGTGTTAAAAGTATGACAATGTTATACATTGTCACACATTATAGTGCTGTTTATGCATAATTCGAACTCTGCAGAGAAGCAGTAAAGTTCCGTGCATGAGGTTAAAAATTATCTCGCGTGTCATTGAAAAGAAGCGTACATCGGAATGTAACTGCAGCCGAGCGTTTGTGCGAGAAATTAGGGTGGAGAGAGGGTGCGACGACGCCTGAGGGGACGATTTCGATCTCTCGAACTATCATTCGCGGTGTAACCATAATGCTGGTTTGTGTACGTATCACAAGGTGCTTTCTATCGAGGCCCGTGTAGTTTCGCGTAATAACCGCGAACGGTTCGTTCCCGGCGTTCCGTGGATCAGATTAGAAGAGCCGGTGCTCTACGCTCGCGTATTAGATCCCGCCGAGTGCGGTAGGCCGAGATTTTATCGGGAGGGCGGTTAAGAGGAAGCGACAACACCGGCGGACCCTCGATCGGACACTTTCGACTGTCCTATAAAATCCCTCGATTAACTGCTTACACCTATGCGCCCGGGGATTACGGACGGATAACATCGATGTCGTCACCGTTTCTGCCGATTTACTCGAGTTATACTGAACGCTTTACAATCTGATTGGAGACGTAATTATAAGTGAAAGCGAGTGTTGTATGTTCGCATATTTTGTTAGGTTTTGATATTGGATTTATTGGACGAGTTTTGAGAGGGAGTTAAGTGGAATGGATGGTAGAGGAAATTAGAAAGAAATTATCTGAATCACTATGTATAGCGAATTCTGTAAATTACCAAGTTCCTAAATTACCAATTTCTGTTTCTCCCAATTTCAGTTTCCAAATTCCCACAGTTTCCGGATACAATATTTACAACTATCAATCTTCCTAATTCCAAATTTACACAATTCCCACTTTCCCCAATTCCCAACTTTCCCAAATTCCATTTTCCCCAATTTCCACTTTCCCCAATTCCCAACTTTCCCCAATTCCCACTTTCCCAAATTCCATTTTCCCCAATTCCCAACTTTCCCAAATTCCATTTTCCCCAATTCCCACTTTCCCCAATTTCCACTTTCCCCAACTCCCAATTTCCCCAATTCCCAAATAACCCAAATCCAATTTTTCCAACTCCCAATTTCCCATTTACCAAATTCTCAGTATCCCCAACTCTCAATTCATCGAATCCCCACCCTTGCAAATTTTCACTCAAAAATTTTTCAATTGTCCCCCTAAATCCTCTGTCAATACACCTCCGAAGATGCAGCATTTGCCGACCGAGCAAAACGACGGCCATAAACCGAGTTACCAAAAACATCATTCACGAATCGCGTTACGGTGCTTATCTTTGGTTAAGGGGTTAAAACGCGACACGTCCGAGTATCTCGGCACGCGTTTACGCGTTCCAGTAGGTTCGCCTGAAATTTCGTCATCGGGGAGTTAGTCGTTTGTCGTTTGTACGCCGTAAGGGATGCAGGAACGAGGAGAAGGGAACGTAGAAGATGAGGGACGCGCACCTAATGGCGGTCATCTCGAATACCCTAAGGCGGCTATTGTCTCGGTTTATGCCCTTCTTGCTCGTACCGTTGCACACACGCTCGATGACCTACGACAACTACCTTCTGTTTCATAGCCAGATCGCGCATGCACCACTCTCGCAATTTCGCATTGCCGCTTTGTAACGCTGTGTTTTACGGAGCATAGAATGGTTCAACTTTTCAAATAAGTTCTTATATTGCCCGACTTCTCTCTTCGTTCTTCAAAAACTAGAATCGTGACTTCTTTCGATTCTTTTTATATGGAATTTTTTGGGGACTGTTGTCAAGATGACCAATAGGGAAGGTATGGTGGTACCTTCTTGAAATACTTCATCACGAGTTCAAATATGAAGATCATCACAATTTTTGACTGAAATTTTTGAGAACTGTAAGCGACGATATTAACCGAACCCGTTCGAAAGGGACCGTTTATCGAGAGGCGAAGATAACAAACGCCATTAGAAGGGACTGCGGAAGTATCAGCGGAAGCATCGAAACGGGGTGCTTCTAGTTTCCGCAGCTAAGTTTACTAGGAACATTATTCGTAGCCGCGAGAGCAGATTGGAGCGGAGTCTCCTTCCTCCATCTGAGAATTCGTTTCATAGGTGGGAATGATAAAGGAAGTTTCGAAACGGAGCTAGGAGATTTTCCTGTAAAGATATAAGGAAAGAAGTTCACTAAATAAACTTAAGCACTACTCACTTGAGCCTTCAACGTTGGCGAAAATTTACAATTTTTCCAGAATTCCATTCACAACAAATAAATCTAACAGGCTCTGTTCTTAGGTTTAGTATAAACATCCCGATAATCGCACGAGTGCACGCGTGTTCGCGAGAATGTTCCTCAGAGTTCGTTTCGGAGGTGAGAACGATAAAGGGAGGAGTTTCGAAACGGAGCCGGAGGGCGAGGGAGGTTTCCCTCTTGTAAAGATATACGAAGGGAAAGAAGCCCGAGAGGACGAAAGAGGGTTCGGACGCGGGCAAACGCGAGCGAGTAATAAGCACCTGCCCGCCTCGGAACCGGAGACTTGATTCATTTCGCGGTAAGTACAGAGCGCGGCTGAACGGCCCAGCCAACCATTGCCCCGGGCCACGAGTTCGACTTCTTTGCCCACCACGGAATACCTGCCGCTATCTCGCTCGGGCAAACATGCGTTTTCACCGACTTTTTGCTCGACGGGGAACAACGCGGGCCGCTGCGTTTTACTGTTGCGCCCCCGAGAGCAGAGCGGACGCCCGCGGGGCCGACGCGGCTGTCGTCGGTTAAACTCGTCTTCGACGCTCCTTCGTTTATGCAAGATCGGTTAAATATTGAACCGCTGTGTTTGCCCGGCAACCAAGAAAATTACCGGAATCGAACGCGATTTCTGCCTCCTTCAAAAGGTCAATTGAGGAGATACTCGATTTTCAGATGCATTATTCGTTTTAGAAAAAATACCTGCTGATATTGAGAAATGTTAAAAAAAAGGAATAATAACGTATCTTATGAAAATTCAAATTGATGTCTACGATGTAGTTTAATCCTTTGCACTCCTCGAATGTGACATCGTATTTCTTTTGGATTTATTTTCTACTTATAGTAAATGAAAAATATATTTCTCACTACACTGTTGCAATACATTTTATTGAGAACCCAGGTAGGTAAAATAAATTAAGGAGTGCAAAGTCATTGAAAACAACCTTTCTTCATCTCAGAAGAATAATTTTGATAATAATATTTATATAAATTATAATCGAGTAATGTGGATTTAGTACATCGGTGCTTGAGAGGCACACCTGTTAAGGGTTGAAATACCATAAAATTTGCTAATAATGTTATAGAAATTGTACACATTAAATTTACCGAAAATGGGCAATAATCGCACATTACCCGAGGCGAATCGCTACATAAACGGAGCTCGGCAATTACGGATTGTAGCCGCAATAACTTAATCGCGCAGTACCAAGCGAAAGCGTCGAAATAAAAGATCGTTTACGCGCAATGTAGTCGTTCCCGCGTCAACGATATCCCCCTGTTCCTCGTATCGAAAGTGGCAGGACACGCAAAAGCACGAAACGTCGTTCACCGCCGTACAAAACAAGTGTACCCGCGAGTGGGTGGATTATCCCCATAAAAATCCGGGATCTGGGAGCCATGGTGTACGCACATGGCGGCGGGGGTGCGATCGAGAGAGCGACCGTGTGAGCAAGAGTGCAGGAAAATTACGCGATACGCCGGAAACGACAGAAAGTATAAACCAGGTGAATTTCACAGGGAATATACCGGTTTCGGTATGGAGTACAAATACGAGAGGCTCTTCCGACACGCTGTCTCCCTTTCGCCCGATTCCCTGTACGTTCCACCGTTTCGTCGTTTTTACTGTTCCGCGGTGTGAGGGACCGCGGCGTTAAATGTTCCATACCGGCGAATATTTCGTGGCGCTTGCACGCCAGGGAGCTGCGGACCCCTTTATTCCCTCGAATAAAGGCATAAACTTCCGATTAGGCGGCAACAACGGGATACCGACACCGTCTGCTCCAGCCGCGCGAAAGTGACCGTTAAAAACAACAAACCGACACTATGTTTCTTCCACGAGGTCCGCGTGAATCTCTCGACTTATATGCTGTTGTTGAATCAAGAGGAGTCGCTTTTAAATATTTGACTTCCTCAAGGTTACAAGTTATCGCAACTATATTTCACGAGTGGGAAGCTGACCCAGATTTCACCCTTTGCACTTCGTTTCTTTCACCTACCAACTCCTTAATTTACAAAGTAGATCAAAGGGGTTCTCAGTAAAAGTATATGACAAATATATTTTTGACTTATTATAAGTAGTATATATTCAACCTATCTGAATTATTTATAACATCCAAGAGAAATGTGATGTCGACACTCGACAGGAGTGCACAAGGTTAAGGTATCTACCCTACCTTCAACAGTCCCAATGTAACATTATGTCGAGATGACCACTCGAAACATTTGCTGACTTAATTGATGGAGGAGTCGACAGTCACCAGGATCGAACACAAAAAAGAATCTCTAAGTTCAGAATCTAAAATTACTAAAAAAATCTTCCTTCGATTACTATATTTCCTCAGAGAACGCAGATTTCTTCTTAAAGTACAACAAATCGAAATCTAATCTCTTCGCAAAAATCGTCCTAATATTTTTTCCTGGATATCTCACGTGAAAATTCTCCGATACGATAGAATTGTAAAGTATCGCGCGACAAGTTAAAAGAAATTCTCCGCCAGTATCTTCCCCTATTTCGGCACGTCGTAATGCCAGACGAAGGTGGATAATACCTCGACGAAAGCAGATTCGCCGAACGAGAATTTCCCTTCGTTCGCTATCCAGGAGAACTTTATTGTTGGCATATTTTCAAAAATTCACGATCGTTTCTGAGCCGCCGTTCCACGGGCACTAAACGTTCCGCAAACGGCCACCGCGAATGTAATTTCTACTTGGCTTTAGCCGCGTTTTACCGGCCCGCCGAAACCTGAGGATATTTCACGGTTTCGTGGGACGATCCGAACGTTTATCGCACATTTTCCTGCAACTTCGCGAGTAAACGCTTCTGCATCCAACCTTTACACTAGATTCTCACCTTTACCCTTCTACCATCTACCCCCTTCTTACGTTTTTATATCACTGTTTTTACAGTAATGTTTTCCTACAAATCATTTAATACAAACATCTTAATATAAGTGTCTTGCTATAAACACTTCAATATTAATGTTTTTATGTAAATGTTTTCCTACAAATGATTTAACACAAACATTTCAATATAAGTGTCTTGATATAAATGCTTCAATATAAATGTTTTGCTACAGATAATCTAATATAAACATTTTATTACTAATGTTTCAATATAAATGTCTTCCTATAAACGCCTCGATATAAATGTTTTAATATAAATGTTCTCATATAAACGTTTAAATATAAAATGTTTTAAAAGCAAATGTTCTTATGTAAATGTTCTAATATCAGTGTTGTGATATATGTATTTTAATAAAAATGTTTTCATATCAATTATTGAATGCAGACATTTTGTATAAATATTTTGTTATAAATATTCCCATATAGATATTTTAAAATAAATGGTTTGATATAAATGTTTTAATATAGACATTTCAATACAAACATTTTAGAACAAATTCCTTATAAATGTTTCGATAGAAACTGTCCTGACCGTCCATTTTATTAAAACATTTTAGTAGAAGCATTTAAGAAAAAGATAAAGATAAATTGTATTAAAATAAAAAGCATAGAGAAAGACGGTTGATCCGCAATAAACAGGTAGAAATAGCCGGGTATCAGGCACCGTTTCTTATCCGTGAATGATTTATCAGCGGGGGTCCATGTGAGAAACGTTTGTCTAGACTCGTGACTTGTTTATGACGTCGACCAGGCGCAGTTTCGTTTCGTTTCAGGTTCGCGCCTCATATGGACAGAGCAAATAACTTTCCTCGATAGTCGGAGTTTCGCGCTCGGTTTCTGGAAGAAGAGCAAACAGGCAGGGGAGTGGAGAAATAAAAAGGGAGGAAAGAAAGAAACGGCGGGTAGAGCGATAAAGAGGAAACGATATAGCAACAGCGGCAGGAAATTCATTGGTAATTCATGAGTATCGGGCCGACGTCCCCCCCGTCAAAACTTTGGATATTCGTCCGTCAAACGTTTCTCCCGTCAACTTTTTCGAGTGTCTAAAGCCGCTTATCCTCCTGGTCCTCGTACAACTGACGGCTCTTACCCGGAGAAAATGATAACCTTGTTTTCGACCACTTTGCGCCCGTTACGCCGCCACGTACGAGTTTCGCCGACTACCCCTCACCTTATTCTGCACCTGACGTAATTGTGTTACCTGCTTCTTTTTTCGACAGACGCCATTACGTCTGGATAACGTCGGAATTATTCTACGTGACCTTCGAAACATGACAGCTACACGTACGCGTGTCTCACCCCATGTTATATGCGTCGAACTACGGATGTTCGACGTTTGGGTTATTCGCGATTGGGTTCCAGTTATGAGCTATAGTTTGCTATGGTACAATTTTGGGGGGAATTTGGGGTAGAATTTTAGGTGGAAGAATTTGGGAATTTAGGGATTTGGTATTTAGGGATTTGGGAATAGGGATTTGGGAATGTAGAGATTTGGAATTTAGGGATTTGTTATTTAGGAATTTGGGAATTTAGGAATTTTGGGAATTTAGGGATTTACTATTTAGGGATTTGGAAGTGTAGAAATTTGGGAATTTAGAGATTTGGAATTTAGGGATTTGATATGTAGGGATTTGTTATTTAGGAATTTGGGAATTCAGGGATTTGGGAATTTAGGGATTTGGAAGTGTAGAAATTTGGAAATTTAGGAATTTGGGAATTTAGGGATTTGGTATTTAGGGATTAGGAAGTGTAGAAATTTGGGTATTTAGGAATTTGGGAATTTAGTGATTTGGAATTCAGAAATTTAAGGATTTAGGAATTTGCTAAGTTCTGAAATCTGGCAATTAGAATTTAAGAATTCACATTTGCACATTTGAAATTCTACTAATTTAAAAATTCCCAAATTTTCTAATACTTGTGTACATAAAAAATGTCCCCTCACGAGTATCGTGTTGATACTTTTGCTACCCGCATGGTATGACATCTCATCCCCCAGCCCACAGACCCTAACCTGATTCCCTGGAATAGCATAATCGCAGAAAATAGCTATCATTTCCGTGCAAATACACGGAAGTCGAAATGACACAGCCACGAAAGCTGCTATTATATTTTTCGACATGAGCTGGCAGAGAGAATGGAATCGGTCGTTTGTGGCCGTCAGCGAAATCAATTGATCGATCACGGTCGAGCGTAGCATCGTGAATAATTTTAGCGAAAGACAAAACTGATACCGCGATCGGTGGTGCTCGTGTCAATAGGAATCTTGGCAATGGAAGAGCACACAGTCAAATATTTGAAGGGGTTGGTCGTCGTGGAATTTTGAAAAATATCGGTCGGCAGACTGGCGGCGTACCGATTCGATGGAATGTTTAATTCACGGGTATGGTACGGTGACAATCCCATAGAAGTCCACGTAAATCTCTTTCTACTATTCGACCTCTCGTCCTTCTTTCGTGTTTGCACTACTCGTATATACCTTGCTGGCTGTTCCGTCGAGGCCAAAATCGGCTCTCGATTCGAGTCGAGGGCGGGGCCGCGACCGGCGCTTTTGTTCGATGGCCGTTTCGTTTTACACACACTCGCTCGGTTGGTCCCCCTTTTCGGCTCTTCTATTACACAAATTTATAGCTGATTCGTGGCTAAGCAGTATTACTACATTGTTTTTCGCCCGCTCACGCTGTAATTTACCGAACTCGCACACGAAAATCTACGACTTGGCGTCAGCTTGCGAGTATCGTTTCTACGACTCCATTCTTTCTTACTTCGAGATCATTTTGTTCTTTATCGACGTACCGCGCTCGATACCTGATTCAAGCACATCTGACTTCCCTAGGGAGACTACAGCAACCTAGAACCCTCACACTCGTTGATTGTAGAGCTTTGCAAACTTGGGGATGAGTTCAGCAATGACATGAACATTTTTTTTTGAGAAGTTGAGTTAGTTATTTTAATGAGAATTTAGGGGCAATGAATGTATATTAACATCCATGATATACATTAACATTCATCATTGAAATTAACAAGTCACCTTAATGTACCATGCATGACCTTAACTGTGACCTTAAGCACTGAACATGCGCAGTCGCTAACGGAAAGTAAGAAACCTGCGCAGTAAAGTTTGCACGATAAATAAACATCGACGAAGCGTAACAACGTACCTGCGCATACTTATTACGTACACTCAACAACTGCGCATATCTTATTTAATATAGCTTGATGTTCAAAATATGCCATCAGAAGTACACTTTCTGACAGTGAGCTTATTGTTCAAAAAGTATCGTAATTTAAAATACAGTTAGTATATTGTTATTCGTAGCTAGCTAGTGTTTGTAAGCCGGTGGCAATCGGTAAAAATCAATCGAAAGCTCGGAAAAAGCGCGAACGAAGTCGAGAAGGATCGTAATCAGCCGCATAGAGGGGACGCGAAATATAGGCGTTGATAGATCAAACAAACGTCGGATTGGATTATTTTTATCGTTGTTAATGGTGATGGCTTGGCCAGGTTTCATTTCACAAAGCCCGGTGCTAAAATCAATTCCCATCGCTATGATCCCCACCCTCTTTGAATCTCCAGTTCGATCAGCTTTGCTAGTCTACCCTTGTACGCTCCTGCATATCTATACCCCACAACTATATATTTATATGTATATATATTTCTCTCTCTATATATATATTCATAGATGTACATATATTTTGGACTTCTGTATGCATGCGAACACTCATTCGTTTGTACGATTCAACGAAATCATTTGAGCGAACAGCTTTGCTATTAATATCAGCCTTTACGCACCATCGTCATTCGCATTCGCTATGTAAACCGCCCGATAATCGTCGAACAATTGTTGAAAACTATTCGCAGAGAGACTTGACTCGAGTGGTCGTCAAAAATATTTCTTTCAACACTGCAAGCCCGTCATACGATTTTTATTTTAAATTAGAAATACATGGTCGTCGTCGAAAAAATGATAAAAAAATAGTAAACGATGTGGACTCAAATTTGAAAATTTGTCTTCATGACTGAAGCAACTTGTGAGAAGCAAAGTGTTCCTGCATACGTTTACTTGTGATTATTTAAATAGGTACTCATACGATATAAAATAGAATTTGATGATGAAAGAGTAGGAAACAATACTGTAAGACCAGTCGAAGGTCGCCGAGAGTTTAAGCAGCGAGTGGCTGAAAGAATTGGCAAAAATGGCGAATAATTGGGAGGAAAGTGACCCGTAAACGCGAGGCATCGTCGGTAAATAGCACGGCCATGAACGCTGGCCAACACAGAGCCGCGTGTACCGTACTCACGTGGTCTTAGTTTCGTGAATAATGGCCCAATTAGGAAATAATAACACGTCTCTTCCCGTGGCACGACTGCGAGTTAAAGTTGCGAGCCTCGAATGGTGTGCGGCCTCTCATTATGATGCCTCACAAAGGAGGCTCGGAAACGTAGAAAGACGAGGAGGGTGCGTGAAGAGGAGATACTCCGTTCGCCGACCAAGAATAATTAGCAATTCTTAATTACTAGTCAATTATAATTCTCCGTTCGCTCTCGTCGCTGTCGCTGGCTCGTTTCTATCGAGCTGTTTTTGCGAATTAAGCAATTAACGAGGAAAGAATAGCGTCGTAAACTATCGGCGTATTATGGGGAACAACAAAACACCTGCGCGACGGACGATTACACAACCTTCGATAAAAAGAAGTCGTCGCATTAATGCAGTATTATTTTTGGGAAATTTCGGTCTTGATATTGATTGACGGAAAAAAGGGTTATTTTACGTTCATGTAAGTTGGTTTTATGTTATCGATTTATTTTTTCACGCGAAATTTGCCAGTGCACCATCGATATGGGACATCTTGGATATTCGTGCAGCGGAATATTTCGCAAACACCTGTCCTCGATGGATGAGGGAAGTAATATACGTTAATTTGTAAGTGGCGATAAAAGGGATATAATAGTGGTCAGGTAAAATGAGGTTGGAAGTAGGTAATAATTTCGAAATATGATTTTCGAACGAGTGTTATTTATAGTCATAAAAATAATTATCTCGTACTAAAGGTGTTACCTGACGTGTAGATTGTGCGAGAAATACTTATCTGCTAATTTTACCCCAGAAATTGAATAACAACTTGTCATGTTTTCGGGTAATAATTCAATGATTTAAGTTCGTAATTAGTGGGGTATTTGATACCTTAATTTTACTGCAGGTCGTTACTTGCTTTACCAAATTTTAATACGAGCATTCAGGTACACGAATAAATTGTTAATAGTAGATGTGGTTAAAAGATATTGGTACTACATCATACTTAAAATATTCAATTTTTTACCAGGTGCTCATACCGATAATTTACGAAAATAATAAATAAAAGATCGTGTTTATGCGTTCATAAACATGACGAGAAGTATGAATTCGTAAAAACAGTAAAGAAAAATATAAATTCATGAAAACAACAAAGAAAAGTATGAAGTGATAAAAAAACACGATGTCCACAGTGTACGAACCTGAAAGAAAAGCACTGTGACCATTTCCCTAATTTCAATTTCTTGTAACATTTCCTGTAAGCAAGATATTATCAATTTGACGAGAAGGAATCCATGGAGGAATCAAAAGAAGCGTACAAGGAACAGAGGTTGGTAACGCGACCGGTCATACATGGTTCTGCCGAAGAAAGAAAATTATGTTGGAAAAAGACAGTCCGTGCAAGCAGAACGCCATAAGGGTAGGCAAACATTGACAGAACGTAACCGCCTACGTGGGATACTTGGTGTCCCATTAGCATCTATGCGAGAGAGTGAAGGAATATTACACAGTGAGAAACGTTTAGGACAATTCGTGTTCAAATGGACATCCTTAGATGACGTAATATTTTTTTCGCGACACACCGTGTACGATTAATCGAAGTCCATATATGTTACTGAAGTTAAAGTAAAAATATTAATAAAGTTGTTGAACTAATAAAATTTGATGAGGCTTTTTGAAAAAATCTTAATATTATTAAAACATATGATTTTATTCACATTGCATAAGAGAAGATTTTATCCTTTCGGATCAAAGGCTTTCCCTCTCAATCTACATTTTCCCCACTCTAATATTAATTGTAGGAAAATATTTTAATTATCCCTCGGAGTTTGTTACAGTAATTGACGGGGAACCGTGGCTGGACATCACAGACTATCGATATGTAAAGAATGATATAAGATTCCTTTGATTCGACGATCGTGGAACGGTTTCAAAGCGGGTCTATCACTATTTGATTACCGATTGCTCGGAACTACGTTATCCTATGGGAATACGTAATTTAAGGGGAAAAAAGGGAACTCGCCGGCAGGTGAAGTTTGCGTACACTCTAGAAGCGAATGTTTATTCGAGTTTGACCATCTGAAATAGTAATTTCTGACGTCTCTGAAGTCGCGGAAAATCATGGCCAGAGATTTTCGAACCCATTGGTGTGTTGAGAGAAATTGCTGTTTTCGAAAGTGGAGGTCACTAGTCGAAAATATTTATAGTTTTAGGACTATAGAATTTTTGAACTTCCACAGTTCTAAATTGAAAAAGTCGTAAAATATTCAAAGATACTCCCAGAATTCTTAGTAAATCCTAACCTAACCTAACGAAAATTAAAATATCCTATAGTCCGAAAGTGTGAAAGCCATTTTGTATCAGCAGACCGGAAACAGCTCCGTTGAGCGATGAATAACGAGCTGTGTAAGAAGCCGCGCTTCTTCCTTATTGGCGGGAATTTCGAAACGAATTACAGCAGGTTGCGAGTGCCGCGAATAGGGTGAGAGAGGGTTCGCGTGGTTGTTACAGCGGTAAGCATTCGCAATCAATGTCTATAATTCAATCGTGATTCATAATGCCGTTCCGGAATACAATCCGGCTAATTAACTCCGAGACGTGCGTACATAAACGTACGCACGCTTGGGGGACTAATTACTTACTTACTTGGCCGCCATACTTGCTTAATTCGAGACACAATGGGGGTCGGCTCTCATTTGCAATCGTAAACTGGAATTCGTGCGCGAGACATTAAGCCGGGAGGGTGGGTCGATTCTCTCCCTTCTTCTTCTTCGCCTGCTCACTCCGATACTTGGTCTCTCTCGCCGATTCTTCGTCTCTCTCTCTCTCGCGAGAGATCTCTTTCCGGCTGTCGCCTCGTCTCTTTCTCGTCGACCGTCTCTCCGGTTCTCTTTCTTCCGCCGAGGCGCACGCTCCGGGGTTAATTGCAAATATAATTAGCGGCTCGAGTCATAAGCGCGGGCGTTCGTATTTGAATGACTGCCTCGGTGTTCTCACGACCCCGATTGTCTATGAAGTGGATCTCGGGGCCGCACGCGGCAAAAGTAGCGAAACTCATTGCTAATTATCCGTGGAACGCCGTTTAATTAAGGCTGCGGCAATGGCGGGGGGGTATTCAGATGTATAGAGGTGTAGGTACGTGCCTGCATGCAGAGGGAAGGCGTACGCTCAAATTAGGTTTCCATGGAACGAATAGCTCGTTCGTTCGTTCGTTCGTACGTTCGTACGTACGTACGTACAGTACGTTCCTACGACTCAGACTCGAACGTCGCGTTTCGAAATTTCTCTCGTTATTTTCAACCACCCCCGTCACTCCTTACCCCCTCCACGATCCTTTACGCCTCCTTTTCTTTGCCTTTAAATATCTGCCCTTTTACACCAAGTATATTGTCTTCTTTTATTATTCAGCCTTTATCTTTTATTATTAACTCGGCCTTTTATCGCTTATTATTACTTTATACTTTATTATCCGGGGCCTCTAGCTTTTGTTGGACCTGGTTTGTGGAACGCGGCGAAATGACGCATCTTAGATTCCTTGTTTTAAATTACAGACGTTATTGAGATTCTTCTGGCAAAGTGGATGTCAACCTTCGTTGAAGTAAAGGGTAACTGCATAATATTAATTTGCGCCATAAAATGATAGAATGGTGGAGAACAGTAGAATAGTAAAATGAGAAAATAGTCTATGCAAAATTGTAGGATTCGCATCTTCCTATAACTTTGATCAAAAAAGAAATGTAGCGGCTTGTAATTAAAAAATCGACCAGCCAGCTTGAAAATCGACAGAAGATTCTTCTTTCACGAAAAAGATGTTAATTCACAGAGAAACTCGGCGCGCCTGCGCGCAAGTAGATGTTTCCACATACGTCGCAGGCGTTCAGCCGTTGTAAAATGAACAAAGGTAGGTAAATGCTAACCGACTAATGCATCTACCTCCACCTTTTCCGTTCTTCCTTCTTTCTGTACCGCCCGCACACTCTCGTGCACGCGTATATACTCGCGCGTGTACATCTTTCCCTCTTTCTCTCCGTGGAACCACGTCGATTCCTCTCTCGTTTCTTACCCCTTCTGCTCTCTCCTCTCTCTCGCCGTCTCTCCTTCTATCCCATATTTTCCACCTCTCTTTCTCCGCACGAAGCCCTCTTCATTTCTCCGGCTCGACCACTTAGAGGCACTTAACCTGTTTGCTGAAAATATTAAGCGCCGACAAATATCGTAAAATAGAACAAATTCGTGTCGAGTGCTTTCGCGAGTGACTGGCTGGCGCGAGTCTCTTTGTGGAAAGATTTTTCCTTCCTTCCTTTTTTTTTAAGCGACACGCTACCTTCCACCCTTTTAAACTTTTCGACCTAACCCAACAGCCGACGCGATTATACGGAGACGCACCGAGACGCTCGGAACTGATATACACGCGTTATAGATGACGGATAACTTATTAATTTGCGGACACCTTCAAAGTCTACTAGAACCTCGTTCAAATGCGACAACTGTGGTCCAATTTTTATCAGCAAGTTATGTAATACATGTATGTGATGCATAGTATGTGATGCTTATATGTGATGCATAATATGTGATGCATAGTATGTGATGCATGCATGTGACGTATGTATGCAATGCACGTATGTAATGCATATATGAAATGCATTTATATAATGCATGAAATTAATGCATGTATGTAATAGCATGTATGTAATGTATGTCAGTAATATACGTATGTATCCTTAATAATTTTAATTAATTTTATTACACAAATTCAATTTCACCATAATGATGTTAGCTCGTACAGTATCTTAAACGGCTGTTTCCATCGTTTCAGGCAGGTAATTTATCCACGAATAAATATTTGAACTAGGATAATACTACGAAATAATATTATAAATTTGATGAACAGCCACGTGGATATACAGTACAAAAAAAAACGTGGCAAATCCTTGTCCAAATGTTACGGAGAATTTCGCGGAGTTCCTTTCACGCAACAGCTACAGACGGCGCAGTGTCGACAATAAGAACGTAAGCCGCTTATCCTGCTATTGACATATGATATTCCCCCAAGAACATAGAGCTACATCCATTTGTGGTGAGATCCATACTGAAATTCACTGTATGTACCGTATCTTCCGTCTCGTGTACCTAAAACGTACATTCGTGGTCCTTTCCCTCTTGCAGATAACGCCGCGACTCGTCGAGGGGCAAACATATTTTTATTATTCAATAGCAAACACAAATTGCAGGAAGCAAAAAGAATCCGAACGTTTGCTCAAAATTTAACCTCCTCGATGATACTTATATGTGGATGCTTCAGTTGTTTTTAAACTAATCTATTGTTTTTGTATATCACTGACTAAAATTTCTTAATCAATAATATTCTCTCGTTACTAATAATTTATCCCGCTGTAACACTTATGAAAATAAACAAAAACTTTCCTTCGTATTAAACAGCACCAAATCTTAAAGATGTCCCATAAATTCGGTCGGCAGTGGTCTCAAGATCGCGTATGATTTAAACAAAGTTACGTTAGATTTGTGAGAAGGAAATATGACAAATGTTACCGCCACCTACGCGCGAAAGGAAGGGAGGAGATATTAATCGCCGGCATAAAGTAAAAATTTGACATTTATTGTAGGAAGTGCGCGGGTCCCGAGTTTTATTTCGTTCTCGTTTCAAACTTTCTGCCGACATTATTCATATCTGAAACAGGTTAACCGGCTGACACCAGGGAATCAAAGGACACTCAATAATCTTCTCCACTATCAAGATATATCTCGGTATCGATAATGCTGAACGTATTATTATATCTATCTTGGCTGAACAAGAAACACTCGATCAAACGGTGGAGTATTGTAGATTCTCGTTATATTGCCGCGGAGAGAGCTGTGGCTTCTGTGTCGGGTTGATGTATAATATAATGTAATATAATGCGTGGAGATTCGATGAATGGTAGTATGATGGTGGGCGATATAACGAGTCATTCGGCGCGCAGAAATGCATGACTATCGTACAATTACGACATGTAGAATTACGACGAGTGGGAATACGGCATGTAGAATTACGGCGCATAGGTTTATGACGCGTAGAATTACTGCGCGAAGAATTACGATGCGTAGATTTATGGCACGTAGAATTACTGCGCGTAGAATTACGGCGCGTGGAATTACGACGCGTGGAATTACGGCGCGTAGAATTACGACGCGTGGAATTACGGCGGGTAGGAATACAACGCGTAATAATACGGCACGTGATAATTCGTCGCGTAATAATACGGCGCGTAATAACTCGTCGCGTAATAATACGTCACGTATTAATTCGACGCGAAGATAACATCTTTGATAGTGCTTAATCAGTGTGCATGAAAGTATACGTGAAAGTGGTAATACCAGAGCCTAGTGAAATTTTCAAGTTTTTATACTTGCTGTGCTCTTAAAAGTATATCAATCACTTTGTATGTAAAATTAAAGTCTCCATTCATTTTCTGGTGTTCGATAAGGGTAATAAATCTAGTTTAACGATATTCAATAATGCCCTATTAACGGCACTTCAATTTGTCGTAAGTTTCCTTACGCCATTATCTGACACCGTTCGTGGCAGCTGTTACCGCTTAATTAGCGAATACCTTATCTAAATATCGTGTTTCCTGTTGTACGTTGCGGTTCTCTCGTCATAGAACTTTGACGCCAATGTTCTCGACTCCTTGTTTGCAGTAAAAGTATACACATTTCATAATTCTGGTAATTTCATTAAAATAGGAGAAAACATTCTATGGTCTCCAAATACCTGGTTCACAAAATCCTAGTTCTTTAATATTCTGTAGCAGCAAATTCTAATAAACAACGTTTGATGGGATCCAGTAGCTTCTAATTATCTACAGAAGCACATACAGATTTGTCTAGTTATACAGAATTCTGACCGAAGTGGAGGAAAAATATCTTCAAATATTTCCGAAGACGATGATCGTTTTGCAGCGTTCTATTTCATCGTTGCAGAGATGATAAAAACAGCGAAGGTCGACAGTGGGTAGTTTCGGGTGGCGCGATAACAGCCGAACAGAGAGAACACGAAGAGCAAAACGGGAGATAGCGTTCCGCAAGAAGTTGGTATCGGTAGACGCATGTGCATTCAGCGGGTAGCAGAGTATCAGGCAAACGTGAGAAGACAGTTCGTGTATCCCGGCAATATTTCCCGGTGGGAATCGACAGGTGTCCCCGGGGTAACTAGCTACCCCCGTAAGTACTGCTTACCAGGGAATTATGTCTGTCACGTCTGTCCGTTTGCCTGATTCATTTCACATCGTCCGTGTTCGTTCACCTTCCCTTCTCGCCACCTTTCAATTGAAGTTGGCTTATGGCAACCGAGCGTGTCAAAACGCAAATGCTCCTTCAATACGTACCGTCTCTGCCTCCGATTTTCACCCACACAGAAAAAGAAACAGACACCGAGACGGTACTACCGATGGGACGGTAAGGTTTTTCTTATCAAAGGCGACGGGCTGTTCGGAATCTTTTCAACGGGACAACCAGACGAGCTAACGGGACGGTTTCTTTTCGCCTTTCAGAACAGATTCAGGCAAATATGATTATGTCTGACGGGCTATGTGGCGGTCCGCTAGAAATTGATGAAAGGAAATTGCTGGAGATTGCACGAATGCGCGTTAAGCTGTTGCACAGGGTGGGTTCTCTTGTGGCGTTTTGATGGGATGCAGGGTTGGGCAAGAAAGGGGTGAGGCTTTCAATTCAGGGATATTGCAATTTTTCTATCTTCGTGTTCGGAGATGATATCAATGTATCATCGATGTTGCAATGATATTAATATTAAAAACAGATTTTTAGATGGAAGTATAGTTTCTGAATTTTCATCTTTGAAGACATGAATTTGTTGATTTTTACGTTTAGGAATTTTGAAGAATTATAGAAAATATGCCAGAAGAAATATGAACGGATCGAAGTACAAACGTATGAATCGAGGTAATAATATCGTGAACTCGAAAGGAAATTACGGTCGTTGTTGGTCGAATAAACGTTTTCCCCGGTAATGCGACACGAACATCGATCGATTCCCTTATCCCGTCTACAATTTTCGAAATGGAGCGGTTCACTTAATGAATTGACAGACGGAAACTCTATTTGGCCGACCAAATATTTCAGTTTGAACGCGAAGATTAAAGGCAATCCATTTTAAAAACGTCCCTCTCTTTTTTTCGTCCACCTCAAAATCTCTCGCACAGCTCCAAGTTTTTTTCTATTACGCGTATCATAAATAAAATAACAAACAAACAAAAACAGGGGAAAAAAAATCCGGGCGTGCTGGCTGGAACGGAAAATGAACTCGCACAAAGAATTTCACACATGAGATTTTACCTTTCGGTGATCAATTTTCAATTATTGCCGTGTACAGGAAGACTAGCGAGGCTTTTGATCGCATCGGGTTGATTTCTACTCGTCGTGATAAAAAAAAAACCAGTCCCCGAAACAAAGGGAAATAAATCGTGGCTGTCCTCTCTGTTTGACTTCCGCTAAACTGTAATGACCGGTAATATCGACTTGTTTATTGTTCCATCGACCAGGTGTTACTCGGAATTTTTCCAGCTTCGGAAACGTGTAATTCCACTGGTGTGATCTAGTATTTTCTAGTAATTTTACAACTTTTATAAATTAAACTTCTTTTGTTTCTGGATTAAAGTCACTTTTAAGACAAGTTTGATTTATTATTTGACATACTACTTTTCTTGTATTATAGTTTCATGTAGGTGCATTTTTATATTAAATTATGACTTGACACGTTACATTACATTATATTATATTACATTATAGTATATCATATTATATCGAATATTTACATTACGTAGTAATTTGGTACATGACCATTTTTATGTTGAACTATTATTTGATACATTATATTAAAATATAATTTAACATTACATTATTTTGTATTTGGACGTATTAAATTTTTAAACTGAATTACAATGTGATAAACCACCTCCACATTAAATGATAATTTCATACACTACATCAAATTTTCACATTAAATTCTGGTTATACTGTACTTACATTAAACCGATAGCAATTAAAGAAAGCAATTGCAATGTCCACAGTCTGTAACCATTAACGACATAATTTAAGCATAAAGAAACATGGGCCGATCACAAATCGGTTTTTACAACGAAATTGCGTGTTCTGTTTCCTGATTTGAAAACAGGATCGTCCCCGGATATTTCATGGATGCTTAAAATTCGATAAAAATCGGTTTCGGGCGCGATCCGGATGTAGCCGTAGGTTCCGATCGGCGATCGCGACAACGATCGCGTTTGCATTTCGCGCTCGCGTTTTGCATCGTCCGTTGCCGGTCGTTCGCGCTTTGTGACGGCAAATGAACTGGAAATCAGGAAATATGCCGGGTGTCGGGTGTCGAGCGATTTTACCCGCTCGGAACCTCGCGAACCGACCAACCCCCTGCGCCCACCCCATTCGGGCCCGGAAGGAAGACGATCGATTTGTATGTATCGTGGTTTCGCGACCGTTTTCGAATCGTTTTTGCATCCGCGCCGTTGCATCCCCTTCCGGTGCATTTTATTTTATTATGTGGCCCCTGTAATCGCGCGATCGACACCGTCGCGACGCGTCCACCCGTTTAAATCGGTTAGAAAATATGCTCGTGATGTATGAATTTTAATAATTTATGTCGCACCGCTCGATATTCGCACCCCTGTATTCTTTTATTACATGGAATTTTCTTTTGTATTTAACTCTCTCGGAGGAGTTATGCGTATTATGATAGAAGGAATTATACATATAATATAATATGTGATAAATTATTCGTATAATATATGTAAAATGCAGTAGAAGGAATTATACGTATGGGGTTGGGGGTGAGTACGTTAAGAATTAAATGAAAGTACTTAACGTAGAAATGCAAACTTTTGAAATGTAATGTATATTTTAAATAAATTGTCTGAACGTTTAAGGATTTAACGACAGATTCCGCTAAACGAGATTATCCAGGAAAAATTTCATTCGAACAAACCTCATACACGAATCTTTCTTTTCCGTCGATCCTTCCCCGAAACGCGATTCGCCAATAATTTGCATAATTGACGTCAGTCGGTGACCGGTCATAATGAAATATCCAAATGTCTTTCCAGACCAACCTTTTCGATCAATTAATTCGGCCACAATTCTATTTCTCTAATTAAATCCGCATTTGAGCTCATTTTTTACGCTCGTCCGAACGTCAGACCACATAAATCCCAGATGGGTTTCGAATTAGTCTAGCCTTTAAATAGATTCGCGATTCCATTTAATTCGATTGCATTGCAGCCGTGCAAATAAATCGTTCAACCGTTAAACAATAACATTATTGCAAATTCTCTTGATTTTATAATCCTACATTTGGGACTGTACATTCGAGAATCTCATATGCATTTATATTTCTCAATCTTTTCATTTAATTTAATTTAACATTTCCCAAATCACTTAATTTTTAAATCCCTATATTCGAACAGAATATAATTTTAACGGCGACAGAATGGTCCAGAACGATCGAAAAACTGGACGGAATCAGTTTTCCACCGTCGATTCGATTAACGATCCGTTTATTAACCGGAGAGAAGAGAGCCGTGGCAGGCGATAAAATCGAAGAATCGGATCGGCGGAGAAATATGGGCGAGGGGGGCCGAAGGGGAGACGATCGCGTAAATCGGCAACATAACCCGGGAAAAGTTCGACGACAGTTCCTGACGACTGTATCCGTCGTCGTGCCCGATCCATTAGTGTAATTGCAATTTATTTAGTAATTACTTTAATTAGTGAGCAGCCAGCCGTGCTCGAAGAGGTTCGCGGCGTGGCAGTCGGTTCCCGGAGTGGGGTTGGAACACGAAGAAGCGACGGCACGGGGACTAACGGAATTAATTAATGAATTAGCCTTAAGGGATAAGGCGTAAAAACAAGTGGAAATCGGGTTGAAGCGGCGCGGAGAACGAGCGCCCGATTAAAGTAAGTGGTCTAAGGAACGTAAGTAAGCGAGTAACTTAACTAAGCGACGACTAAACTGCCTCCCTGCCGGAAAAGAAGAAGGGAAACCGTCCCGATCGCTGCCCTACGAACATCACAATTAATGGCGATCAGCCCAAATCCTTTCTTTATCCGGCCCGATTTAACGCGACCAGCCGATTCGATGCAAATTACGCTCTCCCCGCCATTTTTACCTAATCCTTTAACTTTCCTCTCTTCTTCTTTCTCTCCGTTTCTTTCTACTTCTGTATCTCTCTCTCTCTTCCTCTAGGAAAACTCCACCCCCGTGCAGAGGGTGCAAAGGGTTTAAGCCAACGAGAAATTTACGATCGCAGGGTAGAGGAGAAACATCCTTCACGGGAAAAAGTAAATCGAAATCGCTTAATCTACAAAAACTAGGAGACGTTGATACAATTAACCCTTGTTAGCCGTGCACGAGTCAACCCCTCGGGCGAGTTATTAAACGCGGATACACAGAGGGTTGAATTTCTACCGTGAACGGTCGCCAGTTTCGACGTTTTCGACTGGACCGAACGGCAGCTTCATAAAACTTTCACGTTCCTCGATTTCGAGATATTTCGAAGATCTCTGGATTTTCTGCACTTGGTCCCGATTTTTTCGCATTGGCGTAACTGGACGGCGTCTAAAATGACACGGGACCCATTCTGATATCGTGGCAGAAATTTAGCTGAATTTATTTCTTTCGATCGTGTTGGAAATTTAGAAATTACTCGAAATAGGAAATTATAGATTTTGAAATTCGGTTCCAGGTTACATCATTTTCGAGAAGAGAATTCCTACATTTGCCAAAATCCCCAAAATTCCCAAATGCCCCAAAATTTTCCAGAATTCCTCAAAATCCCAAAATTTCCTAAATTACCTAAATCTCCAAAAATCGCTGAATTCCCAAAATTTGAAAATCCACTTACGCCAATGTTTTCGACTCTGCTTAACCGATCGTTTGGCTGCGAGCACGTTTAATCCGACAAGAGAATCCTTCAACTCGGCGAGTTCAAATAAAACGATTAAGCAAAGAGGAAAAAAAGGACGAATTTAACGAACGCGCTGTTCAAGAACGAAGAAAGGTTCACGGCTGCTCGATTCCGGCGTTGGAACAATTTCGAAAGCGTAGATTCGAAGCTAATTTCGCGGAAAATCAGGTCACTCGATCCCTCTCTTACTAGACGGATAGTTACCACGCACATTCTAGATAAATCAACCGTGTTAACCCCCCACGAAATCGAGAAGAGAAGGGTAAACGAACCGAATGATATAATGCTTGTCAAAGTCCATCCCTTCCTCTTTAGTACTTAACAACTTCCTACGAAGCTACGGAAGATAAATTATCTTGGAGTATTATTAAAATTGTCGTCTTTTAATGCCTGTAATCTTGATCGATATCTTGACGGGCGCTATTGCTACTTCTTTCTTTCAGGCGTTCAATATTCGACACCATTTTCTACGTCCACAAACAACTCCATATGTTGTTTGTTTGTATATGATATGTTTTGAAGTGTTTAATAAAATTGTTCATATTCAGATAGTTTGCTGGACACAAAATGGCTGAATAGTTCAAGTGTAATTTCATCCAAATATGACGGCCTCATCAATTCTAGTACCTATACTGTACCTATGGATACTAATATGTATCCATACTCTACTATTATCCATTGTGGTATAATATAGCATAACATTATAACATGTATTATAATAATATAACATTATTATAGTATAGCATTACTGTAATACTCTAATACCCTACTATAATGTACCATCGTACAAGCAGCGAAACAAGATACAAGGTAATACAAATTGGCGTACATCTCAGATTCGTAGACACGCGTGCCAACACAGATAGTGTGTCGGAGTGTTAACGAAGCTATCAGTCAACATACGCGATTGAGCGACGTCTCAATCAAACTGCGATGCACTTCTGACCCACGTTGCATCAACGGTTCCGTTTTCGCTTCGTAAAGCAGAAATTCGACCGATGCATCTGACCTTTCGAGTTTTATACGGTCAATGAAGTTTAGATACTACGTTTGAAGTGTTTGAACTTTCGCATCGATTTATCAGACACTATAAATATTTTTTATCATAGCTGTTTATCATAGATGTATAGATATAATTGTATAGATGTGTACTTGTTTTCAGTAAATGTACGACGTTTTGTTACAAATTCTCTATTTTTTGAAGGAGTACAGATCAGTTTGAACATGTTAATTGCTCCATTGGTGATTAACTGACAAGGCAATCGTGAGGACATAGCAGAGACAGCAAGTTCCGACATGATCCGTCATGTCACCTCGACCGCAGTGACAAAGTACTGTTGCCACCTCAGAGATGACTTACGTTAAGGATTAATTCGAACAATATCGATCCTCGTCAAACGTCCATGTACCTTCGCGATTAGAAACGTAGAGTATTCTAAACGAAGCATCTCTCGTTAACCGATTTGGGTTTGCTCGCCAAAGAGTCCGAGAAGAAGACTGATCGGAGCGCATATCGGAAAATCTTTAATCGGTCGTATGCAGGTGATCCGATTTCGCAAATCGTCCGAGGATTTTTGCCAGCTACATCAATTATGTCCGTGTATATCCTTAATTCGGGCCGCGTTCGTTTTAACCTCGACAATTTTCTTCCACGTTTTCCGCCGATGATTTCGACCGGATTCGCCATCTATCCGTGGAAAATTCTCTCTGGCCGTCGGACAGAGAGGACATCCGTCCGGGGACGAGTTGTCCCGTATGCAAATTCGTTTTATTGTCGCGGCACAGAGAGTCGAGCAGACGTGGACCCGTGTAAACGGCCATCTTCGCTACCCGCCTTAATTTCATTCATGCCCTCTGCACCGAACTGCCCCCGCCCGGCCCTGCCCGCCCCGCTTTAATTACTGCCAATTGCCCTTGCCGCACGCGAATTATGTCATTTCCACATGAGCAGCACTTTAGCGAAATTTTCGCCAGGTAGTCGGAAACGAGACGACCACGTTTCGCTCTTCCTAACCCTTTCCTCTCTTCTGCTCTTTCGTCAGACCCTTCGAGCCCCCTTTTCACCCTCTCTCTCTCTCTCTCTGTCCTTCTCCTTCTTTCGCTTTCGGCCAACATGCAGACACACACGCCCCCTTCTTCTGTGCCCTCTCGTAATAAGGGAATAATTAATTAACTGCGCTTCCGTACTTCGTTTTTGCGCACGAACCTTGCCCGGAATAAAATTTATGTGTATCCGGGACCTTAATTAAACGGTACAATTTGACGGCACCGCTGCACGAAGGTTTACGTTATCACTTAGAACGGATAATGACTTGCCTTTCAAAACTTTCGAATACAATTTTGCTATTTTATGCAATCGATGGGTTTTTTCTTCTCGAAGATTGTTCATTGTTAGAAGAGGGTACAGGGTGTCTCCTGAACTACTTTTCTTAGATTCCGAAGATTTTTACCATTTTTCAATTACTAAACTACGGGAGTATTTGAACGAGTCAAAAGTTTCATCAAAATATTTTTCACTCTATCATCCCTGCATCACAAAAGTGTCTAAAAGACATAACCTCACACCGTTACAATTACCTAACTTCAGCGTAAACTATTAAACGCGTAAGACCCCGTGCAAACAACAAAATACTATAACATTCTCTCAAAGGTTAATCCTCGACACAAAAAATGAGCGTAGAAACGAATTGATGTTGGACGACGATTTAGTTTCTCTTTCGCATAGATTTCGAGTAAAATCGAACGAACGCGAGGTACAAGCTGGTCCGAAATTTAGTCGGACCTTTTTTTTTTTGTCGACGAGCTCACCTCGACGTGACGCGTCCGATGCGCGGATTTGTTTTTTTTTTTTTTTTTTTCGAAAAAAACAAGAAGTACAGCGAGCGAGTTTTTCGCATCACAACGACGCGGTAGTTGTAGCATCGCGTATTGCATTAGTACGGAGGCATGTTATCATACCTGGGTGATTTTTCTCCATTAGCAGTGTTGTTCTCGCGCGAGTATTCCACTAGTCTGACTACACGGGTCGCGGGCCGCTGATTTGTAGCCAGCGACCGAGCAAAAAGCCCGGGTCGCCTTATTTCGTCTCTCGCTTCGAAAAGCTGCATTAACGTCCTCGTCCTGATGCGTTTCGACGTGTACAACATATTCCGAGTCACCGTCCTTCAAATAATTCGATTGGAAACAGAATTTCAAATAGTCGATCGCGTTGGAGTATGAAGTTTGATGTCAGGTTAACCACAGTTTAGGTCTGACTCGTATTTTATCTCTCACTTTGAATAGTTGCATCAATATCCTTGATCTGATGCGTTTTAATAGGTACAACATATTGAGGGAGACTACCCCTTGAATGATGTAATTGAACATTAAATTTGAATTAAAATAGTTGATTGCGTTGGAGAGGTATGAAGATGTTAGATAGGTGACCACAGTTCATGTCATTTTAATTTTATTTTTCATAGTTCATTTAATTTTAAAAAAATTGTTACCACGAATAGATAAAAGAGTAAATTCAAGGTGAAAATATCGTAGGCTCGCGAGACTAACAATAAGCAGTGTAATCTAAAGGTTGCGTGCGCCCGGCGAGGAAAAAGTTTCCATTGCGCGATGAAAAGTTTTAATTTGCATGGTTATAAGCGGCTGATATCAACGTTCCGAAGAAAGATAGCCCGTGGGGCAGGCAGCAACGTGTGTTTGGCAGTTTTAATCGAGGCAGCTGCGCTCGGTTCCGATGCGAACGATAGAACGAGTCGACGCGTTCTTAACGAACTTTCCTTTCGCTCTTATTGCCATATGCCGATCAATTAATTTCTGTCATTTCTCTTATGTCGTCAATTTTGAACGATTCGGGGAAGATACGTCAATAGTTTGCCCCGACAAGTTACCTGGTTTATCAACACCTTCATATTGCATGAAGAGGATACATACTTCAATGACTGTTTTAGGAGAAATATATTACTGAATGGAAGTTCTTCAGTTATGAAAGATACGTGAGGAGATATGTGAAGAATGTGAAGAGTCAAGCCCCAAAATTATACAATCGAAAAATCCTGAAACCCTAAAAGCCGAAAATCTGCTAAACGAAAGAAATATTTGGTATCACAAGGGAAAATGCAGCCTGGAAACAATAACCGTTATAATTTATTCGTCATATCCGGCAAATGCACGTAAGTGAAACTTTCGATTCGCACGAAGCAACAGGGAAGCAAACGAAAGCAGCGCTAATAAATTTTCGCCGCTATTGAAAACACGGATATTAATAACTTAGTTGCGGAAATTAAACATTTGTTTCATACGCGTCGCCGTATTTCGATCGCGGCCGCGGATACACGCGCGTACATATGTTTACGCGATCATCCTGTACCGGTTCCAGCGTATAATTTTTGTGGTATCTTTTAACCTCGCCCCCGCACACTTTACAGCCTCTCCATTATTTATCCGTTGGCCTGCCAGTTGCGCCGCTTTTAAACATTCAAGCCAACATCCAGCGAAATGTCGGTGGCGCCTCTTCTCGGGCTCGTTCCCGCGGTCGTAACGCGTTAAGAATAACCGGAACAAAATGGAACGGGATAGCAGAAGACAACTACGGGAACAACTTCTCGCGTACCACGTGTCAAGCTTTGCAACTTTGCAACTGCAACTGGATCTTGCCACGAAACTTATTCGGACCCTTTAATGACTATACTACTATTCTGCCATTTTACTATTTCAGTATTCTGCTCGTATGTCATATGTGACATATGTGACCAACACTGTAAATTCAGTTAAATGAATTATTTACAGGAAAAAGAAGCGAAAACAACTTTTAGGGTTTCTTAATATTAAAACAATGATATATACTGGTAGATTAAGGAGTGATATAATAGGACTATGCACCCTTGTTCTTATATCATATGTGACATATGTGAGCAGCACTGTAAATTCGGTTAAATTAGCCTTATTCTTAAGGACCTGTATCATAGCGTGTCCGGCCACAAACATCAGTTTTGACTATGTGTAGACTATTGTAACCCGATTCACCATTAAATACAACAATATCGAAAGTATCGAAATAGTAGACAATCCGAGGGCATAGAACTAGTAAGCATCGGAATAAAAAGAAGGGGGCAAAGTAGCGGAAAAACCGTTGAAAACAGCTCGCGCATCGATCGGTTCAATTAAATTATTCGCGCCCATCCAGTGTCACCTCGGTCGCCCCCTGCCCGGCCGGCCCTGCCCCCACTTCCGCCCGTGGATCCAGCATCGCCGGTCGGGGTAACAAACCGAGGCAATTAACAATCAATCACAGGTGTCTCTCGCGTCATTGAAATGACGTCAAACATTGTATTTGTGTAATTGTCCATTTATTCCAGTCTCTCGGCTGTCACCTGACAAATTGCGAGCCCCCAGTCGCCCCTCGAACGCTCTCCCTCTTTCTACCCTGCCCGGACAGAAGCCGAGCGACGGGAACGGCCACGAGCGGGGAAAGGAACGACATATAACCGGCACGAGCAGTCGGTGGCCACGATACCGGCCTCCACGCATTTTCCTGTCAATCGCGAACGAATCGTCGCCGGTTATATTAATTAGCGACGACCCTCCGGGAATCGTTATCTACCGGATAATTGCGATTGTCGGCTGCGATCGACGTAACCGGCTACAACGTCAAGTGCCTACGACAAACGGAAATCTGACAGTTTCTATCCTCGAGACAGTAACGCGGTTTTTAATTCGTTCTTGAGAGGCTTCCGCGTCTTCCGGTTGACGATCTGACGGGTACGTGGGCTTGCGTGGCAAATGGCGGTGTAAGGGCAGTTATTGTAAGGGGATTGGTTGCTTGGTTGGTGGGTTTACGAATTTAGAGACTTCAGATTTTTCGAATTACTCAACTTGTTGTATAATAAATTAATAAATTATAAAGTAAGAAATTTTTCAATTTCATATGTTTAAAAATTTAGAAATTTGAGTATCTGCAAACTATAAAGTCTGTGAACTACGTAGGTAGTTTGGGAAGATGGAAGTATTGAAGGGCAAAAATATGTTCAGAAAATCGTAAGTTCCGGAACCTCGAAAATTACGTGGAGAATGTAAAAAATGTGTACACGTCGAGATTGAAAAATTCGATACTCCGAGTTGCAGCGAAGCGTAAATGCAAATTCGGCTCTACCGGTTGTAATGCAGACATGTGTTTTGCATAAACGAGCATAGAATAAAGTATCACCTTTTATGAGCGGTATTCGAGTACCATAAATTAAAAGCGGAAGCAGGCTGGAATTACATAGCGTACTCGATTCCGTGTGTGGTACTTGCCACGTACAAAGTTGCGTCGCGGTGTCAGACGATCGAATCGTTAAGCGTTTTCAAGGTAGGTAAATGGAAGGCCGCGATTAACTCTGTCGAACGTTGTCCAGGGTAAAAACGAGACAAGCGAAACGACTGCGTGCGGTTGTGGCAAAGCGCCGCGTGTTCCTCAGCTCCCGCGGTACACTGGAATTTACTTTACGATCGGTATTAACATAAATTACCGAATGGCCCGGCACAATTTACAGTCCAATAATTATCCATTTTCTGTTTGCATTGTTCTGCGCGAGGGCAACCGACAATTTAAGGAAATTTCCATAATAAGCTACGGTTAAGAGCAATATTACTCGAGACATAAATCCATGGCGCCCCTTTTTCTCCACCTTCGTCTAACCCCTCGAGTTTATCCGTCTCTTTGTCGACCCACGTAGATACAAACGAGATAAGGTGTACTTTTTATTTCCATACAATTATATCGATGATATTGCCCGGCGTGTCGGTTCCACGCGATGCGTCTTCGCTGTATTCGGACACGAGGCTCGTTTCGAGGCCTTAGGCAAATCTGCATTTATTCCGCCTCCTTCCTCCGCACAGATTTATTGCATTACGTTACATCGCATACAACCGTTCCACCGTTTATTTACGATGCATGATTTTTCCGGCCACTGTTGCGCTATTTAGCATTGTCAAGATTGATAATACGCCACCGCAAACTAGAGACAAGCTCCCTTATGGGAGCTGCTCAAACGAGCCACATTATTAATTGAAATTAACCCTCTTAGCGGTTAACGACGATATATCGTTGCGTTCAGATGGCGCCTACTTTGTATTCCGGTATGAGTAACTTTGTTATACACTCTGAAATCCCTGGATCATTAAATCTCTGAATCAAAACCTTTTCGAACTTCACAGAACTCGATGTTCATAGAAATGTTTAAAAATTGAAGTCTCCACTAGAATTCCTGAATTTTATAACAATTTAATTTGAGGTATGCGATGTGCGAAACGTGGCAATTATGGTATTTTTTGGAAAATGTCACGACACATCGAACGTAAGAGCAATATAAGAACGATCCCGAAAGATACACATTTCAAAGTGTCCTCTGTCTTCGATCGCGTTAAAAGGTTTGCGTTAATACATTATGGAAACAAAAGTTAGCTCTCTTGAACGAAGTAAAAGTTACGAAAGTCCCAGCGAGCGGGTGACGGGACATCCTACATCCATTTGCGGCGACCGAATCTAACGCAGAAGTTGCCGAGTTGTTCCGTCGAGTGAATTTCGTTTCATCGCGTAATCTACCTACGCTCCCAAGAAAATGTATTCCCAGCGTACATTATCGTGCTGATACGATATGTATCCTCTTGGTTCGTTACATGAAACTTTAAACAGGCCGGCGTTCATAAAAATCGCCGCGTATCGGCCGATGAATGAAGAAACACGAGCGATGTTGCATTATTGATTCCATTCAATATGGGAACACACCGTACTCGAACAAAGAATGGATCTAGATGAAGAAATATCGCTTTCATATCACCGCTATGCTTTTCCACAGCCTACGAATCGCGATATCTGTGTTTCGCACTGATAGACGCTTGGGCACATTCATAAATCAATACCAGTTTATCGCTTGGAATCTCCATTTTCGTTTTAACTCAGATCAGCAGAGGTAGCGTTATCCATATTCAACGCAGCTGATTGTACGATGATAACTCGCCGAAGAAAAATGTTCCCCGTGAGATTTAGAACGGGAATTTTTCATTATTGCTGCTTATCCACTAAATTTCGAAACGATAATAATTTCCATACGAAATTGTAATATACTAATTGGAAGTTTAATTAGAGTTTCGTGACATAAAAGTGTCGAACTCCGGGAACTTCTGTTTCGTGATTTTAGTACAAAATGGCTGACTATCAGTTGTAGCAAACAATAAGTAATTTTGAAACATAGAAAGTTTAATACGAATTCATGACGTAAATATACGTTCATGTAAGGATTACAAAATATCCTTTGTTATCTGTCGATCTAAAGTTGAACGTTTTATAGAAATGACCATATAAACTCTTTGTTCATCATCTTAACACAAAATGGCTGCCTCCACAGAAACAAATAATAAGTCCAGAATTTTGACTACTCACAAAGTACACGATTAAAAATTTAAACGACTTCCCGAAAAGATTATAAACTATTTACCAGTAGAATAAAAGACAGTGAAAAAGAAAGGAACAGGGAGTAATTAGAAAGTTGGCAGGATAATTGATAGTCGATATTTCAGGTTTCTCGAAAGTTGGGTGCTTTAAATCTAGATAAGGGGAAGCAATCTGTAGGAAAAATCTACAGGTAAATCTGTTTAAAAGATTTCTTTGTGCGGACGTGATTAATCGTCGGAGTCTCGGATGGAAGGGTCTCAGTTACCATAAACGTTCAAACTTAAACTCGGTACCTTTTTTCCTTTATTCGAAAAGGTGCTTTTCTTTTTTACGTTTAAATGAGCTGTTCCCACTAGAGACCACGACACTCAGTGGATGTTAAACTCGAGCTTTAGACATGCAAATCAGGGCCTGAGAGAGAGGTGTATGTAACTAACCCGTTCCTTCCATCTTCTTCCTTCTTCGTCGGCTAAAGAGTGTCTTCGCGACGTATTTATAACCCCTTCCTTCCTTCCTTCCTGCTTTCCTTCCTTCCTTCGAAGCTACGCTTCTCGCCCCGTCCTGATGAATGCCCACCTTCGCTTTAAGTTTATTAAACTAACTTGCGAAAATTATGAATAATTCCGTGCCATTGTATCATTCCGCGACGCTGCCGTACCTTCCGTTTCGGCTTTATGCTCGAATCTCGCCAACTCGACTATCCTGTTCTGTCCCTTTCGAGTACAGTCGTTCCGGTATTATCAGCAAAATGAAGATGTCACCGAGAATTCCCTTTTCATTCTGTCGCATTCAATATTTCCCCGTTCAGTTAATCGTTGCGATGCTTACACGAGAGTAAACAAACTTTTCAACGTCTATTATGAGATAGAACGTGAGGTAGTCGCGGGGTATTTTACTCTTCGTTTCAGTTGGGGTATTATGTCTAGGGATATCTTTCTGGTGATTCAGAGATATTAAAGTCTCTTTCACTTGATCTGGACTGTTCAAGCTTTTGGAAAGGTGAAAAGGGGAATACATTTTTGTTACCTTCAAAGTTCCTAAGTTTATGAATTTTCAAACTTCTGAAAATTTGTATACCTTTTCCTGTCAATATGAAAATTGTTAAATATCTAACCTTGAAAATTTTGCAACTTAAAAATTAATAAGTGTAAACAATCTGACAATAGTCATATCTCTTTTGGACATCTAAAACTTCTCCAAATCTTTAATTTATAAATTTCTCATTTAAAAAACTTATTAATTAAGAGTCCCAATTTCCCAGAAAGTTCACAAAATTAAAAATTTGAAAAGTTTCATGAGCGAAGGTAAGGAGATATCACATACAAGAACGAATGTTGAAGAGCATTTCGCTAGAGCATTTTTAGCGATTCAAATGGACCTTTTATATCATTCGTATGGCTGATTCATGAAGTCCGAAACCATTACCATGAATCTATTACATTCGTCTGTTATTCAAATGGTCATTCGAAACGAATGATCGTTTACGAGCCTCATATAGTCGTTACTCCGTGTCCATTTTTAGCCAGTTTGGGTTTCACGACTCTTGACCGACGTTGCCGTCATAAATCGTTCCGACATCGATAAATAATCGATGGCCGGCAGTCGAACAGTCACTGGGAAACGTACACTGGAATAAGGAAATCGATGCTAAACGAATTCGGTAGCTTTTCGGTACTCTTACATTCATAATATGGAAATTTCGGAGATAGATTTGAAGAAAACATCCTTGACAAATTTTATAACTTAAAATATATGAAGCTTATGAAATTTCGTTTTGGTTGTTTCAGTGTTAATCTATCAACTATCAAATTATTTTATCAGATGGGCAGTGAATTTATACATGGAATACTTTTATAAGTTAACTAAGAGACAAGGAAAAAGTGAGGCAAAAATAATTTTCATCAGATGCGTCAGTCAGCTAACTATTCACTACTACTATTAAAACAAATAAAAGAAATAAAAGTGTAAATTTTATATTCAATGATCCTTATAATTTCCAAGTTAAGAAAAATATATATTCGACTCCCCATTTAAGAATCGTGATAACGAGTGATTTAAAAACATTTCCGTTGTTGCAGAAACAAATGATTTCATCAACGTATCTGATGCAGCAAGAGAAATGATCGTTTGTTCATAGGGAAATGTAGCGTAACGACAGTTAAAACCGTGGGACAGAATGTTTGTCTAATTTATTTCCTGATCTCATTTGGTATAAAGGCCAGGCCTACACGGTCAATTATTCCTCGTGGAATAACTGCGTAAACTGGTTTGCAGAGTTAAGGCTACAAGAGAGCCAGCCTGTACAGTACAAACCAGTTTGTGCAGTTCAGTACGCACAGGCAACACGGCGTATTTAGACGGTTCTACATGCTCGGACTAATCCGTACAAACCAGTTTGCACAGCTAAATACGCGCGAGCTACACCCTCGGTATTCTTGATCATGCTTTTTATTAGAGATGCCTTTCGAGAAACCTCGAAACGATGGAAAATTATGATAATTGAAATTTGCACAAGATTCCCCGTGTCGCTGTTTAATTAGAGTGTAAGGGTAAGTAAAAATCTATTTAGGTTAGTTACTGTTTCGTGAAGATACGGTTAGGTTACGTCAGATTAACTTAGATTTTATAATTTAGATGCATTTAGGTTATGTAAGCTTAACTGTAGAATAAGAATAAGTCAAATTAGCTTTCATCATTCGAATTTATTTATGTTTAGGTAACTTTAGATTTCGTGAAGTTAGTTGACGTTAGGTTAGTCTAGCTTATAATTTACAAGTCCTAAATTGTTAAATTTGGAATTCTCAGATCAACAAACTCCAAAACCCCATCTTCCAAATTCCCAAACTATCAAATCCCCAGTTTCCAGCTTTGTAATTGTGGATCCCCCATTTGCAGGCCATCAATCTTCAAAATCTCCAGTTTCCAAGCTTCTAAATTCTCAGATCCCCAATTTCCAAATCTAATTCTCCTAATCCCGAATTCTCATATCCCCAATTCTCAGATCGTCAAATCCTAAATCTTCAGCTCCCAAGTTTCCCATCCCTAACTCCCCAACTCCATATAATCCCAAATTCCTAAATCCCCAATTTCCAAGCCCCTAATTCCCTAAATCCCAAATTCTCAAATCCTCGATTCTCAGATCACCAAACCCTAAATTTCCAACTCCCAGATTCCCAATCCCTAAATCTCCAACTCCCTAAGTCCCAAATTCTCAGATCCCAATATCCAAATCCCTAATTCTCAAATCCCCAATTCTCAGATCACCAAATCCTAAGTCTCCAACTCCCAAATTCCCAATTCCTAAATCCCCAACTCCCTAAGTCCCAAATTCTCAAATCCCCAATTCTCAGATCACCAAACCCTAAATCTCCAACTCCCAAATTCTTAAATCCGAAATCATCGTTTCATTATTTTTGTATCAAAGCACGACTCCCGACCGATTCAAAGAGCAGACTCGGGCTATAACTGGGAAACTAGTGTTATTTCTTGGATATATAAACACAGTATTTTGCCGGCGTCTTACGGGCGGTTGGTACAAAGCTGTAAGCTTAATCCGTCCGTTCTAAATCCACGCGATACCGGGATGGCAGGAAGCGCGAGCACAGCGAACGATGTAAATTTTGGAATGGAGCGCCGACGAAGGGGGTATTCCCAAATACCTGCAGGAAATCTGCGGGGGCCGATGACACACCATCGTGTTTGTCTTGCGTTTTAGGTGACTTGATTCCTCTGCTTACGTTTCCACCGTGTCGAGACCTCGCGGCTTACGGATTTGATTTCGCGCATAAATATTAATGCACCCTGATCATCCTACCCTAACTCGAGTTAGCATCAAAGTACTGATTGACTCCGTGAAAAATCCATCCGGAGAATTCGATTGGAAATTGTTCACGAGCTCAATCACCGCCACGTTGCTAACTATTATTAACCTTTCAATATTTCATAACCGTATTTTCAGATCTTTGCGTTTTAATAATTTACTGTGTGTTAAAATTCTTGTAATTAATATATTCTACTGAAATGTTTGAATGTTGTTCAACAACTCCAAGCACACTTTTCAAGAGTTATTGTAAGTATTTGAAAATTCTCCTTTCCAGTTTGTTAATAAGGTGAATAATTGAATTTGATCGTAATACGTGTTGCTCGTTTCCGAAGAAGCGTTCGTTTCAGAAACAGAAAGGAAACAAAGGACATTCATAGTAGTTGGGTTAATTGTGTACTGGTTATGATGGTAGACCGAGTCTGGGATGACTCGAGCAGACTGGCTGAATCTGAAGGCGCTACGTTGACGAGGGAGAAAGGACACCTGAACTCGACATAATCGTTTCTAACTAAAGCGAACACGGTTCTGACATACGTAGGCGTAAACGAGAGAATAGGAACACAATTTGTATGCACTCTATCCTACTATTCCAAAAAAAAAAGAACTAAATATCCCAATAGATCTTGAACACGACATTGGAACTCCTCTTATTGCTACGTTCTCTATTGAAGGACTAAATTAATTCTCAAGGTCATGCAGCAGTCAGTGTCTCGAATTATAAGATACAATCGAATCGAAAATTGTAAGATACAATTAGACAAAAATAAAGGGTATAAAATGCAATTTGATAATAATAAAAATAATTGAAAAAAATATAACGAAGACAAAAATGACAAAATCTGAAGATAAAGTGTCGAAACACGAAGATGTAAGTAAGAATGTTGAAATGCAAAGTACGATGGGCCGAGCAGAAGTAGTGAAAGCTTCTACCGAAGTTGATCGATGTTCGGACAAGGCATCAGAATAAATGTCTAAAACGGGTAAGACAGTTGATACGATTCGAAAACTTTAGTTAATAGGACAGTTGGAGTTCACGAAGCCCGAGTCACACGGGAGACAAGCAAGCAAGTAAGCAAGCAAGCAAGCGAGTGAGCAAGCAAACAAGCGTCGGCGTCTAGACGCGGACGAACGACGTTGAAACGGAGCCGGTCGATAACGCGATGCAGCACCTCGAGCCGTGACGAGGCTGCGACATCGGGATTGTGATTAGGGGCTGGTCGGCAAACAATGCCTAATTACACAATTATTGTGCCGCGGGCCCGTAATTAAGACACATTACTCCTCCCGGCTGGTAATTCATTACGCTTAATGTCTTCCCTGCCTCCACCGTTTCATCGCGGATGACAGTCGCGACGGTTCTGCTAAATACCGTTACCGTGAAATATTACCGACCACGACCACGACCATCTCGGATCTACACCGGCAGTCTCGTTGCTTTCTCCTAACAAAGCAGATCCTTGCTACAGAACTCGTTCCCGGGGATACGTTTGATCCTCGAAACGTTTGCTCCACGCTCGTTTATTTTATCCGAACGAGCCGAATAATTATGACATTAATTGATACCGATTGTTCTATTCGAGAGAACGGACGGACACCGCCCGATGTAATTACTGGCCGACGATGGCTCTGAGGCTCGATTTTACGGCGAATCTAATGGAAAAGTGGTGGAATAGCTGTTTCTTCGAACTCCAGTTACTCAGCGATTTTCTTCCGTTGGATTTAACGACTGTTACCGGGGAAAGGGACTCTTTTCGCAAATCTTACTAATCGCAATTTTCATTCAATATTTTACAATTTTTGGGACTTTGAAATTTAGAGTTTGAAGATTTGGACGTTTTTTACATTCGGGAATTCGATCCACTATTCTAAAAAAAATGTACTTAATCATCAATTGCACTTCATAAGTTACCTTCGTACCATTCCAACGTTCAGTTAAATGAATTCCCCAACGTCTAATAAATCATACATAACCGCTCAGAATTATTAACACTTAAAATATGAAATCTGTAAACCGATCACGAGATTAACGCGGCAAACTGCGACATCGTTCATTACAGGAGGCGTGAAAGTAATGAGTCGGTTGAAAGAACGGAATTGAATGGCTTTTCGTAGCGGGACTGATAGGAAGAACGAAACCCTAGGACAATATACAAGAGATAACCAGCGTGGTTACGAGCAGCTCGAATTCGCGAGATCCCAGTGGACTTTCATTGAAAGTTCTCCACACAGATCGGCAGATGCTCGATACCGTTTTCTCGTGTAATCTCTATATGACCCGCTACGCCCCAGAGGATATGCTCGACGTATTAAAAAATTACCCGAGAAATCATTTGGTACCGTCTTTTGAAAACGTCTACCCTTTGTCATCCACGTAACTCCCGTCTCGATAACGGAGCGCGCGACGCCTGCGTCATGCATTAAGTAATTATCACGTCATTGTGATTAATTGCTCGCTTTATTAACAGTTCCGCGCGGAGGGATCGCACGTTGCGAGGAAAATGGGAAATTTATCGTTAACGCATTGATATGCGTCTAAATATGTATTTAAGGGATGGATTTTGGTCAATTTTTTGGAACTTCTTAAAAATACAGAATACACTTTTCTATTGTTTCCTATTATCCATTCTAAAAATGAAAAAATATACTTTTTCATACAATACAAAACTCATGTAACGAATAAGTATTATATAAAATCATAATATAAAACTGCATTAAAGCACAATTTCCATACGATATTAATAATAACTTTTTAATTTGTTCGAATTTATTAAAATAGAATGTTTTACGAAGAGCGACCGTTTACGAAACATCACGATAACAGTAGAGCAATTAATTAATAATTTATGGTACTTTTAATTAGACGACACAGTTATTAAACTACAAACAATTTCATATAAATAACCAATTGTCTGACAAACAGAAGATACGAGTTGTAGATTCCAGTTGAGTGATCTAATTAAACGATTCTTCCCTGGCCGAATATGAAGTCAAAATACAACGATATCGCGTGTATTCGTTTGATCGATCTACCGTAAACTGAATATCAACAAAACGTACGTTTTCATTCGTGTCGTCGTTCTAATTACACCTGCGGTTATTTACAACGAACGGTTTCCGATCGAAATTACATACAAATTAACCCTGAAATTGATAATGGGTTCACCGAAAACAACCGTTTTGGACTGAAAACTCGTGAAACGTCGGAAAAGATCAACATGACAAACATTTTTGTATGCAATTTTTGCATTTATATTATTCTTCATATAAATAAATTTGAATTTTACCGCCTGATTTAGACTAATATGGCGGAACATAATATAATAATATGTTAAATAAAATGCAAGCAGTATCAATTACAGCAACTATGGTTATATTTTCAATTGCCTTATGCTTGCATTTTTTGAAAATGTTGAACATGTATTTAAATATGGCGCCATTGGGTGAATTGTTCTAATCCTACGTGAATTGTTGTTCGGGCGTTTCCGGGTGTTGTGCCGAACGTCACCGAAGGAAGTCCTTGTTCATATCGCGTCCTCGTGTGTTTCTTAAAAAAATTCTTTATCGTTTTCAAACCTGTGCTTATTTTTTACAATTTACAAACCTGTAGCAAGAATCTAAATTTCAAGCGAAATAATGTGTAATATATATTCGTGCAATCAATGCTTTGTATCGGTGTATACAAAAGCAATGTATTTCGTTTGGCTTGTCACTTCAAACGCAGTTGAAATTAATCTATAATTTGTGAATTGGCTGGAGTATTAATAGAAGTTTTTGTAAATTTTTTATTGGAATATATTGGAGAATGAAATAGCCCACAGCTTCTCGAAAATAAAATGATCACGAAAAGAGAAAAATTCGTGCGGCAGTCGATCACTTGAAACAAATTAACCTCAATGGCTGTTATAAATTTCGTCTTGACGGACGATAAAATCGCCTGTACAACCGCGTTCGATTCGGTTAGCGGTCTTTTTTTCTTCTCTTTCTCCCTCTTTTTTTTATCCCCCATTAATAATAGTCACGTTCAGGACAGATCACGTTTACGTGGGTAAAAAATTTCAAATTGAACTGCGGTGCGTCGGTAAAATTTGTGCGAGCTTCACTGTGAAGTGTGCGCCGGTGAATTTATAATTCTCCAACGCATTTACATGCCTTCGACAACGTAAATATAAAACTGCCTTAATAAATCGACGGCGATTAGCATCGAAAGGAAATTAAGCTGCGAGTTATCGCAACACGACAGATCAACTTTATAAGTGTATCAATCACTTTTCAGAGACAAAAAACACTTAATTGTTAAATAAATTCAAGCGAGAGAAGTTTGAAACTGAAATTACATGTTTCAATAGTATGTATATTATTAACCCCCAGATCTTCAAATTCTTAAACTAAATTCCAAATGTTAATTAATGCTTCGAAATTGACGATCGTTGACATTTTGAAAGGCAAGCTTTATTTCGTCAGTAACGAGTCAATAAAGAAACCATAGCAGCACACAAAGCGTACGGTAACGAATAACAATACGCGTCCTTTTTAATTTCATTAAACCTGTAGATAAATACAACCAGTTCATTGGATGGTTCAATTTAATTAAAAGCCGTCTGGTGTATGCAGTTTCCTTCAATTAGAAAAACGTATCCCTTTAAAAAGCGATTCTTTTACGAACGCATCGTTTCAGCTTTGTTACTATTTATCGAACGCTCTGCGCTGGTAATTACACACCTTTTATGACTTATTCACTTGGCTAATACGTCACGTTTACGCGCGAAATTTTTATTTCACCGATCTCGCAAACAATATTTCGAAACGTTATCCCTCTACGATCCCTGTTACTGCTACTCGATTTGCATTAATTCCCCTGCATCCTTTTACCATTTTTTTCGCGTCAATTGATTGTACGTCTACGTGTCTGCATTATATTTTGCGCGTTTTTTTTTTATTGTAACATATTGTTTATTTTAATTCTACACTGTCAATACTCTTCTTTAATAATGCTGGTAAAGGTAAGAGAAAAACTGACAAGCGTGACCTAACCTCAAATAGTTTGACAGGTTGGTTTAAAAATGAACTTTAAAATTATATTAAACGCTTTTAATGGACAAATTAGAGGATACGTAATTTTATAGATTCACATTGAAACATTGAGCTTTCTAGAGATGTTCCATCGCCAAACACAACGACGAGTCAGTTACATAGCCCGGGAGTTCGAAGGTCTGTTTACACGAGTTCGCAAATATAGCCATAGGTATCGGAGTCAACCGAAGCGAAGAATTGATAAATTAGTTATTCCGTCAGTCGCCTGCTGCTGTTTCTACAGGTACGTTTGATCTGAGGTTTCGAATAATCATGCTTATTTATATTGGAAACCCTTCGAACTTCCCTAACATTCTACTGCGACCTGCAGGACCCTTTTGCAACGTTATTCCCCAAAAACATTGTATTTTAAATCATTTTAATATTATTTTTAACATATCAATATTTTTATCGATGGATTTTAAACTTCTGAATTCGAGGTTATCTCGACGACGTATTATAGGATAATACATCGTTAAATTACTATTAATATTGCTACTAAAGTTGTCGTTAATATTACTATTAAAGCTGCACAAAATTTGAAATATGTACTGACCTTAATTATTTAATTGCAGGATCCGAAGACTAACTATCGTCGAAACCACTGTTCGTTGATGAATCGCCGCGGAATATGAAATTTGAATCGATGAAACTCGAACCGGAAATTCGAGAAAAATGGCGGATAATCTTTCAAAATGCTGAACGGCGTAAATTATATTCACTTAGTTGGAAAATCTTTAATAGAAGGTGTAACTGGCCCATTTATCACGGGATAACAATTCCGGAGTACATCCTTTGAATGTAACTCTACCCTTGGGTAAACAAGACTAAGGGTTATGACCATTCTCGTTTGTCTTTGCGTCCGGAATCTTCGCACGAAATCCCTAGCCAGGACCCAATTAACTCCCGAAGAATTCGATCCTATCCCATGGTAATTCCAAGATAGTGCGACTCTAACGGCAGATTAGAAAAGACAATATTTGTCTCGCTGCTTCTGCGTCTAATCGCGTATTGCCTCGCAGATGTGCCTTCGCTTAATATCGGTTACTATTTGTCCTACCGTGGAATTGAAGTCTGCGATTGTGTACATAACATGGGGATACAGAAATTTACATTTCTCAACTGTTCGTTGCTTCCTTTTATTAAGTTCATCAAATTAATTAGCAGATTTCACGATTCAACGAAGTCTAAATAATTCTGTACATATTAAGATTTTATTAAGAAAAATTATGGAAGCAAACATTGTATATAATACTTGTATCCCTGTGTGTTGTTAAAGACACTGGTCTGAATGTATACAGAAAAGAATGTAACTTCTTCAACTTTGTAATACAAGATAGGACTGTAGCACAAAAATTATATTATAATATTTTTTAGGGTAAGACCACAAGCTACGCTAAATGCGACACGTCCAAGGATGCAGTCTGACCGCAGGTCTATCCGCAGCGACGGCGACGGTTTGAATTGAAGATTTTTGCGGACGCCGTAACACGTTGGCTCACGCGCTAACGTATTTGCAAGATCCGCTGCGCTGATGGACAGATAATGCGACGTGTGATTGTAGGCCCGCCAATCGCGGCCGATTGTGCCTCTGAAGGCCCGCTAACTATCTCAAACTAGCCCCATTCAAGCCGCCACGACCTCCCTCTATCCGTCTCTATCCACCATCGTGTTTCTCTATCTCGTTCGTTTCAACCCTCGTTTTGCGCCACCACCTCCTCTTCCCGCTCTCTTCTCTTCCTTGCTCTCTCTCCTCTCTCTGCCATACTCTCTCCGACTTCGCAACCTTCTCTCTTGCTCACCCTCTCTCGGGCAGCTCCATCTTCGTCGTCGAAACTCGATGTGTATTTTCTTGCAGTACGTTTCTTCGCCGCGTCGTATCCAGTTCTAATTTTCGACCAGCTCTTTCGCCGCACACGTAATCTTCTATTTTATTCGCTTTACCCTTCCTAATGCGATACCTCACTCCATACGGCAGCCGGCTCTTTTCTATCCGCGCGCGAACCAATGTTTTGCCTTCCATTTAACGCCTTTTATCTCGCTCGCTCTATTCAACACTCCGCCACCGTTTTGCTTCCCGAGACTCTCCGCGATTTCTTTCTTACCGCTATCTGGACTTCCGTTCGTCTAATGTTTCCATCTCCCTTTCATCGATACTGTATCTTGTTCAGCCTGGTTCTCGTCATTCTTCGTTTTATGAATTCTCGCTTACGCGCGTCTTCCTGTGCATCCCTTTCGCAAACACTTACGTTTCATTTCGTTGTACTTGTTTTTCTTTTTGGAGCGACATGTAGATACTTTTTGGCAATGTATTTCTCTTATTCCAATGGATCTTATGGATTCTATCATAGTATTGTTATATTGTAGAAAATGCATATATTGGTAACAAATTATTTTAAATGATGAATGTTAACACTCATGTGTTAAGCTCAACAGCTAGACTGAAGTAAATCTGATACATAGAGTAAGTCCATAAACTGTGCCTAACCAGTTACCAGATTAGTACAATGTTCAACAGGTTCAGCAGGCAATAATTCTCAAAAATGGTCATTCTGTTCATTTGTATCACCTTAAAACGATCGACGAACCTATAGTTCAGTTGTACCAGAGAAAAGCATTACATTTCGTGAGATCGTTACACCAGTTCTTTTAATCTATGACTGCTTCAGAATGCATTGCAGTTGATCAGCATCTATGATAATCTTAAATCTGCGTTCTCTGTTTCTTCATTTTCCATCCCCCGTTCTGACGAAATCCCTTATCCCTTTATTCATTGACACGATCACGCGTGGTTAGATAGGAACGTTCCGTTAGGCGTCACCGGTATTCGTCCCGATTCGAATTCTCGACCCTATATAACCGACGCACGTTCTACGTGGGAATTTCAAATCTATCAGCGACCCAGACGAATGCAAATCGCGCATGAAGCGCGCTTAATAAAGCGGCGCACGCGGGCCGCAACTCGCAATTTTCTTTCGTACGCTACGTGTCGCACGCTCCTCTTAATGAAACCTTCGCATGCACCGCGTGCAATTCGCGGTTGCGCTTCCATTGAACGCGATACAATCGAACCGCGGATAAAAAAATGCGTCGGTCTTAGTCGTTAAGCTCCAGAACGTAGGGGGAGACGATTTCAACCTCGCCCGTGAAAAGAAATCCGCTTTTAAGGACAGCAAATCCGATGCCATGAAAATTTCCGGCGCGCACTCGTGACGCGCAAACCGGAGCTCAACCTGCTTTTCAAAAACTTCGATCGTTTTTTTTTTTTTGCGATAACGTGTAAACGGAATTTTCTGAGGCTGCGAGTACATTCTGCGCCCGGAGGGATTATCTGCGAACGATATACGGTGGAACAGTTTAGAGTTAATTTACCAGAGAATTTGTAGGGTCATTTTTTTGCGGAAGAAGAAGTTACAACGCGTTTGTTATGAATATTAATGAATTTGCAGACAAAAGTAGATTTGATGTTATAAAATACTTGTCCTTGAATGAAAGACTCGCGTGTACTTTTGTTACATGTAACGCAAGAACTGATCACGGAAATGACGTTTGTTAAGATGTTCGTAATTGGGTCTATGGCGGAAAGAGTGTGACGAATATGGGATTGGGGGATCGGTAAGGCGAACAATATCGGCGACAAGACTGCTTTTGACCGACCGCATTTCGGCCAGGCGAAAATTGAATTTCCAGGAAGCCAAGTGAAGAGGTAAGCGAGGAGAAGCGTACTAGCTATTTGCGTGGCCTTAATAAGGACGTTTGACGGCGTTGGCTTTCCCTTAACAAGCCAGCTAATATCCTGGGGCCTTGACTGTTCGGTGTACTCTGTCTCGTTCTCTGTCGTTCCGCATCCACCGTTCCTTTCTCTCTTCGTTCTTCTATCTTTCTCTGTCGACTCGTTCACCTTCCGCACGACGGACACCGTCGAGAATCACCAAAGCTTGAAAACCGAACAAACTCAGTTAGAGAACTCGGTGTGAGGACCAACCGGACCAGCCGGCTGATAGAAACGCCAGAAACCATCCTTGTCGTCATCTACCTATTCTCTCGTGCCACTTGATGCATTCAGCCTAACCTTGTTTCGTCTTATATGCTCGTTAACCACCTACATTAATTACGCTGAACACAACAGGACGGGACGATGAGTTGTGGACGTTGATGTACGCTCGGTTTTTGTGCTGAGTGTGCTAAGTTGCATTTTTTAGGGCAGATGGAAGGGATGAAGATAGGGAATTAGTGGATACTGTAAAACCTCAAGTTTTCAAGTTTAAAAATTCACAAATTCTGGAATTAAAACTCTAAATTTCCAAAATTCTCGAATGTCCCAAAAGTTAGGCTTACAAGTAACAAGTATACTTGACAAAAATTTAATAAAAAATATTTATTGCTCTCTATTTGATCTACAAATTGCATAATAAAATACTGAACTGTTCTAGTACGCTAGTGCATTAAAAATATCGTCACAATCTTTGTTTATGAATTGAACTACCTGGAATCACTATCAGTCGGTCCACAACTGAGTGATAAAGATTAGGACATGAATATCGTTGTTTGTCATGGTATATCTACCCTCAAATATTCCAGGAGAATAGAAAAGTAAACAAGTATTTGTCTATGAGTATCGCTGGATATGTACAATCTTGAGAATAAAATTTGAACCACCGGAAACAACATTTTATCCTAAAATAACAATGGTTTGTACATAAGCTGTATGCGGTCTACGTTGTAAGACCATTAGGGAATTGTTCACGTCTCTGAAACAAAATTGATCAAATTGGCAATATGCGATATGTTTGTACATATGTGTAATTATGCTTGCACAAATTGACGTATCTCAATTTGTCGACGTACTCACTCGTTTTTGTTTTAAATCAGACAATAATATGTTTGCTGTTGTTTGTAGAACGGGTGGTGCAGTTTCTGTACTGATACCACTTTGATCTTTCGGTTTCGGTAATAATCTGAAATATACGTGTGTCAGTATTGTTTGTGAATGTTAATGTGAATTAAAGAACTTACGAGTGGACTTACGAGTGAATTAAAGGAGAAAGAAGTCTTTTATCTATCGAAGCTGGGTCCGTGGGACCAGTCCACCAGCTGATGAAACTACCCACGACCATTACAATTATCGTGCCTAAACCGGTGAACCAGTGGTAAGATAATCGATAAAGAGGAAACACATCGTCTTCGCTGAAAGAAAATTCAAATTACTTTTATGTCATATGAACCTCCTTCTGAAGCCTTAATCTTTTAACATTAATTAGGTCACCGTAGAAGTTTACTTACTTAGGATGATCAAATTGTTTCTGGAAACTTTCGGATATGTTGCCTGGACAATGAGAGATGGGCACCGGAAGTTTTTTAGGGACCAGTAGCCCAGCTCCGATCGACCAATTTGCACCTATGCTCGTCCATCCGGCAATTACGAAACCTGCGATGGCCCCCATAAACGCACCCTAGTCAAAAACAGAATCTAGAATCATTAAATGAGTTGAACCATTTTCATGCTCTGTTTCGTTCAATTTACCTTTGAGTTTGTCCACGGAACAAGTATACCTAACGTAAACACTCCGAAAGAGGTACCAGCAGCAATTGCAGCTAGACTTCCCGTTATCTGTAACGTAAAAAGCAATGAGACTATGTTGAATGTATAGTTTGAATAATAAAACTAATCGATAAAACTTACGGCTAAAACTCCTCCTAATTTCTCGACCAAAACCATCAAGCCCATAGCTATCAGACCGAGCAGGACAACCAGTGACTTAACAAAAATGGTGGAACATCGATTGGTCGGTTGCATACCAAATAAACCTTTGACAAAATCTTCGAGAACCACCACGGATGTTGAATTGAATCCCACTGACAGGGTACTGAAACGTGAACAATTTAGTTATAAAAGTGTTATAATTTTAAATGTATTGAGTAGATTTGTAATTAATAATCTATAATGTATATAGAACTTATCGAAGCTTTGAAAGTTTAAGAAACTTAATCGTTTCGGGATATATTAATACAAAATGAAAATTAATATTTACCTGAGGGCTGCTCCAAAAATTCCAGCAATAAAAAGGCCTGGCACCCCATGCAATTGGCCCGCTATTTCCATGACATAAGCGGGTAACAATTGATCATCTGCAGTGATCAGACCAGAAGCTCTGGGGTCACATTTTGGCGGAGACCACCATGCTACGAGAACCAGGCCACACCAGCAGCACAGTGAAATGAACAACATAATACTGATAGTAAATATCGCCAGCGACCTGAAATTATATTGAACTATTGAAACTGCAATGAACGTCGTCTCTCCAGCCTAATTAAATACCATGCAGGTATAATTAAGTAAATAAATTTCTTCTTTAGATGAAAGTCAATTTACCGTATCATACTCAGCATTTCTCATATGAGACCATAATTCATTCGAAATTTTTCACGCATTAATTGATGTCAAATTCAGTAATTTATAAAAGATAAAACGTTGTAAAAAGATAAAAGTTGTACTCACTTACACTTTGGACGTTTTGAGATCTTTCAGTGACCTGTATCGTTGCACCATAGTTTGATTCACGGCGATATAAGCAGTACTGTATAACCACGATCCAATCAACACTGTCCACACCGTGTGTCTCGTATATGGAGATGGATCGAAGCTATGCGACAAATAATTTCAATTATCAAATAGCAAGATTGTTTCTCGTTAATTGTACACGTTAAGATTCTTACTTTAAGAATTCAATTCTGTTGATGTCTTGGGCTCGTTTCCATATTTCTGTAGCACCGATCTGATAGGTACCTAACACGCTAACCGTTAGCACGCCGGCAACCATCACTCCAACCTGAAGAGCGTCTGTCCACACCACTGCTCTGATGCCACCCTAACATTAGTAGTCTTTCGTTAGTTTGTTACGCCGTTTGAAGCGAAGTTTGAAAGTTTAGGAAGTTGGGGATTTGGGCATTTGAAGATTTAGAAATTTGGAAGTTTGAGTATTTCAGGATTCGAAGAAGATTTTGAAGATTTGGGGATTTGAATACTTAAGAATACCGAAATTACATAAATCCTTTACAATAAAGTAGTATCTACAACCCAGTTGACTTTAAGGTTTAACAACAAGAAGCCAGGGTATGAAGCTTTCAACATCCTTGAAAAGGAAACTCTGTTCTGGCAGGATCGTTAGGCCGTCGGTACAAGTTACGATAATAAACAAATTTCCAAAGAGTCATTGGACCGCGATAAATTTTCATTAATTCGCGGGCTACAACAAATTGCTTGGATAATTACAGGCGCGCGCGGGTATTAATCACTTCGACGCTGGCTTTGTGATCCGCTACTACGGCAACAAGCACTCGACGTGCTTCACGCCATTGTTTCCGGCGGGCCATTGTCGAGCTTTCAGTTTCCGTCCATAAACATTTCCAGTAGCCAGGCCCGCGTGAGAGATTCTTCGCGGCATTGTCCACCGAAAATTGTTTCCTACTAGCTACCAGCGTGCTCCTGGCTCGAGGAACTTCAGCTATCCCCTTCGAGAATTCGCTGAACGACCGTCCTTGGAAAATTAGCCGACGTATACCTAACTGCCGCGAGCCAACCAACTTAACCCTCTCTCTACGCTTTGCTTATATTTCACCGCTTCGTACCTCTTGTTGACTTCTTCAGCCTCGACGAATCCGCCTCGTCACGATCGTTCTATGCGAGTAATTACGGTACACCGAATACGATGAACATCGTCGGCTTTTCTATAGAAAATGCCGATATAATAGAGGAGGACATTGTCACTCGTGTATAAATCATTCTAGACAATTTTATTGCTCGCCAGTGTTTTAAGACTTCAGAGGAGTATGAATCTCGGCAGATTGGTAGCAGTGTAATACAAAAATTCTTTAAGTTGTGATAAGAAAATTTCTACATGATTACCATAAACCCTATATGCGACCTATTACCCTATTATTAAGATGAATTTTCAAATCCTCATTATTATTTAAAATTCAACATCAAATGTTAAAATATAATTTTAACTTCTTAGCCACAGTAGGTTGAAACAGAGTATCAAAGTAAGTACTTTATCGTAAGCGATTGATCGATTTCACGCATATCGAATAGGATGTTCGAGGCATAAACTTACCAAAACGGTGTAAAATACGCACACGCAGCATACAATGATCCCGATCAAATGCACATCGATGCCACTCACTGTAATTAATCACAGAGATTTTAGTAGTGCCCGGTTAATGTTCCGCTATGAATAATATGGCCACGTATACCTTGATTTAACGCTAACGCCGGAACGTAGACCACGATCGATTGGTAAAGCACCTAAAATTGGTTCATTACGACATTATTAATGAAACATCGAATCGATCATTGCACGCGACTACTCTCAAAGAGAACGTTCAAATTGAATGTTCGTGAAAATAATTACACCCCGGTCATTAATTATTCGAAATCTGTATGAAAAATCAGTAATGCAAAGACGATTAAGAAACGTTCAACAGCTTTTTTTTTCTCCCTTTTCCGCTCGTTTTTTCTCGTTGTCGAAGCGGCGATAAGTCGAGCAGATTAGGTAACGTGAGGTAGCGTGACACGGCTACGTTGCAAGTAATTTTTCTTTGAATTACGGCCGATGATTAATCGCTTTTTCCAAAGTTTAGAACGCGTATCACGTGGCAAGCTTTACGTTGCTGGAAATCTAGATAAACCTTAAGACATGCTCGAAGTTCGTCGACGCTATTTTCTGCTTACCACGTCAATAAGGAAGATCAACGATATGAGAGTTCTTACGCCTCGATTGAATCTTATTTCCAAGTACTGAAACAAAATTATCAACTTACGTGTAACTCGAATTTATGTTACACCGAATCGTGACTGTTGAACGTTACCTCGTAAACGGAATTCAATTCCAGGGAAACGAAAACTGGAGCATAGACGGTGGCTACGACTAGTCCTGCAAAGAATATGGAGATAATTGTGATCCAATACTGGGTCCCGAAGTTGTATATTTCAGCTGGTGTGCCGAGGATCGTTACTCCGGATATGAAACTGAAAATAACAAATTTATGGAAAATTTGTAAATTTCTACTTTGGAAATGTAAAAATAATGAAGTTTACACAAGTATCCTGCAAAAGATACCCGAGTGTACTTGAACGCTCGTTCAAGACATTAAGCAAGGATGAATCATTCGAACATGGAACGCGTTTTAATTCGTGGACAATTAAAAATATGTTGCATATACCTCGCAACGAGGGAGGCGGACACTGGAAAGAGGCCCATACTCTTTCCTCCTAGAAGATAATCTTCCGTGCTCGACTTCTGCGCTCTCCTGTAATGCCATAATCCTGCGGCGGCAGATACGGTGAGCATCAGCGCGAACACCAGCCAATCTGCCCAATGAAAGTATCCTCTCTCTGCTGTTTCCAACATTCTAACCCCGGCAAGCTGGAAGCGAGCGAAAACCTGATTTATAAAGCCAGATTTGCTTGATAACACCGATAATAGAGGAGTAATGGAAGTCAAGTAACACGGATGAAAGCTTAATGGCTCTCGCGATGATACGCATAATGGATCTTCAACGAGGATTTACTTTTCACCGTCGCTATTCAACCCTGGCGCGAGGCAACGGAAAAATTCGTTTTCTGATATTAAATGAGCCCCCAGTCTATCCCCTGCACACGGAAAAATCCTCAAATTTACTTTGCCGGAACACCGAATTAATATCGCATATTTTTCTCAACGAGTTCCAAACATATGGATTATAATCCTTACTTTCAAAGTTCCAAATGTATCTTACGCTAAATACTTCCACATATTTTGTTCCACAAATACACGAGGGGATAAAGGTGTGTTGTAATATTTTCTTAAAAATCATTTTAACAATAATATTCATAGGGTAGCAACATATCTTTCTGGTGAATGCGTTTATTTTTGTTCTTATAGAATAAGAATTCGAAAATTTAAGAACTTATTATTTTCAAAGTCTGATTATTTGAAAACTTAATTTTTCAATTTCACAATTTCGGAATTTAAGTTTGAGAAAAATTTGCAAATAAAAATTTACAAATCATAACGGAGTGAGCAATGTTAGCACGAATAAAAACCTTCTCCATACCTGATCCACGGAATGATTAAATTTGAATAATTTCTGACGAATTCGCAATGTAGCAAGTATTTTTCGCCGCGTGTATTGGTACTAGACTGATTACATACATGTTCGTAATTGGTACTTGACACACGACCTTAACGGGAGTCGCAGCTGTGTTTCAATAAAGCTCGTTAGCTTGATAAGCGTTGCATTTCTGAGTATAACGCCTCGTACACTGTTCCTTTTTAATAGTTTCTCTGTATTTCAGTAAATTGTGAGATACCAGTTGAACGATCTCTGCTAATATATTTTTCCATTAGATCGCTAAGATTGCAATTTCAAGTATTTAATATATTAACCTTTGTAACACACAAATTTTAATTTCGAATGTGTTTCAATCTTAAATATTCAAAGTACTCTAATTTATAATGTGTTCCAAAAGTTCTGATATACAAATCGTCTGAATTTCGAATATTCGAACATGTATTTATTTGAATAATTTTTCGTAGTCCCTTAATAGACGTTTGAATTTGGCGCGGTTTCCGTTAAGAGAGCATCTGTGACATAGAGGACGCTAGCATGCAGAAATCGATGAGAAAGCAGAGTCCTGATTATACACCGGGTAATACGAACGGTCACGGGTCAGTAAACTATTGCTTTGAAGCAAAACGAAGTGAAAGAATCAAAAGGATTTAATGAAAGGCTGTTTTAAGAATGCGGAAAACGATTACCCACACGAGAAGTTCGCATAAACACGATACGTCAGCACTGTAAGTTTTTTGTGGCTTTTTTATGTCGAAAACGACACTAATTGCTTTTTAATGTTTCTTTGTTCTACGACAATACCGCGATTTCCCTCTTCGGCACGTTAACAGTTTCTGTTAATTAGAAATAATCATTATTCTTAACTATTGTTTCTTGCATACGATACAGTTTCAATAGTTGTAAAATTTATTTACTTGAAAGGTAATTGAATTACCGACCGGAAGTAACAGTTATCGAACGAAACAGAAATCGATTGCTGATAAATAGGATGTTGACTGTACGGTTTCGTAAAGAATATGTTCTCTATTACTGACGAACAAATCAATTCTTCTTAATCTTAATATTTCAAGTTTGAAATTTTGTAAATTTAGAAATTTTTCATTTTCCAATTAACTACCCACTAGTGCCCGCCATTTGCACATCACTGCTCTATATTTAGAAACGATGTACTGACCGCTTCTCATACCGTTGTTCATCTAAATCTCTGTTCTTCGTGCACGTTCACCAGGTGAAAATCACCGTCACACTTCTTCGATTTCCGGAATAATCGATTTCAATTCCCACGCTATCAACTGGACTCTGAACAACGGTCGATAAGGATCTCGGCAATCTTTGAACAGGTATCTTCGTTCTATTATTAAGTAGATTTCTTTCCTTTTATTACTGCTTCTCTGACGACTCTTATTTTCTCCCTCCCAACTAGCATCTATAAATTCTTTTCTCAATGCAATTTACTGCTCTAGACCAATCGATTTTACTTCACGCCTTGTTCTCCAGAAAATGTGCTACTTTCTTTCATGCTATGGTGTTTTTATGTGTGCGTGTATTTGTTTATGTATAGGCCATTTTCTCTTCGAATTATCGATGTTAAAAACAAATTATTAGACGTATTAATAGTTACAACATAATCGAGCTAAGAATAATTTGAAAACGAGTACGATAGAATTTTTAATAACCACGATAAAGCAAAATTGGCGAATATAAAAATTCAGTGTGACAGCAGAAAATATTTGAGGCAACATATAGATATTATTCGCTTAATATTTTAAGCGAAAGAAATCAAAATGTACACCAGTAATAATATTTAAACATAAGAATATAATTGAAATAATTACATTAAACAAGATGCGATGAAGCACAACACAAACAGCTTTACGTTCGGTGAGATTTACAAAATACAAAACAATTTATTTTTTTAACTTTTCAAACTAGCATTTATGATCACATATAACAATTTAATAAAAACAGTTCATTAATATTGTCGTTGGTCCTTTATGCGCGCACAGTTTGCATCGCGAGAACAAAATATTGAAGATGTCGGTGCACGAGTTCGCATCACGAAATAAAAAACATCGATCAAGCAATCGAACGTGTTCCTTCGACGCGAAAAATGACACCGCGACTACTAACAATTGTGAAAATACGTCGAAGAATACGTTCGAAATACATCGAAACGCACGTTCCAATCGGTGAATCTAAAATTTTTGCACGATCAGAATATTTTTAAAAAGTACGAAACAACACGGGCGAATAAATATAGCCGAAGGAAGAGAATGTCACGATCGAGTGTCGGTCGTGACCAACGACTAACTGTCGGGACACGAGACAGAAGCAACCGGTTTACTCGATCTGGGTCTAATTCATCCAACTCGAATCCAACAACAAAGAAAATTCAAAATTACACTCGTTCGAACGATCCACCCGTCGTTTTCGAACTCCATCGAAGTAATGTTTTTATGTTTAAACAATCGTAGTCACGAACACTGTGCACGTTTCGGTATTCTTTTAACCGTTAACGAAGTGATGTTAGGTAAGCAACCAATTGGCACGTATAAACCACTTTAATCTCGGTTAAAAACAATAACCTTATAAACGTCTTATTCGTAGATATCGACCAGTATCTCCTTATCTGATTAAATACGCATGGTGTTTATGTAGAGTTTATACACTTAACCGATTTCAATTATCTTGACGTATGTTACAAAGACCTGAATAATTCAATGCCAATCCTGAATAATTTTATAGTCATATTCGTGTAATTGGTAACGTCATTAGTATAATAACCTGCATGTAAAAGTTGTTGGCAATATAACACGTGTAAACACGGTTGTTCGGAAACTTTATCAAGGTCATTAAAATAAACAGTTCTGAATAATACATGATTCTCTGTTTTGTACGAAAAAAACACGATGTTTTCATGCATATTCACACGTGATTGATTAACGTATTTTTATGATTCAGATGAGATATATATTTTTCTATAGTAATACGGGAGTGTGTCAATAAAACGTCGAATGTAATATTTACAACAAATTATTTTATCATAATGATTATAGATAATTACAAAGACTCGTAAGACAACAATGTATAATCAGCTTTCAGGTAGAATTTTGATCGAAAAAAATAATGCGGTAAAAATTTGTATTGTATGATAGATACAATAAAAACTTTGAACGTTATTGTTCACAACGTAAGACGTTTGATTTGTAAATGACCGCAATATTAATATATACCTATACGTAATTTGTTAAATCAGCGACGTTATATCGCACGTACATTGTGTTATTCACCGTTGAAATAGGAACGAAAATGTATTATTGTAATCATAGTAACAATTTACAGAGGAATACATTTCAAACGACGCGTGTATTTATTCCAGTTACATGTTCTTTGCTGAAATGTAAAATTTCAACGAAATTGGAATGTTAATGTAAAGACTTTAAAATAGTTTACATTCTTAAGAAAAACGTATAATCATCTCAGTTTCGTAAAACGAAAGTAAATTATACGTTACATTACATAAATTTGCAATTTCAGAAATTTAATTACAAAGTGTGCAACTTTCATAATTATGCATTCTTATAACAATATGACAGTGAAGCACGGTAAAAATTTAGTGTTTATATTAAAAGTGTAAATTTTATTCATAATTATGATCACATATCAATGTGATAACCGTATGAAAATTCACAAATGTCACAATTACTTCTGCTGTAACTGTGACAGTAACGTATTTATTTTATCATAGTTAAAAATTGATCTAACTAGATATACAATAAAAAACCAGATTGGCAGAATCTTTTGTTTTTCATTAATTATTAATCTTGATTTGATTTTACTATACATACACTTTTTACTTGTTACTATTATATTATTTACTAGTAGAAACGAAAATAAAAAATTTAAGTATAACTAAATTTATATTTCTTGATTTCTGTGATTATCTTAAACGTGCACAAACATGTGCATTTGTTGAGATTTTTGTGACCATTGGCTGAAACGTAATATCAAACACATGAAATTTAATGCTTACTAACTAACAGATTTTACATTAATGAAAAATAACGTTTGAATGTAGTGAACAATTCTATGTTCAACATACTAGTATGAATTTGAAAGTTGTACTAATAATAATGTCTTCCTGGAATATAATATTTCAATTCAATGTTTTTATACTCTTACAATACATTACAAGAGCTCATTGTATCAGATTTTCAAGGTACATTGTTTTTTACTTACACTGGTTTCAAACAATGATACATAATAATTATAGCATTATGTAATTGTTACTTATTTATCATCTGTACATTCTCACAGTGTATGTTCTTATTATTTCACTTTATATTTTAATACTGTAGGAAAAGGGCACGATCCTGAGTGGGACAGATTGTGGAAAAAAAACGGCAAACGTGTAAAAATCCTGTCACAACATGTGTCAAAGCAATAATTGTTTTCAAGGGAATAGTGAGAAAAGGAAAAGGGGGTATTTAGCTGTTGGCATGAAAACTGAATCACTTGCGATTTGTTGTTAGGACTGAGTATCTCCAGTAGTATTGTATTCTTGCATTTGTATTCGTGTATATTTCACCTTCTTTTACTTATATTCCTAAATCTTATATTGTAATTCTAATTTTCTATCTTATTAGTCATAAATAAATCCATATTCAGTTGCCATTCGGACTTTGCATTTAGTAACCCTACAATACTTACACTGATTAATATACACATACTATGTACTCGTATGTATACATGTATATATCCAATTTTATCTTCAATTTCTTCGTCCCACAAAGAATTATTTACAACTTTTGGGTTGGATAACAAATGTACCATTAATGCAAACAAATAATGAAATGAACGTCTTTAAGTATCCCCCCGATGATACATTGGTCAGTCTTTTAAAAACCATTATATTTCATACAAGTATTATAATCTATTCTTTGTGATACGAGAAAACAAACGTTTATGTTGAATGTTTCATACATTTCTAAATTCGAAGATGGAATATGGGAACAGCATAATAATCACAGTTTTTGATGTCTTCCTTCTCCAAAAAGCCATAAGCATACTCTGTCAACTGCAAACGCAAGGACAAAGTCTGCTACTAGTATTTGAACTAAAAGTTGGCGGAACTGCAAAAAGAAAATGTTGTATGTTATACGAAAAATTTATGCGGGTGATGAAAGGTCTTGATAGTATTTATATCTACTCACGTCGCTTGGGAAATCCACGATTTCAAATTGTTTTGCTAGTTCAGGTAAAACACCACAAGCTAATCCCAATATAACAGCAGTACTGCCAATAAGGCTGTATAATAAAGACTTATTTTGTAGTAAACTTTCCATATAAGGATGACCCTATACAATAAAATTTTAACAAATTAAAACAGAACAAATATTACGTTTGTTAATACGATCATAAATAAATATACGATTTACCCGATAATTAATTGCAAAGGTGAAAATCTGGAGTGCCATAGCAATAATGTAAACTGTACTGTTTAACAAGTTTGCCTCGAATGGTTTACCTTCTTCACCAAAATCCGAATTTGATGTCATGTTCATGTTGGATGAATTATTTGGTGTTGCCATAGCGTTCCTTATCAAATCGAATAAAAATTAGTTTATAATAATTTTAGCAACACGTTGAAAATACGGGAATTTGGATATTTAGAAATACCATAGCATTACTATGAAAATCAATATGTTAAAGAATTATGAATTTTTTTACTTACTCTGCTGATAATACAGTAGCTTCTTTTACTAAATATACGAGAGAGAAAAAGTGCACAGCAAACTGAAGTAGTACAGTAGCTATGGTATACAAATTGAATATATTTGGAAGTGGTCTTTGTTTAGACAATGTTTTCAACGGTTTCGATCTTGATATAAACAAAAAGCAAGTTGCCAAAAGTACACCTTGCAATGTCGCTTGAGCATCACTGAATTTGATTCCGTCTGAATAGAGAACAGACTGACTGTATGCGAGTGCTAAAGCGTTAAGCGCCAAAATTTTAAACATCTGTAACGTTGTGACTAAAGTGCAACGTCCTTGCTTGATAACATGACATACTGCAACAAAGCAGAGATTAGAATGATACGTTAAGCTAAAAAAATTGTAACTTTTATGCAATGAAACTTACTGCACTGAATTGATGACATTTTACTGGTAAAAGGCGCAGCAATTGAGGCATCTCCTAGTTTAACTATGACTGACTCTTCTTCAAGTTCTTTCAATACTTTCTGCAGCCTTATTCTGGTGTTAGCGGATCCTCTTGTATTCATTCTTGAACCATTAACCATTGAATTTAAGAGCATGCTTTCATTTTTTGTATTATCTTGTTTGTCTGAAGTCGTTCTTTCAGGTGGACTAGAAAGGATTGCAACACCTACAGAAATTGAATACGTGTGTGTGATTCGTTTCATGTAATACGATATTTATGAATTTTCTTGATCAACTAACCCACTTGAGCATGCTTTAAAGCACCAACATCATTAGTACCATCTCCACACATCAAAGTTGTATATCCTAAATTTTGTAACGAAACAATTATAAATTCTTTTTGTTTTGGTTCACATCTTGCAAAAATTACGATGTGCGGTAATAATTTACGAAGAAGCTCCAGTTGATTTTCTTTCAAATATGTTAAACCCTAAAAGATGTATGTTACAAAAATAATAGTAATTAAAAAATAATTATCATCAAAATAATATTGCACATTATTGCTTTACCTCTCCTGTTAAACAAAGCGCATATTTTCGCCAAATTTCATTACCCCGAGAAGTAACATCTGTTTCGCTTAAAGGCAAGTGTATCTTCTTATCTACACTTTCCCACGCCCATTCTTGATCGTAAGTAGTCAATATAAGCGTAACTGGTTTCTTTGTAAAATGTAGTTCACGACTGACATGACAGGCTGTTAGGGGATTGTCGCCGGTGATCATAACAACCTATAAGAATAATATGAGATTATTATAATTCAAAAACATGGTTACAAATAAACCTAATTTTCTGCATAATTACTGAATGTGAAGCGTTCACGATTTCCTTGATAACCGCCCTAGAATCAGGTTTAAGCGGACAACTTATGATTACAAATCCAGCAAAAGTCAGATTTTTTTCTAAACGTTCCCGCGTTAATTCTCTTAGGTCTTGAGATGATAGTGGTCCAGAAAGTTTTCGATATCCTAAAGCTAATACTCTTGCTCCGCGTCGAGAAAGCGATAGGTAAGTAGAATCGTAATTCTCTGGTACAGATGACAACTGGAAACAGAGAATAAAGATATTACGTGATAATTAAAGAAAATATATTTATAATTTGTCACTTACCATATCTTTAAGGATTTCAGGAGCACCTTTTACGGTAGTCATATAATTGATTTCCGATGAACCTGGCATCGCATAACTAGCTACAACTGACATTCGTTTTAACGCAGAGGAAAAGTGGTGACGCTGTACTATTTTTAAAACAGGGGATTGTCCTTTTCTAGGTATCATAGAGTCATCTGGTATAAAATTAAATTAGATTACCATTTCATAAATTATAACTTTTTAATAAAGGGTGGTCATACTTTTTGTAAGGCTCCAATTAACAGCTTTTAACGTGGCCTTTTCAAGAGGATCTCCAACAATTTCATCATCTAATTGTACGAGAGAATGGCACGTTGCAAGTACTTGAATACTCTCTAAAGGAGCATCAGAAAGTTGAACAACATCTGCTTTTCCTCTTGAACAGTAAACGATTAATTTAATATATATACATTTATGTTTTGTATGCGACCGGAAATAAGCATATGATACTCACTCAATTCCAGCTAAACCTTCGACAATCAAGTTATCACTGGTTAAAGTACCAGTTTTATCGAAGCAACAGATCTCGACCTTCCCAGCAAATGGAATTCTGAAAGGTTCAGTACAAAATACACCTATAACAAAGACATATGTATTATTATTCATATTAATGACGAATCTGTAAATAATTAAAGCTTTAATATATTATCAGTACCTAGTTTTGATAGAGCTAACAAGGATGTATTAACAGCCAATGATAACTCAATTGGCAGTTCTGGAGGAATAACTGATGTTAGAATAAGTGTACATTCTAAGAATAATTTATATCTGTTTCTTGTAGGATCTGCACTTCCTATAATCAAATTAATAATTTATTAATAATTTACATACACAGTTTCAAATGTTAATATTAATAGATAGTATACCTTTAATCCATACATATGTTGCTGCTGCAATTGCAAATACTAGTAAAAATAGGATAAAGCCAAATGTTTCCAAATTGTTAGCTGTAACACGTTTAACTCCAAAGAGTATTGTCCTCAAGAGTTTACCTTGGGATGTTGAAAATCCAGTACGTAAAACATAGGCTACACAGCCATTGTCAGTAGCTAAAATTTTAGATGAGGACAAATATAGATATTTATGGCAATGCTAACAACAAATTATTATGTAATGATCAGTTAAGTACCCTTAAGGCCAGGTACATTTTTACTAGGCGGACTATGTTGCACAACTTTTGTGCCCCCAAAAAGTACATGCAGTTTATCATTTCCTTCTATATCCAGTTGCCTGCTTCCATCAATATCTTCTATAGGCTCTTTCATTTGTGGAACTGATTCTCCTATTTATTTACAATAAAATTATGTAAGGGCAATAGAATCAGATATTAAATGCTTTTATCTTTAATTTACCTGTTAGCATACTCTCATCAACCACACATGGTCCTCTTAAAAGTAACATATCACATGGCACCAAATTATCATTTTGAGATCTTGTTATCGATACTATGTCACCAGGAAGTAGTTGATCAGTAAACATAGAACGCCATCGCCTATTCCTGTAGACCTTTGATGAAAACAATTTTATTGAAGACGTTTCTAGTAAACAGTATTTATCTGTAATGTTTACTAACCATTATCATGTATGGCTTATTTCCCATTTTTCTGATCTCAGCCATATTTCGAAGTTGCTGCTGTACCAATGTACATTCAAACATGATAAGCATAATAAGAGTAAAGATACTATAATACCAATATTCGTCCAAACACCATAATGCTACACAAAACACTTGGAAAACAAAGAATGGCGCAATTGCTCTTTCTTTGAATAATTCCTTAAATTCTGGTACAACCATATCCAATCTAAAGTAATACAACCATGTATAGTGAAAGTGAATAAAACTTGCAATAGTTGTGATTTCTATGTTATGATAAAACAATATGCATACTTATTCTTGCCATATTTTTCGTCTGCTATCGTAATATCTTTCTCATCCAAGTATCCTTTCCATTCGCAATAATGTTTAACAGAATAGTTAGTTGGATACTGAAGGCCTTCGAAAAATTTTTTATGTGAATTCCAAATATACTTTGTTTTTTGAAATATGAACCATGGCTCTTGTTCGTTGGAATGGTGCAACTTAACAAGTTCTGAACTTCCATTGTTAGGAGTAGGAATTACTTTTGCTATTTTTGCGTTATAAGGATTTTTTTCCTAAAATAATTTCTTTTAATAGTAATGCAACATATTGTGATAGAACCAAAACTTGTTTCATGTTTTAGTCAGAAAATTTTAAAAGCAACGAAATAATAGGAAGAAATCATTGATTAATTTGTTATTTCGTGAATTTTTGATTTGTACTGTTCTTGAATTCATCGATTCAATTTAAATCCTCCCGCCAATCAGTCATACGACTCAAACAAGCAGAAGGCCGGTTCGAATGGCTGCCACGTTTACCGAGCATATTGAACAAAATAACACACATGTGCAAATTATTTAATCAGTGTAATTACAATTACAATTACGATAAACGATCGTCAACTCACCGAGCTACAATTGAGAAAAGTGTGTATATGCACCGACCATTGGCAACACAAACATATAAAAATTTGCAACACACCAATAGCCGCGATACCCACTAGGCCCGCATCATAGTACTCGTCAATTCCGTAAATAAAAATCCAACTGTAAATCCACGCAGTGTGTAATATCACAGAGGGTAAAATGTATCCCGTGAACAACAGTTTCCGAGGGTTGTGGAGGGTGACAGTCTGTACCAGTTCGTCTACCCGCGACGAAGCAGTAGTCGCCATGGCTATGATTACGCTTTACCGTAACAGGGGCGTATGGAGCTTAATATTAAATGGTTCTGGTTTCTCTCACATGAAATTTGATCACACAAACACCAAGCACGCACCACGAAATAGAAACGTAACAATTCACGCACGTGAAAGGTGCTTGAAATGTGTTTACGTCCTTCGCACCTTTCCCTCGTGCTCTATATGTATACTAATTTACAGTAATGAGGTAAAAATGAATTTTCTGTAGAATCCTATCGCGCCATCTTACGACCGTACCTAAAACTAAAAGTTTCTTATCATGATAAAGGCAAATCATGACGTAGCGGTAACAGGCTCTACTATTTGCGATTTGGTTGGTCAATTTTTACATTCACAAACTTTCAAATTTAGAATTTTTTAGATTTGAGAATTTGAGAATTTGAAAATTTGGTGATTTGGCAATTTGGGAATTTGTATATTTAGGGATTGATTCATCGCAATATGGATAGATGGCGCAATCAGATACTTTGCGACTTTAGTGTACCGCGTTATTGAAATTGTTAATGGGTTAGAGCAGTTGACTATAAAAGTGGAGCAGATCCATTTTCTTCATGATAATAAATTAACTGTGAATTAAAATTCTCAATAAAAGGCAAAATGATATGTAATAAAAGTCTTTTTGAAAGTATTTAAATTGCTTTAATTTAATGATAATGATGATAATGGGTTATCACTTAAAAGTATTTTTAGAAGCTAATAATGATAGAGGTTTACAAAATACAAGTGCAGTAGTACGAACAATTAAGATAATAGCTACATATATAAATTATGAAAGCGTGACTAAGAACATTTTTATTCAAAATAGCTTGTTACAAGTTAACAACTTTAAGTAAGGAATCGCGATCAATAATACAGTATTATACGCATTGTTCTGCAATAAGCAATTCTTGAAGATTTACTGATTACGAATTTCAAAAACCGTTTCACCCTATCAACCACAATATTTGAGAAATTCAATCTTGAGAAACAAACTAGATTTAAAAAATTTTGTTAATTTTACTTCTTTATCAAGACAAAATTTTTGTAAAACTAACAGTGATAATGAGGAACGGTTTGCGGATTAATAATCAGTGCAAGAGTTTTTTACAGCGCACTCAATATAAAAAATACTATTATTATCGACCGGATAATAATCCTTAGGACTACAATATCATGTCAGAAGTCGAATTATCATTGAATTCATTATGATTCAGTTGGATTCAAGTTTTTGCTAGTACAGTTTCATTGATCTCATTCTGGTAATTCAACACGCGATCTTGTCAACGTGTAAGGTCGGGTCGAATAGCCGCGCACCACGCATCACGCACCACGGACACCAGTGAAAGTAATATATTCCTATATTCATTGGCGTAACTAGCTAGGGACCAGGTGATCCTGCATATTTTCAAATTCTAAAGTTTCCAAATTTTAAACTTCCAGCTTTTCAGCTTTATAATTTCGGAATTTGGGAAAACTATGTTATGCCTGGTCTGTGGAGTAAACTTTATTAATAAAGTACCAATAGACCGCGTCCAAAAGCACTTAGCCTAAATAAGTAATTTGTCTGGCCACGTTTGACGTATACAAGAAGGGGGGATATTCAAAATTTGACCGTTTGTCTAGCCACTCGATTGGTCTAAATCGCGGGCATACGCCAATGGCTGTACCCCACCAAACCGATGTTAGATCGGAACTCGTGCACGCGTGCACTAGGAAGGGGTACAAGCTCGAACGTCGGTATCGGTACACCGAATTATCCACGTTGCTAGGTAAGATCGCCGCGCGTAAAATCGTACCGGACAAACCCTGACGTAGTCTGGACCGAACCGTGCGGAATGCATATATACCAGCGACAGTGTCGGTGACTAAAGTATCGACGGTCGCACTCGTTCTTTTCACTTCGACCGTGTCGTTGCACAGTGGTGTTCGTAATCGTAGTCTTTGAACGTGAACTGGACCGCGATCGTTTTCAAATATCGAATCTTTTCGTCTGTGAAAAAGCCGTTGGAAAAAAACGTTCGCGCACATTTCCGCGAAACGCCGTTTAATTCGGTTAGGCGCGGTCCATTGTTGGAAGATCGCTCTCTGTGAGAGATAAACTTATGCTGTTTTCACGGCCGCCGGTACCCGTCAACGCGTACATCACGAATGACTAGATGATTGCACGCCAGTGTTTCCGCGATCCGTCCAGTTTGCGAAACGCATCTTCCCGCGCGGGTAACCGGCACGTGCTCTCACGGGCGGATAACCGTTTATCGCGTTACGGTAATCTTACTTCCGCAATTAACAATTATGTAATTTAGTTGCGTTTCCGTGGAGACATCTATCGTTGCGAAAACTGTACCTGTCGCGTTCCGCCTGCAACGGATAACAATAAATTGGTGGTGATACGTTTATTTGATTGTGGTGAAGTGTTTTCGTAAGAACTTCGTGACAGCGATGCTTGGACCAAAAATGAGGCCATTTTTAAGTCTGTTGATACTCGTAAGTAAAAATAGACGTTGCTATTAAAGCCGTTATAACAGTCGATACGGAAAATATTTAACGATTTCCATAATGAATTTTTAATTGCTGAAACGAATGCTAATGATATCGGTATATTGTAAGTGGAAACTTGATTGGTTTTAGTGACAGATATCAGAGAATAAGTGGACAGGGTATCGTTGGTTGGACGAGAACGAAACTTTTACTAGAAGTAATATGAATGTAACGTGATTAGGAACGATAAAAGTAACGAGTAACTTTCTAGTCTGACGGTGAATCAAATGTTCAGAAACCGAGAGTTGCCCCAAATCTTGTTCGCTCATTTCGACACGGTAATCACTGTACGTGAAATGTAATCGCTAAGATTGATATCAGGGAAATCTGGGAAATTTATGCTGTGATATATCCGACATTATTCGATAAAAAGTAGGGATAAGCGAGGTGATCCTTAACAAAAGTTTCTTGAAAATGTTTTCAATTCAGCAGGCGTTAGTGTACGTGTTTCTAACGATCTGTTCGCCAGTGAAAGTATAGTCTTTTTTAGAAAACTATATTTTGAATGATTTCGCGTAACAGTGTTGTACACGTGCATATGATGGTATAACCAATTGTTATTTAATTACATAATTAGACGTTTGATGAATAGTAGTTTCTTGAACTGTGAGAAGCCAGTGATAATAACTCATTCATGGTTTGTACCTTGATATATTTATCAGATAATAGTAATATTGGAGTTATCATTGTTTTTAGCGTTTCAATTTTGTGATATGGTTCAGTGCGATTCAATTCTACGAAATTCAGTTTTAAATTATTCGTGTTTCAGTTCTACGTTATTCTCTATGTGGCTATACACGAATCAATTTCATATGATTCAATTATACGTGGTTCAATTCTACACAATTCAATTCCACGTGATTCAATTCTATGAAATTCAATTCCATGCAATTCAATTCCACGAGATTCAATTCCATGCAATTCAATTCAACGCGTTTCAATTCCACGAAATTCAATTCCATGTAATTCAATTCGACACGATTCAATTCCACAAGATTCAATTCCATGTAATTCAATTCCACGAGATTCAATTCCATGCAATTCAATTCAACGCGTTTCAATTCCACGAGATTCAATTCCATGTAATTCAATTCGACACAATTCAATTCCACAAGTTTCAATTCCACGTAACTTGACTCTATCCGAATCAGTAGAAATAGCAAATATTCATAAAGACTGTGAACGTTAAAGGGTTAATGGGTCATTCGATGCACATTACCGCGAGTGGATACTAAATCTGAACTTTATCTTCAGATTCAATTCGGAGAAGTAGGTTTTCACTTTCGATAAAAGTGAAAATGAATTTCGTCATCCAGCTTTTTGTAAAAAAAAAGAAAGAACGAAAGAATGAAAGTGTGGGCGTATATGGTGCTTGACATAATCCTTTGCGTTCATAGAGTGCCGCATGTTAATAAAACTGTTTCAGAGAAGGATGATTCATTGGGGTTCCGCAATAACACGCCAGAAGATTTCTCCTAATAATTTTTATCGAACTGTTGTAGAAATGCCGTTCCAGTTCCGTTAATCACTCGCAATCTTCTTTTATCGATCTATGTACAAACATAATCTCGTAAAAAGTATAATTATCTTGTTTCATTTCGGTATGCGAAACTTTCCATTGTTCCGAAGGCGATTTTAGTAACAGGATATTTCGATCAAAATATTTTATTTGGTTACTCTTACTTGTAGGTACAAACTAGTACTCGAATTATTACTTGAAGGGAAAAATTATTACTCGAACTATTACTTAATGTTAATCACTATTACTAGAACTACTATTTAAAGTTATAAACTATTATGGAATATCATAATCTGTCGATATAAATATTTAGACCAATTAAAGTATTAGGCGACGAATTAACTTATGAACCTACAAAACCAAGAATATTCCACGAATTGAAATTCACCGGCCTTAATTGTTGTTGCAATTACTATATCAGTGTTTTCAAAGGTTTATCGTCTACTTGCTTGCAGATATCGTTGGCGAAGAGTCGTGAGGAACCATGTCTGGAATACGGATGTCCAGGACGACCGCAGTACGAACCTTTTGTACCTGCACCACCTGGGCACACTCCAAACTGTGCGAAGCCCGGACAAACGTTCTGCGAAACTCCCGATCATTATCCTCGGTAAAAATTTAAGATCGTTCGAACCGTTACCATAGTCATCTCTTATGTGTATATACATATACATGTATGCATATAAGGAATCATATATATGGAATCGTTTTATGGATCGTAATATATGAGTTCGTTGTATAACAACCAGACGTTGAGAGAGTATCGATCACTGGCGATACCGCAAAAATGTTAATGGCTGATTGCAAAGTGGAATTTTGGGATTTCAGGAATTTGGGACAAGGCCCCCAAATTTCGAGAATTTTCAATTTCGATATGGGATCTTGGAATATTGCGAATTTGGGAATTCGGGAATGTAGGAATTTGGGGAATGTGGAATTGGGGAATGTGGGAATTGGGGAATGTGGAATTTGGGGAATGTGGGAATTGGGGAATGTAGGAATTGGGGGAATGTGGGAATTGGGAAATGTGGAATTTGGGGAATGTGGGAATTGGGGAATGTGGGAATTGGGAAATGTGAAATTTGGGGAATGTGGGAATTGGTTAATGTGGAATTAGGGAATGTGGTACTTGGGGAATATGGAAATTCTGAAATGTCGAAATTCGGGAATATGAGACTTCGAAAAGATACAATATTGGTAATGTAGAAATTGTAGTACAACAATTTAGTATTTTTGAGAATCCGGTTCCATCGATTAATAGAAGCAAAATAATTACATTTTTAAACATTAAATCAACAAAAGCACCGACCGAGGTCAGAAATAATAACTCAAGAAACAATCCCCTGTTAAGTCGATTGAAAAACAAGTATCGTCGGTGGTTAAAGATATCGTAAGATCTGTTCGTTATCTAAGCAGAAAAGAAACGATGCAGTACGCCGGATGTGTTTCTGCAAGATTCGTGAAAAAGGGCCACTGTAACGGTGTGTTAGCGGCGGACGCACAATACTCGTGGGATACTGCGTGTCAGATCTATGATGTCAGTCCTATTATCGCATTTGCATGATAATAGAAACTCTTAACAGCCACGCGAGAATAAGAAATGGTCGTTTCAAGGTATCGGTCGCGTATCGTGCGTCCTCGGACCAAACTGTTCATGCGAAACGATCGAAAGAAACTGGATCGCTCGTCGCCTACCGGAAACGGTGCTCTAAGCTTCTTACATTTGATAACGAAATTCTGTTACTTTACTACTGTATATTTTTTTTTTAAATTCATTATTATATCATTTATGTTGGAATATAATGTATATTAGAATATAACATTGTCATTGATATCGTTAATATCATTCTAAATGATATAATAATTCTGTAGTCGTCTAAGTAGTGTAAATCTTTGTTGAAAACCGAGATTAACTGTTACACTCGTGTCTGCTAACGTGACATGGAATTAAAACGAAAGCACCTGAATTTTATTATTAATGGCAAAACTGAAAAATGATCAAAGTCGTGTGTCTATAATACAGCACAAGCAACGGAGAGTGCATTTTATTTTTCCAGCACTCGAAAATGGAACATGAAATTGCAAAAGTGATAGATTTCGCGGAAACACGACACCGTGAAAGTACGAGGTTATTTTTAGTTCTTTGTCCCGATGTCTTTGAAGTTTCCAAAAATTGTCTCGCGTATACCGTGGAATTTATAAAAAATACGGTTCGTTGTCCTGTTATTGATATTCCCGACGGCACCGTGGTTCCTGTTCCTGCATACGAATCGTTCGATCGTGCGTGTCGAGGCGAATTTCGGGAAGGGAAAGTCCCAGGATAACGAACGCGACGTTTATGTGATCGTATCCTGTAAATCCGAGGCTACCCCACTAACCTATATATTTACACAGGATATATCCTATAAAAATACAGAAGACAATCGAACGTTTCCGGAGATGCACACTCGTATACGGAAATACTCGTGAAACGAAATAAAATCTTAATAACACGTTTTCGAAAATTCGAGGGTTCTTTTGATGAACGGTTTCGGGCATCCGCCTCTTCCGACTCTTGAAAATACACCGCGGGCTGCTATTATACTTCATTACAGTCATGCACCGAATTTACCTACTAATTGGTTGCAGAGTAGCCAACGTATACTTATTGAATGCGAATAAGTACATGAGAGGTGGTGTGTTATTCAATTTTGCTGACCGTGTACTTGATAATGTTGTACCTTATTATACGCGTCACTGTTCCGGTCAATGTATTGAAATAAATCGTTACGTGGAAAAAAATCATAACTTCGACGGGAACTAATAAGTGAACGATTACGATAAATGCCTATCGCGTTATTAACCTAACGGGCTAGGCGCGTTTAACATACCTCAGTGTATTACGTGATTTTATTTATTAAATACTATGCTTCACGGAATTTGTCCGATTTTAACGTTGAGATCAATAAACGACGGATACTTTTATTGTAATGCAAGTATACTTTTGATCTCCAAAAAAAATTGATAAGAATACTTGAATGATGGATTGATAGATCAGTAGTTCGATAGGTTGATGAACTTATGATTGATGAGTTGGTGCATTGATGAAGCTGATGAAATTAGTGGATTGATGAATTTATGAAATTGGTGAAATTGATGACATTGATGACATTGATGACATTGGTGAAATTGATGACATTGATGACATTGATGACATTGATGACATTGATGGCATTGATGAAATTGATGAATTGATGAAATAAATGAAACTGTGGAAATTGATGAATTGATAGACTGATAGACTAATAAAGCAGTAAATTGGGAGCTTGGTACGTCCATAAACTTATAAAATTGTAAATTTGAGAATTTCTCGTGTTATACCGCATAAGTTTATCTGCGACTTTCATCGTCTCTTAAATCAGCTAATATTGCACAGAATAAAAACAGTACCAATTACATTACGACGATCCACAGGATTGCCGGTTCGAGTTGAATTTTCCACATTGCAGAAGTTATAACTCGACAGCGATTAACAGTTACGTAAAACCGAACGGACGCCGACGTAAATAAGAGCTTGATACGTTTCTTTTCTTGATCAACGTAGCGTGACCGTGGCCTTGACGCGGTCATGCCCTGTTGATAATTACCGGACCCGTTACGGATCGAGTCGATACTCCTGCGGTTCGATCGCTCTTCGATGCGTCCAGAAAACCTAATTAATTTAACGATCGTTTCTAGTCACAGCCATGCATTTCCGCTCGTATCGGAGATCCTCTATTCGATAGCAAATTAATTTTCAGCGGTTCGCGTTAAATAATAAAATCTACACTCTCAAACGTTGAAGCGATATCCCCGGGTTTTTCTTCTTTTCTCACCTAGCAATTACCTCGTCACTTTCACGCTTCACGCTTCTATCCTAAGCACACATTCTCGCTTATCCCGGTTGCAAAACACATCTATCCGAACCACCTACCAGATAAAATGAAAAGAAGAAGGAAAGAGCCGGGGAAAAGATGGTCGAAAACGCGTCGGTCATATATAACGATGTCGGGAGACATAAGTTAAAGCGACACGAGGGGATTCGGGGTCAATTCGCGTCTTCCGATTTCTGTCCATTGACGAATTACATCAATTCGAAAGTCGGACAGCGTCCACAGGAAGCGAACCGATCGTGATGCAGCCGGTGACTACGCTCGAATGGCGGTGACCAGTCGTGAGAGAACAGCTTTTAGGCGTGGACCATGAATTAAACATCGGGCCACATCTCTAGGCGGGCTTCTTTCACCGCGGAGAAAGTTTTTCGGATTCGTGTGATGTGTTTGCATTTTGCTACACGTTTTGTCGTTTGCACGAACACTTCGCGCCTTTCTTCTTCTAGTTCTCGATGTACGGTGAAATTACACGAAATAGGGTCAATTTACGAAATAATACCCTGCGTGAAATATTTAACTAAATACGCAGCTATTTCAAATGTTCTCCACAATGCGACTGCTGAGAGAGCGAAGAAAATGGTTTTTTCCAAATATCTCGTTATGTATCAGTTCTACGACAAAAGTTGTTACCACGAAGTTTGTAGCTTAGGGAATTCTGGATAAAAAAGGTTTTATACGTTTTTCTAGTAGGAGTCACCGTTTCTGAAATAATACCAAGTGGTGGTCAAAGATGCAGAAATAATGGATGTGTTAATCCTGAAGATCTTGAAGTACACGAATTATGATTATTTTACTTTTAATAAAGAAATACATCTATGAATTATACTTACTGAGAGAGGTATATCAAAAAACTTATTGATAGTATGATGTGCAAAGTACATTATTTTCTCACAAACATCAAAATAGTAAACTTGAAAGTCACCATTGCTATAAAATGGCTACTCCTACGAAGAAACCTCATATAAACTTTTTTGTAGAGAAATTCCCGAGCTACAAATTTCATAATCACCATTTTGGTCGTAAAATTATCAGATAACGAGATATTTGCGAATAACTGCTTCCATTTTTGCACGTGTGATACCTACTCTGTAAAATGTTTATCTTATTTATTATAATTTACGACGAAACCCGTTCTGAAACAGAATTAACGGCTGATTATGAGATCGGTCGTAGAACTTTGAACTACTGAATAAAACATAAGAAGATAAGTAATTTTTTTTACGCGTTCCTGTAACGATTCCATTAAAGCTGAGCGAAGAAATTGTACACGATACCTGGATTTTTATTGTGACAAATGTCAACTTTGATTTACGCGACGGGTCAAAGATCTACTCGGTTACACGAAAGAAATTACTTTGTCCTACATATTTTTTTCTATACTTTACTTTCTATTTGCGTTTCGTTTGTTGCAGACAGTTGATCAAGTTTCTCGTGGAAAAATGCAGCTTCGACTTTAGCTCGGTGCTCAGGGACGAATCGAAAGACGATTTCAACATTTACAGGTACATTTGTATTCAATGATCTATTTATTAAATGATCATAGTTCAGTTCTTTGTAAGAGAGCTCTATTCGTGTCTTTACATTTAATGTTGAAGGTCGGTGCCAGATTACTCCGAGGGTTACGATTACACGCCACACGGAGGACCACAGTTACACTCGCAACCATTACCATTTCTACCCCCGCAGTATCCTATCAGGGGACAACCACCTTTATTTTATGGCTCTCCCTCTAATGATACTCAACAGAATGGGTAATTTGTCCTGACAACCAAATTTCATATTTGTAGATTTCAGTTTTATATTTTTTAAGTTTTGAGATTGAGATTTTTTCATTTCTGAATATGGAGATTTAACAGTTTGGTACTTCTGAAAATCCCAACTTTCAAATTTTCAGTTTTAAAATTTCAAATTCCCAAATTTCCAAATGTCCAAATTATCGAATCCCAAATTTCAGAATTTAAAAAATTGAAACTCCCAGGGAAAGATATTACATACGTAATATCGTTTTGAACGGTAGCGTATGAACGATCAATTGATCGTATTTACAGATACAGATACAACACTCCAGGGCAAAGGAATCCATTTCTAGTGGACGGAACACCGCCGATGAAATATCATGCAACCGGCCAACGAACGGGCGAACGTCACTTGTATCCTCAGCCGCAATCCTTGAACTCGTTTGGACAGGGTCAAACATGGTGGGCAAACAGGTGATTACTCAGACGTGTCGAATGCTGCTTGCTCTCTGACGATACCGTTTAAGTTACCGAGCTCTATTACCGCTTTTTTGCTCGACTCTTGTCACGAGGTTCAAGGATGACGAATGCCTTCGTACCGTTTCACTTATTTACTACTTTCGCTTGGAGTATATTCTGCATAGATGTTGGCTAACGAGAGATATATGGATCTTATTGGCTGCTGTGAGGGATCCATGTTACGTCAGTAACTGGTACTCTTGTTAGTAGGTAGTCGAATTTAGGAATTTTTTCAAGGGAAGAAACCATTCTTTTTTGGGACTTGAGAATTTCAGAATTTGGAGGTGTGGAAATTTGAGGATTTAGAGATTTGGCAATCCAGCCATCTGGAGATTTGGGAATTTGAGGATTTAGGAATTTGGGGATGTAGGGGTTTGGAGACATAGGCTTTTGGGATTGTAGAGATTTGGGGTTGTAAGGATTTTAGGATTTAGGAACTTGGAAATTTAGGTATTTGGGGACGTAGGGGTTTGGGGATAGAAGGATTTGGGAATCTAAGAATTTGGGGATGTAGAAAAGAAATAATTTTCTTTTTCTAACGAAAGACCTGGTACAAGCAAAGAACGCAAAACTTACCTACTTGCAAGGCTACTAGCGTCCAACACGTGCCATAATGTAAACGCTCCCTAAGGTTGCATTAAACCCAATCCACGAATTCTGAAATTGTAAAATAATCTCCAAATCCTCGGTTAGCATCGCAACATTAAATCACGCTATCCAGGTAAATATCGCGTATCGAAGCGCCAGTCATCGATGACGCCAGTAGTCACCGCGTTGTTTAAGCATGAATTTGTGAACGCGAGTGACTAATTTATGCTCGCCACACCGGGAAACCACGAAGATAAGCATCGAATCGTACGTGCGTTAATTAATTATGCAGTCGGCTCGTGGCGCGTTATTTTTATCCGGTGCAACAGAATCTTTTTTTGTTTCGTTCGGCTACGTCCTTTTCTCCGATCGATCACGTTTTTGTTCGTTCAGATACACGCGGAACAGCAAAGCCGCGCCGCGCACGGCCTACGAGAATCCGTTGTTGAAGTACAGCAAACCGAGCAAGGTGCGCAACAAAAGGCAGTCTAATCTCGATTCGATCGCTCTTTGTCCCACGGAGGCGCAATATATCACGCCAAGGGCAGCCCTGAACAACCAAGGGAACTGGATGTACGTGGTGAATCTTCAGGACCAGAATCAGAAATATTCGCAGATTGTCAAGAGCGAGAAATGCACGTAAGTGGAGCTACGACTTTTATTCCATTACTTTTCTATGGTCAACGGCAAATCTGCCATTAATTGCGAAAATATTCGAGTAGTTGTGTGAAATTTGAACTTTGAAACGAGAGTGTGTTAAGACATTCTATTCCAAATTAATTTAGAGACAGAATTTGACCTAGTTCCTTGAAATATGCTGAGTATTAATTGCCACGGACCTTGAATGTGACACCATTTCTCTGATGAACGTTTTAGAGCTATATTCGACCTTCCATTAAAATTTAGCGCTACCTCGTTAATATTGAAATCTAAGAATGATAATCGGCAGATCGAATCGCCTCCGACTGTAATTATAGACTCTATAATAGCGAACGTTGAAGGGTATTAATCATTTGGCATTTTTTTGTTTTTTACTGTTTGATAGAAATAACTACAGTTATTAATATATGGGCACGTGGTAAATAAATAAATGTAGGACACATTTAATTAATAGTTAAATGCCCCATTCTATTAAATTGCCTTCTGAACAACAAGTAATTATTGTATTATTTGCCAAAGACCATGCGTCACCGTTACAAATTTCTTACTTAAGTATATTTCACGTTATACTGTCCAGCGATGAAAGAGTTGAATTTTGAACGATTTCTTCATCTTTCCAGAACGAACATGTGCAACGCCATTTGCTCTGTTCCTGCGGGTTACACAAGCAGATGCCAACAGCAATATGTGCAGAAGAGGTTAGTAGCGCTAGAAGGAAGCGGAAACCAGCTGTACACCGACGTATTTTGGTTCCCGCACGGCTGTACGTGTCAGATTATGTTGAATTACTGAAGGACTATGACCAGCCGGATCGTGAAAGGTCGAAGAAAGATTTCTCTCGAGAGCAAACTCGAGTCGAATGTATACGTAAACGCAAATAAGTGGCGTAACGAAGATTCTCATCGCAAGTGTTCAACAAATATTCAAGCTGCAACGCAAAGCCAACGAAATGTTAAATTTCGAATTCTCACTTTTGATTCTTGACAATCAAAGAAAATGTATAAAAGAGTAAAGGAAGATTTTTTAATGTAAAAAATCAAGTTGGAGGAAGATATTTGAGTATAGAAAATGTACTTAAACTTTTATTTAATTATTCGTTTAATACTTAACTAAAATACCGTTAGTGTCTTATTACTTGAGGTCGGTTTAAATAAGAGTAAGTTAATTGTACTGATATGATACGAATATTTATAAAGTAGTTTGTAAGTTAGTGGATAACTGTTTATAAATAAATATTTTTGATTTAAGTTAAAGCGAATCATCACATTTCTGTAATCGAATTGTACGGCCTTTTCTTTCAAAGTTTATACTTACATTTATAATGTTATAATTTAACTTGTTCGGAAAAATGTGCGAATTTAAATTTTGCGCTAGTTGACAGCTGGCGCCAACTGGCGGCGAATGACAGAATTAATAAAATACAAAGTACTTTCTTTTTATTAAAATAATCAACTTTTATAATTCATTAGGCCTTCAAGAACCACAAACAGTTGTAAAAAGAATTAGAATCCATTAATTTCTTTTGCATCATGCCTGAGAACACTCTCGATTCGTAATCTGCTATATCAACTGAGATTACATTTCGTGTTTCCGATAGAAATTAAAATTAGTAATGTTATTTACTTCAAAGGGCAGAAATACTGAAACGGTCGATATGTACAATACACTTATTTTAAAAAAATAAAGCAATTCGCTGTTTGCTTACTTTTAGCGTTCACCGTAAGATGGCGACAGTGGTGCTGTTTCTAAATTGTACAATAATGTGAAATAAAGAACGTGTATCATATAAGGCAATATACGCAAATGTAATAGGCAGGTTAATTGAATTCTCGAAAATAAATAAGGTGAACACAAATAGTATCTTAAAATTAACAATGCAGTACCATAAATGCCTCAAATAACAAAATTCTTTCGTGAAGATTAAATACATCCAGTATATGATGCGCATGTAAAAAGAATAAAATCATGAATTTAAAAATTAAAATAAAATATGTTCGTATTATGAGACAAGATAAAAATATGTTATATTATTTAACGATAAATAGAATTACAAATAATTTTATTAAGCGTTAGTCTCTTACATTAAATGTAAAATATATTTATACACGTATATTTCGTCATTAAAATTTATACTTACAAAATCCATTAAGATTATATAAAAGATAGCAAAAATATTGTATAATATTTGAAATGTGTACTAACTGTACTTGGTAAATAGCAGAAATAACGATGTACACAGTGAGAATCTTACAAAACTGAGCTTCGAACTGGTCTGCGAGACCATGGACCATCGATCGTTACTTGGACTCATGAAAACTCGTCCTGAAGTATAGCTCGCGTTACTGCTTCAAGGTGCTGCTATATCGACGACCCTCCGTTCATCCTTCTAAAATCTTTACACAAAATTTCATATAAAATACATTTTCAACCGACGTAATCCGAAATATCCTTATGAAAGCACAGCCGCTTCCGTCGATCGAATCGCGACAAATTTTATTTACACACCACGGGAAATGAATGAAATTCAATCCAAGGGCCAATTTACAGCCGGTACGAGATTCAAGAGTGTCGCGCAAAAGCGGAAGTTATTTACGAGTGATCGTAACTGTTTATCAAGAGTAAAAATAGAGGAGCGAGCGAAACGGCGATATAAGATATAGAAGATCAGAATTATGATAGACTCTTGTCATCGACGATGCGTTTAAGAGTGGAAAATTGCATTTGATTATATATTGGATTGGAAGGCTTGTTGAAGAGGTTGCTGACTGAGTTTTCGTTCTTGACGTATTCCGAGGGCGATATAATGCGAGAGTAGTGGTGAAGGTAACGTCGTGAATTCGACACGTGGAAATTTAATGTGTAGAGAATATTACATATGGAAATACAATTTGTGACGAAACAACGCGTGGAGATACAACGTGTGAAAATACGATGCGTGGAAATACAACGCGTAGGAATAGATCACGTGACAAATACTACGCATGGTGAATACAACACATGACAAATTCAGCGCGTAGAAATACAACGCGTGGAAGTCGAATGCGTAGAAATACTACGCATGGCGAGTACCACACGTGACAAATTCAGCGCGTGACGAATACAACGCATGTCAAACTCAATACGAGAGGAATACACGTGACAAATACAGCACGTGGAAATAGGACGCGTGGAAATACAACGCGTGGAAGTCGATAGCGTAGAAATACTACGTGTGGTAAATATAACATGTGACAAATTCAGCACGTGACGAATACAACGTGTATCAAATTTAACTCATGGCGAATACAACCCATGAATACAACACGTGACAAGTACAACACATGATTACTATGCGTACACGTCATTAAGCGAATATAACGCGTATCGAATACAATACGTAGAAATACAATTTGTAACGATTACAACGCCCGAAAGATACTACACGTGTAAGAACACATTGTAGCGAATACAACGCATGACGAATACAACATGTAACGTACATCGAACGTAGAAGAATCCCGCCTAGTAAAGTAGCCAGTAAAAATGCAAAATAAGCCACGGGTACGGTTGAAAACGCGGACGCGGGCTCACAGCCATGAAATAAAAGTATCTCGATTCGCATCGACTGGTATAAAAAGGACTAAAAGGAGACGAATGGCGTTTGTTGGGGAGAGGTTATCGGGGGAAAGGGAAGTAAACTGCTAGGAGGTCAGACACGCGCAGGATGCACGGAATTTTCTCGCTGCGAAAGCCACGCACCACCCTTCCTTTTGCGCGCGGCATTTACGATCGTTCGAGTTTTCAACCCTCCGCGATTCCACGCTTCCGCTCCTTCGATTTTAGACCATCGACGGAGTCTCGTCAAATTTATTAATTAATTGGAACAACGCGCTTCTTTCTGACTACATTTTATGGACAAAGGAGACGAAGCGACAGGAGCGTTTGTTCGGTAAGGATGCTGGTACATAGGGAACATAGGAAATTATATGGACCACTGATCACTTTGCTGACTGACATTTTTCTATTTGGGTATAGTGTTCGAAATATTTGTTATTACAGAGTATCTTTTCTTGGGTTACACTGACTGCGCTGTTTATTGAAATTTTATTTACAACAGGAATTTGTAAGAGAAAGTGTTTAGGATGAATATCTAGATTTCTTGAAAATTGATTTTGTAGATATTTAACTTATTGAACTAAAACTATAACTACTTACTATTGAACCAAAACTATGACTACTTAATGTTGAACTTGAACTATGACCACTTGGTGCTGACCTTGAAATATGACTACATAGAGTTGAACTTGAACTATGACCACCTAGTGTGGAACTAAAACTATCACCACTTGGTGTTGAAGTGGCACACGTATGTGACACACATGTGACATCCCTGAAGAACCTATTAACACATTTCCTGAGAAGTTATTATCACATTGCCTGCTACGCTGGAACAGTTGAAAAGAATAGGTATTTTTATTTTCGACAAAGCTCACCAAATACGTTCATTCGAACTAACGTAGAAAAATAAATAAATTAGGGATGATAACTAAATTTCTTAATAAGTTTTGTCATTGAAAATAAGAGATCTATGATTTTGACGGGTTCCATAAATCTAGTGTTAATATTTGTAAAGAGGTGTTAAAAATATTTCATCGGTATATTAATCGGGAGAAAAAAAGCAGTGAAAACCGTATTTCTTGGAAGGTGGAGTAAAAGGAAGGCTACGCCCATGTCAGGCGCGTATTCTTCCGCGAGAATCTCGGCTTCCGACTGGTGGCGAAGGTAGCAGGAAAAATTGAAAGCTCTCGTTCTCTCTCCTTCCCCATTTTTCTCTCTTTGTTGGTGTCCTCAGGGTGCGGCGGGTGCGTACGCGTGCACGCATATACGGCCGCGTAAGTGCGTGCTATAGATTTCGTTCCACTCTGCGAAACGGTGTACTTGTGCGTGCTGCTCCGTGCACCGTATTCACTCACGACCCCCTCGCATGAGCCACCCCTACGCAATCCTCCTACCCCCTCCCGTCACCTGCGGAGAGAGAGCAGAAAAAAAGGGGTGAATTTCTAGGCACGTAAGCGCTCGTGCAACGCACCGACATCGACTATCTGCGTGCACTTGTGCGCTACGCGCTTCCACCCTTGCCTCCTAACTACAGCTAGCGATGGACTCAAGACGCTACTCTTCCGTCTACCCGTGTTCGCTCTTATTTCGACTAATTTTTATTTCGATCGCCGAATTATCAAATTACCGATGCAATTTCTCTACTTCTTTACTTTCCATTCTTCTTTTCCCACTATTTTTATTCATATGGTACAGAAAGATACAATGCTGTGTAACAGGGAGTAATGAGGTGGTACAATATATTTTTATATTTTATATTTTTTATATAATTATATTTTTTATTTCATTAAACCTTAAGGTAACTGGACAACATACAAATTCAGCAAACCTTAAAATATTTATAAAACAGAAAATTTCCAAAAATCATAAGACATCTAAAAACTATAAAATATCGGAAAACTTCACGATATCTATAAAATAGAAAATGTCAGATATAAGATTTAGACCTTGATACAACTATAGATCTTAAAACACCTATAAAACAGGAAATTTAGAAAATAAATGATCATAAAAATATAGAGTGTCAGAAAAGTTTAATATTAAAAAAAAGTGTGAATCTGTAAAGGTCGTATCCGAGGTCGAATTGCCTTGAAAGCTCGAAGAAGGACAAGAACCAAACGCCCATCGCTAGGCGTCGTGCACTATCGTGGTGGTGGTTCAGCCCGTAGTTCCACCACCCCCGTGTCTGGCCGTGCTGCTACACGGTAATCCAGGAGTGCGTACAGAGGGGGTACACGCACACACGAGGTGGATGGCAACGCGGGCACCGAGGCTACTTGAAGGGTTTCCATTTATATGCGCGCACGCACCCTGCGTCGAAGAGCGCGCGCCCGCGCACGCAGCCCCTAAGGCCGAGCGAAACAACAGAAACGATCGTAGCCGTTTCGAGATGGAAGAGGACGAAGTCGCCTACCGAACCAAACTATATATTACATTCTCTACGCTGGTAATAGGCCAATCCTATATCAGCCTGCGCAATTATCCTGCTCGCTGCACAACCTTTCGTCGACTGAACAACCGAGCTACTTTCCTGCCAGCAAGAACCCCTTGCTATACCATTTATTTCTCAGATGCGTCAATACTCGGATGCGTCAAGAATTTTAAAAATTAAAATATATCACACTTGTAGTTATCAAGATTTAGAAATTTCTCTTAAATTCACATCCCCGAATTTTGAAACGTTCAGATCTCCAAAAGGCTGCTGTCAAATGTTTACCCAGTTTCCGTTTCGTTGTTGAATCTGGAAATTGCACGATTTCGTAAAATAGAATTTTCCTCGCTCCAGGGGTGGATTTGGGTGAAGGGTAGAAAGGTGGTTGGACACCTGTTTCGCTGCCGCTTTTCGGGGTAGTATAGGGTGATAGTTTTAAATCGCTGAGGGTTGCTTACAGTTACAGAACGGTACGCGTAAATCAAGAAACAGGGATCATTGTAAGCGTGAGAAAACCTCATGGGAAATGAATAAGGTATCGATTGAATTTCCACTAGTAATTTACGAATCCCTTGTCTCAATTGTTTCATTCAATGCGTTAATCTACTTTGTGATTTAATTCGAATTGCCTCGTGAATGAATTTAAACCATAATGGGTATCTATTTGAATTTCTACGAATGAACTTGAATTGTTAGGTCAACTTGAATTCTCATCTGAATTTATTGAAGCAGGTGGTTACATGAATTAATTTTAATAGTCAGTCACATGCATTAAGTTGAATAATCATGTACATTAATTTACTTGAATAGTCAGTTACATGCATTAATTTTAATAGACAGTCACATGAATTAAGTTGAATAATCAGGTACATGAATTAACTTGAATAATTACTTACATGAATTAATTTTAATAGTCAGTTACATGAATTAAGTTGAATAACCAGTTACATGAATTAGCTTGAATAGTTAGTTACATGAATTGATTTTAATAGTCAGTTACATGAATTAACTTGAATAGTTAGTTACATGAATTGACTTTAATAGTCAGTTACATGAATTAACTTGAATAATTACTTACATGAATTAAGTTGAATAACCAGTTACATGAATTAATTTTAATAGTCAGTTACATGAATTAAGTTGAATAATCAGGTACATTAATTAACTTGAATAGTTAGTTACATGAATTAATTTTAATAGTCAGTTACATGAATCAATTTGAATCAATTACATGAATCAATTCAAATTGCGAAATTTGTGTACCCAAAGATTGACAAACGGTTCAAGAAACTGAGTCAAGTTTCTTTTTCTCGTACTTTGATCGTCGATGGATTACACTCTCTAGTTCCTTAATAAATCTTCTTTTTTTAATGGCGTTCGTAGCTCTGTTCGGTTTATTCACCGGCGGTTTTTACCGTCCGCTGGTTGCCGCGCAATCAGAAAAAGGGGGAAGAAATCTCGCAACGCAGCTCGACTTTTATCCTTCCTCTTTCCCGAGCTACGCTCTGAAATCCCTTCTGTTCCCGTTACTTCTGTCTAGGCTTGATTATTCCACAACATCGCGGGAGAAAAGTAAGACGAACCGTAATTTTCACCGACCGCCATAGTCAACGAATAAACTGTCTATACCTCTGCTAACAAGAAATTCTATTCGGATGTATCTATCATTTAGCAGCTTCAGAGCTGGGTATATTTCGAGCTGAAGCTTGAAATTTTCAAACTTTCACTTTACTGAAGTTCTATCAAGCTTTTTTACCAAGTTTTAAAATATTAGCATCTGTAGAGCATTTGTAGAAAGTGTATCAGTGTTCAAATATTAAGAAGTGACATTTTGTTTAAAATGTTCAACTAAAGATTACAGCAAAAGGAAGTTGTCAATGTATTTCTAATCTAAAGTGAATGATTCATCTCTGTAAAATAAACTTACGCAAAACACAGAAACGGTGTCCGAATATTGACGTAACCGAACATTTTCAAAAAAATTCTTCATCATGGTCGATCGATCGCAAAAACAATCGGTGCTCGAGTTCCGGTTTCCGGGAAAAAGAAACTCCGATGGTAATAAAATCGCGCGCACGACGCGGCGGAGCGTCAGAAGCGGCAATGGACGAACGAAAGGGTTAGCTTCGAGATTAAAAGGAAGTCACCCCCTCCGCCCCTCCCTGCCTCCCACCTCGTCTCTCCATCAATCACAATTATATCCTCTCTCGCCCCTGCTATCGTTCATAATTACTGCTCGTGACTTTATCCCGGCGCTCGACGTTGCTGGACCGGGGCCTCGCTCCGCTCTGCTCCGCTCCGTGCCGCTTCGTTCCGCTTTCAGCTACCGATCGTGGAGTGAGCGAAAAAAATCGGACAGCTTCGCGACGAAAACGACTCGACTTTTGCCCTTTTATCAAGATTTCGTGAGACTCAAGGGGCGACGAGAATTCTTCTGTCGAGGGAGAAGGACGGACGCGGGGATCGAATAAAAACTGAGAAAGACAGTTTAATCCGCTTCGAGGTGCCAGAAGCGTATTCGCCGACACTCCGAATCGAGCTTTTAAGCAATCGATGGAGGTCTTAGGGCGGTTTTCACGCGGCGCGATGAAACGTTCCGGGGTTTTGGGGGAATTGCGCGGGAAGATGGATCGGAGGTCGATGGAGTTTTCGGATTTATCCCAGTGATCGAAATTTTGAAATTCGAGGACGTAGAGGAACTTGGAATTTCGGGATATTTGAGGAATTTGGGTATTTGGATAGTTGGATGTTTCAAAATTTAACATTTTTGTCAATGTGGAGTTCGTGGATCAACGTTAGAAGAATAAGAATTTGAAGATACTTAGAATTAGGAATTTGAGTGTTCGCATAGTTAGAAGAATAAAATCCGATAAAATATTTTAAACAGTAATAATATTACTGTTGGTAACCTCCATTAATTATAAAAAATAACACATAAATATCTAAAAATAAAAATTCACAAAGTATGAATTACATAAATTATCGAAACATACGTCGTATTTTAAGCAAAATATACCTCTGCTAATACGGTTTACCCAGAGGAGATTCCAGGAGAAGGAATTTGTCGGTTGATGGAAATAGATTTGTCCAGCGGTTTCACCTCGGTTTAGTTAATATTTAATTTGACCCACTTCCGCATCCATGACACCGGCACACAATATCCTAAACGCGTGGTCAGATAGGTCAAGTTTACGAGATACCCCAATTCTCCATAAACCCTTTCCGTTTAGTCGAAACATCCCGCGGTCTTGTGTTTTGCTTTAGGTAGGGTCCTCTTCCTCTTGTTCTTCGCCACCACCACCCTTCACCCTCTAACTGGGAGACCCTTCCGTTGCATGCCATTTCAGTATCACACTGGGAATATCTGCATCGACTGTTTCGACGATCATCCCCGTCACCCTCCGCCTATCCACTTCAATTTTAATCCTACCTAGACACTAGTTTTTATTTCTCATTTTTTTCTTGCTATTACTACCATATTTTCTCTTTATAATTTTATACTATTTTATATTTAGCGATTTTCTTATATTTTATATTTTGGTGAAGGTCTTCACTTTGTACAAAGCAACTTTGATTAGGAAAAATAGGACAACTAAGAGGGAGGAGATTTAAACGTTTATTTTTAGGGTTTTTTGGATATGATAGTTTGGGGGTAGGTTAAGAATTATGAGACGAGATTACAGGTATGATAATGGGAAACTATGTAAGTGCTTCAATTTTATAAATTAGCACTCTCTCATAAACAAAAGTATAAAAACTGCTCTCTAATAAAATGCCCCAAAATTTACGAAAAGTGCAACTTGTAAAATTTGCCCGACAGAACGAGTCGATATAATTCTTGAAAGTTTCCGAAAACATTTGCGTAAATATCCACGGTCATTATTTCCGGTGTCCCCTAGAATTGTACCGCACGAAGTTCCGCGGGAACATTAATTTGTCCAAGTATTCAGCGGCGCGAACTTTGTTCCGGCAAAGTTGCTCGAGAATTTCGCTGAAAATTCGCGTCGGCAGAATTGTCGAAGGCCGAAAGCGAGAAAAAGCGGCGAAAAGTTGACGCGTTGGAAGTTTTTCGGGAAAAATTCGCGCACCCTAAAGGCGATAAAGCAGCACCCGGAAGCTGAAACACCGCCGGCCGTCTCTTTCTCTCCTTGCTCGGTTTTTTCCTCTGGCCGCGTGGAAGTGTGTACGCGGCCCAATATATATAGATACGTACACAAATGCCACGTGCTCGCTGCCGCGCTCCAGCTCGAACTTTGCAGGGCATCGATCGTTTTCTCTTGCCTCGTACACGCGGTTCTATGCGACTTTCCTCGTGGCCCGCAGGATCTTCTGTGTGCGTGTCCTGTACAGTCAACAGCAAAGCTGAATTCTCTAGGAAAAATATCGCGAACGCCGTCAAACAGTCCTTGATTTTTTACCGATTTTTCAAAATTCTAGTATTTAGGATCCTGGGGATCTTGGAACGTATCAGTTCAGATTCGGATTCAGGGATTTTTATATTTTAGGAATTTTAAATAATTAAGAATATAGAGATCTAGAGACACGAGGATTGAGATCTAGGGACATTGTTATCAAAGATATTAAAGTTTGAAATTTTGACAGTGTAGAAATTTGGGGATATGACAATTTGACAATTTGATAATTTGACAATTTGACAATTTGACAATTTGACAATTTGACAATTTGAAAATAAAAAAATTTGAGAATTGAAAAATTCGGGAATTTGGAAGTTTAGGACTAAAAAAATTGTGAAGTTTACTTGCGTGCTGTTATCCAAAGGAAATCTACGTTGCGCTCGAATGTACGCTTGCGCTCGCGAGCTTTCGCACGTGTACGCCTTCGATCCTGATACACGTTCTACCTACACTTGTTCCTGTGTGTATATGTATATATTGTTACGTGTTTCGTTAATACACGTACACACAGGCGGAAAACAGATCCTTTTATTTATAGCAAATGTTCTCTGAATAAAGCATTCACGGATTGATCAAGTTCGTACTTATATTTAGTTACATTGCGGAATATAGATTTAATCCTGGGGATACAGGGTGTTGCAACAATCACAAAAATGTTTAACATATGTATGTGAACATATATGTTAATGTAACATATATACATACTTTGATGTAGTTTTATTTCTTGTTTCAACGGAAATTATCTTGTATTACAAATTAAAATAATTTTAAAAGTATATTTAATAAATCAGGCAAACAAATTTTGCACCAGTTAACTTTGCCTAACTTACTAGCTCAGATTCGAAGAACCTGTAGAATGTTCTTCCATTTAACCGCAGAAGTACGCATAGGTAACTATTTTATAAACTGAAATACAAGAACGAATGATTACGAAACTTGCAATTGATTTATTTCATCCGTTTCATATTTTACATAACGAACCTATATACATACAAAAGGAACTAAATATAAAACGAATTCCATACATTCCATCGTTTCCGCAGAGTACATTCGCGAAAGAATGCAGCGCAGGATAAAAGACAAGAATCCACAAAAAAAAAAAATGAGCAAAAGGTCCGAAACTTTTGACCGGAAGTGTATGCATCCAGGTTCCCAGATACTCCGTATAAATTGCAAATCTCCAATTTGCAAATGACGGTGCGCGATTCCGTCGGCCGTTCTCGGCCAGGCTCGAGTGCATTTCTAAAAAACTTCAAGCTGGATCCTTACGCACACAGGGAGCGCGTTGAAATAGTAGATGCGTGCGTTTGCGGGCGCTCGGTGGCACACAGGCGTGCACAGAGGCGTGCACACACGGGCAGGGTTGCGCTCGCGCGTTCCGCAGAGGGTTCGGGGGAGGGGCGGGGTGGGAAAGGGGGTTTCCCCGAGCACGCACTTACGCACGATCGAGGCGGATCGTTCGTTCGGTGTGCGTGGCGCGCACCGTTACCATGACGACCGGTGCCAGTGCCACGCATTGATCGCAGACTCCCGCTCGACGGTGCGTCGAGTCGAGTGCGTAGAGACGAACCTTCTGACGGAGAAGAAGGGACGTTGGTACGCGCGAGCGCACGCACCTACGGCCAAGAGGTACCAACACCGATCACGTATGTTGCGACTTGCTTCGCCTAACTGACTACCGACGCTTTTCCCGAATCGACGCTTCTTTGCCCTCGGCTATCCTCGGTCCACCTCGGAAATCTAACTTTCGCGGTTTTCTTTGCCTTTCCTTAACCATTTCATTTTCTTACTTATACACATATTTACCGCAATTGCAACTACAGCTGTCTTTGACCATAGCATTTTTCGTACACTTTCGGGAATCGTCGGACTACTTCAGAAATCTAAATTTCGTCGTTTTTCTTAGCCTTTCTTTAACCATACATTTCATCTTCTTATACACATATTTATCACAATTGCAACTACAGTTGTCTTTGACCACGGCATTTTTCGTGCACTTTCGGGAATCATCGGCTCCCCTCGGAAATCCAACTTTCGCGGTTTCCTTAGCCCTTCGTTAGCCACCCATTTAATCTTCTTACTTATTTATCGTAATTAGAACTACATTCATCTCTGACCATAGCATTTTTCGCCCGCTTTCGGGAGTAATCGGTACACTTCGGAAACGTAACTTTCGCGATTTTTTTCGTCATAACTTATGTGTGTGTTTATTGTAATCGTAACTAAATTCATCATACTACAATTATAGTCAGATCGTAACTTAGACTCTTTGTGTCATATGATTATATTGCTTATTTTAATTAAAATCCACCTACAATTTGTTCATTTTCCAAAACATTTTGATTGAACTGAAACGCGATAAGTAGACAGGTAGGCTTCCCTGAAGAAAATTGCAATTTCTTTATTGTAAGAATATACCGCAAAAAAAATTTGCAAGTGTACAATATGACTTCTAATGAAACATATTGTTTCTTATAATAAATTGTATTTATATCGATCATACGTATAAGCCTTTTTCGTAATGTTGCTGTTCGAAGGAGCAAAGAAGAACATTTTTGCCGATTAATGTATTCCGATTTCCTGGAACGGGAAACATTCATCGGACCGCAAAAGGTTAATATCTATATTTCACGGAAATGGGTAGGGGAGTGAACAGAGGTGGAAAGTCTCGTGTCGATTTCAACCCCATGCGGGATTTACTGGGCCACGGTGTACCGTTAAATTCAAGCGTACGATTTCACCCGAAATCGTAAAGAATTTAGAATATCGAATAACCAACTGATTCTTTTATTCTTCTTTCCATTTTTTACCACCATTCCTCCAGTAATTGACCCGTTAACACCAATACGGAAAATCGTTGATTGTTCGTCGCAAATCAAACAATCAAGTCGACCATTTATGATAATAAATTGTCTACACATTTTTCTTTTTAAATTTTACATTTCATATTACGTTGTGATTTCAAGGTTGATATTACACATGCTGTTTTATAACTAAATTTAAAGAAATTTAATGAAATGTTACAATAATTGTTTACTTTATTTCCATGAAGCTTAATATCAGCAAACATCATCCAATAATATTGTGATATGAATATAATGAAGCGGACAATAGTGGAGGTTAATACAACAGGTTGAGATAAATATTTTCTAACAATATGTATAATGTTCTACACGTGATGCGTGAACATAGCAGCACAGCCAATATCGTCAACTAATAATAGAGTAATAATTTCAAAGGAATAAAACCAACCTATAAAATTTTAGAATTGCAGCGTCAAGAACTGCGAGTGCCAAGATAAAATTTTAGCAATGCAACAGCAAAAGTACTTTCGAGTACCAAGATAAAATTTTCGAATTAGAAAAGCAAAAGTACCTTCAAGTGCCAAGATAAAATTTTAGAGTTGTAGTATCAAAAATGCCTTCAAGCGCCAAGCTAAAATTTAAGATAAAATATAATTGCAGCAGGAAAAACGCTTTCCAGAGTCAAGTATAGATTGACGAATATAAGTCGAAGCTCGTTAACGATCAGCAATGCGTTAAGCTGGATTATCGCGTCCGAAAGGAAACGCAAGCCGATATCCAAATGGCGTTATTCTCGACAGCAATAATTCACCGGCGTAACTTCCTCGCATCTGCGCTCTCTCCTATCGAAACAAGAGCTGTCCCATGATCCTCTATGATCCTGCGATCCAATGGCCGTCGCGTACAAGCTGCACAGTCTTTCAATTTGACGAACAAGAAGCGTCGTTGGAGGAAAAATACAGGAAGAAGAGCACTCCCGTCAGAAAGTATAAGATCCGAAGGAAGGACGGGGATTACGTCCGAGTCGGTCAGTTTTTGCAGGACGAGGCGCGTGCCCGATTCGGAGCGAGGGGAACGATGGCTGGGCGGGAAAAATCAAACATCGGGCATAAAGCCAAAGGAGGGCGGAAATTTGGAACAGCTGTTGACACACTGGGTCAGGGAACCTCGAAAAAATCATCGACCCCCGTATGCTAGACGGCTAATTTTAGGGGATACCTGCACGTCGCAATGGTGTGTGAAACGTGGACGAAACTGTGACCGACGAACCGTTCTTTGCTGCGCTAAAACAATTGCCTTTGTCATTCGGACTTCGAAACGGGGTTCTTTAAGAATTTTGATTTCATTGTAAAATGTTGACTGATTGTTTAAAACTATGGTATAAATAACGCTAAATCCACTATAAATAACACTAAAAGTCTTTCCAAATAAAAGTATAGCATCTCTAGAATGACTAAAGAAAACATTGAGAAAGTAAGAGGTCCGTTATGTAAACGGGTAGAAATGTAGATGACGATTTGAGACGATGATAAAGAAAAGTACATATGTAAAGAGGCGAAGATGTACATCAATCGAAGGAAGAACAATGCACAAAAGTTGGCCGAGTGGCTTGTAGTCAGACGAGGTTCTTGGGCCCTGTACCTACGGGCTCGGCAGATGTTTCTGAACGAGCCCGGTCTAAGTATGAGAAAATATTGATCCTGATGCGGCATTAATTGTAACCTAAAGTGCAGTCAGACCAGATTCAGAATGCTCCTTGTAAACCTTGAGCGTGGATTAAAGCGAAAACTCGCTTGCTCAAAGAATGTCGTTCGAAAAAATTGCCATTCTTATGCCACGATAAATGCACAATGTTCGTGACGCGATGGGAAAGTTGCGAGAAGTTACCGAAGTTGTATATAAGCTATTGTGTTTCATTGAAGCATATGATTTAGTTGTCGAGGATACAGGTGTTCGGATTTGGAAATATTTATACAAGAATTTTATCGTTGCATATTATTTTATAAAAATTTGACTCTCTCATTTAGAAATGTTTCCCAAATGGAGTAAATAGCGTCTCCCTGCAAAAATCTGCGTTGCACCGAAAGTTTCCTCGTTCGGGCAGCAATGACACCCTTCAGTCGATAACGGACCCTTCAGCCAATCACATCGTTCACCCGTTAACAGAATGTTCTGGTATCTCCGTCGATCGTGTAAACCCTCGTCCAGTCGAATGAGCAGTGCTATCAAAAAGCGTAACAATGAGAAAACGATGGAAGGTACTTGGCTAATCCTACGGAACGAGATGGAGTGTAGGCACCTTGCGCCGAGGGGTGTAAAAGGGTGTGGTGGTCGGTGAAAAGTCAGTGAATTCGTGGACGAAGTGGTTCCGATGCGAGGGTGCAGGGGTTGGTTTCGTCCGAATCGGGGGACCTGTGGGTTCGGGATAGCTAGCGCGTGCCCTCTTCACTGGAGTAGCTTGCCTCTGAATTACCGCAGTGCCCTATCGGAAAGGGGTTAAATGCTCTTTTCTTCCGGCGTCGAGGCGTTGACCACCCTTTGCGGTGGAAAATCAACCGAGGGTTAGGTGAGACGAGCGCTAACGTCGACCCAACTCCCGGTCACGTTGCTACGTGTCGTATCGGTTCAACAAATATCCTCCCAACTGATTATAAAGCGACGTAGGGTAATCTATACGGCGACTGACAGTTTATACTCTTCAGGGATGAATTTTTAAAGCGAACACAAACTGACGTTTCTGGTCAAACATTAGAGAGATTCCATTATTATTGACAATTTCAGATTCACCTTTTAATCTGTCAGTGTATGCCATGGTCTCGATATTGAGAACCTTTGAAAGTTCATTTTATTTGCTTTTTATAGAAATAATTAATTTTACTGATTTGCATCGCTGGTCACGTTATGATCACTGTGGTAGTCAGCTGATGAGGTTGAAAAAAATGATGCAATATCTTAAATGTGTAATATAATTTTATTATACCTTCTTGAAATATTACAAATCCGTGAAAGTTCAAATTTTATCAAATAAATAAATGAGTCAATTCGTAAATAAATAAAGTTGCAAGAAAGAAAAATGATATACTAACTCCAACATGAGAATCGTTTCTACAACGTTCTCTACCTGACATTTAGCATCGACTAGTCTCGATATCTGCCGTAGGACAAAATCCGTCGGAAAGATTTTATCTGTCCCTTGGATTCTTTCCAATATCGATCCGAACGGGTCGTGAAGCAGCAGCTGCTGAGCTCATCGCAAACTTCATTAAGATCGAGTATCATTTAATAACTTATAAAGCAGCACAATAACCAATGCGTCGATACTTTAGCCGTGCACTCTCTTCAAACACGATGAGCACGTTCGTTTCGGAATTTAGGGGTTTAGGATTTTGGAGAATTGAAGATTTAGGGAATTTAGGGATTTGGAAAGATGGCGAATTTAGAGATTTGAGATTTGGAAATTTAGGAAATTTGGGAATTTGGGGATTTTGGGGATTTGAGATCTGAGAATGTAGAAAGTTTGGGAATTTAGAAATCTAGTGATTTAGTTACTTGAGAATTTGGGGATTTGTGAAATTGGGGTTTGGAAATTTATGAAACTTGAGGATTTAGAAATTTAAGAAATCAGGGGCGTTTTAAGAATTGAAAATTAGATGTTAAAATTCGAAAATTTCAAGATTCAAACATCTAAACATTTCGGAAATAGAAATTGTCAGCATGTAAACATTAATAAAACTAAATATCATAGCTTAAAATTTGATGAAACCCATACGTCACTAAAACGCAAATTCCAGCTGTTCCAAGCGCCTCGAAATCCGCAACAATTAATTCGATCGTATCATTCGTGTCCAGATGTGAGTTCCGATGTGAAAAGAATACGAATTTAAAAGATATTCTATCCGGGTTCACACGGTATTTACGCGTGTGTGTACGCAACACGAAGACGCAAGTTTCAGCTTTTCCCGATTCCTCCATCCGTCTTTTCTGAAAACGGAAGAAGAGGTGCACTCGTGGTCCAGGTGAGCATCCCCGAGGAGGGCTCTAAGGGCAAGGACACGGGACGTTCGAGGGGAGGTGATTTTTCATGTCTCGATGCTACGGAACACCGACAATAGACGCGTGTCACGATAGTTGCAGCTGCTTTTGCTACTGTATTTCTCTGGTGTGCACATGGCACACGATGCCAACACGATGCGTGACTGAGATTCGAGCAAACGGCAGCTTTCGCCGAGGCGAATTAACGGAGTACCACGGAGATCCCGATTTTCACATGGAGGCCGCCGGAAATTTTGTAGACTCGTGCTCCCGGGGATTTCGATGCCTTTCGGCCAGAGATTTCGTTGCGTCATACTTGCACGAAGAACGTCAAAATCTTCCCGTAAACCTTTACTGCTCGTAATTATACTTAATGTATTATTGCACTTACCAAAGCTCTACAATTATAGATTGTCAACTTTTAGCTGATATCACAATGAAAGAAAATGAGTAGTGAAATGAATAAGATGAACAGCAAAAATTCTTATAGTAATTCTTCATTTACTTAGACAATATATTTTCAAAAAATAATTGTATCAAAATTCATTATCAAACATAGTACCTATAACACCAAACTTCCATTGAATTTATTATATCTTCATTCAATTTAATTTAATCTGTAGAATATCAGTCGTGTACTGTACCTAATACATCACCAGACAACCTAGTACCAATAATACAAACCTTCCATTCGTTACATTTTCACCCAAATCGAACCGGTTAAAAGTGTATAAAGAAAATCAGTAAAAATATCGGTAATCAGTGAGAAGAGGAGACAATAGTAGTTGAAGTTAACGATCACCCCCGAAGGGAACGCAATAAAAACATGTACCTCGTCCCTCGTCGCAGGCGTGTTTCAGTGCGCAGCATCGCTTGGGAGGAAAACAAAAATGTTCTTTTAAAACAGCCCTCTCGGTCGCGTCTCTGTTTCTCGCAAAGTCTCGTGTCTACATCGAGCCGAGTGGAAATAGAAGCTTCGCGCGTGTACGCGGCTACAAAGGAAGGCTTTTAAGATGCGCGTGCATTTGTCATGCGTCAAAAAGTTCTTCCCTTCTATTCGTCGGGGGCCCTAAACCGTGAGCCGCGATGATTGAGAATCACTGATCGAGCGTAACACACAATGCTTTCGTAGAGCACTGTAGGTACGGCCCGAAGGTTCCCGCCTACCTGGTCTCGATAAACTGATTTATTTCGACATCATTGTACGGTCCCGGTCGCATCTGTTCCAGCGAATTTCGAACCTCCACGAGTCCATCGTTTCCTATGCCGTTTGCCGAATATCTTCGATGCCCGCGAAACTTCGTTCGATCAACCCTTTCGTTTGACTCGGAACTGGGAAACTTACCCGTGTCGCGGTTTTGGAACTTACGAAATTTTGATAGTTTGGGGTTTATGCAATTTCGAGTCGGAATTTTGGGACTTATATAATTCCAAGTTGGAATTTTGGGACTTTGGGACTTGTAGTATTTCAAGCTTTGGCATTTCGAAATCTAGGAATTTGGGTACCTTTGGATTCGGGGATATATGGATTTCTAAATGTAGAAAGTTGAAGATCTAAGGATTTCGTGGTCCAGGTATTTGGAGATCTAAGGATTTCGTGATTTAGTTATTTCGAGATATAGGAATTTAGAAATTTGTGGATGATCAAGCTTGAAAATTTGTATATTCAGAAATCAAACAATTTATAAATTTATAAATTCAAAAATTCAAAAATGAAAATTGTATAATTTAGAAATACGAAAGTTCGTGAATTAAAAAGCACTAACGTTTGCATATGTCTTATAAAGAAAGCCTATTCTGCTCGAGTGTGCACTCTGAGAAACGAATGATCCTCGCGGGAGCGTGGATCAACCCCGAAGAGAAAGCTGCATCTTGCGCCATCGAAGAGAAGCCATCGTCGAACCCTTCCTAGAAGAATACGCATTAATTTGTATCTGCATACGCGATCCATTATTATGTTAATCGCGCAGGGTGCTTCTGCCACCACATTTCGCGTTTCGTCATCGAGGTGCTCTCGATTAAATGTGTTCCTCTGTCCCGGATAAAGGACATGGGAAAATTAGCGGAGAGAGCGTTCCACAGGGAACACGAGCTCCGTCAGGGTAAATGGTTTCACCTTCTCTTTCGGTCTGTTTTTTAAACATGCGCCGAGCAAATTCAACCCTTTCGAGCATCGTCAACCACAGAGTTTCGTGTTATCGTTGCTCGTAGGGACCAGTGGGTTAATTAGACGTGTGACTTGCGTTATAATTACTGTCATGCGACGCTTTTGTCGGCCGAAGGAATCTACGGGGTCCAAGGTTTCGCAAGATGAACGTCTATACATATATTCAATTCGCGTACATTGATAAAGTAGGCTAATAAAGAAATCTTCCAGTACAAAGTCTGATAGGACTTCTTTATTTCTTCCTTAGAAACAAAGATGATTTTATTGGTTACTAAAGAGAAGAAACTTTATGCCATTTAATAAATGTAGTCCTGATGGTGTGACGAAAGCAATTTTGTTAATTAAAGTCTAGAGACTTTCCATCTTCCTCAACCTTAGAATCTTCAAATCGCAAGCATAGTAAATGTGATTTTATAACCCAAAATCAAGGACATCATAGAGAAAGATAGAATTAACCAACGTACATAGTGCAACCGAAACATCTGTCTTAACTGGCGACTTTAAAAATCCCTGAATGTACCCGCACCCATTACCAGTTACGGGGGTATTTGTTAAAAAAAAGTCAGCCCGTATCCGCGGCCTGTTCCGCGTCAACACCTTGGATAAACATCTAACTGCTCGGTGGTAGATGGCGGATACCCTCATGAACCACTTAACAGGAGCTGTGTCTTACGATCCTTCGAGGAGTGTCCGTAGACATTCCTTTGCCGAATTTAAGATTCATCGTCGCTCTCGACAACATGAAGACGTGTATAACATAGTAGGTCCCACTATATGGCCCTCAGTGGGATTATCCCATAACGGTTGTGGAAGTCAACTTACATTTCTGATAAATTTGCATAGAAATTTCTATGCAGAATTATTAATAGGTGTTGCATAAACGTCCCAATCACAATTTTTAAGATAAATTTAAAATTAGGTCTAACCTAATAGAAAGGATAAACTTCAACGAATTATCTGTCGTCGTGAGGCTCCATTTTTTGCAGTTTTGCGTAAACGCGATGAACGGGAGCCCCGTGGAATTAGACTTCAATTTGCGACTTTCTTTCCGGGAACTCGTAAAAAAAAAACTCGTAAAACGTGACACGACTTCCTCGAAGAACCTGAAGAACTCGTAGCAACCAATCCAAGCATCGAGATACGACGTACTTCCTTCGTTTCCCCTTCGTTGTCGCTAACGATTTATTTCAACGAGCCTCTCGGATTCGATATCAACGACTTTTCGAGCCTTGGAGCACAACCTCCAACCCTTCCTACAGGACTTTCCCTCTCGCTTCCGCCGAAATCGTGCCGACTACGAAAACGTCACGAGGACGACACGCGGCGAACGGTGTCCTTTTTGGCCGCCTTTGTGACTGGGCGTTCGTTCTGAAATTTGGGTTACCGAACCCGATTAACCCTTCCCACGACCACCGTCGAGATGACCTGCGTGCCGAGCCACGACGATGCTGTGTTTGTGTCTCGACAAGTTAAACATCCTCCTTATGTCATGCTGCAATATAAACTATCTCAAGAAATAGACAGGATGTTTTTTTTATTAGTTAATGATTCTGTAGGAACAAATCAACGTAACCCAGAAGTAAAGTTACAATAAATCTGAACTGAGAATACTTCAACAACTGATGACAATTGTTGATCTAGGCACATTTAGAGGCCTATAGATATTTTGACATACAAAAATATTTGAGGTGCTAGGAATTTGTAGGATACAAGAATATAAGAATTGCCTCTAGAGACATATGGATCCAGGGACATAGGTGTTTAGGAACATAAGAATTATATACACAAAATTTGTATACGATTCAACCCAAAGTATTAAAATTATTTAAACTACGTATGTCTTTGGGGTTAAAAAATGAGCAGAATCTTCATACCACGTACCAGGATTATTAAAATCATCGAGGTGAACTTTACTCTTCATAATTATAGAAATTAATTACTCTACGACCGTCACCACCATCATCCCCCAAATATTATCGCTAATAAACGGCTTTATTAATCTCAACATCTTCTCTGGCACATTCCAAAATAATCAATAGGTTATAGAACGCCACTAGTAACGCGTGGAAAAGGGTAAAAAGGAAATCGCGACAATTTAAAAATAATATTTCTGCCGATGTTGAAAGTTTTCGCAGTATTTTACACGCAGGATCAAAACGATTGCGCAGTCGCTCGCAACCGAAGCAAAAGAAGCGAAGAATGTTACGAGCAGTAGAGCAAGGAGAGTAAAAGGCGAAGCAGAAGAAGAGGAAAGCTTCGCATTCGGTCGAAGCAGGTTCGCAGCATCCCCTTGTTGCTTAGGCATCACGCAAGGGGTTGCAGCCAGTCTCGTTGCGCCTGCGCGTTCTCCCCCGTCCCCTCCGCGCCAGTACACGATCACTTCCCCCCACTCCAGAAACGCATCGAAATCTTTCGTACTCCGTCTCGTACTCGGTCAACTAACTCGCTCGCCTCTCCCTCGTTCGCTCTCTTTTTCTTCCTTTATCATCGTCTCGCTACCTTTTTCTCCCGCGAGTTACCATCAAGAGAGAGAGAGAGAGAGAGGGAGCGAGAGAAGAGTGGGGGGAGAGAAACGTGCACGAGCGTACGCTCGAGTTCCCCTTTCCCTTTCCCTTTCCACCGATGGTCCTGGCTATATCCTGGGTTCCCGCCATGACGAACGGGATGACACCCGAGAATTGCCGAACGCGGCCGAATCGCGACCGACGGCCGAAACGCGGGCAGCTGCGACTCCGAACGGACAAAGAATACTCTCGGAGCATACAGTCACCGCGCGGCGAGCACACTCACCACGGGGCAGTTCGCCGAACCAAAGGTACAGTGTTTTGATGCGATCGACGGAGCCGGTCGAAACGTTCACGCGTGTTTACGGTCGGCGAGTGTCGGAGCGAACGAACACGCGAACGAAAACAAGAGTGCGAGTGCGTGTAGGCGAGCGTTTGAAAAAGCAAAGAAAGAGTAAAGGAATAAACAGCAGGCCGGCTGTAGGTGATCGGTGAGCGGTGCACGGGAATGAAACGGACACGCTCGTAACGGCTCTCGTGTACACGTGTATGCCCAGCTCGTGGGCCCAGTGTCGTCGGGGCGAAGTAAACGACGCGGTGATCCCGTGTATATGTATACGTACGGTGATACGAAACGGGGAAAAGAGCGAAAGCTCGCGGTGAAAGGATATCGAAGGGACACGACACGAGGATCAGGAAGAGAAACAGTGCCGAGCGAGAGTTGTTTCGTTTGTCGTGGACGCCAGCGGTGATCGTGGATGAACGTTCGTTTCCCGGTGACCGATCGAAGGGAAATTTGGAATGTAACGTCGATAGGGTAGAAGAACGGCAACGGTAGTGGCAGTAGCTGCGGCAACGACACCGACACCGACAACGGCAACGGCAGCGACGGCGACAGGCCGACCGGACGGGTGGAGCGTGCAGCAAGAGGGAGAGAGCACGGAGGATCACTCTCGCTTTCGTTTGGCTCTCCCTCTCTATCTTTCCTTCTCTCCTCTGTCCCTCTCTCTCTCCCTCTCTTTCTGCTTCTCTCCTTTCTCCCTCGCTTGCGCGGCTGCTGCTGCTGCTGCTGCTGCTGCTCGTCGGCTAGTAGGAGAACGGAGAGAGAAAGAGAAAACAAGAAAGAGAGCGAGAGAGCGCCGGAGGAAGAGAAGCATCGTAAGGAAGACAAAGTTGGAGCGTGTGCTAGGGAAAGAGAGAGAGAGACGAAGAAAGTGAGAAACAGCTCGTCCAACCGAAGAAACCGAGGAGAAGGAGAAGGGTAAGTGCACCAGCTTAGCTAACGTTTCCGTAGATTTACCGATGCGCGGACGATACGAATCCGTTCGCGTTACGATCGCTTACGCGTTTCTCCGTTATCGTCCGCTCTGTTGTTGTTGACATTGCGCGGGAGGGTGCTTCGTCAATGACGCGATACTAGGGATGTGCGGATAACGCGACATTTCGGCTTGAGTCGGCCAAGTTCGGATCCCTTCGGACCGGGTACTTTAGACGTACGGACCTTCGGGTAGTACGAACTGTTTCGGGTAGACCGATTACGTTTGTTCGACTTGGAAGAAATCGAGTAAAGGTACTCCTCAGATTGCAAAATTGGCATGTGTACTATAGAAAACTGATAAGTTGGTGTACGAACCGTAGAAATCTACATTGCACCCAACTGTCAACTTACAGAACGCGTATAGCATCTAGGCTGAACTTTGCACGTTATAGAAATTTTTCAAGGTGGAACTTTTAGGGCTTTGAGGATTTGAGAATTGTAAGATTTGCGAAGTTAGAGACTGAAATCGCTCCATTTATCGTTTTTAATGAAAAAGAAGTAAACAGATGGTCGTTAACGGGATTGTGGTCGCTAATGGGTACATTTATGTTATATTCGGATATCGTTGTAATTAACCAGTTAATAGCGGAATTTATTATGAAAAATCCCTCACGGGATGTGTAATTAAAATCAAATAATGATAAGTATACACGTCAAACGCAGGGCAAATGCTCCTAATATAAATGTTACGAGAAAAATAAAGCAATGATTAAATTTTTATTCGCTAAAGAATTAACAATTCGTTAACGTCAATCGTACCGAAATAAACTTTCGGAACGACGGGTACACTTGTCGAACACATCCAACTGGTTGACGCTAAACCTACCAGCGCATAATGCATACGTAATTCGAAATTAAAAATAAAATTAAAAAATATACACGTCGAAAGCATTGAACTGGTTAACGTTTATCCTATTGGCTTATAATGTACACAAAATTTGAAGTTAAAAATAAAGTAAATAAACAAAAGATGAAACATTGTTATTAATATACGCTTCATCCCAATTTCACCCGACACATGTAAGAAAAGCATGTTGAAGAATTTTTTAATTTCAAAAAGGAAACCTGTGAATATTAACTCTTTGAGGCACACGATCTTACAGAAAATAAAAACAAGTTGCACAGAACTTTTTTTAATATAAATAAATGGAAATGATTTCAATTACTTAATATGCAAACAACATCAATTTTTCGAGTTAAAATACCTCCTGCATAAAAGGCTAAATAAAAGGTGGGATAACCTAACCTCAAAGAGTTAACATTAAAACTATCAAACGACAACGAAATTTTATTTAAAAATTTTTAATTAAAAAGGAATACATCATACGCCGGAAGATTTAGTGAAGTGACGCGTTTGTTAGTAAAGAGATTATCGAAAAGTGGCATATTAGACGGTGATAGCGAACTATTAGCGATAGTCCGAGGTAAATCCGTTGTTCCTGCAAACAACCACGCGGAAGTTCGCACCCGCGACACGTTTCCGTCGTCCTGGTCTCTTTGCATCGTCCGGCGATCGTCACCACCGCCATCAGCATCGGCACCACCTCTACCACAATCTCACCACCACCACCAGCAGCATCACCACCGTAAGCACCACCACCACCACCACCATTGCCACCACCACCAGCGTCTCGGTCGCCACCACCACCACCAGCACCACTACCACCGCTGCCACCACTACTATTGCCGTGAACGCCTCCTGTGGTAGCCGGCGGCGATGCACGGTAGTGTCCTCGAGCACGGCGTGCACGCATCGTGCTGCGAATGTTTTACGAGTCTCGCGCGGTGCGTTAGACAAAAACGCGTAGTGTCGTCGCGAGACGAGTGACGGGCCAAAGTGCATCCCTTCGAGATTCCCGGTGCCGGTGTTTTCGAGGCTCGGCTCAAACGCTTCGTCGATAGCACGCGTAGTGTATGGGAAACAGGTTCTTAACACTTCATTCTCTTCTATATTACACGGTACCTTTACACCGTACGAATACGTTTTACTCCACTTCGACAAAATTCTTTCTTTTTTTCTATTTCGATTTTCACGGAGTTTCTTCGTTTAGTGTAAACGTACCCTTATGCGCGTACGGATACGTGTATACAGGGTGAGTCATTTAAATGCACCGCCTATGTTTACCTGTGAACTGTTCCGTTTACGCGAAAATGTTTCCTGAGAAAGTTGTTCTGCAGCGTAGTGTTCAGTGTGATAGTTTTTTTAAATGCTCCGCTTTCTTGCCGTGATGTCGAATTATTTGTAACGTGTTGTGTTTGACCTTGCGGTTCGAAGAAACATCGAATGCTCAGTAATATACTGTTTAAATTTATGGGGACGGACTCTAGAATATTTAATCAATTTTTAATTTAAACAACGTACAAAATCCTGTCCGTTACAAGTGTGTAAACTTGTAAATTTAAATGGTCGGTGAGAACAAGTGACTCATGCTCAATTGCGTTTCACTGAAAGTGCTTTCATATTCAAATTTTTGCATCAGATTTATAATTATTTATTTTCACCCCCGTATACCGTAACATTACTCGGCATGCAGTATTTTTTCATAGTTGGTCAAACGATGCACATAATACAAAAATTCTTTATATTCTGATATAAATTATTTAGTATCTAAATAACAGTGATTATAAATTATTTAATATATTAATAATAACAATATAAATTATATAATACATAAACAACAACGATATAAATTATTCAATATATTTAACCAACAATGTTGATTACATTTACATGTTTATATGTGAATTATTACACTGTGCGTTTAATACAAAATAACTTTCCTTTAAAACATTTTTAAACAAATAAGTCACAGGTAAATACGGTGCCACCTTGTACATTTACGTACGTAGAAGATCCTTTCATTTTGTTTTTCGTCTCTAAACAGCGTCATCGACTGCGCGGTGTGGCGTTCGTCGAAGGTGTCGTTTTTATTTTTCTGGTGTGGTGAACGAAAACGCGTTCAAATTCCGTGTACGACCGCGCTCCAACCGACTGTGTTTTCATCGTGCATGCGTGTGTTTCGAAATTTCGAGCCAAGAGGTGCATCGCAAACCGCGTGGCGGGAATTTCGATCGAAATTCGTCGACGACGACGTAGCTGTAACTGCCAGTGCCATCGGAAGTGGAATACGTATCGTGGTGGCACACGAGGATAAGCCACGAACAATTTGACCCTGATGTATAGACGCGTACGGGTACAGAGAAAAACGCGACCCGGTAATAACGTGCAATTTGCAGTTTATGTGATAATAATCGTCGAGTACACACGCGATCGACTTCTCGGGGTCGTTAACGGTCGATTTAACGGCCCGACGAATTAGTGACGGAAGAAATGACCGATTTCTGGGACCCGTGCTACGTTCATTTTTTCGCCGAAATTGCAAGTTCTTTCCATTTTGTGATCTTTGCGCGGGGAACCATTAGAGGTGTGACTATCGATACACTCTTAACCTTACAGCGTATCTTTCGATAGAAGATTTGAAATATCATTCGGAAATTTCTCAAGAATTGGATTATGTTACTTTAGTGTTATTATGTGTAGAAAGTGGACTTAAAGTTGCGGACTTGGTGTTTGTGATTTTCGGATAGATATTGTTTCTTTTTTCAGAAAGAATTTAGACAAAACGAACAGAGGGTTAGGTTACATTCAGAATAAAAGTTAGGTTAGCGTCGCTTAGAATTGAGGTTAGGTTCACTTGCAATAGGGGTAGGATACTTGGAATAGAGGTTAGGCTTACTTGGATTAGAGGTTAGGTTAGAATCACTCAGAGGTCAGGTTCAATCACAATAGTGTTGGTACTTTAACAGAAAGTTTCTAAACTTTCACATCACATTCTCTTCCAAAAAGTTCTTCAAGTTCAAGTGAATTTCAAAATTTACTAATTGAGACTCAACAAGTTTCCCCTATATTGCCATTTACCCTCTCAAAATCTTCAACTCCGGCTTAGTCAAATCTGACCCTGCCACGGAGCTCAACGGGGTTAAGAACCAATAAGATATCGATAATCGATGTCACACCTCTAATAATCGCGGGTAAATGGAAATTAACGCCGCGTTTCCAACGGACGACGGAAACATGCAAAGTAGCCGAAGCTTTCTGTTCCGCCGTCGCGAATACGATCAATTCTTCTTTCTCTCTCTCTCCCGCTCTCTTTCCCTCTTTCTCTCGTTCTATTCCCGTCTTGTTCGTTTTTTCCACGGGTTCCCTTTCCTGTGGGTGTTCCTTCTTTTTTGTGTCGGCGAGCCGCGCTACGGGGGAGGGGGTCAAGGGGGTAGGGGGGCGAATTTCGGCCTACTCGCTTCACGGAACGGCGGAACGGATCGGAATGGACAAGGAACTAACGTCGTGGACCGCGAGAACAACGGGCGCCAAGAGATTTACGGGCACGCACAGAGTATCCCTTTTGCCCGTTCCACGGATTTCTTTTCCTTTTTTTTCTCTCTCTCTCCTCTCTCTAGACGATGTTTCTCTCTCGTTCCCTCCGTCAGTCCAGTCCCCCCTCTCTCGCTCATAGGAATCGCGCGCTCGTTGGCCGGCAAAGGGTTGCCTGCGAAAGTTCGCCGCGAATCGTTTTCAACCAACTCCTAGGACACTCCTGGCGAACATTTTTATGTGCACGTGACTGAAATTTACGGACAGTGGAACCAGTGGTCAATATATGGGCTGCTACCTTTATACAACCCAGCCTGTTAAATATTTTTTATACCTAGCGTTTCGGATATCTAAAGCATATTCGTCTTATAACAGAGACGAAATTAAATAAAATTTTTTGAACAAAAATAACTTAAAATACTCTTGAAATAATCTAAAAGAGCAGATCCCATACTTTCTGGTTGGAATATTTAAACGTACCTTCAGAATGATCGTAAAATGAAGTTAAATGCGGTAGTTAATTTACACGAGGCCACTAATGTGTGTGTTTTGCAACAACAGCACAGATACCGTGTGCCTGGAAAATCGTGTCCGTGTCGTAAAAACATGTCCATGCGTGCTATAGGTTTGCCATTGCTGTCTTAACCGATCGTGGATTCACGAATGTCCGAGAAACAATCTGTTGTTTTGCTCGCAATTTAGACGAAATAGAGTCCACTTTTATCGGGTATTTTTCTTCCGCGGGTACTGATAAGTGTATTATTAGCTGACACACGCTACGGAATCTCTATTAAAGTCGGCAATCTATTTCGTTTCTCTTACGTTGCACAATTACGTAGAGGTGGACTTGCGTTATTCGTTCGGACGCGAAACGTATTCCAAACGTTTTTTTTTCCGCTAGAGACAATAGATGGATCTATATGTATATTATCATTATTTGGTCGTCTCGAGTATGTTTCTTTGATTCGTTCAGAATTTATGTCTGAAAGATTTAGTCTGTGTAGCAGTATTGTTAGATGAAACGTTCACAAAAATATTGAATTGGGGAGAAACTGATGAGTACATCATGCTATTAGAGCTGCATTTATAGATTAGCGGGACCTAACCTAACCATACCTTAAACCAGTTCTAAGCTTATAACCTTACTTGGTGTCTTACACAAAATGGTATAAGGTTAGAATGAGATATCAACCTTATTACGAGTCTTATGCAAACAAAATGATTTATAAGTTTCTAACTGTTGGACGTTGCGAAAGATACATTCGCGTGGCGTGTAGAGAGTGGAAGGGAAGGGGAACGGGTTAAGTAGATGTACAGAGTTTTGAGCGACGCCGATAAAGAAACAAAATATACGGTGCTCGCAGCGATGCAGGCCGAAGCAAACACCTGTCCAACGTGGAAACAGGTATCGATGCGAACCTTAGCAACGATCCGCTCCGGATCGGGCCCGGGCTGCGCACACGCGTATATTTACCAAACTGAAATTTCTAACAGCGTGATTCGACGCTTGCAAATTTTTACATTTCTAAAAACACTTTATTCTCAACTCGCATTTTCCATTTTCCGGAGTCCAATTCCCTAATTTTCTAACTTCAAAATTCCACATGCCTATATTCCCCAACTCTCCAAAGCCTCCAAAGTATCAAAATTTCTAAACCCACAAATACTAAAATCTCCAAACCTCAAGTCCCCAAACTTCCAATTTTTAAAACCTTGAATTCCTAAAGTCCGAATTCCGTAATTTGCAAGTCTGTAAATCCCGTACCGACAGATCCGTGAATTTCTGAAAGTCTGCATTTCGGTTCATAAGAAACACAAAACCTGCTTCGAACGCACGTGTCGACGACGCGCAGAATTTTTTCTGTTCCCTTTCTGTTTCGCCCTTTTTTTTCGAAGCTCCTCTGCGTGGGCTGTCGGACGTCGTTGCGCGCATTAATCCGTGGTTTAGCGAACCAATTTAAATATCAGCGGCGCGCTCGACGCAATTTTATATCATTTCCGATATCATGTGGTTGTGTGGGTGGGTTTAACAGTGCGACCGCCCCCCGTAACCCCCACCATTTATCCGTCCACCTCGACGGACCGTTACGCACCTCTGTTGCACGAGGATAGCCAGCGAACAGCACCCGCTGCCGGTTATCGATACGTGTCTTCGTGAACGTCGTCGTTGCCCTCGTTCCCCCGTGCTTCGTACTCGTGCACTCTTTATTCTGTTTCGTAGCATGCCGTTCGTGTGTGATCGACCGGTACGCGAGCCGAGTTACGTCGCATCGTCCCGACGTACTACGTACGATTTGCGGTATATAGCGTGAAAGTGCACGGGCGCATGCGCGCGTACGTGTTGTCGGTACTCGCGCACGTGCGTGCGTGTGTATAACTTACATGCACGCTGCTCTTGGTACACGATGCAGCGACTCAGGGATGGCGCGTATATATGTATACAAGCTTGGGTCCCATATGTGTACTCTGTTAAAATGGGCTTCAGCTGCGAAATCGATTTTGACTTTTTCATGCGTTGTTACGAAGGATGGTTTCCTTTTTGCAGCGAGATCGTTCACGTTATCGGGTTCATTGGAAAACTGCACGTTCAAATAAATTAATATTTCGGAATGCGATATATAAATGTATTAGGAACCTTTGCGATTCGTTATGTTCACGTTTCAGACTTTTTGATCATCGATACGTGGTCGATTGCGATATTCTTTGCCTTCTGTTCCTTTTTATTATGTTAAAATGTCGCGTGACTTTTCTGCGTGATTCATTTATTTCTTCCGTTACTTTTTAAATTAACTGTAACAGAGATCAAGCTCGGATTGCTAAAATAATTAGCTCCACAATTAAAAATTGATTGCCGTGGTTGCTGGAACAGAACATCGGAGTGCGTAATTTAAAACACGTCTTTCTCGAGGAGTTATTTTTGCCAGTCCTTATTACGGTGCGCGTCACATATTCGTGCGAGTTTGAATCGTGGATTTATGGATACGAACTACCGTTATATTGCAGGAACCAATGTATATTGGTATAATATTAGACATTCAAAGAAGTTTTCTTATATCGTCGCGTTACAATATATAATGTATCGAGATACCACTCATTATATCACCATGCGGAAGGATAACTTAATACATTAAAGTACGACGTGAGGCGATATAACAGATCTAACAGTTGGTATTATAACGAATGTAAATTCGATGCAAGGCGATATAACGCGCAGACATACGATGCACGTGTGATATAATATTACCTTGGCATTATGGCGTCTACGAATGACACGCGGTGATCTAATGCGCGGCGATAGAATGCGTTACGATACGACATATCGAAGATATTATGCGTCGCAACATGTTGTGACAGTACGATCAGTGTAACTTCACCACGTAGCGAAAAAACAGGTTAAAATACAATGCGTTGAAGTAAAATGTTTGGCGATATAACGCGTGGGGAAGTATAGTGTATGTGGTGATATAACACATGGAGAAGTTTATGGAAGCAAATACAACGCGTGGCGATCTACATATATACAGTGCATAGTGTAAAAGCGTCCGGTCCAAGCGATTTCGACGCCTGTGTACGGCAGCAACAAGTGACCCGGTCTTTCCTGGGAACCGTATCCACATTTGCGGCAGTCGTGCATTTTCGGCCGGTTCGTTTCTATTGACCAGGCCGTCGCGTCGCAGTGAAGCAACGGAAAGTAAAAGGAATTCAAAGAAATTAGAATTATGGAATAATTCTCAGCAAGCTCCAATTTTTCATGATCGTTTTAGTCTCCATGTGGAGAAGTAAATCCGAGTCCGTACAATACTTTAGCTCGCTACGAATTGTTTCGTAGGTCCAGCATATTTTCGTCTAATTACCGTGGACTGGTGGAGTCGATCGATTCCGTGAACTCGAAGTACGACTGGTTGTTGACGAATCGCATGAATCGATAATCGGTGGTGAAACGGTACGTGCCGCGTGTAACGGTGCGCCTCGGCACTGGCATCAAAGAGAGGTTATCAATGGCGTAGTATGCGTGGCTGTAGTTTTCAGCGGATGAATAAGTTATATACATATTCCCGACGTTGCTAGTAATCGCCGCTACAAAAACAGTATTGTTATGACTCGAGTAAGTGGATGACGTCAGTTATCACGGTCTCTTTCTTCGCTATTTATTGCTACTTAACGCGGGAGTAAATACTGTTTTACGATGCCACGGTTTTTGTCTCGAACGATTTTCTTCACCGGCGTATCGTCTTCTCTTCGCATTGTTGTTCGTTTTCGGTTCGTTTTACGTCGATGCGCGCGACACGTGCTCGCGTCAGACATCGGGACAATATTTATCGTCCTACAGATCCAGATAAACTTCCCCTAAGTTCGATCTTACCGCGCGAACGTTATCGAGACTTTGCGCGACGTTAATGTTCAACCTGGGCCCACGATTTATGCCCCAACCCGATCGACCCGCGACGATAAATTTTCTGCAAATTGGGTTTGCCGATGTACGACGCCGTAGATTTAAGTTTGTTGATATTTCGCCTTTCGTTTCGTTTTCTTATCGGCTCATTGCTTTCGAGCAATGCCTCAGCCGCGTCGGCTCAGAGTTATACTTCTGTACAGTCGGTTCGGAGTTACATTTCGGTATAGTCGGTTCGGTGTTACGCTTCGGTATGGACGGTTCAGAGCTGTAATGTTTTCATTTCGCCGATTCGAAATTATGCTTTCAACTTGTTAGTCTCAATCTAGTTTTAATTCGATTAATATTCGATTTTAGCAATTTTTGAAGTATATGATGTTTGAATTTCAACAAATCGGTGCACCATGTACCTTCCTACGAATAATTCTCACGTTGAACATATTTTTGCTAATATCTTCAAAATGAAAGCTCAACGACGGTTACATGTACATAGGAAAATTGTTCAGAATGATGACCTTGACAACATATTTCAAGGTCATCGAAATTGACAAAGCTCACACCCTTTTGCAACTAATTCCTACATTGCCCATATTTCTGCTAATATCTTCGAAATTAAAACTCAACGGCGGTTACATGTAGGTAGAAAAATTGTTCAGAATGATGACCTTGACAGCATATTTCAAGGTCATCAAAATTGACAAGGTTTGCACCCTCCTGGAAATAATTTCCACATTGTCCACATTTTTGCTAATACCTTCAAAATTAAAGCCCAACGGCGGTGGTACGTGGAGGGAAAAATTGTTCAGAATATCGTCCTTGACAATATATTTCAAGGTCATCGAAATGGATAGGGTAAATAGTGAGTAAAATTGAATTTTGAAGAGAGTACCGTAGATTTTTAGCGACGGGCACCGAGTTGTATGGACACGGGGTTGTCGGCGTGCGCTCGTACGAACGCGTGCATTCGTGGTGCGCATGTGTACGAATCGTGTGGTGTGTGCGTGTGTGCGTGGGACCTTGAATCAAGCAGCCTTTGTCGCGAGAGTCGAGCGGGCGCGGGTGCGCGCGCTCGCCACCACGAGGTCGGCGAAAGTGTACCCGGAGCTTTTTTGCTCGGACGCCGCCGGGAGAGCTGCTTTTTTTTATTCGCGTTTCCTTTTTTCGGGCTAGCGGACGGGGCGAACAGCGGCCCGACCAGCACCGCCATTTTTGCTTCGCCGTAATGCCGGAATTAGCGCGCGCCCTGCACCGTCGCGAAAAACCCGCCTTATCGCGGATTTACGCTCGCGGAAACGAAGATAAGCGGAACCGACGTCACCCGAATAACAATTACCCTCCTGTCGTGCTCCGTTTTACGACGGGGTCAACCGTGCCACGACCCCGTCACGGATCACGCGGACACCCCGTCGATTCTTGTCGATCGGCAAGGTACCTTCTTCGCGTTACGAATATACTTCTTTGGCTGACCCATTCTTTATCTTCTTCTATTAACCCATTTCTTCCCGCGAGCATTTTTTCTTTAAATGTAGCTTATACAGATGATGCTTATACAGATATTCGAACTTTAATGAGCAAATAATACATTTGGTTATAATAAAAATAATAATGCATCTTTTCATATTACAATCTTTAGTACTCATATGAGTACACTGGGAACACATGTGTACATTTCATGTTTTATAAAAGTCAACAAATGAAAATAAAGAAAATTGAAAAATACAGAAGTGATAAATTTTCAAGCAGAAATTTTGATGCTAAATGTTAATAGAATCGAGAAGGTAGAAATTAAGAAGAATCAAAAATACAGAAAGTTCAAACGTGGAAATAGAAATTAGTAAATTGAAAAATTTGGAATGTACTAAGCAGCTGAGTGTACAGTCCGTTTACGGCAATTCCGAAGACTGCTTCTGTTCAAGGTAGTCGCGTATTGGAAAGGGAGCAAAGGGCCAGAACGGTCGTTCGGCCGGTTACCGCGAAACCGCGTGCAAAAGCGTCGACACGAAATTCGCCCGCGTCACGATAACGCGGCGCGACGCTAAACCCGAGTGAAACAAAGGAGTTCGAGCCAGCCGTCTATACGCAACTATACTTATAGTGTACTATACTGCTCGATACGGTCTCGCGATAATAACGAAACGAGACGCACAGAATTCTGCGACGTCGTTCCTCATAAAAAGGAACATCGCACGAAACACACACGAATGTACCGTTCACTGTTATTCGACGAATGGTGGCTCAACAAAATTTTTTTCCTCTCACCCTCTAAAAAGTTAATACATGGTGTAACAAGAATCTCCTTAAAGAGTAAGCTAAACAATTTTAATTTAAGAGGCCGTTCAAGGTAATTTTCTATCTGTGCATCGATACAAGATATAAATCAATGTTTTAATAAATAACGCAGGTAATATCAGTCTGGCAAATGTAAGTTATCCAAGGGTTAAACTGGAATGAGGTATCTACGCACGACATGATAATCTGATCTTATTTCAAAACTAAGCTCGTGTTCGGTATGATATTACAATACTTCTAATCGCACGATGTAACTGATTCTGTTTACATGATTTCAGTTACCTTGTATCATCTTGTTGAATATTTTGTAAATAGATTCAGTATGCTTTAAACAATCGCGACATATACAGAATTTACAATTCATGAATATTTTTCATTGACTATGTTCAAACAAAATTTATTTCCAAATTTTTTTCTCAAAATAGAAGCATCGTATCAAAAAATTGTATATGACATTTTTGAAGCGTTATGTAATGCAGAATCTACTGATACCTTGAGTACTGTTCTACGTCATGTACATCTTTTGTAATTCAAGAATGTCTCACGTACTCCGTTTCTTCGGAGGAGTCTGCTTCAGACTAATTTTTCTCAAAAAGGAAGCTTCATATTAAAAATTTGTATAAGACATTTTTGAAGCGTTATGTAATGCAGAATCTCCTGATATCTCCATTATTGTGTTACGTTACGTAGATCGTTCGTAATTCAAGAATATCTCGCGTACTCCGTTTCTGTGCAGACGTCTGCTTCAAAGTAAATTTCCTCAGAAAGGAAGCTTCGTATTAAAAAATTGTATATAACATTTTTGAAGCGTAATCGAATGCAGAATGTTCTGATAGGTCGATGATGTCTGTACGCGGTGGTGTAGTTATATTCCGCGCGGCAGAAAGGGCATCACGCAGGTTTCGTTAGCTCTCGGTTTTTTCGATGGCGCGCACTCGTCGCCGTCTAATATTAATTCCAAGCGCGCGGAATCTCCGATCTCTTTCTGTTGGCCAGCTGGTTTGTACACGGTTCTGGGAAGCCGCGTCCTGCGTGCCGACGACGGGATATATCGCTCGGTGTCGCTACGCTCGCGACGACGAGGAGCGCGCGCTATTGAATTTTTGTACGCGCTTACAAAGCGGGCCTACGGTCGATTCGACGAAAGTGCAACTCGACCAGGCGCCAGCTGTTCTCCTCTTTCCGCTGCTCCTCGTCTCGACGCTCCTAGCCTTTTCGAAATTTTCGTCTCGTCATCGTTTCGTCTTCCGTTCCTCTTCCGCTTAGACCTATCGATCTTGCCATTCGATGAAATTCTCCTTCAACAGCCGACCATCCTTTCTCCTTCCATTTTCTCCATTTTCGAGAAGATACATTTTTAATACTTTTACATGACCCTTTTTCAGTTTAATACAATTTATAATAAATATTGTTTAAACCATTCACTGCCAATATTGTTTTGCATTTAACCTCTGGTGCAGAGTGTGATGTAAACTGAAAATTTCATCCGTAAGAATATTTGTTTAAAACAAAAGATAAATTAAGAAATATTTCGATCTCTCCCAGAATCATGTACACTTAAGACGATGCGGAGTTTACAGACTTTTTTGGATCCACTAGAGATTAATGTTAAAATATGCTGGTAGACAGACAGGAAATCAAATTCTAACTCGAAAGATTCGACTTGCAACTGAGTTTCGAAAGCGTTTGATTCGATTTGTAAGCGTGGTTTCATCATTCCTGTCACCGGTAATCGGAAGCAACTTGTATCGATATGATCTTGAAGATATTTCAAGAATGACATGATTTCGAACAATTGCTTTCATTTTATAATTTATAATAACTGAGTCGGATATAAATATTCAGTTATTAATACAAGGTTACAAATAACTTAAAAATTGCATTTTTTAGTTGAAATATTTTTTAATATGGGTTTTGGAAATTTGGGATTTGGAGACATGGGGATTTTAGAAATTTGGAGATTTAGAGATTAGGGATTTTAGAAATTTAAGAATTTATGAAATTTGGTTATTTAGAGTTTTAAATTTGCAAATGTTGCAATTTGGGAAACTTAGGTTTGGAAATTTCAGAGGTTGGTAATTTGAGATTTGGAAATATGAGAGTTTGTGAATTTACTTTGTTGAGAGTTTGTGAGTTATATAATCCAACAGCTCTGAAACTAAGATTTTTAAGCTTTGCAAATATAAGTTCGAAAAAAAATCCTTAAACCCGATATTCATAAACTCTCTTTGTAAGATAATCCCGACGACATTGTCCCACGTTCTCACACTCCGATGCACTTCCTAAAGAAACAAGAAAACACATTAAAAATTGATTTTAACCTACATTGCACGTGACTGTGCACCATGATAGCGTCGAGCGAGTTTCACGACCTTTAAAGATTAAAGTTCGCGGTATTCAGTCTAGTCTCGATTTATGAACAAGCAGGAAAGTTCAATCGCCTGTGGTCTCCACGTGCAGATGTTTCGAAATCGACAGATGTCTCGTGACTTCCAACTGGTAGCCGAATTCGCTCGGTTCACGCGATTTCCATTCGGAATCCTTGATATTCATCGATCTCCGTTCGCTCGATAGAATTCTTCGGTATTCGTTGAACGCGTTTCGAGGATCGTCGAGGATGCGTTTTGTAGTTCGTTTCAGAATTCTTGGCTAGGTCTTTTTCTTTCTTCGCTCCGAGTGTTGTTATTTTTGAAGCGCTGGAGCCTCCTTCAGGAACATTCGATCCAACTGGTACAATTTGTATTTGTCCCCTGTCGAGCAAAAGATTTTCTTCCATTTATCTGCTTTTACCATCCCCCTTTTTACAACTTTATTATTTTTATGTTTCTTTAGCGAAATTTTTATTAGAGGAAAAAATTAAGACAAGAAATATTGTTTGAAGTTTATTTAAAAAGAATGATAAAAAATTCACATTTCTTTTGGATCTTATAAATAATTCAGATAAATAGATTGGTTCAATATACATGTATAGTTTGTATATACTTTGTATATATTTTAATTTATTTACTACTTATAATAAATGAAAAATGTAATTGCCACATACACGCACTGTTGCAATACATTTTATCGAGAATCCCTTCCTTGATCTATGTTGTAAATTAAAGAGTTGTTAGGTAAAAGAAATTCAGGAGTGCAAAGGGTTAAAAAATGAGCGATTAAAACCTATTCAATTTTTGTCGAAACAAATTTAAAAATGAAGAATAAATATTTTATTTAAATTTCTTAAAGCAATATAATTTAAACCAAGCGTATTTACACAAGTGTATAATTTACGCTAGATTAGAAATTAAAAGAAGGAAGAGTCCGTAGATAAATGAGTAAAGAAAATAAAATGAAAATTGCGAAGAAAGTTGGAGCGGGTAATTTCCCGAAAGGGTTGAATCGCCACGTGGTAAGCGAAAGTGCACGACGAACGACAGTGCAAGTTTCCAACGATAGCGAAAGCTCCCGACGTGGCGGCCACAGCTGTAAAGCTATTAGAGAGAGAGTTTTGCGGCGGGTCGTTGGAAAAGCGGCCAAGAGAGACAGCAGAAGAGAGAAAGAGAGAGAATTATCGTTCTCTCTATGTACACCAGCCATTATGTGCATCCAGCAGCGATGCAAAAGCTCGCTGTCGGTGTGCATCACCGTGTGCCCGGCACGCGTGTGCAAATCTACGTGTTACATGATGGAGTTGAGAGTATACCGTGTACTACTATGTGCCATCATCGCCAGCCAGAGAGAAAGAGAACGTCAAGGGATCAGAAAGGGAGGTTAAATGCCGGTCGATATCTCACGGAGGACCAATGTCGCTTTGCTTTTCGGCGATGGCTTCGAACCGCTCTCGAACAAACCAAAACCGTTCTCTTATTAAATATATCTAAAAATTAAATGACATATGATAATGGAATAATCATAAAACATTGTATTGATAAAAATGAATAATAATAAGAATGAAACTTTGTGTTTGTAAGAATGATTAATCATAAACCTAAAAAGACATTATATCCACAAAAATGAGTAAATGATTATGGAAATAAATAATCATAAAAATCAAGCACTTACTAAAAACAATTAATCATTAGACTAAAATGTTAAATATGAATAGCTACAGAACCTAAATATGAACACTCTTAAAAATCAATCATAAAATTGAAATATTGTATCGATAGTAAAAAGTGATCATAAACTTGAAGCAGTGATAAAAACGAATGATCATCGTGATCGTAAAACCGTGATCGTAAGACGAAAAACGGAACATTCCGTTTGTAAGAACGATGAATCACCAAAGCGAGTGTGAAAACGATAAAACGAGTTAACGAAGGAAGAAACGAGAAACGCGAAGAGCTCGTAGCCATCGTCATCGTTCTCTAAGCAACGTGAATGAACCGTCCGGGTATTAGAGTACAACATTCGCGGGTATCAAAGCGAGCGAGTAGGTGTGCAGACACGCCGAACGTAATAGTAACCTTGGCTTTAGCGATGGTCACGTTATGGTAACGTCTATGACACGTTCCCACGTAGTCGCGTGTCACGTTCTAGCTTACGATCTCCTCACGTGACCACGGTGAAAGGGGAGGGTTAAACGAGCCTTGTCATCGGCCTTTTTATCTCCTCATACTTTTCTTCGTCTTTTTCTTTTCTATTCCGTTATACAATTCTTGCTATCGCGTTTGCACCTTCGTCTACGAAATATTTTCTGTAGATGATAAATATATAATATGGAAGCTTCTGATTTATAGTACTTGATACATGTTTGTGATAATGAATGCGAGATGTATGATATTGAAAGTTCAATAAGTTTTTATAATAGTAAGATAAATTTGATAAACGATATATGATACGTATCTAACACGCAAATGTATATTCTCTGTTTCAGATCGTACAAATCAATCGCCTTCTAACAAGCCACATTAACCTCAAGTGATTTCTATTTTCTTACGAAGCGCGAAAGAAGTAATTAGTGTGTTTATATCGACGTAAAGATACAAAAAGTAAAAACGAAAAAAAACAAGTAGAAGAGGAAGAAAAAAAAATATTCGAAGAGCTTAGGTTCAGAAGAGGAAGACAAAACATTAAGAGCTATAGTAATCTAATTAGTGTACAAAGTATATCTGAAACAAAAAGAAAATAAGAAAAAAAAAGCTAAAGTCCGCCAGTGCCAAATCGAAAGACGAGAATAACAAAAGGGAAACAAAGTAAGACGATTATAATAACAAAAAGTAAAAAAAAAAATAGTGGAAGAAGAGGAAGAAGAAAGTAGAGAGGAAGACACGAAGACAAAAGAAGAGTATAAAAACTATTGCGCGAAGAAAAAGAAGGATAACGAAAAAAAAAAACCGTAAACCAAAGAATCTACCATTTCTTTTTTCTACTAATCACTCAGCAAGCTAACGATATACACTCGGTAACCAGCGAGGAAACGAGCGAGCTATAGCGATCGCTCGAAATCTCTTCGCGAACAGATTAATTAAGTGGGAATAGCCGAACCGACAAAGTTTTCTAAGCTATAAGGAGTTCTATGTAATAAGCGCGTAATAAACTAAAGTAAGATTAAAGTTTTCATTTTTTTAAACAAACGGACGCACCTACTAGAGAGGAAGAGACAGAGAGAGTGCGAGAGAGCGAACGAGAGAGAGAGAGAGAGAAAGAGAGCGAACGCGAGTATCTAATTAAGGAAGGAGTCCCATCCAAAGCGAAAGACGGAGACGGAGAACGCAGGCCGCCCTATATATCCAGAAAAGGGGACTCGCATATAATTACTCCCAGAGAAACCGATCTACTTCAGTTCGTAGCCTAAACCTGTTGAGTACAAACGACAGAAATAGAGTTATAGAGAGAGGTAGAGAGCGAGCGAGCGAGATCGCGACAAAAGAGCACGTGAGATAGCGAGAGAGACGAGGAAAAATCGATCAGTCGGAAGAAAAATCGATCATACACGCAGGGTACATACGCCAGAAACGGACACAGAGAAACACAGAATTCGTAGACGTCGAGTTTACTGCAAGAACCGGTCCAGTATCGACAGAAGTCAGGGTGTCGAAGATCCAGCGCCTAATCCCGATAACGAGCATCCGGTCACGATCGCAGGGATCCGCGAACGGGAACGGGCAAGAAGGAGCGAGCGCAAGGTCGCGAGGTGACGAGATTCCATAGATAGAAGACAGCCGAAGAGGAAATTCTCGAACGGTAACGCGACCTCCTGCGAGCAGGGGGCTCGAGTCGAGATGACGTGGCGAGGAAGATGAGCGCCGAGGTCACGAAGGAGGTCGTCGCCACCGAGAGGGTATCAGGTAGCCCTCCGGCGGCGGTAGCGACCTCGCCGAGCTCGGTCGGCCCAGGTGATCCGGCGCGTCACCTGCCGCCGTTCAGTAGCTTTGCCGGGGACAACGCGATGGACAGCTCGACGACATTGACGACTCTTCACTCCCAGGACGTCGGACTGGGTCTGACGTCCTCCTGGGACTACTACGAGGGCCTGACCGGGCGATTGATCGACTCCCGAGGCGAGGTGGTGCTCGCTAGCCAGTACAGGCCTTGGGAGTCGAAGAACGCTGGTGGAGGAGGTGGTCCACCAGGAGAAGGTCTGCCCAGCTTCGCCAGCCAATTCACCGCCCCGAGCGAAGCGGAGCCGCAATTGACGGCGCTGACGCCGTTGTCACCAGCCTCGATATCGCACTCGCCACCGGTCACGTCGGCCGTCGGTTTGCCGAGCTTTCACACCCTCGGTACGCCGCTACCGGCACCTCATCCTCATCGGGGCAGCGTGGGCTACCCGCTTGTCCCGGCGCCCGTACAGGCTCGCGAGGTGCCCGCTCTCCAACAACAGCTACTCGACGAGAGGCACATACAGCTACTGGGCTCCAGCCCCGTACAGGCGTTTCCACCGCCGCCACCGGGTCACCCGCACCACACCGTGCTGACGGTGGTGAAGCCGGACTATCCGCAGCTGCACCACGCCAACTTCCAGAACCCGATGTCCACGGTGCTCGACTCGTCGCCCACCTCGAGGCCGATCGGCATCGACGGCAGGAAGAAGGAGCGCAGAAAAATACGAGCTGGCTCGATGGAGTCCGAGGACAGCGCCGGGGCAGGCAACGTCGAGAGTTCTGGACAGGTTGCCGCTGTTTCGTCCACCGCGAACAGGGGACCCCATCATATGGGCGGTGGAATCGCCGACGCCGACGGAGACGGAGGCCTCAGCGACAAGCCGGCCAAGAAGAAACGCAAAAGGTGCGGAGAGTGCATCGGGTGCCAACGCAAGGACAACTGCGGGGACTGCGCGCCCTGCAGGAACGACAAGAGCCATCAGATATGCAAGATGAGGCGGTGCGAGAAGCTCACTGAAAAGAAGGTTAGTGTCTACTGTTATTCTCTTTCTTTCTCTTAGCGTTTAAACGAATTTATCTTTGGCTGCTTCGGGCGGAAAAGGGTATTTCGATCAAAGGATGGGCCCAACTTTGTCTTTTCATCCAAGTTTTTGATCGTTCAGAAAGTCTTTCTGTCATTTGGGGCCATATTCATTTAATATTGCGCCACACGAATTATTAAACGACCTGATTAAATATATAATATTATTAAAGACTATGCAGTGTGAGACGGGACGAGTTTTCTTGCGCATGTGCAAAGAGTGTGCCCCGTTTAATAACTGTATACGATAGACTTTATCGAGTAACACAAAATATAGAGGGTGGTACCCGAGGTTGTAGTAAATGAAATATTTTAGAAATATAGTAAACAGAGCTTCATGTAATTTCTGAAATAAAATAACAAATATCTGAATCTTAATAAAAATGTATCGCGTATACAACTGTATCAGTATAAAGCAGCAGATGGCGAATAAAATGAAAGAGCAATTTTATTTGAATAATTGAATCCAAGAAACAAACATAAATGATTGTCATCCAATAAATAATTAATTAGTACAAATATTAAGTCAGAAATGAAAGAAGAATATCTCTGGAACTACTACAATAAAAGTGTAATAGTTGCAAGAAGGCCTAGTTTTATGACGTGGTGCGAAGAGCAATCTGTCCCTTCGATTAACCCTGTTGTTGTCCGCGTTAATCATCCCTTGGCGTAACTGGGGCAGTTTCACGGAAGGGGATTGTCGCGAAACAGGCGGGAAAACGAAATCGTCGTACGAGCGGCAGGTCGCGTTGGTCGAAATTGGTGAAAATCCAGGTGTATCGGTGTGTACGTCAGAGGGCGAAATGGGTGAAGGGTGGGTGCACACAGCACCCAGTTGGCAGGGTAGAATAAACACCGACACGGCGCGTACGCGTTGTAGAACGCCGCGTATATATAGATAGAGGCTGAACTTGGCCCCGATGCCTGAATGTGCCGAGAATCCCAGAGGGAAATACAGAAATACAGATAACCGAGGTGGTTTATTATTGTAGCGACATTGAATAGGGGGTTGGTGGGTTGACTGGCTGGCCTGTTCGACTGCTCGCTTGCTTTTCCTAGTAACGGATACGAACCGTACGCAAATCTATTATGTAACTAAGGGTTTAGCTGAATATGAGACCCTAGCAATTTTCACATGCAGAATTTGGAGATTTAGAAATTTCAAATGGGGGTGTTGGAAACTTTTGTATTTAGACATCTAGCAATTTAGGGATTTGGTCATTTGGAAACTTGAAAGTTTTCGAATTTGCAAATGTGGAATATTTCATACAAGGTTTGGCTACATATAGAAGTCTAGGAATTTAGAGATCTAATAATTTGGATGGGGGAATTTACGAATTTTTTCACTTAGAAATCTAAGTTAGGAATTCGATAAGTTGGAAATTGAAGAATTTGGAAATGTGAAATATTTCATACAGAGTCCGAGCAAATATAGGAGTTCTATTTGGTGACCTACTGATTTAGGAATCTACGGATTTAATAATTTCCTTACTGTTATTTACTTACAATTATTTCCAACGCAGTTGAAATATTTAAGTGGTTAATTAAGTCGACAGAGATTGCAGCGTAATTTTCGAACATTCTCATAACTACCACAATAACTCATAAACATGTTTTCAATGAAGCAATATCTCGTGCAATGTCCTCTACACCTATCTAATACGATTAATACGCATTTTGTTTTAAAACTTTAGCCTATACTTATTAAAGTACAGAAAGCGTGAATTTTGTCGCGAAACGATCGTTATAAACGCTGGATCGAATTGAAGTTGGGAAAACGGTGCGGCGTTCGGGTCGATTGTACGATCTCGAAAGCGATCGAGCGAGGTCGATGTCGCGGCGAGCTCGTTTCGAAAACGCGAATGCACGGGGTCATTGTACGATGACGCGAGTCAATTTAATGGCAAAGTCGCGAAGGCAGTGTGTGCGGTGTGCAGAGCTCGGTGCATGCAATAAACAGCCACGGTTTGAACGGCGGTAGCTCGTAAGCAGCTCGCTTATCGTAGGGCAAGTTCAAGGCTCGTCGCGGGTCATAATAATCGCGTATCGAACTCCGGCTCGTTCGGAAACAAACGTGTTGTTTGCTGGCGATACCGAACGGGACACCTCTCCTTTCTCTTTTCTCTTCGGGTCCCTCCTTTCTCGCGAACGTTGATAAAACCGACCGTCCGACAATTAAAACGAGTCGACTCGGTTATATGCTCATAAACATATTTCCGCGGCGGCAGAAAATATTTGGGAAGGAATTTCGGAGAATTAGTGCGTGGTATGGTTTCTTTGGGATTTAATGATTTGGACATTTTTTGGAAAGTGGGAGGTTGAGTAGGGAATTTTGGAATTTGGGCATTTGAGAATATGGAATTTTGGAATTTGGGCATTTGAGAATATGGAAATTTGGAATTTTGGAATTTTGGAATTTTGGAATTTTGGAATTTTGGAATTTTGGAATTTTGGAATTTGCAATATTGGGTTCTGGAATTTTGGAATTTGGAATTTTCGAATCTGAAATTCTTGGATCTGGAATTTTGGAATTTGGAATTTTCAAATTTTGGAATTTGGAATTTAGAAATTTCTGAATTTTCCAATTTTGGAATGAGAGGATTTAAGAATTCCCAAAGTTAAAAAATTTCAAAATACATGAATTCTGAAATTAATAAATTTAAGGTTTAAGAATTTGATATTTAAAAAATTTGGAATCGATAATGAAAAAATTTGTAATTTTGAAAATTTGAAATCTTAAAAATGTATAAATATGAAAACTTGGAATCTTGAAAATTTGATGAAAAACTTCGACAAACAGTATTATTAATACACCGGATGAATCGTCTTCTCATCGTGTTTTCCTATCTGGAACACTCTTCTTTCATCTTCTGTTTGCTTATACCTCTCTCTTCTTCTCGCCTCGTCTTTTACTCAGGTTTTTTATCGAACGCCAAAAGAAAGAAGTGAGAAACAGAAAGTGATAAGGGAAGAATGTAGATCGATGTTGACAGGGAATCGGACAGCCGGTCGTCCCTGTAGATAAGAATGTATTTAGACGGAACGCGTTTATCTGGCGGGCGATAAACGCGTCTTGGATCGCAGGCGAACGCGTGCCTCGTGTTTTCGACAATATTTGAAGAAACGTGACATTCGCAACTATAGATGCAATATTGCAACACCTTACATCAACAACTTGCAAGTAGTTACTATAATTCCCTAGCTTCGGTGTTCTTAAAATTTCCTATGATTCCCTTAAAATTCACTGATGTACTTTTCTGGAGATCCATACAATTACCAGGGGTCTCTATAAATATCTAGGACCACCTTGTAATTCTCTAGGGTCATCTTATAATTCCCTACGGTCTCCTTATAATTCCCCAGGGTTCGATTCCTTCGTATCTCCTCAGTATTCCGTAGATTCCCTTATAATTTTCTACGATATTCTTATAAATTTCCTAGAAAGTATCTGGGGTCTTAGAAATTCCCTAGATATCCCTAGATTCCAAGGTTTTGTTTAGAATTCTGCTATGATTTTTCGAGAATTCTGGTAGCTCCAGAATGCTGTAGTTGTAAATAGAATTTCCTATGATCTCCCAAGAAATCCCCAGATATCTAGGACTCCCTAGATACTCTCCTGTCCCCTCTATGTTTCCCCAAGTCTCAGATAACTTCGTATAATTTCTTTAGGTCACAATTCCTACGGTGAATACGCTTTTTTCCCGATAAATTTTCGCCGAGCAAAATCGAAGAACGGGGAAGCGGGTAAATACTCAGAGGTCGATAAGAAACAACCGAGTTCCGCGAGTTATTTCCTGGCTCGCTTCCTGAAACGCTTTGACGAACGCTTTATACGCACTCGGTGATTCTTTTTCTCCTCTTGCTCTGCTTTTTTTTTCTCGGGTCGCCGATAAACACAGGGGAGGGATGATTTTTCGCGAAGACGTCTTTCTTGGCGACTTTATCGTGCCGAGCTGACCTTAAGTGAGTCACCGACAGCTATTATCGTGACTTTCACGGACAGCCGTGCGTAGGCAGACCGCATCTCGTGATGAGCCGCGATTAAACGAGAAAATTGTTGTTCCGCTCGATGATAGCCTGTCGAGTGCAAATAATATGCGATCCACGAAGTCGATCGGTCACCGGCGACCCCGCCGCGATATATATCGTCCCTCACCTCGAAACGACGCGTCCTATTACGATCCTGACGGCCGATTATGGTAAACTCCTCTTCGCTTTACGCCTTATTAAAACCAACATGCGACGTCTGACCTCGAGCATTCATAATTATGGATAGAATGAAGCTGCAACGAGAGCAACGACTCCTTAAGCTCATCACGGCTCGCTACCGTAATTATCAGATTACCGCTTTTCATAATAATTCGAAATTCACACTTTCGGGGATTTAAACTACCATTTTCTCCCTCTTTATATTTTTTCTCCACGAGATGTTATAGAGGGTCTTTGTACTTTGACGAGTCTGACGCACAGTATGTGATCTATTTTATGATAACTTTTGATGTAGTTTGATGTTTGAGTCTAACTCTTAAACAATGATGTTCGCGTTCATTAATAAATAACTCCGTAAAATTTGATCAGAAGCGTTGTTTAAATGAAATTTATAAAGCAACTGTTTAAAACACAAGTTTACCTAATGCTCCTGAAATAAGAAGAAAGAACAAGTCGTTAACGGAGGTTGTACGAAGGCTCTTAATCGATTGTTAGTCTCGAAGGGACGTATCTCGAAAGAGCGTGCGTATCGATCGAATCGCGAGGAAGCCGGGCAAGTGGCGAACATTTTGAAGGGCTCGAGGGGTGGCAATTGCAGAGGTCGCGACACATCGCGATTTCATCTCGGTTTAGCGGGATCGCGAAGGTCGCGTGGCTCTCGATTGTCCCGTGAACGCTCGTCGAAGATGAAAGAGGAGGGAAAAATCGTATCAGGACGGGGTTGGAATGTTTCCGTGGTCGGGAAACGGGTCAAAACAGCGGTAAAAGACGATAAAAATTGGGGCATCGCGGCACGGATGGCCTCTCGACGCCAGGTGTACGATGAACCCGGAGGGTCGCCTTCTCTTTCGCGAACAGAAAGACACCGGAGGGGCGAGCTTTCCCTCGGGATAAAGAGGGTGTTAAGATCCGCGAGGGTGTGGGTTGTTGTGACGGCGTTCCTACACTAACTCTCAAAAGTATTTCATCCCATGTCGGATCAAATACTTTTTATTAATTAAACATTCGTTTCGTTGTTTCTATAGAATTAATTAAACTCTCATAGTTTTGAAATAATTTTAGCTTCATCTCAGAGTTTTTGAATAACTTATTAAAACTTGATCTCACAGTTTTGGAACAATTAATTGAATCTTCGTGTCATAGTTCTAATATACCCATGTACCTTGCATTTCAAAATACATGTAAGGTAGTTTGTCTTGTATGTCTGTTGTGTCCTGTACGTATTGTGTATCTTGTACATCTCACATGTCTTGTACATGTTATACATCTTATATGTCTTGTACATCTTGTGCAACATAAATGTCTTTGCACATCTTAAATGTCTCGTATACCTTCTCATACGTTTTCTATATAATGCACATCATGTATAACAGCTGTTTTGTTCATATTTTCAACCAAAACCATCTACTGTAAATAAGGTCGAATCAAGGATGAATTTCTTTTATCTCCAAATGTGGATTCAAACCTTGAAATGGATGTCGCGCGTATATTACAGACACTCCGTATGCAAATTTAGTACATTATTTGATATTTCGCCTAGAAATGTGCCGTAACTAATGGGCGGAGCACGTTAATAAACATTTTCAGTGGGGTTACTCGTTGTCCACTCATACTTGACCGATTCGATGGTGGTCCCCACCTCGTGACTTCATTTCAGCTCCGCCCATGCTGTCCACCGATTTCTAGATATATTAGCAAACGTGTCACCGTATTCCCCTAGGTTACGCGGACACCGATATCATTACCCTTCTGCCCCTGATTTTGGATTAATTGGAGAACCGTTCAAATCTTTGCGTTTTCGGTACTTCACGTTTTCAATTTTTTTTATATTTGTAAATTGCTATATTTCCAAATTTCTATATTCCCAAATCTCTATATTCCCAAATCCCTATACTCCCAAATCCCTATCTCTCCAAGTACCTATCTCCCCAAATCCCTATCTCCCCAAATTCCTATATTCCCAAAATCCTATATTCCCAAATTCGTATACTCCCAAATCCCTATACCCCCAAATCCCTATCTCTCCAAATACCTATCTCCCCAAATTCCTATCTCCCCAAATCCCTATCTCCCGAAATCTCTATCTCCCCAAATCCCTATATTCCAAAAATTTCTCTTCCATTTCCCGACCGAGGACATGTGGACCCGCGTTTCCCAGTTTCCGAAATGATAAGTTCGCAATGTAAAGCAGAGCGCGGCGGGTCAATTGCGGCATTCGCTCACCGAGTGCAATCTCTAGCGATCTTCTCGTTCCCCCAGTTTCATCGGGTAATTGTCCACGGCCACGTGTGAATCGCCTTCGTACTTGCTCGTCTCTCGTAACGACGTAATACAACGTAACACCGAGCGTAAGCGGCCGCGTGGGCGTTGACACTTGTTTTGGTAGCCTCTGACCACACTCTCTTCGCTCGCGTGTCATGCTTACTTGCACGATAAACACCGCGTATACAGAAACTCTTACTTTTTAATTCTATAGACATTTCTTTTTTTACTTTAACCCTAGTGAACAACCGTAACTCATCAATGTAGTTATAAGAAAAAACAATATATTCTACAAAAGTAACACATCTGTGTAGATAAAAATATTTTTGCTCAGTGGAGTTACAGAAGTGACCCATCAGTGTAGGTACAAACGTATCAGTTCAGACACAAAATTAACATCGTAATCCAAGTGAATAACTCATCAGTATAATACCAAAAATGCTCCATGAATACAGTTCAAAAAAGTAACCATCAGTAGAAAATCGAGCGAGCAGATCCGAGAAAATACGAAGAGGGTCGTTGACGTTATTTTCATAATCCAAGGCCGAGTAAAAGAGTGAATGAGCCTGGATGAACTGTACGGTGCAGAACGTACAGGGTTGATTGGCCTGACGCACGATAACCCCCAAGTAACCGGGAATTGTGACCCGTAATCGTTCGGTTATCGGTTTCGCGAATAACTCGCGAATCGTTCGTGCTGGTGGTGGTAGGCGTCTAGTAGCGTCGGGACGAACAGAGCATCGCCGTCTCGTAACCGAACACTCGTCGACGCGGTCGGGTCAGATCCTCTTTCTCTCGTCCTCTCGACGTTGACGGGCTTCGCACAGTTTCGATTTATCGAGAAACCGGAACCGAAAAGCCCGCCCGATGCCGATTATTCGTTTCGCGTAGAAACTGCTACGACGACCAGGGGAGCAACCCTCTCGCGAAACGATCGATTCGGACCGCGAAAACGTCGGCGATCACTTTTCTTTTCATTTCTAGACTCAGTTTTTAACTTCTTTTCAGAATTTTTGATAATTTGATAGATTTTTTTGGGAGAGGATAACAAGGTGATATCAAGGACTCATCTCTTATGTGATCGAGCAAAGGAAATGATCTTTTAGATTTCATGTGAAGTTCTGAGTTTAGAGTTTTCTGAAATTTTAACAGAAGTTTTATACCCTTTCTCATGTTTCGTTATTAATCCTTCAGTTGTTTGTACAAATACTATCTTTCACTAGGTTTGAATAATTTTTGAAGCATATTTAATTGAAGCATATGATAATTGTTCTCACCCTTAACTACACCTTATACGTTCCTCACCCTTAACTATAACTTGGTACACATACATACAGTCGCTAATGAAAAAGTACCTAGTATTCTATAATTTTTAATTCCACTTACAAAAATCAAACAAATCTATAAATAAAATAGTTGATATTTCTCATGAAATTTAGACCTTGATTCTGCTCACTGATTAAAAAGTAATTCTCTCGAAAAAATGTTACTTTACCATCACCATTATATTCACCCCCATACTAAATAATAATAGCGTACCTGTACCTGTACCTGTACCTGTACCTTTAGTACCAATCTGACCTTGAAAGAGTATTTAAAAAAAAATGGAATCCCGCTTGTAAACGAAGCAGACAATTAAAAGTTTCGATTTCACGTGGAGGCTGAGGGTATTTTTTTTCGGCGCCAGAAGGGAGGCACCGAGATGCGCCCGCGCCTATTTCGTCGTAATAATGGATATCGAGAGTCTGGCAGGGCACGAGGGATCGATCGAGCCGCGGAAGTCGAAAAATTCGTCCTACTTCCTGGCAGCCTCCTCGCCGAGACGGTTTCGCAACCGTGAATTTTCTGCCCCTCCATTCTTCGAACCTTCTCCGCTCTTTATCTTTGTCCCGTTTATTTATGTCGCTCGGGAAATGTTTCATTATTTAAAACGCGCGACGACCGTTTACCGTCTTCTTTTACTTCTTCCGTGTCACCATATTTCAAGGATATTTCACAATTTCTACGTTTGCAAAGTTAAACGTTTCAACGTTCAATCGTTCGGGAATTGATGTTCGCTCTGACCATTTATCAGATTCACAATCTGATCATTTATTAGTTTCTGGGGAATCGATTGAGAAAGTTGGAAAGTTCTGTCATTTTTTAACTCGGGATTTGGGAAATTTGGATGTTGCTTTATTGATTCGAGTGCTGATTTTCCAAATTTTTTAATTTCTTAATTTCAGAACTGATTGTCAACTTCTGTGCTTTGAAGATTTCCAAATTTACAACTTGACATATGTGATGTAAAATATCTATTCTCATTTATTTCTTAAAATTTCAAGGTCCTCAATATCCTCAAGGTCACAAGGTCACATGTTTTTTTTAAGCAAAACAATATATTTTTTTACCTGGACTTCTATAGAACATTTCAAATAAAAAGGGTATTAAAATATAATATCAAAGAAACAAGTAGTTTACAAGTTTATATTTTGTCACTCAATTATTCATTTAAAATATTACTTCATTTTTAATTTCCCAGTAAGTATGCAATTACTGGTACATTTTCCAGCGTTGACTTCCTGCGAGCGATATCGGGAATTGTTTATCCGCTTTCAGCGAAGTAATCGAAAGGTGTAAAATAGCTATTGATTGTTCGCGAATAAAGCATGAGGGGTATCTCGAAGGAAAAGTTGATTAATCGTCGCCCAGCACAATTGAGTCGATTAAGAGACGCGGACTTAACATTCGGATAAATTAACAGGGCACCCCTTCTCTCGCGTTTCACCCTTGCCCGGCCTGGTAAAAGGTTTTTGCCCAGAGGGAAAGTGGAAAACTCGATTTTCCGAGGAAACGAGGAAGGCGAGCGAAGACGCGAGGATCGCGCGCGAGTAACGATCGACCACCCTGACGAAGGAATTTCTCTCGACCTTGTGCCACGACACCGAACCAACGAGATTTCCAGCGCAGCCTTCATCAGCCGAGTGTGAAATCCACTTTTCGTGGTCGTTAGCCCTCCGTGCGCGGTTCGTCGAGCCATCTCGTCGGGAGAGCAAATTTAAAAGGATTCCACGCGACTGAATCCCGATACATCGGCTTACCGATCGTGTTTCCGTAAACGTTTTCTTGATCAGATCTGCAAATCGTTCCCTTACCTTTAACGGTATAGGATTCTTTGTGAAACTTTACGGGGATGATTCTTTAACCGCGACGTTTTCCGGAATAGTTTCTTTATGAAACAGGGTGCACCATGAAATAACCTTGAAATGACCTTGTACTATATTGTCAAGGACATTATTCTAAACAATTTCTTTCTGTAGATCTAACCACCGATCGGCTATAGTTTCAGAGATATCGACAAAAATGTTCTCAATATTATATTTTTCAAAGGTCAGATGCTTCACCGACTTTTATGACCTTGAAATATGTTGCGAAGGACGTTATTCTGAATAATATAACCACCGTTCGGCCCTGATTTTCTATATATTCGCGAAAGTATCTTCAACCAAGTAATTACTCACAGAAGGGCACACGGTTCACCGATTTCGATGACCTTGAAATCCTTCTGATCAATCTTTTATACATATAATCACCCATTGATTATAACTTCGAAGCCATTATCTCGGTAACAAAAAAATATACGGGTGAATACAATTTGTTGGAATTAATAAGAAACATGAAAAGGTCGATTTTTGTTGATGTAATAATGGGGAGGACATGGGAAAAATAATATTGTTAATACTTTGACAAGGATAAATGATCTATGAGTTTTAACGGACGTATAAATACGTAACTTTTGAACTAGTTCAGCAACGATCGGATCTAAAATGGCGGACGTATACGTAACTTTACAACTCAGTTCGGCAACGATCGGATTTAAGAAACGTTGTAGGTTAAGGTGAACCGAAATTGGCGGGCAAAAGCGACAACGGGCGCATAAAGATTATCGGAAAACGCTCGATTGAAATGCGAGCAGATGTACAGGGAGCGACAGATGCTCTGAGAGGCAATGCGAGAAACGAAGCGACGCGACGCGACGCGACGCTGTGCGTCGTCACGAATTCGTTCTGGTGTCGCACACGCGTCCCTGGGATTCACAGCCAGACTTGCTACGACGAATCGAAAAAGAGTTGTTCGCTCGTTTCGATCGATACCGAACCTGTATACATACGTGTGTACATTGTATACATACGTGTGTACATTGTACACGTACGAGTGTACACTCGGCTGCAACGCATCTTTTCATTTACAAATAAACTTCATTTTCAAACTTTCGATTTTTCAATTTCTATGTTTACAATTTCATCAGATATTAAAAGAGTTCCTACATTTCCATATTCTCACATATCACAATAACTTAACTGAACAAATTTTAAAAACTTCCCCAGAAATAAACTAAAGGGAGCTCCTGGGTTGTCATGTTTTTCGTAGAAAAGCCATATTTGCCGTTGAGTGTACACTCGCGAACAAATGATTCAGGATCGGGTATAAATTAAAGGCTGTCGAGGCGAATACGAGCAAGGACGATCTCTATTGACATTAACCAGTTTCGCAAATAGAAGGTTCAGCCGCGATCCTAGGGTACAGCGTTCACTTGGCAGATGGTTGATCCTGTCCGAAGAAAAGCAGATCCCGTTGCGAGATTTTCGAAAGGCAGAATCGCCTTTCGAAATTCGAAACGCCATCTGCTTACTGACGTTAATTAGATTCCCGTAACGCGAGACAGTATCGAGTGACGCGATACTTCCTTTGATTTCCTCATTCTCGCGAAGTACGCGTTTCGAAAATTACGGATGTCGAGGAACGAAGAAAAATGATGGGGAATTTTATGTAGAAATGTGAGATACTCGACGGTTTTAAGGACCTTGAAATATCACATGGAGAACATTACAAGTCGCTTTTCTGTACATTTCTGAATTTGAAATATTGTGTTAAAATTTGAAAATTTGAGAGCCTAAAAATGAAAAAATTTCAGAATGTAAAAATGAAAAATCTTGTGAATAGAAAAATAGGCAATAACGCAGCAAGCAGATTAAGTAGCTATTAGCCAATAACCACAGAGTGAAATAACGATCGGTGTAGCGATCCGAAACTAAAAGTTGTGCCATTAAGAAAAATAAAAGCGTCGTTCCTCGCAGTTATCGGGTCTCGTGCTCGAATAAATCTCAATTACCATTATTCAGCGCGGGATATCGTTCTTCTTGGTATTCTTCTCAGAACGAATCTTAATTACCTCCGTCAATAACGATATTAGTCTTCTCTTTCGTATAACGAGTTACACAATTATACACCGACGTTCAACTTCGCGTATCCACCGATAGAAACGAAATTGCTAAATAAAACCTTGTCGTACGTTCAAGCATCGAGAAGCAGCGTTACATCGCGTACATTCATTCTGTCATAATTTTATTCACGAATGCAATTTTAACGCTAGACTTTTTTAACACTTTATGGAAGCTGTTAAAATGGTCGATTAAATTTAACAAATTCTAGATGGAATTTAGGGAGATCCTAGGTAAAATTTAGGGAGATCCTAGATGGAATTTAGGGAGATCCTAGGTACAATTTGAAGAGATTCTACATATAGAATTTAGGGAGATCCTAGGTAGAATTTAAGGAGATCCTACATATAGAATTTAGGGAGATCCTAGAGAGAATTTTAAGAGATTCTACATATAGAATTTGGGGAGACCAAAAGTAGAATTTAAGGAGATCCTACATACAGAATTTGGGGAGATCCTAGACAGAAATTAAGGAGATCCCAGATAGAATTTAAAGAGATCCCATAATATACAATTTAGGGAAATCCCAGACAGAAATTAGGGAGATCCCAAATTGAATTTAGGAAGATCTCAGAGAATTTAATCTGTAGAGAATTTTTCTATATTTGTTGTCGAATGGCAGCCTACACCGTATATTGCAGAGGTTCGAGTTCCAGCGAATCCTCGCGAAACATTCTTCCGACGACGCGACTAAACGCACGTCGAGAAACGAGAACGGATCGATCGTTAGGGGTCGAGGCCTCGAGGCGTTCTACGGGGTAGTCTCGAGTCGATTTTCAGCCATTAAACGCGCATTGCAAATTGGGAAACGTTTCGGTGGCGGTCAGGGTCAACTATTGGATGACCTTTCGAAACCTGCAAATTCGTTATTATTATTTATACCCGGTGGAATAAAAGGAACATCCCTTGTGGAAAAATAAAGAAAATGTGTAGAATAGAAGATATTTGCTTTTCGAGGGAATAGAGTTTGAAAATTTGAAATTCACCACTGCGCGATGCGAACACGTATTGCACCACGCTTCGGACGAAATGTGAGAAGATTTTTAAACGATAGTTATGATTATTCGATAGCGGAGGAACCATCGCCTGGCCTTCAAGGTCCGCAGGTCTTGCACCCGTGTACTTTTATTTATGGGAGCACGGTGAAGAAAGAGATATTGAAAGTGCGGAGCAATTAGCGCGAGCAATTAATTACGCATTTAAGGAACTGAAATGTCAAAACAGGTTACAGCGTGTATACGCTTCGGTAATCAGACGGGTACAGCTATGCATACTATAACGGGGACAATTTTGCAACGGAAAAAGTAACATTATTTTCTCTGACAACTTTCGAGTCATTTATGTTATTGTTGCACTGTGACATTCTTTACAAACATAATTGTTTACGCCGCTCGATTATATCGTAATAATTATTCCGAGATAAAAAGTTAGTGGAATATTTGGTCTTTATTCTTGAAATTTAGGTCGATATTATTTGAAATAATCCCTCTAGTCCATTTTAATGCGGACACCCTGTATGTCATACTTCAATATTTTCACGATCAATATATCGACACCTCATGTGAACAACATTGTAACTCGTATATGTTTACAGTGAAGTTACAATGTTGTAACTCGTACATGCTTACACTGCAGGTACAATATTGTTCGTATCAAGTGCTGATAATATAATATTGTCCATAAATATTGAGAACCCTAAAATATTGACAATATATGTGCATCTGATTATAAACGTTAATAAAAATTGTAAAACAACTGTTCATAGTACATCATTATATTCACTAACTAAACCATTGTCAAAATAAACTTTATTACGAATTTCATTCATGAATATTTTTAAACAAATTCTTCCATAATACAATAAAATTAATCTTAATATTTTTATACAATTGAATTTGTACAGTTATGGAGTAACACATACACATACAGTAAAATGACAATTTTATTTACCAATGTATAAGTACACATATAAGAAATTATTCAAAAGATTTGTAAATGAATTTAATAAAAATAAAATTAAAGAATCTTTTGTAACCTTAAAAGGTGACAAAAAGATACTAGGAGTACCGCATATACAATAAAGTAAAAAATCAGTCCATCAATAAAATATCGAAACGATACGCAAATGAATTAAAAAAGAAAAAAACAGTTTACGAAAGGGAGTATAAGGTTGAAAAGTGACAGAAAAGTTATTGGACAATTTAATATCTGAAAGGCACGAATGCAAGCACACGTGCGCGCGCGAGATCGCTCGGTTGCTCGCGCGAGCGTATCAGCGTGGCTGACTGTGTGTTACGGGGAGGCTGTGACTCATCCTGCGGGAGAGGGAGAGGTAGAAGGAGAGGGAGAGAGAGAAGGAGAAGGAGACGGGGGAGAGAGCGAGTCCTGTTCCCGTGGCAGGAAGCACCGAGTGGGGGCGGGGATCGATATATCGACTCGAGAAACGTTCCTGCCGCTAGCAGGACTGCGTAGATTCAAGGTCCTCTTTTTCTCTATCCTCTTTGTCTCTCTCCTTTTTTCTCTCTTTTTCCCTTGCTACAACAATCACCGAGTCTTTCCGTAGCCGGGGAACAAATGCGCGCAAAACTGTAAATTCCGCCCATTTCCAGCTCCATGCTGGAATTTCGTCCTGAAATCTTTTACCGCTGCTGCTTTTTTCTTCTCTTTCTTCCTTGGGAGGGATCGAAAATTTTTGGCTTTTGTGATTAGTTTTCAAGGTTGAATTGCAGCTTCGGATGTATTATGGAATTTCTTAAATTTGGAATTTGGGGATTTTGGAATTTTTAAATTTTTAAATTTTTTATATTCTGGGATTTTTAAATTTTCAGATCTACAAATTCCAAAACTTTCAATTTCTTATATCACCAATTCTTAAATTTGCAAGATTTCAAGTCTAAATTTCCATATTTCTAAATTTTTGTGTCCTCAATCCTCAAATATGTAAAATTTTCAATACTCCAATTTTCTAAGTACATCAAATACAAAATTAAAAAATTCCCAAATTCTCAAATTTGTAAGTCTAAATTCTAAAATTCAAAATTTTGTATATCTCCATATTTCAAAATTCTCAAATGCCTTATACCCAAATTTCAAAATTTTCAACTACCCTATACCCTTTGAAAATCCGTAACTACCCCATTTACAAACTCGTCAAACTCCCCATTCCCAATTTTCAACTGCAGTAGACTAAAACGTGTATACCTAAGTAAATATCAACACCGAGACGGAGTAAATATCAATAGGTACATTTGATACGAGTTGACGAGTAAAAGTATCGATGCATCGGGCAGTATCGATTGAGCCCTAAAAACGAGTTAGGGAGAAACGTAAAGCTGAGCACGAAGCCTCGTAACACCTTGTTTTCTCGACTTTCCTCCGTTTCCGGTTCTTTCCATCCTCGTTCCGAGTTTGCCCGGTGTTCTCGTTCCCGCGGCTGTCCTATACGTTGCTCGCGTCACTTTCACCGTTTCCCTTTTGTTTCCATGCTCGCTTTCGCTGGTTACGCTGTCGCGTCGCGACGCGACGCGTCGGGACACTTATCGGGGAACCTTGGCCGTCACCAATGCCGACGCTTCCGGTTTGCAACATCGAATTACTCCCTTGTTCCACGAATTCAAAAACGAACACCTGACCGCCGTGCCTTTTCTCTTCCGAAACGAGAAAATTGTTACTTCTTTTGTACTCTCGGTGATCGATTACGGTGAAAGGCATTGACGTGTCTTTTTGAACAACTGTAAGCACTTTTTGTATGTCTTTATTGCGAAATTTTTGCTGTTTCATGGACACCGAAGGGTAGTCAATTTTGTTACAGAAAAATTTGAAATTTTTACGTTGCTACACATATCTGAACAACGAATCTGCAGACTTTTTGGTGATCAATTTTCTAATCTAATAATTTAAAGAATTCATATATTTGAATAACAGGTTGCAAATTCGAAAATGTAGAATGTCCATATTTTTGTATCTTAACGTCTAAATTTGCAAGTTCCCTTTCTACGTTTCGAGAATGTGACCAGTTCGAGATTTCCCTAGACATAAACCTGTTCGTAAAGGGTCGAATGATGGACAAGAAGCCTTGAGACATTTGTTGACAGTGTGAAAGGAAAAATGCGTACAAGCTTTTCCCTCGTTTTCGATCAACCCCTGAATCTATTAAACGACCAATGGAGGCAATAACGCAGACCACGTACCAGCGTCAAAGTATTTTGCATTTTTCAACTGTAATTGCATGTCGTATAGAAGGGTGACCCACCTTGTAATTAGGTGCACGTGAACGGTTGCACGTGCATGCGTATCGCGGTACTGTTCTGTTCGCGACAACCGTTTCTGAATCGGTGAAACGCTGCGTAACCCGTTCCCTTTCTTCGATTCTTCGAAATCTACAGTATACCCTTGTTATATTGCCATCTATATTAATGCGCATTTGCATGCACATTAGAAACGTTTTGTTTATTTGCGTGTTGCATTACCGTGAAGTACATCATCATACGCTGTATTATCCTGCGTTATATCGTCACGATTCGTAGTTACGCTCATTATATTGCCATATGTCGTATCATTGTACATTACTCCACTACATGCTGTATTACTTTGCGTTATATAGCCGCATATCATATTACTTCGCGTTGTACAGCCATGTAGTGTTTCCTCGCGTTATATAGCCGCGTGTCATGTTCCCTCGTGTTGTATAACCGCGTATCATATTAACTCGCGTTATATAACCACATTCGGTATCATCTCGCGTTATATCGCCATGTATCACATTTCCTTATATTATTATATTGCAATTTCTTATATCGCCGTATCGTCAGTTTTTACCACAGCGATATTGTATATGAAAACTTTTAGTCGAACCAAGATATTGGTAATTTCACGAATGTTCCGCTTTTACATCCCCCTCCGTGGCAATATATCGAGGGATTACCGTGTAAAAACGTATCGACGCGATGAAAATTTGTCGTCGGAAGCTAATGGAGTCGTCACCGTTCACCGGTACTCGTCGTTACTTCCCCGGAATAAAGGTAACCACGATCGTTACACAAAATTACCGACTTCCTCGGAAACGGGAGGGTGAAAAGCATCCAGAGAATTCTCAGGGATCGATCACGAAGCACGTGAATCCGTGCAAGTTAAACGGGTTGAATCGAACCGGCAGAGTTTCGCATTGATATCGTCGATGGCTAATTCAGCTGGCCATTGTGCCGAGATCCTTGCAACGAAGTGGACGATAATGAGCTTAATTGTTCGACGAGTCAATGATTTCTGAACAAGAATTGCTTCGTTATGAATGCTACTTATTTATAGGCTGTTTCTCCGGCTAAAGTTGTGTCGTCGGTATAAATACCGTATTGTGTCCGATTGTTTAGACGAACAGCTATATGTATCTGAAATTCGATATTTCACTGTCTCGAATTAGATTTACCGTTCGCGTATAAAAAGCTACTAAAGCTGCCGCTATTCAGAAACGGACGTTTTGTCCGGTTTAAATTAGAGTATATGTGGCCATTGAAGTACAGCTTCATCGGTACGTAATTTGCAGAGTTCAGAAATATCTTTGACCATGTAAATGGGATTGCCTAAATATATCCTTTGTTTCACCTATGAATAAAGCTTCGCGGAATATAGTTTATTTTAGGACGCATGTATAACGGCGGAAAGAATTTTTCTTGTCAAATTTATCCCCTGAACGAGATACCAGAGTCATCTATGTTCTTTCCAATAATGATTTTATATTACTTCCGCAGCCCGACTTTTTGGAACGTTCCGCGTTAAGAAGCGTTAGTACAGTATTAAAACGGTGATCCATTACTAGTTGTTTACTTTTTTAATATCGTACCCTGATCAATTTTTCACATACGTACATATAATTTATACATTCATATGTTCTCGAAAATGAATAAAAAAATGAATTATTTTTCCCCATAATAATATGGGTTCGTTGAAGTAGCGTAACTGTGTCTCCATGATGGTGCAACGATAAACGATGGAGATATTCAAGTGATCCCGTTTGCGATCCACCCTGTATCGTCGGATCACGCGTTTAACTGTAACACGTGTTGTCCAAAAGAACCTAGAAGTCACCAATGACCCGTTTCTTCCGCGATCGAAGCGTGCCAGCAATAACCATTCACATCCACGAGCAGCGAACCGGTCTCTGGAGCGTGTAATCAGCGTCGCCGAAGGCGAGACTCGCGCTAAATGTTGTCTCGTGGCGTAAACTGTGGCCGCGGTTTACCGGGGATTACGTGGATGCGCGAAACCCCCTGAAGGATGTAATCCGGCTAGATTCGCCATATCGATTTTGAATGTTGTGTGCACGCTTCTCTCCGTCATAAGGGTGCGTTTAACCTTAGCGACCGAATGCACGCTGTTTATTTCCTACATTTTATTCGCATCGTGAAAGATTGTTTTAACGATAGGAATTATCAGACGCATTGATGCACTTTGATTTAGATTGACGGGATTCATTTCGACGCGATTGAATACGGTTCAATTTTATAGGATTCAATTCGTCGTGATTCAACACGATTTAATTTTATTTCATTCAATTCTACATGATTCAATGTGCGATGTAATTTATTACAATTTCACACAATTTGATTCTAGCTGATTCAAGTCTACACTATTCGTTTTCAAGTGACTATTCGACACAATTCAATTCTACTTAACCCGGTGCTACATGATTCAATTCCACTCGACTCTACGATTCAGTTCGATACAATTCAATTTCACACAATTTGAAATTGATTCTACATCAATTTCATATGTTTTAATTCGACTCAGATTTCATGCGATTCAATTCGTCGCAATACATTGTTTACTTTGACATGATTCAATTCGAACCAATTCACCGATTTCTTCTAATAGTTACATAGTAAGGATAAAAGTAAGTTGCAGTATAATGCAGTTATTCGAGGAATGTATGTATTTATTGCATGTGTTTACATAGATCTGTGCAACGCGTACAACCGAAACGTTTGTGTGCACTCGTTTCCGTGTTTACGAGCAAAAATACGTAGACAGTTCTGTAGTAGGCATTTAAACGAGCACGAACGAACGGTCGTTTCATCTAAACTACTCTAAACGCACCCTAATGCGTCAGCCACGCGTCTCCCTGGCTGGGTTGTCTCCTTTCGGCGTGCGTACTCGCGCGTAGACGCGCGCATTTCAAACGCGAGCGTGACTCATGCTGGCTGCGCGTGTGTGTCGACCAACACAGCTCTAACGCTAATACTCGCGCGTATTTCTGCATCGTGCGACCTTGCGCGCGCATTATACGCGCGTTTACACGCTCCCACGGTGGTGCTATCGCGATTCATGCTGTTCAACAAAAGTTATCTCAAATATCAGGTAGAAAAACAACGAATAGAACCAGTCTTCTGCACGATAGGTATATTAGTCAATTACTAGTTGGCAGGATTTTCTTCGTATTTCAAGAAATTTGGGAATTGAAGGGTAAATAGGTGAATGTATAAATGAAATAATTAATAGCTGCGTAAATAAATTAGTTAAATAAATGATAAATAAATAACCAGATAAATAAATGAACAAATAGATAAATGGAATTGTAAATAGATAAATGAAGTAATAAGTAGCTGAATAAATGAATAAATAAATGAAATATTAAGTACGTAGATAAATAAATAAATAAAATAATAAATAAAGAAATAAATAAATGAATGAATGAATAAATGAAGTAATAAATAACAAAATAAATAAATAAATAAATAAATGAAATAATAAGTATATAAATGGAATAAAAAATGAGTAAATAAATATATAAATTAATAGTACAAATAAATACCTAACTAACTAAATAAATAAAGAAGCGTAGTGAGTAGATAAGTAAATAAATGAATGAGTAATTAGTAATGAATAATGGAAAATAAATGAATCAATTAATTAGATGAATGAATAATGAAAAATAAATGAATATACAATAAACTTGTGCTTAACCTCAACGCACCGAACGGCAGCATGGTGAACCGTGTACATTTCATGGTGTAGCACGTTCACAAAATGGTTGCATACCACACTTTGTAGAACATTTTAAATCGATTCGCCCGATAACGATCGATTCGGGATCCAATAATGGGACTCCGATGGGTAGATTGAATTTTTCGACTTTGAGGGAAATGACGTTTGATCGTTAATGGCTTTTGAGATGGTTTCTGAAGAGATGTTTGAGAGGTTAATGGGATTGGGCCGATGGTGGACTCGTTGAGGGTTCGTTTGTTTGACTTGGATGGGAACAGCCGACTTTTTCATCGTGTTTTTCTCAATGTTACCGTAACGAGGGATTATTTTTCACTGTGTATACAACTGCATCGTCAAAAATTTGGTACTCAGGCAAATCCATCGAAATTTTGATTTCTCGATAGGAAAGTTATGAATTTAACATCTGTTTCGAATTTAACTAACACGATCGATATAAAAGAACAACAATTTTTGTTATGATTTATTATTATCGAAATATCAAAGGTGATTAGATTAAATTTAATCCTGCTGTGATATTCACGATTTTAAAACCATTCAGATTTTAGTGTAGATCGAAATTCATTGATTTTCCATAAATATTTATATATCGAATTCTGTAGCAGCATTAACGTACAACGAAACATTTATTTTTAACTAAAAGCTGGATTCATCGAGAGTTCATTAATTTCCTAAAACGCTGACTGACAACAGAATGTTCTGACATACGGTTTTCAGCTGGTAATGCAAGTCATCGACATATTACGTAGCAAAGTTTCTTAGAAACTCGTTTAGGGTTGGAAACTTTATGATACTTATTACAAACGTATTGTCCAATTAAGACTCGAGGTAATCAGTGAGAATCGCTACTATGTTCTGTTTTTATGGATATCTGAAACGCAACAATTTATAAGTGTAGTATTATACGATTCAGAGATGCTTATCGTGAATAATGTTGAAAAGATAACAAAGTTTTCTGTACTTCCGTTGGCAATAAAAAAAACGTGTAATAACACAAATGAACAACTTCGTGAAATTATAAAATTCTAGGTTTCTACATTCGTAAACTCCTAAATTATCAAATTCCTATATTCAAAAATTTTTAAATCCTCAAATTAATACATCCACAAGTTCCTAAATTTCCAAATTTCGATAATTCCAAATACCTAAATTTCCACTTCCTAAATTCCCAATTCCTAAATCCCCAATTCCTAAATTCCCAAATTCCAAAATACCCAATTCCTAAATCCCCACTTCCTAAATTCCCAATTCCTAAATCCCCAATTCCTTAATTCCCAAATTCCTAAATTCCCAATTCTTAAATCCCCACTTCCTAAATTCCCAATTCTTAAATCCCCACTTCCTAAATTCCCAATTCCTAAATCCCCAATTCCTAAATTCCCAAATTCCAAAATACCCAATTCCTAAATCCCCACTTCCTAAATTCCCAAATTCCTAATTTCCCAATTCCCAAACTTCCACCTACAAAAATCCCGCAGTTCTCAAATCTCCGCTCTCCAGCTTCTCAAATTTCTCGAACTTCCAAATCGTACCTGAAGTTCCTAAATTCCCACAAGTCCAATGTCCACTCTCCCAAATTCCCAAACCTCCGAATTCCAACTCATTCACCCGATATCGCAACACCACCCTCGAATCTTCCCAAAACCCACCCTCAAAATAAAAGTGACAACTCCGCAACATAAAACACGTCCGAGTTGAAGAACGCTAAGAAAAACGAACGCGGAGGAAATCGATTTTGGCCACGTGTACTCCATCGCGAATTCATTTGGTCGGGTGGATAGGAAGTAAAATACGGTCCGTTGACGGACAAAATATCGCGGATGGAATTGGGCGGAGAACGTTTTGTCGCGTTTCCACGTAGCCGTTTTAAGGGTCGTCGGTTTTTATCGAGAGAATTCGCGAGGAATTTGGTCGGACGGGGGGTGTCTTGAGTTTCCCTTTCACGGGATTGACGCGCGAACTCAAGGTCTTGCCTTGGCTTCAGGGTCGGTGCCACGGTCTAACCGAGAGAGAAAGAGACCGCGAGAGAGAGAGAGAGAGAGAGAGAGCAGGCTCTCGTCGAGTCTCTCTCGCACGCTTGTATCGATCCGACTGGCTGCCGGATGTAGTATCTTCGACGCAAACGCAAAACCGAGCGAAAAGGTGAATGCAAACGCGAAATTAGACACGCGGCGCACACGTCGCCTGCAAAAATTCGAGGAACAACAAATACGTACGCGTTAACTGCTTGCAAAAACGCACCACGCTATGTTTATGATAGTGTACAGGGTACAGAGTAGATTTATACAGTGGATTTTAGAGTAGATTTATAGGGAAGATTTATTTGTAGAGAGTATAGATATATTAGCTTTGTATATGGTATACAATATATATTATACATATTGTGGTATACTATAGAATATAAACATATAGTGGTATACAATATATATACATACAATGCTATACAACACATGTATACATATGGTGGTATACATATATTATAATACACTGTACATATAATATAGTAGCTTTATAGATAGTATAGATCCATAGAGAGCACAGAGACTATAGAGTGTGTAGAGAATATCGAAAGTATAGAAAATACAGATCTATAGAGAGTATAAAGTGAAGTACAGAGAGTATGGAATATAGATAATATAGATCCATAGAGTGCATACACAATATAGAGAATAGAAAACATATAAAGAGCACAGAGAGTGTAGAATAAAGACAGTTCAGGGATGTATAGAGTACAAAGAGTATACACTTACATAGAGAGTATGAAGAGTGCAACACGTATTGAGAGCATAGAAATATCCAAGTTACTAAATATCAAAATTATCAAATTTCTAAAATTACAAATTTGGAATTCATCAAGTATTAAATATTTCACCAAATCCAAGCTTGTAAGCAGTGTGAACGATGTGACAAGAACAGCATACAAAGAGTCCTCTAATTTCTGTATCAAATTTAACCCATCCTTAGAAGCTGTAATACCGTGTAACTATAACACTTTGCCATAACCTCCAACGATACAAATCCACATGATAGTGACAAGAAAAGCGTAGAAAACGAAGAGTGCTCTAATTTAATTCCTATATCAAATGAAGATCCTTGCAAGCTATAATACAACATAACACTATAACACTATGCAAAATTAGAAGAAAATGAAAGTATCAAGAAAATCCTATAAAGTTGAAAGAAAACACGTGTGCGAAGGTGTCGCAGACGCTCGTTATTTTCGCGGTGTCCCAAAAGTGCACGTGCTAGCATCGTTTCCTCGTTGCCGGCACACTTTTGCTTCCCGATTCCCCAGCCCGACATTCGGCCACTTTTAGATCCTTTTTTTTCTCGTCGGATGCGCTCGCTACCGGACTCGTACACACGTTCTGGATGGAGCAGGTAAAAAGGCCCTTACAGCTGTCTGACAGCTGCCGCCTCTGTCCTATATACATACAAGATCAACCGCCCTGCTATCCCGGCACTCACACGAGCGAACCGGAGTCCACACACGCGTGCAAACTTTCCGTACGCGCGCACACTGCTCGAAATATGCAGTCTCTCGCGGTGCACGTGTGCGAGCTCGCGAGCGGGCACACAATGCGTGACGAATCGTCGCCGGGGCTCATCGCGGGCATAACGGAATTAGTGGAGCATCGTTTCATCCCTTTTCTACGATTCTATACGGACCCCCTACTCGTCATCTATCCTTGCGAAATCATCCGAATCGACACGCTCCATATATTATTCTCGAAACTGATTAGATTTTTCGACAAGGAAAATTTATTGCGTTGTTGGTGAGAGAGTTGCCTGAGGTTACGTATTAGATTTTTAAATTGCTATTTGAATTCTCTTTTATAAATTTCCAATTCTACTAAATTCCCAATTTCTAAATCTCCAATATCTAAATCCCCAATGTCTAAATCCCCATCTCCTAAATTTCCAATTCCTAAATTCCCAATTCCTGCATACCCCATTTTCCTAAATCCCCACTTCCTAAATTCCCAATCCTCCTAAATTCCCAATCCTCCTAAATTCCCAATTCCTAAATCACCAATTCCTAAATCCCCAATTCCTAAACCCCCAATTCCTAAACCCCCAATTCCTAAATTCCCAATCCTCCTAAATTCCCAATTCCTAAACCCCCAATTCCTAAATTCCCAATCCTCCTAAATTTCCAATTCCTAAATCCCCAAATTCCCAAAATCGAAGAAGACTCGATCGAAGTTTAGATTAAAATTGCTCCAATATCGTAATTTTCGACTAGAATATATTTTGTTAATTACTGGTAACGAGTACACTGAACTATATGCGATCATTAAAGAAGAGATAGGGCTTATCGAAACTGGTCGATAGCATGATTCTCTAACAATAAGCATGTCCTATTTATACAGATATTTCATGTATCGATGATTTCGTAGTTTTGTAATTCTCGTGATATCAATGTTCGTGACAGCTCGTTCGATTCTCGACGAGAATGGAGAAACTAGCACGCATAAATATTCGATTGTCCTGAAACTGGTTTGTGGATTCGAAACCTGAGGAACAGAGGAGGTTCGATGGATCCCGAAGGCTAGGAAATCTTTACTGAAAATTCGGACAGTAATTGATTTTCAACTTTTAACAAAAATTCGACAACTTCTAACAATGATCAATGACAACAATACTTAGTAATGATCAACAATGATCAACAGTCATCAACGATGATCAACAATGATCAACAATAATGAACAATGATTATCAGTCATCAGTAATGATCAACAGTGATCAACAGTTACCAACAATTCATCAACAGTCATCAACTTTTCATCAACAGTTCATCCACAATATCAACAGTTATCATCAAATCATCAACAATTATCAACAGTCGTCAGCAATGTTCAACAATGACCAAGAATGATGAACAATCATCAATCACAATTATCATCAGTGATGAACAATAACGAACAGTGAGCAGCAAGTATCAAGAATGTTCCACAATAATGATCAACTATAAACAGTGATGAAGCAACATGATCAGAATCAGCGAAGAACGAAACATAGTATAATGCAGAAGATATCGTTGACATATCAGATAGATGTACTTCACGAAAGCACGTTTCCGAGACGTGGCAGCTGGTCCTTTGTCACGGATCAAGGAACATCGGCGACTACTCGATGGACGAGAACGAAGAAGGAGACGAAAAGTCGAAAGGAACGAACAGGCCGAACAATGGAGCCGGACCGTGTCGGGATCGAGTGAGACAACGACGCGGGAATTATGTCGACAATGCTGCTGATTGCCGGTTCATTATGACGTCATAAAAGCGAATCTAGTTGGTACGGTATGAGCGTACCGCTGACGATGAAGGATAATCGGTGCCGAGGCGTGCGGGCCTTCGATTCGCCAAGTTCACCGTAAACAGAAATCTTTGCGATCCTGCGGAACCACGCTTTCCGACCGCGCTTATGAAAAGCGATTTAACGAACGTGAATCGCGACGTGCACTGCATATTTTCATAATCTTAGTTTTCAAGATTGTTCAATTTGTACAAGTTCAAATTTTGAACTCTTTAGTTTTCCATTTTCTAAAATTCTATATTCTTCAAACTTACAGTTCCCAAAATTTCCAATTATCGAATCTTAGAATTCCAAATTTCGTATTATCGATTCCCCAACTTCCCTAGAATTTTCCTTTATTAAATATTTCCCAACACTTTTCAAATTCCCCTAGATTTCGAATTCGCAAGATCTCAGGTGCTCCAAATTACTACATGCAAATTCCAATTTTCTCCCATTACAGAATTCCCCAAATTCCCTAGATTCCAAATTCCCCGAATTCACCATATTCTAAATTTCCCAAGTTACAAATTCCCCGAATTCCCCCAATTCCCTAGACTCCGAATTCCCCAAATTTCCTAGACCCCGAATCCCCCAAATTCCAAATTCCCCAAATTCCAAATCCCCCAAGTTCTAAATCCCCCAAATTCCAAATCCCCCAAATCCCAAATTCCCAAATTCCAAATCCCCCAAATCCCAAATTTCACAAATTTCAAATTCCCAAAGTCCAAATTCCCCAAATCCCAAATTCCCCAAATTCTAAATTCCCAAATTCCAAATTCCCCAAATTCCAAACCCCCCAAGTTCTAAATCCCCCAAATTCCAAATCCCCCAAATTCCAAATCCCCCAAATTCCAAATCCCCCAAATCCCAAATTCCCAAATTCCAAATCCCCCAAATCCCAAATTTCACAAATTTCAAATTCCCAAAGTCCAAATTCCCCAAATCCCAAATTCCCCAAATTCTAAATTCCCAAATTCCAAATTCCCCAAATTCCAAACCCCCCAAGTTCTAAATCCCCCAAATTCCAAATCCCCCAAATTCCAAATCCCCCAAATTCCAAATCCCCCAAATCCCAAATTCCCCAAATTCCAAATCCCCCAAATCCCAAATTTCCAAAGTCCAAATTCCCCAAATCCCAAATTCCCCAAATTCCAAATCTCCCAAATTCCAAATCCCCCAAATCCCAAATTCCCCAAATTCCAAATCCCCCAAATTTCCTGCTTCCCCAAATTTCTACTTCCTCAAATTCCTGCTTCCCTAAATTTCAAATTCCCAAATTCTCCAACTTCCAAATTCCCCAAATTCTAAATACGCGAATGATGTTCACGATCTCTAGTAACAATCTCAGCAGCTACACGTCTTTTTCAAGCTTGTACAACGGTGATACGTTCGAACGACATGTTCGATGTCATTTAATTCCACAGTCGAAGAAAAGGTCTGCGTTCATTATTTCGATGTGAAAAGCGTTCGGTACACAGTTACGTAAGTCGTATTGCAACCGGCGCAAGAAGGGGTGTGTGACGAATGAGGGTACGATCGTAAGGAGACATCGCGAGCCGCTTGACAGGTGATAGAACGAGGAGTTCCGACAGAAATCACGGCCAAAGAAACGGGAAACGAGTATCGCTGCAAGGAACATCACCGATCGAACAACGACCATGCACGCTGGTGATCGTAAAACAAACCCGAGTTAAAATTATACGCAACTTGCGAAGAAAACTTGCGAGGATCGTCACGGTTCTCGGTTCTTACAAAAAACAGACTCGCAACTCATTTTTTTTACAAGCTGCGCTAATCGCGTATGCCTTTATTGATGACAGTATTATCAGATACCTCTTCTGAAAATAACAGAGGTGAACTTGTATGACTTTTTATTCGTAAATATAATTAGTATGTTTCTATCGTGTTAAAAAATGTATAAGTAAATGTATATTTATTTGTAAAATATATTTGTAAATCTAATCACGTGACATGTGACTAATTACGATGTCGATACGAAATCGACAAGTGAATCGTAAGAGTTAAAGAAACGTGGAATGAGAGTACGATTTAATTTGGCTGTTTCTCGATCGCGAACGGGACGCCGGGTGTGCGGCAACGCGTAAGCACACTTACGTATGATTTATTTGCACCATGGGACACCATGGCACGGACCGGCCGTATAGTAGTCGAGGGAGAACGCAGAGGCGGCTGACACACTCGACTTGAAATTGCTCGCGCGAAAATGGAAGGGCTTTCGAATCGCCGCTCTTAATTGACCCATTTGTACTAACACCTCCATGATTAAAAACATCCAACGCATCCACGTGAACTTTCATTTTCGACTGCAACTAATTAGGCTTGTCATTCAAATTCTGAACTTAAAATTTGTGATTCCTCTCGAATTTCGTTACTAATTTTATTATTGTGGAATATTGTATATCATGTGTGGATTTCTCAAGCTTAAATATTATCTTCATGAAAATGATGCAATATGTGATATACTCAATCTTTGTATCTTTCATTTTTAATCCCTTGTCGAGTGTAGGTCGACATTTCTGTTGGATCTTATAAATTATTCGGATAGATGAATATGTACAGGAACATTTTGAACAGAATGTGTACATGTTCATTAATATAATTTCTATAAAATATCAAGTTGAATAATATCAGACCAAATTTTTATTAAATTACACTTGAGATATGAAAGTGAGTGTTGATCTTAAGAATAGTATACAATATAAATAAGTTTAAACGTACAACGCGAAAATTTCAGAAAATTATTATTCCATGAATTCGTAAGAAAAGTTACAGGAACGATAAGTTCAACGAAAGAAAGTGCAATAAATCCTGCTGCATTTATCTACGAATTTGATTTTTCCTCTGTAAATTGACACAAAGCTATATAGAATAAATGTTGAATGGTAAATTTATTCCATTGTATCTGCCTATTAGTCACAGTCTCCGAACCGATAGGAGCCACATTGTGGAAGTGTACGCGGTGAGTTCATCAGCTGGGGTCACCGGTGACTCAGACTCGGGAAAAATCGTTAGGACTCGTGTTTACTGAAAAATCGTTGCGACTTATTTTGCAACCAATTCACCGATTACGAGCTAAGCGCAATTATATCAAATCAATTACTTTCGCAATATTTTGTTAAAACTCTTATCGGCTACTTGTTAGTCTGCTTCGCTAAAACGGTCGCTACTTTCAGGTCATATGGCGTGTATTAAATACTACATTCGTCGAAGACGACGCAAACAACGTGCGTCAAATAAAGAATTTCAAAAGATACAAGCAAAATTTTGAACACGCATTATCATGTATACATGAGAACAGTGATAATCTTAAGATGTACCCGAAATCTCATAGATCAAATCGTCTCTTGTCGCCCGCAATCGAGCCCATCAATCTGACCGCGAGAATTTGACAGTGAAATCCCGTTTAATGGCTCGAAGCTCGTCAAAGGAGCAGGAACATCGATCCGACGTGATCTCGGAACAGCCAGGAGTACGAACAACAATACCGATTTTAATTTCGTCCAAGTCGATTCGGCGTGCAACGACGTAAGCCACGGCTAATTCCAATTACGAGTGGCCATTAGTTTTATTCGGAAGGAAAATCGGGTCAGAGGTTGCCAGCCGACTGTGTGTGCACGTTCGTTCCCTTTACCCTGCTGATTCCCCTCGCTCACGCTAATCGATCCTACCATGCCACTACCTTGATTTATGTTGCACGCTAATTACGCTCATTTACATGAGGATAGATCAAGCTCGCTCCAATTAGATCCGCTGTACCGATTGACGCGCGTGCACACTCCGATCGTTCGCGATAATCCCCATAGATCGATACTGATTTTGGATTATGGATCGTTTGCTTGATGACGGACGCACTGAGATCATTTTTTAAGAGGTTTCGATGAGGGTTGATCTTTTGACGCGGTGGGTTGGGGGTTGAGGTCGTCGTTTGGAAATTTGGTAATCTGGAAATTTAGAAACGTAATTTAACAATTTGAAGATTCAAAAATTTATGAATAAATCTCTCAACATAATTTACTAAGAATAAGTGTACATAACTATTCCTCCCAATCCAAATGCGACCTGTCCCGGTGTAATATAAAATAATCAGTAGCATTGAACATTTACGAGAGTGGTAGTGTCATAAATAGTCGAAACATAAAAACGAGATCGGGCAAAATTGTGAACAATGCGAGGCATTAAGGGCAGTGTCGAAACCCCCGTGGCGCGTAGCCGTCGAGAAGGCATCTAACCCCGTGTATCGTGACAGAAAAGGATCTCCCATGGTAACCATAGTAACAGTACAAACACGATGGCTGACGAGCTTCCGGTTTCGCCGCGACAGCAGCTGCGAGGATCTAGTTTCTAGGCCTGCATCGGTCGGCACAACCACTCTACGAACGAACGCAAGAAAAGAAAGACGGAATAATGGAAAAGAATCGATCAGCCTCCATGGAATCGTACTTTTCCGCTGGTTGCTGTTTGCCCAGCTTCTCGGGGCCGAGCCAGTGATTAATGTTTACCGCGAAATCGAATTGCAAGCCCTAGGCTTTAATGAAACCGGGCCCTGCCGTTCCTAGCTATCGATTCTTCCACTGAAAGGGTAGGTAACCTTACACGTCACAGATTCGGTTAACGACTGGGGCCCTTTCTGATTGTAAAACGGCCAAATCCGATTACACCTCGATTTTGTAAGTTTTCGGCTGCAGCTATGCTGTTACGGTGCCCGCCGCGATGCTATTCTTCGTCGCCATCTTTCACCCCGGCACGCTCGAAGGCTCCACAATTTACACTCGGATGTTCAATTCTTAGGGCGACTGAATTATTTACTTTTGAATATTGGGTTTATTCCAACTTCTCATCTTCAAGTTTTTAAGTTAACAACTTTTTGATTCTTCGCAGACTTTTAAATTGTCATGTTTAAGCGAAAAATACAGAAATTCTGAAAGCCCGTGAAAAAATATAAAAATTCTCAGAATTTATAATACAAAAACATATTATTTCCTCTTTTCACGTATACAAGAAGCAATATTTTAAACTACACCTACCATCTTAACTCTTCGATAAAAACTTTTAAAACTTCGACCACACTCTTATATTCCAAAATAGAATAAAATTATTATCGTTAAAACGTGAAAATAATGTTCATTAAATGTTGAAAGACGTACGACGACCACCGAGATTTGGCAAGACACGTTATCGATTTTCCCCGAGAACGAGTCACATCTGGGGTCGCACGGTACCCCTCGCAATCGGTTAATCCGTCGGTCGTCGATGATTTATCAACGATCAATATTAATTCGTGTAAGTGTGGTCCAGCGAATCGATTCGTTCACCGTTTTCGAAATAACGCGCGGGATAATATAATGGTCGTCTGGGATCGGTCGACAACTGTTGTCCCGAACCGGACAGATGTTCTCCGTTTCGTGAGTCGAACGGAGGCTGAGTGAACCGAAACGAGCACGTGTGGAGGAAATCCATTTCCTTTTACGGGACTCGTGGAAAACGAGCCAGGAATCATCGAGGAAACGCAGATGCGACCGGATGTTTATTTCGATCGCCAGAATTCCGTGGCGCCGTTCGAGAACGGCTCGTCGCGACCAACGTAAACATTGTTCCTCCTAATTTCACGTGTTCGGGGCTTCCTGTGATTTTTCACTGTTATGGGGGTGAGGGTAGCTCTTGGAGCTGGTATTAATCCTTTACACTCGAAGGTATTGATGGATAGGTTGCTATTTTTCGATAGGTTACTCTACAATTTCTTGACTGAAAAATTTGGTGCTTTTTTTCGAAGTTATTTCTGTATTATTAACTGTAACTATTTCACCCTGTCTACACACATGTATAATACTAGAGTTAGTTACTCAATTAGATTTACTGCATTTTACTTTGTTAAAAAATGCACATATTTTCTTTTCTGTACTTGATATAATGTTAATTATGCCGGTAAAGAAAAATAAAATCTGAACAGACGTAACTGAAAAGGGACAAATAAAATAGTACTAATTACGGGAAGAAAATGAATAATCTCGAGTAGTTAATAGAAGAGTGCCGCGTTCAATTTAGCACGGGTGTCAGGAGCAACTGATCTTCTCCCATTGTTAGAGCAGCTGTCTACAATTATTATATTTCTGACCTGGGTCTCTCTCTCTCTTTTCTTCTCTCGTTAGCCCCTCCCTCCATATAGTACCGATTACCCGAGATATACCTGGCCTTTTGTTATTCCCGCGCTAGCATTTTGCCCTAGAATCGATCACAAGCATCGAGCTCGTCCTTTTTGTCATGTTAAACGGATTAGGATGCGTCCTGTGTTGGCCAAATCGTGCTTCTATCGTATTATCTAGATTTTCGCCTAACTTTTTACGTCCACCATTTCCAAAACGTTGCGGTACATGCTATAGCCTGATAATTAGATCGGTCGTACACATGTGAACCTTTATACAATATTTCAGTAAAGGTTCTTTTTTATACATCAATAATTAAAATGAGTAAATATAAGAGTGTTTTAAAATAGAAGAAAACTAAAATGTTTCAATATATGTTTCGAAAACAATAATAATTAATAATGATTAAATTATGAACGTTTCTGGAATCAAAGTAAGTAAGTTTGCAAAATAAATGTTCAAATATAAACGTTCTTAAAATAAACGTAATTATAACGTTTACACGTATACGTTTACAAAATAAGCATAATCAAAATGTTTAAATATAATTAATTTTCCTCCGTCTTGATATAGCCTTTCCCCGTAAGCTTCGTGTCTCGTAAAAAGAACACCGAGTCGCAGAGATTTTCCAAGATGCATCTGGGAGGCGAGTTCCCGGGCGCGTGAAAAAGCACGGGATGAAAAAAAAGAAGGGAGAAACGACAGCGAGAAAGAAGCGTTTTGGTGGTCGAAGCGTAGACCGTTACAGGCTCGGCATCGCAGACAATGCCGGATATTTTTATAGCGATTCGCGACGGCAGCTACATCAACACGACCGGTTTTCCACTCCGCGTTTGAACATCTGCCGCCTCGGTTCACGCGCGTCTGCGCCTGTCTGCTGCGTGCGCGTTTATGTACGAATGCGCCTGCGCGTCCGTGTGTGAGTGCGCGTGCGCGTACACCGCGCATGCGCGCGTGAGTGCACGCAACACCGTCGCGTCACACGCGTCCTCGTGCAGCCCCGAGAGACGCGAACGAATAATGAAATCGGGGGAAAAGCTATTGTTATGGCGTCCGGTTGCACGCGTCAGAGAACCTAACATCTCCACGCACGTTTTTTCGGGAACTTTATTAATCTCCACGATTTTATTTCTATCGGAAAAGGGCTGAGATCGATGGAGGACTTTTACATTTTTAGGGTAGGTCATAGATCGACTGAGATTAGTCGGGTGATTAGGTTCTATTCAAGTTAGGTTATGGTAACTGATGTTTGATGAACATTTTGTTAATGTTGGATTAGGTTATAAGGTTAGGTCAAGTTAGGTCTTATCATTCATATAGGCTTATATTTGAGTTTGAAAATTCGATTCGATCCCGTTCTTTCTATTTTTCAAACCCAAAATTGTATATTCAGTATTTCTCCTAAAAGAGCAGTTACACTCTAGTTAATTAATATGAACAAAAGTTTCATCGGTCCTGGAGAGTCATGAAATTTCGCAAAGTTTAGGTAATTTAGAAAATCGCGTTCGAATCCATCCCTAGTTAAAACGGTTAGGGTAGTCAGGGTCAGGGACGTTATCCTGCGCTATCAGCGTGTCGTTTTCGCGTCAGACGAACTCGCGCGGTTCGGCTCGTACCGAGGCTGAAACGAAACAGCCAATCAATCAATTCTCTGCCGGTACAATTCTCCCAATGAGATCTGAGTGAATTGCATTAACCTACAGACATACATTACGCGTCTGTGCGCGAGCACGGTGCACCCGAAGGATTGACGATCATGATTATGATGATGATTACGATGATGATGACGCCGTAACGTTGATCAACCAGGTTCCACTGTCTCACGTTCATTTTTGCATTTTTCGCCTTCTCGTTTCGACTTTACCTCGATAATAACGATCTCGACTGCCACCCTTCGATAAATTAAATCGTTATTGCATTCGAAACTCGGAACAACGCCGTACCGAAATTTTCGATTAAAAACGCAGTCGTTTTGTTCTCACGATTAACCATCGGACACGGATTAAGTTCGCGCACTGTATTGAGACACTCGAATTTTTTTATTCGGGAGTGTGATAATGTTTAAAAAGCATGTAATTAGTGGCTATTTCGCGTAATCCGTTCTTCGGCTTGAATAACGTTGCGCCCCCTTTCCTCGGAAGACTGATTACGATTATAATTTCAAATGATTTTCTTGCCCGTACACCATTTCTCGCTTCGAAGCGTTAAAAATGTGACTCACGAGATCTCGGAACTGATGAATTCAATGCTCAATTAAAGGCCCGAGGGGTGAACGTTAAGCACCTAATAACTATATATTCGAATGTTTTATTCATATTCTTATCCACTTTTCTTCTCTTTTTTTTTTTAATTCCATTTTACGAAGATTTATTGCCGCGCGAGATACGTACCCGAAGAAACGTCGATGCTTTCGTATGACGAATGACCCACTTAGTATTTAAGATAAAAATAAATACAGAAGACTGCAAATTTGTACCACGTGATGTACGCATGTTAACCCCTTGCACTTCGACGGCTACGACCGTGACGCGTTCGGGGTACGATTAAACCATTATTATATTTTTAACGCAATTTAGTTTCCTGTTCTATGTTTTAAGCCAGTGTTATTGTACGTAAGTTACGCCAAGTAATTTATATTAATTGTTAAGTCAGATATACATATTAATGTATTAAATATCAAATTTGAAATTTATAGATCTTTTACATAGATGCATAAAATACACAAGTTTTGTATTTTAAATTATATTGTTCACGTAACATATTACGTATGTGACATTTACACTACGTATGTGTATTAAGTTACTGACTTTAAATTACATACATTATTAAATTCAATTTGCGCATATAAAATATCGTTACATTGAAATTAGGAAATAACTTACGAACATTGTATACAACATAAAGCAATAAAAATAAAAAAATTCATTTCCTAATGCAAATTATGAAATTACCTATACATGCAAGTTACCTAAAAACAATAATGGTAAAGGTATAAAAATTGAGTAATTCAGGCAAATTACCGAATTCCGTGAGCAATAAAAGTTAGGAGCGTCTCGCCCACGCAAAAAACCGGTTCGTCGAAAAGAATAACGATAGGTGGAAAGATGGAAGGCGAAACGGGATTGATCGCACGAGACTCTATATATTTTTGAATCGACGTTACGCAGAGACGAGCGTTCGTTAAAATGATAGACTCTTAGAAAATTGCCAGCACTTCCGTCTCCACGACGAATTACCCAATGACGAATCACGTTCAGCATCGCGATCGAAGAACAGCCGCTGCATTATGCACTGGCACGTTTGTCATATGCATACGCTCGCATACGCGTTGCGGATCACGTGGATTTCGAGATCCTAGGGAAGCTTTTCAGTTCGCCTCTCGAACTAGCCTCGACACCCTTCACAAATATTTAATTTGTTGGACGAAACCGGAGTACCAAAATTAATATACATATATTAATATGAAAGGGTCGTACAATCGTTTTAGAACTTGTGATGGAAATTTCGACATGTTCGTTGCGAATATATTTTTCTCTAACAATCATGTAGTAATAGTATCGGAATATACCGTATATCATGTACTACATAATACAATCATATTATAATCATATGTGTATGTACATGCGTGTGTGTCTGAATATACAGTACATTACTGATACAGATTATATGTTATACTGTAACAATATAGAAGATTGAAACTTCATTAGTTACATCAATAATCTCACTAGTTACACTAGTTACCCTGTGTACATATAAATATCTATACATTATATAATGTGTATAAGAGAAGGCCAATAAATACACAAGTGAAATGTTCCTATGAAAAAGATGAAAATTCCACGATGAACACATATCAATAAAAGACGTATCATATAGCGCAATATAAAGTATCGATCCCGAACGTATCGAACAGTTCGGCGATGACTTTACGAGCGAAGATAGCATACTTTACTACATATGATGTTTCGGTCGATGCTATCGAAATTTCGAAAGTTTTATCGCGGCAAATATTTATGTACGACCTTTTTACCTGTGTCAGGTAAGACACGAGATTCGAGCGAGGCCGTCGCGAGTGACCAATAGCTGTAGATAAATTTATGCACGGCAGATAAACCACGCGTGCATCTTCCTTTCTTTTATCGCTAAGCAAAGATTGTCAGGGTATACAGGAATCACGTGCTGTTCGAATATTTTGGACGTAAAAACGCAACGAGTTTTGGTTTTTATTTTGTGGGTTTGGACAATGTTGAATCGATCGAGGTATTTATAATGTTGGAGGTATTCACAAATATTGTTTTGATGTATACTATTACAAATATATGCAGTCATGTATAATTCTGTACTTTTATGATACAGGATATAAATGTATATTAGTTGATGTCTAATTGTGAACTCGTTAATATAGAAAATACAAAATTGTCCAATAAAAAGATGTTTATACGATATAGTAGTCTCCGATTAAAGAAATCGAGAATGAAAGATAAGATCGTTCGAAAGAAGGGATGTAAAATGAAACCCGGTAAAGTTACAGGGTGGAAAGTTGGATCGAGAAGCGAGACAAATCGTCCTCGACGAGGACCCAATTACACGCGACAGCCATCGCATGGAATCCACGCCGACATTTGCATAGGGTTATGAAGAAATTCTTGAGGCAGAGCGCATCATTCGCGAGAATTCGGACGATTTTAATTAAATCCGCCGATAGGTCGAACAATGGAACGAACTGGGCGAAATAGACATCGGAATCGAGACGTTTTCGCTCGAAGAATTCTGAAGGAACATCCGATGGATTCTATTCTTTTCTTCTATTCACGATTACGAGTGGATACATATGCATTCGGGCTTTCGACCGATTTTACGTATTAGCATTGTGTGAAATAGAGAAATTTAGGGATTTGAAATTTAAATATTTCGAGACTTTTGGATATAGGGATTTGACGATTTGGGGATTTGGGATATAGAGAATTACGAATCTAGGGATTTGGGAATCTAGGAAATTTCGGATCTAGGGATTTTCTGGAACTAGGGGCTTGACATATGGGATTTTTCGGATCTAGGGATTTTTGACATTTAGGAATTTTCGGAACTAGGGATTTGGGGATCTTGGGATTTGGGGATCTAGGAATTTGAGGATCTAGTGACCTGGGGATCTAGTGATTTGGGGATTCAGGGATCTGGGAGAATTGGAGATTCGGGATTTGAGATTTTGAAAATTTGGTATTTAAAAATTTCGAATTTAAAAAATTGATATTTCGAAATTTGGAAATCTACAAATATAAGAACGGAGAACTTGTAGAATATGAACATTTCGAAATGAAATGGTTCATAAATTTTGAAAGTTGTAAATTTCTTCTCTATCCCATCATCAATAGCACAATGATATTTCCATATTATCAGAATCTTCTTTTCGCGTCAGCAGCAGTGACGAAGAAAAATCATGATCGCCGTAAATTATCTTTCGTACACCGAAATTTAATGGGCCGTCAATTAAATGCGAGTAACGAAGGTAACGGGAGATAGCAAGATGATATTCGAAGTTTATGCGAAATGTTCATGTAAGATGTCAGAGGCAATTAACTTTTATCAACAAAATTGCGTAGCATTGAAAAATATGAATCGCACGTTTTTTCCAATGTTCCGATCAATTTCTCTGTGCATTTGGTTTTTGATATCGGGCCTCATTAAATGTCACGCGTGTACGTAACATGTGCCCGGTCCGTTGATCAGATATGCACACGCACGTATGAAATTGCGTTTCGAGGCCAGTAATTACTTTGCCAGTGAAATTTATCTGCCTTCCCGTCGATGATCTTACCCTCACCTTCCTGGTGACGCCGAAACTATACTCTCGTACTCATTAATACATTAATTACTACCTTGTACATTCCGCCTGTATATACGTACCAATTAACATAATTACGAGACCCCCTTAACGATCGTTTTGCTGTGGTACACGCGAAATGTGCCGTAATGCGAACAGATCTCGAGACCGGTGCCGTTGAAACGTGTCGTTTAGCGTTATCCGATAGATCCATTTGTTATTTCTTACGTTTTCTCCTAATTTACGAATTTCGCCATTTTTTAGCACACTTTTAACAGTCTCGGGATTTGGGAATCTGAACATTTTTCTTTGGGGATTTGAACATTTCGAAATTTCAGAATTTGAGGATTTGGAGGGTTTCAAAGATTCTGGAGATTTGGAAATTTGGGATATAGGGAATTTCAAGATTAGGGGATTTAGAAATTCGGGGATACAGAATATCTAATTTGAGAGCATTTGAGAATTTTTAAATGTCAAATTCTAAAAGTAACAAATTTGTAATTGGTAAAATTTGAAAATTTTAGAAAGTCAAAAAATTGAAACCGTAAAATAACAAAAATCTCAACCAACGCGCCACCTGTTGTACCAGCGATCGCCCGTAACCCGAATGCGTGAAATTATAGAGAAATTTTGCATGAAATAACGTTACGCGAAAGCCGTGAATCCCGCGAGATAAACTGGTTTACTCTTGCCGGTTCCGTGAAACGACGCCAATAACGATCGCAATAACCCAGGAACCCGTCTAACCATCCTCGAAGTAAGATGTCGAAGAAGGCAATAAGACAGATCGCGTTAAAACGAAGGCTAAGAAAATTAGGTCAGACTTAAGTATGGATCCGTCGGTGTCGTGTTGGTCGAGTAAGGTGGCGGCCGTTTATTCGTTGGGTGTGCTCAGCCGCAAATGAGCCTGTTCGAGAGCAGGTGAATCCTTATCGAGTCGATAAATTAAAGGATGAGAACGGTTCCACGAGTTGACGGCGCGAACTCGATGAACGCTCCGAGCAAAACCAGATCCCCGAGGATCAGACAGGAACATATCCCTCCCTTGTTGCCTATTAAGGATCAAAGGCGGACACTTGGACCGTCATCACCGCTCAGATAAGAAACCGATGACACGCTTACTTGCTGTTCATCCGAAGGTGCGATCGATTCTTCTCTTTTCTTTCCTCTTCTTCTTCTTCTTCTTCTTCTTCTGCTTCCTCAATGGACCTCTCTTCAGACCGGAACAGAATGTGTTTATGTTTTGCTTATGTACCTTGTAGTATCATTCAGAACTTTTTCCTTTTATTTTACTGCCATTTTTATGCTTTCGATTATATTTGTTTTTATTGATATTTTATTGGTACTTGGATGCTGTTTTCAATTTTATTATTTTGCGGCACTTGTGCTTGTATTTTATTATTATTTCCTGGTATTAATATTTTACTTATATTTACAAAATAGATCAAAGAGGTTCTCCATAAAATTGCAACAGTGTGGAGCATGTGACAAATATACTTTTTAGAATAAATAAAAATATATATATTCAACCAATCTATTTATCTGAATTATTTATAAGATCCTGAGATCAGGCACCTGAAATGGACTCTTATTTATTATATACTCCACAATGTTGCAATTTTATGGAGAACCTCTTTGATCTATTTTGTAAATGAAGGAGTTGGTATGTAATAGAAAGTAAGTGCAAAGGGTTAAACGTTAATAAAGTTTATAAAATTGTATGAAAGATTTGTTTGATTCGATAAAACCGCAACGCTTTAACGTACATGTTTATCCAATTCCCTTGAAAAGTGCCCGGAAACCGAGAGTGACAGAGAAAGAGTAGACCATGAAGCGTCGAGGATGGATTTTATCGAATCGTGGGGCTCGAGAAAGGTCGTCGGGTGTCCGTTTCGGGTGCAGCTCTTAAACGATGATGTTCGCGCGCGTAATGATCGTTACTTTTATGAATCCATAACACGGAGAACGGAAGTGTGACAGTGTCAACGGGCATTCCAGTGTCTCTCGTTCTTTCGTTCTCCGTTGCTCTCACGGGCCAATTCATCGCAACGATGTCTCTGGTCTCTCTTGTTCTCTGTTGGTCGCGATCAAAGCAGCGTCGGACGAGGATAGACCCGTTGAAAGTGATGGAAAGAGACGCACGAGCATAGTGTACGCGTAACGCAACGATATAAATTGATTAGGTTGAACCAGGAGAGAGAGAGAGAGAGAGAGAGAGAGAGGTTAAACTCGAACCAACCAGCTCGGCTTGCGATCGTGGATAGAAAAATCCTGGGAACGAGACCCTCGCTCGCACAAGAGGCCCGAGAGCAACGCCAATGAAAATAAAAAGGATGTCAGATTGCCGCGGCGTCGGAAGTTACGGATTAAGTTAGGAAGTAGACAGTTAATGTCGCTTCGGAGAGAGACAGACAGATCGACCGAACGAACATAACCGGCTGACCGAACGAACGGGAGAGAAAAGGAGAGACACGATCGTTGTTGAGTGTGCGTGTACGATATATCGAGCTTAAACGTGTTCGTTCATTGGTTCGATTGCTGACAACGTCGTTGAAAAATTGCGACTCGCTCGACGTGCGTTTTTTATGCCCTGATCGAAGCGTACAGTTGCTCTTCGGCTTTTTCCGACGGTTTTCGACCTACCCACGCGAAAACGATAGGAAAAATCGACGTCTGACTATAGTGACGGAGATACGGTTATAGGGATTTAATCTCGGGCAGGAAGTTCGAGGATCGACGCGAGTTTTTAGCCGGATTCGAATTGTTTTCGAAGTCTTTGTAGTCTGTGATGGAGAAGTGAAGCGAAACGAAGAGGATTTCGTTATTTTGCAGTTTCGGGAATTGGTAAGTTGGGTATTTGGACATTTTGCGATTTCTGGCCTTGGGAATTTGGGGATTTGAGAACGTAAGAATTCGGGGGTTTAGGAATTTGGAAATTTAGGTATTTAGGAATTTGAGGAATTTATGTATTTAAGGATTTGGAAATTTGGAGATTTGGAGAGTTGAGTATTGGGAGGTTTAGGTATATGGAGATATGAAAATTTAAGTTATTAAGAGTTTAGGAGTGTTTGGGGATTGGGAAACATAAGAATTTGAAGGTTTACGTATTTGGGTATGCAAGAACTTGCAAATTTTATGATATAAGTATATGTACTTAAGAATTTGGGGATTCATGGGTGTGGAACTTGAAAACTTGTGTATGTGACAATTTTAGAAATGTAAGAATATGTGGATTTAGAGGTTTCGATATTTAGATATTTGAGGACTTGGAAGCTTGGCAACTTGAGGACTTGGAAACTTTCTTACAAAGTGTTTTATCTCGCACAATATGATCGTAAGAAAGTTTCGAAATTCCATCTGGAAAATATGTAAGTATCCTATGAAATGATTTTAGTCGGGGCTTTATCGGATTCTTTGGAAAAGCGAGGACCAAGAGTGATCGAATAATCGATCACAAAGGCCATATTCAGCGCGCCAAACATTTCCACGAGCTTCAATAGTCGGCGTCGCTGGACAATGGTCGTGTATTGACCTTTGTAGGGTGGGTGAGATGGCAATATTACGTCTGAGAGATGAAACCTTGACCCTAGAACGAAGGCTGTTTGGGTGGACTGTTCCCACTTATGATGCTTCCGCGTTCCATTTCGAGACAGAATTGCAAACCAAATTCGAATATTCGTATATTCAAGTATCTATGAAATTCGGGCTTCAAATTCAAAGACCAGAAATTCAACGAAAACCACGTATGAACGAATTTTGAATGAAAATCACATATGAATAAATTTTAGACGAAAACTAAATATATGTGAATTTCAAATGAAAATCATGTATGAACAAGTTTTAAACAAACATCACATGTGAACACATTTGAAATGAAAATCATATGTGAACGAATTTTAAACGAAAAGCACGTATGAAAAAATTTTAAACGAGACCACACATGAATACAGTTTGAATAAGAAGCACATATGAACAAGTTTTAAACGAAGACCACATATGAGCAAACGTTAAACGAAATCATATATGAACCAATTTTTACCGGACACTATGAATGAATTTTAAACGAAAATCATGTATGAACGAGTTTTAAACAAACATCACATATGAACAAAATTTCAAACGAGGACCACATATGAACGAATTTTAAATGAAAACTACGTATGAACAAATTTTAAACGCAATATGAACGCACATATGAACAAATGTTATTCTACATGTGTGTCTTATTTTTTCATGTAGTTGATGGTTCCCAAATTTACTTTGTACCAACAAAATAGTTTATGAACAGGTAATAAAAAGTATAAAATAAATTTTGTTGATCAGATAAGCTTCGACTTGTACTGCACTTGTTTGTGATAATCGACGAAATTGGATAATAGAAAAATGGAGAAAAGCTCTCACACGATGTGTTAAATGATACTTTACAGTCCGCATCTGCATTTCTATGTCCCGTGTCTTTTGAGTGGAGTATCTTCGAGCATCGAAAGGTCCCATCGGCGAAGAAGAAAAAAGGGAAATGGTCCTCGAGAGGTGCCGTTGACTCGAATTTCGGTGGTGAAAAATATTTCTTCTGCTGTCACTATAGAATATATGTATGTACGTATGTGCCAGTACCGCTAACCTGACCCGAGATAGAGCTGATTTACGAGGACCTAAGGGATCCTTTTGAACGCGTACATTTGCGATCTTGCATTCTGATGTCGCGTCATTGTTCGGTGAAACAATGTCGAGCAACGGTGAACGTCTGCGTTAAAAAGCTGTACCGACATGGAGAAGCTTTCTCGTCAGGAAACGACATCGATTGTATCCTGTCATTAGAGACTTTTTCGATAGAACCTCGTTGAATGCTGATTGTTCATTTGATACGTCCATTTTTAATCATCGAAAGTGTTCGTCGCCTTATAAGGTTAATTGCGCGGAAATCGAATTCGGTAAATTGCTCGGAACTGAATTGCGTTGAATTCAATGGTCTTGTATTGGGTCGAATTGGGTCGAGTCGAAATGATGTCGCGTCCGATCTTGGCGAATTGAAATCGCATTAAATTAGATTCCGTGGAATTGAATCTCTCGCAATTAAACCTTGCGTAATTGAATTTTGCAGAATTGAATCTTGTGTAATTGACTCTCGCGAAATTGACTTTGGAGGAATTGAATTTTGTAGAATTGACTTTTGCGGAATTGAATCTTACAGAATTGACTCTCGCAGAATTGAATATTATAGAATTGAATCTCATAGAATTGAACTGCGTAGAATTGAATAATATCGAATTGAAATTGTGTGTAATAGAATTGTACCAAATAGAATTGCCAGAGTGAAATTGAATGTAACCGAATAACGTGAGATTAAAGTCTAAATTGAATTAATTTAAATTGAACTGCATCGAATCGAAGTTGCACCATTTCCATGCAGAAAGCAATAAATCACTATCTGCAATTTCGATCTATATACCGTTTCCATGGATTGCCGTTTATGAGAATACATTGACACGGGTCGAAGTATCTCTCGCATGGGACCGACAGATTTGCTTGCATCTTCGTAGGAGAAAGAAACGAGGGCGAGAATGGATACTGAAGAGGGTACGAATGGAAAAGGGATGAGAGAACGAAACCGTGATAAAGTACAACCCTCGATTGTGGAAAGGCCCTCTTCCGAATGGAGGCGTTGCGAAGCTGCTGTTACGATTGTTGGCAGGGTCGGGGACACCGATGTCTGCTTTCGAGAGATCCATTCCGTTTCCGATATCAGGGTCATAAGACCAAAGCAAATCGACCGTTCAAAATCTCTTTAAACACCTTTAACGCCGACGACGCACCCTATGCGTCCTATACATCCCATTCACCCCATGACGCACCCTGTCTTCTTTTGATATAATGTTTCTGAACGAGGTGTCTGTACATGATGACTACGAACACTGAAACAAGAATTCGATCTGTAGAAAATCATTTCAATGACGCACCGTATGCGTCTCGTTACCTAAGTTGGTCATCTTCATACATAAATCTACCAAACGTATTCTGTTCTTATCAGGACACATTTGACGGTTTATCTAAGTGTTAGTATGATAAGTAGTATCCATAAGTAGACTCATTAAGTCACTCATTGTATTTGTATTCATCGGTTGACAATTTAACATTGTCCAAGTACCGATATAAGTAGATCTACCAAATCGCTCACTCTAGTATAAACCTATCGTTTGACAGTTTCACGTCCAAGTCTCGTCATCTTGTAAGTGTATGTACATATCTTCGTAAGTAGAGTAATCAGGCGAGTTGTTCTATCATTCAGCCTAAATAGGTAGATCCCCGAATCGAAACAGAGTTTGTCAGTAGATGGTGTTGTGAGTATCGGTGTAGGGATCGACTAGGAGTAAAAGGAGTCGAGAAGAGGCGAAAGGGATAGGCTCGAAATCCACGGGACGGTAACTGACCTAACCCGTGTCTGGTCGGAGCAAAACACAGTGTGGCGCTAAGTAGAATGCAACGCGAGGGCGTCGTCCTTGATGCTTGTTCCCTCTCTCTCCCCTATCTCGGTCTTTGTTTCAGCTCGTAGCATCCCTCCGTATTAAGATATCAAATGGCCAAATCCGAAGGTCCCCCTTCTTCCAGATGTCATGTGCCTTGCCGAGGCACGAGCCACCGGCAGAACAGGAGTCACGCCGGCTACCCTTTTCTCTCCGGTAATGTATCGCTTGCCCTCACAGCCCCTGGAGAAACTCGGGACACACCGGGGGTGGGTTTCGGGATCATGAATGAAATCCCTCCTGGAGGGTCGACTCTGGGGTGCCTGACCCTCCGTACCCATACCCCTGTCACGATGCTGGCCCAGGAGAACACCCTTACGCTCGAAACAATAACATGACCACGTGGACTGTCCACGTGTTTCGACCTGGTACCTATTCTGGGAATCTCGCAGTTTCTTTTCAATGGAGAATTACTTAGGAGGAAGAGGTTACGGAAATACCGAGATGAGTACTGCTGCAAGATATCGTTTGATATTGTGGAGGAAGGTCTGGAGATAAGATAGAAATATGGGATTTGGGGAAGGAGAGTTTCAGAATTTAGATATTTGGGAATTTTGAAATTAATTTTAGTTTGGGGAAGTGAATGTTGGAGGATTTGGAGGTGTTGGTATCTGGGGAGTTGGAAATTGGGAAATTTAGGAATGCAGGAATTTGGGATTTTGGGATTTTGGGATTTGGGAATTTGGGAATTTGGGAATTTGGGACTTGGGAATTTGGGATTTGGGAGTTTGGGAATTTGGAAATTTGTGATTTGAGAATTTGGGAATTTGGAAAATTGGGATTTGGGAATTTGGTAATTTGGAATTTTGGAAATTTGGAAATTTGGGATTTGGAAATTTAGGAATTTGGGAATTTGAGATTTGGGAATTTGGAATTTGGGACATTGGGAATTTGGAAAAGTGGGATAAAGATTTAAATAGAAATTTGAGAACTTACAAATTTTAAAATATTTAAATTTATATTATATATTCGGTGTCACCTAAGAGGAATCTACACTCCACACTTACTGTTTCGCTTCTTTTACGATTTTTTTTTATTACCGAGTAATTTTCCCTGATTTCTAGGCAAACGTTTTCAGTTTATAGGATAATGTTCATGTTATCTCGACATTTACGTGTACTAGAAAGGCGGCCATCTTAGAAAGGTTCCCGCAGAGCTGCACCTGTTACCCTGAGATCGTTACCCTGAGATGTTAACGTGTTAATACTTTCGCTATTCTTGACTTTATGTTACATTCCCTCATTTATTTCAATAACATAAGTTGTTAAACGTTAATGAGTTACGATATTAAACTATGCATTACCAAAATATACTTTATTAAATGTACAATTATAAAAATCTGAAATTTCCAACTTCTGAAATGTTTATATAAAATATCGATTATATAATTTAATATTATTATAAAAATATTGATTTACAAGGTTAATATGAATCAGCGTTAATGAAATGATTATTTCAAGTGAAAGTAACAAATAAATCAATTCCATAGGGGATATCGCAACGTATTTAAAATTAAACGAATGTCACCTTATGCCAGTTCGAATCAAGTAAATTGAAATGGTTGTATTGGTATTACTTGCGTAATTGCTGGTAACAAGAAGAGGAACGTAAAACAATATTGCAGTGGGTTATAGGTTTCGTAATAAATACCATATTTAGTCCGCGTTGTTAAATATCTTTCCATATCCTTTATTCCGTGCCCATTGTGCTATGAAGCTTTAATAACCGTTCCAGAATTTCTCATTCACCCTTCAATGTTTCTGTATTCCGTAACGCGCGCAATAAATATAACTCGTTGATTAAAGCATTCAATCTTCTTGCTAAACTCATTTACCCTACTAACGTTTCTCCACCTGCTGGTATCGCGATTTAATACTCGAACCTTGTTCGATAACATCCAAATTCTACGGGAATAAGGGAAAATAAATTTTACCCTTAAGAAATATTTACAACTCCATTATTCGATTTATTCAGATTTCATTAGGTGAACTTATACTTTTATTTTTGGTGGTCACAGATAATTTTGTTTTTTTATTCATTTCACTGTTTTGCTGTTTTGCTATTTTACTATTTTACTATTTTACTATTTTGCTATTTTACTATTTTGCTATTTTGCTATTCCAGTACTTCACTATTTCATTATTTCACTGTTTCACTATTTCACTATTTTACTACTTTGCTATTTTGTTATTTCACTATTTCACTACTTTGCTATTTTGCTACTTCACTATTTCACTACTTTGATATTTTGCTATTATACTATGATACTACTACTTCCAGAAAAATCTTTTTATATTGCAAAAATAAAATGATTGAAAATTATCAGTGTAATGTAGAACTATACTACTACACAATGATTATACTACTAATATTATTATTTCAAGAAAACTTTTCTTATATTGAACAAATAAAATGATTCAAAATTATTATTACAGTATACAACTATTTACTTCAGCATTATACTGTCACTTTAGAAAGACTCTTGTTATATTGCACAAATAAAATTACAATATACACGAAATAAGCCGAAGTAAAGTCACGAATACGCGCGTTAATATTCAAAAGCGTGTTTGTAAACAAACAAATTGTACACGTAGATAAAGCAAAATGAAATTTGTAAACAAAGCGTCATTACAGTCGTGTAACTCGGTATTTCGCGAGCGTGTACCGATCGAATAAAGAAATTACAGAGTCGTTGCGTGTGTACCTAGATATAATAGCTGGTGCAGAAAAACACGTATTAAGTATTCCCTTGCTACTTTAAAAACATCCATTAGTTACACCTGCTCGTCAGACGAACAGGACGAAGACGCGTAAAGATGTACTTCCTTACGTCATTTTATTTTAATTGTAATCACCGACATATATTCTTTCATACGAAATTATTTTCTTATTAAAAAATACCTCGTTACATTTTTATATTCTAAACTATTTTATTTTGTAACGTAAAGTGACAATATTCTATAATATTTTTATATTTCAAAGTGACAAAAGTCTACAATATTTTTATATCTTTTTCTCAGTCCGCGCCCTAACCTCTTCAGGGACACTTGCACATATGTGAACGTTCAGTTTCTGTTTTCAGATTCATTCACCAGAGGTCACATATGTGGATGTTACCATTTCTGTTCAGTATAATTTGATATACTTATTACACATTTGAAAGAAGTAAAATATAATTTCACCAAAAAGTTAAAAAAATATTATAAAAATTATTATTTTTCTAATATCATCTCTCGTGAGTGTTAAGATTCACTTATGAATTAAGACCATAATATAAAATATATTTTTTAGAAAATGAAAAGGACATGCAACGAAGGTTAACAAATCACTCTCCTTCATTTCAAATTTATTCAACCCTCATTAAACGTAGATAACGAAAGTACAAATTTCCCAATAAGTTTATTACAAACTGCTTATTACTCTAAACTCATCCTGCTAAAACGCATTTTTATTCAAAAAGAAAAATCACGCAATAAAGATTGCAATTTCTGTATAAATGCATAAGATGCAAGTTGTAGAAGCGAATGTTTGCGTTCGCGTTTCAGCACAAAAGAGGGAGATAATTTTAGGGAGAAGTAAGATGATAGGTTACAGATAATTACAGTACAGATTTCGTTGTAATTGCAATCGTTATGCAGTTAATGAGTCACTTTAATTAATATAGCGAATGTTCGGAGGAGTTTCTATTCGCGACTGATGTTGACCCCGGGCTCACTTAACTGGGTGGCGATTTTCTTGTCTGCTTTGTTAATCGCGTTTCTATGATGCCGCTGGTTGCTCGTTATGTTCAATTTTCTCAGGAGGCCTACAATGGGCAGCGATCTGGGCCGCTCATTTTCCCATGAACAAGGTTGGAAGGTCGAGGAGGGCTTGTTACATATCCGACTGCTTATTAATCCGCTCCGTAAACGGACGTCTTTTCAAACCGTGTAAACCTCCCCTTCCACGAAACACGGAATTTTCGCTGAATTATAGAGCGAATCGTTGAAACACCGATGTTTCTGATAAACACGATAGCCTCGAGCATTTCTCGCCATCGTCTGTCGATCTTTTAAACACACGTGCACTCACGCTCGATTATCACATTTTTTTCCAAGTATTTTTAATTTCTCTAATTTTCGCTTTAACGGACTTCTACGTTTTTTTATTTCATTTAGAGATAGAGTTATTATTAGACTTTTAGGTTCTTAGACTTCCAGATTTTGTAGATCGTTAAATTTGTAGGTTTTTAGGTTTATGGATTCATAGATTTCTGAAGTTCGTAAATTACCAAATTATCATGATTCCAAATTTCCGAATTTTTAAATTTATTTGAAACCTTCATACTTCTGTACTTTACCAAACTATCAAGTTTTCTAACTTTCCGTACTAAAAGAAAGTAAAAATAATGCACCAAGAAAGAACAGTGATATAATCGAACCCCTTGTATAAATTTTAAAACGTATACGACTACTGTATTGTAACACATCGTATGTAATTTTTCCCATATGGCAAGTGACGGAAAACATGCTGGGTTCAAAAGTAGATAACATCGATTTCCATGTAGGACGCATATGCTGCGTCGTCAATTGTACGGGGTGGATAGGGCATGACGCCCCCACACTTTCTCGAGGATTTTCCATAAATCGTTCCATTTCCTGTTCCTCCGCTGAAAATAGAACGCAGTCGTATCCTCGCTTCCGGGATTCGAATTGGGCTTCCTTAACTTATAATGTATACGTGCATACATTGTATCGTCCCACAAGTTTAATAAGCAACAAAGTTATTGCAAACATTTCGTGTATTCCATTACTACACACTTTCTCATAGTTGTATACAATAGTTATTCCATAAGTTTTATACAATTTCTCATAGTTACATTAATTATTCATTTCACGTCTTCCCTTTAACTAATAATTAAAAAACTGAATTTTTACGTCTTTACTTCGTTCGATTGTATATTATATAATCGATATATTCGATACATTCGATATTAACGATATTAAATACATTCGATATATTAAACACACAATTTGTTAAAAACGAACACCGTAAGTCGATCCACAATTAATCTGAACGTGCCGAAAAATGTATCAATTATCTTTAATCGCGAAAATCTGATAAAAGCCGGACGAAAGTGAGAATAAAGCACGGTGCGAAGAGATCGTACAAAGTAGAATGTCGGAGTAAAGATAGAAAGAGAATGAGTTTGCTGGAAAATTGTGTACGGTGCGTGTTTCGAGAAGCGTAGCCGCAATTTCAGGCTGTTAGTGCGTGAATCGGCGGTTGGTGTGTACTATGGTGTGTACGGGGCACCCTTGTACATGGTGTCACGGGGTTGTATGGAGAAGGCAGCTGCAAGCCGGCGAAGCGAGACGGACCTAAGGTCGCGTATACTCGGAAACGTTGTAAAAATAATTTATAAAGCCGTTACCATGGTGTTCTGCATTCGAACGATCCGTGCATGCAAAATATTGCCCGATATTTCTCACACACAAATCTGTTCGCGTTTCTCCAATTTTTTTTTTTTTAACTTGGGGTCTATTTAGAGTGTCTGATTTAAAGCTTGATGATTTTGTAATCTTCGTTTAGATGTTTAAGATTTTGGGAATTTTAATTCGAAGATACTTAGAAAGAGGTCTATTTTCAATTTAATATCTTGTACCCTTATGAAACATGATAACAGTGTTCGAGTTTGAAAAATTGTATGGTATATAATTAAAAACCAGTTCGAATATAATAATTTACAATAAATTATGTTCTCAAGAACTGCCCAATATAAATAAAAAATTATAATTCTTCAACGGAACAATTAATCCTTGCACACTCACAAGAGCAGCCCAAAGTGTTAATCAAATTCGCGCAATAATTTAATGTTTGAATTGCATCTCGAATAGCCGAAATTAGACACAGTGGCGCGACCTAGCAAGATTTAACATCACAGCTGTATTTGATTGAAAACGAAAGAAAGGAAATAATCATGGCGAAATTACAAAGTGCAGTTTTACGATGCAGCTGCGAGCGTACAAAGTTGATCGAGTTGCAACCGCTGGCGAAGTACATAGCGCGTTTACGAGCCGTTCACACGGACCGACTGCAATTGACTGCAACATGGTTGCAACTCGTTAAACTAACTAGACACGTCGTAATGTTATTCGGTTTTCCAATGCGTTTATCATCCGTCGGCGATGATTAAAACGCACCGTAATGGCAACTGCAACGATTACACGTTCTACTGTGCATTTGCATTTTTTGCAATGCAGCTGCGATGCAGCGAGTACGCCGCGAATGAAACCGAAGGTACAATACTTGCATGCAAATTTAATTGCAGGAAGCATATTACTACTTAGGTACTATTGCAATTGCAATCATATTCCGATAGTCATTACATATCATTTCAGAAATGCTGGTCTAATCGAGTTCTTTGAGATCTAAGGTTCCTTGCGTGAGTTTTTTCACTGTGCGGTGTAAGTGCTGTTGGAAACTATTGATTTCATTTTTTTTCATCAGATGGTTCGATGTAATCGTTGAAATATAGTGATCAATTTAATTAGTGGGATATCTTGTTGATCAATCGGATCGATGACTTTTATCTAATCGATTGATCTGTTTGATAAAATATCTTATTGATCAATTTGATTGATTTTGTTGATCAATCGGATCGATGACTGAATTTATCTAATCGATCTGTTTGATAAAATATCTTATTGATCGATTTGATTGATTTTGTTGATCAATATAATTCATGATCAAATTCATGTAATCGATGATCGAATTTATCTAATTGATACATGTCACATAATCAATTTTAAATTTTGAATATTTTTGTCGACTATTTAATGGACTAAAAATAATAAATCATATCGGTCAAAAAAATGTTTCATTTTCGCTTTGAAATCAGTTATGTTGCACGATTTTTCTTGATCGTATTAGAAACAGAGGGTGAAATGGCACACAAAGCGAGAAGAACGTGGAGAAATCGATGGCGCGCAACGATGCGAAAGTAATTGAAGATTATTATTATTTCTTTTCTGCCTGCAAAGCATTTCGATCAGAACGCCTGGTTGGGTTAATTCTCCGTACGGGAAACGGGATATTCCCCGTTGCTTGCGATTCCCCCAGAATTATTACGTTCCATCGCGAGTGACCCACCCCGTACGATCGCACACACACACACAACCCTTCGATCTCAACCAGTCTACGATCCGACCGAGTATCGATATCACTTACGTAAGCGAATCGAATGGGAATTTCGGGTGTTTCACGGTCAGATGGAGCGGACCTGAAAACTTCTTCTATTTCTAAGAATACACACACATCCCTTCGAACGTTTTGTTATCGACATTTTATGCTCGAACTTTTAAACTCGTTTCGTGGATCCGAAGTCTTCGGAACGACGGTTTGCAGCTCGGCTGATTTCGGAGAAAATGTTGGTGCACGTTGTTCATCGAATTTTTGAAGATTTGAATGCTTAGAATTCGAAAATACGTAAAATTATAAATTCACAAATTGAAAAGGTGAACAATTAAAAGAACTGAAAGTACATAAATTTAAAAATCATGAACTGGATATTTGCAAGTTTTACAATTTCCAACTGTTCTTATCTTAATTGTGTTCTTGGATATAGATTACGTATGTACTTGCATACGAGAAGAAACTTATTAATTTGCACGATGTAAGAGTTATTTTCGATCGAATTATACAGGGGTTGATTCGTTCGTGACTACGTTTCCTTTTTGTCGCGATGTCGATTAAATAACAATACCATAGCAACAACTGCTTGCGTGTTCGTCTACGTCGACGCATTTCTGCGTATTTCGTATTTACAGCGATCAATATTTCGTGTTTATTGCGGCCAACAACAGATTTAATCGTTTACTGCGCCTCAATCCCCCTGAGACGATAAATGTTACCGGGATATTTCACAAAAATATCTACATTGTATAACTTAACTTTCTCGATAAATTTTATAGATAACACAAGAATATAATTTATCTTCGACCGACTAATTTTTCGTTAAAACAAAATTGTTAAATGCACGCTTACAAATTCAAAATAAAGTGAAAAGATATATACGTATAAATATAAATACGTATGTATATGAACATATACAAGCATTCTTTATCTCAACATATGACAGACATTTCGGCAAACACATGGCAGTAATGCAACATAAAATGTGAAACTTGCTATTGTGATACATTATTGCTTACGTAGTAATTACTACTATAATATGTATACTGTTACTTATATTTACTACTGTATTATATTATTACTTGTACAGTAATTACCATTGCCCTTGTTGTAACATAAAATTTAGTGACGTAAGATTCGCAAAGGAATATCTGTAAAGGGAGAGAATTAGTGGAGCAACCCGAGAGAATGGAGGAAGAAATGATATCGTTTCGATCGATTGTACGCAGAGTAGCGTGTCGAAGTATATCGCGGGCCGAACGCGGAGAACGCACGCGGTTGTGAGCGTATAGCGCACATGGTACGCTCGATAACCTGTCCTTCGGACGTACCTACCATTTTTAACCGTCGCACTTCTAATGGGTGCAACGGCTCTTTCGAACGCGCCGCGCCGACCATCTGTCGCCCGTTGGATACGCTTTGACGAAATTAAAGTCAGCTGACCGAGAAAGCGGACGTTTTTAACTATCGCGGGAATTTCGACAGTGCTTCCCGTCGCGTCCTCGCATTTCCGTTCCTCGCGTCCAACAAACCTCGTTAAATCAACGCTCGATCCTTATTCGTGCGAAATATCGCGGGATGGTGACATTTTATTTGCTCGTAGGTTAAATTGATATATTTTCTGACCGGTTACGTTCAAGATTACTTGGTCAGAATTAAGTTAGACTACCATTAAATCTAGTCAGAATTATGTTAGGTCAGGTTCAATTAGGGATCAGGTTAAGTCAAGCTTAAGTTAGATTAGATTAGGTCAGTCAGATTATTCAGACTATAGGTTGGTCAGAGTTACGGTCAAATTATGTCCAAACTAAATAAGGTTATTGCAACATTTGCTCAATGTTAGATAAAAGTGGCGGTAGGTCGAGGTTACATCATCAGAAGTTTATGATTAGGATGTTAGGTTAAATCCCCATAAGGTTATGTTACATTAATTATAAGAGTTACGTCGAGGTTAAATTGAATCCCTGTAGGGTTACGTTAAAGTTTAACGAAGATTAAACAAGGTTACATTACATCCAAATTAAGCTATTATTAAATTAACTTCGTGTACTTACTACAGCAGTCAAATATCAGTTGAAATTAGTATGAAGTCAATACTAAGTCATCGAGAAAATTTCGATCACGATGTTGCATCAAATCGTCGTAAAGTTAAATTGAGATGTGATCGACGTTAGGTCGAGAAAGTTGTAACGTCATGTAACAACAATATGTATCTTTCGTGTACATACTCGAAGGGAGATAATGTTTTGTATCGAAGTCAGCAGCTCGTGTTCACCGGTGAATTTCAGTCATTTTACAAGCACGGATTTCGAGGACATGCAACGCGCATTGAAACGGACGAGTTTTGGGGAACGCGTCGCGACGCATTCAACATTTTTATCGCGAACACCCTTTCACTGAATCGCGCGACGCGTTGCCAAGAGAATGAAAAGAGCAGACAAAGGGACACGCGCGAGGAGAGGAGGAATCTCGATGTCGAATTCTTTCATTAGCCGAAGGACCAGTCACGGAAATCCGGGATTTCGGTACCGTCCTCGTCTTTACTCCCCCACTCTGTACCTTTTATATTCTAACGTTTGTTTCTTTCGCTACCGTTTCCTCTTAGTGATTTACAGTGCCACGGGTTTTCGGAACATTTTGTAATCTTCGAGTAAAGAGGTTTGCAGAGGATCATCGACCACCAACTGTCTTCTTGGCAAGATTGTATTTTTATAAAAAATGTGTGGACGAAATAATAGATAAAATAGATGTGAAGTTTCAGTCCCAAAACTTTGAAGTTCCAAAGTTAAATTCGAAAACACTGAAGTTCCGAACTTAATAAAACAGCGATAAAACGAGTATCTCGCATGCTACACGAAAGCCAATTACCGTTGAAGGTATATTTTAATACCGCAAGTAGCAGCGTTCCGAACCGGTTGAAAGTGCGAGAAATTATCTCATAATCGTCCGTCGAAATTTGTGCCGAGTATATCGCGATCTGCCATCAGAATTCGAGGGTGATCCGAACCGAAGACAAGCGAGAAAGAGAAGAAGAACGCGAGGCGAAACGCGATAGAAAGAGAGGGGACGTAACGTGGTAAAATAACTGGTACACGTTCACGATAATGATCGTGGATCGTTTTCGGTGGCGAAGAAATCAGAATTTACTATTTCCTCGCAACGTTTACTGTCAACAGAAGCAGATGTCCCGGCGCTAATCATTTCATCTGAACAGAGGCCCGTGTTTGGTTATAATACCATCTTCCTGGGCAAATGTTCGGCGTCGAGACGACTTTAGACAAATACGAGGGCCGGCTGTCACCGTGCTGTTTCCTTTCGTTCGTTGTTTGGAAACTCACCGAAAAATGTGTACCCGTTCTTTCTACGTTTCGGACGGGCTCACACGACTCTATCTACCCCTGTTGCGTTCCAACGTCTCGCGCAGTCTTCTCATTCGACAACCAGCTAACCAATTATCGTTCGAGATGTAATTAATGCTACCCGTTCCTTCTTACGGAAGGAATTTATTGCCGGGATTATATCCGAGAGATTTATAATACCAAAATGCAAATTTCCTTGATAATATGGCTTTAGTAAATGCAACAAAACTAAATTGCCAGATTGCTAATCCACGGAGCTATCGATCTTCTTCGATATGTAATTAGCCATTTTTTTCAGCTTGTATCAGTGTTTTATACTTTGTATTTTAAGATCGTGTTCGTAGGACTTTATAACAGACCGCCGAGGTAAAACTGGCAATTTTTACAAATTTATATTCCTTTTTAAGCGTGAAAGTTTGCAATGCTGAGGCTATCATTGAAACTTAATTTATACGTTAAACTGTGTCTAAATTTTACTGAAATTTGTTAAATAAAAAGTGCACGAAGAACTCACATAATTACAGTACTCGCATAAAACGTTAACGAGAGTGTAGTCTTAATACAATAATAATATCGTAAGACAGCAAATGAAGAATTTTAATTGGAGAAAGAAACGAAATGAAGTTCCGAATAATGAATACGTATACCTTCCACCGCGATACGTGTTTGATGCATTAAACAGTAGTTTTGCCACTTCGGTGAGTAAAAACATTATCTCTTGAACCACCGAGAAGACATGTTAATTTTTATTTTACGTTTATGAGAATGCTTTATCGATCGGTTCTACAAGAGACGTTAAATCTTTCTTTGTCGAAGCTACAACCGGTTAACGTGTTTCTTATCGAGATCCGTGCATCTGTCGAGACAAGATATAAGGAAACGTACTTACGAAATATTTTAATTAGCTTATCATCAAATCGATGACAGCTGCCGGGGAAGCGCGTGCTTCTAATTGCTGATCTACGTTTCAGATGACGATGGAACTCTCGCTTGTTCGTTCTTTCATCATAATTTTCTTTGTTGCTATTAATCACGAATACTTTCGTATCATCGTTATATTTAACCACCGTTCGGAGATGTGAAAGGAACAGAAATGTGTTACCAATTGAATGTGAATTCATTTCGAGCAGATGTTTCGTTATCTATCAAAATCGCTAAAATTTAATATTTTTCATCTACTATTCGCAATTAATTACAGTAATAAATTCTATTGGCAATTCCATATGGGATGTATGGTAATTCGTTGTATCACCACGTGCCGTATTGCCACGCGTTATATTGCCACGCGCCGTAATACTACGCGTTATATTGCCATGCGTTATATCGCCACGCGTTATATTGCCATGCGCTATATTGCCACGCGTTATATTACCACGCGCTATATTGCCACGCGTTATATTACCACGCGCTATATTGCCACGCGTTATATCGCCACGCGCCATAATGCTACGCGTTATATCACCACGCGTTGTAATACTACGCGTTATATTGCCACGCGTTATATCGCCACGCGCTGTATCACAACGCACCATATTACCACGAATTATATAGCCTCCTGTTATATCGCAACTCACCGTATTACCACGGATTATATTGCCACGCATCGTATTAAGCGCCGTATGATCACATGTTATAATACATCGTTTTTAACCTTTCAATAACGATGCTGATCACTATAATTTATAACATCATTAATAATCTAGCAATTAGTTTTTTAACTAATTAAATTGATACGATTTCTAAAGTTAATAGATGACGCAGCTTGACGTATCGATAAGACGTTGAATGCGAAAATGGCGTGCGTTATTAAAATTAAAATCTTGTTGGTGGGATATTACGGTACAACGCGTTACGCATTCATCTCATAAGGCTAATAAGCTAATTATAATGCTGTCAAACACGTGCATCCATCTCGTTAACTTCTAAGGAACTCATCGAACCGGACTTGAAACGTGGGAGAAGAGCGAATGGGAGATCTTCAGGGATATCTTCGATAATTATTATTGCCTCGTGTGACACTTCTCAAAGAAATTGCTCAAACCCTTTCGAGTCTTATTGTTAATATTAACTGGTAAAATGAATACACCGTGGAAAATGTTTGCGGTATAAAATTATTTCATTTTCTTTCGTAGGAGCGATATAAAACGGTGCTCAGAAAAGTGTTATTATTGACATACATTTTTAACATCAGTATCGTTTTTAAAATTATCTAATAATTTGCGAACGAGGTCGCCGTGTAGCAACATCTCGCTCTTTCAGGTTGTCGATCCTTCATAACTATTTTATATGCTCGTAATCCCTCTCAAAATACATGGATAAAGTTGCAAATTTTGAACTTATATTCAAATATAAAGGAAAAGCGAGTAACATGTTTATTTTGATCACACGCTCAAAATCACATAAAAATTCGATCCCACGTCCAACACAACTTCCAAGGCCCAAAAAAGCATAACGTTTAAAACTACGAACTAAACAGCACTCACAAATTCAACCACCATTCACGGGAAACAACTTTCGAAGCACAAAAACCCGATTACGAAGAGAAGCTCAAAATCTCTCTTGTAGAAAAAGAAATGGTTGTTAAAAAAGGAGGCGGAAAAAGCTAAGCATCGTTTATCCAGAATTCGTACAGCAGCATGGTCTCGTGAGGTGCTCCTAAGAAGAGAAGTTACGGTGGTCGGGGACAGGATAAAGAGAAGAGAGAGAGAGAGAGAGGGAGGAGAGAAAGAGAGAGAAAAAAAATTTCTTTGCTTGCACGATTAATTACGCCCTCATTCCCGCCCCAAGTGCGGCTCTCTTGACGACGATGCATCGTCGATATTGACATTTGCCTTGCTTCCTTTACTCCCTCTTCCCTTTCGCCATTTTTCCTCTTTCCCTCTCGCTCGCGGTCCGCGTAAGTACGCGCGTGCACGCGCTGCGGATCGGCGCGTGTGCGTGCGTGCACGCAGCGGCCACCTGTGTGTACCGTGCACGCGTATCGTACCCTTTGCTCGTAGCTGGTTCTCCTGTTTACCGAGAAACCGCGATATTTACGCGAGAGCAACGTCGAACGGGCCGCAAGAGGGGCTGCGAAGGTGCAACGGGGGTTGTTGACGGAGGAGAAAGAGGAAAAGCGAGCGGGTAAAAGAGAAGAAAGCGACGAAAGAGAGGGCGAACGAGAGAGAAGCGGAGAAAAGTGTCGATAGAGGGTTGCGAAGAGAGTGCAAGAGAGGGTGAAAGAGAACGGAGAGAGAGAGAGAGAGATATAGAATTAAGGGGACACACCCCTATCTTTCGAGCGTACGCTTATCGAATGCACCGACCAACTACGCTTTTCCTCGTTCGCTCACGAAGACGGTTCTGTCATGCGAGTCAGCCAGCCAGGTAGGTTGGTAGGTAAGCTAGGTAGGTTGGTGGGAATGCGCGTACAAGGGAATTAGACCATAATCGTCCACGCGTGTGCCGACGCGCCGCTCCGATCTGCTCCGCTCCGCTCCGCGCCGAAGGGGACGTTTTCCGCCTGCCTCGGACCTCGATGTTCACTCGCGCGGTCATCTCTACGCTTCTCTATGCTCCTTACCGACCACCTACTACTTCCTCTTCTTCTTTCTTATTTCCGTCTCTTTTATTCACGATAGGGGATGTTCGACTGACAGATTCCTCTGCATACGTGTCCTCTTCGTATCTTACAAACTTTTGTCTTTCTATTAACTGCCAAATTTTAACCATCAGATAATTTTACAATGTAACTTAATAAGATTTCTTGATTACCGAATATTAAAGATATTCTAACACAATCTAGCTTTATCAGAAAGTGTCGGAAAGTATTTAGAACTTCTTTTATCATTTATTTATAACTTCTTTTACAAAGCGTCATTTCCACCAGAAATCTCGCTGCAATTCAAAATGGCGCCATATTCGAGTACAACATGGTTCTGTTCCAATTTCAATCTTGCTCATTTTACATTGTATTATTATGAAACAGTGTAAAATTGACGTAAAAAATAATTGCAATTTTAGCAAGAACAGAGTACAATAATATAGCTAAAGAAAGGAATACAAACATCAATATTAGATTGCTGATTTCTCATCGAACGAAATATATTGCAGATATACTGTCAGAAAAGTTTACAACTAAAAAATTAGTTTACACACATATTTCATACAAATAATATTATTTGAAACTAATAGTAAATTCCGCAATAGTTTATTTCTGAGTTGTGTAATTATTTTTCTGTTCCTTCGTACTATTAATCCTGCGACCCTGGAAAAACACACTTTAGATCCCCTTTTTCTCTTTTGTTTCCGCTCGTTTCACAAATACACATTTCGAATTGTATTTTTCTTTCTTCTGTTGTTCTTATTCGAGGAAATTCGTTTGGAAAGCAAACACGACTCGATGAGTGGTAATCCTGAGGGTGGAACAAAATGTGATAGATTTCCATTCGGCATTAGACAAACTTACTCGTAAATATTTATAACTGCATATATTTTCAAAAAATAAAATTGTAGAAGCGTAAATTTATTCTACGAGTAATTACAGAAAAGAAATCGAAAAAACTATCGCATTTAAAGAAACAAGTTTAAACGTACGTAATTACTGGTACAAGCTTAAAAATATGAGCTAATGTGTTTGTCTATTTTCAATCGCGTTTCCCGCCACACGTCGGTAAAAAAAATGTGGTGGATTCGGTAAACTCACAGCAGACGCCATCTATCAACGCAAATCGAAGGTAATTCTTTCTTGCCGTTGGTAACGCAGATCTCTACTCTAAGCGACTGTCAACAACAGTCGATTTATTTCTCACAAAAAAAAAAAAAAGAAAAATTCCTTTTCCTTCTTTTATTTCGACACCCTGGATCTCCACTAAAAACTACTAATAACAATATTTTATAATTTCATAATATTGTTGAACATTTAATGAACTATGCTGCACAATTATCTTACCGATTGGGAAAACGACACTTCCCTCGAAGACAAAATGGGGAATCCCAAAGTTCACAATTCGAATATTTCCAAATTTTCGCATTGATTTGCAAGACTCTGCGGAATTAAACCTAAACAATATAGTCGGGCAAATAATTACGATTATGGCGGCAAAGATAAGCCTTTAAAGAGAATTATTAATTAACCTCTTCGACCCCACATCGGTGCATTGACCCATCATACAAATATAGACTTCGAACGTATTATCTTATTAAGCTCAGTTTGATTTTCACTCGAGTTCAAACTACGAGCATGAAAAATAAATGACAATAATTACTTAATTAACCTTGAATCTTTAAATCAGAAATTCCTCTTTCCATCCTCAATAATGAAATATCAAATTATTTAAACATACTCTCCCACAAAAATAACCCAGGCAAAGATATGCAAATTTTAATTTATATTTAATAATCGTTGATGTTGATAACGGTTGACCTTGAAGAGTAAATATGTTCGGAAGTTGCTTATCTCCTTACGTATAAACTGCCACGAATTTTCATAGTCATTACACCAGGCAATTTCCTTGTTCTAATTAACCCGGAGCAGGCGAGAGAGCGTCAATTACCATCGAACGATCGGGGCGTATAGGACCCCGCGGGCTATTCGCGGTATCTTTCGCCCGGGAATAATCTAAAACGTTTTGTCGCGGTGAATCTAATCTAATACCGCTGGCCCTGAAAGGTTATACTTTTATTGGCACGTTTATTGGGCTTAACGAGGTCAATTGAGGTGATACGGTTGCCTTGATTTTACGATAGTTCATCGTTGCAACGATAACGATTCGAAAGCCCGTCGACGATCTCCAAGTATTAGGACATAATTTATCAACTATACATGTAGACTACATTATGTGTACATAGAGTCTAGACTATGTAGTAAATACACTGTACTTGTATCACCATTTCCTCTCCATTTTGAGGTACGGGAATTTGGGTGCAATATAGGGTCAGGTGAGTGTTTGATTATCTTAAGGGAGCACGTTTTTAAAGGTCTCGAGGTTCATTAAAAATTCCAGAATTTGCATTTCAAAATTTTAGTTGCAAGTTTTAGAGGGTCCTGTTTTTAGTACTTCAAATTATTCCAATTTCACGATATAAAACTTTCATGTACCTCGATATTTTATCGAGAAGGAAGACATTTAAAATTAACCCCTTGTCAAAAGTTATTACATTTGAACTGCGAGTCACGAATATCTTGTCGAAGTAGAAGATGAAATGAGTGACGGGATATGTACATTCGATGGTAACGGGATTAAAAAATTGTACGACTGTTTGTGTACACGACAACGAGCATATTTTGAAGAGAACCGATTGTGTTTCAGCACCTGTACCATCTGCAGACGGGCGAGGGTGCGTTCAGGGAGAGGGGCAGGGGCAGAGGCAAAGGTGCAACCAGGGTAAGTAACTTGAGCCTCTTTTGTTCTCTGTTCTTGTATGGAATCGTTTTGTTGGTTCTGCGTTTCGAGCATTGATCTTTATACAATATGTACTAAAGTACCCTCTCTATACAAGGTAATCTACGTTAAAACAATGTTCTCACTTGAATAACAGGTCGCCATGTTGGTTGCGACGTTCCCTCGTTTTGGCGGCAAATTTGAACGGTGACAAATATGTACATTGAACGATTGCAAACATATTCGTATGCATTTGTTAACAGCAATCGTATCAAAAATAATATGAAATAGTAACATAAAGAGTATAAAATGAAATCCTTGATACTGTATGTTTATTACATATTTAATTATGCATTGGACATAAATTGTATTTATCCTCTCTCAAAGTTCGTAATTCTCGTTTTTCCCGCGTAAAATTTCAAACGCTGTTACGTATACATTACGAACAAGTATTTACCTTCTTCAGTGTGCATTTCATTTCCGGTTACCACACGAATTTTCATGTTCTTTTTTTCCACCTTTTGTTTGTATTTTCTTGTTACCCTTCATCGTGTTCTTCTGTGTTCCTCTTTGACGGCCACTCGTCGTTTCCGAGCGCACTCGCCACGCCACTTATCCGTCATGGTTCTAATTCTAGAAACGTGGTAATGCACGAGTAAACGGCTCTGATGTTTGCAACCACTTGAAAAACCGAGTTCCTTGGTTCGTGGTAACACCTGCAGTTGGTTTAACCTTTGATCGTGCACCACTCTGCCGAAATTTCTTGCTAATTTGATACTGAATCAGACATTCCGATGAATCGCAGAGTTAGAGGAACATTTGGACATTTGGGGAGTTTTGGGGTTTTAGGGATTTGGGATTTTGGGAATTTGGGAATTTGGGAAATTTGAGGATTGAGGATTTTGGAGATATTGAGATTTTGGGGATTTGGGATTTTGGGGAATTGTGATTTTGGAGATTTGAAATTTCGGATTTGAGGATTTGGGATCTTGTAGATTGAGAATTTTGGAGACCTTGAGATTTGGGGATGTGGGATATGGGACACCCACAAGGTCCTCAAACTGAACTACAATATTTTCGAATTTTTATACTTTCAAATCTCCTACTCTCCAAATTGTCAAATTCTTCCAATGTTTCAATTCTCAAATTGTCAAGTTTCTCAAATTCCTTTCCTTTCCTAAATTTCCAAGTTCCCAAAATCTCGCTCTCCAAAAACTCGTAGAAAGCAACGAGTGAAAGGTCCTTCCTATGTACCGCATCCCTAGAGAAACCAGATTTGCTCTCGGCCGTAATCCAAGCCGGAAGTGATCGCTGTTTAAATCCCTCCTTAAGAATATTCCCTCGGTCTCCTCTGGTGGCGGCGTTAAATAATATCTTTGTTTTTCCCGTTCCGCGCAAGTTTCACGGGGGAAAAACGAGGCCGGTCGTCTATTTGGAATAAATTTCTTGCCACTTACCATCGGGCTGCAGGAAGTTTGAGAACTGACATTAAGCAAGCTGGTATTGATCGACGCGGAGCGCGCGTGTGCGCTCTGCACCGCCATGTTTAAAATGTCTCAGCCTGTACGGTAATCAGGCGAGCGTTGTTGCATTTCTCCGCCGAATACTCGAGATATCTCGCCCCCTTAAACTCTTCTTTCTTTGCGATTTATCCCTGGACGTTTATCCGGCGTACACGCGCCGACACGCTTCTTTTACTCGCATCGAAAGTTCGCCGCGCGATCCATTTTTCAGCGGCGCTCGAGAGCGCACCCACTTCCGGTGAAACGATCTATCAAACTTTCTCTATCGAGAATTATTCGATTCAACTATTTCCAACTCCGCAAACGTAGAAGAATTGTAAGATTTCTTCTTGTCTCAAGTATCAAGTTCAAATATTTGAATTTTTCCCGCCACAAAGTTGCATCAATCGATAATCGAGAAAACGTAGAGTTCAAACTACATTATTAAAAAAATTACAAATAATCATATAATAAACAATTAATAACAGTAAGTTATTGTAAAGCATAAATATATTTGAAAAATATACTAAATATATTTTAAGTATAAATATTATGTGAAGATATAATTATTACAATTACTATATAAATACTTAAACCTTCCCGTCACAAAGTAGCGTCGATCTCGATAATCGATAAACTGTGAATCTTCCGCGATATCTGTTTTCCAGTATTCGAGCAAAGGAATAATGGAAGTTTGGTAGTTAGGCGTTTTCCTATTGGAAACGAATAGGTGCATAGCACAGAGGCTGATTTATATCGCGCCGCGTTCGACGAGCTTTTGATATCTCTGCGGCGGCGGAATGTTATCGATCTCTCGATACGAACGGTGCACACGTGTATCGGCACCTGTGCCGACGCCAACGTCTTCATAACAGAACGCGATCCAACTTTTTCGCTGTTTCAATTTAGATTCGTTCACGCGATCGATACCTGCCGCTCGAAACCAACCCTTTCCTTCCCCTGTCATTGTCTGGCCAATTATTTAACAGCCTGCTGTTTCTATTTCCGGAAATGATTGATGGATTTGCAATTTCACCTCGATAACATATTCGGTATATTATTTCGCGCAAATTTATCTTTGTAATTGTATATTGAATTTGCATCGAAAATCGAATCTCTATTTCGAGTAGTTAATCACCATTATGCTTCCGGTTAGAAGGTTTCAATTTCGAAGAAGAATTGAATATTTAATATATCTGGATTTATATGTATAAATAGTCGGACTTTTTAAAATAAAATGTTCATCGTATACTTACATATTTAAGTATTTCATTTAATGTTTAGGTAAAAAGTAAGAAAATACCATTGAACTTAATGAATCAATAATAACATTCAAAAATACCAGTCATATCAATAAATCAATAATACCGTTCAAAAATACCAGTCAAATAAAAAAATCAGTAATACCATTCAAATCAATGAATCAATAATGGCATTCAAAAATACCAGTCAAATCAATAAACCAATAATATCGTTCAAAAATACCATTCAAACAAAAAAATCAGTAATACCATTCAAAAATACCATTCAAATCAATGAATCAATAATGGCATTCAAAAATACCAGTCAAATCAATAAATCAATAATATTATTCAAAAATACCATTCAAATAAAAAAATCAGTAATACCATTCAAAAATACCATTCAAATCAATGAATCAATAATGGCATTCAAAAATACCAGTCAAATCAATAAATCAATAATATCGTTCAAAAATACCATTCAAATAAAAAATCAGTAATATCATCCAAAAATACTAGACCTATCAATAAATTAATAATAAACGAATCAATAACAAAATGAAACCAGATCGAAAGAATCTGAGTCCAAGAATGAGTTCCGATTTTATGTGAAATCGTCGACGAAATCATCGATCATCCCCCAATTTCCACTGAAGCATGTTCGAATCGAAATACCTCGGATTTCCCCGTTTCCGAACGATTTAATCCAAAATCAATGACGCTTCTCAATCCACGGGTTTCAGACTGCAAGTACCGAAGATCAGGCTGCGGATATCCTAGGTAAAATAATTAGCGGTCTTCCTCGGTTTACCCCTCTCCTCCTCTCTCTCTGTCTCCTCTCCCTTCTTCCGTCGACGGCAGCTAAATTGCATTAGGTCGTGGAAACGGGGGTTGCAGAGGGTTGGAGGTGTCGGAGCGCGCCATCTTGAATTCGCGAACAATGTGTCGGCTCCAAAGGTTCCGACCGACAGTAAAACGAAGACGAACCTGCCCGCGAATATCGATCGGTCGCGCTACGAATAAAATGCTAATTCTTCTCCCTCTTGTCTCTTTTCCACCCCCTTCGTTTCACCCTGTTCGAGACCACGTTTCTGGCTCGTTCTGGATATCCTTTTTTTTTCTCTTCCTTCGCGCGGATGTTGCCACCCTGCACATGTGCAATCTTCGTGCGAGCAATCGTGGTACCATTTTTAAATCCGAATATTTATAGTAAATTCAGATCTTTGTATCGGTTAGACATAATCTGACTGATTACATATAATACTGTTATCTGCATTTTCAAAATTTTATATTGTTTTTTGAAGGACTTTTTGTGGTACCATTTTTAAGTTGGAATAAGTAAAGTTAGATTTCATCTGATGTCTACAAGATTAAAGTAATATAGTGTTGTAATAGAATTAAGAGAGTACAATAGTAGTAAAGTGTGGAGTAACAGTAAAGCGGTTAAGTATAATTAATCTCTCATTAATCGTCTAATGTCCGTATCGAAGAAAAAGAACGTGCACGAGAACAGTATCGAAACACGTTGAGATAGAAAAGAGGGTTCGGAACGATCAGTTGCCTAAGAGAGGGAGGAAAGTTCGCGTGAACGTTCCATAAATAATGTCGCCGTTCGTTCTGACTCGATTATTTTCCACGGTGTGGAACTTAATTATCCTAATAACGAAAATTATAGACGAGAGTTCGCCACGGCTCCATTACCCTGTAATATTTAATGGCCTTTCTTCGCTAACATACATACCGTTGTAAATAACGTAATGTCACATTTTGGATAATGTATTCATTCTCGTTATAAAATTAAAAATTTATTTTCAAATCTGTGTAATATATAATTTAACGGAAGTTGATACTAAAATTACGCGATAATGCGTAATCTAATATTATTAAATGATCGATGCATCACGACCGATAAATAGTTAATCGTTGGAAAAATTGCGAATACGTATTCAGGTCGAAAAATCTGCTCATTTGGCATAGTTGTGCACCGTCGCGATTTATCCCGTGCCATTCTTCAGTTTCACACTAATCATCCATTTCATTCCAGGCATGCTGCCAACTGCTTCCTTTCTATTCATCAACCCTCAAAACTTCCCCCTTTTTTTCTTACCCTACTTCCAGATATTAATCGCAACGTTTTACCCATATTCGCTCAAACACGACTTAATCGATAAACGTCACTGCCAATATATTTTTCGAAAAATAATTGTTAACATTTAACCTTCGGTACGTAATCAAATATTGATTCGTTATTGTGACCAGCGAACACGGTTTCGTGGCTACCGAAGTATTTACAGTTGCACTGAAATTGATGGGTTTATTTAGGTATGTACATGCGCTGTTTATTTAGCTACTATCAATTAATCTAGAAGCATGAAAGACGGAATTGGGACACCATTTCCGTTCCGAGTCTCGTAGTGGGCCTTTTTCTTGTCTTATCTATGCTCGTCGATAAGATAATATGGCCCTCGTATTTTCTACTGAACTGTGAGATTAAACTTGTCATTATTCCTAAGAATATACAATTCCTGATGTTCAAGAAAATTATTACACCCTTTCAATTACCTCGTTATTTTACTGTTTCTTATTTTCTATACTATTTTATACTTCTAAATGCTAATGTCCATACGATAATTACACGTTAAATGATAAATTATCTGTTACACATCAAATCCGTAGTAAATTAAGTTTTATATCAACGTGGCATCGTTATACAGATTATGCAGGAAAATCGGAGCAACCTTGAAATCTTCCAAGCAATCTCCACTGGCAATAAATTCGTACTGATAACAGAGTATCATACCAGGGACAAATTAATTTACAACCGTAGCAATGAATTATATTTAACAACGGTGGTAAACTGCTACAAAAAAGGGAGAAAAAATTTGATACAAGTTTCTCGAACATGCTGCGCGAGGTATTCCTGAAGAACGATGATCGATGAGACGTTACAATTTCAGCGTGGTTATCAGTGAGCTGCACCAACGCCGCGAACAAATATTTACCATCAGATACAAGAAGAAAAATGCCACGTTATGTTTAGATTATTACATAAATCTCGGTTACGTCGTGGGACAGGTAACTTATATAACAGAACAGTAAATTGGAAGATATTATTTTACACGTATGTTTTCAGTGAAACGTTGGAAAATAACGATTCGAGATATTTATACAATTCAGGACAGTTGGATATTTGGGAGGTTTAGAAAATTTAGAAATTCTTGCAGAATTTAGGAAAACTTGCGGTGTTTGGAAAATTGAGATAAAGAATTGATCGAATCCACAAAATTGATCAAATTGGACAGAGTCGATGAAAATCAACGAAAGCAGAGAAAGATAAAGGTTGACACGGATTTGTAAAGATTGACGAAGATTGATAAATGTTGACGAAGATTGATCACGATTGATCGAGATTGATAACGATTGGTAAAAATCGGTGAAAATTGGCAAAAATGGATAAAAAGTGGATGAAGTTTGTACACATTGATGAAAACTGACGAAAATCGATGGATATTGATGAAATTTGGTAAAAATTAACGAAAATTGATGAAGATTGACGAAAATCAAGAACTGATAAAAATTGACGAAGATTGATGAAGATTAACGAAGACTGACGAAAATTGACGAAAGTCAACGAAGATTGACGAAAATAGACGAAAATGGATGTAAATTCGTGAAAATCGATAGACATCCTTGTGAATGAATGAAAATCCATGAAAATTGATCTAAGTTGATGAAATTTATAAATCCAAAGTAGGGACTCTGTTAGGAAGGTTATTTAAAATAAGAAAATGAGAAATGTAGAAAACATAAGTTTAGAAATTAGATTAATTGGGAAATTAAATAAAACAAGTAGAACCATTATAGTATCTTGTTCTCAATTAGAAATTCTAGTCGAACGCTTGTCGGAAATATTTTCCCATATCGATTCGCTAAAAGGATATTAAACCCGTCTATTTTTAAAAGCGGGGAGGAGTGTTCTCTGTCCGATAATCTCGAAACGAAATCAAATTTCTCATGCAGCTGGGATTAATTGAATCCCTGACAGGAGCCTGCGATCGGGGGTCAATCTTCCCCGGGTAAACCATTGAATCACGCTCCATGAACGATTAATCGATCGCTCGGAGGCCCCACACGACTCGACAACGAAATTAAACGAAAAGTTGATCGGTGGTCGGTCATAAACGCTGCTCGATTAGGTTTCTCGAGCGGCCGGCAAACAGCTCCGAGCGATCCGCGAAGGATATCGAACCATTTCGAGGCTTCGTTGCCACGTGAAACGTGCAAGAACGCACGTGCACGTTCGATCAAACCGATACCTATTCGCTGGAATTGAGAGAACTCGCGATTTCGAGTTATACCATCCTCCATTTCCCGGACGAGTAACTAGCACCACTTCAGAAATCCTTTACCCTAACCCTTTCCAACTACGAACGTATCCTTAACACGAAAGATGGGGATACCAAAGTAATACGTACATAATCAAATATGTATTCATGTATAAACGTAAAGATTTTTCATTTTTGAATAACATTAGAAAAATAGTCCTTTGGTTCCTAAAATAGATATTAAATTAGTGTCAAATACAATAACCTAAGAAACCTAATATCTAACATACATTTATTATTTGTTATAAGGTTTCATACTTTGTGTACATTCCGGTAGACCATCGTTGATAAGTATTTTAAGTGAAATTTCAGCACAGAAGATAGCAAAACAGGGAACAGAGAATAGTGTAACAATGTGGTTAAGTAAGGTGGTGGTTTCTCGACGACCTTGAGTGGCCAATTGATTCCGAACAGACTATAATCCCCCGAGATCTGCTGTGGTTTCCAGTTGGGGGATTTTCGATCAATTGAAGGATAATCGAAATACGAGTGCACTTGCCGCCTCAAGAAACTTCTAACTCAATGACTCATGTCGCTGATTTCACAGTTCAATTGTTTGTTTCGTGTTTTACAACATTCCTGACTAATGTAATCGAATTATAATATCGTGGTGTCATCGTCGTTTACAGCTATGAGCGTAATCGAAGAACCTTGGAAAATGTTGATGATGGCGTCTGTAAATATAAACGTTAAAATGAAACAATTGAAAGTATGTTGTATAGTCATTTTTCATCGGCTAAGTTAGAAATACTTCGTACACGATAGTGCTACGTTAACGTGTCGTGATCTTACATCTTTTGGTCTAAAACACTCTGTGTTCTCATGCATTATGATCTCATACATTATCTCACACCTGATGATCTAATTGTGATCTCACACATTATTTCACATCCTGCGTTATTATATATAATCTAAATGTATTTGTACTGCTTCAGTATACAAACTACACGTACGGAATTTTTAATGTATATTCTTTTCTTAAAAGATATGTTATTCGAGTTCTCTGTTCTTGTTTACATTCAGTCGTGTATAATTTAAGATACTAACCTTTAATCCATTGACATATATATTCTTTTCATAATAACCTCATTAATCACTTCTACCACATTCTGACATTTTAATCGTATGTCCATGAATTCGAATGTAGTCACGTGATTATCCGAATAGCACCGAAGAGAAACGAAGTTATCCGATTTATCGTTAACCGTTGCTCACGAGCGCCTTTTTATCCGTACGATTCCGCTGCGATCATATTTCTTTGTTTCCTCGGTCAAAAGTAACGGCGTTACATTCCGTTTATATACGCCTATGGGGCAACCACGATTACCTCGAGTGGCAGAAGTGATTTGGCAAACGCGGAAGCTCGGCCACAGTCGGGGTGGGATTTGGCTTCCTCGAAAGGAGTGGCGTGGACAGGGAACTTCCGGCGAGAGATCAGAGAAGGGTGTTATTCAACAGCGGTAACGCGTTCAGCAACAAGTTGCTGCGACGTTAATAAACGAACACCCTCGAGGTAACATTTTGCCCGTCGTCGGTTGGATATCCAACTGGCATCAGCCACGGTTATGCCGGCTCTTGAATCCCTGACTGGGGCTTTTCTCTGTTACGGTGTCGCCGTCGGGAAACGGGCCTCTGTCGTTCGCTGACACCTTCTGTCGACGCACTTCAGGCGAAAATTCCGCCGGTGAATAAAAAAAAAAGAGAAGGATTGCGCGGAGCAAAATCAAAGAGGCGTCAAATCGGGACGCGACTCGATCAGGCGTGTGGAACGGTTATCCGAGAAAAGTTGCCGGCCTAATCGAGCGTTAATGGCACACGATATCTCGCCACGATACAAGCCACTCGTCACCCTGACGAGATAGAACAATTAAAATATCGATGTCGTGATGGAGAGCCCGGCTCTTTCGCGTCGCTTGTTTTTTAGTCGCGCACTGTTGTGAACGCGGGCTTGTTTGAGCGGTTAATCGCGGGCTGACGCGTTCGCGTCGAACTTTCTTCTTTTTTTTTTTTTTGAGGAACAGCTTGTTGGATGTAGTACCAGGAAAGCTGAGCTTTATTTAGAACGATGCCTAGTTTTCTTGTTGGGGATGATGCAGGTTTTATGGGTTCAGTCGGGTGATTCAGGTTGATGTACAGTGACCGTTCCGTAATAACTCGTTTCTTGTGATCGCACACCTTTAGAGCCTCCAACGCAGGAAATTATCGAGTGACTGCGGTTATACTCTGCTTAGTTTAACCCTGCTCATACTTCCAATTTAATGTATTCGAATAATTTAGCTGGGTTTTGAGTAGCATTGCTGTTTTATTATATTAATTAAGGTTATTGTTATTATTGTTATTTATTGTTACAATAAAAATAATCACTCATATCTCCATGACTTTAATTCAACATTGCAAACCCATCAAGCTTAGAAATCGATTGCAATAGTCAAAAAGAAAATCTAAGTCGTAAAGTGGCTATCGCAGAAATCGTTATGAGTACCAGGTGGTGGTCGCCGCAGTTAAGACAGAGAGGTTATAGTAACGTCGAAGGCAGAAAGGAGAGTTTCGAACGCGTCATCCTAACCGAAGGTGGGGAAACAACCAGGTCGGAGGTTCAAGGGGCCTGTCTGATTCCAGCAGAGAAAATGTTCGTGTATTGAGAAAAACGAAAAGCAAACAGTAGCACTTGAATGAAATCTACAGACACGTTAAGTTAATTGTGACACAGAATAACAGTAAGATATACAAGGGGTTGTAGAAGAGTGTCAAATAGTGTAGCGTTATCATCCACCGTCAGGTGAAGCTAACTTCGTTGCATACATCGGCAGGGATGGGTAACCAGTATTTTATTTACGTAAATAAAAAAAACATTCACTCAAATAGTTCGTACGAACTCTGCTGCTGCAATACAAATATTGTATTGTCAAATATTGTAGAATGGAGTAAAATGATGAATACAACGAAATATAAAATGCATATAACACTTTATAGTGTGTTAGCGTTGATAATATTGTACTGTAGTTTTATATCATAAATGAATAGGTACCAGTATCAATGTAAATTGCTACATGGTGTTTTCTACTAAATGTGCACTGGCAATACAAAAATATATATAGTAATATATTATTACTGTTTATGTAGTGTTTGTAGAAAAGTGTGTTTAATCTCTAACAATTGTGCATACAAGTAGCAGCCAGCAGCCCCGACGTAAAGAAATAAAAGCTTTCCGCGGGAACATCGATACACTTTGCGAGGGCATCGTTTCCATCGCTAGAACTTCCACGTTGATACAATTGGTGGGGGAGTCATATATAGTTACGAAGCATGAGAAAGTGGGAGGAGGCGGAAGAGTGGGAGGAATGATGAAAAGAGCAGAGAGAGTGGGGAGGGAGAGAGAGAGATAGTGAACCGATAGGGAGAAAGAGGAGCGGGAAACACGGAGGAGAGGAATTCTCAGAGTCGGGTGAAAGAGAAAGAGACCAAATGAAGCGAAGTTAAAAAGAAAAGACGTTGACGACGAGGCAGTGGGGGAACGAATGGAGTGGGGAAATGGAAATAGGAAGAAAGAGAGAGACAGATATCGAAACGGGAGGCAAAGCAAAGGAATGAATCAGAGACGGATAGAGAGACAACAAGAGCGGGTACATTGAAGAGGGATAAAGGGCGGAGGAGGAGGAGGGACAAAGAGGAGGGAGTCTGGAGTGAGGGAACCGCGAAAGCGAAGCGATACGAAAAGACACGAACGTTTCCGAACGACGCGTGACGAGCTACAGCGAAGAAAGAGCGCGCACTTAACGCGCTACTGAAGCTGACTTCGGAGCAGCATTGTATAGAAAACAAAAATTAAGATATAGATTCCCCTGTACTTATTAGGGTAATGATTATTTGATCAAATACATTTTCATGGAGCACTTTGTTCGCTCTTATGAGTGAGTAGTATGGTATTTCCTTATTCGTGAATGTCATTACTTTTTTTTATCATCTTTTTCAATTTGACAATATGGAAATTGAGAATTTGAAAATTGATCAATATATAAATTTGGAAATTCAAAACATTGCAAGTTATCAGATCATCAAATTTCCAAAGCTCAATTTTCCCACCTAAAAACCTTTATCACAGACTGGCCACATCGCACCCCAACCTCTCAACACAAACCGCCTACAACCATGATCCCTCCTGCTAATTCCCCAACAAACCATAATCACGCCAAAACCGAAGACCTCCCGCTATCGAATAATGCTACTGTTCGTTCCTGTGTCCCGTCGTTTCCGTGATCGTGGATCATTCATCGTCCCGCTGTTTGCGGGTGTGTCGTTCACAACCCCGGCGGGCAGTTTCGCGATAACGCTTGGGCGCTTTTAATAGCCCTCGACAGGCTGTTACCAGTGTTATGACACCGCGGGACCAGTGTCGAGTTCACGAAGCCGGTGTCGTTCGCCGGAATTCGTGATAGCACGCGGCGATAAGAGAGACAGAGATTACTCGAAGAGAAAGAGAACGGTGGGGGACGTGGATGACGCGGCGGGGGAGGCGGAAGGGGCGGATGAGGAGTGTAGGTGTGCGGTCACACGAGCGTGTGGCTGCGCGTACACGCTGGAAGTCGCGTAGACAGTGGAGGGGGGCGGTCGAGGGGCGCGAGGGGGCGGGAGCGAGAGAGAAGGAGCGACGGGCAACAGGGAGGGGGGAGCAGGCTGTGGAGGGCTGCAGAGGGCGGAGAAGCGTCCCACGGGAGTTTTTCGGCGGATCGCTGCGCGACTAGTGTGATCTCTCGCGAGTAGTGGACTCGATCGATCTTATTGGCGGCAGAACGAGCGGGCAGTCGGTGCACGGCGAGGGCTCCGGTTAGGTGGCTCTTTTGCTGAATTTGACGGGAAGGTGCGTCTACCAGATCGCTCGTGGTTTTACAGTATTCTCCGAAGAGAGACTATACTCAAAGTGTTACGTTCTGTGCTTCTCTGTTTGCATATGTGATTTGTTGTGTGTGTGCCCGGAGTTGCAGTGGCGTACTTGGTTACGCGGTATTGTGAAGCAAAAGCTGAACGCGAGGGCTCTGCGCGATCCAGAAGCAAAGTGAGTCCACTTTTCCCGCCTGTTTATTAGGGAACCGTCTGGTCACCGATACACCGAGTGTTCCTTGGGGAATACTGTTGCGTGAACCAGAACCGACTGTGGTTCGTCGCGTTTGAAATGGTTGCATAGAGGGAGAAAAGTCCTTGGACCTTCAAGGCGACTCGAGGAGATGGTAGACGCGCGATAAACTTTTATGGTGGCGTGCGTGTGTACGTGTCTGTGTACGTCAATCCTTTTTTTCAGGATAGTGCAATACAGTGATCTACCAATAGAGCATCAATTCATTTCGACGCCGAATCCCGTCGCGTGGTACTCGTTAATTCCGTTAACGCACGTTCGCGCGCTTTCGAGCCAACCGGATTTTCGGATATTTCATAAGCGCTCGAGGGAAATATTGATATTGTATCGATATTCGTGGTTTCTAATAGTGTTTCTTCTCTTATACGCTCGGAGGTGTTCACTCGAAAACACGAGTTCGAGCAACGTTTAAATTTTCTGTAGACACGTCTTCATTGTTTATGTTTTCGTTATATCTTCATTGCCTTTTAACCTCTCAATAATTTCGTTTTACTTTTTCGTGAGAACTGATAATATCGCATACTTATCTTTCACGAGGAATAGTAAAGATTGATGAAAAATTGAAGGAAGTAAACAGAAAAGATTTCTTTTCGAAACGTTGATCGGTTGTGCCAGGTTTTGCTTTATATATTTATGGAACAGTGTGTCTGCGGTGAAAAATGCCGGGTAACGAAATAAATTTTAAGCTGATCCGAAAATGTGTGCTTTATACTATCAGATATATGAAATATTAAACCAATTCAAGTCATTTATATTCTCTGTGCTGTTTGACCGTGTCTTTCAATTACTTTATGACGAAATCGTTTCATTACGCTAACGGTTTGAGACAAATTCTATGCTTTAGAAAGTGAAGGAAGAGATTTCGGAGCAGTGGTGATAAAATCAAATTATAGGAACAAATTTACCAATTCACAAATGTAGAAATTTTCAAACTTCCACATTTCAAGTTCACAAACTACAGATCAAATATTAGCGATAACGGTATCTTGTCCAAACAAGTGCACAGTCACTCATTTTAATTTCATCCTGTTAGTAGCACCATAACTAAAAACATCTGTAGAAATCAATGAATGATATAGTTATCAATTAAAGAAATTGTCTAGATACTGCATTAAAAATATTTATCTGTGTCACGTTATATTTTTTTACCATCTTAAACTTATGAATGGTAGTGTACATAAAATATTAAGCACATGCAATTTGAAGCATTACTTGTTGAATGATCTGAATCATGCGAAGGGTATCTGACGAAAATGGAGTCGTTCGAAGAGTATGGCGTCAGCAATGTGTTCGATTTGAAATTATATAAGCAAATCCTTGACGGGAGGATATGTAGGAGTTATTTTTTAACAAGGACCAACGCGAACCGCGAAACTTCGTGTTCACCAAGCACACGTGTTACGCAATCGTTCGTCTATCGTGGTCATGGAATTCAGGTCAAGCGTTGTGTGTCCTATGCTGCTATAGGCTAGCTTCGTCCCGCCGCGAGTTTCTCGTCGTTCGAGCATCGATTCCTTCTCGTGACTCGAGACGATCACGAACACCAGCCGGAAAAAGGCCATCGAACTAACAAATCCTCTGTTACATAGAAACTACTTGCTCCATCGAACAGTTTTCTCCGTATAATTCGCAAACTGATGTACAACTGGTACCCTTATTAACGCGATACTCGGTCAAAGATTTAATTAAATTTTTTCAAATTTAAACGTTTACAGGCTGGCAACTGTAGGTATTTATAGATTGATACTTTTCGACATTGATCAATTATGAAGTTAGTCAAATTTAGTAATTAGGAAATTAGGAAATTGATGAATTATGGAATGAGGGAATTGATGAATCCATGAATGGGTGAAGTGGTGAATTGATGAATTGATGAATTGGTAAATTCATAGAGGAGAGGAGAGGTATAAATAAATCCCGTTGACTGACATATTTTGCAGGAGAAGAAACGGAGTAGCATCTAGTAATTTGTTGACGAATGACCGAGTAACTAGAATCTCTGCATCAACTAAAAGATCATTATACTGTTGTTTCGTTCGACTCGAATCGAGTCATCGAGGAGTGTAACGGCCTCGCTTCAAAGCGGTCATTGGCCAACGACGTTTCGCCACGTGGGTTGACAGATTTTCATTCAGCTTCCTCTTTTCTAGAAATAACCGGTTCGAATGAATGATCCCTAAACTCGAAACGTAGTTTTTGAGTGGTACGTTGCAAACATTCGTCGAAACGATCGTTAATAATTGTCACGCTTTTGATCACGTGTCGGGAGCTTCCGATGCTAGATCCAAAAATAATTTGTAGCTCTTTGTAGAGAATTGTTTTGAAACACGATAGTGCTTTGTTTTAAGTTAATGATAAATATAGCCACATACATAAAGTGCTATATATATCTTATCAAGATTACATTTTTTGCAAAACGCATAAGCAATAGATAAAACTACTTCAGTGCATTATGTAAAAATTGTGGTTATCTTCAACGAACTCATTTTTTAAATATCTTTTACGCACGTTGTAAATCATAGACGTATAATGTCTGTATTGTTTCTTTAGCTACTCCATTTTATTCTTGCCACAATTACAATTATTTTCTACAGTAATTTTACACTATTTTACACTAATACAATGTTAGCTGGATTGCGATTAGAACAGAACCGAGTTACCCGCCAATATGGCGTCATTTTGAATTGTGGCGGGAAATCATTTTTAGCGGGAATACTTTCTGACGCTTCGTTGTCGGATAATTATGAGTACCAATCATATCAGAATTTAATGCTTACTAATTGATAATTCATAAATAAACACATCACAAAATATTACTTATTTCTTTATTTGTTGTATTGCAAACAAAAGTTCTGCATACTCTACTACTATCTACAGTGTTACAGTGAATAGTTGTCAAAGAAACAGCATGTATAACGATAAGAAATCATAAGAGAACCTTATCAAGATAAGAAAAGTAATCATACGTCTCATACAAACTTGTAACTTAGTAAATATGAACATGTTTCGATATCAGAAACTTGCAATCGGAATAATTAACGTGTTACTCGACACAGTGTGTCGAACATTCATTCGAAATAAACGTGGATCGAATGTACCTAGTTTTAATTCCCTATCATCGAAGAATATTGGTCAATTAACGGAGGTAGTGGAACGGAACGGAAAGCGAGAAAAATCCGTAGGCAAACGAGAGCTGCTGTCAGCGGCGTTTCAAAGGGTCGCAAAGCGTAATCGTAAGCGATCGACGACGCGTGTCGAAACGAACGAACGAGTAGTAACAAAACGGAGCAGCCAATCGAAAGTAGAATTTCCCGTGCCAATAAACGACCACGTGGCAGAACACGTGGTCCACGTTATAACCCCTCTGCTATACACGAGGGTAAATCGCTACCCTAATACACAGTGATTAGTGCAAGATTATATTGCACTCCAGGTGGCCTCTTCTACCTGATGTAAACTGTTTAAAACATTAGATGTATTCGGTTAAACTTTGTCCTGATGCACCATTTTTTTTCTAACTCATCAATGAATATGGGTTATAATCCTGCTGTAAATTGTTACCCTAAATACACAGTGATGAATGCAGGATTATGTTGTACTCCATGTGGTCTTTACCTGTGACCAGATGTAAACTATTTAAAGCAGTACATATAAAATATGTATATTAGATATTGAATATATTGAAGTATTGTATTGTTGAGTACTGTTGAGTTATCGAATATTGTATATTAACGTTGAATTTAATTTCACCACCCTCTTAACCTAACAATCTGAAAACCAGTTCCGAAGCTCGTTCGCAAGGTTGCCCTAATCGATGATTGACATCTGAAAAGATCCATCATATTCCGGTAGAAAAATCCCCTCGTTTTTTCTTTCTTTTCACAAAATAATCCAGCAAGCACGTAATAATCATCGGTGTATTCAATTTGCCACGGTAAACGACGAATAAAAGAAGACTTATGGATGCTTCCCGTCGCGTTTCGGCCGATATGTACCTGGATGGCTAAACTTCCGGTGAAATTGGTAGTAAAAGAACCGGGATAGATCTCGGGGTGGGTGTAATGATATAAAGCTACGTCGCTCGTATAACTCGACCGTAAATTCTCTGTCTGACCCGGATAGATAGACGAACACGTGCACGTTGGAGAACACGAAGGCCAAGACGAATTACGCTGACGTTTGAAACGAGTTTGTCTTCGGAACCAAGTACAATATCGACTCGATATTGTTCGCAAACTGCTCCGTTCGATTATGGATGATTCGAGGAGAAAACGATGTGCGATCTAGATAAGGTTGGAGTAAATGTCTCGGAATTACTGTTCTTGTTCTTTTGTATTCGTTACACGTTACAAATTCGCAACTACAAACATGAAATTATAGACTCATAAATCAAATTATAATCTCGTACATCTTCAAATTACAAACTCAAAAATCTTCAGGTTACAAAGTCACAAATTTCGAAATTATAAACTCGCGAATCTCTAAATTAGATCGCTTTCAGAATTTCACTCAGCTCATAATTCTATACTCGGGTATAATTCACTAGGAAATTTTCATTTGATAAACGACGCGTCCGACAAGCTATAAATCTAAAATTGTCGCTCCAATTTACATACCGATATTCATCTTTCCCGCGAAGATATTATAAATCAAACGCCGTGATTTCAACATGTAGCCGCAGTGAAAACATCGTTCGCTTCGCTCGTAATTTCAAATTTAAACTTTCACCCATAAGATAAGATTGAAATCAATATTTCTAAATTAGTACATAAAAACTTTCCGTTGATTGAAAACTGAACCAATCGTTTCGTTGGACGAGCACAAAGATTTTCGGAAGATTTCATGGAAGCGAACCGACAGATTCATTGTTGTTCCAGCTGCTGGGAATTATTCTATGGGGATGATTTGAGAGACGGGAGAATTCGTATCGTTATTACCTGCTTTCGTATCGATGGGTTGGCTCACCTTCGCTAACATTTTTAAGGACGAATAAATAACACGAGCGAAGTATCGTGCGGTTATTTTATCGAGATAATAATTTGACTTTATATTCCGCGATATAAAAATCCTTTTTCGTTCTAATATTAAACAAGCTCGCGTACGCCGTGTAATTTCACTGATAATAACGAGGTACACCGTGTATAATCTTGGAGATGGGTTCAGGTCCACGACGAAATACGTTTTACATCCTTCTTTCTTTTGCTTTCTTCCTGCGATCTTCCGTAGTTAAGACAACTTCGTTTTATGTAAAAGAAAACTTCTCGGAGCTTTCAAGGTTACGCTTCGAGACTTCACAGAACGTTTATCGGTTCTTTTCTTTGTAGAAGACATCCAAGCAAATTCGTGCTTTTATAATGGCTAATAAAAAGTTACGACTAAAATGAAATATTAAGAAGAACTTAATGTTAGAGAGAATTTACTTTTATAATATGGCGATATAACGCGTGATAATTACACTCTTAACAATCGGCAATATAGTGCGAGGCAATTTCGTACTTAGTAATTCCACGCGTGGCGATGTAATACGTGACAATTCCACAGATGGCGATATAACGCGAGGCAACTCCACGTATGGCGATATAACGCGTGACAACTCCACGCATAGCGATATAGCGCGCAGCAATTTCATACATGGCAATACAGCAAGTAGTAATTTCATGAATGGCAATATAACGCGTGGCGATATAGGGTATAACAACTCCACGCGTATCTATTCTACGCGTGATAGTTTTACACGTAGTAACTACATTCATGGCAATGTAGTATATGGCGATATAGCACGTGGCGATACTATGTGTGGTGATATAATGCGTGGCAACTCCACGCAAGGTAATGTAACACATAATAATTCCACACTTACCATTTCTGTTCGTGATAATTTTTTGTGTAGCAATTATGTACAAGGTGATACATGTGATGATATATCGCGATAATATTTCTGTAGTTAAAATTAACTAGTGGAACGTACGATCTTTAGAATATCGATTCGACGCAAACTTAATTTAAATATAGAGATTTCCACAAACAATAACTTGGTAATATTTTTTAGTGTCTAGTTAACCTATTTGATATTAATTGGAACAGATAAAAGGCACCGATAAAATACTTTTCGTTATTATGATCTTTATATCGCATCGTAAAGCAGCACGATACGAAGAATATAATATTAACCATGTAATTACGCCCTATTGTATCTTTTACGACATAATTGCCCGACGATTTACCATCTATAATAGAAACAATAAATTTTCTGTTCAGATGAATGTTGCCTGTTCATTCCTTAGAGAATGAGTCATGTAACGTTTCAGTCGACAATAACAAGTTAACTATGTATATCAAATTATTCTAAGGCTAATACGAGCATTTGAAATACCTTTTCTTGCGTGCATGTCTATTGCAATTTACATTCGCAATTTTAAAACTCCCATTTCGTATTTTGCTTTTAAGTTTTGTACATCGAACACTGTACCTTGGATTTTGCACTCTTAATTTTTATTTTGGAATACGGATTTTTGATTCTGGACTTCATACTGAGAACTCTGATTGAAGCTTCCAATATTGCGTGTCGTGCTTACAGTTTGTACTCGGTACCAATGGACTCCGTATCTCGTACCCACGATGTATATTTCATACAGTAGATTTAATCTTCGTACTTGAGATTTAAAATCTCGGAACCTGAACTCTCGAACCTTGAACTTCTCGGAGCCTGGCTCGTACATTCTCGACTTTCTTCCCATTAAATACCGTTCACCAACAAGCTGGACAGTTTCAATATCAAAATACGGAGAGGCGTATATTACATACGGTCATATTTCTCGTGTAGCATTTCGCATTTTTCTCTGGCTGTCTGGCCGTTCCCGGCGGTTATTTACAATTCGCGCTTCGCGGCCATGGCGTAAAAGGAAAACGAAGGGACACAATGGGCAACGAGGACACAAGAACGCTATCGTATTTTACGCGCGCGCGAACCGCTCTGTCCTTTCTTCGTGCGGTGTCGAGCTTTCACGAGCTTCGAGTGCTTCATCGATCGTCGTCGAAAATGAGTTTCGCGATGCCACTAACGATGTCGAGGCTGGTTACGCTCGTAAACCTACGACTAACATCCGCAAGAATCCCCTCGCCGCCGATTTTATTGTTCCCTCGGCCCGGCCGCGTCGTGTGTCATTGAGTACGTCGTTAACTTCGAACAGGCATCTTCCAGCTAGTAATTTGTTTTGATTTTAATCACTCGTCGTTATCGTTCGCCCGTTCATTCCGTGAAAACGATGAAAAGCCCGTGAACGCGTTTCGACTCGACACCGTAAATTCTCGGTCCAATTAAAACTTTCTAATTGTAATAATTTCTGTATGAAACGCGGATGGCGGCTCGCGTCACAAGTTTACGCGGGAAACATCGATATCTGCTTCTCTAAAGATACCATGGTACCCCATTTTCAAAAACCCAATGTAGGAATTTTTCGTCGTTAATTAATATTCTTTTTTCTTACGAAAGAATTCTATCCACCACTTTCCTCAAGAATAAAAGTCTGTCATAAAGTTAATTACATTGTCGATCGTCGGTTATCGGATATGGTCTGGCGTAATAAAATTAATTGCGCTGGTGGAAGGAATTTTGAGTGGATCTCGATCGAACGAGAAACTTCAAAGGTTTACACGGAGAGTTTTCGCGATTCGAAAAGAGCCAAGCCAGTATTCATTTTTCTAAGGGCGGGTACCAGAAGCGCATTTACACATCTCTGTTCGCGAGCTCATTTTTCCGACTATCTCGTCGGAAATAAATCTGCCCTGAGCCATGGAACAGGCCACAGCCGGTAATAAAAAGAAAAAGAAACGATGTGTTGCGGGAGAAAGAGGGAGAGCAGGAGAAAGGAGAGAAAAAAAGAAGCGAACGACGTCCTCCCTTTATCTGCATCGCGTAGCGAGGCTTTTTAATGACGGGCATAAGTAAAAGTGCATCCTGCCCTTAACGACCGAAACTGAGCGCGGAAATTCATTAAGGGGAGGCTAAGTTCAATGATCCAAATGCGTTCGTGAGTTATATACGACGATGCTGTTTTGTATTTATCGCAAACGTTTTTTTTTGTTTCCGTCGGTGCGTTGTCGTATTTATGCACGATTTATATTCACGACTATATTTTTCAGTTAGCAGTTATTTTTCATGTTTTCCTCTTTCTTAATGGAACGTTAGTTTAACGTTATTACAGCAGTGTTGATCCGACGAATTATTACCTGGGGTCGAATCGCTGTTGGTTCAGTAAGTTGCAAATGCAATCACGCAAACATTCGCAAATAATAGCACTGTCCTTAATAATTATGGCTACTTCCTTTCATGGCAGAAACACTTTACGTAATTTCTAAAACAACGCATATTCGATACACTCCTTTCAAGTTTGGCTTTCATAGGGGAAATGTACAAGACTATAATATCTTGTACATCTTTTTTTCATTTACTAATTCATGCTTTATTTAAGAGCTTAAGAATTTGAATATTTGTCAGTTGAGGAAAATTGCAAAGTACGTGAATGCAGAGGCTGCGACTCGAAGATTTGAGAACCGTCAAGTTTACATACGAGTCCTCATCGAGAGTAATCCGGTGCCGGCGGAGAGTACCTACGTGTCTGACGTAGATATCGGAACGTCATCCATCGTGAATGGGCGAAGGAGCAGCGTTTACATACAACATCATCAATATTCTATCGTAGCGTGTTCGTTTCGCGCAGTAGATCTCGGAGACGAACCGATTGAGGAACGTGTTCCCTCGGACGGGCTGCTCGTTTCTACTCTCTGCAAGTCACGTTTCCGTCTCTCGTAACCGTTGTACCAGTCCAGGCGTGGTTCTCGACAAAAAGTGAAATTTCTCGGGCAGCACGTGTTGCTTTTGCCCGGCGGTGTTGGGGCGTCGCGACGCGTCGCGACTCGACGTCTCGCGCGAACCGAGCCGAGTAAAATATCTCAGCGGGTGACGACGAGACGTTCGGTAAGCGAATGCATTCTCCCGGTGGGCTTAGCGTGGGCCCAAGACCTTGTCTATTTATAAATGCACCTCGTATGTAAGCCTGCACGCACGTGATACGTCGTAACGCGTCGATTCCATATGCACGACCAAAGTGGATACCGCACGAGAAAATTGAAGCCTGTCGTAAATTGACGCTCCTCCGTGATCCCGAGACACGGTAATATCAAACCACCGAGCAAGGTTGTGTTCCGTAATGGAGTTTGACGTTGAATGGTGTTGTCGAGCGATTTCTTTATTTTTTCGTTAAGGACCAAAACGTGTCGTGACCGGTGACTCATGCATCGTGAATTTCTGTTCCTGATACCGTATCAGCTGCTTGGGAGGTATACGCACGGGACCGTTTAACGCTACATAAACACATACTTTTACTATACACTGCGATCGTCGACTTTCAATAACAAAATGGATTTGAACTGAATTTTTATCTTCTGGAGAGTCAAATGTGAGGATGTGAAGGTTGGAAATTTGGCGATTTGGGGATCTGGGAATTTTTTGAATTTAGGATTTGGAGATTTGGGAATTTGGGATTTGAAAAATTGGGATTTGGGAATATTGGGATTTGGAAAATTAGGATTTGGGAAAATTGGGATTTGAGAAATTGGGATTTGGAAAATTAGGATTTGGGAAAATTGGGATTTGGAAAATTAGAATTTGGGAAAATTGGGATCTGGGAATTTGGGATTTGGAAAATTAGGATTTGGGAAATTGGGATTTGGGAATTTGGGATATGGGAAAATTGGGATTTGGAAAATTAGGATTTGGGAAAATTGGGATTTGGAAAATTTGGGATTTGGAAAATTAGGATTTGTGAAAATTAGGATTTGGGAAAATTGGGATTTGGAAAATTAGGATTTGGAAAATTGGAATTTGAGAATATGAATATTTCAAGGTTTGGATAACTTGAAAGTGGTTTTAGTGCCTCGTTTTCTGAGTATCTATCTAGAGCACCCAAGCGAGGTTTTACTACGCGTATATTACTCTCGGTAGATAAATGAACGGTGTTCTAGTCATTTACCGTTTTTAAAATGTATAAGAATGTAGAAAGCTGGAGTCTATTTTCGGTACGACTGGGGAGGTCACTTCGGATTAGTGGGAGAATTTGGAGAGGATCGTTTGGGACAGTTTGGTTTTATGGTCTTCTATGTGTTCTACGATACTGATAGTTTTGTAGTTACATTTGTTCAAGCACATATAAGAATATAATAAGATATTATTTATTAACCGAAATCCAGAATTGAGAACATTTGGAAGAATCTTATAAAATCGAAATGATATCAGTTTATTTAATTTTTAGATTCAGAAATTTAGAAACGTAGGTACGTAAAATTTGAACAATTATAAATTTGGAACCTTGTAAATTTTAACCTGTTTCATTGACAATATTTAGAAATAGAGAACTGAGGTAATATATTACAAAATGGTTAGTATCGCTAATAATTTATAGGATTATATTTCATGCTAAACATAGATATTTCTACTGTACTGATCGATGTGTTTAACTTGGTTTAAATGAATCTATGATACACACGGCCGTCAAGATATTAATACTGTTCGTATGAACCTTGAACGACTGAATAAATCTTGCATCCCATAAATCGATAACAAGCTTCACCCAAACTATTTAGAACCTTGGTAATGATCAATTATTTATCTGCGAAGCTTATCGTTCTCTAAAAATGACATCTTGAAAACGAAACAACTAATTTAAAAATACTCAGGAATTTCTTTATCTATTTTTATACCGAAACTTTAGTGAGGGTGTTTAGCCTCTGATTTAAAATTGTGTAAAAGGACAAAAAGGTGTATAAAAGAAAATTTATTTAAATGATCAAATCCAAGAAGAATTATATTAAACATGTGACCCACTACACGTGAGCCACTGCACCTAAATACAAACACAAAACTGTCGTATGACTAAAACATCGAATGACAAAACGTCGAATGATAAAATTGTCGAAATGAACAAAATTTAAAAGAGTGTTCGCAGAGGGTCAGTTTCCTCGACGAGTGTGAATTATTTCCGCGTTTGTCAGGGTGGCGTATCTCGTTGACGAGTAACGATCCTCGTGGTTCTAAAGAGGCTCTTGTTTATTCCTGTTGGTCGCAGGTTGCGGCAACCATGACGAGAGAGACCAGCCCGTCATAAATGTAAATTGAATTCCGTCGCATAAATTTCCCGGCCGGCTTGCCCAATAAATTCACGGTCCGATACAATCAGTAATATTCTGTAACATCGTCGTCGATCGGATTACGAAACTCTTTCCTTGTGCGAGCACGAACCTTGCAAATGCACTCGCGTACTTTCAATAACAAAATGCTACGGATGGCTTCGAACTGAATTTTTACCGAATAGAAAGTTAAATATGGGCATGTGTGAAGATTGGAAATTTGGCAAATTTTGGAATTTGGGGATTTGGGAATTTGGTGATTTTGGATTTGGGAATTTGGGATTTGGAAATTTGGGATTTGGGAATTTGGGATTTGGAAATATTGGGATTTGGAAAATTGGGACTTGGGAATTTGGGATTTGAGAATTTGGGATTTGGGAATTTGGGATTTGGAAATATTGGGATATGGAAAATTGGAATTTGGAAAATTGGGATTTGGGAATTTGGGATTTGGAAATATTGGGAATTGGAAATTTGGGAATTTGGGAATCTGAGAATTTATATCTTGAAAACTTGAAAATTAAAAAATTCTAAATACTTCCTCCCTAATTGCACTAACAGTTACAATATTCCCGCTCATTAAAAATGTTGAACTGATTAAAACTAAAAAGAGTCGAAGTAATGCGCAGAAGAGTCTAAACGACGTGAAAAAAGAAGGTACCAGGATTTCTTGTAGTATGTTGAACCCGTGAGTCATCGCTGTCGAATGCGCTTCCTCCAATTAGGAGATTCTTAGAAAACATTCTGTAGCACTGTACCCTGTTTCGACCGATGTCAAGGATGATTTGCTGTGTTTGATAAAAATGAAGATAACGAACGAAGGATGGACCATTATAGTCCTCGACATATATGTTAATGGCGTCCATTTAAAGTGTCCCCTGCTATAAAACATATGGATTGATATATGTCTATTGACTTTTTTTAACTTTCGACAAACTGCACTGACATGGATTTGAGTAATTTCGGTATTTGGAGATGTAGGGGTTGGGAGTTTGAGGGGTTTGCAATTTGGAGGAGAGTTTTGGAAATTTGGGAGTTGGGGAATTGGGAGTTGAGGAATTGGGGAATTGGGGAATTTGGGAATTGAGAATTTAGGAGTTGGGGAATTGGGGAATTGGGAGTTGGGAAATTTGGGAATTGGGAGTTGGAGAATTGGGGAATTGTGGAATTGGAAATTTGGGAATTGGGGAATTGGGAGTTGGGGAATTTGGAGTTGGGGAATTTGGGAATTGGGAGTTGCGGAATTGGGGAATTGGAAATTTGGGAATTGGGGAATTGGGAGTTGGGGAATTTGGGAATTGAGGAATTGGGAGTTGGGGAATTTGGGAATTGGGGAATTGTGGAATTGGGAATTTGGGAGTTGGGGAATTGGAGAATTGGGGAATTGGGGAATTGGGGAATTGGGAAATTGGAAATTTATGGAATTGGAGAATTGGGGAATTGGGGAATTGGGAAATTGGAAATTTGGGAATTGGGAGTTGGGGAATTTGAGAATTCAAAAATTCTGAAAGTCAGAAATATAAGACTGCAAATTCCAAACTAGAAAGTTTAAAAATTAAAAACTGAAAGTCTCAGGAATTAAAAATTGCTAATATCAAGAATTAAAAATCTTCGAAGTTCTCTTCCTAAAGCAAAAGACCAACTACCATAAAAGGTCCCCATACACTGATTCTGATCCAAATAATTCCTGGCCAACCTCCCGAGCAAAGTCCTCGAAAGCACTCCGTCTGAACGGTGCGTAACCGCAAAGATACCGAGATTCGAGGTGCAGAATAGATCTTGAAGCAGTTCGATAATTCTGGTCTCTCGACGCTTAACGACAGCGGTGCGATATCGTCGCTCGAGAGGCGTCGTAATAATTGATGAAGTTTTTGCGAGATGGAAAGGGAAGGAGCCGATTATACTCTCGGGCAACGACGCTTGTTCAACTATGGAAACCGTTTCAGCTGGCTCGGCCTAGTTAGGCTACCTTGGTATTTTTAGCATTGGGGTCACACCGCCGTACGGCCGGCCACCGTACTCCACGCTATCCTTCCTTCCTTCCTTCCTTCGTTCTTGCTTTTCCTTCCTTCCTTTCAAAAGCGATTCTTCTCTTTATCGCGTCACGTCACTCGTGGTCCCCTCGACATGCGTGGGTGATCTGCAGGGGGACACTTTCCTCTCGAGATCAAGCGGTTCACTGTTCCTCGACCGCGTGTCATTCAACTTGCTCTCGCTGGAGAATCTTCTTTCCGTGGTTCGGAATTAGACAACCCAATTCGTTCGTGATAGGTTGTGTTAGAAATTAGAGAAGCTTGAATACTTTCTAGGGAGCGATCAGTATGGCACCTTGTTATTTAAAGACTGATAGGCGTATAGAGATTTAAGAATTTGGGGAATTTGAAATTGTGCACACTTTTTTCGACTGCAGCAGTTTGGTGAGTTGGGAATTTGAATGTTCAGAAATTTTTAAGGTAGGGAATTTCGATATTTGGAAATTTTATGAATATAGGGAATTTTTTAATTTAAGGAATGTGTAGGATCTTGCTATTTTGGGGATATTTCCAAAATATATGTATCTAGAAGTTTGTCAATTTTGAAACCAATCTAGAAATTTGAATACTGACTTGTCTGCTGTTAATATCCACTAGCAATAGCAATGGGATCTAGTAATGACATCGCTGTACTATTCTAACGCGATAAATCCACAATTGACTATCGAATTAATTATCGAAACCGATAACATTGATACTATTGAAGCAGCATGACAAACGAATAGTCGAACACGTGTATTATCCGCAGAAAAAAAATAGATCAGTTTAAACGAACTCCAATTGCGTCCCGTGCGATACGCACATAATTTTACAGTGCAGTCCGATTAAAATTGAACGATAGCCGACACGATTGAAAATGACGCAACCGTTCGTTACACGTATTACGATCATGCTCGAGAACGTTCACCGTTCGCTGAATCGCGAATGTAAATGTGTCCTCCAGCGAACGTGACTGGTTGGTCGGTTGGTTGATTTCTGATGGCAGATTAACGTTTCTGTTACAGAGTTATCGAAAGATCGCACGGCAAGTCAGTACACCGGACAGCGCACCTGCAGGCTTGGGTAGTCCACAGGCTGGCATCGGTGGGCTACAGCAACATCAACAACAACCGCAACAGCAAACGCAACAAACGCTACATCAGCAGGATCCCATGCAGCAATCCAAGGACAATCTGAATCCCGCGGCGAACCAGCAAACCGGTGCACTTAGAAACGGAAATCCTCCGCCTCCTGTCGTTTCTATGGTGAGTACATCCACCGAATAGAGATCTCTCGCTGGTACACTCAACGCCAAATCTAACTTTCTCGACACAAAATATCACGACCGAGGAAATACACTTGTCCAGAGATTTTAGTATTTGGGAATCTGACAATTTCGGGACATAGGCATTTCGGAATCTAGGAATTTACCGGTTTAGAAATTTCGGGACATAAGAATTTCCGGGTCCAGGAATTTCAGAACCTAGGTATTTGACAGCGTAGAAATTTGAAGATCTAGGGATTTGGCCATCCAGGAATTTCGGGATTTAGGGATATGAAACTGTAGGAATTCGAGAGTCTAAAAATTTGCGAATCTAGGTATTTGGAATTTTGAACATTTGCAAATTTGACTCAGCGACACTTTTCATCCCCTTTATCCGACTGTGTCCTTGAAAATTTCATCGAATAATGGCACAGTGACTCCGAAGCAATAGCACGAACCGTAACTCGAGGTTGGCATTCTCGAAATTGTGTCAGTGTTAAAAGGAAGTAAGCACGGTGGATGATCCAAGCGACATTCGATCCAGCTCGGAGCAAAAAGGCGACGGCGCACAGCCGGTGAACCGCGAAGACGTCTTGATCCCGGTGTTCCTCTCGCTTTCAACGAGAGCCAAGAGGAAGAGGAAAGTCGAGCCGAGAGGAGCAGAAAAGGCGACAGGAATGCGGTTCTTCGCGTTCGTTCCTCGACGTGTATCTCGGGATCCTCTTGCGCGAGGTTACTGGGCAAACCAGTCTGCGAACACGCCGCGTGTTTCTCGACGATCCGCTGCCGATCCGAACACGTGCGGGGATAATCCGTGTGTGTAAAAGTACCCGTGTTCCACTCGCGGCCATAGAGTGCCCGACGAGCACGTCTGCTACTTGTCCGGTTATCGGCTACCACCAAGGTCGTCCCGTACAACCCTGACAACCCCGCGTTCCCCGAACCGGGCCAACCGGAGAAAATTTACTGCTCCATTACTGTCGAGATACGTGTTTACGGGGACACCCTTGCAACGGGACGTTTTACCGGTACTCCAGACAGCGACGCCTTCTAGTCGTTTACAATCTCGTACGAGATGGTTCTGGGAATTGGGACAGGTTACTGCTCTTTCTTCAGGATAAATATGAAACAGAATCATATGAAGTACATCCTGTGACCTCATATTATATTTTACCGATGCAATCCAATTTTCGTATCGAACCGATCTTTTATTATCCAAGGTCATCGAAATGTCAATACTTCTCGAGATATTTGACATTTTACTTGAAGTATCCATAGACTTCTATAGACGAGGACGTGAAAGAGATGCGAAGGTCAATTATGCTTCTTTGAATAGAACGACTTTTTATTTGCAATCTGATAATTTCAAGACGAATAATCTCTTATAAAAGTCATTCAAGGTCAACTGCAACTGAAGAAATTTTAAATTGTACTCTCTTTGAATACTCCGAAGATTTACGTGTGTTATTTGCATACTCGCTGTGGATATAAATATCCAAAAATAGCGACCTTGAAGAATTTCGAGAATTTGGGAATGCAGAATGTTTCTGAAGACAAACCTCTTCACTTCAAATTGAAGTAATGAACCAGGATGGTCTGGTCTAGGTCAAGGTCTACGATCCAGCTTCACCATTCGCATACACGAAGTACACGGTCACACCGATGGGGTTCTGTTTATTCCCTGAAGTGTACTACGTGTTCTGTACCGATACAATACGCAGGATTACGCCCGAGGAACCGCTAAGCAACCTGAAATCCACCTATCCTCTGGGATCAAGATTTACCCAGTAATTTCACAACAGATTTTCGTCAACGAACAAAACTTCTTTATTTCATAAAAATGTACCACCGATCTATTTAACAGAAAAATTCATAAATATTTGAACTCAAACGTTCTTGTTTTATTAGACGCAGTCTAATTTAGAAGTGGTTGACAACTGACGATTTGAGGAATTTTTTAAATGTCTCCAAATATATCACAACTATGCTTCGTTGAGATACATGTGACTGCCACAAACAATTATTCGTTATTATCAGACAAGATACATATCGGTATTCTACCAGAACATCTTGTGTCAATCGAACAGCACTTGAAGAGTACTTGATCCGCTGTTCAAAACCTGCTAGAACAATATCTCCACTCGTATCAGAATCAAAGCTACTTCAAGCGTTCAAATTACTAACATAGATATCTTCCTTTTTCGATTTAAATGCAAGTGACTGACATAAACAGTTCGTTATCAAAAATACAAGATACATATCGGTATTCTACCAGAACCACTTGTGGCCATCGAACAGCACAAGAGTACTTGATCATCTGTTCAAAACTTGCTAGAACATCTCCACTCGCATCAGAGTTAAAGCTACTTCAAGCGTTCGAATCACCAACGTAGACATGTTTCTGGATCTAACTAAACATGTGACTGCCATAAGCAGTTCGTATCAGAACTCCAAAATACATTCTAGCAGCAGAACACATGACGAGCGAAGAGTACTTGATCAGCTGTTAAAAACCTGCTAGCAATATTTCGTTCAAATTACTAACCGACATAGACATCTTTGTTTCTGGATCTAATTAATGCATGTGACTGCCATAAACAGTTCGTTGATGTCAGAACTCCAAAATACTAGTAGCAGAACACATGAGTGCGAACGGTACTTGATCAGCTGTTGAAAAAGTTGCTAGCAATATCTCCCTCGTACCCGACTGAACCTACTTGAAGCGTTGAAATGACCAAATACCGAACACGTCCATAGCAACGTCTAGGTGCAATCTGGGCATGAATTGCCACTTCCTTCCGTGGGGTAGCCGTTGATCCACAAAGGAGGCAATTCTTTTCGCAGTTGGTAACCGCGTTTGTCGAAGGTGTGCCGTCTTTGAAGTCGCACTCGATCTCGGTGGCGGGTAAGTCGAGAGCAAAAAGAAAAAAGGGGAAGAGAAAAAAAAGGGCAAAGTGACGGCGCACCCGCAGAAGGAATCGCAGAAGGAAACGTAGACAGGTATCGGCACTTACCCCGTGCCGTTTTCACCCCCTGGTTGCCAGCCTTGTTCCTCTCCGCCCGTCATTCTCCGCCTCTGCCGCCACCTCTTGCTCCTCTTGATACTGCTCGCTTTTCCTTCCCCTATTTCGTTCTCGCTCGCTACCTCCGGGACGGTTCCCGGTCTCCTCTCCGTCTCTCCCTGTGTTCTCTCCTTCTCCCTCTTGCCAGCTCGCTCGGTGGTTCCTGTTCCTGCGGGTATTGATTCGCGTTGGCGGGCGGTCACCGCCCCCATAGTCGCTGTCTGCCGGTAGTCTACCCTTGCCCCGACGTTATGCTGTTATTTCGGCGGACGATCTCCTCGCAGCCCTTGTCACGAGGGAAAAAACCGCGAAAACGCGACCAACAGCCTCGGATATCGCCGTACAACCACGGGTAAGGGCTAAGCTCTTTCGATCTCGAGATTTTCCGATTCTTTTCTTAGACTCTTCTGCGATAATTAGACGCGGTAATTAGGACCGATACTCCTGTGATCTGTCTGTCTGGTTTTTCGGTGAGAATGAAGATCGCGGGGAAAGTTCATGTGCCATGCTGAAATAATGTTCGAGTAAATTCAGGAAATTTTATGTTTGAATGTTTAAGTAGTAGTGAATTTTTATATTATGGCTTTTCTGGTAGTAGAATATTTAAATAATGATGAACTGATAAAATATTGTTATAGCCCATTTCTGTTATTGGAATTCTTAAGTAATACTAAACTTGTGAAATTTTTTATTACGATCTACTGCTCTTATTCGAATATTTAAATGAATATTGAAACTGATGAAATTTTCTGACATAACCAGATATCCTTCCGTTATAACGTTTAATCGTAGTCTATCGACAGTTTAGAAGCAGCTTCATTTCGTTCGTAATTTTGATTAAAAAATGATTTATTATTCATATGTAGCATACGAATGTATTATTCATTATTTGCAAGTATTAATTCAATCTAATATTCATTGAATAAATTTTAATTCACAGTAACAAAAAGTTGTTAATTATTCGGTAATAATTTAATTTTGTTTGCAATTTTTTTTTTAAAATTATTCGTTGTTCACAAATAGTTTATGAACTTAATATTCATCGAATTTTAATTAGTTCGCATTAAATATTAAATATTTTTTTTTGCATACTCGTGTGTGAGACTACTTTTATTTGATATCAATTAGAAAACTTCTTAAATGGGTTAAAAACCGCGGGCAAACCGATAGGGACAGAGTGAAAACAAGCCGTCCGTTAAGCGTTAAACGAGAAGAAAGACGATAGAAGGCCGGTGCGCGTATAAATGGTTGTTTTGAGTGCAAATTGCCGCGTATAGCCGGCGCGCGTTAATCGTGCGTTTCCCCGCGTTAAACGCGGCTATCTGCGCGCGTAAACGCGGTCAGCCCCGCGACACGGTAATTGGCAATATCGTCGCCGATAAAGGAATCAACGTTACAGGCCACGCAATTATGCAGTAAACCGAAACCACGAAACGCGAGCCGTGCTCGTTGCCCGTGCACGAATTGCGTCCGACCGCGAAGCACGTGCGGTTTTCTATGCCGGGTAAACGCGTCTGCTCCGATTCGTACGCGACTCACAACACCAACTGTCTGCAGTCAACGATAAATCTCGATTACGTACGGGACATATTACGGGACAAACGGTTTACTACTCGTTCATTATTTCGAATTTTTAGTAATTTGATGATTTTATGGGTGATGAGATTGAACGGATTATAGGAAGATAAGCATTTGGGGATTTGGAAATTTTAACTGATAAGGATGTTGGCAGGGTTGGAGGATTGGTTGAAGATAATTTGGAGATTTTGGAAGGTGAAAATCTTGGTTTTGGGATTTTATAGTTTGAGAATTAGGGTTTTGGGGATTTGGAGATGCAGGTAGTTGGTGGTTCTAAATATTATTAATTTCTAAATATGTAAATTACGAGCTCTAAAATTTGGAATTTTCGAATTTGCAAATGTGTATGTTCCAAAATTCCAGACTCTCCAAAATCCCGGTACTTCCTCATTCGTGTAATATTAACGCTAAACCTACCGGCGTATAATGTACACAAATGTGTACACGTACTCGCGCGCACATATGTGCACAATAACTTGCGCACACATACGTGTACGATAACTTACGCAAACATATGTGTGCACACTCACAAGATGTACACTCACAAGCTGTTAGAGTATTACAATGAAGTGCTACAGTTTCAAAGTATCTCCCGTTTCTATAACCTTCCGAATAATCTGACGGAAAATTACCGTCGCCCCGTCAGCCACCTTCTCGTCTCGGAGCTACGTGCCTGATCACGGAAAACCGATCAACGTGTCACAGGCCGTGGTCGTCGTTCCCGTAACCGTGGCCCGATATATAAATAGCCCGATAAAAGCTGTTTTACTGCGCAAACGATTCCGTTTTATCGGTTTTCACGACGTTCCATCGAACGAGCGAGAAAAAAAAAAGAAAGGAAGAGGAAAAAAAAGCCGGGAGTGTAGATACAACGTTTCACGCCGCTATCTGGCTGTTAGCTGAAACAGAGGGTGAGACCGAGGGTGGGATCGGGGACATCGCGTTTGATAAATGAATTTTCGCTACGAAACAAGGTGCGCGAAACCATCAGCCGATGTTCGAACGCGCGATCATCCGCGTACGTTGAACGCTTAATGAAATAAACGTATCGATGCGGGACTGATTGCTGTGGCTAATTCGTCGATAAATTTGCAGCCCCTCTTGTTTCAATCGCACGGAGACAGAGATAGTTCACAGAGAGTTGAAAGAGAGATTCAAAGAGGAAGAGAGATGTTGGAAGAGAAATACAAGTTGAAAGAGAAGGGAGAGGTTGGAAAACAGAAAGAGATAGAAATTGAAAGAGGAAGAGAGAGGTTGAAGAACAGAAAGTACAGGAGTTGACGAGAGTAGGAGAGACAGAAAAATAGAGAGACTAAAAGAGTAAAATAACCAGATAGGCCGAATAAACGGGACAAAAAAAGAGAAGGATAGTGAAGGGAAAAAGAGAGAGAGGGAGAAAAGAGAAATTAATTTCTGGCTGGATTTTCAAAGCGGTTTAAATTCGGTTGTCGAATACGCTTTCGTGTATCGGACATTGCGAGCATACGTCTGCGGGTAATCGAATTGCGAGTCGATTCTCGTGATCCCCTCTGATCGGTGCTCGTCTGTTATTTTAAATGGAGTAGCGTAGATGATTTTATTGTTCAACTGTGAAAAGTGGTACAGAAGCTTCTCAGATTTTTATTGTAATGATGGAGTAGAAAAATGGTGACAGATAGAGGGATGCCGATATTATTGAAGTTCCTTAACTAATCGACGAATTTAGAAATATTGGAATCTCGAGTCTCAAAACTTGCAAGTCCCAAAGAAATTTCCAAAATCTACAATACTTCCATATTCGTTTAATATTAATACTGAGTCTACCGACAGTATGTACACCTCCTTTCAAATGAAAACTGAAGTTGAAAAATAGATAAAGCATAAATTACACTTTCTTGACAAAAATCAACACAGACTCCAAGTGTTTTTCTTGACAAAAACCAACAGAGATTTCATTTTCTTCATAAAAGTCAACACGGAAAGTGATTTCCCTAATAAAAATCAACAAAATCACCTTGGCAAACTTTGTAGCATAAAATAAGAAAAATATTTACCGCTCAAATAATTTTACTATCATCATCGATCCACGCTATCTGAACGATAATATTATTACGATAAACGAAAGCTTTGAAATAAAATCGTGTGTCACTGCTCCGAGCGTGTATCTATCATCGTTCGCGAAGAGAAACACCGTCTTGTGCATACATAACACGGATAGAAGGTGTATTCTTCCTTGTTTGAAAGGCTGAAATGTTTTATTTGGTTGATTCGTGAAGTGGCTGGTAGCCGAAGAGAAGGATGCGTGTAAAACAAGATCCTCGACGTTTTGACGTGAATAAAGGAGGCGTTGTTGTTGCTCGCGTCTTCGATGTGAATGCTATAATAGGGGTTTAAATTATGTGGTGTCTTAAAGGGGCGGTGAACGAGCTCGTTGTATACACGTGTCGCATTGTTCAAACGAACATCTTCATCGGCTTACAGACAACCACCACCCTTTCTCTCGGATTCAGCGTGCTTCAAATTTATTCAACTGCCGCTGCAAAGTATTAATCAAAGGTAACATGCCTTTTCCCCGCTTCCACCAACGTTTTCAAACAATCTGCTCTTCATTCGTGCATCTACGGTTACACTCGCATTAATATTCGCGCGCCACTGCGTTTATATCAGACCTGTTCATTCAGAGCTGCTAATATTGTATTGCTTATTTTGCACGTGTAGAGACATATTTACTACATATTTTCTTATTTTATAGATTGAGAGATACATAGATATGTGGATACATGGACATGTAGATATACAGACGTATGGACATATAGATATGTAGACATATGAACATATAAATATGTAAACATATTCACATGTAAATATGTGGACATGTAAACATACATACATATAAATATGTGGGCATATGAACATACACAAATTGTATAGACATATGGACATATAAATATACAGATGTATGGACATACAGATATGCAGATATGAACATACAGATGTATAGACATGTGGATATACATATGTATAATATATGAAGATATAGAATCGTGTATATGAACAATAACCGTACGAATGGTGCACCCTCATCCGAGAAGCGTTTGGTGAATCATGCAAGGTCCGTGGTGTATGCAAGGTGGAAAAACGAAAGAAAGAAAAGAAAGGAGCCGTAACGGAAGGGGTCGAGGTCAATGAACAGAGAAGTTGCTCGTAGAGAGGATAGGATAACAAGAGAAAGAGAGAAGGAAACGAAAACGCGGTGGCTCCTGAGGGTTATGTTTGGGTGCTGTCGCGGCACATCCCGTTTTATCACGCCTCGGGTTTACGTTGCCCTAGGTCACGATGTCAAGAGAACGGAAGGATTTTCCCCCTGAGAGCACACCACGGGCGAGACTCTTTCGGTCGGAGTGAGACGGATACCGGATGGTAGAAGAGGAAAGGAGGAAAACACGAAGGAGAAGTCGAGGGAGGTTGCTACGAGCTTCGAGGGATCGCTGACTCGGTTGGCGAGACGCCCGCCACGACTCCACGATGCTATCAACCTCGACCACAAACACCGATTCACGGCCAATTCAGGGCTTACCCGTAGTTTCTCCATTCGACAAACACCTTTTCGATGCTTTACCGCTACGACGACCCGCTTTTTTATTCCTCGCCTTAACCCTTTTACTGTCCGACATATATCGTATGCCATGCTAACTTACTTTGTTACGTACTGGTTCGAAACAATTTTGTTTCTCGTTCTCACTTCCTGAAAAGTGTACGGTGCAGAAAAGATCCTCCAAAAGTTTCAACTAAAAAATTTCAATTTAAACTCTCGAAGCAATTTAACACAAATGACCGCTCCACAAGTTTCTTATTACAAGGTACACATTTTAAAGTGCATTCCTTGAAATCAGTATTGATTTTCAACAAGATAAAGAATAAATGTGTACACTAATTTATGTTTCGTCGTTTGTTTATTTTTCAACTTCAACTAAGTACACATTATTTGCCCGTAGGTTTAGTGTTAACAAATCTTACCAAATACTTTCACAATGTCTTGTTATGTTCATTTTCCATAGTTATACGTAGTTAGAGTATTCTGAATAAAGAAAATTTTTAGTGGGAATTAAGAAACTTCGACGAAATTTTTGTTACGAATTAAATGAAATGATTGCAAACGCAATATAGGATGGGTACCAATTCGATGGAAGAATTATCGAAATGAAAATGTACACAGAAAGGGAATCCCCGTGAGCGTAAATTAGTGTTCGATCTCGTATCCCGACATCGAGCTTGCTCGAATTTCCAGGCCGAATATTGCGAGGAAATTTCACTTCCTTGGTCATAGCCGATGGAATTACCATCGTAACTCACTTAATTGAACTGTACCGCGTAACAAGGGTAATAACCCGCGGAACGGTCCAGTGCTGTGCACAGTGCAACACCAGATAAACACAATCGCTCGTAAAATACCGGCTGATTCTCTGAACTGAAGTTACTGCTTTTTCTTAAGTAAAAATACAGGCAATGAAAGAGAAATCATATGAATTCCTAACTTCATCTGACCTTATATTTTTGATGCAATCCAATTTTCTTATTTAACCGATCGCTTTTATTGTCCTTCGTAACCCAAGGTCATCGAAACGTCGATTCTTAATGTTTTACTTCAATATCTAAGGACTTCTATAGACGAGGACGTGAAGAAAATACAAAGGTGTATGCTTCTTTAAATAGAACGGCTTTTTACTATCTGATGTTGCAAGACGATGACCTCTCATGAAGGTCATTCAAGGTCAACTACAATTGAAGATGATTTGAAAGTATTTCGATTGAAATTTTAAATTGTCCCAAACTATGTTACTTCGAGAGGTTTACATTATTTGCATACTTGTTGCGGATATAATACAAAATAGCGACCTTGAACATGGATTCATAGTCTGAAATGTTGCAATGCTTTCTGACAAATGTCATTTGCATTGCGGGATAAGCAGGTAAATAAGGAACTGGTGAGTTTCTTAATCATATATGCCCAGTAAGAGGATTATTTTGTGTTCAATCACCTATGTAATTTTGGTAATTTCCATGAATTATTTAGGGAACACGATATTCTTGAAAATTATAACTCGAGATCTGAATTTTAATTCAAAATACCACAGTAATTACGAGTCTCTGATGTGGTGAACGGAACGTTTCTTTCAACCCAGCTATTTCAAGACACTCTAACGTAAAAGGAAAACCATCTTTTCGTTCCCGATGTGTTCGCGTGAATCTGTGAAACACATAGTAACCTCGTAGCTACTAATTAAAACGTCAAATTTCTACAGGAACGTTCATATTTTCATTCAGTGTTTGTCTTTCTTTTCTTCTGAAGATCTCCGCCTTCGTTGATCTTAATTTCGTAACAGCAGTTATCAGTTTCCGATCTTCCTGTTGTTTACCCATTAAATTTGAAGTCAAACATGGAGCCTATACCTTATTTAAAATTTCACACAATTTGTTGTGTTTATTATCGTATAAAAATTTCGTAAAATTTGCTATAGAACGAAATGCACACATTAATTAATAAAATGCATCGAATACTGAACTGCAAATCTCCACAATTTACAAATACTCGTTCGAAAAGTTATTCTCGGTATTCAAATATTTTCATTCCATTCGCGAGAGAAATATTCGAAATAAAGTTCGGATTGAAAGAACGAGGAAAAAGAATTGCAAGAAGCGTGTTGGATGTTTGGGTGATAAGTGGGTAAGAAATATCGAAGAAGAGAAGAGGAGACGTTACAAAGAAATTCCTAAAGTCCGCGAGGAGACATCTTTTATTTAAACGCGTCGGACTTTGAAAAATCGATCGCTTCTAAGCGAGACGGGCAGACAAGAGAGAAAGTGAAACAGAATGACACAAAGGTGTATGGAGGACGAGCAAACTGATCGTTCGTGTTCGTTGCTTTCGTTTTGTACGAAGTTTTATAGCCCGGTTGCCAGTTCTTTCCTTCCTCCCCCTTGCGCCTACCTCGCCTTCTGTCTCCGTCTTTCTCCTTCTTTTTTCTCCGATCTATTCGTGGCTCACTCTCGTTTATTCTCTCTTTTTCCGTCTTACGACGCTTCCCTTTCACGATGGATCTCGTGTCCTCGTCGCACCGTGAACCTTCCGCTCGAACCACACGAGCGACCACACGCGGATCGAAACTGTGCTGCGTCTCCCTCGCTCCGGCCACAAGCGAGAGCGAACCGTAGCGATGGACTTAACCCACGCTCGGGTAAATTTAATATCAGTGTCGTCCACCGATTTAATGTCCTTTGCCTGCACCGACTAAATGTTTACGATGAGATTCGAACTTGCCTTTCGGAACTTGGAAATTTAACTTGGGTACTTTGAAATTTGGAACAGCGAGTAGGGAATTTAGGAATTTAAAATTGTAATGTAGAAATTCAAGAATATACATGTAGGATATGTAGGATACATAAAATTGTGTAGAATATGTATGTAGGATATGTAGGATTGTGTACGATATGATACATGTAGGATATGTAGGATTTCGTAGGATATGTAAGATTGTGTAGGATATGTACGTAGGATATGTTGTAGGATATGTAGTATATATTCAAGAATATACATGAAGAATACATAGGAGTTCAAATAGAAATGTGAATTCGTGTATCGGGAAATTGAAGAGATCTAAAATGAGAAAGTTTGAGGCTATAAAAGATTGCAAATTGAATATTTTGTACGTTCGTAAATTTCGGAGTTAGAAGATTCACATGAAGTTAAATGTTTTTGTGCAGTCACCCGGAGTGATGCCGTTCTACGGCGATTCTGGCGCCGGCTTCCGGCCAGCAGCCGGTTTCGGGAATACTGTTTGGCACCAGGGAGTCACTCCCGTGGGAGCAGTTGCGGTTGAAACGTCAGCAGCACCATGGCCACCTCAGCAGTTCATTCAACAAATTCCTGCTCCAAATCAGCTCGAAGAGCTGAGGTATCATACTCAGTACACCGCCGCCGCTCCGTACCATCCACAGCCAGGTAATTGAAGAATTAATTAATTCGTTCATTCATTCTCAGAAATTTATGGATGACTCGTTCCCTGCGCGTTGCTGCTCTTTAAATGAAATAACCTGAATCATCGATGCGATTCAGAAGTGTGACTCATTGTTATTAAATAGTGAATTACGTATTAACATGTTCTATACCATCTGGGTCACTGATCACTTGCTATATTTATCGAAAGGATTAGGTCAATTTGTTACGATACATATCAAGTTTTTAATTACTATAATATTATAAAAATATGAATTAATAGTACAATTCATTTCATTAATGTATTAATGTTAATCAAGCAAGGCAGGGAACGAAAATTTCGCGATTAAAAATTATACAATAATTGTGATAATGACATACATCGATAGCAAGTGTAATTAACCTTGAAACCAATCAAAATTTCGATGAAAATTTGTGTACCAAGTTTAAGCGTTAACGAACGATAAATTAAAAATCGTGATTCGGTCAATTTCGATTTCGAAACGGTTTCGAATTTCTCGCGGTGTAACGACCGCAGAATGCAAAGCGCGCAACTAGCAAGTCTTTGTCCCGCGGATTTGTCGGCGCGTTTCCATGGAATCAGCTCGCGAATTTTCTGATTACAGTCGCATATCAGCAGCAGACTTTCATTACTACGGATCAGTCGGCATTTCAACGAGCCGGAGCGACAGGACAATACACAATCACGGGGCAGCCCTCGCCCTTGCCACCAGTCGCCCCGCAAACTGTACCATCGACAGCTCAGAGGCCACTAAACGGTCAATTCATGGATCCCGCTGCTACTGCGACCCAATCAGTCGGTTATGAAAGGCAGGATTACGTCAATGGTTACCAACAACAGGTACAATTACAAATGAATCGTTTTTAATTAAAAGTGTCTTCGCGAATTTCGTACTGACCCAAACTCGACGCTAGATGTGCCCACCTCGAGCGAGTACGTGCTTCAGGATGGTGCTTGTTTGATCAACAAAATATTTTTTTTCGTTGGTTCATCGTCATAAGTATATTATATGGTATATTTTTATGTTCTACAATTATAGATCCGACTATCGAATTCTGTGTTCTCCTAGAGGAAGAATGCTATTTTCTTTTCGACTTGTCACGATTTTTGTAATAACAAAAAATATGAAGGCACCCAAAGAATGTTTGAAACTCGCTCGAGTCAGAGTCGAACTTTAACCACCACCCTAATATGCACCTCTTCGACATTTTGATATATAAATAGCTGTAAAAGCTTCATTTATGTCATCCACACGCGATACAGTGGGCGGTAGTTATATATTTATAGAACGACAAGATTTAGGGAGATAGAACTCGTCGACGGCCTAGATAAATTAATTATAGTCGAGGGCTACAGATTTTGATCGAACAAGGACACGAGTTTGAATACCAACGAGGAGAAATCGTTACTTGAATATGGACTTCATGAACGAGTCTTAATTGTGATCATGTATTTTTGTAATTTAGAATGTGAAAATTGAAAAAACAATTTACTGTCTCACAAATTACTATGCCTCAGAGACGAATATTCCTTCCCCAAGTTTCGTTCTCTCCTCGTGAAGACAGTACCTTGTCCCTATAAAAGAAACACCTTTCGTACACAGTCCGGACGACAGAGTGTAACCTCGACCAATTTTAAATTACAGATGGAATGATGTCTTTTGCAGGACGTGACGATGGCACCGCCGCCTTCAACCACGCCGACGAGTCGTAGTAGCTCGGTGCACATGGACAACCAGCAGCAACAGCAAGCATCTCAGCAAGCGTCGTCGCAGCCCCAGCAACAACAGACCGACACTCAGGTGAAAGGATTCGCGACGATCGCAGCAAGCAATGTGTCGGGAAACGAGATGCCTGGGTATCCACTTCAACCGGGCCCACAGAGTTTACACAACTCTAACGGATATCCAGGCTACGTGGAAATGGGTCAACAACAAGTACAAAACCAGTGGCAGCCCCAGGTGGCTCAGCAGCAGTCGCATCAGCAGCAGTCGCATCAGCAGCAGTCGCATCAGCAGCAGTCGCATCAGCAGCAGTCGCATCAGCAGCAATCGCATCAGCAGCAGTCGCATCAGCAGCAGCAACAACAGCAACACATGCAGCGACAACATTCGGTGTCCGATGCTGGCCAACGACACATATGGTCCGACACTAGTACCGGCACAAAGATGAACAACGTGAACAACAGCATGAACTGGTCGGATGGAACGATGCAGCAACAGCAGCAGCACCAACAGCAGAAACCTCCTCAACAACAGCAACAGTCGAACATGCAGAGTAACAGTATGAAGCAACAAGAGCAGCAACAGAGTATGCAAATGCAGTCGCAACAAGAATTACCCAGGCCAGCCAGCCACATGAGCTGGGAGAACGGCAGCGTGAAGGAAACTCCGCATACTCCACAGTCGTGGACAGACAATACAGATAATCAACAGCAACAAACTCAGGGAAACTGGTCCCGGCAAAGTCCGAAGCTGAGGGACACGCAGAATCCAAGATTGACACCCTCTAGTCAACAACAACCTCAGCACCAAGGGTGGCTACAGCATTCTCCGAAGTTGTCGGACCATCAACAGAATCCGTCTCACCAGAACGCCAGAATGACGCCTTCCGGTCAACAGCATAGTTGGCAACAGAGTAGTCCAGAGATGCAGCAGAACTCGAACCAATCGAATCCGAGGTTAACGCCGCAGCAGACGCAACAACAGCAGCAACAGCAGCAGCAGCAACAACAGCAGCAACAGCAGCAGCAGCAACAGCAGCAGCAGCAGCAGCAGCAGTGGTCGCAACAGACGAAGATCGAGAAAAATCCCAGACTGACGCCGTCTAATCAAATGTCCTGGCCAGACACTCCAACTAGTCAATCGAATTGGTCGCCGAACAGTATGAAAAGCGACGGCAGTCAACAACCGCAACAACAATGGCCCGATTCGCAGCCCAGCCCACGGAGAACGCCCGGTCATCAGCCAGCGGCGTGGCAACCTCAGCCGCAAGAAAATAAGATGGAGAACCAGATGTCCTGGTCACCCAGCTCGGTCGCCGAGAATCAACCCACATGGGGACAACAGGCGACCAAACAAGACATGCAGAATTCCGGGGAAAGAGTGTTGTGGCAACAACAAACCGATACCGGGAAACCCAACGGGTTCCCGGATAACCAGGATACTCAGGAGAGTAACGTATTTGCTCAATCCAATCGTGTTAACTTGAACAGTCGATTAAAATCGATGATACTGAACAAACAGCAGCAGCAACAGCAACAACAGCAACAGCTGCAGCATCAACAACTTCAACAGCAACAATCCCAACAACAACAACAGTCCGCGCATCAGATGAGTCATCAAGAACAGCAACATCACAATTTGCATCATCAGATGCAGTCCCAGCACGTGAACAGCAACAGCGGGAACCGGGATTATCACAACGAGGATCGGATGCGGGACTCGCACGATAACTCGGACAAGATGACGGAGAAACAACAGACGGAACAGTATTTGAGCCAGTCGAATATCATCTCGATGGCGCAGTCAAACGAATCTTTGACCGGTAATTTTTTATTGCATAGCCACCACCCTCGGGTCGATAGTTTGCCCGAAGGTGGTGGCTTATGGGAATGGTCCGGAGGAGGTAACAACGGCGGTGTTTTATCCGAGAACGGTATGACGGTCATCGAGAGTCTGATGAAATTCGGCTCGGAGGAGAAAACCGTACCGGAGAAACCCTGCGAGAAACAAGAACAAGAACAAGAACAGCAACAATTATGGAAGGAGGATGCGAAGAGCAACGACAATCAGACCATCGACGACAAGTCGTTTCAGAGGAGTCTATGCCTGGATCAGAGTAACAACGACGAGGTTTTCGAACAACGTCGAAGCAACGAAGACGAGGCGACGCAGGTGTCGCTGATCAACGAGGAAGATAGACCGTATGTGGAGAGTACCGATAAAACAACATCTACGGAAACGAATTGCGATTCCTCGCAGATCATCAAGCAGGAGAATATCGGCGAATACGGTTGTTCGAGCTCCGATTGCGTTTCACCGGCGGCCTCCTCGAAGAGCGAGAGCTGCGCGAAGGAGATCAAAAGCGAGCCAGACCAGAGGTCGCAGGACAGCTCGAATTACAAGTTCCGCGGTGATGGTGGTCCAGCCAAAGTATCACCAGGAGTCGGTTCTTGGTGCTGTCGTAGAGGTGGCACCGAACAACCGACACCCGAACATCTGCGAGACGGTTGTTGTCAAGGTCTTCAAACTAGGGACGAAATCTTGGCCGACTCGGCAGACAAGTCCGACGTTAAGAACGAAGGTCCTCAGAGTCCGAAAAGCGCGGCTTCGACCACGACGAAATTGCAAGATCATTTGGACAAGCTGAAGAACAATGTCAGGACCGAAGTGCCGGACTGCAACTGCTTCCCCGCCGACAAATGTGAGTTGCTATTGAGTATTCAGCACGACACTAACATTGAGAGAACACACTAACCACGATTATTTGTTACACGACAAATAAAAACCTGAAAAAAAAACAAATAAATAAACCTGTACTACTACTATTACTACTACTTCTACTATTAGTACTACTACTACTACTACTACTGCTACTACTACTACTAATACGTTATGGCCGACAATACACCGATTATGCGCCTTGATTCAGTGACCCAAAGAGGAATGCACGTGTACCTAACTTACACCCCTTTCCCAGGGGATATACCTACATACGTGGCATAAATGTTTCCGCTTCTGTTGCTTCCTTTCCGTTGAAACGTCCAGTTTCGTAAGTAAAATGAGGTTCAACTACAAGGTCCACCAGAACCCGGCTCGTACTACACTCATCTCGGGGCGGCTGCAAGCCTGCCTGACCTACGGAACGATCTTGAAAGAAGAACCGGCCTTAAGGGAAACGCCATAAGATTTGAGAAGGTCATCTACACTGGAAAGGAGGGAAAAACTACTCAGGGATGTCCCATGGCCAAGTGGGTAAGCATCTTTATCTATTATGTCATTTATTATGTTATATCTCTTCTGTTCCACTTTTGGTGATGGGATTGTAATATCAGTGATTCACTAGATACTACGACGGTCTGGTCTGGAAGAGAAGATCCTGACTATAGTGAAACACCGGCAAGGTCACAAGTGTCCTACAGCCTGGATCGTCGTGGCGATGGTAGCTTGGGAAGGTGTACCGACCCACGAGGCCGATCGGATATATTCCCTCCTGAGCCATAAATTGAATCGATTCGGTTTACCAACGACCAGAAGATGCGGAACGAACGAACCGAGAACGTGTGCCTGCCAAGGCCTCGATCCAGACACTTGCGGTGCAAGCTTTTCCTTTGGATGTTCCTGGTCCATGTATTATAATGGTTGCAAATACGCCAGAAGTAAAACCGTCCGTAAATTTCGACTATCAGTACGATCAGAGGTGAGATACCGTTCCATCTTCTTTCGATTCTTAATATATTCATTGTCTAAACATTGTTTCAATGATATACATATCGTTAACGATTAATGTAAATTATACGTTGTTGCAGGAACAAGAAGTCGAAGAGAGAATGCACGTCCTAGCTACGCTTTTGTCGCCTCTGTATCTCAGTCTTGCACCGGAAGCGTTCAACAATCAGACACAATTCGAACGGGAAGCGAGCGAGTGTCGTTTAGGATTCAAACCTGGCCGACCATTTTCCGGTGTCACGGCTTGCATCGATTTTTGCGCGCACTCGCATCGTGATCTACACAACATGAACAACGGATGTACCGTGGTAAGTATACTGGAGAGTCTGTACATTTTTAATGAACGACTGCATTGTAAAGATACTTTGAACAAAACGACTGATCCATAGTTCTTTGTTGCTTCCAGGTGGTTACCTTGACGAAACATCGTAATTTATCTAAACCCGAAGACGAACAGCTACATGTACTTCCGCTTTACATCATGGACACTACGGATGAGTATGGATCGAAAGAGGGACAAGATGAGAAGGTTCGAGGTGGATCCGTAGAAGTATTATCAAAGTAAGAAATATTATTTTGATACAGTAATGTTATAGACAATATTATTACTTTTCCTTTCCTGTGCCGTGTGAAAATAGTACATTTTTTAATCGATTATCTATTACTATAATTAGTAGTTATCTCTTTAATAGTAAAATACTGTCACCGCATAGTCATTTTAATCGAGTTTCAAACTTTAAATTGATATGCCATAAGTTTACAAGAAATCTAATCGAATGATATTGTTTGATTCAGGTATCCGTGCGAAGTGAGAGTTCGATCGGTACCACTGCAGCCCTGTCGACGTCACGGTAAAAAGCGGAAGGAAGATGAGCCGGACACGGTGAGCAATAAAAAAGACGGTTCGAAGAACACGAGTGAGAAACTGAGCGATCCGAGCCGTGTTCCGGGTCACCAAGAAGCAGCGAAACCGCAAATGAGGGATGCACAGCTGTCCCTGGAAATGGCGTCGATGTTCGAAGGGATGGACGCGCAGTTGCAGAGCTCTCAGGTATCCTCTACCGTTCTTGACAGTCCGGTGTCCATGTATCAAGGTTGGGGTTATCAGAACGAACAGCAGTGGGGTAGAAACGGTTGGCTGGATCAACGAAAGAACAACTGGCTGAATCCATGGGGAGAATACTCGTTCGGTGGTTTGGACAGGGAGGCGAAAGTTGACCCGGACAGCACCAGCCTGGACGACACGAGGCCAAGGAGCAACGTTTCTCAGGACGAACATCGGCCAGGCTCGCGAAATTTACCAAACTCCACCATGGACTCGCCCAGGAATTGTTATCCCCATTCGCCGAGAGCTCATCCGATCTCGCCGAGGAGTTCACACGCGGGAACACCCGTGGACGTAAGTTACGCGATGTCGCCCAGAGGTTGCCCTCCCGCGCCGCAAGATCAGAAGATAGCCTCGCCGAGGAGCTCGGGGTACCCGGACACAGGCTACGGCCACGTGCCAACTTCCAGGAATTACACGAACGTGTACGACAATAGGCAAGGTAGTGCGTCTCCAAAGACAGGCTGTACAAATTTCCCGCCTCATTTGGATCAAAGAAGCGCTCTCGGCCGTACGAACCAACCGCACAACGCGAACGCTTTCCGGCAGAGTTGCGAACAGTCGAAATTCCACTTCTCGAAACCTGCGCAAGATTCTAGTCAGCAAAAGTACCATACGACGCAGAACTACTTAGAGGCTCAAAAGTCGCAGACCGAGCAGTCGTACGCGAACAGAATACAAGCTCACTATCCGTCGCACCCGGTTCAGTCGGTCAGAAGCCATCCGTACCAGGTTCAACATGATTCGAACGTGGACGCGTACTCCGGGCTCCCGCCAGTATCCCCGTGCATGGACAACGCTAGTCATAAAGCATTCGGTGCTACGAATACGGATTTATTGCTTCACGGCTCGCCGCATCTTCCCCCGAACAACCAGCAGAACGGCGCTCAGAATTTCGGACCGGATCAGAGAAGATATCGAGCGCAGAAGGTACCTGAACAAAAGGTACCCGCGGCGAACCACGCGTCCCCAGCGCCTTCCGATCAGATGGCTGGTTGGAACATGTTGGGCACCTGGTATCCCGATCAGTCGAAAGCTTACAATCAACAGCCGATGTACAACGATCAAATCGCTTCCGAGAGAGGTCATCAGCAACCCGTCGACCATCAGAAGGGTCTGAACTGGAACGACAGAATGCCGCATCCGGATCAGGCGAAGCCACCCTGTTGGGAAGCACCTCCCGATCCTTCTCCATTCCGAGTGCCAAAGGGCAGACCACCCTCGAGGACGGCGTCGAGCCAGAATCCGAACGCAGACAATACATATCAAAATTCTTCCAATAGAACGTTCCTGAAGCCACAAGAGCCGATGCGAAGTGGCGTCTACGCGGACAGTCTGAGCAACGGCGTGCAGACTATCGGAACGATGCATCAGAGTAGTCAACGGAAACCGGATTGGCCAGAAGACAACAAGATAAAAGAAGGATTCCACGAACACAGACAGAACGTGGCGAATCCGAACTCTAACTGTTTCCCGTGGCCAGAAGAGATGAAACAAGTGCAAGACTTCCACGCGGTGCCAGCCCTGGGACATCCCCACGCTTCTTTCCCTCAGTACGGACCTTATCCGACGTACCCCGTCTTCGAGAAACCTTACTCCAACTCCTGGGAAGGCTACAACTATCACCAGGCCCCGTATCATCCTCAAACGCCGGACTATCCACCGCAGTTCTATCAACAACCGAAAAGAGAAGCCTTCGTTCCGTCGCCGCAGTATCCTTACCAAGGAGTACCTCCGTACCAGGGTCTGAATCCAGGTTGGGCCAGGTGGGAGACACCTAGGTGGGACATATACGGACCACCACCGTACTTTCCGGTGCTTCCCGAACCACCACCGAAGGCAGAACCGCTCGGGGAAGTGGCGGACTACTCCGACAACGAGGAATGCTTCAAGGATTCGCAGATGGGCGGAGTAGCGATAGCTCTGGGCCACGGTAGCGTGCTGTTCGAGTGCGCGAAACACGAAATGCACGCCACCACGGCCCTGAAGAAACCCAATCGTCTCAATCCGACCAGGATCAGCCTGGTCTTCTATCAACACCGTAACCTGAACAGACCCAGGCACGGTTGGGACGAGTGGGAAGAGAAGATGAGACTACGCAAGTTGGGTGTCACCAGCACCACGTCCACGTCGGTTGTAACCACTTCGTCGTCCACTTCGCAGTCACTGTCCACGCCATCGACTCCGACCAGCCCTGCCAGTGCCATCGTCAACGAAAAATCCACGCCGCTTCCCTACATACCCAGCGTTCCCAGCTCTCAGTTCATGATGAGGTCGCCCACGTACACCACCATGACCTGGACCACGCTCTTCCCCATGCATCCTTGCATGATAACTGGCCCGTATCAGGAAGGAGGGGCCATTGGATGAGTGATCGTCACGGGCTACGGTTCCGATCGATGACCAAGAACCGTGCCAAGTGTCGATCGAGCAAGCTCGTCGGGCTGAAACACTGGACGGAAGCTCGCATGAAACAGCGACGCGTTCGCGAGGACGCGAGGAGAATCGCGAGGAACGGAGATACGAACGACAGAGATTGTCGAGAGGGATCAAAGACCAAAAAGGATACAAGGAAATAATCATAGTAGCTATAATTAAAGAAAACGACAAACCGTCATCACGAGGGGCTTTCTATTCTAACTATCATCATTGTCCTAGACGAGTATAGAGTTTACCGAGAGAAACGAGGATAACACGTTTGCACTGCCATTTTTCTATTTCATGTTTTTTCGGGAAATATAATAAACGTTGCAACAGAAAACGGGAATCAACGGTAACGAGTTTGAGTAACTACGAGGGACAAGCAGAGGTGGAAACGTTACAGGTTCGCAAACTGAGAGACACACGGGATTCTATTCTAATCGGGGCTTCCCTTTTTATATCGATCTTTTACACGAATCACATACGAGATGTTGCGAGCGTACCTACACGAGAGGAGGCCAACGAGGATTTACACGAAGCAGAAGAAGAACGAAGAGGAATACGATACGAATAGCACGCGATCATCGAAACGAGGTTCGCGGTCTCGTCGATCGATCGTAACTTGAAAATCGGAAACGAAGGAGGAAAGGAAGGAAGAGTGTAACGCATCCGATTGTATATTTTTAAACGGTTTCGTGTTTGTTGGTAGAGTCGTAAATTCGTATTTAGCTAGTCCAAGCCTAGACGACAGGTTTTTATCGCGACGTTACACGCAGTGGCAGACACGTAACGCTGACATGTACCGTTGTACAAAGCTGGATCACACGTTGTATTTAGAGTGACGCAGAGGCACACTTTTTATCCGCGCATTCCTTTTTCTAACACGTACCCGTTTGGTCGCATCCATCCACCCGGCCAACTATTCTACGACCAAATTGTCCGTTCGATCAACACCGTAGGTTTTACGCGAACACCCACACCCACCTTTATCCATACAACCACCTTTCGAGCCGCGTTTGTTTCGAATCGATTCTGTTTTTGTACAGGTCATCATGCACAATCTCGAGACGAGACGACCGCGTATACAAACAAATTTTGCGGTGGTTCGCCATAGATTCACGTGACACACGCGTACATATATATATTATATACATATATATATATATATAGACACAAGAAAAATGATCTCAAGTTTTTTAAGCTAATTAATTAAACGATAATTATGGACGTTTGATTCCTTTTTCTTCCTCTCTCTCTCTCTCTCTTTTCACTCTTTCTCTTGTACACTCTATTTCTATTTATAGTGGGACGAATAATTATTCGCATGATCGAAAATATTTGACGATTTTTTACTTTATGAGGCATCCGAGTATTACTTTTCATCAAGTTTGTCGGTGTTCGCGTAATTTTTATATTTGCGATTGTGGAAGATTGTTGAAATTAAGTTCTTTTGTAGAAGAGCATTAACCCTGGGTAATGATAACTGGAATCATGATCCAATAGAAATATACAGATTAAAATTTACTGATCAAATTAGATACACGAGATATAATGTATTGATATACAATACATATTTATTATGTATTATAATAAATATATTACAATATATTATATTAATATAACATATTATATTATACAATAATATATATTATTATAAATTATATTAGAACATGATATAATTTATAATACATAATATATATTCATTATATGTTGTAATAACATATATTATAACGAATACAGTACCAATAATATAATATAAAATTATTAATATAATATATAATGTAGTATATTGTATATTATATAAAAATTTTATATATGATGCGTGAGAGAATTTATATTAATATAAATGTTATTTTGTGTATCCACATTTACAAAACAATGCAAAAAGGTTAATCTATTTTATAAATCAATTTTATTTACGAAATCAACGTATTTTAACATCAGATCTATTCGATACGATTTTTATGAATTTTCGATTTACTTTCAGCATCTACATGCTGGGTTTAAAATATCATTTTATTCATTTTTATCAAAATATCGACTGTGCGAATAATTCGACGACTCACCTGATTTCTTTATCTTTTTTTCTTCAATCGCCTGTTGTACATGTCGCGCTTGTTAATTCATCGTATTTATTATATTTTTTGTCACGATTGCACGTGTTCGCACCCGTAGATCTATTTTTACGTACCGTCACGTTAGAATTTCTCTGTACACACACCAACATACATACATACGTACACGCATACATTGATACTTCTATAACTAATTAATTAATTCTCGTCCTTCGGTTCGATCGAGTACAAAAACACGATAAATCGCATCTAATCATTTCCTAAACGAGAGCGACACTTTCGAAGAGTGGATGGTGCCGTCTTCTTCGTCGACCACGTTCTTCCGACTGTTTATTCCAACCCTTATTGTAGAATTAATGAACGTACACGAATCCCCGAAACGATACGTGCGTTCGTGAGTAGCCGTCTCATGAAAACCCGCATCGTTTCACGGATTCTCTACGAGCCTTCTTTCGAGCCAGGAAGGTGTTTGTTCGCGAAGGAAACAGCCAAGCGAGTCTAAAGAAGGATGGTTTCAAGTCTGAGAACCAAAAACGCGTCTTTCGAACCGATCCCTGTTTGTTTTTCATTGTAAATAATCCAGCCACGTTCCCCCGAAACGTCCATTACCTTCCGACAGGACCCGTCGATTCGATCGTTCGTCGTAGCACGATTTCGATAACAAATCGACCAACCCTTTCGGGACGATGGACGCTCTATATGGCCGGACTCCGCCCAAGTATCGTGCGTTGTAGACCGTTTCTCCGCGTCAAGTACAAACGTAATCTTTCAATTTTAGCGTAGTAAAATCAATTCAAATATTTATTTCAAAGTTTGCGTCACGTGGAACGTTCGCGACAGTCTGTCGGCCATATAAGCGGATTAAGGGCCACTTGTACGTAGATACGGACGGGTCTGAACACCATTATCGCTGCTGCCGATCCACTCATGACTCGATCGTACTTTTGGCTCGATTAAATACGAGTTAAACTAGGAATACGTACAATCTGATAGAATATTTGGTCCAACCGTAAACGAATCATGAGTGGATCATAAATGGGTCACGAACGAATTATAAAAGGATCCTGAGCGGATTAAGAGCGGACCACGGATGGTCCCATGGGCGAATCGGTGGATGAACGTACCACGAGCGGGGGTGGGTCATAAATGAATCACGAAAGGATAGATCGTGTATAGGACATTAGTAGATTCGTGAATCATGAGCGATCCATAGATGGAGTGTTAGGGGATCATCCGTGGATCGCGAGAGATCTATAGATGGAATACGAACTATCTGTAGGTGGTAGTACCGAAAGGGTTGAAAATCGAAGTAATCGAACGAACGAGAGAGGAGGAGGGTCCGAGCGGAAGTGACTCGAAAATGTCGAAATCGATGTTCCGGTTTCGACGATGTTCCATTTTTTTTTTTTTTTTTGGTTGGTTCGCGGAACGAAACAATGAATCGTAGGTTTGCGAATAGGTTTTGTTTTTGTGTACCCTTCGAGGCACGACGATGCAAACCGGAAGACGGAAACGCGTGCCGGAAGTGAGCGTGTGAGGTGCGTCGTGAAAGGACGAAAGAGAAATGAAGCTAGAAACGAGGTAGAAATGAAAATGAAAAGAATGGGAGGTGAAAAGACGCGTCCAACCCTCGCCCATCGGAGTATTAATAAGAATCATTAATATATTATCATTCATTATTATCATAATGTAGTAGTAATAATAATTATTAGCGGCAAACAGTAATAATTAGTAATATAATCTAATTTAATCTGATTATTTATTGATTAAGTTCTGACGAGATGAACGCGTTGTTCGAATTTTTATTTCGCTGATCTTTCTCTTGTCTTTCCTTTGTATCTCTTCTTACGACTTCTCTCTTTGTCTTTCCTTTCTTTCTTTCAGCCGATTCACTGAAAGGTCGTACTCTTTTTTCTTCTCCTTCTCTTCGTTCGCACTTTCTTCCGTTGCCTTCTTTCGTTTTTTTATCATCGTTTGTACATTCTTTTCGAGCACAATCGCGATATCATCGATAGCAAAAGCTCGGGCCTTTCGAAACGCTAGTCGTCCATTTCTGTTTCCCCTTTTCTTCTCTTTGTTTTCTTTTCCTAGTTCTCTTTTTATCGTTCTTCGCTTTACCGTACCGGCGACATTAATGTCCATGAGTTTTTTAGCAAAATGATAACAAAGAAAACGCGTCGAGGACGAAAAAGAGGAATACAATCACGAATCGATAAATTGATCGGTTCGATTAGAGATTATTTTTGTCGAGCGCTGTTCTTCGATCAATTTCCCCGAGAACGAAAATCGATCTCAACCAGTCAATTAAAATTCTCCGAGGAGAAATATTCACCCTGGGAATCATTGAATTCGAACTTCTATTTTTGATCCATTTTAAACAGCAAACAACAAATGTCGTGTTAAAATAAAAATTCGCCGTAAGTCAGCTTCGTCATCCGTTTCTTTTTTTCACCGCAAGCAAACGTTTCGAGAGCGCGATACTTTTCTTGTTTCTTGCGGCCATTTTGTCGAAAGCGTTTGTTCGCGCGGTGACAACCTTCCACGATGACTTCCGGTTCGATTAAACGTACATTTTCCCGGTTAAAACGCGTACGAGCAAACGCTTTCGTTCTTATGACAGTTTCACGATGCTTTCGAACGCTCCACCGATAATTAACAGGTTAATTGTTTGATCGAGGAAGACGAGGTAATTTTTTTTTTTTATTTTTTACGTTTCTTATTTTTAGTGTATTCACGTTGTTATCATTTATATATATTGTAACGAATACTGTATTTTAACACGTTTAATGAAATTTAATATATTCGAACAAGTGAAAGAAAAGAAATGAAATTGTAAATAACATGAATATTATATTATCACGTTTTATGCGATAAAGACCAACGATGGCCGGCATCATGAATTCGATATCATTGAATAATCGAAGAGTGGAAATTATTTTTTAATTTTAAGCCGCAATTGAAAGTTGAAATAAAATGAAACGATCGTACTCTGAATAATTAAAGTTGCAGCGTGTAGTACTAATTACCGAAGCATTTAACGTGTTCAGGAATATAATCGATTAACGATCATCGATCGGAAAGAAAAAGCAACAACAATTTCTTTTTTCTAAAATACATTTAGGAGCGATCGTTAGCATAGGAACAAGCTGTGTTAGTTTCACGTTTCTTTCCTCGATCGTAATCTTGAATCCGTTTCTAACACGGAAACAAGGTTTCTTTTCTCTCGTCGACTTCCGGAATCGTGCTTGTCATCAAATTTTGCGTGCGTGAGTGCTGTGTGAGACGTGTACTGTAAAATCTCCGATATAATAGACGATGCCAATTTTTGGATTTCCTTATTTCGTTTTTTCATTTTTCAAATTTTAAAGTTAAAAATAGTCAAGTTTCCGAGTTTTCAAGCTCTCAAGTTTTCGAATTTTCAAATTCTCAAATTTTCGAATTCTCAAATTTCCAAATTCTCAAATTTCCAAATTCTCAAATTCCCACGTTCTCAAATTTCCAAATTCTCAAATTTCCCAAATTCTCAAATTCCCAATTTCTCAAATTTCCAAATTTTCAAATTTCAAATTCTCAAATCTCTTAATTTTCAAATTTTCATATCTTAACATATGCGGAAATTTACACGATATTTTCTTCAACCTGTACAGTAGTATAATTTTTCAAGAATTTTTCTTGATACAGTATCCAAAACAAAATCATTTACTCGAGCATCTTCAGTTTGTCTCCAAAACTTGATAAAAGCTGTGTTTATCATAAACGAGATTTTACGGTACAGTCATACGTGGGCGGATCCAAGAGGCTAACACAACATGACACTGATAACATATGATACATTAAAACATATGAATCGAAAAATCATATAACAAACATAAAATTCAATTTTCATTATGATCTCATATTAATTATGATCTCATAAGCAAAATCAAAGAAGTCATGACATAACATTGATAACACCCTTACTAACATTTTAAAAAGTTCATATCGGTAATGAAAATATTCATTATGATCTTACATTCAGTAAGTCAAATGAAATTTGAGTCAAATTTAAATTAACTATAATATGGCTCCGATTACAAATTTTGTAATGTTTTAAAAAATTTATATTCGTTGTGATGGCCCTTGTAGATTCGCCCCTGTACGAAAAATCGCGGAATCCGCTCGAATTCCGCTTCGCAAGGTTCGTGGCGACGAAACCGATCGTATTACCCTCGTTTGCTGTCGAAACGAAGATGGGAATAGGCTCGTTGACGTTAGTATTCATCTTTCTTTTTATCTACGACGCGAACATCGTGTCGTGACGATGCCAAAATAGTATTAAAAGAATGGTAAACATAGGTAAATTAGAACGAGTGACGAGAGAAATATCACTCGATAGATATCGTGCGAACGATGCGAAAGATCGTTCGCTTTTCTTTCTCTTGGAAGAAGGGGAAAATTACCAGGGACGGCGGGGACAAATTTTTTCACGGACTTTTCGTTTCGGAGAATCTACGGATTTTCGGATTTGGGAAATTTGGAAAATTGAACATTTCGAAGTTTTGCAGTTTGGACATTTGGAAAGTTGTAGATTTGAGAGTTGGGCATTTTAGAAATTGAGAACGGAGAAATGTGGAGTTTTTGAACTTTCAGAATTTGGGAATTTGAATAGTTGGAAATGTAGGAATTTAAAAAATTGCAAAATTAAGAATTTCCTAATTTAGAAAAGTGGAAACTTAATTTAGAAATCCATAACTTCCAAAAATGGTAAAACTAGAAAATTGCAAACTGTAATTAATAAAATGCAAAAATCCGAAAATTCCTTAAACACTGGCCGTCCCTGCAAATGTCACGCGAGAATGTTGCCAATTTTTGTATTTCGAGTGTAGAAGGCAAAAAGCAAAAGAAACGGTTCGAAAGAGGGTCAGCAAAAAAGAACTAAAAGAATGACGAGACTCGAGTTGTACGGATGCTAACGAGCGAAGCGAAATGAGAGAAGAAAACAAAAATAGAAAGAAAAAGAGGTTGAAAGCTGTATTTTTTCTTCCAATGCCAAAAAGATGCCATTTTGTTTTGTACGAAAAAAGCTATGAAAAAACTAACAAAAAAAAAATAGAAGTTGAGAGAGAGAGAGAGAGAGTGAGAGTGTGTGACAAGCAGATGATGGAGGAAGTGGAAGGTTGAAGCGAATCGAGAGGGTGAACAAATTTTTTAAATAGTTTGTAGCGAGCGTATATTAGATGTAATTCAATACAAATACAAAAAACGAAACAAACACACTCACACACACAAAACACATACACGCGAATGTATATCTGGTGAGAATGATAATATAATAAAACACTTGTCCGCCTTATGAAGCAGAATTAACAATAGGTAATTGATTACTAAAAATCGAAGCAGATCGAAAAAGCAAAAGCAAAGGTAATACGATTAAGTAACGATAAAGTAATTGTAGTTTGTGAACGGAAACGATGGTGGAACGGAAACGTAAATAAAATAAAATAAAATGGTAGATTGTAACGAGCATCAGAGATTTAGCCGAGGTGCGAAAATCGTGAGACGCTCGCCGCGTATTTATATATAAATATATACATATATATAAAAAGAAAAGAGGAGAATTTAGAAGAAATATATACGAGTGTCCGGGATCGTTATAGAAAAGTAAAAATGAAAATAAAAAACGTCGAAAGCGGAGAGAGAACGAAAGGTAAAGGATCGCTCACAATTTTTGCACTTTGGTACCAAAACAATATCCCCTTCGGGTCTCCCCAACCCCGCCCCGCCCCCCCAAACACCCCCCAAACCCCGAGATAGGGCATACGAAAGAAAAAAAGAAGCATAGCGTTACGTATACACCGGTTGCATACATATATGTGTACATATATTTTTGGATAAAGAGCCGTGAGAAGAAAAAAAGAAATTTTTAAATCGAAATTCGGGCCCGTGCGCGAACACGGAGTCGTCCCGTTGGATCGTTTCTCGCTGGATCGCGATCGTCGAGCTAAAAGAAAATTTTTGTTCGAGCGAAACAAAACGACGGACACTTTTGGCGGAGTTTATCGAACGGCAGCGTGATTGTTTCTTTCGCGTTCGACGATCGACGAGCACCGGGGAATACGCGTTTCTTACTCTCTCGGCGAAAAACGGGGACGCACGAAAAGACGTACAAAATGAAGATGATATTAAAATGGCGGGGGACATATTTAATGACGCGATCCATCGGGACAACGTTCCGCGTCGCGTGCAGGGCCCCGAGATGTATTTATGAATATTTATTTACGCGAGATTAAACGAGATGAAAGAAAAAAAGATGATGAAAATGATGAATGGAAGAAAATCTAATATATTGACGATTTAAAGATAGATGATCGTAAGTGTAAGATGTAAGTTTTATAATGAAGATAAAAAAATATATATATATACCGATTATATATATATATATATATATAAATATATATATAAATATATTTACTTGTAAAGTGTTTTAATAATGCCTTTCGCCATGTTCGATTCGCGCCAAAAAATGAAAGGATAAATGAGAACAAGCGAAAGGAGTAGCGAAGCAATGGTGAAAAAATGTGAAATTCATTCTCGACTCGGTAAAAAACGAAAATAATAAAATCGATCAACGGTGAACGAGAGTGAAAAGAAAGAATTATTATCATTGAACGTCGAGGAAGGATATCTTCGATTTGATTGTAATCATCGTGACGATGTATCTTTTTTATTATTAATATTATTATCATTATTATTATTATTATTAATATTATTATTACTATTACTATTATTATTATTATTGACATTACTAGTTTTCTTGTTTTTTTTATCACTACACGTTTCAATTGGTTCTCCGTATTATGTTTAAGGAGGCGATAAAAGAGAATTGCGACGAACGATATGTCGAACATCGATCCACGTGCGTTTCGATCGATCGACATGAATGTGGATGTCGAAGTACACGTGGATGAAAAATGGAAAAATACGGAAAACGCGGGTGCGCTTGAGCGATGAAAATCATACACGAATACACACGTAACACACGTACACAAGAACGAATACACGTACAAAACCCATAAGATCATACACGTACATGCGAATACAAACACACACATACAGTATGCTTAGAGTTTAGTAGCGATTCATTAGACGATAAGCGATAGAGTAATTTAAACTGATCATTGCTATCGATGACTATTATTGACATAAGAGTACATTTAGACGAAGAATATGTTATAAGTAAGATGTAATTGTCCTTTGTGAATATACATAAGAGAGAAATGAGAAATACAAAAAACTTTTATGATAAAAAGAGTTCATCATTTTATGTAACCATCTACCAGCTGTACACAATTTTTTAGATCAATTCATTAAGTATATTGTACAAATATGTATTTTATACATATATCTTTAATACAACGATTCTGTTCGATGGTATTAGATGCATTTTTAAATTTATAAATTACAGAATTCGAAAATTTCAACATTTTTATGCTTGGGAACTTTAAAATCTATTGATTTATTGTCTAAATTACTTCATTGCTAAAGTCTTAGTCTCCTAAATTTAATATTTGAAAATTCCAAAATTATAAACTTTTAAGTTTGACATTTCTGAATTTGACAATTGAAATTCTTCAATTCTGGAATTCATAAATTTAGAATATCTAAATTTGAAAGCTTGAAATTTTGCAGACCTTAACTTTGAAAATTTGGTATATCTAAGTTCCTACATTTGAAAATTTTAAATATTTAAATTCCATACTTCTATACTTGCAAACCTGAAATTAACAAATTGTCAAATAATAAAAATTACTAACTACAATAATAAAAAAGTGTTATCAGTATCGAAGTCTACAAAATCTCGGAATCGGCCATATAGCGAGACTATACCTTCGCAACACACGTGTTAATCGATATTGAATGAATCAATGAATAAAAAGCGACACTTAATACTCGTCACGTATTAAAAATGTGACCAAAGACGTGTAGAATATTTTTGCACATCTATTAAACACTTTTCTTGTAGTCAGTACAATACATTCGCATTATACGATATTTCCATCTTCGCTAAAAACTACCACAAACCTACTCGGACAATGTTTCCGTGTAGATAGTTTACATACCGTCGGCAAAGCAGGGAATGACATAAAAATAGTATAATATTATTTTTCGAGTCGCAAGATACCGTTTTCACAGATGTTTCCTTTCGTAAAACTTATTTGCAAAATTTGATTTAGTGCATGACGGTTTTCAAAAATTATTAACAGTTACCGACGCAGTCAACTTTGTACTGTAATTGCATCTTTAGGTAAAGAAGAATTCTAGAACTACCATATCGATTGGAACTGATTTTACACTACTGTTTGAAATCAAAATTCAATATACTGGTAGATATTTGTTATTTAAAACAATAAACAGGGTGCATACATACATAAAATACGAACAAACTATGTGGAACGTGTTTACGTATATATAAAAAAAATGCGACAGAAAAACGGGTGAAAGTTGAAAAAGAAACATGAACTTCAGTACATACAATAATTTAACGAACATTTACTGAAAAATTTCAAATAATATTAAAAAGAATATTTATAATTATCTTTTGACATATAAAAATGTAATAATGAAACAAAATCTTGTAACCGATGCACGTGTAAAAGTTAATAAAAATTATAAATTTTAATATTTCTAATAATAATTTGTTAAATAAACAATTGAAAAATTAAAAATTTTAATTAAAAATATCGATATTACAAATTACAGGTATGAATGACGTCATTGCACGGTATTGGTGGATACATGATAGCTGATTGGTCCACAGATCACCTATCATTGTCTCTTGATAAAGATGATTGGTGTTCAGTACTGTTCAAGCTGCCTGGTATTGGCGCCATTGATAAGACAGCTGATTGGTCCGCGGTTCGCCAATCACTCTTACCTTGATAAGAGTTACCGACGTTCAGTCTTGTTCAAGCTGCCGAAGTGTTCGGATCGACCGTGACATCTGTTACCGGTACGAGTCAAAGTGATAATTTACCGATCGTGTGTTCATCCATGTGTTATCTAGTGCTTTAGTGCAAGTGTCTAGTGTGTGTTATCAAGTTTTTTAGTGCATATGCGGGGGTGTATTAACACAATTTATGGTGTGGTTCTTCATGTGTCAAAGTCTTTACCAGTGCCTTCCCCCAAGTGATTGTGCATGTGTATACGGATATATTAGTGTGTTTTATGGAGTGGTTATTTAAGTGTTTTAGCATATTTTTACTAGTGATTTAGTGTGTTTTATGGAGTGGTTATTTAAATATTTTGACAAACTTACTAGTGCTTTAGTGTATTTAATGGAGTGGTTATTTAAGTGTTTTAACATACTGTTACTGGTGCTTTAGTGTGTTTTATGGAGTGGTTATTTAAATGTTTTAACAAACTGTTACTGGTGCTTTAGTGTGTTTTATGGAGTGGTTATTTAAATGTTTTGACATGTTTGTACTAGTGTTTTAGTGTGTTTTATGGAGTGGTTATTTAAGTGTCTTAGCATAGTTGTACTGGTGTTTTAGTGTGTTTTACAGTGTAATCTATGTGTTTTGGTATAAATTTGCAAACGTTTTAACATGTTCCATACAATAATTATCCAAGTGCTTTAACATACTTTTTTAAATATGTAATATACATTTTGATACACGTTTGCAAATTTATTACCAGTTTTTGTAATGTAGTTATACATAGTTCTGTATGCATGTTTGTACATTTCAAAAACTGTTTGCGTTGAAAAAATGTGTATGTTACTCGAAATGCAAATTGATAAACAGTTACTAAATTGTTGTGATCCTTTTATGATTACAGAAGGTCATTCAATCCAACGGACAATCCGCCAAATCCAGAACGAAAGCAGCCAACCTCCAACCAACTCTGAGATGCCCTACCGGTAAAACGATCGCAGTGATGCAAGTCAGCGATCGGTGAGTCGCATGCTTTACGGTTCCTCCGGTTCCCATCATGTCGTAGGACGAATGGTCCGAAACGACACGGGAACTGGTTGTATTTTTACATTTTTGAGCGAGCATAGTGACCACGACTGTACGATCGTGCAAAATTCGTACAAACTGTATATTTTATTTATTAGATCAGGTCAGGGTTTTCTTGTACATCGCGTTTTAATTCTCTTACGAACCGATATAACGAATTTAAGATTACGTAGAAGTCGGATGACCCTCCGATTTCATAGTAGTTTAATCTTTTTGTACGCGTACCGTGAACTCTTTTAAATATACACATATGTACAAGAAAGTTTCGCGAGAAACAGATTTTGATATCAAAGTTAATTATGAATGTTTGAGTCATTTAGTGAATTTACTTTGATATTAAAAATCTGTTAAAAATGAAACGATCGGTATACTTAGATTTTTGCAAAGTGTTCTTCAATTTTCTTTTTTGAAACTTTAGAGTAAATTTTTTTCGGAAGACACTTTATTAGCATGTTCTTAATCACGTTTTATAGCTCAGGATTTTCAGCACACATGAAGAAAACTGGTAGGTGAAAATATTGTTGGCCGTGTTCATTTTTATGCTCTAAACTCATACGCGTGCTTAGATGCTACTCGCATGAGTTAGGGCAGGTGGACACGGTTTAGTTTTAAGATGTTTTGGCGATCGACAAATTGACAGTGAATTATCGACACAAGTTACACGTGTGTGTGTGGTTAGGTCGTGGACCTTGTGTCGATTACAAACCATTTTAATTTATTATAAAAACACAAATTTTTCAAAAAGTTATTGCAAGATATATTGAAAATGATTTAGATTGAATTACAAATTTATAAAAGTTGAGTTAGATTAAATTACAAATTTATAAATGTTGAGTTAGATTGAATTACAAATTTATAACATGCACATATTACATTGAATATTCGAAAGAATCAGAAAATGAAATATGTTCAATGTTCACTGTCGATTGTCGATCGATTTCAGCAAAAAGGTATGAAATTAGAGTGTGAATGTTGTATTGAACTCGGGTGTCGGAGACGTCCCGGGACGTACTCCCTAGGAGTAGGCTTTTTTGCACCCGGGTGGATTGTGTGAGAACCGTGGAGTGTGTTTTTGTGAGAATGGACTTTGCAATTTTTTAAATATAGCAATAGGCAGGCAGGTAGCTTACTTCTGGTGTGATTGAATTAGTTTTAAGTAGGTAGGGCCAGAGCAAGCTTTCATGTTTCTCTGTCCTCCGTAAAACACACGTGAGATGCTTGCATCTGGGGGGTTAACGAAAAATCGAGAAGAGAAAATCTAAATTTGAATTTATTCTATTTAATATTCTCTTGAACTCGATTGTTCGTAAGGCCAGGCCTTTTAGTTTTTAAGTCGCAGTCGTGGTTCTAGACCCGATTGCAAAAATGAAGTATACAGTGAAGTGAAGTGAAGTGCAGTGCTTTAAATATTCTGCTCGGATATTCTTTTACGGACAGCGCATTCTAAGAATCGCTGGTCGTATCTTAATTTATAGAATTTGTTATAAAATTTTGATTTCGTTATCGATTGAAGTAAATGGATAGTTCATTTTTATTTTTATAAAAGTGCATGCTATCTGTTTGTGGAGATCGACTGATAGTAAAATTGAAAGTATATGTAATTGATATGAAAGCAAAGAATATCCGAGTTACCGTAAAAATTCGCGAGTGATTTTTGTGAGGCTGTGCCGAAGAAAGAAGAGGCTATATGCCGAAGAGCCCCGGCAAAATTTGCCAAAGAAGAGGGGAACTATTAATGGCTGTCCATCTTAGGATGGAGAGTCATTTTGTCACTATGCTCGCTATTATTTTTTTGTATTTTATATGTGTTTTTTAAACGGTACGAAAAGTATCGTTGAACGCGTTTTGCTCGAATTTGAGCACACGATCGGTTCGCGATTTTATTACGAATTTTCAGGTTTTTTTATTGCATTTTCTATTTTTTGAAAATTTTGTGGGGAGTAATATTTCACTCCCCTTTGCATAATTTTCTATGTTAATAAAGTTTTGTATGTTTCAGTGTTTGTTTTTTGGCAAGTTATCATGTTCTCTTTTCTCAATTTCTATGTTAATAAAAGTTTGTATGTTTCAGTTTTTGATTTTTGGTAAGTTATATTGTTCTCTCTTCTCAAATCCGCAATTTTCATTGCGTTTTCTGTGTTCCAACTATTTTGTACCCAATAAAATAAAATTTCACTCCTCCCACAACTTCCTATGTTAATAAAATTTTGTATGTTTCAGTTTTTGATTTTTGGTAAGTTATGTTCTGTGTTTTACGTTAATTCCGAGCTTGTGGGAGGAAGGGTGGGCTCGGGCGCAAGTTTTTCGTCACGATACGTGGCGAAAAGCTTGCGCAAAATGTAAGTGCCTTTTGTTCTAACTTGCACTCATCTTTGCGACAATTTTTTAACTTCTTAGATATTAGACTGTAGTAATAGCCTGTCATTTTTATTGTCATTTGCATCAAACTTGAAAGAAAGTTCTTCCAACTTTCTACTGTATCCCCTTCTTTTGTTTTTGACAAAGTTGTAGATTATACGAGTGCAATTTTAGAACAAAAGGCACGTGTAGGGTTTTTAGAATAAGTATTATATTGCAGTATGCGTGAGTGTGTGAATCAAATGTGAGTACAGGATACAGGATACAGTATTGTTTAGGATGTTCTCATCGTGGGATCGTAGAATTTTTAAAAGTCTAAAAGTTTTTATTTCTAGGTTCGCAGTTTTCAATCCTCTTCACTCTTTTATTTCTGCTTCTGTATTATTTTATTATGTAATTGGTTTTCAATACGCGTTGTACTTTCATTTCTTGTGTGAATTTTATTTCCAGTTTCGGGGCTTTTGGATCTCCTTGTGTCTTTAACTCGGTTTTGAGGTTTTTAACATCTCCAGGATATTATTTTGGGTTTGAGGTTTCAAACCTCATCGTTATTTCATTTCGTATTTTGAGGCTTTTTAACTCGATTTCGATTTTTGAAGAGTTTTGTTTCGAGTGAAGAAAGATTTCATTCCTTTTACTTCAATTTTCTTTCTTAATTACATTTGTATGTTACAGGCTTTTATTTCAAGTAAGTAATTAAATTGTACATATTCGTCTTAATCACATTTGTATGTTTCAGATTTTTATTTCAAGTAAGTAAGTAAAGATTCATATTTGTCTTAATTACATTTGTATGTTTCAGATTTTTATTTCATTAAGTAAAGATTCATATTTGTCTTAATTGCATTTGTATGTTTCAGATTTTTATTTTAATTAAGTAAGTAAAGATTCATATTTGTCTTAATTGCATTTGTATGTTTCAGGTTTTGATTTTAAGTAAGTAATGAATTGATTCTTATTTGTCTTAATTTCATTTGTATGTTTCAGATTTTGATTGTAAGTAAGTAATTTATATTTGTCTAATTACTTTTGTATGTTTCAGCTTTTAAATTGTAAGTAAGTAATTCATATTTGTCTAATTACATTTGTATGTTTCAGCTTTTGATTGTAAGTAAGTAATTTATATTTGTCTAATTACTTTTGTATGTTTCAGCTTTTAAATTGTAAGTAAGTAATTCATATTTGTCTAATTACATTTGTATGTTTCAGCTTTTGATTGTAAGTAAGTATTACTTATATGTCTAATTACATTTGTATGTTTCAGCTTTTGATTTCAAGTAAGTAATTTATATTTGTCTAATTACTTTTGTATGTTTCAGCTTTTGATTTTAAGTAAGTCATTTATATTTGTCTAATTACTTTTGTATGTTTCAGCTTTTAAATTGTAAGTAAGTAATTTATATTTGTCTAATTACATTTGAATGTTTCAGCTTTTGATTGTAAGTAAGTATTACTTATATGTCTAATTACATTTGTATGTTTCAGCTTTTGATTTCAAGTAAGTAATTTATATTTGTCTAATTACTTTTGTATGTTTCTGCTTTTGATTTTAAGTAAGTCATTTATATTTGTCTAATTACTTTTGTATGTTTCAGCTTTTAAATTGTAAGTAAGTAATTTATATTTGTCTAATTACATTTGAATGTTTCAGCTTTTGATTGTAAGTAAGTATTACTTATATGTCTAATTACATTTGTATGTTTCAGCTTTTGATTTCAAGTAAGTAATTTATATTTGTCTAATTATTTTTGTATGTTTCAGCTTTTGATTTTAAGTAAGTCATTTATATTTGTCTAATTACTTTTGTATGTTTCAGCTTTTAAATTGTAAGTAAGTAATTTATATTTGTCTAATTACATTTGAATGTTTCAGCTTTTGATTGTAAGTAAGTACTACTTATATGTCTAATTACTTTTGTATGTTTCAGGTTTTGATTTTGAGTAAGTAATTGAACATTTCACAAATATATTCTTATTTCATTTGCATGTTTTCCTCGAGTCGACTCGAATTTTATTTCATTTTTTTCCGAAAATGTTAAACTTATTTATCGACTTACTACTTTTGCATCTGTTTTCTCCTTTTGCATATTGTTTCTGATTGTTACAGCATAGGTAATCATCCAGGACTATCACAGGGAGATTTCACCGATGGATCCGCTAATTTTAAGTTAATTCTAAGTTGCGTACAAAATATTGTAATACACTGTAGTATGGATGAGTGCATGTATGAAATGCGTATATACGAAACTTGAAGATATCATGGAGGGAGCATCGAGGGAGCATCATGAAAGCATCGAGAAATCATCGAGGGATGCGTGCGTTAGTTTTAAGTTAATTTTAAACTCGTGGGCGGGTGGGTGGGTCAATGTAAGTACCTCTACTTCTAACTTGTACTCATTTTCACAATTAGTGAATTTTTTACGCGTTAGATTGTAGTATACCCAGCTATTTTTTGTCAATTGGTCCAGACCCAAGTGGATCATTGGGGGTTGGTAGCGCTGTGAACACGCGGCAGGGTTGAGCTGCAAAGGCTGGTGTAGCGCCAGGGACACATCTTGCGAGGCACTTTGATTGAAGCACCTTCTCGATTTGCCGCCTCACGGCGTGGGTCTCCTCTCTGCAGTCAGCCTCTCTTCAAACGAGAGCGGGGAGAAATGGGAGACCCTTCGCGGATGTGTCACTCGTTCTTATCAGTCTTTTCGGTTCAATTCGGTCTCGTGGTTCACGTAAGTCACTATTGACTACCCTTTGACCCATGAGGGCGAGGACTACTTGGCGGAAAATGCTGAACCATTTTTTAGCAGAAAGTTCTTCTAACTTTCTTTCCTTCTAGTAGAAAGTTCTTCTAACTTTCTTCCCTTCCCTTGCTTTTTTACCTCGTTATAGATCATTCGAGTGCAAGCTTAGAATAAGAGGTACGCGTGCGGCGTTTAGAATAAGTATGTTAAGCGTGTGCGTATGCGAGTACTGTTTAAAATTGCACTTATTTTAATTAGCGAACTTTTTCCGCGTTAGATCATAGTATTAGTTCCTCTCTTCCCTTCTTTCTCTCTCATTTAGCGTCTCATTTTACGTAATGCGAGTGCAATTTTATAACAGAGTGTGTATGTGGGATCCCACGAAATTAGTATTAAGTTTATAAGTGAGTTGAGCGCTTACAATTCTAACTTGCACCCATTTTCACGATACGTGAATTTTTTGCGCGTTAGAGTGTAGTATTAATCGGTAATTCTCTGTCGATTGGTCCGAACCCAAGTGGATCATTTGGGGTTGGTAGTGCTGTGAACACGCGGCAGTACTGAGCTGCAAATGCTGGTGTAGCGCCAGGGACACATCTCTGCGAGGCATTTTGATTGAAGTACCTTCTCGACTTGCCGCTTCACGGCGTGGGTATCCTCTCTGCAGTTAGCCTCCCTTTAAACGGGAGCGGGGAGAAATGGGAAACCCTTCGCGGATGTGTCACTCGTTCTTACCAGTCATTTTCGGTTCAATGCGGTCTCGTGGTTCACGTAAGTCACTATTGACTACCATTTGACCCATGAAGGCGAGGTTCACTTGATAGAGAATGCTGGTCCACCTTTTTGCGAAAGTTCTTCTAACTTTCTTCCCTTCTAGCAGAAAGTTCTTCTAACTTTCTTTTCTTCTAGTAGAAAGTTCTTCTAACTTTCTTCACTTCTCCCTTTGCTTTTTATACCGTTTTAGATAACACGGGTGCAATCTTAGAATGCAAGCGTTAAATTGTATGGTGTGCCTGTGTGCTATAAATTAGTTTTAAGGAACTTGTGCGTGCGATACAAGTTCTTTGCTATATTATAGTAAAGGACTTGTATATTTTCGCGAGCTTACGGGCTAAGTAGAGTCAGAACTCATTTATCCTTCTGATAAATGAGGTAATTGCAAATGGTGGGTGGTTGGGACTTGGAGATAGGGTGGGTCACTGTCGTAGCCACCTCCACGTGGTGTGACCTGGTAATCGATATCGTTTTCTAAATATTTTTCGCAAAATATTTAGAAAACGATATCGAGCTAAGAGCTACGAATTACTATTAAATTATAATTTCATTTAATCCACATTTTCTTTTACGAAAATGTTTTGGACTGAAAATATGTGCGCTCACTAAATGCACCATTTGGAATTGCGAGAATCGTGCATTAAACGCGCGTGGATCAATTAAGTATATATTGTAAGTTCTACATTATCGTTCGAAATCTAGGAGACTTACAAATCCATCATGCTCCGACATCGACCAAATTTTGCAAATAAGCTGTTTTTTGCAAAAGAAGATATCTGTGAGAATGGTTTTTGGCAACTCGAAAGAAAACTTTTTCCCATTCTTATGTCATTCCCTATATCACCGACGAGATGCAATATAGTGTGCGAACTGTTTTGAACACATAATCCGCATCTTCAGACCCATGGAATATATTGTAAACAGTATAATATCAATATTAATAATTGCATAGCATATTAATCAATAAAATCAATATTAATTGAATTTTTATAAAAATTGAACAAGTGGCGCCATCTTTCCGGCGAACAGGGTGAACTACACACTTTTGAAACTGTACTTTAATTAGTTCCCACCTTCTTCCGCTAGATGGCGCACATATAAAAAATAAACCTAACCATCTAATGGTAAAGAGATTAAAAAATGGAAACGCATTTTTTTTAAATAAACAATATATCAATTTTATTAACGAAGGAAATATATCACCTTTTAAGTATCAATTTAATATTGTATTAGAGTCTTCGAATAAATGGAGCGTTGTTATACAGAATTTTACAGTAAATTCTATATGAATGTAATAGAATTATTTTATTCCAATAAAATTCATTATATTCATAATATTCATACTTTCGTCATTGTTTCAATTTTTAATTAAATCGCGCTGGTTACTAACAAAATTAATTGAAATTTAAAAGTAGAAAAAAGAAATAAAATTTTTAATTTCATAAAATTTGTATCACAATCAAAGATAATACTAATACCACAAAATAATTTGCACAAACAAATATATTAATGACATTATATTATGAATATAGCAATGATTTTTTTTTCACTGAAAATTAATATGATTCTGCATCTTAAGATTGTATTGCACTTGGAGTATCTGTTTTGGTTTTCAATTCTAAAATAATATGCCTAATTCCAGGTATCCATGAACTACATAAGGTAGCATGATGCATCATTAGGGAAACATGTATTTGATCAGCTTTTTGAATATCTCCTTCTCGTAAAGCTGGAAAAATGATTTATTTATATTTTTTTCTCTTCAAAAATAGCAAATATCTGCTTCATACAGTAATATATATAACTAACCTGCTGATAAATCTAAAATATTCTTATATATCACATTATTTAATTTGTTTTCAAGCCACATGGACTTTAATACATCTAATCTCTTTCTCACTTCTTCTACCCTGTTTTTTTCCAGTATGTGCTCATTAATCACAGTATCCAAGTTTTCCAAGACATTAGATAATGTTTTTTCCTTGTCAATTTTTATATCAGTAATTTCAACATCTACTACTTTGTTTGATGCCGGTGTTAAATTAGAAGAAGACTGTAACAGAGGTGGCATGTTCAACGATTTAGTTTCAGATAAAGGTTCTTTGTCATTAGCTTTTGTAGATGCTAATGGAAATGCCACTCGTTTGTTCAATACTCGTTTAGTAGGAGTTACAGAACTTTGTGCGCCAGAGTATGCCCATTTTGGAGGATCATTCCATCCAGGATCATGGCTAGGTAACAAAACCTTTTGGGTCGAAAGGTTTTGATCTGTAAAATAATGTCTATTACATTATGAGTATCAATATTTATTATAATAAAAAAACAAATAAATGCATTTGTTATTACTTGTTTCTTGCTCATTCATTGTTAGTGACAGTTCTTTAGAATTTTTACGATGACAGCGATACTAAAACAAATAACAAATAGAGATAATGTAATTGAATTTTGACCAGCAAAAGTATTTATTTTTACGATATAATGGGTACATAATCACATATGTTAGTAATCACTATTTGTCTATTTATTTATTCCACGTTAGACCATACCAGATTCACGCAACTCAGCTAACTTCAATCGTATCTGCATATGTATACACTCCTTCTGCCATATACAGGGTGGACAATAAATACGAATGGCGAGAAGAGGTGTTGATATATCAAAGTATACGAATTGTAAAATCACTTAGTATGCACGCTTAACATTAAGAATAACATATTGCCAGTTTACAGCATTTTCTCCTCCAACGGGCTTATCAATGGCAATATATCAAGATCCTATTATACTCATAAATCCATTTTTTTAAGTCTGTCGACAAATACTCGCAATCTTGAAAATACGTAACTTATTTATGCAAACTTGTTAATAATTATTTAATGTAAAAAATAAAAATAGACGTAGTTACAACAGATTACGAATCTCATCTAATAAACGTGTCAATTAATTATTCAATGTTGCTCGACATGCAACTGAAAGTATTGACAGATTTAATGCATGAATATAACTTGTTATGAAACCATTTAAATTGATGTAGTTGTAATTCTAATGTCGTGAAAAGAAATAGCCATGAAGTTATTTCATCCTTCTAACGTGTATGACGAGTCTTGGTTATTATTAGCCGTAATGAAGCTTCTAGGTAAATAAGCAATTACCTACTTAGAAAATTGTAATAAAAGAAACTATTTCAAATTTTTATTTTAAACTGTATTCTTTGTTTCAGGTTTATATCCTATTAAATCTTCCAAGCATTCATACATAAATTACATATATCAAATTGTGTTGCAAGTAGTTTATTGTGTTTTATTTTTCGAAGTAAATGACTATGCAATTAATATGTATCGAACTCTTAGCATGAATCCGACGATCGTAGCCACACGAATTCGATATTACATGAATGTACTTTTATTACCTATAATAACTTTGTTAAGTGCGCGACACATTTCGAAATTAAAGCGAGTATTTGAACAAATAGACAAGATTGATAAGAATATACAGTTCTTCAATAAAAAAATTGATTATTCATCGTGCATGAGAAATGATGTCATTCATACGACTGCTACGATATTAACAGTGATACTTTCCAATTTAACGAACTACTATGGATTCTTAGATTATTCAAAAGATTACATGTATGTTCTTATGTGGATGTTAGATTATCTAGCCGATTTTGTCAATACCGTAATAATATGTTCATTCGCTATAATTATCGATAAAATCAAAGTTAGATTCAAAGAAGTAAATACGGATTTAAATATCATCACGAAAGGGAACAATTATATCTCTTTCTCCGAATCGTCCGATGTGAATAGCGGTATGGTTTCAGTAAAAATTTTTACGTATTATTTCACACCAAAACAAATTAATTAGACTAAAGTTTAGTTTCTAGATTCAAGCTATTAAAAGTGCTTCGATTTGAACTGTGCAAAGCGGCATCACTCGTCAACGAAACGTATGAGTTTCGATTTCGTATACTAGCGATGATATATCTTATATACATTTGTTTACACATTAACATCATTTACTCTACAAGCAGCAGCTTGGAATATATAATTGATACAATGTTAAGTTTAATATGGGGTACTCTCGATCTTATAAAATTCGTTTCTGTGATCCATTTACATCGTTTTCTAACCACACAGGTAACTTTCAAGCTATTATTTTCGATCTAATTCATCTTTTCTGATATTAAACTTCGTTTTACAGTACACGTGAATAACTTATATTCGAAAATGTCTATTAAACACATACGCTGTTTAAATTTTGCGCACTCATGATGACCAACTGACTAAATAAAAATTAATAAAGCACAGTGTCATTTCCTTCCTCAAACGTAGATATTCCGTCGATTGCTTAAGAATTACCGAACGTTTAATTGTTGCTTTAATTTGTTTTTCAGTAATAAATGTATATTGGTCCAAAATATGCCAGAGTTTTTATTTAAATTTCCCTTTTACGGCGTTCTAATTTTTTATCATGACGTGTCTCGTCCAGCGTGCACCGAGCGCATGCGCAATGCCACCTTACGTGGCATCAGCAGCAGTCACTGTTGCAGCGAAGTACATTTTCTTCATTTATTGTAAACATTTGTGGAAATATTAACTTTTGTTATGGTTCAAATACATTTAACATTACAACGTAAGTAGTTACTGTTTAATAAATGTTTCCCAATTTTCTGGTTCGATGGTTACGATTATTAATGTTACCGTATGCAAAATGGCTTATTCTTTTCTACAATTCTGAAGTAACATTTAATGATAATTTACCATATACAATTAATGCCTTTCGGTGATTAACGCGTTAATTTCACGTTCAATTGAAAAGTGATACAATGTATGGCAATCGTACAGCTGATTTTGTATAGGTTATCTTCTGACTGTCAGTTTGCAGCATATTTTAAGTTTTTATTTTTGATTTATGTATCTTTTTGTATACAAGTGAATATATATAATATAGTTTTGCATGATAGTGAGTCATAGAATAAAAACATATTTCGCAAAATACATATTTCATCTATTTTTTACAAAGATTATTAATATTCTAATATATATATATATAATATAACATATATGAATTTATTATGTATCTGTCAGTCAGTCTTTAAAAAAGGATACAATTCTTTTTTTGAAATGCTTATTTTTTTTTATCACTCTATTTCTTTTTATCAAATTGTTGTTTTTTATTTAGGATAAAAAATGAATCCGCAGTATTTACAACAACAACAACAACAACAACAGCAGCAGCAGCAGTCGCAACCACCATCTGGGTATTTTCCTGGTCCCCCAACAACATCTCCATATCCAGAAGTAAATTCCAATGTTCCACCAAATATGTTAAAAGGATCATCCATGAATTCCCAAACATATGCTTCTCAAAAACCAATACAAGGATCCCCTTTAAGTAATATACATCAGTCTCAAGTTCCATATTATATGAACAACATTCAAACAGAAGGTATTATGATTTGTTTCTATTTTATTTTCTCTAGAACATATTTATGTTTACAGAAATAACATTTTTTCAGAAAATACTCAGTATGAATCATCAACAAATAATCCACATATGATGAGTCCTCTATCAGCTCAAAATAACATAGTTAATCAAATGACAAATATGTCTCTAGGAGATCAACAAAGACCACCATCATCGGTAATTAAAACCAAATTAAATAATAATAGTCATAATATTTTTATCAATATTTAATATATTCACTTTTATTTTATATCATTTGATGTATAGCAAAATTATCCCCCACTGCCTATACCTGGAAAAAGTAGTCCAGTGGTATCAACGCCTTCAAATATTAATGGTTTTAATAATGCATTAAATACATCAGTACCTAGTAAGTATACAAAATTTTAAACAGAAGGTATTGTTAATAGTATACAAATGTATTTTAATGTGACAGGCTCAGCTGGACAAACTGATCCTGGTGGAAAATCTGGACCACCTATTTCTGGGCAGGATATGCAACAACAAAAGACAACTTCAAAAAACACCATGCCACAGCCCATGAGTCTTCCATTTTCAGGGCATTCTACAGCACCTCCTTCTGGTCCATATTATCCTGGACAAAATTTATCATCTGAACAGATGTTCAACACAGGATTGTCTGCTCCCAGTCAGCATCAGCCTGCTCCAATGAATGCTACTGATACATCTGGACATTTAAACTTTCCCAGACCACCAATGGGACAAAAGTCTGCAGGTCCACCATTACAGGGACAACAAAATATATCTAATTCATCTTCATCTGGGCAACAAAACTTTCCTCAGCCAGCAATGCCAGGACAGCCTGGCTTATCTAAGCCTCCATTGTTGAATCAAGAAGTGCATAGCAATACTCCTATGCAAGGACTACCTGGACAACACAATTTACCAACCCCATCATTATTAAAACAGAATTTATCAGGCCCACCCTTGCAAGGGCCACCAGGTTCATCTGGCCCTTCACTCTCAGCGCCACCTCTACCGGGACAACAATATTCTTTACAAGAACAGCAAAAATACGTTCATTCTTACCCAGACTCAAATATTCCTACATCTAATTTGTCTGGTCTACCACCTATGAATCAACAAAATATACATCCACCTCCTGTAGCAGGTCAACAGAATGCTGCTCCACCTTTGTTAACAAATCAACAAAGTTTCAACAGGCCACCATTATTAGGACAACAAAATTTATCTGGTCCACAACCTCCATTAGCTGGTCAACCAGCGAGACAAATGATAAATTCTGGTGCAAATTTACCACAAACAGGTCAGAAACCATATGTTCCTGGATCTCCTATGCATGGTCAGACTATGGGAAATCCTGTAGGACTTAATCGTAGTTCAGCTGGTACAATGCCAGGCTACCAACATACAGGATATCAAGGCTATAATGATATGTATAGTGCTCAAAGAGGTACATATCAGGATACACCTGGTGTAGGAGGTGGATACCAACCGGATATGCAATCGCAACAAGCTAAACGATTAGATCCTGAACACATGCCAAGTCCAATTCAAGTAATGCAGGATGATCAACGTGCCAGAGGTGGTGTATTCGTGACAAATGAAAAAGGGCTGGTTCCGCCATTAGTAACTACAAAATTTGTGACGCAGGATCAAGGAAATGCGTCTCCTAGATTTATAAGATCTACTATGTATACTGTTCCTACCACAGCAGATATTATAAAACAAGTAAGTTAAACATCGTGTACAATAGCTATGATTTTAATTTTCCAACTTATTAATTATTTTACCGCAGACGAATATTCCGTTTGGTCTAATAATAAGTCCAATGGCTCGTATCGCGGAAGGCGAATATGAACCACCTATCGTGGATATGGGTGAGGTTGGACCAGTTCGTTGTATACGTTGTAAAGCATACATGAGTCCATTTATGCAATTCATTGATGCAGGCAGAAGATTTCAGTGCATGTTCTGTAAAGCAACAACAGAAGGTAAAAATTATTCTTATTTAATGTTTCAAGTGTAAATGTCGTTATTATCTTTTTGTTTTTAATTCAGTTCCAGCAGAATACTTCCAACATTTGGATCACACTGGTCAACGCATGGATCGCTATGAGAGGCCAGAATTAATGTTAGGAACATACGAATATGTTGCTACCGAATATTACTGCAAGGTAAATCACATGTTTAAAATAGTTAATAGTTGGTCATTGACCCCGTATTAAACATGATCAAAGAATTTGAAAATTTGGACTCATCAAAACTTGATTATTAGTCTAGATATATAAGATCAGTTTTGGCAAAGATAGTTGTAGCGAAGGGGTAAAATAATTATATAATCATAACAATTACATTTTGGACCATTCATTTTTAGAACAATACTTTTCCAAAACCACCAGCTATCGTGTTCGTGATCGACGTATCATACAACACCGTTAAATCTGGTTTAATCAATCTACTGTGCAGTCAGATGAAATCAATTTTACGGCATCTACCTACTGATGCTGGTCAAACGAAAACAAACATGAAAGTAGGATTTATAACGTACAATAATACAGTACACTTTTACAATATCAATCCTTGCCTTGCGCAACCACAAATGATGGTTGTGGGAGATGTACAAGATGTATTTATGCCGCTTCTTGATGGATTTTTGTGTGACGTTGAGGAAAGCGAATCGGTCATTGATAGCCTGATGGCACAGATACCAGAGATGTTCGCTAATACTCGCGAAACGGAAACTATTCTTGCACCTGCGATACAAGCTGGACTAGAAGCATTAAATGTATGTTGAGCATTTAATGATATTTTTAATAATAGAAACTTAAAACATTATTAAGTTGAAATTTAAATATTTAAGGCATCAGACTGTGCGGGAAAATTAATGGTTTTCCATTCATCTTTACCGATTGCCGAAGCTCCTGGAAAGTTGAAAAATCGCGATGATCGTAAAGTTCTTGGTACAGAGAAGGAAAAAACTGTATTAGGTAAATAGTTTGTACAACATTATTTATTCCTACATTCTTTTAGTAGGCTATTAGCAAAAATAAATCTTTTTCAGCTCCACAAAATAACATTTATAATAACTTGGGTCAAGAATGTGTAGAAGCAGGATGTTCCGTAGACTTATTCGTCTTTAACAATTCATACGTAGACATTGCAACAATAGGTCAGATATGCAGATTAACTGGTGGAGAAGTTTATAAATATACCTATTTTCAGGTAACAAAGGTTACAACACTAATATGTACAAATATGAAATACATTTTTCATGTTATTCTCATTTTTAGGCTGACATAGACGGCGAACGTTTAATTTCCGATGTTATTAATAATATTAGTAGACCAATTGCATTCGATGCCATTATGCGTGTGCGCACATCTACTGGTGTTCGCGCAACTGATTTCTATGGACATTTTTTTATGTCTAATACAACAGATATGAAATTAGCTAGTATAGACTGCAATAAGGTAAATATTAAAGATGCGTATGTGATTTTACCCGACCCGACTCCGAAATATCTGATATACACACATTTCTAATATATAAATGTATACTTTATTATTATATATTTTAGGCTATTGCTGTAGAAATAAAGCACGATGACAAATTGACAGACGATGAAGGTGTATATATTCAAGCAGCTTTGTTGTATACTTCATGCGCTGGAATCAGAAGATTACGTATTATTAATTTTAGTTTACAAACCTCTTCTCAAATGGCTGAATTGTACCGAGCATGCGACTTAGATGCAATCATTAACTACTTATCCAAACAAAGTAAGATCAATTATTTTTATGCATTAATAAATTAAAATATTTTAAATATCAACAATTAAATATTACTTTTCGTTTTTAGGTGTTTTCAAATTAATTGAATCAACTCCAAAAACTGTTAAGAACAACTTAATCACAAGATGTGTAAATACGTTAGCTGCATTTCGAAAACATTGCGCTTCTCCATCCAGTGTTGGTCAATTAATATTACCAGAATGTATAAAATTGTTACCACTTTATATCAACTCGTTAGTAAAAAGCGATGCATTATCTGGAGGTAAAACTATTTTCCATACTGTTTGTTCACATTCATAACCAATTATATCTATAACAACAACAACAAACGCAATTTTGCAGGTGCTGATATGACTATCGATGACAGATCTTTTGTTATGCAAGCAGTTGCAACTATGCCCATTTCAATATCCGTTGTATATATCTATCCAAGATTACTTCCTTTACACAATGTTGATCCACAAGATACTGAACTACCCCAAATGTTGCGCTGCTCTATTAACAAATTCACCGACGATGGCGCGTACTTACTAGGTAAATACTTTATTCAACTACATTTGGTATTTTTCAAATTTGTAATTACATTTTTCTTTCTTTCTTAATTCAGAAAACAGTATCCACATGTTCCTGTGGCTAGGCCTGGCACTCTCTCCACAATGGGTACAGGCAGTATTCGGAGTTCCATCAGTAGTTCAAGTTGATACAGATCGTACCACGTTACCTGTGTTAGATACTCCGTTAAATAAACGAATCACAGATATTATTAATCGTGTACGCGTGGAAAGGCATCGGTGTATGAGGGTAAGTAAGCAAACGAATAATACAGTGCAATCTCGCTAAATTGACCAACGAGGCTACAAAAGTGAAAAAGAATTGTGAAATAGGATCTCTATATGTAAAAATTAAGCACATTAATTGAAATTTTTTAATGTCTTTTTCTTTTAGTTAACTGTAGTGCGACAGCGTGAGAAACTTGAAATGGTACTGCGTCATTTCTTAATCGAAGACAGAGGAAACGATGGAAGTCCAAGTTACGTTGATTTTCTTTGTCACATGCACAAAGAAATAAGAACACTTCTTAGCCAATAATTGAATGAATCAGTTACCTTATGTTGGAATCTTAGCATGCTACATGTTCGTGGCTATTGAAATGTATATCAAGGATCAATTAGATTATTAAACGAAACTCATTCGTACTCATCAGTGGGGATCACAGATGGTGCATACGTTTGCATGCGCTCTGAAAAAGAAAAATGTGAAGTAAAACTAACGTACATTTATAACACGATACCTATCGAAAAGAGACAAGCATTATAAAGTAATGAATCATTCCGATAAAAGGAAAGAAAACATCCGAGTTCACTCACGCAGTGCTTTATACACAAATAATTGTAAACGTAAAATTGTATTATTACTTTTTATTTTAACTAGCTCATTAATGTTATTATTATGCTAAATTAAATAATAAAAGTGTACTAAACCATTATAAATTTATATATTAAAATGATATTCTGTGTTAATTGAATAGCTCTTCCGCAATAAAAATTATATGTATGTTATTATTTTATTATATAAATTCTAAAATGCTTTTTATATTGAGGTATAACAACTACAGTGTTACTTTTTATTTTTTATTTTTTCATTTCCAAATATAATGTTTCATAACTGAATTCAATTTGTAATACACGAATTTAATTATTTATGTAAATAATAAAATACCGTATATATCTGCGCAAATAAAATATTTGGAAAATATATAAAGATATTTTGTAAATCTAAAAGAGATGAAAATGAAAGAACAGAAAGTATAAGTACAAAATAAAAAGTTACTGGGTATGTAACTATATATGTACCGCCAAATGCAAATTTGACTTTCCTAGGGAAAATGGCGACTAAGGAGAAGAGTTCCCCACCACTTTCAAAGCACTCGTGCATTGTCACGCATTATACCTAATTCACAATTCGCGCGCTTTCTCTGAATTTCTTAGAAAATCAAGCCAAGCCAATCATAGTTGAGATGTGCAGAATGAACAAAGTTAATTTTTCGACAACTATATTCTTTTGTAAAATGAACAATACACATCTATAAATAAAAAAAATATTTTAAGTAATCAAAAAATCTAATTATATAACTGATTGATTTAATAAAAACATAATATAAATCACCGTCATATATTTCTTCTTTCTGTATAGATAGTATCAATGTTACAAACAATTTGATTTAAATAGGGTACTTTAACAAGATCTCTTCGAGATTGTGCTAAACGATATAAAACTGGACAATCTAAAGATTCACACTCCGGTTTATCTGTACATCCCACACAAGACTGACATATCTAAAAAGAAAATAGTATAAACTGTAATGATAATTTTGGAGTAATTCTGGAATGTATTTGTAAAGAATATATATTTTTATATTTACCGTATTGAGCTCATGATATGTACGTTGTAACCATCTTATCTTTTCATGCAGAATCGTAACTGCTTGATATGGCTTTTCTATACAATTCGTACAAATATCTTTTTGCGTTTGATCACCACAAACAGCACATACAATGGTACCAAAAAATTGTTTAATAGTTAGCTTTTGATTGTCTGTAAACAAGCTGACTGCTTTATCAGGAGTTTGTCGATGAGACATTTCCCTATACCTACAAACCATTAATATAAATCTTATGTATCCAAATATAAGAATAAAATTCAGTACAGCACAGTCTTGCTATATGGTTTGTGGAGCAAGATTCTATTTACAAGGATTTTCATAAATACAACTAATCTCCTGGACCATATAGCGGGACTTTATAGTATCTATTATACCATGTATTAACATCAATGCCAAGTAAATTGAAACATCGGTTGAGAGGTGGTATAATAACTTTTGTTATATAATATATCGAATTTGGGCTTAATCCTTCATCCAAAATCACTTCCATTGGAGTTCGCACACACTGAATAAGTGGTTGATTTGGTGCACCAGCTACTATAACATATCGTACTCGTTCACCAGTGCGAGGTATTGCACGAGGATCTTTACGCATTAATCTTCGTGTTAATTCTAATGCGGGTACACAGGCACTGGCTTTGTACCCGCGCAAGCCACGAAATTCCTTTGCAAAAGTTAAGTCTTGAATTGATATCTTTTGTCGTAAAATTTTATCAAATTGTCTGGTAACATATAATTTTACTAAGGAAATGTCCTTGGTATCGAATAAAATTTTTAATGATTTTTCAAGTATCTAAAATTTTGAAAAATTGTTATTAAATATTTATTTTGTTAGTCATTTTTATTAATTTATATTACTTACTTTAGCTACGGCTGGACAACCGTCTCTACGAACAGTTTCAATACCTTTGGCTAAATATTCAGGTTTTTCTTGTTCAAGCGACTCATACATGTAACCACAATATCTTTTCTTGGTCTAAATATTATACAATTTTTCAGAATATTACTTAATTAATTTTGCTTATGAATGATTAAAAAAATCTTACTTGCAATATTGATGGGTATAAAACTTTTTCAAATTTCAGTTTTACAGGAGGAGGATTAGCAGCAGTAACAGTATCAGCAATTTCAGCTCCAATATCAAAGGCATCTTCTTTAGATCTTCCTGGTAAAAGAATAAATAGTGAATCTGTGTCTCCATAAACAACTTGAGCTCCCCATTTGGGTGTGGATTCTACTATTTTAATTGCTCGTTCCAGTGTTTCTCTTCCTTTACTAACAACACTGTCACCTATCTTAAATAATTGCAAATATTATTTTTTATTTATTATTTGTTAAATAAGTGTATTATAGATATCAAACATACTTCAATACAGGGCATTCTTCCGCTAAAATTGGCAGCTGTATAACCATAAGTAACGTTTGCAATTAACTTAAGACCTAATTGTTGTGAGTGAAGAACACGTTGTAATGCTTGATTTTCGTTTCCATGAAGTTTCATAGATGCTTTTACCATTAACCGAGTATTTAAAATTTCTGTAAGCATACGTGGCAATATTCCCAGTCTTACTTCTGGTTTTACGAAAGCTACACCGCATGGTGAAAAATTTATTTTTCCTTGTAATTTTTTAACAGTACTTCTTTTTACCTTCAGTGTTGTTGCGCCAAATTCAAATGGTTCATTGCTGGAAAAGATAAGAAGAAAATTATAAGTATGTATCATATTTTTAACGAGATATATCAATAATAATACTGTGTCTTACAGGCCAATATGCTCTACACGACCCAAACATGTAGAAAAACAGTAATTATAAGCAATTATAATGCTTGGGTACAAACTTTGAAAATCAAGAACGATTAATGGGTCAGCATAAAATATAGATTGTGGTTCCATAATAAGTGGTAAAGCTTGCGGTGCCCTCATATTAGCTTTTTGTTGTATGGCTGGTGAAACTGCAATATAATTCAATGGCTTTGCAAGTCTCAACATCATAGACTCGACTCGAAATTGTGAGCCTCGCGAAAAAATTTCATAAAACTGTATTCCAATAAGTCGCGCATGTTCGCACGTTTTTCCTATAATGTTTTAATCAAGTAAAACATAATGTATTGTTTGACAACAAATAAAAATGTAAGTAACATACGAACCAATGATATCTAGATGTATTAGCATTCTTAGTGTACCCACAACTCTTATAACATAATGTGTTATGACTCTCCATTGTATCGTTATACTATTATGCCTCCACCAATTACTTAAAGTTTGAAAGGAAGGGCAAGAGATTCTTTCACGCATAACATTATACATAACATTTTCAAATGTATAATTTAATAATGCTGTAAAATGCATATGAAACCTTTTAAATTATACTTGACTTTTAGAATGTGTAACTTACTGATTTCATGTCGCATTATTCTCCAAACATCTAAGACAATTCGTCCCGGTATTTTTATATCGCTTAAAGTGTCTTTATCCAACATTTGTCCTTTAGAGGCCGAAGTAACATTTGAAATTCTGGAAATTTGCCACATGAAATTATTAAAGCCAATATGAGAAGCCCTTTGGAAAATATAGCCCCATGAGGCTGATTCTATTTCCCAACCAACTAAAATATCCGGGTCACAATATCTGATTAATTTTACAAGACTGTTTAATAAATTCTCTTCATTTGATACATATGATATGGCACACATATTACTAGTTGTATGAATGTTTTTCACTTTTTCATTTTGTATAGACGAATTTACAAGAATGGCACCTGAAATAATTTTACGTTTGTATTTAACTATTAATATTAAATAAAAGGGATGATATTTTTATGCATACCATGTTCTATCCGATCTACTTGAGAAGACGATGGAACGTCAGCATAAACAGCATAAAAAATTGCTTCAATTGCATTATGTTCTGGATTCGGAAGAAGTTTACCCTGTGTATTAACGTGGACTTCCATTGATAGTATCGTTAAACATTGGTGCTGAAATAATTAATATACAAGAACGTAGGATTTTATTATTTAACACATAGTCAGATTTTTATATGAAATAATTAACTAACCATAGTTAGGCCTCGAGCATCCTGAAGATTTTCATTTTCAACATCACCGCTGTGTCCTTTCATTGTATATTCTATTTGTCCAAATGAAATACCTAAATATTGCTGACTGTCATTGTTTTTATATAATAATGGATTTTCAAGCATTTTTCTTAAAGAAGAATTGACATTAACACTGAGTCCACTTGAGTGTTCTGAATTGTTAGAATTTTGTGAACTTTTTTTTTCATGCGCATCATCAACGTATGATTTATTAACTACATTCTCCGTCGTATCGTTTGTCTTGTTCTTTATTTCTTTATTTTTGTTATTCTGTCTTAATAAATATTTTTTAGCTTGCAACCAAGTTTTAACATTTTTTGGCGTTGGCGGACGAATAAGAGGATGAATAATTAATGAATTATATCCTGCAAGAACTCTTTTGATATCACAAGATTTTATATTTGCACCAGAAGGATAAAATTCATTTATTTTCACTCTACGCCACATTCTAATACCTGTAACATTATCTAAACAACATTTAAATGGAACTACATCGTTAATTTTATTTGAATTTTCTTTCTGCTTTATAAGATCAACTTTATTACTAAAAAATACGGTATCGGATTTCACCTTCAAGAGACCATACATTTTCATACTATTTATAATTCTTTCTTTGCTTGGTGGATTAAATTTGGTGGTGATAGTAACTAGACTCTTTTTTGTAGCATCACTTGTACTTTCTAATGACAATAAAGTTGGAGTGTTTAATTCAATTTCTAATTTATTGTTAAGGTACTGTGTATATGTCATGTTACAAAAATCTTCTTCATCTTCATTATTTTCATTTGTTTGTACTGTCTTATTTTGAATATCGTCTTCATAAGTATTTATATTTTGTTTTATTATATCTGGTTCATTACACTCATTACTAACTTTTCCATCCTGTACTGTATACGTTTCAATGGGATTAATTTCAGATATATTAAGAGGATCACCATTATTATGTAACATATTTCCTACTGTTTCTGTTAAAGGAGAATTTTCAAAATGTCGTTCTTCAATATCATTCTTTGTATGATTAACTTCTTTTTCATTCATGAAATCTAATTTTTTACGAACCTCTCTGTTACTTTTGGGAGTAATATGTACTAAAGGTTTTGTTTTCAACATATCACTGCAATGATTTCTTTCCAAATCAATAAATCCTTTATTTATATCTGTACTATAAACATTGAAAGTTCACAAACTGTAAATGATAATTATACTTTTACAAAAAAAAAATATATTATTACTTACCCATCATTGAATTTATCAAGAAGGCATACTCTATCAATCTTCCCACTTTCACCATGTGTGATATGTCCTAAAGGATAATAAATAATAATATATTTTGTTAATGACGAAAAAGAATTTAGAATTAAATGCTTACTTTCCGTTGTTTGTTTCTGTGTTGGACTATCATAAGTGGATTTTGAACTACAAGGTTGATTTAATATATAATCCTTCTTTTTAATATTTCTATTTTGTCTAGGAGATATTATTTTTACATTGAGTGGAGAATATTTTTTTGACAATGAATATGTACTTTGCGACACTTTTGTTTTCTTTGGAGTAGAAGGTGATTCATTTTGTAACGAAACTATGTTAACATTGCGTCGTTTATGAGAAACATCAGCATCTAAGTCTTGAAATTCTAATTTCCGTTTTTTCAATGAACGAGGAACATCATTTCCATTTTTGGATTTTGTATTCGATTTATAGACACAAATTCGTTTCTCTTGCCTCTCAATAGTAACATCTTGATCTATATCAGAGTCGCCAGAACTATCAACGTTACCATCTAATGCAGGTATCTTTAATTCTCCTTCACTACTATTAATCATAAAATGAGGCTCACTATGATTGATTCGATTAAAACCAGTTTCTCGAAAACATACTTTATCTTCTACATCAGTTAATGATAATTCAATTTCATCTATGTCATACACATCTAAATCTTGATGATCAAATTTGTATTTACTTAAAGTATTTCCATAAAATGATAATCCTTGTTTAAAAGTTTGCATTGTTTTCGTTCGTTTCTTTTTCGATTCACGAGTTTGTTTTTGCCAAAGTTTAAAATATTTTAGTAACATTGTATCTGTTATCATGCACTTTGAAACATCATGTTCATATGAACGGTTCTTGATAACAGTTTTCCTTGAGAATTGCTTTTCAACTTTTAAGGAATGGTCACTTAAACCATCATATTGTGGAATATCCATTGATGAAGAACATTTAATGTCATTTCCAATTGCGCAATCTGCTCCTGTATGTTCTTCAACATTTAATTGATTGGGAGGTTCAGTAACTGAATTCCATGAACTAAGGCTATTTAAATCTAAACTTGTAATATTTAAATTATCAATTTCATCATCTTCACTATCTTCTTTAATCTCATCAATAAGAGTAGAAAACTGAGACCCTAGCATGCTGTCATTATCTACATTCTTTTCTTCTTCATTTGCTTCTGCTAAATTAGCTAATATGTTCACTAAATGCATATCTTCTGAATCCACTGTACATGAAATATTCAAAAATTTTAGTAAAATGTGACAGTTCTAGAAGATAAAATTAATAAATTACTTACAAATACTACTTTCTATATTCTTATCCTGAGGTTCTTCAACCACAGACTGCTCAAACTTTAAAAATTCATTATTTAAAACTGGCTCTTCCTTATTTTGCTTATTTGATGTCAGTGGTTTAAAATGATTCAAAATATCTGAAGCATTAAATAAGTTGTGTTCATTTTCTACTTCCAAAGGATAACTGAGTGATTTTGGTGTCATGGAAGTAACACTGTCAGTGGTCTGGGCATAAAAAATAAATTAAAATGAACTAATATTTCTGTAAAAATAAATATAAATATTATACCTCTGAAATAAATTGTAGTCTTTGTAACAACTTTTCTTCTTGATATATATCATTGTCTGTTAAATCATACATTCTGCTATCACTATTTGAATATAATAACTGTGATTCAGCATTTTGTAAGCCTTTTGCATCTCTTCTACATTTTTCTTCATTCCAAATTGCTGCAATACCAGGATTCAAATCTAAACCATTTTGGAGGTCTTGTCTGTTGAGTATTTCAGTTGACTGTGCATCTATTTCTAATGTACAAGTACTCTGCCTCATGATCGATATAGGAAGGTATTTTTGTGAATCAGACAAACTCAACAAGCTCTCACTTTCTTTAGATTCGGTATGTATAGAATGTCTAAATTTAACATGTTTTAAGTTTATTAAACTCATGCCATAAAGATTGTAATCTATCATAAATTGTAAAATAAAAGGAATATGAGCTTCATGTGGTTGAAAACTTTGATTAAGTATTGTACCATTCTAGAAGAAAACATTGACCATTATCTTCATGCTTTTTAAGAAAAGGAAAATAGTAATAGGTGTAAATGCTATTTACTTGTAGCAGGTCAGCTGCTCGCTTAATCATTGCAGGATTATAAAAATAAATTTTAAAAAATAAGTGTTCTTTCTCATGATAACCATAAAGAGGTCTGAAACAAATATTTTATTTAATAAGACATATTAATGTACATCAATCTGTACCATCTACGTAATATTCTCTTACATTCCAGAAATTCGTTGAATTTTATAAACATGTTGAGTACTGGATACTGCAGATCCCAAAGATACATTGATTCCAGAATCTATTGCTGCAGCTAATTTGTACATAAAGCTATCCACATTATTATCTACTATACATGGGATATATATATATGGAAAGACACCATGTATATGCAAACATGTTTTTGTTCCTATGTATAATATAGAACCAAATACAATTAACAAATAATGACATATGGCATTATCACAGTGGATGTGTTTCCTGATAAATAAGTTCAAGAAATTTTTTGAACTACATGCAATGTATTGTTAGATTTATTGTTTTGCACTTGAACCTTCAAATACAAAGATTCATGTCAGCCCTGAAGAAGTAAATTGTAATGGTTACAAAACATCATGAAGACAACAAATTGGTGACATGAAAGAAATTGAACGATTTATAACAATCACTCTCATAAGGATTGGTTTATTTAATTATTCTAACATATTCATCAAAAAACACTTTTACTGTAACTACAGCGTCATTGATAGATTTTATATATGAAAATTATAATATACCAGAAGGAGTAGATCCAAATATTCTAACAACAGGAACATATTTAATTTCTGCTCCACGAAACTCTGAAAATGTTACATCCAATTCTGGTATTGGAGTTGACTGATAACTATCTAATGTTACCAAACTGATAGAAAACATATTTGTTGACATTTACAAGCAAAATATTCAGAAAAATAAAAATATTCATATAAGATATGTCATTAAACATTATCTAATTTATTCGCTTCTCAAAATTTAAAATAGAAAGAATTTATCATTTCACTTTAGTACACCCTGTTTACTAAGCTCTCAGTGACTACAAATATATTACATATATTTATATTGTACATATTTGGAATGTAGTAAAATTACGTTTCGTGATTTTCGGATACTTAGGGAAAATTGGGGCAGATGGTACCCCTGAAGTGTTCGACAATTTTAATAAGACAGTTGGTCAAATTGTTAAAATGTTTCGATAGCTGGGAATCGGGAAGTCTCGTACTTTCAAATAGAATAAGTATGACGCAAATGTATAGTTTTTATAAGATAACGACAATATTTGATATTATACAGACCATAACTACAAATTATATCTGTATTCGACGATAAAGGTTGTGACTTTATTTTTTATTATAAAAGTATACAATTTAATGTAATATTATCTGTTTTATATATATAATAAAAATTTATGTTACTATTGCCTATATGGTCACAAATGTTACAATGAAATTGATAAACTTTATCTTGTGTGTTAGGATCAGTTGAGATCAGTTGGAATCAGCTGGGATAATAGGATGCATAATTGTACTATAATTAATAACCATTTTAACGATGAACAATAAGAAAACTAAGACAGAAAGGTCTACTATTGCACAAAGCACGTAAGTAGAGTTTGTTAAAAAGCATATACCTCTTCATATATATTGATTCTATAGAATTTATTATGTTTATTTATTTTGATTTAATGCCTCTTCTGCTATAGACATTGTACCAGCTATGGTGTGTGTGAAATGCTACCATTAGATGATTTTGAACCACCTCCATATTTACAAATGGCTATAAAAAATCATTCAGTAGCATATTTTACAAATAATCAATTACATAAAAATTACATCAAGCTTATTAATAATTTTTTAAACATGAATAAAATAGAAGCTGAACATTATTTAATATTATTTAAAATTTTACTATATATGGAAGATCATGAAATTCAGTTAATTGCGGAGAAACATAATTTAATAAATCAAGACATTAAAGAAATTTCCAATCAATTTGTATTCACAGTACCTACTTTAGATGAGACTGATCCATTTGTTACTATTGGTGATATGGTGAAATTACAAAAAACAGTCTCAAAATATATATGTCGTGGTAAAATTGTAAATATTGAGGCAAAAGATATATATGTATCTGTGAAAGAGTAAGTATGCTTAAATTTATTTTTAACATTGAGAAGATGAAATACGAATTATTTTGAACATGTAACTAATAATAAGCATTTTTGAAAATCTAGAAACTGCAGTAAAAAGCTTGTAGGTGATAAAGTCAATGTTTATTTTTATCCTGCAAATTGGCCATTAAAGTGTTTCCATTATGTCTTGCACCATATATGTAAACATAATTTGACTAATTTATTATTTCCTAAAGTACATACAAATTTTTACACTTTACACACACAGTAAGTTTTATAATAATAAATTGTTTTTAATGTTTGTATTGTATTTCTTTTTATTTAGTTTTTATAATTGTGTTACAGAAATATAGATTGGGTAAATCAATCTGTAGCAAATAATCCAGAACAAAAAATGGCAGTAATGAACATTTTGAATCATTCAGCATATCCTGCACCATTCATATTATTTGGCCCTCCTGGTACTGGCAAAACAGCAACATTAGTCGAAACCATTTGTCAGGTATCATTTACATAACAAAATTCATGAAATAGGAATATATGTTTCATATTTTTTCTTAAAATGTAGATTAGGAAACAGTATAAGACCAGAAATATTTTGGTATGTACATCTTCTAATGCAGCTGCAGATGAAATTACAAAAAGATTATTAACTGTACTTCCTTGTAAAGATGTATTTCGGATATATGCCCCATCTAAACATTGGTAAGATATTTATTTTCACAAATAATTATTAATTTATTACTTACTTATTTTTTCATATTTAGGACAAGTTTAGATATAAATATTAATCCTGCTTCAAATTTTATTGACAAGTCGGTGCTTTTTCCACCAAAAGAAATTTTTATTTTAAAAAAGATTGTTATTACAACATTAGTGTCATGTATAAGGTATATCTTTGACTTATTACAATTTGTTTTATAATAGTTACTATAATAATAATGATTGATTTGTTAAATATAGATTGGTAGCACTCAATTTACAAAAAGATCATTTTTCGTATATATTTATTGACGAAGCTAGCCAATGCATAGAATTAGAATCATTGATTCCATTTACACTTGCAAGTTCAAAAAATAAAATAGGCAAAGGAATATTACATGCTCAAATTATTATTGCTGGTGATCCTTATCAACTAGGACCTGTAGTTCGATGTAAAAGAATTGAGCATTTGCTTGGTGAATATAATTCTAGACTTGATCTTGTACAAATACTTTTACCTGCTTGTATAAAATTTAAATAATTTGTAGGAAAATCAATAATAGAAAGATTACTGGAATGTGAACCATATCAAAAAGTAAATAATAAATACAATTCATGTTACATAATAAAATTAATTCGCAATTATCGTAGTAGAGAAGCTATTTTACGTGTACCAAATAAATTATTTTATGATAATGAATTGATATGTGATATTAAAAATGACACAAATATGATAACTTTAAATTGGACAGAATTATCACATAAAACATTTCCCATTATTTTTGTTGCAATTAATGGTGAAGAAATGAGAATGGAAAATGGAAGGTAATATTTTTTTATTACAAAAAATGCTATTGAATTCAAATATTTTCTTATGAATGATATAACAGATATATTCTTTTTTTGTAGCGTTTATAACAAAAAAGAAGTCGCAGCTATAATTGATTATACAAAAAAACTAGTACATGCCAAAATTGGTGACCGCAAAATTAAACCAAAAGATATTGGCATTATAACGCCATTTAGACAACAAAAATTTATGATCGAACAGAATTTGAGTAAATACAAATTAACCGATATAACTGTTGGAACAGTAGAAGTATTTCAAGGCCAAGAAAGAGAAGTTATACTGTTAACTACAGTACGATCGAAAGTCTTTCAAAATAACGGGAAAGAACACATTGGCTTCTTGTCTAATCCAAAAGTATAAATTTTTATATTATTTAATTTAACTTAATTGATTTATCTACTTTTTTATAAAATGTTTAATAACAATTATATGTATCATAAAAGCGAGATGTTATTTTATTTCTTTATTCTTTCAGAGATTTAATGTTGCACTGACAAGGGCAAAAAGTCTTTTAATAATAATAGGAAATCCAGTTATACTATGTAAAGATAAGAATTGGAATGTTTTATGGCAATATTGTAAAAATAATAATGCATGCTGCACTATTAACGCAGTACCTTAGTTAAATTTAAAAATACCTCTTGTCTAGTAAGTCAAATGCTAATACCAAATTCCAAAATATCATTTTTGCATTATGACAAAATCGCGTTCTAGAAATTTAAACCACCTTATTGTCAAAACAATGCAACTTCGCTTATATTTGTTTAACTAATATACAGAAAAAGAATTTTTATTGGTGTATATATACATGTAATTAATAATTATAAAATTGTCATATATAATGTATAAATGAAAATCTTGTATATTTATATAATTATTGAAATGTATTTTATATACAAGAAAATAATGTACTATCTTTTAATGAAAAGAATAGTACATAATATATTATATTTTCTGATATTTTAAAAATTTTATAATGTTATGTAAATCTTGTTGAATGTTAACTTCGATAAAATAAATAGATGAAGTGAAACAAAAATTATGGATAAATTTTTACTTTCAAATTCTATTGATTAAAAATATTATAACGAATGTACTATTCTGTTTTAGAATTAACAAAAATCAAAACAGTTCAAGGACATTTAACAATAGCTTCTTTCAACTTTGGAACTTTATAAATAATTTTAATGCTAAAATTTGTAAGGTACAACTTTATTCTAAAAGTAATTTTGCTGTGCTTCCACTAATATCCTTATTAATACCATGACGTATCGCAAATTCATGTTTTACACTTGCAAACAGAATATCTGTTAATAAGAAGATTTGTGCAATAGCAAATGCTAATGTTACCCCAAAATAAAAGTTTGCGTTGGCTGATCTGGAATAGATCCATTGGTACCAAACTGTGGGAGCAAAAACTGTACAGAACAACATAAAACAGCCTACGATGAATCCCTGTTGTGTATCTATAAAATAATATAAAGTTTTTATATTGTTATTATGTTCTATATTCAATAAAATAGAAGTCATTAACATATTTATAATAAAAATATACTTACACTGGAACAAATGTTTCCACAGTGGCAAAAGAGACATATAAAAGCCAACATCCCCTATACAAGGATAAGATTTAAATATGGCAGCAATTGCTAAATAAGAAAATGCTAACAGCATTGGGTCATGTCGCAACCTTAATGCCAATGGTACTATGTACAGTAGACTGACATTTATTTGAAAAGAAGCAATAAAGAGCCATTTAAAGTGCTCAAACATTTCTGTAAAGAAGTACCAATAAAGTCCTATATTTGGACGCAAATCGGGAACTGTTAAAATAAAACCCAACGTGTTCCAAACAAATGACCAACTTCCCATGATATAATAAGAAATACAAAATAGAGCTGCTAACATGCTCACAAACATCATAATAAAAATTACAATATTCATTTTTTGTCTTGTGTTGTTAGAGCGAGCGATATAAATCATTGCTGGTACTAAGAGTGCAATAGGATAGAGTCCTTGCAATGTTAATAATGAAATTGATAAACAGCTCCAAAACATGGAACATCTTATCATTGAGATCAATGCTATGGAATATAACAAGTTTGTGAATACTGTTGTTGTATGTCCAACACAATTTAGTATTACATATGGATTAAACAAGTATCCTGCTGAGACATACATCATTGAAGTATATACCATAGAGGTATCATCTTCATTTTTCACATTCTCCTTGCATGATTTTTCCTCCTGCTTTTTAGAGGCCTGCAATAAATGTCATTTTCAATAATATAATTTAATCTAACTGTACAGACTGATTCTCTTGTCACACAAAAACCATATTGTTCTAAAGAACTGCTGCATGTGATCTATCAACAGGTCCTTCAATATTAATGAGCAGGGGCAACATGATTGCAGTAGAAATAACTGTGTGTATAAAGGAAAAGAAAATGACAGCCTTTGTTTCGTGTAGTGAGAGAATCACTCTGTATAACTTCTATTAGAAAATGTATAAACTAACCAATTCAATTGCATACTGTTTTGCGGTAAGTCCAAGAAATAAAGCTGTTAATAAATCTGTAGAGATAAATAAGCAAAATAAAATCCAATGTGGTAAATATTGCTGTATAAGATTGAAAATGTATAAACCAATGGGAGTTTCATGAAATAAATCTCCTTGATAAGGGTCAATACCACAATTATATAAATATACCCCTTCAGTCACTAAAAAAAAAATATATGTTTTATAATACAATTCCTGCTAATATGTTACAAAAATTCCAATATCATAAATATGTTAATATATATATATTACTGTAAAAACTTGAATACTGAAAAATATTAGGTTTTTTATTTACTAATTAAGACTTTATTGTCTCTTCCAAGTTTTCTAATTGACTATTTTTGGATAGGGTGATCACTAACTTGAAAGTATTTTAATTATAGTTTTTATTAAAATTTCTTATCTGGTACAAACGGTATAGCTTAAATTGAACTAATATAAATTTGTAAAAGTTCAGAAACACAGATTGTTATGTTCAAATGAAAAATCTAATATTTTTTTATATATTTTCCAGTCTTTTGGTCTTTACGGTAACATATACATTGTTTACATTAGCATTACAAAATATTACACTATATATTAAATTTATATCAGTTTTATATAAAATTTAAATAGCACATTGACAAATATTCTAACCTCTTTTCCAAGAGTTCAATGCAGTAGAAACTTCCACGCGATTACTAATAATTTTTTGAAACTCAGAATTCATCAACAGGAATCTAATAGTTCCTGCTAATATAAAATTTGATAACCATTGTCTCACCATTTTTTAAATAAATTATTATTCATTCACATATATTCGTTGTGTAGTATGTTTACGGAAATGTAACCGGTACTTAAACAAACATTTTATACATTTGCTTCACTTTAGTAACAGAATATCTTTACAGCTAATTTCTTCTTTCTAATGTTATTGTACAAAAATTAAATCATACATCCTATTTCCAGAAAATCAAACCATATCACACAATTTCAACCCTTCTGCTCCAATAAGAGAACATATTCATCCATACGACATTGACTTAGTCAATGGATACAAGTTTTTCATTTATGCAGCACTAGCTCTGTACGATAGTTCTACCGACTGACTGTTTTGAGCACGTTTTGTAATTAAGAATAACACGCATGAGCATTTACTTGACATTCGTTGAATGTGCATGCTTTCAAATTTCCAACATTGCAACAAACACGATAACAATATGTATTATTTTCCATTTTTTACTAGAAAAGAGCAAAAAATGTGGAACGCTTCACGATTTTGCGTGTCATCCTTGCGCAGGGGCCATGCTAATCTTCTCTGTATCGTTCCAATTTTAGTATATGTACTGCCGAAGCAAGTACGACTGGTAGTTTTCGCTTGTCGTATATAAACGAACGTAAACTTCTTCGAGAACTAGCGAGAAAACATATCTTATAGGCCACCTAGCGGTACAACTATATATTATTTACTGAACTGAAGAATAAGCGGTTCCATGTTTATTACGTACTATCTTCTTGTAGAAATTACAAGTTTAATATTATAATTTTATTATCTGAATTACAAAATATAATACTGATATTATACTATCGACCTACAGGTAAATATAAATATATATAACAATAAACATTATAAAAAATGTTTTATTTTAATTTTATGTTCGTTGATTAGGTTTTAGTTAAAATTAATTAATTTTCAAAATATAGATATAATTTTTTGCATATGTTATTCATTTTTAGTAATGAAGCGGTTAACAGGTTGGCGATATGCATTATTTATAGGAACTTTTCTAACAGCAGTAGCAGTTAATGGTTATTTTGTAATACTAAGTCCTCTAATGAATCCAGAACAATACAGTATGTAAAATTGTTTATATGTGAATAACAATGATTTTAAATATTATATATACAGCTTTAAGAAGTTAATGAACTATTTTAATTGTAAATCAGAATGTAAAAGTATTTATTTTTATGTAATAATATTAATTTTAGAATTAATACGAGAAGAAGTACAACCTCAATTGAAAACCGAGAAGCATTAAATTTCAAAATGTAAATATTTGAGAAGGGACAATAGTCTTATTAGTAGAGTAAGTTAGAGAAAGGCATTTGTTGTATAAAATTAATTTTTATTTTATGTATTATAATTACGTATAAATGTTACTCAAACTTTTGTGCATATAAACTAGATTAAACAGTATTCAATATATTATGTTATAAAGTTAATAAACATAATGACTTGTAGCTCTTTTTACAATTATTAATATAATTACATTATTATACAGACATCTGCTGTAAGAAGTTTCATACTTAAGGTGACTAGAAACTCCCACAGACATAGAATCTTACAAATATACTATTGCAGTACATTTTAAAAATCGTCATGATCACAAACATCTAGGAAGACATCAAATGCCTCACGGTTGCAGTTTCCATCAGCAGTAAAAACATATTTATGAAATGTTCCATCCATACAGATGGCTATAAAATATGTAAAATACAAAGTTAAAATAAATAAAATATTTATGTCGTAGTCATATAATGTTGAATACATTTATTATATAATAAATACCTATAACGGAGCTCCTTGTGCCAAATGCACACACACATGCACATTCTGGTGGTACTGTAAAGGTAGCCAAAGCCCACTGGCTTTCAACATAATTTCCCAGAAACCTCATTTTTGAAAAACTATAATTAAATTAATGGTTAATTTTAATTAATGTGTTTTTTATAATGAGTCAAAGTTCTAGCTATATGTACATACGTAGATCTACGATTTAGTTGTGTATCTTTTAATGCAAATATATGTACTGTTCCTTTGTCACTGGAAACGCATAAAAATTCCGAATCTCTGCTAAAGGTAATACTGAAACATTCATAATATAAAACTATCAGAAGTGAAATGCAGTTTTGTAGAATTATTATTTGATAATTAAAGCTTCATATTTACCAGTAAAGCGTTGCAGGATCAGCACCTCTTCTCAATTCTACTAACAAGTGTTTGCGTATACTGTCCCATACTCTAACTAAAGTACCTTGTGTGGAAGCAGTTGCAATCATAGTCCCACTACTGTTAACTGCCAGACATGCCAATGCACCCTAACAGTATTGTTTGTAAATATAAAATGCTAAGAAAAAACATGCTAATGAACACCGAAATAGCAGTTTAATTTAACGATCTTTATATAAAATACACGTACTTGATGTGCTACAAGAGTTGCAGGAGCACTAGAACTTCCAGCTTCTGTAGCACCAAGATCAAGTAATTGTACGCTACCCTGTTTGTGACCAGGAAAAGCAAGAAGCTGTTTTTGTGCAGTGGCCAAGGTAGCAACTTCAATTAAACCTTTTGGATTATCTCTCGTCTCTAAAGTTAATAATCTTCGTGTTGGCATAGGAAACGAGAACACATGTATTTCACGTTGAAGTGCTACTATCATCCTATTTTATATAATTTATACATAAGTAAGTAAATGTGTCATATGTATGAACTAAAACTAAGAATTGATTCAGTTCAAAAACTTACTTGTCTCTACGTAATCTAACAGCTTTAATAGGGCTAGTAAATGTAATTTCCATCACAAACTTTTTAGATAAATCATCATAAATAAGTACTGTGTTTTCTGCAAACTTCGGTCTCATACCACCTCCTACTATAGCAATAATATTTGTTCTCCAAAGCATTTCTGCAATAGCTATACTTCCCATTAAATCATTTTCTAAATGTGCTTTTTCAACTAATGGTTCTACATTGTATACTCTAACACCAGATTCCATACAACATGTAAAACATCCTGAAACAGTATGAATGAAATTAATTTAATTGATAATTAATAAGAGAAAATGTAATTAAAGTTAATAATTCAATTTCAATGATTTTTTTCAGTTTTCATATTAGTTTCTTATTAACTATTTTACAACAACATGTTTATTTTTCATAAAATAAATTGTATAAGTTTTTACCAATTGTTAACAATTTTTATTTATTTTTGTTTATCTTGCTATAATTTAGAAGAAAGGCACAAGAAATGTTGTGTTAAGCAATAATTACCTTGATCTTGATTAAATCGTAAACTAAGAATACTTTTTTCCCCAGCCATTTGGTATTGCTCCAAATTAAATAAATTTTTGTTGGATTGATATATAATCTGTTTTAACAACTATGGTACGTGTTTTTGTTTACATCATAACACAATTACTTATGACTTGTGACATGCTTGAAATAGTACTTTATTCTTCACGAGATGTCATGTATATATTTACATATATATTTTGTTCTATTCGGCCAACTTCAAAATGTTCTATCTTACTTATTCAGTCAACGATATAAAATAAATATACATATAGAGATCAGTGATGTATATTCAGTGATTTTTTATTTGGTATATACTCGTGTATTATCACTTCTTTCCTTTATTCATATATTTTTGTTCACCGTATGTGTAACCATAAAATGAGACGGAACAGTAGATCAGTATCACATTGCCACACTGGTGATTGGTGATCAAAAGTCCTCTGAACACAGCTGAAATACAAGAAGTGATTACCAATTTCTAGTGAAATAAATTATTCAATCAGTATTTTACAAGAAATACAATTATTAAAGTTTTAATGATATTTAATGATATTTTAAATGATATTTAGTAGATAATCAGAATAATAACAAAAAATTGTATCAAAAAGATATACAAAGTTTTCACGAAAATAAAATAAAATTTCTAGTATAGTAATTTATTACTTTACTTTTTCATCGTTGGTTCCTCTGATAGCACTAATATCCTGCATTGCAGGTTCCATAGTGTGTAGGGGCCTGTGTCCATAAAGTTCTGTCAAAAAATGTCAGCAATGGTAAGTTCTCTAAGAAAACTAACTTACTGTTTTATTTTATCCTTTATCTTGCATATTCTGTGTAATAAGAATGTTAAAAAATATAAGTCAAAAGATTTGAAGATAATATATATACCCCCCCCCCCCTTATTTTAAATTTCATCAATACTTCAGACAGTGAATGTTATATACTTTTCATGAATGATAACCAATTGTTAAATAACAATAAATTTATTGTTTCACAGAGGATGAAAGCAGTAAGGTGTCCTACTGATGAACTCAGCATTTCAAATTGTGCTATTATTAATCCAGATGACTTTCCAGATGATGTGAGGTAAAGATGTCACCTTGTGATTAATTCATTGATTTGGCATCTATAATAGGATCTAAAGATTAAGTGTTATATGTATATATCATGCAGAGCTTTTTAAAACTTTTAACTGATTAAAGTTAAGTTTTATTTCTATCTTTGCATTTTTATTTATAATATTTTTTTTTTTTATATCAAACACATACAATCAAACCATATTATGCACTTTTAAGCCTAATTTCCTCATTTTAAATTTAATCATTAAAATTTGTTCATCATCCCATAAGATTTATTAGTATTGAAAGATAATGGCTCTATAATCTTGTGATACAGATCTTCAATAATGTCATTATTTTGAGATATTGAAGAATGACCATTTCTTTGAAATTGCTCATATTTTATGTAGTATTTAAAATTTTTGTTGTAACTTTTTGATGACTAATAGCTTAAATAGTAAAAAATATCAGTTTTTAAACTTTTTACTTGAATATAACTAAATATGAAAATAGATTTTGTTAAATTATGCAAAATCTAAGAAAAAGTCAAATTCCTATAAATTAACATATGATAAAAAATCAGAATCAAATATGATAAAGCAATATTAAAGAAATTATATTTTCTTTTTAGGCATATTGAAGTCACTACTGCACCTAATCATCATTTTGTATTTACTGTAAAAAGACATCATGAAGTTCCGAGAGGAACTGTGGGTTTTAGTTTACCTCAGAGAAAGTGGGCTACCCTTTCTCTTAATCAAGAGATTGAAGTTCGACCTTATCATTTCAATCCTACTTCAAGTACAGAGTGTTTATGTACTATTGTATTGGAGGCTGATTTCTTACAAAAGAAATCGTACGTAGATAATATTTATCTATTTATCCATATTTATGAGAAATTTCGAAAAGATTAGAAGAGAAAGTTTTTTTACTCATTCACGATACAATCTATTTTAGAACTACTCTGGAACCATATAATACAGATGAAATGGCTAAAGATTTCCTGTTACAATTTTCGGGGCAGGCATTCACCGTTGGTCAGCAGTTGGTGTTTCAGTTTAAAGATAAAAAAATGCTTGGTCTTGTAGTAAAAAGCTTGGAAGCTGCTGACCTTTCTGCTATAAGTTCTGGACAAAATACAGTACCCAAAAAAACTCAAATGGGACGTTGCTTGGGTGATACTGTTATACAATTTGAAAAAGCAGAGAACTCAAGTTTAAATCTTGTTGGTAAAGCAAAGGGAAAAGTCGTTCGGCAATCAATTATCAATCCAGATTGGGACTTCCAAAAAATGGGAATTGGTGGATTGGATAAAGAATTCAGTGCAATCTTTCGGAGAGCATTTGCATCAAGAGTTTTTCCACCAGAAATTGTTACTCAATTAGGTTGTAAGCATGTGAAAGGAATTTTACTTTATGGTCCACCAGGTACTGGTAAAACGTTAATGGCACGACAGATAGGAACTATGTTAAATGCTAGAGAACCTAAAATCGTCAATGGCCCTCAGATTTTGGATAAATATGTTGGTGAAAGTGAAGCTAATATTAGAAGGTTATTTGCTGATGCTGAAGACGAAGAAAAAAGGGTATAATATAATTAATTTTTGCCTAATTCATTTTATAGATATAACATTAATTCATTGTGATAATTCAATTTTCAGCTTGGGCCAAATAGCGGATTGCATATAATTATTTTTGACGAAATCGATGCTATTTGTAAATCTCGAGGTAGCGTCGCAGGCAATACCGGGGTGCATGATACGGTTGTTAATCAACTACTCGCAAAAATTGATGGTGTAGAACAATTAAACAACATTCTTGTAATTGGTATGACTAATAGGAGAGATATGATTGATGAAGCTTTGTTACGACCTGGTAGATTAGAGGTATTTTTTTAATTGTACAACACTGAACATTTATTAAATAAGACTATTTTTACCTACAATTTTTATCCATTTAAAGGTGCAAATGGAAATAAGTTTACCAGATGAACATGGTAGATTCCAAATCCTCAATATTCATACATCCAGAATGAGGGATTACAAGAAAATATCACCAGATGTTGATTTGAACGAATTAGCTACTCTAACTAAAAATTTTAGTGGTGCAGAATTAGAAGGATTAGTTAGAGCTGCCCAAAGTACTGCAATGAATAGATTAATTAAAGCTTCTAGTAAAGTAGAAGTAGATCCTGCTGCGATGGAAAAACTTATGGTTTCTAGAACTGATTTTCTTCATGCCTTGGAAAATGATGTTAAACCTGTAAGGAATTTTAAACAAAATTTATATCTTACCAATGAACTATTACAATAATTACATTTTAGCGACTGTATAATTAAATTCCTATTTTAGGCATTTGGAACGAGTGCAGAAGCTTTGGATCAGCTTCTTATACGTGGAATTATCAATTGGGGAAAACCTGTGGCAGAAATTTTGTCCGATGGTAATTTGTACATTCAAGAGGCTCGCTCTACTGAAGGTTCTGGCCTTGTATCAGTTCTGTTAGAAGGACCACCAAACAGCGGAAAGACAGCTCTTGCTGCTAAAATAGCTAAAAATTCCGATTTTCCATTTGTCAAAGTATGTACACCAGAAGACATGGTTGGTTTCACAGAATCTGCAAAATGTCTATCAATCCGAAAGGTAATATATTATTTTAAATATAAAATTTCTTTTCTACAGAGATTAAACATGTTCAGTTTACTTTTCTTTTCAGATATTTGACGATGCATATCGTTCGCAACTTAGCTGCATTTTAGTTGATAATATTGAGCGTTTGCTGGACTATGGTCCTATAGGACCAAGGTATTCCAACTTGACTTTGCAAGCGCTTTTAGTTTTATTGAAGAAACAACCACCTCGTGGTCGAAAGTTATTAATACTTTGTACTACAAGCCGCAGGTAATATATATGATTTCAATATGATGACCGTTTAAAATTGAAGTAATTAAGACTGTAATTAGTATGTCTAATATATATTTTCTATAGGCAAGTTTTGGATGATATGGAAATGTTATCAGCATTCAGTACAACTCTTCATGTACCTAATTTGTCAACCCCTGACCATTTGTTGAGTGTTTTAGAAGAAGTAGATCTTTTCACTAAAGAAGAAACAGCATCTTTGCATGCCAAACTTCAAGGAAAACGGTACATTTTTGGTTTAACATTGAAAATATTTTTATGTAAATATATAAATATTTAATGCATAATCTGCGCATTTTTGTTACAGAGTATTTATTGGTATAAAGAAATTGTTGGGTCTAATAGATATGGCACGGCAAGTAGAACCAAGTTACAGAGTTCCAAAATTCCTTTCAAAGCTGGAGGAAGAGGGCGGATTAGAATAATAAGTATTAAAAGAGTAATTATTTATGTAGAAATAAAGTAGATGTCATTTACTAAACAATAACATATAGTACACAAGTAATGAACTGATTTGCATATTAAATATAAATCAGTTTAAAAAATGAAATAGAATTGTTGCTGTAAACTGCTACATGTATGATGCCATACAAAAACATAAGCGAAGCATTTAAATTATTTACAAATATTATATTTAGATTTTCTGAAAATTGCATTTCTAGTTGTTTTTTTTATAACTTCACCGTATATACAGTATTTATTATTGTTTTGATTATACAATACCCTGTTATGTAGTTTTAGGTGATAATTTGTTATACATTTGCAATGTTGGAAAGAATTTTATGAGTTCAAGAGAAATTATATGAAAAATGTACAAACAAAATGTAAAAAAGCAATTATAATAGTCAGAAAAGTTTAAATTTCTGTTAGGTGGTAATAACAGTAAATATTTATAATATATTTTTACATAAACTAGAAATTATTTGTTTTGCTACGAGAGCTTTGCAAACATAACTTATACAGAGTTATCATCTCGCTAGGAGACACAAATCAAGTACCACTAAAAGCATGATTCGACTACTCTTTTCTTCTGGAATCTAAACTTTAGAATACCTCAAATACACAATATAGTCGACTCTTTTACGGTAGTGATTATTAACACAGGACAATTTCAGCCTTCTATGGCATGCGCTTTCGTTGTGTCTTCTAGTAAGAGAATTACGCTGTATATATTTAAAGCAATACTATACAGAAAATTGATGACATATATTATTATATCTACATAAAAGTTAAATTATTTTTACATTTCTATGAAAAATTGCTTCCTTTAATTTTAATTTACTATTATATTCTACAGTAAAATAAGTTTATTCCATACTGATAACGCAGTCTTTCAACTGGTTTCATAATTACAAATACTTAGTTATTAGTAAAATTTATATTATTATATATAGTATATACATGCATCTTTATGCCTCTATTTGTATGTAGTGTACATCTATGTAACTGTTTACTGTGTCTAATACTATTTGAAAATTTTATTGCAATCTCGTTGTAAATGTATATATGTATTTCGTTTGTTTAACGTTTTTAGTGACAATATTAGCAATACCTACTATAGGTATTTTTGAAGAATCTTATTGTAAAACCATTCCAAACACATAATACATACATATGTTTATTTTATCGTTAATATTTTGTTAAAAATGTATAAAAATACATTTTGCTTACCCTCGACTAACTAAAAATAAATGAAAATTATCTTAATTTTGAATAAATGTATAAACAAGTATATTTTTTTAATTTGGTAATTTAAATATTTTATTTTATGGCAGTTGGTATATGTACTATTGAACAATTATATTTGCTTTATTGTATGTACATAAAATTAAACTCTCTACAAAAAAAGTCGTATATCACATTAAATTTATTGTTATGCGGGATAAATACCGTAATATGAATATCTCTGTGTTTATGAAAAATATGTATGTATTGATATGCTAACTAATAAACTTGAAAACACGTGTAATGCGTGTTAACATTAAATGAAACATAGAACAATTATTTCCTACAATTCTTAAATCCAAACATACTGCTTGTTAAAATTAATAGCATATACAAGTTATTTACAATACAAATGAAAAATCCATTGAAAAAACGGGCCAGTGTTTGTTTAAAATTATTACATTATTACAGTACTATTTCCTTTTTATAATTTTTACATGAACATAGTTATATTACATCTTCAAATTACAATTCACACTTATTTATGGCGTATAATTCTTGTTTTCTATATAAAATAATAACTTTCAAACATTAAGTAAAAAATATACAGTATTCTGCAATCATAAATTTTGACTTTTCCAGAAACAATGTTCCATCCCTATGTGCGTTTACTAATTTATATTTAGAGTCACACTAAAAATATGAATAATGAGTTTTACTTAATTATAATTACTGATTAAGACTGTGCTCTGTATTCCTTGCTTAACTCCGATTATTTTCCTGATGATAATAACAATTCTATTAATTTAGGTAATTAATAATAATAAAACCCATTAAAATTTACTTTCTGAAAAGAATGTTAATACATAAACAAATCTAAGAAATCAGTTTATCACATTCAGTATCCCATCTAACTTTTTCAACTGAAGCTGAGTTTTGTTTTCGTAACATTCCTTTTTACTGATGTACAGACATTAAATTTACAATTTAAGTAACACAAAGTAACTGAATATTAATTTTATAATTAGAAATATGTGCAGGAGAAAGATATTAAGAAACATAACGCATTATTGATATATAAAAATAATGCACATATATTTATTGTATATGTGTTCTTTGTTTTAAATCTGTTATCGGTTTTGTCAAATTTTGCATGTTTCTAAATTTGAAAAGTACGAATGAGAACATTAACAAAGTAGTATAAAAATTTTGTTCTTATTTTTCATCAACGTACTTCTATTTCATTATAAAATTATTACACATGTTTTATTTAACATTTCATATGTGTTTACAATGTAACATATGTAATAAATTTTACAGTAAAAAGACTGTATGTAAATAAACAAGATTTAAGTCTCATATAAATAATTACTTTCTTTTAACATTATCCATTTCCATCTTCATTCATATAATTAAGAGTAGCTGTCGTTCCTTACTTGTTTTCAGTTGATATTAAGATAAAAATAACATATGTATAATATGTACAATCAGAAAGAGTTTGACTATTTCTTATAATCCTTTAGTACTTGGCAGTATTAGGCACCGCAATTTTTCAAAAAAAAAAAATTGATACTTATGCTCTTTATAATTAAATGTTACGTAATATTTATATTATAACATTTCATTACGATTCTTTTATTTCAGTAAAAATAATGTAATCAGAATGAAAATATTTAAAATCATGTTTATATGATAAAAAGCATGTTTCTTGCTCGTATCATAACAAATCTTTTGTTATTTCTTTAACCATTAATAACATTTTTTCATGAAATTATTTTACTGTTGAAGCGTATTTTGCATATAATACATATTTCCTCCAAAGAAATTTATCAAATGTATATTTTTTTACAGATTGAATTTACAATGTACGTGATTATATACAAAGGTTTTAACTAATACACGTCAAATTTATCGCACAACATTGACATCATTTCATATAATATTAAAACACAATTTTGAAATACTTAAGAGATTTAAAAGCAGATATAAATTAATAATATCATGTTTAGATTTAATAGTATTCAAGTACGCTTCAATAATATCTAAGTATGCATGTAAAACAATCATTTATATCCTTGCATCATAAGAGAATTAATATCTGTTATATATTAAGTCATGTTACAAGTATTGCATTAAGTGTTTATAAGTCATTTCGCAATGATAATATTATAATATACATAGAGTCTACAAACACAGATCATATTTTCTAAATAACAATTATATATAAAATATTTTTAACATGTACATATATTGGAGGAAAATTTTCAATATCAATTAAAAATGGTATTTGTGACACGCATTTGGTATTCACCAGCACCAAGCATTATTTGTTATAACCAAATAATCTGTTTTATCCTCCATTATAACACTGACTGTTGAATCTGCATGTTACAAATAATTTGTTAACATAATACATAAACGAGTTTATTAATTGAAAGTTCTCGTTTTTAGTGAAAAATAAAGATAGTTCAAATGCTTGTATTTAACAACATTTGAACTAATAAAAGTACTATGCACATTAAATTTAAAATAATATATTTTGCAATGTACTGGTAGTACAAGTTCAATTAAAGTGTCAAATCAAGTTATGATTGATATTAAAAATCGATTTAAAACATTTTTATAGAGTTTTTTAAATTGATTTTTTTATCATTTAGGTCAACAAAAAAAGGAAAAAATTAAACAAAAAAAATGTTGTTAACAACACATATTAGTAATTGTAACTGCATTATGGCACATGAAAGAAAATTATTTTATTTGGGCGTCGAGTTGTTAACTTCATAATTAACAGAGCATGATGAATTATCTACTATGACTATTTAATATTAATATCACAAATGTTGACATTTAATGTTTTCGAATTAGTTTAAATTTTATATTCAATTCAAGCTGCAGCTAGGTATCTATCCTAGCACTTCAGCACTTATTAAATTCTCAGTCATCTCCATTGAAGAGAAACTTTGCATCCGACATAGTCAGGAAAATATGTAATAAAAAAATAAGCATGACAACGTATCAAATCACGATGGCTTACAAGATGGAAATTTCTTAACATTAATACAAGAAATTGGTTTACGCCATCTTCGTTTACTTTGATGTGGATTTGGTTTGTTGTGACTATTCCATGTAGCTTTTTGGTCTTCACTGATTCTGTCCATTTCTTGAAGCCTTTTTTCTTCTAAATAAAAAGAAGAATTTCATTACTACTTGTTTGTATACTTTTATTACAAGGGTTAATTCATTTTTAGCTTTTTAATATGATCGAAATGTTAACTGTGCTTAATTGTGCGATATACAAAACAAATAATTTTTTACAATAATTGCCATATTACTACATATGATACAAAATATGCGACATTGCAAAAGTTAATACATAGGATTAATGTTCACGTTAAAAAGAGCGCTTTTGCTCAAAAATATTGATCTAATTTATATACAGTTTTACATATTACAAAATACATATGGGCAAAGCAGGGTATACACTATATAGAGAGTACCCGTTTATGTCAGCTCACAACATCATAGGTAGATATAAACATGTCATTGTTACAGAATGGTGCATGTCTTTGATAAGAATACTAGTAGACGATTTGAAAAAGATTGTTCAGTATTCCGTTTAGAATCTGAAAAGCAAAAGCTATATTTTACTGAAGCGTACGTATTTTTTATTTCGGTATAATTGAAATTTGCACAAATGTATTTCTCCTTTAGTTATATTTCTCTTTTGCAATGAATATTACGAAATTAGTTTAAAAAAACTTCTTCTAACAGAAGAAAACAAATGAAATAATGCAACATACATTCCAGTTCATAGATACATGCAAGTATTACATTCATTTTGTTACAACACAATCACAGAATATTTCTACTAAATCTTTATTGCACAAATGCCAATCAGTCATAAATTAACTTTCGGTTGTCACACTTTTTTCAGTCGCATGATTGTTACACTGCATTTATTACACCAACAAAGATGACTTACTATAAGCAGACAAAATCTCAATTTTTTCAATACTCAATTAATTTTAAGGAAAAAAAGATCCTTTAATCTTATAGCAGATGATGTGATTCAATTACACTTAAAAAATATTTGTCACCAAAGTTGATAACTGGATCTAATGAATGTAGTGTGATAGTTGAGAGTTAATTCATATTAAATTTCTATATTGTTTTTATCAGTCTTGCTGTACATGCAGGTTTCAATATATATCTTACCTTTGTTAGTTAAAAATATATTAACTGATATTAGATACTATAATAAATTAAGAGCTTAAATTTAAATACATAAATATAAAAACATGGTGCATGGTGCGAAGTTCAAATATATAAAATGCTTACCATTCAACTGATGCTCAGTATAATATGTTGGATTGTCGTCACCTCCATAATGATATTCCATCAGGTACGGTAATACAGTCATACTGTGCCATTTGTGTCCTTTAAGAGGAGGTATAGGCACTTCTTCTTGTGTTCTAGGATGCCTGCATATAGTCCATGGATGCTTTCTAACTTCTTGCAAACTAAATCTTTTATCTGCATCTTTTTGTAACATTCCTTGTATAAGAGATTTTAAAGGTTCTTCTACCTCTTCAGGTATTGTATATTCACCTTTTCCTATATTTTCATATAATTTATAAATATTATCGCCTTGAAAAGGGTACTCACCCGTGGTTATATTGTACCTGTAAAATATTTATAATTTTACTAACACAATGTTTAATAAATCATTTATTTTATATAAAATAATATCTAAAGAATTTATAGTATATTTTATATATAATATTAAATTATATGAACATACACTTACAATGTAACTCCACTGCTCCATATATCTACTTTAAAACCAGAAAATGTTTCACAGCCATTTGCAATTTCAGGAGGCTGAAATGCTGGTGAACCTTGTCCCATTTTACAGGTATCATCTTCAGAAAACATGTCTAATGCCTAACAAAAATATATAACATAAGATATATAATTTTAATAGAGTTTACTTTATTAATATTTCATTGTTTTATTATATGTAAGCATACAATTTGTAAAAATAATATAACATGTAAAAGCAAAGTAAATGTATACCTCTGCAACTCCAAAATCACTAATCTTCAAAGTGCCATCTAAAGCTAATAACAAATTCCCTGGCTTTATGTCTTTGTGTACTATTCCTTTACTATAAAGGTATTCTAAACCATCCAACAACTGACAGAAATAGTCATGCGCTTGCCAAATTGGAAGCTTCTTAAGAGGTGCGCTCCCTAACATATCCTGAAAAAAATCTAATAAATAGAAATCTAATTGTTGTAAATTCCATGCAGCTTTTCATTATATGTATATGACATTTGCATAAAATAACAGTATTTTTTAAAATAAACAAAGCTGTTATGCCATGTAAAAAGCACATTCAACAAAATTAAGAAAAGGTTCTCATCTTTTCATATTGTTTGATATTTTTAAATTTTCCAAAATGATTGTTTTTATTCTGATCAATATATAATTTATATAATGATATGAGCAAGTTTAAAATATTATAACGCATAGCAAACACTATTAACAAATCTTTATAAAAGCATTATAAACTTTTACAAATATCTAATTTTTACATGAATTATATCTAAAATTTCAAATACAATAAAGTATTGATTTATATAAAGATATGTGTGCAACATGTTCTAAAATGAACCATATAAGGCTTTTAAACTTTACCTGTAATCCACATACACAAAATTCCATAACTAGGTACATCTTCTCCTTTTCATCATTATATAAAACATCTACAAGGTTAATTACATTCTTATGTTTTAATATCCTTAATAGTTTTACCTCCCTGTTAATGAATGCGAACAAATAATATTTAGAATTATAGAAAGTAATTATATACATGACTTAAAAAGAAAAAGCGTATGTTATTTTAGCATATCAATATACTTCTTTTATAAGATAATGTTAACTGTCCTATGAAAATTAACAAGTTGGTTCGAATGTATCATTAGATTTATAATATTAAATATTTATATTTACATAAATTCATGATATCTTTTTAGTTTATACATGAATTTTATATTGAAACATTTGTTTAATTCTGTAGATGTTTACATCAGATTTGTTATTTCAATTTCTTGTGCATTTCTTATTTTTGTTTTACTAATATAGATGTTAAGTAACAAATAATACAACTGAATGTAGTACTAAATATATCACTTATGTGCCACAATAATGATGTAACTCAAATAAGTTCAAATATTTAGATATGTTAGAACTTTGTTTAGACATTATACAAAAGTTGCTCATTTTCAAAAACTTACTTTCAAGACTTTATTACTCAATAGTAATAGCAAGAATTGTTCTTTCTAAAAAAAAAATAGTGAATTTTGAGATATGTCATTATTGTAGCAAATGGGCAATGTGATGTTGTATTTACAAAATTTAATAAATATGTACAGAACATCCCATAAATTTGCATATAAAGCTTACCAATTTTTAGGAGAAAATGAGACAAAAATTTCAAAAAGTTTATTAATGACTTTTGCAAGATTATGATAAAGAGAACTTAAGCACCATATAACTGCATTTTTCTGTGTTTAAAGTGCTGTCTACTTCTTCTATTGCCAATGAGAAAATCTAAAAATATGGTGCATGAACCGTATATGAAATGCATATCTGCGTACCCTTGATTTAAAAATACTTTTGGCATTTGGAAGAAATTAAACTACTAGTTAATTAGTTAACAACACAGAATGAAACTAACATTAATATAAAAACAATAAATATACTTTATATTAACAGATAACTAAAATAATAAGAACTTTTGCTAGTTTTGTATTTGGCTAAGGGAAAATGTTGGATCCTTTTCGTTTCATATTATTGTTGTAACCTCTTAATAAAACATTTGTGAACTTTTTATCATATAACATTTTAGTCTTATTTTTATGTACAGAATATAAAACTTTATATGTAAACCTGAGAAACATTCTGTATACATGTATCCCTGCGTTGCATACCAATATATTATCAATCTAAATTACTTTCGATGAATTTTATTATAAAAGTTGAAACACCTAAAAGAATATGAAAATTTCTTGATCATACCGTTGAACGTTAAGCTCTCCGTTTGGGATTCTACGAAGTTTCTTCTTTTTTAAGATTTTCACGGCTCTTCGACAAAGTGTCTCTGAGTCCAACACTTCTTTCACCTTTCCGTAACTACCTTCACCAAGAACATCACCCATAACATATTTACCAATAAATTTACATTTTTTCTTTTTTTCTTCATATATAATTTGATCTGAATCCACCCTATGGAAGAACATGTTGATTTCATCCAAATCATAGTTCGGATCATCGTTGATCCACGTGACTGGCTCAATATCTCGAAATATTTCATTGTCGATTTCTTCTTCTTCGTCTGGGTCACATATTGTGATCCTATTGTCCATTTTTCACAATGCTAATCAGACTAAAATCACTGAAAACCACACAACTTTAACCTAAAACACGACCGGCACCACCATTGTTGTGAATTGTAGCTGTGTATGCCACCACGGCTTGTGATAACAAAGGACACGATCATCACCCTAGTTCCGGAACACATGTGTACTGACTATACTAGCGCTTAAATTCGAAAATGTGCATTTTGGTTTTCTAACAGAAAATAAAAAATTTAGTTAGTTATTTCATATTTACATGAATTATTTTTTAACGTTACAAATATAATATTCCGCTTCTTTGTTTATTTTAAACTTTTTTTTGTATTTTAATGATTATAATTATTCATTTTATAATGGAAATTAGTTACTGCCATAAAAGGGTGTTACTTTATTATTCTATGAAAAATATACTCGTGTATAACATATACACATGTAGGTGTATGTCTATAAAATGATTTTTATTGAAAATTTGTCAAAAAAATATAATGTATGGAAAATGTAAATAATTACTTCATCCGAATTTATAATACACATCAGACGTTTTTTATAAAAATGTTTTTGCCACCATGCAGTGTAGCTTTTATTCAGATCCAGTTTTATAAGATATAAAAATCAATAAAAATGAGTTGATTAATTGGTACTGCTAAATTACAATGTGAAATATATCTTCTTAAGAAATGTTCTAAACAATATAATACTGACTAAAATAATGGAACACCGTGCGAAGAAAGATATTTAATTTATTGCATGTATCAAAAATTTCATTTACTAATAAATAATAATTCTGAAATTTCATTGTAAAATGAAACCTTACTCAAAATGTTCCCGGTATGTTACACAATTTTGTATCCTATTCCGTTCTCCTCGAATTTATACAAATGTATGTACTAATTATGATATGCTCTTTCTACAATTATGTACAATACATGAAAGTATATATCTTCCGAAACAGATGTTTAAACCAAAAAACATCTAGGTGTCACTTCATGATTTTATACAAAAATCATGGAATGCATTAAAAAATTATACTTTATAATCAGAGGGTCATTTTATATTACATATAATGAAAAGACACATGTATTTTTATATGACATATTATCAATGGTGGTGACCCGTAGTAATTAATGCAGGTAAAAATGAGCCTGTCACTAAAACTAGTATTTCCTTAACTTTAAGTCCAGAAGACACTGTAATATTTTCAGCAGTGGGTAGATGCGCATAACTGCTGTTATTTCTTGTCATTAATTCTGGTAATACATGTACAGTTGCAACATATAGGAATGTACCTGCACTAAATAACATTGCCAAGCCAGTGGCATTAACGTTGCTAAGTGTTTCTTTTCCCTCCTAAAAAAACGATTATTTTATAGTAGTACATAAAATATTTAAAATATTCAAATAATATTTAACCGTTTGAAATTAAAATAATTTACCTTCCCAATACCAAAATATGTTAGAAGAGCAAGACAAGGCGCAGCAAAAGAAAATACTAGGAGATGTCTACCTATTCTCTTTCTATCTACTCCCTCGTGAAGTAAAAATGATACAAGACCAAATGCAGCAGGTGCCTATGGTAAATTTTTTACTTATTTAGTATCTACTGTACATTCTGTTTATTAAACAATAATTCAGTTGTTTACCTTATGCAACATTATTGCTAAGAAAACAATCAATTCTACGTCAGCTTGTGACGTTGTTGCAGCAGCTCCTAATGCTACTCCATCAGCTGCTGCATGAACTACAAGACCTATAGTAGCAGTAACACTTTTTTCTCTTCCACCGCTTCTTCTAGCTGAACACTGATCAACCAGAAGCATAAATACAAAACCAAGTATTAAACTAATACCTATTAAGGAGTGAGGATCATCTAAAAACAAAAATCAAGAATAGTAAATTATATTCGAATTAGACTATATTCCAAATAAAAACTTTACATATATAAATTGATTATGCAAAATAAAAACTTTCTAAGATAAAAATATTTCTTTTTTATTGTAGTATATCAAATAAATGAAAAATTATTATATTATTAATTATAATAAATTATGATATTACAATTATTACTACAGTTTAGTTCAATTACTTTAATACTAACTATGAAATCCTTGGTCATTGTTGCTTCCTCCAGTAAACAATGCTCTTATACCTTCAGGTATAATAACGGCTAGTGCAGTGCCTACAAGAAGTCCGGCACCGAGTATCGAAACCAGTTGTAATTTATCCTAGAAAGATTAAAGGTTCATGATGTTCATGATCATGGAGTTCTTTGTAGAATCTGTAACCAGTAGTTCAAGTACATGACAATCACAGAAAATGATAGATAAAAAAGGTGTTGTCTTTTCATCTACCACCAAAATCAATGAAAACATTACCTCAGATAAATTTATAACTAATGGTAAGGATCCAGCTATGCAAGAACCAATTAACATTACAAGTGAAAGCATCCACAAAACCGAACTTTCTTCCATTTTTTAAGATGTATTTTTTTTAGTAAATATAACTATTCGCCTCATCGATTTGGTATTTTTATATTAGAATTTGCAATCAACCAATCGATTACTTAGTATTATATAAAATAGTTTAGTTTTCTGTAATACTATATCTTAGTTAAAAAAACAACTTTTATTCATGCTGAACAATCTGTTTTGTCTACGTAGCAGTTTTCGCGGTGAGTGCTATGATCACGGGAATGCTATAAAAGCGACCCGCTTTTACAACCATAGAAAACGTTATTACTGATTTACTTTAAAAAGTCGTTACTTCGTTAAATATATAATTAGTATTTAAAATAGTTATTAAAACTTAATTTTTTAACAAGAATAGCATTGTTTATTTAAAAAAAGAAGCTTCTTATGTACTGTAACATTGAAATGTATTAATGTGATTGAATATGTATGACTGAAAAGATTATGTATATAATCCGTCAAATTTTGAATATAAATTTATAAATTCAACTACCAATAAATAAAAAGTAAGGAAAATATTTATTTACACAGATGGCGTATCAGAATTTTTGATAACTATTTTTCATTCTACGGAAGATCGTACTTCAAATTACGCAACTTGACTAACTTCAGTCAGTCTCCTCACTATTTAGTGCTGTACCAATATTATGCGCTTTCAACGCCGCACATCATATACACGGTGGACCAAAATGTATTAATAGGAAAAAAGAAACGCTCATGTAGGTAGCGTACATAATAAAAAATCACTAGGTATATACGCTTACATACGACCGTCAAAGCAGAAAGCGTATACAGTCCACACAGAACATATTTATTTTCTCTAAGAAGTACGAGCTTATTAGACAGTATATATTTCAAAGAGTAGATATAACTCTGAGTATACTCTGTGATATACTTGTCGATAGAAGTTTTCGTTCGTTTTGCGCAATTCGGCTTTGATTTGTCCATCCACGTTTGGTAACCAAGAGCAACGTGCATGCGCGTTTGCAATGTTCATGACATTAATCGTATATACCCAGTGATCTGTTATTTTGTATACTTTCTGTTACAGCAGTTCTTCCTCCTTTTTACAAATTTTTGACCATCATGTATATGATCGACCAAGTTAAAAGAGAGTCATAGTCGGATATCTCTAGGTGGAAACGAGACTACTGAAGTTAGTTGAGTTGCGCAAAACGAATCTGTTTTATTGCTGAATAGGAAACTAGCGGAGCAACACCATGTGATGGGAAACCTATTGCAATTAGCACTGTTATGCAAATTCGATATAAACTCTTATTAATTAAACAAATAATAGATATGAAACGTACTATTATTCATATGTCTGTGCTTGAACCTATCAGGACTGATATGAACAAAATGTGCAAAAGCTCGTCTTCCAATCAGTATGATATTTCGTGAAACGAATGATATATAACAAAGTAAGTAAATGGAACTATACAACTTACTTCTAATTTTTTATTATCAATATATTTATATGAGTTATTATTATGATATTCACATAGTAATTATTAATATTAATATAATATATTTTTTGGTTTTGTTAATTTGAATTATTTCGCTAGATGGCAGGTGTGTTTACGACTAGTGGCACCTCTGGTGAAAATATCAGTGTACTAAGCAGTAAGTGATTGGTAACGAGTTGAGTGAGACAAGTGATTGAAAAATGGCATCCGCGACGACGTCGCACAATGAGGTTTCGCAGGAATTTTCTGTCAATAAACTTATTCGTGTCGGTTATTACGAATTGGAAAAAACTATTGGCAAGGGAAATTTTGCTGTTGTCAAAATGGCTACCCATGTTGTAACTAAATCCAAGGTAAGCTTATTGTTAAGATCTTTTTCTTGCAAACACGGAATCCGTCATTTTGTCGTTATATTTTTGAATAACGACGTGAAAATATAAATTTCATCGTCTTTAGTGCTTTCTAAAAGGTTTCTACGTAACGACAATGTACTACGACACGGAAAAAATTAATTATAAATAATAGTTTACGAACCGATATTACTAACAAACACTACTAAATCGATTGAAATATGTTTCTTCGATGTTTTTCAAATCATTACCACTAATTATGTATCAAGTATCAGTATAAAATCGAAGTACAAGTATCAGACGTACGTGTATATGGAAATTTTTCATTACAGTAGTTTTTTTAGTTTACATTAATTTTATTCGATTTTTTCTCTTAACGTATTTTTTTCGTTTTTGTATAAAAAAATATAAGTATCATAGTACTATGATATAATACTGTTATTCCTTAATAATATAACTTAAACAGTTTTTATGATAATAGTAATACGAACAAATTTATGTACACTTGTTGTTTTATTATAAGTGAATATCTGTAAATAATAGAATGTAAATCTGTTATTATTAATTTCTTTAGTTTTCAGTTGTTGTTATAAACATTGTAATAGTGTATACATATGTAAAAGTTTTAAATGTGTACATCACTATATCTTTCATAGTTTTGATTTATTGATATTAATGTTTAATTTTTAATTGTATATAGTCTAATATATTTGTGTTGTGATATACATTTCTTAAATGATATGGTACATGTTGATACATATATGTGAACTTTAATAAACATTTTTTGTAGGTTGCTATTAAAATTATAGATAAGACGAAATTAAATGAAGAAACTTTGGCTAAAATTTTTCGCGAAGTACATATAATGAAACGATTAAGACATCCACATATTATAAGATTATATCAAGTTATGGAAACAGAAAAGATGATATATTTGGTTACTGAATATGCTCCTGGAGGGGAGATATTTGATCATCTTGTAAGAAATGGAAGAATGCCAGAACCAGAGGCAAGACGAATTTTTCGTCAGATTGTTCTTGCTGTTCGTTATCTTCATCAACAAAGGGTTGTTCATCGAGATCTTAAGGTTTAAATATATATTTCTTGTTATATTTCTTTCTTTAATTTGTTGAAAAGCTTATAAAAATTTTAATACAATTATATGTATTATTATTGTAGGCTGAGAATTTACTACTTGATGCAGACAATAATATAAAACTTGCAGATTTTGGGTTTAGTAATGAATATACTCCAGGTGTTCCACTTAGCACTTGGTGTGGTTCACCACCATATGCTGCTCCAGAAATTTTTGAAGGAAAGCATTATGATGGCCCACGGGCTGATGTGTGGGTATGTTGTTTTTAAATATCTTTTGATGATGTTACTGTTTAAAATATTTGTAAGTAATAAAATAATAACTTTAATTAATTGATTTTAGAGTCTTGGTGTTGTCCTGTATGTATTGGTTTGTGGTGCATTGCCCTTTGATGGTCCCACAATGCAGGTACTACGCTCTGTAGTAATCTCAGGGAAATTCAGGATACCATTTTTTATGTCTGCAGGTATATTTTAACAGAATCATATTAAATAATAAATATTTTATATGATTCTAATTTCCTTTGTCATGTGTTGTTTTATGTTTTTACAGAATGTGAAAAGCTGATTAGACATATGTTAGTAGTAGAACCAGAACGGCGTTTAAGTATTTTACAAATTTTAGCACATTCTTGGATGGGTGGAGATGGTACAACAGAACCTGAACCAGGAGGGTACATACAAGCAATAACACCTATTATATTTATAAAACAATTAATAATACCATGTTATGGTATTGTTTAATTATATATTTTGTAGGTGTAGCCCTGAAAATGTGCCACCGCAATTAAATCAGATAGTAATAGACAATATGTTGAAATTACCTGGGCTTACAGCAGAAACATTATTGAGTGCAGTCCAAGGAAATGCTTTTGATCATGTATCAGCAATATATAATCTTCTCGTTGATCGATTAGAATCAACAATGTCTAGTTTACCAAGTATACAGACTATAACTGGAGATTATGCTCCTGATGGAGCACACCAATTAGAAAAAGTAAATATCCAATTATATTTAGTTTCATATAAAATTACATTTTAAAGCTTATTTTGTTTATTTTTTTTTCTTTTTTATTAAGTTTGGCGATACAGAAGCAGAAACAGAGGAAAGAAGTGGATTGCAGCTATCACCTGGCACACCTTATCACACAACAAGAAGACATACAGTTGGACCTGGTGATACAGCACATCAGCCATCAACACAATATCCATACAACTATAATCATACATCAGGCGATCCAGCATTACGACTCCTTCCTATACTACAGTGTAATAACACTGATCCTCAGGTGTTACCTCATACAAATCTGCCACTAAATCTTCCTTTAGTTCAACATCAACCTCCTCAAAACTTTCAAATCAAAGATCAACATCTATTGAAACCACCCCCTGTGATGGGAGCAAGTAAGTGAAATAATATTTTTCCGCATTCAATATCTTGGATAATTCATTTTCTTTATTTGTAATAAATATTGGATTAATTTTAGCGGGAGGTTTCGGAAGAAGAGCTTCAGATGGTGGAGCTAATCTTCATGTCTTCTACCAGCAACATGGCAGTAATTCTAGTGGTGAAGATGGAGGATGGAGTCAGCCTGGGAGTAGAGAACATTTACAACCCGTAAGAAAAGAAATGATTAAAAACCACTACAACTTAATATTAAACGTTATTATTGTATCAAATTTTATAGATACAAAGTGGAAGTCCAACGCTTGTACCGTGTACTCAGTCGTTAAATGTGGGAGTTAATAGTGGAAATGGAGATGCGAATGGCAATAACAGTGGAAGTGGTAGTGGTGGTAGTGATAGAAGAAGACGAAGTGGTCTTACTGCCGTCATGCAAAGACCAGGTACTGTGGATTATACCTTTCAGGTATTCGTGTGCACATTACCAATGCACTTTATTATAACATATTTCACATCACTTCAGTGAGATTCGATTATTATGATTTGCTATATAATTTAATATAAAAGCTTGGTATATTTCTTCGGTTTTAAAGCTGTAAGTATGATCATTATGCTTTGTCCATATTTTTTTTGCTGTTGCAGTATTTGCACATTCATATTTTTTCCTTTGATAGTGCATGATAAGTGTTTCCGTTTAAAAAAGAATTATTCTTGTTGTCAATTATATATCCATATCAATATATTTATATTTACAATGCAATTTACTATATATTAAATGTAAATATGTTATACTTTAAATAATTTTATTTTAATTGTTTTATTTTTTATTTTTTGATGCAGTACACATATGCACTATATTTTCTACAATTTTTAAAATGTTTAATTTTTTGACATTAATTATAGTGTTTCATTTTATATTATTTTTGATTTTGCATGGTTTTTTTGTGTCCACTGCACTGCCGTGCCTCGTTGGTTGGTAATATGCATGTAGTTATAAACCCGGAAATGGTAATGGAGGTGGAAGCTAGGATGAATAGAGCTTATCTTCCATCACGGCTCTTACCAACTCACCTTAGAGGATCAACACTTCCACATCATAGGAAGACTTCCTTGTATCATACTAGCACTGGTAATTTTTGTGTGGTATTTTGCATTTTGTATAAATAGAAGAAATTGCTATAAATATTATTTATTCACTACATATTCGTGTATATTATTTATATATGGACTGTATAGAAGTTTGATTCGTACAATTTCAATAATTGAATAATTTATTAAGTAATTTATATTTCATTGTTTGCAGTAGGTAATAGAGATTCATACAAAGAACCAAGTACTCACGTGTCTACAGAACGATACTCGCCCGTTCGGAGAGCGTCAGAAGGTTCCGGTCCACCTGGCCCTGGAATTCAAGCACTTCAACAAGAGTATCAACAGCTGCAAAGGTTAGCATCACCATCACATAGTCCTGCAAGTATTCCTGGATCTCCTGTACACGAAAGAGGGGTGGCTGCAATCACACAAGGTATTCCTTATTATAATAAACTTTCAAACTTCCATTTATTACTGTAAAAGTTAAAAAATAATGTTATAAAATTATATTTCATTTGTATAAATATTCATATTGATAGGATTGAGTGGATTGACCACAGCAGTCCAGGGCAGTATAGTTCATGGTACTCCAACGCAGCCACCAGCAACGCCATTAGATTTGAGTCCATTGAGACATCATAGATCACCAGCTACTACGCCAGTCAGTTATTCACCTAGTAATAGTCCAGCTTTAGATATGATTCAAGAAGAGCATCCTGTAGAAATATCAAGAGTAAGTAATAATCTATTCTATAAAGGCGAAATGTGTACTTGCATGTATGTCTAAATTTAATAATTTCTAGATCCAAAAATTCTATATCTTCATATTCCTATACCTGTAAATTTCTGTACCCTAAATTCTATTTTCATATATACCTATATTCATAGTTTCTGTATAAAGCATATATTTTAATTGATTCTAGTTTTTAATAGATAAATACCACGCTTTCTTGTTATAGGTACCGCCTCAAATATCTGTAACAGATCTTGGAGGACAAGTGACACTTATCAGTTGTTCACCATCGCCATCACCATCCCCTGACTCGCTGGAGGATACGTTACCTCATTATAGTCCACTTCCCAGTTTTATGATCTCCGAGCCGTGTGATTCGACGAGACCCAGCATCACACGTGGTATTGGTAGGCCATTAAATACATCAATACCTACGGAAGTTGAAGTTACTTTATCAGATGAATCGAGTAGGTTGAATTCTGAAGCTATATTAGGCCGTGTGAAACAAATAATAGATGCAAGAGCCCCTCCAAAAGGATTTATCTTCTCTAGAGAAGAAGTGAAGGGTAGTGGGCTTAGTTTAGAATACCCAGGTGGTGTTCAAATTGAACTTAGAGTATGTGAATCCGAGGAGAAGGAAGTAAAAGGCATTAAAATGCGAAGAATTAGTGGGGACCAATTACAGTACAGTCAACTTTGTCAACAGCTGATCTCGTGCATTACCGTTTGACGACAACCAGCATATAATATAATGTTTTTCTTATACGTTACGTTACATTCCTGGTGCCACACACCACTCATTACAGTATTGCACATGCATGCTGCATATGTACGAGAAAGTACTTGAAGCATACCATTCTTTATATTAATACATTCATATACATGTATAAAATTCAGTGTGCTTCACTTTTGAATGTTTCTTTTTTTTTCTTTTTTTTTTCTTTTGATTTATAGATTAAAAAGAAAAGAATTCACGTTTAACTTATGCATAATATGAAGTTAGAAAAGAAAAGTTACGATAATCTTTTAAAGTCTTGGTATTAAGACTTTAAAAGATATATACAAATATACATATATACTTTTATGTAAGCAGGACGTACGGTTTTGCTGTTTTTAAACGATTTAAGTATTAACAAAACAAGACGATTTTCATAAAAGTTTAATTGTTAATGTACATCACATACCATTCCTTTTTGTAGAATGTTTGTCTTCGTGTTAGAAGTTCGTAGATAGTAAATTCATATTCTACTGTTTTTAATAATCAGCAGGTGCCCTTTCGTTTAGTTTAGGCAAAAAGGAAAACGTCTTTTGTACCGGATTAGATGGCAAAATGTAAACGGTGATCCGTGTCTTTCTAAAATAACGGAAATATTTTATATCGATTTTACAACGTTTATTTTATTGTGAAACGGTTTTAATTCCTTGACACATATTCCATGTCTGTAAATATTCGTTTTATAATGATCGCAACCTTTTTCTTTTATGTTATTGGAACTGGAAAGAATTGCCTTCTTGTTTCTGGTACAAATATCATTTTGTTGGATAATAGGTAGAAGTATATATATGTAATCTTTTATATAGTGCAAATACTTTATTGTGGTTTGTAGTTAAAAAAAACTACATAGACTGAGTTATGATTGTATATCTTTCTTTTTTAAAATCGGACATTGCGTTTACTGCAATTCATAAGCGAATGATATTTGCTTAATATCATAATCAACGATTTTATTAATTTTTAAAACTAAAAGGAAAAAATCGATGTAGGAGAAGTATACTTTCCGCTTGTTGTGCTTGTAAAGCATTTTAAATCATTTAAAAAGGAAAGTATGCAACCTAGCTCTCCTTGTGTAACCAAAGAGTTGAGTTGCTTTTATACTGTTAAATACGAAAGGTATTTTTTATTGTCCGTATTCTAAAAAATAATATGTGAACATCCATAGTAAATGACTAGTTATCATAAAATGAAACTGTAATTAGGTTGAATCATATTATTATTAATTATATATTACAATGATTAGGTAAAAGACATTATATTAGTGTCGGCGTATGAAAAGAGCTAGAAGTTTTAACTGATTTAACACAAAATATTTTTCGAAATTTATTTGTTTATGAATTAAGCAAAAAAAATATACAAAGAAATATTTCTTGTTTATAGTACAAGTTGCAATGATTGTTTTACAGAATACAACTTGTATATTTTATTTTATCTGTCTTACTTTGTTATTATATGTATTTGATTTTCTTTTTTCGAAGAAAGTACATATTTTAGTGATTGATGTTTTTACTCTCGTGTTAGATTTAATAATCATGTTTAAATATAGCATTGTTAAATTAATGTTGTTTTCTAATATGCATAAATATAAGAGAGCAAACAAATACAAGTTGTATTCTGCAAATAATATTAAGCAGCATGGTAGTTCTTGTACTAATATACATTTTCTTTTTGAGTATTCCAATTTAGATCATGGGTTAATTTAAGTTTTTTAGAAGTAATAATACTTCTATATTTATGTAAATAACGAAATTTAGTGTAAATACATGATATATACTGTTTAGAAATTTCTAAATTACACAGATATATATATACATGTATATATATTATATATGTATGTATATATATATATATTATACAGGCTATTCTACTTGAGCTAACTATTTTTAATACTCTAGTTCACTGAACCTTTATTAAAACAAATGTTTTCACAATATATTTTATTATCAAATTTCCTAGGGGAATATGTACATATAAACTATATATTTAATGAGAATCACAGTTCAGTTTAAAAAACGAAGAAAGAATGAACAAAAAACCAAAATGGTATTTGCATCTTTACATCAAACTACGAATTTACGTGTTTTCTAATTATATGAACTAATTAATTTCATTAGTTAGCCAAGTGAGAGTAGCCTTTTAAAACTATGCAGTGCCCAATTTCCACCAAACAATTAATTGTTTATTAATTAATTTTTATTTTGAAGCTTTCTTCTATAATGAATATACCACTAAATATTGTAATATACTTTAATAATTTCTTAAAAGTTATTTATTGTGTAATACATACTGTGCTGTATTCTGTTATAGATCATTGTAAAGAAAATATTGCTTTTGATCGTTTTTGGCAAATTACATTTTGATTATTCTTTTAGATTTTGCATATAATTTAAAATTTTATAATATATTTTATGCTTTACAATACTAGTTTGGGTCTTCCTTATAAATTGTAATTTATTTTACAGTTCTGAAATATGTAATTTGATATTTATGTATTAATCTAATCACAAAATATGCTTATTATATAAGTTATAAAGCTCTATCTATGGATATGAAAGCTGTTACAAAATTATATTTGAAATTTTTTGAATTATATTAAATGTTATCAATAATATTATTTCATTTTCTCTTAAAAAGTGAAATGTATATAACAGAAGTACTAGATGATTAGACATTTAATTATTGCGCATCCGCTTATTTTAATAATGTTTTTGTGACATGTTTAAGTATGCACTTAAAACAATTATGTATTGATGGAAAATGGGTTAATACTACTATGAACTACGCACAACAGTGCATACCAATGGAAAGTTTAGATCGACATAATTCAAACTATTGTAAATAACACTATACATAATTATTCATTTAGGATACATACAGTGTGTATGTATGCAGAAACAAAACTATGTACATTGTAAACATTTACTATATGGATAGGATACAGATAGTATTTTCTGCTGTCAATTCTTCAACTAAGACTGTGATTTCTAAATATACTAATGGCTAGGTAGATACAATACATATTGATTGAATATGATAAAATAAAAAAATATTCAAGATATCTGCATTTTTAATGTGACCATTCTTCCTGTATTAGGCTAAAGACATTAATATAAATATTCATTATTCATTGTAAATTTTTGTATAATTCTATATTTTAGTTCAGCCTGATATGAGGTATGACATTACCAGATTATATAAATACATTATAAATTAATGTTTCACATTATTATTTCATTACAATAATACATAAACGGTACAGTATTTAAGATTTTTATTATAAAAAATAAATATGAAACATTAATATGATCTTTATAATAGTCAACAATAAGTATTATGAGTTTTTATTAGATAAAATTAAAAGTAAAAATTATAGAAAATCTATTGTATCTTCCGTTCAATGAGAGATCATACCTAATCATATCTTTCGCGCAACTCGGCTAACTTCAGTAGGATCACTTCCTGAAGTGAACAAACATATGTGAATACAGGAAAGAACTGATGATATAAGAAATATACAAAATAAAAGCCCACTGGGTATATGCATCAAGTGTTACAGATATTGCAATCTTTCATTACATGTTGTTCTTGCTTAGTTACTGAGGTATTTGAACCAGTCAAAGTTAAAATGTGCAGAATGTACAAAAGTTTGTTTAATGAACAGAACCTTTTCTGCAGCGAATGATATTTTTGTTATTGTTGTCACTTTGGAGGAGGATATGAATTTTAACCAAATTTCATATTGCTTCAAAGATTGATTGTTTATATGTACATAAACTAAGTTATCGGTGTCATTGTTAACTAAATATTTTAACTATGCTTCGTGCAAATAACAGTAAAACCAACGATGTAAAATTATAAACTTTTTAAAAGTAAACATTTTTGTATAAATTGGAATTGAAGTAGCACATACCATAGCAACTTGTAAGTAAAAGCATATTCTATTAAGAATTTACTTCAACTAATTGAATAAGGAAGTTAGTTTGATCTGTTTAATACAATTTATCTTTATAAATTCTATCGTTTTATATATAAATATTAAATCTTCATCTTAATGTTGTTCACCTAACCTATGTATCATTGTACATTTATAAATGAAAAATCTTTTATAATTAAGGTATTGAAGAATCATACTGTTGTTATTAAAATATTATTTAAAATGGAAATTATCGAACTTGTTTCGGATGACGAGACATCCGAGGATAAAGTAAAAAAGAATAGCGGTTCGAAAATTTATAAAAGTAACTGCATAAACTTCCAATGTTGTTCTGGAGTGGATATGAAATCTGCACCTTCGTTCGCATGTGCTTTTTATGGTGTAAATACAGAAAAAAAGAAAATACGCAAAATTTGTAAAAAATGTTTTGATGCCGCACTAGATCACCAAAAGGTAATTTTTAAATTATCTGGTTTTATGTTTATACTATAATTCTAATTTTATTTAACATGAGCATTTTGGAAATAAATAATTAATTTTGTTTGGTATTATGATCATTTTTACAGCAATTAGTGTCAGCTCTTGTGGATCACAAACCATTATTAGAATGCGAGTTTCCAGATCATACAATGGAAGTAGAAATTTCTGATAGCGATGATTCAGATGATGAGAAAAAAAAAGAGATATGTACTGATGGTAAGATTGAACTCTTATTATATTGTGTTAATTATAATTATCCATTTAATTTGTTTGGACAAAAATATTTTGTATTTCAGAAAAGTATTTACCTGAAGAGATGCTTATAGATATGGAAGAAATGCTGGATAGCACATTAAAAAATATTTTTACAAAGTATAATGTTGATTATCAAGTCAAACAAGCACATAATAAATTAAAAGACCAATGGGATAAAATAAATGGTACCTGACTATTTTGAAAGTTATATTCTATACATATTTATTATATGTACATTAAATTATATGTAATTATTTTTTACAATAGAGGAAAATGAAGTTTTGTTTAAGACGGTTAAAGATTTAATGAGTACTATGGATATATTGCGTAACAGTTTGTATGATGAATTTAGGCCACAAATTAAAATGTTGGAGGAACTTCAAATAGATGATGATTATGTAGATAATAACATTTATCCATTGGTAGCAACAAAAAAAGTTACACAAATTCGACTTCCTCCTGCTACATTACTACAGGATAGTCAGCCTGAAATTTTACCAATAGAACAAGAGAGCACACAAGTCGTGGATGTGGATTTACCTCCAATAGGTGTACTTATGAAACCACAAATAGAAGTAGATAACATTGTGTTCATTATGAAGCATCCACTTATGCCATGGGTCAAAGGAAAAGTAAATTCATCTTTACCTAAATTTTATCTAAATATTTCAATATTTAATAACTGAATAATTCATTTATCATTAGGTACAAACTATAATTTCGAAAGGTTCTACTTCTCAATATCGTGTAAAATTGTTACAAAAAAAGTATAATTCTGTTATTAAGGCTGTGTCTGGCAAACAAATTGCAGCTGCTGTAGTTAGTTCAGTAATAATTCCAGTCGGTGCACGAGTAGTAGCAATATTTCAAGATGTTTCATCTAGCAATTTTTATAGCGGAGTTATAGCTGAACCACCGAAAGCTATAAATAAATATAGGTATGTTTATATATAATAATATATTTTTATGTATCAGTAATAAGTGAATTTTTTAATTCTAGGTACCTGGTATTTTTTGACGATGGATATGCTCAGTACGTTGAACACAGACACATTTATTTAGTTGCAGACTTTTCTCCCAAAGTTTGGGAAGATATACCCAATGAATCCCGAGATTTTGTAAAAAAATACATTCAGACATATCCTGAAAGGCCAATGGTTAAATTACAAAAAGGGCAAGTGGTAAAAACAGAATGGAACGGTAAATGGTGGATTGCAAGAGTGGTTCAGGTTGATGCAAGTTTAGTACAAATGCATTTTGATGCTGATGGTAGAACAGAGTGGATCTATAGAGGTTCCGCTAGATTAGGACCTTTATATCTTGAACTTTTAAAAGCTAATGCCAGACAACAAGGACATCACACATCTGTTAATACACCAAGTCGGCATCGACATCCTGCTGTCTCCAATGTACATAAAAATATTTGTTTATTCCTTGTGTCACATTTTCGTTGGGATGAATTGATCGCAGAGTATTCAATAATTTAAATTTATTAATATTTTAGAAAAGTAATTTACCTTATGTAGAATATACGTCTGATATGGAACGTGAAGAGGGTAGAATTACTCAAGTAGAAAAAGAACAAACGGAAATAAATGAAACTTCAAACACGTTCATCTCGGCTGCACCGCCACAATCGCGTGCTGTTGCTAGAAAAAGTACTAGTAAAAGGCAAAGTGTGGTAGATACAAGTACATATAATCCAACTACAGAAACAAAACCTTCCCATAGTATAGTTGTAAGTACATGGAGTGAAATGTAGTCTTAGCAAGAAAATTTAGTATACGATATAGAAGTATACTAATATTTATGCTGTAATTTTATTCCAGTATTATCAAACACAGAACAAAATTCAAACAAAAAAATTTGTTCCGCACAAATGTGGTCCACAGTGTGTTGAGGGCATATCCTTTACACCTGATGACTTAAGAGGGTATTCGCCTCTTTCAATACCACTACTTTGTGGGTGGAATCGACAACTTTGTAAATATCCTAAAGGCAAAAAAATTACGTTATATCAAGCACCGTGTGGTGTTAGATTGCGAAATATGGAAGAACTGCATCAGTACCTTCGTAAAACAGGTAGTCCAATGTCGGTTGATCTATTTGATTTCGATTACTGGGTACACTGTTTGGCGGAGTTTGTATTGGATAAATGTTTTATTAATATAAAGGTAAACAGAATTTTAAGAGTTAAGTAATGAGTTAATTATATTTCACAACTAAATTTTTTAATTTAATTTCAAGGACCTCAGTTATGGCGTGGAAAATGTACCGATACCATGTGTCAATGAATTAGATCATACTCAACCAGATACTATTAGATACAGTACACAAAGAGAACCAACAGAAGGAGTCAATCTTAATTTAGATCCAAATTTTCTATGTAGCTGTGATTGTGAAGATGATTGTCAAGTACATTTAGTTATTAATACATTGGTTTACACGTTGAATATTAGCGTGATAGTTAATTGATATTACTTTATTGTTCTATAGGATAAAACAAAATGTCAGTGTTGGCAATTAACGATACAAGGTGCAACTCTGGGAGGGAGAGTACCAAATACATCTGTCGGTTATGTGTATAAACGGTTACCAGAACCAGTAACTACTGGAATTTATGAATGTAATTCAAGATGTAAATGTGCTGTAAAAACCTGTTTAAATAGAGTAGTACAACATCCATTAACATTAAAATTACAAGTATTTAAAACAGCTCCTCGAGGTTGGGGCATACGTTGCCTAAATGATATTCCCCTTGGATCTTTTATTTGTATATATGCTGGTAGATTACTTACAGAACAGGTGCGTAGATAATAATAATATTCGTTAATAATGGTACAAATTAATTAAAAAGATAATATTTAATATATTTATTGTATTATAGGGAGCCAATGAAGGTGGTAAAAATTATGGAGATGAATATCTTGCAGAATTGGATTATGTTGAGGTAGTAGAAGGAATTAAAGAAGGCTACGAAAGTGATGTTCTTGAGTCGGAATTGCCAGTATCTACTCCAGAAAAGACGAAAGTTCTAACAAGCGATGATGAAGATAATTCAAGAAAAAGTACTAATGATTCGGATGAAGATTTTAATATTAGTAAATACGTAAATTTTAATGTAGATTCTACGGAACCTTCTTCTATTAGGTAGATAAAAAGAAATTAATTATTAATAAGGGAAATAACTTATATTAATACAAGTATGATAATTTAGAAAAAGACTTCGAAAACGGAAACGAGACGAAAATAATCAGGATGGGTCAGAAGAAAATAGTGAAGATGGAAGTGGTATAAAAGCTCCTGAGAATGTTACGAAATTTCCCGTTAATGAAACTCGCTTAAATGATCAAGATGCAATTACTATCAGTGATGAAGAAGAAAATAGAAGTGGTAGAAGAGAGCCAAGTAGATTTGATCCAACCGTAGAACCAACACAAATAGAAAGACCTAAATTTAAATCAGTAAGAGACTTTTTTGGAGAAGATGAGGCTGTTTATATAATGGATGCTAAAACAACTGGAAATATTGGTCGCTATTTAAATGTAAGTAAAACATCATTTTTAGATTATTGTAAAAGTAATGTAATTAAAATAATTTTATTTATGTGTTTAGCATTCATGTGATCCAAATGTTTTTGTACAAAATGTATTTGTCGATACGCATGATGTAAGATTCCCATGGGTAGCATTTTTCGCTTTAAATTACATACGAGCGGGTCAGGAATTAACATGGAATTATAGTTACGATGTTGGAAGTATACCAGGCAAAGTTATTATATGTAAGTGTGGTTCATCTAATTGTAGGGGACGACTTTTGTAATGTATTAAATACTTCCCGTGGAATTAATAAAATTGTAATTTGTAAATTCAGTTTTTAAAACTTTATTTTATAGTATCTAATAATTCGATTAATAAAATATTCTGTTTGTTATTAAAAGATTATGAGTGGTATGTAAGACAAAATCGATAAATAAATTATTTTAATTTTTTATTTTATTATTGATTAAAGTATATGCTAGTTTACAAAGTAAAATAGATCTAGTGGACTTAGGAATGTAATAAACTGTATCGCATTTTATAAAACGTAATATTTTTCTTCCCGAAATATTTTTTATTATATTATTACAATATCTTATGTAGCTACAAAGAACATAAAATTTATGCAGATCTATATGTTATACCTATCAAAATTAATACAGTCTTTGTATTTTTCAATAATTGACATTGAATAAATAAATTTTGGCGTATAAAATTTTTCGGTAATATTTTGTAAACTCTATTAATATATTGCGATCGACATGGAATAATAAATAAAAGATAAATATGGGTTTAATAAAATACAACCATATACATAACAATGATACACTGGCTTATTATTTTTGATTATTGTACACCTTTAAAACCTCTTAAGACATGTTAGGTAATTAGTACCATAAAGTTTTTTAATCTCCTTCTATAATTTATACATGTCTTTCTTGAAACTCACTTAAATTATGTGAATATGTCTTAAATGGAGCATTTAATATGCTGTATATTTATAGCTCTTTTTCACAAAAATATTAAACTAAAGCAGAATTATGGCTTTAGTAGGTAGATTGTAAAAAAATTGTATAAAAGGAATTTATAACATTTATAAATTAATAACAAACATTTAAAATACAATGCTGCTTCTTACAAATGTATCAAAATATCTTTCGCTATATAATATTACATGCTTTAAAAATAAATTTGTTTCTGTTAATTTTTCAAAATAATCTGTATGATGTACTATTTTAAAGCTGAAATTATATATACTTTAATCTTTATGAATAATCATGTAATAATATGAGTTTATGATTACGTATTCCAGATGTGCAATATATTATTATAAAACTACACGTGTACCTATATTTTTTTTAATTTAAAGTGCATAAATATGATAGTCTAGCAATATGCAAAAAATTAAGGGAAAGCAATGGTGATACTCCTATGAGGAACATTAAAATACTAAAATAACAAAATTATCATTTGAATTTCATTTGGTTTTGTGCTAGTGAAGTTTAAGCAGTTGTTTGATTTCATCCTTTTCAGCGGCATCTAAATAACTGATTCCCTGTGGTGTTAAGCCATCTGGTTTAGCTCCTTTTTCTAATAGTAATTTTACACAATTTGTATGTCCTTCCCAAATTGCTGCTAACAATATTGTTATTCCATGCTTGTCTGTAGCCTAAAAATAAATAAGTTAATATAAAGGAAGCGATATCAAATAAGATTTAATAAAAGTGATTATAATACATCAATATAAAATACAAATATTTAAATTAAATCACTTTTATAGCTTTGCTACAAATATTAATCCTAATATTTAAAATATGTATTTACATTTGCATTTGCACCCTTTTCCAAAAGATATCTGACTACTTCACTCTGGCCATAATCAGCTGCATAATGTAGCGGTGTCCTTCCGTCGATCATTTGATTAACGTCAATATTCTATCAACAAAAATATATGTATACGATTTGGCGTATACCCACTTTTATGAAAAATATGCACTGAATTTAAAAAGAAAATAATTGTTACGACTTTTAGTTTAACCGGCTAACAATTAGTGTGTATCAAGTTTAGTGGATAATAAGAAGATTCGAAAAAATACATCGATAACATTTTTGATTAACAACAACCATAAAGCGACAGAAGAAAAGATAACTTAATGTCTTATATATTTGCCTTATTTTCAATGATATCTCGCACTTGCTCCAAATCACCAATTTTTATTCCCCACACGAGTTCACTCATTTTCGTTGCAGATTATTTAATGATTTTTAAGCGTAACAAACACTGATTAATCTCACGTTTATTCTAATCAGTTCACGTTCGCACTTACATCCATTAAATTTGACTAACTTGACTAAATAGCGAATTTTGCTAGAATAATTTTATCGTGTTGCCAACGTATGAAAATGAAATGAAAATCAGCGGTACCAACGCGGAAAAGGATTACAAAAATTAAATTTCCGAAATTGAAAACAGTTATATAAAACAAATTTTCAGATTTCTTTTACGACAGAACTTATTCTGTTCGTATTCAATATAAAGTTAATAATGTACTTTAAATACATAATATAACTTAGAACGTTTTTTTTTAATATTATTTTTAGTATGTTTTCAGTCAAAAATATACTAGTGATCAGACACATATATTATTGTAGTACGCAATTAATTTAAATTTAATTTACACTTTATTAAACAGTTTAGCAACAATAAACATTGCAGTGTAATATCGTTATATGACCTCCATTTATATGGCAACTTGATCAAATTCCTGCCTTTTACACGCCCAATTCTGGTACCACGAAGATCTACGAAGATCTACGGAGTTTGACGGAGACTCACGAAAATTCACGAAGATTGCCGCAATATTGCCGAACTGTCAAGTTGAGATTATGAATTTGGAATTTTCGAAATTTAGATATTTAAAAATTGTTAAGTTTACAAACTTTACAATTTTTTGCAGCTTCATCTAAAGTCGTCCAGCGAAACCACTATAATACTATCAACAGTATCGGATTCAAAAGTTAAGTTTACATTGTTAAACGTATCTAGTCAGTATAATGGTTCAATGTTTTCGAAAGGAAGTTATACGATCGTTATTTGTTTTTTGAGGGGAAACAGAATGAAAGGTACACGGTGTATGTATTGTTGAATTAAATAGATATTAATTTAATCACATATAATTACAGTCACACATGTTTTTACATTACATACGCAGAACCTTCTATTGTCGATGAAGTAAACAAGAAATCAATTGTTTTTATTACTATATAAAAGGGTGCAATTACAGAACGAACAAGAGCATCTGATTTCCGTTTTTAAGACTAGGAGGCTGAAGAAATTCGATGCTGAGAAATGATGCCAAATTATTGACTCTAACAATTATCGCATATTAACGACGACGCCATTAACCTTACATTTGTCTACGTGGAATGTTGCAATTTCGTATTATCGTAGAAACAGTAAGTAACAGATAAATTATATAAAACGTGTAATTTTAGTTATGTACGAAGTCCATTCGCATCGAAGGGTAACAGGAAGTTGCAGCGTGGCCTCCTCATGACGAAACAATATGCACCGATGCGCAACGTCGAAAGTAATGTTTCTCTCTTAATCAAAGATAATCACAAATTCCCTTCAATCTCGATTATTTTTTCTAATTAACTTCAAATCGCGTTCGTAAGTTTCTCCGTGTTGCTAATTGCAATATTTCTTTTCTTTTCCTTCAGAATTTTGTTCGATATTAGGCTCGATTTAAGTTATTCAATCGATCGTTCGAATTGATTTTGTAGAGGCCACGTTCTACCGCGTTGAAATTTAAGCTTTCGCCGGTGCTGCTTCCGGTGTTTTCTCGGTTTCTACGATTTCCGTAGGTGGCGGCAAAGTTGGGATTTCTGGATATTCGAGTTTCGCGCCGTCTTCACATTCGAAGATTGGACAGCAGTCAGGGAAGGGAGCTGATTTGTTGGTTTTCTCCGAAAGTTTGCATTTAGGATTGGCTTTTGGAAGTGGTCCACAGTCCTCCACGAGCTCGAACAGACGTCCGGAATTGTCATCGGCTGGCACGCATGTGGAACGGCCGCAGAATGGGGTTAGATCCCATGATTTTGTTGGTTCAATAGTGGCGCATTTTGTGGATGCGAAGCACCTACCAGGGAAATCTGAAAAAAATATTCGTTCATTAGTTTTTTGTTTTGCAGATATTTTTAACGGCTTGTCAAGTATTCTTTAATTTATTTCTGTTCATTATATTTCACAGAATCATAGTACTACTGATGGAGACGGAGATTCTACAATTAAAATTCTGTTCAAATTCCAAAATCGAGGTTTTGATAAAATTACCGTTCTTGAATTATTCATGAACGTATTACGAGTAATCACAAGAAATTTAATACCACTGCATAATGACTGTTGGCGTGCTTGCTCGTAGTTTATAGAATATAAGCTCCCGAATTACATAAATTATATTACATAAAGAAGGTATCGGATTGATATATCGCACTAACCGGAACATTAGATTTTGTTACGCAACATACAGTATTTTATGCTACAATGCATCTTGCAGGTATTGTGTATCTTTTCTTTTGGGGAAAGGCAACGATATCGCTTGATAGGTCGGTAATAACAGCTATTTTCTATCCGGAATTGTTAAAAATTGCGATTAGATTTTTCATGAGTTGTATCATCGTGTGTTATATCGACGATTGTATCGTTATGCATTATATAAGTAGGCGTTATATTTGTTATAAACGTTACACGTTATAATCGTAGCGTGTTACAAAAACTTTGCGTAATATCAATGCGCGTTATAATTGTTATATCGCCACGAGGTAGTTGTCACAATATCGATAAAGAAAGCTTTTTGACTAACGCAAAAGACTTTTACGACCTCGTCGATGGCAATATAATAAAAGTTTACTGTATCAGTGAAGATAACGACAAAACGTACTCGATGAAAAATAAATAAATGCGTAAGTAAAGGTTAAAAAGAAACTGTAAGTGTTCAATGTTTATTGGTACTAAGAATTGCTAAGATGTTTTCTATTCGGGGTGAATCATCGATGGATTTTCACCGCTTATCGCAATGATGTAAAATGAATACTCATCCTGTATGACCAGCCACTCGTGATTGTATTTTTTCAACAATCGCGTCGTCGTTGTTGTGCACGACGCGTGGAGAAGGGTATTATGCAGTTACCCGTACACTCGTGAAAAGTGTCGTTACTTTCTAACATGCAACTACTCTAACGAGTGTTGTCTCGCCTTTCAGCTCATACGGATGCATAATGCTATTCTATTGTAACGGGTGTTGATATATCGCTGACACGACAGAGGAGTTTCGTTGGCTAGAAATTTCAAGGAGAAACACTTTCACTGTCACATTGTGTTACCTATTGTGTAATTATCGCATGCTCTGACTAAGTTCTTCGCTTTACAATAACTCCACGCATTTGTTCATAAGCAATTAACACCTATTTTCTGCAAAACAATTGTATCTTGATGAATAATGTATAAGTAGATCATTGATGGTCATTGTTTTTTGAATTTAAACAGAGAACTAAATTTCTACGTATGTGTCCTTGAAGAAGTTAAGAAACTATTGTACTAACAAATACATGAGTAATTGGATTTCTACTTTTACTTTCTCGCTTGTTAGAATTCTTAAAATTCAATTGTGAAATGGTATTGCTTCAAACAATATAGAAATTATCTATTCAATGCTTTCAAATTTCAAATACGCGTTCATTGGTTCAAATCTGTATAATAAAATATAAATTTGTAATGAATTTTTTAAAATGGATCAATAATAACAACATTCGCGAAAGATGGAGTGAAGTACAAGAAAACAAGAGGAAACGTCTTATGCTTTAGAATGTAGCAGTGATTGCCTTCTACGAATGCGATTTATTTAAATAATGACGTGTTCGTTACCGTTTTTCTCAATGCCAGCTTTGTCACATCGAAGGTTTAAAGCGAGAGGCGTCTACGCCAACGTGCTATGGTTTGTGGCATCGGATTTTTACGGATCTCTCGGATCGCAAGAAAGTGGTCCGCGTATCTTTGTATCAATTGATCGTATCATATGTTCAATGGAACATTCGAGATCAGACACTCGGGTTTAATATTTCAAGATGTTGAATATTAATATATTTGCTAAAAAATGTCACGAATTAGTCGGCTATGATCTTGGAAATTTTAATATTTATTAATACTTGGAAACACTCTTAATATTTCGATATAATATCAAATTTCTAAATTTCTCGACGTTCAAGTATTCCTAATTCTCAAGTTTCTATATCGAAATATTACAACCGAGTGTTGTTGCGCAAAGTAGAAAACTTGTACATTTCACCACATGGGAACGCAGTTGAAAAAAGAATCAAGTGATTGGATGTAACGTTACATCCATGAGTATGAAAGTTTACATTGGAAGATAAACGTACTACATCCGTTAGTGCCGGTGAAAGTCTAGAAATCACAGTTTGTCGTTTTCTTCTATAATTCAAAAACGATAGATGCTCCTCTAAAAGTTACTAACCATTTACTTTGTTGGTTCACTTTATAACATCTTTCGAACAGACTGTACGCAACGGGAAACAAAAAGCGAAGAGACTTTAATAGATCTATGAAAAAGCAGGTGCCTTTTACCAGTAATTGTACATCATTAACGAAATTGCACGGTGAACCGCGAAGCCTATCCCTTTCTCCTCTCAAGAGTATGCGTTTTTTCCACGATTAGCATACAAAGAATAATCTCGTAGCCCATTAATTAATACTAATCGCGTTCGATAGCACGTTTGTTCTTTGTTTTTACGCAAAAAGCAGGAATGTATTCGATAGAGGGAAAGTGAAACTTGCTTATACTTTCGCAATGATTTTATACTTACATCAAAATGTTATACGCGTAACTTAAAGTTCATTTCCTATTCAAAGTGTTAGATTCGTAATTACTTGAAAGGTTTATCAACTGGCAGAAAAACATGTTTAACACGTTGTAGGTGGATGTGGAGAAACGTGAATACTTATCAGAAAACTGATTTAATTGTACTGCTGTGCGTTATATATATTATAAAAGAAGAATATTTCGATTAATCGAGTATATTGTCAACTCTAAAAAATTTCCATTGCTGAAGTTCCGTTCGCGGCGATATAACGAGAGCCTACTATGATTGATTACAAACAAATTTAAGACAACGATTAACCTTATTAAAATTTTAGTTACTAAAACTTTACAAGTATCTATTTGACATTTTGCGTTAGCAACGTTTTCAAACAATTACGAAATAAAATTGTTAGTCCATGGCGAAACACGATAGAGTATGACAGAGATGTTCTCTTCCATCAAAAATTTCGTAACACGATCTAGCCCCATTATCCTTATTCCGTAATCGTATAAATAGATTGTCCTTAATGTACAAAGATGTACATAATGTAGTCTACCTAAGCCCGCGGGCTTATGGCAACTAGGTTGTCATGAGCAATTCTGTTATCCATTGGAATCTAGGTCTCGAAAAATACGAAGCATCTAGGCTACGATGTCCTGGGGGAATAATCGACATTGTCGAATAAATCAACGATCGTCCTTAACAGTAAAGCTATTCGATGCACACTTTTAGATTTACATGTATAGTACTTGCGTGTTAATTCCTTACCTTGTACGTTTTGCACTACTATTTTACTATTGCATAAACTGCTCTATTGTTCTATTAATTTTGCTATGCAAATACATTCTTATACTACTACTTTACTGTGTTCCTATTTTACCACACTACAGTGTTATTATGTTACTTCAACTAGTTTTTCTCATTCTTTCCTTAGTATACCATTTAAGTGAGTAGGATTTTGGATTTGTTATTGCAACGAAGAAACGTCAGGATTGAACATTTGCAGTTACCGAGTAACTTGTTCGTGATATTTCAACGACTGCATCGCTATTGTTGCACGATCAAAGTGCAACAATACGTGATCGAAGTGCACCGTAACGAAAGCGTTGGCTTTTGCTCGACAAAACATTTCAGTGTAAATTAATCGTTACAACAAGATACGGTTCTGGTGTTTGTCATGCAAGCGAGAGGAGATTTCGCAAATGGCGTTTCACCTTGAGGGCCGAAGCTCTTCGTGTGCCTTATAAAGAGAAGTCGTCCAGCGAGAAAACGAAATGAATCAGGTTGCGGGATATGGTCAAGAGGAACGGGTACAATACACCGTGAAGAACTTTCACGTGATCCTGATTGTCTCGATGCGACCCGTTACCGTATCCTGTTCGCGTGTCAGGCTAATTATTATAACGCTACGGCGAATCAGGATCTACGAACCGATGAACACGCCTCTCGCCGGCAACAATTGTCTTCGGAATGAAAACGAAAGAAAAAAAAAAGGAGGAATAAAATCTCTTCGTCGAAAGCGTGTCACGGTACGATGAATAACGTGACAAGATACGAAGACAACTGAACACAATGGAAGAGCGAAAAATCTTGTTCCATGCATGTCACTGTGAAAATGGTCATATGTAACGTGACATATACCATCGTTTGCTTTTGCAATTTAATAGGTGCGGTGACAGTGACTGATATCTTGAATTCGATGTAATTGATTGATTGAAAGAAGAAATTATATTTCTACTATACGTAATTGATGTTACAGTGGTCATCATTTATGCAACTTATCGAGAGTTTAGAGGTGGAGGACTACTTAGGGAGAATAAACGAACTCTGTAAAAATTTTTGTGTATTTTTGGAAATTTAGGAAATTACACAATTTTAGGAATTTGGGGAATTTGGGGAATTTGGAGAATCTGGGAAATCTAGGGAGTTTTTGGGATTTCAGGTTTTTGTGGAATTTGGAGAATTCAGAGAATTAGGGGAATTTGGGGATTTTGAGAATTTGTAAAATTTGAGAAATCAAACATAGTAATGTGGTGATATAACACGTGCCCATATGACGAGCGTCATATCGCATATAGAAACGGCAATATAACTAGAGTTTACAATGAAATAATATGTTAATCTATATTCTTCAGCTGTCAAATTAATCAAGTCTATAGAATAAGAAACGCAGAAACTGGTTGACCTTAAAATCCGCAAATAAATTCATAAACAGAAATTTATTTATGCAAAGCGTACGTATACGTGTTTTCGTTAAGCTTTTTTGTCACGAACGTCGTTTCGTATATCCGTTTCAAAAACAGGACGATCGCATAATGTAGAACTTGGGCTGGGTCGTCGACAGTAAAGACCAGGATCCGAATGAAAATTTGTGACAGACACTGATTGCATGTTTCTGTTTCGTTATTCTTCAATTTTTATCCCGTCGTATAATTTTTGATTACGGGTTTCACTTTGCGTTCATTCGATGACTACTTGACAAATGTATGCCATTACGGAGTAAGTATCGTTTACTTAATGGAACAAGTTTGCAGATTTTTTAATCGAGTAACGAGAAGTACCATTACTTTTGATATCAGGCACTTTGACTGACAGGTTGATTGCTACAATAGAATACGAGTTGTCAGACACGTGAAAATGTAACTGTATACGTGTCTAAAAGAATCGCTCAGCAACCTTTAATTTGCCATTTAATATTGCCAATATGACACTAATGGTATCTTTCTGTTTTTGTTCGAGTTAAAACAATTGATTAAATACATGACACATTTTAACTCACAAGATTTAATTTTCCTTCAAATGGTTTTATAATTGAACATTGGTCTTTCAAATAACGCGAGATGTCTCGCTAATTGTACGTATAATATTACTGAAATAACAGTGATTCTTAAAAACAAAGCAAAAGTATGGGCAGTAAAGTTAAACGAAACCATATGTCCATTCCTGCAAACTCGACCGGTTAATTCGCTCGATTTGCAATTCTGCAAAACATTTCTACACCAAGCAGGTAAATGTTGCTCGGAAGACGAAGCACAACGCGTTTAGCGACTTTCGATCGCTTCTTTCACTTTTCCTCTCGATCTTCCGCCTCGTATACACGGTATCGAATGCGGTTTTTTCATCAAACAAAAGGCTAACGTATAGCATCTTCTAGGCAGTTTCACTTCTCGACGGGTCATCGTTCTAAGAAAGTCTGCGGGTACGTATTCTCCGACAAGAAGAGCCGAAGTGATAAAAATCGTCCCACTTTCTGGACACGTACCTGTTCACCCGTTTCAGAGGAGCCACGTCATCCTGACACTGGTTTTCGTGTAAAAGGAAAGTGTTATATACGAACGGGATGGTAGATGCGGCTTATGCAAGGCTTGCACGAAGAAGAAAGTCGGAAACGGAGAGAACGTAAAAGTTGAACTCATTTTTAACCCTTGCATGCACCTCAGAAATATCAGGTCATTTCGTGAGTGTACAGTTGCCTCTCCATTTGAACATATGGCTTTTAACGCTGTATTCAGCATTTTTATATTTCAGAATTTCTATATTACCGTATTTTTGTTTTTAAATTTTGGTATTATTAAACTTTCAAGTTTACAAATTTACACGGTCATAAATTTACAAATTCTCAAATATATAAATTTGTAAATTCTCCAATTCTCAAATTTCCTAATGCCAAGTCATCGAATTCCTAAATCTCCCAATTCCTAACTTCGCTAATTCCCAAATATCGCAATTCCCAAATCCCCCAATTCCTAACTTCACCAATTCCAAAATCTCCCAATTTCAAAATCCTCCAATCCCCAAATCTCCCAATTCCTATCTTCACCAATTCCCAAATCCCCCAATTTCCAAATCTCCCAATTCCCAAATCCCCCAATTTTCAAATCCCCCAATTCCAAATCCCCCAATTCCAAAATCCCCCAATTCCAAAATCCCTAGCTCTCAATTACCCCAATTCCAAAATCCCCCAATTCCAAATCCCCCAATTCCAAAACCCCCTATTCCAAATCCCCCAATTCCCAAATCCTCAAATTCTCAAATTTTCAAATTACCAAACTTGAAAATCGCCAATTTCACTTATTTCATATGTGGTTCCCCGATGTGTTCATACATGTGTACTGTGTTCCGTATAAAGTGAACAAGTTTGAGAATCGCTGCAGCGAGTCGAACAAAAGATGAATGGAAACACTGATCGAACGATATTACAGTTTACAGTTAACCTGTTCGAAAGTTTCAGCTTTTGTTGTTCGCAACAACAAGCAGATCCGTTATATCATTATACGAATATCAGTCAGCCTGCTTTTTATTCAATGTATCATCGCGAACACGTGTTCTTCCAGCGACGTGCCTTCCATGCTGATATTTCGTCGACACTACTATTGTTGGAAAATGTTATCGGTTTTTAACTTTGTTTAATTCGTACGGGAGATATGTTGATACTTCTTCTTGCATGATTAGTAAAGAAGGTTTACGTGGTTGTTTTAATTCTTGATGAAATAGATGAGGTTGGTGGAAAGATGTGGAAATTGCAATTGTTCTGTCCGAAGTACCATAAGTTTTAAACCTTTAAAATTATTCAAATGTTCAAATGTTGAATCGTTCAAATTTCCAATTTTTAATTCTCCAAACTCCCAAATATCGAAATGTACAAATTTTCAAATTTTCGAGATCCAGCTGCCAATTTCCCAAATTTCCCAAATATCAAAATCCCCAAACAGCCACCTCCCACGTCTCCAAGTCCCCAAACTTTCAAAGCCCTAATTCCAAAACCCTCAAAATATTACCATAATAAATCTTCAAATACTCTCGTGTCTGCTAACAGTCTTCTACGAATACCATTCAATGACAATAGCATACAATGTTCAACAACGTTATCTACAAAAATACTCGACTCTGCGAACAACGAACGTACAAACAAAATTGTACGATTTTAAGAATAAAAAACGGAAAAGGACTCACCGCGAAGAACGTCAGCAGGAATGAGTCTTCTGAATGTTTTTGGACGTTCTTCCTCCTTCTCTTCAGCTGCGAAGACGACCGCGACGACGAGTAGCAAGATCGGAGCTAGCTTCATGATTACAGGACGATTCCACGGAGCGAAGGAAGGAGAGAAGAAGACTCGTTGAAGTCTGTCCGAAGATTGAAAGTAAAAAAGGATCTTCGTGTACCGATTAAGACTGGTTGGGCCTGATTCTCGTACTGGCATTTTATAGCTGTTCGCGAGGCGTGGTCCTATGCGTCCCCACCAAAACACTTATGGTCTCTCACCTCTTGAACCACCCGTCACCAAAGAATCGTTCACGTCCCGATGGCATGATCGTGGAGATCGTACATGTACACCTCATCCGTACATAAACGCGTTCGTGTACATGACTGTCCTCTCTCTCCCTCGCATCATTGAAATATGTAAATCGAATCAAATCCATAATGAATGCATTCCACTTACGATACATATGACAAACTGGGTTATGAATTCGGGCTGCGGGTATTTGCTATGACGGTTAACGTGTTAACGAGTTCATTGCTACAACCGGTGTGATGTATTCTTCTTTTTACAACAAATAAATAATATTTATAAATATACATATATGAATCACATATGATACACTCATGAATGTTAATAAATACGTAATATTTACATTTATGATATTTATGAACAAATATATTAATTATTAGTATTAAAAATATCTTTACATGACTGGTACTCTTTTTTACATCTTGAAGAATAATATCGAGTAAATTATATATTACTACTCAAGGAAGCGTCAAAAGTATTTGAAAATCTCCCGCTGCCATTCAGGATGACGCCATATTGGTACTGCTCCAGTACTGCTACAATCCTGTGATTAAGGGAGTTGATTATAAATAAACTCATTACAAAGTTTATTTCTTTATCCACTGTAAAATAATGTTTCAAAAACTTGTTCACACCATTGTTGTAGCAAGACACGTACGATTATTTTTGTATAACGTAAAATTATCTTTTCTTTCATTAATCATACAAAATTTGAGGAAGTCGCTGATGGCCGCCATGACAGTCGCCGTGTTAAGATAAAATAACTAAAGAAAAGAAGAAATTAGAGAAAATTATATATTAATAGACTATTCATGCAAAAACAGGATACATTATTCACGTCCAGTTCGCTCACGAACAATTCACTTGTGACGAAATTATATGTACAAGGAAAAAAGTATCCTAAAGCGAACTCGTTCACCTTTCATTTCTTATTTTATCGCACAGTATCCTAAAGCAAGAACGATCGAATCTTTCGCAGGATGAAATCGGCTGAGGATGCGCGATTACAGAAGCTTGTAAGAGCGTGGCGAATAATTAGCCGACGATCAAGATGCAACCGTCGCTCTCTCATTTCGTTAAACACAATTAATGTACGCTTTGTAATTGGACTTTCGCTGTCCCGCAACATATTCGCGCGCGAGTGTCATGGCTGGAAATCAAACGGAGAAAACTATTGTACCCATCGTAATAGCGTTTCTTCCGGACCGTCTGAAGTAACAAGTAGGAAGGAATTAAGTCCAAGTACTTTATGGTTTAATAACGGTTACGTAAACACCGTGAAACTTAACACGAGGAACTTCAATGAGATCGGTTCCACAGTTCTTGTTGTTTCGAGCGTAAAACGGTGCCGGAGAAAATTTGCGACAATTATATGATTATACTGCCGAGTATGGTAGCCTTCTTTCCGGATAAGAAACTGTAAAGGAGACCTCGTTATTCGTCTTGACCTCTTCTACTTGACACTTCACGTCGAGAGAAAGCTCTACAAATTTTCATAATTTGTAAGATTAGAATCTAAGACTTGTAAAATATTGTCAGGTTTGAAGGGTTAATTGCGAGGGTTATGTAGTTGAGTTACAAGTTTTTGAACCGAGTGCATCCGATTTTTTCCGAGTTGATCCGATGTGCATAACTACTGCGTATAACTAATATACAATAAGGAGTATAACTAATTAGACACTTATGTCAAAAAATTCAGAATCCTGCACAAATATCAAAGATTCCTCCGATGTGGTTCAAACATCGGCCTTATCCGATCTCACCCGATGTCGTCCGAAGCGCGGGCCAGTTCGAATATTTGTAGCTACAAGTTATAAATAATAATATATAACAAGATAATATGAATGTTAATCTCCAACTGACGAATCTGTGACACATACATCGTCAATTCATAATAACCGCGTTGAATAAACCATCTTCAATAAGTATTAAATCGGATACTTGTTTTGTGCAATTTAATCCAGACCTAACGCAGACATAAACCAAACATAATACCCTCGAATATATATCGAGTAAGCGATACTCGGTGGCCATTGCATACTTTTATCTACACCACATTCTTTCTTGGAGAACGCAAGCTTGACAATGTTCTTAGTATTGAATCCAATTAAAGAGATGAAACGATACGAAAACGCGTGATCATGGCGTAAAATCGTGCAGTACTGAGATGAAAGTGAAGAAGAAAGGGAAAGTTGCCCACTGGCATCCTTCTTCGAAGAGAAGAGACTGTAACCTTCTAAATCACCGGTTCAGAGCAAGTTCGTATTTCCAAGCGTTAGAGTATTGTCGTTGACATCGTTTTCCAAACGGGTACAGAAACTAGTAACAATTTCAACCTTGGTTTCATTTGTGGCAGCGGACTTTCGATGTCAGCTTGTTGTCCTCATCTTCCAGAATCCCGAATGTCAAACGTTAGATTGTTACGGGTTGTATAACTCGGCGTTATATTACTTCGCGTTATATCCTCACGTGTTGTATCGTCACGTGATTCGTGTTTAATCAAGCGCTATATCGCGATATGCTATGTTACTATGCGTTATACCGTCGTTAATGGTGTTGTATTATTACGCGTAGTATGGGTAAACGTAGGGACATATTTTGAGAATGCAGGAAATTTAAGAATACCGGAATTCGTGGATTTATAAATTTAGGGGAACTTAGGCTTATGAATTTGGGAATTGTGGAGTTTGAAAATTTCTAAATTTCTAATACGTGGTATGTGGTGTAGGAAGGAGCAAGGAAGAGCAGTCGAGCGCCATTTTCTTAGCAACTGGTAGTCGAATGTCGCTCGCGAACCACCGTTTACCGTCGCTACACGTGAATGGAAAATTTCCATTAGGAAATAAATCCAGCTATGTGCCCGTACGAGTTTATTGCCATCGGCTTGCAAGAGGGGTCAAAGAGAAAGGTTTGCGAGGAAGAATATTGAAAACGCTCGTTCATTTGCTACAACAGTTTAATAGTGGCATCCTTACATCGATATTTCACGTAATCGTTGCTTTTTTTTATCATCTCCTGTCTTCCTGATCCAAGAAAATACTCTGCTTGAAAAGTAAGTGTGCATCTGCTCAAGCTGTTTCCAAACTGTATATCACACACCCAGACCCGCACCTCGTTGATCGGGGAGCTTCTTAGTCCCAGTTAGATTTCCCGCCCTTGATTGGCGTCACAATTTCCTCCTTACTCTCGTGATCGTCCATTTTTGGTAAACTAAGCTCTCCCTTACCGGCGTCGCTTTCAGCTGACGCTTCCGCGGTCGCGGATGCGGAGGCGGCGACAGCTTGCGTTTCGGCGGCGGCTGAAGCGCTGGCTTGAGCGACACCAGCAGTGTTCTCGGCCTGGGCGGAAGCCTCGACTTCCGCGTCAGCGATGGCGTTCACTGCAGCTGCGCGTGCTGCTGCTGCATCAGCAGCGGCGGTTGCTTTGGCCGCTGCTTCGGCTGCTGCTGCAGCTTCCGCTTCAGCTCTGACAGCGATATTGGCTAATTCCAGGGCTACTTTCGTTGCTCTGGCTGCTGCGGCGGTCTTGGCCTGAGCTTCGGCTGCGGCTGCGTCTTCGGCTTGCGCGAGCTCGTTCGCCCTCTCGGACTGAATGGCGGCACGAGCATTAGCTGCTGCAGCGTTTCTTGCGAGCACCTCTGCCCTTCCAGCGGCAGCTTTGGCTCTGCCCACGGCTTCCTCGGCTTGTATGGCAGCCGCGCTGGTCGCGGAGGACAATTGACTCGCTTTTTCGGAAACGGCGGCCGCTTTCGCTTCGGCGGCGGCTGCTGCCTCTGTCAAAGCTTCAGCTCGCGAGCTCCATATGCTCGCGCTTATGGCAGCTTGGGCTGCGGCATTCGACTGACCCGCTGCTGCAGCTTGTGCCGACGCAGCCGCTTCTCCTATGCCCAGGTTAAGGGCCAAAGCTTCTCCGGAAGCAGCTGCGGTCTCCGCCGATCCGGTTCCCACTTGAACGCCTTCGAGGGCCCAACCCGATCCTTGGATGTCTACCTTGTCCCCCCACTCGCTGCTAGGCTTGGGCTCCCAGTTGGTGCTAGGCTTGGGCTCCCATTCGTTGCTAGGCTTGGGTGCCCAGTCGTTGCTAGGCTTGGGTGCCCAGTCGTTGCTAGGCTTGGGTGCCCAGTCGTTGCTAGGCTTGGGGTCCCAGTCGTTGCTAGGCTTGGGGTCCCAGCTGCTGCTAGACTTGTCCCAGCTCTCCCTGTTCCATTCCTTCTTTTCGCGGACCTCGACTTGGACCTTCTTTTTGGAAACTTCGTGCTGCTGCGATTCCCGCTCAGCCGAGATGTCGGCACTAGCCAGACTCCAGAGGAGGAGGGATGCCGCGAGTATCGCTGGAATCTTCATCTTCGAGGAAACTTCGCAAGATTGATGCCGGACGAGTCAGGATTTCGCTGTTTTATACTGTTCCCGCCAGTTGTCAAAATAATTTGTTGTTGATGGTTCCCCGTGCCTGTTCCCGGACTGTCTCACACCCCTCTAAATATTGGTTTTGTTGGACGTGAACGATGTCTTTATCTAAGTGTTGCGGGTTTATTTAGCTGGTGTCGCTTCTGGTACCTGCTGTTTGTTTCGTTCCGGGATGTTGTTCTTACGTTCGTGGTGGGATTTTTATTAACCCTGGAAGATTGAAATTGGATGATGTTGTTTCAATTGCACGTTGTGACACGTGAACCGAGGAAATCTTTCCTTTTTTGATCGAATATGAATTGTCATTTTAGAAAAAACTTTGGCCACGTTCAGGTTGGCCTTGAACTACACACTACAAATAGTTACAATTGCAATATGAGTCTTTACTTTTTTAATTCTTAGGCGGTTTTCGAGTACTTCTTAATAAAGTTTGTGAAACTGAGTGTTCAATTAAATATGTTTGTTCTCTCCTATTTGACAGGAAATAGTAGCAAATAGGACATAAATGTAATGATTAGAAATTGTCTTTGTTTTATCACTTAAAACCAGAAGCCAGACATAATAGCTGGAAGATCGCAAGGAAAGTGGTTGCTCGTGTGGATTGGGTCTTAAGAACTTGTGTTATATGAATATACGTTATATTTTTAATAAAAATTGTGTAGACCTGGTCTTACGAATATTATAATGTATAGTCAGGCAGAGGAAGGCATAATCATAGATGCTTACATAAATTACACATGTACAGAATAAGTTCGTGATAAGTGGTCGTACTTTCTCATTTGTGAAGTTTGTCTATCAAATAGTAATTTTTCTTTCAATGTGAACAAGGCATAGGTAAACAAAAGAATAAAGTTTTGTTCTATTGAATATTTGCTGCTTTTATTTCAAATATGTGGGCAATGGGAGACATCCCAAAGTTATTTTATAACATTATGTAAAATAATCATATAAAATAAAGTAGATTCAGACAATCAATTTCTTAGGTAATCTTCATGTAGCCACTTTCATGTACTCCCCTATAAGTACATAAATAAAAATTTTTTACAAATACTTACATTAAATGCAAATTAGATTAAAAATAGATGGAGGATTGGATATGGTGAAAAATAGAATGTTACACTAAATAAAAGAATAAAATACATATATTATCAAAAGATTTGTTAGTAAAATAATTTTATTTGTACACTTGTCACAACATATTAGTTAATTCCGTGCGTTAACGGTAGTTAAATATTATCATAAAAAATAATTGTCTTATGCTGTTTGTATTCATCTTCACGCGTTGAGTAAGTATTGCTCTTTGGCGCACGCATTTTAACGTTCACCTGTATGTATCCACATGTTAATCCAATATTTGTCCATCATGTCAGGTATGAATAATTAGATGATCGAACATAATACATTTTACGAGGGAAATAATATTCATGTAGGTATATAATATCACTGTTATTATTAGCTAAGTAATTCATTCCTCAGTTCTATGTAACTATGACTCTAATAACAGATTAGCACTATAATTATGTTATTGTTCTTTATTATAATTTCTCTTAAATAAATAAATAGAAATATGCTCGAATATTATATTCTACTTTATGTTCATACTTTAGTTACAATAACGTTTAGCTTGATTTTTATTAAATTTGAAAAAGAAATTAGTGGAGTACGTGGTACTTTCTTTTATCTATCGAGTACTGTATTAATTCACGTGCGTTTTTATACTCAATTATACATTTCATCTATCCATATCAGATACGTTAAATACTGCAAAAATCTAGAATAGATTATATAATCGTTTAAAAATCATTTAATTCAAACAACTCGATGTCAACTAGTAATATGACGTTCACGCATCAATTGAAATGGTAATATTGTTAAAAAGAATCCACATTTATAATTAATTAAACATTGTTAAATAGATTGCAGATTAGAGACATGGAACATCGACGTAGGACATCGATTCCAGAAAACATTTTCCCTAAGAAGATCGTAAAGTATACGCAAGGAAAAAAGGTAACGCAGAGGAAGAATCAAAGGCTATATCTGCTAAAACAGTGGATCTTTATTGTCACGTAGGTAAGTTTCACTTCGACAATGTAATAATTTTAAATTTTAATCAACCCTTTCTATCCGCCTCTCGAGCCATACAATAATTCTACTGTCTTTGTAATCCAAACATTCAACTGCCTAAACGGGAAATGCGTCCCCGAGTGCTGTCTACATCAGGGCTGGGATTACCATCCGCCCTTGCTCGACCCGTGCTTTCCTATAGAAGCGCTGGCTCTGGCGAGAGCCTTAGCTTGGGCCTGTGCTTGGGATGCAGCTCCACCGTCGAGTCCAAGTCCTACAACGACACCATCGCCAACGGCGGCGGCTGCTGTGGCTTTGGCGGACGCGGAGGCTTCGAGTTGTGCGGTGGCCGTATCCTGGTTGGCCAAGTTGGCGGCTCCTTCGCGGTTAGCTCTGCCCACGATCTTGGCTGCTACTTGTGCTTCGCTGGTGGCTGCAGCTTGTGCGCTGTCAGCGTCGGCTGCCAGTACGGCTGCCTTGTTGGCAGCTGCGGAGGTTGCTTCCGAAGAGCCTGTGGTCTGAGCCTGTGCAGCTGCAGCGGCGGCGGAGAGGGCCGCTGCTTCCTTCGCGAGCGCCCTGGAGAGCTCAGCGTTCTCCGCTGCCCTCTGGGTGGCTGCTGCTTCGGCTGCTGCCGCGGCGTTCGCGCGTTCCTGGTAGTTGCTGGCGAGGTTCTGTGCAGCAGCGCCTACCTGAGCGGAGCCCTGGGCACGTTGAAGGGCAGCCAAGGTGACTGCGGCCGCAGCCTCCGCCCGGCTGGACAGCGTCTGTTCCTCGGTCTGAAGTTTCAGCGCTGCCAAAGCTTTCGCTTGGGCGGCCAATTGCGCTTCTAGAGCTGCCTTCACGGCAGCTGCTGCTTTTGCGGAAGCTGCCGCTGATCTTGCGGCTGCTTTCACGACAGCCTCGGCGAGGCTCATGGCGGACGCTTTCACCACGGCTCCAGCCTTCGCCTCCGCCGAAGCGCTAGCTTTAGCACGACCCAGAGAGATGTGCACTTTCTTGCCAAGACCCAGCATCGGGGCACCGTTCTCCTTTCTCATCGCGCTAGTTTCCACCTTCGACAGCAGGTTCTTCTCCAACCATGGGCCGTCCTTCGGGGTTTGCCATGATCGCTCTTCGAGTGATGCGCCCACGAGGCCCCAGGTGAGCAGGCACGTCGCAAGTATAGCTGGGATCTTCATGTTCGATAGAACTCCGCAGATTGGTGCCGATTATGAGCACAGACCAGGTTATATACGGGCTATCGCAGTTGTGTAAATATCTTGACTTTGCCGTGTTCTTTGGAAATATTGTTTTATCCCCTGTTACGGGATATCTTCATCCTCGTTGCTGACTAACAATATCGTCCTTTTTCGATCGTGTTTGCATTTCGCGGTAGTATTGTCAGCTGCGATGATTTGTTTTTCTTTCGAGCATGTGTTAAATATTGATCGAGGCAATTGTTGTTCTAACAATAATATTTAGCGTAATAATATCGGGAACGAGGTTCATGTTGCTCTTCTTCGTGTTACGAAACACCAAATTTTTGGCATTTAATGATAATGTAACAGCCACGAACAGTCGCAGGAAGTAGTATTCATTGGGTAATAGAATCATTCATTGATTGTTAGAAGTGGGGAAAAGTCATTAGCTCTTCATAGATTCTCTCTAGATTCGTTCGTACAATTAGACTCCTCTTAGACCTCAGACTTAGATTCTTTGTGGGCTAATTTACCTCTTACTCTTCTTATGTTCTCTAGAATTTCCCCATATCTCCCCTAGATTTTCACTAGAATTTTCTATTGATACATCTAGGAGTCGTTAGTATATCTAAGTCTAGTTCCCTAGCTTTACACATAACGTTAACATCTCACATCAAGCATTTTTAATATTTGAAGATTCTCCCTAGACGTACGCCGATGCCCACGAGCTCCACAAGTGGGCACTTGATCTGCCATTACTAACGTATCATATGATTATTATTGAACGTTTCTTTACAGAAGATAATCTTGTTTCTTGTTTTCATTTCTTTACTTCAATGGCTTATCAGAGAAACGTGTCTTTATATTAATACTTGTCTTAACCCTGATTGCACGTGCATCGTGCAACCATTTTGAATAATATCCTTTTCGTACTAGATTGAAATGTTTTGATAAAAATGTCATGTGCGGTTAAGTTATCTTGATAAACTAGATACTGTGAATATGCCAAGCTACTTTAAAATTGGGTGTGGGGTTTTGATAGAAAGTAATGTTTCAAGGTTGATTGTGAAACGTGAATTTTTAATATTTATTTGCATACTGAATAATGAATCTATATTTACGTTACACATAAATTAAAATATTACTTTTCCATACATACAGATAGAGATATTTATAATGCGTAACTTGTATTTTATTATTAACTATATTTAATTGTGTATACATATAATGTGATTATTATATACATTCTCGGATTAGTGCATCGCAACGTATTTTAATCTTATTCGATAACAAATACATACATTTTGTAAAAAACGTACAGGAGTAAATGTGGCAACATTGTACAACTGTGGTCACTAGCTTATGAAGTACTTATTATAATAATTCTTCAAACTGTCTAATTAGTTTAATAATATAGAACACTGTTCTGAGTTTCGATGTTGAGAAAGTTCTTTACCATTTTTCTTTCCATTCTTTGTTCTTACATTTTGACCCTAGTCAAACCCAGTTTTCATTTTACGAAGTTAACAGTACAGTGAGAATAACATTAACAGTTGAAAGTAATAATTAAAAGTGGAGTGTACGAGGTCGCTACGCTAATTAATACTATTTGAGTAGTATACATTCACATTTACAAAATGCTTAACTACGAAATTGGAAGACTGACATCAAACTGATGTCAGATTAAAGAAAAAGAACCTAGTGTAATAACTATTCTTTCCTAATACCGTTGTTACTATAATCAATCATCTTTTATATGAATTCATCAGGCACCCCGGATATTGCCGTCAGTGTGTTATGAAATATTTAATTAAATACATTCTCATAAACATACATCATGATCAGAAGATTTAATCAACGGCGCTTAAGAAAGATGAGTTCATGCAGGTGTTCCCATACATGACAGGATTAAGATCTCGTTTGAAAAATAATTCGGATGAATAGCGGTCCCAGGATATATCAAGATCAAAGCAAACATACTTAAGATACGAACAACTTTATTACACATTTCATACTGCATAGTATCAAAGAACTTGAGGGGGACCGAGTACAGGAAGAAATACGAAAGAAAGAATCGACGATCGGGTTGCTACGACAATTTATTTCCGCTAATACATTACACGGCCGAATATCAGCTGTTAATCATTTATCGTCTCCATAATCGAGCCCACAAGTAAATCTCTCATAATAAAATCAAATTATTCCAAAAGTAATCGCATCTGTGCCAGATAACAACGATGATGATCCAGTAACTCTCTCTCAGCTCTTCTCCAATGATGGCCCCCTAGTTTCCTCGCTCTTCGTCAACTCTTATCCTTAGTCGGACTTCCACCCTTTAATCTCGACCTCCGGCTTGCTCTCGTGGATAATTTTCGCTTCCGACGAGGCTCTAGATGCGGCTTCCGCTTCGGCGGCGGCGACAGCCTCCGCGCTGGCCAGGAGGGCCTCGATTCGTCCCACGGCGTCGGCCTCTTTGTTCGCAGCTTTAGCCTCGAGGCGAACAGCGGCGGAAGCTTGAGAGGTGGCTACAGCCTGTGCACCTTGAGCCTTCTCGACGGCGTTTCTAGCTCGCGAGATGGCGATTTCCGCGGCAGCCGCGAGCTTGGTGGCCTCGGCTTCCTCTTTGGCGGCCATTTGAGCCTTGGCCAAGAGAATGGCAGCGGCTTTCTTGGCGATTTCCGCTTTGGCGGCAGCTTCGGCGGCAGCCTGGGCCTCGGCAGCCTGGGCTTTCTTCGCGATGATGGAGTCTGCGTTGGCCTTCACCTGGGCCTGAGCAGCAGCCTCTGCCGCGGATGCCGAAGCCTGTGCGGCCGCCTTTGCTGCAGCCGTCAGCTCCGCTGCTCTTCTTGCCGCGGATACCAGGGCTTCAGCGGCTTTCGCGGCATCCGTCAGTTTTCCGCGCGCGATCTCGCTCAGCTTGATCGCTTGCTCTCGCTTAGCTATCGCCAACAGCGTCGCTGCTTTTGCGCCGGCCTCGGCGTTCTCCGTGTCAGCAGCTTGCGAAGCCGCCGCCGAAGCTGCGGTTCTTGCCGCAGCGCTCAAGTCCACGTTCAATCCGACCGTTTCTCCTGCTCTGACCACGTTCAAGGCATTCTGCACCGAAACTCCGGACGCGTCTGACCCGTCGCCCACCAGCCGAGCTGAACCGATATGCACCGACTTCTCCAGGCCCTCGCTTTGATGGCCCACAACAACGCGGCCCTCGGCCAGCCCCCACACGAGCAGAGACGTCACGAGTATTGCTGGGATCTTCATGTTCGACGCAGCTTCGCTGATTGATGCCCAACGGGACGATCAACGCTGGTTATATACCGCCGTCGCAGTTGTCAAAACAACCGCTGTTATTCTTTCGAAGACTAACCTGCGAGATCTGATGCGTTTTAACCTGCTGAAATATTGTTACAACAGGGAGGGGGTCAGATTAGCTCGCCGGTTGGTTGCCGTTTATTTAGGTGTTCTGACTGGGGGAGTGTTTTCTTGTTTTTGGGACTGCTGCTGGTATTGACGGCTTTTAGGTGTTGGCTATTGGATGAGATTGAGTATTTGAAATTTATGATTGTATTATAGAGATATTTTGGCACACTGACGGGCACGGGCAGTAACGAGATCTATGGAGGTTTTCGAGTTTTTTTAGGTTTTCATTTGGAGATAACTTGGTAATTTAGAAATTTGAAAATATTTAGGTGCATGAAGACATATCATTTTTAAATTAAAATGTTTAGGAACTTAGGAACTTAACTTGGAAATGTGAGGATTTTATGGTATGAAAATTTTAAGTATGGATTGATCAAGCAGAGCTGAAGGGCACTAAAGTTCACGAGGGAACTTTTGCTGGCAATTAGATTCATGGATGTTTCAGATTTTATTAAATTTAGCGATACAGAAAAGTGATAATTTGGCAGTTTAGAAACCTGAAAATTGAGATATGTTTAGAAATATATGAATATCAATTCTTTAAATTAAGAAATCTAGAAATTGCAAATTTGGCTTAATGGAAATTTAGAAATGTGAAAATTTGGTAACATGGAAATTTAGAGTCGTGCAAACTTGACATTATAGAAATTTAGGAACGCCAAAATTTGTCAAAGTGCAAATTTAATAATTTGAAATTTGTGTAGTTTGAAAATCACATAACACATTTCTGACTTTGAACATAGTAGCTAACGTAGATACGGATTTAGCAGTAAACGGTACCAATAACATAAACCATAAAATAAAATTTCAAAAAAATTATAAAGATCAGGAAATTCCTATGACACCCCACCTTTCGCCAGTGCCTGTTAGACATAAAAGAACAACAACTTCATTGTGCAAAGTTTCTTTAAAAAAATTCCAAATGGTTTCGCAGCTTCATTTTCTGAACGTTTGACGAGTTTTCTTCTACAAACATGTATTGTCTGTACAGAAATTCACACTTATGTTTGATCAGTGAAGATCAACACATGAGTTCTGATATTTATAATAAGCCACGCGATAGTACATTGGATTTGATTAATTAATCAGAAGAATGTTTGTATAACAAGGAAGTTCATTTTACAAATAAAAGAAACACGTGTGAAAATAACGTAGGAGATGTATTCATTTTTGTAATGGTGTTGTTTTAACAACTCCAAGGTAGTACAACTTAATCGTAATCTTTCAATATTGAAACAGATGTGCTAGTGATAATTTAACGTAATCGGGTGATTTTTAACAATAATCTTCTGGGTTGGAAGATGTCACTGTTTTATTACATATTAATAAAGCGATTTGAATTTTTTTGATTAGTTTTATTATATTATTGCATAGTATTCTTCTTGTTGATTTTTGTAATAATTCTTAAGTCTAGTTCGCTTATATTATGTACAATTGATATACTAAATTACTACGACTTATTACTATAATAAATTACTATCGTATATTACTATAATAATTACTACAATTTCTTAGTATCGTAAATAAAACAACTACCTTAATTATAAAAGTACTTGTCACTTAACATTCACACGGATAATATAACATTCCAATTTTTAGTGAATAAAGTGTATAAACTATATGTGAATAATTATTCCTTTTCTATAAAATTAGTATGCTTGTATTTAGAAATTTAGGGTAGTAAAATGGTAGTTATCTGTGTTGTAATGAACTCCTGTAGTTGAAAGATAACTATCCAAACCCACAAATTACTTAATTAATATATTACTATTTAATAACTATTTAATAATTAATCTCGTTTGTCATTTATAATACAATTTATTAGTGATTCATCAAAGGCAATGTTTTTTTCTGCATTATATTTGACAGTCGATAAAAATCTATTTGATCTTTTTTATTTACTTAATTTAATTTAATTAATTTGTCTCCGCCATACAGGACAATAGTTAAAAGAGACATGGGAAATAAAGGAAAAGCATCATTCTATTTCCGACAATCTTTTATTTAATCTCCAAAACAAATATATGGCTGCGAACGATAGTCAGATATTACACAGTACCGGTGCGATATATCAAGAAGAAACGGGAGCCTCATAGAACAATATTCGTGAATGAGAGTACAATACTAACAGACGAACAGGCGACGCAAAGTAACAACACGACAGGACTTAGTACATGCTAAACCAATTTATTATCATCGTTACAACTTCTTACTATAGGCATCAATGACACGTTACTATTTCCTGTGAAATACCAAATGCATCCTACAACGCCTAAACAGCATTGTTCAAACAAATCTCGCATCTCCAGACTCATGCAGCTCCCTAAATGCGTCCCAGTTAAGCAGCCCAAGCGCTTGAGCTCTTGGAGAGTGACGACTTCAGACCCACGTGTTTCTGGTGGAGGTCAAGGTGGTCCTCTTTGATTTCCATCTTCTCGTTCGAGGATCCCCATCCCCCTTTGGGAGATGACCAACCCACTGGTTCGGGTGCCCATCCTTTCGGCGGGCTCACTTTCAGCGGTATCTTCTCGATCTTCGAGGCTTTATCGATATTGGCACCGATTATAGCCAGTTCGCTGTTCCTGGCGCTGGCCTTGGAAGCTTCCCGTGCTTTCATGGAAAGCGCAGCATCGATCTCCCTGCTCTTCTCGTCGATGGCGGCGATCAGTTGGGCAACCTCGCTCCTGGCTTCGGCTTCGGCGGCGCTCTTGGAACCAGCTCTGACGGCTACCTTCGCGGAAGCGAGGGCTGCAGCGGCTGCTCTAGCTTCCGCTTTCGCGGCTGCTGCAGCTCCGACCGCCATTTCAGCGGCCCTGTTGGCTTTCACTGCTGCCGCGGCTGCCGCACTGGCGGCTGCAGCTTCCTTGGCGGCGAGGAGCGCCTTCTCCTTGGCTTGCGCCGAAAGAGCAGCCTGTTGTCTGGCTGCCTTAACAGCTATCGCTACCTGTACAGCAGCCGTTGCTAAAGCTTCGGCCGATGTTCTGGCTCCGCTCGCTGCTTCCGCGGCTGCGGCTCTGGCTTGCGTGGCTGTCGCTTTGGCTTCGAGCTGAGAGTTGGACAACGCGTTAGCAGCTTCCTCGGCGGCTTTCGATTTGCCGGCCGCCTGCGATTGCAGGGTCGCGGACTTCTCACTGAGCTGCGCCGTCTCGGCGGACAAACCCCGAGCTTGGGCCGCGGCGTTGGCCGCTGCGGCTGCTTGGGCCGCAGCCTCTTTCTGGGAAGCTGCGGCTACTTCGCCGGCTCTAAGTCCCGACCTGGCTGACACTGCGGCGGATGCGGTCGCTGAGGCTGAACCCTTCCCGATTTCAATCAGCGGGATGCTTTTGCCATGACCAAGGCCATCGTTGGCGGACGCGGAACCCCAAACCAAGAGGCACGTTGCGAGCAGTGCTGGAATCTTCATCTTCGACGACGCTTCGCGGATTGATGATCGGCATCAGAACACGGACGGATTTATACCGTGGTAGACAGTTGTGCAAACATTATCCACGTGGGTCGTTGGGGTTTTATTGAAAATATTGTTTCAGGAATCGTGCTCGACGCGGAGAGCCGTGTTTTGTTAAGGGGCGGACGGGTATGCCGAGGTGAATCGGGAATTGATTAGGTTTACCTTTGCGTTTTTAACGAGGTTTGTATACTGCTCTCGGGCACTTTGTTGTAGCGGGCGTGAGGACGATCACGTGTCGATGCGAACGTTGCCGATTGATGCGGTGACCGGGACTTTTGTTCAGGGTGGTGGGTGAGACGTACACTTCGGTAGTAGTGGCAATGGTCTAAGGGTTGTAAGGATTTTTACAAATTTGATAATTTAGGATTTGTAATCTTGAAGATTTCAAATTTGGGAATTTCTAAATTTGGGAAGTCGGGGATATAGGAATTTGAAAATTGATACTGTAACCTTTTGAAAATATGCAAGTTCGCAAAATAGAAGATTTTCTACATCTTACAATCCTGACGCTACGCAGAGAAATCCAGCTCCTAAAACTACTGGACTTATCTCACTCTAGATAAAATAATTCCACAAATGTACGTGCGCATACTGTGTTTATATATTTAGTAGTATGTCTGGGCACCTTTTGTGCGATGGAGAAAGAACACTTCCTTTAAAATTCAATTAAGATAAGAGGTCCGACTTAAAACAGTAGAATAATTTCATATATGATGATCATGGAAGTAGAATTGCGTTATCATACATTTAACTGTTATTGAACATCGCTAATAGATTACGTTACTTAGATGACTCTACGGGTATTTGAACCTTAGAAAATAGATGTATAGCGTTATTGGGACCTGAAAATATAGGAATCTAGAAATGTAGAAATTTAGGGATACAGAGATAGAGATACAGGAATCTAGGGATACATAGATCCAGGAGATATTTCTAGAAATACAGAAATCTGAAGATATTTAGATCTGAGAATATCAAGATCTAGTTTCTCACACATTTCGTATTTATAATATAGACATAGAAATTCAATAATATAACGATGAAAAGTTACATGGATATGAGGATATAGGGATAAATTTAAAAGCATATAATATAATATATGAACATACATTAACTATTATATATTTCCTGATTTACCATACTAGGTTAACGAACAAAAATAGGCCATATCTTTCGACAAATAATTTTATTGATCAACTTTGACAATGCCATAATACACAATTTTCTTCGCTACTAAAAGAATCCAAAACATCAGATACAAATTCTGCAATATATACCCTCCCCTTGTCCGCAAGCAAAATCATTGCAGTTAAAGAAAAGCTCCCGATTAAAATGACCAAATCAAAGGACCCAAGGGAAACGGAAAAAAAAAAAACATCTCCAATGCTACAATTCTATATTTCAAACTTCTCTTTCGATCATATGGTATCTTCCCATATGATGATCACATGGTATCTTCCCAGTATTACTACAGATGCTTCCATTTTCCGTTGACCGCATTGTGCAACGCTTTCGCCTGCGCCAAATTGGACCCAGCAGTCATCGCCAGTCCAACGATGACACCATCTCCGACAGCGTTCGCCGCCGAAGCTCTAGCCGCAGCTTCCGCCTCGATGATGGAAGCTTGCACGTCCGACCTGGCCCAAGCAGACATTACGTTTCTGGTCAGCATGCCGTTCTCCGCCGCCGCGTTCTCCGCCTGATCGGCTGCAGCTTTCTGCGCAGCGTTCGCATTCTTAGCAAGCTTGCTGGTGATCGCTTGCAGCTTTTGTAGCTCGATGGTCGCAGCAGACGCGGCTGCAGCAGCGCTCGCGGCCGTAGCCGACGTTATTTTCGCTTTGATCGCTATGTTCTTCGAAATGGCGGCCCTGTGAATCGAGTATTCGATGGCCGCTAGTTCGCCGGCCGCAGCTTTCACCACCTCTATGGCCATAGCCGAAGCCTCTGCCTGCGCAGCGGTCGCAGCTTTCGCGGAGATTTCTGCTTGTTTCAAAGAGATACTCAAAGCGGAGATGGCGGCTTCAGCCTTGCAGGACGCTTCGGATACGGTGATGCCAGCTTCTAGGGTGATTTTAGCTTTCTTGCTAGCTCTTGCTTGAGCAGCAGCGGCAATTCTGAGCGCCTTGATGGCTTTCTGCTCCGCCGCGCTTGCAGCTGCAGCAGCCTCGGCCGCTATCTTCTCCTTTTTCCATATCTTTTCTTTGATTACCGTCTCCTCCTTCTGGATGGCTCGCTTCACGATGTTCACGACGTTCGACTGAAGCTTCCATCGAGCCTCCGCCTCGAGTTTCGCTTTGACTTTTGTTCGCTCAACCTCCTCGGACTTGGCCTCGATCTCCTTGTGCAATACGACGAGAGCACGCTCTTCCGCCGCCTTCTTCGCCTCCGCTCTTGCTCGAGCTTTCGCTTCCGATTCAGCTTTCTCCTCGGCACGCTTCAATTCTCTCTGCTGCTCCTTCAACTTCCGCCGCACTTCCTCCACCTCTTTCTCCGCTCTCGATCGGGCAATCGACTCCTCGCGAACGCGGGCCTCCGCTCGAGCTTTCTGCTCCTTCAGGTTCTTTATCTCCCAGCTGGAACTGGAGGACTTCGAACCGCTGCTCGAGCTGCTTTTCGTTATAATCACCTTCTTGCCCGTCTCTTCATCTTTCACGTCCACCTTCGAGATGTCCAAATCTTTGAGAATGGATTTCCCGCTACTCAATTTTACATCTTTGCCCGATTTCTTCACCTCCGATTCTTTTCTGATGTCTATCGACGCCGACTCGGCCTTTCTGGAAGAAGAAGAAGAAGAAGAAGAAGACGAGATACTGGCGGTGGACGACTCCGATTTTATGCTTCGCTTCTCTATCGCAGCATCGCCCAACAGGCTCAAGGAACTCGAAGATAACTCATCTTCGGCGAGTAGACTGCTCGCGCGCACGGACTCTTGATTTATCAGAGCCCAAGTGACGAAACATACGACGAATATCTTCATCGTCGATGGAGCAACGTGCATTGATCGCGGGATGCACGATTCGTCAATTATATACCGTGACGAACAGTTGTAATAACACCGCTGTTTTCCAACGACCGACGCAAGGGGTCGTCTGACTGCGAAAATAGGAAGCTCTGCATCTTCTTCGACATTCTCTTCCCAACTTCCAACTTTATTCGTTTATCGATCGTGGAAAATAAAAGCAGGAATTTCTGTTCGAAAATTTTTTGATGAAAAATGAAAGGATTTTTTGTATGTAGCAAGGAAAGGATCTTAATGAAAAAGGTAAATGAGAATTTTACAGAGGAGGGAAATGAAAGGATTTCTTTTATAAAAGGTTTTTATTATACATCGAGTTTTGTGATTCGGGTTAGTATTTTGTTACGCGTGTTCAAGATCGTTCCTCTATTTTATTGAAACAAAGGAACAGGTCTTGTGCCGCGATTACTGTTATTCGAAAAAGTGGGTCGACAGAGAACAATTCGCAGCTCGTAGCCTGAAGAGTTCTGGAACGGACACCTCTTCGTGTTTTATCATATACTGTCTCGATGTCTGGCACTTCCTTAAATAAAGCTCCGTGTAATAACAACGTTGCAGACAGTCTCACCCCACTACCCGACGGTTTTTTCAAAATGTATTGTTTTTTCTGTTCGCCGAGCCTGGTTGCAATTGTATTTTTTTGTCTTATTTCCTTGCCTCAGCATTCCGCCATCGTATCACGTTCGATCTTTCAGATTTTTCCAACATGAACATTTTTTATGCTAAATGAAAAATATTATGAACAGAAGGTAACACAGAAGATATCTTACAAGGTTTAATAAATTTTTTTAATGTTACTAATTTTACAATTTTGTAAATGCACTGATTTATAATTTTATACAATTGATTCAAACGTGTTTTTATGAACGTTACAAATATTGTTTACTAGGATATTTATGTAACAGAACGTGGATCCATATTTTTTGTACAGAAGATATTCTATCGATCTCGAATTTTACTAAAAATTAAAAAAACTAAAAAGAACCGTAATCCTTCCGGACCCATCACTTATATACGTTCACGCTGTTTATATTTTACCTTCGAGGAGTGGGAGTTCTTTTGATCGAACGAGTTCGATTTGCATTGGTAAAAATTATTCGAAATATTTTAGTAAAACTACGTCTAATACTGACCTTCAATTTTCACTGTACGTTGTCAATATTTCAGGACTCTTAATATTTATCGACAGTGCTAAGATATTGACAATATTGCATAGGCAGTAATAAAATATTGTGTTGATAATACTAAAATAGTATTTACTAGTAACAACATACAAAAAGTTGGTACTCCAACACTAACGTTTACCGCCAAATACAAACAAATCGCCTTGACTCGTCCTCCATTTGTCTCGGGACATACTGCATAATTTTCGTTCTTTTCGAGGAGACAAAATGTTACGAATGCTCTGAATCACCATAACGATCGACACGTGGTTAAAGCGATGTTTTAAATCCGGAATGTCAGGTTCAACTTAAGTTGCAACCAGTTGTCTGCTTGGTAACATCGAACGAAAGGTCTCGGAGTATTCCAGGAAAGGTGGAGGCCAACGTATCGACTGTTATGGGGGTCACCGGTGACCAACGGTACGAATTTTAATTCGAAGCAGCAATTAAAAAAACGATGCAAAAAAGAACATCTGGAATTCTACCAAAACTACTGCCGTATTTCGAAATAACTTCGAAGCTTAAATATAATTTTGTATCTAAGCATTTCCGCGTCTACTCATTCTCTCAAAGTGACACTGAAGTCATATAAGAGCACCCAAAAGTTATAAACTATCTAGTTATTACAACACGTCAATTACTATTATTGTATTTCATTTGTATCTACAAATTTCCCAATGTCGTTCAGTCCCTATGTATTTTGCAGTGCGTCTGCTGATATCAGAAACGATAAACAGAAGGTCACTCTTTGTTCCTTTCAGTTTACCGTCATTTCTTGCAAACGGAAAACATTATTTTTAGCAGTTTGACGTGTATCGTTAAAAAAATTTTACAGAAATGAAAAACTGTCGATTATTTACTATTCATCATAGTAAACTACATATTTCTTTGAAACATTTCTAAAGAATTTCATTTTTATAAAACTTGTCAATAGAGTGACATATAAAACAGATCGGTAAACTTAATAAACTACGTTGCATACATTGATAGATTAATATTTACTTCTATAAATTAATATAATAATTCTTCAATGTTTATATAATTAATATAACACACATCGACAACGATTATGACAATCTGTTAATATCTGCTTCTCAATATCCCAAACTATTAAAAAACAACTCGTTGAGACATTAAATTGCATGAAATCATTGACACAAAAAATCCCCATAAATCCAAGAATCCGTGGGCTATAAATTCCCTTTCACCGATACGAAACGTTAGTTATATGTTAAGCGTAGTAACATTGCCAGGATGAAAAATTCGTCCGAGTATGCGAGCACCTGTGCGGGTGCAATTTAACTAGATCGGAACATTGCTCGTGTATGCAACAATGCAACGATATCCGGTTACCGGCTTCTGTAAAAATTACATTAACCGCATATCCGGTACAAAGTCACATTTGTTCTTTGCTAGCGCAAATTATTTTAATCTGGTCGTTTGATTTCCGCAATTTTTATAAAGCCGGATCTACGTACTTTTACCAGCGAACGCGCAAACGGGTTATAAACTGCGTAAAAACAAAAACAAGGCTGTATGAATATAATTTTGAGATCAGGTTTGAAAATTTATCTCATCTTTTTTTGTTAGTTGTGCAACGTTGATAGTGCAATTTTTGTTTATTGCACGCTTCTTTTTAATGCATCTGTAATCTTTGAGTTCTTTCTTCTATTTTCTTATCTATTGAGATAAGAATTTGCTGACATTGATGTTATAGCAAATGTGCAGGACTAAAATGCATTTCTAAAGTATATTTCTAAACTTCTACATTTGTCAATAATAATCTTGAAGTTTCTATATTCTTCAATTTTTAATGTCAATCAAAATGAAAAATATGAAATTTGAATTTTAAAATTTTAATGTTAACAAAATATAGACAGACAAGCAAAAAATAAGGAAAGTGCAAAAGAAAAGCATGAAATATTTTTTAAAAATTGCAATAAAATAAAATCATGTAATCAGATTGTATAAATTTTCTACAAATAATGACAAATATTTTGTTTATTTTAATCAAGAATGAAACTCTGTGTGCGTTACCTCTGTTGTCATACTTGATAAACATTGAATAAACATGTAAATATTATATAACAACGTAAATTCGATGAACTGCTAGATAAACTAGTAACCGCTACGGTGTAAAATTGGAAAGTTTATTCTAGAATGTTCTCGAGTAGAGAGAAATGAAATCAGCAAAATTTAGTGCCGTGTAAATATTACAATCTTACACTATGTTTCTATATCGACTTCTTGTTTCCGTGAATTCACGTAAGGTGGTAAACCGTTAGAAATCAGTCATACATGATTTAGTTTCACCTTGGCAATAAAAATCGGTATTATCGACAATTTTATAAATCATTAATGGAAATATTCTACATAACATTTGTATGAAATTGTTAACAATTGTCGATGTTGAAATGACCATGTTTATGGTACACGATAATAAATTAGATAAAAGGTGTAAGGGAGTTTTAATCTCATACTTCAATTTTATATTTTAAATTCTTGTAGTTCTGGTAATTTGTGTGATTAGTAATAGTTTATAATTAATACTCACCAATGGTACCATTTATAATATTTAATAATATTATTAGTTATTGATACCAGTGGTACTTTTGTTAGTTTATATTTACTAATTAATAAAAATTAATTACCGAGTGACTAATTACTGGTACCACTCGAATCTCTAATTTGACAAATATCTAAAATCTTTCTCCGAACATCATCAACTAATTACAAATTATATAATTGCATCTTCGCTACAATCCCACGCTAAATTAGTCGAAAATATTTCTCAGACCGCAACTTTCTTCTCGATAAATCTAAACAATTCTGCGGTTATCTTCCAATCAAACTTTCAACTATTTAACAAAAATTTTTATAGTAATAATTGAGGATCGGTAATCGAAGCGTTAATCAACGGAAAGCGTTTGTTGCATAGGTGATCGTTGTGCCAGTTAAACACTATCTTAAACGATATCTCGTTACATATCGGATACGATCTTATCATTGCCGTTTAACTTAAGAAACTAGGACAACGTCTAGATATAATCTAGCCGGACGTGTCGTCAAAAAATGTCCCGACGCTCGAGATTTCACGTGTTGTTTCTCGTTTTACACGCTCGCATACGTACGCGTGGTCGTCGATCGTGAAAAGGTGAAAGCAGATCGCGTGGAATAATCCTTGAATAGTCACGATCATTTTTTTCTCTCCCTGTTTTCTTTTCCATTCGTCCCTAGACACAAAGGCGCCGCGTGAAATCACCGGCAAGAAAACCGATTTTGCAATCGGTCGCGCGTTAGAATCTGACACGCGTTCGTCGATTCTTCCTAATACGCGTTGCACATTTCAATCGAACAGGAATTGCGAACTACGAATATCATATTCGACACTTCGAATCTTGAACCATGATTTCTTTTGTCAAGACTTCGTTTCTATCATTCAAAGTGCAACTCTTTTGGTATCCATTTAATTTCGAACAGAGATCAATTCTTAAAATATTGTTGAGAGCATTTGTATTTTATTAAATAATATACCGAACGTATCGACTTTTAGAAAATTGTTATTGTCTCTAACCGAGGTAGATTTTGTAACATCAAACATAGAATCGCCGAGACCGCCATGTTGGATCACCATACAGTTTTATTTGCCTAAGTAGATTTCTGTAAAAATTCATGAATGATTTATTCATTAAACGATTAAAATTTAAGTGACACCGTCGGTAGTTAAAAGCTAAATTTCGTTTAAATTTAATTATTTTCAGGTTTGAAGTTGAAATAAAATGCAAACTATCTTTGGTATAATTTATTTGGTATAACAGTTAAAAATAAGATAACTTTGGCGTGTATTTATCGAGAAAACTTCACTTGTATATGTTTATTTAATATCCACCTGTAAGAACGAAAATATTTCTACAACTGAAGGAACATTATGTCACGAGATATAAAAAGTACAATATTTTTGTAAGTGTTGTACGAACTCGAAAAGAAAACCAACAAAAGTGCACATATTTATCGACCGAGATAATTATACCGAATGGTTAAAAATTGTTAAAACATTACATCGGAAACGTTGTGTTGATTGCGTTAATTAATATGTTCGCTGCGAACGTTTCGGATTCTTATCAGCAACAATATTAATTTTAATTTCTGGTATTAATATTGATATTTAGTTGGTGCCAGTTAATTTGAATGACGCCATATTGGTACCTCAGTTCTTTGATTGCAATCTTGCTGACATTGCATTAATGTAAAATAATGTGAAATTAACGTAAAAAATATTTATTGTAGTAAAAACGAAGTACAATGGATAGAAGAAAGAATACAGACATTATCACATTAGTTCTTTGTATTAGTTATTAGTCATTGGTGATTTTTCATCAAATAAAAGACAGAACATTACAATGTATTGCAAATGTATAAAATAGAAAAAAACAATTACTGTAAAAGATATTTCACATAAAAATTAATTCAAGATAAACTAAAATTATCACATAATCCAAAGAAACAATTTTATCTTATCTATCATTTTGTTCACACATTTTACGAACAAGTATAAATACATATAGTACTTGATAATTACTAGAACAATTAATAAATAAACTCACTACAAACTGAAATACTGTTTCTTTATTATAAAATAAAAAATGTTCTAAAGACTTGTTCACATCGGTGTACCCCGCGTTTGTATTCAAGTAATTTATTGTCGAATCGATGAAAGGTTGCTGATTTGTTAAGATTGCTTCTGTGTACAAATGCGTTGTAAGAACCCACTTTACTGCGATTCAATTGCGCTAACTGTCCAGCTAAAATGGTGCCAATCCTCTTCCGGTTTACCTTCTCTCACATTACTCTTTTCACCAGAGACAAAACTCAATAATGCATTTGCTACTGTTGCAACTTACTCGTTATTTCACGGAACTTGTGAAACCGTTATAAAATTATTAACAGTAAGTTAAATTTAAAACAAACGATGTACAATTATTAGAGATAGAATGGTGGACGAAATAAAATCGAATGAATAAAAATTGGTACATGACTAAAAAATAAAAATAGAATTCAATGAATGAATAAATAAAAATTTTCCTACAACTGAATAGAATGAAAATGAAATGCAACGACGAAGTCGAAATGGAGGTACCAGAAATTTAAATATTTTAATGTTGCCAATGTTGCAACGGAAGATTTCTCTTCGTCCAGACACGCCTTGTATATTCGTTCGATGAGAAAAAAGCATATGCAAATACGTTGAAGTGACTTTTCATGGAATTCTATGAATGACAAATCAGACTTTCCCACGGGACAAACGTTCTTCCGTGCTTCAATGTCAAGACGCATAAGAATGAATAAATCTTGCGTTCCATTTTTTTCCTTTTAGCAAGGACACTACAATTGCATGAATCAGTTCGTTTATAATAAAAAAACAGTCCTCGTAGATGCTCACTGTTACTTGTAATCAATTTACCTTGGTAATCATTGTTATGATAGCCGTGACTTTAGAATGCAACATTTTACGTCATCATTCCACTTGATTAATTCCATTATTAAAATTTGATCATTTTGTATTCTTAGTAGTCTCTGTTTTGATATTTCCGAATTTACCAACTTTCAAATTTCGTAATTTAGTAAGTTGAATTTGAAGAAATTGAAAGTAGATATCCCCTGCAATTTTTAGTTACTTTTAAAATTAAGTAGTAGTTATCTCTTTCATTTTGGAGCAGTAAAAATTATGAAAATTATTCCAACAAAAACAAATGAATCATTCCTATAATGAGAAGTTTCGTAAGAAGCACGTTTGCACAAGCATTCTTTTTCGCAAAAACAGTTTAGTCATTAAGTTTGATCAAAGGGTTTAATGTACCATATCTCCATCGGCCAAAAAGAAGTAAAAAAGAACCATCGGTAATATTAGAGAGCACCGTATCCATTCTGTTGAAACAGAGATAACGTAGTGTCGAAAGAACACATTGTTCAGTTAAAATGAATCCTCTGATGGACAATTAAGGGGCAGGATCCGTAACTGCAACGTTAGCTTTCTGACCACCAATCAGGTACCTTGTAATCATGTAACTTGCCCTTGGCATAATTTCGGATTCTATTATTATTTCATTGTTAGGTACTGAGAAACTTCTCAAGTTACTCGTTACAGGGACAATTAATAGTATCGTAATGGACATGAACCTGTGTTTAATACTTTCTTGTCATTTACGACCAGATAATTAGCAACGACTTCCACGTTAATGCCACGTCAGTAAAACACGCATCGAAAATGATTAATTTATTCAAATAACATAGTCAAACCCATAACCCTAAATTCCCAAATTTCCGACATTACCTATAAAGGGGTTATCTATGGATTGGCGAAAAAGTTACGTCGTTTTTTACGAATATTCGATTACACATCTTACATGTGTAACCAAAATTGTAGTATACAACATATTAATTGTTTTTTCAATGTATAAGAAGAATTATTATTGATCAGGAATTTCACTCAATCATGAGTGACAAGAACTATATAACTTTTTGACCAATTTAATATTTAGATGTAGTATCTTTCTCACAAAAAAGAAAAAGAAGCATGAAGTACTTCCTTTGGAAAGCATTATAAAGATATATAGAAAATTCTGAATTAATAGGAGCTGTGAAATATTAATTAGAAACTGATCAGTGTTAATCATATCATGTTTCTGGTGAAAGTTACTTTTACCTAATGGCTATTTAATACTGATTAAGACAGGAAGACATTTTATCACCCATGAAAAACAAGACAACTGCGTATTTCAATGAATATATACATATATTATTTTACATCCTAAATACATATTATCATAATTACTTTTCAATGTGTAAATGTTAATTCTAGATTCCCTTAAGAGTACAAATTGAATACATACAAGCTCGAATAGCAACCTAAAGCTAACATGTTTTTATACATATGTATTAGAAATAAAGATAGAATGCTAAATTATGAACAGAAACATTATTGGGTAACTACATACAAGATAAATTATGAGAATTCTATAATATAGCTTTTATATATATCATTAACTACAGTGTGTTCCCACATAGGAATCTTTAATACATAATATACAGAATAAGTGTAAATTATTGAAATTGATAAATGTGTAAGCTTTATACAAGACAACAATATCCGAGTAGAAATAATGTTTTCATATCGATGTGAGACCTATTACATTTTGCTTACTAATAATAGTAAAACTCGATTTAAAAATTATTCTTCATTATGATAATAAATCTCCATCTGAGTACCAATTTTTTATTTAATACAGTCCTATCTCTCAATGCAACATTTACATAAAATAAAAATACGTTAAGTCAATTAAACTCTAACTTGAATTTAAGTAGTGAACTACAAATTTTGTGTCCCAATTTTGGGATTAGAATAAGTAATCTTTCAAACGAAAAGAACTTAATAAACATTTTCAATGTGTATACATGTTTCAAAACATGTTAATATTTTTACATAAAACTCCACTTTGCAATTTTTATCACGATCTGTAAAAAGTAAAATAAGTGGACATTTTTGTTTTTATTAATATTATAACGTTCAAAGCATAGTAAATGTAGTTATTAAAAATTTGCATACCTATACTTTGTTAAAAACCATTTTTAGTGATGCTAACAATTAAAAATATGTATGCATCTTGATAAACTAAAATTAACAATTAATGTCCATTTACTTAAACCTTTTACATTGCAATGCAAATACAAAGGATGATACGAACGCGTATAATTTCAAGAGTACGATTTACATTCGCGTATTTAAAAAATGCATATATTTCGTAATTTTGTTACCTAAAATGCGGTAAAAAGATTTTGGTACCATTACAAAATATTAGTTACATGGAGAAGAGATAGTGACATATATCGCAAAAGAAAAATATGGATAATGAGTGCTTTCCAATATCTAACAAAGAACATTTGTAGTATACATTTAGTGACTAGTGTTTTATTCAAATACGTTGTCTATAATTTATGCTGTATGTAAATTCATATAATTTAATTAAAATATATATATACATGCATTATTTACACACATATATATGTATATGTTTCCTTAGGTAACAAACGTATTTAAATTTTTGTTCGTATCACTTTCAAAGAAAACATGTCTGAAATATACAGAGAAAATATTTCCTTATTGAACTTAAATTTTTGTCTTTTTTTTTATAAATATTTTCATATGTAAAACAGTACTTTGAACTAACTTAGGTAATATACCATGAAATTTCCAATTTCCTTTTGCTTTTATAATGAATCATTATAAATATTGTTCATATAATTATCTTTATTCAAATTGAAATAGATACTTTGGTATTTTAAAACTGTATCACCTAATACAACCCACCGAATTTATAAACCTTAGTGTACTTGTAAATAGAATTATAAATATAGTAGGCAAGATAAGAAGACCTAAAATTTATACTTTTATAAATTTTTAGTGAAAATAAATATATGGTGGTCATCATTCAATACTACAAAGTAATTTGAAAATTTTAATTTTCCTACTATAAACAATATTGAATTTAAAGCAAAATGCTCTATGCTATTCATTCACAGCCTATTTTGTCAATGTGGAAGACTTATTATGCATATTTTCTTCCACGATAATACATCACTTCTTCTCCTATCCTATATGTTTCAGGTTTTGGTGATAGAGTTACCTTGACTGTACAATGAATAAAAATTTCATTCAATACATGCAAATCGTTCTTGCCAAATATGAGTCCTGTGTTGTACAGTTAAAACTGGATTAAGAACACGTTCTATACAATTTATGCGGCCTTTGAATCTCTCTCTATCTCTAACCATCTGTTCCCATGGACCTTTACGAGCTGCGCGATACGCATAATCCCAGTGTACCATTATGTGAACAACTGGATTTAAATTAAATTTTACCTACAGCAAAATCTTAATTATTTATCAATTCAAAATAAAAATAAGAGGTTTTAAAAAGTAGCTAATTACCTTAGGAGTAGGAAACAAGAATTCTTTATCTGTACATATATCTTCATCTTCGCTTATTTGGTCTGTATCGCTGTCTTCCGTGTCCTCAAAGTCACTATCGTGAATTTCTTCGGAACCAGTTTCAAAGACTATGCAGTAACTGTCTTCTGAATCAATAGAACTTTCTGATATTAAACGTGGCCGAAATGTATTTTGTCGAAAATTGTATCCATTGTCAATAATATCCTGATCAAAGGTATTTGCTTTGTTTGTGCACTCAGGTATAAATCTCATTTTTGTAGGTAATTTACACATTCTTTGATCAACATTTCTACGCGTTTTCGACTTCTGAGCTTTCTTAGGTTGTACGTCGGCAAATGTAAATGTTGCTGGATGAATTGCTTCCTTCATAACATACTGCATGGAATCTAATCCATCTACTGTATCTTCATCAAAATTAAAACAGTTTTCCAATTCATTGTTTTCATTTGTTTCATATGTTTCCAGTTCTTCCCAATTCTTTAAATCATTTTCTATAGTTAATTTGAGATCATGTTTAGTGCGTTCCTTTCTGTGTCGTGTTTGACTTACTCCAGAACGTCGAAGCTGTGACTTAGCCCGTCCTCTACCTCTGCCTTTCGCTATAGTATTTAATTTTCTTCTTTGCTTTGGTGAACATGATCGTTTTGTTAATAGATCGGATTCATCCGAATCTATTCTACACAATCGATCTGTTACACTACAAAATTTTTCCCACATATTTATTAAATTTGATTTTGTTGTTTGAGGAACTGACTGTGGTTTTTCAATATTGGAACTAGATGTTGAAAAAGTAGTATCCTTGTTTGTGAATATATTATCCGCATCAATAGTAACAAAATCAGAAAACTGTTCGTTATTATTAATACTACTATCATGAATATTTTCGCAATTATAATCAATAGCGTTGTCATTTGTTTTATGTCTATTTGTATCAGAATAAATATATTTGAACAATTCGTCTTGTCCTCCCATATCTGTACTTTGAAATGGTAGCAAGCAATTAGATTTAGTTGTGTTATTTACAACATTCTCCTTCATGAATGATTCTCTCTCACCACACTTTTTCACATTCCTATTTTCATTATCAATACATTTATAATCGAATCCTATACTATCTTTTGCATCTTCATTAAAAATTCTATCTACGTAAGATTTCTTTTCATCATGTACATCACGATGAATACTTTCAAAAATGTTTAAAGATTCTTTCATTTGGGTATTACAAATATATACATTATCGTTATTTAATAATTCCTTTTTAGATGTCAAATTTTTATAAAATTCAGATGAAATTATACCTTCATTGTGCACAACTGTTACGGACAATGGATAATTGGTATTTGTTATAAAGGAAAAGGGAACTCTAGAGAATCGTTCCCATATAACATTAAAAACACTCCAGACATTGTGGAACATATTGTCCTTTTTTGGATTGGACATGTTTGTTTTACTATTTAATGTATCGTTCATTGAATACATTTCTTCTACTGTTGATTTTCCAAATAAACTTTGTATAGAATTGAAATCTTACAGGAGAACAAAAAAGATTGTTAAATAACGAACACTGAATTTGAAACACCAATCTATGTTTGTAATAGGCCACATATTTTCAAATATATACCTTTCTTAATAAATTGGTACTCCTTTACCACTTCTTTTACTTCTCAGAAATGTTCTCTGTTTCACTGTGAAAAAAAATTAAATATATTTAAAATATCTCAATACTTTACTTCGTAATAAAAAACATTTAGTCATTAATAACAAGTAAAAATTCCTGGAATGTACATTCATATTATAATATACCTTCTCTGTACTAAAATAACTCTTATTCATTTTTCTTTTAAATATTGATCATTTTTTTTTCTATTTTGAAGGGAATTTTTGATACATTATAATATTGGAATTCCATATTTTAATATCTGTATAAATTTAAAATTAAATATATGAATCATATTGGATTCTATAGTATCCACTTATGAATCGATACAACGTTTACTATCATAATGCGAATAATCAAGGATTTATCGCGTACATTCCAGAGAACGACATATACAGTTAATACAGAAATCATAAAGTAACGAAACAAATGCAAAATAATATTTTGAATGTTAAATTTATCGTTATAGTATTGCTATCTTTTATAATAAACGTCTAACTGATAATTTGTACTGCATACATACAACAAAGATAGCCTCCACAACCGTGACAACTACAATCACGTAGGAATTTTTCCTTACAATATGACAATTGTTTTCTTGCTGTACCACACTTTTTATCTTTAAACAGAGGATTTTTGATCAATTCTGTTATTTCGGATACAGTAATTTGCTTTGATTCTTCGGTAATTTCGTAAGATTCCATTGTAATATCACTCGTTATCAGATCACACATTTTGACGAAACTGTTAAGCGGCCATTTTCAACTAGAAGATACTCAAACTGTTTGTAACTTGTAAATAGAGGCGCTGCTGTGAACACGATTTGTATACTATACTATATTATATTTTATTCGACGGAAAATTGTAAAATAATTTTTTGTAATTACTTATAATGAAGATGCAATATTATTTTAATGAAAACGTATTGTATTTTATATATTTAAAAAAATATATGTTTTAAAAAAAGAACTAATGCAATTTGATTATAAAAACAATATTTGAATATTCAAGGACATGTATAGTAAAATTATGTAATTTTGCAATAACGTTCCACTTCTAATGAACTGATTCATAACTTAACTGACGAAATCTTAGTCACTTTTGCGAAAATCCTTTCACTTTCATATTTCATGCAAATTATGAACTAGATATATTTATTTGATGTAAACAGTTTTAACAAATCTGATAACAAGTTTTTATACCCAACAAGTAAATACAGTGCCATATACAATTTATACGATAGCTAATTACCTATTATTAAAAATACTTCTTTAACTAATTAATGTTTTAATGCATTTCCATGAATGTAACAAATTTATAATTGTAATTTATTTTACATTAAATGCATACAGTACATAAAAAATAACAGAACATGTATAATTTACTATCCTGAAATATGAATTGTTTACAAGTACTGCACCCCGATACCAAACTGGAATTGTCGTAATACGTCACTTCTAAGGAATAATAATGGCATAATAAAATTCAATTCAACTCTGGCTATATTTCCAAGTTTCATCGCAATACCCCCACCCGCTGAACAACGAACATTCTCCGTAAAAATTTTCATGTTGTCCTTATAATTGTCATCTGAAAATAACGAGATATCATTTAGTTTCGTATAATGGCGAAAAATATTCACCCAACAGTTCTATTGGTAAAAAAAATCAAAACTTTAATTGTGAAAAGCTTCGTACCAAATTTGAATGTAAAATTCGATACATTTCCACCGTTGATAAAACCGTGTAACTTGAATAAGTCACCGAATCCATTACGACCAGGCCTAAATGGCAGTGGTGTATATAAATGAAGCGCGACAGCCCAATACGCATCGCCTCCAATTGAATAACCATCGTCTCGTGGTCCACAACCTCTCATTTCAAATCCTCTAAGATTCAATGGACCACCCAAAAAATATTGATCAGCAATATTTACTTTCATTTCATTATTGATTCCTCTAAGCAATCCAGATTGAAGACCCAGTTGAAATGTCTAAATATTAAAGTTTTTATAATAAAAAGTTATAAAGAAATGATATCAGTTGAAAATTTGACCGTAAGTTGAAAGATACTTACAAAATATTCATGTGGTGTCCAATTAGTTTGCATAATAAGTTCGTTTTTAACGAATCCAATATCACCGCCAAGACCAGCTACTTCTGTTGAAAACTGTACAAAACTACCGGCAGTTGGAAATAATAATGAGTCCCTTTTATCGATACAGCAAATATGCCGCAAAGCGGATTTTAAATTTGGGCCGCACTGTTCTCGAACACGAAACGATGTTTGTTTGGAAGAAACAATTTCTCTATAATTAGCTTCATACTGCAAATTATGCTTCAGTATACCTGCACCATCTGGATTGAGTGCAAGGTCTAATAAAAGGCCTCTATCATATTGATTAAAACCAGACCATGGAAATCTATTGAATGTGTTAAATACACTAGTACTTAATCTGTAGCAGAAAACAATTTAAAAAATAGGAAATATATTTAATTTCATAATTGATATTAATGTTTTAATTCTTAAATAGGAATGGTCTTACATACACTGTATGAAGCCAACTATTTACAAATGGCTTAACAAGAGATACGCTTATATTGGTGGAACTTTTAGAACCATAAGAGTATTCCATTTGCAATTGTTCTCCCCTTCCACACAAATTCGGTGCTTTCGCTTGAATAATAACGGAACCTTCGTTATTTCCAACCATGGTATTAATCCCACCTGTGAGGCGTCTCATTTCATGAACAGAAAAGGTGACCTGAAACAGAATACAACTTAAGATTTCTCTCAGGAATAGACATCAAGTTTTAAACGGGTGATTTATCAATGAACTGAAAATAATTAAATCTGAGAAATTACTTATTTTCTGTTGAATTATTGTGTAATTATATAGACCCACTTCAACGCCTTCTGGGGTAGCATCAGGACCTTGACTGGTATCAATGAAAATTCCAATATTTTTGAAACATCCTAAAGACCGTAGTTTTTCTTTAACTCTGGAGGCACGTAAAAGAACTTCGTAAAAATCCTTAGCTTTGAATAGTTCAGTAACTTGTGACTTTATTATATCATCCTTTGTCCTACCAAGCCCATCCACATGTACTTTATCAACTGTTACCTAGTTTATTAAATATTAGTGTTTAATTAATTTACAATTATTGCACATAAATTAAAGTTTTAATATATAAGTAACAAACATACTTTTATAGCATGTAAGTCAATATGTTCTTCTTTTGTTGTATCAAATAAATTCAGTTTTCTACGAGAATTTGGTGACTAAAAATAAAAATTTTCAAGTTATTAATATTCTTCAAATGATAAGCAATGTATAAAAGTTTTGTATCAAGAAACATAAATTAAGGTTTAGTTTAAAATCCAGAGAATATTACTTACAAGATTACTTCCCTTGAAATTCTGTTTTTCACTACTTTCACTGGAAGTTTCATTCATGTTTCCAGGTATCTTTGATTCCTAAAATGAAAGAGCATGTATGATATTAATGACAATTTTCTATATAAAATTTAATGGAAAGATATAATACACGTAAAATGACATACTACAAAACTAAAAGAAACAAACTTAACACAACATATAATGTAACTTTTTACTAAAACATCAGACTTGAATAAATTATTATTAGAAATTACTTCATGCTGCAAATTAATGACTTTAATTTTAGGTTATTCCGTAATTTTCTAATAATAAGCTTTTACCTTGGCATGAACAGTTCCCATTTTTTTACGATAAATTTTGATTGCTCGAATAAGAAATCACATTAAAAGCAATAGCAAATTTCGTCAGGTTTCTTTCAACACCTGACAAAGAATTGTAAATTTTTTAAATTATATATTCGGAACGGTTAAGAACAAGCAGTACAGCGTTTTCATTACCGGTGTCATAGACAAAGTATAATGTAGACCAACCACCTTATAAGAGTTCATATTATCATAGATAAGATACAAGAATAGATCTATGATTGTATGAAATTTCGTGTTCTGATTTACTAATTTACCGATTGTGTAAAAGAATCAGACATAAGAGCGTTCTAACCAGAGGCAAAGAGTAGATATAACAAGAGGCGACACTAGACAAGGAAACCCACCTCCTAGAGAGAGACACAGAACACAACCAATTTAAATGCCCGAGACAAAAGAATCGGCAGTGCGCATGTGCATACTGTACTAGTATGGCGGTCGAAAAAGAATAGTTTAAACCTGCACATTCACCAGTAGCTTATTTGTAATAAATATTTTGTCATATCTCTGTAACACGTTCATTTGTAATTTCTTGTGATATATAGTTTTTCATTTTCTTACAAGTTATTTCTAATAATCATTTCCGTAATGCATATTCTTCAAATATATTTTATAGAGCAATCATTTTCCTATATTCTTTTCCTTTTCAACTTTTCAACGTCGTACAATTGATGCAAATACCTCAAAAGACAATATTAGTAGTATACAAAAAATTTATTACAAACATATTCTAAATTATTAGAGGTTGACATGAAAGTAGATTTAGTTGATTTAAATTTCCCGCTCGTTTGTACAACCAATTTAAAGGGACGGCGTTTTCGAGAGATCAAAGGTGCCGACAGAGAGTGTCGCCTCTGGTCTACTCTGTGCCAGAGGGTCGTATTCATAAGTCGTTGTTCGACTGAACTTGGACGATAGCAGATTTTTTCGCGATTTGTGACGTCATATAAGACTTTCTTATTTCATCAAGATCTTCATCGAGCAAATGCTTGAACAAATTAAAACCAATATCCAGTGCCGCCGCTAGCATCGGGCAAACAATGCACTTGTTGTGGGCCCAAGGTTTAGGAAGTTCACATGCTTAAATTTTCAAACCTTCCAATCTTTCAAATCCCATGTTTTTCAAATTTATCAATCCTCAAATTTCCAATTTCTACAATTCTAAATTTTCAAATATTTAAATGCTGGTTGTGATTAGAAATACATGTCCTTTAATGGTTATCATTACCATATTGCATCATCGAATAACATAAAAAATAATGTTTACTTTTGACACGGGCCCTGAAAACTCCTATAACGGCTTTGCCAATGTCTTACGTGATTTAATATCGGAAAAAGGTGATGGTAGGGTTATCTGACGATTATATATATATATATGTACACAACATTAGAAAGACCAGTTACATAGTGTCAGATATCGTGTAACTAGCACTTCAGTCGCGAGATTTGCACAGTATACTTTATAAATTGCTTCGTAAAGTAATTGTTCAATAATGTCGCTTAAAAATGAAAAAATTGGTATAATTGGCAGGTAATAACATTTAATTTGACTAACAATTTTTAATTATTTAATAATTTCTTTTTATATTTTGTCCCATTAAAAATCATTGATTAGTGAATAGTAAGTAATATAGCTATTTACGTATAATTACATTTAATATAATTTCGCTTTATAAGTCTTTCGCTTTTTAAAGCCTTACTTAGTTATTATTTACTTAATCTTATTCAGTTATTATTTACAAAGAATCAATCAACATCATAAAATGTATGCGTGGAAAAAAACTTTCCATACTGTTTTAATCGTGTTATATATTCCAGTAATTAAATACATTCTAATTTCTACGGAGCAGTAATATAACTCGTGTTTATTGATTGAATATCGATAACAAAACGCAGTATAAAAGTTACGTTTAACTCCAAAAACGTTGAAGTGTTAACAGGTCATTAAAAACTTATCTTCTATGATAAGATAAAGTAAAAGAATTAAATAACAATAACATCTTCGTTTTTAGTCATAACATTCCGAAATTTCATATTTTTAAATTACAAAATGCAAAATCTTATCGGTAGTACAAATTTAATGAAATACTGTGCACAATTAATATTAACAATGTTAGTTTTATAACAAAAATATTTTACTATTATTTTAGTGGCTTAATCGGTCGTAGTTGGGCCATGCTTTTTGCCAGTGTAGGCTACGAGGTAATTATCTATGATATCGTTAAAGAACAAATTTCTCGAGCGCTTGATGATATTCGTGACCAGTTGAAACGACTTGAAAGTGGCGGCCTCTTACGAGGCACGCTTAACGCAGATCAACAATTTAATTTAATTAAAGGTTCGCATTCATATTATACAATATCGACGGCAATAAAATATAAATGGGCAACTGCAATTTACTTGGTTAGATCTCCAAATATAATATATTCTGTGAACGAAACATTTCACGCTATTCTGATTCGTTTAACATTTTAAAATATCAAATTTTTATACTAGTACTTTCTAAAATGCTGTACTATAAACTACCATTTGTAGTTAACCGTTTTTTCGTTGCTGTCGTTGATATGTAATTAGCACAATAAATGAAACAATTACAAAAAATATGCTGACGAAATATCTAATCATTAATAGGATCTTCAAACTTGGCTGAAACTGTAAAAGGAGCTAAACTTGTACAAGAATGTGTTCCCGAAAATCTACCATTAAAACTTAAGGTTTATAATGAACTTGACAAAGTAGTGGATGACAAAGTTATTCTATCTTCTTCGACGTCTACTTTCCGTCCATCTCTATTCAGCAAAGACTTAAAACATCGCGAACAAATAATTGTGTCACATCCCGTACGTATCATACATGTATGAGCTACATATATGTGTACTGCAGTTTTACTATATGGCCTTGGACAAAGGCTATGCAGTTTGATTGCCGACAATCTCTTGCTAGTGGTGTAGGAATATCTCAATTTTCTAATGTATGGTAAAAAAATTTGCAATTTATTCGTCGATCAGAAACAGAATATCGATTATTGAAATGGCGACATTCTTCCGACGATGGCGAGAGAATGCCGCTAGTGTGCGTGAAGAGTCCTCAATCGGTCATATAACGAAACTGTAGGGCATATTATACATATATCTATGATAACCGAAAAAGAGGATGTAAATAATATTTATTATTTTAAACATAGGTGAACCCTCCGTATTATGTACCACTTGTAGAAATTGTGCCTGCACCCTGGACCCGTGCTGAAATACCCGCAAAAACAAAGGCTATTATGACTGAAATAGGACAAACCCCTGTTGTGTTGTCTAGAGAAATTGATGGTTTTGTACTTAATCGAATACAGTATGTAATGATTGCTACTTTTTTTATTTCTTAACTATTTGATGAAAAAGCTCATTGTATATTTAGATACGCGATCTTAAATGAGGCGTGGAGATTAGTAGCTGATGGAGTATTAAGCGCTAAGGACGTAGATGCAGTTATGAGTGAAGGTCTTGGAATGCGATACGCATTCCTCGGTGCCTTTGAAGCCGCTCATTTAAATGCTGAAGGTACATTTCTTGGAATTAAATAAATATATTAAATAATTTGTTAATATTATTACAATTTACTTTAGGAATGAAAAAATACTGTGAAACGTATAAAAATTCGATTTACGATGTGAGCATGACATTTGGTCCTGTCCCTAAGTTTGAAGGTGAGGTGGCAGAAAAAATAAGTAATGAATTAAACGAAATGTCTCCATTGGATAAACTTCAAGAAGCACGTGCATGGAGAGACGAAGCTTTAACAAAATTATCTATATTGAAGAAAGAATTGGCCAAAAAGAAATAAAATTATTACTAAATTAAGATTATATTATGACATATAAAAGTGTTTTCTAAACTATACACAGATTTATAAATAAAAATATTGAATTATGAAAATCTTTTTAAACGTTTCAATATTTGATCATCATCAACATTTATTCATATTTATTTTTCATTATGATAGTGTTACTAGCAAATATCTGAAATAATTTTTCATTAAATTGTATTTTCAGGTAGAATTAAAAAATGAATTGTTTAAAATTAAATTTTTTTTATTTGTATACTATCAGGACTTTAACGTTTTCCTCCAACACGTGGGGCTGACTTTTGCGTTACTTTTGCAGCTTTATGTTTTGGTGCAGGCTTAGCCTTGGGAGCTACAACTGCTTTCTTTGTTGCTTTTGCTGCTCTCTTTTGTTCCTTTGCAGCCCTAAAATCAAAGATTAACACCAAATAAATATTGGATAAAAGGCAGTAATAAAATACATGAAAATATTAAATCTGTATGAACCCGCAAAAGCCAAACAGTGTATATAATTATACAATTCTGGGTGAAGCAATTCAGTTGCTCTAAGACATTCTGAAAGTGAATGTGATATACAGTATCACATCTACGGAACAGATGTCTATCATATAATTTTCCATCAGAAACAATTAACTACAAAAACATTAGTTTTCAGTTGTTCATTTATACTTTACAGCCATGAAGTTATAACTACAAAATTTCTATGTTAATATTAATAAAACTATACTTACTTAAGAGCTTGGTCTCTTTGCGCTTTACGAATTTCTGGTTTCATGTTACGTTTAGCCAATATATCTGTAAGTGATGCACCTACAATAGCACGTTGGAACTTTTGTGTACGTCTAGTTCTCCTCTTTGTTTGTTCCTCTTCCTGACCTTTCTTATGTTTCCGTCTGTAATGTAAAATTGGATTGCATTACCCTGCTATATATTTTCAACAATATAGAAGGAATTAAGAATAAATACCTGTATAATACAGTCCATGTAACTTTACGTGGATTTCGTTTCATCAAATGAGCGGATTCACATTTTGAATTTAAAAATGTGAATGTCTAAAATACCATAGAGGTTAAGGTTGACACATGAAAACAATGATCTTATAAAAGTAACAACAATTTAATAATATCGAAATAAATATGAATGAATGTAAAAATTGTATTATACTTACTTTTCCATCAACTTTAACCATGGTTTTACCATGGCCCGGATATATTTTATATCCGCTATATGCGCAAAGTCCAATCCTGAAAAGATTGACAACATACTCATTAAAAATATGTTATGGATATGATTACTTGTGTATACTGAAGACATTTTAAACGATTGCATTTAAATTAGCAGATACCATCGCAATAAAAATTTCACTTACTTCATGTTGAATTATAAAGAACAGACGGATTCAAACAAAATGGCCGAAACCTTCAACTTTCAGTATGTTCACATGTCTATCCAATACTACCAACATTCTGAAAGAAAAATTTTTAGAATTCCATAGTTATATCAACGGAAAGGTGATTATCACCCTCAAAAAGTACTAGGTGTGAGTTTAATGCCCTCATGCGGTGACTCGCAGAAGTTCCTGTCGACCTTTGTCTGTCTTATGTGTGTTTGGTTAGGAGAGACAAGGATAGTAGTTTCAAAAATGTGTAAAGCACGAATTCCAAACGCCAAAAATGCTCTGCGAAAACGTAATGTTTCGCCATGATTTCTTTTGTATACTATTCTCAGAACTCTAGTCTATTGGGGTACTAAGCTCGATTTTGCAATTTCGTCAAAAGAAATTTTATGAGCTGGAAATTAAAGTTTCTTATAGAAGAAAATTTTTCACGTCCCATTTTTCCAAAATCGGGCTTAGAGCAAACCTAGATTAGAGTTCTGAGAATAGTATGCAAAAGAAATCATGTCGAAATATTACTTTTTCGCAAAGAAATTTTGTTTCTTGGAATGCGTGTTTTACACATTTTTGGTAACTCCATGTTTACCGTCCTGGTCTCTCCTAACCAAACACACATAAGAAAGACAAAGGTCGACAGGAACTTCTGCGAGTCACCGCATGAGGGCACTAAACTCACACCTAGTACTTTCTGAGGGTGATAATCACCTAACGGAAGGGTCTCCTATTTGGCCGCTAATTTCCCCACGGAAGCCAGAATTACACTAGAATGTATATGCGCGTTTTTACTTGCAAGTGTTTTTTGAAGTTGCAAGCTTGCAAGCAGTTGCATAGCCAATAAATATGTAATTGTAAATAGGATAAATACTGCTTTTAAATAAAGCAATAATAATTACAAAAGTTGATAAAACTAATATTATTAGTGATACTTATTGTAACCGATGAATTAAGCTGAAAAAATTTGTATTAAATAGTCATCAATTGTCAAATGATACCACGTGTTCCATCATTTATGTTTAAGGTTAAATTTTTCGAAAACTAAATTTGTGATTTTTAAAATGGAAAATACAGATATTGAAGGGTTTGCCGACCCCGAGAAAATAAATGATGATGATGATGATGAACAAAATGAAATTACTAGTATTAAAAAGAAAGCGTGTAGTAAGTCAGGAGGTTTTCAATCGATGGCTCTTAGCTATCCTGTATTGAAAGGTATTTTAAGAAGAGGATATAAAGTACCAACACCTATACAGCGGAAAGTAAGTTATGGAGTTTAACAGCTGGCATCTACAAACTATTCTTTATTGTACATTATATTTCCACAGACAATTCCTTTAGCATTAGAAGGACGCGATGTAGTTGCAATGGCTAGGACTGGTAGCGGCAAAACTGCTTGCTTTCTGATTCCCTTATTTGAAAAACTTAAAGCAAGACAAACAAAAATTGGGGCAAGAGCTTTAATTTTATCACCTACTCGAGAATTGGCATTACAAACATTAAAATTCATAAAGGAAATAGGGAGATTCACAGGCTTACAAGCTGCCGTAATATTGGGAGGTGATAATATGGAAAATCAGTTCAGTACAATTCATGGAAATCCTGATATTTTAGTGGCAACACCAGGCAGATTTTTACACATATGCATTGAGATGGATTTACAATTAAATAGCATTGAATATGTAGTTTTTGATGAAGCTGATAGGTAAAGAATTTATTTTAAAATTATGTGTTTAATGTTCCCTAAATTATGTAAATCATATTTTATAAATTAAATTACAGATTATTTGAGATGGGTTTTGGTGAACAGATTAATGAAATTGCAAATAGATTACCAGAATCTAGACAAACATTATTATTTTCTGCAACATTACCCAAAGTTCTAGTAGATTTTGCAAAGGCTGGATTAACTGATCCTGTTTTACTACGTTTAGATGTAGACAGTAAAATACCAGAAGAATTATCACTTTCATTCATTGTATGCCGTCCAGAAGAGAAATTAGCAGTACTGTTGTGTTTATTAAAAAATGTTATCAAAACTGATTCTCAAACAGTAATATTTGCTGCAACAATGCATCATGTGGAATATATTCATATGGTACATAATTCAAATCTGAAATTTAATACTAATATATTGCTTTGTACATTAAATTATATTTTATTAATAGGTATTAGATAAAGCAGGAATTTCTAACACATTTATTTATTCTAATTTGGATCCATCAGCTCGAAAGATAAATGCAGCTAAATTTCAAAATAAGAAAGTTAAAGTATTGGTAGTAACAGATGTTGCTGCCAGAGGCTTGGATATTCCACATTTAGATAATGTAATCAATTTTAATTTTCCTGCTAAGTCGAAGCTGTTTGTACATAGAGTAGGTAGGTGTATGAATTATAAGCTGTAAGTTTTACCAAAGTTTTATAACACTAACAATTCATTGTAACAGGACGTTGCGCACGAGCTGGCCGTACTGGAACTGCTTACAATATTATAGGTCCAGATGAATATGCTTACCTTTTAGATTTACATCTTTTCCTCAGTCGCCCGTTACACGTTATTCCACCTTCTGGTTCTGTAGAAAGTACTGATGGTGCTATTGGTAAGATGCCACAATCAATGATAGAAGAAGAACTTGCTGAATTGATAAATTGGCACAATTCTTCCACAGATCTGGTATGTGTTTTCAATGTACCTGTTTAATTAGTTATATTGTTATAATTAATTGTAATATTATAATAAGAAAAGTTTCCTTGAATGTACATGTAGCAAAATATGGAGAAAGTTTGTGAGAACGCATACAAACAATACATTCGATCACGACCGACAGCTTCGTCGGAAAGTATTAAGAGAGTGAAAGAATTAAATATTAATCAAGCAGGTGTTATACCAGAATATTCTGATGTTTCCTCTAATACTCTGAATTTGTTGTCGAAAATAGTAAATTATAGACCACATGGAGTAAGTAAATTTTTTAATTTTTGATATGTCAACCATGATATATTATTAATTCTTATCGTTTAATAGACGATATTTGAAATCGGAGCAAAAGCATCCTCTACTGACTATCAGGTCATGAAGACAAAACGAACATTGCATAGACAAAATATTAAAAATTTTTATAGGAAAACAGAAGAATTAATATCTAAGAAAAAGTTAGAAGGTAAATACAAATTGTAATAAGAAAATAGAAACTTTTATAACAATACATTAGTATTTTAATGATTAATAATATGTTATAGAAGCATCCAAAAAAGTAGATCTTCCCTCAAGTACAGCAGATGAGATTAATGCAACATTTAATACAATTGTTCTTCCAAAGAAAAGAAATTTTAATGATTTGTATAAACCTTCTAAAAAGAAAAAGCAATCCGTAACGCGGGACGAAGACTTTTTCATTCCATATGTTGCTCCAGACAAACATACAGAAGATGGGTAAGTTTCTTATTTTAATAATATTAAATGTTAATAAATAATACTGATGCATATTGTTACAGTTTAGCTGTTAATTCTTTCAATACGGAAGCAGACAAAGTACAAATGGATTTAACCGCGGATAATGAAGAATCCCAACGTCTTCATGCGCAACTCAAAAAATGGGACCGCAAGAAAAAGAAAATGATTACGGTTAATGACGTATGTATCCCTTTACAAATTTATAATATCATATTTTAAACAAACTGTTTTGTTTAAAGGGTGGAAAGGCTAAGAAAATACGTACAGAGTCTGGTGTTTGGATACCTGCTAGTTACAAAACAAATCGTTATTCGGACTGGAAAGAAAAGAGCAAAGCAGACGCGGCAAGCGATGATGATAGCGAAGACGAAACTTCACAAAGGAAAAAATGTATATAAGAATATTATATAAATTTGATATTCTTTATTATTTTCTATACATGTATGTACTATATACATTTATTTTTCTTACATTTTAGATCAACCACCAAATTCACATTGGGCACGTCGCAACCAAAAGACGAAAGAAAAGATTAAACCAAATAAGGAATTAAAGAGACCAGAACAGATTCTGAAAGCACGGAAATTATTAGAAAGAAAGCGCAATAGAAATGGTAAGAAAGGTCGGAAAGGTCAAAAGAAGAGTGGTAAAAAACGTTGAAGGGTCTTTAATCGTGTAAAAATTGTTTATATTAAATGCTTTTATATTGAAACCGATTGTTATCCTTGTCACGTATTTTTTTTAACACTTACCTATATGTACATAAAAGTTTACCTGGAAAATATATAAAAAATTATATCGAATATTACAATATTAAATTAAATAAAAAGTTCAGGATCGCGATGAACTTTTATCGCGAAATGATCATGTAGATTATTGTACAATTTACGAAGATTTCGGTTACGTCATTGCAATTCTCTTGCGTAATTGTTGGGTTATACGTCAGAAGCTCATTACGTGAAGTTGATAGGCGGTTTTGTGTAAAATGATGGAAGCCTCAGAAAGTTGCACGAACCGCGAAGAATACAAACTTCCTAGAAGTCTCATATTATGTTTATAGAAAAAAACAATAAAATTATAAAATATTAACAGTATTTTACATTATAATGTATTCAATATGTTATTATTTCAATTTATACATTCGGGTTACAACTCATTTGTAAACATAGTGATTGTTATTAAACAAAGATAGTAACAACAGAGATATGTTGTTTCTACTAATACATAAATGATAAATGGAATTTGGTTTAATACTTTAAAAATAAAAAATAATCTCTTTTATCACAAATAGATTAAATGTTCGTTCAAAACAATGTAATAACATGTTTTTAAACAATCAAATTGTGCGTACATAAAAAAATTGTATATCTTTTCTAAATTACTTTATAAATACAAATACATATGACTATATAATAAGTAGTTTAAGTATAACATTTGATGTAATTTAAAAATTTAATATGTTAGAAGTCGATTGGGGAGATATAATATATTTCCCCTCGTCCTATAAACATCCATTAACAAATTTATTTGTCAGTTTATCAGTTCACGATTCCAGAATTCTAAAAAACGAAATAAAGCAAAAGAACGAGAACTATGATTCTGTACATGAGTCATAAAAGACAGCTGGTTAGGCGTTAGTTTTGGTGCTATGTAAAAATGCTGATACCCAATCGTTATGAATCATGTAAAACACTGGTCACGGTTTATTTATATGTATACGTATCACTTCGTATAAATACCATTTCATAAATTACATTCGCTTGTCTGCAAATTATTTAAATTTTAATTCGAATTAATCTTTCTCTTTGATATTCAAGTTATTATTACGAAAAATTTATTTTCGATGAAAGATTTGACCCTGCTGGCCTGCGACTAATACAGATTTTTAAGCTTTAGTACTTTATCAGATCTATAAAAGATCGGGAGACATCCTTCGACCGAGAGAGACATTTTAATTAATAATCAATCAATTATTGACAAGACATCGGAGAATACGGTCATTCAGTGAAGAACGTCCGCGAAAACAAGAATATCCTGACAATTATTCACTGCAATATTGATCGATGCAAATTATGCAGATGGTTCAAGTGTTGAAAACCTGGGGCAAGGTCGCGGCAGTTACTCGCACGCGTACTTCAATGATCAAAGCTGCTTTGAAATGATCAATTTCTTGATGGCACTGAAGTCTAAACGAAACGATTTCAAGCACCGTTTAAGTTGTCTATCCCCTGCAAATATTTATTTCATACGATTCGAACATCATTCTCGAGATTTCACACTTCCTCAGAATCTTCGATTAAAATTTTCCTTCTCGGAGAAACTATAAATTTGCTCACGCTTTTTTTTTAACAGAAGACATAAATGAATATTATATGAGCTCTACAGAAAAGTTTCCTCGAATACCTTTCGAAATTCAGTCATTTGGAAAGTCCGATGTACATTATCGATTAAAAGTTTGAGACCACTCGAGAACAAGTTCTTTATTACCATATTAATTAGGTTACATTTGAATTGGTCATGATTCAAAGTTAATACGAAGAAGAAAGATTCTAAGTAACTGTTTATACCTTGCAACATTCTTATCGATACTTTGATACTGCGTGTACACGGTCAATCTTATAGCGGTTATCAGAGTTACAATTAGTTTATGACAAAGCTTTATGTTTGTATCTAATATCTAATGTTAATATGCTTAGAATCGTCAAGATAGATGAAAAGAATTCCTAATGTAAGTTTCATTAAGTGTTCCACATTTATCGCAGCCAACGTCCACGTTTCTCTTCGAAAATGAAAAAGAAAAATAAGTGATTCTTTGATAAATTGATAGTTGGTAAAAATATTTTTAGAAACCTTTTGAGATTTTTTAATTTCTGTGGCAAATGTTTGCTTTATTCGTAGAAAGTCACTAAATTTTGTTTCTTGTAGACAAAAATATATCACTAATATTGATATTAAATATAGTACAAAGTAGATACGGGACAATTGTAAAATTCCGGCCGGTAGTATAATCGGGATCAAGGTCAAGGTCAAGTGGACTGTACGAGCTGGAATTTGACGAGTATGTAGTGCAGTCTCGTTATATGGTTCCCACTTATATGGCCTGCTGAGCGAGTAGCAATCATCAAGATCAAAAATAAAAAAATTTCAAATTGACAAATTTAGACGTTTCAGATTGAAAAATTTGCGAATTTTCAAAAATGCAGAGGTATAAAATTTTCGAATTACACTCTTGGTGATAGGGTGATGACAGTCAAGTATGGAAGTTCCTCTTATATGTCCCATTTCACAATTTTTCCGCTCGCACAGTAACAATGGGATCATATATCGAGACTGCACCGTGCGATACAGAAAAGCGGCCACGTATCAATGCAGGAACAACGAATTTATTCGTGAACCGCTTCTCGATCGGGAATTCGTGCCAAGGTGGTCGCAGCCGTTACTCTCACAAAACCGACCACGATCCTGATGACATCGATCGTAGAAATAAGTCTATTCGTAACCAGACGGTCACGTCTACGATCTACCGTTCACCATCCGTACCGTTGCTGTCTCTCCTTTACGTCACACGGTTAAAAATACAAGCTACAACTCAACCCGGAGCCCGCGTGCATTTTGGCAAAACTCGAGACCTTTTCGTGAAAGTAGTCGGTCACGTTGCACACGCACTCGTACCAAGAAAAAGAGACAAAAAAGATTTCCTCGTGCACTTTGTACATATTTGTCATCCGATGACAAACACGAAGATCTTCGCCAGCGCAAAGCAAACGTGATATCTAGGTCTCCAATTAACACGCTCCTCGATGAATTTGTTTTGATAAGGATTCGCTATGATGACGTACGCAAATTGTTAAGAAACATCCGTATGCGAAGTGACCTTACTCTTCTCGAACAACGTATTTATATGTATGCATACGTTTCCGAAGAGTGGATGCAGAGAAACGAATGTATATATTCATTCGGGTACGACGCAGACTTCAAGATCAAGACACATAGCTCGCAATTTTTAAATTTCTAATTTTTCTTTCTCAAGTTTTCGATTCTTCAAGTGCTCAAATTTATAAGTTATCAAATTCCTATATTCTCGAAAAAGTTTTATATTTTCAATTTTTTATATGTTATGAAAGTTTCGATTTGTCAAAATTCGCAAACTTTTAAATCCTATACTTTTATGCTCTTGACTGTACATGCATGTATACGCATAACATACATGCTTATGAAAGCAGACTTTTAGCACGACTACTGAATGAAAACTATTTATATTTTTAAATATCAAATGACCATCGCATTTGATACCCAGTGAAAGCAATTCGTTGATAGAAAGTGCAGGAGAATAATTAAATGTAGATATTCCGTGGCGGAACAAGTGTAATGTTCACTTACGGTGCATGGCTCACAGTGCACGATCACTCATTCGGCTTGGAATTGTAACACTCGGAAATTAATTGCGTTCTTACCTGCGAACGGCTCGTTTACGATACGATACACCGATTACGTAACATCCACCATTTCGACAGATCGAAATTTCTACGAAGAACGAAACAGAAGAATACGAGCGTGTAGAGGGAACGTTCTAGGTTTAATTAAGCAACAAGTTTCGCATTATCTGGATTACACGACCCATGAAATTTCGTAGGAACGTCGAAACAATCGTTGCCTCTTTCTCATTTTAACACCAGGGAGATGAACGTAATACTGTAGGACGCGGATGAATGTAACGCCATTTTGATCCAGATTACGACTGAAACGTTATTGCAAGTCGACCGAGGAACAATTTCTAAGTTCTTATTTCGTCCAGTTGACGAAACAAAAGCCGAAAGTTTCGAGTTTCGAGTCTAAGTACGTTTCTGGACAAATCTTCCACGGAACGTTCTATATTCTCGTGTAATTATTAGATCCAAGTTTAATGATATATGTACAGTAGGGTGGTTCAAGAAAGATTTCGTCCTCACCCTCTAAAAATTTAGTACACGATGAAAGAGCAATCTCTTTTAAATATTTGAGCTCAGAGAAATCTTTTTTCAGATACTGAGAGGGTGAAAAAAATTCGTTTTGAGTCAGCCTAACGCGGACAAAAGAAAAGTCGCAGATGAATCAAAATGACCACCTGACTCATGCGGGGGTTAAGTAGGCGACACGTATAGCTGTCTGAATAAAGCGATACGTATGCGACACCCTCTTTGCCTTTTTCCTCAGACAACATTCCGCGCGTTTGCGCAATTTTCTCGAAGTACTTAACGACCATGTACACCTTTCCCCAGGTGTTACAACGTGTTCCGGTTACTTCTAATACCGGAAAATTAACGCAAAATTGACCAACTATTTTTATAACCGTCGGATAAAAACAAGCTGAACGACTATCGTTGGAAAATTGTTGTCGTGTCGTGTAATAATTAAATGTTACTTCGACATGATGCGTGTTTCGCCGCCGAGAATAGACGCTTTAACTAGAAGTAACTCCATCTCCGATATTTGATCCGATTACGAGGTAAACGGTGAACTTTCTGGAATATGGAAAGCATCGCGATACAAAATACTTAATAAATTGTCTTGCACCTTATCTATCTTTTATCTCTGCATAATTTTTCCACAATTGCGTGCATTCGCTTGACTACGTTTAATATTGAAATGATGAATCTGTTTTACGCAAAATGGAGATTAGGTCTCGCGTAGATTGTATTTCATTACGTGGGATTGGTGAGCTGATGTTAAAATTCTGAAGTTTTAAATTCACGAGTTTGACAATTTTTTAGGTTAGAATTTGGGAATATAGGAATTGGGGAATATAGAAATTCGGGGTGTAGGAATTTGGGGATATAGGGATTGGGGAATATAGAAATTCGGGGTGTAGGAATTTGGGGATATAGGAATTCGGGGATATAGGAATTCGGGAATATAGGAATTTGGGGATATAGAAATTCGGGGATATAGGAATTTGGGGATATAGGAAATTGGGGATATGTGAAATTGGAGATATAGAAATTCAGGGATATAGGAAATTGGGAGATATATGAATTCGGGGATATCAGAATTTGGGGATATAGAAATTTAAAAAATTAGAAATTAAAAATTGTAGAAATTTGGAAATTTAGAAAGCTACAAATTTCGTAATGAAGAATTCAGAATAAATTTTACATGAACTCACCTCTTTATCTAAACACCACAATAAAAATACTCAAATACCTGAAAAATAATGCCTGGAATGTATTGAAAATTATTCATAAAGACTTTCAATATAGCATTGAAGATGTCAAGACGTCGATTAAAATCGATCGTCCATAATGGTCAATCGGTATTGTTGTAAAGAATGAATGGGATTGTTACTTAACGGTCGGCGTACAAATGTGACCATATGCCGCTCACATCCGCCTATGCATACGTGTCATCTTGTCTGCAAGCTAGCCGCTCATGGTGTTCGCATCTCGTTTGATTACGGCTGAACCATACACGATACTCTGAAACCACGTTAGCGTTCTATGAATGAACGCACGTGCATCGTATTATTGGTCGAGGCACGTACGTGAAAAGCCAAGAGGAGACAATGGAAGAAAGAAAGAGACGAACGAAGGAAGTGGACGACTGGAAAAATGTACTACCGGTTGCTGGTTGTACATACAAAGCGATGTGCCGCTGTTCAGAAGCATCGGAACACTTGTAAAATTTCAGATCAATTTAAAATGAGTTAAGTACGTGGTAGGCCAAGGATGGGCGTATAAAGTGTCCGTCAAGATGGGCACTGGAACGCAGGCGATATACAGGGAAAGTCCATGAAGATTTTACATTTTTTAAAATTTTAAATTTATCTACTACATTAAAGCGTTGATGTACGTGTAAGTCATGTATAATGCTTTAGGTCGATTTACGGTATTCATCATATGCCAATTTTCTCGTGATTGGCAAAATCGATATGGACCCCAGACATGGTAACTCCGATCTTGTGATGCGGGGACCTTGAGGACCAGGCTTTGAGTCAAACTTGTATTTATTATACTTTAACAGTATAATATTTAGTATAGTTATATCGACGTACGTTTCATGTGTGATACCAGCCGTCAGAGTCAAGCTAATCTCGCACTATTTCAGAATTAACGACTATCAAACTAAAATGCAAAATAGCTAGAGGGTACAGTGGAAAATTGATCGTTCGAATTTCTACAGGCACATTGCGTTGATAGGTAATTCTAGCTATTTTCAAATAGAGAGTGTCGGATCATGTGCAAATATGTCTAGCGTATCATATGTGAAATTTTTAACCTGTAAATCTGATGGGTAAAAATAAAAGAAAACGAATGTGAAAATGAAGTTTCCTTCGATCGAAACGATATTTATTACGAGGAGAACTTGTAAGGAGTTCAGAAAATGAGCTCAATAGCAAATTTCATAAGAAACGTCTGTGGGAACGAATCGGAAATTCGATATGTGTATGGTGCTGTAACTTTACGCTGGTTCTGTTTGTGGCGCATATTGCACACGAGCGTACGTAGCACGAGATTAAGGAAAAGAAAATATCGCGCGAGAAATTCAATTAGATTCGAGTTTCTGCGACAAACGTTCGAACGATATTTAGTGACAAGTAGATCTAAAAGTTGAAAGTTTAGACATCTGGCGGTATCGCGCAACATAGGCATGCTTTCTAACTGTACGGAGAGGAATATTAGCGAATGCTGTCGTTCTAACGTTACACAGTGACACATGCTAGGCAATTAACCGAATAAAAGCGAAGTCTGATGCCTCTTAATAGTCGCGTTCTTCGTATCGCGTGATTGCTCGACAGCAGTAGCAACGACCTGGAATTCGCACGACTTCGAGTGAAACGATCAAGCCCTTTCCAGAATAAATTTTCCGGGATAAATTTCTGTCAAATGGAAGAAACGATGGCATCTGGGAAACGTCCTCTGTCACAGAGACACTGAGAGGGTCTCTCTTGGGCTCTTTTTTGGCAGACAGAACAAGGATTTCGGAAGACACGCGACACTCTCGTGATGGACCGTGTATGACGCACGCATTCCTATACGGATGTATACCGTGTGGCTTACAAGTTGTAAAACATGACATCGTTTTTCTCTGGGAAAAGAAATTTTACTTTACTGGGATGTGTTATTTTGAGATATCAAGGAGTACATATTTAGTTAACAATATACATTCTGTTACTTGTTCTGCTTCTGTTACATTCTATTCAATGTACATTCTGTTTTCGCATAACTACATCACTACAAAACTTAAAAATCACACTATCATGCTGTTAAATTTCATTTCGTAACATTATCAATGTCCCGTAATTAAATAATTTTTTAGTCCTATTTTAAAACAATGACACACACAATTCTTTCAAAAAGTTTGATTTATTTGAATAGTAAATGGTAGATAGTGTTCTTTAATTTACGACTCCGTTATCGTTGAGTCTTTAGTTCCATTAACAAAGCAGCCTATTGGAGTGCGCTCGAATACCGTAGTTAACGGACGACAGTACCTTTCATTCAGTCTTTCTTTTTATTTTACTACGCTTACTACATTATTTACTTGCTGGACGACTTTACAGCGACTTTAGTTAGCCTTTGTATTTTCATTACCACTTTAATCATGCCTTCGTTCTATGTTACTATAATAATAAGTCTGCATATACTGCACGCGTTGTTTCCCACTAAAATTCAATCTCGGTATAGAAAATGTCCATTCTTAACGTGTTATCTGGTATGAGGGTCACCGGTGACTGGTAATATAAATTTAATATACGACCGGGCCCTGTAATGGCGGGTATTACGTTTCAAAATCTAATTTCACGAGATATATATTAGATGGTGTAACATAATATGTGCACATAGTAATTCATGAATTGACATGTTAATTGGTAAATTTTGTTACCGTTATTAGTACACTTTAATCTTGTAATTGTAGAGGATTCGTGGAGGGACGATGTGGGGTCGTGAGAAATATGTTGAGAATTTCACAATTGGTAATTTACTATGTGTAAAATTCCTTACTCGAGATTTTGGTATTTGTGGAATTCCATAATTTAGATTTTTTTTATGCATGGAATTCAACAATTGAGATTTGTTTATGTGCAGAATTCTACAATTTAGATTTGTCTATGTGTGGAATTCCACCATTTGAATTTTTCTATGCATGGAATTCTACATTCCAGACTTAGTTTCTAGTGGAATTCCATGCTTAGAATTCGATTATGCGTTGAATTCCACATTGTGAATTCTTCTATGTATGGAATTCCACATCATTGATTTTGGTCTGTGTAGAATTCCGCATTCTGGATTTTGTTAAAAGTAGAATTCCATATTTGATACTTTGTTATGTACAGAATTCCACGGTTAAGAATTAGCTACGAGGAATACCATACTTTGAATCTTCCTATGCATGGAATTCGCACTGGATTTTGATTTGTTTCCACACATGGAATTCCACAAATTTCTAGAAACCACTTTGTCGTGCTTGGTATGTGACGTTGACAGACTCTAAAACAGAACAACTTGCCCAGCTCGAAAAAAAGTCTATTCACGTCGGTGGATACTAAAATCATGTACAAAGGGTTCAACTGTGTCGAAGTAATGAAAAGGAGGTATTGGAAAGAATAATTTAATATTGCCTAGAAACGTGGGCTATCAAGCTGAAAGTTTAAATTCCATTTTCACTGCAGCAGTTGACGCGTTAGCTTCAACGCACGCGTCTGCCTCATCTATTTGTCTATTAGTCTCTTGAAAATACGTAGCGCCAAACTCGACCTTCTCCCCCAAACGCTTTTAGCTCGCCAGTGAACATCTGCACTTACAACGTGTAGCCAACCCTCCGACCGAAAATAGAAACTATTATGATGGAGCATCTGCACTGAAAGTAGAGCGAGAAAGAGAAATCTTAACAAAATATGGGATCAACCGTGACGTTTGCCAGCATCGAGGGAACTCGGGCAAATTGTTTAGCGTGCGAATTGTTTACGATGCTCGCGTGCAATGAAATCCAACAATGCTTGACTTTGAACGCGTCCACGTAAACCTGTTCAAGAATTTGCCCTCGTTATAGTGGTTTTATCGCTGGTGGCAATGTCGCGCAAGATGAGCAATCCGATATCGTCGTTAACCGAAACAAAAGAGCCGATCCGTTTAATAAAGAACGCGAAAAGAAAAGAAAAATGTTCGGTTCTGTCATCGTTGCCTCGCGGCTTAGCTCCAGGGCGAACTATGGCCCTAAATGTCCGGAACATCTGTTGGGCCTTGGTTTAAAGTTCAACGGATGATAGAATAATTCCGGATTCGTGTCAATGATACATCTCGAAGCAGGAAGGACGAGCATAAATACATCTGCAAGTCATAGAGATACAGCCTTTATCAGGTAGATTAACCGTGACGCGCGGAAGAATGTCCGCGATAAGAAACCAAGGAACAAAACGTTCGCCAACCGCTTACCACCGCGCGTGTACGAAGAATAATAGCACGATCAACTCGTAATCGTTAATGCGAATATACAAGTGCGGAAATGGTAAATAATCGCTGGTAACTTATGTTACGTAAAGATGCACGAGTAGGAAAATTATTGCATTTTTCAACTCTACAATTATCGAGCGAATGAATTAAGAAAACATGTCTAATTCGTAATATATTTCCGTTATGCAACGGCTCTAACTATCGCGATGCCGAAGCCTATTCTTTACTGATCCAATGTACGATTTAATGTTCAAATTTAACTAGGAATGTAGCAAAGTAGATGTATAGCAAACTAAAGGGTTAAGAATAAAGAAATCTAGAAATAATTATGAATGTTAAATACCACGTGCGTTTTGTTAATGAAAACTTTCATTTAAAAATTTGAGCGTGAGTTACATAATACATTTTAGAGGTCTAGATCACGATTAACCCGATTCCGTAATTGCGGAATTGACACAAGCATGCACGGAACTCGTAAGATGAACGTTTTTATTAATCCTTTAAAGTTGAAACGAAAGTTGTTGGTATGCGGATTCGACCAGTTCGATGAAATCATGTGGAATAGAAGAAAGCTTCTGAATCTAATTGGTGAGCAATAGAAGGTCAAGGCTGTAGTGACACCGCGGCGACACGCAAGGTTCAGCGAGCCGTCGCGACGCTTATCTTCCCGTTTCTTGCGTTAACGCTTCGAGTCCAACTTATTTTTTTGTACTTTATTCGATAATCGACTGTTTATGAAACACTGCCGCGCCGCACAGAAATAGAAACATTAACACACGCATAGATAAATTGATCGTAGTAGTTCCTTTTCATTCAACCGTTTTTGGTTATCTTTAAAGGTCAATCACCTTAAATATCATTTCAACGTTTCATTCTAGGTCACTGGAAATAATTATAATAACGATCGTCCGTTAACTAATTTAAAATAATAATTCAAAGTATAACGATTTCATTATATGTATTGAGTAACAGAATTATTCGTCTACATGACTTATCTTTGTTATTGTAGACAGTTTTTATATCCTACAAATATAATTTGCCGTGTAACGCGACTAACAGTCTTCCGTGTTCAAAAATGACTTTGCAGCACTGCACGATATTTCGGTAAATGCAACAATAACACGCGAACCGATCATTATGAGCATCGCTGCTAAGGTGACTGCATGTCATCATTGGGTGTGGGTATATACCATATGCCGTATGGTCACTGTACACTATAGGACAGTGGTGGCCAAACCTTCTCACGATAGGTATCATATATCACCTATCAGAAATACTCCAGCGTAAGCATTCTTCATACCATAACTTCCTAAACCTTTGTGGTCAGTTTTCAAGACCCACCAGCTTATAATGCGTTTTTAGAGTTCCAAGGTTTCAGAATTCCAAAGTTCCAAGATCTCAAGATTTAAAAATTGTAAAGTTTCATAATTCCAACTCCCAACATCCTATAATTCCAAAATACCGAAGTCCCAAAATCGGTGAGGTCCCCCCCAAAAAATATATGTTCAACTCAAGTGCCTTCTGTAAGAGAAAGTAAACAGAGAAACTTCCTATTTACAAAAAGATACGGTAAAGGGTAGCCGCCGTTTGACCACCTTGACTATACAGCACATCGTGAAATGTTAGAAGAGAGGTAAAGGAAGTTGGTCCCTATCCTGCAGCACGGTACAGCACGGTGTGCCATTTGAATATCCCGTTTTCACCAGTTTCGGTATGCAACCAGTGGTGCTGGCCGAGAAACGATTCAGGACGATCGGGATGATCAGATAATGTTTTGAAACGTTCATAAACATGTCGGGGTTAAATCGTGATCACGTGGATATAGTTTATCAGAGTTATAGTTTTCCCTTGCTTTTCCGTCGTTCATTAATACGCCGTATAGGTCAAGGATTATTGACACGGCGAACCTGAAAAGCACGGGTAGAATGCAAAGCGCAGTATAGTCAGTCAGGTGGTTGTGTTTACATTAGAAGATTGCGAGCAGTATCCTTTCGTGCTGGCTAACGATTATACGCTGCTTGCAGTGACTAATTCTTCGAGGAAGACCCGCGAGTGCTAACGAGAAGAACCTCAGCAGCACCCTTGACTACTTTTCCTATTCGCTCGATTGATTTTATTTTTAAATTTCGCGCGTCTGATTCATCGCTACTGTTATACAACATCTAATCTTTCGGATTTTCAAATTGTGTTTTATAGATAATTTCCCAGAACCGTTATCAAAATTTGTGTTGAAGAGAGAAAAGTTTCGTAAAATAAAGTGAAAGATGTTAGCATATGTATTATTATGGTAGAAGTTTGTTATAGTCTTTATGGGCCGTACGCCAATGTGTCGTACAACGTTGCCAGTACTAACAATAAACAAACAATTCTTGTATTTCGAAAATCATAAATATTTTTATAATTAGTTCACGTTTATTTTATATTTATACCGTTCAAATATCAAACATAATGCGAACCAAATAAAGGATTTATTCCCGTAAATATTACAGATAAACGGGAAAAGATATTAACTGTGATTCACTGGTATGTAGGTATTTCGTAATACGTATTAAAAATAAGAAGTTACCGTTTAATCGTAATTCGTAATTGTACGCGATGAAAATTAGATGAACAGTACTTGATAACAAGTGAAATCATCTTGTAACGCATTTTATGACTACCAGGCAATCGATGACAATTCGCTTCTACGTACAGTTAGAAAGCGTATAAAATTATAAAACAGCATCGAATATTTCGCTTTTGCCCTAAGATTCCCAGATACTTGATCCGTTATAAAAATAGTTATAAGAAACTGCGAATATAAATTTGATCCTCGTAACACGAACTCTATAACGTACGTAATTATATAAAAGAAATTCTGTAATATTCCACGTTCGAAGTCTACGCACGTTCGTCGATTATAAACAGGGCCGAGCAAGGCGGGCGCAGAGTTCCCCGAATCCAGGCCCCGCGCTCTAGAAAGCCCCGCGATCTAAAAGAAGTTCATTGCAAATTTTTCGGAACTTTATTCATAGTGTCATATGGGTATGAATACCTCTAAAAGTTTTAAGTTCAGTAAACTCCCGTTATATCACCCCATTCACACAGACTTGTACACGCGCTAATCGCACACCCTTCTTATCGTAGAGCTGAAGAATTTGCGGAGACACCTTAGCGCGATAGCGAATCTTTTGTTGGAAAAACCTTGTGGCTAATCCAGGGCATTACGTCCAAGAATTGCAAATAGCGGGCGAAAGTAATGTAATAAACAATCTACTAACACATAAATACGTCTTTTGCCTTCACAAAATTTTGAAACCCTGCATCGAGAATGTTCGCATCAGCGCTGATTGTAAAGATGTAATTACCAGATTCAAAGATACTAACGATATGAAATATTCGTATGACGTCACAGTTCCCTGAATGCGTATGTGTGTACGTTAAAGATAAGGCACGTTTACTCGTCTTTTACGAGCTAATGAAAATTAACGGTTCCAAATGATTTTACCAATCGTTACGATATGATGAAATATGCATACCTCTTATGCCTTTACCTTAAACACGTGCGAAATGAGAAGAATAATTTGTGTCTCATGGGGAACGAAAATGCTAACGCTTGTTTATGTACGATGGAATGCAGATACATCTGGAGTGCAAATTCCTGATGTAGTTCCGATGCCGGTCTTCAGTTTGTTACGCAGAGTACAGCTGCACCTACAGTTGTACGACCTTTCTCGTTCGAACACTCGTGCAGCCATTGCCAACCTAAGTCTAGTTCGTTTCCCATATGAAAAAAAACAGCGCGATCGCTGGTTGCTTAGCGTCCATATGTATTAACAGACTCTTACTTCGGGTTGTCACGATAATGTACACATATGCGTGGCCTCTTGTGGCGTAGATTACAACAAAATGAATTTTGAGCACGTCTGGTTGTCGTGCTGATTTGCATTCCGCCGCTATCATGGCTCGGTTTTCTTGATATTGACAGCTCACCCCATATTATCATCATAGCTACCATCGCGTTGACGTAAATAAAAACACACTGATACTGTCAGTCTAGCTATAACATCTAAATACATATACGAGATACTCGTGCACTCGTGTGTGTTATGATAGATGCGCATCAGGGGCGGATGCTTTTATACCTTTCCAATCTCCTTAATACATTTATGATTATACAACTTAATATTCATTATTATTATACAAATTAATATTCATAACTTTGTTTTCTTCAATTTACAGTAAGACATTTTTAGTTATTTTGGACCATTAAAATTTTGCCTCAAATGTTACTTCAGAATCAATGTTACGTACTGCGCGAGCGCGAAGTATGTGACAAGATGCGAGTTATATTGTGAATATAAATTTCGGTTATACCAAAGCTTTAAATGATAATAATAACAATTTGTTGTTGTTCGTAAGTGCAGGGTCTTTAAGTACATTAGCACGATACTGTCTTACGATTGCCCGGACTTTGCATCCCTTTTGTTGGCAGCAATGAGCAGAGTAGTATTCAGTGCGTCGTGCGAGAAGCAGTCGAGCTTGGCGAGGTCGCCTTTTGCGTTGGCACGGAGGTTCCTCCGTGCGTGTTTTTAGTTGCAATCCCGGACCGAGAAAACCCGTGTACACACTTGTCTCTGTGTTCATCGTAATGTGCTACGGACAAAAAAAAACGAAAGTGACGAAGTGTGATTTTGTGCGTTAACGTGTAGGGCGTAGCCAGACATTGTGCAAAATCGCTCGAAAACGAGCGACGACAAATCGGTGCGTGACAGTCTGCGTCTGCCATTGGAAAGGATATCTTGTTGTCTTTTTCACACTCAGTGGCATTTTGCGTATTCGTGGGTTCGCTGCATCATCGTCATCCTTTCTCTCTCTCTTTCTCCCGTCTCTTTTTTCTAGCCCCTTGTTCTGTAATACTACTGCTCGTCGTACTACGTTATACACATACCGTACGGACGAAATTGAAGACGATCGACGCATGGTGCAGTACCAGCCGCAACAAACTTCCGAATTTAAGTACGAGGTAAGCTCACTGACATTTGCATTTGTTCCATCGTTTCGTGAAATGGAAAAAAGGATTTTCTACGTTCGACTGACTTTGATAAGGTAGAATTACACGAATAAAGGGAGAGGCACAACATGGTCTATGGGGGTGTGGATACCATTGGCTGTCAGTATAGAGGTAGAGCTTTAGTTTCTGTGCTTCTGGCACACCCATTGCTGCGCGATCGCTGGTCAGCGTGTGAATACGAACCGAGCGGAAGGACGAGACCCTGAGTAAAAGAGGGAGAGTAAAAAGCCGGCATACCACACCTTAGACTTCGCTCCATTTTCCTCCTTATTGAATTATTTCTCTCCCAGGGATTTCACTCGGCCGGTTGCTTCGTCGATTAATCTCGCGGGAAAGGAAAACGTTTCGTACGATTTCTGGCACGATAACGCGCGAAATTGTTTCACGTACATAGATATAGATCTTAAATATTCTTTTTTCTTTCTCTCGTTGAAAAAGGCTTCCGTTTTTTCTTTTTCCCCGTTTGAAATTGGAACGAGGATGGAAGGAAAAACAAGCGAATAACCGAGGATTTTTCTTGAGTACTCTGCGCGCCACGGAGTAGGGAGCAAAATTCTGACGTACGCTTTGTTCCGACTGGCATTCAACTTTCTCGTACCAAGCACGAGTTTCACGCTCCTGTCACGGTGCCGCTTTGCGTAGTTGGTCATCATTGCGCATTTCTAAAACATGACTTTTTCACGAAATTTGCATTTTTCTGAAACATATGTTTGTCGTTTGAATTTCGCTTCGAACGGATATTGCTGTCAATTCGATGTTCCCGTGCTTTGTACGATTATCAGTTTCACGATTCCGATGCTACGTTGTTTATGATCGGGATACTGATCAACGGAATTTTAGATAGTGAGGTATGCGTTCGAATCGTATGATCTTTTTTACTCGCACGCTATTAGAGTGTTTTAAACCAATTGTCAGATTAAAAGTTAATCGCAACGCTCGAACTCCAATCGTAATATGATTACAAAGTAGCACGATTGACTTCTTATGTAAACGCATAATACTCTATTTTTGTCTTCTTACTTTCTTTTTTTTAGCATTGATTCGTATTAATCCGTAAGTAGGAGCCGTAGCAACCATTATTCTTTTAAAAAACATAACTTATTTTGTTTTTAAATAAAATAATAAACAGAGCTGTCACTAAAGCTTGAGGTGCCCGGGGCAAAAATTCTCAAACCCGACTAATGTAAATACCGTAATAATTTTCATCCGACCGAAGTCCAAATTTCAAATTACATTCAATTAATTCATCTTTTTAAGAATTTAACTCAATATAATCGCAAATCTGATTAACACCCATTGTTCTGTATAATCTTCAACTCGTCAACGTGTACGTCCCACGTTGAAAAAGATATAATGTTTTAATACATCGCGAGTAAAAATAATATAAATTAATTTCTCCTAATTTTCGCTAAATGCAACGGTCCCTAAGGGCAGAGTCTGGTTAAGTGCCCCATTTACCCGGCACTGATGGCTGCTACTAGCAACAAATGTAATCCACGATGCTACCCTTTTTGATTTTTGTAATTTACGTTTAAATTCCTGAATATTTTAGTGGTGTTCTGTGGATCCATACTTACGGGTTAATAAAATTGAATGTATTATTTATTTACTGGTATCGTCAACAGTACATGGTAAACTTTAAAAATATGACGAATTTTTTTATCGTATTTCGGATGGTACTGATAATCCGCTGAAGTATTCTTTAAGACATATTTTAAACGTTTCAAAATTGCTTCGATCACGATTTATCGTCTCGTTAAATAATCGCTTGGAAAACAATGTACAATCTTTCATCGTATTTCGCACAGAGTTTATCTTTCATTATCGCATCGTTTCGAAATTTGTTTCCGATGTAAACTTGTCCCGATGCACAACTATTTTTGATAATCAAACGTGTTCGTAGGTGAACGATCAACATGAACAGCAGATGACTGTTAGCCGAGCTGATGCTCGTTCAACTTTAATATGAGTGAAGTAGTGGCTGTAACACCTAGTGGTGGATCGACACGCCAGGAAAGCGTGGCACACATCAAAAGGCATAAATTAGCCAACTGTAATGTTCCTCTCGTACACGGACGTTCAAATCCACCGATCAACACCCGTAATAGGCTGACCACGCATCAACGGAATCATAGTTTGGATTTTAGGTATGTAAATCAACCGATGTATTTATGCGATTGTTGCGTTGGATGTTTCCGGGATACATTTGTAGCTACTGATAACGTATTCTTTTTTTGTATCATTATCTGTGTATAGCCAATATTATCTATTACTTATAATAATCATACATAATACCAGATAGAACGTTATCTTATGGATGTATTAGCAGATGTAGCCGGGCTTCGATCGAGGTCATATTAGTTTTGCGTACGATTCAGGTATCTCTTAGTGAGAAAATATCTTGTTAAACATTGCAAGAAACTGTAATAATATTTACAACTGCTTCAAGATGGTTGAATTTCCACTTCTATAAGGCTGTGTTTGTTATGTAAACTGCAATAAAGGTGAGATTAGAAAATTTTAATTAAAAATTTAACATTTCAAATTCATCTCTATATTTATTGCCATAGCAATTATTCTATGCAACAAGTTACAGAAAGGCGGAAAAAACGCATAATTCTTTCTTACATAATCCTTGTAATCTCAACACTTATACAGTGCTACAGATATTTACATTTGTATATATATATACACATACATTAATATATCTTCTTAATCTTCTGTCTTCTATTTCACATGTTTATATCTGAACATCTACCTGTATATACATTATATGTCAAATTCTATACATCTTATCCATTTAAGCAAGATATTATAACTCTGATGTAATATAAAGAGTAACAAGAATTTACAAAATTGTACAAAAGGGATTTCAATCTTTATAAGGCAGTCTTAAATATACTTTAATTTCTAACCTGTTGTATATGAAAGAAAGCTTTTCTGACTACATATCCATATTTTTAAGAAATTCTTTTTTTATTTAGAGTACTTTTTCCGTTTCAGGAGCAGACTGCATGTAAACACAAAACCTGTTCAGAGAAGAAAACACCTGTTGTTCTTGTTGCTCACATCTTGTTCTTCATGAGTTATTTCATAACCATGTTTTTAACTCTTGATCAGACCTCTATGTTCACAACATAGTGACTCAATGTTTTCAATTTTCTCTAATCTTTGATAAAATGGTCCAGTGTCATAAATTTTCTTTAAATATCATGTTTTCCAAGCTTTCTCACTGAGAACAATCTCTGGGCATTGAATTTTATTCTGTTTTGTGTAATAACCCATTAACAGTCCAAGTGACTAATCAATGAAGTATTGTTGACCAATTTCCATGACCATGTTGACAGTATTTTGCGTTTTCAATCTCCAGTTACATTTGAGTTTACACGTATGAACAAATATTATGAATGTAGTAGAGTGAACTAAAGAATCAGAGTCTTGGTGAGAAATAATGTAAAACATTTGCATAGTTTAGTAAACAGAATAAAAACCTGAAATTCTTAGATACTTTTTGTTTAACACTGCCAGGATATACTGTTATTGAATAATTTTTTCATTAATAAGTGCATTTTGAAGAGCTCAAAGAACAGAAATTCGATAAATATTCTAATGAAGTTGAAATATAAACTTGTCTACCATATACTTTTAAAAAGTAGAGATAATCATGCACATGTAGACAAAAGAACTTTCTTTTGCATATACAGGGTTTTCTAGGATAAGTTGTTTTCAGGAATGCAGAGATATAAGAATATAAGATTCTGTTGATACAGGAGTTTAGGGATTTTGGTATATCAGGATATAAGAATTTAGAAATGTATGCCTAGATATAACACACTCTCATGTTTGGCATTTGTAGTATAGATTGTATTGGATGTTTCCAGGTCAATGGGTATCCTGTTGCCGCCTGTTCCACAGGCGAGTGCGACCACGCTGACGCATCATCATAGAAATCGAAGTCTCGATTCCGCGTTACAACGAATCCCGGAAGTGGACGTGACACCGAGTCCAGAATGCGAGACGACACCAGCGCCGGTAGCTAAAACCACGGTGCCGGCGTGCAAGGCGCGCAGCCGGGAACGCGAAGATCTCGCCAGTCTTGGCTCCGACGACTCGGGTATACTTTGCGGTTCCGACAGCGGCACCAGTGACACCACCAACGTGGCCACCAGAGAGTCTAGTGTGGACCACCTTCACAGTCGCGAGAGTCTCGATTCATCCTTGTCGCAGCCAGGTGACATGGATAGCGTGGATGCGGTGGACGGCGAGGAAAATAGTGTTCCTCTCTCAGTGTCAGTGTCTGTACCAGTGTCACCTGTGGAGTTGGTGCACTCGAGTGAACCTTCTTCGATAAAGGCTGGTGATTGTAGTGAGCCACATAAACATGAGAATGCGACCAGTGACTCCAGTTCACAAGAACTACGGCCAGGTAACATGGTCTGCATGGTCAAAGAACTTGAAACCCTTGAATACACGCCTGAAGAACAACACGACGAAATGGGCGTGACGGTTGACGCGCGGGATTTCCAAAATCCCTTACAAGTATCACCGGTGAATGATAAACAGAGTGAACTGACCGGTGCTGCTATGACATTGTGCTGCGGTACAACCGTGCAATCCGAAACTGTTGAGGCAGCTGTCAAAAAACAGACTGGTATTGTTTGTCGAAGACAAGAGACAGTTCAACCAAAACCATCTGAAGGATGTTTGCTCAGATTGTTTGAGAGTCAAATTTTTGACATGTCTATGGCCATCTCTTACCTTTTCAATTCTAAAGAGCCTGGAGTTCAAAGCTATCTTGGTAGGTATATGCATATGTTAATTATTTCATATTTTAAGTTGCAACAATAAATTGTATAATAGTTTGTATACATATGTAAATATTTTGTGCTTCTGTTGCTATTATTGCATTTAGTTTAAAGAGTAATTATAATGGAATCATTATTTTTAGCCAGTTCTCTTAATATATAAATGTATACCACTATTCTTGTTTAGTAAAGATTATGGTCATCTTTGAGCCTTATGAACACATTTCTGCACTCTCATTTCTCTAGAGCATTAACTATATAAGTGACAATAGTCAAGATTGGGTAAAAATAATAAAGATTCTGTTCATTTTTAATTCATATGTTTTATTAATGTGGACAAATTAGCTGTAGCCCACAATGTTTGCAAGATAATTTTTTTAGTAGTATTGTTATTAACAGATATTTGCTATATGAATGAACGTACAAATACAAAAGATAAAATTTTTTAGGGAACAAGATGTTTAGTTTCCCAGATAATGATGTGGACTTCTATTTGCCACAATTGGTTGTAATGTATATACAACTTCATGATGTTACAGAAGTTCTTTATCCATATCTTGTCCATAGGTAATTGTACATTACGAAAAAGATTGGTGAAATTTTTAGTGCTAAAATTATGTATAGCTTTTAAAATGTTACAATTTTTCTATTCTAGGTGTAGGCAGTCGGCTGATTTTTCGTTAAAATGTGCCTGGCTATTAGATGCATATAGTTCCGATGCTCATTTACCATCCAAAAAGAAGTCTCATGGGACCAAACTAAAAAATCTTATTCTCTCAGATGAACTCAGGTAATAAAGAAATATGAAAAAGTATAGATTACATTATGTTTAATTTTTTTTTTTCTTTTTAATGTTAGGCCAAAAGGAAATGAGAATAGAAAGCGTGTAGTTGGATTGCAAACACCTGCACTACCGCCGTTAAGTTCAATGCAGAGTGTTACATCTCCTAATAAAAAGACACACCAAAGATCTCAATCTGATGCCACTGGATTATTTCAAACTCTTCGTCGTAGCCATTCCGGTACACAGACAATGCAAATTAATATATTACTAATAAACTGTACAGTTAAAAATAGTTAAATATTTAGCAAACTAAAATTTCACTACATGTTTGAAATTTATTTTAAGGTACAATAAATAAAGTAAGTCTTGGGGACCTGAGCTCTGGTCGAGCATTTGACAATGGTTGTACCTGTTTTTATTCCTGCCAAGGTGTGGTTAATGATTTACGAGGGCAAAAAACCGACTGTTTCTGCAATGTAATTTGATAATTTTAATTAAATATCATAATTTTTCTTACTGTTCTGATAGCATTAATTAAAAGAATGTTTATGTTTATAGGCGCCGCGTCTTGCTCCAGAACTCGAATTTATACAAGCATTAATATCAATTGGTAAATTACTTGGAACTATTCCAACAAAAGAAAGTAAAACTGTTCAATTAATAGCGGAGCTTAATACTCTCAATTTGAATCTCCCTGCAAGGGTGTGGCTTCCTTTGCACAGTTCAGTACCACATCATATCGTACGAGTGCCACCTCAATACGCTGCTGTCCTCAATAGTAAAGATAAGGTGAAATATTTTGAGAACTCAATATAATTGTACGATCATAACTGATTATTTTTCTTTGTGAAGATATATTAACACGTTTTAAAATATTTAGGCACCATATATAATTTATGTTGAAGTATTAGAAGTAGAAGATATTTATACGTCGCCTGTACCCACAAAAATAGTGGGTTGCTCATTAAGGCATACTAAATCGGAAGAAAATTTAACAGGAGGCGAACAATCTAACGTAATCGAATCACCAAACATATCTTCTTCCGAAACACAACAGAGTATCCCACCGATTAGACAAACTCCGGTTAAAAATATTTCTCCGTATTCCGTTAGAAATACGGAAGTCGCATTTACTTTCCCTGATGATGACCCTAATGACTGTTGGAGTCAAGAAGACGATGAAATCACGCAACAGGTGTTTATTTATATAAGTAACGTTAAATATTTTTTCTTGCTCAAATTTAACAATTTTATGATTTCTCTTACAGTATTTACAACTTCGTAAACCAAAAGATAGAGATACGATATCTCAATTAAGTCAAGAATCATCAGATAGTAAAGAACCAATATTTGTACCTGGTGATATAAAACGGCGTTTAAGCGAGATGGCTGCAGCGCCTAGTGCAACGTTTAATCATGATCCGGAAGATCCGTCAGCTGCCGTTTTGAAGGAACCATGGGAACTGAAACAACGTCGAATAAGAGCTTCCAGTCCATATGGTCATCTGGCATCTTGGAGACTTCTCGCAGTTATCGTAAAATGTGGCGATGATCTTCGACAGGAACTTCTTGCTTCTCAGTTACTTTCAATGTTACAAAAAATTTGGCAAGATGAACAAGTACCCCTTTGGGTGCGACCATACAAGTATGAACGACATTGTTATCTTATATATTTAAAAATTCAATTGTCAATTGATGTATTAAGTATCAAAATTTATTTGCAGAATTTTGTGTTTATCAAACGATAGTGGTTTAATCGAACCAATTTTGAATACTGTATCACTTCATCAAGTGAAAAAACAGTGCCAATTAACACTTTATCAGTACTTCGAAAGGGAGTTTGGTTCATCTACGTCAGACACATTTACTATTGCGCAAAGAAATTTTATTCAAAGTTGTGCAGCGTATTGTCTCGTTTGTTATCTTATTCAAGTTAAAGACCGTCACAATGGAAATATTTTGCTGCATCGTGATGGTCATCTAATACATATAGATTTTGGATTTATTCTTTCGACTTCACCGAGAAACTTAGGATTCGAGACCAGTCCATTTAAATTAACCCCAGAGTTTGTGGAAGTGATGGGCGGAAGCCAGTCTAAACAATTTCAAGAATTCAAAACTTTGATTCTTCAAGGGTTCATTGCAGCACGAAAGCATATGGAAAAAATAGTTAATCTCGTGGAGATCATGTTATCTGGTAAGGATCTTCTAAGTAAAGTTAACCGATTATCAAAAGTTGACAGTCAGAGTTGCCGTTAAAACTTATTACATATTATCGTTTATCGTTATAGGATCACAACTTCCATGCTTTCGAAGTGGTGGTGCAGCAACCGTTCAAGGATTAAAAAACAGATTCCACCTTACATTGACGGAGGATCAGTTACGTCGACAGGTGGAAGAATTAGTCGAAGGCAGTATCAATTCGTGGTCAACTAAATTATATGATCGGTATCAATATTTCGCAAATGGCACCCTTTAATAATAACATTAATTTTCGTTTGTATGGCAAGGATAATGATTTTTATAAGAAAAGCAACAAAATTTGATAATATGGTATTCCTTCCAGAAACGTTTAAACTCGTAGCATTCCGTAAGCACAAAGTATCTTTGAACCTAATTACTCGATCACATGCGAGTATGATCGATACATAGGAAATGCTATCTAAAACATAGATTTATTCCAAATAGGATAAGCTGATTTCAGTATATTAATTTTATTTGCTCTTGAATTATTCCTTAGTTTCTTAAAATAATATGATAGTTGCCTTTTATAAAACTTGTACAAATACTACGTTTATCAGTAATTAAGGATTATTTGTGAGAGGTGTTGTCTACAAAAACTTATTGCCACGTATATCTGTAAAGAGAAAAAAAAGAAACGATGAACGAAACAGGGAATAATTTATGAAATTTTTATCGTTACGTTAAGTAATATTAAATATGTATAATTGGTTTTGTTGTGTACGTTAAAATGACTATGTATGCCTTATTGGCAAGAACGAGTTAACTATGGTCGGTGCAGACTTTGTGAAACTGACTGAATGTTGGACTGCTAAATCGTTATAGCCTATAACAGCGTAATTTGTTAAAGGTGCCTTATTTGTAGAAAATGGTGGAACGATCAAATTTGAACACAGTGAAGTGACTACGTGTGTTGATCTACTGAAAAAAACTGATCTATTATAAAAAAAGGACAATCTATAATTTGTACATAAAGATATTGCATAAACTTTGGTCGAATTCCTTTCATAGTTAATTTTCGGCAATAAATAATCCCACCATGATAATATGAAGGAATTACATGGTATTTAAGGTTCGCATGAAATCTTCGAGTGAAAGAAGCGTGTATGCAAGCTCAGATATTAGCTGAAGACGAATACTCAAAAATATTTCCTACTTTATAGATTACTATTACTATAAATACGTTTAATTATAATAATTAAGAGTAACTATATAGTAAGATTTAAGGATCACATTTGAAAGTTTTTACATGTTCTTATTACATACATACATCAATAGTCATAATGCGAAATATCTTAGTTGTGTGAGGATAGTTATTTAATAGTATTTCCGCGTTAATAATATGTTTGTTTTAAGTAAGTAAATTATAAAGTAAAGGAGTATTGTATATAAAGTGACAAATTTTATCAATTATCGGTTAAGATTAATTGAGAATGAATGTTTGAAGCAAAATCAAAGTCGCAGCGAGCCAGCCCACGTATGAAATTTGGGCTCTCTGACTTCCAAGTGTCTTAACTCTTTCTTCTGTCGTAACCGTCTCATGATAGAAAGGCGGATCAGAGATCAAGGAATAATTGATATTGCATAACGCTCAATACACTGCATTTTAATATTGTATGTTTACGTAATATCATTGTGCTAATTTTGTTTGTTAAACGTTTAGTGCAATTTTATCGTTTTTTACACGCCATTGTAAGTGTTCTGTCATTAATTTCATACAACAAATTTCAGTCTTCTTGTACAATTTTAAACATTAACATCTCTGATTTGCCTTGTTCTTTCGCTAGCAATTATGAGCTATTGATAATATCAATTATTAAATAAATATGAAATTTAATCAAGTCTAACATTGATTGATATACCCAAAAATCCTAGATTAGATAAGAATTTTAATCCAGACTACACACGAAGAAATAGAAAACAGGATTCAAAGATATTCAAATTTTTATTGATTGTACATTGATCGTTATATGAGGTTTTTAACTAACAACGTTAAGTAAATAGTTAATTCTGTAAATACACATGTATTACGATATCAGTCATAAGAAATTCGGGAAGTACGGATGTAAATATATAATTGATGTATATGACAATGAAAGCATAAGTATCATAAATATCACAATAAGTCATGATTACAGAGATCATACAAATGTCTTATATTCTAGAGAGCTGTTGTAATAAATTAGAAGGTAATATTGCTTCTAATTTGTCTAAAATGTAATAAAATGGATGAGAAAACCAGGCAAGCATTGATCGCGCAACTACACCCATAGTGTCAGGGTATTGATGCGTTAAGAGTGCTAAGAGTGCTGTAAAGGAGCATAGACCGGCTGTAAATAAAATAAAAAAGGGCAATTCTTTTTTCGGATATACGCTTACATCGTGGAACGAAGGTAGCAGTTCGCGATCTGCGCATTCTGTACAAGTTGGATATGGATAAAATAAATGTCCTCTTTCTAAAGGATAAGGTAACATTCTGAATGTACCTTCCCAAGTGCAATGTAATAAATTAAGAGCACCCTCCATTTGCTTCCAATGAGCAAGATGGAAGAATGCGTAAGCAATCGCCTCTGAATCGCCTCGTTTTAGAACGTGTTCAGGAGGCAAAATTAAAGGTTTCATTTCTAATAAATATTTAGGTACATGAGGATTAAATTCCACAGCTCTATGAATAGCTTCAACTGCTATCATTTCTGGAGTTGTCAAACCCCTTTTACTAGCAATATCCGTCGAAAATTTATCAGCAACTACTCGTGCTTTTAACAATGCTGCTGTATAACAAATAGTTGCTGATTTTGGTAAACTTATGTCATCGTACTTTGCTAATACTGCCTGTACATCTGCATATGCTTGCATCTCTAATAAAGCTTCAATTAAATTTTCATGAATATTTAGTACATTCATAATTGGTGGTACTTCTTTTGTTAAATCCCTAAACATTTTTACAGCTTCTTTTAATTTTCCTAATTTTCTTGCACACATAGCTAATCTTCGTTTAATGTATATTAATACATTTGTATCTCTTCTATGTATAGCTTCTGCGATCGATCCTTGATGTTGAGTACTTTGAGACTTCCTATAATTATTTTCTGCTACTTTTAAAGCCTGCTTTAAAATTTTTTCTGCCTCTACAATAGTAGTAGCCTCTTCCTCTGCTAGTAGTATGTATGCAGGAGCACAATCAGGATTACGTTCAAGAGCACTATGCGCAGCTTTTATTCGGACTACTGGATTACGTTCTCTCCAAGCTGTTTGCATTATTTCATATTCAGCTTTACCTATTAAAACCGAACAATGAATATCTAAAGCTGACAACATGCTAATATTGTCTTTTTAAATACAGTTACCTGTATCGCCTTCACAGGTAAAGAATGTTTGATGATCTTGAGCAGATAAATTCATATCATAATATGTTAATGGTTCTTTATTTGTAGCCCAATAGAATCTTTGATATTCAGCCCCTCTAAATAAATTTATTGGATTACGCCAAACTTTACACTCTGGAACATTTTGTTGATTCGAATTGGAACCATTCAAATTTGAATTATTCCCATCTGACCCACTGTCGCCTCCCCCAATCCATGGAGAAATGTGATTTAATGATACTTGTTCGATAAAGGAGGTGCCGTATTTTCTAAAATACCACCATTCAAAAATAAGAATCAATCCAGAAATTAAAGATGATGTTCCAGTAAGGGCAACATAAAATTTTGGGGTTAAGGTGCTTAAAAACATTGTAGAGTCCCACATGCTTGTGAATAATAGGGCCATTTATAATACTTCGACACTAAAAGTATTTTTCCTACTGTTCCAGGCTGCACTATCTTATCACTGTTATACAAACAGTATTAATAAATGTCATAGCACGGTAAACGTTTTTACGGTGTTTTACATCACCGGGAAAGTGTAACACTCCGGGTATTTTCCTTTAATTAAGAAAAATAAAACAAGCTTTAAGGATAATTCTTAACGTTCACACATGTTTCGTTTCAATTTCGAAACAGTGCGTAACTGCTTTCATCGTACGCGCTGTGACAGCATTTATTTTATCTGAAGTTGCCGAAATTAGATCCCTACATTGCTACAGGACTTCAAGATTCATAGCGCTTGCTACGTTTTGTTCATTGGGAGCAACATTACTAGACGACTAGTTTTCGTTCATATTGCGCAAGCCTATTCTGATTGATTCCAAATACTCCGCAATCAAAAGTAATGTGTACACTTTTGATCATACATTTTGAAAATATGTTCTTTACTTTTGAATTCAATGTATCTTACGAACCATTGATTCATTTTTAATATTGTATCTTACACTTTGTTTTCTTTCGCTATATACAGTCATTTTTTAAGTATTTTATTATACAGGTTTTCAAAGTTGGTTTTTATTATTCAGGATATATATCGTGAATAGGATATATATCTTATTTGTAAAAACATATGGTATGCATATACTATATGGTATATGAAATTAAAAACTTGAAATAGCTACAGGACAATACATTTTAAGATTTTAAAGAGACCGCCACGTACAGAACGATATTACCATCTATCGATGAAATGTTTTTTGTAAAGTCAAAACATTCCGAAGATAATTAGTCTTGCTCTCCGATGTAATTTGATACATATTATAGTAAATTAAGCTAATAAAATCAATATTAATTGAATTAAAAAAAAAAATTGAACAAGTGGCGCCATCTCTCCGGCGAACGGGGTGAACTACACGTTTTTGAAACTGCAGTTTCATTAGTTCTCCCATACTGCCGCTAGATGGCGCTGCCCGTGTCTTTTTTGTTCAATTCAATTAATATAGTTAATTTTATTAGCTTAATTAACTATAATATGAATCGAATTACATCGGAGTGCAAGATCAAACTTCGAATTGTTTTTATTTTACCAAACTATTATAAATTTTTAACCATTTCTAGGATAATCCTAATTACCTTAAGAGCTCCTGTCTTATGTGCGCCATCTAGCGGTAGAAGATGGGAACTAATTAAAGTAGAGTTTCAAAAGTGTGTAGTTCACCCTGTTCGCCGGAAAGATGGCGCCACTTGTTCCATTTTTTTTTTAATTCAATTATTATTGATTTTATTGATTAATATGCTTATATTGATTAATATATGTTTATTAATATTCATTTTATAATATGTTATATAATATATTGATTTTTTAATATATTATAGATACGGATGATAACAAGTTTCACTGATTATGTTTAATTCTCCCACTATCCGCTATATGGCACCAGTAGTACGTTTAGAGAAAAGCAAGTAAAATGTAGTTTTGTCAGTACCGGAAATTAACCGCTAGATGTTGTCAGCGATTCCCTTTAAAAATTGAATTCATACAAAGTTAAAACGTGTAAAAATAGAAATATCATAATACTTTTTGTTTACTGAATTATTTAAAAATATCATTATGTTCTACTTTACGATGGTTAAAATACAATAGTCATGCAAAACACTTCAATTATGAATGTAAATTGTAACAAATTAGAGTTCCGTTATTAGAGTTGGGTTATTAACTTAAACGCTGGTATAAATTAAATTCTTAAAAGCAAGTGAATCATAAACGCGCCGATACAGTATATGAATACTTTGAATTATCCGCGAGCGTCAAGCATGATGCCATATATTACAAAGTACCGTACACGTTTGTTACTTTGTTATTACAAACACTGATTCAATGTTTGAAGGAACGTATATGTATAAATTAATGCAGTAGCATATCCACTTTATATATGATTAGATATTACTCGTATATTCAGATATTGTTAATCACTACTTACAGATGTAAACATACGGTACGATTAGTACACGTATGTACGCATTACAAACACATTAATGCACATGAACAATCTACAGACATGTATTATATACATACCGCGCAGAGAAACTTGTGTAGAGAATACGATTACATGTTTGTGACAGACAATTAGATTCTACGTAACGACACAGGTAATATCGATTCGCATATCTGTGCGAGCACGTGCATTTACCAGTATGGAAATGAAGTGCGTTTAGAACTCTTTTTAAAGATTAAAGAGTAATAGAAACAGTAATTTATTTCGGAACAACTGTGACAACAAGTTAATTCTGAGGTTCAGTGCATGTACGTGGCAAACAATAAATGTAAAACATCCATTGTTTGCGATTCAATTATACTGCTTTTAGTAATTTTATTGTCTTTGAGGTCAAGGTCTTTTCGCGACTCCGTTGCATCGTCAAATTCTGGTTTAGACATTCTTTTATTACCATGCATTGTATAGCCGCGCGTTATATTACCATGCGTTATATTACTACATGATGTATTATGTCGCACTATATTACCATGTTTTGTATTGTCACGCGTTATATCGCCACACGATATATTACCACTTGTCTATGCGTTATATTATGACATGTTATACTGTCTCACGTTGTATTACCATCTGCTTTATTATCATGCGTTATATTATCATAAATTATATCGTCTCGCATTACATTATTCCGTTTTATATTGCAATGCGTTATATTGTCACGCGTTACATTGCGACGCATTATAACTCCATGTTGTATTATCAAGCATTTCATAGCGTCGCTTTATATAGCCTTATGTTATATAGCCTAGCGTTGTATACCCTTCAGTAATATAGGCATACACTTCCATTATATGAATAGGCATTGTTCAGTCCCGTAACGTTGATTAGATATCCTATCATACTAGTGATCAAGAAGTAATTGACATTTAATTTCGTTTTTCATAAATGTGTACTAGTGTTGTCACGTGGACGCGATTACTCATTCATATTAAAAATTCTGCCGCATTTCTTATCTAACAATAAACCGCTTGCACAGTTTACTGTTCCTGAGGGTGCAATACGTATCCTCAACAGCAGCCGTGTGCACGAAACTCCCGCCTTTTTTGCGTGAACCCTCCGACGGACCATCGGAATAACGTATAACGTCGGATAAAATAAGAAACCGTTCGCACCGAAGACGCTGCAAAATACGCATAAAAGTCAGGAGGGCGATAGCGTGCGATGATCGATTCGAAAAGATCGACAACGTTTATTTTTGCATGCAGCGTTCGCAGCTTTTCGCTCTGAACGTCTTTGGAATCGACGCGCGCAGCAGCGTCGTCGTTGCGAGGTTAGTGGAACGTCGACGGTATAAATCGGGCGCTCGTTAAAACGTGACTTACGGCACTTTCACGACCGGCCGAAGTTAGCCGCGTGTTTGCAGCATTCTCCGGCTCTCCCTCCCATTCCTTCGATTCTTACGCTATACACACGCTATCTCTTCTTTCGTTCCCTCGATTTTCTCGGTTACGTTGCCGATAAAGTCACGACACGGCGATACAAGTGACAACGACACCTTTTAACTATTACTGCGCTCAGATATTCCCAAGTAGAATCGAACACCGGTCGAATACGTTCCGAACTTTATGCTATACATTATTAGAAATCTTTCATTCTTTCAAAATCATTATTAAGTTTAATTTAATTTGAATAATTGGATACATTTGTAAAATGCATCAATTAGCAGCGAAAATTCGATTCGATATTTTTTCGAATCGATAATCCCCGGCTAGATATTTCCCTAATTCGATAACCTCGATTCGACAATTGCCAATTCGGTGATTCCTTGTTATGATAATTCTCTGATTTACCAACATCGATTCAATAATTCCGTGATTTACCTGATTTGATTATTTCCCAAATCGATAATTCCCCGATACGATCTAATAGTTTCGTACGGCCGATAGTCGAAGCCTTAAACGAGCCAGCGCAATATTCCGATATGTAAGACAACGATAGAACACTCGATGGTCGAGAGCCCGATGATCCCAGGTTGCTCTATTAATAGTCTGACCTTCCTGGTGCTCTTTAAGCGGATGTGTAAGATACATGTAATAGTTTGTAACAAGCCTATGATTCGTTCGTTAAAGAAAATACATAATTTACTTGCAAATACATTTGTAGATTACACGCGATAACATCTTGCATATTCGATACAGTTTGTATATTGGTTAACCTTGACCGAAAGTGATCAAGTGAAAATAAACTTTCTGTAACTTTGTTGACGACGCTTGTGTCACCGCAACGCTAGGATACGAAAGTAAAATGGGATCGTTCGTGGTCAGACTTCCGAGTCACTGGGAAACAATCGATTATAATCTACTTATACGTCGCGCGACACTGTACAAGTAGCCATGTTATGGCGCATGGTGTTATGGATTTTTAACACGATAAATGTACCAAAGGATAATCCTTTGTGTAATATGAAACACTGTAGAGGATATACGATTCTAAAATTCTAGAATTACACTACAATCTCAAAATTATACGTGCCAGGTGTATTAAAATTCCGCTCTTTAACCCGAACCAGTTGGGTACTAGTAATTTCTTCAGCGCTGTTACGCGCGACAGTTGTGCCGAGAAAACGCGAGGAAAAAGGAAGAGAAACGGAGTTACGTTTCATCCTGGACTTGCTTAGTGGATTCATCAGTGAGGATACCTCTGCATATCTGAATAAATAGGCGAAGACTTGTGAAAAAGTACATTCCTCGGGTGACTCGTTTGTCTCATGAGGATGATAAAGGAGGCTTGTAAATTCCGTTCCTTCATTTGTCTCAAATATTTTAAATTATTCAAATTGTTTCCGTTTTATGATATGATGAAATCAGTATAAAATTTAGTGGGATTAAACTAGATATATTTTCCTAGTTAATTTATCGTAGTAACTGTGTATTTATATTTGTCATCAGTGAATAATTTTGATACACAGATCAATGAGTTGAAAAAGATGAACTATTTGTATTTGCATATTAACGTATTTTCGAACAAAAGCGAAGAAAGTTCTTTTCGGTGGTGGCGCGAACGAACTGGCACGTCTGTCGTTTCCATTCGTTTCATGGATCCCCCGGGAGCGAAACACAATACTCGAGAAGGAGGAAACAGTGGAAGGACCGTGGAAGGGGAGAAGAGGAGAAGGAAAGAGAAGCGGGAACAAGAAGGGAAATTGTGTAATTTATTCAGCTGAGCAAGGGGCTACACCCGCAATTCAGTATGTATGCGTAGGTGAATCGGCTGATGTAAGAGAAGGGTGGCGCCAACGTTTATATCGTGAATACAACTTTGCGTGCTTTCGAAAATTGCATCAAGACTTGCGGCGAAGCAACAGAACCAAATGCAATAGCTGCTCGCAACCTCGATAGTTTACACTGTACAGGAAAACCGTGAGCTTTTTCAATCTTTACGCGGACGGTGCACTTTCTCGGCCACTTACATAATTGGATTTCTATTGAATTATCGTTATTTTTATCCTTACATCAAATGTTATACTTACTGTTACCAAATACCAATATTGCGCGATTTATTTCATACGATGGATCTACTTTCCACTCGTACGACAAACCACTAGGGTAGCAACGATTAAAATTTCATTTCGGACAATTTTTCAAATCTCACGAGATCTTAAAATTGCTTTACGAACTCGTTTCGAAGTTAACGTATCGAGTACATAGCATAAAAATAAGTTGCACGTGGTACAAGTAAAGTTTGAAACTTCAGAGCGTTAATTAATCATATCGTTCGATAAACGGCAACCTATTAGTCGGTTAATTAAAATTAACAATTCTCATGACTCAAGCAATTTGTACTTGGTTGCAACCTGGATTCGTCGCGACAATAGGGAGCCAACTCTGCAAAGCATGATCATTGTTTTTTGAACATTCTGTAGTTTGTTGCAACGAGTTTGCCACAGTCTGCTCATACAATGCAGAAGTTTGTCGTCGTTAATCTACGATAGTCGGAGCGTGTTGCTGTTCTTTGTTATCAACGCGTCGTACCGGTGCAAACGATATCCGCTTAAGAATTGAGTTACGAGACCGCAAGTAGCGAGACGAGTACCACTTCTGAAACGGAGTACTCGGGGATCTCCTGTGTGTGTCTCTGTCGTTCCTTCCTTCTTTTTTCCTTTCTTCGTGCTCTTTCTCCCGACGTGGCGAGCAGTCGATCGGTCGGTCGGTCGGTCACTGAACCGCGCGCGCCGCCTTGTAACTCCATGCCATGCCATTCCATCCCATCCTGCCACGATCGAGCGAGTACCGTTACAATCTTGTCCCAGTCTACCTGGAAACTAATTCGACGACGTCGGCCCTAAGCGGACTCGTCGGCTCCGTTCTAGACACCCGCGAACGCCAATGTGCCTTTTATCGACACAGAGCATCACCTTCCGATCCTCTACTACAAATTTTACCTACACCTACGTCTATTTCCCAATTTTTTCGTCTTCGTCAATTATCTTCCACTTCCTATCATTTAAATGGCATTTTTACTATTTCTTTTGTTTTACTAAATTACATCAAATTTGGCATTTTTTGTTGGGTCTCTTATTTCATCATCGTATGTATATGTATGTGTATGTGTATATATATATATATCTATGTCTATGTCTATGTCTATGTCTATGTCTATGTCTATGTCTATGTCTATGTCTATGTCTATGTCTATGTCTATGTCTATGTCTATGTCTATGTCTATGTCTATGTCTATGTCTATGTCTATGTCTATGTCTATGTCTATGTCTATGTCTATGTCTATGTCTATGTCTATGTCTATGTCTATGTCTATGTCTATGTCTATGTCTATGTCTATGTCTATGTCTATGTCTATGACTATGTCTATATCTATGTATGTGTATATGTATATGTATACATATGTATATGTATAATGTACGTATATAACAGATCCATCATCACATTTGATTTCAGTTACCCGTCTCGAAATAGGTTTCTCGAAAATGCGATTGTCTGGAAAAGTATCTGAACTGAAATGTGTTACAGTAATCAGTGCTCCCGATTCCAGAATTAAATTCCGTTCGTAGCCGTTGAGTTCGTAATTATGCGTCGAAAGTTCCGCGTAAACTTTCTTACTCACATCCTTCTCTCTCTTTTTGTTTCCCCTCGGTCAACTTCTTATTAACTGGCCTGGTTAGTTTAGTCTTACTTGCAACGGATACAAAGTTTGCCTGTTCTAACGAGGAAACCTCTTGAAAATTCTAATCTTGAGAAAATTGCGAAACCAACATGGGTAGTTTTGATTTTTCTTATTTCCAAACGGTACGCTGTAAAATGATATTCTTGTTGCGACCGAAACAGTTTGTTTCGTTGAAACTTCGGACAGCGGAGTACCGCAGTAAAATTAACCGCGCGTTTATCGAAAGGTTAATTATTAATTAAATAAAACGATTCGATTGTTACGATAAGTTCGACTATATTACGACGTCTGTTACAATCGACCTGTTAATGATTCACCATAATTATCACCACAAATAGAACCGATAATGCTGCTGATTAACTTTGTGGCAGCATGCGCCACCGGGGGGACCATTTAGGATACTAACTTTCTCGCAAGTTCTAGTTGAACTGTTCGTTCGAACAGATATACCCTTTAAGTTTGCTCTATCTGTCCGACTGACGAGCAACTTTCCTCTTTCTCGGCGTAAACCGCAATAATCCTTTCACTGCAGGCGATACACCTATACAGGGTTGTTACGAGAAGCGTAACGTTTTGGATCAACGAAACTATTCATCAAATTTTGTACTTAGTACAACCAAAAAAAAAATCGTACAACCGAAGACATCAAAATTCTCTGTAATCTCCAAACGAATTTCCTGTATCAATTATGATTAAACTGAGCAGATCTGTCGAACGATACACGACTTCCGATACGGTACCGTAGCACCGGAAGTACGCTATCAGTCAGAAAGTCGGGACGAATAATTGATCGTACAGGAATTGATGTCGTAAATTGATATAGAACGATCGTCGTCGAATGGTATCGCAGGGACGTGAAGGGATGAAAAATGAAAAAGATAGTCGAAGAAGGGACGAGGAGCGTACAGGATGGTAGGGGATGGACATCGTTGGAGGTGGTAGCGATGGTGGTGGTGGTGGTGATGGCGGTGGTGTGGGCGTCGGCAGAGCAAGGGGTGGAAAATGGGCTACGGAGGGTTGTACGAGGCAAGTACGAAGAGGGGGATGGACGCGGCTACCATGGCAACCATGGCTGGGTTTCAGGGCCCCGGCCGATGCTTTGGGTAATGTTCCGCACCTTGGAATGGATTTCTCTCGCTTCGCTAGCAAATGGGGTTAGTCAGTGCTAAGCACACGCTTGTTCTTCACCTTTTCTTCTTTCCGTTTCCCTGTCTTATCTCGTTTCTTTCTTTCGGCCGCGCTCCGCTTTTAATTTTCGCGCGTAAAATCCTCCATTACGATTACGCGACGTTCCAGTCGGTTTCGGATTTATGGCACACGCGTAAATAACGAGAGGAACGCGTGAAATTGCTTTTGTCCTCGATAAAATACAGTCACGCGTTTCTCAGGAAGGAAAGAGTGATTTATCGCGGCGTTGATTAGAGAACAGTTCGTATCTCGCATTCTTCGGGAAAGATGGCGCGCTTTATGTTGGCATACTTAACGCGAACTTGCCAGTGGTAAGGTCAAGATTACTCGTGCGTCGAAACTTATTGATTGATTTCTCGCGACAGTATCGTTAAGCGACCTTTCGATTACGGAAATCGACTCGTTTGTTGTACCTTTCTACAGTTTCTTGCCGAACGAGGAAAAACCCTGCACGAAGCTCTGTTTATTTTCATGAAAGTTTCAAACGATCGATGTTTGCGTACTGTCGCTACCGTTAAGCTTCTTATAAACCTGAAGAAATGTGTATTCCTGTAATTGTACAAACGGGCTGTTTTTAAAATGGTGTTGCAGAATTCGTTGTAACTTTACATCCGTTATTTTATTATGGTAGATTTCTATTATCTTTTTTGCGTTATTTTCAAATCATTGTAAGTTTATTGGTACCTATGTTTACGTGTCAGTATACTGCATTTCCTGTTGTAGTTAATGACACGTTCGATCGTAAGTGGAGCGCTGCAAGTTTCATATAATAGATCATTCTTTTAGAGAGCTACAGTAGACTCTCGTTTTATTGCCGATCGTCTGATAATCTGTCACATTGCAAATACACCTACAATATAAATAACATTATAAAAATAATAAACGCGTAATGAATGTTTTAAAATTGAAAATCCTGAAAATTCCAGAATTCCAAAGCTGTAAAACAAAATTACTCGTTCCATTAATTCGCTGTTATCAGCAGAAGCACTTGAGCCATTCATTCGCTTTAACGATCTTGACCATGCTACCGATATATCGCGTAATTCCTAACATTTCAATATTTTCGATATTTATCGAGAACATTATCGATAACAGAATTTTACGATTATTGGGTCAATCTTCTTACGAAAGGTTTCCCCGTCAATGATAAAAATTTGAAGTAGAAATTACTTTCGTTCGCGAAATGGTTTTATAAGGTTTCGCCGTTTCCACGCTTCATTAAATGTGTATCGTGAATAATAATGATAATAAGACGTTTAAGTATAGGTCATTGAGACAGTTCTCGAGGAGAGCCGCGTTGTTAATTTCACGCAGAGAATTGCGTCGGCACGTTGCAACGGCATAACGAAATCAGCCCGCGGTGTACTGTGGCTGATATACCGACGTAGTCATGTACTTGATGGGCTTTCCGCTAACGAGAGTTAATTGCAGCATAAATATGCCGGTTATGAACGGGTGAAATGATTACGATAAACTAGAGGAGCTGTAACCGGAGCGTTAGAACGAAGGAAACACTCGTAAAATCACGAAGGGGGGGCAAATAATGAAAACCGATAAGCCGCATCGGTACGTTTCGAAAATCTATAAGGCAGTAAAACGATTTATTTGTTTCCTATCGAGTTTACGCGATCGTTTGTTATTCCTCTGTTGTCGCTGTTCGACACCCCCAATATGTACAGTACAGATATCGATGATGCAGTATCATTCTTTTCTTTTTCAATTCTACGAACATGTAAATCTATCGACGCGTCTAAACATTTCTTTTCGCAGGTGCTTCCCGAGCAAACGGAGATTTCGATCGAAAGCTAAACATTTGCCTGCGTCCAATTACCAATATCCAGACGTGTTCGTACATCCATAAAGCATTATTGAAAAATAAAAAAAAAATAAAAATTGAATTCAAATCGCATCCAGCCAGTTGCGTTTTACCGTTCAATTTCATTTCTGCGTCAAATACGTGTATTCGAGGCATCACGTTCTGCGATGTTCGATATTCAATACGTGTCAACACTACTTTTAATCGAAGCTGGAATTATTGAAGCGAGAACGGGTGGAAAACAGACAGGCGAAGCACGGGGGAATACGAACGGTGGAAAACAGAGAGGAACAACGCGGTATAATCTATATTTTCTATTTCGATAAAGTCATGGACGTGCACGTGGTTCAAGGCCACGTGTGCCGACCTCCACGGCTCGATCTGACCTCCTCTACGGATTGCAGTCGCGATCGGAGTGTCAGCTTTAGACGTGACTTGACCTGCCTTGACCAACGCTCTACTCCTAGTTGACGACGTGCTGCAATCTCCTCTTCCTTTCCCTTCGCTTCATGGTTTCGCCATGTCGTTACGGTGCAACACCTTCCGCTTGAAATACTACGCCTGGATCTTCCGTGCCTGACATCTGTGGTTACCTGTACTCGAAAGTTGACTGACACTTACCTGTATGCTTGTTAATACTCTTTTTTGGATATTAACACTCTCAACTAAAATTATTTTTTATACATTTAGTATATCATTTTTATAGTGATACAATCTTCTCGTCTGGATTTAGGAATTTACAGATCCAGTGAAATAAGTGGGTACATTAAAATAGGATCGTAAAGATCCAGTAATTCAGGGATACATGAATATGAGGATATACAGATGTATAGATATCTGGATGTAAAATATTGGAACATAACATCATTTTGAGATATGTATATGGATTCTAGAGAATTTTGGGTCCTGTGAAGTTAGAAGGTATAAGAAGATACAGTTTGATTACAGTTTGGGTATACAGAGATACAAGACTACCTGTATACAAGACTTATAGATGCAATGTAGGTAATTTCGAGGTATGAAGATACGGGAATACAGAGATCTAAGTCTATAAATCTACAGTCTCATGTTAGATCGCCATATGTTGTATCTGTTGCACATTATGTTCGCCATGCGTTGTATCCAACAGTCATTATATCGCTACACGTCAAACGATCGCAAAACTTCCATTGACCGTAAAAACAGCTGTAATATCTCCTTCCTGTACATCACCTTCGTCTGTAACTAAGGCCATGTCGAGCAGTGTCCCACTCGGAAAGAGCGGTCGTCAATTAGAGTTAATTACGGTGTTCGACGACGTAATAAGCGAACAAACTGCGCATAGAGCAAGGTGTTAAAACGAAGGAAAAGAAGAAGAAAGAGCGAGCGGAAGAGGGAATCTAGGTCACGACCCACATCGTTCCGGTGGTTCCGTCTTTCGCAATACACGAAAGTGCCCCAAAGCGTTTCGAAAGCCCACGGATCAGCGGTATCCAGCTTTGGTCGTTTTATCCGCGACTCCGTAATCGGCCGTGTTCCTGAACGGGACCGATCAAAAGCGGAAACACGTGTCTCTTCGGAGTTTTCCGAACGAGGTCGAAGGAAATTTCTGCCGACAGCCTTGAAAGTGCACTTGAATCGCGAGCGCGTGCCTCGTAAGCGCAAGGTAACACGCGAGGAAGCTCTCGTCATCTACGTGTTCGGGGACAGTTCCGTCGTCGCGTCGGTCGATCGCTCTTTCGATCTCTCTACGTCAGCTACGTTCACGCACATGCACGCGTATCAGACAACGATCCACGCGTGCGACGCTAGTCGTGCATCGGACGATTGCAACGTTGCCCTACGTGCAGCGGGTGCATCGCTGCAACGTGCGCGATGTTGCCAAGTCATCGGTTCACACCGGCATGGCATTCCCATACAACCGAGAGCGCGCGCTTTTAGCCTCAAACTTTCCGATCGACGAACCGTTTGACCCAACTACGATTTTTCTCTCGACTAAACTACCTTTGCAAAAATCCTTTAGGACAATTGTTACTTTTATACAAATTTTCTACAAGCTTGATACGAATGTAAACAATTCGATCTAACTTGCTGAAATTTATTAAAGAACCTCCTCAAATTAGTTTCTTTTGTCGAGGTAATGGATGAGTAATGTTTTGTAAAGTTTCCGTTATACACTATTCTGTGGCATGTGAAGAACTTGTTATTCGATTATAACAGTGATAAAATAAGATAGAAATAGTTTCTATCTTTCCTCTTTTTTTGTTCGAAGCATCAAAGGTGGCCTTATAACTCCTTAGCACCGATAATGTGAAAAAATATTCATACAAATGACTGTATTTGCAATGTACGTCTGCTGAAAATGTGTTATCTTTTTGTCCTTGACTGTAGGTGTATCGTTTACACCTTCCTTCTCAGTCGCTCTTTTAATCGGTCCCAATTCAGTCTCACCTGACAGACGGTTTGATTTTCGGAAGCACCGCCAGTTGAAAATTATTATGCTCGCAGACTTATCGAACATCTGACGCGCAAAGATGATCAGATAATAAGGTTCTTGGTTCTCGGTGAATTCACGCCGATACCTTATCGCGAATTGTGACTGTTTGTTTACGTTTTTAACGAATGCCACGACATTGAAAAAGTTATCACCGATTATTTTCAGTGAGATCAACCTTTGGTTAACGTTGAACGACTTCCGATGATTTTATACTTATTCAGATTCAGATTTATGATTCGGGATGGATATTTACATCCCTATTTCTATATCGAAAGATACCTATATTATATCTCTATAATACTAGATTTTTATAACCCCACATCCCTATTACACTAGATCCCCTAATCCCTAGATCTCTATATTTCTATGACCCTATGTCTTTACACTCTTCATTCCCCATGTCCCTATACCCCATGTGCCAAGTTCTTATATCTACAAATTACTATATCCGAAAAGCCCTAGAGCCCCAATCCTCTATTCCCAAATCCCGATATCAAAAAATCCCTATGTCCCAAAATTCCTATATCCAAAAGTGCAAATATTAAAAAATCCCTATATCCTCAAATCTCTATAACCCCCAATTTCTAAATTCCTATATCCCTTTACCTCCAAATCCCTATATTCCTAAATCTCCAAATCTCTGTAATTGGTATATATAACAAGTGTTAAAATGTATTACAGTATTTTAATTAATCAGGTCCTCGCAACGAAGTAATGAATTAGAAGCAAAGTTATTAATTCGGGGAATAGAATTTATATCGCTTTTCCCTTAGATTACGGATGGACTCGTAATCGTTTCGCTTTAACGAAATGATTCATCTTTAAACGGCGATGTAAGTGAAACGAACATGCTGTCCGCACTTCTGCCGGTGCTTTTCACGGAAAATTTACATTTTGGAAAAGTGCCAGTTCATTCGCGTCTCCTTAGACAAGCGTTCCTCAAAATTGACCGTGTCGTTTTTCTGTTATGATCGAAGATGACACAGGAACGACGCGCTAGCATTGTGATTAATGTCGACCAGTGTATCGGTCGCTTTGTTTACAAACGCGATGTCGACAACTTGTTGGACATTGACGTTAGTCGACGCGTTGGTATATACACAGGAGACTCACTGAACATTGTTGGTAAGTCGACGGGATTTCGCGTGCGTATACACCATCGCATCGTGCTTTAGATATTGTTGACAAAAAAAAAAATGTTGCGCGTACACGAGACTGTAGTTCACCGAACTCGTCACGCGAATACAAATTACTGCCAAGTAACGATGAAAGGCGCGTGTATGTTTAATTAATGTTATTACGCGTAAATCGCAACAATTTTGAAGAACCGGTTACTCGTAGGTTACAATTAAGCACGAAACAGTAAGGAACTAGCGATCAGTTCGACTGAAAAATATTTCAATTACTGAAACGTGGAGACTTTATGAAACACTAAGAATATTTTATCGCGCGTTAAGTGCTCGCATAGGGAAAGATGTGACACGCTGTTATAAACTTCGTGTCAGCTTTTTTCGAGGGAGGAACTTCTGACGATATTACACGAGAAATCAACGCTATACATCTTCTGGATAGTTTCCAGAGACAAGCAGGAGCCACGGCAAAGAAATGATCTCTTTTTTTGGAATCGCTCCAATGTTTCTCGATTTGATATTTCTCAGGTTTTTCCACTGTTCGTAACATAGGCGAACACGATTTACCTTATGTCGCTTTATAACGTATCTAGAAAGTTGTATCAGCGATATTGGCAGTGCAGACACGTATCAATCCACCGATAAAGATTAACACTTATTGGAAATGCGAGTTCTCGCTAAGGTTTTATTGTGGTCATATGTGTCTCATTAGGATTTTAAAAACGGACAAAATGAAGCTTTTATATAACGCATAAAGAATATAATTTAAAAGTGACATAACATAAAAAATAGCGAGTTATCGCTATGAGAATTTCGCAGAAGAATGCTTCAAGAAACATAAATAGGCAAGGTTGACAGAAATGTAAAGATGGAGAAACGAATACGTGATAAGTCTTACAAGATCCGATGTAAATTTTAAAAGATTAGCAATACCTCGCTACCGTTCGATTAAATGGAATATCGATAACGGAATTTTTAACTTACGCATTTGATTTAACCAACGGAAGCGTTAACAGATTGAAAACGCCACGGGTCCACATAAATTCTGATCTCGACGACGCGCGTACGCCGCAGATCCATGTCACGCTCAATCAACATTAACATTAATATCATTTTCACTTATTTCATTATACCCATCGAATACCCCCAAAACGTCACTCCAGCGTGATCGCGTTAAATTCATTCGTACCGTTTCGTATCTATCGGTATTCTAGTGAGCAGTATTATGGTGGCGCACGCGGTCGCTCACGAATTCGGAGTAACGAGTAAATTCCGATAAGTTACCGGTGTGTCGGAAACTTCGGGCGGGACGTGCGCGCGGGAACGAAGGGGCGGGAGGGGAGAAACGGTGAGGCACGACGGCGAGCTTGTTCGAGAGGGGAAAGAGCGGGAACGCGAGACCGAGAGCCGCGAGGACTAAAGAGGAGAGCGCGGCGAGGAAGGTTGCACCGTGAGTTCGAGAGAGGGAAGAGCAAGAGGCAAGAGGGTGGCGGTTGTGAAGCGGCAGGCAAGGGATGGTTGACGGGAGGGCGGGAGGGAACGAGTGGGATGGGGCAGCGGCAGGGCAGGGGCAGGAGAAGAGGCGGGGGAGGGGGAGGGAAGGAGCACGCTATCGGCGAGCGCCTCGGTTCGGCCGAGTCGGCCGACGTCGGCCTCGATCAGCCGCTCGGCGCTCAGTTCGAGTCGGACCTCCGTTGTAGTCGGATCGTGTCGTTCTGCCGCGCTGTCTTTCTCTCTTTCTCTCTTTCTCCTTCTCTCTTTCTCTCATTCCCTCCCGTGGGCACGCGCGCGCGGGCGCCAGTGTGGTGTTGTTATATGTGTGTGTCTCCCCCGTTCTCCCTCTGTGTGTCGTTCCCCCCTTCACCCGCAACGACAACGAGTTCCGCCCAAGTGAAAAAGAGTCGAGCTTTCCTGCAAACAAGACGCGTCCTCGACGGCAGTTGTTTGTTTTCTGGTTTCGCGGTGTCGCGGCTGACACAAACAGCGAAGTCAAAAGCGAGAAGGGAATCGTGCGCGCGCGCGTGTAGAGAGAGGAGAAGACAAACGCGAGCGAGCGAGGCCCGCGTGTGTCTCGTCATCGTCGTCGGTCGTCGGTGCGAAGAGTTTCAGTCAACGGAAGGAGAAGTAGGTTAGCACACGGTGGCTTTCGCGTACCGCGGTAAAATATAACACGGCTCTCTCGACGACGACTACTTCGCCGTGCACCTTTTAGCCGGAGTCCGCGAGTGTGTACCATCATCCTGATGTGGTGACGGTGACGTTCAACCGACGCGCACTTCTTTTACGTAACAAAAGCGCGCGCGTGCGCTCTCGTACGTAATCCGTCTTGATTTCTGTCCTTCTTGTTTGTCGGTTACAAGTGGAGAGAATCTTCGATCATCGATGGTATACGCGGCTACTCGTTCTCGTGCGTGTTCGTGTCCCGTTGGATCGGTCGTTCGGTCATTTTCGTTTCGTTTCGTTTAAAACCAGTGCCTCTGTGGATTTCGCGTCGTATTCGTTCGCCGTACTTCGTGCGCGATACGCGTCGATCTCTCGGAGTGTGCTTCGATTTTTCGCGCTTTCGTCAATGTTCGTGTCGATACCGAAACGATCCGATTCGTCCCGAGATCGTCCAAGTTCACCGAGCGAAGCGCGCGTCTGTCCCGCGATCGTCGCAGTTCGCGTTCGAGTGTGAGCCGAAAAGTAAACCGTTCGTGATTTTCAGTAAGGAGATTCCGTCATCCGGATACATAACCGTGGGCCACGAACGTCGGAAATCTTCGACCAGTGCATCGTGTACTCTTCGTTGATGCAACTTCCTATTTGTGGTGTTTCTTTTCTCTTCGAGATAAGTGTTGATCGTTCAAACCTCCGAGTGGTGCAACTGTTTCAAGTGTAATATTTGATCAGTGATTTGAAAGAAAAGCCGATTATTCGGCTAATGAAAAAGTGAGAGTTTTATCAGTGCAGTACTACGCTATTCTCTTGTGGATTATTGGATATATTATACCCGCTGCGATCTGCCGTCGGAGCGCAACGTCGCCGCTCACCATTTATGTAAGTACTAAAATACTATTTTAAACGTTACTTTCGTGATTGCGATCGATTCGAGAATCTCATTGTCGTCGATGTTGTCGATGTTGTCGATGTCGTGAGTGAGTTTTGTTTATCGTATTTCTTATACACATCTTGCGTATCCGTTTTCTTCAGATTATTCTTTTTCTTTTTATTACATTTTGTCGACGTGCAAAAATAAGGAAACTTTGAGTAATTGCGTCATCGGTGAAGTCGTACGTTTTGAACACGTTCGCCATATTTCGTACGAACTCCGAATAAAAAGCATCGACGTTTCCGAGGTTAGGATTGAAACGTTCATCTTACGGTCGAGATCTCGATTTTGTTATCGATTGCATATCGATACGTATCGTTCTCAGTCATTTTTCGCGGTACGATTCGATGATTTCGAGTTGGAAGATAATTTACCGCTTAAGTTAAAAATTAGTAAATTGTAAGTAAATTGAATCGAGTTTCGGCATTTGTTGGAGTTGAATATTTAACGGTTACTATATAAATTCCACTTCGATGACTTTTTTCTCGTAAATTGTTACCAGATGCTGGTTGTAAGAATTTTCTCGAAACTTTTGACAGGTTATTTATTCGAATACTTCTGTTTAGTTTTTTTCTCTACTCCGTTTGGTGACCTGATAACTTTTCGTTTTTGTTGTTCTAATACAAATAATTCTTTTTCATTTTTAAAATGGAATTCGAAAGTGTTATCACTCAAATGGCGGGAAATTAGCTAGTGACAAATTCGAAGCATTCCGGATTCCCGCCATTCGGAGTGACAGTTTCAATGCAAACGCAGTGCTACATCGTTGATCGTTAACTTTCGAACAGTGGATGCTGGGTCAACCATGACCCACGCTTAATTGACTAAATGAATTTTTTCCAATTTTTGAACAAGACCATCGCAGAAAAATATCTAAAGAAAAATGTAGAAAATGAAGACGAATGAAATCTACAATGAAATTTTAGTCATTAGCAGTTAAGTGTTTCGCCGTTAACAAAGTGAAGGAACGAGCGCGTAGAAAGTAGAAATTCGTTTCATAGTTTACGGATGGTGGAAGGTCTATTTATATTTCATAATCTGCAGAAGTGACGTTTAGTAAGAGAGGTTTTAATCTCACCGTGGGATACAAGTTGGATGAGGAAGGGGGAAAACGTCGATGCCTGTTCGACGATCTATTTAAAATTCTTCGCGCGGAAATGTTATCTTATCGGAGAAAAGAACGTTCCGCTGAGAAAGCGAAACTTGGAAAAGTCGTCGTAGCGTTTCAACCTCTTTTCTTCGTCGTTGTTTACGGCTTATATCGTTCCTTTATCAAAGAATTCTTGTCGGCAAGTGCAATACCATCGATGTGTCGGTAGTAACGACAGGTTTCTTGGGAAATTGACCCTTTGTGCTTGTGTGCGGGATCGTGCAGACATTTGTGTACAATACAGAGTGACATTTTAAATCTTAACATCTTATCGACCGATGACGCTATATCGATTTTGAACTGAAACCTTCGTTTTTTTCAATGAAATTCTTGTAACTTAAGATTATATTATATGGAGTCGAGAGACTTTAACACGTGTTGGTGTAACGAATAGTGTACCCGACTAGTAATCTGAGGGGCCCAAGTTCGAATCCCGACGGGGGGTAATTATTCATTTTTTCATGTTTTCCTCATTTATGAGTAGCAAAGGTTGTTTTAGGTGTATGTCTGAAAATTAATGGCATATATTCACGTATATGAATTTACCATGTTTAGTGGAAAGCGGCAATTAATCAACTGATTAGATTTTCGATATGGTGACATTATGACCTTTCAAGTCCTCCCCTAAAGGAGTAAATTGCAATCTTTACGAAATATCAGCAAGATGATAAGTCAACAAAAATATTCTCAAACACGATGTGTACTCGAAAAAAATGATTGATTCAAATTCCTTGTCAAAGTTTTCGAATGTATCATTAGTATTTTTGATGCTTAGACACCCGACACTATTATGCGGTAATCGAAGAATAATCAATGCTTCGTACGTAATTTACTACTAACTGCAGCACCGTTTGCTGGAACATTTGAATTACAAAGAAAAACGACGAACAATCGCGCGAGTACTTTTCCCCGGCACGAAAGTCGAATTCCAATGTGTTCCTCGACGCTTGGCGACTACCACAGTCTCGAAAGTCAATCGACGTCGATTAAAGAGCGACGCGGGCTTCATTAAAATTCAATTAAAAAGAAAGCATCGATCGCAATTTTAGCAATTTAACCGCTGGTCTAACGTGCGTCGTTAAAAAAAACCTACTTGCTCGATCGCATGAAAGCGACCGTGAAAAAAAAAAAGAAAAAAGTAAGAGAGAATAGGAAGTTCGCACAATCCACTGTACAATAAAGTAGTTACGTAGTAAAAGTTCCTTTCATATTTAATTACACGTGGTGGAATTTCGCATCGCGTATCGCGGGACCCTTCAGTTTAATCTCGTTTCTATGCAAGCTTTTCAAACATCCTCGTTCTAGCTCCAACCCTATTCATCGGTGTACTCGCCCTGGTCTTATCATTTTACTCGCTTAACGTTTTAATGAACATTTTTCAATTTCAACGAGCTTTTCAATAACCGTACCGACGAACCGCGATTATATTCCCTGGGAAATAATATTCTCATCAAGTCGACGATTACGATTTCCTCAATTCGATAGAAAAAACGGAACGATACTGTTACCTTGTTCAAAAAAGTTCGTGTCATTGTGCACTTTACATTATCCGCGGTATTTATTTGAATAATGTTTAATAATCTAAAGATAATTTTTATTTGTCAATCTACATTTTTAATGTAATTTCGAGTGTGAAAGTGTCGGTGGAAGTCATAAAACAAAGTTAATAAAATAATACAGTGGACTTCTGTTATATTGCCATTGATTGAGTACATATTTATATGCTGTACAGCACTACACTACAACACATTGCGATATTATGCATGGACAATACAACGCAAAGGTGATATAAATGCGTCGGTGATATAACGCGAGAGTGATATAAACATGTCGGTGATATAACGCGAGAGTGATATAAACGTGTCGGTGATATAACATGTGGTCATATAACGTGTGGACGATGTGAATGCATCGGTGATATAACGCGTGGCGATATAACGTGTCGGTGATATAACGCGTAGCGATATAACGAGTAGCGATACAGTATCTATATACGCCGGCATTGTACTAGAAGATTCGTGTGAACGTAGCAATATAACGAAAGTCTGCTGTATTTAAATGAGCTAATAGCCCTAGTAAATTACGTATGAAACTAAAATTAGAAATCCGAAGACGGGTTAATTATGTCATAATTGTGTTTTTCTTCCTGAAACTTAATATCATTGTAGTTATATGGATAGAAGCTGGAACTCTGACTAATTATTCCCAGATCGTAACCGTTTGCAAGCAAATTAATCGTGGAACGTCCCGTTAACCTCGTTACTTGTTCCTCCCGTTTTACCTTCTTCCTCTGTTCGTGTTCCAAGGATCTCTTTCGCGTGCAGATCGAGCGAGAAACGGGAGGCATAAAACGTTGTTACACAGTCGACGAAATGATCGAATTATCAACCGTATCGTTTCTTCGTTCGGAGGTCGTGCTTTCAGCAGTTATCGCGTTACGCGTACCACAGCGAGTCGAATGGCCTAATTCATCGTTTACTCTTTCCCGCGCCACACCATGGATTTATTGGTCGATCGCTTTGTATTCGCGGAGAATTATCTACTTTTCATTTTAAACAATATTCAATATCGGTAGATTCGTTTTTAACCGTTCGCTGTTAGTTAATTTATGAAATTATTCAACGACCGTCGTAAATCAAAGAAAACAAGAAAATCCAACGTCGTGATCATAGTTCGTGTTATTAGTCTCGCCATTACGAACGTCATCAAAGATAGTTTCCAGTTGTTACGTTCCGCACAATTGCGGCCAGTTCCTTATCTGTTGCGTACACGCGTCGCGTTAACCTTGTATTTTTATCGAGCATTCTGTGATTAATTCTTGAATGAAAAGGAACTGCTAGGAGATGTTTGTAATGTTTTCAATGTCCTTGGCAAGCATAACTTTTCTGCATTGAATTATATTTCATATAATTCAATAACTTTATAATACAAAATTTTTCCGAGTCTTCTTTTCTAAGTTTAAAGAGTTTTCTTTCGTACATCGCCACTTTTCTTAGCCAGTGTACTAACCATCTTCGAACGGCATATGACTGTATACATAACGTGTGGGCACGAACACAAAGTGCGACGACGACGTGTCGTCGAAGGTTGGTTTGAAAAGGCGAGTGCAGGTCCCATTCTCAACACCTGCCTCGTAGATTGTGAGGACATTTTTCTAGCGTCTGGAAAATCTCCCTGCTCTTCTCGGCTCTTTCGTTCACAAAAGGGAACCGGCTTCGTCGAATGTTCGCTGACCTTTGTAATCTTTTATTATCGTACACGTTTGTACAATGAAAACGGTTCCTAGCTAGACCGTATACGGTCCTCCGCGTACAACTCTGACAAAGAAAAAAATTGTGACCGAGATGGCAAACGTTAATGGCGTTCTCTTTTCGACGTTGAACTTTTCGTCGTTGAAAGCAAGCATTTGCTTTTCAGACGACTTTCGATTGCAGTCCGATTCGAAGCAACTAGGAATTTGGTCTTTTCCTTTGCGAACACGTTCTACCTATATACCTACTACTTTCTTTGATCTCCTTAGTACCTGTTATGTTCGACCTTATAATTCCGTGGTCATTCATATTTCTCATTAGCAAACGTTCTTTGTCGATATCGTATTATTAATTATTGGGAGTTATTTATTTAACGCTCAAGGTTGGAGATTAAATCGAATCATATATTCTGCTGTTTCACTGTACCATTTTAGTAGTTTAGTCCAGGGTCACTTTGCTATACAGCATACCATCTTACTATCTTACCGACTATGTCACTCTCTATACATGACGAGTTGGCGATATAACGCACGTGGTAATACCATACCATACAATGTACCAATGGATACGATACATTGTTTAGCATTATTCCTTACGTGGCGCTATAGAGAAAGTCTCAACACTATTTTCCGTGGCTATCGAATGTACACTCAAAGACATAAACGTTTAAAGGAACGGAGTATCCGGCGATAAAACGCATGAAACGCGTATGAACATCGACGTCGAATGCCTGTTCATCGATTCCCACGCCCACGAGTCGAAACGTTCGCCGTCACCTATGCACTTTCGAAGCGACCAGACAAACATGCGATTCGCGGAATAAAACAGCCAGTCACCGAGAATCGATCGTACGAATGTTTGGAGTGGTCGAAACTTGCCAGACAACGAGACAAAAGGGGGATATAATACGGGAAGGTTGCGAACGCGAGGCACCCGCGGCTCATTTTTTACGGCCTTTATGGCATATCAGACGGATTATCATAATGGTAGCCAGTTTCGCGAAACTTCTTTTGATCGTGTTCACGAGAGACGAAGGCTCTCCATTGTTGAGCGTTGAGCAGATTTACGATGCGATCCACTTTGCCCTCGGTTCTCGCTTCCGGTTATTACGCGAAAGTCGGGCAAGAAACGCGCAACTAGGATACGATCATGCTTCGGAGCCGGGTGAGTTTCTTAAAAGAACGGATCCAATCTGAGAAGATTCGTTTCATGTTCTTTCGCGAACGGTCTTCAACGATCGAAGAAAACATTTCTTTTTTCTTCAGCTAGTAAAATATCTGTTCGGAAGAAACGTTATATGCTACGACGATAATTAGGTGGTATGTGAAACACGATTCGTTGAACTTCGTAATTAATGGCAAGATTGCTTAATAATGCAGATTTAGTCATTAATGGTAGCTCGAGGTACGCCGAATCGCTTAGATAAATGTGATGACTCAATGAGGATCAAGCAGCGAAATACTTAAGAATGAAATACTTAAAAGAACAGAACATTTGTTATACCGAATTTTCGGACGGTAATTCATTAGCGGGAAAATGTTGCAGATGTACGTATAAAATGATTTGCATATTTATTACGTTCGTAAATAAATGATATAATTCGTAGCAGTGATTAACGATTCGATAAAATCTCGCTGTTAATATATCATCCGTAATATTTATAATAAAAATGAAGTTTCGGTTCTAATTTAGTCGTTCAACTGCTTCCTCCCCGTTATCGATGTAATTTGAACGATACCTGCAATTTTCATTCCGTATTCCGCTTCGAATTATTCGTTAAAATTTTGACGTGGCCAATCGCCGACGTTTCCCACGGCATTGATCGCGTTAATTGAAACAGAGATTCCGATCCGAGCGCAAGCATACATAACAACTGGCGCGTAACAACGAATCACGGATCGAGCGGGACAAAATGAAAGTTTTTAACGCGGCTTATTCCGGCCGATATACATTATATTCGTGATCGTTCAACGTTCGATCGTGCCCGCGTGCATTTTAAACACACCGTACGTCACGGTTAACATTAATAGAATTCGTATTCCAATATTTATAATCCGCTCGGTCCGCAGAAATAATCCACGAATCGCGTTCAACCGTTAACTTAATTGCAATCCACCGTGTCAATCCATTAACCGTTTCTCTCTGCTATTTTCTCGCTTTCTCCCTGTTCCTCTCTCTTTCTCTCGCTCGACAAACGCTATCCATGCAAATTTGCTCGCGAACACCGTAACAGGCGTCTCCTCGGTCTCTCTTCCTCTTCCGTCACGTGAATCGTCTCTCGAAACATATACTACCGGTATATAAGTACGCGTTTTGCTTTCGGTTTCGAACGCCGGAATATAATGATGAAATTAAAGGATTACAATACATCGCCACTGGTAGTACAGCAACGCATCGCGTAGTACCACGCAGCTTACATCACGTCGCATTATACAGCCGCGCATTATATCACCGTGAGTTCCAATGTCGCATACTACATCTCGTGTTATATCACTGCTAGTTGTAATATCACATGTTACATGTGGTGTATTATTTCACCTCGCGTTATATGGCCGCCCGCTATACTACCTCGTAATATATAGCCACACGGTATATAATTTCGTGTATTATAACCGTGAATTATATCACCTCGTGTTATATAGCCGCGCGGTATGTGGCCTCGTGTTATATAGCTGCGTGTCATAAAGTAAATCTATAATCAATCATCAAACCATCATAGGTTATTATAACGCTATTCGTTGTACTGTGATACGGTGTACAACTTCGTGTTATATTGCCGTGCGTAGTATCACGATGCGTTGTATTCATCACGCGTTAGATTGTCACGTGGTTTACTTGTTGCGCGTTGTATTCGCTACGCATAATAGTTGTTAGATACATATTATATTCGTCACGCGATATATCGTCATTGTTGCAAGTTGTATTCGCCACACGTTAAACCGCAATACATTAAATCGCTATACGTTATATTGAAAAATGAAACGGTCGTATTCTGAGTAATTGCAATTATATTGTACCTTATTACACGCGATCATTTTCACCGCGGCATTTAACGCGTTAATTGAGAAGCCGAACGAATACTTCAGCAACCCGTCCTGTAGCTCCGTGTTTTCTTTTTCCATTTTTCTTCTCGCAAGGACTTCGACGAAAGGAATTACGCTCGTTAGAAATTCTACGGATCGCCGTGCTTAACGTTAAGAAATGATAAGTTCCTTTCGGGACGGTCAATATTTAATTACTTCGAGGAGTTTCTTTATTTTTTCCTCCCGGGCTCGTTCTGTGTGTTTTACTGTCTTCGTGTTTAATAACGGCGCAATTAGTAAGGTAAATGCTCGTTTCCCGTTTTAACGAACAGAGAGAGCATCGATCGAAAAGATACTCGTGTTCCTTTGCTATTCAATTTTGTTCGTTTCTTTTTTTTTTTTCTACCCGTTTCACTCGATGCGCAAGAGTAAACTGCGAAGACACGGTACACAAACGACTCGGGGACAACAACTGTGACTAACTAGGCAGGAGAGACGCTTTGAAGAAACGAAGTGACTCATTCAAAGCTCATTCTACCGACCGAGCGTAAGAAATGCTTTCAAGAATGGAAAAGCTATTCCATTCGTAACGTTCTTACTTTTTGCTCGAAAATGTTCCTTGTTACGTTACGTTTATCTTCTACGGCGAATCGTGAGAATCCATCAAACCGAAAGCGGAGCGTAACGAGATTTCAGCAACATAATTATCAGAAGTAATTAGACTTGCCGAGATCCAAAGGGAATGCTGCGCGTTATTAGGATCAGTTCGCCGTCGATAACGTTGAAAAAGTGTAAATTACAAGATCAATAGACACGAGTGCCGCTCGAAATTCTTTGTGAAAACAGTTGCCGTTCCATTTTCCACCCGCATCATCGACACGCAGACGCATTATCTGCTCCGACTCGCTATCTAATCGTTCGCTTCGACGATCCTTTACGCAAACTCTTTTCAATTCGCTCGATAAACGCTCGGTTCACGGTAAATATGTATATTCGATGGAGGGAAGCGGCACCTCTACCTTCACAAGACCTCGTTTCCCGTCCGTTACCATCTCGCTACGTCATGCTTGCTCGTCGCGTCACGCGAAACACATTCATGATATTTTTCGTATACCTCTATCGAACATCTACCAGATAGCTTATGAAGTGTAAATTCGAATAACATTGCAGAGAATTACCAAAATTAGCAAGTACTAGTTCAGATATATTTATATAACGGTAACATTAATACTGGAAATTGTGAAAATTATTTGGTATTAAACTTATTATATAAGGAAAATTTTGTTAAGTTTCCAAGCTGTCCTTCTTTCCGGTCTTACGAAATCGTTACAATACTTAACCGTTGTATTCGATACACAACTGATCAATAAGAACCCGATAATAACGAGGATAAGAACATATACACTGTATTCATAATTTATCTGAAACTTTATCGTACTGTGAGATTGTTTTCCTATCTAAACGTGTCGGTTATGTCATCGTCGCGGCACGCGCGAGATGGTTTTTTCTTTGTTAATCTATTATCGTTGACAGCGTCTTTTCAGTAGTGTGACCTGCACGGTCGTCACACAAAGGTTAAACGAAGAAGACCTGTATGTAAAGGGCGAATTAATTCGTGTTATTTAATTCATATTTCTCTTAATTGTAATAAACTTTCCCGTTCTGCGAATTCTGCAATATGTTGGGACAAATCGCGATACGAAAACAGTTTAACTGATACAAATGGGTTAATACGGTACATGTATATTCAGCACTCGGTTTCCTTCGGAAAGGTATTATGCACGTGCTGTTACTAATTAAGAGGATGCGAATACTTATGCAATTCAGCGCGTATAAACAATCGTGGAGCGAAAAGGAGAGAGGAAAGACAGAGAGCATTGATATTTCCGGCGGTATAATCTTGCTTGTCGGACGATTTCAAGGGTGGTAGAGAGAAGGGTCGTCGGTTTGGGTGGATGGAGGCAGAACAAACCATCGCAATAAAGGATTCGTCGAGCGTGGAAAACCGGACCCGTTTTCCCAACGGGGCAAACCGAGCCCTGGAAAAACCGTCCGGCTATTCGCGAGTCTACTAGCTCGCGGAAAATTATGCTGCAGGAAACTAATTTCAATTTACGTTTCCGTTATCAGCTGGCAAGCGCGAACGATCGCGTTAAGAACCTACCGATTCTTTTATTTCTTTCCGTTTTACGTAATTAATGCCAATTACAAGTCGAGTTCTTCTCTTCGTAAATAGCAGTTTTATTTGTACTTGATGTTGGGTACACTTTCTTTTAGCACTTTGTACACGTGTAGGTATTAATACGTTGTTAGAGTTATGTAACGTTTACATGGAATCACAATTGTAGTAAATGGAAATGTAATTTTAAAAATATGTAGTATATGTTTATAGTGGTCTAACATGATATTTTATAAGCGATTCGTGGAAGATAATTTTAAAATAGAAGCTACTGACAAGCAGAATTTTAATGCAGTAATACATCGTTGGAATAATTTTTCGAGAATATTTCCCAATATATGTTGTACAGAGTCATTTGCAATATATCATGATTTATCGTGTGCTCGCGTGAAAGTCTCTTCTCAGATGTGCATTTCGAGCTAAAACTTTCCCTTCTAGCCTGTCACTGGTGAAATCGATAGATACGCGAACAGTAAGATCGATGCGAATCAATGCGAAACAAAAATTTTGAAAGGGAGGCAAATGGCGGAGGGAGATTAACATTGGCGTAACTCGGTAGAAAATCTTGACAATTTTCAAATTTCTTCAAATATGTGAAATTTTGTAACTTTTACATTACCATACGTCTAAATTTCTTAATTTTAATATCTCCAAACGATGAAATACCGAAATTTGTACTTTTCAAGTTTTCAAGCTACTACATTTCTTTACAAAAGCCTAAATTTCTAAAGTCCCAAATTCATAAGTTTACGGAGGTCCAAGTTCCGAAATATTTGCCCGAATATCCGAAGTGAAATTCGTAAACTTGAAAATTGTCGAAGTCGTCGTCGCCGTAAATCGGCGGAACCTGACTCACCGCAAACAAAAATGCAAGTTACGCCAGTGTAGATAAAGATAACCGTAGCGATAGAGAAAGCACAGAGATTTGTTTATGCGGTTGTGATACTAGGACAATTTATCACTCGGTCGAAGAGGGGCAGAGAGGTGAGCCGTGGTTCGAAGCAGAAACTCCACGAGTCGGTGGAAGGTAGAAGAAGGGAAACGAAGGATAATCGTAGGTCCTTCGGTAAATAAGGTTATTCCTCCATCGAGTCGGCACCCATTCCATTCTGTCCCATACTATCTCAGAGCATCTTAGCGGCTTCCCGTGCTCTCCCTTTTCGTTTTCTCGTCCATATTCACGCTTCGCTCCCGTGGAGGAACGATTTGTTGGAATTAAGTGGTATTTCAGCGAAACCGCTCGTCGCGACTTTTCGACGTGAAATCTTTCTCGAATTCTAATAATCGCTTGGTTTATTCGCCCGACGAGAGGTCGAGTATGATGCTTCGCCCGTTTTAGTGGAATAGAAGATATGGTTACCGTATCAAACATTTTTCTTTTCTTACGCTTTAACCCTTAACTGCTACGGTGAAATGGAAATACGTTAACTTCATAGCGGGATACTGAAGTACCGCAATAAAAGAGTCATAACCGAGCTTTAAAGGAACTTTTATTTTCGGTTATACGTACGGAGCTTTAAACGATACGTGTTGCGAACTGAAAATACTATGATTACGCACACTTTTCCGAAACTTTATTTTGGAATGATAATGATCGCATATGTTTATTGCGTTCATATTTGGATATTTGAACATTTTGTACTTTACATATTTCTTTGTTAAAAGATTTCAAAATTTTAATGCGTTGGTGATACAATATGTGATAATTATATATAATAATACAATATGTAGTATGTAATAGAACGTGTGGTAATATAATGTTATAACGCATTGAAATGCGGTGATAATACATTGCATGGTCATATAACGCGTGGTCATATAAAGCGATATTCTATTCACACAATTTATTCTGTTTTTAAAACGAAGAAACATCGTAATTATTAAAATGATAGAGTTTCCATTAAGAGTTGTCTTTTAATTCACTGTTACAGTTGAAACTACTGCGCGAAACAAGGCAGTAATATCGTATCACGAATTCAAGCGACGACTTGACAAAAGACAAAGCTAAAACATCCACAGACACACGGTTTGCGCGGTGTCGTTTCGGTTTTTCTACTCATTCGGGGCTTTCATCCGAGCCAGTCCTCTGTAGTTTGTTTTCCACTTTAACGAGCAGTCCTTGCCACACGATCGGATCCTTTGAACTACTTTTTTTTCCCTCGTTTTCCATCGTCTCCTTCCATTTCCCTTTTTTGCCTCGATTTACCCCGCTACTTCGTCGATCCGTTCTTTTCTATTCGCATCCGATTGGCTTAACGAGCTATTATTCTATTAGTAATGTTTTCTAGCATTCCACGAAAATCAATGAACGGTACGATCCTTCGCAACTCGGATTTAATCTCCTGATTTCAATTCGTCTATAGAATGTATGCATTCTATATTCTGAGTAGATATACATAGGTACAAATTTAATTTGCAGTACATCTAGTTGTCGATCGCAGTTTAAATGTACAGCGTACATCTTTGTAGTATTAACAGTGATTTATAAAATTTCGGTTGCTTTAGAAATACGTTTCTTGCATAAAGGATCATACACGAAAAAAGATCGATACGGAATAAACCGGCTTTTAAATGCAGAATTGCGATACGTACGATATTCGCATTGGCAAACTTTGACATCGTTATTTTCAGCTTAGCGAAAGATGATCGTTAGAATACAATCTGTACGTGCAAGCTCGCGAAATTAATATAACAGTTTCTGTCTCGTCGAGCAGCATATTCGATTCGTTACGAATTCACGCGTAATCCGTGTCTCTCGAGTGTCTTCTAAATACTCCCGGCACGACTTTACCAATCTCGTTAATTAATCTCGTCGAGACCTCTGTGTTTATCCGCGCGACGGCGAACTGGATTTAATAATCGAGCGTGAATCCGCTCATTAACGTTTCGCGGATATCAGGTGGAAGAGAAACGGGACAGCCATTAAACGAAGGCGTCCTGATAACAGCAGTTATCAGTGATTCGTTTCGTGTCACGTGTACTAACCAAGATGATCATCTCGGCTGTTACGTGTATTCCCTCCTAGTTCCAATTGCTGGAGCAAAAATTATAGATATCTTATTATGTGTATCGAGGTGACGATTGATCATGTGTATCAATAAAAAGTTTATTATTATTGGTACATCGAGGTGATGATTGACCATGTGTATCAATAAAAAGTTTATTATTACTGATAATTTACAACGTATACAAAAAGTGGTGTTAGTACCGCATAAATAATCGTGCATCACTAATTTCATAAATTGTATCGTATTCACAGGCTATCAATAATTACACCGCGTATGTTTACATATTTATGGCTCGCCAAAATCCACAAAGTACACATAAATGATGCAATCTGTAAATTGTGGATTTTATAGAATGATTCATGTGTACTCAGCCCACGCGTTTATATCATAAATACAGACGGAGTGTAATTATGATACACGATGAAATTGGAGCAGAAGGTTCGACGTAAAAGTTTTCGTTTTTAATTTCAGTAGTTGTCGCACGGTAAGCAACTCTTACTTTTGGAATCTTTTCCCTAGTTTTCCACCCTCGTATATAACTTGTCTGGCTCGTTCTTTGTCCGTGTTTCGAGGGATCTGTAACCGCTTTAACCTTTTCTTTTCTTCCCCTCGTATTTCGTCTTGGTTCGAGACTCTTCGTAATAATGGCGTGTCCTTAGCCCGAATACTTTCGCCGTTAGTCTCCGAACGTATACACGTTTCTAGATATAACTTTCATTTGTTTATCGCGTCTGCTTCTTCTCTCTTCGCGTTGCCGTAAGTGTCTTGAGCTCGTATTTGAAAAATTGTTCCACGATTTTATTCCGCGAATTTCGTGTTTCGAGAGCAGCGATTAAATGTCCTTCTGGGAAAAGTTTGGCTTCCGCAACTGGGAATATCTTTAACCCCTTAATGATAATAAATCGCAGTTTATGTGTGGTCTCGGAAAATTCGATCGAAGTTTCATCACGGTCTACTACCGTGACGTTCCTGGACACCCTCGAAAGTTTGGAATTGAGAAATTTAGAAATTCTTAGTCCTATGAACCTCTAATTTTTCGGCTTGTCAATAACTTTCAAGTTCACATATTTCATAATTATGAAGTTGATCTACATTGTACGAGGATTTGAATAAATTCTGCAAGATCGTGTATGTAAATATAATCTACTGTTTTGTCGACTAATTGTAAAAGAAACACGGTGTCAGTTTCGTAGAAAAAAATAACGTAGCAGTTCGAAAAAAGATGAAATCTCGTTTGAGTCGTTTGACGATCTCGTAGCGTGTAGCATATTTTGGATTAGAAGAGGTACGTAGCCCCTGGGTAAAATCGATTTCACGTCGTGATAAAGTTCTTTCCCTGGTACCTGGTTGCTTCCTTTATTCCACACTCTCCTTTCCGACGATTTGAGCGCGCCAATGTAAATGCAAATACGGCTCTGGCTTCTCTGTAGCTCGCCGCGTCGTCTCCGTTGGTCCTCTTTAAATTCCTCCGTGCTGAAGGACCGTCTGCCTTTTCTTCCAGCTTCGTGCCTCCCTTTGGGAATTATTACCACGGACCAAACACCGTCACTGACTCGAACCAAGGTAATGCGTTCGCCATCACAATGACTTCAACGGTTGCAATGTCTTTTCCGCCCTTCTGCTTTCCTCTTATTTTCATTTACCTTTTGCTCACCCTCAAAAATTTACTGTTCAATCTTTTAAGTCTGAACTTTCGCTTGTATCGTGTAGTTTTATACTGCTACTTTACTAGTTTAATACATTGATCGAAATTAGCCGGATGTATGAGAGGACTTATTTTTATTTATCTTTTTCTTCAGCTCAAAAATTGACTGTTCAATCTTTTAAGACTGAACTTTCGCTTGTCTCGTGGTTTTACACTGCTACTTTATTACGGCGATTGAAATTAAAATTGATTACAGTGATTTGAAATGTACCAAACATAGAAAGAGACGAGGGATGAAAATGTCCGACTGAACTTTGTTCTTCTTTTATCTTTTTATTATGAAACTTTAGTCAGTATGTACTTTTGTTCTGATTCATCAGGACTAAAGCAACAGTAGTTACAGAAAAATGTCACATATCTTATGAAGAAGCTTTTGAGTCAAATGTACTTCCTTATAACATAATTCTGATTTTTATACCTTTGAAAGGTGATCGACAAATAGATCAAATGTAAAAATGTTTCTTTTGTTCCCTATCGAAGCCTGCACAATATAGAGATGTGCAGTCTATCGATCGCATGATTTATATATACGTTGCAGACTTCGATATGCCATAAATACATAAACGTCCGCAGTGTACTGATCACTTAATACCATTGAAATTACTGTATGACACAGTTTTTGCGTTTTCATAATTGAAAACGGTACTTGCTTAACACCGCCATGCATATTTCATTGAAATACACGATATCGTTGATAATATGAGAGGTTAGAAATGAAAACTTAATGGTCAAGATTGAAGTAACAAAAGTTCTAAGTATCGAAATTAGCCACTTGATATGCAGCAAGCTAATAGAATAGCAGTTGCAGCTAATGCTACAAGAATCGTCGATTAGGAGCAAAAGATACAACTGTTTCTGCCGCGAACATACTATCGTCTAGAATATTTTCATGTACCCCTGTAGTTGAGATAAGTATCGACGATTAGCGTAACAGCAGAGGTTCGATCGGTCGTTAGCGTGAACGAAGCTTTCGCGTTTCCTTAAAACCCCCTGTATTCATCCAAGTTCACGAACTATCCGTAAACTGCTCACGAACAGAGAACGTGTTCCTGTAGTGTTCGCTTTAGGAGTCAACTGCTTCAAAGGAGAACTTGTGTACAAGCTATTCGAGCTGTTTCTTTCGCTAAACTTTCCTCGAATCTCTTGATATCTTTCCGTGATCTCTATCCTATTATCTTCTTTCTGTACGAACGAATGTTAACGGTGGTAGTTCCAGTAATTCGGAAAACTTTAATTACAAGCTCTTTATACGAATTTCGAATTATTCGGTAATGTTCGCGTATTCAGATTAGGAAAATTTAGATACGAATAATTGTTTGGTTAATTGTGGAGGTTTGGACAATTGTCCGATTAATTATGCAAGCACGTTCACTTAATTAGCGAAGTGCAGATTGCCTGATTAATTACGGAAATGAGGATATTCATGTAAGCGTTTAATTATAAAAATACGGACATTGAAATATTCAATGTTCAAATAATTATTAAGATTCGAGTACCGAAATAAATGTTCAGCTAAAATGTTCGAATAATTGTAAACAATTGGTATATAAAATTCTTGAAGAATATTTGTCACGAGATTAAGAACAGCGTTACGTTAATAACAAGGCGACAAAAACTCGCTGGCAACACGTTTTAATAATTCCGTAATTGCGATGCACGAGCTTTAAATTTCACCCTTTTCATCGGCTCCCCTTCGTCGCCCACGCGCGTTTAATTCACCACGCGTTTCATTTTTGTTCGATCGATCCCTTCTCGCACGACATTTATTTTTCCTTCCTTTTTTTTCGAGCGATTCACGCGATGCTTCATCATCCACCGAAACGAATACGTTGGTCAGAAAATATCCGCGAACTGGCTGAGAAAAATATACCGCGGTATAAATATTAATTCGAACAGCCTTCGATTATTTTCAGCTTTATGAGTCATCTACGAAATTAAATTCTATATCAATTATGATTATTATATTATATGATATAATTGAATAAATTACGATTATTAAACTATCTGATATAATTAAATATTATTTATTTTTATCGATAACAATTTTTGTTATCTTTGAAAAGTCAAAGCTTCAGGACAATCTAATCTTTGAGGCAATCTCTTTTAAGAACAATATTTTTAATCTGAACGTTACGGAAGTTTGAAACAATTGGAACGGTGAAATTTCGTAGAGTGGCAAACAAGAGGCGTAAATAACGTGGTGTATCATCCGCGAATGTTTTTTCTGTGTCATTTAACCGGTGAATTATTCGTAATTCGTCGTATCGAATTTAAAAGAAGGCACGCGAGAAACGTTTACTTTAGCACGAGACAGGATTTGCTCAAGATCAACTTTTGCATTATCTTGGTGGAACGTGAGGTCGCATAGCTTTCTTGTTTGTGGCTTCAAGGTAAAACACGAGCGTGTATTTTTATCGCGGGTTTTACTATGATTTCGCAGTATATGCTTGTTGCACAACGTACAGTTCTCACGTACGTGCACTTCGCTCTCATAGAATTCTCTGGCAAACGGTTGCGTTGATTTATTCGGCGCGATTCACCCGAACTCGATTAAGCTTCGTTTTTCGGTGAAATTTCCTTTCCGTTTAATTGCTCGAACGAACGAGATGGGAAGAGAAGAACCGTGAAACGAGGGCGAAATAAAGCGTCAGTTATCCTCTAAAGTTTCGTAAAGTTCCGTGTCCGGAAGGTATTCCTTTCTCCATGTTCGCTCGGACTCGAAGATTTGAAACGAAAGCTTTGCTTTAACGCCTTTGCAGTCTCTCCTGCTAGTTGCTCGTCGTCTTTTCACGTTCCGAGTTCTCTGAACTTCGATCAATTTACTCAACGAGAATTGCTGACCTATGAAAAATACGAACATTTATTTAATCCTGCTCGCTGGCTTCACTATACTACCATTAATACTATTATTTTAATATACCATCATACTACTATATTACTATTCTATTACACTATCATACTTCATTGATACTCCTATACTATACTACTTTGTTATTATTACACTCTGTTTTATTTAATATTTACTAACTTTTAAATAAAAGTTGAATGCGAAGGATAAAGGACGAAATAGAAGTTCTTTGACACTCGACGTAAATAAATTCGAAATATTAAAAGTTTCGATGGATAACTGTTTACAGGTTCGTTCCCGTAAGAGTTAATAACGGAAACGTTTTATCCATCCTTTCGTTCGCACAAGTTTTCCCAGAAATCACTCGATGCAGGTTTCCGTATCATTCGATTATCCTTATTCCGGGTACGAATAAATCTTTCTCGGGAAAGAGGGAACAAGAGAAAATACGGAGGACAGAAGGTGGAGGGTTTGAGGCGAAGTTGGAAGTTGGATGGGAGCGAAACCCGTTCCATCGAATACCAAAGAAAGTCGCGATCAGGATAAAGAAAGAGGTAGAAGGAAAACCGCGTGCCAAGAGTGACGATGTAAACGTCATATATCTGGAGGTAAAGGATATTTCGATCTTGATGGGTGGGCCGGTTTGTCCCAGCGGTGTATCTACGAGCCTCCACAAATTCCTGCGTATCGAACGACGTACCGCCCTGAGAATCGAAAGGATGCAACGTGTCTTCTTCGAGAGGTCGACTCTTACGTTTGACTCGGTGAAAATTCATTTTCGCTACGATCTAACCCTAACTTAACCTTACCGAATATAACTTGAATCCAACCTAATCTAATCCCAATCCAATGTAACTAAATCTAGCCTATGTTACCACATAACCCTAACTTTCGATCCGATAAATACTCAACCAAAGCCTAATGTAACGTAAGTTAACGAAACTAGTACACGTGACGAAGATCAAGTTCTCTGTAGTATCGGACACGACCTTCGTCGGTTATCTCTGATAAAGAGACGTTACGTAACGCGTAATTAGCGTGCGGATAAGTTGCTGGTAGACGGATGACACCGATCGTAAACTTACGAAGAGATTTGCATACACAGAGTGAACGGGAGATCCGCGAAGAAAGTTTCTCTCCTTGGGAAAAGTTTATAGGAAGGTCGTTCGGAATTTTCGATAAAGGCTCGACGATGTCTGTGGAAGTATCGCGTGATCGATAACTGTTCCAGCACACCTTACCGGGACTCGTAACACACGCTCGAACGAATGTGTGTACGAGCCCGCTCTATCCTCTCGCGTGAAATACAGAACGATTCTCTACCGGTATGTTTCCACCGTTTTTGCTCCGCACGCTCTCCGTGTTTCTCTCTGTTCCGCTTTTTTTCCCTGCCTACTGCATCCGGAGACACTGAAACTTTAATCGCGCCGCGTTTGGCTATTTTGCCTGGCGCGAATTTGCACTGCGGACGGGTGAACGCGTTCGAAACGCGAAGACGGATGAATTTTGCGAGTACTCGAATGTAACGATGCTTTTTCCGTAATTCGATATTTACTGTATAATTTCCATTTACTGGAAATGGAAACATATCGAATAAAATTCTTTTCGGTTTGTACCTGTTTTAAATTCGAACAAATTCCCGCCCTTTTTAGATGGCTTACAGAAAGGTTTCTACGAGCGAAATTTTTGTATATATCTGATAGTCGTGTACAACTAATTAAACTATCGAATTCTTTAAATTTACGATGTTTAGGATTTGTGTAGAAAACGCGTCAGTATCTGGTTAGCTAGCACGAATAATACGAATTTCTCGAAGTTGTGCACAGCGGGAAAACGACAAATTACGTCGTTGGCGTTGTTGTTTTCCCGCGCGACGAGTTCCTTTCGTTCGTCGTAAATCGTGTCGTAAATAGCACGTTCGAGGTCGTATGCGTCGCCGTCAGCGTCGTTCTCGTGACTCGCGACGGTCGTGAAAATTGCCTTAATTAGAAAAACGCGTCGTTGATCGACGTGTGCTTCTCGCTGCACGTGCTGGCACGTTCGTTGCCTCGAACGACAAAACTATGCCATTCTATTTACATGCACACGATTTCGCTGCTGTGTGGTTCCTCCTTTCGAGCGTGAATCGGCCGTCTAGTTAAACGTATGCATGGATGACACTGTTCCGTGTCATCGAATGCTGTCATCCGAGGATGACGCAAAAATGCGCGAGACGCGGCGATTATGCATACTTGAAATTACAATACCGCTACGTAACGCGTTACACATTGATTTCAGCTCGATTCATTATACGCTGATTTCAATGAAACTCGTTATACGTTGATTACAATAAATCTCGTATGTTGATTTCGGTGAAACTCATTATACATTGGTTTCAATAAAAGTTATTATAAATTGAGTTTTGTGGAAAGTCATTATACGTTCATTTTAATAACAGATACTGTACATTGATTTCACTGAAACTCATTATAACATTGATTTCTAAAAAAGTTACTATACATTGATTTTAATAAAAGTCTCAACCTTGATGAATTTGGACCTAACCTGTAGCATCTAACCTAACTCTAATAAGTTAGACTGATTTATCATTCAAGTCTAATTCTTGCCTGAAATTGCATTACAAAGTTTCAAACAAGGATAAATTTTCAGTTGCCAACAGTTCCAATTTCATTTTTTCAATACAATCGAGACCGGAATTGTATTTGAAAAGAAAGTCGGCGAAGAAATGGAATAAAACAGGTAGTACAATCATAGAAGAAATGATTGTTCGCATAAAAGTAAATAAAAAAGTGGAACAAGAGTGTTTCGTTGAAAGTTGAAGGAGCAAATTGAATTTGAATTTCGATGCGATATCGTACTGTTCTTTCGGTCGATCGAAAGGAAGAGTCGAAATAGAAGGTAGTACAGAGAAGCCTCGATATAAGAGAGAATGATCTACACGATATAAACGACAAAATTATCCCACTCTTGGGGTGTAAATCCCTCGAGATGGTAAGAACGTTCTCCGAGTAACGCGATCCGTGTTCGGGTATATTCGTGAGACAATACCAATGCAAATACAAAACTTTCTTATTTTTTGATATTTTTGTTATTCGAACGAGACCAAACGATATTTTGGTCCAATGTATAATATACCAGTGTTAAATACTTTCGATCAGGAGAATGTCACAAATAGGTTGATAGTATAACAAAAAATGAAAGATAAAATCTCAGATTAGTATTATCTCGTACGATCTCTATTGAATGGTAAAATCGTAACTACACGATATAAGCGAAAGTCGAGACCCGAAAGATTCGCAAACGTCGCCGCGGAAGAAAGGAAAGGAGGTCGAGAATTCGTTTGGCGGAAGTCGAGGAGAAAGTTGACGTTCGTGCAGACTCGTTGGCCAAACGTCCACGGATATAAACGCGTTTATAATTGTATGCGGCGCGCCGCGACTGTATACGCATTAGCAGCGCATGCCAACTAAACTCGAACTAACTCGAGCCACGGGTGACAAGTGCCCTCGTGGACGGCACACAACTGCAACGCGGGGGACCGGTTATTACTGTCATAGACACGCGCACCCCGCCCCCGTCCTGCTCCATCTAACCCCGTTTTCAACCTTGCTACCTCCCCGTTCCGTTTAACCTCGCTGTCGGAATACGGAATCAACGAGCCACACGTTCGAATAAACAATTTACTCGAACGATCGAGCATCTTCAATTTTCGCGGCTCTCAACGGCTTACTATGTTACTGCACCCCTATTTTACACTTGATAGCGATATTTAATATTGTGATACCTTTTTTCTACAATTCTTCCCCTTATTACATTCTCTAGGCTTTTCAATCGACTAACCTATAATTTTTTAGGTTGCGTCACTTACAAGTAGTTAATTATTGCTAGAATAAGATTAAGGAGAGCTAGCACATTCTGTTTTCAGCGATCCTTGACTATGCAGGTTATAATTAGAGTTGAGCGCCAAATTCAATTGCAATGAGTCGGGTTTGTCACATGACAACTGTAGGGTGCGTCAGGAGTGTGGATATTGTAGGGCAAGGGGTTAAGAAAGTGGTAGTTCACACTCTACAACTGCAGCAACCCCTATCTTCACTTATACCGCTAATATTTAATATCATGAGTTAGGTTAAGTTTAAGTTTAAACTGAATTAAAGTTTGAGAGGAAACGAGTAAATATAAATTATAATGATAAATCTACCTAATTGGAACTGTGTTTTATGAGGTTATCTTAAAATCTATGTCAGGTTATATTTGAAAAAAAAATGAATAAAATCATTTTATTCTAACTCACGTTTTAACAAAATCTCAATAACAACTATTGAGATAATATTCGAGAACAGCGTGTTCAAACGCGGTCTCGAAGTCTCCCGATTTCATTTGGTATTTCCACGGATATATTGTTCCGAGAAATGGATATACCCCGGCAAGAATATAAGATCCGATCGGAACAAAGACGAGAGAAGATCTCGCGCGACAGACGAAAAGGACAAGGGCCAAGGGTTTTCTTGACCTTTTTCGTGTTTTCTTATTCTTTTTCTCCGGCTGTCTGGATCCTTCTCTCGTCTCGTGGTCGATGCACGCGTGCGTCGTTCGCGGAACGCCTCGGTTCGAGCACAATGCTTCTCGTTTATGAGAGGGATCCCCGGGTAGGTTTACGACTTCGGGTTCGGACGTAGAACCCGGCGTCACCGGGACGAACGAACGCATAGGTAGACAAAGAACGGCGTAAAAAGAGAGAAAGATGTCTTCGAAATTTTCTGCCAGCCTCTCGTTTGGCCCTTCCGACCGATATTCCAAAAATCCCTCGGCTTAATTGCCCTGCGAGCTCTCGAACCCACTTGCTTCTTTTTTTTTTTACCCTCTCCGTTTTCGCCACCGGTATCTCGAACTGTCGAGCCCTCGAAGAGGTTGCGCCAAGTTTCTTCGGCTTAAATTGATCGTTCGACCGTGGCGATTCTTCGCAGGTTCGCCTTTCGGAGAACGATACCGAAGATCCATCAATTTTTCGTCCTATCGAATATATACGACAGATGTATCGTTCTTAATCACTAGTTATTTACTCCAACACTGCTACGTATTTCTGGGATATTTTATACACAACACTTTTAATATTAAAAAATTATTCATTGAATTGTATACAAGCACCTCTAGTCTCCTTACATATACACAATATTCGTTATGCATGTACATAAAATGTTCTTGTGATCTACATAACCTACATTAATCTTGAACTGTAATTTTAATTTGTTAAATTGATTAAACCTTATTTTGCGTACCCTATGACAATTACTCAGATACTGTCTCCACCAGTTTGGATTGATTTTTTTCGACAAATTTCAACGGTAGAAACATTACATACGGTTCCCGGACGATTCTCGGCGTACGTTTATACGATTATTGCTCGCAGATTATATGTATAACTGATGCGTAATTATCTGCTACCGGCTTTATCGGGTCCCGTTATGACAAATGCATACGATTATCGCTGAAAATTGTGGCATCAAACGTTCCGGTTGATAGAACAGGATAATTTAAGCGCGCGCAAGCGGATTTCGAGAGCGTTACACCTGTTCATCGCTGTACCGCTCGTGTTCCTGATTTTTTCCAATATATCCTTAACCCGTATCGTTTGTACAATTTCTGTTCGAGTAATCCATGCGATTTAACACGCTCGTCAATAATAAGCGTCTACTTTATCGTATTTGTTTACAAAGGGCTGCTGTATTGTTCTGACCATACGAATTCGGATGAAAATACTGTAGAACTGGAGATATATGGAGATATAGATACATATATAGAAATATAGAGACATATAGAAATATATGTATACATAAAGGCATTCAGAGATATACATGTCTTGAAATGTATCGTCTTTCAATCACACGAAATGTGTCGTTTTTAAAAAATTTGATTGTATCATATAACTTAATTGACATAAATCTTAAACGAAAGATTTTAAGTTAAAAAAATTTTGATGGAAAGAAGAAAAAATTGGAAGAAAAACAAATTGCTTATTCGATGAATTGGAAATACGAGAAGTTAATGTGTTTCTCGCGTTTTGCCACAGTTGTATATCCACCACCTTACCGTATTATATTCTTACGGAAAGGAATATATCGTCCTTTGGGGACGCATCTGTTGCGGGGCCATAAATTTCCACCCCCGGGTTCTCGACGTCCCACCTTTCGGTTCCCTCTTACTCGGCTCTCCCCCTGCACGACCGTTCGTCCACGACTCGTAAATCATCCTGATCACAATTTTTCTAATTTGATCCCTCCACCCCGGCCGGATTATCGGGCCGCGTAAACGTTAGTGGTTCGCTGGTAAATTGCTCGAGACTTGGAGGTCCCGGCCATTTTGCGTGAGAACACGCACGAGGGAAGATTTCGTTCCGAGGAAACATTTAAAACCCTTAACTCACGATTTATGATCGGAGCTTGACAGAAGTGTACAAAATTTACAACAAAGTATCGAAAGTAACAGCCTGGCAAGAATGTACCAACAGACAGTACTAAAATACTCGAAGCGCGTAAAAACGCAGCTTAATAAAAATTCGAGCAAAATCTATGTGGGACTTGGAAAGTCAGAAAGACGTGTAAATTTATGTGAGTCCGTTAAGAAAGTGGATAAGAGCAATCGTGACACAGTTCGATAAGGTAACGGTATTTGTGGAAGGAGTACGGTTCGAATAGGGGAGAGAATTTGATCCGATGGAAAGTAGGAAGGAGATAAAGTGGAAAAAATATATATATTAATGATAATCGACGGGGGCGAGTTAGTTCGAAGGTCTGGTTCAGGGTTGGCCTTCTGAAAGGCTACGTCGCTCGTGGCGATAGTAATATCGATTTAGCTAAGGTTCTTCTTCGTCTCCTCTCTGCCTCCTTACCTCTTGTATATATACTACGTGCTCCGTAACCGAGATAAACTCCCACCGTATTCCTCCTCCTTATACTCGTCTCTTTCTTTGCATCGCGAACACCACACCGGTTCTACCTTGTTTTATCTGCTTTATTTATTTCTCGTTCCCGGTTCTTTACCGGTTACGCGTTTCCAGCTTCCTCCGCGGCCTCCTCGGGATCTTTGACGCTTAATGCGCTCGCTCGGTTCGTGCCTCCGAGGGTGAAATAGTTGTTACGCCTTTTTGCGTTTTCATCCTGTTTCTTATTCGAATGTTTACGCGACGTTTCGCAAACGGTTTACCTCTTCGAGGCTGATCTTAATCCGGCCGATTCGGATCGGTTGTCAGACTTTACGTCTCGCGGCCGGTCATTGTTTGCTGTAATTGGCAGCCGGCCATTTTATGACGAGAACATTAACGCTACGTGCCGCGCTGAAAGTGAACTATTGTCTGAAATCGTTAGCTGTTCAGCAATTAGCTGCATGGGGAAGTCTTTTATACGAACTATTCTTTCTTTGCTGTTGTATAACCTTGTGGCTATAATGGACACATAGTTTGAATTGTACAAATATATGTGAGCTAACAAAAGATGAAATAAGGAAAGAAAGATGTGAACCGTACCATTTGATTTTGTATGATTAGCGATGAGTTCAAACTTGCAATGAAATGTGTCCGAGTTGATGATGACACTAACACGTGACGCACTAATAAATATGATGAATTTTATTCGAATTTTGAATACGTTTCAGCTTCAAGTTTGAGTCCATTTATAATTTACAAAGTCAAGGATCCTTGAATACAAAATTCACATGAATAGTTCTAACGCAGCTGACAAATAAATTGTGCAAATGAATTAGAAAGACTCATAATGTTTGCAGTCGAAGAGACCTATTAAATGCAATTTGACTTTCGTTCCATATTTTATGAGAAATAATGGTGACTGCATCGGTTATGAGTTAGTAAAAAAGGTGCTCGAAAATGTGGAGTATCCGAAATGGTGTTTAAATTGATTGCGGTAGAAATTGATCGAGCAGTAGTGAATTTTCGTTGGTCCCGATGGTACGGGGATCGATTTTCGTTAGTCAAGCCGGCACGAAGGAAAACGAGAAGTTATCGCGTCGATGGAGCGCGGAAATAGAGCCTAGTCGTTTCGGCGTCGCTTTATCCGGTATTGAAGTCGATAAAATCCGTGGAAGCTGCGCAGCGACGCTTTGAAATATCAGCGCCGTTTCGGAGCGCCGTTACGCTTCATAATTTAACCGGCTACCTCCGCGACGCCTGTGCGCGAACGAACGGTTGTAATTTTTATAAAAATAGAAGCAATTCTTCGGGGAACGCCGCACCGTCGGTTCTGTATATCGTTCGTTGTGCCGTTGCATGCATTATGGATATGCTTCTTCGCGTAGTCGCCCGAGTGATTCGCCGAGCTCCACTTTACAGAGAAAGCAACGCATTCTTGCGGATCGAGCGTGTACAAAGAGAGGGAGAGAAGTTTGATTTCGGGAACGTTTCAACGTACGCCACCTCCTTTTGTTCCGTCGACGGCGAATAACCGGAATTTGCGATTGAAAAGAAACTACTCGCAGCTATCGCGGTCCGTTAAATCGATTTTAAACGTTGCTTCGATCCATTCGAAAGTATTGATGGTGCGTGATGATACGAAAAAGAAAATGAATCGAGTGATTCGTTTCTTTTTGATGCTTTCACCGTGATGATGCGAGGCAAGGAAACGCTCGCGCAGATGTTGGATAACAAACGATAAAATACTTGTGATTTATTGCGTTACCAGTGTAATTTATTGTCTTAGAAATATTAACCTATTCAATTCGTTCTATTTCATTTGCTTTGTAACCGCCATTCGTCGCGAGTTCATTCTTGATGCAACTCACCTCTTGATGAGATCGATTCAATTCTCAGCGTGATTTAATTCAATTCTCGACGCGATTCAGTTCAATTTTTGACTGGATTCAATTATTTGCAATTCAATTCCATGTCCAATTCAATTTGATGCAGTGCAATCCTTTAGGCGAGTCAATTCCTTATACAATTCAGTTCTAACGCGTTGCAATTCAATACTCAGCAGAATTCAATTTTCAGTGTGATTCAATTCGCTACCGTTCAATTCGACGTTATTCAATTCAGCATTTGACTCGACACGTCGAGATTCAATAATTCGAGTAAACTTAATTGAACGCATTTGAATAGGTCGTAATTCGAAGCAACATAAAAGAGAAACGACGTTAATCCGTCATTCAGCGAAGACTCAATAAACGGAGTTTTACTAAACTTCGCTCGTTAGATACTTCAGAAAGTAATAAAGCACGCGAGTGAAAACTATTGTACGTCTTCGACGAACGTCAGTCGGAATGCTCGTGAAAGGCTAATTACGCGGACGTTCCGAGACAGGGAGAATTCGCGAGGAAATTCGCGATGGACGAGGAGGAGGGGAGAGAAATGTATAAGGAACGGGAAATGCATCTCGGGGGTAAACGATACACTCGTTCCGTTCGTGTATCGTTGGAACGCAGCGAGTCGTACAACAATTTGCTTAGGATAGCGACAGGAATAGAGAAACGAGAGACGAGAGCCCCGGGGATAGGTAGGAGTAAATGGGAAAGAGAAAATTACGTCTGCTAACTCCGACGTGGAACCGAGAGGCTACGGGAAAAGACCTGGCTGGCGTCTTCCTATTGTCCTCTTCGCGAGTCTTTCTCTTCGACGAAAATCGCGCTGGTAACGAGGAAACAACTTCTTCGTCTCGGAAATTATCTGCTCGCAAAAATAATTGCGGTTTTCGTTACTTTAAACTTTCCTCCGTATACCCACAATGTTTCTTTGTTAATTTTCCGCTAATTGGCCATTTAATATCGGTCGTATGCTCTATCTTCTCTGTTTCCTAGTTATTTTAACTTTCAAACCGCGTGAGCGAATCTTGCGAATTGTGTACGTCGCAAGAAGACGTTTATGTGAGAAAACTAATAAATCTTACCAAATACTACCCTGGTTAAATTGAACAGTTTATTAACAACCTGGTCACAGTATACGCATCGGGTGTAGATGACACATGACACAATGTACCGGAGAGTGATTAACCCCTTGCCTTACATCATCTCTCACACGTGACTCACCCTTCGACTGTGACAAATCTTACTCGAATTTTTAATACTATGATTTGCATAGTCAAGGATTGAATACAGAAGTGAAACAACATTTCAACTTTGTTTCTCTGTTTGTTATAACTGATTAGTTCCCGACGAATAAATCACGCGACAAGAGGTTCAAATATTTTCCCGCTCTTTCGCGGTTTAGTCGAACTGTTATCGTACTCGTAATTTCGATGCTTAACCGTTATCTCCGTATAATTTTTTAGTAGGTATAAAATGGAACATAAATCCCGCGAAATGATCGAAGTTCATTCTGATTTGATCTTGTAAAACTAACGTTAATATAGATTGTTGGAAAGCGATATTAGATTTTCATAGTCACGGTTTACGATCCATGGTCGTCGGTTTGTTCTCGGTCGAAGACGAAATTGAACTTAGCCGGATAGCGTGACGACCGTTTCGTTATTTCAGTCGCGGACTAAAAATAGCAAGTCCCGTAACGCGCTACGTAAATATGATAATTGAAGGAGCTAGCACCGCGAAACGGAACGGTAGAGATTCGAAGAGTAGAAGCTGCGAAGTAAAGTGGATTAAACGAAGCGTACGATTTTCGGAGCCTTCCCGTAACGAGCTTCCAGTTTTCATTGCCGATTTATTGTCTCGTTTGACCTTAGACCTTCGGAATCGAGCCACGCATTTAACGATGTTATAACCGTTGTACTTTATCGCGGCGCTCTTCTCGACCGTTTCTCGTAAAGAACTTAAAGCCCCTGCGCTTTTTACAATCTACGCTCGTATGCAAAACACAGGTATCTGCACCTTGGCGTATTTAACTTGCTACGTTAAACAATCGTACGATACGTTAGGAGAAAAAAGTGAGAGTTATCGTTCGACCAACGTTATCTTGTAATCCTTTTCGTACGACGAAGTCCACGTTGTTCGAAGAAATCTTTTTATTCGATTTATTAATCTTACGTTGTTAATACTTCGACGATTACATAGTTTGCAAAATTTCTTGTAATTTTGTCTTTTGTGTAACTAACGGGAAATTTTTTGCCGAGTCAACGAGTTTCTTTACTCGAACAGGTTTGTTAACAGGAAGTTCAATATTGTACGACTTTCAATTCCGTACAATGCTGCATGATTCAATTTCGTGCAATTCAACTTCATACGATCAAAACACGAACATTCAATTTGAAGGTTACCATTTATTTCAAATATAATTCAATTCTATATTTGATTTGTTTCAATGCCACATAATGGATGTACATTCGATCTCACGTGATTTAACGACGTTAAAATTAAGCGTCGAAGTTAATCGTAAATTTTGCGCAAAGTAAACAAAAGCGCGACGAAAAACGAAGGTTAAATTCGGAACGTAAAACGTGACCCGATAAACTCGTCTGGTCGGTGCTGTTATCATCGACGAATCGCAATCGTCCATGACGTCATCGTCATTTTATGCAACGTGTAATCTGTTGGCGAGACTACAAAGGAACCAGCGGAGTCGTTTGTACGGTCGACAAGATCGCCGATGGTGTTAACCTTTCTGGCGATATCACGGTGTTAAAGCATAGAACGTGATAATTCGCTGGCTGATAAGCGAGTCGAACGATTGCACGGTCGCGCGATTGAATTTCGTACAAGAGGCTCGGTTTCGACGCTCGTGTTCGATCCGCGAGAATCGCCCGAGGGAACTCGGGAACGTTTTGGCAGCCAGGAAAATAATAAAAATAGTTCCACCGTGGTAATGGAATCTGGTTGTTGGCAACCGAAACGGGGATATTAATAGCCATTGTATTTTTGGTTAACGAAAAACACGTTGTTACGAATCCGTCGATTTATTGTCCGGTAGGTTCGATCGCGTACAGAGAGAGAGGAGAAGTTCCGTACGGAGGAACGGTTTTCGAGCGTAATTTCGTTCGAATAATCTTCCGGCGATAATGTATCTGTCGAGTGTCGGGACTGAATTCATTTATCGCCAAATGAAGCAACCAGTTTATCGGCTATTCGGAATGTTATTCCGCGGTATGTACTTTTATCGCTCGTATTATTTCCAACTGACGTATTATTTGAATTTAATTCAGTTCCAATTAATTGGTATGCTTCGGTATGAAAGTACTGCAATAACGCTCAAAGCCTGGCTGAAAACGTAAAGGCACGTATGAAAGGGAGTAATAGCCACCGACAGAAATATTTTGACGTAGGAAACGTATTACGATACTTTTCGCTGCCGTTACATGTTCGCTAGTTTTTAATAAAGGGTAATTATCATTAATAGCACTATAGGTAAAGGGGTCTAGGAATGCAGGTATAGAGATCTAGGAATGTAGGAATTTTGGGATATATTACATATGAGCTATAGGAATCGAGGGACATAGTTGGATTTGGAATCTAGGGATTTTTTATTGAAATCTAGGAATGTAGAGATATTTGGACCTAGTGACCTAAAAATATTTAAATTTAGAAATATACAGATCTAGATATATTTGAATCTAGGTGCCTAGGAATATTGATATCTAGGAATATTTGTGTGTAGAAACCCAGGGCTATTTGGATCTAGTGATATATCGACTCCAGAGATATTTGAATATAGAGCCTGTGGTATTTGGATCTAATTACCTAGAAATTTAGGTTCCTACATTTCAATCGAGGAACATTTGAAATCGAATGTATTTGAGCGTAGAAATAGTTGGACCTGAGCCCTACCTAGTTATACCCAATGATGAATGGTATGTTAGTGATCCAAAAAATTGTAAAATTAAATACATACTTTGATAGGTCACAGTTGCGTAAAACATCGCAATCGAGTAATTACTCTCAGTTGTGTTTATCCGCTATTTGCTATTTCGCGATATCGTTCGATCATTTATATTCCCATTCGTTCTTTCGCACTTGTTCACATCAATCGTTTCGCGCTCGTGTACGTTCATTTTTACCGGGTTTGATCTTTCAAATTCAATTCGTTCAGTTCGCGTCGCACATTTATTCGCATAGTCGAGACAAGCAGATATCGATCGTCTGGACTGCGTAACTCATTGATCGTTGTACTCCGGTAACAGCAAAGTGCAGTATCGATCTACCGCGATTCTTTTAAGCCAGAAGCATTCTCGGCATTGCGGTGAAGCATGGTGCACGCGTCGATGAATGCGAAAACCTGCACGGTCATCGACTGCGACCGTTTCGCTATTTACGAGTAGCCGGGTAATTAGCTTCAAGGTTACGCTACTCGGACATAAATAAACTCGATCGAAATCGGTCGGTGACTTATTGCCACGCAATGGAATCAGCTGCGAGGTCTCGGTGTGGCTTGACTTTTATCCGTTCTTATAATTTCTACCGAGAAACCTGCATTCTGACATTTCACATGCGATGCAAAGTGAAACTGAACCATTACTTGATGCATACCACGTTTTAGCACGAAATAAGTTATTACACTATTAAATCGTTATTCATGTCGTTTGTGGTACGAAGTCTATAAACTATGCATAAATCATACAATATGTACACCGCAGATTTTCATAAAAAGATGTGTCACAAATGCATAAATGTTGCGGTCTAGTTGTAACGTAGTAAAAATTTAGTAACGATTAAATAGAACGTGTAAAAGATAACTTATCCAAGTGCGATAGAAAATATTTGTCCATTTTATCGCTGTTCTGTAAACGTGTGCAATTAAACGCGAACGCCTGCACCACCCACCTGCGTTTCCTCGTGTATGATCGTTCACACACCGGAGATTGTTGGACCAATGTGTAAAGTTACTTCACCAAACCGCGTTCGTTCGCGAAATCGCGTGGGCCCCGAAGGACGAAGGCCGGAGCAACGACTTTGTAGAAAGGTTTCACGTAAGCTGAGTAGGCGTTTTGCAATTGCCTGTAGAAAAGTACCTCGTAGGTACTCTTTTTAATACCGGATATATTTTCTCTAATATAAAAATTGCAAGTTGTGCCCACTGATAAGACTTTTATTCGAAACCCGTTAAACTCGTTATATCGTCCTCGTTCGAAAACCAGTCACTCTGTCTCGCGTTATATCACCGCAGAAACATTGTTTTTATAATTGAACAAACAGCAATTTACTGCGACGAAATGTTTGGCCGCATTTTTCCTAGAAACAAAGCTTTCTCCGATGTTTTTTCATTTCGTCAAAAAATAACGATACTTGAAGCTTTAAATATTGCACCGGACCGCTTTGTGTGGATCGCGAACGCAGATGGTGTGTACATACACGCGAAAACGCACGGTATCCGAAAAACGTCGATACCCCGGGGTTTGCTTTCGCGTTACACGAAAATAACTGGGAACACCACGATCGAACAAAGTTATCGTCCACGGGGAAATTAAAATTTGTCTACACCGTGCGCCTTTCGGCCCCTTTTTTCCACAGCGCCGGCACGCGTATCGATAACTATTGCGGCGATCGTTTTTCCGCAAATTGAACGGCAAAAGTACACAAAACCCGCGATAAAGCAACGAACAAACACGAAACTCGAATGCACCGTCGTGCACCGCTGTGTCTGCATTGCGATCGCCGTTGAAATTTGATAATGGAGCGATAAAGAAGGGGCTCGTTGACTTTATTTAGTACGCTAACTCTTCGAGGAAATTATGTAGCAATTTTTTAATTACATTCGTCGAATATTTTCCTGTTAACTTGATAAAAATGAAACTTGTACTGACACATGTTATGCACATTAAGTTCTTATCTTCGTATAAATTTGAAGTATCTGTAATGGGTTAAAATGCAGACTTTGAACTTTTGTCGAAAACTCATAAACTTACCACCGAACAAATTAGTTAAGTAGAAAATGAGAATGGTTAAATATACGAAAGCAATGCCAGAAAGCAACCATTACCTTATCGAGAACTTCTGTATCAACAGCCGGTTATAAATTAACGGTATTTGTTTATTATATTACGCTGCGAATTTGCGCCTCTTACGCAAACACGGTACAAGGTTATTCAATGTTTTTGATGGTCTGCTGCGATGCTGATTTATCTCGTAAGCGGCGTCATGGTTCAGAAATGTTCTTCGCGAGAGCACGTTTAAAAGTACTTTTAAGCACATTTATTGCGGTATACTTCCTGACATAAATAAAAAATGAGAACTGCAGTAATTCATCTGCGTGATGCCGAGGATCGTATCGGTACGAATAAAGAAATAAATATTTTTGGAGCAGTAGCTATCCTGGAGAGTGTCACGCGAGTAACCACGTCGCGTGTGGAAAAAAGAAGGAAAGGTTGACTGCGTTACCGCAAAGTAACGCGAGAATGCATAGAACGTTAAAGCAGAAAAGGCGCAGGGATTTACCGTCGAAAACACGAGGCTATCGAAACTATTCAATACACACGGCGCATGCCATTCAATCTCGATCGGATCACTGGTCTATCCGCTCGCGAACAAGGTATGCGCGAATACCTGCTGTTCGTGTAGCTGGAAATTGAGAAGAGGTTGCTCCGAATGAAGACGATGAGAAGCGTGCGAGAAGAAGCTGCGAGCGAGGGAGAGCGAGAAACACCGGGGTGAAAGAGAATGCAGGGAGCGAGATTGCGAGAAGAACCACCTGTAACCGCTTATCCGTTGCTACTTATCTCTCGGTGTTTACAGATCGTGGATAAGATTACATGTTCGAGATAACGCGATGGGGAACGAACGCATTATCAAAGTATCGCTGACCGCAAGCAAATTCGTACGGGACTGATACCAACTTCTTGATCTTATCCCTGCCTGCTTTCGAAATTTTGCATCAAATATTTACGGATAGGAATCTTAGACACCGACTTGCACTATTTTGACGAGGCTGACGAACTCGTACTGCAGCTGTGATCACTCGAATTTTGAATACGTTTCAATTTGGAGTCCAATTTCACGTAACATTTCAACTTTCTTTGTCTGTTTTAATATTGCAGCTGTTAGTCACTTCTGACTGACGCATCTGAAAAATCATGCACAGGGTTGAACACAATTGAACGATCTTTTTGGAGAACTATGTATGTGGTAGAACTATTCAGTTGTATGAAATAGATTCTCATATCGATATAGCTGATCGATGTTCTTTCACAACCGACGAACATGATTGCAGATCATCAGGTATTACACGGTAAACGCGTGTTAGATCCCCGGTAATCGTTAAGAACGTAAAATGTAGTAAAAGAATGAAATACAAGAAGCGTTATAAATTGAATATATTAAAATTAGTAACGGAATGGATTGCAAAGGTTTTGCGCGATAATTGGCAAGAATGTTGTTCCCCATTTATAATGCTTTCCCATCTTACCACAAGTTGTACAAGCAGGAAGCGATTCATGTTATTCCTCTGCTTCATGTATGTATATTTTTTGCGCGTTTATCGTCACATGCACCGTGGTCATTCACATTCGTATTTATGAGAAGTGGTTTAATTTGTTTAATTTAATAGTGCGTATATATAGACATACAAGGGTTATAACGATCTAAGGAATACAGGGACATAGGAATCCCTAGTTCTTGACCAGATAAGAGATAACCGAAGGTCTAAGATCCACGATGTATGTCGAATCTTTTTCCGATGGAGTGTATCCCAAATTACAAGTAGCGAAAGGTCGAACGGCGTTCGGGAAATGGGTGATATTTTCGTTAGAATAAACCGAACGCAGTGGTATAGCCTAATCTTAGAATATCGTTTGGGCTGCAGACGAGGCCGCGCGAGCTCGCGGCATTTCAAAAAGAGCAACACTCGAATTGGCGACGAATCTAACCGCGTGAAACTGCAACGTGTGCGCCTGGTTTCTCTCTCTTCGTCTCTCCGCTCTCTCTGTCTCTCTAAGTTCGCCGTGCACGAGTGCATGCGTCGGAACAAGCAACGTGCCTAGCACGACCGCTCGAAGCAGCCTAGTCGACGCTGCAACGAGACAACAACGTGGTAGTGGTATAACACGCTACTTTAGGGTCAACGCATTGCCAAGGTGGCGGCCATGTGGCACGTTCTGGCGCATGGCAAAGCGCTTGCGTGCACACTCGACCCGGCTTATCCTTGATTGGCTGCCTCCGTGCATACTATATCGCACCAGCGTGCTGCGCTTCTGCACTCACCGCTATTATTAATCCCTTTACGGGGACACTACCTATCCGGAAACCCAAATAAATGTTTCGTTCTCCCTTTTCCTCGTTTTCTTTTAACCTCGCTATGTAGGTTCGAACGTATACGCGCTATATTGCAAGTTATGTTAGGAACCATCGTAGAATGGCTCTATCATCTTTCAGGACAAGTCCGGTAAAGTACAGATTATTCATTTTATCGTGCACTAACACAATCGTGATACGTGGTCGATATAATGTGCGACATTAACAACGCATTATAAATGTAACCCGTGGATATACTACCTATGACAACGTAACACATGGCGATATAATGTATGGAGATATATTCCGTGAAACTGCTACGTTTTGTATCATAAGATCTAAAACTATCGTGAGCGGTGTAGAAAAACTTGTATAATGATGCTTGCAAATGCCGTGCATGGCGATATAAAGCGTGAGAACACTATGCATGGCAATATAACTTGTGGGAATATCATGTGTGATAATATAACGCGTGAGTACTATAACTGGGAATATAACGTGCGAGAATACCGAAAACGGCGATATAACGCGAGGAAATATTGAGCGGGGTAATATAACGAATGGAAATATCATGGGTGGTGATATAACGTGTGGAAATCTCAAGTGTGGCAATATAACGCGTGGGGATACCATGGGTGGTGATATAACGCGTAGGAATACTATGCGTGGCTATATAATGCGAGGAAATACTAGCGTGACTATATGACTCGTACAAATACCGTGCGTGGCTATATAACGCGTGGAAATAGCATACACGTCGATATAACTCACGATGATAGTGTGGCAATATAACGCGTGAAGAAAATTTACGAACATTTTCAGTCTCTATAACGAAATCCATTTGAACCAGTCGCGTCAATGTTGTTACAGTAAACTTCGATCAAGAGTGGATAACAGTTTTCCATGAATTCTATTCATTTTCAGTGACTAATGCATACAGTTGCATTAGAACTAGTATACGCGACGATTATACTAGACGAGTATCGAAAAAAAAATAGCGTTAAATCACGATCGGCGTTCAACAGGAGGTTTAACGGATCCAATGCGATGAAGGCTACTCGAGCCTGTCAATTGGTTCGGTTTCAGCAGTAGTTTCGAGTTTGTTGATTTACACGTTCGCTACCAGCACTCGTTCAGAAATGTATACGCTACAAATTGGCCGTGTTTTCCTTCAACAATATAAAATGAAATATAACTTTGCTGTTATACGTTGGGAAACGCTATCGTATCGGTTTAATCATCTCAACCGATAATACGTTCGATTTTATTTTAGTATTATGATTGTTACAATGCTGGATAAACTGGCGATTCAATCGAAAGAAGTTTTGAATGATTGACGTACGCGCGCCAAAATAGCCTGATCTTAGTAGCTTGACAATTTTCGGACGATTAGCTTTAGCGTTAATAATAGAATACCCAGGTAAATCTATTTGCACATTGATGTCCGAAGATTTATTACCTTCCTGTTGGGATATTTCAAACCGTGCTAGATTTCTGTTCAATGGATATTTTCATGATCATTGTATATTCATACACACGTTTCAGATACTCTACATAGATACTCGGTTATAGAGTAAATCGTGAACAGTGAAAATGAAAGGTTGTACTATCTTTAAAAAATCTGTTTTTATAAAAAGTTTGTAAGGAGGTCAGTAGATATAAAAGTCCTACATATTGTGATTATAGTTTTTAGCCGTCCTGTGTGTTACATTACATTATTTTTTACAGTAAGTCATTTTGTAAGCACATTGAACTCATGGTGGTCAAACACGTGTAACACAGAGTGGTCCCTCATAAAAAATTAGGGCGTCCACACGTGACACTGGTAACGCGTTAATATCTTTTCCGAGTATTTTTAATTCTTCCTTTCCAGCCGGTGCAACGATAGCTACTTCACAATTTAATTTCGTTTAAAATCCCCTTTCGCTCCGGGTAAGACACGCTTCAGAAACCATAGAAACTCAAGTTCCTACGAGAAAGTAGACTCGTTGAGAAGAAAAGTACGTGTAACAAAATCAGTGTCGTTGGTTAAACCGATGAAAAGTTAAACCGCAGGTAAATAAAAACATCGTCGGATCGAATGAAAAATGTAAAAACACGTATTTCATCGCGGTGTTCGATGATATTCGAATTCGATTTTATTTTGTATTCGATTCAAACTCTTCATTAATATGAATACTGTTCTTTTATGTATGAGACATCGTACAAAAATTCATACGTATTTTTAACCGTCTACGTCGACGCGATAAAACATCAAAAACGTAAAAGAGCATTTCGATAAACCTTTAATCGAATAAAAAAAAAAAATGAAACGGTAAATTGCTTTATTTGAAATTCAAATAACGAAATAATCCAAAGCAAATTCGTCCGTTCAAATAAACACACGATTATTCAAAATAACACGCGATCAGATAAGGTAATATATTACTCGAAAGATAATTTTTCAAATAGTTTATACGGATAATGCCCGGTTTGAAATATAACTGATTCGACGTGTAATTTATTGTGGCACGGAATCAACGAGTTTCGAGTTCTCGCGTAACGCGATATCGCGTTATCGATTAATCGTATGTACCTGTAAAACGTCAACCGTTCGTCGGCCGGGAGTATTTTATGAACTGCGAACGGTAGCTACGAAGAAAACTGGCGCAAAAGCGGGGCAAAAGTTGAGCAGAATCCAGCGAAAGGATTAAGAGCATCGAGGCCACGGCATAAGTAGCGCATGAACGAAACGACGCGACGTTCGCGATGCGACGTAATGCAGAAACTGTCGTTGCAGTTTTCAAACATCCTTGTTACGAGCTGCGAACCGATAGAATTTCTGATAAACTTACAGGGAAATTTATTATACAAGAATTTGGACAAATCACTATCGTTTTGCACATTATTTTTCATTAATGACTTTATCGTTTTTCAAAGTATTCTTCATAACAGTTCGCTACGCGTTGTGTTCTCTATGTGTTGAATTCTCTACGCGTTATATTCTCTTCGCATTATATTCTCTATGCGTTGAGTTCTCAATGCGTTGAGTTTCCTATGTGTCGAGTTCTCTACGCGTTGTGTTCTCTATGTGTCGAGTTTTCTACGCGTTGTGTTCCCTATACGCTGAGTTCTCTACGCGTCGTATTCTCTATGCGTTGAGTTCTCTACGCGTTGTATTCTCTATGCGTTGAGTTCTCTACGCGCTGTATTCTCTATGCGTTGAGTTCTCTACGCGCTGAGTTCTCTACGCGTCGTATTCTCTATGCGTTGAGTTCTCTATGCGTTGTGTTCTCTACACGTTTGAATTCGCCACGCGTTGCATTCTCTATGCGTTGTGCTCGCTATGCACTTGAATTCACAACCCATTGTATTAGCAAAGTCCTAGTGTTTGCGCCGCACTCTATTCTCCACAAATCGTATTCTCCACGAAGCACACATTATATTCCGTTGTATCTCCCATGCGTTGTATTTGCTATACGTCGTTATCGCTACGTTCTATCAAAACATATATCGCCCCGCGTTGTATCGACACATATCGTGTCATCGCATTGTGTGGTCAAGCATTATCAACCATAAAATTATCCATAAAAGTTATCGCTCGAAATTATATGTTGTACGCTCTACCAAAGTCATAAAACTGCTGTTCGAAAAATATACAGCTCGATTTAAATATAATCCAGGGTTGTTAGCATTCTACCGTTCGGATGGAAGGAGTAACATTATGAAAACCCTCTTAATTACCTCAGATCTTAATTTTATTAACCATCAAAGGTTTAGTACATAATTGGTTCAGTCAATACCCGTGGCCATTAAGGAATCTATTAATAGGATTCCGACGAAGTGTTAATAACCGTGATTATGAGCCTATAACGAGATGACTCAATTTGTGCCCTTTCGATATTGGGTTATTGCATGTTACATGGTCGATGTGAAAACATCGGAAACCTGTTGTAATTCGGTGACACAAATTCGCGATGAAATATTTATTTTATCGATATCGATCGTACGCTTCGGAGTTATATTGTATACACATTTCGTTAATGTGCAAGTTATCGTAAACAAAGATATATTTCCAAAGCTGTAACACGCAATTTACTGACATAAAACTGTTGAAAACAGCACTCGTGTTATATCAGTTCGGAGCTTAAAGTTCATTCTGCGATATAACTCATGGAAATAGCACGAGTCGAGATGTATTAATTTCCACGCTGCAGTTTAAAGTAGACAATGGCTGCTACAGAAATCATAGATAGCCGCTGTGACAACGAACGGTTAAGTTTCGAGGCGGTGAGTGTTAATTATCATCCAGATTCCTCGGAGAACAAACAGTTTGTCACGAAAAGACCTGTCTCTATCGCGCGAAGTATCTCGGGGATAGATTTACGCGTAGACACGATAACGAACTCTAATCGTCAGAGTTGATCGTGCTGGAAGAAAAAGGAGCATTCTCCTGCCGAACTTTCTCGTCGACGTCAAGATGAACGAGGATAAGCGACGAGAGACGATAGACGAAGTATTGCGGCGCGAGTTGCCGGTTAATTAAATGGAAGTTCCGCGCCAGGAGCTAAGACCGAGAAGCCAACATCCAGTTAGTCGAGCAGTCCTGGAAGAGAAACCTTTGAAACGACGATACGGAAAAAGAGGACGGAACAATCGTACGAAAGAACAAACGTCAGAGAGAGGGAGGAAAGAATAAAACAAACAGAAACGCAACAAACAAGACGGAGAACGATAAGAAGACGGCGAGAGGTGAAAGTAAAATGAAGAGTAGTAAAACGATTAAGGGAGACGATATATCGCGTTCCACTTCGGTAAATCATCGATCGGGAACGCGGAAATGGAATCTAAGGGCGAAAAACTGCGAGACACCGTGGAGCGAAAAATGAAGAAAATGGAAGTCGAACTGAAGAGTGAATGATGGGATTATCTTCGAGAGGTTGTTGCAAGAAATGCTAGGAGAAAAACGAAATAAGTACACGGATGATATAGCGCCGTTCTCATAAATTGCACATATATTATTTACGGTGATCGATGCATTATTTTCTCAACGATACCGGGATGTCGCAAACGAATTTTTACTCGTGCCACCATGTTTCTCCTCGTGACTTCTTGTTATACATTTTTCATGAATTTCCCTGCGCTGCTGTTGGACAGTCAGTCTGCACCGCGTGTATTTTATCCTTCTACTTTAACCTATTGCAAACATTTTTCTTTTGTGTTGAGACATGTTTCAGGGTTCTCTAATGTCCCTAGATCCCAGTATGTCCACACCTTAACACCTTTAAATTTTGATATCTCTATATCTTTAGATTCATCTCCAGTATTCCTAGATCTCAATACCACAAATCCTAATATAGGTAAATCTCGAGATGCGTATATTCCTAGATCCTATTACCACAGATTCTAATATCCCTAGGTCTCAATATTTCTAGAACACTATAACTAGATAGGAATATCCTTAGACCATGATATCACTAGATCCAAATATTACTGGATACCGATACCACTAGGGTCAAAAATCCCTAGATCGCGATACATCTAGATCTCAATATTGCTAGACACTAATATCTCTAGATCCCAATACTCTCAATATCGATATCCCTAGATTACAATAACCCTAGATCCCGATATCCCTAGATCTCACTATCCTTACATCCCGATATCCCCAAATCTCGATATCCCTAGATTGTTACGTTCATGCATTGGTATATCTGTAATTAGCATACCGTTAACTAGGAACTATTTAGCCTTTTTCAAATTTGGCTAACAATTCTAAATGCACTTTTGATCAGGTTAAAAAAGTAGGACATTGTGGAGCGATACGGTCTCGATTCAAGTAAAGGCATCGTAAGAGGAAATTCATTGTGCTAGGTTACGATCTGTAGATAAAATTAAATGACCACCTTAAATCGGATCGTTACTGTATGAACCGAACAAACATCTAAAACGCGTGCACCGTGGGTACTACGTTACGACAGAAGGCACCGAGAGCCGTAAATACAACAATTCGAGTCGCGTCGACCGCTTTCTCACGACCCTATTGTCAGAGCAATCCTACGTAACGGTACGCAGCTCCGGATGTATAATACTACGGTTCTTTTTTAGAGAAACCGACTGTTCGTGACGCCGCAAAACTATTCGCTACCATTATTCCATCTTTTCGCAACTGGAACACCCTGGAAATTCCTCGAACAATCGTGTCTAGTTAACGAGCACAAATGGAACATGATTATAATATCTACGGATTCGTGTTTCTGTCACGGGAACTTAGGTTCTGTGTTATCGATCATTTGTTACCGTGATTGCGCCTTTTTGTTTGTGCAAGGGCAACCAAATCGAAACGCACGATCACATTATTGATTCGAATAAGAGCAGATAGAACTCGAATTGATCGAAGTAGACAGGAGTAGAATTCGAACCGCTTCGAATCTGTAGTTGCCAAGTCGATATCATTGGCTCTCGGTTGCAAGATCCACTAAGAATAAAAGAAACGTGCAAAACGATAAGAGGGAAAGAACGATACGTCTACGGGTTCATGTATCTTACATAGTAACAAGAAGGATGAATAGAGAAGTTGCGAGTCTCTTGGCACACGAAGAGCGTCTTTTTAAATACTAAGCGATCGAAAAGAACGTCGGCGCCAGACGGGCTCCAATACCACCGCTTACGATGATAATTTATCGCATCCTCGGGTCGACCTAATTGGGTTAGGGGAACTTAGACTTTGCTCTTTTGCTTCGGTACCAACTTCGTCTCTCGTGCTATTCTCCCCTTGCAGATACCACGGATCTGTCCACCGAGTCGGCGACGCACGGCTTACACCACACTTGTTTCTACCAACCGGTAATTGCGAAATTTCAACTGATATTTACAAACCGATTCGAACGCTACCGACGAGCTCTACAAGTACCTATGGCGATATAACGCGAGGTAACGCGCGTAAAAACTATTTGTCGTTTGCGGGGAAAGAATGGAAACTGGAACGCGAACATCGATGAAAATAAAAGTCGATTTAATTGGTCCTCCTTTCCTCGATATTTAATTTATTGAATTAATTCGCGGAACGCTAAAAATATCTCGGTTCGTTGACGTCGACGAACACTCCGGTATTTCACTTAATTAATACGTTGCGAAAAAAGGTTCGATTCAACGCTCTCGGGGATTCACGTTTATCCCGGCGGAGATTTTTCGTTGCATCCAACGAATTGACCTTTCTACTGGAATTTATCGTGGCACGCGCAATAAAACGAACAGAATGGAAAGAAATAATCTCTTTTCCACCAAGCGTCACAGTGTAACAGGAAGTTCTTTTATAATCTATTATCTGAAACGATTACACGGTTGTTGCAAAAGAACAGTACAGCGTGTACGGTAATGCAGCATAACTTCGGTAATGGCGGTCGATACGTCCAAATAATCAAAAACGTTTATACGTTCGTTTCGTGCAATTTTGTCTCCCTCTGTCATTACGTCGTTGCGTATTACATGAAATGTCAACAATTTGATGCGATTCGATAGCGCAAAGTACCACCTGTAACGCGTTAATTTGAAGCTCAAAGTTTACCGAAAACGGTTACATCACTTTCTGAACGTTTCTATCCCTAGAAAGCTAACGTGTTCTGTGTTAAACGATAAAGCTAACCGTTCGTCTGTTGTTGATATCTTTGAAGTTCAAACACGGCGTAAATTTTGCAATACATGTGTGTAAGCATTCTCAAAAAGATTAAATTTTACAAAGTTAATACTTCACTGTTCCATCACATGGGTATGGGTGAAATATTGCGAAAACGTTCGATGCACGATTCGATCGAAACGATCAGAAAGAATCGCGAGATCCGCTCGAAAGTTGCCGTTTAATCCATTAAGCGAGATTTCGTTCCGCGAGGCGTTGCGATAATTAAATTACACCGCGTATCGAAGTATCGTTGAGAGTGCGTTAAGAAGGCGTCCCGATAGAAATTCTTCGGGTCGAACGAATTTCCTTCGTCTCGGTGGCTCGCCGAGAAGTGAAATCTCCGTTGGGCTCTGTTGGCACGCGTTTCGCTAAGTGGAAGTTACGGTGCATCGGTATTGCTGGAACTTGATTCCGAGTAACGTTAGCGGATTTGAAAGGCATAGACTGCAATTGTTTTCTCGAACGGCTCCCGATGCGAGTACGTATCGATTCCTCTTGTTCCTTTTGCGCCGGCTTTCTCTTGCTCGATTCCTTTTACATTGTTGCGGTAGTAGATTTTTTCGAGCAAAAGATTGCTCGAGATGAAATCGAGAAAAGATATTGTACCAAAGGCGTTGTTTATTGTTCTTCGGGATACACGACTGGAAACCTTCCAGCTACGTAATGTATAGAAATGCCTTTATGGATGCATGTACGATGTATCTGCATCGTAACGCGTTAACCGTATCGAGGTCAAGGTCTAATTGCAAAACTGACTGCAATTTTCTTCGCCAATTATACGGGGTGTTTCAAACAAGTGCGCAAACTACTCTTCCCGTATAAATTTCTACATTTTTCTAGTTTTTAAAAATGTTAAAACATCTGGAGCTGCAAACTTATATATATAACAAATTACTACTAAATATAAATTTGAGGAATTGTGTACGTTTATTGATCAGAAACAAGATGTTATCATTTGTGTGAAAGTCCGTAATCATGCATGTAAGATTGCGAAGTAACAAAACTGCAGCATAATTCCATTAGAAGATAAGTGATCGATTTCGCACACATAATCGGCATCGAAAAGAAAAATTTCGATACGGATGCCCATCGCCGCATTTGATCGTTTCGTGTCTGAATGTCGAGGCAATCAAATTAATTCGGTTAATGCCGTTAATCGATAACGTTCCGGGCGTCCCTACTCGTTAACAGTTATCGCGTCGAGATTACCTTTTCCGATAACGCGTCGAATCGCGTTAAATACATCGCGCGATATTCGAACGGGTTGTTCGTAAAATAATTAAAAATCTTTGATTGTCGATAGTCCGTCGAAGCACGAGACGAATATCGAATTCCGTTTGAATCGTTGGCAGACCAAGCTCGTTGGACGACGAAGGGGAAGGGGGAGTATTAACGATGCTACACAGTCGGATGGCGAAATAACGAGGAAACCGGGACTCAACGATATCTGCACGCCCGCAACGGGACGCAACCCTCCTTTTTTTCTCGCTTTTTCATCCCCCTTTTTCTTTTTCCCGTTCGCTCGGAACCTGTCACCATTAACGTTCCGCTCTTCCTACTCGTTCTATCTGCCGCCTCCTGTCTCCTCGAAATTATTCGCGATTTTCATTCATCTTCCGCCTCGTGATTCTTGCTTCGCGAAATTGTTGCTGTTTTAAAGAGAACGCTCAGTATTTCGGCCGGTGGCAGTAATTAGCGTAAACGTGGAGGAGTTCCCTGGATTCTTGGAACTCGCCCAATATCGTAGACATTGTTTATGTGTTCGTAATAGTCGATAGACGTTGTAGTTACGAGTCATTACGCTCCTATGCAACCTAGTTCGCCCGTGGACACGTACGCAAATGTGGCAATTTTTCCATTTTTTATTACCACATTCATCGATTTCAGAATTTTCACTTCTCAAATTTTACGTTCATAGAAATCTCTAAAGATCAATGATTGTCCTTGTTCCCTTTATCAAATTTTACTTTACTTTTTATGTCTTATTATAGTCTTCATCAACTTGCATACCAATTGATGTTTGGTTATAATCACCCTCAGTAGCAAAAGTGTTAGAGTGATAAGTGAGATGTTAATTTAGAACGCACTTTACTATTCATGTAGATATATTATTGAAGGTTGTCTGCAACGATTCAACTTGTCTATTCGCGATATCTTCGACGATATTTGAACAGAGAATAGCCGGAACGCTGGTATCGTGAATGATACATGGATCTCTCGTAGTTCTTGTTCGTGGCTGTTATCGTCTCATTCGGTGGTAAAATTTTCAAGTGCCCTTTAACGTTCTTCCCAATGCGATCCGACTGCTGTCGAGTTAACGGGGTCGCGGCTGAATTCCAATGCATTGTATTCGATAAAACTTGTTCAAATTGGAGGGAAATTCCTCGAAAACTGCGATCTTGCGCTCCTCGACAACGAGATAGTGCCGTGCAAAAAATTGTGAATCACCCCAATTTGAATTCTATTTCTCGTCGTTGGACGTGGTTCGAGTTCCTTTCGCGTGGAGAATTTTCAAAGTTGAAAAATTCGAGAAGTTGGAAGTGTGCGAAGTTTACGAAGGTCCTACGATAACATATAATAGACAGGTAATATATTGCGTGTAATTGGAGCGGAACAGTGGGTTTTCATCGGATAACGAAAACGTGGCAAGGTCCGAAAACCGGTGTTGGCCGACGTTCTTATGCAATTCGGTACTTCCTTGTTTTTCTGGTTCGCGTTTCCTCGTGTCGGCTCGTCTTCGCGGTTAGGCAGGTCGAGATAGCCAGAGCGGGAACGCTTGGCTACGTTCAAACAGCGGTTAAATATAGCCCGATCGCGGAGTACCTCACGAACGACGATGAACAAGCTACGCTCTCTCCCTGGCTCGCTCGCGTACCGTAATTATGCGACAATTACAAAGCAAGGACACGCTTCACACCGACACGTCGCGAACGACGCCAGAGCAACGACGACGACGTTCGAAAACCGACCATATTCTCTCTCTCACACTTTTCCTACGTTTTCACCGTCCAACGTCTGTCCGCTTAACGAGCTACCATCGCGGAATTCGAGGGAAACCATTTACCGGTAAACAGTCTCTGTAATGCTATCAAAAGTAGTAGCGGAAAGCGGACAGAGCCTTTACTGCACACGCTAATGGGGCCTATAGTTGTAACTTTGATGACGAGGGACTGTTAACGCAGTCGAAACGATGATTTTATTAAAAGATTACATCCGCTCGTGGTGGTCTTCTTGGTATTAAATAGTACTATCGTTCGAGAATATGGTAGGTAACTGATGAAACGTCGAGATATGCAAATTTGGAACTAATTTCCGATACGATTGAACATCTACTCTTGCCGGTGCGCTGTATACTATAAACTCTAGTTATATTGCCACGGACAGGGCTGGAGGAGCGTATGTTTCTTAGAATTGGCAATATAGTCAGAGCCTCATAGCTGTAAGATGGATAAATATCGCGTAGCGATATAACGCGAGGAAAGTACAATGTGTGGCGATATACTGCGTGGGAAAGTTCAGCACGTTACAAATACATTGCTATATAACGCATAGCGTGGTAGATACAATGTCAGATGATTTATCGTATAGAGCGTGCAACACGTGGCCATATAATACGAAGTGATCTAACGCGTAACGATCTGACATTCGATTATAGAACGCGTGGCACTGTAAGCAACATGTAAAAAATCCGAATACCGTGATTGCCCTAATTTTCGGCTCCCTGTAGTATTAAAGTAATCATCCACTGAATCATCGAATTAGAGTTATTTTTGTTAAAAAGAAATTCACGGTACGATACGCGAAATCAAAAAACATGATTCGTCGAGGGTTCGGCGGTGTTGGAGTTTATTAATCGAACTCGATGAAATCGCGTTGATTTCGGGTGAACGACGGTGGAGCGGGATCAAAATTATACGGTTGCTGGGAAAGCTGTATCGATCGTGGCTAAGTTTACTCGCGAAATAAATATCCGGCAAATTGAATAGGCTAGCGTGTCGTGCTCTGCTACGTGGTTGTTAATTGTATTTGTATCGGTATCGTATAACATTGATGCACAGGTGATTACCGAAAACGGAATTACCGGCACGAGGGGTAGGTTCCGTACGTTCGTGGCTAATTTACCGCTGAAAATCGATTGGCTAAAATTTTAATACGCCATTGTTGAAAAGATGCCACAAATTCGACCAGTTGTTCCATATATGTAGAATTATTCGTAATAATTTATACAGCTTTTGATTAACTTCGTTTCATCGGTGATTTTAAGTCATTAATAATCAAGTTCCTATACAATTTTAATTTAAAATTCGATTAAACGAACTGTGATCGATATTTGTATCAAGATTTCTCAACATCAGCAGAATCCGTGTTAATAAACTTTCTCTTTATTTTTCAGTGCCTCAACGAAGTAATGTCCTGTTTGATCTGGGACTCTTGAGGACGCTTCACTTGTTGATCAATATGTGGTAAGTTTTAATTACGCTTAAAAGTATCATTTACTCTCCGTTTAATTAGTATCGTTAAAGGAAGAGAAATTCAAAGAGAATTTGAATGTTAATATTAAACTATTAATTATACTATAACTATAATTACGAATAAACGCACTGCCAGTTTAATCACGTTGACACATTGACCTCCGTAATAATAATAGTCTTAGAATATTACAATACGATATAGATTATAAAAAAATATCAGTAGCTAGTTTTTTATCGTACTGCTCCTGTTTGCCGTTTAAAGTAATTCCCACTAATAATTTGATTAAACGCACGTCGTGACGGTGAAGGTGTTAATGAGATTTCTTTACCCTCCGGTGGCGACCATCAGGACAGTCAACACACCGAAACACCCTTTTTCGAAGTCACACACGAAAAACATTTTCCCCCTGCGATAGGTATATTTACATACCCTGTGACCAGGCGATAATCATATCGATCACTCGGCGAGAATCGGCGGTCCGTATTCATCGTCGTGATCAAATATTTGCCGATATCTCATCGCGGCCCTCGCCGGCTATCCCGTAATATTTTCACGGGCAGCTATTAAAGATTCCGAAGCGTGGGGAACCGAGGGATGAGCAGGATGATGTTTAAACGAGGTTAATGCGAAAAAGAAAGGAGGAGCAGGATTTTTCAGTTACGGGTCAACCGGCCAGGAAATAATCTGTTGAGCGGAATCTCTGGTAGAAATTGGTAAAAGCGAGAGGCAAGTGCGCGTCGCTGGTGGCGTTTTCTCCTCTTGACGTAACGGCGAGATAGCAATCCTCCCGTGGTACCCTAATTAAATTGAATCACGAAATACCCGGAGCAGGAAATACCCAATGAAGACTTACATTAACAAATTAAAGTGCCTTCTCGTTCGAGGGATCCTTGGACATTTGCCAGTCTCCGTTTCGACGCAAAAGGGAAAAACAATCCCGTGGGCTATCGATACGAATTTTTATTTCTGAATGATCGATCAACATCTGGTGCTCTATTATAATTTTTATACACGCCGCGGACGATCAATATGGAGACTGAAGATACTTCAAGGTTCTCGATAGTTGTAATTTGGGGAATTTGAAAGTGTGGAAATTGGTGAATTTTTGACCCAATATTTGTTGGCAAAATATCGTCTATTTATTGACAAAATATTGAAGTAAAATATTGGCTATAAAAATTGTGAAATATTGAGAATGTAATTGATCATCCGAGATGTTCCATTACACGCGTGCGAGCTGTTCCTACGTGGGCAAATAATCGTCGTCCGTAAACGCGAATTCACTTTGCGACAGCATTGTTCTTGTTCCTTGGTCCGTATTCGCTCGAACTCTGACCCGTTTCTAAAACGGATGTTATCCTGGCTGTTCGGGTTATGCTATGCTCGCGTATCGATCGCTTTCACCCCACTGTGTTACCTTCCTAGCCAACGATTTCCCCGATACCGGAGATCTCGGTGAAATTGAGGTAAAATATGCGAGCTACGATCTCTCGCGGATCAACGGTAAGAACGGGGTCCTGGATTTCCTTCGGAATAAAGGAGTAACGTTATAAATGCACGGCGTTAACGGGACCGATCGCTCTACCAAGAGGTTCGACAAATCGAAATCTTTTACTTAAGTAGCTATTCGAATTTTTCAATCCGAATGCCCTTGGTATTCAAATACTCGAGAGTATTTAAATTTTAAATACGAATTCTACCGGTACGTAATCCTATCGGTACTCTCTGCTTCTTGATCTAAATAGAAACACGATATTACAAAGATCGTAGATTTCGTGTAACTCGCGATTATCGTAGCGTTCGAGATCTTTTCGTCGAAATCGAAATAGGTAACGAAACATATTGCGTATCAAGATTTTGCCGGTATCGCAATGTACACGGCGATTTCTGTACGCAAGTTCTTGAACGGATACCGATTAAATCGTGAAACGCGGATCACGAGATAGCCAGGCCGCAAATACATACGTCGACGCCGGGATAAACCGGCGTCGTCGGCAGTACGAGATGAATCAATAAACCACGGCGTCGTGATCCCGCATGCCGAACGTTTACGCGGATCCGGCCGTCCTGCCACTTTGTCGTTTATTTTCGCCGACTGTTGAAAAACTCTGGAAAAATACTCGATCGGACCGTGTCCTAAAAACCTCCGCCCCCTCTTCGCGAATTGCTTTTCGTTCGATCCACTTTTTATCATCTCCGCTCCTTTTTTTCGTTCTTTTTATATCGAATTCCGTTCTTGCTTCGATCGTTTTCCTATCATCATGGATGAGCTATGAAACGAGTCTCGAACGAGGAGTGTCCTCGTGAGAAAAACAACTTTTCTTCGTCGTTTATTGACTCGTTATGTACGCACGTTAATTCTTTCATGGTCACATGCTTTTTATGGCAGTTCCGACTCTTTTAATCCTATCTTTCTTCTTTCTCTTCAAAATGGGGCATTAACAGATTTATATTTCACGAATGTGCTACTTTCATGCGTTATATTACCGCGTATGGTATTCCTGCGAATTATGTCATGTGTGGTATTTCTACTCGTTATATAGCCACGTGTAGTATTTCCTCGCTTTATATCGCCGTATGTGACATTTCCTCGTGTCAAATCATTTGATATAATATTTCAACGCGTTATATCGCCACACGTGGTATTTCCTCGCCTTATATCGCCACTTGTAGTATTTCCACGTGTCACATCACTTTGCATAGTATCTCCACGCGTTATATCGCCATGTGTAGTATTTGCATGAGTGTTATTTCCGCGGCATATATTATCGCGTGTTATATCACTGAGCTCAATAGTGTATAAATCGCACAGTAATAGGATGATAAGAATTTATTACTGACCTAATAAAAGTCATAGCAATTCATCAATAGTAATGTGTATTCGAGACTTTTTGCAAATCTTGGCGTAAACCCGATCTCGTATCCTCTGCTTAATTAATTCCGTTCCACTAAGAACACGGAAGCCAACGAACGAACGAACGAAGAAGTCGATTTAATCGGATTCGGAATTTCCTGGACGCTGGCGAGGCGAACGTTTATTAGGTATATCGAGAAAGATACGACTTCCTCGTTCTCGTTGCGAGAAGAAGAACGATAACGAAATTTGCGTCAGCTTGTATGTTGGTATATGTAAGGGGTGTCTAAAATTGGATTTCGTACGAGACGAAAAAGCAGGATTAGTCGTCTGGTCCGCGAACTGGTGGCAAGGGAGGAAGTTGTTAGTCACGTTCATGACCATCCGGAGAATGACGACGTAGTTTAGCTGCCAGGACGTTGCTTTGGATTTATTGCGTCCCCGACGGGAAACTCGAACTCGACAATGGGGACGCGATTCTCCTTGGCTTTGTCGGTTGCGATATCACCTTCGAAAGAACCTCGATCGTGGTAATCACCAATTTTCCGATAGAAATTGCGCTTCATTTACTAACCTCGTTTCACTCGAATCTTGTTAGGTCGGTTTATTGCTGCAGAGTCTAACCTTGACGATATCCTACCAATATTATCGATATAAGACTGATCAGGTTTAAACATTATATCGATAATCGATCGTAACACATCGATGAAACGTTCACGTACTCGTTTGACATAACCCGACTCGTCTACCCATTTTTCGACACGTTTTTCGGACGATATACGCCCGAATTTTCGGAACAAATTTCGTAATCGCTCATTTAAATTTACCAGCTCGTCCCGGATTAGCCAACCGCGTAACAGTCGGCTTTTCCGTTCAGTTAACCGAAATGGATGTTACTTTTCGTCATAAAGCTCGAATAACGATCTGTAATTTCAGGTACGCCGGCCAACGTTTGTGTACGCGTGTTTCTCTCTCGGTAGCTCACACTGTTCTCACCTTCATACGTTTCTCCGTTTGCCTACCTGTCTGTCTGTCTCCGAGCGCGTTCTCTCCGGTTACACCGAGAATCGCACGCGCGTGCACCCTATTCATCCCGATTATTATACTCTTCGCGGCGGGATTTCATAAAAGCTCGGCGCAACAAACGCTGCTCACTGACCTGCTTTTATTATTTTCTACGCTCCGTCCTCTCGCCTCCTTCCTTTTTTTCGCGTTCTCTTGTTAATTGCCAGGAGCAACAGGTTCATCTAACCCGAATCCGCGAGCTGAACGTTTTTCGGCTCTGACCACTGAATCTCTTAGATCGGTATATACCTGTGTTCTTCACACTTTCGCACGTGTTCTAAGTGTACTTTTAATCCTCTTTGCTGTTACGATTCTATTCATTGACTTAGCGTTTGTGAGTCATTTTGGCGATGAAATATGTTTACCCGGAAACTTGTGATTTATCACAACTATCAGTTAATTCGCACTTGTATGTGTCCTTATAATTTACAAAGATCCATTCTCACGATCCTTTTACAGTAACTACGAACTTGATCTTTCTATCAATATGAAATAAAATTATACCAAAAAGAAAAGAACGAAAATGTTATACGATATCATATCTCCTCGAATTATCCAACTTAAGTAGAAGAAATAAGCAGAAGGTTACAATTAATCGCCGCTTATTTCCATCGATTTTACGACACTATCCGAAATCGTTTGAACCCGTTTCATCCGCCAATCCCTTCTCGTATCGACACCCCTATGTAATCAAGCGTTTCTCTTTGTACCCGTGAGCAACTAACGATCGAAAGTTTCAGCGAATTTGTCGAGCAATCTCGTCGAATCAACTGGGGCCTAGTTCCCCGTTCACGCTTTCCGAGTATAGATTGAGTTTCAAAGAGTTGAATGGGTCGAAGAAGATCGATCTTCTTTTTCATCCCCCCTCGACGATTCGCCGGAGTTGAAACTGTGCGTGTAACAGGCTACGGGAGGTAAACTCGCGTTTACTAATTGACGAAACTTAGAACAGTGTTTGTTGGATGAACCGTTTATCGACTTCGACGAGTTTCTGTCTCATCGTAGATAAGCTCCGATAATAGCGGCCGGAGAGAGATAGCACGAAATCCCTGCGCGGGAAGAGGACGGGAAATGGGGGATAAATCTTTAATGCGATTTGAATCGAACTGCGTATAATTCAACAAACGGTATACGCAGTTGTACACAGTCGGATGAATTAACTGCAACGATGCCAGTGAACGAACACGAAAACACGTTTCTGTGTTTTATTATAATTCTACGTTGCATTTTTTATTGACACTTTTTGTTTCTATCTCTTTAGATTAGATCGTTATACTAACACGAGTTGCTCGTATTATAGGTAACATTAGTAATTAATTTTGAATTGCAAAGGTAGGGTATCGATATTATTTTTCAACCTAGAAAAACTGAACGATATTAAACTTGAAGTGTCTAAATTTTGAAACTCTTACGCATCCCCAACATGAAAAACGTGAAAAAACCCCTTGACATCCATCATGTGCCCAGTGAAATTTCGCAAAAATTATTGAAAGCAGTTTCGAAAAAATCGAAGAGATCGTGAAACTGGTACGCGGCCGATTCGCTAATAAACGATGGAAATTAAACGGTAATTAGCTGTGGTCGATCCGAAATCGTCGAGTTGCACTTCCGTGACGCAATCGACAACGACGTGGAATGGATCGCCTCAATTTGTCCGATTGAAACTATCCGGACACTATGCTCGGAATTCCTATTAACCTTTCTCGATCTTCGTTCCTCTCTCTCTTTCATTCCCCCCCGTTCGGTTCCACCCTCCTTCGTCCCATCGAGCTTGTTCGTTTTCCCGTGTCCGCTATATCTCTGTCCACCCCTATCGACGACCAGTTTGGGTCTGCGTGGCGCGATATTTCATTCGAAATGCCGAGAGAGGAATCTTAGAGCGATCCTTCGTCCCCCATTTTCCCGCGTGTCCCTCCGTTACTCGCATTTGTACGTGTCGCTTTCGCTTCTACCCCTCTGCTCCTCTTTCCTCGCTTTCTCCGGAATTTCCAGCCATTTTTTTTACGCCGCCGGTTACGTGCTGCCTCCTCGATGCTTCCTTCCGGGAGAAATTAGCCTTACCGGATCGTTTTACGGCTTCTTCGAAGGGGATCGCGAATGAGTTGTAACGGGATCGAGAAATTGTTTTTTTACTCTTCGACGACATTATCGTTCGTCGGATAAATGGTTACGAGCTCCTATTATTTCACTCCTGATTAAGATTCTTGATGGAATTATATCTGATAAATTTGGTTAATGTATTTTTCGAGATTACTCAGTTCGATATTGCAGTTTGTATCTGATAGGACTAAAAATAAGATAAAGCGTGATGGTTGAAGTAATAAGGAAAGTGATGGTAATTGATATTGACAGCTCAAATTATATGTTAAAATGATAAGTATCGCTGAAGTAAAGAGATACATAATCAATATAGTTGAAAAAATAATCGTTTGAAAATTGGTTATATTATAATTTAGTCTACTGTAAGACAGTGTAAAATAGCCTGGTCGCGGGTGATCAATTTTCGTCGGAAACATTTCCCCGACAAATTTATCGGAAGTGTTTGAAACATTGTGGCGGCAATTACGTGCATTCTGCTGACACGAAGTGACCAAAAAATGAGGTCAGTGAGTAAATCAGTCGATAAAGTTGTTGGAACCGGGTCGAGAAGCACCCCTAAGCCCATTAAAGTTAATCGAAGTCGATTGAAATCGAAGTCTATTGAGTGAAACTGCGAGAATACGTTTTAGGAAGTCCTTAGAGTCCTTCGATCGAAGTTCTCCTTTGAGTCAGTGAAACTTGTCCGGCTCCTCTTTAATCCATCGATTATTATCGAGGTTTGCTGCGATCAAATGATTAGTGACTGATTCAGTTGGAAAATTACATAATCGTGGTATTAAATATTTTATCACTGTGTTTTATCGCAGTTGCCCGGCTACTGAGTAATCTAATCTAACTATCCTAACTTCGTTCCGGACTCTAACTCCGACTTAAATCTAATTCCATCCAAATATTGATATAACTAATCCTATCGATCTAAACTTTAAACAATTTCAACTTAAGTCTAAGGGAATTCTAACTTAACAGTAGCATCACCTTAGCTTAATTTAATTCTAACCTAAACTAGTTCCACAGTCGATCTAATTCAATTGAAGTTTATCTTAATTAGATCTAATTTCAACAAAACACACTAGCCTAATTTTAACGTGATTCTAAACTAACCTTATACTTAATCTAACCTTGATCTGAATCTAATTCTAACCTAACGTTAACACAATTCTAACTAGCACTGTTCTAATCAACAATCTACTTCTAACCTACTCTTAACCTAACCTTGACCCTAACCTAAATCTAACCTAACCTTAACGTACTTCTAACTTAACTCTGATCTAACCTACAGCCTACTTCTTAGTTTTAACCTAACCTTGACATTAACCTAAATCTAACCTAACCTCAACGTATTTTTAACTTAACCGATCTAACCCACAATCTACTTCTAACTTACTTTTAACCTAACCTTGACCCTAACCTAAATCTAACCTAACCTTAACGTAATTCTAACCTTAACCTAATTATAATCTAACCCTGATGTAACTCACCAACTAGATCTAACCTAATCTTTATCTAACCCTAACCTAACATACGAGTATAAGTTACTGTAACTATTTGTACGATTAACTACAATATCCTACAGTAGTGTTCATCAATAAACAATTATAGATTCTCTCGCAGTAAATTAAATTTCCCGAGCAAAATGATTTATAGCAATACGAGTTAAATGGTTCGATACATGAACGTACGGAATCATTTTCCATGCGACATCGCAATAACCAACGATAAATAATATAACGATAGACTTTAATACGTATAACAAACATTGGCGGTCGCAACAAACGAATTAATCGGGCTCGTATCGTCGATACGTCGAAAGATAGAGTTTGTTCTTGTTAATCGCGTACGAATGTTCATTTTCTATTAATCGTTCGATCGGTTTTCTGGCCGTTGAATCAGTTCTAGCAGAGAACGTTGGCGCGATATTCCGGCTGAAATACGGGATCTTTTTTCGAGCCCTCGAAGGCATTCGCATTTATTACGAGCTTATTCCCGTGGAGGTTCCCGTGATCGGCTATATAACCGGCGCAAACACGACCCACCGCTGCCTCGCTTTCATTCACAGTCCGGAAATCAATTATTCATGCAGGATTCCCTTCTCTGAATTCTCGGCCGTTCGCTTCTTCTTCCACCAGCGCGTTTCACCTCGGCTCGATTGGATTTGAATCGCTGGCAAAGCTGCGTAAAAAATCGAAATAGAAGAAAGGCCGATGTTGCAGAGCTTCTAGATTCCTATTTACCGCGAGACCCGCGTTTCTCTTTGACTTCGCGGCCGTTATGGAAAGTCTAATGGCTTGGATTTACGAAAAGGAGGAAAAGAACGCGCCTGAAACAGAAACAGGTATCGTTGAATAGGTAATTTGTAGTTGGGGTCAAAACCGAACCACGCTTTGTCCGGTGTTCTTGAACGGATATATGCCTGTTTGAAAGGCAACGCGTGTACCAATGAACAGTTCGGTTCTCGTGACGTTATGTATCTATTAAAATTCTCGACGGAATCGTTGGATAATTTAAGGAGCATGAGAAAGGGGAACAGAACATTTGCTATTGGTACCTTCAGATACTTTTATTCGATAGGCAAGAATCTTTTTTTACCGATGACTCAGACATTATACATTTTGTGAGTAACGTTGAGTAGAATTCCAATTTAAATTCAATTGAATAGATTTTAAACTTACAGTCTTTATGAGTACAGTTAAAGTATTTGTATAGTATTCACTATACTGTCAATTCTACAATGATTAAACAGTAGCATACAAATACAGTAATGATGGAGCAGAGTAGTAATATAATTGTTTAGTAAAGTCAGTACAGAATAATTTAAGTGGTACAGTTGAGCAGTTGTATAGTTGTACATATAGTTATATGTTCAATTTAGTAGAATCATGAAATGGTTAATAATAGTTGTGTACTAGAATTGGTATAGTGAAATGGTGATACAATATGATAATGAAATACTAATACGCATAGTTGTACAGTTGAATTAGTGCAATTACGAAGTAGTACAATAGTACTATAGTGAAACAGTGAACTAATATGATGTTGTTCTAATGCAGTACATATAGTTGTGTCGTTATATAGCTGTATAGATGAATTAGTAGAATGGTGAAGTTGTAGACTAGTAGCATAGTGAAATTGTAAGGTAATAAGATAATATGATAATGAAATAGTTGAATAGTAGTATGGTACCATAGTTAAACAGTGAAGTAAAACTATGCTAGTAGAGTAAAGCAGTAAAATAGTAATATGATAGTGCAGTCCTATAGTGGCATAATAGTATGATATTATAGTGAAATAGTAGAATAATAGTATAGTAGTATAGTGAAATAGTAGAATAGTAGTATGGTACCATAAGGAAACAGTGAAGTAAAACTATGATTGTAGAGTGGAACAGCAGAACAGTAATATGATAATGTAGTAAAATAGTGGAATAATAATTGAATAGTATAGTGAAATAGTAGAATAGTAGTATAATCTAATAGTGAAACAGTGGAATAGTACTACGCTAGTAGAGTGAAACAGTAGTGTAGTGAAATAGTAGAATAATGGCGCAATAGTAGAATGAAATAGAATAGTAACATGATACCGCATCGAAATAGTAGAGTAACGATATAGTAGTATAGTGAAATAGAAGAGATAGAATCGAGCGATGCGTTAAACGACGAGAAAGCAGAATACATAGCGTGAAATTTGCCGCAATTCGGATTCTGTAACGAAGCAGCACAGAGCTATTGAAAGATTCTTGGGACTCGTTAACGCGACGAGGGACGAAGGCCGAAGGGACGCGGTAGCTTTTGTTCGAAGTCAGAGGGTTTCGGACACAGAGAGGACAAGAATGTCAGTGTGTATACACGGTCGGGGAATAATGGATAACTCTGGTTCGATAATCCGTCCGTGTTCGTTGTTGCCAATCGATGACAGGGCAATGGCAGAAAGACGAAAAGAGGGATGGAAAACGAGGGGTCAACAAGGATCACGGGTCATTGGTTTCTCGCAGCGGAGCACGGTGACGCGCGAGTTATTGTCGCACACGTGTCGGTTCGCGAGCAAATTGGCTTCTAACGAACAGCCGGCTAAATCGAAGCTCGCACGAGTTACTGGAAAAGCTTTCGAAAAATAATCTCTCTTTTCCTCTTCCGGTGTATCGTTCGCCGAATTGGATCGATACAGCGGATCAAATTGGAACTCCAATCATTTTTTTTTCTTTTTGCTTAGCCGACGGTGAACGACGGCACGTATTAGTCTTCCTTTTCTAATTGTATAGTTTTCATTTCGTTCGTTTATCAAATATCGATTTACTAGTTTCCCATGAAAAACATTTTCGAATCGCTACGAACTTTGTACAATAATATCAAACGTCAAGATGACGGTAAATGAGATTCTATAAAAAATTACGATTTTATGATAATAGAGTTCACGAATTTTGACGATGTATTTACGCGTCAGACAAAACAGAAAACAGGCGTCGTTCATTTACGTTACAACGTGACCGGTGGCTCGTTCCCGCGGCCAATTGACGAATCAATTAATCCGAAATCGAGCGTAATGATTTTGTATCGGTGACCGGAGATTTATCGTGTCCTGGAGGGCGAACCGCAATTTTTCATCATTGATACATGGTCCGAGCAGCGTCGCGACAGAGTACAGGATGTTCATTCGCTCGACCGTCCCGTGTAACCTGCCCGGAAGATATAGAATTCGTGGATCCCGATATCTTTTGCGTTGTTCCTTTTTTCCTGCAACTTCCGGCGATCTTGCTGTCGGGACATTAATCACGAAAGTTCTCAAGGTTGTGTCCAGTTTGCAGGTTCCCTGGGGCTTCGAAGGGCCACAGATGAAACTCGCAAAGCTGTTTTCGATCCTTTCGCGAAAAGAAAAAAAATGGTTAATTTTAGAAAGTGGACGGCGATATAACTTTTGATGGGTGATAAGCACAGCGTGAGGTAATAGATGAAAGGTGATATAGCGCGAGGCGATAAACCGCATGGGGAATTCAATGCGTGAGGAATTCAATATGTAGGGAATTCAATGTGTCGAGAATTCCACGCGTCGGGAATTTAATGCGTCGAGAATTCCACGTGGGAATTCACTACATGAGGAATTCACAGTGTTGAGAATTCCACGCGTAGAAATTCAAGGTGTAGGGAATTCACTACATAAGGAATTCAAAGTGTTGAGAATTCCACTCGTAGGAATTCAGGGCGTAGGGAATTCACTACATAAGGAATTCAAAGTGTTGAGAATTCCACGCGTAGGAATTCAGGGCGTAGGGAATTCACTACATAAGGAATTCACAGTGTTGAGAATTCCACACGTGGGAATTCAATGTGTCGAGAATTCACGCATGAGAATTCAATGCATGAAGAATTCCAGACATAAGGAATTCAAGGAGTTGTAAATTCCACGCATAGGGAATTCAACGCGTAAGGAATACAATGCATGAAGAATTCAACGCGTAGTGAATTCCATACTTGAGGAATTGACCGCGCGGGGAATTTAACGTGTGCAATTTACCGCGAATCGGATATAACGCATGATGTCCTAATTTGAAGCAAATATATGTAGCGAATATAGTGAACTAAATGCGTGGTTAAAATTTCCAGCAAATACAATTCAATGTAGCGCATAGTAAGCTGTTCCAATATAACAAGTAGCAAACTAACGTATCGATCACAACCAGTTGGTATATAAAGTATAAAAGTGTGTCGTTAAAAACTCGCTTACCTTCCAATATAAAGAAGTGGTAATATAACAAGAGCCTGGTGTATTCCGAATAATTTTTACACGGTCGTAACCTCCATATCGGTCGGCGTTGTTCGAATAAACGTTTATTAATATTACATTGTATTTCGGTAGACCATTAATAATCACGGTTTAAATTAGTTACGCGCGCGCACACGAAATGAATTGGTAAGTTTGTCTGGCGATAGGAAGGACCAGTAATTAATTTCGACCTCGCGTAAGCGAATGTAAATTGCGGCTCGGTCAGGTATCGAGGTCACGTATTTATCGATCGACAAACTTGGTTTTTGCGGATTTTCATAAAGGGTCCTCGTGAAAAAGTAAATATCCCCTGTCGGTTCCACGAAAGCACCGTTTGCACGGCAATTTTTGTAAATTAATGAATTGATAAATCGTTTTCACGGGAAGTTTATACTTCTGTGAAATATTACTTCGATAACGAAGTAAACGCAGCTTCGGGTGTTCTCGGAAACATTTCGAACAGGTCAGTTTTCACAGATTACGATCAGATAACGATATTCCGGGTTGAAGATCAAATATTTCGACGAGATAGGAACTGTTCCTACAAAAGGTCTTTCACGTTGCTGCACAAATAACAATGTTGTTACTGTTCATTTTCACACACGAGTTTTCACATTGACATATTGTGAGCTTGATACTATACAAAAATTTTACTATTTATTTTAATTAAAGTTAATTATTTACTGTCTCTGAATAAGTGGACAGTGACAACGATCGTCCGGCATATTTAATGGGAATTAGCTCGATCGAATATTCGTACAAGCAGCAGTTTTATCAATCGGCTTAATTTCTGGCCACGATCGAAGTTTTCCCTCACGGCGGAATTTCTCCGGGATCTTTTATCACGCGGCGTTTACACCGGAAAGGCCTCTTGGGGAAGGAGGGTTTCTCGGAAGGTTGAATCTCGTACATGTGTTTCAGCCTCGTCGGATTCTCCGCTCGAACGAGCCTCCGCTTCGCCTTCTTTCTCTCTCTCTCTCTTCGTCTTCGTGTTCTCGGTTAGTCCTTCCAATTACCGAATGCAAATATTGCCGCGACGTTGCCTGAAAAGGTGTTCCCTCCTTTTCCTTCGCCGGTTCTTCGCCACGATTACGCGGCAATTAACCGATTCGCTCGATTTCGCGATCTCTCGAGCCGCTCGCTCGATCAGGGTCATTAATCCGCTTCGCGACTTATTCTTAGCGCCGCGTCATCGCTCGGGCCTGCCGATGATAAAACTTTCGATCTAATTTCTGCGATGAGCAATTTTCGAGTGCCTCATTAGCCAACTAAATAATTCCTTTTGTTTTTTTAATCGCTCACGGTGAAGCTGTATTTGTCTAGGATCTGTGAATTACTGAAATGGCGAATGCATAATTTTATTATTGAAACGCTACAAACCCGGTAACCAAAGCTTCAGGTACTTGAAATTCCAAGTGCGTAATCTTCTTGATACCATGCATAATTAATAACAAGACGGTGCACGCGAAATAGAGTTAAATTGCGCAGAAACCGAAGCACGAACGATTTGAAACCGGTTAGAGAATTACAAAATAGATGAAGTAGCGCCGCCACGCTTATTACCGAGTTTACAAATACCGTAATTTAATAGCAATTTTCATAAACAGATTTATGAAGAGCTGGTTCCGATTAATAGCTCGTTGCGAACAGATTTTATTGTTGCGGAATATTAGAATTGATCGAAATTGACGAGCAGTCGATAACGGCATCGATAGAAAAGAAGAGGAAGATTAATTCGCGGATTTTCGAACGATCTTTTTATTCGCGGTATAAAACGAGCAGATTCTATACCGTTTTGTAAACGAGATTGAAAGCTTTCGGTGACTTTCGCGTGCCGTAGCTTTTCTACCGGAAGCCGATTGCTTTTTCTCAGGCGATTTCCACTCGTTTCTATTTACCCTTTTGTTCCACGTTCCATGGTAATTCGTCGAACGTTCGGTTCGGTTGCCGAAATAACGAAGCCGGTCTTTTGGGATCGTTCGGGATTTTCGGCTGAAAATGTTTCGAACGTGTTTCGGATTAATCGGGGAACTCATTTTCAAGTATACACACTCGAATTTCCATCGAACGTATAACGAAGTTATTTCCGAGTGGATCGATTGAAAATTTCTACCAAGGAAGTAATACTTTTTCAGATATCGAAGTGTGAACGGTATTTGGTTACAAATATCAAGCTGTAATGTAAAGATTGTAATCGAAAGTAACGATAAATGAACAAGAACATGAAGATTAATTAAAATAAAGATAACTGATTGACAATACGTCATTGGTGACAGTCGTGAAATCAACAGTAATCGTGTTTGATTTTCGATAATTCCAGAGCCACTTTGCACAATTTCTACATTTCCTGAGTAACCAAACCGCATTATAAAAGAACTTGCACATTTTCCAATACACGTTATTGGAAAATTTTTGTTGTAGTCTGTAGTTGAATTTCAGCATTTTCCGAGGCACCTCATAGTAAAACCGCGTTGTAGAAAAATTTTCTGTGCCACTTTATACAAGTACCATATTTCCTGAGTCACGTCATAGCGAAGCATTATAGAAGAATTTCGTAATTTTCCAGATCGCGTCATAGCAGAAGCGTTATAGTTTTCGCAGTGATTGGTCGAATGAGTGAATGTTGAAAGCAAATTGTACGAAAAGGGGATATTGTGATAGCGACGCGTCGAATGGTGGCACGAATGAAATTAATACACGGTGAGACGAAATCAATGTTTGGTAGAGCCCGAGAGAGCATCTATCGATTTCCGTAGCACGCGACGCGACGGATTCGCTTCTAAAAAGGCCGACACGGATTGGCCACGTTCCAACGATTTCTCGGCACGATTCGTACGGTGATTCGGCCGTCGGCCGTGATACACAGAACGCTTTTGATACGTGTCTCAGCTAATGTTAGCATTACTTGGAACACGAGGATCGCGAGAATAACGGGCACAATACTCGATTCCGTGCACGCGGTTCGACGCCAGACGAATGCCACGCGAGTCCCCTGCAAATCTCTGCGAACATTGTTCGCCTCTCCGCTTAGGATTACGTGTGTATACACTCTGTTAACCACCGTATACAATACCCGTATCGGCAACGTAACGTATCAACATTTAATTCCTATTGAATTTTATTGGAACTGAAAAATAAGAGCACTCTTTTGTTAGACCGTGTTGAATTTTTATTTTAACCCGAGGACTCCGGAGCCAACACGTTCAACCCGGTGCACTTTTTCGAAGTCATCTTGCTTGGCTCACTGCTTGTTTTATTATGTAGTGGCTTGCATTTACCACAGAAAGTTTGTTTATTCTTCTGACAGCACTTCTTTGAATAATATTAAAAACAGTAATAATACAAATTTTAGATTTAACGGGTTTGAGAATATTTCATGAGCCAGGAGGAAGGAAGAAAGGCGATTAACTAAGACGCAGGTGTCTTCGTGCTTCGTGAACCCTTTCGATAGGTTCTCTGCTTACTATGGTAGACTATACCCGTCGTAGTTCGTTCGTGCAACACACCGATCATACTTAAGGAAGTCTCGATCCCACATACGCACACACGTGCACCTGTGTACGTACATGGGAACACGACTACTCTTGTCACGCAGCCATTCTGAAGTACATACAGGTTCCTCGTGTCCTCGTTTTCTTACTGTTTTATACAACCACTCGAGTCTAGGGTCTTATAAAACCGTCTTTAGAAGCTGGAATTTTTTCTTTGATTATTACTGTAAATTATGCATCACTCGTTACCGGTGGAACTGGGTAACTTTAATTTACGGTAAAACATGTGTGATTTCATTTATGCAATTATTTTGATTACTTCACGACAAATGTTGGTTCATGATAAATTTTTGGAGTAACTGGTAAAATTTCTTTATTAAACTTAGGTAATGTAAAATTGTTTATTTGACATCGTCAAATTGATACTTTGACGATGTGAGTTGTATATATTTCGTTACATGTAGATCATTATATTGTCGGAGATATTGCTGGTAGTTTTCCCGATTACAGCCTGAATAGTTACTTATCATACCTCAATATTTAAGGTTCATATAATGAGCTTTCAGATAATTTTACGAGTCAAAGTTTACGGAGCGTACGAAACTTTGCGTGCTGGTGTACCGATGTTGCGTCGGAAGAGTTAATGTTTCAAAACTCGGAAAGTGCAACGAAAGTATACGAAACCTCGGTATCTTGCATTCCCCTTTCCTAATTGAACAATATTGTAGCTAGCCGCCGACAAATGTTAGTTACTTCGGGTTTATGTTTATGGGGCTCCGCCTTTGAATTTAGAAATCCTCAAAATTATCACATTCGGAAATTATGAAATTTCCAAATTTTCAAGTTACGGAATTCTCAAGTTTTCGAATTCTCACATTTCCCGAATTCTCATATTTCCCGAATTCTCTAATTTCCCGAATTCACAAGTTTTCGAATTATCAAGTCCCCAAATTCTCAAGTTTTCGAAATCTCAAATTTCCCGAATTCTCAAATCCCCGAATTCTCAAATTCCCGAATTCTAAATTCCCCGAATTCTCAAGTTTTCGAAATCTCAAATTTCCCGAATTCTCAAATCCTCGAATTCTCAATTTCCCGAATTCTCAAATTTCTAATTACTTAGATCCCAAAATTCACAAACCCCAATACCACCTCCCCGAATACCCCAATTTCCCTTACCCCCAAAAAGTCCCCAAATCCACATCTAAAATTCCCAAACGTCCCAAATTCGAAACACGAACCAAATTTTAACAAAAATAGTCAAGTCCAATCGAGTCTCGTACACATATTCCCCTCGTTATCGATCGATCAAACAATGATCGCCGATAGCAGCCGCTTCCTAGATCAGGTGAAACCGCATTTTCTTGTTTTTGCGGGTTGCATAAGCCAGCAGGGACTCGGGTTCCGGTTGATCGTTGCTGGCGAGTACTGTTACGACGAGATTCCAACGGCAACGGAGTTTGTCGACGCGAACATGCGTAATTTCACGGTGAAAAGTCGCAAGACCGGCAGCCGTTGCGGAGGAACGACCAAGAGGTTCAGACCGGTCGTTGGAGAGCGAACCAAGGAGGGAAACGGAACTGGCCAGAAGTCGGTCGTAACGACAAATCATAGAGCGAAGCCGGTGCTTATCCTCGGACTGGTCAGCCAGCGGGTCTGTGGCACACAGCCGCGGGCATAAATATCGTTTCCCTTGCAAAGTGGGTGGCACTCGGGAACGCGTCAAGGAAAACACTGAAAAACCTGCGTGTGATCTTTGTCGTTTTTAAATTCTCCGGCAAACTCGTTTTTAAATTCTCTTTCAACCCTTTGTCGTTCTTATTCTTTTTACCTCTTGCACTATTTTGACGTGTCTCGTGACGTACTCGCGACGCACTTGTACTTCATTTGTTAATCAATTTCACTGGAATTTTTAATACGCTTCAATTTGGTGTCCAAGTCTAGTTATTTGCATAGTCAACGATACCACATTGACATAATATTTCAACTTTCCTTGTCTGTTTTAATATTGCAACTGTGATTAGTTAGTTCTGACTAAAACACGGTGTACATTTGTTTTGTCGAGAACAAATCAGACTTGATGCTTATGCTGTTGGTTTCTTATTGTTGTTATTGCTATTTGAACTTGCTGTAAGGTTTCTGTTATTATTATTTAAATTTATTTCATGATTCATGTAAGCCTTGTATCTCAAAAATATCTAACAGTAAGTCGTCCTAAAAGTATATAAAAGTCTTGACAATATATCCCCAGATAAAAGTGGTAATCCACTTGCCGAATGAAAACGTATGGCGCGATTTAAAGTACAAGGAAGTGGCGCGAAAACAATGCACGTGGCGGTATGATCGCGGTATAGGGAGTCGTAAAGAAATGAAGGATGAACGCGAGCTGGCAGGGAATGAAGCAACCGGGGAGGACATCGAGCCAGAACACAGGGCCAAACGCGATGCCGAGTATCAGGCTAGCAATGCTCGCTCCAATTCCCGCCTCGAATAAGCTATTAATATCGTGGGCCCGTCGCAAATCAAGCCGGACGTAAAGTATGCCTGGAATGGTTGGCTGATTCTCTCCTGCCTTCCCGTTCTCCAGCCTCTACGGCTCGGCGAGTGCTCCCACACTCGGACCAGTCAGCCCTAACCGTAAGCATTCGTATCCCCCGCAACAAATTTTCTACCAATTTGCTCGCTCGTTCGAATTTAAAAACGTTTCGAAACGATTAACCTTTCGCACCAGTTTCTGCCACGATGCTCCTCTTTGCGTTCGCTTTATCTAATTATCTAATTGTACCATTATTTTTATGTTCGCATTGTGCCATCTTATTTTCTTTCTTGACTTTTTGTCTAGACTAGTAGTTTGATTAAACTTTTTAAATATCTGAACACTTTAATATCGGGATAAAAGGTTTTCCATTAAGATAAGGGACACCATTTGGATTATCTTCTGAGGTAGGTCTAATGACCAATAGTGCAAAATTTCATCACATTAGTAATCGTACCAGACACCGGGAACTACCTCATTATTTCTGAACAGTAAATCTCCGCATTAACAGCATGGAGTTGCACTTGCTTCTTTACGGCCATATTGTTGTACCTTCTGAAATTCGACTTTATTCGGTATTTATTGCTGTCCAAAAATACCGCAAAATACATGTTTAATAAAGTCGAATTTTGAAAGGTGCAAGTTTGAGACAGATGCTAATGTACACAAACAAGATGGTGGTATACAAACAAATTTGACTGTACGCCGTTAATAGTTTGATTTTCAAGCAAACTTAATAAAGGATTCCCTTTCAATTCCATGAAATGCATACGAGTACTCGTCACGTTATTTGGTATTCGGTAAAAACCCTGCAGGGTGTACGTGGCTCGTTGCATCGAGTTGCATGCGCACACGGACGCGTTGCACCCTCGCTTGCACCCTCGAATAACTTGTCGCGTTGCACTCGGTTGCGTTGCGCATCGCGAGCATCGTTAGGCAACACGCTCTCACTTGGCCCGTCCATTATCGGCCTGCTCTGTTTCCGTTAACGACCGTTGCCCTTCAAAGGGACGAGGTTCGTCTTGTTACGTGGCCCTCGAAAATCGCGTATCGTGTTTCGTGCGCGCGTTTCCCCGCTCGAAAAGCGGTGTCTCCTTACGGACGGAAATTTCGAGCGAAAACAAGGAATTTCTCTGCCGTCGGCCACTCGAAGAACGAACGAGGTCAAAATTGTTCTGACGCAACGTTAATACAGTGATTCGGTAATATCTGCAACGGCAGACCGCTCCTCGGTGCTTTTGCGCAACGGTGGTTTTCCGTACCGAAACAAACGGCGATATTGCCGAGGAGAAGCGCGCGGCTGTGGCCAACTGTCCCTGCGGTTTTATGGAATTGCTCCTCGTGCATCATTCTCGCGATGAAAAGTTGCACGCTCGTAATTCCGTATCGTGAGAATCGCGATGCTTCTCGTTCGCGCCGAACCAGGGAGCTTGCGGTGGCTTTTGAACCTACGTTTCAGAAACGATTACTGCTTCTTCCTGCATTTTCGTTCCATTTGTTTATAGATACTACTATTAATTAGATTTTACTATTTTACTGTTACACTATTATCTCAGTCTACTACATTATACTATTATATTATTAATCCTCTGTGCTACTGTCCACTATACTACCAAAAACGTATAAGCATTGTCAACGTTTTACTTTAACACTGCCACTAATATTGTCTTTACTATTTCACTACACTATGTAGTACAGTGTAGATACATGTAGAGTTTAGTGTACGTACATATTCGTGGTAATTTGAAACGTATCGGTAAAGATTGAAGAACGAGGAACGAACTTTAACCCGGCTAAATCAAGAGATTCCCGAACGCGGCAACATGTTTAATTAGCCTATCATTCAAAGTCGGTATCCGCGAACGTTAACCCAGATATCACGGTTTAAGCACACGAACGTTTCGACTCGCAAGCGCCAAACGTCGCGTTAAACAATCCCCACCGAGTCATTAATCTTCCGGCGAAAGGTTTTCAACGCGTTTCTAAGCCGGCGAACGCGAGCGGAAAGCGAAGGAACGCGAGGAGAACAATGTCAGCAGAAACGATGCATAAACGTCCGGTCGTGTCGTTCGTCGGAAGAAATTGGATCGAGTCTGCGAGACGCGGGCTGTGTCGCACCGGCGACGATCGATTTCCAATGTCGACCAGCGACCCTAGCCTTAACGTCGTTTCCGCCGGAAGCTACGATCCTGGCTTGGCGTCGGGAAGTAGTACGTACAACCACTTGGCAATCCTCTCTCGAGACCTTGAACTCCTTGACTCGACTCGATTTGACTCGAACTCGGCTCGACTGGTCTCCACGATTGCGAAGTCGTCCAGACGATAACAGATTATGTTAACATATTGAACGCGTCACGTCGTGCCAACAAAATCTTTCCGTTTCCTTCGGACATCTAGTAACGTATCGGCTCCGTTTATTCGACAGGTTTTAGTCATTGGATAAATCTAATTATTGGACGCTTTACTTTCATTTAATTGGGCAGGAGAGAGGCAGGCTTTCATTAAGATTCGGGCATCTCAGGATTTCAGGGCTTAAAAACTGAATACCTAGGAATTTATAAATTTTGGGACTTGAAGATCTCTTTAATTGACATCAAACACAAGATACGGAGAATTAGAAGTAACTTAAGGATTTGTAAACTTACAAGTTTGAAAATGAAACGCTTAACAAGTGTGCGTGTTCTTATCCTGAAGGCTATCTTCAGGAATATCTCGAACCAATGAGAGCATTACCTAGTACCTCGTTTCACTTGTCTTAATATTGCAAGAGTCAGCAATGTGCCATTAACTATCAATAAGACATCGATAATGGGTAATCGATTGCAGCGTGTTTAATTTACTGGCTGGTCCGTAAAAGTCGGTGAACGAGGCTGTTCAGCCGCGGCGATGGAACGAATAAAAGCTCAACGTGTTCGAATCGTACGTACACACGATGTACAGGGATAACGGGAGAACACGTGCAGCGGATAAAGGCATTATCTCCGTGTCTGTAGCCACTTAAGTTTCGCCGGTAAGTGGGTAGACGGGGGACAATGGACGCGGGACGCGTGCACGGGAAAAGAAGGAACGAGATCGACGGAGGGACAAAGAGGATCGCGAGAGCGACGGAACGAAGGGAGAACGATATCAGGACGAGAGGGAAGATCGCGGGAGAGCAGGGACAAAGGGAAACGGGACGAAGAAAGGTAGAGAGACGAGGCGTTGTACGCGATCTCCGAGACTAATGCTGGACTCGGGCCAACGGCAGCATCCGTTCCACAAATGTCGCTAAATATATACCTACCTAAGCTAACCGCTTCTAAACGGGCCACGAAACTTGGCCGATAGCGCGATAGAAGGAGAGAGTAAGCTTTCGGGAATGGCGTAGGAAAAACGAGGGGGACGAGAGAAGATAGGGAGGAATCGGGATAGACAAGATGGAAACGTGGGGACGTGGAACAATGAGTGACCCACATACACCGGGGGCAAATAACAAGCGTGGTAAAGTAACGAGAGATAATACGCCTCCATTATCGTCGACCGATAACTCGAGTCGATGACACCGTGTTACAATATACCTAACGTATGTGTACGTGTCGTATGTGAAGGCGCGTGGACTCCTCGATCTGCGACGTTCGATGGACCATTTGACGTCGTCAAAATTTCGGCGAATTTTTATGAAAATAAGAGGAAAGGGAGAAGTTGAATATTACGGGCTCTGAGGTCAGGAACATTCTAGGGACGTTCTTTGAAAAACGTAACGATATTGTTGGCATACTGAAGGGTAGTGAAAGGAGCTGGGAAGACCTATATAGAAGATAAGATGAACCTACAGAAACTCTACGTAAATGAGCTACGGATTAAGTAGATCCTAAGAGACGTCTATGCAAAGCAAACGTAACCTACGAAATTTTTACCGAGCCGAAACTGGAATCAACTCATGCCAAAAGATGAAATGTCGAGGTCCCAAATCTTTTTGAATCTCCAGCGATTCAAATTTACACGAGAAAATTCGACATCTCGTTCGATGTTTCCCATCCGATCTCGAAGGGATATCACCTCTGAGAACAGCGTAGATGCTCGCGTTTCGTAATCAATTGACATTAATCATAGGGTCCGAGAAGGAGAGAAAACGTCGTCTGGTTTGGGTCGCGAGAGACCGTCGCGTAGAGCGAGGTCGACGAGTCGACGGTTGTTTCGCGGTCGTTGGTATTTCGGTACCGTCTGTTCTTTCTTTTGCTCCTAACCCGTTGCATCGCCGCACCTTTGCTCGTTCCCAGTTTCGTCCGTCGATCCTCTCCTCGTCGTCTTCTTCTATTTTTTTCGGCGTCTCTCTCTCGAACGGTCGCAGCGGAACGAGGACGACCACGAAGAATCGAAGCGAGACGACCAACGGCGAAGAGAGCGCTGCGTTTCTGGTTGACCATGAGTACACAGAGTCGGCCATAATCTGCAGGTAGATCCGGTGCGAGAGGACGATCGTCTGCTCCATTCTTTCTACCTTCTCTATACGATTGCCTCTATCTCTCTCGAGCTTCTCGCACTTTTCTACGTTGCCCTCGTCTAGCTTTCGTTTAGCTTCGTCCGCACACCTGGACACTTTTAAAATGTTTTTTCGAATAACATCCCACTATTTCGCTTCTCCACAATTTTATTTGAAGAAATAATTTTGATCAAGATACATTCGCCTGTAGATAGACACTGTTATGTGACATCATCCTTTTTATAGCCCCTGCAATCTTGCTGTTATTTTTAACATTTCGCGCAGCGACGTTTTTCATTTTATTCGGTTTCAAGGATAATCTTGTAACTCACGGTATTTTTAGTACTGTAAGATACTATGAAACTTTCGATATTTTCACCTAACCTTTCTCGAGTACTCACTACTTTTAACATTTTCGTTAATTCATTCGATCGAAATTTCTACAAGATAAAATGTTCTTGCGGAACAATATCCACTTTCGTGTTCAAAGTCAATCGACATGTTCGTAACGTAGTTGAGATCGAAAGTAGCGAATCGAAGTATTATATGAAACAGCTACTTTTAATTTCAAATAAAGCGTGGTCAGATTTGGTTGTAGACCAAGATGGGTTGACGAAGCAACGCGGTCGGGTGTTGCCGCAAAGCTGAACGGGGCTACCGCTCGATATAGGCGGCACGAAAAAAGGATCAGATTAGAATCCTCCGGGGAGAACATAAATCCATGCTTGGCAATCCGAGCGACGGGAACGTCGTTCGTTTTCGTCGTCGTCTTCTTAAGGTGCTCCGTTGATACACGCAAACGTACGAATCGTTTTTTCCACGAATCACCTGTTCGCTTTATGCTTTCAATTCATTTACAAGAGTCAGTAAACTTTTTAAAAATATGAGCGACGAAATATATTTTATTTGATATCGATTGAACACCGGAATCGATTGGGATATTTATATTTAATAAACTTTAAGATGCATTTAAGTAATTACATCTGAAAATTTGTACGAAAGAATTCTGTAATAATAGATCAAATTACTTTAGAGGTAATTGTGTAATATTCATCAAAATGATTGCGACCTGGATGTTGAATTGAGAACAATTTTAAACGCAGAAATTGAATCAAGTCTGTTCGATTCTTAGAATTTTACTTCAGGTCACGTTGGTTTTCACCTTGCATTAAATAATTTTGAACGAAAGAATGAATTATTTCGAATTAATCTTCCAATTCATCTGGAAGCATTATATCAAATTGATGGAATAGAGTAGCTGTCGCGAATTCGCAATCAATTCATAAAATTTGATAAAATTAATATTTCTTAGGTATATAATATTTATGTATAAAAGTCGAAGTCGAATGAAAATCTTTGGATAGTTGTAATTAAGTAACGATATAATAAAATAGTTATTTAACTTGTCTTCGTTACGATTCTTGTCCGTTTTTGAGTCTTTCTTTGAGCAAAGGGCCACTCCTATCTTTTCTCTAAAAATAGGCGAAGGATAAATTGAATGACAGACGAGGCAGAATTCTATCTTGCTTTCTTTCTTACTTTTTCTGTAAAACTGTGCGAGGGAAGGGATACGAAGCGAGAAAAATCCGGCGGGTGGTTCAGGGCGCCAAAGTTTGCCACGAGATAAGCCTTGGGGCAAGGATGACAGAAACATAACTGGTAACATAAGTAGAGGACCTAGCCTATCCATTTTACTTCTATCTCTTTCAATATTCTCTTGTACGATATTGCCACGAGCGATAAGGATACCTACTAGGGCGAAATGTAGGATAGCATTGATATATCCCTGTTCTTGAAATATGTAGCTGTTCGCGAACTGCTTATGGGCTGTACGCAAACTATTCCTTATGACATGTAATCTAATGCCATGTGATCTAATGCGATAAAACGGGTAACAATGTAACATTCAACCTAGCAGGATTTATAACCGCCGATTAGTGAAAAACAACTTAAGTGTCTTATATCATAGCAGTCTACAATGTTCTACAGTATTGCAGAAGTGCTACCAGTAGAAATACATGTAAAGGAAAATAGCACAACCGGTAATATAATAAGAATATATTTAAGTTTAACGAAGAATACGTGTACAGGTTAAATAGAACAAGTAGGTATTCAGAAGCTGAACTTACAGTATTCCAGAAGTCAGAAAAACTTGTGTAAAAGTATAAAATATTTACGAACAAATTTTGTAACAAGTATTGAAGAACTTTTTACACGTTTACGAACTTCTCGCAAAAATACTCTTTGCAAACTTCTATTGTGTACGAACTTCGTGGATATTATTCGAGGCATGTTGCGAGCGTTGATGAACTTTTTGTGCGAATGTGCAATTTAACGATGAAAGTTCTTTGTTTGTTAAGCGATATCTTGGCCGGACGATTACGGAGGTTTCTAGTTCCCTAAGCAAGATTACGTCATTGCTCGATTCGTTATCGGTGAGCCGTTGGTTCGTTACAATGTACCTGGCGTGAATCGTTAGCGGATCCCTGGAGAAGCGTGTACGTATGTACGTATGCAATCTGCACGCTGGATTCGCTAGCTGTTTCGATATGCTGGCTGCGTAGCGCGTGTCGAAACGACCGCTTGTTCCGAGCCACGATTTCTCGCCCCTACGGATTAACAAAGGGAACAGGAAGTCGAATGGAGAGCCTCGCAACCGGTTAAGTATGATTGTCGAGGAATTAAGAATGGATTAAGCGTGTTTGATCGATGGAAACGAGGCTTACTCCAATTTTATCTGCATTAGCATATAGAGATGTTGACGTGATATATTTTATTCAAGCTTTCGTAAACAGCTATCTGAGAAGTTGAAGGAATTTAGGACTTGAGATTTGGAAAATTTGAAATTTGGGGAATTTGGGATTTAAGGAATTTGAGATTTGGGAATTTGGAATTTGGGAATTTGGGATTCGGGGAATTTGGGATCTGGGGAATTTGGAATTTGAGGAATTTGGGATTCGGGGAATTTGGGATTTGGGGAATTTAGGATCTGGGTAATGTGGGATCTGGGTAATTTGGGATTTGGAAAATTTGGGATTCTGGGAATTTGGTATTCGGGGAATTTGGGATCTGGGGAATTTGGAATTTGAGGAATTTGGAATTCGGTGAATTTGGGATCTGGGGAATTTGGGATTCGGGGAATTTGGGATTTGGGGAATTTGGGATCTGGGGAATGTGGGATTCGGGGAATTTGGGATTTTGGGAATTTGGGATTCGGTGAATTTGGGATTCGGTGAATTTGGGATCTGGGGAATTTGGGATTCGGGGAATTTGGGATTTGGGGGAATTTAAGACCTGGAGAATTTTGGGATTTGGGGAATTTGAAGAATTTTAGCTTTTAGCTTTGAGATTTGCTAATTTAAAAATTAGAGTATTTGGTAATGTAGGAATCTGAAAATTTGAGAATCGAGTAATTTAACCGATTTACCCTAATCTCTTATCTAGTTGCTCTAGTAATAACTAAAAGTCATCGCAAAAGTACTTCATCGAAATCTTCTAATGCAACAAACCAATTGTTAAAGCCAATGAAAAAGACTATAAAGAGGACAATAAATCCTCTGAATAAAACCATCACTTAATTGCCATTTACTTGGGATGCATCGAGTGGTGTAAATGATCGAACGATTACGATAGTTAAGGAGAGTAAAGCTCGCTTCAATTGGCGGCAGACATGTCATTTACTCGGACTCGCAAGCCAGCGTTACGGCGTTAAAGGCAACGACGAACCGAATGTCGCCGGTTGCGAAACGGCCCACGATTGCGACGATGAAACGGCGGCATGTCAGCATATGATATACCGGTCGGTCGAGCTGGCTGGCCAGCCGGCCGGGATGTCAAGGCCGCATACATTTACATGGAAATACGCCACGTTCGAGTCAATCTCGCTCCATTCGACCACCTTGCCTCCGCACGCAAGTATGTCGATCGTGTGTGACGCGATGAAATATCTTGGCTGCGAACGATGCCGTAAACCTGCCACGGGCAAACCCGTGCTCCCGGGGCAGCTACTTTATTTTTGAGTAGGTCAATTTTCTTGGAGTGCTAGACACGCGTCAGACACGTTGATAAATACAGGTCCCAGAAAAGGTATTCACACTTTGACTGGCCATTACACGTGTATTTATCTTTGATCAAGGTGCTTATTTATTTTTGAGAAGGCAAGTCGTTTCTTAGAGTTCTAGACACGTGTCTGACTAGGTGATAAATGCAGGTCCCAAAAGGGTGCTCACGCTCTGACTGGCTATTTACACGTGTATTTATCTTCGATCGTGATATTAATTTTTAATCGTTGTTAAATAATTCCACTTTGGTTACTGTCTACGTATCTCTGCGGACCTGATTCTTTTACAATCGAGGTACCTTTTTCAAGCAAAACTAAGAATGACTACCGCAAACAGATATCACTCGGAGCAGAATGATTCATAGATAACACAGTCTCGAATAGGGTAATTTTTCTCGTTGTCAAAACACGTATCTCGCTACGCGAGTAGAACGAATCAGTAATCGATCGCGCAATACAGCATTAGTCTCAACTTTAACGACCCTGACATTGTCTCCCTCGGAGAGGCAAGATCGTGAAAGGTTAGCTGTTGCTTTCGATCTTGCACCGTTGTTATCTATCTTCGACCACGTTTCTACGCGAAATATGTGCTTCACGAACGTACCTTTCGTCGCGTTAACTTTCGATTCGTGACTCCGTTACGTGTATCCTCGACAGTGCCTTTCACTCGACGAGCAAGTGTTCTACACATATGTGCGAATGCGTGCGTTCTGCGTCGAGACTCGGAATTTATCGATTTGGAAACTTAGGGAATTTCGGAACTTAGGGATTTTAGTATTTAGTGATTTAGGGATTTGGGGAATTTCGGAACTTAGGGATTTTGGCATTTAGTGGTTTCGGAATTTAGGGATTTCGGGATTTAGAAATTTGGGAATTTAAGAATCTAGGGGTTTGGGGGATTTAGGATCTAGGGAGTTTAGAATCTAGGGATTTTTACGATTGAGGTATTTTGTGATCTAGGGGTTTTTAGGGTCTAGGGATTTTAGGATTTTTTGCTTTAGTGATTTCAAGATCTAGGCCCTTCAGTTTTCGGAGATTTTAGGGTCTAGGGACTTAGGGATTTTGTAATTTTGGTAATTGTAAATATAGAAATTTGTGGAATCTGGAGATCAAAGAATTAAAAAGCATAGAAATGTAAAAATTTCGAAATTGAAGAGTGTTATAGAAGAAGGTAATCTATTCGAGAGCTGTTAAATCTACAGTCCACAATCTACCGTTTTCAGCGTCGATCATTCTTCAGAAGCGATAAAAAGAAGGCGAGGACTGTTGTACGTAGCGACTGTACGTGCAGCTGATGGAACAGCGATCCGGTTGAAACGTGGTCAGGCTACCATGTGCCGGATTGCCGTTATTTTTAAACGATCCACGTTTCTCGCGACGATTTGCAGGGACTTTATCGAGCGGCGAATAACCCCGACGAAAAGTGACCAACGTGCCGTTAACGAAACAGTAAACGGCCTGACAAAAAATCGAGAAACCATTCTTCGACTCTCGGCTTAGCGCTGTCTGTGTTTATTAAATGTTATTGCCTCGTATTGATACAGGTATAACAAGCGCTGTTTTATGGCAATTTGTGTGTCGTAAAATTGTGTCAGCTTTTATACGTCTGGAATTCGGTTATCGTTTAATGCTGAACTTCCCGCAGTTTTATCGACTGAGACCTACTTTCGAAAACGGTCATTTTTTTTACGACCCACTTGCTCGTCATGCATATCTTATACGGGAGGATACGTTTACATTTGAAATTTTCAATTTATCAATTTTTGAAGCTTGAAAGTTAGAAATAGAAATTCTCCAGTTCAAAAATTTCAGGTGTCAGATTTCAAATGTCAAGATTTACAAATCTAATTTTCGACGGTTGATAGCATCGAGTTTTAGCCAATCAAACATTCTATGGAAGGACTTCCGCATATATGCCTCTTCCACAGTTCCGTGCTCTTGTAGTCCAGGGTCATATATCGCATTCCATCGTGCTGTACTATTCTACGCTAATTGTATCTCACTAAACCGCGTCAAAGCGTCTACGTTTCAACCTCGATTCGACCCGGTAGACTGAAAGTGATCACGTCGCGAATGACGATAAAAACGGAAACAAAGACGCGTTAACAGTATGTAACAATAGGGACATCGGATAAATAGGAATTTGCATGTTCGCGAGTAATCGGATTCGAGCACAGCGACGATTCTGAACAATCACGTTTCTCCCTTAACGAGGATCATTGTCAACGCACGGTCGACCTGGATCCATCTGATTCTCGCCCGGTGCGTCGCGCAGTGTGTCAAGGTCTCGCCTCGCGGAGGATACACGTGATCGCATCGGGGATGCGCGTTCGCGCCAGTGAAGGTGAGACCTCGCTTTATTACACGCGATGGAAAGCGTGTTTTCACGGATCTCTATAGTTCCTCCTTACGCTGTGAGAAACACCTCTAACCTTCGACCACTGTTGCTAGAAATATCGGGACAATCGGAAGTACCGCTCCATCTGTTACTCCTCGATGTAACTCGTGCAATGCTTTCTCAAATTTTGTATCCTGGAATAATGCAATCTAGTGATTATTTACTGAGAAATTTGGAATCTAAGGAGTTCCTAACTATGCAGATATGCGTCTAGAGATATAAAGATACAGTCGCGAATCCATATTTCATTTTTATAGTAAAGATTTTCAAAGAAGACGAGAATTGAACGGGGAAGCGGTAAAAAATTTGCACACTTGTTTCTCACCGAAATTGCGAGGCAAAAAGGTTCGAGGAACGATGCTCACGAGCTTGACGTGGATGTTTATCGACGTCGTCAGCTATCAGGAATTCCATAGGAAATCCAACTGTCTGGAAATGCTTCGCTCGGATAAAATCGAAGCACAATGTTCTCTCGCGAATCTGGAATATGATACAATTTTCATCCAGCCCCGGGTTCGTGATTTCGTTCGGCATTCACAATTCCCGGCGATTGTGACATGAATTTTTCAACGCCCGCTATTTTTGTCCTTTCGCACCGCGAGAACAAACAGTGTCAACGCGAAGGACACCGTTCTCGCGAGCAACGCGTAATTTATTTACGTTTAAGCTCACCTATAACATGAAATCCCGTGGCGCGTTGTACGGGGACGAAATATTGTTTCGGCGAATACCGGCGAGAATCCGGGGACGCGTGCGAAATTCGTCGCGTCGTTTCAAAAATTAAACAGATATCCCGGGTTAAAAGTTTCTCGGTCGACTCGAAGAATTCGTCGCGTCGAGAACAGATTATCTCGAATAAAGAGTTTCGTTTCCGCACCTTGTATTTCACTCGGAAATAAAACGTCTGATGTTTCTATTAAAATCTTGCGCGCGTAAAATATTATACGAGCTGTGTCGTAATCTTCGGAGCACGTTATACGCGAGCGGTGTTCGCGACACACGCGTTACGAGAGGGTCATTTGTAATTCGCATAATTCTGGCGCGTATCACTCGCAAAACGTAATCGTTGACAACGATCAGTCGTATCCGAGAGGGGAAAGTTTGCTCGCGATGTAGAGACGTAACCTTTTTATCGCGGTTGCCTTTTATCCGGGTTATTATCGGCCGGTGTAACGGGGTGGGTCGACTACGGGGCGAAAAAAGGTCAGGGGTGGTGTGCAACGGCATTGTGGCAGCCCCGGGGTCGCTGTAACGGAGTTCATTAACGATATTAAGCACGAGACCGCGCCGCTATAAAACGCGGCTGCTATCCACTCTGTCACTTTTATTATTCTCGTGTTATTGGCCACCGCAAGCGACCCGTTCACGATAAACGACCGCGTTTTTGGAAACGTTTGAATTGCGTTAGAGAACGGTGTGCTGTTAAATTGTTTCTTTTAAAATACCCGATGCTCGAAGTTACGGTATTTATTGTGATGTTGATGCAATTTTTACTGTCTTGTTTTTCTATGAAACAATTTTTTTCTATTATAATAAAGTTCTATTCTAAACCTCACTGTCCTATACAGTAATCAAATAGTTGAACTATAACATGGTGAGATTGTACAGTTAGTCAAATAACAATATAATGAAATAATTGTATAGTAGCATAGTAATACAATAGTATAGCAGTATAGTAGTATAGTAATATAATAGCATAGCAGTGCAGTAGTATAGTACTACAGTAGTACAGTGAAATAGTAGAGTAATACAATAGTAGAGTACCAGGAAATAGTATAATAATATTACAGTAATATACATGAAAGAATAGTGAGATAGTGAAATAGCGAAATAGTAAAATGACAAAATACCGCAGTTATCAAGTAATACATACATAACCGTATTATCGGTTCCAATGTTCCTCGAAGTATCGTTTCCTACTTTCTTCGAACGATATATTTTTGTATACCTATCTCTGTAAGATATTGAATGCCGTTGAAAGTTATCGAATCTCGAGAGATCTTCTGTTACATTATTTCTCGAGGAAGCATTTCATTTTTCATTGTTTTACCTGCTTTTCGAATTTCACCTTTTCCTTCCTCACGTTACTCGCGAAGCACAACATCGACTGGTGTCAGAAGTTATTGCATCGCGGAGGGTGTAGCATTCTTAACTATAGTATTTCTCCGGGAATTTCACTTTTTTATCGTCTCCCGAATTTTACATCTCTCGTGTGTGAGATATAACGTTAGGCAAAGAAATAAATTTTCAGCGTAGTACAAATTTTCGTATTTATCGTATGACTCGTTTTCGTAATTTTACGCTTCCCCTGTTGCGAGTATGAATGTATACGCGGTGAATAGAATGAAAGAACGAGCGATGTTACGAGATGATCAACGCACACAAAGGGAGTGCTGGCGTGCGGCCTTGACCGTTTAACATCTTTCACCTCGACCATAAATATAGCATCTCTGTTAGAATGCAACTTCAATGCATCTTGAACCTCGCTTCTTGCGCCAAACACTCAAATTAGACAATAGATTCCTTTCCCTCAAATGTTATTCGTCTCGACGGAAATAGACCAGACACGATGGAGGTTGGTTTCATTTTCCATTTAAAAATATAAATTGTCAACATACATAAAATTATTTTCAAACATACAGATACTCTTGTAAGTTTTACATTGAACGTGAATGAAGTGTTATACAAGACATAAATTTGTTTTGAAAAATATTAAATAATTTTGTTATGGCAGTTATATCATACTTAGGTATGGTACTTATTTATACATCCACATGTTTATACATATAAGTGTTTAAAAATGTAGGGACACCCTGCACATGCCCGATTAATTCTAAGCAATTACAACACGTTCTCTGTTGGTTCAACTTGAAGCTGACAGGCAGTTTTCAATTTTCTCCGACTGTTTCATCTTAACCCGTTCGTAATCGAAACTTCGAGGCTCTTGTGAAGTTCGCTAATCCATATGAATACCGTCACTCACCCGCTTTATTCACATAGGCAACTCTCACCATACATACACATAAACCTTGAACATATTTGCGTTCCAAAATCGCACGGAACATCGAACAAAAATTCCATCTCGTGTGAAGATCTACGTCGACAGGAGATCTTCATTTTTCATCGACAAAAGGCTTCCATCAGAAAGAAAAATAAAAAGGTGAGACGAACGACACCCGCCAAGACGATGACAGACATTTACCAGAGGCACCAAGCCGCGTTTCCTCGCGTGTATCACATTTTCCAGGGCGTTACTGGAACCTGTCGATTCACCATGTCGAAGCACACGCTTCTCGCGCGAGTTGGAGGAGTTTGCGTTTTCGAAGGCAAAGTTAGCGTCCCGTTACGGTCCACGAGGTTGTGTATAGCAGAGGGTAAAACTCGGCCAGCAAGGTATCTGGTGTATGTATACACCGACGAGATCCTCCGGTCGTTGGATCGTTGCCAGACTCGACGAGGCGAGCGAAACCAATCTGCCGGATTTAAGTCACTCTCTGGTATGTCTCGGTTATGGAAGCGTGGCCCGTTGAAAATTAATTCCCCACTTGTTTTCCGTGTTTCACCGAAATTTCCGCCGGAAAAAAGTGCACGCGTAAAATTACCATTCGATAATGCATCGACGTTGATGACATTTTTTGTGGTCATCTCGAATTTTCGGAGTTTGGTAATGTTGGGATTTTTAATTATTGTAGACGATAAACAGCTTTATCCTTCTTTATAATAAACTCTTTATTCGTAGAACATCTTTGATGTACGTTTTAATGTAACAACAATAAACGCAATTAAGAACAGTTTGCGGGTCGCAAGTTACCGAACATTGGCATCTTGACCGACTTGTTCACATTCTATGGTAGACATGCAGTTGTTCCTTTAACTTTCTTTTAACATGTAATTTACCAAATAAGACTTTGGGGACTTGAAAATTTGAAAAATTGAATAATTGAAGAATTGAAGAATTGAAGAATTGAAAAATTGAAAAATTGAAGAATTGAAGAATTGAAGAATTGAAGAATTGAAGAATTGAAGAATTGAAGAATTGAAAAATTGAAAAATTGAAAAATTGAAGAATTGAAGAATTGAAGAATTGAAAACTTCACAACTAGAAAACCTAAAAACTTGAAAATCCATAAATTTTGACATGGCTATTGCGACATAATTTAATAATTGAATTCATCAGCCCGCAATGTTCAATTACCAATAAAATTTCAATATCGCCCACAATTAATGCCTCCAATATTGATTTCTGAGTTACAATTATAATTACAGTCTCCAAGTACTAACGGATCAAAATAGTAGAACACAACGTAACAGGTTACACAATAAGCTTAGTGTTGCAATCCCTATAGAACGGTAATTAATACCTTGTGTAACTTCCTTGTATCGAGCGCACGGATAGAGGAACAAAGAAACAGCATAAACGGACGCGTACAATTTACTCGTTAAAGCGCGTCGGAACGATCGAAACAACTTTTTATGAATTCTTTATTTTGGAAGATTATCTTGAGGCTAGATAACGAGTTTAAAAACGGCACTAAACTGAGACCTTCGCAGTCCGGTGAATAATTCATCGGTTCTTTCGTCGTAGAATCGAGAAGTTTGAATGTTTTAAAGCGATCTTACTTCCTGAAATGCCGTTTCGCAAGATCAAGGCCGAATTTGTAACGTAAAGATGTTACTTAATGCGATGATTTACGATCACTCTTTTGATTTACAACGTGATTCCAGCGAAAGGAAGACGGAGATTGTGGGGAACAAGGTTGCCTGTGCAAATTTTTATCCTTGCGATGCAGAGGATTTTTGGAATTTTGGGTTTCGGGGATTTGGGCATTTTGGGAATTTGGGGATTTGGGGATTTTGGAATCTGGAATTTGAGGATTTTTACGTTTTGGAATTCGGGAATTTTAGAATTTGGGAATTTTGGAATTCGGAAATTTTGGAATTTGGGAATTTTGGAATTCGGGAATTTAAGAATTTGGGAATTTAGAAGTTTGAGTTATAAATATTTGAAAATTTAAAGATTGGGAAATTTGGGTATTCGGGAAAGGGATAATATTTGTCAATTTTTCACACATGAAAAAGTTGTCCACCGCTAAAAACAATTTCATCCATCGTGTCGATGATGGATTCGCGTTTGGAAACTCGACAAAACTGAGTTTCGGTATCGATTATCTCCGTACAGCATATGTCACCATTTTACAAAAGCGTATTCCGATACAGCCACACACCGTCCGCATATAAAAGAGCAAGAAAAAGAAAGTTTTCCGTGGAAAAGATGTTATAGGCATGGACGGAAGCGGAAAATCGCGGTACTTGCCTCAGGGGGCTAATTTACAACGGGAAATTACCCACGGGAAACAGTAACCTAAACTTTTCTTCCTTTTCTATTCGAAGACGTAAGTGACGTACACGCGTATGTCGAAGGAATGTGTGAATATCATAGTTCGTTTTCATTGTTCAGTTAGCAGACTTTATTATCAATTTTCAATTTTTCATATGTGTAAAATATAGAACTTTCAGATGCCAAAGTTAATTTTGAAAACTACGAAGATACTGAATTTCTACAATTTACAAATTTATAAGTTCCAAAATTTCAAAATTCTCAAATTCCAGATTCCAAAGTTGCAAAATTCCAAAATTCTCAAACACCGAATCTTCAAACCTCGAAATCGCCAAATTTCGAAATCCCCAAATCCCGAAATCTTGAAATCTCCAAATCCCCAAATTCTCGAATTCAAAAATTTCATAATCCCTAAATCTCCAAATCCCCAATTCCCGAAATCTCCAAATCCCCAAATCCCCAAATTCTCAAATTCCAAAATCCCTAAATTCTAAAATCTCGAAATTTAAAACACTCCCATCTCAAATTTCCAAATATCAAAATGTAAAGAATGTGAAAACTGTGAAATCCGAAGCGTTTGAAGGTAACTTCCGTGGAAAAATGCGAGCGATAAACGTGTGCAGAGGTCTGCAGAAGGGAAACGACGAGAACGTTGAGTGGTTTTAGTGGAACAGCGACGTCCTTGTCCCACATCGGAGTAGGTGTCTCGGTGCTTCTGTCGCCTCGGTCCTTTCGTTTTCCAATTACCGTGAACGCTGGATCTCTTTGAGAAACAGGAATAAAAGCATCGAGAAATATCAACGGCGTAATGGATTTCTCGAGACTAGAAACTTCTGCTCGCGGTACAATCCCTCTAACGATCTTACACCGCTTCTAGATCGGATTTATAGATTTCTCTTAATCGCTAATATTCTAACAACTACGAATACCTTCGATAATAGAGCTATTGTACGATGCTCGGACATTAAAGATTCTCAAATTGTTCATTGTTTCACGTAATTGGCTATCGATTCATTCTTTATACGAAATAATATGTTTGCTGTGTCTATCGAACTTTAACATTCATTATTTATCGTCGGGTATAACAATTTAAGTATAATGTCTTATCATCAAGTATAAACACGTTCAGGTATAATACTTTATCATCAAGTATAAGCACTTACAAGTATAATATTTTATCATCAGACGTAACGCTTTTAAATATAATGTTTTATCATCAAGTATAAACACGTTCAGGTATAACACTTTATCATCAAGTATAAACATTTTCAAGTAAACTTTTTATATCGACAAAGTCTTGTCTATCAATCAATCTCAAACAAGGTGTTCTTTATCAAAAGGAGATTTCATACATGTAATAAAGAATTGAACTTTATCCTTGGCCACTCACATATGAATTTCCACAATCGTTTGGTAACATGCTAATAAAGCAGTGTCAGTTTGCCTACGATATCTAAAAAGAAGGACTCGTTAGGAGATGCGTTATCACTTGATCAATTCCGTGCACGCAAAGGTGAGTCGATTGAACCCGCGAGTATGTACATACATAAGAAAGGAACCCGTTTCATAAATATCCCCGATGACACGAAAGCCCGAGATTCTTAACTGGCACGGCCGGCCAATGAATCAAGGAGCAGCGGGAAAAATTCGGGACGGGTCTGGTCGAAAGGGAATACACGCGAGTTATTCGCATTCCAGCCGGATAGCGATCTAATCTATCAGGGTAGCTTCACAGCCAGAAGAAGCTTCGAAACGCACGCGTTGACGGATTCCAGCATATGGAGATTCCCACTGGTTACCGGATACACCTGTGCTCAGGTGTGCACGCGCATCCACACATACGTACTGTTCGTACGCACACGCGTGCACTCAGAAGGGGTCTGGCGTTCACCGCACACCTCGGCTAACCCGTGCGCCAATGCGACCACACTCAGCCACTGTAATTACACGCCGCTGCTAACAGGTATTTCGCCCGTGGCATTTATGCAAACTAAATCATTCCCGATCGAGTGGCCTTTTCCTAGGTCGACCAAGTAAACGGGAAGAAGGGGAACGGTCCTTTGATCCTCGTTTGATGTGTTACGCGAAAAACACTGCTACGGTCGAAGGTACAAAGCGGTGCTGGGTTTTAATTGATCCTCTAAATTCGACCTGTATTGTTTCGGGTTTTCCGATGTAACTAAATATTTAGAATGATGTAAGAAAATCGAGGAAAGCAGAGCAAATAGACCCATGCTGAAATAGTCCCACCACATGGGTTCCTGTGCGCATTGCAATATTTCAAGGCGGGTGTAAAAGAGTTTCACCATGCCGTACATGAAAAAGGCGGGACATGTTTAATCCGTGCCCCAAAGACTTAAGGAACGCGCCTACCCCACCTTGAACAGTCCCAATGTGTCCTTCTGACGTTCAAGGTGACTCGAAACGTATGTCAACTGTCCTTGTTCTTTGGCTCAATTCGACGTGACCACTCGAACCAATAGTTCTTACTACTGGAAATACGTGTCAGTCCATCCAGTGCTACATAATTTCCATATATATGAGTGTAGTCACATATGAGATCCGGCATGTGCGACCGTCAAGATTGATCGAATCAATAAATGTAAACAATTAATAATAACTCTTTAGTTTTCGGGAAAATTCGGCTTCCAGCGTTGAACGAAGTCTCGAATGTTCTCACACGCGTGATCGACTCGAAAGTTCGTCGGACGGATCGTAAGCAAACGGTTCACGGATGTACGTCGGGCAGGAAAGCAGCGCGCTGGGATCTTCCGGTGGGCAATTTTCCTGCGGGTTAACATTACCAACGAGGTAATTACCCGTTCGCTACCGTTACCGGATCTTCGTCGAGCCTGAGGCTCGTCGAGCCAGAGAATCGCGGTTGGCAAAAATTACTGGCCAATTAGCAGCTCCGTTACTTTCCTTTCCTCTTCTACGATCCTTTTTTTCCCGCCGAATCGCGTGCTAAAAGATATCCACGCGGCGTCTACGCGGCCCATTTCGGACGCGATTACGAGGAAAAAAGAGCAAACTCGTCGCTCCGGCTCTCAGCTTCCCTTTTCTGCGTTGTCGTTTGTTACTGAACGGTTCGTTAAAATTAATTAGCGCCGATTCTACGATTTCAATTAACGAATTTTTGGTTAATGAATCGACGTCAGTCGGAGAAGTCGATCAATTTCTTTCGACAGAGTCGGACAGCGAAATGAGCACTTCTAGTAGAATTGCAACGGTTTCGGTAGAATTATACCACTCTTGTTAGAATTTGACTATTTTAGGAGAATTTCAACGCTTTTGTTAGAATTGGAATATTTTTGGTAAAATTTCACCATTTTTCCTTGAAATACATCACTTTTGTTAGATTTTCGCTGGTTTTCATAGATTTTGAGACGTATATTGAAACTTTGTCGTTTGTTACAGACATTTATGGTCAAATACTTGTCTGCAAAGAGGGATGACTTGAACATTTCTGAATTTAATTTCAAAACTTGTCAATCAAAATTCGGGAGCTTGGAAGTTTGGAAATTTGAAAGTTCGTTAATATGATTTTTTCAAAATATTGATTAAAAAATTTGGGAATATGAAAACACTAAAATTCCTGGATCTGAAAGCTCCAATTCCTCAATCTGAAAATTGCCAAAAATTGTAAAATATAAAAATCCGAAAAATCGTAACTGATGAATGTTGGTGATATTAATATAATTTCGTATATGGGTTGATACGCGATGAAAAGATTAAGGACGCGTGTTTTTTCGCTAATCGTCCTGGGTGGATCGTGCGAGGCAGCGGAACGTGGCACGAGCGTTCTCAAAGCAGCGAGGAGAAAGCGACCTACTTCGTGGGCCGAGTTAATTATGAGCCTTGAATCGAGCAAACGAGTCGTTGAGAGGCGAGTTGCGGCGTCGCGGCGGCCTGAGCAACGCCGTTCCAACCTCGAGTCCTCTCCTCTCCTCGTCATCCGATTTAATCTTCGGCTTAACTTTCATCTTGACTCGATTCATTCCGATTCTCTTCTCCAACGATACGGTTTCACGGACATGCTTTCGCCTCATTTAGCCATCGATTATCGACCATCCTCCGATCAATACTTTTCCTGTACACCCTCGTCTTTAAAATCTTAGTTTATGATGTTGTATATAAATATTAATATTATTCAAAGTTTATGTACATGCATGTAGTGTATATTATAAAAGAATTTTCTTTAGTTTCTCATTATCAAAATACACTAACCTTCCCTATTACATTGGAAGCCAGGTAATTCACCATTTGTAATCACATTTACATCGTTCATTAAAGTGTTTAGCATATTAGAGCTGGTTGCGAGGATGTAATCAGAGTTAAGGTCTGACGTTTAGTAAGGATGCAATCAGCTTAAAGGACGAATAAGTAGTGGCCTGAAGGGAATCACGGGGTCGAAAGGGGGTGAAACTTCCGGTTCCGTTACATCTCCGACAGAGTTGACTGCTTAGGGTCAGGAGCGCGTTCGTCGACCTTCGTCGCGGTTAAACAACCGTGGAAGGACACCTCGTTGAGCGCTCGCTGATATTTCATAGCCGGCAAAGCTCGGTTTTATAGTCGGTTAACTTTTAATTCGGCTTCACCGGCCGTGCGTTAGCCCCGCGGCTCGCTGTTAGCACAATGTTAATGGCCAAGCAAAACCTCGATGAAACCGTTCGATGGATTCTCTGACCGTGTTCACGGTCTTTACGCTCGACCACCTTTTCCACGGAACTCGGGATATTAACTGGGGCCGATCTGATACTGTTTCGATGATCAGCGACATGAAAATCTACTCGTGAAAATTAACGTTTTGTCTTCTTGCTTTTCGAACCACACTACTTTGGCACTGGATCGCTATAATTTATTTTAGGAGGAATTTGTAAGAATTACGTGTTGAACATGATATTTAACCTGGTTTATTACATCGAATCAGACTCGTGACGCACGTTATGCAGCTCTGACGCAATTGTCTAAAAAATTGTAGGTTAAGACATTAATTTTTAAGGTAGCACCAATGAAAGCATTTTAAGTCTCTTTGACAAAATTGTCATAATCATCATGTATTTCAATGTCACTTGACATTCCTTTATTGAATATGAAGTATAAATGCAAAATAATTTTGTGTCAGACATAGGTTATTATCAGACATATTACATAAATCTGTCACCTATTACAGAAACACGTTATAAATTATAAATTTGTCAAATAAAATGGTGATTGAAGTCTATTTTATCAAATAAATGTCATAGATTTATTGAATAAAAATTGCTAACATTTTAGAGAAAAATTGTACATGTTAAAATTAAATTTCAAAACAGTGCGTAATGAAGTATGAATATACTTAAAATGTCAATAATGGGACACTGTAAATGTAATATAGAAAGGTAATATTTGCGAAGATGTTGACACGTTAAAATTGTCGTATGGGTCAGGCATCGTCTTAAACGTTGTAACTAAGGATAACGAGGGAACGTGAGCGTTAATTTATGCTCGAGCGTGCACGCACTCCGGTGTAAATTACATCACGTCCCTGCGAGAAAAGCAACAGGATTAGCAGGAATTTCATCTTGCCGGGGCACGGGGTACATTTTAAGCAGCCGAATTGAATGACATTAAATTTCATTGCTGCCGTGTTAGCAGGGATTCGTCGTAGCCGGGGGGTGTGTTCCTTTTAAAGGGGCCGTAAGATAATCTCTTTGTAGATCGAGTAAAAGAAAGTGTGTTTTCGTGTAGGCTTTCCTGGGAGAAATTATTCGCGAGACGAGCCGGCCCAATCGTCGTTATAAATTCTGTATTCGATAAGGACGGGAAAGTTTTTCGATTAAATTGTGCCGGCTGAATTATAGAGCTACTTGTTGCGCCGCGACGAGTCGCGTCTATTAGACAGGGAAAAAATGATTCTGCGCGCTCGATGAACCGTTCACTGGGAAATTCTGTTTAATTAGAATCGTATTTTAATGAATTACCGGAATATCAACGTAATTGGGAGACACACTCTGTTTAATTGAGAAAACTGTTTCGAATTGGCTGACAGCATCGAGTGTGTTGTAATTTTTTATTATCTGGTTCTCTGTTTTGTGGTAGTTGGGCATTTGGGAATTTGGGAATTGGAGGAGTACGAGTTTTTTAATTTGGAGATATGAGGATTTGGGGATTTGGAAATTGGGAATTTGGGGATTTTTGAATTTGAGGATTTGGAAATTGGGAGTTTGAGAATTTGGGGATTTGGAAATTAGGAATTTGAGAATTTGGGGATTTGGAAATTAGGAATTTGAGAATTTGGGGATTTGGAAATTAGGAATTTGAGAATTTGGGGATTTGGAAATTAGGAATTTGGGGATTTGGAAATTGGGAATTTGAGAATTTGGGGATTTGGAAATTGGGAATTTGAGAATTTGGGGATTTTGGAATTTGGGAATTTAGGAAGTTTAGTTTTGGTGTTTAAGAAGTTGGAAATGTGCATATTAGGGTATTTAGTAATTTAAGGGTCTATGTATATTCTACGCATATCCTAAATTCAAGATATCTCAACATAGTCCTCTATCATTTCAGAATTTCTCACCGAACTAAAAAACACGTTAAAAATAAAAAACCAGTGTGCATCAACAATCAAAAAATTCTCCATTAATATTCTGAAAGAGTACTATCGCACGAACACTTTCGTTTTCTTTGGAGGAGTCGAAACACAAAGTTGGTAGGAATCGAATCTGCAAGCACTCGAGAAACAAGGGGTTGGAACAATGCGTATACAGGCGCGTATCAGCCTGCGAACGCATATGCATGCACGTGTTAACGCGAACGTTTCCCTCTATATTCCCGTTCGGTTCTCCCCTATATTCCCGTTTGGTTCTCCCTCTGTTTTCTCCGTCGCTCCATGGCACGGTGGTCGGATAGCGGAGCCGACGGGATCGTGGAGCGTCAGGGCTGCTGCATTGATCGGGAGGGTTCATCCACCCCCTGCCTACCCTCCAAACCATCCTCTAACCCAGCACGAATCGTGGTCGACGCGGGAATGGGTGGCGGCGATGGTACACTATCACGGGGGTGGTTCACCTATCCAACAACATACGCGTCACCTTTAAGCTCGATTCATTGCGATACGATACCAATCGTGACGAGTCCGGACACCGATCGTATGTTTTACTCAGATTTTACTGCCTTTTTGGTGACTTACTCGGTTCAAGTTTGAAGATATTTGTTGGATCGAAAATTTTACAGTTGGAGGATTTGATGATTTGGCAAAAAGACAGTTTTATAATTGCAAGATAAGTTGACAGTATGTCTGGAATTTTATATTTTGTAAGTTGACAGTTTGGCAAGTCGGTAGTTTGATATGTTGATCATTGGATGGTTTGACAGTTTGATGATTTCGACAAATTGACAACTTCTGGAGTTGACAGTTCGACGAGGAGTCTCAAGTTGACAGTTGGAAAATTGACATTTTGACAATTTGGCGAGTTGACATTTTGACGAGTTGATAGTTTGACAAGTTGACTGGTTGACAAGTTCACAGGTTGACAGATTGACAAGTTGACAAGTTGACAAGTTGACAGGTTGACGGTTTGACAGTTTGATAAGTTGACAGTTTGACAATCTGACAATTTGTTAATTTGTCACTTTGACAGTTTGACACTGTAACCATATGACAGTTTGACAAGTTGACAGTTTGTTAGTTGGTGAATTTGACAATTTGACAGCGTGACTGAAAATTTGAGAATAAATCTCCCTAAAATTAATAAAAGACTACGATTACAGAAAGAATGCTTCAAAAAATACCTCGATGAATTTAATCTGTACGTTGTCTAAATCGCATTGAAAAAGAAATTAAAGATCAGCATTGTCGGCAGAACGAAAGCTATTAACGAAACAGCGAGCGTTCCGTGGAAAATACTTTTTATGATCTTCTTTTTTTCATTCCCTCCCACCGGTAGAAAGGAAGTCTGTTGGATTGTGCTGTGGAAAACAGGGAGCAAGAGTAAACGTTACGGTCGAGGAGTGTAGCGAGCAGTTTGAAAAGCCGTGGAAGAAAAGCAAGCGTCGGTAAGTTACGTACACGTATGCAATCGCACAAAAGCGTGCGAGTTTCGTGCACGTTTTCCACCGGAGAATTCACGGTCACGCATTTCACTCGAGACACCTTTTATTTGCTCGACTCATATTTGAAATCAACGTGCCGTATTCTTTGACGCTTTAGAACGCCGCTGCTACGTGCAACCTGTTAAATATTCGCGATTTGATAAATTGTTTTGTCGCGTTCGCAGACACTCGCTTGTATGTCATTTATTTTCCAGTATCTGCTCGATTCGATTGATTAATTAGCGGTTCAATTATTATTTTCATCGACCGATTGTATCGCGTGTTGAAACATGATTCAAGCATCGTATGATTAATAAGATAGAGGTGTAATGATTTTTCTATTACCGCAATATTTGTGGGAAAGATCGGTTAAATGTCGACATCGTTAAAATATTTCTGTATTTGTACCCGTTAGAAATTTCAAATTTTTAAACAATTGTTAACACTTTAATAGTTGGCTACGTAGTTGAACGTCGCCAGGGGCCGGCAATATTTTTGAAGAATTAATTTTAAAAAACTTTATGTGAATTCACGAAATGAACGTGTGCGAACATACACATAAAAGAAACGAAAACAATTACGACACATTTAATATTTTCCTTTGTGTGATCATTATTAAAGCAACCACCTATGTTCATTAATCCACACACATGTTGTGTGAAAGTTGAATATACAAGTCATTTATAGAAACATGAACGTTAGAAATTATCGAAGAACAAAGCGATAAAAGTTAGAAAGTGTCGAGCGATCGAGAAGCGAACTTTAATTACTGACCCGTGGTATTTCATTAAGACCACAGGTGGGTTACACAGGATCCAGGAAACGCGGTGGCAATATCAGGCCACCGAGAAAAGGGGTTGCAAAAAATCAGAAAAACGGGAAGGACAGCAAGGATCACCCGGCAGATATTAAAAATCCCGCGGCAAACGGAGGGACGGAAAATTCAAAAACGCGCGACTCCGGCTCCGTGTGGCTGGACGTTATATGAAAAATCGTCGACGGCGATAATCCAAAAGATTTACACGGTGCACCATGGGAACACACCGACGACGCACGGTCGTGTTACCCGGAAGCTGGTGGTAATTCCGCTCGAGGACTGAGCAGCGAGAGTCAACGAAGCGAGAGAGAGAGACGGAAAGAGGGTGAGAGAGAGAGAGAGAGAGGAATAACCGTGGGTGCAGCAATCCCATGGAGACGGAGACCATGGAAACTAGGGAGCTTACGATCGATATAGGCTCACCGTAGCCTACTGTCCTGGACCTGCTCAACATTCCACAACGTGAGTTTCTCGGACCCCTCGGTCGCGATTATAAATTTCTATCTATTGGCCGAGGAACGTGAACGTCACAGCCATTGCGAGACGATGGGAACGTCCATGGATGTTTTACAATCGTTCGAACAGAAGCTCGATGGACAGCGGATTGATAAAAACGAACGGGGTTACTGCACACCGTGTTCGTTTCTTTGATTCGTTTTTATCGATGTGTGCTTCGAAGATGTCATGGCTGGTGGATTAATTCCGAATCTTACTATGAGCGCGTTCACTGTTTACGTTCAAATGTATTAGGTACAAATTCCCGAATTTCAAATCCTCTAATCTTGACATTTTCAAATGTTTAAAATCACGAACCACAGAAATCCTCAAATGTCAGAACTGTCAGATTCCGTAGATTCCCAATTTCATAGATCCCGATAGAATTTATTTAATCGATTCATCTTAGCTGTTCACACGATCATAAGAACGGAACAATAAGATTTACCATTGTAGTTAACGTTCTTTTGTACGTACGGCACATATGATCGAATGAATGACGATCGATGAGAAGGTTGATTCGTGTGCACGAATCCCGGAAAACCGTGTATGCAGCACGTTTCCAACGAGAAGCGTATATAGTCGCGTGTCGCGCCTTAAGCCTTGACATTTCGCGATCGCTCCCGGCGATTTTTCCAATTTTCCAAGCGCACACGTTTCCAACAACGGCAACGTCATCCTCCCACGTTTCGCCTGTTCTATTCGAGTGAACGCACGAATCGCGTCGCTAATTCGGTTATCGTCTTCCTGATGACGTCAAAAGTCATCCAATAATCGGGCAGTCCCGTCACGTAATACGATACTACATACATATTTGAAAATGTCGCTGGTATGATCGTCTGACCCGCCATTATGATATATCATCACGAATTTTATCATAATAATATCAAGTGGCTTGCCCAAACTTATGAAATATGCATTTGATATACAAAATGTACATAAGATTATTAGATGCTTGCAGTATATTGTATTCTATAATACTATTTTATCTATTCATATTGCCACGCGTTATATCGCCACTCGTGGAATTGGAACTTGAATTGCTACGAACTATATCGCCAGGCATTGCACGGTCAAATCAGTCTGAAAAAATTTACAGTCGACTGAATATATTGCAGTTTCAAAGGATATTTTATCCTTATACGCTCGTAGATGATAATATAACGAGAGTCTACTGTATTTAAAGAGGGAAGTTAATTCTAACGATTGCTTTTAGCGTTTTCTCAGCTAAAAACGCTGATAATAATATGCTTGGTCCGTTAACTTTCTCTTAGCTCGTTCTTTAGCTCTCTAATTTCGTACGTACACTTTCTGGCTACTCTTCAACTTTTTCTTACTTCATCAACATGCGATCACACCAGTAGTCACGCCACGAACGATTTTCACCGGTTCGGCTTTAACGTTTCGCAACTTTTGTAATCTAAAATCGGTCGTGAAAGTACTGATCAACGTAATCATAGAACTACATCTGTGACTGTAATTAATATATCAGAAACACTCAGTTATGAAATTTGCTGTAAAGAACCGACGTTATGCATGATTCTGTTCTTTTGTACCGATTCTAATAATTATACGTTACACATATAACTGTCGATAACGTATTAATCTCTGCAAGGACATTTACACACATGTACACACATGTTCAGTTCTTCTGATTCAACAAGCAATGTCCATATATGTGATGTAACTTTTCTTTGTACACTATTAATGCTTTAGAAATTGTTTTCATCAAATCTCGTCCAGTAATTAAAACATTAATTCAACAACCAGTGACCATATACGTGGATGCAACTTTTCTTTGTACATTATTAATGCTTTAGAAATTGTTTTCATCGAATCCTTATTGAGTAGTCAAGTTTTTAATTCAAGGACAAATGGCCATGCACGTGGATGTAATTCTTTGTACGTACATTATTAATGCTTTAGAAATTGTTTTCATCAAATCTCATCCAGTAGTTAAAATATTCATTCAACAACAAATGGCCATATATGTGGACGTGACCTCTCATGGTATATCGTTAATGCTGTACAAAGTGCTTGATAACTTAAATGATTGGTATCAATTTAAGAGAAGCGAAGTGTAATTACATAAATATTTGCTGATTTGTTCAGGTAATTTTAGAAAATTGCTTTCGAGGAGTTAAACTCTTTCGCAGAAGTTGAAACGCGGTTCCAAAGACGATACTCGGGATCGTTTAAGTTAAATTTCAGCGAACGAACGCGGAACGAGGTTTCGTGGAAGAAGCAGTAGGTCATCGAGGTGTTAAAATAATTCTGTTCCTGTTTAATCGATCGGCCGGTAATCGCATTTGCATACGTCCAGGATTAATTACCGTTCCGATCGACGCGAACGTAATCGTAGCTCGTGAAAGAGAGATTTCGAGGAGGGAAAATGTCCCATTCTCCGTGACGCTATATAGGATACGACTGCTTTCTCCTCGGACGGAGAATTTCATGAAAATGGAAGCGACGTAAACTTCGCGGAGCCGAAGAATTGGAAGTTTTTCTGGGTCTCTGGAGGCGAACGTCGAGGAACGAGGCGAAGAGAGAGAGACGACGAAGATAGGAAAACGGACGACCGTCTGGATGAGAAATTCGATGAAAACGACGGAGTTGGCGAGTTTTCGAGCGGATTACGCGAGCGCGTAATTACTCGTTACGACGTCTCGTTTAAATCACGAAGCACGCCTCGCGTTCACGCGATCTGCATACTATTACTACTTTAAATAACTTCCGGCAATATTTTTTTTTAACTACACCCGCCGTCGCGAAAGCAACAACGCTCTTTAGCATTTATTACAAGTTCATCGACGCGGATTTATCATTTGCATCAATGAAGTCATTCACATTATCAACGTCAAATAATATTCAACACTATTATGTGTACATGGTTATTGGAATTTCATCAACGAGAGATCATTATGTTCTAACACTATCGACATCCTTAATGTAACTTCATCAACATGAGACCATAATGTTTCAACATTATCAACATCATTGATGTAATTTCATCAACATGTAATCATAATGTTTCAACACTATCAACATCATTGATGTAAGTTTGTCAACATGAAGTCAAAATGTTTCAACACTATCAACATCATTGATGTAATTTCATCAACATGTAATCATAATGTTCCAACACTATCAACATCATTAATGTAACTTTGTCAACATGAAGTCAAAATGTGTCAGCACTATTAGCATCATTAATGTAATTGTATCAACATGCAAGCATAATGTTCTAACACTATCAGCATCATTAATGTAATTTTGTCAACATGAAGTCAAAATGTGTCAGCACTATTATCATGATTAATGTAATTTCATCAACATGTACTCAACGTTCCTACATTATCAACATCATTAATGTAATTGTGTCAACATGAAATCAAAATGTGTCATCACAGTTAACATCATTAGTGAAACTTCATCAACATGAAACCACAATGTTAGCACAACGTATAAAAACATTGTAATCTAACATCTGAAGCAAGTTTGTACACCCATCAAAGCCCGATAGAAAATAGTGTTTCATCGAGGCGTAGTTTGTGGTAGCTCGGCACGATTTTATTTTAAATATCTCGAATAACAAACACAACGGCTCCTCGTTCCAGCAGCGAGTTTGCATTTGAAAACCTGTTTTACATCCACGCACGGATCACAACGCGATGAATATTTCACGAGCACCGAAATCCACAGAGGAAGGTGCGCGTATATTTTTAAGCGAGCTGGGAAACCTTCGTCGCGTTGACGTCAAGCGTCTTTGAGCCGAACGGAGCGCGTAATTAAAAGCGTATCCGAATAGTACGGTCTTTCCTTCTCTTTGACGTCAGTATCGAGCGAAGAGTCTCTACTGACACCGAGAATCAATTCCGTTGTCAAGTCATTCGGAGATCTGCGAAGCTTAAGTACTGCGTGAACGAAGTCAAAAGCGCGCGAAATTCAAACGGTGATTACGCTGTTTCGGTGAATGACAGAAGTAGTAATTTGTTATTAGTTAAGAGGGAAAATTAGTTGGGTTAGTATTGAGTATTCGAGAATTTGGAAATTTGAGAAATTGGAAATTTGAGAATTCGGTGCTTTATGAATTTGGGAATTTAGTAGCTTGAAGATTTGAATATTTAGGTATTATATGACCTAAAGGCTTGCAGATTGTATATTTTGAAATTTGATACCTAGGGAATTTAAGAAGTACAAAATTTGATACATTGAAACTTCAGGAAGTTCATAAATAGGAAATCTACCACTACAATTAGCTGATTAGAAACCTTGAGAATTTAAAAAAATCTAACAATCTAAGATCTCTAAAACTCATGAATTTAAAAATTGAAGCCCACAAAAATTTCAAGATTCGTCTATTCAAAAATGTTCGTATCAATCTCACCCCAAATTTCACCGACAGACGATAATTTCCCTCCCTCATGACAAGAACATTGGTCCGAAGAAACGCAAGAGCGAAATATGAGCGGGACGATCGTGGGTTAATCATGATTGTTATTGAAATTCAGCGTGCACCGAAAATTATTCATGTTGCCCGATCAATCCCGATGCTAGGTGCATTCTGATGCAAATTTCAGTGGGCTGACCCAGAAACATAGCCGGTAGCCTTTCGAGACGCTGAGGTAGCCGTACGATCCGCTTTAAGAAAGCGGAGTCGAGCCGAGTAAATCAGGTTCAGCCGAGCGCGAAGAAGCGTAGCTCGGCTCGAAGCACGGAAATTTCGAGCTGCCGCCACCCACTGTGCTTTCGTGTGCTCTCTTCCCATGGAATATCGTCCTCTCCTCATATAAACCCTTCCTCCCTCTCTCTCTCTTTCTCTCTCATTTTGTCTATCTTTTGCTCTCTCACTCTGTTTCTTACTCTATTTCTCTCTTGCTCTGTTTACTTCACTCTCACTCTGTTTTTCACTCTGTCTCTCACTTTGTCTGTTTCTCACTTTGTCTATTTCTCTTTCACTCTGTCTCCCACTTTGTCTATTTCTCTCTCAGTCTGTTTCTTATTCTTGTCTATTTCCCTCCCACTTTGTCTTTCACTCTGTGTATTCCTCTCTCACTCTGTTTTCACTCTGTCTCTCACTTTGTCTATTTCTCTCTCGCTCTGTTTCTCACTGTGTCTATTTCTCTCTCAGTCCGTCTCGAGCCTCATCGCTCGATGCCCTCTAGCCGGAAACCGGGAGTAACTTTCGAATAAAGATTACGCCCTCGAGAGCAGCTTGAAAGAGACGCGAATTCCGGTATCGTTCGTTCGAGGTCGCGTCGTTGCTCGTCGAATAAAGGATTATCAATGTTCGTACCTGTTACCGAACCTCTTTATTCTATCCGACCTCCTCCGCGTCTCCTTTGTGTTTCTTCTTTTCGTTTCGAGCTATTGTCTGCCTTCGTAAACATCTTCCACGGATGAGACCAGCCGTGCAGTATTAGACTTCGTCACGAGCTATGGTTTTCTTGTGTGGCGTGGGGCATGTCGGGTGTATGGGGTGGCTCATATACTTCCTATTGAATTTTTAGGATTTTTTAATTTTTATGTCTTTAAATTTTCGAAAATGGAAATTTTCAAATTTCTTACTTTCCTAATCTTTGAGATACTATTTCGGAAATTTCTAATTTTGCAAATTCACAATTTCCCAATTTTCTAATTTCCCAACTCCCTAATTTCCAAATTCGCAAAAACCGAAATTTCTCAAGTCCCCAATTTCGCACTCTGTCAACAATGACGCACGCATTATGTCACCTGTAATAACATTCGCAGTGTAACGAAGCTTATATCCTCTAAACATTATTTGCTAGAGAATCTCTTTCCAAGGTTCCCTGTCGCGTATATTCGAGATCGAGGATCGTAGCGATCCGGAGAACAGTTTACCTATGATAATTAGCACCTATTCCAGCACCCATCATTTATCATACCGAAGGCTGACTACATAGGAACCGAGGGCCGCCATAGAAGCGGAACGAAGGTCAACCAAAGGTGAGAAAAAAAAAGCGAAAGGAACGAAAAACGTAGGGTTCCGAAGATTGAATGTTGCTGACTGGCTACTAGACGTTTCTAGCCGCAGATTCCTGCAGTGTATTAATCTAATCTTTCCGTTTATGTTTCCGATTCGAATTCTAGAATCGAATTTTATTCGCTTCATATTTTTCTCTGAGTTCACATTTTATTGCCGAATTCTCAAATTTCCAAATTCTCAAGTTTCCAAATTTTTAAATTCCCGAATCCTCAAATTTCCTGAATCCCCAAATCTCTAAATTTTCCAGTTCCTCAATCCCCAAATCCCCAAATTCCCAAGTTCGAAATCCCCAAATCGGGAAATTCGCAAGAAAGCAAAGATCGACCCGGCAAAAGAGAGCAGTCGAGAAAAAAGAAATCCCATCGAAAGAATCCGCCGGTACTTCTCCATTTACTCTCGCTCCATTATAAATCCTTTCGTTTCGTAATTAGTTTTCCCGTTCTCGCGATATCTGCCGGGAAAAAGTTGGTTGTTTTGCAATCCCGTCGCGATAATTACGATTCCCGTTGGCACGAGAATCATACGATTCCCAACTCGAGCGAGGAGATTGTCTGGCAGAAACGCGAGCTGTTCTTTTCCCGACTTGTTGTCGGTGTTTCCTCGAACTTTCTTCCAGCGGAGGGAACAGAGTTCTGCTCGAACGAACAAGAGAGAGAGAGAGAGAGGAAGCATACACACACACACACAGAGGGTAGTTGCAAAGGGGTGGAAAGTTTTCCTTCCTCTTCGACAATTACCAGAGCGATTTTCCTCGTTAATGGAAGCGGCTACCGTGGAAAGTCGGTCGTGTTCGATCCCGAAACACCGATGCAACGAGTAATTGCTGTTCCCTGCTGACATTTCAGCTCCTATCGCTTTGTGCGTGACCTTTTCAGCCTCGGACGATGCACACGCTCGACACGATAACGCCCTACACCCAACCCTTTTACGCGCCTAAAATTTATAAATATCTATCGATAACGCAACATGCTGCCTTTTAGCTAATAGCAAATTAATCCTTGTAAAATGTCGCTCAGACTGGTATAATACACTTCGGACTAGTAAAAGACTAGAAAATTACCATCATTTCATAATGACTCAGAAAACTTGAACATGAACTAATTTGATACTTGAAGCGAATTTATTATGAGAACTAACATTCTTCGACGATTTAATAATTAATTACGATTTAATAACAATTGTTCGCATTTAATCGTAAAAGATTCTTCGTTGTAAAATGAATACATCATTTTTACATAGTATGTTTTTATCACTTTGAACATGCTGGTAAAGTTTTACAAAACTGGCATACTGTATGACATCGAAAAAATGTAGTCCGAAGTCATTTCGTTGTAACTTTTTATTAAAGCGTTCCTTTCTAACAAAGCGTTCAATAAAGATGTTTAATAACCTCTTTCCGTGTATGGAATATAAAGTTTCAGAGAACGACGAACGAAATAAGTTGTGAAAAACTGGTACACCCTGTATGTAGCAATAAAAATTGCTCCTAGTTTAAAAGCGAATTATATTTGTAGATATATATTTTACCGATTAAATTAATTTGCGAGCGAATCGAGCAATATCAGCAATAAAAAGCTGACGCGGTAGTAAAATTTTCGTACGTGACCATAGGTTTCAGCAGCATTGGCCGTTCTGTGTTCACGTAAGCGTACGCGAATCGTTGAAATAAAAGAGTGGCTTTTCGAGTAACCGATAAAAACTAAAACGAAACGAAGGGACGAAGGAACGGCGCAGAGAAAGGGAACGAGGTCGCTTTGAAATGAAAATTCCATTTCGTCGGTCGCTTTCCTGCGATTTACATCGTGAAAGTCGCGAAACTCGGCAGAGACAACTTTTTCGAGGGAATCTCGTTGGTCCGGTTTCCAAGCGCGTGAACGTGTTTCGCGTTATCGGTCCAAGGGAAATATTTGCGACGGCGATCAACAAAGCGGCGGAAACGTTCTACAAAGAACGTCGACGGCTCGTTTGCCGAACGATGCCCAACGACAGTTCGACCGGAAAAACTCTTCATCGTGACACGGTTACTTTCAAATTGATTCTGCTTAATGTACTGGAACTTGCGGCGAGCGGAACTCCAGCGAAATTGCGGTTCGACTCTGCTTCTCCAGAAATTTTTACATTTCGAGATTTACTAATTTTCGGATTTTAGGACTTTACATTTTGCATTTCTGGGATTTTTGCAATTTTAGAAATTTGGGAAATTTGAAAATTGGGAATTTGAGAATTTGGGGATTTGGAAATTGGAAAATTGAGAATTTGAGGATTTTGGAATTTGGAAAATTGAGAATTTGAGGATTTTGGAATTTGGGGATTTGGAAATTGGGAATTTGAGAATTTGGGAATTTTTGAATTTGGGGATTTGGAAATTGGGAATTTGAGAATTTGGGAATTTGGGAGTTTGGGAATTTGGGGAATTTGGGGAATTTGGGATTTGGAAATCTGGGAAATTTGGGATTTGAAAATTTGAGAATTTAGAAAGTGGGGATTTGAAAATTACGTACTTGAAAGTTTGGTATTTGAAAATTTCGAAAATTTGGAATATTACAATTCATTAATTCGCATAATCTTATCTTACTCTCCTCGGTACTCCCCTACCTGTATCTTCCTCCAATAAAAATTGTATCGATTCGAATGCAATACAACGATGTCCCTCTATTTTATCGTCCGTTATCGCGGTATGTTGGTATATACGCAAGATTCTATTTGTGTTGTTTCTCAACGGGACGATAGAAGTACTTGAAGAGAAAACACGTAAAAAGTCCAATTCGTGGACAGGTCGTACTCCATCGATCGAGCACGTCCGTTGCCTTGCGAGTCTGGAAATAGTTGGACGAAACCTTCGAGTCACGCTAAACTAGTTCAAGGAAAGTTCTGATATCTGGCGAATCTGAAACTTGTCAAAACTGATTGCTTTTACTGCGACCACCTTTGTCTGGGCATTCGCTTAATAGCGTCATTTGTTTCGTGTGCATATCTTACTCGATTTTATAACCTACCTTTAATTGCTGCAATTGCGAATTCAATAAAATAGGCTAATTTCATGCTGGAAACTTCATTGGTATCATTAGTTTTAAAACATTGTCACGTTCGAATATAACCCATTTCATGTGCTCGATGCATTTATGTGACGCACCTGCAGGACGCACCTATGTGACGCACTTACAAGACACACTGTTAGGATGCACTGGTATGATGCACCTGCAGGACGCATCTATATGACGCACTTGCAGGATGCACTTATGTGACGCACTTGCATGACGCACCTATGTGATGCATTTGCAAGTCGCACTGATATGACGCACTTGCAGGACGCACTTATGTGACGCACTTGCATGACGCACCTATGTGATGCATTTGCAAGTCGCACTGACATGACGCACTGGTATGACGCACCTTCAGGACGCACTTATATGACGCATTTGTATAACGCAGTTATGTGATGCATTTGTACTATGCACTTATGTGACGTACTTGGATGATACACTTGAATGACGCACTTATATGATACAGTAGCGTGACGCACTTGTGCGATGCACCCTTATTTTGTAACAACTAAAGATGTTAGAAAACGTTCCCATGTTGGATCGACGTTGAATATCGTTCGAGGGTGAACGAGATAACGATTTCGATACGATGTCTGAGGGACACACGAGCAAACGAAGATTCGCGAGAGACAATTTTCCGATCGTGCGGACGAATCAAGCGCGTCGTTCGTTTGTTTTTACTCGTTTTTTTTTCTCTCTCTCTCTCTCTCTCTGGCCGTCGGTGGTTCCATGTGCCGGTGGAAAAATATTTGTCGACGGGTAGAACACGCGTCTCCAATACGGACCGTGAATTTTCCCGAATATTCGCGGTCGAATAAACGCTGCGAGCTTAAACGATGACGTTCGGTTTAGCGGACCGTCCACGATCCCCTGGCGCGCCGTCGAACGCGTTTATTTTGTACAAATGAATGTTGCGCGGTTTCGCGTATAACGCGATCCACGTTCGCTCGTTAATTTTATTTCGCCGCTGTAATCCGAGGGTTGACCGTTGCAGGCATGGAAATCGCCTCCCTGTTCATCGATCCTTTTTATCGATTACCTATCGCCAAATCCGCGATATTTACCGATTACATTTTTTAGTAACGATAATAACCGAGGTATGTGGTTCATTTTTCCTCTTTTCTTTTGTTTCAGGTAAGTGATTCGCCATCTCCCTTTCGATGCGAGGTAGACAGGTATTTTAGAAAATACTTTACCGTGTAACATAGTGGCACTCCTGATCTGGGGTTCTTTAAATTTAATTTTAAGTTTTATTATGATTTACAAAAGCACAGTCAAGGCTCACTAAATAGAAAATATGCTTAACATGTTGACTGTCATAGGAAAAACTGATGTTTGTGGTCAGACACTCTATAATACAGATTATTAAGAACAATTTATTTAGGTAGTCGGTCATTTAGTTGCATAATTCAATAATCATCCAGAATGAGTATCGGTGGTGATGGCTACCAGTCATATATCCGAGCACAACTGTATCTCACTGTCCTTTCTACCAGTCTCCCGTTGGGATCAACGTGCAAGAACGCCGGAAGAGTTCTTAACGACACTACCACATTAAAAGATGAAATTGAAAGATTAATATCCTGCTTCTTACTAATCTATATGAAAGCGTGTCCGACTAACGTCAGTGTTCACCGTGATCGTCAACGCGACAAAGCCAAGTAACCGCGTAAAAACCGGAAAAAGAAGCGGTACGCGAAATCCTCGATCATACTACTAGCCCGATCCGCAACGGAACGTATCGAAAGCTATCAGTTGAGCCGGTGGTCGGTTTCCAAAGCGACAGAAAGCGAATCGCGAAGAAACAACAGCGACTGAATCCGAATCGATGAAACGGCGCGGAAACGGTTCTGTTCGCGTTCAATCGAAAGCGAACCGTTCGAAAATCCGAGCGTGACCGGGCTGTTTGTTCGCGCTTGATTCGACGCCGTTTTTTTTCCCCGAGGCCGGTGCAAATACGCGGAGCCGAATTATGGGCCGGTGTACGGGCAATTAATCGTCGGATTTTCAACGAGCGACACGGTTCGCGTACGTGCGTTCGCATGCAAAATCGATATCCTTGCTGGTCGCAGCTCGCGTTACGCGAACGAACATTCCTCGCCCGCGCTGGCAGCTCCATTGTCGTCGTCGACGACGTCTGGCGTCCCTCTTTCTCCCGTATCGATAACACGCCATCGTGTCATCTGTAGCTCCGTATCTTTCTTTTCTATCCGCTCGCAGGAACGCGAGAGGAAACGCCAGAGAGACGATCTCGAGGCGGTATCTAACCGCCTCTGTGTCGATCCATTCTCTGCCTCCTCTTTGCCCCGATCCTCCCGCACCCGCTCTTCCGTCGTTCTTGGACCTTTTTGCACGTCGATCCAAACGAGAAGCAACCTCGACGAGAACGAGATACAGTAAAGTCCGGATATACGACCTCCAACCACCGGGGTGATTATCGAACTGCACATTTGGGGGAGATTATCGTGTAGACTAATTTATGATTTTTCAATGATTCTCTTTGGAATTTTGGACATAGTCCATACCCTTGGGTCACAGGACAAGTGTAAACATTTAAGTGGTCCCTGACTTTTCGTCCCTTAGACGAACGCACTCGAACGCACTAGACAGTCATCTTAAGAGGTAGTCGAAGTTTTGATGAAGAATACTGTCAGCTAAGGGATTGTCTACACTATGTAACTGGTGCTAGTAGCCTTGCCAGTAGGTAGTTAGAAAAAGACGATAGACCTGGTACAGGCAAAGTAGAAAACGCAAACATTCGACTACCTATTGGCAATGCTACTAGCACCAGTTACATAGTGTAGACAATCCCTTAGCTGACAGTATTCTTCATAAATCACATAAAACACTCTCTGTTCACTTCCGGACCATCCTGCAATCGAATTATCGAAACAAGAAAAATATGTTCTTTAAACAATTTTTGAATAAAAAGTACGCTATGAGAATAAATGCAATCAGATAGCAACGGTTAATTTTCTGCAATTCGCTTCTCTGAATATATGACTGTGCACGGTTTAGAATGGTGGTCATATATCTGACATCACTGTGTTACGACGGCAAACCACGCTAAGCAGAACGCGACACGTTCTTATTGTTACGAAGCCCGGCTAAATAATATTTACAGTTACGATAATCGTTACCACCGCGCGAGTTCCATGTGCTTTAATGTTGCTCCATTTTCGAGTTTCACGCGTCCGTTTCAACGAGATCTTTGTCTTTGGACTTGGCCTGAATTCGTAACTGTTCTAACTGTAATTTTCTTGCGAGTTCAGTTAGAGACAGTTAAAGTATCCTGCGGATAATTAAACGATTCTTTAGATCAGAATTTCGAAACATTTATGGACAGAAAAAAGTTTTGTAACATTGCAGTGTCCGAATCTTAAGATTCCAAAATAGCAACATGAAAATTCAGGTTTCAAAAGTTCAAAAATATCAAAGTTCCAAAACATGAAAGTTGCAATAAAGAGCCTGAATGAGAGTAAAATATATCAGTAAGAAGATATCGTTGAGTTATCGATGTGAAGAGGATAAAGGAGTTATCCCAAAATTTTCAGTCCACGATGTGTTTCGCGACGGGATGATAATACACGGACGGGAATCTTCGTCGCCGACAGCGACTTGGTTCTCGATTGCATAATGCATCGAGGCATGCACTCGACTTCGCGACGGGTCTTCTTCGACGTCGACGACGACGACGGGTCTAAAGGACCTTTTACCCGGACGTTCCCGTGCACTGCGCGATTTCGAGGAACTTGTAACGCGGCTGTTTTCAAATATTCACGAGCCACCGTGCTGCAACGAACCTATGAATTTCTATTCGCTATCCACCGCTTTCGATCGGACGGGAAACGCATTCGCGGAACTATTTATTCGTTCGCGGGATATCGTACGATTTGTCCGACAATACGAATTCGCGGAGAGATGATTTTTTGCACGCGTTCGAAATAAGCTTTTGTCGACAGTTTATCGTTATCGTATTTACAATGAAATGGTGATGGAACTGTAAATGGATTTGTAAACGACCTTTAGTGAAATGTATAATTAATAGAATTTATTAATACATAAATAACGATAATGTGACCCGACTTATTCCACAGTAACATCGGGATAATATGTGTGCTATAAAAAATTCATCGTACACCATAGAACGTTCATTGGAACTTTTATCAGCGAACGAAAGAACGAATCCCGAATGATTCTTTTGACGAATGTTTTATTCGAGTGGATTGTAGGGGAAAATCCTCGCAATGCGTAGTTATTGAAACATCGCGTTTCCCCCCTGATTTCCGATTCGTTTTCACAAGCGTCCATAAAAATAGCCCGATGACTGGTCGCCGAGAGATTGAATTACGCTGGCCACGCAAAATTTTCGCATCGTATTCAACATCGTTTCAGTATTTGTGCTCTTTGCGTTCGAATATCGAACTATCATTTTAAAAAATACTGTACTGTTGTACCTCGATTTCCAATATGGTACAAAACTTTTCGCGAAAAGTTCCTTTATCGTTCTTATCGAACTTCAAATCCGACAAGTATCTGGAATTTACAGAATATCGACGGTGAACTTTAATAATACCTTCATCATTTAGAGTGTAGTAGGTTTCCCGTTATATTGTTTCGCTTTATATTGCCGGTTGTATTGTAGGAAGTTGTAATACCGCTCAATTGAATTATTACACGTTACTTTGCGTCATGTTACCATGAATTGTATTACCTCGCGTTATATATTACCATGCATTATATTGTCTCGCGTTATATTGCAACGCATTGTGTTACCATATGTTGGAATTATTATGCGTTACATTACCACTTGTTATATTGCCACATGTTGTATTACCACAAATATTGCAACACATTATGTTACCACGCGTTATATCGCCACGCGTTGTATTACCACACGTTATATTGCCACACGTTGTATTACCCTACGTTTGAATTATTAGCCGCTGTATTGCCACGCGTTGTGTTACCACGCGTTTGAATTACTACACTGTGTATTACACGCGCTGAATTGTCACGCGTTTGAATTATTACGTATTGTATCGCTACTCGATTGAATTACTACATGTTATATTACCACGTGCTTGAATTACTACGTGTTATATCGCAGCACGTAATATTAGCAGGCGTTATATCACCGCACGATACGTATTACCACGTAATGTATCCTCACTCGTTATACATACGTACGTGTTATTATCGAGCATTGTATCGTCACGCGTTACGTTGCTACGTGTAATATCGCCGCACGATATATCGTTATGCATCGAAACGCGTTGCGCATCTTCCATTCTCGAACGCCGCATCAAACGAGTTCCGTCCGTATTACGGATTCCGAAAGTTTTCGCCGTTCTAACCCCGTGTCCGCGGCAACGTAACGAGTGTCTACTCTTGATACACTTAATATGCGGATCATGTATGCGGTACGTATTTCGTCGATTCCGCGCAGTAAAGTTAACGAGTAGAAGTCGGCCATATATATTCGTCACCTCGTATCCCGTTTTTATCGCGTCACGTTCGAGCAGATATTATTCCATCGTATCCAGCGTTATCCCGGTGACGTTGTATCGTAGGAAGTGCAACCACGGTAAAACGTGGATAAAACGTCGGGGCTCGCGAGAAGGACGAAACGATAAAAGTTCCATGGCGCAGGAACGGGGCAAACCGTTCGTCATTTCGCAAATTTATGGATTGCCGCACGGTTCGCATACCGACGCGAATCCCCGACGCGACTCGACGAATTCCCGAGACAAAAAGCTATCGATCGAGCGCAGATGAGAGGAAACTCGCCGGTAATTGGTCGTCTCCCGGACAACAATCCATCGAGACGGCCCAGCGGGACGCGGGACGGGCGAAATCGTGGAATCGTCGGGACTCGTTATGCAACTGCGATCGAATAGAAGCCAGCCGGCATTTCACGGGAAACAATGGCCTGGTACAATGGCGAAAATGCCGGCATTATTAAAGCACTGGGTAATAAGGTGAACGCGACGTCACGCCATGCCACGCCGTTAGAACCGTCTGTAGTCCTCGCGGAGCGATCCGCCTCGACGAGTTCGTCTTCCTGTTCGAGCAGGATCAACCGTTACAGACCTTGATAAGCGGATCAAACTTGCAAAATCGTACGTTATGCTTGCATGCTAATTTGCAAATAGGTGAACACGTTTTACGATGAAATTTAATAATCATCCGGATGCGTATGAATCTCGGTTTGGAATTAATTTCGGAAGCTTATGAAGTTTCTCGTACGAATAAACGAACGGGTACAGAACACGCAGCACGCGATGTATTAACATTCGCTAAACAACAGCCTTTCATCGAAATATGCACTACTCTATTGTCGTACTTCTGAGTTTTTCACCTTCCTGCACAAAATTTAATTATTTTTCCGCATTGCTGTAGCTGATCCTTTCTCTACTCCGAAAGATTAATAATAAAAGTAAAAATATTAACCGAAGTGTTTTTTACAGTCAGATATCGTAAACGTAAGTTGCATCTTTCTGGCGTTACTTACCGGGAAATGATCGGACCAAGGTTGATTTTACACCCAGATATCGGGCTATCTATAAGAGACATCGTGTTCATCAATTTCCTTTTCCAAAGATTCAAGTAAATAGAAGGTTAAGCTGTTTGAAACTGTAACGAGCTCGAAGCGAGCTACTTAAAAGGGAAGCACTTTACGTTTCACTCGGCGTTCAGCATCGTTAAAAAGACCCGAGTTTCAACTTCTTTTCAGGCTTCTTAGTCGAGGTTGTCTTTCGGGAAACATCCCGAGCTCTCTGTTCACCCAACTAACGGTGGCAAGTTTTCGCGACTCATTTGCAATAAGAAGTTCGCGAATACTGCTTGAAACTTGGACTTTCGGACCATTTTCGTGTATCCGGGAATTAATTTCAGACATTCGTAAAAAGTTTCCTTGAATTTACTCGATTTTGCTAAATTTGTACGTTTAATAAAATACATTACGTTGATTTTTATCTGCATAATATCTGAAAAAATAATTTTGAAGATACTTTTCAAGGAGTTCTAGATATTAATTACTGATTACAAAGTTAGACTCTTGATCAGCTTTGTACAATGAAAATAGACAGACCAGAGATTAATAAAGGATCAATGATTGCATAACAGAGTATTTAATTCTGAATATAACGCTGCGACTACGTATTCAAACGGTTCTACTATTAATAGTTAATCGATTATAACTAGTAATTATATAATAGAGTATCGTACACGTTACATGCGATCATAGTTCACTGTGAACGATTTAAAATTAACACATAAAATTTAATAAAATTGACCCCTGTTAGACGTTACAGAAATAAGTAAGATAAAGGAATGTATTTGATATGTTCGATTACAAGTGATTCTCAAGATCGATATACACGAATTCGAGCAGGAGGGACATCTGCAGGTCGTCGAAACGCAGACTGGAATCGTTACATACCAGATCCCCGGGCAAAATTTATATCCTGGCTTTCGTTACGCCCACCTTTTGCCTTTTTGTTTCGAGAACGTCTCGAGATTCTTCACCTCGGCTGATCGCGCACACTCGAGGAACAAAGGAGCCGAGCTGCGGAATAAAGGAGAGCCTCCACGGTCGAGCCAGCAGACGAAACTTTCATTACTCGTAGACGGGGGATCGGGTTCTATCGACGCTGTTATTAATCGAAGCCGTGAGAAAAGGAAAAACAACGGGACGAAAAGCAGAAAGAAGAAAAATCCCGGCTTTTCGACAAAGAGAGAAATGATTGTTGAGAAAGAATGGCGAGCTAGAATTGTTCAGTTCGTAAAACGGTTTAACCCTTTCGTGTATCCACTGTTTTGCTGTACAGACGTGAAAAACAGTGCGGATGCTTGAGGTTAAGGTAAAGAAAATTCTTGCTAAATTATTCTAGTGCAAATTTTTCTTACACGTTTCTAAATTCATTTCCACGATATAAGTTTGCAATTTTCAAATTTCCAAATTTCTGCCTAAATTGAACATATTACATTACTCATGCATGAATCTCACTTCGCAGGCTAATTAAACCGTATCAGGTATCTCAATTGTTATATCGTTACATTTCGACCCATATACCATCGTAAAATTAATCATTTAAAAATCTCCTAAAATGTTCCGTTAAAGATGCTTAACGATTTGATCGAAGAAACGATGGAAGCAACCTTAAGGTTCCCCTTGTTCCTCGGAATACGACAGGAGGGAGATAGCACAATTAAGCTGTGTAATTTATGCGACGGTATTGTCGCTTTGATCGACGCTTAATGAGACGCCTTCGCTGCAGAACCGTCGTCTAAATTTGGATCTGGGTCGTCGGTTCCATTGGCGCGATTGAACTTGAACGCGTTCTCGATTTCTCGCGATATAGCACCGTTCTAATCATTTTACTCGAAATAGACATTCTCTGCAAAATAAATTACGTACAAACAGCAAATAATAAGAATACAATTTTTTTGAACGACACACGCGTTCGAAACGTGTGCAAAAATTTTCTGTCGAGATTCTGCTCAGCACCGTACTTGAATGCTGAGTTATCGAGTGGAATTATCGAGAGGAGATCGAGACGTAATCTCGTTTCACGACACGGCAACGGTGTTACTATATCGACCAGGTGGAAGCAGATTGAAAGTAAACGGCGATTGGTTCTCGTTTATCGAGTTAACGTGTCGAGTGCTACTGTGAAAATCCACATATGTAACGTTACGCTTGGTCATCGTGCTCAAATGCTAAATATTATGCAATTTTTATGATCCACTAACAGTTTAATTTTTATGATCCACAAACACATATAGCAAATACACATTGATTTATTAACGCAGTGATAATTAAAACGTAGTTTTAATTTAACTCCGTGAGTCAATGAGGAGGGAAATCGTATCGGTGATGTTGGCCATTCAACGAGAAATGCGGACATAACGATCTTTTCTCTCCCCGTTACTCGTAAACGGCAACGGAAACGTGAAAATAATCTCATTCTCTATTCACGTGGTTTGCCCCATTGACTCTCGTCAACGTGGTTATACTGCATACACTGCTGGACGAGCGAGGAGATCGTAACTGTCCATGCAACACGGAAGAGATCGTTTATTAGTTGAAGGTTTTAGTTCAGCCAGCTGTAAGCTAGCTCCGTACGCATCCACTAATAAATAGGACTCACTGTTTATCTTCGTTTCTCATTTTTCAATCATATTTCAACTTTTGAAACCTCCAGGTGAAACTGCAAGGTTTAATTGCGAGGCAAATACGATTTTTGTTTAGGTAGTTTGCAGGAGTAGTCTGGTCACTTGCATCGACTTTGACAAGTTTAGTATAATTATTGAACAATCTGATATAATTGAAAAAATGAGTTTGTACAAGTCTGGTCACTCGTGTCAACTTTGACAAGTGTAACATACATATTGAACAGCTTGATATAATTGACAAAATAAATATTATATTAGAGGAGTCGTCAATAAATAGTAGTCCATATTTCCACGCAACACATTAATAAAAAGAAATACTTCAAAGTATTATCCATTATTTAAAGTACATTAAATTAAATACATGAAAATACGTTAAATTGCTATAAATACTTCAAAGCGCGTCCATTATGAAAAGCTAGCAGATATCACAGAAAATAATGGATTAGATCTGTTAATGCGTCGACTGCCACAATAGCTACATTTGGATCAAGATTAAAGTCACTCGACTATGAACATTTCCATCATTCTCACGGGTTTATGTTGAAAACTTGGTTTTGTTGCGACGTTGTGAAAAGCTGTCCCAAGGATTGGGGTAAAGCTAGCGGAAACTGGTTTCAGGAGCGAACCATTAAACACGGCCGGAACACCGAGTGTACGAAGCATGATCACGCGCTTTTTACTTGCTCGCTAATTCCGACATAGTTGAAGTAACATAGCAGTCGAGTAACAGCGAGGAATCTTGTAACCCCTGGTTTGGGGAAACCTATACCTCTTGAGTTAGTCATTTTATCATCGCGTACGATCAGTTAACTTTGAACAGCTGAACTATGTTTCGAACTACCACATTGTGGACCATGCAAGATTGTACTGTAACGATTATGCTAAACGTCGTAATTAAGGAATAATTCATCTTTACAACCTTTCAAAATAAGGAGATAGTAACACTTTGCCACGTCATTCACATATGGACGCTCCATACGAATCTATCATCTGTATTCCGCTCGCTGGGGGGATTCTTCGTCTCTCAGACTCTCGTTAGCCACTTTTGGGCACTTTTGACAATTTTCATGGGGATATTGGCTCATTTTGAGAATGTTTGATTCTCAAATATGAAAATATTTGGTAGCACCTAATAGCACCTAATTTCCAACTGCTTCCACACGGTAGTGAACGCGTTAATGAACTATAGATCTACAATTTCCCGGTCGACTGGTTCGCACACCAATTCCGAAAGCAGCGATCGAAAACAAATATCGAATAATGGAAAAAAAAGGTCTACAGCAATTCCGGCGACAAAAATTGATATTTCACACGATCGGGTTGAATCGCGCGTACGAATTGGACTGTTTCTAGCGGGCTCTCGAGCGTTATTAACAAAATGGAACGAATCCGGCCTTCCGTGCGAACGCGCCGAGCGAATAAAAGTTAATCAGCGCCGGCTAATCGAGTCGATTTCTGATAACCTTGACCCGGTTGAATGTTCGTCACCGGGATCGAACGTCACGAGTCTCTCTTTTCGTCTCGCAGAAATATCGGTCGGTCGTCGCGTGTCGAGCGATCTTTTCAGTAGGCAACGCAAAAATGCTAGCGTTTTAAACGACCTCCGTCTCCTCCGCTCGCCTTCTCGTTCTATCTCGCTCGATCCGTTGTGCAACACCTGTTGAATCGTTAGCCCGTCTAGCTTTAACTGGGATGCAGGTAAGTCGGTGAATGACACGGTTAACGCTCGGTTTCGAGCACTCTAATTGCTAGTTTCTTTCACGGTGTCGCGACGCTGCCCCTTCTTCGGTAGACGTTCGATTAACAGGACCTTGTTATCGGTCGAAATAATTGGAAAAATTATGATTGCTTACGGAGGGGGCCATTAATTGGTACTGTTGGAAGGACTTTGTCATCGGTTTTCGATGTGATACATCAGTCTCGTTATATGGCTCTTCGAAGGACTTTAAGGTTCTAGATTTGTGATTCAGATTTAGGAATTGTTGAGTGTTCAAAATTTAGATCTTCAAAGTTAAGAATTCAGCACTTTCAGGTTTCGAATTTCGAAATGAAGAATCTGACAATTATCGAATATAGAAAGTTTCGTGTTCGAAACGTTGATATCTTCGGTGCATTCAAGATGCTTCGCAACCTGTTAATTATCGAAGATATCTACACTTTTAAATGAAAAGGTACACCTAGACGACGCGATGTAGCAGGAGTTATCAGTGATCGTTAAAGCTTAACCAGCTTCGCCTATGTAATTCGACGCGCGTGCCAACAGGCAGCAGTAATTATGGAACAATAAAACGCAAGGTGAACGGGAATCGAGTGCTCCGTGACTGCGTAAACGTCGTCATTGTACTGAACTCGTGAGTTCTTTAACGAGTGGCTCGCATTATATTCCGACGGAGTGAAACTCGAAAGATTTCAATTAAAATCACATTAAGATTTCAATTAAAAGACACAGGTAATATTGAAATAACGAAAAAAACAGTTGCGACATGTATACACACTTTGCAGCTGTTATTATCATTGTCGTCGTCATTGTTGCTGTTGCTGTCATTTTCGTGGTTATTGTTATTCATATCATGGCTGTTGTTGTTGTCATTCCTCTTGTTGTTTTTGTTGTTGTCGATGTTCTTATTGTTATTGTTATTATTGATGTGACTATTCATCTCGATGTACACGCGTTCGATAATTCATTCGGTTATATTGGTTCGATTTCGTTGAACTATTCGGCTCGGTCAGCGAGAATCGCGTGAATAGGAATTTCGGTAAACGAGCAAATCGGTCGATATCCGCGTGTCGTTTCACGGCGAGACGAAATAGAGACAAGAAAACGGCGGATAAGATAAACAGGGTGGCAAGGAGAGACGACGCGGAGCGAAAGGAAGAAACCTCGAGCAATTTGAAGGAGGCCAGAGTGCTGCGGGTGGCACGAATCAACAGTTTATTCGGGGCTCCGTGACGTTCTCGCCACGTTTGATCGTAATGTTTGCTGAAAGTTCAACGGCAGCCCGAGGCTTGTTAGAGAATCGAGTCAAGCAAGTTTCGCGACCGGATACCGGGGAGAAAATGAGCGATGAGAGCCCCGATAACAAACTCCCTGCGCAATGTTGGATTAGCCGTTCGTACGACGGATTACAAAATCTTCGACTTTGCCACGGATACGATTGTAAACCCGCAATGAAGATAACACCGCCTTTCTTTCTCCTTCAAAGTCTTGTTCAGAGTTGGACCGCCTTGCTTTCGGATAAGATAACGAATTATCTTTTGAATTATTTTTAACGAGACTCGAACGTGTACAAGATCTCAATTATTTGAAAAAGACAAGATTAATTGTTCGAATTGTTTGAAGTATGATATGAATAAAAATCATTTCAGTTATTTGAAAAAAGAGATCAAATAAGCGTTTGAATTATTTGAAACGAGGCAAAAACATAATCATTTGAATTGTCTGAAATATTTATGAAATATAAAAATATGTGAACGATCTTCCGAGCACCGTGTGTTTTAAAACACACTCGGGAACGCGTTGAAGAAGCAATTCCGAATGCTCGTTCGAAAGCAACATCGAGGTATAAGTCTCGCGAAACGTCGGGGAATCAGATAAAGGGAAGTTACGCGAACAGAACATGAAGAAGCGTATCGTCGCCGATTTCGTTGCAGCATACCTGCAGCTTCGTTGAACCGTTCCGACGATAGGAATAAATTCGACGCTGCGTCGTCGTATTTCGCGGGTACGAGTTTCCCCGGCTGGCCGCTAAATAACAGCCGCCTCTCATATAGAATTTCCTCGAATAAACGATCGTATAACGAGCAAGAGGGCAGAGGAGGAACAGGCGGTACACGTTACCTCTTCTTCGTCGGGGAAATTACAAGAATGGCAATGTGACAAGCGCCTCGTTTTCGTTTCTACGAACGTGATTTCGCGAGCTCTGGCTCGTGCGTGCCGTGCGATTTTATCGGCGAGCCGCATCTGCGACCTCTTCTTTTTCCCTGCCTCGCCGCCCCTTCCTTTATCACCCTCACGAATCTTCGTGTCCAGCGAAAAATTACCGACCCCCGACACGACCACGAGGACTCACGCCACAGAAACGGATCCGACCAGTTAAACGACAAGAGAGAACCGATAAACACGGGTTTAAGCTTGCCCGACCAGCCGTGGCGTGCAAGTGGGACGTGCACGTGGGCTAAAAGTGTTCCTCTACGTCTTCATTGAAACTTCCCTCGTTCGCTCGCACCGATTATAGACTACCTGGACAAATTTTCTGGGGTCTTTTGTGAAGCTTCGTTTTAGTTCTTTTGTTGGAAGACGTTGCTATAACTAGAAGCTCCTTGTGGGGGATTGGGTACGCTAGAGTTATTAGCACTGGGGGGGTTGGGGATGTTGGGTACTAGGATTGATCGGGTGGATTTTGAAAATTTGGGAGTTTGGGGATTTGGGGGTTGGGGATTTGGGAATTTGGGACTTGGGAAGATAGGATTTGGGGATTTGATAATTGAGTATATAGGATTTGGGAATTCAGGAATTGGAGATATAGAAGTTGGGCTATTATAGGAGTTGGAGATATAGGAGTTGGGGATGTAGGAGTTGGGCTATTATAGAAGTTGGGCTATTATAAGAGTTGGAGATATGGGAATTGGGAATATAGGAGTTGAGGATATAGGAGACGGGGATACAGGATTTGGGAATTTGAGAATTGTGGATTTTAGAGTTGGAGATTCAGGAATTACAGATACAGGACTTGGGTATTTGGGAATTGTGGGTTTTAGAGTTGGAAATTTAGGAATTGGGGATATAGTATTTGGAGATTTGGAAATCGTGGATTTGGCAATAGAAAAGTTAAAAAAATTAAGGTTCTGCATATATTAGCATTTAAAACTACAAAAATTTGAGAATCCACTCTCCTATCAAATGTGCATTGTTCTTCAATCTCATTTCTTTTCATAGACCGATCTTTAATCGCACTCATCGTTACCGCATGCATATTATATCTTATATCTTATATCTTTCTCCATATCCATTCTTCCCTCTCCGGTATAATTCTGCACCGTTAATCATTGTCACCAACACATCCATTTTTTTAAACATAACTCGTGCGTATCGCACGTTTCGGTAAAGCAGAATCGCGTTACAATTCCAGCGATCGTTTCTCGTCGATCATTTTCGAAACGATGCAACGAGTCGGTCGTTTCCGTTCCGGCAACGCAATAATCCAATTAAGAGCGACGGCGTCGAGGGTCGGTGGAATTAATCGCGAGAGATAAATCGCTCGGTGAATCGTTTCCCCCTTTTGTCGTGGCTTAACAACCTCGTTCTGTACGTCGTCTTTTGAAAGGGCGAAGAAAACTGCTCGCGATAGTAATTACGGAAGAAAGTTCGAAGAAACAGCCGTGAAACCGTAGAAAAGATTTCGATGGTTCGCTCGTTACGCGTTTCTGCCACCCTTCGTTTCTGTATGCTCGTTTCGCTTGCACGCGTCCCTCTTTCTCGACCCGTGTTTGCATGAGCACGCTGCTTAAGTGTAACTAATGTAAGTGTGCCTGTGTATGTGTTTATGCGGCCTCGTTGCTAGTGCATCGCGAAATCCCAGCGGGATCGACGACATTAGAGCTCGGGTCACGACAATGCTCGTGCGGTTCAGAAGCACCGACGATGATGCTGTACACGTGTTCAAGGACGCCGTTTTCGCTGGAATCCGTGCCGGTTAGGTTGTGTACACGGTCACGGTTACGACCTTGCCTACTTTAAACACCCTACCTTTTTTTTTATTCGCCGGTCGGCCTTCTCCTTTGATACTTCATCGATCGAACGGGCTTTTAGGTTAGGTTTATTGAATTTTTACACCTGCATTTTTTAGACGTCGACACAGGTGCATGGTTGGTATTTCGTTGGTAGGACTGGGTTAGGTTTAATTTATGGTACTTTAGGATAGTTTAAAGTTAGGTTATTTTGGGCCAGTTAGACTTTACTTTTGTTATACTTCAAAAACTATTTTGACAACAATAAGTCGATAGAGAGAAGTCGTAAACACTTTTACATCAGTCTTCGAAATAGTAATTTTTATAGATTCGATTAGATACGTATTGCCATAGACGACGTCGATAAAAAGAACATAAAATAGAGATGCAGACAGCACGCAGCTTACAGAAAGTTTGATAAGTATGGAGTGGTAAGCGTTTTTTTTTCGAGCGACTACCTCGTGAAACCTGCTAGACGATATCCGGATCAGGTGCTGGTGTGCAATTTACGGGGCATAAAGGAACGATCGAGAGAGCGAGTGCTTCTTTGATCGAACGTAAAGCGAAACAGGGACTCCTATCCTTTCTAACGGACGAAATGAGCGAAACAAGTGGAACGTTTCTATATACAATACGATCCACCTGTCCCGCGTGCCATATATCTTTAGAAAAATCGTTTAACTTCCATTTTCGAATGGGAATCGATGTTTGAACGTTGCAAACGTTATGTCGATTCTCTGACTTCTTTTTGATGACACGTATGACTCTCTTTTTTATGTTTAGATACTCGAGTGTATCTATCACTCGAATTATTTGAATATCGTTGTATTCGAGTAGTTAAGTATATTCAATTATTCGAATTTATTGAATATTGGAATTTTTGGGTAGTCAGGTATATTTTATTAGTTAGTAGGACAGAGGGGTGTGCAAGTTAGAGGGGTGTGCAAGTGTGTGTCCATTATTCGAGTTACTCATCTTAGTATTCTAGTATACGATTAGTCAGTTACTCGAACAGAGTGTATTCGATTTAACCGAATATTGAAATTTTTGTAAGAACCCCATGACGAAGGTGCGTATCCATGGAGCGGAGGGTAGGCGTTAGTGGGCCGCACGTGCGTGTGCGTGCGGCAGGGGGCGGCAGAGGGCGGCAAGGGGAGACAGAAGGGTGAACGCACTCGATGCACCTCGTGCAACGCAGAGGGAGAGAGCGAGAGAGAAAGAGAAGACAGCAACGCGAGATCGAGACAGAAAGGGAAAAAGCGAGAGGAAGGGTGAAGGAGGAGGTTGGAAAGGGAGAGCGGCGATCGTGAAAGTGAGGCGCAGCCATTGATCCGGCTGCGCTCGTGCGCCGAAACGGTAAATGGCCGTTCGGCAACTCTCCACCCTCCTCGGCTTTCGACTTTTCGATCCTGCCGTGTTGCATTGATTTCGAACAACTTTGCGCGAAAGTTGGGCTACGTGACGATAAAGCCACCCTGCTATCGCTACGTGAAATCACGCGATATCGCGGACACACTTGCGACAAATATTCTCGGTATTATGATCGATCAATATACATCTTGAACTTTGCGAGTGGTCCGTAGAATAGCAACGCGTGCATATACGAAACAAGACATGTATATTTTGATACTATAGTATAGAACAATGTATGTATGTTTCGATATTATAGTACCGTGCAATATATATTTTGTTATGTGATAATTTCGCATTCGTGATGATAACGTACTATCTTTAATCGCGACTTGGTGTCACGTTTTTGTTGCCGCGGAAATCGCATTGTCATGAGATTAGATTTCGTTTCGCGATTTCGTGACAACGAGATCGAATCATTTTGATCGGTGACATCTGTAATGCAATTGCACGCAGCGTACGTGCTGAAAACTGTACGTATACATTGTCGGGTCGACGCGATCGAGCCATTTCAGATCGTCCAATATTGTATACGTATAATATTTTGATGTTCTGGATTTTGTTCAAATTGAAGTATTTACAATTCCCGTGGATTTACGGTTTTATTTGACTTCGCTTTTATACATTGGCTTCGGAATCGTTTAAAAAACATGAAAACTTCGGAAAGTTGATTGGCTCTCACGAAAACTACGCACGTATTGTGTTCCCTTCTGATCGCGAAGATTTATTCTTCGTGCCTGCACTGTGATATCGCGTCGATGGAAAGAAATGAGTTAAGAAATTGTTTAAGCGTGTACCGTGTTCTCGTCCGCGGCGAAATAGTTGGAAAGAAAAAGTGAAAGAACCGTTTCGAACAGAGCGAAGTTTGCACTTTGTTTCTTGTATTCAGCGACGAGATTAAAAACTTCCTCGCGCAAAAATGTTTCTTAATGCTACGTGCTTTCTCGCTGCCGGGTGAAAGTGTTTCTAAACGAAACAGTGCAGAACATTTGAAAAATCAGAAATCTGAGAACTTAGTGATCAAAATCTCAAATTCACTGTGGTAGCTCAAAATATTATGTTCAAATTCGAACATATTTTCTATAATTAAATTTACGACGCAATACACTTTGTAGCACAATATCGTTTTTATTATGTCATAGCATTATCTCTAGCCAGTACTCTTGTATCTTTAGATCTCCCAAGTCTTGAAATATCCCTAGATCTCCAAACGACCTATTATAGTTCGCTCCCCTTTCAGATATTGAATTTTTCGAGTTAGTTGATGCGTGAAAATGGACCGAATAAAACTAGACGGTGAAGTCCGTCGAGGGGGATCAAGGTCGCGAAAAGAGGCAAGGTTACCAGGCACGATTTTCACTTTTTTTCCACCTGTGGGTAACGAACGGTCGGCCTCCTAGTCGAAACGGTGTTTCCGGGAACGCTAACGGGGCTTAGCGAACTCGAAAGCTCGAGAGCTCGAATGGCTAATTAGTTACAGTAATTGGTTCGCGTTCGATAGTTCGCGGACTTTGCGAGCTCAAAGCTCGGGGAGTTCTCTCTGCGTCATACCGCGGCGGGCCGAGCCGAGCTGGCGATGGAGCTCGGGATTTAATTACCAGCGGGAACTCAGGCAACGGGAATCAAAAGAGTTTGCGTGGCCGTGTTAGGAGAGAGAGGGCGAGAGACGCTCAACTTCCCAACTCGAAACTTACCGAGCGGTTTCTCGATGCCCTCTGTGACCTTTAACGCTTTGATTGCCGGGAAAAAGTCGCTGTAAGTCGCGTCGAGAAATTATTTCACTCGGGACGGGGCTGATCTACGGAGGATTTAATCGGGAGTAACGCATGTTCAAGTGGTTTAAGGGCTTATTTTACCTTTACCGTGAGATGTACTACTTGTTAGGTAACTTTTAATAACGCTTCAATGTACAGCTAAAATATGTTTACGTTATAACGTACAGTTAAAATAAAGTTGCTAAAAATTATGTACTTAAAATAAAAATACGTTTACTGTATGATGTAGAGTTCAAATAAAGTTGCTACAAATTATGTACTTGCAATAAAATTTCTACAACGTATGTACTTAAATTGAAATTTATAATATGTGGCATTAAAATTAATGTGCTAGTCAATGCATAAACGTGAATGCATTTACTTTATTGAATTACAAATTGCTCAAAATGTACCCTTATCACAAAGGACAAGAACGAAATAATATGACAGTAAATAAAAAAGTAATCATACATACCAACGTAATAATGAAACATCTATGAAAGTTAACAATTTGTGGAACAGCCAGAGAATCAGAATTCGCAACGAATGTTTTCGCTGCTCCGCACGCAACAATTGTAATTTATTAATTAATTCGTACAATAATCACGGTAATTGCAGTGCGCGGTCTTGAAAATTGCAGCGAAAATATTGTAGCTGGCGGCAGTGGAGAACTGTTGTTTTGCGATACAGTAGTTCATAACAGTGCACGCGAAATAAATGAAACCTCGAAACAGCTAATTACATACATGAAACGAATAAAGAGCTAGTAGTTATTCGAGACGCGCGTAAAATGTGTAAAATTTATTTCGCTCCGAAATTCCGGCGCAGTTAAACAACCGACGAAACGGTTCTCCGGGCATGCGGCTCGGAATAACGGAAAACGAGAATCGCTTTTGAAATTTCGTTTCGATTATACGACGGTAATAGCAGGTTGTCGAACATTTTAAATACCTGCTGCTTTGTCCGATAATACACCGTACTAGTGTTTCGCGAACGATCAAAAATGTTAAACAGCTTTTGATCTTTTAATCAGATACGACGCGTTATATGATATTCGCTCGGAAATATTCGATACTGTAGCAATAATGCCCGGGGAGGTATTGTAATTAACATGTTAATTGCCATGGCAACGAATTCGGTTAAATTAAATATCCGAACGGCGGAAAGAAATATTAAATGATATTGTGTAGCAACGTTTGTCGCGTAAGTTAAGGTTCATCGTGGCGGTCAACGCGTTAATATAATTCGTCGAAAAACAAGATACAGAACCAATATGTGTAAGAGGTAAAAAATGTTGATCGCTTAAGACACGGCAAACATCCGTAACGCGCGAAGTAATAGTTTAAGCCGCGTACTCGCGGAAAATAAATATTTCGCTTTATTCGTGGCATCTATTCGATCCATGACGCCGAGCTGCACGATAACTGCCACTTCATCGAGCAAATATTTACCGTGGAAAGCGCGCGCCGCGAGCTTTACTTTCGGATGATACGTCGTAAATATGATATCGGCTTAAGGAGAATCGGCAAGTAAATCACCGTCGATCGACGGGTATAATGAAACTGGAACACCCCGAAGTATCTCCGCAAAAAAGAAAAGAGAAGCGGCACGTCGTAAATGCAACGAACGATGATTCCCCGTAAGAAAACGACACTTCCAAGGATTACGGTAGCATCGCGAATCGTTTCTCCGACAAAGTAATCTCGTTGAAGACGACCGAAGGAGCAGGAAAATTTAACCGACTAAAAATTCCTTTATTTCGTTGCACAAGTTAAAACTTCAATTGTTCCGGCATCCTTAACGAAAGCGTAATCCTTAAACGGGATTCCCTGATTCCGTTTAAAAAGGAGCTTCTTACGTTTTAATGCCTACCTCCGCGAACCCGACGTTTGTTACTGTTTAGCTGCGAGAGAAACGAGGCGAACGGTGTTTTCTTAAAAGAGAAACAACCAGCCAACTACCCGCAGCGAGATCGGTTTAACTGCATTTCATTTATTCAGCGAAACTTTTGTTCGTTGGCCGATTTTCTTAGCTCGTCGCTGAACACGCTTACTGTGTACAGTCAACGGCAAGTTTGGTTACCCTAGGGAAAATATAATTTTATTTAGAATATTTGGATCTAGGGATATTTCGATATTGGGAGATTTGGAGTTCGGAATGTTCAGATATTATAATCTAGGGATTTCAAGATGACGAAATTTTTTAATTTGTGTATTACGAAATCTGGATGTTTGAAAATTGGCAAAATTTGAAGAATTTGGAAAAGTGGAAAATTCGAAATTTGTGACTTGAGAACTTTTAAATCAAGAAGTTTGGAATTTTCGAAACATAAAAGTTTGTGAATTAAGAAATGTTGAGGTTTACACATTTCCGAGTGTACGAAATGATAGACGAGCAACTGAGTACCAGTTAGACGAACAGAGATCGCTACACGTATTATATCGGATCAAGTTTTCGTATAATGAAATTATAAACGTGTGCAAGAGACACCTGTCGCGAATTTAACGCTCGCCAAGACGAGATGCGCGAACGATAAGCGGTACTTTACAGCTAATTACACGTCGTCGCCGACACAACTTGTAACTTCGAGAACAACGAGAGTAATTCCATCAACACCGACTGAAACGTGAACTGGAAAATCGATTTAACGAAACTGGAAAAGATTCAAACTTCCAGCCACTACATTTAATTGCAGCAACTTCGAATAAGCATGACTCGGTGCAATTTGAAAATGTACAAATTTCAAAGTTCGATCAGAATATTAAATTTATAAATTTCTAAATAATTAGTTGTTGTACTCACTCAATCTCATCCTGCGTTATATCAGAATTTACAAATTATTAATATACAGTTGTCAGCATTTTTTACGTACTTGTAACGCAACAAACGTTTTCTGACGTTCGTGAAAATCGACAGAAATCGCGTCGGTGTCGAACAGTCTCGCATGGCAGACTTCACCGTCCACCGTTGACCGCGCAATCGACACAATTGATTAAACACGATAATCTTCCCGAAGGAAACAACCGTACTGATCTCTTCTCTTTTTTGTATGTTTCAGGTAAGTAACATCGATTGCGTCGATTCGTGGCCGATTGCGTTCGAGAGGGAGCATCGTCACGGTCGTGGGAAGTTCGATTTCAAAATCCAACCGGTTGATCTGTCAAGGTATTTGGCAAGTTAATACCAAACGGTCTGTTCAAATTAACCGAGACAACGTTTAAGCCCGTATTTAACTGGCTGACGGCGCGGAATATTCGTTCGAATTAATCCCTAGAGCCAAATGGGAAGCGCAACTTCCCAACACCATTTGTTGCTACTGTTCTGATCCTCGGGAACTGCTTATCGAAATGACACGCGATTATATCGTACCTCGAAACTTTCTTCATCCGTGTTTATCTGGATAGATTTCGTTTCGATTGAATACCGCTGTGTATCGTAATCTTTTATGGGGAAAATGGCGACGTAGGGAAACAATTACTATTTGTTAGTTTTTGGTTGGGAATTAGTGGACTTGGGGAATTTAGTACTATAACAATTTCGAATTTGGAGAACTGATAATTTTAGAATTTAAGATTTAGAGAATTGAAAATTTTGGACATTGAAAATTTTTGAGAATTAAAAATTGAGTGAATTGAACATTTGGAGAATTGAATATTTGAGAGAATTGAATATTTGAGAGAATTGAAAATTTGGAGAATTGAAAATTTGCAGAATTGAAATTTGGTAGAATTGACATTTGGGAGAATTGAAATTTGAGAGAATTGAAAATTGCAGAATCGACATTTGGGAGAATTGAAATTTGAGAGAATTGAATATTTCGGAAATTTGGAAATGTGAAAATCCTAACTAAAACCTAACCTAACCTAACCTTTACTAACCAAAAGCATTCTAAACACAATTTGCAACGTAAAAAGAAAACATTGCCAACTCATTCTAGAATATCCAGTCAATTTTTGAGACGTGAAATAACAAATAGTTTAAAGGTAACAGCCGTTTCAAAGTCGTCGAGGTATGTTACACTCCACGTGTGCCATATGAAACTTTTATGCTACGTGTACACTAAAGGTTGAAGTCGATTTTCAGTCTCGGTAAAGCAGTATCTGTTTGCAGTGCAGGATAGATCGGGAATCGTGCGTTCTGTCGCGTGTTTCGGAATTACATTAAGCCCCTCTCTGCACGGTTCGCACAAAGTCAGAATCAATTCCACGTTAAATATCCAATTAATTCGCGTCGCGTTCGTGCCCTCGAATCGGATCGGTTATTCCCTGTTTCGCGTGGAATTTTCCGTAGAACCACTTCCACCTGTCTCCGCACGGTTTTTCTGCAATTTCGAAACGATATTCCGCGCCGGGGAAATTATTTCCGCTTGTACGGTAGAACGTAGCCAGGAAAAACGAGCAGCGAGGAAAAAAAAAAACGAGACCCGGCGTGTGCACGGTACGCGCATTGTGCTCGATAATTAGTTTTCAGGGTAGATCGTAAAAAAAAAAATCACGATCGCGCTTAACGAGACCAGTTTTATCGGCGTGTACCGATGTAAGCTCTCGTTGTTTGTTCTTCGGTACTGCATTGCAGCTAGTATTCGTTATTCTCTTACACAAATTTTCACGTAATCTGATCACTTTCGTATCTGCTCGAAATCCCTCCGAATACTTAAGGATCGACACTTTGCTTGTGAAGATTGAAATTCTAAAAAGATTAAACTTACTTATCTTTCATCGATATTACGCCGTATCATGAATTTTGAATAACGCTAAAACATGATACAAAAATGTATCGAAGTATAATGCACTTGGTCATGCGAACGAAATTCGGGTCAAGTACAATAATTATCTTTTCGTTATGTCGGATAGTTCCAGTAAAATGCAACCGCGTTCCAAGCTTTTTACCGACGTATCGAATTATTTTTAATAAAATGAGACAAACAGTGGTTACTAATGAGGACGTGGTTAATGAGCACATTTATCTTGTGCAGACAAACTGTAAACATCGGACGCGTCTCTGTTAACAAAAATACGTTAAGGACTTTTATTCCGCTGTTTGATTTTGTTTACGAGGATTTTCTTGCCACGTCGTCGCGGCACGGTCCCAGCGAATGTATAGCAAGTTTCTGACGGAAAATCGATGTCGAAGCGCCATCGTGGCCGCCGGCTGCTACGATAGATCGCGTAAGTCGGTTACAACGCGGCGCACGTTATAACGCCGCTCGAACCGCATTTTTCTCCGGGTCGTATCTCGAAGAATCGCCCATCCTACCGCGATCGAGCATCTCTCTACCTCGAGAAATTTTCCGACGGTACTAACCGTCGAATATTCCCGTCGAGAGACACGAATACAAATATGTACTCGAACGCTAGACCGACCGACTTTTTTATCCGACCCTTTCAGCCTTTCCCGACTGGGATATATGCATTCATTTATGTTGTTGAACAACTTTCGAACATGATTTGTTCGCTTCGACACTTTTCGAAAGATTTGTTAAAACGAATGAGGCATGCTGGATATGTAGGGATACTGGGGTTATTGATATTTGTGGAAATTGTGATGTGTGGATATAGTGGGATGTAAGGGTGTAAGGATATATTGAGGTTTAAGGATATATTCACTTGTAACGTGTTTTGTCACCATGTGTTAGATTGTAGCATTTGTTGTATGTTATGTTATATGTTAGGTAAGTTGTATTTGTGACGTGTCATATAGGTGACGTGTTGTAGTTGTACGCATTGTATCACTATGTTGGGTTAACATGTGTTGCAACTACCATACGTTGCAATTTACCAATAGTGGTAGTATTCACCAGGCGTTGCAATCGTCACATGTAATCACAACGTGCTATATTCACCACGCGTAGTGTTCACCATGCGTTAGAATCACCATACGCTGCAACCACCACACGCTGCATTCATCACGCCCTGCAATCACCACGCACCCTACCTCTACAAATTCAATTTACCTGCACTTTCCATACGCCCACGTATTACATCCCCACTGACTATACCACCACGGCAATCAATTTAATACTTTTGTCTTCTACCCGTTTCAAATTCCTGCACCGTAAAACCCCGTATTCATTCATAACAAAGGTCGACGTTAAAGGCGGAAGGATTTATCGCGACGGCGACCAGAGTTGCAACACCATAGAAACAATGTCACAGTTGCAGAAATCGTTGGGAAGGTCTAATTAAGAACGTTTCGAGTCTGGCCAGAGAGCGTCTGCGTTGCATCGGATTTTTCTCGCCCCCACCCCTTCTCTGTCGTTAATTATATCGCTGCTGAATGAAATTGCACCGCTGCTAATTGAGAAACAGCCTAGCCACGCCGGCTGCCAGAGGAATCGCGGTGTAAATTGACGGGAATTTCCTGGCCCCGAATTTGATACCTCGTATTTTATCAGCGTGTACGCGTCGCTGTACTGTAACACACCGGTTGTGTCCGATTTTATTCGCGACACACGCGAACATGCCGATGAGATATTACATAAATGAGTTTCCAACGGATTTCGGACGTTCGCGTCCAAACTTAATGAAAACGCTTCCGTTTTACGAGTACGCATTGCGTAAGATTTTATCGGGTTTGTTCGGTTCGCTGGATAGATTCGAATAAACCAGAAAAATCTGTTTTGATGCAAGGTATGATATAGGGAGTGGGGAATTCCGAAGTTAGGGAGATATCGAGATACGGATATAATTTTATGGATTTTACGAAGCGAATTTAAACTATTCTTAGGTTTCTGTCGATATTGATTAACACTTGATTGATACGTTTGAAGATTAAGACGGTTATTTCGAAGAGAATCGTTATCAAGTAATGCCGATTTATTTCAGTAAAGCGTTTCGAATCGGTAAACGGTTCGGAATAGAACAGTAGGTCAGATCACTTTCTATAAAAGGTACGCCGGGGCATCGTTACGGAGTATCGAGCCGAGTTAGGATCGATAATGGTCGGAAACACACGGTGCACATCGATAACAACGCGTGAACGAGACTCGAATTATTTATTGGATCGTGAGGGATTTTTAATGCACGCGAAATCCATGTACCGTGTGCCGCTCTTTGTTTTATTTATCGAGAACGGGACGATTGGAAATCGGTGAACAACGAACAGTTCGTTTTTTTTTATCGTTTCAAGAGAGAATTCGTTTACAGACAATCACCATCTCTCTCTCTTTTTTCCCTATTTATTTATTTTATCGATCGTCATCGATACAAGTTTTTACTCTGATTTCGCGGTTTTATGGAGCTCGTAATTTAACGATACTTTTCAAGTTTTATTGAATGCATTTTTGTTTAAACATTTATCGTTGATTTAACGCGTTTAGTATCGATTAATTTGATTTCGCTCTTGAATGCGCAATAATTTAACAGAGTTTATTTTGCCTTTTTTTCACTAATTTAATGGAAAACGTAACTTTGGAATAATTGTTAGCTTAATCGAATCGATATCATGTTAGCTATAATGAATTGGTTATTGTTCTTTATTCAAACTCAATTTGATTGTTACAAAATTGTGTTGTACAACCATGCATTCTGTTGTTTCGTTGAACATTGTCTCGTATGTATTAATATGCGTTATATTGCCGCAAATTGTATATGCATATTAAATCACCACATTTTGCATATCCACGCGTTATATCGCCACATTTTGTATATCGCTCTACATCGTATATTACCGCACATTACATCGTCACGAATTGTATTGCGCGTTCAATTACAACTGTCAGAATTTCAATATAACCAGAGTATACTGTATTTTGATTGCGTACCATTTGCAACGAAAGTCTCGTTAAACCGGCAGCTGTTGAACGGAAAGTTTCCGCAAGCGTGTGAGAAACATTTCCACCCGGAAATGCATACGTGTCACAGAACGATCGTACATTATCCGTCTTACGTTATAATTTCACGGTACATATTACTCTGTGAAAACGTATCCTCTTTGTCGAACGTGTCGCAGTTCCCGGTTCGACAACCATGAATTTGCCGGTTCGCTTGCGGGGATCTGACGCGAGTCAACGATTTCACGTGACCCGTGTCACGATCGAACGACGTAAGTAAATCCGTCGGAGCGAAACAAAAAGGTAAGCGTTCGATGTTCGCGTACCGTCGGTAATAACGGTAGCCGAAAGCTGATCTCCAATTAGCAGGATTTTTCGTGCGCGCAGTTTCGTCAGGGCAGCACACAGTCAAGAAGAAGCGGCCGAGATAAATTGCTCGACTTCCGGTTCGCCGTTGAAGGGGAGGTGGTAGTAGGCAGAGAACGAGGTCGAAAGAGAGGCGGAAAGAAGGGAGGACGAAGGCAATTGAGACTGGCGACCGCTAATAGGGAGATTAATTCGCTGTCTTCTCGCGTCTCCTCTTTCTCCCTCTTTTGTATTCTCTTTGTTTCTCTCTTCGCCCTTCTGCTCTCTGTTTAACCCCTCTTGCCACACGAATTTTTACTACTCGTCTTATTTGCAACTTTTATAAGTATTCGCAATCGATACACGCTGAGTCACGCAAGTATTCGATCATCCACTCGAACAGTATGAGTTGCTGTTAATCGCTTTTGTCGGATGCGTCAGTCACCACTGCTACGATATTATAAAAAGACAATTACATGTTGACTTTATGTTCGATTCTTGACTATGCAAATTATGACTTGAACTTCGAATGATGAAACCATTCATCGCTGTGAGTGAAAAACAATAGTATACGTAATTACAAGGATGAATGCAATTATAATCTCTCGTGTTAGAATGTCCGTAACAACATACTAATTTCGTTAAGAAAAAAAACTATGATCGTGCCGATTAACCGAGGGAAAGTTTCCGTGATAGGCGTAAAAATCACTGTGTCGAGAAGTTGTTTTTGTCGGGAGAGACTTCTGCACTTCCGTTTCTCTCGAAGCGGGTCTCTCCCGTTCGAGTTTGCTCCAGTTTCGTCGGTGTTTGGTCTCGTGTCAACCGTATTCCTTCCTCGTCACGGAGCACGTCGTTAGCTCGATCCTGGTAGTTTCGTTCCGCGGGAAATTTAGCTTGTGTACAGTACCGAACCGGTTCCTGTGCTTATCTGGCTCCGTAAACTCGACTCGAATCGCCATGTTGGATGCGAACGTCTCGTGCGAATGATCCTCGAATGACCGGGAACGAGCTCGAAGATCGTTTCGATCCGCGTCGATCGTTCTCGTTTAGCGAAAGTTCCGACGAACGACTCGATGAAAGTCTCGTTTCCAACCGTATTTTGCATCGTAACGCGTGCGTATCTTGTCGATGGTGCAAACTGTACATTCGCGAGCATGGTAGCCTTCCAAACGGAATATTAAGGTATGTAATCAATTACTCGATGATCGTTAATTAGTAAATTTTTATGTTTGATCATTTAGAAATATTTCAGTGGTGATGTTTGGAAATTTGAAATTGGGAAATTAAGAATTTAAAGGTTTAGGTTTACGCAGTTGTGAAAGCGTAAGAATTTGTGGTTTTAGACAATTAGGGAATTCAAACACTTAAAAATTTGAAGTTTAATTATCAAGTTTTTTCTGTTATCATAATTTACAAAAAACGATTGTTCCTCCAGTAATTCGTACTTTCATCGAAAGGAAACGTTGCACCTGAGTGTACTATCGTTTAAAGTTAACCACGAATGGATTCGTAGAATCTAGCCGGTGAATCTTAAGTCGTCTCGTTTAGGAAGCGAGTTATTGCAGAGGAGAGACCGCAAAGCTGCGAGATACCCACCTTCCCCTGTAACACGCTCGTTCTCCTCATTATCGTACCAACTACATTCCGGTTATTGTGTTTGCCGTAATTACGGTCAGTTACGCGCTGTTGGCCGGTCCGTGTAAATGATTGAGCGATTACGAAACTGGGAACACTGGTTTCTCGGAATCTTTCTTGTTTTCCGTGCGGGCAAACGCGATTAACATTTTGACTTGTCGTGATGAATTAACAGAAATTCCTGCTGAAAGAAATTCCAATCTTGAAAGTCGACAGACTAGTTTATTTCTAGCGAACGTAATCCGTTGCTTTTGTTGTTGTTCGATTATTATCAAGCGTTCGTTTACGTGGTAACTCTTGACGTGTTAATTTGGCTGCATAATGAAGTATATTACGAATATTCAATTCAAATAATTAAGAAAACAGAGTCGAGTCGTTGTAAATACTGTCAAAATTTACTTCGATAATTTAGTAACAAATTACAGAGTTTTAAGACGTTAATGAACTTTAGTTGAAATATAAATTGCCTTTTATGACGGAGGATTAAACTTCAGATTTTCCAACCTTCCGGTTTTTGCACAGTCTATCTAACTTTCGTTTCCATAATTTCCACCGTGTCACAGGAACATTTTCTCCCTTCAACCGGCAGATAGATTCCGATACTCGGAACGCGGATAATTGTCAGTCGATCAATCCTCTCGCTTTCTCAGGCCGGAAAGACGGTCGGCGTCTCGTGGCAGCCCGGTAAAGAGCGGTTTGGCTGCGAGACCTTAATTAGCGTCCCCGACAGGTAGATACTTAACTGTAGATTTAAAGGCAGACGCGTTGATCCCAGTCCGTGGGTAATGAACTCTGTTGCGCTTGCTAAAGGATCAGGGGAAAGAGGGAACGAGAGGTGAATCAAATATATACGGGGTGTTCGTTGTAACTCTCAATTCATTCAATAATGCATAGCCGAATGATTTTTTCAATTTCCCAATCTATTACCATTTTTCATTTACTGTTCTTTTTAGTTTATTTTTCATGATTTTTTACCATTATCTATTTTATACAATTTCATTTCCAGATTTTCCGATTTTCTAATGCTTCAAATTATAATTTTCCGATTTTCATGCGCAGATTTCCCAATTTTCCAAGTTTCTAATTTTTCAAATTTCTATTTTTCGATTTTCCATGTTCCGATTTCCCTATTTTCCAATTTCCCATTTCCCAATTTCTCAATTTCCCGAATTCCCATTTCCCAATTTTCCTATGTCCTGATTTCCCAATTTTCCGAATTCTCATGTCCCGAATTTCCATTTCCCCATTTCCCTATTTTCCGAATTTTCATTTCCCAACTTCCCAATTTCCCGAATTCTCATGTCCCGTATTCCCATTTCCCAATTTCCTTATGTCCCGATTTCCCAATTTCCCGAATTCTCATGTCCCGAATTCCCATTTCCCAATTTCCCTATGTTCCGATTTCCCAATTTCCCGAATTCTCATGTCCCGAATTCCCATTTCCCAATTTCCCTATTTCCCGAATTCTCATGTTCCGAATTCCCATTTTCCAATTTCGCTATGTCCCGAATTCCCATTTTTCCCAATTTCTCATGTCCCGAATGTGCAATTCCCCAATTTCCCATTTCCCATTTCCCAATTTCCCAATTTCCCAATTTCCCAATTTCCCATTTCCCAAATCTCTAAATTCCCCAACTCCCCATTAAACACGTCGTTATTATCAACGGTCTATCTTTTTAATGAAGCTAAATACTACAATGAAGTTAAGAAGTATTGAAACGTTGAGAGTACGAACGTACACCCTATAGAGAAGAAGAGGTGTGTCAGTGTCGATGGTGGGGCCATGGAGAAAGCCGTAACGTGGGCGGAACAAGAGAGGGAAGAATTTACCGGAAGCGGATCTTGCGATAGGGTTAACGGTATTAAGTCGTCGTTGGTCGTCGTCACGTGACACGTTTAATGGTCGAGTTATACGTCGAGCAATCTGTTTCGACCAGCTGTCCGATGATCCTCTGTTACGCTTCGGATCTTCGTGTTATTGGGTCAAGGTCAAGGTCTTCCCACCCTGCCCGGCTGTATATTCGAACGTGCATCATGAAAAACCTGCTGTCGCGAACGCCATTAACTTAATTGCATGTTTACTTGCCCGTCCGGTGGTCATTATAGTAGAAAACGGGACTCCGGGCAATATCTCAAATACTTAACTGGGTCAAACAAGAGAGACGTTTGCTGTTTGAGCTGTTGTGTTAACTGGTTAATGCTGGATTTACGCTGGTATAATAAATGAGTCGGTTGCTTATGCACTTTTGAAACATCGATTTGGTGGAAAATTGATGCGATTAGGGACATTCTACGAATAATCGTGTTGCAGAATTACAGGGCACCTTTTTGTGGTATAAAGAAGGAATTCACGTCGAACGTCTTCTAATTTCAACTTGTAACAGATTTGATAATTTAGTAATTTGATAATTTGCAAATTTGGGAAATGAATATTAAAAAAGCTGAATTATATTTGCTGTGTTTATAATGAGTGAGAGCAGAAAAAGAAGTGTAGGGAAATTACGCAGCGTTATGCGATACAAATTAGTATGAAAGTAAATGAAAGTGGGCTAAAGCGTATGAAAGTCGAGAATTTTTTTTATTAATTTATGCAGTAGAAAATTGCTAACACTTCCGACGTTATTTACATTATTCCGTAATGTGCGGTACAAAGAGGGTGTTGCTTTGGAAAGGAATTACGTTGAGGATAACCACTTTACTTGGCGAAAAACCGTGCAACGAAAATGTGTCGTTTCGAAACAGCTGTTTCTGCAACTCGTTCTTTCGACATGAAATACGTTAAAATTGCGCTCGCTCGATTCAACGCGTCGGTAAATAAACGGAGAACATAAACAAACGTCGATAAATAAGCTTTAACCGTATGAAAGTATGAGCAAAATCACTTAGACGTAGAAGTATGAACAAGTCCAGATAGATAAATGTGATCCGGTCGTTTCGAGGGGTGAACACGGGTCGCGTGAACGCTGATAAATAAAAACGTGGTCGTCGACCGTTCTCGGTGGAACGGTTATTTTATGGATTAGGGAGCACGACACGCGTTGCTGTGAGCAGACCTTTAATTTAGATAAACGATCTCGAAACCCCTCTACAACTTTCAGAAGTTGTTCGTCCAACTTCTCCGTTCATTAAACTTTTCGGTGAAGCGGATCGTGCGTGCAGCTAGGTGCAAAGAAAAGGACACATCGTTGCTTCATAAATATTTATCATCGCTGATGGTCGCATTCGTTAATTTCCTCCCTTCTGTGATATTCGATCGATATTATATAAATATAACAGTATGCTTTTATCGGATAAAATTATGCTCCTGAAATTTACATAAAAACTGTCAAATGTACGATACACATCAGTACATGTAAAAGTTTTTGTAGAAATGGGTGTATAACAATGTCTATTATAAATACATGTATACTGTATACATCTTTTACAAATACAAAGAAATATACTTTCTGTCCTCGCTGTGGTTCTCTCAAGTTACCCACCGTGAAACGCATAATCGAATTTTCGCTAACAACCTCTTACCAAAAAATCCTTCAGCGTCCCTTCGAGATCCCCAACGAATTGAAGTCAGGAAAATCCTCATTGTAAAGAGCTTCGTTAAGCCGAGAAATCTTGAAAATTATTCTTCGCCACGAGTCTCGTCGAACGAAGAGGCACGATCGAACAACGGAGAAACGAAGTATCTTTTTCCAGGACGGTTAACCCTTCGAATCGAGATCTTGGAAACTTTTTACCGGGTAGACTTTTATCGAGACTCGGGGGGTGCGAGGGGGAAAGTCGATCGAGTTCTCGACTTATCAAGAGTTTCGTCGCGACGTTCGCGTCCATTGAATTAAAGCCGGATGCCAGCAGACGGGGGTTGTCCAAGGGGTTAAGAGGGTGAATTTCAAGGGAATTCGAAGTTACTTCGTCGGCATGCAGGCACGTAAGGTAATAACGCGAGCCTCGCTGGTGGTAGTTTCACCACGGTATTGTGGTGACGAGAAGGTTACCGTTACGGTGTCGATATGCCGCCGGTGGTTGTTGATGATGCTGCCACTCTATCCTTTACGGTACGTTTTCATGTGACGGAAAATTGTCACGTTTAATATCGTGCATTTTATTGCCGTCACACTCTGACACTTTAGCTATTCGCAGTTTAATATCGTACCCTCAAAATGCATTAAAAATGACAATAATCCTTTAGGGCACGTTCTCATGGTCACAATAAGTTAAGGTGTTTATGACAATAGCAGCTATTGTTTCTGCTGTGATAATATTGTGACATCTTCACATAGTCTTTTTAATATCATACTTTCAAGTGACAGTATTATTTATAATAATAATTTATTAGAATAATCTATAATACCTTTAGGGTGCATTTTCACGTGAAATTCAATCGTGACATTAAAAATTGTAGTATTTGCTGCCACGACTATTTTTCTGAAAATGTATGCAATCGTGTGCAACTTATAGTTATTGATCGTAAATGGAGATCGTTCCATGGAAACGCACCTTTATCGAACCCCACACTCCGGTACTTTTAATGTTTCAAACTGAAGTCCTGCGACATTGTATCCTGCGTCGCATTGTATCCTCATTTTTTTCCTCTTCCCGTTCTTCGATCTTTTCCTATTTCCTTTCAAACTACCCCCTTTCATCGCACGCGTTTATCACCCCCTCGCGATGTCGCTTTCGTCTCGAACACACCAACACTCTCCTTTTCTTCGTTGTTTCTTCTCTTGTTCTGTTCGTGCGCGATCACTTTGTTCGAACCTGTCGGATTATTGCGGTCACGGAAACGCGAGGGGATGAAGCACCCTTCTGTCTTCGTGTCTCTGCATCTCTGTGCCCCACGGGAACTGTCTTCCACCCCCTTTTCGACGTTTACCGTCTGCTCCGATATCTTTAATACTATACTCTGTCACGATGACGAATTTCAGATCTGTTATTTTCATATTGGATTGCTGTATTTCCATTTTATTATACTTTACAGTAAAATTTATTAAACATTAAGGTAATATATATTGCCCTTGTCGGTATTGCTGCATTTTGCAGGAAATCTTATGGAGGAGGTCATATATAATTTAACTAATTTAATATTTTCTCTTGTTTCAGGTAAGTGTGATGAGGGTTAATTCTCACTTATGACCTCAGCTGTTCTCGTAAGTTACATTCACGATATTTAAATCTAATTTATATACTTGTGCAATAATTTATAATATTTCAACAGTAACTTCATGAAATTTTTAAGTATAATATTATACATAATTCTTGAAGTATAATGTATTTGCAATAACGAGAAGTAGGACTTAACGCTCTGAAAATCGTACACAATGAAGTAAGAAGTATACGACCATGAACATGTGATGTAATAAAATACCAGATAAAAATGAAATTTTAACATCGATATGTTAGATCGTAAAACACGAACCACCATAAGATGATGGGTCTACGTTTTATCGTATTATACGCGTTCGTTTGTACGACCTCGCGTTACGTTTATATTCTGCGTTCACTTTCGCTTCACTTTCACCTTTCCCTCGTCTCTTCTCGGGATTGCCGTTGTTAATGAAATCGTATGCACCATTCTCTTTCCGTGGTCTGATAAATGAATCATCGTACTCTGCATAAATTCCGATCTGCAATTAACATTGCATCAAAAGCGATATTAAATGATAGGAGATTTAGAAATTTTAAGTGTACAAAATGATCGATTCAAAAATGAAATACAAAAATTTATCAGAACATAATCTTTCTTCAGAAAGTTAACAAATTCAGATATAAACAAACATCAAATTTACAAATTTAAAAACTTGTCAAATATAGCAAAACAACGGTACAAAACCGTATCCTCTTCCCGTTCTCAAATACATTAGCGACGTGACATTACCCCGTGGAATGAATTAAACATAATCTACACCTGGAGACCATATATCAAGCGCAAGGGTTAACAGGCCCACGTGGACGCGACAAAAAGCAGTCCGCAAGGGCATTAAACTCAGAAAGTATCTGAATCACCAAAAACCGAAGATAAAAGAATAAAGAAGAAAGCGATCGTTGGCGTGTTTCGAGTCTGTGTAACCCCCTGGGCAAGAACGTTAGACGATTCGTCGGAGGGAGAGAGTAAAAGAAGAGAAATAAAGAAAAGAATGAGAACCGCGGCTGGCACGAAACGTGGAGAGAGCACCGCACGCCGCGAAGTTCAATGTCCTCGTCCTTAACGGTCGTCATCCTGCCAGTCCTGGTGGTTCTCGTGCAATTCGCGGTCGAGACCTCGCGCGTGATCCTTATCGTCTACGAAGGACGATCGTGGAACAAGTCAGACGACCGATGAATGAGAATACAACACGTATACACGACCAACGAGGAACAAACTGCTTTTTATTTCTTTCGCTTCTTTGCTCTTTACTTTCATCGTTTTAAACGTTTTTCGTTAACTTGTTTCATTCTTTGTGGTTGTTTAAGATCATTTATAAACTTTGCAATTTCTATATATCAAGTTATTTTATTCGTACATTTCGAATGTGCAAATTGGTAAACTTGAAATCATTGAAACTTGGAATTACCAAGCTTTTGAAGATGCCAAGTACTACATTTTCAGATTTTCAAGTTTTTGTTGATTTTTAGATTTTGCAATTGCCAAATGCAAATTACAAATCTAAACATTACCGAATCTTCAGAATTTTTGAAATTTACAAATTTCTGAATCTCATGACCTCCAAATTCCCAAAATTATAATAAATTCAAACATTTCTAAATCCCAAGGTTCCCAAATTTGAAACTTTTCTTATCTCTAACTTTCCAAATTCTCAAAATTCTCCAACTCGATAAAATTTCCAAATTCTGCAATTATTAAGTTTCTCAAATTCTCCAAACTCAAATTCCCCAAATTCTCTACATTCTCTAGATTTTACAGATCCCTCAAATTCCCCAAATTTCTAAAATTTGCAAATCCCTAAGTCCCTAAATTCCCAGAATATGCACAAAATCGCAGAGTGATGCACGTAGCAGGAATTCCACAGAATCGTTTAACCGTTGACTGTAGGGTTAACGCGACCCTTAACCCAACAATTACAGTAATCAAAGGCGGAGAGGTCAATAAGTCAAAGCACGGTACTCGATGCTCTTTGGTAGTCCCCGGTCGCGTCTTTGTAATATAAATTGCATCGTCGTGAACGGAAGAAAAAGGGACGAGATAAGACGGTCGAGGGTAAAGGAAGGGTGCGAACGAGAAGCGAGGAAGCACTACCCTCGAGACACGTATCGTGTTCGAACACACACAGCTCATCGGGCATTCACGTCCGTGTCTCTCGTTATTGTGTCGCGTGAACCCTCGCTGACTGTCTGATGGGGTTTCAGAGGCGTCCTGCGAGCCATTCGACGCCCGTATATCCCGTTTTCTCGCCAACGGACATTTCTTCGTCTTCTTCGCGACGTCCGCAAGCTTCTCTACGACGACAATCGACGCGCGACAGGTTTCTGTCACGTGTTGGTTTCTATCGCGCGGATAACGCCATTTTACGTCTAAGGTGACAACCTTGCCACTTTTATCGGTACCTGTGAATTTCATAATTTCGCTAAACATATCGACGTATGGTGTGCACATTGAAATTAAAAATGAAGTTGAAATGGCTGAGTATAAAATTGTACACACATTAATTCTTTATATTGGTGAAAATCTACGATTTCAAGAAATCTTAATAAATTGTGTAACTTGTCAGAAATTCACTGCTGTAATATGCAAATTATAATTGGACCTTAATTTAAAATTGAACATATTTGCCTGTATGATACAAAAGCGTATAATATCGTGTTAAAACGTCATATAATCGTAGCGAAACATAAGCGTACATAATCGTGCAAAAACAGCGAGCATAGAAAATAAGAAGAGAATAGCGAATGAGGGAGGAGAAATGGTAAGAAGGCGTTTCAGGAGATTTAATCGAGCGGTCGCGTTCAATTTTCTCCGGTCGAGTCGGTCTCAAATCAATAGGACCTTATCGCAGGCTATTGTCGAGAGAGAAGAAGCCCTCCACGGGCGGATCTGTTTGAGCGTCGTCAAAATTTCAAAGTTTATCGGTCCATGAACGTCAGCCCGAACGAAGCGCGAAGACACGCTCCCGCTTTGTCATCGGCATCTAATTAATCTTGCTTCTTCAAGCTGCTTGTAAACTACTCGAAGGCGTTCCATAATGTTCGACGCGACGCTGACGACGCCGCGACGACGACGAAAACATTGCCGCGTCTTTTCGTGGGCTCCCCATTTCGTTCGACGTTTTATGCTTTCATTTTTCTGGTTAACTCGTCGTACTGTTTGATGTTCGTTGATCGATTATCGGTTGATCTACTTAATCGATCTCGATCGTTAATGTAGCTGTATACCTTTTTAACACTTTTGTGTTCTTTCTCTGTATCGTGAGGTGAATACAATGTCAAGGATTTTATTTATCTTCTTCAGGAAGTTAGAAGATCTTGTTCTTGTTGAAGTTTAGAAGATTTGGACACTTTGAAACCTTTCAACTTTAACTTTGTAAATTCTTTGGAATTTAAAAAAGTTTGAAGTTCAAAAATTCCATAGTCCTAAACTTCCAAACCTTGATCTTCAGAAATTCGAATATTTTAAACCTGTCGCTTTCAAATCTTGTACGAGATTTCGTTACGTAAAAGTGTAGAATAATATATATGAGCAGTATGAATGACCACAGATACATCGTATGAAAGTGTAAATAATTGTGCTCTCCAATTATTCGGTTCTTATATGCTAATCACCGTTGAGCGCATCGATCATCTGCGCTGGTGAACACCTGTTAAATGGACGTACGTGTTAATATCACTCGCACAGATGACTAATTGGTGGCACGAAGCTGAGAAGTAACAAAGAATCAAATTAATTTCCTGATTTCAACACCAAGTCGAACGCATTTCGGAAATTTTTCAAAGGTAAATTTGCGAACGTTATAGTTAATTGCGAGGAATAATATGAAAGCATCGAGAAGAGAAAAGGATAGTGAACTAACGAAATTACTCGGTCTGAAAGCAGGAGAAACCGGTTTCGGTGGTCGACTGTGGCTAGACATATGCTGAACTCGAGCTCGCACGTGAATTTGCACAGATGATTGCCGGTGTGCAGTTTCTGTCGCAGATTAGATGGCATGTCGCTAAGACACGCGTGAAATTCGCGAATGAAATGTACAGCCACCATTGCGCTTCGTCTGTGAAGCTATTTATCCCGAAATCGGTGGAAATTTAACAAGAATTTATGATTTTAGAGATCTGGAGATTCTAGAAATTTGGAATTTGGAATCTAGGAAATTTGAGGGATTTAGAATTTGGAGAATTTGAAATTTTGGGGATTTGGAATTTGGGGAATTTGGGACTCGGGGAATTTAGAATTTGGAATCTAGGAAATTTGGGGGATTTGGAATTTGGGAAATTTAGAATTTGGGGAATTTGGAACTTGGTATCTAAGGAATTTGGGGAATTTGGAATTTGGGGAATTTTGAATTTGGGGGATTTGGAATTTGGGAAATTTAGAATTTGGGGAATTTGGAACTTGGTATCTAAGGAATTTGGGGAATTTGGAATTTGGGGGATTTGGAATTTGGGAAATTTAGAATTTGGGGAATTTGGAACTTGGTATCTAAGGAATTTGGGGAATTTGGAATTTGGGGAATTTTGAATTTGGGGGATTTGGAATTTGGGAAATTTAGAATTTGGGGAATTTGGAACTTGGTATCTAAGGAATTTGGGGAATTTGGAATTTGGGGAATTTGGAATTTGGGGAATTTGGAATTTGGGGGATTTGGAATTTGGGGAATATGGAAATCGGGGAATTTAGAACTTGGAATCTAGGGAATTTGGGGAATTTGGAAATCGGGGAATTCGGAATTTGGAATCTAGGAAAATCGGGGAAATTTGGAATTTGAAATCTAGGGATTTGGGAAATTTAGAAATTTGAAGCTTCATCAGTTATTAAATGCAGAGGATTAAAATTGCACGGATATCATCGTTGAAGTTGAACGTCGTTCAGTCTCGAACGAGCGACGTGCAGAATTATTATTCGCGAGACTACCTGTCGAATGCAGTGAAATACGCGGTTGAATCGAAACAAGTATACTGTACGGCTCGTATAACGGTGTACACGGTCCGAGGAACGAAAGAAAACAGCTGGCAGAAATAATAAAGAGCTTGGTTACAGTAATTGAGTTGAAATTGAGCTCGAACGTCCAGCGACGCTCACTTACGACGCAGACGTTTAGTTGCCATTGCTGTTCGCTGTAAAAACACCGGGATTTTTCTTTTCCGTTGACCGTCGACCCAGTGAAAATTTCTGCAAGAATTGAGATTCTGCGGTATTTTGCCAAATAACCTTGAAGTTATAGTTCAAAAAGCGTTTCCATTGCTCTGGAATTGAGAATATTTTTTTTAGGAATTATTATTGTGGAGAATATCTGGTTTTAGGGGAAGAATGTTGCATTATTTTTACATTTAGATGTTTTCGAATTTGGAAGGTTGGAAACTTTTAAATTGGCGATTTTTGGATTTCTAAATTTCTAGATTAGTAAATTTTTTTATTTCTGAGATTCTAAATTTTTCAATTTCTACATTTCTACATTTCTACATTTCTAACTTTCCATCTATCCTAATCCTTCAAATCTGTACATAATCAAATCTTTGACTTCCCAAATACCCGATAAATAAATCTTCAAACTAGTTTCGCCACCTGCAATCTACCAAAGATTTTAACTTTCCTAAATTGTCTACGGAATTTGAATTTATCCGCAATTGCCTCCCCGGAAAATCATAGCGAATGTATCTCGAAGAAAGAAGGAATAAAAGAAACGTAAGTTTGAAACAAGAAGACGGTCTTCTACGAAGAGAGCTCTCTCACGGAAATATAACGGTAAACTACGACAGCCGGTGCTCGTTCCACGCATACCACCTTCAACACTCGACTTCTTCAACTTCTTATTCCTGAATTCCGCTCGAGCCAGCGCGCGTCCATCACGCATGTTGCATCCACAAAACGACAGCACCCTCTATTAAATTAATATCGATTCCAACCTAATTGGCCCAGCCAATTACCGGATTGACATTTCATCGTTCGTATCTTGCTTGGAATAATAATTCCTTGCATTCCTTTCGATTATTTTTTTTTTAAATGTTTACTCTCAGTGGTTCTGATTTTACTTACAAACAGAGTACTCGTGTAAACGTTGCAAAGGGCACATTTATTTATGACCGTAATAAATTAACCGTCGGTTTAAGTTGACTTTACATTGACCACATTTTTCAATATTTCAACCCCCGTAGTACTTTTAAAAAATGAATTTTAAAAATTTCCAAACGCATCATTCGCAGCGAGCATTGCTATCATTTAACTCGGTATCAAAACGATCATATTTCGTACACGAGTTACACTTTGAAAATATTTCACGAAATTGGCGATACGCGAAATAAAAGCTGTAGCCCATATGGAGACCACTTTCTCCTTGTATCTGTATTTCAGTTTCGAGCACGATCGTTGAAATTTTGATGTCTATGAATATTAACGGCCAGTGCATTTCAGCCCGTTCAAAGGGACTCTCCTTTTTTCCCCCTTGGTGTACATGTTTTCGCGAACAACATGGTCGCACGGGCATAAACGACGGGGGCCGTTTGATACCTTTTATCGAATTTCCTTCAAACGATCTCTCTCCTCTTCCTTCCATCGCGTCTCTTTTTCACCGTCTCCGTGACTTTGTGTCGCTGTTCATGAATATTCCACGGACGATTATCGTGGAGCAGCGTCTCTCTGCCATTGTCGTTTACCATGGAGTATAGCGATGTCGTTGCATCATTCGCGGCACAGTCGTTTCCTCGTGTTTCGTACTTGTGCCTCTCAAAAGGCTTCAGTGGGGGGGAAATGTAAAACGTGACTCGTTGTACGACGACAGCTACAAGATTGTCTCGCGTCGAACAACCAAGATAATGAAAACACCGGAGGAAACAGGCGTTACGAAAACCTTGAGCTTCATTCACCTGATGCGTTTCACTTCCTTTAATTTACTTCGATCGACTTTGGTACCGTTTCATTCGCTTCGGTCGATTTGTGTACCGAGTCGATTCGGATTTGGCTTCGAAGGCTACGATTGCGTATTCACGAATTTCGATGAAATTTTGGGTAAGGGTAGTGTTAGGTGTAAAATGAACATATCTGTAATTTTAGCTTTGAATGAGGTAGTTGTAAAAAGGATTTTTTGTTTAAATTATATGTAGCATATATGAATATTAGACGGTGGTAGTGTAGTGGTGAAGGTTGTGGATTCGAAATCTGTCGACTCGGGTTCACAACCGGTGGGGGACAATTTTTTTTTTCGAAACCAATTGTAAAATGTTACAATCATGGGAGTTTGAATTATTCTACGTATATTCTTATAGAAATATTTAATTTTCATACGACGCTGTACTCATATATATTTCAATGTGAAAATCTCCATAGAATAATTCTATAATTATAAGAATAACACTTCTTAAAATAATTCTAAAAAATACATGAAGTCCCAAAATAATTTTAAACATCATAAAACGATATTAAATAACAGTGAAGCAGTGTAAAAAATGGCAAAAGATAAGAAACGGAAAGATATCGTGTAAAATGCAGTTTAACGAAACGCATGAAATCGAGTGTTCCCGAAGCGTGTTGTATCAAACTGCGCGATACAAAGTGAGCGATTAATAAAGCCAGACAAGTGTAATCAACTGTCTGGATCACAAAGTTGAAAACTCTTACCTTCAGCATGCGATTAAACGCAATAGTATACACGGTCACGAGTTAGGAGTGTGCACGGAGAACATCGAGGAGGAGCCGGGCCGCCTCGTATGACGTAAACGTTATACGACCGACTCTCATATAAACTGCAGCCGTGTAGAGTACGCGTGGTGTAGTTGTCACGGCATATACACTGCAGCGCGATATAGTTACCCGCGTAGTTACAACCGGGGATTATCATTCCCGTGGCACGTAATTGCTTCTCAGCCGTGTACGGTTGCACGCGCAGGCCTAACCTATGTTCCGTGTGCGCAACATTGGCGTAACTTCGATCTTTCGCTGGGGTAGTACACGAATTTTGGGAATTGCGAATTTATGAGGATCTGCGGATTTATGTGGGGATTTGTGGATTTACTGTTACTGAAATTGGGGATTTGGACGGTTTTAAGGAAATTTGGAATTTGGTGGTTGTGAAATTTGAGGAATTTTTGGGTTGGAAATTTGGGAATTGGGGACTTAGGAATTTGGGAGGTACGGAATTTAGGAATTTGGAAATTTGGAGTTTAGGAAATTGGAAAGTTGGAAATTGGGGATTTGGGAATTGAGGATTTTGGGATTTGGAAATTTGCAAATTGGGGATGTAGAACTTGGGGATTTGGAAATTGGGAATTTGAGAATTTGGGGATTTGGAAATTGGGAATTTGAAAATTTGGGGATTTGGAAATTGGGAATTTGAGAATTTGGGGATTTTAGAATTTGGGAATTTTGGAATTTGGAAATTTGCAAATTGGGGATTTAGGAATTTGGGAGGTACGGAATTTAGGTATTTCGAAATTTGGAGTTTAGGAAGTTGGAAAGTTGGAAATTGGGGATTTGGGAATTGAGGATTTTGGGATTTGGAAATTTGCAAATTGGGGATATGGAATTTGAACCAAATATAATAATAGTGCGATTCCTACCAAGTTACGCCAGTGGTGTGCATGTGCATCATGTTTCTATACTCCCATATGCATGCATGAAGATCTTAGTGTATTGTGTACACGTGTCGTCAAAGAAGCACAACGATACAGTTAAGTCCTTAGTAGCAACGTTGTAGAGGATGTTTCTAAAGGAGACTCTCAGTTGCCTCCAGGACGAACGAAATTGGTGGATAGTTTCAGAAGGAGTAGATCCTGTCCTCGACGTAGTTCGACGATGTTCGATAACGTTGATCGACTTGCGATCGAGTGCGGATACTTCGTCGAGTACGATCTGATATTCGAGGAGTTGGATATCGATTAGGGTGTACTGCAAATAGCTGCTTTATTAAATTTTCGATTTAAGTGTTTCGCGTGTGGGTAAACTGGGATAAATATAAAGTAGACTGTGAACTGAAATGTAGACTTTAAACTGTGTGAAATATGTATACTTTATTTTGTATATTACTTTGTTCTTGTATTATTGCATATACTTTATTCATATATCGTAACACATAATAATATCGTAACAGTCAAAGTTTCATACGTGTTATCAAACAAGTAGCACAGTAAGATACAATGCATTTAAAGGTTTAAATACATTAACACGTGGTAGGTGACGTAAATGTCATGTAACAAAGTCATGAATACGTGACACAGACCGTCAAAGTGATACCAGATCCATTTCAAGGATCTATTTCCAGTAGTTATGTTCGTTATGGCAGTCAACGCGTTGAAGAATAACCATCGAGAAGTTAACAGGGAACAGGAAGATCGAGATTCGAGTTACCGTACTGACATTGAATATATTGCAATGTACAGGGTGTCCCACTGGGACATCTAAATCAGACACGTATAAGTCATGGACGACAGTCGAAATTACATGTAGAATGTCTCACAAAATTTAAATTGCAATATAAAATTCTTCAAAGTGGAAAAAATTTATTTGTAAGAAAATTTGTTCGTGACGAAGAAAATTATTGAGACAGTTATAATTTTGTGTTTGATATATTTATGTCTGAGAGTAATGGGGAAGAAATCAGCGAAGAAAATTACTGAGATAATTAATATAGTATGTTGTAAATGATATATTTACAATGTCTGAGCGTAATGGGACAGGAATCATCAGGGAAGAAAATTACTGAGATAATTAATATACTGTGTTGTAAACGTCTGATTTATATTTTCAATGTCTGAGTGGAATGGAGGAGGAGTCATCAGGGAAGAAAATTACTGAGACAATTAATATACTCCACTGTAAACATTTAATACATATTTACAATGTCTGAGTGTAATGGAGGAGTAATCATCAGCGAAGAAAATTACTGAGACAATTAATATACCCTATTGTAAACATTGAATACATATTTACAATGTCTGAGTGTAATGGAAGAGTAATCATCAGCAAAGATAATTACAGAGACAATTAATATACTTCACCATAAACATTTAATACATATTCACAATGTCTGCGTGTAATGCAAAAGTAATCATCAACGAAGAAAATTGTGCATCCCGAAAGTGCGAACATGTCGATAAAACAAACGTGTCAACGAGTCGACGTACTTAGACGTTTCAGTATTTTCAATTGAACTCCGCTTGCGTTCGTCAACGTTCGTAAACATCGATAACCTTCTTGACTTCGTTTACTACAAGTAAGCTTGACTCAATAAATAATCAAATTAACGCGGTCATTCCGTCGTTTTTGCACCGTTTTTAGTAGCCCCCGAATTTTTTCGTCGCAAGGTCAATACGGAGGTTCTGTTACGGTAGGTCACCGGAGTTCACTTCGATTTTAATTACAATTTCGATTAGAAAAGATGCATGGGCCCCGCGTAAACATGCAGACGTTCTCTAATCTGGTGATAACGCTCTAATCAATTTTGAGCGTACACAACGCGAATCGCTGGTGACGCATATTTCTGTGAACTGCGGTACTGCTTTAGTTTACTATATTAGCAAATAAAAGTGGCGATATCGAGTGGTCGGGAGGTGTGAGATGGGGGAATGTGGAAATGGAGAATGTGGGATTCTGAAATGTGAAGTTGGGGAATATAGGATACGGTAATGTGGAATTGGGGAATGTGAAATAGGGGAATGAGGAATTGGGGAATATGAAATTGGGGAATGTGGAATTCGCGAATGTGAGATTGGGGAATGTGGAATTGGGGAATATGGAATTGGGAAATGTGAGATTGGGAAGTGTGGAATTGAGGAATGTGGGAAATCGGAAATCTAATGATTTGCGAATGTGGTATTTTAGGAATGTGACGATATGCAAATATGTTATTTCGCAAACGTGATTCTAGGAATATGCATTCTATGAACATAAAACTTGAGAATATTCACAAAAGCTGTGTTTATCATTGCAACATAAAATACAACGAATCGTTAATATACTCAACGTTATAATTAACTTCAAACTGTTCGTTATATGGCCAAAATCGGTACCGAATGTTTTACTGAAAAGAAGTGGCGATAAAAGATCGCTGCATGGTTGCGTGAAAACGAGCGTAACGAAAGGGAGCAAATAAAAGTGGCGATATCGATTGGTCAGGAGCGTTTCGGGCGGGTCTGGGCAATTGAATGCCCCGCGGCCTTTTCGCGCGGCGACCAAACGGCCAGATAGAAATCTACCTGACCCAGGAAGGTTCGCGGTAACACGAGCCACGAGAGATCGTTAACGTGGCTCGCCCTTGCCATCCTGCTAAGTAACGACGTCGTATCTTCGGTGGAAGGTGTGTGCTATACCGAGCTTGGGCTATGTGTGTACACACATCGCGGACGTGTGTGTCGTGTACATGGCCGATTGCGCATGAAACCATTCACGCGAGGGAAGCAATCCGGTCTTGCGGCAACGTTAAATCGTACACGCGCCGACGATGTCACGGATAACGGGCCACGATAATTTTCCATTGAAAATGGAATCCTTGGGAAAAGAGTATCTATTGTCGTTGGTAAACGCGGCAGGAAGAATATGTGGACACGTTAACACTGGATTTACGGAACCTGGCGAAATGACGGATCTCAGATTTCTCATTTTGAATTACGGTTATTAGCTTTCAGTATTACGAGTAAGCTTTTAATGATAAAGATGATAAGAGTAATGATCTAAATGAGATTGAAAATTGTTAACTTCCTAGATTTTCCATTTTGAAATATGAAATCTTGAAATTTGTGATACTGAAAGTTTGTATCCTCGATGATCTTTACAATCATGTGTTAATAACTCTATAATTTCATAATTATTAATTAACCATTAGTTACTAACAATTGATAATTTCTAAAATCCTAAGAGAAATAGAAATCTTCGCTAATACCCCCATTATAAAATTAAAACATGTGACAATTCGTATTTTTAAAGATTACTAAATAAAAATATTTCTATGTTAAATACCTGTCCCATAAAATCCTGAACCCGTCAAGAATTGAGTGGGTTAAACGTGATTTAAAATCGTTAGGTATTTAAATTCAGCTTAATAAAGTTAATTGATGCTGATGTTTGCAGACGATCGTCGACAAATGTTTGCGCGAAAGCAGGTTATTGGAGCGAGTTTAGAGTGCACGCTCGTGCGAAATTTTATTTCACGCAGGCGTAACTTTGTTTCCTGGTCGGAAACGTTCACGTTTTTTCTTCTATTTTTTTTTTTTCGGAGCCGGTGAAAACCGTGCCACGATTCCCGCTGAATATCCAGCTAATTCGTATGTAAACTTACGGGAATCCATTTCCGCGGTATGTGTACAAGCCGAAAGCATGAGCGTTTAATTCGCGTTTCCACTCTCTTTCACCGAAAAGCAGTCCACTCATTATCGTTGTGCTAACGAAGACCCCGCAGAGCTTTAACTGTTTCTGCTTGAAAATCCTTACGCGCGCTAGATTAACTACCCTCATTGGCCAAAACACACGGAACATCCTGTTCACAGGTATTCGAAGTTAGATCGATCGAAGTAACGATAAACTAACCCGTACAAAAGAGAACTCGATGTAATATCTATCATATTACACTATTCTGACTTTGTACAGTAGTCATAAAAGCTACATCTAATATGGAAGAGTAAACGAGTATCAAGGTATTTAAAAACTAAAAATATTCCAAGTATCGAAATTTCGAAATCCTGAAATTTGAATCCTTGAATTTCGAATCCCTCAAAGTCTCGAAGTATATCTAAAATTGAAATATCCCAAAATGGAGGGGTCCGAGAGCTTCAAATACTCCAGAAACTATCCAATTTATTCGAAAAAGTTTCGTCTCCTAAATATCTCTTCAACCGAGCCATCCAAGGCTATTAGCAAGTGATCTTCGCAGAGTATAGTTGATGGCCGCTCTAAATATCTGGTTAATCGTGCACAGAAAGGAAGCTTCCAACTAGAACAGCAAGTTTCAGAGTCGTAAAATTCCTCGTAACGAGAGGGAAACGTCCGATGAGCAGGATTTCTCGCGCGATCACCCGACAATGGGAGCACGGAGTGTCGCTGCGTTCCGTAACGTTGACACGTTCCCCTTGAAGCTTCGTTAGCATAAATGCGCGCATAAATAGAAACTACGCAGAGTGACGCATGTGCAGGGTACTGCAGAGATATATGCGCCAAGTGCATCGCACACGAACGAATTTCCGAGAGGGAACGAGCGTTTGCGTGCACGCGTTTACGTCTACAGGTTGTTTCATGTCACCTGTACTACCTTTCTTACACGATTCTTTCCATTTTTAATTGAAAATACATTTCTGAACTCTTATAGACAGATATAATAACATAATAGTACTAATAAGAAAATACATTATTTAAATTTATTATTTATTTAAATTATTCGAATGTAAAGAATGTTCTTCAACGCTGACGTTTAGGACTTGCATTAAATAACAATGGATGTGAAGCGGGGATTACATAGAAACATGAAACTGATAATGTTACTTGAAAACATTGTATGCAGTACTTAATATTATCTTCAAGGAAAAGATTTAATTAGGTATTTAAATATAAGGTACAAATCAGTAGAATTTGAAAGTAAAAGAATCGATATAATCTATTTAAATAAGTACGTATGTAATTCATATTGAAATTGTTACCCGCGTGGACCTATGAGCGCATGCGCAGAGTATACGGAGCCTACGCCTGCGCAGGAGTGTGCATCCATTTGACAATTACACACGAAACAAATGAAAATAAAGATAAGAAAGATATAATCGAATACATTACACGTTATTATTAAATTACAAGTAAAAGTCTCACGTACAAGTGAGTTTTAGGATTATCATGTATATTAATTTGCTGAGTAATACAGTAACGAAGAGCGTAGAATGTATACTTGAAACAAGCTATAGCGAAGCGCAGTGGCGCGTAATGCAAACGCGACGACGATGCACTTAAATAGAACGGGAAAATTGTGCGCGAGCGTTCGAAACAACCGTGGTCGGGTTACCGTCCGGGCAAAAAACAGCTCTATAAAACTGGATCGAAGACGTGCTGGCTCGTTCAGGCACGATAACAATCTGCCGAGCGGCAACCTTCGCGTCAGGCAAAGAAGCGACCGAGCCTCAACGATAATTAATCGCTTGCATAATCAAGCTTTTACCTGGCCTCCTGTAAAAAACATCGGTTCGAATCGTTAACTCGTCGATGTACATTTCCGAACGTCGCTTTACACCGCTGTTCCATTTATTTTCCTTCGCGCCGATAAAACGTTTCTTAAAGCCCTTTTATTATATCAACTTACTGCACCGGGGCACCTAGATTTCATTGCTTTTAAGAAACACCCGCTCTAAAAATCGTTCGCCATTAAGTTTCTTCGGTAATGCGCTGCTAGCGATTGTGAAGGGTGCACGTGGAATTACGAATTATTACGATTGTTTCTTATGAACCGAAAGGGTATGCTCATAGCACCGCGGCGATACATAAGTAATACGGCGATAAAATCGCTAGGTCCGGCACTAGTGAGAATTGCTTCCTCATCCTTCGTAATAGAGAGATTGTTAAAGCCACGCTCGACGGAAAAAGAATTAAGAGACTTTACGTCGGTAATGGTGAAAATAATTCCCTTTTAACTGCAATTTAATTCTTGAACCGTGGTAATTGAATTATGATGCGGACTTTCAACATTTTTTGTTTAAATTCTCAAACGTTCGTCAAATTTCCAAATCCGTACATCTCACAATCCTTAGCCCATATATAGCCAAGTTCTTAAATTCCCTTAAAAACTTAGGGTATCGAACAGTGTACGTCGGTGAAGTAGCTAGTTTACTTTAGCTATTAGACACGGAGAAGAATCTTCTAACAACCTGTGTCAACAAAAATAATTGGTAGTTCTAATTGTTAAAGCAAACGGAAGATCTAGAGACCAAGTTGAGGATTGATACTCCAAACCAAAGATTAGTTTCGTTTGCTCGACGGGGTTAATTTTATTGGGCATCGTGAAGTCGTAAAGGGACATCGAGAAGACGGAAGCACGCGATAATAAGATCGTAAAAGAAGTATACCTTCGATGTAAAAACGGCTAAGTAAGGGTGTCAACAAGATTACTTAAGGAATCGCGGAGACGCTACCGAGACCGTGATAAATTGTTTAACTACTTGATTAATCATCGCTTTGATCGTTGTTAACTACATAATTTCCACAGGCATTCGATATCCATTTTCTTAACGACTATCTTACGCTTCTCATTAATAATCAATAAACCTGTACACGATTGCATAATCATTGAGCAGGAAGAATTGATCTTTGCTTTTCAGACTTCTAAATGAACATGCAACATATAATTATGTAACTACCGTATGATTGTAATACAAGGATAATCTTAGTTCGGTCTATATCATTACCTTTTTTCTGATGTTTCAATATGTTCTTGGTATCTACTTTTAAATATAGGTACTTTCGGTATTGGAAATGTAAGACATCTTCAATGTGTTTATTATGTACATCCGACAGCAAATATTGATTTCTCTGGTGAACGTCTAGAAATTTTTAATTTTACAAATTCAGGAACGTAGTAATGTGTGGACTGAGAAGTATAGGAATTTGGGAATCTGGGATTGGGAAATGTGGAATTGAGGAATGTTGGATTCGGCAATGTGGAATTGGGGAATGTGAAGTTGGGGAATGTGGAATTGGGGTAACGTAAAATTCGGGAATGTGAGGTTGGAGAATGTGAGATTGGGGAATGTGGAATTAGGGAATGTGGAGTTGGGGGAATATGGAATTGGGAGAATGTGGAATAGGGGAATGTGGAATAGGGGAATGTGGAATTGGAGAATGTAGAATTCGGGAATGTGAAGTTGGAGAATGTGAGATTGGGGAATGTGGAGTTGGGGAATATGGAATTGGGGAATGTGGAATTGGGAAATGTGGAATTCGGGAATGTGAGATTGGAGAATGTGGAATTGGGGAATGTGGAATTCTTAAATGTGAAGTTGGAAAATATTAGTTTTGGGAATATAAGCATTCGGAAATTTACTGATTTGGAAATATTGTATTTTACAAATATGATGATTTGGGAAAGTAGTTTTACTTTCAGAATCATGACGATTTTGGGAATACGTATTTCAAGAATACAACACTTGAGAAAGTTTACGAATGCATTCCTTATCATTGCAACACAAAATTTCAAAAAATCTCCGCTTAGAAGAAACCTTAAGCAACCCTCAATTAAATTTTTGACAAACTCGTTCACTGTCGCAGAGAAGCGTCCGAACTTCGACACGAAGAGGGAAGTAAAAAAAAAATAATAATAGCACGTCGGAGAACAATGTGTACGAACAACGCACTAGGTAGATCGTCGGATATGAAGCGGAACGGGAAACGTTGTAACACGTGGCGAGCTGTGAAGCAAGTAAGGAGGGAGGGAAAAAAAAATGAAGGTATAGGGGAAAAAGCGTCGCCACGTCATAACTCGTCGCAGCGACGACAGCCTGAAGATAAGGCGTCGCTCGAGTTAACAAAGGCTTCCGTTGTTACTATCTAGCGAGCTGTACAGCGTACAACGTCCGTTGCCTATTGTGCATCCTGCAATCGCATCCTGGGACTTTAAGCCTCTCCCCGTGGAACGGGATTCCTGCGCTCCAACTTTTTACCGAGATCTTTCTTACTCTCATTAATCGTTCTGCTGTTTACTTAAACGCTAACTGCCGCGTTAAATCAGCAGAAACGGTGATCAAGTAACTTTGCGTTTAGTGCATTTGATCCTGTGAAATGTTGGATTTTAAGAAAGATACATTAGACTTCAAGTATAATATTTTTATAGCATTCTATCACAATAGCACTTGTGGAATATTTGGAGGACATCTAAACCCTAATTGCAGGAATCAAAACGAATCAAACGGTCCAATATAGCAGCAGTTTCTATAAAAAGATTGTTTCGTAAGCTTCCTCAGAAGATAATTTCCGGTTGATTGCTCGGAAATAACGACGGTATCATTACAGTTCACTCGTTATCCTTTTCGTTATCCCCGCTGTTTACAGCGTTCAAACCGCTGCACCGCAGGGATTCGAAATTGCAAGAATTCCATGAGGATCCATAAATAAATTTCCCGTTTTTCAACGTCGAGTCAACAGGAAATAAAAATAAGACATCCAGCGTATTCGTCCGAGTGTCCGAGAATTTGTCAGGAATCACGCGCGAAATGTTTAACGATATCCAGCGGGGAAAGCAGGGCTAAAATGTTCTTCGATCCCGAAAATGGCGGCGAGGGGGATCGCACACGGGCAAACAGGGGTTTGAATGGATCTCGACGCGAATGGGGGTGTGACGCGGACGGCAGAAATTGAAACGTCGCGCGGAAATTGAACGAGTACGAACGAAACCTTTTCTACCGCTCAGCTTCGCGTTTTCATGCTTCCCCGGGACGCGGAAATGTGAACACGAATTCATCCTGCGAGCAGATTTTTCGTTTTCCGCGACACGCAATGCCTAACATTTATAGTTTAGATGCTCTCTGCGGTGTAGTTTTTCGGTTCTTTAACCCCATATGACACACTTTCGCATGAAACCGTTCATATATGCGTATTGTAATTTTTATATACTTGCAGATATTTAGAAGGTTAATATTTTATTATTCATCTGTGTATTTTATCTACCTATTTCTCTATTCATCCGTAATCACATTATGAAGAGGTGCACATTGCACTACCAGTGCAATATTAAATTAATATAAAAAAGTCTATACTGCAAAAAATAAATGCAGACACTTGCAAAGATAAATAAGATGCGATGAATCGAATAGTTAAAAAATTTCACAACAATACAACTGTCCTTATTAATATAATACAGCGTACTTCGCTTCAGGCAACGATCTATCTGCGAAATGATCATTGAGAAACTCGATAACCGTCTAATAGGTGCTTCAACAACTTATCATCTCCAATGACTTTCTCAGCAGTTTCGCGTTACATAATGATTAGTTTCTGCTTCCTTAAGTACACTTCTCACACCTTCATCCGGACGATAAAGATCATATCAGCAACCATTCTGATCTCATGAATATCGCACATCGGACGTCTCGAACCGCTCTCGAACAGGTTGCACCGTGATGATCAGCATTGGCGTAAGGAGATACGGATCGGGGTGTAGACGACCCTTTTGGAAATACTGCCTGACCATTTTAAATGTGGGGTATCACGCGTGGCCATGTTACAGGTGGTTATATTTGAGAATTTATAGATTTAGGGATTTGGAGATTTGGACTTCTAGAAATTTGACTGGTTGGTAATTGGGTATTCATTTAAGGAGATATAATGCTCCGCGATCTACTGTCATACACTCAATATACCACTAAAAATTGACAAAGACAATCTATCATGACCATCAGCATATGGCGATATAACGCACGGTTCTCACCCCTTTATATAATAATTGTCATTACGCCAATGAAGATCGGTGCAAAACTCGATCGAGGAACGGTGAAAGGAGCCGTCGATCGACGAAATCGCGTGTGAAACGTTGGACGTTAATGAGAGGACGTCGAGATCGAGCGAGTGTGTCGCAAGTGGCAAACTGTTGCAGAATCGAGGACGAAGGGGTTCGATAGCCGTGGAGGGAACGTGAAACCATCCGTGCCACGTTAACGACGAGCATTATATTCAAACGAGCTCCTCCCGTCGGTTAACTCTCCTAGCTGAGGCCAGTGATCCGGCTCCGACCACGAGCCTACGGGTTCGAAAAGGGACGGAGGATGAAAGGAGAATCGACGGAAGAAGGAAGGAAGCGAACAGGATCGACGAACGAGAAAGACCGTCCCGGAGAGAAACACAGCCGTCCAGAAGGAACCGGATAGAAGGAAATCGAACACGGTTCTTGAGAGAAAGGTTGCGATTTCTGTGTACGCGCCATAAAAGTGAAATCTACTTATTCCGGACCTTCTACAGAACTATTGCAAATCTCCCACCTTCTAAACTTGTAATAATTCTACAAAAAGTCAGCCATGTATCTCGTAGATGCACACGCGACTGAGAATACAAAAATAGGAAAATTCCTGAATTCATTCAAAGGAAGCTTACATTGTATCAGAGTGTGCAAACGCGTGCCGAGTGAAAAAGAGAGAGAAACTGTGGGAACTGGAGGATAACCGGGAACTCTGGCTCCTCGCTTTCCGGGAAACGCAGCGGCGCTTAATTGGTTTCTGCTCTCAAGGCTCGCTAGTCGAATGCGCTTCCTACCAGAAACACCTCGATAGAAATCTCGTTGGGTGCGGCACGAAAGCTTTACAACAACCGATCTTTGTCCGCGAAACCTTAACACCTTACTCCGAGACGGTTTGTTTCATCCATTTCTTTTCTTTGCTTTCATCCCGTGGATTGCAAAACTTCCGAGGTTATTAGTACGCCACATTTATCATCCGACTGCGTGCGTTCATGCATTCGTGATTGGACTATGTTTATGCATTTATAATTGTACCGCGTGTGTTTATGCATTTATGATTGGACTTCGCGTGTTTATGCATCTACCTCGAAATCCTTAGATCGGTTTATGTATGTTCGGAAGATTATACTGTATCATCATTTATGGTTTGTTCATGACACATCGGGGTCTACAAGTTATACAAGTTATACTACAATTATTCTACAAGTTATACAAAAATATTGTATATGTACAAGGTATAATATACAAGATCTTGAAAGTTCGACACTGATCGTTAGAAACGATAGGAGGTAAAATGATTAGTCTAAGTGACGTAAACTGCAACCGATTGACGATCGTTTCGGTGCAGCTGCAAACACCATAATCGGTGCATCGGCTTTCGTGCGTTGCACCTGCGTGTTGCACTAGAGCAGAGCAGCATGCTTTCTTAGTGGGTCGCCGTTCTACGATCGATATGTTCACCTTGTTCAGACGCTCGATTCGCCCCAGTGACCTAGCGTCGTTTGCCAAGTAGGAGGATGCACTTGCTCTGGAAACCGTGCGCGTCGTTTCTCGGTTCGCTTTCCCGCCAATCGATTAGGCATGCATCGATCGCGACTAACGCGATGCTAATCTTTCGAGTGCGCTTGTTCCACCATAGGTAAGAAATTCTTTATTTCCCTTTTCCAACAAACTTGCGTTCTTCAAAGAATTTTTCTTATTGTACACTTATCGCAATTTTTCATATCGAACTCCTACTGTAATTTTCATATCGAACTTTTATCGTAATTTTCACTAAACCATGGCTACAGCTTGTATTATCGTGATTACATTATAATTATGGTGTGTATTATATTGTTACTGTTGAAGCACGTTTCACAGTGAATGCGTTATAGATTGAATCGTACCTTAGCTCAAATTATAGTTAGACTTATAACTACAAATTGATGAATGTTAAATATTCGAGTAAATTTTGTCACACGTGAGCAGCAAGTGCGTCACTAAACAGACTTGTCAAAGATGACAAAGAGTTAAAGAACTCAAAGGAATAAAATGAAATCAGAACTGTCGTACTTGTTGTGTCACAGTAGATTTTCTCGAAGACAAAGCCTCGTATGACAAAATTTTATTTGATATTTTCCACTTATTTTTGCATGTAGAATGTTCCTCTTTCCGGTTGTACCATCAATTGATGAATACCCTGTATATAATATTTACTTATAAAGTTGAGGATGGAAGAGAATCTTTGGAGAGCCACATGAAAATACTTGGAGAGCCGTATAAAATATCTTTGAGGTCCAGAATCAGTATGTTTGATGGACCGAATGAAAAAGTTTGGAGACCCAGATCAAAATTGTTGAAAACCTTTGAAAATCTTTGACTCGAATGAAAATGATTGGAGAGCCAAATGTTTGGAAAGCCATATCCGAATGGCCGTAGTATATAATGTACGATCACTCGTCGGTTATAATGTGAGAAAGAGTAAACCGTAACCAGAGCGACTTGGTAGTCCGCAATGCGGAAACGTGCATTGTCCGTTCGCATTCTTGACCGCAGTCGGCAGGCGTTGTCAAAGCGGTTAACGAGCGATGTAGATCCGTCGGAATGATCGTCGCGAATAACGTGATCCGGGGGTCGCGTCATCGTGGAAATAGTCCGGTTACTTGCGGAGAAGTTGGCGGGCGCGATCGGGCACGAGAGCAAGAGACCGGGCGTCCGAGAACAACGTCCACTTCCGGGACGCGACGCTTCGTCGTGTAGCTGCGGTCTACCGCGAGACACGGCACCACCCCCGGAACGGTTACATTGTAATTTGGTACCGGTTTATACGGCTCGATTACCAGCGCCGGACTATCCTAGCCTCGTTTGTACGGACGAGCGAAGTGGCCGATCGAGCGAGCTCTAATGGCCAACTGTTCCACCGTGAACGGAACTCGGTACGGCCAGTCTGTTTGCGAATACGGTGTAATTGCGGATAATAAGAGAACAGCCGGCTACGAGCGTTTCCACCGATTCTCTGCTAACAGTGAATTGTTTTCGGAGCGTCGGTTCACAGATTTTCTGAATGGTGCTGCCGGATTCGAGTACAGTCTCGATGTATGACTTCGGTTGCGGCTTTTGGGATACTTGGAGGCTTGATATGTGCCACATATGGGATACAGATATAGTCTGGGTATATAGCAGGGGGTTGTGGAATGCAATCACGAGGAGTCTCGATATATGGCACTGTAAGATACAATCGTAATCTTAATATATTGTAAGCAGCTGTGGGTTACAAGCACAGAGAGCTCTTGATATATGACACTGGTTGAGGTTTTAGAGTACGAGTACTGCGGAGTCTTGATATGTGGTACTGAACGAAGATATAGAATACAAATACAGTCTCGATGCATAGCACTGAAGGGGTCTGAGGAACAGAAACACAATGGAGTTTCGATATATGGAATTGAATGGGTCTGTGGGATATAATCGCAGTCTCGATATACGATGCTGAATATTGAAAATTATGTACATATACATTATGTGAACTTGTGTATTTGAAATGTCAAATTCATTTTGAAAAGGAACCGCGTAAATATAAACTATTTAACGTCATTTCGTGACGGAGGAAATTTTCAAGGTTTAATGGCATCCCATGTAGTAATGGGTAACGCGTTAATAGAGAGCTAGCAAGTTACGTCGTTAAAAGGGAATTAAAATCACCGTCAGAAGGTATGGTCGTTGGAGGGTGTATTTTCACGGAAGGTTTCGCGAAACGGTGGTAAAGTTTGATTAGGAGCAGCGGCAAGAGTTAACGCGACATCGATCGCAGGTTACCGTGGCTCGTTCCGGTTCCCCTCGATCCCCCTTTGGAACTCGGTTCTCCAGGGTGCGCTATAAACGGAGCCAACCGTTCGAGCCCCGTGGAGAAGTTCAGCCGGTTTACCTGCATTATTGAATACTCTTTGCCACGGTTATCCACGGATAATTTGTGCCCTGCAAGATTACACGTGAATATTGAAACGCCAGTTATCGTGGTTTTCTCGTTCGTGTTGTTAGTCACGATGCCATCGTTCTCAAATTAAACTTCAACCTGTGTTCTACTCGTACAACTTTTGTTTAATATCCAACCTGATACGTGCAACTCGAGTGCTCGCCGGAGAACTTGCGGGGATTCAAAGTGGGAACATTTTCAATTTACAGATTTTCGAACTTTTACAGTTGGGCAAATACATCAGAATTTTAATGTAGAAATTTCACACTTAATGATTTGTAATTTCAAAGTTTTCAAATTCCTAGGAGATCCTCACATTTCACAGTTACCCAGCTTCTCACATTACCAAGTCTTCAAACTCCATTTTGTACCTTTAATAATTTACTTAGCCATTTGAAAATTCCGAATCTCCACAATAATATAAACCATAGCCACGTTCATTTAAATTAGCATAAATGAAGGTAGTTGTGCAATTTAATTAATTTCATGATGAACTGCTAACATCCTTAAACGAAGTTCGATGCTGAACGACCGAATGTAATTAAAGGTAACAGATACCGAAATAACGAGATCTCCGTCGGGTATCGTTTGTTCAACATTTTCTGACTTCGCGATGTAAATCAGCACCGTGTTGTCGATTTCCATGTAATTCGGTGAAATCACGTTGGGTTTCATAAGGACGTGCCTTGACCAGCCGCGTAGCCGTGCAATTATAGGGAGGCGAATAACGCGAAATTATAGGGGATCCTCGATCCGTACGGGTAAAATGAGGGATTTATGAAATTACCGTTTCCATCGGATTCTTTAGGGCCACCCACTTAAAACTTTGTATCGTATGAAATCGTTTTCTAAACCGATCGGAACGACACACACGCTTCCTCTTATTTATCCTGTTTCGTTAAAACTTGAACGATCGTTAAATTTAACGAGCCATTTTCCACGAGACGACCTGATCGGTTCTCGGTCGAGAACAAAACCGGATTTCTATAAAAATCCTCGATTGATCATAACTGCTCTTAGAGGTTACGTAAGCGGGTATCGTTTCTAGGTTTCTCAGCTTTGTTGCTTCGAAACGGATAAAACCGCTGTTGCGCGATTTATGTCCCGTGAATTTCCTTCGAGATCTTTCCGTACTTCATTTTTCTCTAACGATTCTGAATTTATGTCCGTAACGGGAGGAGCGCGCGATCTTCGACGCATGGATTTCGTCCAAACTTTCCTCCGTTATAGGACACCGCGGAAATGATAACTGCACGGAATGATGGCGAGCACTTTGTCGAAATAATGGAAAAACACGAGTTCGATATTTCATGGTGTCACTGTAGAGTACCGGATAAGCTGACTGATCTAAATCAACCGTTTATTGTGGGTTTATGCGCTTATAATGCTCGTCTAACTGCTAACGCAGCAAGCGGTAAAGAAAGTGATAAAGAGAACTCGGAAATCTGAAACTTTCAAGATTGGAAAATTAGAAAATTTGGTAACTAGAATAGGGAAAATTTCGAAACTTGTGAATTTGGGAAGTTAGGAATTGGAGAAGTTTACAATTACAGATTTCGAGATTTGAAGATTTTGGGACTTTTAGGATTTGAAGAAGATCTAGGGGATTTTGAGGTTTGGGGAATTTTTACCAAACGATGTATATTATTATGAAACGATATAAAATTTTATTGACCTATACGTTACGCGTCATAATTAAGGAAGCGATAGAAACGAACGTACGATGACTCTTGTATCAAGATTATTTCGAACAGAGGGAGAAAGGTGGAAGAGTGCGGCGATAAAAATTGAATTTCATCGACGAAGCGATCGATGGGCAGCATCGATAACGCGACGAAACGCGGAGAAGTTGAATTTTCGCGATCGATCGCGAGCCTGTAGGTACGCCTCTTAATTGACTTTCGTCCGAAAGCGAATTGCGGTCATCGGGCAATGACGCAGCCTTACGCGATAAATTAATAAACGAGAACAGTTTTCCGGCTACCGCTTCGTGGAAAACGCGGTCCGCGTGCTAATGGAGTGCACTGGATCGAGCCATCACCGATTTTCTGTTTGCCTCCCACTGTTCTCCGCATCGTACAATTTCGAGAGCAATGAACGCACGATCTTCGGCACCGCTAATTTACACCGAATTCTCGACAACAGATTAATTACACGATCATAAGTCATACGGTTACAAGTTAAGTCATGATTGCTTAACTCAAAGAGTGTACTGAAATCTTATTATTTGTGTATGTACATACATTTAACAATATACATATACAATATAATTCTCATAAACAAAGAAATCCCTGTGATAATTAAATTAGTACGCTTAAATTCATGCAATAATTAGACACCTAAATTGAACAATTTTACATCTAACTTGATTAAATAATTATACACCTCAGTTCACTAAATAATTAGCTACATTAAATACATTAATTAATCAGCAAGCCATAGGTATCCAAGAACTAAACACATAAAGAGTTTCAACCTATAAATGAAAATTAACGAACAGAGCAAGACATTTAAAATTCGATGATAAAAACTCCGAGCGATAAATTTGCACGGAAGCAAATTGATGTATGGAAACAAAAGAGAATAATGAAGAATATCGAATCGCAACGTCGGGTTTTAGGTTCCATTTTGTTTTCTTTCGTAACGCGTCGGGAGGAGAGGTAGCAGTGTTAGATTGTACAATATTGATAAGCGAACGATACGCTTCGAACGCGCGGGGTTGCTGATAATTAAAAGCGCTTTAATTAACAACGAACGCGGCCGATCGAAGGGCAAGCTGCCTTCTGGAGACGAGCCAATTCATCGGGAATTCCATATTCATCGCGCGCTCCATTAAGCCGCTACTCTCGTGCCATCGGCCACGGCCAATTCCAGCCGCAAACTTTGAAAAGCTGACGCTTCGTGCCATGCCAGATCGTCCCATTTATTTCAATGCCAGCACGGATTATCGATGTTCGATTCGCAGCCTCCCGATCGATAATGTTTACGCGCGAAATATTTACGGTCATCCTGTCGCTCCTTTTAAACGCTCGGGATGTCTTGATATGTACCTTCTCTCACTCGTATCTTATTATTTCTCGTCACTGTTCTGACTTTCTTTTATTTTTCAATTTCATTCTTAATGGTAATCTTCTACTGTTCATTACTATTTTTTGTGATATCTTGTTATTCTTTTTATTGCTTTGTTATGTATTATTTTTTGGGGTTGTTTGTAATTTTTGTTGGACCTTATTATGTTATTATTTTTTGGATTTTATATTTTGTAAGATTATGTGATATCTTGTTATTCTTTTTTTATTATCATGTTATGTACTATTTTTTGGTATGCTTTCTAATTTCTTATTGGACGTCATCATTATATCTTGTGACTTATTATTATGTCATGTTATTTTTACATCATTATATCATATGTTATTTTTTTTGTATTTTATGTTTTGTAACATATAGGGATTATATCATGTTGTTATTACATTGTCACCAAACTACCAACAGGGTAGGGAAAAATCCCCTAATTTCGAAATGAACGCAAACGAATTTTCGCAGAGGAAAACAAAGGATTTTCTGGATAATTCGATCGCGGTAGGTGAAACAACAAGTAAAAAAAAAAGGGGGGAAATTTTCATCGGTATCACATCGGCGCGGTACACCGAACGTTTTATTTTGTCAAATTTACGATCGTGTGCGTATCGCCACCTGTGGAACGCCTCGTGCTTCAAACGCTCGTCCCGTTTATTTCCTTTCTCCGCTGCAAAAATTTACGAGCTCGACCGTTTGCAGCAAATAATTACGCGCGTCTCTTTGTTTTTCGTCGGTCGTCTTCGTTTTTTGCGTTGCTTGCTGGCCGCGCTTCTTTTCATCGTCGCTGCGAACGCTTTTACTTGTGATTTTACGACTAATCGATGAAGCACGCGGTAAAACGAAGCAGAAAAGAAGATAATGGAGAAAGGAGCAGTTTAAATGCATTCAGGATCGTCGATGTTTTTCTTTCTTGTAGTTGTACGCTTTTTATTTGTTGGTAACGTTTTCCATTCACAGATATTGCTAACGTAATATGTTGATGCTGTTGATAATTTAATTGCAGTAATATTTTTAGTGTGATATGCTGGTAGTGTTGATAATTTGCCTACGCTAATATTGTTCATATAATATGTTGACAATATTAATAATTTAACTGTAATAATACTGTTAATGTATTATATTAACATTGTAGTTAATTTAATTTTGTTAATGTAACATGTTGACAGTACTAATAATTTGACTACACTAATATTTCCTAATGTAACATGTTAACACTGTCCATAATTTAACTACGATTTGGTGCTTCGAGTGTGAAGATATAAAAATTGACTAGATTAACAAGAATATTCGTAAGGTGTACGTAATTAAATGGAAAAGAAAAGGAGCGTTCACCACTGGACGATTAATTTCCGGAGTGTAAAAGGTTGGTGTCGTCACGGGAGATAAATCTGACGGGACAGAAATCTCGGCCGTGCGAAATGAATTTATACTTGCCGCGGAGTTGCCGAGGCGAGGCAAACACCCCATAAATTCGCTAGGCAATAAAAGTTGTACGCGAATCTGTCGGTGAGAGGTACAAACGGGCTCCCTGTCAGCTTCCGCGAGTCGGCAAGGATGAACTTGTCGCAGGATCCTTCTTCTTTTCCCCTAACTGACGAAAAGTCGAACGTCGTTGCCGGATTTCGACGGTGAAAGTTCGTCCGTCAAACTGCGCTGCGAGTAGCGCGGGACGTCCCGAACATTTCGAAATATTCACCACTTAAACTGAATTCTTTGGAAATTGCCAACATCTTATTTGGAAAATTTGGAATTTCGAGATTTTGGTTATTTGGGAACTGGGTGAACTCATTAGTAACTCATTAGGAGTGTAGGAATGTGGAAATGTGAGAATGTGGAAATGTGAGAATGTGGAAATGTGAGAATGTGGAAATGTTGGAATGTGGCAAATTTCAAATCTCCCGAATTAAAAAATTTGAAAATACAGAAATATCGAATTTAAAAGTATCCCAACTCCCTAATTTTCTTCTATCACAAATTCTTACACTTGATAATATTAATTCTCTTAATTTTCCAAATTCCAATATTTAGAAACCTAATACATTTTAAACGTTCCATTAACAATATACTTTTACACTATTTCTTCCATATAATATTTTCGTAATCTCCACCCTGGTTTATGGCACAGTTTTATTCGTCGAGGATTAGTAATAAGTAACGAGTGGTCGAGTGAAAATTCGCGATTAAGAGAATGAAGGAGGGAATCGAGTTTTCATTTTCTAGTTCAAACATTTTTCCTGGTAGTCGTGCACGAGATTCGTGAAATTCACGCGTTCGGTTAATTTCGCTGAGTAAACGGGTGTAATTACAGATTTCGAATGAAACGAGAAACGTAGTTTGAAAAATCGAACGGGGCAAACTTTCGTCTCTGTAAACGTTGTTGCTACATTTACTGTGAAATGAAAGAGAAGTTATTTCTCTGTTTTTTCGGTCTGGATTCAAATGTTCATTAGATTTTATTAGATTCAAATATTTCTTACTGTTGTTATCTATACAAACATTAAGTACAAGTAAAACAAATAACGATAATGAATAAATTTCTGTATTCCGAAATTACCAAATTTCTATATTTCTGAATTCCAACATTCCAGAATTCCTAAATCTCCGAATGCCAAAATTCCCCAATTCCTAAATAACCGAATTCCTAATTTTCCAAATTTCTAAATTACCCAATTCCTAAATTTCGCAATTCCTAAATTCCCCAATTCCAAAATTTCCCAATTCCAAAATTCCCCAATTCCAACATCCCTGAATTGTCAAATTCTTAAATTAGCACATCCCCAAATTTCCAACCTAAAAATATCTAAAATCAACGTATAAATTGAGCAGCGTTGTACGGATAATTTGCATTGTGCAATCGAATCTGATGCGTGGTGCATTAATTGGTGGTAAGGGAAGCACTTAATGAGCCAAGAAGGGTCGATGTTTCCGCGCGTTTCGAAGCGGATGTCGGACGTTTGGCCCGATCTCAATTTCGGGAAATTTCAGTCGAAGCAAACAGGAAGCGTTTGTAAACGGGGCTGGTTCGTTCGCAGATGCAACGAAGGTCGAAGCTAATTGGTCCTCAACCTTGCCGTGTTTGCAGTTTGCTTGGGTTTCTGGGACACCGACCATGATGGAAAACCGTACAGATCGAATTAAGCTCGAAATCGCATCTAACCATTACTCCAGGCTCGCGCCAGCGATACTCCAGTCAATTTAACTTATTTATAGTCTGTTTCGTTCTGTTAGAAACTATGTATCTACGATTTTCGCTCGAATCAAAGCTTCTCAAACTTTTCACGCTCTCGTTACTCTTTTGGTGCTATCACTTTGCTTGATCTTTGGCTATTTTTTATCGATAAACACAAATTTATGCAATTATATTAAGTATAGGTATATTAAGCTGTAACTAATTCAGATGCAACAAGCAAAAATCACATTCGCAGCATGATCGCTATCATTTCAACTTTCCTTATTTGTCTTAACATTGCAGCAATATTTAGTTAGCTCTGACTGACGCACCTGCCGAAAAAATAGTAGGTCAAGGGGTTAAGAACATATCGTTATGCTGAAGCGTTTCATGACAACCAAATTTGGAACTCTTCCAACAAGATGATGCATCGGCACACAGTTCACGGTCATAAAATATTGAGAAAATATGGCCATAAATTCAATGGCATCTCAATATCAATGTACTGAATTCAAGTACTGAACTTGAAGTACTAAATCGAAGTATTAGACCTAAAATTAAGTGCTGAAAATGTGAGAAGTGTCCTATACTTGAACCAGTGAGTGCGTCACATGCATAATTGGTCAGCGTAGTGCTAACTGTGAAGTACCAACTTCAAGTACTAATAATAAATTAATGTACTAAACTTGGAATACTAGATGCGAATACTAAACTTGAAGTACTAAATCCAAATAACAAACTTGAAGTACCAAATCCAACTATTAGTCCTAAAACCAAGTATTGAAAATGTGAGAATAGTGTTCCATACTTGACCCAGCGAACGCGTCACGTGCACGGTTAATCAGTATAGCGCAAAGGGTTAATCTGTACCGAAGACTAGCATAAAAAGGAGACGGCGATAAAAAGAAAAGATCGAAACAAGGTAATCGCGTGGGTATTCGAAGATTCATGATCTTGGAGTGCGGAGTAACTCGTTTGGTTCGCCATACGTGGATTTCTGTCCGGTTACAAGTTGCCGTACAAATCGGATCTCCAAGGATCTTCATTTTACGCGCGGATACGAGACACGTAGCCGATTAACTCGATACAGCCGTTTCTAAAGAGTTGCTCTCGTGGAGGGTCGCTCGTAAAAGTTTGTCGACGGCCGAGAGTGCGCCACGGGTATTTGCAATATCCCGTGTGTAGGACGTGTCATCCGTGTCGGCGTCAAAGTGGCTTCATCGATCTTACACAACCCTCTTACCACCTCCTCGAGACCCTGAACGAGCTGCTTATAAAAGCCGTCTTCTCCTCTCTGTGTCTTCTTATTTGCCGAGCCGAGTCACCGATTGATCGGCTAATCTCTTCTAGCGAATTCTACAAACTTCTTTCGGCTGTCGGAATGTTGGAAAATAATCGAGCTTGGAATTTACGCGAAATTTTTCATCTCTAATGGAATTCGCGGATAAATCTTTCTCCTCCTTTCTTGATCTTTTACCTTCTTTTATTGTGTCTGATTTTCATTTCATCGACTTCAATATTTCGCCATTTTGCTGATGCGCTACCGTTTTATCTTATTCTACTATTTTTACGGATTTGCTGTTTCATTATTTCGCTGTTCTAAGGTTCTACAGTTCTATTTTATTGTTCTATTTTTACGGTTTTGCTATTTTATTATTTTTCCGTTCTGTTGTTGGTTCTTAACATTGTGTTGTTGCACTAGAATGGCATCAAATCTACCTGACAATTATACTATTAATAGTATGGCACCGACTCTGACACCAATTCTACTGTACAACTACATCATTATACTATTGTTTCATTATTCTATTATCTTACCACGATACCATGTCACTAATTCTACTGTACAGCTATATTATTATACCGCCATTTTACTATTCTACCATTTCGCCACGATACCATGTCACTAATTCTTCTGTGCAACAATACTACTATACTACTTATTCATTGTACAGTCACATTATACAATTTACCATGTACTTTCAGCATTAAGACCTAAAAATAAATTCGTTCATTAAACTTCATGCATTCATGAGTACCAATTATAATCTGAACAAGTACAACTTATGTGCATGTAACACTATCAAAAAATAAGATCAGAAACACTATACAGCACGTGACACTATTTCCCTGAAGACATCAAATGGAAAAGTTTAATTTGAAAAATGTAGCGATCATTCGTCTAATTGCAATTACAACGTGTGCTACCGTACAAGGCCATTTTGATCGTGACAGTCAGCGCGTTAATTAGAGCCGCGTTTAAAAATATATAAACGCGCGATAGGCGAACGCAATAAACAGCGGGAGCGTCTCTAACGTCAAAAATCCACGATGCGAAACGTATACGTCGTTTTACGGTGACGGGTATCGATAGCGTGGCAAGCCGCGTTAAATTACACCTGTCTCTCTGTGACGACGTAATAAGCCGTCAACGCTCGTCTCCGGGCGTTCATTAAACACGGTTAACAGAATGTTTCGCGCGACCAACATGGAACGTCGACGAATGAAATTCATCCGGGCAGGAGGGCCAGGAATCGTGCGTCGAAACGCTGTTAAAATTCCGGGCAGCACCAATGTCTGGCTATCCTCTCTCTCTCTCTCTCTCTCTCTCGAACGAGCATCGATTAACGAGTGTGTTTCTCTTTTTTCCCTTCCACGTCTTTTTGTTACCGCCCGGGTCGAAATAGCGTCCGCGTTTGCCGAAAGTGACGACGAATAAAAAACCGCCGATCGAATTCGCACGGTATTTCATATTTTTTTTCGCGGGCATGGCCTAGGGATTATGGGGTATTATAGGGCGGGTACGCGAATCACGGAGAAGTGGAATCGCGTGGAAAATCGTTGGCCGACGTTGCCGCAGCAATTCCATTACCGTTGGCACGTCAATTCGATGCGTACCCTCCGCGTCGTCTCTTTTCGCCCGTTTCCGGCCCGAACCAGTTGCCCTTTGCCCGCACTGCTCGATTCTCTGAATAGCCGATAAATGACCCCCGCTAAGCGCGACCCGAACCGACTATTTTTTGCGTTTTTCTAATTGGCCCGTTTTAATTAGTCGCGAAATCGCTGGAATTAGAGAAAGGATGTCGATTGCAAACGTTCGAGTAATTAGCTGGGAGCGGGTATAAAATCCTCGAAATATAATGCGCCGTGAAAGACCAGGGTGTACGAAAGTTACTAACTTTTATATTAGCAGGTCTTTACGTTCTTACATTTTGGATTTTTTAAATTTACAGATTTCTTAAATTTCTAAATTCTAGGTTCAAACATCTCTAGAATTCCAAACTAAAACCCACTTCGTGTATCTTGGAATGGTTCGTTGAAACTATTAATAAAAATAATGCGTGTACCAGATAAAAGTTCTATTTCAATTGCGACAATGATCGAAAAAGTTCAATTTTGTAGAATTTTATGGTGATCACGAGGAGCGATTGATTTTCAGTTTGACGAGGGTAAAATTCGTCCATGACCAGAGAAAATGGAGTATACGGAATGACCCAATTTGATCTATAAATGGATTTGTTTCGGAGCGTTCGTTTAATTGAAAACGATTGATCGCACGGGATTCGTTATATGATAGTTAATTGATTAATTGGTTAATGAAACTACGCTGCACACGTGAATATGATATTGTAGACGTAGACAGAATTTTAATCGTTGTCGAATATTTTTTGATATATCGTGAAACGTATAACGTTCCAGATATTTCGGAATCTCGAATCCTCTATCGACAACAGAAAAGCTTCCTAATTTTAATTTTAACGGTTGTATCTGCACGTCCTCTTGAAACTTTTATTCAAAGTTAAATCGATAAACTTCCGTTCTGCGAACACGTCAGCAGCGAAACGTTCAAATAGCCAAGAAAAAAGGAGGAACTCTGCTCTGAAAATATGCACAGACGTTCGACGAAAAACGTGATACATTTCGTCTTTCGTTCTAGGTATTTCGCTATTCGGGATTTAAAATTTTGTTTTCAAACTTTGTAGTTTGCAAATTTGCAATTTTAGATATTTTCAAGCTTTGAAATTTATGGAGTTAGAAATTTTGAGATTAGGACTATTTTCCCGATCCTCGACCCCACGCAGGGCCATATAGCGGGACTGTGCCACAATTTAATTTAACGATACAATAATATATTTAACATCAAACTTACCGGTGTATAACTCACACTTACTTTGGTGTTCAAATTAAATTTATATACACATTAATTATCTTCATGAAGATTAACACAAAAAGAAGTCTTAACAAATTTTGCAATGTAAAATAAACTTATACAACAGTCATTTAATCACTTCAGTAATAGTTGCGTTAATGATGGATGAATTTTTCACCATAATCTTTCTTCGCTACAAATGCGAATATTCACTTGTACCCGCACACGTTCTCATACATGGCCCCCTATGGTGGTTCGATTTCCTCCGTACGATTCGGCACGCCGGTTAGCCGTGTCGAACAAATTGAAATCGCCGAGTGGAAAGCGCGTCTGGATCGCAATTAACGCGATGAACAACGAACGGGCCGGTCTGCGAATTCCACGCTTAATCGTTCGTTGTGGCGATCGTCGTTCAAGGATGATCGAACCGCTCCTCGAACACCGTCCGTCCCTTTTTTTCCCCTTCGCCTTTTAATCGCGACGAGCGTTCTCCGCCTCAAGGACAATTGTTCTTCCCGGCTTTGAGACTTGCTCGAAAACCGAACGGCTCTCGAGACTTTTGAAAAGCCCCGTGTCGCTTCGAGCTCTCGCGAGAGAACCGAGTTCGCGTCTTACGATCAAAGCGAAGAGCTTCGATACAAAAGGGTAGCCAGCCACCACCGTTGCTTTGTCAGAAACTTTTTACCGGAATTTTATTCTACTCGTGTTACCGTAAGCGAGCTATTTAAGCTCGATCTTTGCGTTTCAACTCGTGGCACTAGACTAAAATGTACCCCTGTCAGATTGTTATTTGTCAATGAAATGTGAGTGTCATTTTGTAGATAAGTAACTTTATCTAACACACTAGCTGCTAGGTCACTGTTATGTAGATGATACTTAAATTTCCATATGAATCTTAAATGATACATCATTTAAGAATTAGTTTACATGATCAAAAATACTTGTATCAACTGTTGGGAACTGTGAATTGTAGATATAAGTACTACAAAAATATTTGGTAAGATTTGTTCAAAATAAAAATATTACCTAACAGAATTTTCAACTGCATCTCAGTGCTACAACGTAATGATTTAAGAATCCAGAAGAAGCTAATAAAGAAATAACAAGTTTTTGTGACTTTTCAATATTGTTGCACTCGTGCTTTCTCAATGATCCCCAATTTCACGCTTCATTTATTACGATGTATTCATCAAGCGATTAACAAAGTATATGCATACGCTTAACGTTCCACTTACCGTATTAATTGCTGTCAAAGAGCCAGGTGAACCGTGACCTTACGCATAGTGTTTGAATAAAACGTTGCCTATAATATCGCGCGATAAACCGAGACAGTTAACAATCGTCGGATGATAAATGGTAACAGTTATTACGAGTAGAACGTTCGTCGGATGTTATATCGTTGTAATCTAAAATTTAACGACGAGTTCAAGGATTTCCGAGCGAGAAAAGCCCCGACGCGAAATGCACGGCGAGCTTCGTTAAACGAAAAATATCGCGCGGAATTCAGCGTAGTCTCGGAGGCGGAGGATAATTATTCGACGACGAGAGATACACAAGTTTTCATAAATTCCAGCGTTACTCCGTCGACGTAGCCGAGCACCGTCGGCTTCCTTCGATTCGTTCGATCGGTCGATATCGAGTTCCGTAATGTATTCGTGTTCTGTCTTTCTCCCCGTCGGAATAGAATCTGGAATCGCCGCGATGTAAATGCTCCATTTGAACGTATTTCCTTCGTTCCTCTTCCTTTTTCATCCACCCTGCAGTTCGCCCTCCCCCTGTCTTCTATGGCCGTCCTGTTCTTTGCCCGCCCGCTCCTCTTTTTTCCGCTTTTCTCATCGTTCCGGCTGTTTTCAGCAGCGACGACCAGACGATCTCGTTCCGAGAGAAACTACGACCATCCCTCGCATCCCTTCCGGCAGTTTATGCGAGACTCCCTATGACTTACGAGCTTTTCGCCAGCGTCGAGCTTTAGTTGTAAATAATTTTCCCCCGCATCGATTTTTCCGTGGGGCCGCTATATACTTGTTCGAAGCTCACTGGTTTTGCGCGAAATCAGTCGGTGTTCGGAAAATTGTCGAACTATTTCAGGATACGATATGAATTATTTTTCTTCTGACAAGTCGAACAGCTTGACGAAATAAATTACTTTAAATGAATTGATATTATCGATTATTGGTTATTGTGATTATTAGTTGAATGGTAATTTTAATTATTGATTATTGGTCGTTATCATCATCAAATTGAATGATCATTTTTATTATCGATTATAGATAAGCATTATTGACCTGAATGATTGATTATTGATTTTAAATGATCATAAAATTGAAAGATAATTTTAGTTATTGAATGATAATTTGTTATTAATCTTACTTGTTTGATTCTACATAAAATGTCCGAGACAATGTGTAATAACGAATTATTCCAAATAATTAATTTTAATGTCCGTCGCGATGAGTCGAAGAAAAATCGGTAGAGTGCACGATGTAATTTGCCCATGGTCCGAAGTACGAGGCAAAAGAATGCAAAGTCGTCGACGACCTAAATTCCTCGAGTGGTTAACAGTCGCCCTATCAATGTAATCAATGAAGGCTCTTTCTTTCTGTCTCCGATTCTCGGTCGCTTTAATCCGATCCAGGGAAAACTCGAGCCAATTTCGCCTCTTGGCCGTTCGTCTCCAACGGTGATTTAAGAATCTCTGACCCATACAAATCGCCGTAAACCGGCTGTTCGACGTTCAACAAGCAAAACGTAGCCATCGAAATGGCGGAAAATACGGTGTCGCGTCGAGCGTGTAATTTCCTCTTCTCGCGACGTTTTATATCGCGTTTCGAGCTCGGTTTTTTGCACGACGGCTGCCAAAACGACCGTAACCGCCGGTTCACGGGGTTAAGGTCGCGTCTTTATCGTGTCCAGTAAGTTTAACCTTGCAATCTTGGCAAGCGCGACATTCGATCAAATAACCGGCGAGTTTCTCGTTCCGTGATGGTCGTTTTGCGGTGAACATCCGTTACCGGGCATTCCGGAACAACACCAGCCTACCCGATTCCGGTTTCCATCGTTTCGTTGCTATTCTCGTTGATATTTACAACTCTAGAGATTTCGACATGTTCGTCATTCGAATAATTTCAAACGTGAAATCTTTCTTTAAATAGTTGAACTTTCAATCGGAATTTTACTGTGGTTCAAGGAAATTGGATGACTACTCAGATACTTTGAACACTTGTATAATTCTAGGGTATTCAAGACTCAGAGCATTAGAGTATGAGAGTATTCGGATATTGAAGTACTAAAACATTAGAATATTGGAGTATCAAAATGTTAAAATATTAGAAATTTACTGGTGTATTTTAATTATTCCTACAATATGGATACATAAGCTGTCTGAATAATTTCAGTCACACCAAATTTGAAGTTTAAAATAGTATTACATTATTCATTATATTCTTTCGTACAAATCCGAATACCACGACTAAAACCAGACGCCAGAAATTAGAATTAAAAGGTAGACACGGGGACAAAACCAGGGAAGCAATGCTGGTTCTCTTGTGTTCTGTACGAGCTATGTTTGTATTTTCCTTCGTTCCATAGTAGAGAGAGCATGGTCAAAAACAAATTCGTGGAACAATCGGATGGTGGTTGTACTACGAGGTACTGGAAACTGTAAACAATGACCACTTGGTATCAGCCCTTTGATTCAAAGTCACCGGTAACTGTGTGCGGAACAAACAGCTTAAAAGTTGTTTCTAGCCTTTGATTGTCGATAAATTCCTCTGTGTTCTTATTCGGTGATCAAAGATTCGGAAGAAAGTAAGAGAATCGATTATCGTAGACTGCGAAGGAAAAATTGAAAAATAATTTGCGACGGTTCTGGCAGAAATAGTTGATGTGACGTTTAAAAAGGTCATAAAGCAACGATGAAACGCGGGTGTACGGCATTCGAAGCGTCGTAACTAAGTTTAGCATGTTGGCATCTGTCAGTTTTAACGAGTACAGCATGAAACCGGTATCCGGATGAATAATAAGGAAACTCGATTTCCGCGGTAGTTGGATCGCAGTTAATGTCGGTTGCTGGTGATTAGAAGAACGGTGGTTGGTCGACGCTGCGAATCGACATTATTTCGAGAATTGGCCGTCGGCCAGCCCCGTTTCCGCGGATCGGTATTTTAATAAGCCCGTCGTTCCCGATTTCCTCGTTGCCCCGTTTCCGGCCGCGGCGAATCCCCGTCGACGCGCGAAAAGAAAGGGTGAACGCGTGAAAAGGAGTCGCTTTGGATATAGGGCGAGGGTCTTTTATTAAGCGTCGTAAATCAGTCTCGAATTAAGTCGTAAGAAGGCTGGATCGTTGATACTCTCCTCCTGGAACGAGTTTCGATTGTAATTTGTGCGCGTACGACCGGACGGGACAGCGTTTATTAGCCGACAGGTTTACGACTGTGCAAAGATAATACGATGCGGTATCGAGGAAACGTCGTACCGGGAATATTACGAACGGTCAAATATTTAGAAAGCAATTAACCATACTTTAAAGGTACACGAAGCGGTGCGCGATGACACGAGCTTACGGAGAATGAGAATCGAATGACTTCGCAACGACTTAATGAATTAATGCCAGTCCCACGCGAGTAGATTGATACTCGATAGATTCGATGATAGACAGAGGATGGTAATGTCGAAGATCATGTCGAGATTGTGTCGAGGATTGCTAGACAAACGATGCTTTGAACTCAAAACTCACGTTATGTACATAACATGTAGCGTGTATATGTGTAAGATGTAGACACACATTCTATCCTTACATGTATCCCTATTTCTTTATTTTTCTATCTCTATATTTTTATATTTCTGTACTCTTTAAGCTTTTACATTTTAAATATTTGGAACTTTAGATCAGCAAGTTCTTACATACTTATTGTTAGATCCTTATATATCCCTATATCCTATATCCAAACTTACCCAGATTAGGATATTCCTTGATAACGATGTCTCTAGATTTAAATATCTCCAGTTTCATAACATACTTGGATCCACGTGTCCCTAGATTCAGATATACCTGAATCACGATGTCTCCATGTTTCCATATCCCTACGATCTCAATATCCCTAGGTCTAGTCAAATGTCACTCGACTCGAATATAATTAAATCTATTATCTCTAGATGAAATGTTTCCTGTATTCATAAGGCAAATGTCCCTAGACGAAGATACCTTTATATCCCGATATCGTTGATCAGAGCTAAAAGGGATAAATGTAGCCCGGAAGCTTCCCCCTTTCGGAATGAGTTACACAATGGTGTCCATGTACACGTAGAAGCAAGTAGACGCGGCTAATAACGCGTAGAATAAGCGCTGTGTATTACGGCGAGCACTTTGCCGGGGAACGTTTATTAATATTGGAAAATATCCATCTCGAAGATCGTGACGATCGGGGTTGGCCATAAATTTGAAGCATGGCGAAACTGCCTGCTGCAGCCACGCGGCCCTAGCTTTCTACGCCCCGCCGTATAAACCGGAACTCGATAGTGTGCGATGCCGAAATATCGGATATTCTCCGCGCCTTTCAATCGATAGCCTGAATAAAATTACCCGTGAGCTTCATCGTCTAATTTAACAACGATCCACTCGGAACTGATTTTTATCGGGCAAACAGGCCTCTGCCGAGGTAATTTGCATAGTGCTTGACGTAACGTGTATAAACGAAGCATTTGGTCAATTCTTTTTTAACTTATTCCTTCGTTTCGCTGTTTGCACTCGCCGACTATCGTGACTATGCTTTTTTTTAACACTGAAACTTATTCCATCCACTCGCGAGTTCTCTTTTTAATTACAGAATTTATTAAGATGTCTTTCTGCAAGTGTTAGCTCTTATCGAGGTGAAGAACGTGTTTTGTTTGTTCATTTATTTTTTATTTCAATCTGTGTTTATTCGTTTATTTTTAATTTTAAATTGTATGCATTATGTGCTGGTACAGTTATACAAACAGATACAAAGGAAGTTTATCATGAAATAATTTTCAACTAACAGAGTCGTTCAAAACCTTACTACTCTATCACTTTTGCTACCACATTTAAATATCCTCCCAAATAGTGAGTAGTTTACGAAATGCTTCATAAAAGCGTCCACATGCACCTGACTTTTGTTGCAGATTAATAGGAAACATTTCGATGAAAATGGAGTGAAGTTTCCTTGTTATCGCGTCGATTTTATCCGATCGTTTCGTAAACGATCGATCGATCGAGCTTCCGATTCGCAAGCAGAGCGACGATCTGTCAGCGAAGCCGTCGACGAATTGCTTGTCCCCAAAGCTAATAATCGAAAACGACTACCGCCCACATTACAAATTCCACGAGAGCATAACAGCCGTCCCGCGTTGCTTACACGACGCAACGCGGAACGGTGCGGCGCGGAGCGTCGTTAGGCGCGTTTATCGAAGCGGAAAACCCGTCGATCAAACGCGTATCCTCGTGTACGCGGATGTGTGCTCGTGTGTGTATCCCATGCGAGCGGTTGTTTCTACCGTGTACACTCGACTGCAACATTGGCTTCCTTTCGGTAACGAGACACGTGCAAACTTCAGAATTTTTCGATTCGTACATTTTCGTATTTGTACAAATTTCTAAATTTTTCTTCCCGAATTTATGTTGTTTCTAACTTTTATATTTTCGTGTTTCGACATTCGAAGATTCTTAGATATTCTTATTGATTTTGATCTCCCTAGATATGTAATTTCCTTAATGTATAAATTTCTGAATCCACAGATTCGTTTAAACGACATGTTTCTGTATGAAAGAGAATCAACAAACTAATTGGATCCGTAGATCACTGGGTTGAACCACTTTCTTTCAAATCTCTAAAATCCCTAGATTCAACAGCTCACCCTTTGTTACATGAACATATCCTTAGATAAGAAATTTCCCTAGGTTCCTACATCCCCAGCTTCCTATATTAAAAAATCCCTAGATCTGCAGTTTGAAGATACTCAAATTCGCCGATGCTGCAATTCCTGTGTTTCGAAATTTCTACATTTCTAAATTCTTAGATTCGTGTATTCTCAAATTGTTAAATACCGTAAAGTCTCGGGAAAAGTCGGCTGCGAAATTTTTCGTAGGAAAGTTCGATTTGCCGTTGACTGTACAAGCGGATCGAGCACAGCAGCGACCCGTACACGCCACAGCACGGTGAAAACGGGCTGCCAGCAGCGAATTCAAACTGCAACGCGTCACGCGCCGGATAGGAGTAGGAAATGTTTGTCCGCCGATCTACAGATTGCGTGAGAGAGTTTATTGCGTAGCGTGGCAGAGAAGCAGAATCGATAACACGATTCAACCGCGTTTATACCCCAGACTGATAATTGTTCTTGACGCCCTGCACCCGATAAATTCTTTATTTTACACGATCCGCTGTTAAAATCTAACTTTGAGACTTATCGGATTAATGTACAATAAAAAATTTGTTCTGTTTTAAGAGATCTTAAACATGTTTCGTTTCGGTGAAAACACGAGATTCAGAAGATGAAATATTTTTAGTCGAGCAAAGTCGACGAACCGACGCCGTTTCACGGCGCCCAAATAACCGATGACGTCAGGGGTCTTCTGGACGATCGCTTTTGTGTCTTTCGCGCGCAAAGAATCAACTCGAACTATTTACCTTCTTTAGAGTCTTCCACCGTGGCAGCTTCAAGCTCAACGTCGACGTGGAGAGTATTTTTGCGAGCAAATATACTCGTATGTACACAAAGTCCTCTTTATAATCCGCAGTCGCTCACTGTTTGTCTATCAAACAATAGGGAGACCTATTAAAAATCACAATTTTAAATTGTGTAAAGATTATTTCACAATTTATTTGGACTCTTCTGACGGAGTGGTATCAGTTGTTTCGAAGTCGGCCATTTTGTATTAAGAACACCCATGAGACGTTCACATACTCATTCTTAATAACATAAGTCAACAAATTATGTCAGGTTATATTTTAAAGTCAAATAACGTTTCAAATTAATTATTGATCGTTTCATATAAAATATCTTTGAAAGCATGAAATTTGCTAGAGAGTTTAGCAACGGCTGTCCCTGTTCGGCTTACATATCATAAAATTAGAATAAAATCGTGTTAACAAACTTTTGAACATGCTTTAGAACTCGCTGGCCTCGATTAACAAGGAAGAAAATTTGCTCCGTCATATCGTAGAAGCACGTGCACACTTTACCTCGAGTTGAATGAGACGCACAGATATATGCACACCGAGATACGTTTAATGAATTATTCATGAAGATCAAGTTACGGTACTCGAAAATTCTAAGGTCTAACGAGTATCTGAGATCTCTAAGAAACAAGAATTTTGAGGGATATATGTTTTCAATTAACCCAGTAACGATAGCGGCCGTGGGCGATATTATCCGTGACGAAATCGGCTCGTGTCGTGAGAGACGAAAATTTCAATTTATAAACGGGATACTTACACGCTAGTTTGTATTTTCACGACTTTGATCATAAATACTATACATAAAATTATAGAGGCGATACATAGGACGTTCATATGTGAGGACGCTGATATATTCATATGTTAGGACGTTAATACGTTGGGTCATTAATATGTTAGAACGTTAACATACTCATATGTCAGAACATTAATATGTTCATATGTTAGGACATTAATATGTTCATACGTTAGGACGTTAATATGTTCATGTGTTAGGACGTTAATATGTATGTTGAGACATTAATATGTTAGGACGTTAATACGTTGATGTATTAATATGTCAAGACATTAATATGTTAATGTGCCATACACTACATAAAATCGCATAGAATTCGATCATCCAACGACCACCAATGGTGTCCATGAAAAATCCACCCCATTTTCCTATAACAATTTCACAATGCCACGAAACCACGTTGTTGTAATATCGAAAAGTGTTTGCTCGTCGGTGGAACGTTTCATTCTCAAGATGGAGTTCCGCATCATAAAGCGGAAACGGCGCACAAAAAAGCGCGGGAAGGTTGAAAGAGGGGCGTCAAAGTGAAATGTTTGAAATCAATGAACGGCCGCCGGAAAAGTTGGTGGACAAGCAGGAGGTGGAAACGTCGAACGGCGTACAAAGCGGCAGGAAAATTTTACGCGGCCCTTTCGATACGTTTTGCTCGACCGTTTTATTTTTCGTCGGTTTCCTTTGCCCGTTTCACGTGCCTCGCCGTATACGCCATCGCGTTTTAACGTCGAAACAATCACCAGCGTTTATTTCTTTTTTCCCTCGTTCTTTCTATTCGATCGCCGTGCCGATTTTATCGAGCTACACTCCCCGGGGAAAAATGACTTTCGCCCATTTCGGTAATTGCGATCGATCGTGAAAGGATTGCGATGTATCGAACACGATCGCGCTTTGAAAGGACGGACACGATAACTTGTGCTTTTGTTTGATTAGGATGCTATTACTGGTATGTTCGATGCAGCTTTTCATTAAATTTCATTGCTCCTCCGTTTGTCAGATTTGCTCTTGTCTTTATGTACAACGTTACTTGTGTGTCAGTCTGGTTTTTCCATTCTCATCAGTGCATGCCTTATCGTCTTAATTACATGTTGCAATCAACAATGGTGATCAATTATAAGACTCGTTAATACTACAATTACCTTGGCAAATTATGTAGTGTTTAATTATTTACAAAGGAAGATCGTTACTTACCTACGTAGTACTTATTCACAGCGAAAGGCTCTTATTCATGAAAATTCAGAAATATATGAGAGTTACTCGTGGGAGTTGAAGCATATTTTATCAAAATTGAAAAGATCAAATAACGAAAAGGTCAAAGCGTCGACATGACCGAACATACACAAACTCTTGGAATTTCTGATAAATTCGATGAAATATAAAAAAAAAAAAACACGGTAGAGAATTTCTAGGAAAGCACTTGTACCAAACAACGAGCAATGAATCATTCAATAAACGGATAACCGTGAAACACCAGTTTCCTATTCAGTTTCCAATTCGGATGCTCGAGGCGTTCGAGTTCCGCATCGGAGCGGAATATCGAATTTCGATTAAGGAATCGAGTTGTTCGATCCGGAAAATACAGGCTGTTAGACAATTTTCGGTGATCGAACCAGTTTCTTATGATCCCGGTAAATTCGATCAGACTCGGGACGCTTTGTGCGAAATCATCAAAACGTTTATTGACTAGGCACGCAGCATCCTCGCCTATTTCGCGGTCTATCACGGGGGAACTTTCGCGTAAGAAAGTTGGTAATGCTGGCAGGGTGGCAAGTTTAATACCAACCATAAACGTATTATCGTACCGTGGCTCATAGCTGCACGGCTATCGCGGTAATAACGGCAACTTGCTCGAAGATAAATTACACCGCTACGTCTTAACGGAACAGAATTTATGCGAATACTTAAATTACTCTGATTTCTCCTACCTTCGAACAATTTTCGTTACCGTTCGAACGTCTTTTATTGAAGTTTACCGACGTTTTCTCCCTTTCGTTCGCGTTGGTTACTCGGTCGATTAATTTATTACAAATTAATAGGATACTGGGCTTTCAACATTTTTATGCCATATATAACTCTAGAACTTTTGGAAAATAGAATAAATCCGTTAACTTTTAAATTTTCAAATTATCACATTTGTTAACATTTAAAGTTTCATGTTTTCATATCTTCTAAAATTTAAAAAAATTATAAATCCGCAGAGAATTTGAAATTTTGAATCAGAAAGCGCTTTACGTTGCAAACGCCCAATTGTCAGCACATATTTATAACCTTCCGCTCTTCTGTTTTTAACCGGTGAAGAATAAAGAATGAAGAAGAAAACGAAGCATTCTGTTCGCGGTGCACTAGCCTCGTACGTATTTTAAGAACCGTCGTAAAAATACGACAAAGGCGTTTAGAAGCAAAGACGAGAGAGGTATTTCTGTCGACGTCGTTGGCTTGGTGAAAAGGAACCAGAATTTTGCGACGTTATTTTCGCGGATGACCCTCAGCCTCGTTATCGAGCCACGAAACCGTTTTTCCGCATTTCGCAATTTGTCTTTTTACCGTTAGCAGAGTCCGCGCTAAAGCGGAAAACTCAGCCGGCAGAATAAGCAGCGGCGGTTTTCTCGTTAATAATCGCTACAACGGTGCAAACTGCGCAAACAGATAACGAAGAAAATAAACCGGGAAATACACGGCGGAATGGCACGGAAGAAGAAGATTGGATTGGTCGTGCAACGGCAGTAGGTATGCTGTAAGAACCAACGGGAAATTCTACAGATTCCTGACATTGGAATACTCCTTCTTCCTCATCGGGAACATCGGGAAATGCGAACTCGTTAATTTTCATCCCTCGCGGAATTCGGTCAATTTTCTTCTTGTCTCTCGATAAAATTTCATAATTATGTACAATATCTATCTCGGCGATTATAATGATCTTAATGTATAGTGATATACTATATATCACTTTATTAGGATTGGCAACATCAAAACTGTCGAACTTGTCAGAATTGTGAAAATGATCCAAACTGTCGAAGAAGCAAAAAATTATTACAATTAAATTTTTGTGCCAAGAATGATAAAGATCTTGAAAGATATTATTCATTTATACTATACGTCAATAGAAACATTAAAAGGTATACATGCTATGCAGACATCAAAAGTGGTCGAATACAGGTCGTAATATTTAAAGATAATTTGGCTGGACTTGTACCGCAATTAAGTTTCTATTAACAAGTTCGTAGGGTGGTCCTTCGGGATAGCTTCGGGCTATGAAATCTTAATCCGACGGTGGAATGCACGATGCTCGGAATGCGGCTGAAAGATTACAGAAATCGTCGATGCACCGTTTGTTTTCCCACTCGAATCGGCCAAGCTATACCGACAAGAACGAAAACACTTCGCAGAAGCGTGATTTATGAGCGAGTTTTTGCGCGCCGACGGTTCCGCGCGGCACTCGGACCCCAGTGATTATCCTTGACTAATGTTGCACGCATTAAAAGATGAACGAAGATAGAGTGCTCGATGAATGTAACCTCCGTTTGGCTCCATTAGTCACCAAAATCGTTTCGTTCGTGCTTCGAACTCCACACTCTGTGGTTTCAGGCGTTTCGTAATACAGACACTTTTAATTTCGTTTGTGTCCCGATGGAAAGGCAGGAGAAACGAAAGTAAATTATTTTATATCGAAATTCACTTGCTGATGGCAGTTCTACTTTATAGAATATTGCAATCGCAAGTTTATTCGAAATGCACGTTTAAGAGATAAAGGGAGTGTGCTAGACTTTGTCATTGAGTGTCAACGCGTTCAGAATTTGGTGATTCAAAAATTTACAGGTTTTGACAATTTTGACAATTATGACACTTTTTATACTTTTGACACCTTTGGCAGTTTTGGCAGTTTTGACAAATTCAACAGTTTAGGTATTTTTGATCATTTTGACAATTCTAAAAATTTTACAGTTTTGACAATTTTTATTGCGTAAGACTCCACATAGTTTCTCCTTCAATTCGGCCCTGTTGCGTCCACGTTGGCCCCAGGTGTACCGATCGCTTTAAACGATCCAATTTATCGAAGATCGTGGATCGTTTCGATCTATCGTCACGACTGGATTTTTGTACGATCGAATCTACCTGATCCGATCTGTGCCAGATCACGCCTAATCGAATCGTCATCGTTTTAACCTTTATCCAACGAGCTACCCATTATCCAACCGATCGTTATTCGCGTCTTTCTGCTCGATCGTAAAATGAATCAAGACCCGACGATTTTATTGTTCAAGAAAGTATCGTATCAATTGTGTGTTTAATCCTTTATAGTATATACCATCTTTTAAGAGATAATATAGATATTTTGAGGAGATTAATTGTTGCATTCTGTTGCAAATATGGTACTTATGGTGCTATCATTATAAATGATACTACAATTATAAATATAATTATACATTTGTAAAAAAGTATCGAAACTCTGAACCTTGATTGAGCGATCAAGACATTACCGAAGAAGTTTAGACGAAATTTTTAGCACAGCAATTTATCGAGAGGAAACGGCGCGAGCTGTTTATGGATGGGAAACCATGCTCCATCGTCGATTTCTTCTCGCGGTGACAGCGTAAGAACCGACGCTCGTGAATTTCCAGGTCGGCGACACTGTTCACCAGAGAAACGCATTGTCGTCCGTGGGATCGAAGGTAAAAACCATAATCCACGTGGAACAAGAGTCAACGAGTCAACGTGGGTGGCTCGAACCCGGCTCTTTATACGGGAGGTCGTTTACTCGCGGATCCAGTCGCAGATTATCCTCTGGCTGTGGCACATACTTAGACACAGAAAACATCTTCGTTTTCTTCCTCTCGTTTCTCTTTTCCTTGCCCGTAAGCGACGTGTAGATTGATGTTTCATCGATTAACTCCTCAGACACCCTGTAAAGTTTCTATTTCTAAAAGCCGATATACAACTATGTTACATTGAACACCTTTATGGTCCTACATGGCTATATATCTGATGAGAAGAGACTTGTGTTATTTGATCACAGTTGTTTCTATGGTGCAAGTTTTTATTAAAAATTTGTTCATAGGATGTGACTATACATCAGCAACTAATTTAACAAGTATTATTGAAATATTTTTAAATGATTATTTAAATTTGATACAAAATACAGCGATGTTCGGATACATGATCCTCGATAGAACCGTATATGATCACATATCCAAAGAGGTGGATTAGGAGTTGACTTAAGTTATCTGACTATAATTATTTTTACAAAGTAGTTTTTTATGGTAGACAAACTGTATATGGACATTTATAAAAATTCACCGAAAGTATGTTTATTTTTATGAAATATAAAAATGGATGTCAAATATGATTCAAGGTTAATAATTCATACTCTTGCAACTTTTGTCAGACAACCAAAGATGCTGTTTAAAGGGAACTTTTGATGTAGTTTATTAATCTTCCACGATTTTAATGATATTTTTACACAATATCATTGAATAGATTATTACAGAAACCTCCCTTTGAAAGAGTTACAAAGCTTCATTGAAAATTTCCGTCTTGTTCGAATATCGAACTGTTACAGAATCTGCAGCTTCAATTTCAATTTATATCCTCGACGGTTTCAATCATATTTCGATGCGATTCAGCAGATGATTTCGTTAAAAGTAACGTCCGAAACGGCGAACGTGCGGAGATTTCGACGCCGAGGATCCGTGGCTGAAGTTGAGCGATTTTTCGGATCGAGTCCATTGATCGATACTCGATTCATGGTGGGCGCAACTGTAACCACCGTGGAAAAACGAAATTACCCTGAACGTCCGAGCGTACTCGAGCGATATTCCCTTTTTCTTCGACGTCGAAGGATTTCTAGCAAGTTTTTCCGGCTTTCGCCGTCGTGATTTTCCGCGTTCCACGGCGCGGAGAAGCGCCATTAAACCCGGAGCCGATCGATTTCGTGCCGTGGCTCCCCGTGAAAGAACGTTCTTGCGACGTGGATGTCTCGAGAACGGGAATATCGACGGTTTGACGCTTATTATATTCGACTTCCATCGAACAGACGCTCCGTCTGTTGGCTGAATCGATGTCTATCTTATCGTGCCTGTCGGAATCTATTTCGAGATTCGCCAGACGGATTCGAGACGTTCCAAATGATTGTAAAACGATATTTTTTTCCGAACAATTACGAGCTTCTACGTTGATCAAATATTCGACGATAAGGCTGCGTTTATATTGTACAAGGTATTTCATTTATATTGCAATAGAATGGTTCGTATTGTGCCTGAATGTACTTTTAGAAGGGTTTTACCATTTTGCTATTTTAATTATATTATTATACTGTTTTACTATTCTACAATCCTACGATTGTAATGTACTGTTGCATTATGTTAAAGTGATTTATGTTCCACAATTAGTGTCAGTATCAGCTTACCAATCGAATTAATTTTCTTCGTAAAAATTGAAACTGTCAATATTGAATAAACACGCCCCAGGATGTACATCATTAGATAATGTTATATCTGGTATGATACACTTCATATCTCAATGCAAACAAAAGAATCAACACTATAATTAACATATCAGATTTCCATATAAATTGTCTACTTATATGAAAATTAATTTGTGCCCGGCTGATAAGAGAATTAAGATTGATTTATGTCAAGTTACGAAGAAATTCAATCGTTCATCGTAATCATGCTTGCTCGCAGGTACTTTGGAAATCGCTTAGAAACCAGTTAATCGTTAATTGGATAAAAAAACGAACGGCCTTACGCATGCAAACGAGCCGGAGAAACATCGTTCGATCGATGTCGAGTGCAAAGTAATCGTGTACGAGCCCGCAACGATCGCGAAACTGTATTACTCGCTTCGATGAGCGTGCATCGATTATTTTAACTTCGACGTAGCGTGATTTTTCGATTGTAAAATACCGGACGAACGAACGAGCCTTCAATGGTTCATGATTAATGAGCCTGAATCCGTTGGGTCTACGGTGGTGTTCGACGAATCGGTACGGTTCTTTGACCACGATTTATGATGATCGTTCGCTAACTAGCTCGCGCGATACCATTTCGTTTTGGCACCGAATACATTTTTATTTCGAGAGACACTCGTAGCTTTCGGGAAATTTCGACCGGAACGTTTCAATATGCCGTTGTTTTATCACTCCGCGATATCAATTTTATTAAATTACAATTTTTCAAACATCAACTTTCCCTTTCGGGGAATATCAATATTGAAGATAAACGAGTTTATAGCCACGCGTTTTATTCAAACTCGATTAATTACACGCGTCAATCGTGTTTATGCAACGTGCTTTTTAAGTGAATTATCGAATGGGTGAACAGTCGAATCACGGTGGAAACACTCGCACGATTTACCGTTTTTCCAATCAACGAATAATAATTTACATCCTAAATCAATTTTTGATACTCCGTGCGACGACACGTTAATACTTTTTAATCGTTTCGGAGCTTGTAATAAATAACTTTAAAGGTTGTTCAAAAATTGCAGTTTATAACTTGATATATTTTGAAGACTGAGTACGTATGTTAGACCATTCGTGCTGACTCGGAAGAAGTCGGACGGGATCGGCTGATAGGGTACAATCGGATAGCATCGCGAGAAACCCGAAGACTCACGATGATTATAGTCATTACTACAAGTAATGTTATAATATTAAAATTTAAGTGATAATTTATAATTAGTACAGTCAGTTTCCAATTTTCTTTCCATAAATTTGAGATATACGAACGAGACGATTCGAAGTTTTTGTCCCGAATTAATGATCAGCGTTGGGTCGATTTTAACGCGGTACTAATCACGCGTAATGCGGAATTAACGAGACGCGTGCGTTCATCCGCGATCGAGGAGCGTCGCGACGCTCTCTGGGATACTCGCAAACCGTATCGCGGTCGAACGGTGTTCGACGTTAATGTTGAATACGATTTGGCCCTGGCCATGTATCAAAATGCTCGTCGATGCGACCACGCCGGAGCCAATCCATGCCAGAAACCACCACGCGATGGGTGTTCAACGACGCCCCAAAATTATACTGGAAATTATCATCGAAACGGGCGCGTAGAAGGCCTCGGTAAATCCTGCTGTCGAACCACCGTCCAACTAAAAGTCATTTTATTAATGGTATGTTACCCGTTATTTATTGAACCGGGTCAATCTGCCACGCTGATCCTTTGAGCATCTACGGTTACACGATGTTTCAGAATGAAATTGATTCTCCATAACGACCTCCTGCAATTTTACAATATACGTCTTAAGGTTAAAATAGTTAACCTCTTGTCTTGTAACATCGTGTCCACACGTGACGTAATCTATAACATAATACAGTTGCGTGAACCCTCTCTGTGTCAATGATTGAATACTTTTTAATCAAGAAGTGTGAGTTAAAACGTGACTGTTAATCCACTCATCTTGGTGGAATTTGATGAAATGATATAAGACTGACTGACTCAAAATAAGATGTATAACCTGGTACAGTTGCATGAACCACCTTGTAATCAATAACTGAGTACTTTTTAGTTGAGAAACGTGAACTAAGACGTAACTGTTAATCGAGTCATCTTGGTGGAATTTGATGAAATGATATAAGACTGACTGACTCAAAATAAGATGTATAACCTGATACAGTTGTGTGAACCACCTTGTAATCAATTAGTACTTTTTAGTCAAGAAACGTGAGTTAAAACGTGACTGTTAATCGACTTAATCCTCGCAAAATTTAATGAAGCGAAATAAAAGCATGATTGATGATAAGTTAACAGAGGAAGAAAGGAACGAATGGAGAAGTTGGTTGATTCTCGTCACCCTTGCTACTTGAACCGCCTTGGTGCTCGCGTAAGCCATTACATATTACCTAACCACGTGGGTGTGTGTATGCGTGTACGAGTCGAGAATAGAGCGGTGGGTGCGAGGTCGAATGACGTCAGACATTCGACGTTCCATCAAGTTCGTGGGCACGCGACTCTATTCTTTCCTCCGGGGCTTGTGCAACGACGAGGCGGTGAAACGAACACTAGCCGTGGTAAATACACTGCTGACGATGCGCGTTCTTACTTCTCCGTTCAATGAATTTATTCCTCCGACGATTCTTTACGAATGCGTCGCGGTTCCACGTGTAGGCGTTTTGCCGTGAGAAACGTTTTCCGTTTCGATGTCGAGGAAATACCGTCAGCGATTTATTAACCCCTTTGATCCGATCTTGCTTTGGGCTGAAATTTTGTTATGCGTGAAAGTTTGGTTAGGTTTATTTAGTTCATGTAGAGTTAAAATTCTGAAGAACATGTTGTCAATTTTATGAAATTAATCATTTAACTACTTAGGAATTGATATTGTTCAGAATATGTATGACTTCGTATTTGGACTTCTGACAATACAAAAATTTTAGTGACTTCATATCGTAAAAAGTATGAAAAGGTGAAAAATGTTAAAAGAACCTAAAAGATACCTAATGTGAAGTAAAAAAAAATTCGAACAATAAATATATGCAATGTATTCGTGTGATTTTGCATGGAAATGAATCTTTTATCGCATAATCGCGTCGCGCGCAATAAAATATCGAACGGCCGATGAATCGAAACGACCATAATAAATGCCGTGACCTCGATCACGTCCATCCTTCTCGTACAGAACGTAGACCCGTCGATTGTGTATTATTTATCGACGACGTCCAGACGTTATATATCGAGCGTTAATTAAGCGTTGGAAATTACCGATTAAAGAGCGATCGCCGGCACGCGCGCACAGCTTTGAAAACGCGCGCCATTTGCCCGCCGGGGAAAAACCCGGGGTTGCCTTTGTGGGACCGCTTTTAAACCATTGTAATCCAATTTCGTTCGCTCGGACGTTTTGTGAAGTCTTTGGGCTGCGAATGTCGTGGCTTTGTCACACGGTTTACGGGGAAAACTTCGATTCCCTACCAACGACCGGTTAATTGCTTCGAATAGATGAAATGCCAGCTGCACCTGTGTTCTTTTTTTCCATCTCTCTTTTTTTTATTTGTATATTTAAATGAGCTTGTTAAACAACGTCTGGTGTTGCGCCACGAAAAGCAAAATCATCAAAGTAATTCGTTGGTTAGGTAAATGACTCGCGTTCGGGAGAATCAGCTTTTTCCTTCTGTAACGCAGTTGCATAGCTACATTATGTTTAATGTAGTTTAATGCAGTGGAACTGAGTTGAAACTGAATTATGCTCAAGTGGCTGCAGCTATGATTTATTCGTGCTTGGAGGCGTTTACAATGTAACTGACTGTTACTTTCTGCGTTTTTAGGGATCTTTTGTGTAGGGGGTTTAGGGGTATGGGGATTTAGGTATTTAGAGATTTAGGGATTTGGGGATTTGAGAATTTGAAAATTGAGAAGTTGGAAAATTGGGGAATTGGGGAATTGGGAAATTGGGAAATCGGGAAATCGGGAAATCGAAGAATTGGGGAATTGGGGAATTGGGGAATTGGGGAATTGGGGAATTGAGGAATTGGGAAATTGGGAAATCGAGGAATTGGGGAATTGGGAAATTGGGAAATAGGGGAGTCGAAGAATTGGGAAATTGGGAAATTGAGAAATTGTAAATTTGGGAATTAGGGAAATTACAAAATTTGAAAACTTAAGTATTTGGATATTTGAAAATCTCAAAATTTCAAAATTTATAAATTTGAAAACTAAAAATTGAAAATTGAAGAGAATCGTATAACCTCGACCACGGTATCTGAAATCGCGTGCAGAAAAAAGTTTCATAAACGTTGTATCATTGAGAATTCCGTGATTTTGCAGCTATTACTTATAAACTCCGAGGGCGGAATAGCGTGAAAATCTAATAAAGAATCTTCCCCTTCGGGAGAGAAGCGGTGCCAGAATAATATTCTTTATTTCGGCGATTTCTGGAGGAGAATTATAACGGCGTATCACGAAACGCTATTATACAACGAAGGAAATAGCTATGCAAATAGAACGAAGAACGCCATTGCTTTGAACCGTGCACGAGGAAACGAAGCGGAGGAGTTTTCAAGGCTGTCGCGAAGATTTATCGGGCGTCTCGATCGACGGACAAGTTGTTGCTCGAGGTATCGTTCAACACCATTATATGTCCCGTGCAATGACAGAAATGTCACCAACATTGCTATGAATCATGGACTAATGTAGGACGTTGGAAAAATGAACTTTTAACGGATTATTAAGTTTATGCACTTTCTACCATTTTTTCCACTCATTTTTATTTTATTTATGGATTTCAAGATTTTTCTATTGGTAGATGTTGTGGGGTTAAGTTAAGTTACGATTCGAATTTTAAATTTTTTAGTTTTTTGTTCTTGAATTTTCAAACCTTCGAGTTCTAAATTCTCAAATTGTCAACTTCTCAGAGTCTGAAAGTTAAAAATCTAAAAATTAAAAAATTTTCCGTTACTCAAATATTATATAAAAATTGTAAATTTTGAACGAACAAATTCGAAACATACGAAAATTGGCCAAAATGCAAACTTATAAAATGCCAAAGCTTGTAAACGTATGAAATTTAGCGTGGTAGGGAAAGGTCCGATAAGGTCTCGAGTTAACGATGTCGTCGATGGTTTGTGGGTACTAACGATTGTTCAGGGTCTGATATTAAAGAGAAGAAGGAGCTATAATGGAGGAGGGAAAAATAGGAACATCGTGGTATGGAAGAACGGGGAAATAGGTCAGGGGGCAGAGGTCAGGCGCAGAAAAGAAAACGGTCATGGCTGCCTTTAGCCCTCCTTGCCTATGCTTCGAGTTCCTCTCGCGAGCGATCGATCACCAGACCCTCGTTCTCCCTTTCGTCTTTCCTTTCGCGCTCGATTTATCATTCGAGATTCCCAAAGCTGCGGGAGAACGTACACCCAAATGGTTATCGTCGATCACCGAAAGGAATTACGATTCGGCTAATCGGTCCCCCGAATCGGCGAAACATGCACACGCGCGAAACGTCGAACGATAAAACTCGGAAGAATTTTATTTTATTCCTTGTCGCAGAACGATTTTTCGTCGAATCAAATTTCACCCTCCGCTGTAACTCCCTATTACGGTAATTTCAAAGGAATTTCCTGGTAAAATGCACAGCGGACGAATGTGCATCGGTGACTTTGTTAAGCCGCTTGTACCGAAAAACGAATGGTATATTTTCGACGTCATGCGAGCATACGTGTAGGAAACGAGGATTATCGGTGCGATATTAAACTCTTTGAATGCTAGAAATGTTTGACGCATTAAAAACGGCATCAAAGGGATTAACAATGTTTAATACATTGAACATTGTGTTTCGTTTGACTCGAATCTTTTACCTTCTCTGCTGATACGAATAATTGTATCAGGACGAGAGAATTTAGCAACTTTACAGAAACAGATAAAAGTAAATCTGGCTTTGCTAGGGCAAATATGGATATCAAAGTGGAAGAGAGGTTTTACTTGTTGATTTTCAGGGATTTTTCGGGGTCTAAAGATTTGGGAATTGGTTAAAAGTTTTGGCGAGTGTGGAATTTGAGGTTTTTGGAATTTGGGGATTTACAGATATGGAAATTTTGGAATTTTGCGATCTAGGAATTTAGGGACATTGGCATCTTTGGATATAGGCATTTAGTATTGCTGTCTATGGATATCGGTACCTAGGAGTATCGGTATGTAGGAATAGTATATGAAATTATAGAAATTAGAGGTTTATGTGAAATTACAGATTTGAAGAAATTCGAAGATGTAAAAATTCATGAACAAATTATCTGAGTGCATCAAATGTGTGTTCGACAGATTGTTACACCTGCCATTATTGACGTAACGTAACGATCATATAAATCGTGTAAATTTACGTGAAAATTAAAAGAGTAGAAAAGTGGTGATCCAGAAGAGAATAATGAAGCACAGCAACGCAAATTGTACGCAGTTCATCCAGCAAGTTCCGTTTCGTTGAGCGATGCGAGGGAGTAAGTTGCCCGATTGAATTTCGCTCGGGCAGGCCGCGGAATACACGGTTGCCCGCAGAACGGTGGTGGGCACGACCGTAAGAGGATCCGACACGGTGAATGCAAATTGTAAATTGTAAGATGTAGGTACCGTGTACAACCGATGGAAACGAAAGGTTCAGCAGTCGGTTTCATGCTGTTGCTTTCGGCCCGACCAATTAACGCTGCGACATCGACGAACTCTCAAGCGGCGCGGTTCGTTATCGTCGAGTTAAAGTCCGCGCAAAGTCCCCGTTTTCAACGGACGACGACGAGCGAGATGAACGATGCCAAGTGGCCGAGTGAAACGGCACTCGCCCGCCCGCGGCAATTAACCAGAGGATCCAGACGTTAAACAACGTAACGTCTGCACGATAATTAAACCATTTGCATCGTTAGGACGTTTCACAAAAATTTCATTCGTATCGCTGATATACTTTTCGTTGGATTGTACGCTGGATTAATCAGATAGTTCGTAGGACGTTTTGGGGATATGAAAATTTGGGGATCTGAGAGTTAATTTGAGAGTTTAGGAATCAGAGGGTACTTGTAAAATTGAGGATTTAAAAATCAGAAATTTTTAGATTTAGAAATGTGGGAGTTCCTGAGAACTTGAAAATCTGGAAAATTCAAAAGCTCGGAGATTTAGAAATATTTTGAATCTTAATGAAATTTTGAAACTTAAAAATTCCATAATTATAAGATATAAATATTGCGAAAATTCAGAACATTTGAAACTTTGAATCAGCGTTAAATCTCACTGTTTTTTTTTGTTGAGATAACAGCATCAGCAACCGATTTAACGAGTAGCCATTCGACGTAACAAAATGTACACGCAAGCTGACGCAGATGCCCGTCGACGATGAATATACGAGGGTACGATGACGTAAAATGTTCCAGGAGTTTGCAACTTTTCGAGATGTTAACTTCCCGTGCACGGACTCGTCGATATCGTTCTAAAGCCGAACTTTCAAGTGGCCGGGAATACTCTGGAATATATAAATTCATGGCGGATATAAAGCTTGTACAAATTTTCGAGGATATATCGACGATAAAAGGACTTTAATCGTTTGGCTGAAAGGGACGCATTAATTATCCGGACAGCATTCGAGTTTCTACAAGAATCGTGTCTGCGAAGGGTTAATAGTTTCATAACTGTCGCCGGCTTTCATCGTGCGATTTTCCTACGGGAAATTAATCGTCGCTCTGTGTTAAAAATGACAACCACGAATGGGAATGTGTAATGATGACGAATCGGGAGAATCGTCGACGTTGAATACGTTTTAACGGTTCCATGCTGACATAGACTCGTGATCGATGACTTACCATCGTAAGAATGAAGGTTTGGATATACTTTGATAATGATGAAAATTATCTGATAGTGAATTTAATTTAATTAACTATCTGACAAGAATGGAAATGTCGATTTGAATATTGAGGTTGTAAATCTAGCATCTAATGTTATGTACCTTTTGGGACCTTTTATTTTATGCTGTTCGATAGAAAATTATTTATAAAAATGATAAAGTAATAAAATTGTGGAATTGTAAGACGATAGTATAGTAAAATGGAAAAGTGGAAGAACGTAACATTGAAATAGTACAGCAATAGAACAACCATAAACTCATAAAGTAATATAATAACACAGCAATAAAACAATAGAACAATAAAATAGGAGAATAATGATATTAAAAATTTCTAAAAATGTCTGTCGAACAACTTGCCTAACGATCACACTTTCCCATACCAAATTACAAGCTTTCGAAGAATGATTTATAACTGGCCAGTAAATAACAGTAAATCTTCATCTCCAATTCCGAACACTGTCTTGCATAGAACGTTCAGCAAAACTTTCTACTATTCATCTTCGTCCGCGAAACTTTTGTCACGCCACGCTGAAATACGCTTCGATTCGCGTGCAATCCAGACGCAACCGATCGTCACGAATCGCGTTTTATATCGCGGTAACACGTGTTCCCGGAAACAACGATCGTGATCTGATCTCTCCGGTTACAGAGAGAATCAGCTGGCTGCCAACCTTTCGAACACGCGTACCTGCTGTTACACACACACGCGCGCAGACACGTGTGCATGTATGTAAATACGCGTGTTACGCATGTTCGTCAAGCATGAAGAGCATTCTGACGCGGTCAACCGATCGCGTGTTTAGGTTTTCGTGCCAATGACAGAGCAATGCGTGTTGCTTTCGGAAACGAGTGGTCACTGGGGCTTTCGGGCTATCTAACAATTTGCGGATTCCGAATTTGCCGATTTGGAATCTCGATTATTTGGAAATCTGGCTATTTCGGAATTTAGGAACTGGGGAAAGACAATTCAACATCGAGAAATGAAAATTGAGAATTGAACATTGAAAATTTAAAATTAAGAATTGGGAAAAGAATTGAAAATTGAGAATTGAATACTGAGAATTGAAAATTGAGAATTGAAAATTAAGAATTGGGAAAAGAATTGAAAATTGAGAATTGAACTAGTAACTAAGAAATCTAAAAAGAGCGAAATAAAAAATTTGAAAGTCTGAAGTAGTACAAATCTGACGCACCGACTCCCACGCATACGTGCATATAAACACGAATCTAATTATGCAGTAGGTCAGTGTTACCTTTGTTGTTATTATTACACACCTGCCCCGAGTTTATTTTCACCGTGAAGCAATGCTGTTTCAACGACCGTAGAAACTTTCGCTTTTTTCTTTTGTCGACCACGAAGAGTGCTCGAGCAGGCAGTTTAGCGGCCACAACGGCCCATTCAAATAATTCTTCGCGTAAAGACAATGAAGATTACGCTGTCGTAATAATCTTGCTAGGTTGCTCGTTGCTAGACCGTAATCAGCAACAACCAGGTCGGACATGGGGAGAAAGTAGTTGCGGCCGTTTATCGTCCGGCCTCGAGCTGCTTGGAATGTCCGGGACTACTTAGTAATCGGCCTTAAATAACGCTTTATATACTAGGAAGCTATATTACATGAACGTTTAACATTAACTCTTTAATCTCTAATCTTTAATACTATCAAACAAATTTTATCGAGAAACGGGTTCTATTCGTGTCGCAGTATGGCGATAGTCGAGATATTTTCTTATGCCATACGTATACATGTTTTTGCTATCGTTATGCGATAATGTTAATATGTGGTTGGGTATTACTAAAAATTGTAGAATATTATTACTATGGTATTTAAGGTGTCAAACCTGAAATTCTCAAACTTTCTACTTCTTATATTTTCAAATTCTTGAAAACTCGTATACCAAATTTTTAGAGCCCCAATTTCTCAAATTTCAATGTTCTCAAAATTTCAAATCCTCAGATCTCAAATGATCAAGTACATAAGTTCTTAGAGGCCCAACTTCTCAAATCCCCAAATTCCCAAGTTTCCAACTCCCCAAGTTCCTAAATCCCAAACCCCAAAATGCCAAGTTCGCAATTTCCCAAATCTCCAAACTTACCAAACTCCAAATCCACAAATTACCATCACAATATTCTGCAATAAAATCAGCCATATCCCCTATATCAACCCCTCGAACAAAAAGAAAAGACTCATAATCGACCAGAAATCAGTCACCACAATGGTCCATAAAACGATCTTGTACGTCACTCAACATCATTCACTCACACCGCTGTGGCCACGAAGCAGGCAAGATCTTCGCCCTTAAAGATCGACGTTTTTTTATTCGGTTCAAGGTTTATCGCGTCCTTTCAACAATCATCCCTCGTTTCTCCCTTTTGTCCTTTTCCCTCCCCGATTCTATCGTTCTATCTTCGTCCCCGTTTCCCCGGTTGGCGCGGTTTTAACCCTCGTCGTCGGACGAAGACAAAACGTTCCGACATAAATAATTTATCTGGGAAGCAGGCTCCGGCACGGCAAGTTGGCGCACGATGCATTAAATATGAAATCCAATATAAACTTTTTCCCGCAGCGACTCACCCTTTCGACGTCCGTTAGGTGGCCTCGTGCGCAAACAACGGTCTCGTAACAGCACGCTTGCTGACTTGCGTTCTCGAATAAAGCGTTAATTGTTATCGGTGATTAATCGCGTTTCACCGCCACGGAAAATATCACGGCGCACGCCCGATGGAAATATTTAACGCGATACAACCTACAGTTAATTCAAGCGTTATTCACCGCTTTCGACGTGTACATTGATTCGTTACGTGATGGCGAATACAAATTCATTTGGAGAACAACCGCCGGGATGTATGGTGTTAATTCACCGATTAGTGCTGTTGCGTTCGAGTGTACTGTAATCGAGAATTAAGATCTTGTGTCGTTACGTTTTAACGAGAATTCAATAAAACTCGGATTTACTTGCAAGTATCAATTCGTTAATCGTCTGATAGATGTGCAAAATGAGATGAAATTGTAGGGTGGCTATGTTTATACTTACATTAATATAAAATTGATACAATGAAACATTGTGTTGAAGGATCCAAAGCAATATAATAGTGTTCATGCGAATCCTATTCATATTAGATACCGTGGCTTTCAATTGCACGATCAGTATAATCTGAATCGGAAAATTTTGTAAGTGGGAAGGATTAACGGTAACGTCGAGCGGAGGTTGAAGTTGATCGAAAACCACGATACGAGCTTAATCTTCTCGGAACAGAAAATTGGTAAAAAGTAATGCAAGTATCGGAGCTATTTCCGAAGATTCTGTTCGATCCTTTACGGTACGTTGGCTACCGAAATTGACGTCACTGGCCATGTATTCGTGCTCGTTTTTCCTTGCTTCCTGTACGTAACCAAGGCCGGACGAGAGTAAAACGCATATCGACGTTGAATCGCACAACGCTGCTCGAATACCGATGCGCCCCAAAGCCCCGTGGGCGCAACTCTCTCGTCCATCAATGCTCACCCAACTGCGTTCATTTTTCTTCCTTTTTCTCTCTTTTTCTTTCCTCCTCTTTTTTTTCGGTTTTTCAATATCAAACTTCCCAGCCCGTGTGCGGCAGCGACATCGTAATATAAAAAAGCTCTGCTCGACCACTGTGAATTTCAAAGCGAGCCTCGAGTATTTACATGCGATCGAAAATTGTCGATACCAGAAAGAATATTAATAATTTTACGCTCGCTGAACCGAACGTTGCAGTCAGTGAATTATAGCCGCTTAGCTATACGATGAAATAGTTTTTTGGCCCGGTTGTGTTCGATGATGTTTGACATACAAAGCGTTGCCTTTGGGATTACTAGGTTTACAGGGTTTACGGGGTTGTTTGTAATACTGTGGTTTAATTCAAACCACAAAAATTAGTTTAATTTTAAGTTACATTATGTGGAGAGTTGAATGTTCGTTATAGGAGAATTGTTAATGGATTGGGTTCATTTTTGAGAACAGTGAAAGCTGCAACGAAACTCGATCGAAATTTTGTAATATTCTCCGGATACCCGTTACCGCGACTTCGACACTTTCGACGTATAACTCATTTCGCTTATTTCCCTGTTTTTCAGGATGCAGAGACAAAGCCGGAGTAGCTCGGAGGTGGAGGTTGCGCTTATGCGCCCCGTAAGCACGGCTGGCTAATAGCACCACGGCCCATCCCTGACACCCTGCAGCCACACCAGGTACGATCCTCTTTTCACCGACCTTTATGTTTCTCTTTTATGCATCACCCGCTTCCATATGCGTCATTTTACGCGTTGCCTCTACAGCAAATATTACTCTCGCACCTTTGAACAAAGCTGAAAATCGCAACGCGTTTCTGTTATTACTCGCATCTCGCGGACGATTCTACTTTTACTCGAACGTGTACTGTTGATGACACTGTAGGAGGCTGACCTAAGGGGAAAGAAATTTGGGTGTCGACGTGCAGACGCACATGTCTTATTCGTGAACCAAGTAAGAAGGAGCGAAGCAAGGATTTATTTACACAGGCCGAAACACAAATTTCACGTAATAAAATCGGCGAACATCAACGAGATTGCTCGTTTCCAAGTCTCTCTCGATGCAGCTTCTCTCAGCCGAGGCCATCGAAGAGAATTTACGAACGCGATGCAGGGAGAAACGAGTGAAATCGGTGCCTCCAGTAAATCGTCCGCGCTGTATAATAAAACGTTTCTACAACGAAATAAATTTATAACGAAAATTACGGTAATTGAAACGGCCAGTCGATCGATCGGCGATCGAAGGGGAAAGAGAGAGAAGTGGAGCAAGGACCGTGGCCGAGATCTGGATGCTCCGGAACGATTTGTGGCCCCCGAAGGAACTGGAACCACGGTGTAATTTCGAGCCACGTGGAACGTCGGCGCTTGCGTTTTCCCTCGCCGATATCAAGGACGAGGCGTCCCGTTCTCCCGATTAAACTTCCATCTCCTCCTGCTTCCCCGGACTAATTCATACGCGGCTTGTGATATTCATGAATCGGAAATTCCGACCGTTTCGAATATTTAGTGCGACCGCGGCTCGCTTCCGACCTATCCTATCGGCTGAATCTCGTCTCGCTAATATTCTATTCTCCAACAGAAATCGAACTGTAGCATTCCTTTTTGATCGTACTTTACATCGGACCTGATTTTATATCTTACCTATTTGCGATTTTATTACGAGTAACCGTTGATTAGGTAGATCTTATATTTATTCGTTAACGAAGGATTTATTCGTGTAAATAGTACACAGTGGTAGTCCGTACGATACAGAAGGTAGCAAAATCATTAAAGGGAATTTTAAGTGACTGACCTCTTTCTGGTTTTCCCTGGTCCTTGGTCTTCGACTGCCATAAAACTGCAGGTCTGTTTTCTTTGGTGCACTTCTGACTGTAGTGGCATTTGCTTGAGTATGTATATGTGGATGTGTGTGAATCGTAATTTCCAGCAATAAACGTTCACATGTTTGAATGACTTGGGTGAGTCAGTTGCGTGTTCGAGTACTTTGGGTGAGTCAAGTATGTATTAGAATAATTTTGATGAATCAATTCTGTAATGTAGAATAACCGAAATTGTTGTAGAATAACTTAAAAATTTTGTAGAATTAATGTAGAATACCTCTTGTGTAGAATAACTTAAACGAATCAATTATATATCACACTAACATAGATGAATCAATTACATGTGCAAAATTTGAACATATAGAATTTCAACACTGTGAGTGGTCCTAAAAGTGCACCTTGTACCACGTAATCACCAAAGAAAATAATTCTTTCCCGTATTTCGTGCATTTAACCGATTACGCGATGGTCCGAGTAATAATTTATCGAAAAACCTTGTCAGAGTCATTAAATAACGATTAACGTTTATTTACAACGCGTATCTTCGATATATCTCCATAAAACGGAAAATAATTTCCCCGCGCGGCGTTTCGATATCCCTCGCGAAGGTAAACGCGATCGAAACGCATCGTCTCCCCTTTTCACGGGTAAAATATTCCCATACAGGATAGCCTGTTTACGGTAATAGTCGGCTCGTCGATTTACAGTAATTTTACACGCGCCTAATTAGCAATTCCGATCGAGCCGCCCCACCGTTTCAGCGCGCACCTTTCGTAACCGGTTCGACCGGCCGATAATCTACCTGAATCGTCGTCCCACGCACGTGTTCCTGCGTGTACACTCCGATGCAACCTAGGTTCCCTTTAGATACGTGCTACTTCAAAATTTATACGTATATGTAAACTTGAAGATTTGGACATAGTGACAATTTGGACAAGTTTGAAAATTAAGACATATGTGAAAGCTTGTAGATTTATACATATGTGAAAGCTTGAAGATTTATACACATGTAGAAACTTGAAATTTATATTTCTATATGTAAACTTGAAAAATGTCTCCAAACTGCTAGATCCACAAATTCCAGACTCCTCAAATTTCAAAAGTCGACAAATTTTTAGATCGCTCAAATCCTAAAGTCCGCAAGTCTCAAATTTCCCAAATCTTGAAGTCTCTAAATTCCAAGATTGCCAAATACCTATATCTCTAAATTCCCAAACTTCACAAACTCTATCAATTCATAAAATCTCAAAGTCCCCAAATTCCTATATACCCAAATTCTCCACCCGTCTCCACATACTCAAATTTTCCAAAATCCCTAAAAATCAGAGAACGATAGATCTGTTTTACCTCAGTTACCATATTTTCCCCTAGGGAGTCCATATTTGCCCTTGACTGTACGCGCACACGTTGGGTCCCGGGACCCGAGCTCGTCCGATCCTGCAGCGGGTACAACGCGGGATAAAATGAAACTGAATGGAATAAAGTCTTTATTCCCGTCTGGGAGGAGAGCTGCTCGTCGAGGAACGAAGGACGTGAGCGTATAAAAGGTTATTTGAAACGTAAATAGGTGGTAAGCGAGTGGAGGATGACGGCACCGAGAGAAAGAGTAGAACGTCAGCTGGAAGTGAGAGGAACGAATGAAGAGAACGAAATAATAAACAGGGAAACTGGGATTACGGGAATGTTTCGTTTATATAGCAAACAACGGAAACGGTGGAGCAAACAGCGGTGAAAAGCTATTTTTTTTTCTTCTTTTGCAATGAAATGTTACTTCGCGTTCGAGAACCGTCATCTGGAATGGTGGGACTATAATGTTTATTCCTATGTACTGGGGTACATGTGAACCTCGCAATTTTCAAATTTCTAGATTTTTAAATATCCACATTCTTGAATTTCCTCAGTCTCAAATCTGTAGACTTCTAAATCTCTAAATACATTTCTCATATTCCTAGATGTTCAAGTCATAAGATTCCCAGAAATCTATGTTCCGAAGTTTCTAGATCCCAAAGTCTGAGATCCCCATATTTTTAAATGCCCACATTCTTAAGTCCTTACATGTCTAGATTTCTGTATCAGTAACGAGCAAGTAACAAACGATTATGTTTAAAAGAGGTATAGGGATGTAACAGGTCAAAACGTCGTGTTCGTGTACCATGTTCAGAGGAAGGCTCACGGACACCAGCGGTCGTTTAGAATCCACCCATCGAAAGTCTACACCGGTCATTTGTCAGTTAAATGTCCATCTCAGCCAGAAACTCGGCTGAACTACGAGGAAATTTCACAGGACCCGAAGTGTCCCTTTTTACGATCCCGTTCCGCTGAGTCCGTGAGATCATATAATGTCTCGAGGCCAAATACATTCAAACGTGACACAGCATAAACTTTTATACGCAAGCTTTCCTCGAACGCTTACAGATTGTAAATCGCTAACCATAAACTTGTGAATGTCGATTACTAAATGCTTCCGTTTTGACTATACTGCATGGTCGATAAGATAACTTGTGTCTGAAGGAAGGATTAGTTTATTTCTTTCTTCTTCGCTTCTTTCTTTGGACATTAGTTGACTGTTCAGTTTTTGAAGTTGCTGGTGATATACACTAGCTGTGAGACAACAATTGTACATTAGGTGGTTATATACTTCAAGAGCACACGACGTGAAGAAAAAACATGACTTAATAAGTTCCCATTTGAATTCGCGACATGATAAAAAGAGGGCGATTGTACAAATTCGACGAAGAACTTTAATCGAAAAATGTTCCGACGATCGAGGGTAAAAAAAGAAGCGGGAGAATCTTCCGGTTCGAGAGTAGAAGCGGCCGACTTATTGCCAGAGTTTCCGAGCAATTTCGCACATGCCACGTATGTACGTTGTTCCCCGAATGCGAGAAGTGGCGAGAAGAAGAACGCGAGGCCGGTGCAAACTTGGCGACCTTTCAAGCCGGAATTCCGAGTGTCTCTGTCTCCCGGGCTAGGGACTTAAACGATGGGACGAGGGTTGGTCCTTTTTCTCTCTCTCTCTGTTCGGGTTCCGTCGTATTCAGAAAGACGGGCGAATCCCCGAGGGTGGCAACCGACTTCCGAATTCGTGACACGAAAACGACGAACCACCAGGCTCCTCGTTCGCCACCTTTCTACGGCAGAAATTCTCGCACGGAGCGGGAAAATACGGGCCCGTTCCGCGAGCGCTCGTTTAACGGCTGGATTTAAAGCGGAAGAGAAGGAGCTGGGAAATACCTTAATGGGACGTCTCACGGGGCGACGATTCGCTGCTGAATTTCGCTGCTTGTCCTTTCGACGAAACTACCAACGACCCGGCGTAAATTTGTTTTAAGCGTTACATGTTTCAAACTGTGCAACTAGGGAACCTCTTGAACGCCTGCGAAGAAGAGATTGTCAACCCTGCTTCTCGAATAACACCACGTACCTTTTTCTCTTTCAATGTTTAACCCCTCAACGATTTTGCCGACGAGTGCGTCAGATTTAATTATCGTTGTAACGTTAAGCCAGATTAATGTTCAAATGTTAGAGATATTTCGATCATTGGACGGGTTGGAATTAAAATCGAACTCGAAATTCTACAAATATTTACAAATTTTTTAATTTCCGAGTCTGCAACTTCTCCAATAAGAAGTAAGCAAATGGCGGTTCCTGTCTTTCGTTACATAGCAATTTCTCTCAAGGAATTCCACCGCACCCATCGATATACAGTCAATTAATGCTCCGAGCACCATAAACGAAACACGATCAGACTGCTCCCTGATCAGTCGAATACGAGGGCAGAAAAGGTCCTTCGTAACGTGTTTCGCCGGAGCATAGGCCGTATCAGGTGGCAACGTCAGGTTTAAGCTCCGTTTGGAGAGGACGACTGGAAAGAGGAACGACAACTACGGAGAGATAGAGGGGTTAAGGTGAGAGTATAAAGCCCGCTGCTTATGAATATTCAATCGACTTCCAGCTTGATTTCGCAACAACGTCCTTACTCGTTGCAGGAACTTTCTCAACGCTCGACACGGTTGATAATCATTCACTTTTTGCTTCGTAAATAAACAACTGCAATCTAATCTTCTTTCGAGATTGATCAGCAGTTTCTTTCGTCCGTGTGATCGGTGTGAACGAGGTTGCCTGTCATTGAAAGTTCTCCGTAAAAAAATACCAGCTGTTTCCTTTTTCATTTTACGCAGACAGATTAATTTTTGCTCACTGCTGTAATACGAACATATTCGGGTGCTTTTTTTCTCATCAGATTATTTGGTTAACAGGTTTGGCGATTGTTATTGCCGATATCGAGCTGCCGCGCAGTTTTAAACTCAACTATAAATCGTTTCCCCGAGGAAGTCGATTGGCACGTACCTTATTACCATGAATTTTCTGGTAAAAACGCGCAGCTGCAGCTGACGCTCGAGCTCCGGCAAGATGCACGGAAAAAAATAACTTTCCGTTCGGAGCTTCCGATAGAATCAAAATTTGCGAAACTAGCTTTCGCGGTTCATGAATAATTTCCGCGATCAATCGGCTCTCTTTTGTGTATCCCCGCAATGAAACAGGAGGAACAATGGCGGATTAAGCGTCGATACCATTATTCCATTTACAAATTACAAATTTATAAGTACAGATTTGAGCAGGTGGGGCTGATACGGAAATCAATAATTCGCAAGGTGCTTCATATTTTATAATGTTACATTAGGTACTTTATATTTCACATGGATATTGCATATCTTATATTGCTACATTATATGGATTTGGAGAATTTTCATTCCTACAAATCTGTGAATCAGAAAACTACTGAAATTTAGAAACGAAAAAGGAAAGAATAATCACGGGTACCCAAATATTTCAAGATTAGTAAATTCGAAAAATCAAGAACTCAGCAGATCACAAAACTGAAATCAGCTTATTGGATACTCTTCCCTGTTTAACCCAAAAAAGAGAAAACGTTACTGCCGTAGCGTGTGAAACGGTAGAATAAATGGTGACTTCGTACGTTTTTCCGAAACATCTCTGACCGATATCGATATATCTCGGGTAACAAACGCGTTTGTCATCCGCGTGTCGCGGCGTGTATCGTCGCGGCGAATCCCTTTAAACAACGCAGTCGCAATTTCCGCGTAACGCGAAATTCCGATTACAAATTCGCGTCCCGCAGGGATATTGCGCGGGCTCGAGCCGGATAATAAATTTTATAGGTCGTCGTTGGCCGCTAACGAGCTGGCCGCGCGCACGCGAACGTATAATGGACATTCGCTGCTAATCCAGCGACGAATCGATGAACGTACGATAACTCGAACGCTGGTAGCACGGCAGCTGGCCTGTCGCGGTTAGAAGCGGCTGTCACGGTTATCGATGATGCATTTGCCACGGTAAATACGGGTACGTGTCGTTGACACACGGTAATTATTTACGCCGTCGAATCTGTAAATAGTTTGCCGGACTTGATCGTTTCTACGATCGGTTTTCATCGCGGTTGCATACCTGTCCGCTTGTGTCCTTCAATTTTCATCCTCCTACTACGGACTATACCTAATTAAGCCCATTATCTCTTCGCGGTTTTACCTCCAGTTTCATTCCGCGTTACGTTCCCTTGCGAAATCTGCTTCCAGTTTGCGCTACACTCGACGCACGAATTTATGCTCGTTTAATGGAAAACGTAAACAATACGCAACGCCGTTATTTATACTGTTTACCCCCGATATTATAGGTTTGTACGCGGCGAATTTTCGTACGAGATTTAATTTACGATGGCAGCTCGTTGTTTTTTTAGGGGTTTTGGAGACTGCAAACTTCGAGGTGGGTTTAGGGTACATGGGAATTTGGAGGTGTAGCGATTTGTGGACCCATGAAATTTAGAATATAGAGTTTCCAGAGATATAAGGATTTGGAGGATGTAAACACTTGGGATTCTAGGTATTTGAATCTCTAGAAATTCAAGAATATAAGTATCTGGTAACCTTCAAATTTGGTAACATTGCGATTTGGATATCAGCTCATATGAACATCTACAAATGTGACGATTTTATCTACTAATTTAAAGATTTAGCGAAAGGTCCTAAAGAGTCTACTCTAACATAAAATTTGAATAACAACATGTTCAAGAATACCATTGTTATTTCCGTTAATGAACAAACACAATTTACAAAGACAGTAATGTAAAAGTTTCTGGAGCTTTTAAATCAGGTCATGTCCGGAAGATCCGATGAAACAACAGTGCGTTTGAGTACGTATATTTACGCGAGTCGATCGTGACGAAACGAGCGGCTAGCTCGTAAATCCGTCGAATAAGTAATAACGAGAAGGACTGACCGATGGAACTACACGTAAAACCACGGTGACGAGCGTTCCACATCTGTCGACGTTGACTGACCGAGACACGTAATTGACTACAAGCTTTTTCCTGACTGATCTCTCCGTTCAACGCACCGCTCTTTGCTCTCGTCTGACCGCGAAACGACCACCTAAAGAAGACGAATCGCTTTCCCGCTTGGTTTTTCTCCGTTTTGTAACGTGTGTCGCCCCAATATTTGTGCTGCCATTTTTGTTCGACGTTAAACAGACACCTGCTCACATATTGGAGATCGAGTACGATTGGTTACTTTTGGTTATTTTTGGGGAGGAACATTCGGGTTATAAGAAATTTGGAAAATTAGGGATTTGGGGATTTGGGGATTTGGGGATTTGGTTATTTAGGAATTTGGAAAATTTGAGAATGTGGGGATTTGGAGATTTGGTCAATTTTAGGGTGTGGGAATTTTAGAATTTGGGGATTTGGGAAATTAGGGAATTCGGAATTTGGAAATTTGGTAGTTTGGAATTTGAGAATATTTAAATTTGAATATTTGAGATTTATAAAATTTTATAATTTAATAGTTTGGAAATAGAAAAATCTGAAGATTTGAAGCGTTCGAGAAGATTCCTCCATTGAGCAAAATATTTGCCGCGTGTTTGTTATTGTTCTCCGTGGGCAGACGACGTTTCAGACTAGCTGATAAACGAGAGATTCGGCTTCCTGTTAATTTTGAACTATGCAGCAGAGAAATGCGAATAGCAGCGTATATCCTGAACATCCATTACGGTTAACCCTATAATGGAGGGGTGAGCGCCGTCACGACTGTTCGTCGATCCTAACGATAACGCCCCCTTGCCGCAAATTAAGCACCGCTCGAGGGGTTGCTTCTCTCAAGGATAAACCATCGCAAAAATCACGGTTTAACCACAGCAACGTATGGACCTCCCCGAAACGGGATTTAGGCAAATTAACGCTTCAAAACTGGAACGTTACCTCTTCAAACAATACAATATTTACTTTCAGACTCACTTTCAGAAATTTATAAATTAAGAGATTTTAGAGTTGGTGACTTATATATTAAAAAACATAAAAATTAAAAATATTAGTAGTTAAAAAACTTCCTTTTCGTTTGTACACCATTTAGTGACCACCCCATGTGACCCACGATAATTTTTTCCATCAACAAATTTCTTAAAGAAAATTCTTCAATGTATTAACAAAGTTCTTACACTAAAAACTTCTGCGATGTAACCCTTCAACTGCGGCTATATTTTGTAAAATGAAAATAAATTTTAATTCAACCGTAATGTAATTTTAATCTGATCTCATTACCGCATTGATGTTCTATTTTAAATGATTTTCTTTTTGTATTTATTTTTAGTGGTATATAAACTACATCCGCAGTTGAAGAGTTAAGAAAATTGTTAAATCGGCTTCTTCGATAAATCGAAATCTCGAACTGGTTCCGTTGAAACATCAGTACAGGGTTCGCGAGTCGAAGCAATTAGTCTAGCGGAGCGTAATGAATTTACGTCGCAAAACTGATGATCGAATTAAACGTCGCTCGTAGGTCGTTAGCAACGAGAGGTTAATCGAGGGTATTAACGAGCGGCCAGCGACCGGGAACAGCGCGAATGCGCGTTGGTTCTGCGCGCACACGCGCGAGCCTAGAATCCCGGTAAATGGGACACACGTGTTTGTGCCAGTCTCGCGCCAATTCCGATGTAGGCGAACCTCTTTCGTTCTTTCCTCTGCTTCTCTCTTCGGCTTCCGCGAAATTCGACCGAGTGCGCAGACGTGTTTTGCGCGCGGTGAAATCGGCGGGAAAACCGGTTTCTTTGAAATCCACGCTGCTGGAACGCGGACTGCGCGAATTGAGATAAATGAGCTACAATAACTACCCGTCCCCGTTCGTCACCAATTGCTTATCTCATTTTACTCGAAACGATGAAATATTGCGGTTATAAGTTTTTTATTTATTATTTTGAAACCTTCATTGAGCTGCTTTTAACAGTAATCGGTATGATGAAAAAGTATTTTCAGTAAAAGAATGTGTGAATCTGGATGATGTCAAAATTAAAACTATACGATTAAAATTATATATTTCCAGGTTTATACATTTTTTAATTATCTATCTTCTTAATTATTATTTTAAACCATGTTCCCGCGCTTCGATGAAATTGAAACATCACCAACAAACGACTCGGAATGAACAATATCAACGATAGCTACGTGTTTTAATGATCAAACTAGTCGTGTATGTATAGAAATAAATGTTTTTTTCCTAGAAAAGAAGTACTGAATTAATCCGTATACGCAGTGAGCGTTTTCTGTCAACATCTCTGTATTGCAACATTTCTTGTTAACAATTCCAACAATTTTCTCGCGTTTGCTAGCTCGTGTTTCGAAAAATTCCGCGTTGCCTTGAGCAATGCGCCGACAGATGCATTCTACCTCGTACAAATTCAGAATTCTACAAAAACGCATGAATTTTACATGGGAACTTGCACGATTTCGCTCTCCGAGTCCATTCTAACCGCGTTACCCGACTCTCGGCCAACAATGTATAATATATCCTTTATCGAACATACGGCCACTAAAATACATTGTTATTCGGAATCACATTTTGCAGTTCAACGAAACTCGATCTTTTTGCAGTCCGACGAAATTGGATTCGTTCTGTCAGCCAATTAAACTCCAACTGCTCGTTTCGATAAACTATTTGAATCTGCTCGTTTCGATAACTATCCCAACGTCTATAATTGCAGATTGTTGTGAGATAAGACACTGAGTTTCGATTTCTGATGTTATTGATTTCGGCAGAATGTGAGAGTTGGACGATCATTTGTTAAAATTGACAAAGAGTATGGAGTTAAGTACTATAATTACAAATAGTATAATTACGTATAATTTCAAGCATACAATTCTCAAATCTTCTAATCCAAAATTTATTACATAAAAAATTCCTCAGATTCCCCAGGTCCCGAATTTCCCGAATCCAAAGTTCCTCAGATCCCAAATTTCCCAAATTCCCCAAATTCCCCAAATTCCAAATTCCCCAAATTCCAAGTTCCCCAAATTCCAAATTTCCCAAATCCCCCAAATCCAAAATTCAAATCAAATCCTCAAATTTCAAATTCCCCAAATTCCAAATTCCCCAAATCCCAAATTACCCAAATCCTAAATTCCCCAAATCCCAAATTCCCCAAATTCTAAATTCCTGAAATTCCAATTTCCCCAAATCCCAAATTTCCCAAATTTTCAAACCTTCATATCCTAATTTAATTTCCAAGTTGGCCAAATTTGCAAATCCCTAAGCTCTCAGATTCCCAAATTTCTAAATTTCCAAATGACCAATTTCATAAATGTCCAGATACGTACATCCCCAAATTTAGGGAGTAATAATTGGCCCACCCGTCTCGTTTATTCATTAGCAATTGGCGTTCTTTTGTTTCCGTTATTGTACCCGGGACGGTAGTTATTTTTCGTCTGCTCGCAATGTTGATTTTCCCCGGCATTTTCCGCGAAAACGCGTGTAGCCCGACCACGAAGACGAAATGGAATGAAATTTAATACGTATCTCGGCAGAGGCGGAAGCGGAAACTCGGCTACTGTAGAAGCAATGAAATTTTAACTTTGCTCGCTACTTCCCTCGAATTCCATCCTGTGTGCAAGCACGAACCCATCGCCAGCACACTTTTCGATGCGCAAACGATATTTGCTAGCTTGTTTTCGACTACGCGAACGCTAACGAACTTGCTCCCCATGGAAAATTCATTATTGGACATACGGTAATTCGTGGCCACGCATTTCTCCGCGATGTCAAACCTATTATACGCTAATTTCGTTCAACTTACGAAATAACGTGCGCTCGAGAGCTCTTTCAGAACGTTGTAGGCCGACTGACAGACTTCGAGTTTCAGCCTGAGGAAAGTTAGGTGGAACACTGAAACACAGTAGCTCTATTTAATATTCGAACAGCAGAGTATTTTATCCATTATTACTATCTATTGTCTTAAACTATACTCTCATTTCATGTTATCGTATAACAAATAATATGTTCAGAAATGTACTGTGACGGTACAAAAATAGGAGATGGGTACAAAGGTAACGGCCTTTGAAAGTAACACGCCCTTTCGCAGCTTTTCAGACAGCTCTAGTTGCGTGTGCATATCTGCTTACATGCACGAAATTCAAATTTGTGTCTTATTAAATGAAATCATATATTTTGTAATGATATTCTCTGCATAAAGAGCAAAAAATCTTTACTTCAGCATTACTAACGTCTGTATAGATCTCTGAATCAGTTAACATTCTGCAATATTAACAAAAAATTCGTGTACTTTTCAATAAACTCCCCAACAATAAATTCAGTCCACATTCAGAGACGCGAATGATAAGTTTGAACAGTGTCTTCGAAAAATTTCACGTTTCGAATCGATTCATCGAACAACAAACAGAGTACGTCCGACCAAGTGTAATTTACAACGACAAACTTTCTAAAGCCGCGAATTAATTGATAAAAAGAGCAATTAACTTTTCCCATATTTCCACATGCAAATAGTTAACGCGCAATCGAGCGTGATACTCGATTTAAACGAAAATCAAACACGATACAAGCGGACCAATTAAACACGCTCCGGCTCTCTGGTGGCGTTCGCGAGATTCGAACGATAAATATTTTCGAAACTAATTCGTAGTAACATTAAGTTCCAATTAAGGGGATTACGGTGGTCGTAGTGCGTCGCTCATAATTATTTATTGTTCCGGCCCGGTTGGTTAATCCCTGCCAATTAAATCCATGTCGGTGGCCGGCGCGTTTTGCAAAGCGTTCGAAAGTCGTGGCTCCGTTTTCGAGATACCTATCTAACAAGGGACAAAGTAGCTGTAACCGGTAAAAGAGTAGCCCTCGTTCGGTGTGTGTCGGCCCTGAGGATGACAAGTGTTCGCAGGATTGCGGGGAGGCTGAACCAAGACCAATGAATATTCACGGGCCGCTTTAGCGGTGCAACGAGTCATTTGAATTTATACGCGTGCTACGGATTATTCCTTTCCTAAACTCTCGTTTCGGAGGCTGAGCGTGTAGTTTGGGCGACAAAATTTCTCTCACCAACGCGAACAAATTGTGAACGCAATTCGAAGCTATGCTGGTCTTCTTTGAATTACGACGCATACTTGGAAATTTTTAATTTTTCAGTATTTCACTTTTCAGATTTTTTAATGTTTAAGTTTTCAAGTATTCAAGTATTTAAGTATTGCTAATAATTCTATCATATAAGTCTACAACTATACTACTATTTCATAACACCACTCTTCTATCATTTCTACAATCAATTTCACTATCCTCACTATCAAATGAAATCGATTTCATTAATTGCTCGTGAACTTATCAATTTTCCAAATCAGTCATGATCGAAAAAATAATTGCTCGAAAAAGGTGAAACACAGCCAGCCTGAAAATAAAACCCGATCCCAATTAAATTCTATAAAAAATATATAGCTACTAAAGCACTTACTGCAAACTAATTCTTTCGTGGGCGATATTTGTATTTTTCCTCGCTAAAACTATACAAGATGATGTGTATACCAGTACTTGTCAATGACTCAAGGCAAATTCAATAGTCAGCATTACAAGCGATGTCGTAAGTAATAAACATATACATTAACCAATAGTTTATATTACACTTTGAACTTCGCAACAAAGTAAAAATCGTCAGATCCAATTCCAAAAACGTTATTCCGTTTTAATTCCCATCAAGTTACTTTATACGGTGCACAGTCCTGACAGTCTGACCAAGCGTCACAATCGCGTAGAATCGTTTCGAAAAGAGCAAGTTCAACAAGCTCGGCGCTTTCGCTCGTCGAATGCCTTTGATAGGAAGTCGATGCAATCAGGAGCGACCCTTGTCGCTAGGGCGGCAACTTCGAAACAAATTCGTCCGAATATTCGTCGAGTCGAGACGATTCATTAAAAAACCGAGAACACGGCGAGAGAGCTTGAAAGTTTTCGCAAGTTTCGCTCGGCAGAGCAGTCCGCGTCGAATAGCAAAGTTCGGGAAACGCCGCCGTCGTGAATTTCCCTCTCTTTCACCCTAGCGGAGTTCGCGTCTCGTTCTCGGCCGAGGGAAAATAAGATGTCGAAACGCCCTACGGTCCGAGGAGGGTGGCTTACCCAGTTTCTCGAGCGATCCTTAATGCGAACTTCATTAAAGATTTCTCCCTGCCAGTTGGATCCCTTCAGCTTCTATTCATATAGATTTAAGGCTCGTCCGAAGATTTGTCCTGCAAACATTTGCCTCATTCTCGAAATGCATGAGCTACTCGAACTTTTATAATCACCGATTTCAATGAGATTTTAAAACTTATTTTTACTATTAGACACGTATTGATATTTTCGAACTGTCACATGGGTTTATTAATTCATGTACACTGTATTTAGTTTGAATATGCAAGCTTTGCTTTAGACTGCGTTTGTATTTGGGTTTCTTTATTTCCGTATAAAAGTATGTCAGTATACTATCTGTTTCCAGCAAGCTACTTAATTGACCCCATACCGTAAATTGACCCATTATGTAAACCGACCCACCACGTAAACCTACCCATAAAATAAACTGACGTAACCCCGCCACGTAAACCGACCCATAAAACAATAAACTAACCGGAGAAGCACATAATCTACAAAAAAAAAGTTGATCAGAAATTCTTCCAATCATCGGCTCGTTTCGTTCTGTTTGTAAAACAAAGTAAGCCGATCGCTTTCGAGATTGCTCGAGACTCTGTTCACCGAGAAAAACGAAGACGGAGAAAAGTTTCCGGCGGTGAGGAAAGACTGGCAAGTTTCGTATGAATTCTTAGGTCAACCTAATTCGCGACGATTTCAATCATCTAGCATCCCTCTGTGCGAAAGGGGGTGCGCGACAAGCCAACGGTTTCTTTGACTTGCGAATTATTAAATCGTCGGTGGCCGACGCGACATCGAGGCACTCGTTAAACATGTATCAATGCACTCCGCGAGAATTGGAACAGAGAAGCTCTTGGAAATTCGAGGGAATTTTCCAGCGGCCAGATTTCAGCCCCGATAAGTTTCCCCTGTACGCTCTGTCATTGTCCCGATTACGGTAACTCGATAAATTAGTGGACGTAGGCGGTGAAATGAAGTAATAAGGTATAGGTTTTAGAAGAGGAAGTTTAATAGACCGGTAACGGTGAAAGGCACCTTTGAAGTTTGGGGAGAACGAGCAGAAGCTAATGTAATTCATATAACACATATAACATATGTAACACATTCATATACTTCTCCATATAAATTCCTAAACATTTGAGTATGTGTAGTCATATCCTCAATATTTTAAACAACCCCTTCATAAAAGTTGCGATATATTTCTCGAACAATATGTAAGGTCACATATCGAGTTTGCGTAATCGTTTCAAAGAAATAACTTGCCAGCTTCGCACCGTACTTTGTAACGGTAGTTACCGTCATAAACCTTAATAATATTCTTGTCTGCCAGAAGAAGAGGAGAATCGTCGAGATACATTCCAACATCGGCAAGATACGCCGAAGGAAAATCCTGTTCGCTTTGAAAGTGCGCGATGGTCCTCAATTTTCTTCGAGTCTCCTACGACAGGATCGTTAGCGAAATTCTTTTCAACCCCTCTGTTTGTAAATCCTCGCGAGGGTTGCTATGCCGTTCTCATCGATTTTCGTTTCACGAACGGAATACAGTTTTCTCGAGTTGATCGTGGAATACCGATTGCGTTATTTCTTTTATAATCGAAACGCGAGAACGATCGTATTTTTCTTATTATTACTTTCTAGCATTATACGGGTCTTTGTGTTGAAGGATATTCTCTACGTTTATATTTTCTACGTTTAGCTGCTCGAAGTGGGATCAAGTAAATTTTACTGTGTTTTACTGTGTTGTACTCGATGACTAAATAAATGGTAATAGAAATAATAAAATTTCGGTGTAAAATAAGAAACTGAATAGAATAGCGTTAAATAAGAGTGAACAGATAAGGTGATAGTACATAAAGCAATTTATTCGGTCCCTTATCGCTCATAAAGTTAGAGGTTCGATTCACGTAACTGAATACATGAATTTTGACCCTTTTATTCCATTGCATAGTTCTTGTGCACGATCTTGAACAAACTTTCGTTTCTCCTGTTGGCCGGTTCATAGCCCCGTCATCGTTGTCGACCTTCCGTCTGGCCTGTTATCGAACGACCCGAACTTCTCGGCGAACTTTATAAGCGGGGTCATTCTGGATAACGAATTTCCATGCTTTCCGACCTGCCTCTCCCTCCTTTTATTCTCCTCTTATCCCCCTTTGTTCTCTCCATCTTTCCGTTTCCGGAATCTTTACGATTCTATTTCTGGTTAGACTGTAATCGACCGAACAATTTCCAACTTTGTATTCGCGTTTAAGAAACTCCCTTCGAACCCAGATTTTTTATTCTCGATTTAGTCTTCATTACTCCTACCTTTCTTCTTACTTCTCTATTTTTATCGCCAACTAAACTTGATTGAACTTCATGCTTTTTTATTGATACTTCGTTGTATCGAGTAACTATTTTTATTGTTTTGCTATTTTAGTTTCGCTTGTTTTATTATTGAACTGTTGTGCTGTTTCACTATGTTATTTTTTTATCGTTTTACCATTTCACGATTTTACGCCTTGATATATTAGTATTATGGTATATTGGTATATTAGTAACACGACTACTGTACTATTAATTCACTATACCAGTTATTCAATTATACGATTGTACTTCAGCTTACATACATTCATACTTTATCTACTATACTACTATACTACTATACCACTATACCACAATACATAGGAATTAACAATAAATAGGAATTTTATTTACCACTTTGAATGTCCACATTAAGTAACTATTTTATTTTCAACCAACGCAATAAGTTATTGTCATAATAGTTTGACGTCCCTCACGTCCCTCACGTCCGATCCGAAATTCCATAACCACATCGCCAAGATGACGTTAAACCGTAAAATGCAGAAGGGAATAAAATTTCCTTATCATCATCGATCCGTCTCCTCCACAAAGGAACAATTACAATAAGAAATTGTTATCCGTGACTCTGGACTTCTCCGGAGGGCCGATAATAAAATTTCAATCAGTGTCGACTTACGTCCCGTGTCGACGGGATTTTAATTTTCCAGTTCGATCGTGAACGATGGCATTCCCTTCTTTCTCGATCGTTTCGTCAATTATAATCGAGTCGGAAAGTTCCGGAGGCGCAGACCGGAAGCGACGGGGGAAGAGCTACGGATTCTTCCGAGCGGTGTCTGGCATCGAGCCGATTACCACGGCAATTCCTCGCGGATTTAGTTTCTCCGGGCTTAATTACATATCGGTAAGCCGATCGCCGGCTAACGATGTTTACCGGCTTTCGGTGAACTTCGAAACTGCAAGCTCGGGAGGCCGGAAGTCGAGGATCGGCCGTTAGAGTCGCGGAAACGCTCTTTAACGGGTTACAGTTCCGATTCGCGAGGCCGCTTTTCCATACCCTTCCGCTCTGAACGCCCCTTTCGTTTTCCTAACTCGCTCTTCCGTTTGTTTTGTACCATCCTCTCGACCGTCAATGCCGCCATTTTGTCGTCGTTGTCTCTCAACACTGAACCACATTTAACTCTCTGCAGTCGTTTAGAGTTCAGGTCCAATTATTTGCATAGTCAACGATTAGATTATAGTATGAAAATTCGAGCATGATTACATTCAAACTATTGTGTGCGTCACGAGTGCGTCACGATATTGTAAGTAAATTATGTACAGAATTAAATACATTTTATATTTAATTATGATGAAGATGATGATTTGTAAAAATTGAATTTATACGACAACATAAGAAAATTTGAGGTATTCATTTCAATTGCCTGACACATTGTACCTTCGTAACTAAATCAAAATTTTGCAACTGTAAATGTAACAATTCTAATATAATGAAAATTGCGACAAGGCACGCAGAACGAAATGTAAATTTCAAAGAGTGCAAAGTTACAGTTGAAATCCGGTAACCAGATTTTCGGTGGAAATCGCAGACACCGGGATGAAAGCTGTATTTAAGCAAAAAGTAGCACGTATTACATTTGTTATATCGCAGAGTCCGTGGACACCTCAAAGGGCATAACGTGCCGCTTGATGAAAGGCTAAACGTAGATTTAGTGGGTTCTCGGGTATGCAAATTAGAAGAACCGCGTTACCGCCGAAAACAGGGTTTCAACGAAAGGATATTACGAGAGCACTACTTTCGTCAGATTCTAAAAGGACAAAAGAGTAACATCGGGGGTGGTTCCGTGAAACGACTATAACGTAAAAATAAACAGGTCTGACGGGACCCTTGGTAGATGGTGTTAAAAGTGAAGAAGAGAAGACCTCTCCACCTAGCAATTTCATTACGTACCACAAACGGGAAACTGCGAAAAACAGTAGGAGAAGGAAAGTAGAAAAACGGCGCTGAAGGTAAAATGTCGAGGTAAAGGGGCTAGAAATCTAAATATTTAGAGCAACGTTCCAGGGGTGTTTAAATATTAAACATCAACTCGACGTGGAGCCCTTAGGACTGTTATATCGTCCGTTTCCCTACTTTTCATTTTCGTCCTGAGGGGGAAACAACGGGACAACGAAATGGTCGTTGAGCCCTTTTGCTCGAATACCCTCTCGCAATAACCGTTCTTTGATTTCTGTTTCGAGAGCTGTCATTCGGACAATCGTTCAAGATGTGTTTTTTAACCCCTCGCGATTGAAGACTGAACAGTTGTCATATAATACGAATATGTGCGTATGTTGTATTAATAATTTCTACAGTTATTCACGGTACAAACACGGTTACTTTGGTAATATAATTTTATTCGTGTATATGCTTTTATAAATAGAGGAACATAATGTGTGCAAGGTTTTATGACACTGACCACTGTTTTGAAATTTATAAGTTTTCAAGTCGATGAATTTAGAAATTTGCAAATTTTCGTATTTAGAAATTTACAAATTTTTACAAGTTCAAATCTTATGTAATGTCCATATGGGTTGTCCGAAGACTTTCTAAAATTTTCCTAGACTCTACGTGGGTGTTCCTTAGAGCAAAGTTTCCTATTGGTTTAGCTACATCAATCACGATCGATGGCTAGGCAGATACGGTGTAATCGATAAAGCGTATCACGATATCCGAAGATTCGATGCAAATCATACCGGTAAATTACAAGCGAAGAAGATTCGTGGCAATTCTGGAAGCCTGTGTATACCGTGGAGATGATCGTGCATAGATTAGAAGCAATTACATTGTTTCGTAACGTTGTTTCGTCCCGGGTATCGTTCCCTCTGGAATTCCATCCGCAGAAACGGACTCTTGAAGGAATATGGCCGCAATCCTGTGAAACTCGCTGCTCCCGCGACGAAATAATTCGGGGACGAACGTCATTCTTAATTACGGAACGAGGCTGGTAGTCTGCCAGCGCTTAATTATCGTCAGCCGTGCGAATCCTCCTCCGTTACAATGTTAACGCTTTTGAATGCAAACAGGAAATTCGGAATCTCGCGTTCTTCCTTATTCATTGCCGTTTGACAACGGAACGACGAATGGGAATGAATGTACCGATGTCGAACCATGAGATGGTTTGGAGGTTGACCCAGGTGTTTAGAAGAGCTACTTGTGGAATTTTGGAAATGTGGAAACTTGGGAATATGGAAACTTAGAAATGTGGAAACTTGGGAGTGTTGGAACTTGGGTATGTGGAAACTTGGAAATTTGAGAATGTAGAAATTTGGAAACGTGGGAATTTGGGAATGTAGGCACTTGGGAATGTTGGAACTTGGGAATGTGGAAACTTGGAAATGTGGAAATTTGGGAATGTGGGAATGTAGGAACTTGGGAATGTGGAAACTTGCGAGTGTAGGAACTTGGGTATGTGGAAACTTGGAAATTTGAGAATGTAGAAATTTGGAAACGTGGGAATTTGGGAATGTAGGCACTTGGGAATGTTGGAACTTGGGAATGTGGAAACTTGGGAATGTAGAAATTTGGGAATGTGGGAATGTAGGAACTTGGGAATGTGGAAACTTGCGAGTGTAGGAACTTGAGAATGTGGAAACTTAGGAGTGTAGGAACTTGGGAATGTGGAAACTTGCGAGTGTAGAAACTTGAGAATGTGGAAACTTAGGAGTGTAGGAACTTGGGAATGTGGGACCTTGGAAATGTGAAGATTTACGAATTTGAGAATGTGAAAATTTGGGAGTGTGGGAACTTGGAACCGTGAGACCTTGGGAATGTGGAAATTCACCATACAGAAATTTTTGAATGTGTTCAGGAACGTAGAAGAATATGTGGAAATTCACGAATATGAAAATGTAGAAATTTGAAAACGTAAAAGTTGTGAAATTCTCTAGACCTCTAAACTTGAAAGTTTCGAATCTCCTCGGATGTCCAATCGCAGCGACAAGCGTATTAAAGAGATATTAACAGCTAACACCTCCGGCTTACATAACAGAATAATCGAAAGGAATTACGGTAAATCAGTTTGTAAGCCGGCAGGAACAATAAACAAAGAGCGAGAGAGCATCATTCAGGTATTCGAGGATCAGAACGGAGGGACGAAAGGAATCCACGAAGGAATGTCGAGAGAAATTCGAAGTACCGTCGGTGAACGACGTAATCGCATCCAATCAACGTGCGTATCACGCTGCATATCTGCCGGATAGAATACGGGATTACACGAGAGATCTCTTTGCTATCCGATTGATTCATAATGACCTACTAAATATTAAATAGCGTTTTCGCTTCGAGCTGTTGTAGCCGGTGTGCGTTAACGTTGTGCAAGCGTCGTTCCGTATAACCTTCCGTTGCGGCGCCGCTCCTGTCGCGATAACTGCTCGCTCAAATTTACATATTTCAGAATCGGACGGTAATTATGTAAAACGGAGCATTACGATGTTACCCAGTCCGTTTGATTTCTCGCTCGACCGTTGGATGGATGTAAAACGCTCTCTTGAATACCGAATGCAACGAATCGCTGCCACAGAATCTTCTCGACACTCGTTTCGCTCGATTACCGACTTTCTACGTGTCTCCTGTAAACTACCTTTATTGCTGGATACTCTTCATCCACTTTTCATGTTTTCGACAAATAACCGGTTCATACATTTCACTTTATACTTTATACTCTTCTAATTATAGTTTGCTATGTTTTATTATTTTTATAATTTTTTATTCTTTTACAATTTCTTTAATAATCAGTTTTATAGTCTTTATACTTTTCATCATTTTTATAATTCATATAAGTTTTAATGTTATCAATGTATAACATTAAACGTATAATAATATTGTATAATATATCTAATGTATAATATTGTATTTCATGGATATATTAGATTACATTTTATGAATATATTACATCTAATTTGATGAATATATTTACATCATATTTGATAAACATATTACGTCACATTGAACATTACAGTTCATAAATATATTCATATTTGTATCCATCATATGTGTCTATCAATTTAAAAATATATCATTCACATTTCAGACGGTATTTACAAAGATCTCAGATCATAAAACTGTTATTCCATATAACCTGGCACAAACAATGTACCAAAGTTACAGTAAAAATGAGTCATAAGAGTACAATGATGTTTTGACGAATTGGTCCGTCATAAATATTCCTTTTGACGAATTGGTCCGACGTAATATTCCTTCGAACCGTTTCCGAAATTCTTCCTATCGGTATCTAGCATACCCATACCCTGACACTCTTGTCCTAAAATTTATTTTCAGGACGTGTACAGAAATTTCAATTATCACATTTTTTACCTTAAACCTACCGGCACATTTATTTTGAAAGTTGAATTAACTTTCGATACACATTTATTTTGAAATTAGAAACGGAGTTAAAAAATATAATAGGTGAACATACGATAGAACATAAGTTACACATTGTGACCTAAAATAGGAGAGGAGACTTGTAAAACGGTTACCTGACCGCGTTGCAACGTTAAATCGTGAAAATTGCAGGAATATGAGAAACGTTAAAGTAACGGTGAGTTCCAAGGGAAATCGCATTTTCATTTGCTAATTTTCCCGTTCGAGAAAGGAGCCGGGAGTCCCGTGGGATCGTGATTGTCGGTAAAAGGGAAAACCGATCGATGAACGTCGCATAAAGGATTAGGCGAGGACGAACGGTAATTAAGTCCGGCTGGGGAAATATCCTGAATCGTAGTGTAGGGTATCGGTAATCAATCGTAAACGCGAGTCATCGAGGACGTGAGTCACGATCGATGTGGAAAGCTTTCGTCTCCCGAAGGTCTCGAACGGGACGATAATAATTCCGCCAGCACGTTTCCTCGCGCGACGAGCGAACGGGCGAATTCTGCGTCTCGCATTCGGAATTCGCTTTCTCGGTCGACCTGGATTTTCCCACGGACAGGTTTACCAGGAATCTGGGCCTCCAGCCGATAAACTCGTTATTCGCGGTCGACGTGTCTCGTCCTCGGTGAATATCGATCGCATTACCGTGGAAGGACCCAGCCTGGTTATCGGTAATTCGGTGACCCGCTCGGCACGCGCGACTATCCAACTCGTGCAACCGCTCTAACGGGTGTCTTTCAAATTATTCTGTCTTTCGCAAAAATTCGTAATTGGGATCAACTTTTGTGTTCTTCAAGGTTTTTACAAATTCTTCATGAAGAAGAAGGGATGAGCTTTAATGTTGATTGTTTAAGATTTTTAGATATACGGGGTGAGTCATTTGCCACAGGGAAAATTTATGGTCAGTGACTATTATTAATATTTTCACACTGTAGTATTCTATTAATTACTACTCTGAGTTTAAATAAGTAGCCTATCTAACTAGTGCAACAATTCTGACGGATGTCTTCAAAATTATTCTGCATCGATAAAATTGTAGAAGATGAAAGGATGAACTTCACTGTTGCCTCTTTAAGCTTGTGATATGTGTTGTATAAGGTGGTGCAGTTAATACGACTGCCATTGTAAAAAATGAGGTACAGTAACTTTTATTAACACGTTTGACTACCACACTGAAAAGTACAGTGTATGGTTAAACACACTATAATACAAATATTAAGAACAAAGATACATCTTTGAAAGATTAAACGAATCTTTCAGTTTCATCCCTTAGTCTGTTAGTGTATAGTTGTAATAATTGTTTATGTTCAAAATATATACGATTAGAAATTAAATTATGAATTTTTAGAATGACACGTTTGAGCGATTAGTGCATATAGAATTCTTATTACGTTGCCTATAGAATTCTTTGTAACTATGATCTTTTTCGGACAGTAAGTACTACCATATAGTAAGAGGTCATTCACTTTGGCTCCTTTCGAGACACAATAGGGGGCAGGTATACGCATACCTGTGATCACGCGATCAGCTGTTTCTATTCACTGGGGGACTGAGTTTCAAGATTCGGTAATTTTGAAATTTTTACTTGTGAATTTAGAAGTTTGAAACTGTAGGAATTAAAAAATTTAGAAATTTGGAAATAAACATGTTTGGAAATGTGGGAATGTGAACTCTTAAAAATTGTAGAATTTGGATATCAAAAATTTTGAGAATCTGAGATTTGAAAATTACAGAATGTAAAAATTGAACATTAGCGAAATTGACAGTGATCTACAAATTCGTAAACTTAGAATTTCGAGAATTTGATAAATCAATCGTTTGCAAATTTGAAAACATGGTAATTCAAGAGTTGGAAGGCCTAAAACTTTGAAACCTACAAACTTAAAAATCACAAAATCTAAAATATGAAATTCCCAAATATAAAATTCATCCACCAGAAAATTTCACATATGTAAAAAATCCACATTCCCCATCCACATAAAACAAGTCCCTCATCGAACTACACCTGTCCATTGAACCCACCTAAACCAGAACGCACGGATATCAATATTCACATCTATACCTCCATAAATAATTGATCAAAAATCGATCACAACTGTCCAGCAACGTCCACCTTTCAAGCTCTATGAAATTACTATTGCAACGGTTCTTTGTTTTGGTCCTTCATGTCGAGGACCTTCTTAAAGGTAATTGAAATGGCTATTTCGATAATCGGTATCGTGTCTTCGGATTGTTACTTCATATCGATAGTTGGTTGTCCCGCTTTGTCGAAGTACGGTTCTCGACGCCCTCTCGAAGGACCTAGTAGCCCATTCCTTGTCGATTTTATTGGACACTTCCCTTTTCTTACAATGTATCTCGCGCTCTGATTGGTTGAACACGACAAAACCCTTCGGTAGATTCTTTTTACCTGAATGCCTTTAGTTCTGTGAGTCACGTTTGCGTCCATCGAGGAAAGAACACAATTGCTGTCCGCCTTTACCTCGTCGTACGATTTTAATTGTGCGACGTTCGTTCGTCATGTCTCGTCGCTCACGCGTGGTCATAAGTCGCGAATTCACACGTGTGCGTATGTTGTCAATTTATGTGTGTGTTTAGTGGTGTGTGCAGTGATGTTTGAGCAATTTTGATATTCGTTAAGGCTGTTTGGATATCGTTGATGGTGAGTTTTTGTGGCACTATTTTAGAGGTGAAACATTATTAATTTTTACTGGTGGATCAGTTTTTTTTTATATTTTGGACGATTATATTTCAAATTTTTAAATTCTCCTTTAAGCTTAGTACTCTTATTTCATGAAACGGCTCATAATTAATTTCCTAATGAATATTAATATTAATATTAAAATTAAAATTAAAATTGATTTCCTAACTGGCTATAATTTCCTTGATGTTAATTATGGAATAACTTAAATATATTTGAATATAGCGCCATCATATTAATATTGTCAATGAATATCATAATAATAATATTACTGATAACAATACAATAGTATAAGAAATATAAATAAACAATGTATTAAAAAGCAACATAATCCACTTACGAATTTAATATATTTACCGCATTAATTAAACATGTGGCAAAAGAATGAATTTTGCATTGTTAACAATCCGTAAATAAAACACTGTAACATTTCGTAGTACATAATTTATGCAGTGAATAAAAGTGTAGAAACGCGGAATTTTACAGGCTATTAACATTCAATTTCTGCGTGCGTTAGATCGATACGTTGTTATCGCGAGAGGTACGGAGGAAAAATAGCGGGAATTTTTCGGACGAAACCAAATTGAACGGCAGTTGCTCGCATTTTAACGCAAATTCCTGCGCAATTCCGTTTATTGACGGCCGAGTTAATTTCAACGGCCTCGTTGTTTTAACACGCCGCTCAAACACCGTGTACCTATTAATTAAAAGCGGATATTTTTAATCCTCATTGTTTGTTTCTGACAGAGCTTGATATCGTATAACGTTGGCCATTTTTTTTAAATCTTCTTCCTCGCGCGAAATCAGGAACGTTGCATATTTAACGGTAATTTTACAACACGTACAACGTTGCTCTGTAGACCAAAGTAATTTTGCGCGTTAATAATTTTGCCAGCATTTAAATGCAAATCGCGACACCGTCGAACTTGCTGCAAAGTAATTCGGACGGAAATTGGAATTATTGCCGAAACGTTCGTTTGTGGTCGACAATCTTTAATTAGCGCTTGTACAAATTTTGAGTTCTCAAGCTTTTAAAGTTCTCAAATTTTCAAATTCTCACATTCCCAAATTCTCAGATTTCCAAATTCTCAAATTTCGCAATTCTCAGATTTCCAAATTCTCACATTTCCAAATTCTCACATTCCCAAATTCTCAAATTTCCAAATTCTCACATTCCCAAATTCTCAGATTTCCAAATTCTCAAATTTCCAAATACTTACCTTCCCAAATACTCACATTTCCAAATTCTCAAATTTCCCAATTCTCTGATTTCCAAATTCTCAAATTTCCAAATACTTACCTTCCCAAATACTCACATTTCCAAATTCTCAAATTTCCCAATTCTCTGATTTCCAAATATTCATATTTCCAAATTTTCCAGCTCAGTCCCCAAATTCTTAGCCTCCAAAATTTCCAATTTCTCAGTTTCCCAAATACCCAAATTACCAAATTCTGACATTCCCAAATTTTCATATTTCCGCCTTCCCCAATTCCCAAATATTGAAACTTCCACTTCCTTTATATAAATTAAAAAAATGTCTAAACTTGAAATTCCAACCTCAGAACTTTGATACCACCCATAAGTGATCGAAACAAACGCTCAACTTGTCCCACTCGCAGCAACCAGTTGCACTCGAATCTTTCGCTCAAAACGCTTGATCAGGATTAATATAAACGTTAACGTTCTGACAGCCGTATCAAAAGGCTTGTATCGTTCGAAGGACATAATTACCGTCGATAATTAGGCAGATAATGGAGGAGGGTTGACGCGGTCAGTCGATGACAGTGAATGATCAGCGATCGATGATCCTTCGGATCCTTTATCGAAGACGCTCGAAGCGTATCCCCCTCGATCGGGCACCCGATCGATAGTCGCTTGGCTATTCGGCGCCTACGAACGGCATCGATAACCGTCGCCTGTCGGTTAATTAATTCGTCGGCTAACGTAATTACTTAGAGCTTCCAGCGTACACGGATACACGCGTACAAGCACGTGCACGCTCGACGTTGGCCCTCGTGGCACGGTTGTTCACGGATTTATGGCCGAACGGGGATGATCTTGTTAATTTCAGTACGGCCTTCACGCGTCACGGACCGTGCGCTTGTTCTTGAAAAGGATTAGCAAAGCGACTCCCTCCAATTTTCCGCTTCTCACATTTTTCCGCCATTTACCACTTTTTGACATTGACATTTTGGTGACATTACGATGTACAACTGGTGAACGAAATTTGGTTATTTCGCTCACTTGAGAGATGTAGCGATTTGGGGATGTACCGTTTTCGGAATATAGCGATTTGGGGATGTAGGAGTTTGGGGATATAGCGATTTGGGGATGTACCGATTTGGAGATATACCAATTTGGGGATGTAGGAAATTGGGTATGTAGAGATTTGGAGATGTAGGTATTTGGGGATGTAGGAATTTGGGGATGTAGAGATCTGGGGATGTAGAAATTTGGGGATGTAGAGATCTGGGGATGTAGGGATTTGGGGATGTAAGAATTTGGGGATATAGCGATTTGGGCATGTAGAAATTTGGGAATGGTAGGACTCGGAAATGTACTAATTTTGGGATGTAGGAATTTGGGGATATAGCCGATTTGGGTATGTAATAATTTGGGAATGTAGAGACTTGGGGATGTAGAGATTTGAAAATGTATTCGGGATTGTAGGAATTCAGGAATGTAGGGATTCGAAAGTATAAAGATTCCAGAATGCAGAAATCCGTACACTTCATTCATACTTCATACAAAGTGTCCATTACAAAAGTTACACATACGTCTCTGTATCCAACCATAATTTTGAAAACAAATTATTTCGTCACAGAACGTAACGTCTTACTAATTTTGTATTAAACTATATCCAGTAATAACAGCTGCTTACATCATTTACATCCACCATAATGAGATGCGTGTAATATCAGCAAAGATAATGTACCGATAAACATATATCTCGAAATCAGATCGAAACTACTTATCGCCCGGTGTAATACAATCAACGTGCCGATTTAGTTGGGTAGTTGCAGGTGAATAGATGACCCGAATAGCGTTCAGGTTCCTAGATAGGGTTCCTAGAATTCCTAAGCGGCCAGTCATCTGGCTGTTAATGAGCACAAGCTCGATATAGCCTCGCTACGTGTCGGTCACGAGGTTTCAATTAGCGTACCCTGGGTTATACGCGAAAAATCACCTATCGATTCTTTCTCCTTGCAGTTATACAATTTCTAATTAACGTTATCGATCGTTACATCATCGGTTGCGTCCTTGTTTTTTCAAACTTCCCTTTGTTCCGTACAACGTGTTCGAGTTAATATCACAATGGCTCGGTGATAAATTCAAGAGTCCCACGTTTAACTGTTGCATTATGCATTACGAGGTGGGAAAACCTACCTGAATAGTTTGCTGTACGTTAATTGTAATGGATTATACTGCGACTTCAGCGGTTCACGAAAGTATGCAAACGCTTACGGTTGTAACTTTCGATACGAAATGTGTTTAAAACTTTGCCTTCGGTCGAATTGCTCGTTGAGGATAGGAATGTTATATGGGCTCACGAAGCTATGTGGATGGATATTTGGGTGGTTGAAAATGTAGGTACTATTCATATCTGAAAATTTAGATATTCTTTATATCACTACGTTAGACAACATTAGAGTAAACTAGTTTCTAATAAGAAGTTATCACAAAAGTGAACGAAATAATCAAAAATTCCAATTAGAAGAGTTGAATTTCGGGACACCAACGTTACACCATGGACCGAGGATGAAATTCATAGAATCAATTGAAACGGGTTTCGTGATTTATCCGTCGGAGTGGCGGGACTCTTATCTTGATTCTGGGAGACGAACTTTTCGGGGCGTAACGGGGAACCGTTGCACTCGGCTGAGAGCAAAAAGGTCCTCCTGTTTCCTCGAGGCAGGAAAATAAGGATGGTCGAGGAAAATGCTGGATGGAAAAGCTCCGAGCATCGATCCTTGCCATCCTCCGTTTTAAAGATAAAACCAGCTTCTCCGTCCTCTCCCCAAGAATTGCATTCGCGCGAGCGTATTACTTCTTGCATTCGCGATCGGCTCCTCTTTTAGCCCACCTCTTCCACCCTCCTCCTCCTACTTTCTGTACGAGCTGAAAAGTTCATCTTCCCGCGAAATATTGGGTACACACTGGCTGGAGATTTAATCACGATCGCGTATTAGCTCGATGGGTAGCGTTTTGCTCGTTTGTTTGCTTTGTTATCCAGTCTGTCTTCGTTTTTCAACGGAGATTAAATGCTTCTTGATACAGATTGTCCCGTATTCCCGTGCACTTTAATTGTTATACATAGTTAACGATCGATCGCGGTACATATTTATGATGTTCGAACGACTTCGTGCCGCGGTACTGAATAGGAAATATCGAACGTTATTGAGACGTTAGGTACTGGAGATTAATTCTTGATGTCGAAATAGTATGGCCTATTGATGTCGGTTTTGTACTTTCAATAAAATTTGAGATTTTGAACCTTATAACATTCGCGACTTAAAAAGTTTAAAATCGGAAACTTTAATTATTCAGATTGTGGCTTAGGAAATAATAGTGTAAAGACTTGAAGTTCGCTAAGTATATTGAATCTACGAATGCACGTTTTGGCATAGTTCATGGAAAATGGATAAGAATAGAACGTGTTCTCATTCCGTGGCGATAATCCGGCTACGTTGCTATCGATAACAAATTGACAGGTGCGAATCGTTAATAGGTCGAAGTTTCGAATTTATTCGCGTGGCGTGTTCAGTGAAAGAAAGTTGGAACGCTTTTCCGGGAATTACCTCGCTGAACGTCTTCCCGTCTAGGTATATACTTAACCATTACCGATAGAAAGGTATTGGAAGTTCCGAAGCGAACTGTCGAAGTCAGCTTGGCAAGTTCGCGCACGAATTTAATTATAGCAGTTCATAGGGAGTTGATCGGCTATTGGAATCTCTTTCGAGCTGTCTTCCGTGGTGTGATACAAACACAATCGAAAACGGCGTTCCGTTCGATCGATTTTATCCACCGTGTGATCGCCGCGATACGATCTCGCGTAGCTACTTCGTAATGGAATTTCTAGTGCCAACCGTGACCGACTTTGCTCGGTGTCTTTAAGGTAGAAGATCGTTCAGAATGCTTGACTGATTACGACCGATTTCAGTGTCGGCAGAAATTTACGACATTGCCGTAGCTCGGGGACAAAGTAGACCAACCGACCGAACAGATTCCATTTTACCGCCGACGAGTTTCCAATTAAATTTCAAACGTGCCATCACTGTGTCGTCGAATCCTTGTTGCCAACTCCAACTTCCAAGATTTAACACCTGCGAGAAACTGTTATGTCTACTCGCAAATTTCTTACTTCTACATTTATGCATTTCTACATTTTCGAATTTTCGTTCTGCCGAACTTTCACGTTTCTATGTCTTCAAGTTTTCTCTACCACACTTCGAAATTTCTAAATTTCAATATTTCACCTATTAGAAAATTTAATCAGATAAGTACTTTAATCATAATCCGCATTAATGATACAAATTATAATAATATTACTACAAACAATAACGCGAATTATACCTAATAACCGATAACAGTTTGTGTTATTGATACAACACCGTGCATAATTCATTTATATTAATTATTGCATAATTCGCATGATCGATACATTCTGCCTGGTATTCCATGTCTATATGAATAATGAAATCAAACATAAAGTTTCTTCTTTCTCTAACTAAAAATCAGAAAGGGTAAAAAGAATAATTTCCCAATAAAAATCCTCCAGAAGTCGATTATATGTTTCGTTCGTATCCTCGATTGAATCCGGCAGAAATTTAGGGTCGGTCTGAATAATTTCGGTCCGGAATTGTCCGCCGTTCTTAATTAGATCCAGTCGGATAGTTTAATTGCTCGATACTAGCCGGAAACCATCGTTAGAGGAAGCTCTATTTACGATACTTTCGGACCACCTGTTACCGGCTACGAAATATCTCTGTCTCTTCCGTGCAATCGCCACCGAAAGTTCGTACGTTTCTCGCGTTGTCGATTAAGGACAATCACGACCAGATTACTTTCCAACATTTCGTTACAATTTCAGACCCGATACGTAATTGCGTCGACCTTTTAAGCGCTCTCGAACGCCGGAAGAATTAGTCGAATTGACGTTGATAAATTGAGGCTGAACTTAAGGGTAGTTTTATTGTCACACGACCAGTTTTTGGAGAGGTACGTTTATACAGTATATTTTATTACACTAATTTATGGTAACCGTTTGCTCGATGAATTCGATAAATTTTTTTGGGATGATTTATTTGAGGTAACTGTATGTTATTAAATTTAAATTCCCAACTCTGTTCAAACAGTCCAACCTTAATAACGTCAGAAACAAAATTTAAATGAACGCAATGTTTAATAAATAATATTAATAATATAAATGTTATGCTCTTATAACCTGACTGAAAACGACAAAAATCCGATAAACCCAAAGACAAAAATGATAAAAATTAAAACAGATATAAAAACAGAAATTAAAAATTTTTCTAACGATAAGTAAAAGTGTCAGTATAAACACGAACGCTATCAAGCCATAAGCCATTTCCGATAACTAACGCGCGCCTACGAGGGTTAATCAGCGTCTGTAAACGCGAATAGATCAACGCATTAGTCCTTGGGAAGTGGAGTTTCGCAAGACATAAAACCGTGAAATATCGAGGTAATCGAGAGAGTCGACAAACGTAATCCAGTGGACAAGTAACGAGCACGGTAAACATAGATACTTTGCTCGCACAAGCGTTGTTTTTCTTCGTCGGCGAACAGAACGCTGCTGGATAAAGCTGTAATACGTTTTTCGAAACGTCGTATTGCACGAGTCGTCGGGTCGCTGTTACGGGGACGGTGGACAAAGAGTGGCTACGAGGGGGGGTTGCTGGAACGGGAAGAGAGCAGACGGGGTCGGACGAGATATTGCCGGTGCCAAGACGCCGGATGTGTAAGCTCGCGAACCACCGGAGAAAAATACTGCGATGACGGTATACGACTTTATTTCATCCCTCTTTCGCCCGTAGCGATACACCCTGCCACCGCCGACCTGAAACTAAGGGTATTTTCATCTCTGCCCTCCTGGAAACATTTGCTTCCGATCCGGGAAATACCGCCTCTACGTTTCCCTCTTGAGCCGCTGAAAATCGTATAAATCCCAACGATTCTCCACCATCTATCGAACTGGCCTTACATTTTGCAAACTGACGCGCTGCTAAGTGATCGTACATTACCGAAATACCATTTCTTTTCTTTAAAAATTGTTTAATAGCACTCTTTTTATACCCTACTCAGGTATGTTGGGGCGTTTGCAATTTTTGTACAAAGAGGGTGCATCTACAGATAAGTCAAAAATGTAGAACGAAGTTTTATGTTCTTGTACGCCATTCTCGGATATGACAGGGTGTTGATCTTTGTTCAAGGGGTGAATCTGCAGCAACAAATAAATTAAAAATGTAAAATAAAACTTATGTAGCTTCATTTTCGAGAACATTAAATTTCATGGAACATAATTATTTTACAACTTGTCATAACTCTTATTTATATTTTTGGTAAAATCTGAACGATCTACCGTGAATGTGCTAAATATAATTTGATAAAATAAACAGAATGGCTATATTCATGAAAACAGGTGGGTACGTTTATGAATTTTTATCTCTGGAAATATTTGTCCGGAGTTGATTTATATGTTCGTTTCCATCAACGATTGGATTAGTGTAATATTTGTTAATAAATTGACCTTATAATTGTACTTCACTGAATACCATATATTTTCACAATTTGTTTTACAAATAAAATTTGAATAAAATTTCCTGTATAATGGTCATCCCTTAATAACGAGTACAAACTCTCATAATTTTAAATAAATTTAAACATAAATTCACATTTCGGTTGATTCAACAAATTTGTAAACGAATGAAGGTAATAAACGTAGAAGATTACAGCAGTGTATTTAAAGAACTGGTTTCATTTTGTGACGAAAAGCTATTACAAAATTTCAATCAAGATCAGTTCTCTTAGAATCTTCTGTTGTATATAAGTGGTACGCATACCGGAGATAGTACAGCGTTGATCTTTCAACAAATCGCTTTCGACTGGGATCTCCGCCACGTTTTCAAGCTTTTCAATCTCGGAATATTCGTAAACGTCCTGGCAACCTAGAGAGTTTACAAATCACCGACCAGAATCGTCGAAATGAAAGCGAGGCCGAGAGACGAATCTCTTGGCTGTGAGTGAAACAAGAGGGAGCTGGTTGTAACGCCTGACAAGTCTGTGTCGAGAAACATGGGAAATGTCCCCGAACAAAATTGCCAGCTCTCTTTCACTCCGACAACCAACGAGGCTGATTTTCATTCGTCCAAAGAAAAATCTTACGACTCCGAACCGTTCTCGGAGATAATAAAGCAACTTTTCCCAGACGTTCACTAGCGTGTCGAAGATTGAACGTGCAAGAAATGCTGCCTTCAAAATAAACTCCAAATCTCTGAATCTTATATGGCCACCCATTACTTGGTCGAAGGTTAGACACAATTATTTTTTCCGCAATTACACACATGTTACACACACATAATTGCACATATGAATAAATGTACATCCCTGTACATTAATGTACGTGAACATTTTACATGTACACATGTCACACACATACAATGGCACATATGAATAAACGTACATAGTCGTACATTAATGTACACGTACATTTCGCATGCATACATTTCTACACGTATGCATTACAGTTATGTTACTACGTGAGCAAGCGTATGAAAATAAAAGGGTGCAAGTAATAATAAGAGTAAGCGGAATGATGATTAATCCGTTTAAAGATATACATTGTAAAGATCTTTGTTGGTTTAACATTTAAATCGGCAAATGGAATTCTTGGTAGGATCTTTGCATCGGTGTTTGCCAGCGCAAAACGGCTTTCCACGAACACGAGGTCAGACAGAGAGGCAGACCTCCGGAGAAGAACGCAATCAGTTGCATAACACGTCGACGGACGCGATCGTTCTATGAATATTGCATAGACACGCGTGTCCGCCGGAGCATGGACGTCCGATTTAATTGTAAAATATTGCGCCGGCATGCTCGCTTTCATTGATATTCCGCCGATCGACGCGTTATCGAGCAACCGCTACTGACCATAACACGGTGTATGCCCCCAAGTTGGTTTCGTTTCATCTGTTATTCGAACCGCTAACGTTCGTTGCGTTGCAACTGCGAAACCGCTTTTCGTTCGTTCGACGTCGCGTATTAGAATTTTCAAGTTTTCAGTTTTGCAATTTCTTAATTGTACAATTGTTCAATTCTTCAGTTCTTCAATTTTCCAGGTTGCAATTATTCAATTATTCCATTCTTCAATTTTTCAATTCTTCAGTTCCTATTTCAGTTGTGCAATTTTTATATTTCTGTTTCAAGTTAATTCTAGTTGTATATTAGAGGGTTGCTGTTATTTTTAAAAGTTACCATTCAGTTCGAAACAAATCAACGTTTCAAATATCTACTTTTTCCCCCGTGTATAATAAATTCGTAATAACAACGGATCGTTAAAAAGGTTCCAGCATCCCGGGGCAAAATATCGACGAAAGAAGATCCCTCGTTCGAATTAAATGGTGTTACGTGGACTTTTTCCCTTTATCGGGCAGTCGTGTCACGTCTCATATAATTTCTGACGTGAATCGGAAAGGAGCGAGTTCATTCGGAATTCTGTTTATGTTCGGATGCAACGATCTCGTGGCAGAACGATTCACGGAACGAGAAGCCGCGCCTCCGACACGCCAGTTACGACCTTGCCCTGATTGTAACTGCTCGTGCTTTCGAAGCTCTCCTCTTCTCCGCTCCTTCGCAGACACTCCAGCACGTTCTCATTTCACGCTTCAACAGCACGCCATGCCCGATTCCTTTTGCAGCCTTTTACTGTTCTCTCTGTCCCTCTGATGCCGATCGTCGCCGACCTCGAGTTTTTCCGCGACTCGGTCAATCGAGCGAAAACGTGTCGCCGTTGTCGAAACTCGTTCGCTCCGACATGTTTCGTTCTTGTAATTCTCCTTGTTTCGCGAAACTGCCGACCCTGCTGCTCTGTTTAATGCGGTTCTTCTATCGGGAGCTTTATTGTCAACGTTTCTTTCGGATTGAACCGGTCGAAAGGATCAGTCGAACGATTGCTTCAAATTAGATTTCAAGTTTAAGCAGGTACATTTAATTGATGGTATCTAAGCAGACATCTAATCTGACCTATTATAATATAGTCATACATGAACAACCTAAATCTGATGGGGTAATGTAATCTGATTTATAAATTTGCCATTTAAATTTAATTGTTCTTGTCTGAAGTTGTATTCAATGTTTGTTTAAATCTAAATCTGTTCCACTCTGATTTAACTTTAGCATACCTCAATTTGGTCTGTCTAAATCTAACCTATCACTTACCTAACCTAACATGACTTACAAACTTAACCTAGCCTAATTTCACCTAACGTATCACCCATCTAACCTATCTTGATCCTAATCCTAACCTGCTGTAATCTAACCTAACTTGTCCTAACTTAACCTTAACCTTATCTAATCTGGTAATCTCATCTGACCTAAATCAACTGGACCTAATCAAACCTTATCGAATAGAGTTGTATACTTATTTGAATACATAATAGAGTTGAAGAAACTGAACTAACGTAACGTAACCTGGCACAGAATGCTCTCATGCAAATCTGATTTCCCTTGTTCGAAACTACATTAGTTATATTTATGTTTCAAACAGTAATAGCTAGTTGAATGACGGAACTGCACATAATATTAAGTTTGAGGTTTAAAGAGAAATAAATGTAGCCTTTAGTCTTAACCATATCTGAACATAATCGTTAAATTTCAAGGTGCTGATAGCGTCGATAGAATGATTGATAGTATCAAACGGTATACAGTCGATAACAGCTCTATATCCACTCTCACATACTGCAACTAGAAAAAGTGCAAGAAAACCAAGCGTAATCGCAATGTTCTATAACGATAAAATTCAATCTCCACGTATTTTGAAAACACGCGTCGTTAACCTTAAATATAATTCGATACCGAACGCGTTAAGCGATCGAAACGTCGATAATCGTCCCAGTTTTCATTCTGCGACGATAATTCACGTTCACGGTGTCGGGTCGCGGGCTAACGAACGAATAACAGGACGACGTAAGCGCGAAAACAAAAGGAGAAAAGGAGAAACCGAGCACGAAGGCGACACTAGAAACCTACAAGGAGAGAGAGAGAGAGAGAGAGAAAGTCGGGGAGAAAGCGAGGGAACTGCATCGAGACTACCGAATGCAATATGATTCCCACCTCAACGTCGAGTCCGTGCCTCATAGAATATGCATGACATGCTAATGCGATTTGTACCTAATCTAATTATACAGTTCCACGCGAGCCGCCACCGACCCCCTTTGGCCTATCCTATCGCTTCTTCGAGCATACGCATCGTACACGCACGTTTATGCACGTGTACGCATCGTTGGATCTCTTCGACTTGTCGGGAGATTTCGCAGCATTTCCTACACAATTTCTTCCCCTAAATGTAAACGATCATCGCCGGGATCTGCAGGTATCTCGAGGTTGATCGTCGTGTCACTGTTTCTAATTACACAGTGTGCTTCAGATATTCGAATTTACACTGTTGTATAAGTCTTCATGATTTTTAAGGGTCTTACAAAACTCAAACGAAAATAAACATATTTGAATGATAGAATCAGGTTATGTTGAACTTGTTTGGGTCTTACAGCTGAAACAGTGCATAGAAGATTAAAATATTCGATTTCGTGGAATGACTAGAAATGAAATTTATGCGCATCCTAGAAAATATAGAAAGAAAATCAACGATCCGTGAACCGGATGCACGGATAATGCATGTGGCCGTAACAGTATATGAGCTCGTCTGACGAAACACGAAGGATTCGAATTTCAAAACTCGAATTCATCAACCACGTAAGTATACGATAAAACGAGAACTGACCTCACGGTACGATCCGTCAATGACATGGCAATAATAATCTTCAAGGTTCCTGCTTCTTCTGAAGTTTTATGATTGCGTAACCTAGCACAAATTGCTTGAGCAACCATACCTCGAATGGCATTATCGAGACGTTCACGAACCCGGTGCTTGCACCTGTAACAACCATCATTTTCTTTCTAATCGATCTTCCATTAAAATTTTTGTCAAAACAAGTTACTTCAGCTTTGTCACTTTTCTCAAATCCATCTCGAATCGTACTCGACATTAAACAGAACGACTGAAGTATATTGATTTTTATTAACATTATCATTATAAGTGTATAATGGGTACGTTTAAATATATTGTATTTTACTTTACGTTTTATTGTTCATGTTTAATTTCAAATGAGATGTACACTGTAGAGTTGATAGATTTAGCGGTAAATCATTTTGCAAAATTATGTCGAGTCATTTCGCAGAGACGTTCTCGAAATTCTTAAAATACACGAATGAGAAATTCGTTTGATTCCGCTTCCACGAATTTCCAAATCTTCTCAGCGAGGAAACTGCACCTTGTTCGCCGCGTCCTTCTGCCTTTCCTTCGTTTACGTGTCTACATTTACGAGAGGACGGATAACGAGGGTGTGCTCGTGAAGTGTTGCACGGAAGTGCAGTTACCGTGCTTCCGATGGCGTTTTCCACAACGAGCTGCGGCTCCCCTCGAGAATAGGCGACACTCGTTTGCCGGAACCACTGGATAGATAAAGTGATTATATACGAGCCCTCTCGCGAAAACATTCCGCGTTGCATTCAAGTTCGCATCGTGACACGATTTTATTTATTTTAATGCCCGCTCTTCATCCGCTTATACTCCCGAAATGATAATAGCCATTTCAGTTGAATTTGTTACGGAGAACCTGTAGCTTTTGTATTGTGTAACTTTTGTTTTCGCAACATTAAATTGTGTATAATATAAATACGAAATATTATTTGTGTATAATATAAAAAATTGAGCATTTAAATAGTATTCAAAAGAGTGAATAACATCTGTTGTCGTATTTTATACTACAACTTATTGAAGCACTAATTGAGAGCTATAATATGTACATACAAAGTATACATTTTACGTACTAGTTATTTTGTATATACTTAGGTACTTGTATATCGGCATGTTATGTGAGGCTTAATATTTCCAAACCTGATCATACCATTTAGATATACAACAACCTAATAATTATGGTAACAATATTATTCGATTGGTGTGAAAGGCCGTTGACCCCAGTGTTTTCATTCGACTCGTGAATTAATCGTAAACGATTCTGATTACGATAATAATATTATCGTAACGGTGGTTTGATCCAATGAATATTGATTAGAGCAAGAATAAAAGGGGATAGATTTAACTTCAACAACCTTTGAGAACAAACATCTATCTAAACCAGATAAATACATAATTAAACAAAACGTTTAATTTATTTTATAAGAGTTATATCGTCTTGAGTTTTAGTGTCATGCGCTATATATTGCAGTGAGATGTATTTCTAAGCGTTATATTGCCACGCATTGTATTGCGCCGTCTAAGATCGTCAAATTCTATGGTACCACATAGATATACGTTTCTGTACGTTCTCAAACCACTGCATCAGCTGATCAAGCCATTATGAAGGATCAGACAACTGATTGCCATCGAATTAAGGACGAGAAGGGTCGATACCGCTTCGAGAGAGTAGGTGGTCAAAGTTTGAAGCGTGTTTCAAGCGGATTATTCGCGTCATCGGTGCCTTTCCAGCCATCGTTCGATCGTGGAATTTCATTATCGACTAGTTATCGACGAAGCGGTTCGGCGTATCGATCGATCTCGTCGTATCGCGCACGTAAAGGAGGAAAAGCCGCGAAAGGGGACGAATGCAAGCCGGGGTGAATGCACCCGGTGCATTCGGCCTGTTGCATCGCGTCGCTCGGAGGATCGTCGGTTGGGCCTGTAATTGGCCTCGGGTCGGCTCGTAGCGCAGGATCTTCAACGACGATCTCAAGGTCAACCGGGTGTCGGAGAAAGGTCGAGGGTCAACGATCCTCACGCTTTCCCAGACGAGACCCTAGCGAGACGCGTGTGGAGGCTGGTGACCCCTGTTCTTTCGTAAGCCGACGTCTCGCGACCACGGGGGTGGATTCGTTCGTTGCCAGGGGTGGATGAACGATGCTGCTGTGCCATTGACTCGCCTCGGTTCAACAGAATTTGCTTCGCCGTTCGGTAATTGCTGTCCCATTCACGTGTTTACCATTCAGACGGCCATCGCTTTGTTTGTAATATGGTTCAACTTGCACTATCTGAATACCTCTTGTTGCGCCAATATCTTATAATAATGGCCATCTAAACGTTTGATTGTGTGATTGTCCTATTAGCACTGTTACGATTCCAATATTCAAGTTTTTATATACTTATCTCCCATTCGAACTCTTCTTTGTTCAACCAAATAAGCGGAATTTAGGTCTACAAAATTTAGAACAGTTGAATTATTTAAATAATTTCGAATTCTTTATTCACACATTGAATCAATGTATTTGAATTTTTAACTCCTTCCGCTCGTGTGAATTTTTGAAAGTAAATTATTTATTACCCAGAATTATACGTCTATTTACAGTACAATGATTTAATCATCTAACCAGTAATAGATTTTAATACCATATGGAGCGAGTTCGGAAATAAAGAATAAGGTTACATTGTTTTAGCAAACATAGAAAATAGATTTATTCGTTAAACTCCGCGTGATAATGCGATCAATATTGCACTAATAATACGATGTAGCAAATTGAATTAGATGCGGCCATTTTCGGTGTGCAGTAAACATGTTAAGCACTACGATAATTGCTACGTTGTTTGATCACGTTTGCATGTACGTGATGGCGCTTTTGATGTGAGGGGTTTGTAGCTCACAGAAGAGGGATGCTTCTGATTGGCAGGGTGGGAATAGCTTTCCAATTGAATTGAATGGTTTCCATGATTAAACATTTTAAATCTACTTAAACCTACGAAGCCTCAATCATTGTGCATGAAACCTGTATTAACATTAAGCAATATTATACTTTTAATAAATCTAGAAGACTCAACACACCCTGATTTAAAGTGGTAGTTAAAGTTAATACTAAAAACTATAACATCCCTATAATATTGTGCGATACATAATTCGAAAGGCTCGAAACATTTTCAAAAGCGTTATTGAGGCTAACCAACCGGCTTCGAGACGCTTATTGACGCTCGCGGCGTCTGATCGCGACTCTTCCGAGAAAACCTGCTGTTCGTAAACGAGCAACCTCTAATTTTTAGCTCGGTCGATTTCTTTCTTCCTGCTAGCCGTTTCATCGTTGGTCCGCGAATTTTTGCTCGTTTTTCCGCCGGTTCTGGAACCCCCGTGGCGTCAAAGCGTTCGACTCGTGCAACGATCGTTTTGCTCGTCCTCCGTTGCTTCGACATGGCGGGAATTCGTGGCCGCGGGAATCCGATATAAAAATAATTCATCGGCTGATTTTATTTATCGACCGTCGTTGAATTCTGCCTTCCCGATTTTCGGCCCCAAAGTAATTCTCCACTGTCGTGATTGGTGATTGCGAACACGAATCCAGTAACTTTTATTGGACGCGAGAAAAAGAGAACACTTTTATTGCTTTCCGTAATAAATGGTCCTAAAAAAGATAATACGAAAAGTAAAATGCTCTTGAAAATCCTATTGATACAGTATCAAGAGCATTATTTATACATTATGTTATTTATAGTATTTATACATTTTTAATTAATATTAAAAGTTATCTATATTTTTTTATTTCTATATGAAAAATCACTTATTCTTAAGATGTAACATATCTTATCTTAGCTATTGTATCTGGCAATCAGATCTTTCTTCATTTTAAAATCGATAACAATGCTATACTAAATCCATAAACGGACAGTGAGTTATCGTTAATTGCTTTATCTACGATTATAAAAATTGTCAACATGATTTTATCGAAGCGTCGACTGTTGTGCAGATACTTTGTTTGTTTCTGTAATTTATTTTTAACTCGAAAGTCCAGCGCCGGTTGTTGTAGTGTTAAACGATTGCCATTGAAAATTACTGGTCGCTAGTCGACTACTGTAGGTCGCGATGACTCGGTGACGTTAAAAATAGTAAGCGAGAACGATGCCACAGCTATTATTAAGTTCCGATCGATGCCGAGGCAGTCGTGGCGAGTTATTTCAGAACGGTCGCCGCGAGTAACGGGAAGAAAATGGCCCACGACGAACAAGGGACGCAGAAACCATTTTCTCGTGAGCAGGAAAAATGGTGTGTTTCCCTGAGAGGCAGAAATCCGTCCTTGACGAGCGGAATTCCGTTGCTGTAACAAACGATCACCGCACGAACCTGCATTCATCGATTCCGATAGAGTCAATACGACTTTATGCCGTACTTTATCGTCACGTTAATGTCATCCATATTTAACGCACGAGTTTATACTTGAGCTAAGCAATTATTTTATAAGAAGCATTTTTACTTATTAATTATAATTTTATCAGATATCAGTCATAAATACTTTTAGTCAAATACCTATTCAAGATTTGTTAAATTAATTTATTGCTTGCTCATGAATATTTTCGTTTTATTCAAAACTTGCATCAAAAGATTACAATACCCGAGTGTATCCATATTGACATGCATATATGTTGCTATTCAATGTTCAAATGTAATTGACCGACTACCCTCACTCGACATCCCAATTTTATATACACACATTAGTTCATCGAAGCAGTAATCGTGCAAAATTAAAATTACGCTTAAGAAAGTCACAAAAACGTTGAATATATTAAAATGAAAAAAGGGAGCATTTGAACACGATTATCGAAGTCTCGACCGTAATCGAAGATTGTTTGAAATCAATAGTCCTCCAATAAATAGAATAACTTGAAGAACCAGAATAACCGAGCAGTAGCAGAGAACATAAGAGGAGGAGAACGTCTAAAGCAGAAGCGTATCTTTCGTTCGGAGGATCGATCGTTTAGAAAAACGGGGTAGTCCCATCGTTTCGCGAGCGTACCGAGGCCATTCGTTTCGATCAGAGGGAAAGGAAGAAGGGGGTTGGATCGGCAGTTTTAATTCTCGCCGATCGAGCAAAGTGGCGGTGATTTATCGTGGAAGCGCGTTCACCGTGGATAGAAGAGAGAAGAGAAAAAGTCCTCTGCAAGTCACTGTTTCGACGCGTATTCATACGTATCCGCGAGCGGAGCACCATGGCTGGGACGCACGCTCGTATATTTCAACGGTGGCTCGATTTCCTGGCTAAATATGGTCCCGATAAATCCCGTGGCCGGTTTATTGGGTCCCGTTTCATTGTGTCCCGTGGCCTCTCGAACGCGAAGCCCATCGTCCAACCTTCGACCCCTCTCTCTTCCACCCTCGGTACGGCTGCGAATACTATGAACGAGATACGCCACCCGGTAAATAAGCCCACCGATACCGTGTCGCTATTATCTATTATAGGATACCAGCCGAAATAGACCGAACTTTATTCCTTCTCCGGGGAGAATAACTTTAAACTAGATTACTGCGAAGCGGATTTATCGACGTGCTTGAATAAAGTTCGACGCTCTCGGATTTTCCGCGATATTTTCCGACGACAAATCGTCGCCATCCGCCGTGCTTCCCTCATATCGTACGATTGATGTTCCTCTGCTTATAAATATCAATTCGGTTGCACGTTGAATACGGTTGTACGTTTTCTAGTTTTTCACCCTTTTTCAGGGTATTGTTTTTTTTAACACGTTACTGTCGATTTCGTGTAAAATTGTCATTAAATTTATCTACGTATAACAACGCAATGAGAATAATCATTGCCATAACTTTATGACAGCAAAGTATTCGTAGTTAGTCGTACTGCTATTTTCATTTCTCATCCGATGGAGATAAATTCGTACTATCAATTATTTAAGTTACGTTCTATTAAGACGTTCTTAAAGTCATCTTGAAATGTAACTGATATTTCAATCCTCGAAATAGAGATACGAACCGTCTCGTCGTCGGAGCGATAGAAATATCCAATCGTATTTAATGTTAATTACTTTCAATCTGGAACTTCGAAAGTAGTCTACGAAAATCACTTAACAATGAACCGAATATCGAACGATTTCCCGTTCGGAAACACGCCAGGAACCAGACGACAGAAATTTCCCATCGATCGAAATATCAAACTGTACGACATCGTTCTCGAATCGATGCATATCCTGTTCCGTCGCCTCTGTACCCCGCAAATAGTCCTCTGCTGTACGTGATATTGAATCCGAACTCGGAAGAACTGGAAGTCGGCCAACACTGTGAACTATGCACGGTAGAATCAGCTACACTGGGGAATCTCTAGTTAGTTTTAACTATCCGCGAACTACGTTGTAAAGAACGCGTACAAAAACTGTAGGCGAACAAATTTCTATTCTACATGTCTGTCTAATTGCAAGGGAACCAGGGGACTGTGCATGAAAGACAAAACACGACGTAAAATACTGCAATCATTACTAAATATGCAACAGAATACACGGAAAGTTGAACAACAGAATATTGTTCGTTGAAAAAATCGGATTTTTGGTTACACTGATCCAGAAGCTTTCGGAACATGACACGTAGGTATAATAAAAAGCGGCAGGGCGAAAACGAGCGCGTTTCCAAGGCTGACGTCGGCTATCCGTCGAAAATAGCCGACTCGATAAACGCATGCACGCGGATCGTTAGGTCCGACGAACGATAATGTTGGATAACGGGTGTGGCAGATAATGCCGGAACGTATCAGCAGGCTTATTTGCCACGGTGGTGGCGTGTACGTGGTGCACGCAAACACTTTACGCGGCACGATGTTCGGCTCTCGGTACGCAGCCTTCGCCACCAGGCACAATGGAACGAGGCCGATAAACAGGTCGACGAGATTTATCGTTCTCGGTCCTGTGCCAGGAAATCGTGCATCGATGTAAATACGAGCCGAGTATCCGCTACTTCGGACAATCTTTTTACGAAGCTGCTGCTTTTCGATACAATCCGATTCCCACGGCTTGATTCCTCTGTTTACGGAGTAACGGTCCGACAATTTTTCGGCTAAACTTTCCTCGGCAGGAATTTAGGAGCGTTCTGCTCCGTATGTTGTTTCTGTGCATTCGTAAGCGGTCGATGATCTTCTCGGAAGAAATAAGTTTCGGATGGCTTTTACGAGAATTTGTGTAGCAGAAGTCGATGACCTGAAGATAAAAGATTAGGGCGTCGATATTTGTTGGACGTGGTTGAAGAGTCACCGTGGGCTTCAGAAGGCACGAATCTAATCTTCAAATTCTTTAAGTTTTAAGTTTCATATTCAAATTTTTAAATTTCAAGTATTTATTCTGCCAAATTAGTATATTCGCAATACCTAAACCTCCTCATTCACAAATTTCCTAATACATTTCCAAATTTCCAAATCCACCAATGTGCAACTTTCCAAACATCTACATTTCTAAATTCACAAATTACCTAATTAGCAAATTCCTCAATTTACAACTGCCCAAATACCTAAACTCCCAAATTAGCAAATTCCCAATACCTAAACCAACACTCCCGATTTTCGAATCCGCAGATTCCCAAATGTACACCGAACGCGTCAGTCTCGACAAGTGCTGCTGAAATATCGCTGATGTCCACGCATCGATCGTCGCCGATAACATCGGTTCGGTATCGAAGAAATTGTTGAACCTAATTCGCTGCGGCGCAAAAACGATCGACTCAATTAGGAGGAGAAAAAAAAGCAACGGGATTTATCGTTGTCAGCGTATCCGTAATGATCGTCGCGATCAGCGAGAAAGGCTGCATCCACAGATTGGCTTTAATTCGAGCACGCCTTAATGTTCCTCGAGCGTGGTGGTCGCGCGAAGCGCAAGAAGGGTCCGGTCGGAAGAAGCCCGATCTCTCGAACTCGGAGAACCCTATCGCGCTTAATTATTTTCCAATGGTGGCTGCTCGTTTAATCGGATCTCGACTAATCGTCTGCTCGTTCTTCTCGTCGGCGCTTCTGTTCTTCGTTACGATGTAACACCCATCGCCTGTGACGAGCCGCTCAACACGGACAGAGAACAATTGTTCGCGAGCTCGTGAATGCCCATTCAGGAATCGATCCGTTCGCGAACGGAGCGGAAGAGGAATTGCCGGTATCTGCCTCGACCAAGACGAACACGTGATTCCTGATTTGATTAGCGAGACACGTTTGAAGCTGATCGAACTGTCTGATTTTTCCGATTCTTCCTTTGATCGCGCGCTTTAATTATTACGTTTCCTTCGTGTCGTTCTGAAGTTTAATTGCTCTTGTACTGCTATTTGGACGAATTGAGTTTGTGTCAATTTATCGTGTATTGTCTTTTGACGTGTATACGTCGGTAACAGTATAATTAGACTATGTCTGATTCGCAACTTCATTGCTTGTAGTAAAGATGTATACAGATGAATGGCCAGATACGTCTATGACAGTATGTTCACATTGTATTTATATCATACTTAATCATATCAAAGTCACATTTAAAATCATATTAAAATTTTGATGTTTCCTGTCAACCCCATTATGTGTCCTCTCATTCGATGGATCGTGCTAAACATTTTCAAACGTTGAAACAATTTATTCCTAAAATACGAAAGAAGTGAACGCACAATTACCTTCAAACATTAGCAAGAATAAACAGCTAATATGTAATATTTATTTCGATCGATATAAATTTTATAAATTTCAAGTTTGAAAATACTTGAACGAAATCAGTGTCGAATAGTTCCCGGCACTTGCCAGTTAAATGAACGCCAACTGCGCAGATTGCTTCCAGTTTGTCGACAACTTATTCGTGGAAGTTCCCGAAGAAACCCGTCGTCTGTTCGAGGGGCAGGGGCGGAAAGAACGCGCACATACGAAAGGAGCGCGTAAAGCTACCGGAGCCGAGTAAATCTTGGCGAAGGACGAGCGGCTAATTATCTCTCGCCGAAGCTTATGAATTTTAATGTCGTAAATTTCTAACTCGATAACCCCGGCCCGTCGCACAATTAATTGGAACGATATGTTACCTTCGTCGCTGGGACACGCTCTTTTGCACCCCCTTCTCTGTCCAACCCCGACAAAGTTAAAAACTGAACGTTGTGAAAAAGAGAGAGAGAAGAGGTAAAGTTACTAACGACGGCTTTTGTGAGCCAGACTCGCTTGTAGCCGGGGGATGCAGGGATTAAACGACATCCCCGGAACGTTTGTCATCCCTCTCGCGCACGCATCTCCGCCCTCGTGCAAACGTACCTCTATTTCGCCCCGTTTTTCCTTCCATCGAGATCGTTTTCGATCGTGTTGTCGATCCCTGTTTGCTTTATTTCTTGTGAAAAAATGACTAATTTGATTAATGCCATCTTGGTACTTGGAAATGAATTTTCGGGATATGTTCAAAAATTTTGTGGAATAACAGCTTCAGTCACTGTGATACTGAACTGCGAAACTTGTGTAGAACAATCACAACAAAGAATGTAAAAAACAATATACATATAAAATAATACTTGTCCACAACTTGTGACTTAAAATGGATAAACGCTTGGTTCAAGTCATGTAACATGAGCTCGTTACTTTGATAAATTACTACAATAATTATATGATTGTAAGTTACTCTCAGAGTGTTAACATAACGAAAATGATTCTTGAGTGTCCTAAGGGTTGTATCGCTTAAATCGATCCTCGATTTAATTTCACAAACGAAACTTTGAAGATACTCTAAATCGAGTGAAAAGTAAATATACATGAAATAATATGCTGCGCAAGCTAGCACGGTTATTTCCAATTCTGGCACGAACCAGCCATTACGAGCACGGTACGTTATTCCAGAGCAACTGGTTAACAGCGCGGTAGCTGTGAAAAGTAGAATTTCAAAGTGTTCCGTATATTTTCCGTAACTATGGTAGATAAGGGACATATCGCTTTGGAAAAAAAAAGTGAAAAACAGCGAAAAGAATCGTAAATTGTCGCTGCACCATCGAAATCAACGTGAACTTGATTTTTATAGAACGTAATCGATATCCCCTGGCTTATGTATCATAGACTTTCGTGGCGCTCTCTTCTCTCGAACTGTTCGAGCACAAACTTTCGTCGTAAAATTTTATTCGGCGGTACTTCGAACCCCATTCGCCGCTACCCTCGTTCAATTTTTGTGGAAAATTCACGGGACAGGAAGTCGACGATGCTCGATGAATATTCTGGGCAGCATGTTGGCGAGCTGGGAAGACGGTTCGAAGATCGCAAGGTCGGTCAGTGCACTCGAGATCGTTCCTTCGAATGATCTTCGTTACAATACCTGAATCGATTTCATTTACGATTTTATTTCATTGATTTTGGATCATCGTTATTAACTCGTCATTTATTCTTCCATGATATTCTAATTGTTCTATAGTAGTGTACTACTATTCTACTACTATAATATTTCATTCTTTTTACATTTCACTATTGTGCTACTATATTATACTATTATGCTACTATATTCTTAGACTGCTATAACACCATTCTACTATATTACTATACTACTATTCTGCTGTGCTACTGTAGTACTATAATATCCACTATCTATTCCATTTAAACAAATAGACTCTTGAATTTGTAACAATGACCGGTAAATCAAGTATTAACCAAAGAACTCATATTGTTAAACATTTATTTTAGCGACGTTAGGGTTGCATTAGTTTGCATTGTAATCCGTATAAAGTGAAACCATCTTTATATCGGGCCATATAAATGGGAACTCAACCTTCGTATCGTATTCCTACGAATAATCCACTTCGAAACGGTTCTCAAGTCTCTAATCCGCATTCATCGTTCGGTTCAATAAATCCCTTTCCGAGACACTAGACAAAAGACCGTAGGGTATTAGCCATAAAATAACCGAAGACCTCGTTCGAGGACCGTAGGAACCAAAATATTTTCCCTGGTACGTCCTGTCCCGAAAGTATATTGGATCGCCAGAAAATCTTCGACACTTCCCTCGGATCGTTCCTTATAGCAGCCGAACGTACGCGAGCATCCTGACTTGTCCGTAACCGTTCAAACAGATATTCAATTCACCGTAGACGCTGGAAATACGTCCTGAAACTTCAGAAGAATGTCGCCAAGGCAGACGCCCCGAGGTCGTTTTCGACGTCGGATCATGCAATGAAATTCAAAGGAGGAACGGCGGTGGGATCGTAAAAAGGACGAACGGGAAGAGGGAAGAAGAGTGGAAAAAAAAGGGGTGAAACACGAGAGAGAGACGGTGCAAAATTTTCTCGGGCAGATTTCGTTCTTGGTCTGGTGTCTCGAGGATCGTCGTAAAGCAGGTTACCCGTTTCGAAGAGAAACGCTCGGGAAGATGAGGCTGGAACAAGTCTGTCGACGGTTTTCCCTTCTTTGCACGGAACACGGGGTTTACGCCTCTCCAGACAACCCGACCCTTTCCGGCTTCTTCTTTTCGACCAAGATTCTGCCTCGGAGAATCGTCGTTCAGAGTAGTATCGTGTTGACAGAGCTTTGATCGATGTTCGGTTGAATTGTTTCGCTGGTTCTCGAGCACCATCGCTTAGCCACCGCACCTTTAATTACCCCCTCGGAGAGACATTGCCACGATGAAAATTACAGATTCCACGATATTTTTCTTTTCTTCAACGGTGGACCTTATTTAATTAAATTCTTCAGTTTTCAGAGTTAACTTCTACCTCTCGTGATTCTAAATGATATTTTATAAGTAGGCGCGGAGAGGAATCTTGAAACCCAGATATTCAATGAAAACTTAAAAATTTCTAAAAGCCAAATTTATTAATTTTATGTACTTCGGATACACATAGTCTAAATAACCAAAACACTTGGAATCATCTTAAGAATTTCAAGCATCTATAGAATTAACACAAATCATGGCACACAACCGGTTTGGTAACATCAAAATAATCTCTTACGATACTCGATTAACGATATATGTACTTAAATACCGAATGAATATCTGTTAAATTCAATCCCCAGTTCGCTAATAAAACTCGAATAAATTCAAATCAGGTTCTTACGTTTCATCGCGTCGCGCTGAATTTTCATAGCGACTTTACCTTTTTTCAAAAGTTATCATAATTGGAGTCCGTGCGAATTCGAGTGGTTCGGTCTATAGAAACGTGGGGTCTATCGGAAACGATTTCATGGTGATTTTTACGCTACCGTCTAAAATGCCAGCGAGCAGAATCCTAATTACCAGCTAGCAATAACGTGGTCATTTTCCGTGTTCTTTTACGAGCTTTCGGATCGATGTCTGCATGCATATCAGCATCGTTATCTTTTCTGTCTTCTCACGGCGCTAGACACACGTTCACATACGTTCATACATATTTACACACCTGACACACCTTTTCACACGTTTACATACGTTCAATACAAGGTCACATACGTGCATATATGTTCATATACGTTTGCATGCGTTTACACATGCTCACATACGTTCATATATGTTCACATAATCACATACGTTCATACATGTTTACATACGGTCATCTAAGGTGACACACGCTCATACATATTCACATACGTTCACATATGTTCACATACGTTCCTACACGTTCTTGTACATTCACATATGTTCATATAGGGTCACATACGTTCATATACGTTCACATATGTTCAGGCAAGGTCACATATGATCATACACGTTTAAAATTGAGGCTTGTAAAATTTAAAAGTTCAAGAATTTGTAAATTGGGAAACTGGAAATTTAGAGATATAGGAATTGTGACACACGTTCACAGACACGTGCACACACAGAGAAACATCCGTGACCAGGCTCTCTCGTTACAAGACCTCTCGTTGCCAAATTACGTTTCACCGCTTTCGTTCGCGAATTTACCTGCTGTCCCGTATATCGTTAATTGTTGAATTCGTCGCGCCTAATTGTCGTCTATTATCGCCTTAATGGTCGCAAGCGAACCCCTTTATCCGCAGAATCATCCGTTTACCGGCGAACAAAACCGATGGCTATATTACACGTTTACGTTGACTGTCGACGTTACTTCTTTCAATCTGTTCCTTGCTTTCAGACGACGTTTCGTGTTCGTTTCGTTGACTCGCAAAGAGATGTAACGACCGGGCCTCGCTAATGGGCAAACACTCTTTTTTACATCGCGAAGCAACCACGATTTCTTTTCAGATTTTTTTTCTCCTCCACTTTCGAGCCACGCGTTTTCATCTCTTTGCCGTATCGCGACGTAAACACATTAACGTCAGCGTTTATTAATGCTTTCGCAACAGAACGATGACATGTCACACTGCGTCTTACGGATTGTGAATTGTGTTCTTAGCACGATTGGCAAAATGTAACTCTGCAGTTTTGTGGCAGGGGGCTGTTGAAGGTGCACGGTGATGTGTGCTAACGAGTGGCAATTACTGTAGGGGCAATTATGGTAGAAACTGAGTGTCATTAAAGATGTTAGCAAATTTTCATTTCCTAATTTCCAAATACCTAAATTCCCAAAATTCTTAAATCCTCAAATGTACAAGTTCCCCCATTCCAAGTCCCCAAAACAGTAAAAACTGCAAATCATAAGTCGAAGATTAGATGAATCATGCGATACATATGAGTGTGCACATTAATAGAACGTATTCGAACGTATTGAATGCAGTATACGTAGTTAAGTCCCGTGTTTTTGGCAGCTGAAACTTCGTGGCTTTGACGTGGTAACGCGTTCTCTGGGAATTGAAGTTGAAAGCCTTTAACGAGGTATTATCTCTTCGCTTGTATAGGATATACTGTAAAGGACGTGGCCTGACGCAAAGGATATTCATCATAAATGTCCTTGGCATATCAAGGATAACAATCGGTCCTTTTTATGTATTCCTTTTCCCAAGCTCGATTGTCGGATGTTTAAACTGGCAGAAGCTGTCACGATCGTTTATTTTCTTCCAAAACCAATTAACCTTTCGCGGACGGACAGCTTTTGATGCATAAAGTCTGCGTGAACAAGTTTAGCGAGAAAATGCTATTAAAGATTGTTAAAGGTTGAACTTTACTGCTTTAATACGAAAATGTACGGAACAGAGCAAACGTAGTTAACCAGAAATATGTTTGCTGATATCTTAACCTACAATTTTTTAGACAGCCATACACTGCTTCCTAATTATTCCTACAACGTGAAGACAACTGAAGAAAGATAAAATGTTACATTATTCAGCGATCCTTTATGCAGATGACAATCAGAATTGAATGCAAAATTGCAGTGAAGATACAAGTCTATCACATACGAGGGGGTTAATTAAGAAATGAGTCGTCATTGATCGATTATTGATTTCTAGCGACGAACAGTCATTGTTGCTTTTCGATCGATAACGGTACCTATTATTGAACCTTCCTGGCGAACGAATAATATTAAAAAAAAAAATCGGCACGAAGCAGTTTTTTTGTATTTTTTGTCATATATTGTTCGCTGTTACGCGTGGAAAAGATTGAATCGATGAATTGCTGGTTGTTATTCACAGAGGAGATTCAATCGCGTGTCGCAATGGTTATTGTAAACGCGTTAACCTTTCACGGTCGAAGGCCGAGGTATCCATGGCAATGTACATACTTCCACAGCCAATTCGAACGATAATTAAATGCATTGTTTATGAGCGTTTAATGAACGCAAATAAATCGCGGTAACGATCATAAAGAATATATATCCATCGATACTTTGATTAATCGAGCCAGCATAATATCATCTATCCCAATGGATTTTCCCAAAAGGGAACGATGTTCCGAAAAGTAGACATCGATTAATTAGCAAATTTATACCCGTGTTAATTAACCCGTGACGTACCAATGCACATCCTTCACCGCGTTGAATTAATTAATGATCCTTTAAAATCTGATAATGTCGTTCAGTCCCGTTCGCGTGTTATCGTGCGCGAATTGTTTGTCATTGGTCTTTCAAATTGTTTCGCAACGAAATTGAACGCCGTTAATACGATATCAGAAATCGATAAATCCATGGAACAATTTGTTCGTACGGTAATTAAAAAGTGTTATTAGAATCTCTGCATCTGATTACAAATTTTAAACTCGTCTTAACGAGTACATTTATCGTGTAAATTATTCCACATAGAAATCAGACAATTCAATTAAATAATTGGAGTATCGAAATTTATATTCTTGTTGTGCAAATTAAACCAGTCGTTATTAAACTCCCAGACGTTCGATGTTTACGATCTCTGGCGAATCGATTGGATTCACGCAACGTTTTCGCTTAAATACGAGCAGAATTATTTATCTCGTGCCGAAGGAATCGGTTTATTAGAGAATGGAGAGTCGAAACAGGGTGATCGTGTCGATACGATCGCACACTGCGAGATTTTATCTTCGATATAATCTGGAACAATGGTTACGCGCTCGATAATAACATTCCCACGCGTGATTGCTCGTGAGAAAATTGTTTTTAATGGGTTGCTTTCTCTTTGTGTTCCAGGTAAATTCAACAAGGATCATGAATTGATTTCTGTAAACCGGTCCTCCACTTTGGGTAATGTGCAAGTATTTTCGTTTTGGGTATTTTTCAAGATCTCAATTTCCCTAAATCACTATTTCCCAAGATCATTACTTTTCTAGATCATTATTTCCCCAGATCACTATTTCTCTAGATTACTATTTCCCTAGATCGTTATTTCTCCAGATCACTATTTTCCTAGATCTCTATTTCCCCAGATCACTATTTCTCCAGATCTCTATTTCCCTAGATCACTATTTCTCTAGATCACTATTTTCCTAGATACTCATTTCGCTGGTTCCCCATGTCCCTAAATCCCTATGTCTCCAAGTCGATATTTTCCTAGATTGCAATGTCCCTGAATCCCCATATACCTAGGTCTTCATGTCCTTAGATCTATAGGTTCCTATATCTTTATGTCTTAAAAGTATTATACGTGTGCATACTTGCATACATATAACTACATACATACATTACTACTACATGCATATACATACTGTACTGTAAGTACAGTGTAGATATAACTCCACAAACTTTACACTTGAAGAACCGATGTTTCCCGATATCGGGAATCGGCAAGAAACGAAACGCGCGATATTGGTTACGTGGAATGGTCGTCGCAGAATTATTTATATTCGTCGTCGTTAAAGGATGTTTTACATCGAAAAAGAAAGAAGACGAGTTACGGAACGTAAAGAAGTCGCGGCGACGAAAGAAACGACGGCGGCAAGATTAAACCGAGTGCAAATATTTAATTAAATCCCAGCGGCGCCAGTTTACGAACATCGCTCGTAGTAATTTGTTGAGAAGGCGCACGGTGAAAGTGGATGCGCCTCGATGCAAACGCCAACTTTGCTTTCGAATTAATCGAGAGTGCGTAAGAAAGTGTCGCTTCTGAATCCTTCATCTTTCTTTCCTCGTTTTCCACCACGATCTATACGATTATTTCTGGTATTGTGGATTTTAATATTCCTTAATGTTTTGTCTTTTTGTAAAGGATGAACTATAAAAATATAGCGAGTCTAAGGTAACCGTTTACCTTTTCACCCAGTACAATTCGCTCGAAATCCCGAAGATAAACGTGTTGTTTAAAAGATTTGGAACGGTCCGGTTGATTCGAGTAAAACGCGCGAGAATGTTCGAAATTGTCTGGTAGGTTTAGCGGTCGCGTTTTCGCAGACAATGGGCAAAGCAGTCGGCGCGGCAGAAAACTTTCTCAAAACGAATCGTGACGCTTCAAACTTTAACCCGAAGTAAGTTTCCTCCGTGATCCGTGAAAGAAATGGTCGCTTTTAAATCATGGCGTCGCGTGGACGATGCCGGGTCACGCAATCTGAAAGTTAGATTGCTTAAAGCGGCGTTTGACCGTTCGCCGAAAGAACTTTCCGTCCGGAGGATGAAATGCGCTGCGAATCGTTGAAATTCCGATCGATAACAGTCTCAAGTGTGAATTGCATACAATCTTAACTCGCCGAATAACAAAGAAATACTCGGCGCGAAAGAAATATTTGATACTCGGGGGAGAAAGCGCAATTACATCCGACAGGTGCGACGATGCGTTTATTGCGGAAAATGAAATCATAGAAAGCGGGGTTCTACTGAACCGTGCAATATTTTTCTTTCGTATTTATACACTTTTTCTCATCTTCGAGAAAGATAAATCAGGATTTGCATTGAAGCGTAGATCTTTTTTTGAAGTGGAAATCAGGAATATAGAGATATTTAAGAAATTTAGGTTTAGTCAGTCGGAAATTTAAAGATTTAATTTTGAATGTAGAATTTGAGGATTGAGGATATTTAATAATTTGCAGTTTTGAAATGTACATATTTTTATTTCTGTAAAGTTGAACCATAATAATCAACAAAAAAATGACTTAATTCTATTTAATGATTATTTATAGAAAAAAGAACGAACTAGAAGCATATTTATATACGAGAGAGCATATGCTACGTACCCGAAATACCGAAATCGGATTTCTGTCGATAATCGCGACGTTTGCACGATTTTAAAGCGTGAGGCGATTATCGGGCCGTGATATACGACCCAGCTACACTTTTCTCGCGTAGAGACAAACGAGCTGCAACGTGGAAGAAAGCCAGGAAGCTATGCAAATCGAGAAAACGACCGTGAGATGGATTAGCCGGATGTCAAGTGGACTAATGGATATTAGAATCCTAGCAAGGATTACCGAGAAACCGTTTCTCTCCCGCTATGCTACGTGCCGGAAGTTGATCGATGAACTTCGTGAAATTTAACGCGTATACTTAAAAGCAACATCGATTGACAATTGATCTGGTTTATTTATATCCTACATTTCCTGTTTACCGCAGAGTGTTCTATAATATCTTCCAACCTACTTTCCGCATGGTTTTATATTGAAACTTTATTATAATTAGATCCGCTATTTGAATGTATCAAAATCGTGACTTCGTGAAGATATAATTGGACAAATGATGAACGATAAATCGGTACATGTAATTATTTTCACTCGTTAAAAATCAAGGCACATTTCGACGAGAGTACGTTAATAATTTCTGATATTCGTCATTTTGACGGATTTGGTTGTTGCGGTGTTAAATGTGCTTTGTAATCGACTGGCTGGTAATTAGAAAGTGATCTTTCCTAGGAGTCGGCGAGGATAATTAAACGATCGTTGCATAATTATTACGTTCAGCTCGAGTAATTAAATGCGAGTTCTCCATATTTGGTAGAGCCCGGTTTGTATCTTGAGATACTTCCTCGTTCTGAGGTGATGAAACATTGATAAATATTAGAAATTTCAAACTAAGGTATGTGCTAATTTATGGCCATATATCGCGTGGTCATTCAGCGCGTAGTAATTCAACGCGTGGCGGTAAAACATAAGATAATTCATTACGTGGTGATTTAACATGTGGTAATTTGACGCGTAGCAATATAACACATGGCGATATACTGCATCGAAATCTATATAATAAATATAATAAATAAAAGAGTCGAAATAAATGACCAAACTCGCAATATAAAAGAGTAATACCGAAAATCTAGACGACGTCACGCGAAGACAGCACAAAACGTTGAATAGAAACGATTTCTGACTAGTCCACGAAGTGATGGACGACCATACGCGAGCAGAGTCCCAATTTCACCGGGAATTACGTGTAAGAGAAGTCGCGGTAATAAATTGTCGAACACGAAACAACGATAGAGGTAACAAGGGAACCTCCATCGCGTGTGTCCGACGTTTTCTATTATTCCGTTTAAAATTTGTCTTGGGGGATATTACGTAGCCGCCGTAGCCGAATCCGGCCAGGAAGGAGAAGACGTAGCTCGAGAAATCCTAGACGGTCGATGACTCCCCGCGGAACGCTCGAGGCAGTCATATTTGTCGGTGATTCGAGCGATCGGATTCTCCTCCCTCGTTCTCTGTTTCGAGCTGTTCGCCACGATTGTGCCTGCGAGTTTCGCGTACTCAGCATTCTGGATGAAAGGAGGGCGAACAGGAACGGAGGGTAAACGAAACTCTCGGGGCGCAAGACGACGAGGGGGGTGCACAGAAATTGTGTAAAAGGGTCCTGGAGACGGCTGGTACTCTGCTACGATTCGTGTCGCTCGAGAGTTTCGTGGAAAAAATTTCTTCCTCCACGAATTTTCTTATCTGTCTGAGTTAATCTGATCGTGTTGGCATTTTGACTCGTGACTAGTTTACATTTCCAAACTTATGTTCTGTAGTGATGTGATTAATTGGTGCATATATTATGTACAAATTTAGTAAAATTCCGATTGAACTTATACTGTTTGCAAGGATTATTAAAGTAACTATTTGAAGCTGACACGTCCTTCGTTCAAAAAAGAATTATTACATAAAAGAAAGTAAGAAAGTATAAGCGAAAAAAGTATTTTCAGTTACAGAAACTTTTTTCGTTTACACAATGCTCTACCTAAACTTAACAATAAAATTGTACTTACAATTAAGTAACGACGAAAATTGAATGTATTTGTTATTCGCATTAAATTGTTTAATTGTTAAGAGCCTAATCGACGCAGTATCTCGTTTCTGTTGGAATTGGCGCGTTTCTCCGAAACGAAATAACGCGCGACTCGTTTTCCCGTAAACCAGCACGATCCGTCGAGGCGTCGGACGGAATTGGAAACACGACTTTAGCACCTATTAGTCAGCGGTTTTCCGTGAAAAGCGGAAAACAGCACGATTGGTATCCAGGCGCGAGTGTCGGTGTGATGCATAAGGTAAAATAGCGGGCGCAACAGGGCAAGAGACTCGTACCGTTGTTAAATGGGCGAGGCATTGTTTTCGCTCGGCCTTGAATCTAATTATTCCACTGGAAACAGCTTTTGCGCTGTCGCGATACATCTGTTGTTCCGTGCACGTAGTTTCTGCGTATTCCCGGCAGAATTCCTGTCGATTCGACGGAAATTAAACGATCGGGTCTATCTACTATGCTATGAATCGTCGTGATTTTCCTGAACCGTGTTCCTGTATTCGCAGGAAGTTCATATATCGTACTGTTGCATCAAATTTTTTAAAAGCACTTGTAAAACTTGCAATTATTGGACTGACATTTAATGACGTATACCGATATTATTTAAAATTTCATTAATTAACTGGACTAATGTGAAGAAGGAGCCTGAATAAAACCTAAGCATATCCTGACATAATTTAACAGCAACCCAATAACAAGATATTAAACCTTTATTTATTTCTGACCTTAACCTTGACTTAATGTAATCTTCACATAACTTCAGCCAGACCTTAGTATAATCTTGACCTAACCAAACCTAACATCATGTAACTTTAAGCAAACTATAATCTAATCCTGACCAAACCTTAATTTAACCTTAATTTATCTTTAACGTAATTTTAATCTAGCCTTAACCTCTCCCTGACCCAATTTTAGCTTGACAACTAATTGAACCTGAACTCTAACCTAACAATTTTCGTAATTTTATCTAATTTATACATTCTTATTTAAACCTTAAGCATTAAAAGTTCTGTCCTCGGTTGCATTCACATGCGTACCAGAAGATCAGATAATTGTAAGAAGAGTCGAGAATATCAAGGATTTCATAGAATCCAGGATTCTCGAGACGCTGTAAACGCAGCGTCGCATAAAGTACCCAGAAAGCGTTCGAAAAATTCGTAGAATCGTTTAAAAATTCATGCGATACTCGGAGTCCAAAAATCTTGAGAACTCGCGACATAAACAAACAGTTCGGCGAGCCGGCAGTATTTTAAAAGATCTTAAACTCGAGAGTTATCCGACTGCTTTGGAACAGTTTAAAGTGGTTAAAAAACGCTCGATACCGTCGTCGTATCCCGTAGGATCGTAAAACTTTCGTCCCGATGGTAATCTGTTTCGCTGGTTCTTATCGTCGGAAAGTTCTGTCTTCGATGTTCATTGTATACATTAGCGTATAGAACGATAATTTATATGGTAATAGAGATTTTACGTTGCTCGAGTTTCCGATACGTGGCCTTAAAATCGTACGATAAGAAACGGTACGGACGTTGATGACACCAGTCGTTCCAGCTACGATTTATGCGCGGTTCCGTCGTTCATGTTTTACGACAGCCCCGTGTTCGGTCAACTACGCGCCGTTGTAAACGAGCCCCCACGAGTCTCGCTACAATGAGTTCGCCCCTTTTCACGAGCAGCACAATTTATCAAACGTTCCTCGAGAATCTTTCTTCGTGGCATGAACTCGGAACCTCGTTATTCGCGGTTTTTTCCAACGTTCACGTGTAAAGAAAGTTAAATTGAAAACGATCGTTCTCTCTTCGGATACGATGAAGTTACTGACGTTTACCAACCTTTGCATGCTACAACGTGAGAACATCGTTACGTTCGTTTTAAGTATTCATCAAGGTCTTTGTACTTTGTGATAAATTCAGGAGGTTCATTGCGGGATGCGATGAAGGGGGCGGATAATGACTTATTAAAAATTAACGGGCTATAGATGTGTTATACTTCTCTGCTTAAACATTTGGGCCAATATTGTTTCAAGTGGATGTACACTAGTACAATTACTTTACCAATTTCTTAATTACCCGATTTTTAAATTTATACATTTATAAACTTCCAAGTCGCTAAATCTAAGATTCAAAGGTTTTCACATCTCCACACCAATAACTGTCGATCACCAAGAATTCAGTCAGAGGAGACCCAGAGCCCCAAAGACAGTGAATTATCAGGCGCCTACACAGCTCACGTGCGACGAAAAATCTGTTTGACCACCAAAGGTCGCACAGTGAAGCTTTCAGCGAGTCAAATTTTTGCTGTACTTCTTCCTCGAATCGAATCTAAAAAGATCGAGTAACGGACGGGGTCAGGAAACAAGAAAGTCACAAACGAATAAGAGACGCAAAGAGGAGCGTCGATACTTGAAGCAACGTCTACAACGAAATTTTTGACGTTTTAATTAACCACGTCGTTGCGAAATAAACCGACAGAGAGAGTCGAGGACGCAGAGAAAGGATTATTTCCTTTCTTTTTGCCTCGTTTCTCGGTTAGGAACCTTTATAAAATTTCCGAGCGGGCAAAATCCGGCGAAAGAAGACACGAAGTCGTGGTCGAAAAAAAAAAAAGAGAAGAGAAAAAGAACGGCGGAATGAAAAACGTGTAGAACGTTTGGCGAACGTGGACAGAGGTTAAGAAAGAGGGAAAAAAGGAGAAGAGAAAAAGCTCGATCCTTTTTCTCCGTTTGCTGGCCGGTTTTATACGCGTAATCCTGTATGTATTCGAGCGGGGCTGCTGGAAATACCGGGGAATCTGAGCGACGAGAGCAAATTAATCGCTGACTTCGTGGAATCGGGCGAATTTATATTCGACGATGGATGGAGTCCAGCGGCGTGCACGGCGAATCACAATGAATCAATTATATTATAAGGGATCGCGCCATCGTTCGCTATCTATCCTCCGTGGACCAAGAATCCCCTCGCGGGTACAACGCGAAAATCCGAATTGCGATTTAACCCCAGATATCCAGACAGGCACAAACAATAATCACCCTCTGCGCGAGAGATTGATTTTATTGTGAATTAGGTTTGAAATTTGAAGCATCACTTCGAGTATGAAATAAGGGTTAAGGTGACATTCATTACGCTCAAATTCTGAAATTTATAAATTTATTAAGTATGACTTTAAGTATGAAAGAAGGGTGGCTAGAGGGACATCTATGACTCAAAGTCTCAAATTTATAAGTTTACTGATGATAGAATTCCACATTCTCAAATTATCAAATCCCCAAATTCTTAAGCCACAAAATCCTTAAATTTCCACGTCCCTAAATTACCAAACTTTCGCATATTTGAACTCCTAAGTTACTAAATTCTCAAGCTTCCAAATTCCAAATCTCCAAATCTCCAATATCCCAAAATTTTCAAATCCCTACAGTTCCAAAATTATGCAACCTTAAATTCGCAACGTTCAGGTCTCCGTATTTACGAAAGAAAAAGCAACGGGATCGACAAGTGGAATAAAAGCAACAAGTAACGCGCAAAATGTGGCGGTTAGGGGGAAACGATTTACGGTAAACTCGCGGCTGCCTGCGACAATTTATCACGCTGACAGACTCGAGATAATCTCCGATGAACCTGTTACGCTACAAATTAAACTAAAAATGATTACGGTCCACTCCCTGCACTCTGTCATCGTGTATCATAATCACGTTTAAGACTGGTTACAGATCACTTTCTCTCGATGAAACACTCTTAATTCTCTATACATTAACACCATTTTATTTTGAACCAATTTCATTCGCCTTTATTCGAACTTGTTTTAATTGCTTTCATTTAACATCGTTTTTATTCAAATTTGTTTTAATTTTTATCATTTATCATCATTTTTGGTCCGACTTGTTTTAATCGTTTTCGTTCAATATTATTTTTAGTCGAATTTGTTTTAATTGGTTGTTCAACGACTTTATCGAAGCAAAGACGAGTAACTGGAGAGTGAAAGTGTTGTAGTAAGGGAAACAATCTTTCGTTCATCAAAATGTTATTAACAGCATATATTAAAAATTGTCATCTATTAATAAACTATATCAGAACTTGTCCCTGACAAAAATGAATAATTGTAATTACATTTCAAATTTTGCTGACACAGACAAGTATGTATACTGACACCATTCTTGTGATAAACAACCCCTTTTAATAACCAAAAAGCAGTCCTCGATGGGCCTGAAAGATGCCTTAAGCCTTTATTTGCACTCTCCAATTAACCCTAATAATTCAGAGGAACCCTCAAATCCTGACGCTTTAGTCAATTTTCCATTCCCTTTGTTCCCAACATTCGCGATTACCAAAATCAATTTTTCCCGACCAAAGTTACCCCATCTAAAAAGATTATTCATCGAACTTGAATACAAAGTTGAGAAGTTTCAGCGAACAATGAAGAACGTTCTTACCCGTCTCTCGCAACAAAGGGGCAGAAATTCGAATTTGATCCGCCTGAAAAAATCTTCTAAGACCAAGATTTTTCATCCGGATAAAAATAACATCGCTTTCACCGCGACTAAGTTGGCTCGCGTGGGCGACGAACATGCTTCCGTCGGAATTTATTCGCGTGGATACGCGCTGGCCTACTTCTACGACGCGATCTTCGGAATCGGTGGCACATGAAATCACGGGGAAAACAGCTAAGCCGATTGCAGATCCCCAAGATAAAGAAGTTCCTTGCAGACGTTCAGACTCCATCTTGCCTTCGAGCGGAAGAACGTTCGAAACGGGTCAGGGTCGAGAAGCACTTTTTTACCGGATCTCGTGCAAGTTTTGCCTGATTCGCGAAACGAAGGGTCTCCTTTTGCCCTAAGAGGATCTTACGTGAAACGGAACAAGCATCTTCTCCCAGCTAACCGGTATTCGCATCGCGTACGTTTCCTTGGAGTGCTTCAAATATTTCGGGACTGTTTGCTCGCTTAACTTGCTGCATAAAGTTATTCCTGGATTATTGAGCACGGGAGATATATCGACGGAAGATGCGATATATGGTATAACGTTATACGGGAGAATATGTATGATATACTGTAAGTGTTCGTGAGCAAAACTATGAAAGGATACAACTTTTCGATTACAAGAATAATTTTGATATTTAGTGGAGGATGAAGTAGACTGTTTCTAAAATACATGAAACTTTTAGGATAATACATAAAATGGTTTGTTTAGATTCATACGTGTTTTGTTTGGGATAATACATAAAATAATTTCGTTAGATTAATACATGTTCTGTTTGGATTAATAAATATTTTGTTTAGGATAGTTCATAAAATAGTTCAGCATAAAACATGTTTTGTTTGAGACAACACATCTGACAATTTTCACAATTTTCTAATAAGGTATAAGATTTATAGACTAAATATTTTATCATCTGCGACGCGCGGAAGTTAAAATAAAATGGCCGATGAATTATCGCGAGGTTAAGAATCGAGGCTGGCGTATTTAACAAGTAAATCCGTTCTTCATGAAAAATGTATGAATCAATCGTTAAAGCGGAAACGACGAGGACTGCAGGATAGATGACAGGAAACGGGGAGCCAAGCTCTCGAAGCATCTGAACGATCTGACTCTCGCGAAAGCTTCTTCGCTGTTCATAATTCTTCGTGCGATTGCGTTTATTTGTCTCGTGATAATCGTAAATTTTCCCTTATTCTTGGTAGAGACCGAACTTGATCTTCATAACGACGATCTCCACTTCACGGGCTTCGCGAAGTCAGCAGGGAACGACCGAATCGAGTATGCAAAATGGAAGGCAGGCTCTTAAGTAATAACAGGATTTATTATCAATTTATCTGCGAACCCGCGATGGTGATACTTTGCTGGCTTTAATGGTTCAAGGGTTTTGTCCCGCTTTCGTGTTGACCCGGAAAAGATTTAGCGATAATTATTCTGTTAAAACCACTTATTTCTTTTAATAGAAATTTCCTTTTGTACAAATATCTTGCTTTTAATAGCAAGTTTTTAATATATTCAGAATTGTCTTTTAAAGGAAATGTTTCTCTTTTATTAGAAATATTGTCTGGACAGAAATGTACTATTTTAACAGAAATTTCTTTTAGTACAAGTGTTTGTCTTTCAATAGAAATAGTTTTAATAGAAACGCTCTGTATTTATATGATGTATGAACATAGTGGAACATAGTGGCAATTAAGTTGATATCTAGCCTCAGCAAAAATGGAGTGCAAAGGGTTAAAAAAACGTAACTGGTAGGCAACTTCCGTCAGATTGAATTCACAGCCGGTAATTTCTGAGCAGGGAAAATAACCGGTCGCCGGGAATTCAGTGACGCCGATGATCGTTGGAGCATAATTACAGCGTGGTTTCTAATCAGGTGTTCCCTCGTCGCTGGCAGCACAACTAGAAGTTGTAAAAGCGTAACGGAACAAGCCGTAAATGGACAGGTCGCGTAAGCGAATGAATGAAGTTTCGAACGTACAGGTGGTCGTGTGAGAGAGCGAGAAGAGGGTTTGTCAAAGTTGCAAATTTTCTGTGCACGGTCGCTTCTTCCTCCTCCCTCGACGGATTACACGGCGTGTCCGCGACGAGACGAGGGTAACTGCGAGCGTGAAAAGGGACAGAAGAGCGAGGGAACGCCGGCTAAATGGAATTAAAGCGAAATGGAGGAACATTGCCGCGTGTAAAACTTGGGACAGCCCGGGATAGAAACGTTCGCGGAATAGCGGGGGCTAAAATTACCCGACGCTTCCGCGTACCGAGCTCGGATGATATCGTAACGAAAACTCCTAACTCTGGTAACTTCTTGGTTTTACAGTTGTCCGCTGCACCGAGTAAATATTTCCACGAGCTCGCTTAATGCGACGCGACGATGCGAAACGGACCGCGACGCCGTAAAGGACGTCCTGCCAGCGAATGCGATAAGGCCTGATGTTCAACTTTTATATTTTGCATTCGGGTTACTGATATGTGGGGAATGGAAGATATCAGAGGTCTAGGGATCGAGAAATATAGACCCTTGGGGAACCTGATGAACTAGAGGGATTTAGACATCTAAGAATTTAGGTATCCAAGTATTTAGATATCTGAGGATTTAGGTATCTAAGAGTTCAGCTATCTAAAAATTGAGGTCTCTAAGAATTTTTATGTCTACGTGTCCAAGTATCAAACATTAAAATCTTGAAATATCTAAACCAGTTTCTAACTTCCCGAATACATCTCTTTCCTAGCTCCAAATTATACCAATTTTCCAGAACCCACTTAGGATTTATAAAAGTTTCTACAGCTCGAAACGCAATATCGTTCAAAGTTCAAACATAATAACCGCAATAATTGCACGTACATATCAAGGTAAAAATCCAAGAAAATTAGAAAAGTTGTAATCGGAAACTCGCGAAGGAACTAGCACGGAGTTGAACCTTGCAACAATGCACGCGTAGCCTTGACACGGTTTAACAACTGGGTCTCTGAATCGCACCCTTGTCGGTTCGAACGAGCGTTCGAGTCCTCGGGTAGCCGTCGACTGAACCTTTCATTGAATTTTTCAAACATTTCTGTCGAGGGAGTTCCCAGAACAATCGAGCTAGAATGTGCGGATTAACCATTCTGAAGGGCTGACACGTACAGTAACACGCCGATGATGTTACAATAATAGTAGCACAGGTTGCATAACGATTCGCCTGTCATATCGAATTGTTTCGGCTCCGTTAATCATATTCTGATCATGGCGAACCCATAAATCGTTCGCTTTCGCGTCACACGCGTTCACGGGAGCCTTCGGGTACCTTTTCAATTCGCGGAAATTATTGTGAGAATAACTGAGTTGCATGGAACATATTGGTTAAAAAGTTTTATGTGGGCGTTGAAGGGTCACTTCTAGTTTTAGGACTCCCCAAATTTCTAAATTCAGAAATACCTACATCCTCAAATCCCTACACTCCCAGATCTCTACATGCCCAAATCCCTACATACCCAAATCCCTACATTCCCAGATCCCTACATCCCCAAATTCTTACATCCCCAAATCCCTATATCCCCAGATCTCTACATCCCCAAATTTCTACATTCCCAGATCTCTACATCTCCAGATTTCTATATCCCCAAATTCTTACATCCCCAAATCCCTACATCCCCAGAACCCTACATCCCCAAATTCTTACATCCCCAAATCCCTATATCCCCAGATCTCTACATCCCCAAATTTCTACATCCCCCGATCTCTATATCCCCAAATTCTTACATCCCCAAATCCCTACATCCCCAGATCTCTACATCCCCAAATTTCTACATCCCTAAATCCCTACATCCCCAAATACCTACATCCCGAAATCTCTACATCCCCAAATGCCTAGATTCCCAAAATCCTAAGTCTTGAAATCCCCAATTCTCTAAATCTCTACACCTGCAAATTCTGAAATTCCCAAAAATCCCAAAAACGTCACAGAATAAACCTAGTATTTCGTAATTCAGTTCTACCTTATATCACACCCAAGCTTCTCGCTGAATTCATACACGATCATCGACAGATGACAAATACAACTAGCGAACGTCCCCGAAAGGTACGAGGGATAACGAAGGACATTTGCAAGCCCGAATTAACGGCGTAAAAGGGAGCAACGTTTCGCGAATCGCGTCACGGTCGATCTATCGAACAATAAAGCATCGCGACGCGTACGTGGCAAGCTGCAACGGCGAAATTCTCGTTTTCATCGTCGCGCAATTGGGTTGGAAAGGGTTTACATGCAATTTGCCGGATGGCGTGGAAGCACGTGCGGGAACGGTTTTAAACGGCGAACAAACGCGAAAGCGGTTCGCGTAAAACTCTCTTTTATGGAGGTCACACTCTGTTCGCGTGCATGCACACGCGGCCGTATAAGGAGCTTTTTCGCGAGGAGCTTTGTGAGCCGGCCGAATCAAACAGCAACACGCTCCGCGCTTTTTTGACGCTTTCGCTGGGGACTTTTAATTACGTACGAACTGCGCTGCAGTTTGCTCTCGAGATTCTCTTTTTTTTTCCCCTCATCTATTCCCTCTTTATGCTCCTTTCTTTTTTGTTTTGTTACATATCTCTCGTTCTTTTTTCTTTTTTACTAAACCTATTTCGCTGAGAGCCGAATAAAAGCCGACCTCTTTCGCGAGAATCGTTCGAAACCTTTTTCTTTATATCTTTTGGAACGTAGGTAGGACATTAAAGCGATCTAATATAGCATCAATTATTAAGTGTTAATGTTCGAATGTCGAATTGTAAAAATTTTTGACAATGCAACGATGTCGAAGAAGTTTATAGACCTCGTGCTGTGACTCGTTTAAAGTAGTGCAAGTACGAATTTACACATCGACGAGTCTAACCCTAAGGTTGACCTATTCGTTCGACCATCTTGATTGCACGGATTGATCTGTTCAAGTTCACCCTTCGATGATTGTTCGCCGTCTTGCTCGAGAAGCTGGAAGCTTTCGTAGCGAGGGGTGGTAATCCCGTTAGGGAAAGTTTGCTCGTTTCGTTCGGCACGATTTACGAAATCGCAGCGGTGCGAAACGTTTGAGCAGCTTAAAATATCGCGCGATAGTATTGGACGGCAGTCGAGTGGTTGACTCGGTTAAGGGAGAACTACAAATGTTCCTGTATATCGAACTAAACTTGGCACAATATTAACTCCGGCTGTGATTTTAACTCCACTTCGGGCCGTAGTTGCTCAAACACAGTTTCATTAGGTTTTCGAAGCTGTTATTCCGCTGTGATCGAAACTTCCCATGTATTTTCTGCTATTCATTTCGTCCGGGGATTGAATCGCGTATCCCGAAATAGGCGTTGAATCTCCTCCCTGAAATTGGCAAGAAAATATAAGTAAATATTGAAGATTTACGGGATCGAGTTTCTTGTTCCTTAAAACTGTTCGTCTGCACTTTTCGAGTTACGGCATGTTCGCGTTGATAAAATACCCGATAACCGAGCGAAATTTCGATTTCCTTACGGCTCGACTCGATAAATGTTTTGGCACGTTTCCACCTGCAAATTCGCTCCAAATGTTTCTTCCCACTTTAATGTCTCGACGTTTTTATTGATATACACAATATCTCAAACAATTGTTGTTTGATAAACCTTTTTACAGCTCACACAATTCTAATCAAACTAATATCAGGTTGTCATCGTCAATAATTTTTTAGTAGTTAATTTACTATTACATTTTTGTCGTTTACACACTTTCAGTCAAACTACCACATTTGCAGAATTTACACATTTTCAGTTAGATCGATATTACATTTATGTCATTTACACATTTCCAATTATCCAGATATTAAATTTTCATTATCAACGCATTATCGGTTAGACTGATATTAGGTTTCCATTATTTACACATTTTCGGCTAGACTCATTAAGTTGTCATCATTCATTTCCAGTCAAACTAAATTCAAGGTTTCCATCATTTTTACTCTCCGGTTGTCGGCATGGAATCTTAATTCCTGATCAATATCACTCCGTCTTCGTTTTGTCAAGCATTATATACACGTCAAGATACTGTCAACGAGACCACCCACACAGAACGGCACGCGAAACCGAATTTTTCACCACCTTCTGTTTGCCTGCTGGAACTTTGAATACATTGCATTGTTTTCCGCCACCCTTCTCTACAGTTCCAACTTCGATCAAGTAATCCATTTAAGCGATTCTAGTTTCCACGTTGCCGCCTACGCATCGATTCCCATGATACTGTCCACCGATAGAGCTTCCTACGCGCGTACGCGTGAATTAACAGCTTTAACCCAACCAGCTTATCAACATTAGTCGCTAATCCAACTAACAGACCGCGTTTTACCCTTCTGACACTAGGATTTCTTCTATGCAACAATGAATTTTACTAGATAACATCGAATAACTTCTTTTCTTTTTGGGTACATTCATATTTTGATGATATTGTAACATGTTTTCTGTATTTGTAGTTGTGAACGATGTACGGTACACTCTCGTTATATTGCGGCTTGAACGAATTAACGAATTTGAAAATTTAGAGATTATCAAGTTTAGAAAGTGTAAGTTAATTTGGGAATATATAGATATCAAATTCATGGATTTCTTAAATTTGGGAGTTTAGATATCTCAGAGTTCCGATGTGACTCTACTAGGTGCTACTCGAAAATTTAAAAGGAGAATACCAATATGAACATCAAAAAGAGCTAACAATCACGAAAGCATCAAATCTATTAAGATAATAAATCCATCAAAATTTATAAAACGAAACAATTCCTGAATGGAACTCATAGTAAAACGATCGTTGCAATAAACGTCTGAACAAATCGTAGACTAACTCCGTTTCACGGATCAATGTCAGTTACGGTACGAATTCTGTTAACAACTATATTCCCCGATCGAACCACGGTCTATAATCCGTGAACATTACCGCAAATTGTTCGCGAATGAAAAATCGTCACCTACATACGATATTCTGTCCTTTTCCCGCACGAAACAGCACGCGATCATTATTCAAGATCACCGGGTCTGTCCATTAACTCGATCGTCGTTGTTTCGTAACGCTCGTGCATTCTCGTAACAACTTTCATAGACACGACAACGGCAATATTTCATCATACGGCCGGTTGTAAACAATTTCCCCCGGGGGGCACTAAAAATAAGAGGTGCAAGCGAGCAGATAGATATCGTGCGACCGTTCAAGCGGCAAACTGCTTGGAATAAGGTCGGCGAAGCCAAACGGGAGAAAAAGCCGATGATCAAAGCGAGAGCACGGCTCTCTATGGGAGTTTTGCGCTTTCCAGAACAAAACACTGAGCAAATTGAGACCGCCAATGAACAGCCGTTATTGTTTTGACAGCTGATTTCCGGCTGGGTTTATTTTTAACTGTCATCGGGATGAAAATTTGTTTCTTAGGGTTCTAATAGGTATGTTAATAGTTTTGATAACTGCTCAAATGCTCAAATACTTAAATACTGAAATTCTCAAACTCCCAAACGTTCAACTGCTCAAATGCTTATACTCCCAAACTCTCGAACTGTTAAATACCCAAATTTAAATTCCAAATTATGAGCTACCTAAACTTCCAAACTTCTAACCTAAATCCCTAAGTCCCTAAATGCACAAATATATTTCCACGTATGTACGTTTAAGATATTTAACTAACTCCACATGTAAAATCATCGACTATAAATGACACTGTCAGACCTGGACAAAGGACAATTTTTGAATACCTAAAACGGATAATGGTATCGATTGAACTAACAATACAGTGGTCCGATCCATCAGTCCTTCCATCATTGGTTCCTTGAAACCGTTTTCGCAACAGATAGATCTAGACAACTCGTCAATGTTGATTAATTGAGCTTAGGATATCGTTCGTTTCGGATGCCCGCAAGGCAAACGTAGTCGTCGTTACTCATTCTCGAGTTCTGTTCGCGTGAAATGTTTATCGATCATGCAATGATCTGTTTCGCGAGCCAACTGCCCACATAAACTTCAATACCACCAGATTTCGTGATCACTTACGACGAACAGAAATTTCAGCGAATAGCACAAATTGATCGAACAGAAATATATAATTAAATCGCGAAGAAGTAATTTGCATATTAAACTCGTTCAACGCGCTGTGTTATCTTTATGCAGTTAATCGTGAATATATATTCGTAGAAGTTTATGGCAGAAAGTTTGAGAGTAGACCACACACGGTGTCGACTAAATGAGAAAGCTGGGAACAGTTTAAATTAAATCGGAAGCGAACCGCGGTTTCCTTCCGTGTTCAACGTCGGTTTAAAAGCTTTAGTTACAGGCAATTATTTAGTAATAGGTTAATAATAGGTTAGCTTGCAAGGTACACGTGGCTGTAACGAAGAACCAGAGGGTAAGGATCGATTGAAAGGCTTTACATAGCAAAGCCATAGTAAAGCATGCCCGGAGAGTTTCAAAGTAGCAAATCGACGAGAAAGCAACTTCCAAAAGTCAACAGCTGTTTATCCAGAATGTTTGTTTGATAATCTCGTTTTGCTTTGAGACGGCCAACATACTTTGAAAGAAAAATAGATCCCCAGCAGCGCAAACTAAAATGTTTGTCGAGATTTCCCAATAGGCGAATCCGTCGGATTTACAGTAACGTACTCAAACTTTGCTTACATATATTTAAATTTCGATAAACATACTGATATTTTACCTTTTTCGTCAAATCTGAATCACAAATATACTGTGTTTATGTATATTATTCATTTTTATTATACAGACTGTCATTTGCATTTTCTTCGATTATCTGAGGGGTGGTTTTTTCAGTAATAAGTCTCGCCATGAGAGATTTAGATATTCAGACAGTTTCGAATTGACTAGGTCTGGAATTATTAGATGTGACAAGTTCAGGTTACAAATTTTCAAATTGTTAAGTTTACAGATTTTATTGAAACACCGTTCAACACCTTTGAACATGTCTTTCACCCTTCTAACGATTACCTTAACCCCTATTTTCACTTCCAATCGACACAACCGAACGTAAACGAGTCCAAAGTAAATATAAATAAAACTTTCGCAAGGTAGCGGCGAAAGTGCGGCAATAAAATCGTTATCAGAACGATCGAGCTCGTTTGGCAGTTGACCAATCAAAGCGTTTACAGGGGACAAATTTGGTCAAAGGTAGGAAGAGTCAGCCGGCCTATCCAAAGGAGCCTCGGATCTTTGATCATCCTAACAACGCTTTTTCAGACTATTCGTAGTTTAAACCTCCGTTCTATCACGAGCAATAAAACTAATGCGGGCGTTGATCACGCGTTCGTGTGTGTGTGTAACCCGATGTAAAAGGGCTGATCCGTGGAGCGAAAGAGGGAGGAGGGGAAGATACGCGCACACATAAACACGTGGATACGGAGAGAGGAAGAGAGAGGAGAGATCAACTGACCCACTCCACCTTGGCTTGGCATCCACTCTCATCCGTTCTCGCAACAAACGCATCCGTACCTCAAACAAGCCCATACCACTGCTCGACACCCTCTACCACTTCACGGTCGTTCGCATCCTACTGTCTCACACCTCTCATCGACCGGTAAATCCCCTCTTTTCACTCTACACCGCTCGATCCAACGTTTCCACCGAACATCCCGCGTCGGCGAAATGTTAATCCTCCGACTGTCTTCGGCTTCGAGAAACCGCGACTCACGACTACATTTTTTACGCCGCTCAACCGAAACGCTCAAATCACCGGTTCACAGGCTTATTATAAATTATGCTATTTGTTTAGGTCATTTTCTTGACGTCTACGGTGATTTTGATAAATACAGGAACTCAAGTTTCTCAGTACAAATTATATCAGTACTTAGTATAAATTATACATTATGCATATAACATGTATTGTTCGGATACATTAATATTCATTGAAATACACATGCATGATATATTAACAGATTATTGAAATGTTTTAATATTCGCTGTTAAATAACATGTATTAGTCAAACATATTAATATTCGATAAAATATACATACATCAATGTTGAAATATTTGTTAAATAAACCAAAAGATGAATCGAAGCTTTGAATTGCAACGGCAGATTGTTTGGTGGCGGATAGCGGTACGTCGCTGCAGGAAGCAAGAAAAACACGGATGCCGATGCAAAGAGGAAAGTATTTCGGTTCGACTTTCCTCTTCATCGGATTCCAAGCGTGGTAGTTCCCGAGGAAAAAAGTTGGCTCGAAGACGTATGTTCCTCGCGCCAGCGCGTCTACCGGCTCCGGATGAACCAGTTCTTGCCGCGTAGCAAGCACTTAAGCTGCGGCTTAACTGGGCTTAAAGCGTTGCTCGACTCCCTCCATTTTACTTCCGTCACGATCCGTTGCCTGACCGTTGCACTGCCGCGGCTTTTAATCGAGCTCCACCGGATTATCGCGACTCGCGATCTTTCATCGACCAGAAACCTCTCTCGTCATTTTACATTCGGCTAAATGTTCGGTTGATCTGCAAAGCCTCTTCATCATTGCGGTATTTTTTAACGTGATAATTAACGAAGAGATTTCTTTCAATTCCTGTATCTGAATGAAAGTTTCACGACTCCTTGTTTTACGACACCATTTGAGCTACCCATTCAAAAAATGTAAGGTTAGGCCATTTTTGTTTATATCAAAGCTAGTCTTTATCGCCAGAAGAGGTAAATAAACACGTTAGCCAACTGTGCGTTGTAGCGAGGTTATAGCACGTACATTCTTAACAAACTTTCCGACATCTTGAACAACTTGGTTGACATGAAAGATTCAAGTTTCTCATGCTTGGAAACATTTTGAAGTAATGGAACTTGCTCGTTTATCTTCCCCATTTGAACTCGGAACGTTTTAACATCGAATCCGATGTCGAAGAGTCGCGAACTCTGAACTCTCTTTCAGATGTTTCATTATCCTTGAAATTTCTGCCACTTGCAGGACCGCGAACGTTTCCGGTCCCCGGAGGTTGAAACTCGATGCTTTCAGAGGACTCGCCAGGATTTCCTGTTGAACTTCTCCCGTCATTGTGAACGTCTTAATATTTTAGTTGCCGGCTTCCGAAGATTCGGAACTTCCCGTGGACTTCCACGTCGGATATTCTCGACAGGTTCGTGGAGATTTCGCGCCACGGAGAATTCGGATACCTCGGAACGGAGCAAGGTAGTCGATGCTCGATCGTGTTTACCTTGTAATTATGCATCGATACTTCACTCGCCGTTCATCGATCCTTTCGCAATTTCATCCGTGAAACTATCCAGATCACCCAGTTAGATCGATACGGCTGGTTAGGTTCGGCTTAGATTTCGGTCGGATAATGAGGAAACAATAATTGCTAAACTTAATCGATGGTAATCGTTTATGAATAAAAACAAAGTGCTAAACTTTAGCTGATAACATTTTTAGATAAGTATGATCAGATTTTTATTTAAGAGATTTTTGTTTTAGTAAACATAACATCTTGGCAGGTTATTTAATAAATGAAATTCTGCGATTCTGTACTATACAGTTCTGTAAAATCTTGATTGTCTCGCTTGACAAGAACCTTCAGAAGCATGTAGGGAAATAAAACTTGCTCGCTCTCAAGAGAGGCTAAAGAACGCCTGAAATTTTGAGTGGATTCCTGAAACTCTGTCATGTCAGGTATTCACTTTCTCGGGATACAATATTTCCAAATAGTTGCGTGAAATTTCGTGCGTTCCTGCGAGAAAAGGCAAAATCTCGAAGAGACGATGCGTCAGTCGGATAAAACAGGGTAATGATTAAGGAGAGAGAGAGAGGATGTCGAGAGCTATCAAAGACCCTCAATTTTTGCACGTTTCTCGGTCAATCTGGCTGCCGCCCCCTGGAGAAATCAAGACCTTCCGGAGAGTCGACTTAGGATATCCTTGCTCGTCGAATTCGATAAAGGGTCGCCGGAAATCCATCGTTCCTGCGATATACCTACTCGTTCCCGGGCCTCGATTGTCGAAAGATAGACCTTTGTGATTCTGTTAGAACTCCTCCTGGGTAACATCGCTGTAACTAGGTAGTCATCAGGGTAGACCTCTCGCATTCGAATTGGGGGCTGGCCCTTCCTACGTGATACGAACATTGTACACCTACTGTATTAGATACTTAGAAACTTTAGGTAAACAATTCTCAAATTGTCAAATATACAAGTTCACAAGTTCGTAAATTTTCAAATTTCCAAATGTTCTCAAATTAGACCCCTAAATCTCTACATCCCAATCTCAAGGTCCAAAGTTCCTAAACATCAAAATCTTTATAAATCTAAAAATTGCCAGATTTCTAAATTTCCAATATTTTTGAAATACGTAGTCGAAGTGTATGTGTGTAGAGAAGTACGGTAAAATCGAACGGAATGGAAGGCAGAATGGAGTGGAACGAAACGAAGAGTCAAGTAAATCATGGAAGAAGGATAGAATCGAAGGGTGGGATTCGAGAAGGGCCTTTGACTGGCGCATGAAGGGGACCAAACTAACCCCTCAGGTTTGCTCGGTCTGCAAGGGTGCGCGATATTGATTCTCGCCTACGCTTCCACCGACGACGTTGTACATTCTGGTGCAACGTAGGCTCCCTTTCGTTAAAAACAAATGTGGGGGAACAGTATGTTTCCACTTGATTTTCATTTTCAGAGATCAAATATGTGTTCTCCGGAATTGTTCAGTTTCGACATTTTCGAATTTTCGATAGCTCAATGTTTCACATTCTCGAATTGCAAGTTCTCAAATTTACTAATTATCCAATTCTTAAATTTCCAAATTCTCAAAATATCGAGCCCTCAAATTTTCAAACTCTCAAATCCTCGACCTCTCCTATTTCCAGATTCCCAAGTTTAAAAATTTGAGAAACTCCAAATGTCGAAATATGTCACGTTCACTTAACGAATATTCGTCTCACAGAATTTTCCCCAATTTTTCCGAAAGTAATTCAGATACGCACCCCAATGTACATACTACGCGACTGGTTCGAGTTTTGTGGTTGTCACCCTCGCAGACGGTGGCTCGTTGCACGTCTCAACGACCCACGACACGCTCGAGTCTTTCCTGCGGTCGCATCGTCTCTTCTATCCTATCATCCCGTACCTGATAATCGATAACGATCGTTGCTCGAGTGGCTGTTCCCTGGGATAAGATCTTCGACACCTTTCGACAGATAGCGAACGACCGATTTGCGATACTCGAACGGCTCGATTCACGGTGATTTCTAAGGAACGTAAATCGGGATGTACTAGTCTAGTCAAACGCTTTCATCGATACCTTAAGGGTGAGCAAAATATACATGTCTCGGTAAAACTGTGAATCGTGTTAGATGAAAGATAATTGCAAAGGAAATTGACCTCGATTTCGATTTGTCTGGAATACTTTAGTTTCCTGGTAATTTATGCTTGTCATCGATGATTTCATCTCCGCGATGGGGTCTATCAGGTGCACCTTGGAAAGTTACGTGTAATAGAGCCACGCAGCGAGGTTTCTCTATCAATCTCGACCGTTTAGCAACGTAACTCGACGTCATCGGTCTCGGTGAAGCACAAGCGCTTTCGTGGCCCCTCTGCAAGTTGCTGCTTCACGCGATGATCTTATCTTTCACGGAGCAACGAGATTAATAACGCGAGATCGAGCTGCCTCGAGAGTTCGGCTCGGTCGCTGGAGAAAATAGGAGCAATGGAAGGATAAGAGAAAGAACGACGAGGCGGAGCGAAAGGGAAGGAAGCTGGCTGGTAACAGACAAATACAAGACAATGAAGATTAATGTTTCAGCTTCGTTCCCTGACCGTACTGTTAGCCGACAGCACCGTGCGAACGGGCTTTTCGATAATCTATAGGGACGTTCTTCTCTTCCCTGTGGTTCTCCCGCCCATTCTCACGTTCAATTGCCTTTTCAATCGTTGAAACATACATCAAATTACTGGAACGCTTTTTTCCCGCCAGGGCCAAAGATGATTTCCGAGCGCGATGCTGATTACAGTTTCATTATAAATCGTTTTTTGCTACAGTAGCGCTTCATTGTTAACCAATAAACATTTCTTATTTAAACATTTAGCGAACGTATAATTACGTAAAATTGCAAATTTGCAACATTTTAAGAAGATATAAACAAGAATCTTTTGGGACATTTTGTTTTTGTGTCCTTGTCGAACTGTCTCTCACATAAAATTGAGATTGTATATGTTAGTCGATGCTTAAGTGATCGCAAGTCGAATAACGAAGAACGTTTCTGTATGACTTCAGACCAGCAGTCGGCGTGACATGGATGTGAGCTTCACGAACGTATTAGAGGGGGCTCGCCAGTACTTCCAGGGACTGCCCGTACCGAGTACAGGTGGTGCGGCCGCGTCAGCGGAACACAACCTCGCAACATCAACGAGTTCCTCCTCGTCCACGTCGACGTCCCACGAACATGGCACGGCTTCATCCGTGGCTCCTCCGTCACCGGCACCACCCGCACCGCAAGCACCACCGCCATTATCGCTACCGTCGCAATCGAATCCGACTAGCAGCAGCAACAACACCAACAGTACCAGCAGCAGCGGTAACAGCAACAGTATCGATCAAGAAACGAGTCGATATCTCAGCGACGTCAGACCGTCGTCGGTGGACAATGCCGCTAGCAGTTCCAACAGTTTCTGGAGTCCGTCGGTCGAACCGTATCCTCCTCAACCGACCAGGGTCGAAGTCCCGGATACGAGGCCAGGCGACGAAAGCCCCTCCATGGAGGCGAGCTCCTCATCCAATATCATCACCTTAACGGAGATGCAGCCGTCGAGTAGTCGATCCTCGTCCAGCTTCGTCCAGAAACAGTCCTCGTCGTCGAACTCGTCGTCCAACGATCTTCATCATCGTTCGCAGCCGACGACGACGGCCACCGCGCCGAGTTCGCCGCGTTTGCATCAAATGCAACCACCTCAACAACCTCATTCACCGGCCCCGGTATACCAGCAGCTGAACCCTGTCAGTAGAACGTCGTTCTCCACCGCGGAAATACTCGCCTCGACGCATCAGTCGACCTATCAGACTGCCAGTGATCGACAGCCGCAATCGAGCGCGCCGGTCGTCGCACAGAGAACCCAATACTATCCCCGTTATCATCATCCGGACATCACGAAGAGCGCCCCGGTTCCGTTCAGCCAGAACTCGATCTATCAGTCGTCGAACGTGGCGGCGTCGTCGGCGGGTGGCATGCAACCGACAACGAGGACAACGCCGGTGGAACAGAGCAACGTTGGCTCCGTTTCCGGTCAAGGACGAACTCCGGAGCAAAGAGTGGCCACTTCGTACGGCAATATCCCGGCGTCGAGCGCGGCTACGAATTACGGGCCGTCACAGAATTACCGCGTGTCGCAGCATCAGCAGCAACAGAATCGATCAGGCTCGTCGAGTAGCTCGCATTTGGACAGATCGCACCCTACGCGCGTCTCTTCGTCTCCGTCCTGTTCCTCGGCGAACCCGTGCAGCCCCCGTCATGCCGGCAACGCGAGTCACATTCCTTCGTCGTCTTCGTCGTCCTTTCAGAACCTTCCGGCGCACATTCCTACGTCGCACCTGCCGCCTGCCGGAACCGTGCATCCTCAGCATCATCCTCAACAGCAGCAGCAACAGTCGTCCCAGATGCAGCATCAACTTTCTAGTCGAATAAACGCGTCCCCGCATTCGATCGGGAACCAGTCGTACGGCGGTCGAATGATGGTTCACGGGGTCTCGGCGGCGTCCTCCTCCTCCTCGTCCTCCTCTTCCAACGCAGCCTCCTCCTCGTCGAATCAGATGCCGCCGCCACCACCGGCGCTAAGCGGTTATCATCCCGTCGCTTCTCCTCACGACGTTCCTCATCACGCCACTCCATCGCCGCACAGACAATCTCCTCACGTGTCCACCCTGCACAATCCTCACGCCTCGCCTCATCACGCTCCCTCCCCTCACAGTAGCTTCCAGCCTCACTCGCCGACTTATCCGCCGCCACCCGCGGCTACCTCTACCCCTCACTCGTACAGCCTTCCGATCACGACGCAGCATTACCAGCCGAGCACCGGCTACGCCGCTAACCCGTACGGGATGCCGCCTCAGTCTTCGTATCATTCCTTCCAAAAGAATTCTCAAGCGGTGCACACTCAAGCAGCCGGTTACTACCCTCAGTCCGGTCGATCTCAGAGCCAGACGTATGTCCAGCAGATGCCGATGCCCGGGCCGCCGCAATCGATCTGCTCCGGAAGCGGAAACAGCAACGGTACCGGTTATCAGCAGAGCAAACCGGTTACATACAATGGCGTTGACTCGAAGAGAAGTTCAATGGAGGTTCCGTACGGGTCCTATCGATCCCCGCAGACGTCTGTTCAGAGAGGCGGCAACACGCACAACCTTCCACCCATCGCCGCGCTGTCCTCCTATCATTCCAACAGGAGAGAAACCGCGGGCAAAGCGCAATCGATGCAACGGCAACGTGCCTACGCGGCGAGCACAACGAACAAAGTTTCGGTCGTAACGCCCCCCATTTCCTCCTCGATGGCCGCGCCTCAAAGGGTCCCCGAGTATCCCGTGACTCTGGCCGGCATGAATCACGCGATGCCGGTGAACGGAAGGACGACAACGGTGACGAATTCCTCTTACAGCAGATACGCCAGTCAACACGGTTACGCTACCTACGCCACCACCATGGCCCCCAGTCACCACACCAGTAATTCCTCCAGCAACACCACCGTCACCACCATCGGCGTCAACGTCGCGAGATCTTCCGCTCCGACTACCTCGATGCACGCCTATCACGCGACCACGGACGCGACTCGCACCTCGTCCTCCTACCATCCACAGCCCATAAGAACCAACGAAGATTACGGCTACAAAGAGTATACGTACCAGAATTCCTCCGCGCCCAATGTCCAGTCGACGCTCACCTCCTCCATCGTGACTCCTCCGTCGCAGACGAACGGAGTTCGAAAACGTGAATCCCCGTTAGACCTGTCCGTGAAGACGGTGAAAACGTCGGCGGACTCGACCGCGCAAGACGACATAGAGACGATCGCGGCGGACAAACACGTCAGCAGTTCCACCGTCATTTCCTCGAGAAGCAACAACGCCAGGACAATGCTGCCACCCCCCGCGCAACCTCTTCCGCAAACAGCCACGTATCCCGTCTACGACAATCGATCGTCGAACAACAACGGAAGAAGCATGTCGGCGGCCGGCAACGTCAGAACCTCGACGCCTCAAACGGTTTGCGCGCCCAAGGTCGACTTCCTGCCGAATTTCAATTCCGCGCCGCTGCGTCACCACCACGGCCAACCGCACGAGAATACTCTTCAACGGAGAAGCTCGACGCAACAGCTGTACGCTCCGCCTCCGCAGTCGCACTCCTCACATCATCCTAATAATACCGCTCCACTGCCCCACATGTCCACGTTTAAAAAGACTTCACTGCCCACGACGCAGGTGTACGACGCGGTGACCGCGCCAGCGCCGCCTCCGCCGGCACCGTCATCCTCTTACTTGTCGGCCAACGACTCCATCAGATCCTCGAGGTATCCGCCGTCTATGCTGGATCCCGCCAGGATAGGTCCGGCCGCGTTGCCTATTCAGGACTATCCGCCGTCCGATCCGTCGAAATATTATCTGGACAGTAGAAACAAATTCGGCCAACCTCCGCCACCTCAGAGGGATCGGACTCCCTCGAAGAGACCCGGGGAGACGATTTACGGGGCCGGAGGGCCGAACAAGCAACCCAGGCTGGACATGTGGATTCAGCAGAAACTGTCGACGGCCAAGGCGTTGTACGAGCAGCAGAAACGGCAGGAAATGAATCTGCCCGTCCCTCTGCCAAACGGCACTCTGGTCGCGCCCAACACCTACGAACAGAGATCGGACAGCGGTTACTCGTCGTCCGAGTCGTCGAGGTATCAGCAAGCGTACTGTGATAAGAGAAGCTACGTGGAATCCAAGGTTACTCATAGTTCGCCACCGTACAATCATCCCGTTATCACGAAGCCCGCGAACGTGCATTCTCTGCCGCAATCGCCGAGCACCGGTCATTCCGCTTATCCGAATTATCGACCAAGTCAGAAAGCAGCCGTCGCGCCGCCTCTCCTCGGCGCCGCTTCCGGCGGACAACCGGCGGAACCGCCGAGCAACACCGGTGCGGATAAACGAGTACTCAGTCTGCTGAGGAACAGTTTAGAAAATAAACAACAGAGAGAGGAACAACTGAACAGTCAGCAACCTATCCTGGCTAATCATGGTCAACAGAGTTTCCAGAACAAGGTAAGTCGCGTCGAATAAAGGGAATCGACGAGTTTGTCCGAAATGAACAGTCGTTTCGGATCGGTGAGCCGTTTCGTGGAAACCACGAAGAAACTCTTGCGTGTTCATCGAGAGATTAATGTAAACGTCATTCAGGATGTCGCGTTAACTCGCGGAAGTAACAAGAGCTGTCTGTTGTTGGACTAACGGCGATGTTCTCTATTCCCAAAGGTTGTTGCACCGGTCGAGCCCAAAACGAACATCGGAAGACACAACCTGTCACCGTTCACGGCGGCGAGCTTGCTGGAACGAAACAGCAACACGCCGCCCCATTACAAGTTCCATGTGCCGAGAGCCGTAGACTCGATCACTCAGGAGGCCCCCCGTAGCTTGTACGGCTCGAGAGTAAATTCATCCGCCACGCTACCTGGCAAGGAAGCACTCCTGGGACCCCGAGGAGCTGAGAATCAGATTCACCGTGACAAAGACGACGGCCTCGCCGCCATATTAGCCGCCAAGATCAGAACTAAGGCGGAACTTAAACAGGTGAATGAAACGACGCTGTCTTATTGCTCTGCTCGCTTAACGCACGGATTACAGGTTGCTGATGTACATCTTTTTCTCCTCCATGTTCTTACCAGGTGGGAACTGGCCATTTTACGACCAAGCCAACTACCGTACTCTCTTTGGACTCCTCGTCAACGCCGAAAGGTATTTATACAATTATCATTTATATATTTGATCAAGAGTTTGATCGTATTCAACCGACTTAGGCTCGATATCAATTTTACGCTGTCTGAGTATGGGAGCGAAATATGTGTATATGTAAGATGTTAAAAATGTGTGTGAATTTTGGCTCTGAATTCTAAATAGTCAGTTCTAAGTGTAGCAAATTTTATCCACTTCATGTTTCGTCAATTTTCATTTCTTTATTTCCTCGTCTCTTCATTTTTTCGCTTCTTCATTTCTTCATCACATGTCTTTAATTGCAAGTCGTTTTAATCGCAGAACTTGACGGTGCTGCCTCGACATCGACACCACAGTCTGGCTCATCGGCAGGTAGTCCACCAAAGTTGACCCGCGAGAAAGTGGCCTCTCTACCACCTAGAAGAAGACTGTTCTCCAGAACGGAAGAAGAAAACATGCCAGTGGCCGCGACGGTTCCTGTGCCAGTTCCTGCGCCCGCGATCGCATCTAGCGTCCCGGCGCGAGCCAGCGGATTTAGGAGCTCCTCCGAGACGTCGGTGTTCGACTTCAGGGAGAGCGATTCCGAGGGTGAGATGCCGGTTTTAGAAAGACAGACGCTCGAGGAGATGAGGAGAGACAGGAAACAGCTGACGAAAGTGCAACCACCCGTTCCTCTCAACGACGCTATGTGCATGGGTATGACCTCGTCATCGGATCTCGTGAAAATAGAGCTGAAGGTAAAATTGTTCATTCTCTAACATAGTAGTTTTATTAGTTCATTCTAAAAAAACCTTCATAAAAAATAATCTTCATAATTGTCAAGAGGAAATATGTTCTTCATTGTGTTTATAATATCCAGGAGAACGACAAGATCACCGAAGTGGACACGTTCTGGGCCAGCACCTGCGACAAGTTCATGGAACAGCTGCGTACAGGAGACGCGATGAAGAAAAGGAGTCGTAAGAAGAAGGTGAGCTGCACGATCACGTCGAAGCTTGAAGACCCTGGCAACGACAGCAGTAAGGAATCCGATGCGAACACCTCCCAGATCAAACCGGAGGACATCAAGAAAGAGATAGAGGACATCGACTCGCCTATAGACGTGAAAGAGGAGTCTCCGGAAACGCCGACGAAGGACGACGAGGCCTCGATGCTGAAGGAAGTGAAACTGGAAGTGAAGGACGAACCGGAAGTCGGCAAGGACGAGACGAAGAACTCGAGCGGGGAAGAAGTGCCCGTTATTCGACGGGGCAAGAGAAAAGGAAAGAAGGATGAGAGCGATTGCGAGGAAGAATTAATATCTAGGAAGAGGAGAGTCCGTCGAGGGAGCAGGATCAAGTTGCAGTCGTCCAGTGGTAGCGAATCCTCCAGCGAAGAGAGCGATGGTAGCACGGAATTTGGTCATGGTTCGACGGTGGCCGACAGATTGAGAGCCAGAAAACGCACCACGCCGAACACCGTGGAGTCCGAAGGGATGAAGCTGAGATCGAGGGACGCGACTCCGCAGAAAGTGAAAGGGGAGAAGGAGGGCAAATGCTCCACCTCGAAGATCCCCACGACCCAGAAGCTCAAACCGAAGCCTCTGTTCGGGGACGGCAGCGACTTCAGGCCAGGTTGGGAAGAGGAGGTGTACGTGTACAAGAAATCGTTGAGGATGCCACCCAGGTTGATCACCGTGTCGAAACCGTCGAGGTTCCACAGGTTATCCACCTCGTTGCCGGATCTGGACCCAGGTTCTCCGGCCTTGTCCGTGTCGATGGACAGCTCCGACGTGTGTCTGGGCAGGAAGAAGGTGGTGGATAGCGACGCGGAGTCTAACTACAGCTTCAGCACCGCGACCTATGGGCTAGGTAGCAAGATCGACGACGAAGAAGCCACCTCCTCTACCACGATCTCCTGTCCCCCGAAGACTACCAAGTACTCGAAGATGGAGGGTGGGTCTATCGTCGACGTGCTGGCTCAGAAAGTCGGGACCAGCAAGAAGGAAATGAAGAGGAAGCAGAAGGAGAAGCTGGACAAGAGCGGAGGCAAGATGCTCCTGAAAGGTAGCAACGAACCGGAATTGCTCGCGACTCCCAGTTTAACGCCGCTGCTCGAAATACCGAAAGGCAAGTCACCGATGAAGGACAGCAAGTTGCTGAAACCCATCAAGGTGACCGACTCGTTCCTGCTCGGCTACTTCCGCAAGGAAACGGTCAACAACTTCAGGGACACGTTCAAGAACAATCATGTTCTACCGAACGAGTTCTCCACGCTGGTGCTGAAGAGCAGAACGAGGACCGAGACGAGGGTGCTGAAGAAACAGGCGACCATCAGGGAAGTCTTCGGGGAAGATAGGCCAGCCTCGGCGCCTCCGATGCAGAATCATGACGACAGTTCTCAGGACGACGATTCGCAGAACGAGACGCCGGAGAATACGTTGGGTAAAGTGAAGACGTTGAAGCAGAAGGTGGTTTCGCGTCTGAAGAACGCCGGTATCTTGAGGAGTCACAAGGCGATCATGAACTCGAAACGGCATCTGTTGATCGCGAAGAGGAGAAAGGATCTGTTGAAGTCGTTGGCCGAGAAGAAGTTGCAGAGCCTGAAGACGGAAGCGGACGAGGAAGTAACGCACGAGGAAACGAACGAGACGCAGGAAGTGGAAAACAACGAGCTCGACGACGAGACCAACGAGACGGAAGTTCCTAACAAGAAGAAGCTCAAACTGCGCACCACTCGGCGAAAGTTCCGCTCCGGATTCGACTACATTCGCAAGAAGAAGAAACCGTTGAAGAAGGACGATACGATACCTAAGGAGAGAAAGAGGGTATGTTTCAATTAACAGTGTACGAAATGATCGACGAACAGCCGATGATTTATGGAACGTGTGTCTTGCAGCAAGTACTAACGAGGCCGAGTCCAGAATGCGTCGCGGACATCCAGACGGAAATTAGGACCTGGGTGATCAAGAAGGGGGTCGGTGAGACGATGCTGCATCGAGCTGCGAGGCTCGGTTATACGGTAAGAAATATTAAGACTAAGGTGCATCTGACCCCATTTCCTCCAGAATGTGAACTGAATCATTCTATGTAGTGTGAGGGATGTGAGATGTATGACCTGGAGTGATGATCAGGTGTAAACCTAATGCAGGACATCGTCACTAATAGCAAACCTAGAGATGTACCCATCCAAACAGAAGTCCTAATTAAGCCAATGATCATCTGACAAATTGTCACTTACCTCACTCTAAATTATATCTTTGAATCCTGTTTATAGGATGTAACGGCGTACTGCTTGGAAAAGCTTAATAACGCACCGAGTCCCAAGGATAACGCAGGATACACCCCTCTTCATGAAGCATGTTCGCGAGGTCATCTTGAAATCGCGAAGCTGTTGCTCGCATACGGAGCGAATGCCAGCGAAAGTGCTAATGGAGGAATCAGGTAACTTGTTCTTCCAAATTACACATCGTTTAACACGTTCACTACCACATTGTACCTCTTGAAAATTTCATAAGACATGGACAACGTATAACAATCTAAATCATTGTAATAACAATTAGTTAGTTTGTTATTACATGCATTGCAGTACCACTTAGTGTGGTTGTTAAAACATGTTCTGTTGCAGGCCACTTCACGAAGCGGCAGAAAATGGTGCTACCGAGCTTGTACGCCTGCTGCTTTCATATGGAGCTGATCCTCTGTTGGCTACTTACTCTGGGCAAACTCCACTGATGCTAGCTGCAGACACAGACGCGTACTCGATTCTGGAACAACATTTGGACGACATTCAAGGGCGCGCGAGCACATCGTGGTCGTTTGGTGGGCCGTCTTCAACTTTTGGTGAGTTACGAAAACCTTATTATTTAACATTGTTAACAATAATCTGCCTGTCATATTGTTAAAACGTCTACTTATCAAAGTTGATTGAGGTTCACATCCGAAAGTGTTCATTAGAGAAATAAACCTTTGAAGTTCATTTCACTCTAAGTTATACTTAACCTAATTCCGAATTTATTTTGTTCCAGATCCAGAAGACACCGGATACAACCCCCTGGACGATCCGCCGATAGAGAATCCAGAACCAGAATTAGACGAGATCGACATGGAAGTGAGCGACGTGAATCTGCCAGTGTTGTTCTCCCTCACGAACGATTCGGACAAATGGGTGCTGCTGCAGGACCTGATGGCGGCTCTGAGGATAAAGAGTCGAGACGCGTTGCTGCGTCAGGTGAATCCTAAAGCGCCGACGGGTCCTCCGGCCGTGGCCCATCGCGAGGTAATGAAGGAGCTGAAGCTCCAGGACTTCCTGGAGCAGTCTCGTTGCTGTCACCTGCTTAGCGGCGGCGAGAGGATCAACGTGCGCGGCTCGAAGGTGACTCTGATCAAGTACAACGACAAAGTGAGGTCCCTGTTGAACGTGGAGAAGGTGGTGATCAGCCTCAGGTGACAGGAGGCGTCTCTGGGGCCGTGTTCACCCCAGGCTAAACCGTCGACTTCCGCCACGAAGGAGGCCACCAAGAAGAGCTCGAGCGTTTCGCCTAAACGCGAGAGGCAGGCCAGAACGCGACAGGGTAACAAGACAGCTATCGCCGATTGAAAACGCGACTGGAACTGTCCAGGTTCAAGCACCTGTTAACACATTCGGCTTTCCTTTTGAACCGCGAACCGTCGTGAAATGGCGGGCAAGGTGCATGCGATGTGCGGTGCAAAATCGATTTAGGTAAAGTTTAGAAAGACGATGGAACCGTCGAGAGTGTCGGCGTACCGTAACACGGCGTTTAATTATTTAGCAGTATTTATTGGCAAATGTTCTACGCTACTATTTGCGGATTACAGTGATATTTTATTGACATACTCCGTGATTTGAGCCCTGGCGATCATTCGGGTATTCAAACGCAACGCTTCTGTACGAAGATTGTCGTCGTTCCTGTCCGAGCATACTTGTACCGTATTTCGATAACTACTTAATTCAACGTTCGATTCGATGCAAATTCGAGAGCTTTAGAGAAAAACCTCGCGAGTACTCGGGACGATAGCGTACGAGATTCTTCAGAAATATTTTTTATCGTCACGTTGTAACCTTCGGTAGGTTAATGCGGTGGTGGACAGGTGCGAAGGCCCGGTGCCTGGGGGTATCACTTGAAACCACTGGTTGGTTGTCGTACTCTTATTGTGAAAATTTAGGAACATGGAATTTGGATGTTTGGGGATCTGGAGATTTGAGGAATTTGAGAATGTAGAAATTTGTAAATTTAAGGGTTTGAGAACTTGAGAATTTAAGAATTTGGGAATATTAGAATATAAGAGCTTGTGAATTTGAGTGTTTGAGAATTTGAGAACCCACGTGCACACCTATGTATCCACGCACCCTTTTCGGACACCGTATCTGCCCACTGCTGCATTAACGTCGCTCCAGTTTGTCTCGAACTCGATCGTTCATACAGAGAATTGATACTCAATCGATAGTTTAAAAGCTGTACGAGAAACGGACACTGTAACACGTACATTTTTTTTACGTTCTCGATACTTGGATCACGTTCGTCTACGTTTAGCCGTTGACGTATAAATAGAACGGCTTTAGCTAGTAACATGAATACGTCATCGATGGAGTTTTCTTTTTTTCCACGTTACCAATTTGTTAATTTCGTTTCGTTTCTCATTTCTTGTCTATTAATACCAGCGAGTCAATTATAGAGTATAATTCGATTGTTTATGTTTACCGTTTAGATATAAGCGAGCGTTGGATTTAGCCGTCGAAAGCGAAGCATTTACGTTTTCCGTTTTATTACCGTTGTATCTTCCTTTCCGTTCTGTTTTATCCTGGGATGTGCAATTTCGTCAATTCGCTTCTCGTCAAACGATTACGAGCCGACCGACGACCGATGAACGCGATCGATTAACGGTCCTGAACGAAAAAATGGAAAAAGAAAGATGGAGGAGAAGGAAAATAGAGAAAACGTTGGATCTCGAGCGTGTTATCGGACACCGATTGGATCGTCCAGTGTTCACTGTGCAATAACCCTCGTCCGACTGGCGACGATTGGTTCTCAAATTAGCGATTTCCGTTCACCATGTTACAAATTAAGTTTAATTGTTCGCTTCGGAAGATGGAGGACGAGCGATCGACGCGTTCACTGTTGCCTAGTTGTATCACTTTTTAGAACGTTTGTCCTCTCGAAAATCATACATTGATATTGTTTAAGTTTTCTCGTCCTCTTCTTTTTTTTTTAGAGTTTCATTTATTGATTCAACGAACCACTGTTTGTTATCAATGTCAACGTGTTAATTTTTATGTATTTTCTCGTTATTACTGATGCTAGTATAAATTTAATTACACTCGAATTCGAATGTTGCGTTAACGCGTTAAATACCTATTCATTTTCCAGTTATAACCTTATGAAATTAATGTAATATTAATATAATTGATATGGTACCTAGAATTTCTTTTAAAATTTTTTTATTCTCTTGAATTCATGTTATATCCTCGGACTGCCGAGACAGAGATAATTTAAATTTATTTTTAACTTTAGTACTTTTTCAATGTTAGATTGAAAGTCGATTACAAATTGAACTGCCTAGTTTCAATCGAATAAGTTTTGTAGGTCTGGGTCATCTCAGTTCTACTGTTTTTTTAACACTTTGACGGCCGCATATTTCGTAAAATCTTTGTTATGATTATAAACTTCTTTTGTATTTAATAAGAAATTACATTTGTAAATTTGAGTTTATGTATGTTAAAAAATTATTAGTTTTTTAATCGAATTGATAGAATCAAAATATGGTAAGGCATAATGGTGTAGTCGGAGGACGGTCAAAGGCGGCAAATTTGAAATTCATAAATCTTTTGAAGATTCTTACAGAATTTGCAAGTTTATTTTCTAAACTTAAAAATGTATAAATTTGAAACGTCCAAATTAAGAAATAACGAAATATCGAAATGATGAACAACAAACTTCCCAAATTTCAAAATCTGGAACTCGATCACGCAAAATGCCGAATACGTTTCCATCGGCCGTCAAAGTGTTAAACAAACCAGTTTAATAATAAACTGCGTGATTAAGCGATCGACCGAAAAAGCCCCGTTCAGCAGTGAACGCGTTCGCTGATCGACGCAAAATAATACATAAGGAGTTTCGGTACCGAAAGCAATTAATATTGAAACCGTGGTTATGTCCGAAATATTCACGTACTTACGTTCGTTCGTTTCTCGCGAGTGAAAAGCTGCCCGGAAAGCTCCTTACGTGTTACGAAACTTTTACGAGTGTTTTTGTTCAGCAAAAACAATCCGTTCTCGCGCGTTTCCGTTTCACTCGGTATACACACAAGATTCTTCAATTGTTATGATCAGTCTCAGGGAACTGTCTATCTGTATGCGTATTCGCGATTATCCTATGCGTTCAAATCGATTGGACAGAAACGCGACCGGCCATTGTCCGTGCTTGATCAACGTAAGCGTTCGTTAGGGATGTTTTTAATTTAATTGTCCGGTGTAAAATATAGGCGAAGAAACCGCATCGCAAACGAAGGTTTGATCGAGCACGGCCTCCTCTCGTTTGCCGGTTGCGCTCGCTGCTCGTTAATTTTATTTAGCTGACGATTTACACGGATATTAAACGTGGACAGTGGGATGCAATTGACACGTGTACATACCTATTTTCGAATATAAACGTGTGTGCGCGTATACGGCTATCGGGCACCGTTTTCGTTACAGCATTTACGCTGTGGAATATAGTGACGTAACTAGGTTCACTTTTCGGGGTAGGTGGAGTGTATCTTTTGCTTTTTATTAACTTTCTTCCATTTTTTGTACATATTTGTGTAATTTAGGTTTCCTTTTTCTTTTAAATCTCCCTCGAAGAAGGGTGGGAACTGATTCAAAGTGTGAATTAATCTGATGAGAAATTACTGGAGTAGTATGATATTGAGTACAGTAGGATTTATTAGGAATAATGGTGATATAGAAAGAGGTACGTGCAATTTGAAAAATTAAAAATTTTGTAGTTGTTGGAAGTTTGAGATCCTTGGAGATTTAAGGATTTGAGAATTTTAGAATTTAAGAATTAAACCAGATTTACATCTGACAGATCTGAGAAACTTAAAGATTTTGAACAATTATTAAAGTACATTTTCCTACTATATATTTCGATCACTTTCCCTAAAAACAACCCCCAGAAACTCCTAGTTACGTCAAAAGAAAAAACGTCGCCGGTTAGGGAACGTAAGAATAAACGGGTCAAAGTAGAAGAGATTGAGAGGTGAAGGTGCAAAGGTTGGATCTTCGAAAAAAAAAAAATGGAAATTGAAACACGGTCTGTGTATGTAAGTAATTGTGCGTAATGTACCTTTTTAAATGTAAAGTAGAGGATACCGAGCAATAGCCGTAAGTAGCAGAAAGACGCTTGTTAATATTATTAGAGGCGTCCGTCACACGTGTAATTGTGTATAAGAAGTGCATACGAAAAGATAAAAAAGTACCAGCGTTTTAGAGAAACTCGTGTAATTTCAGCGAAACCCGAAATGAAAGGGGTACATATGCGTGTATATAAAAACTTTCTCGCAATATAGGGGCTACGCAGATACTACCGTGCTACTAATTAATTATTATTATTATCGTTAACTATTTACGATTACCGGACACCGATTACTACGATTACAGCTAATTACTATTACTATTTGCCACTACCACTGCTACTACTATCACTACCGCTACCGACAAAAAACTATATATATATACATATATAAATATATTATTAATTACCATTGTCACAACTATCCGCTTTTTTTATTGTACGATATATACATAATAGCGAACTATGAATGTACATTTTCTTAGCTGTATAACACGTTCTACACCCCCACCCTCTACCCCCGTACCCTTCAACTGTAATTTATATTAATATACGACGATACGTCTAAATGTGTTAAAAGGGAGAAGAAAAAAACAGAACCGCTACTGCTTCGCGAGAAGAATGGAATTCTATGTGAGAAAGAACAAATATATATATACATAGATATATAAATATAAATATGAGTATATATGTATATATACGTACATATATATATATTTTATTTCGACAAAAAAGGTTTAGTTTAATGGATAACGTTGAGGAAAACGCGACGGTGAAGTGTACGCAAATTAAATTCTCTCTGTGATTCGTCTAAAGAATGTAACTAAGGATGTAGTGAAAAGGAAAACGGCAAAAAGAAGATGAAAGAGTTATTATGATTTAATAAGCATTAAGTAGTATTATTACTGTCATTCGTCATTGCTCCGTACCATCAGAGGTTCAGCGAACAACAGACAAAATGAATGCAAGTCAGAATGGAACGACAAACTCGATTTTCGTAATGAACTCGACTCGTGAATTTTCTTTTCGCTAATAACAGTAACGAGTTATCCTATCGATGTAATAATAAAAAACAAGTATTTTTACCGACCTCTGATTTTGTATTCTATCATTTCCCACATTCCTGTATTTCATTTTTAACACTCTCGAGACACTTTTACGGATCAAACTGTGTAATATTATAAATTCTAATTTCGAGGTTTAGAGAAATTTTGGTTTAGAGACTTGGCTAGTTAGAAACTCAATACTTAAGAAATTTGGATGTTTAAAATTTGGTAATCAATACTGAAAGTTTGAGAACTTACAAATTCGGAAATATAGAAATTAACAAATTTAGTAGTTTACAAGACATTTTCAAACATAAAAATATTCAAGTGTCATCAAAGTCATCAACGTGTAGCAAAATAGGTGTTTATGTTAAAAAACAGAAAAGATGGGTTTAGGCAAAAGGCCGCGACTAAAATCGGTAAAACGTTTATTAACTATTTAAAAACGATGAAACAAGGTGAACATGAGATTGACAATTCAATAAGTAATATTATTAAATAGACTATAGAGGTGTATAATAAGTGTTTGTAGTAATTATTCTCTTTATACGTTCCTTTACATCGAGACAGGCGTCTTTTTCTTCATCATTTTCTCCGCAATGTTTTTTTTACTCTTTTTTTTTCATAGATTTTTTAACTTATGGCGAAGCCTAGCTCTTTCTGTGTTCAGGCACGACCCGTGCAGTTAACTCACGGCAACGCTTCTCGTCACTTGGCTCGTTCGCTATCCGTAAATACACGATTCCGTTTCGTTTGCAAATACGATTCTAAAAAACGCAGAATCCTCTGTCCATAGGAAAAATAGCTTGTAGAAAGCGTACTGGCGCTAATCTTTACCGATCGCGTTTCGGCACAGGGAAACAAAAATCGAACGAGAAAACGCAAAGTACGTAGATTTCTACGAGCCTCGTTCAACCAAGGGAGAAGCAATCGCCAAATAATCACCGTGCAATCGACGATATCGATGTAAACGGTAGGGCGTGTGGCCATTTCGACGATATACAATTTTATTTTCGTTAGCTGGCCTTCGATCGAGCCGTTATTCTCTCGCAACGATGCTCATTAGCGTTCTCTATCTCCGCCATTTTGTCGTGCAACATCCTCACGCTCGATTTCATTCTTTCCTTTTCGTAAGTACTACGATCGACGATGTTCTCGATTGTTTTCACCTAAGTCTATCTGTTCGATCATCGCTTAATTCGCCGCTAAATTCTTCGACACGCTCGCGACCTTCGTCGCGCTGCAACTTCTCGAATTTCTTTCGTGTGAAAAAATGGCTACGAGGCGTTTCGTCGATCGAGCCGTTCGATTGAGGATCGTTCAACTTCGAATTTTCACGACACACCAACGTTTCTTCATTCGCGTCACGCGTTCCTTTCGTCCGTCTGCTTTCTATGGATTGGCGCTGGCCAATCGTAGAAAACGACACCGGAAATTAACAATCGAACCTCTTCGAGAAAACCCGCTTCGAATCCACGCCGTATGCTACCCATCATATACCATCTCGATTACCCGGGTAACAGGTATTTACAATAATATATATATATGTGTATATATATATATTCATGTATACCTACTATCGTAATAATAATTTAGTAGTGGTATTTAAATTACAATAGTGTTCATTCTTTCTCTCCTTAACTGTCTTCCTCTTTCGCTCTTTCTTTCTCTCTCTCTAACGCTCACACGTTCATACTCTCTTCCTCGCTTTCTCTCTGTATATATATATTTATTTATTTATTCATTTATTTATATATATATTTATATATATATAATGTTGCACATAACCCAGTACTGGCTTAGTAATCTAGCTGTACAAAACATTATATATCGCTAATCTAGCATCTAAAGATTTGTCCTGTGAGGTTTGATGAATCGTGAGGTTCGTTACATGCGTCCGGATTTTGTCTTTGTCTCGTCTCTCTTTTGAAACAGATACGAAAAGGTATGTCCCGTTCTGTTCTGCGTTCTTTGTTCTTTTCATGCTCTCTCGATTCATTCTCTACGCTCGAATGTTCGCCTTCGAAACGCCGTTCTAACGAATCTATCTCGATTCCCTCGTACTCCTTCTCTCTCGCCTCTTATTGCGATTAAGTACATTAAAAAATACCGCGCTACTTCGCTCAGAATTAACCGGACCAAGCTATACATATACAGTGATCGGTGAAGCCAAGTGTTATTATTTATTTATTATTATTATAATAATGTTATTTTTTTGTTATTTTATTTCTGCGTATCGTGTCTCTCCCGTTCCGTTCGTCAACTCGTGTTACGCTTATCGTCGTCGTCGCGATTTGCGCGTGAAGGAAACGAAAACAACAAACGAAAAGAGAATTCTCCCTTTTTTTAAAGCGTCTAAACGTGCTGTGCGCGTCTTGCGAGCGATCGCGACGAGAATCTACCTTAAAAATCTACTATTCTTTTTTGTCGCTTCTTTGTGTCCTGCTTCGTGTCGCTCGTGCGTTCGATTTCAATCGAGTCGACGTTTATTGTTCGCCTGTTTCGACGCGTTCACATTCGAGCTCTAACGAACATTCGAAAAGCAGAATATCTTTAGAATTTCCATTTGAAATTTCAACAATGTGGACAATTTGATTATTCGAATAATTAGAGTTCGATCTTCGAATATTGGTACACTTCGAGTTCGTGGTCACATTATTAAGATAATTTGAATATTTGGATCTTTAAATATCCAATTGCGAGTAAATATTAGAACCAAATACAACTGGCTGGATTCGTATTCTGAGTAATTCGAATATTAGCAAAATTTACATTCGAAATTTGAATATTCAAATGTTGGAATATCAGTAGTCAAATTATTAAAATAATCAAGTGCCCAGTCCAGAATTTCAAGAGCCGCAAATAATCCAAATATTCGGATAGATACAGTTGCACAGTGGCGTGCACGTTTCGTGTGCAACGAACGCGTCGTGGCAGATCGATCGACAAGAAACTACGACGCGAATCTTTGTTTTTTCTTTTCTCATGTGTATATAAAACATACACACACACACACTCACACACGTAGTTATATTTAGTTCGACTTCGATCGCGGCGATCTCGTCGCGCGCACATTGAAATCGATTTCGAGGCGAATACACGACCATCGGAGACGGTCCGTTCAACCGTTTTCTTCCCTCCGATTACAATGAAAAGAAAAAAAAAAAGGGAGAGTGCGTATCGACGATTACAAATTACGAAGCTCGAGTAACTGTTTCGTGTTCGTTGCGACGGGGAGGATGCGCTGTGTCCCGGGACGTCGTGTATTCGTGTCACGTGCAACGTCGTAGCAAAAATTCAAGGTAGACGAACGCCCGTGACGATGATGTATCTCCTTGTTCGTGGTTCGACAAACCCGGTTCGATACGTGAAGAACATCGTGGTACAACGAAACACTTTTGGTATCTTTAACACTATAACACGGATCTTCGTCTGACGGTGTCTCGTCAAAAATACTAACATGCTACCATCCTTATTCGGCAAACGACGAATCCTAACATCGATTGTTTCAACCTTTCGTGATCGATAACGTTGCTCCTACCCTCGCGTGTATCCTCGAGTTCCAAGGAAACAAACACGCTAACGATATACATATCGCGTATTAACTTAATTTTCTCCTCTCGAGATTGTTGTTCGGTTATCCGTTCGATTAGTCAGAGTCTTCTCGACGAGCCTCGCGAACGCGGGCAAGGCAAACGTCTCGATCGGGACATCGTGTGTTACTCGATTTGGGCAGGGTACGGGACGGGTGTCGGGATGGGAACGGGGAAGGCATTATTAGAGTTACTCGATTATTTTATTAAGAGTAATTAAGCTTGACGCCTCGGAGGTAAGGTCCAAGCGTTCGGACCGGGCAGAGCGTTGGGGGCAGGACGTCACAGTTGCTGGTCCCTGCACGGCACCCAAATGTTCGGTCCTGACTGCTCGGCGATTACCTCCTTCACCTTCACGTAGATCTCTTCAGGCGTGTCACCTTGTACTACGGCTGTAACACAGTAATATTTCTTTCTTTAGTTCATAGTCTTCTTATAGTTTATTCTTATTCGGTTGGGCTGTTCAGGGTGATTCTGGACGAAGGGACATCTACATCACGTAGGTGAACCTGTATCAATTAAGGAATGTACATCAGCTAGAATCTACATCGATTAGATGAATTTATGGGTGAAGGTATACCAGTTAGGTGAATTTACATCAACTGATTTTATGTCAACTGGGTAAATGTACAGCTAGGTGAATCTGTATCAGCTAATTGAATGTACATCAACTAGGCGATTTTATGCCAACTAGGTGAATGTACATCAGCTATGTGAATCTGTATTAGCTAATTGGGTGTACATCAACCAGGTGAATCTACATCAGCTAGTTGGACCTGTATCAACTAGTTGGATCTATATCAACTAGGTGAATCTACATTAACTGAGTGAATTCACTTCAATTAGATGAATCTATATCAAGTCAAAGATGTAGACTTTTTTATTTAATTAATGACATGCTTACCAGTAAAATACTCTCCAAACTCTTGTTCCATCTTCAGAGCTCGTTCGTATGTCTTTTTCGCCTGCTCTTCGGTCATCCTCTTGTTCATCTCCCTACAAAAATCAATTGTTAAGTAATGAAATGTATTCAAGAGTGTAGGTATGTTTTACAAGATATCACTTACATGACTGATTCCACGGACTTCGGTTTAATGAAAATGGCGATTGGATAGAGCTGCGCTACTTGTAACCTCTTGATGGCATTTCCGCTAACGTCGAGAATACAGTGCTTTCCCTGAAATCAAGTTACGTATTATGTATTGAGCCTAATTAACACACACTCTTGTCCATGAACACGTAAACTATGTATTTGCTATGGATTGCTTATTTTTGCTTCAGTTACCTTTTCAGCTACCTCTCGAACGGACGCCACGGACGTTCCATAAAGATTATCGTTGTACTGACCAGCCTCTATGAACAGATGATTCTGAATATCCCTCTCCATTTGTTCCCTGGACGCCACAAAATGATAGTCCCGACCATCCACTTCGTATTCCCTTCTACTCCTCGTTGTGTCTGAAACATTTCCCAAATTTTTGTTAAGAATCTTAGGGCACTGAGACTTCAAACTTGATGAATTTTTAGACTTTGTAACTTTGTAACCTTGTAACCTCAAAACTTTGAAACTTCCGTATTATTGAACTTTCAGATTACATGACGTAGAATGTCTGAAAACTTGAATATTTGCAAGATGACAAATCACCTCAAACACAAAAGTCATTTTCGAAACTAAATTTTTGTAAAAATTGACAAGTATGATTAAATAGATGAATCGACTTACGTGGCACGCAGCTGCCGAATCTATCAGGGAACTCGGAGATGAGGTCGTCGTTGATGCGATCCTTGAGTGGACCCAGTATAATGACGGGTCGAGTGTACTGTATGGTGAGCTGCTGGACAGCCTCGTACGACAGCACATTTTCTTCGCTGCCTGCAATTTTTTGTATAAGTACATTCTCGTCACCTCAACACCCTCTGTGTTCGTTGTATAAAAAGCTTTGTTATCCTCGGTTAGATCGTTCGCACTCTTTCAAACACGCGAAGAACAAACGTTTCTCTTCGAACTTCCCTCTTCGTCGAATTATCGACGAAAGAGAGAAGGAGAGAGATTAAAAATAAAGAAAATAGCGAACAGAAAAATTCTCGTCGCGAAAAGATTTGCTGCAAATCGATCTCGATTCGTTGGAGTTTGGTTAACGATTGCACAGAAACGCGGTCGATTATTCAAAGTCACCTTGGAGTGGGTCCATGCTTTAGCACCTAGGAGAAGCAGGGAAGGTAAGCTCCCTAGGGAATAGTACTTAGGCGATCGAAGAGAGGCAGAGAGTACCAAGGTTGATGTTGCATCGGTTAATGTGGTGGCTATGCTAACAAAACTCGGAGAGTTTGCACTTCGAAATCGATACTCGATGCTACGTAACGGTAACGATTTAATAGTACGGTTACTGGAGCATGGCGTTTCTCGTTGCCTATTGATTGCTTCGGTAATCAGCGAATTTTTGTTGCAGATATTTTGGGATTTGTGAATTTTCTAGCTTTTGAATTTTGAAGGTTGGGAAATTTAGAATTTTCTAAGCTTCAGATTTGCGAATTTCTCAATTTTCAAGTTTGTCTTCTAACACGATTAAAATCGTCAAATGTTATTTTCATAAAAGTTCACATCTATAATATTGAACTTGGCAACGAGAAACAAATTAATTTCGTAATTGTATCCGAGGTATCTGATCCTAATTCGTGGCTGCACAAGGGTAATTAGTATACAAAGAGAACTCAAACGACAAACAGACAGGCAAAAAAGCACGTCGCGGCTGTCCCAACTGCGCGAAGCGTTCCGGCGTGTTGTCAGTGCGCAGGGTAGGGTCGAGGAAAGTTAAAGAAAAAAAAAAAAGAAATCAAAGAAAAAAAAAAAAGATTACAAAGTGGATCTCGATCGAAACCACGTTCGACAATGTTAGTCTAAGGAGGTAATTCAGCATGGGTATGCTGGTTCACTCCTGTTCACACAATTGACTCGTTTCATTTATTTGTTATCACTTACTAAACTCGTCATTATTCTCATCATCCTCCTTTTCCAGATAAACTAATGTCAGTTCCTCCATATACGGCAGTTCAACACGAAATAAAATTTCTCTACTCCCTGCGACGCAAGATAAATCTTTTTGTGAATGAAACAGATGGAAGAAGCGCGGCGTGAAATGAAAGCGGAGACGAAGAATGAACGGTCGTTTCGCTCGTTCATGACGACCACGAACGTGAAATCGTTTAGTGATAACGGATATTAGTTTCGAAGATACGCCGACTGAATTTGAACGAAAAAACCCGTTGGTTTTGTTCCACTCTGGCTGATCGATAATCGAAAACCGCGTCGCGAGAGCCGGCAGAAATACTAATTGAAACGAATCGTCTGGACGAAAAACAAGGGGATAAAGCTAAAGTGGGCTCCATTTTGTTCCTGGTCACCCAGTCGCAGCGCGGATCAACAAAATTCAAGCGAACGAATACATAATAAGCTGTGGGTATTTTTATCGATAGTGTATTAATGTCTCTAGTGTGATCGATCAGAGATTAGCTCGTTGCGTATGAAACGGTTTTGAAATATTAAGTCTAGCATTGAATGTCAAATTTGATGAAATATTATTCTAATTGCATATAGCATGATGCTGAATGTGTTTATTAGACAATTTTTATTGTCGGTTGTCAGGCCTGAAGATACAGGTCTAAATGCATACATTGATAGTATAAATGTTCTATTAAAAATATTGAGAGTTGGATATATTAACATTTTTATATTAGAACTGATTTTGTTTGGTAAGTCTAATATTCAAAAATTTTTTTACTGTAAAATAATGAAGATATATATGGTTGCATCTTTCATCAAAGTTACCACGAAATGGCTGACTGTCAGTTCAGCTAAACAATGATTCACAGTGAAATTTTTGTATCGTTTCATTATGCATTCCAATCAGAAATATTTCATAATGAAAGTTAAGAGTAATTAAATGCATTAGAGAAAGTAGAGCTAACGAATGTACAACACAGAATTAATTTAATAAAGTTCAATTAAAAGATATGAATCTGTGAAGTGAACCATAGTTTCATCTCAAACGAGCAACGAACAAAATAAAATCAAATAAAATCAACAATATAGGTCACTTCATGATTGTTGCTGTGTTATTTCAAATTCTGTGAATAACAATCGATCATTTCATTCGCAACGGTTTTATAAAATATGCGCAGTCGTTCACGAGAATATTCGAATGTTTGTGTTTAAATTGTTGAAAAAATAAAGTGCTAAGTTTGGGTTTGTTATATCAAGTTTAAACAAATTTTTTATTTTGTAAAATTTTTAATTTCTAAATTTCTAATATTGAAATTTTCCAAATTCCAAATTTCTCAGTGTCTGCATCTTCAATCTCCCCAATATCTAAATTTCTCTCCTTACATTTATTTTCAAAAATTATTTTGCACCACTATTCTCAAAACATGATCCGAACTTCACAACAATCTTGCAATCAAATGCTTCCACGACTGCGCACCTACCCTTGTATCCATCGTAAGTGTAAATTACCACCGTTTATGGTACACGTAAATAAAAATGCAAATTACTATTCGCAGTACGGTCGCCACGTGAATGGCTATATATCCGAGGTCCGTTTCCGCAGCGTCCGCGATAAGGACTCTGCAGCACTCGCAGGATTGAAACAGGCAAAAACAAAATGGCCATCACGGCGAGTCCTCTCGAAGTCGGTGGATCCGTTAAATCGACAAGAGAACGGGAAGCCAACAGCCCCGTGCTATTCAAAAGTAACAACGCGCCACGACAAAAGGACCTTACCGAACAATGCACTCGCTCCGCGGCTGGATCGTTATATCGCGGTAATGAATGTGTGCTTTGTTAATTGATGCGACCGAGATGAGGCTGACTGGTAGAGGAAGAACGGGGGAGAGAATACATAATGGAGACGAAAATGAAAGGCGAACAGAGAGGGAAAAAAAAGAAGATACAAATACGAGGACCATGTGTGATCTGTGTGTACATGTGTGAAAAAGAGAGAAAGAAATATGAAGATGATAAAATCAAGAAAGAAAGAGAGAGAGAGAGAGAGAGAGACGTGATTACCTTCGGTGTTAGTGTCGTCCTGGGTGTAGCACAGCATGAATGCTAAAACATAACAAGTTCAATATTTCAGTATACGTTGCGTACTAATAAGCGGCCGTTAATAATTGCTAGGATTAATTAAGCATTAAGCACGAACAACATCTGTCCTACCGTCCAGGCTAACTCGGGCTATCGAACGTATCGATTCGATGCCGATAATGATTCTTCGATTTTTTTCTTTGAGCATTGTTGCTCTTTGTATTGTTCTTTTTGCGTGGATAATGAGTAGAAATCCTCGTTTGGGAGGATTGTGGTATTGGAACACTTTGACGATTATGTATTTGGATAGCAAGATTTGAGTAGTTTTGTGGTATGATATTATTGGTATTGCTGATCAATTTGTGTGATATGTCAATGCATTAACATATCAGCCTCTCTATGAATTAACGCATCAGTATATCTGCCCGCTGATATATTAACACATAAGTGTACTAATGTGTTCACATATAAATACTTTGATATATCACTGCGTTAATACATCAGCATCTCCATGTATGAACGCGTCAGAATATCAACGCTTTGATATATCAATGAGTTAACATATCAGCGCTCCACCATACTAATTCGTCGAAATATCAACGTGTTGATGTATAAATGCATCGAGATATCAACGCGTTGATGTATTAGTGCCTTCATATATCAACGCATCGAAACATCAGCGCATTCACATATCTGTGTATCGATATATCAACATAACGACATATCAGTGCGTCTATATATCAACACGTAGACGTATCAACGCTTCGGAACTATTATCGAGTCGACATATCAGCACTTCGTCATATTAATGCACCGAAATATCAATGCATCGGCATATCAATGCGCTCAGATATCTGTGGGTCGAATAGTGATGCATATCATTAGTAATATTATAATATAGTTTCTAAATATTGATATCACCAGTCAAATTGTTAATATTTAAATAATTCCATACATCATTGAAAATATCAATTTACACAATGAAATTGAAATCGTCAAAGTGTTAAACTCGATGTTTTCTACGAATTTTCTTCGATAAATAAATTAATGAAAACTAGTTATTGCATTCTACGATTTTCAAAAGTAATTTATAGCTCTAACTGTAAGAATTTTGTCGCTATTAAACAAGCTTACTTAAATGAACATTTAAATTCAAATTGCATATTTTGTGTATGAGACTATCTTTTCTGTAAATGGTACCTAAATGAACTAGATACTGAAGGGTATATTTTCGATGATAAATAATAATGTTTAATTTACTGTCCAAATAAAATAATCGTCGTCAAAGGAACACTCAAGCACGATAAGACGTTCCAAATTATTCTTTTACAAATCGCAGAGAACATAAGCGAGCAACATCGAAATACTTTTGTACATTCAAGTGCAATTTGGGCTTCCTGGGGATATGGATACAAATTCAAAACTTGACAATTCTTAAATTTTCAAATTTCTAAATTACCAATTTTTCAAATCTGTCAAGTTTCTCAAATTCTTAGATTCATAAATTTGTGAATTCCAAAACCCTAGACTCCCCTATCTCTAAATTTCTAAATTTCTAGATACACTAATATTCAAATCTCCCAAATACCTACATCCACAAATTCCTATATGACCAAATCTCTATGTCCCCAAATTCTCACATCACTTTTCTAGATTCCCACTTTCACAGATCCCAAATTCCAAAATCCTCAAATCCCCAAATTCGAAGATCCCCAAACTCCTATATTCTCAACTAATCCCCAAATTCTCAAATTTCTCGAAATCCCTAAAAATCACCAAGAAGGTCACATGTCAACCATATTGTCCCTAAGGAAGTCCTTGCTCTTGACAGTACAAGTAGCATGCCGGACATCTAAAAGCATTCTATGAAAACCGAAAGGTTAGTCAAAGGTTAGGAAGCGAGTTAGTCGAGTGAGCTAAACATGCGAGATCGAGATGATCGTGTGAAAACACCAAGGCATGATGCTGTGCTAGATGAAGTGGTTTGCGTGTCAAGCAAAGAACATACGAAAACCAGTGATCTCACGAGGAGTGTAACAAGTTTACATAGGGTCGCTTATCGTTTCTGTCCATCTTTTTTTTTTTTTTTCAAATTTCAATTCGAATTTGACGAGATAGAAGTGTAGTGCACGCGACTCGCGAGTAATCATCATAAGGACGTGTTGATGTTCGTGTGGTACGTGTATGATTGTATCTTGTTTCTTCTTGTTGAACTAACTATGGAATACTTACGTGTAGGATCGTTTTCGTTCTCGGGTGTCGTGGGCGACCCTACACAAGCAGGCAAAAACAAAACACATGTCACGTTTTCACATGGTAAAAAAAACACAAAAGCTCGGATCGGAAGTTGGGCGTTATCGTCGCACCTGTCACGAATTATTCAAGCGATCTTTTTAACTATCGACGACCAATCGCTATACGGAACAGATCATAAGGTTTAATCGATTACGCTTCTCGTCTTTTATTTATTATCGTCTTTGATAAAGTTTCTACGTGGACATCGACACGATGAATGTGAACCATTGGCGGAATTAGGATTTTTAGAATGGTGGAGCTCTAGTTCTATTTTTAGTTCATTTTATGTGACAGGTTTTTAAAAATTAACTTTAAACATTTGGGAACTTTGAAAATTTGAAATCTTGTACTATTGTCTACTTCAATGTTAAAAAATCAGGTAATGTAAAAACTCAAAAATTCACATTTAATAACATAGAAATGCAAATTCCCAAATTTCTAACATAAACCCAAAAATTTATCCAAATAACATTTATCCAAAAATTTCTAATCCACAAGTCAATAACCCACATCCTAATCACGCCACTGGTTTAAAATACGAACAATAACCACAATCGAGACTACGTTACCAAATTCGGGGAATAAAAATTCGTTGCGCAAGTTAACAAAAAAATCTGTAAAGATCGTTGCAAAGGGGGAATTCTCAAGACACACGTGACAGAAAAAAAAGTAGATACTAACTGTAAGTTTCAAACACACGGTCTAGATATAATAGATATATACGTAATATGAAAATAGTGACTGAGAAATACGAGAATATAAAAAAAAAAAATTGAAAAATAAATAGTCACGTAAAAACCACAATAGGTACGGGTCTGAACATGCACAGAACGTGCAGGATACGAATGAGTCATGTTTCAAGAGACACTCACGTTCCTGGTCCGAACCGTCCTCGGATTTGTCGTCCTTGCTCTTCATGAACGGGAATTTCCTGCTGAACGAGAAGTTTTTCTTCTTCCTATCCAATGTCGATTGCTGCAATCCATCGATCTTGCGTTATATAAATGCACAATGGAGAAGGTGATCAAATAAAGTTGTCTACAGATATCAATGAGTTGGCGCATGAGCTAATGTGACACACTTGCAGTTCAAATATTCTAAATATTTCTCGTACGTGAATTTTCAATTTAGGTGGAATAATTTCTCAGAGCTTTGTGAACTACGATTTGGTTTGTTACGATTAATACCATTCGGGAATTTCGGGTATGGAAGTATTTCCAACATTGTTCCAGTTAGCTTCATAATGCACCATAATGCAAGTACTTATAGTATTGTTAGAAGCTGATGATAGCTGCAATGTTAACGAAATGTGCAGCATATTTTCCTCTCTACCAAGCTTATATCTGTAGAGTTTAAGCAGCGTGAGAGTTTAAGTCCTTCTGATTCCCCACTTCATAGTAGGAATTTTGAAACATATAAATTTGAATAGAGTTGCGGTTCTCGGTTGAAGTTAATAATTAAAATAGGGAAATGAAGGCTAAAATATTTTTATGAGGTTTGAATGTACTAGGTAATATGTGGGTACTTTGATTCAATACATGAGATTCAAATAATCTTGAAATATTAATAAGATCAGTCTTTTACTAAAATTTTCAGTTTCATAAAATATACTCATTATTTCCGGACTTTCTGGGGCAGTATCACAAAGGTTCACCGAAACACTGAAAGAACCACTCTGCTGCAACTGATACTAATTGCTCTCGCGTGAACCAGAATGCACGCGTTAAACATTGTCTCAATTTGAAAGACTCGTCTGGCACTTAGGCAAAACAAGTGCCATGACGAGTCGTCAAATGTACCCGAGGGGTTAAGTACTCTTGTTCTTAATAATCCGTATCATAACGTGTACGTCCACAAACACCGTTCACTGTGTCAACGCGTTGACAGTGGAAATAATTTGATTTAAGTGAAACGCCCTATATATGTAGATTATTAAACAGAAGAGTCTTGTACGCACCAAAAATATTTCGACTAAAATACCGTGTATACGTAAATTATTAAACAGAAGAGTGGTGACATGGTCATGGAAGTAACTCGACATGAATGTAACAGTCTGTATAGATAGATCAATTGTCAAAGAGAGGTGTCGTGTTTGATTTAGCGAATGGTAGTCGATCGATCAAGCTTACCTTGTCGAGGATCACCGGCATGTGGCCTTGGAACTTGACAGAACGATCCCTGGCGCGTTGCTTCCGTTCCCATCGTCTACGAGACGGTATTATACCGAGACCCTCCTCCTCACCCTGAGGAGTCACTCTTCTAGCTTGCCACCATTCATCGTCGCTGGCGTTTGTCACGTGTAGGATTTCACCGTAGCGGAATGCCAAACCACGGCTTGGCAAACCGTCGTCCTTGTTCGGGTCGTAATCGAACAACGCTCTACAACACGGAACATACAACATTCTCTTATTTCATTATTCTTTCATTTGAGATTTATGTGACGTGCTAAACTTCGCGTCTCGGCGATGAACAGGACGAAGTTACCGGGTGTCAGTATTTTATTTCATCATGTTGGATCAATGCGACTTGAATTTGAATTAGATCAATGTGACTTGAATATGAGTTACATCAATGCAATTTGAACTTGAGTTAGATCAATGCGACTTGAATATGAGTTACATCAATACAACTTGCATTTGAGTTACATTAATACAACCTGAACTTGAGTTACATTAATACAACTTGAATATGAGTTATATCAATACAATTTGAACTTGAGTTAGATCAATACGACTTGAATATGAGTTACATCAATGCAATTTGAAATTGAGTTAGATCAATCCGACTTGAATATGAGTTACATTAATACAACTTGAACTTGAGTTAGATCAATACAACTTGAATATGAGTTACATCAATGCAACTTGAACTTGAGGTACATTAATACAACTTGAATATGAGTTACATCAATACAACTTGAACTTGAGTTACATTAATACAACTTGAATATAAGTTACCTCAATACAACTTGAACTTGAGTTACATTAATACAACTTGAATATGAGTTACATCAATGCAATTTGAACTTGAGTTAGGTTAACCCGACTTGAATTTAGAAAAGATGATAAGGAGTTAAGAAAGAACCAAAGTCGACTTACCTAACGTAAAGTGATTTCTTCTGCGAGGTCCTCATGAGGGTGCCTGTCATCATATTCTGCTGGGAGATCTGTTGTTTAAGATCATGGATCTTGGCCTCGAATCTGTTGTAATCTTCGGGCTTGTATTGTACCACAATCGTCACTGTCTGCCCGGTGCCCTGTGTACAAACACCAAGATCTTAGATTCATTAGATATTTACTTGTAACAACTGATTAGAGTTAAATTTACTAGATATTTCAGAAATGTTATTGGAGGTCATGGCAGCGAAAGTGCAGCGAAAGTGTTAAAGATACTGACGGTACTTTAAGCGTTAAAAAGTGACGATACCTTAAGGGCTGCAGCAGCCTCCTCGTGGGTGGCTGTCCGAAGATTAATGCCATTGACGCTGAGTATCTGATCACCACGTCGTAGTTCACCACTGAGATCTGCTGGACCTCCGGCTAGGATGAAGGAAATGAAAATTCCCTCGCCATCCTCGCCGCCGACGATATTGAAACCCAGACCGGAGGAGCCTTTGTTGAGCACGACTGTACGCACCTCTCTGCAAAAGCAATCAAGAAAAGAGTTGCATGATTAATATCTTTACGTAACCTTTTGTGTTCTTCTTTCGTGCTACTTTATTGTCTTAAATGAGCTACCATGATGTACCGAGATACTTCACTTCTTTCATCCAGAAGATAATTACAGTTTTATTTAAACATACAGACGGTGTCTCTCTAGAAATCTTGTTAAAATATGAAACATTTGAAATTATTCATAAAATGAGAACAGACAATAATAAGAAGAGGGGAGTATCTCTTCCCTATTCACGTTTTGTGATTAAAAACCGGTTTAATCAAAGAGTTCATAAAGCAGATACATAAAACAATATCTTCGGAAGAAGCGTTCGATTCTTGATCGAGAAATAAGAAACGAGAAGGTGTTTTCTTTTTCCTCCGGCAAAGGATAAAGTTTTTTCATTAAGGATCCACGTGGTATCGAGTTCTTAAACTATGTCGCCGGTCATTAATTGCTCCGCCTTTCGCAGTACTTTAATTAAAGTCACCGCGCTGAGGAGACACCAAGCGTACAAGCTGGAATAACTTTCAAGCGACACGAAGCTTCGAACGTGCTTGTAATTAAATACTTTTAATCTCTCCCGAGACGGCCGATTAAGCACTGCCATACTCGTGCCCGACGAATCGAATGTTATTGACAAATGGATTGATGAAATGAGCGGTGGAAATTGTAGACCACCGGAGTTGAGAAAAATTGGATGAATGAAATGAGACTTTCAAGTTCTGAAGATGCGATTTTTGAAATTTTCAAAGTTCCAAGTTCTCACATTTCAAGTTTGAAGATTTCAAAATTAAAATTTAAGAATTGTCGAAATTCCAAAGTTTTTGTAACTCAAATTTCTAGATAATCAAACTTCCATAGTTCTCAAATTTCCATATTTCTCAAAGTACCAAATTCTCATAAGTTTCGAAATTTCTCCCTTCCAATTCCTAATGTTTAAAATTCCCAAAATGTCACAAAATACATAAACCAACATGCCTACAGCAAAATCCGCTCCAATAAATACCACTTTATTCTACTAAAATTCAATTGCACGTCCATCAGCCCGTAACGCAATTCAGAACAATTAATTCGATCTCCAGGAAAGGTATCGGGCAACAAACAGTTTCGCCACGCTGCACCACGTTGATTCTAGGAAAACGTATAAACTATAACGAAAAAATATCGAATTATCTTTCGTCGAGTATTTTTTGCCTTTATAATAACACGGAATAAAGCATAGCGTGGTCGAGGAATTCTTTTTGGAACGATCGTTTGCTCAACGAGCCATTCTGGCCACGAGTGTGCTCGACGTCAGGGAAGAGTGTGGCATAGAACGAACGAGGGAACACGAAATTCCTTGCTGTTGTTGTTGTTGAAGTTTCGTGAGCCTAGGTAGTTAATCACGTAGTGGCAGGATTCAGTTCCCGTGGGCAATGCACTAGATACTCACTCGTAGACGAGTGAACGCGAAACAATTTGCGAACGAAACTTCGTTTCCCTATCTTGTCCGCGAATAACGTGATTTCGAAAACATCGCTGTTCGTGGTTGTTCGACGATACTCAATTTTTTTTTTTTTCGAAAATAATACGATTTTTCTGTGACGCTCGCGACAACAGCATTATAGCAATTAGGGTGCGACAAAAAGTATGGGTGGAAAACTTTTCGCGAATTTTTTGCTGTAGTGCTTTTTTTGATGTGGTGTTTTTGAAAAATATTGGAAGAATTGAATTACGTGTAGGTTATCAGAGAAGGTTAGGTTAGGCAAAAAATTGGAAATGAATCAGGTTAGGTTACGATTAGTTTACTCATATGAGGTTAGGTTAGATTAGGGTTACTCATATCAAGTTAGGTTAGATTAGCTCTATTCAAATCAGGTTAGGTTCAATTAGGTTTCTTAATATCAAATTAATTGAAATGTGTTCATGTCAGATTCGGTTAAGTTAGGATAGGATTAATCATACCATGTTAGATTAAATTAAATTTAATCATCATCAGATTTTTTCATTTGTAAATACTCTTCATAACTAAGTTCAATAATTGTGTTCAAAAAGTGTTTCTGAGGTTAAAGGACAGAATACATGATGAAAGTAATTAGTTTAGCAATTAACAGAATAGGAAATAATACAACAGCGAAATAATCGACTGTTCCAAAGGTAAGACAGTTCATTTCCGTACGACAGAAAGCCTATAGCTCCTTAGCGACGCAAGGTGCAGAAATTCCTTCAGGAAGACACGTGTTCCCGACTACTCGTCATTTTCACGAGTGCTTGGTCTTACGCGGCTCGTTCTCGAGCCAGATACTCCAGTTCTCGCGAAGGCAATTCGAAACGGTCGAATTTCAATGGAAGTCTTAATTAACGCTGTAATTTCGCTGCGTACGCCTACTTGCGAGAGGAGCTCGTTGCATTCTATTATGCGCAGACGTGTACACACATGCTGCGCACGTCGAGTAATATTTGCGAAATTTCGTTGCTCTCACGGAGAGACAGGTGCACGTGTGCTCTTGAGTGTTGAGTCACATACGAAACCTCGCCATTTGAACATCTACGAACCCTTTGATTCTTGGCAATAGCAAGCTCGAATGAAGACTGTCAACGGGGAGATCGTTACAATCTTACTCGATATCAAAGGTGACGAAAACTAATGAGTCGAATGTTAGGAAATTCTGATTTCTAAGTTTTCAAATTTATTTTTAAGTTTTGAAATTTATGAGTTCTTAAGGTTACAAATCTCAAAATTATGAATACTTAAATTTCCAAATTTTTGAAGTTGCACATTCTCAAAGCTCCAACTTCTCAAATTACCAAATACCCACAGTTCCAAATTTCCGACTCGAATGTAATATCACGAGAATGGGCTATTTGAAGGGCTACCGTAATTCAATTTTAAATTTCGATCATTGTAACCGAACGAATGTGATCTCGAATTCATTGTTATTGGACTCGGATGCACTTAACGACTCGGAGGTTATCGTTATCGAACACTGTTACTGCAAGGTCGTTAACATAGAATTCAAGGGTTGTTCCAACTGAATGCTGCGATCAAGAGTCGTTGATTTCGGACGTTACGGCCAACCGATCATACGAACTGAATCTCCCAGATAGAGAATTCGTGAAGTAACTGAAAATCACTTACTGATATACCGGTGAAAAATCATTCAACCCAACTCTTATGATCAAATTTATATTTCTACAAATATAAATATACAACACACTCAGAATATATTAAAAACTCGTACCAATTAAGTATACAACCAACTAAGTAAATACAATAATGAAGTAGATATACTTGTTTAAGTAGATCTACTTATTTAAGTAGGCAAACTGGGTCTACTTAAACCGAGAAGCAAGAAAAAGAAGTTGTAACAGCAGCAAAAGATAAAGATAGTAGTCGGAAAGCTCGAATCACATTGCAACTACGACTGCTTTAATTAAGCCACGCTGTTAACAGTTCAACGACCCACGAATTTTCACCAAGTCGAGTAGCATCAGTGACAGTGGTAGGGAAAAAGTGGGATGTTCTAATTAGAATTTTCGTGGAAATTCAAATCCATTGCGAAGGGAATCGTCGTTTAAGAGCGTTAACGCGGATTCTCGAACCCTTTCTATGCTGCACTCGTCCCTTTAACCGAAGGGAACGATCTGAACCCTGAAAAGGTCGATTTTCGTTCCGTTTCAGAGGATTCACTCGACAACGGGTCTTCTCGTTTGCGTTAACAAAGACCACAAATTTGTGGTCGACCGGTGCAGCTGCGTATCCAGGCTTCCATTAAGGTCACGTCGCAATGCACACCATGGATTAACCGAAGGGCGATACTGTATTTCACCGTGTACTGAATTTACGCGAAATTTCAAACGCACTCGGTCGTTCACAATTTATCGTTACTGATATTTTCCTTTTTCTAAATTAACAGGTTTCTGAATTTATAAATTTTGGAATTTTGGTATTTTGGAATACAAAATTGTATTATTTTAAATTTCAAATTCGGAAATTCTTGTTTTCCTCATTTTCTGAAGTTCCACTTCTAGTATTTTCGAATTAATAAATTAACAATTTTTGTTTAGATTCAAATTCCTAAATTTTTTTAATTCGCAAATTTCTCAAACCTTACATTTTCATATTTCCCTAGTTCCAAATTTCCAAATTCCTCAAATCTCAAACTTTCAAATTTCCCTAGTTCCAAACTGAAAATGTCCTAACAACCTAGAGTCCCAACAACCTTCATCTTCCACAACCCCCAAATCCAAAACTTCAAGAATACAATAGTACAATGAATACAATAATAATACAATTATACACATGAAATAAGTATACTCTTCGCGATGCAACATCCGCTGTAAATTTATTCGTAGCGTAAAGTGAACGATGAGAGTCACGGTCGAGAAGCCAAGGACCGATCCGGATCATGAAATATTTATAACGACGGTAATGGTAGCCACGATTTCATGGTTAATTGACTGTCCACGGTAGCTGCGAGAGCATCGTCGGCGAATTCATGAATGACTTCATTTGGTTAAGGCTCGGCTACATCGAGGAACGTCCGCTTTAAGTGGTCACATACGTTTTCATCCAACACAGAAAGGTCGTCCTTCGTAGCGAAATGACCACAGGGCGCCGCAGTCCCCGTGGAATGCAGCTCGACCAGAATTCATCGGCCAGAAACTTCGATGCAGATGCAAAACGTACGACCTTCTACTCTTCGAAATTGATTTTCGTTCACGGCCAACCCTGGCCTCGTGCAACGCGATAACTCCATAAACACACCGCCTGGCTGACTAAACAATTTTCGTTAGCCGATCCATGCCTTATCGCTCCTGTCAATCTAATACTTATCTTTCTTATCTTGTAAGTACGAAATCTACAACTATCCGACGGCTTCTATGCTTTTTATCTTGTTTGTCGCCTTCATGCTTCATCTCACTCGTGCTACTTGCTCGAGAATTTATTTTAATGGAGATACTCATAGTGAAATATATCTCAATAGTGGGATCATAGTTTTCTATAATGTTTACGGAGAAATATTTTTTATAGTGCAACTGATGTATTCAAGTGATTTGGCGCCAAAATTTTAAAAGGCTCTAAAGATGGAGTCAGTCAATCTCGTCTTCAAGTGACATACTCCAATTAATATCACTAGGTTGGTATTACTAAAATCATATTACTAACAACTTACAATTAATATTACAAAGTCACAACCTCATAAGGTCATCAATTTCATGAACGTTCTATATGGAACAATTCGGTGAAACCCAACATGGACTAGTGTGTATACAGAGTATGAGAGTATGATAAAAGTTAGAATTATACGAGTGTGATAGAAATTTGAATACTACGATAAAAATTTGAATAAGGGTACGTGTAATTTGGGAGTACGTTACTGTGGCACGCGAGTTTCAGCTGATCCAATCGTACCTTGCGCACTGCGTCCCAAACTGTGGCCTCGATCCACGTTTCACGCACCTGTTTCACGCTGTTCCGCAGTGACACAACCCGCGTTATCCTTACGGAATCCGAAAATGTCACTAGGTCAAGAGGGCTCGATTTCAAACGAAAAAATTTCATCGATTTTGTACTAACACCCTATCAGTATAGTACTATATTCATTTTCAAAACTGTTACATGTAGGTCACAGTGTGCTGTTTTCTACATATACTCTTCATGACGTCTGTTAAATCGATATTTTCGCACTTTGTTTTTAACAATTTTGTAGATTTATGTACTTGACGTAAATGTTAGAGTTTAGTGAGGTACTCAGGTGTCCACATAAAGGTCTATGCAACTAAAGGTCTATCTCATGTTCACTGTAGCTATGTGGCTACGTGTTTTAAATTATAAAATAAAATACCATCACTGGTTCCTACTTTAACAAATTATTTAATAATGTAGTTAAATATTTGATACATTTCCTTAGTTTCGGATGAACCATTCAATGTGATCATCATAAGTTATACTGTTAATGGATAGATACCAGGTGGTATGACAACATGATTAAAAATGAGAAAAGATACTAATGTAGGATTGCAGAATTTTGTATTTGTAAAGTTGAACTTAATAAACTAATCGATCGAACAAGAATCTAGTCATTTATAATTTTGGTGTTTTTATTATAACTTTGTAATAAAACGTCTACAGCCTTATTTTTATACCACATTTTTTTCTTCCTTTTAATCATGGAACACGGTGACACCGTTTGGCGGCATAAAAGTGAAACACTATGTATAAAAATAAACACTTATTATCAAACACTTATTGTCAAACATTGTCAAATTATTTATTGTCAATCATTATATTCATTGTTAAAAATTGTCAAATATTTGTTGTCACACTGTCAAATATTTATTATTAAACATTGTCAAATATTTGTTTTAAACACTGTCTAATATTTGTTGTCAGACATTGTTAAACATTGTCAAACATTTACTGCCAAATATTTGCAGGTAATTGTTGTCAAACATTGTCAAACATTTATCGTCAATCGTTGTTAAATATTTACTATCAAACATCGTCTACTATGTTGTCCAACATTGTCAAATATTTACAGTCAAACACCGTCAAATATATTGTCCAACATTACTCAAAAAATTTGTTGTCAAATGTATAAATGCATATAAAAATATCACAAGCAAACAGCTAACATAATATCAAATTAATCTCCGTTCTATTTATTATATTAAAAAACAACGAAGTATTTATAATAAACCATAATAAACACCATATAATATGGTACCTGTATCACATCGGTTACCACGAGCACTATATTTGAGAACGTTCAAATATTTCCTCGAATCAAATATCAAACACCAAAAACGAAAGAAGAAATAATTTCGTTCGCACCCATTAAATAATATAAAAAAGGGGTCAGTACCGATTAGGAATAAAAAATAGAGCATCAAAAGTTCGATCTACAAGATCGATAAAAAACATCGAATATTTGAAACGTGAACATCACCGTTCTCCAAAGGGTGCGAAGGTTACGCAGACACGAAGACATGACGTTCACGAGGAGAAAGTAAAATCGGTACACAATTTCCGGGAGCAGGTGTGCTCACCTTTGATCACACTCGAAAGCTGTTCACTGATCCATCAGGATAATCTTCCGTCCAGCGATCGACGTCGCGACGCACGCCACGCTGGTGCGTGGCACCTGTTCGTCCCAGTGACGTAACGCGGTCGCGGTGGCCCAAATTCGCGAAATTTGGCCGGAACGGTCGGGGAGGCGGCGATAAAGCGAACAACCCGCGATCCGCGAGGAGAAACGGAAAAAGGTGGCTGCGTCTCGAACGCGTCCCGACATCGGGGGCGTCGCGACGGATTAAAAGCCGCATAGCCGTGTCGCCATGCGCCGCGGCGCCGGCCCCCTCCCCCCGGGCTATCATCAGATCGATAGAAATAAGCTGAGTCTCGCGTGTTTCCACCACCGTCGCCAAACTCCCCACCATACGCCCCTGAATTCCACCCCTTCTTCCATCCCCCGACGGTTTCCCCTCCAACGAAAACGGGGACAAACCGAGGGAAGTTCGAGGGAACGGCTGACACAACGTCACTTTCCATTTTCGAATGCTTTTAATATAGGGTTTCTTTGTTTGGAAAGTTTAATTGGGGGTTGATGGACGATCTCGCGCTTTTATCGACGATGCTTTATTTACTGCTGCAAATGGCGCTACTGGCGGGAAGCTACAGGTGAATTCGAAATTTTTATCGCGAAAGGGGTGCGAACTCAGGGAGCTTTGTTGGACGTAGATTTTTGAAAATTGATGAAATTTTGGAAGTGGGTAGGGTTGATTACACCCTTACGGTGAGTGGTAAAATATTTGTACTTGGAGAGTTAATGTGATGTTTAGGAGAATATAAGTTGTTTTTGTTGGTCATGAATTTACACGAAATGAACATTCTGAACACGCAAAAATGTAACAGATAAAATTTTCTTAAAAAGTGCACTTACACCCCTTTCATTATGTACCACTCATATCATGATCATAATGTTAGAGAACAGGAAAAGTATAAAAGATAACAAAGGATACAAAAGAACAAAGACAAGATGGAGAATAGCAAAAAATACAACAGATCAAGGTAAAAGATAGAGAATAACAAAAAATACAAAAGAATAAAAGAAAAGAAGGATAACAAAAAATACAAAAACCGAAGAAAACAATAAAGAATGACAAAAATGCAGAGGAAAGAAAGAAATAAAGTGTAGCAAAAAATACGAAAGAACAAGAGAGACGGAGAGTAACAAAAGACACAAATGGATAAAAAGAAAATGGTATCTGTCGTGCAAAGTTTATTTTGCGGGCACTTAATGGCGCCCCAGAGTCCAGGGCACCTCGGTGACGTCGTAACGCCGGAGAAATACGAAAGAGACTTGCAACGTTTTCTGCAACCTTTTCGCGTAAAAGTCGCATTCGATAGTATCGTTTCAAGGTAAAAACTTGACCGACATTTCGGAAACAGCGTCATACCGTTCCTGTCGAATGGTAAACATTGAAACGGGCGTATATCGGATTTGTAGAGCCGTGGATCGCGGCTAATTGCAGCGGCGACCGTAATCGAAGCCAACCTTGCGACAATGGAAATTTCACCCGAACGAATCGCTTTTTCGATTGACCTACATCGAACATTCGATACGATCGAACACACCCCCGTCCGTGTGTTTTATCAACAAACGTTTCCAGGATTTAACCATCCGGAAACTGCGGTGATTTTTGGAGATGTGAACTGCTTTCGAAAACTGCACCGTTAAGGAAAGGGTTTCAGATGGTTATCGAACACGCGTGGGAAACTCTTTCAGCGTCATAAGCAATTATTGATTTTGGTCAAAAGCTTCTTTGTGGGAGCGAATCAAAAGGTTGTTTGATTGAATTTTTATTCTTGTAAATCAGGGGTAATATTTTAAGCTGATTACGAGTTAAGTTTAGGGTTATGGGTTGAGGTAAGAGTTTGAAGATGGTCATTTTTTGAGGACAGGATTGTGATACACTATTTTGTGAATTTTAATAATTAATAATAATGAAACCAAAAACACGTGGTATAACATTCGTAACTGACGTAAACTTCGCCGAAACGTTTTGACACCTTCAAACAGGGATTAATTCGACAGTTTCATTCGCAAACTGACACGATTTCCTTTTACGTTCAGATTTTCCGCGGAATCCAGTGGAACTCCGCTCGAATTTCCCGTTGATTTTCCGCGTGTGTAGCTGCTCTAATCCGAGCCGGAAATCCGCGAATAGGGGATCAAAATTACCGAGAGGAATTCTATGCCGCAAAGGATCAAAATTGTCGACAAATAAACTTGTTTCATTAAGTAAATGAAACGCGGCGTTTTACAAACGCCGTACCCGTTTACGGTATTAAACATTAACCGGCCGTTTGCGTACTCGTTTAATTAAAACCCGTCAGGTCACCAGGGTCCGATAACGTTGTCACTTGACGAACTTTAATCAAGGCCGGACTTGACCCCGAAACGTTGAAACAACGAGACGCTGGCTAGAGCCACGCTCGTCAACTAGGAGTGCCGGTTCGACCCTTGCTCTTTATTAAGGACACTCGTTGCCCGTGTATCGCATGAATCCTTGAACCTCCTTCGTCAAACTATTCGTTACCATTCTGTCTACTGCTATTTCGGTTTTCATTATACTCGGTCTGCTGGAGACCGGGTGATAACTTGAGAATTTGCGGATTTTAGCAGTTTGGGGGCTTTGGATATGTGTCAATTTGGGAATTTGGAGAATTTGATCACTTATTTAGGAGTTTAGAAATTTGGGGACGGGAATTTGGGGTTTTGAGAATTTGGGGATGTACGAAATTGGGAATTTGACAATTTGGAGATTTGAGAATTTGGGGACTTGGGAATTTGGAGATGTGAGAATTTGGGGTTTTGACAATTTGGGGATTTGGGAATTTGGAGATTTGAGGAATTGAAGTTTTGAGAATTTGGGAATTTGACAATTTGGAGATTTGAGAATTTGGGGATTTGGGAATTTGAGGACTTGGGACTTTGAGAATTTGGAAGTTCAACAATTTGAATATTTATTTTGAGAATTTGGCAATTTGTGACTTTCAGAATTTGCAAATTTGGGGATTTGAGAATTTCAAAATTTAAGAATTTGGTCATTGAGAAATTAAAAAATTTGAAAATTCAACTTTGAAATTTAGAAATTTGGAGTTCAGGAACTTAAGAATTGACAAATGATGCGTATACCTCCAAGTCCTCGAACGTCATTCTTCACCGAATCCTTCACCTAATTTTTCACTCTGAATGGAACTTTTTCCTTGCTATTCAGTCTATCCGACAGCGAGTCGTTTGACAGAGAAAAAGAGAACCCGTATGGTGTCATGTAAAGACGAATAGCCGGGGACACGCGACAGTGACCGCTTCCGGTGAATCCTTTGCTAATTGCGGAAAATACTCGACCTTGTTTTGCCAACATGTAGAAAGAGTTATACGGAAACACGTGACCTTTAACGGGATGGTACAATTAGTAGGACTAAGGTGTGTTCCTTTTCTTTCCTCTATTTGTTAGGGTATCATGTTTGCTATCTTTTATAACTGAGTGATGATAAACATTTTGAGGCAATGTGTTTATTTTTGGTATTGATCTTGATGGTGTAGTGATATTAAAATTATTGTTGTTTTAGTTTTCAATTTTACTGTTATTCAGCATTAATCATCATTCTATTTTTTGATTTTATACTCATTCAATATTGATAGCAGAATAGTAATCTTGTTAAACACTTATTATATATTAATGATGATTCTCATTATTTTTCGTTATTAACCTTGACAACTAAATAATAATATTGTATACTTATTTAGTTCTCATTCCAATGGTTTGCACCCTTGTTCCTCAATATTAATCTTGACAACAGAATAACACTATATTTGTCCCAATAACAGAAGTAGTAATACAACTACATCACTATATTATTCCCCAATATCTTATTAAAAAGTAACCTAGTGGAAATCATACCCTCTTCCAAAAGCACCTAAATCCTATTTTCTGAAATATAAATTGCTACAGCCTTCACCTGAGGTTTTTCGCAGCAAGTACTTGCGCAGGATATTCGTAAGTGTCGATGTTCGGTTTTATAAGAAATTGATTAAAAAGTTTTCGCCCGAGGTTGTCAGCTTGACAAACAGCTACGAGCCACTCTATTTTTCAACGTTGTCGCGAGCCACGGAAATAATTTGATCAAGTTTTGCCCGACAAACTGCGGAAGACGGCTGCCAACTAGGAGATGGAAATAGACCCGAAAATTCGAGTTCCGTGCCAGTTTCGAGACTTTAATAGGATTACCCGAGAGCGCATCCCGAAGTTCGGCTGAACGAAATACTTTTAGCGATCGCCGTCCCTCAGACTCGTCGGCAGAGATTCCTCTTGGCTGTACATCGATTATTTCGCCCGATCGAGGTATCGACGTGGAAATTTTCCTCAGAGAACCACCTAACGTTACTTTTAATTAATCATTATTCTCTGGTGGGATGTTCTATCACGACAGCGCTTTTACCACGTGTTCGCTTTTAGAACACTGATTTGGCGGAAAACTTTGCACGATTATGTTAGACATTTGAGAATATTGGGGGAAATTGTAGCGGGTTCAAAATTAGAAATATATTGAAGATTGCACTATTTGATTTATTTGGACTGTTTGAACGATTTGAACTATTAAATTGTTGCATCAATAATATTATTCGCCAATACTTTATTTGTGAAATATGAACGTGAACATTGCTTCCTAACAAAAGAAAATGGAGTTTAATAATAATAAACTTCAATTGCTAGCGAATCGATTGCTACTAGAAACACGCAAATGGATTAAAATACAGCCACGATTTTGTGTTACGTGATTTCATGGCTTTTCCATCGGAAATACATAAAAATCTGAGGGAATAAAACGGAACGAAATATCACGAAGATATTTGATACCAATTTTGGAGCAAAGTTTTTGAAAGTAATACTATCGCGATCGAAACCAATGAAAGTTTGATTTGATGTTTTTGGTGGAGAAATTGAAATCTGTTATTTTTGGGAATTTGTAAATTTTTAATTTTTGAAATATTAAATTGTTATACTTCTAAGTCCCCAAATTGTCAAATTCTCAAATTTCCCAATTCTCAAAAATTCAAAATTCTCATATTCCCAACACCTCGTCACAAAAACTTTCAAACATCCAACTTCTCAAATTTTTCTCCCAAATTCCAACCTCCAGAAATAAGCAAATTTCCCCATAAATCCCCAACCTCCGTTCACCTCAAATACTAATTAAGTCCCCGATTCCGATAACAATCAATCTTAAACAAATGCCCCGTATAAAGCAAAGTAGAAACACTCGATTTTGTTTAATTGGACGAACAATTAGGGGAAAACGTAGAGGTTTTTTTTGTATGCGAGGAACGTATAAAAGGAGCAAAATAAGGAAGAGACAAATGGGCAAAGAAGAAACGGGGAACATAAATCGAGCTGTTTTTATCCGCGTTGGATCGCTGATGGAAGTAACGCCCCTAAAATCCAACCTAAAATCCTCCCTTGTCTACCCTCGTCCAAGGCTTTACACAGCATTCGGCTTGTTTTCTCGATTAGACGCTCCTTTTTTCTTCTCGTTTCTGACCTACATTTTTACGTAATAGATATTTATCTTCCATTTAATCAACCATTGCTTCCATAACGAGATCTTAAACGCTTATACATTCAAATCTTTATTTCCTCTCGAGCTACAAATTGAATAAAAATATCGTTTCCGATATTTCTTGAATATTTCATACTTTGTCAAATTTATGTACAGTTATTCGTACACACAGGCTCAATCATTGTACCAATTTATTCAATCACTTTTTGATTGTCCACAATCAAAACTAAAGATTTTTATACACCTCCATATTCAATTATTTTAAACAATTTATTTATTTCAATAACCTTAATTATTTCAAACAAAATAAATTGTGTAAGATTTATCTGAACGTGTAACTTTGGAGGGGTTGAAAAATATGAATTATGTTTCATCATGTTTCTTGTTCATTTTACATCTAAAAATCGATCCCTGTTAATTAAAACCGTTGTTTTATATACATAAATCAGTAACGAGCGTAAAATATAAATTACCTAAATAAATCTGACTACCGTGAAATAGAATTTCAGATTAAGGCGTAAATCATTGTTTTCATTTACGTTTGTACGCGAGCTTGCCAAAACGCCTCCCTCTACGAGCACACCTATAACCGAATACTGAAAATGTTCACAATCCTTCCATACAATGAACAAACGTAATCCCGTGCCAAAGTAAAATGTTTCACGAGCACGTAGTTGCAGTGAATGCAAGTATTTTCCGGTCGACGGATCCCAGAATAAAGGTCTCCTTTTCATGGTCACCGATGTCGTAAGTACAAGGTTCGTCGATCCGGAACGATGTCTCGAATCCCATAAAATCACGACCGTGACCTTAGACGAGATTAGGGGACCGGGTTCCCACATCTTTCTTCCCTACGTTCCTGACCTGCCTCCAACCGTCTCAATATCGGGACTGGAATGCACAAACCAGCTGGAATTCTCTTATATCCACCAATCGTACACTTCGGCTCGAGAACGTGGTAATGCAATTAATGAAATCGATATTTTCAAACTGATGGCATGGAAATATTAAAGTGACTATAGAAAGATTTATAGTGGAAGATTTTAATATATTGTGAAAGTAGATGTTAACGGGGGTCTTTAAAAGACCCATCAAAATGATGCTTTTTAAATTACGGAAATTAAGAAGCTAATATCAATATAAATGTTAATAATCCTTAATGTTGTGCTACGTTAATGTTTTAATTTAAAGAGTTGATTCTTTCGAGTCATATTACAAGTCTAATATATCCACACCGCAATGTCTCACTAAAATAAATCTCTCTGTATGTAACTAATATCTGTTAACTATAAATGAAATTTGATTTATATGGTTTATCTACCTTGTCACATGCACAATGTATCTACAGTAGAGATATTTAGTATCAACATGTAAATACATCTGATTAACACGAATTAAACCTGGTTCTTCCGTGTCTCGTTAATAAAACACACGAGTTAAATAAGGTTAGATAACGTCTTAGAAAAGCATACGGAAGTGTTATCCGGTAAAGACAATCAAACCGAAAGGGTTGAATGATTAATCGGAATGGAGATACGTTGAAACGTGGATTTTCCAGTTCTTTCGATCGTCGATCATTTATCTCTCGTGGCTATCGAATAAAACCGATCGAAGTCCGGGTGGCGCCAATAGTTAATGGCAAAGACTGATCGCACGTTCGTGCCGTGTAATTTGCATACTACAGTTTTCTATAGCTTTTTCCTCTTCTTGAACGTACTCGATGGTTAGTCACGATTCGTGCGCTATTTTGCGAGCGAGAAACTAACCGTCGTGTTTCCTTGTTTCCACAACGTTTACGCAATCTTAATACCACGGATCAACTCGATATTTATTCGCCGGTATAATTAACATTTGATACGCCGCGCCGCTGGAACAGTTTGGAGCAGGGATTTCCTCGTACGTCATATGGCGTTCCGAGAGATTTACATTTTGGGAATTTTCGAATATTTAAATTTCAAGTGGGGTCGACGGAGAATACCATTACGTATGGTGAAAGCGTTCTCCGAAAGTCAAATATCCTTTAGAATGAATATATCTGACGTGATTTAATGCGTGGCAATGCAACACGTGGCGATATAATGGGTGGTAATATAGTGTGTCGTGATCTAACGTGTAGAAATTTAGCGCGTGGTAATATAACGCGTGGATATTCAGCGCGTGGTGATATAACGCGTGGTAATTCAGCGCGTGGCAGTATAACGTGTGGTGATATAGCACGTGGAAATACAGCACATGGCGATCTAACGCGAGGAAATACAGTGTATGGCAATATAACGCGTCGCAACACAATTTTCATTACAACCGAACCACTTAGACAAGTCCACAGATTGATTGATTAAATTATTTATACGATATCCGTGTTTCAATAATAAGGTGGGTTAGAAACAAAACCGAAGAACAATTTCACAAGGCACGTTGATCGCTCAAACGAAGTACACACAGCGGAATGTAGGTTAAACGGTTGTCCGTGAAAGGAGACGGATTATTAGCAGCGAATTTTCTCGATAGTACACACATCATCGATCGTGGATCATTACCGATCCCGAGCGTACGGGAATCTTCCGCAATTACCTCGCAGCAAGGACAATTTCACTTCTTCTTTAAATAGTTTCGTCAAGCGGAGAATCACGACAGCAACCGGTAGAACATTCGCCGAGAACCAATAACTGTAGTCAATAATTTGAAGAATTATGGCGATACTTGAAACTTGAAATTACTTACTGAAACGTTCTGGTCTGTTTTATGGCTTCCGAGACTGGCTAATGCGATACGCGACATAAATAATGACTGGTTGTATTACATGTATTCTTGTTCTATAAAATCGAATTTTTGTTCTATGAGCTGGTTCCAATTCAATTCATTAATGATTGATAATTGATTAATCGACTACTTAGTATATGTACATTTAGAGAAATAAACACAGGCTTGGAGATGAATTATATTCAGGAATGCAATTCTAATATTGCTGTCCACGTTTCTTTAGAATGAAAACCCAGTTTTTGAGACAAAGTAAATAATTTCCTAAATAAGCTTAATCAACTCGTGATCAATTAAATTCTGATCAAGCAAAAATACCTGATCAGAATCATCAAATTTTGTATATAAGACGACTACAAAGTGTTAGCTTGTAAGTGTAACTATCACGATAAGTAACAAGATACAAAACGAAACGTTCAACCCTTTCCAACCGCAGAAAAAAGATGTCCCAAGAAAAATATAGCAGACGTTGCCCCGTTATCGACTCAAGATCGACCTAGAATTTCGTGCTGAAATCGCGCGTAATTTCTCAAGTTGTCGCGCCTTTCCACGAACAACGATCAGCCCGACAAAAAGCCGTGACACGTGTAGGATAGCTTAACGACTGCTCGTCACACGGCAAGAAAACGTCGTTTCGCGAGCAATTACATAGGACAAAACTAGGTGCTCCAACATTTCCGGTATAGTCAAGCAAAACTGCCAAAACCGTGTCACTTACAGAAATCTGTGTCATGCCAACTCTTCTTAAAACAATTGCAAATTTAAGATTACTTCAGTCATAAGATGGTAATAGTCATAATGATGATATCATCATCAAGTATCTTATTAAGTTCAGTCAGACTGCGATTTTCAAGTATCTTATTAAATTTAGTCAGACTATAAATCTCGAGTATCTTATTAAATCAGACTATAATTCTCGAGTGTAAGCAATTCATGAATACATGTCTAATTAAAAAATTGATATTTGATAAAATATATATTTGTACATTTGTTCCATTAGTGAACATGTCACGATTACAATGAAATTGATCAAAGCTTAATAATTAACTAATTAATGATGACACTCAGACTTTATTTATGTACACCTGTACATTTATCAAACGTGTCTCAAACCCCTCAAATGTTCCCGACACAACACTACTATTAAATTTGTATACTGTTAAATGTGACTACATTTGAACGAGACTTCATTCAACCCTTAATGTTTCGTATCAATCCAAGTTAATAATCGATGAGCAAAAGAATCGACGAATATATCCGACGTACCTTCTGTACAGCTTATCCCTGAGGATCCTTCGTCCCAGAGTGGCGAACGGTCGCAGTGGGAAAATCTGTTGCTTGTTCCTCGTCATGTTTGCCGATCCTCGGTAATCAGTCACGATATATCACACAGCACGAGCGTTTAACTGTTATCCATCGCGAACAGTTCGCAGAGATTCGAGTCATTGAATTCAGTCACTGTCCACAATCGACGAGCAAAGAAACCAATTAAAGCCAACACCGGCTATCAATTCGTTCGACTTTTCAGCCGACCAGTCGGTTCGATTCCAGCTCGTAAATCTAACGTGCGACCACCGTACTAATCGCGGCGAACGCGCGCGACGACCCGCTTTAATTGATCGATTTATGCCGTTTCATTAAATCCTCCTTAAGCGTGCGATACGCGCTTTTCCTATTTCATACCATCTGCGTACCTAACGTTTTTTATTCGGGGGGTTATAGATATGCTTGTACCGTTAGACAGAGAACGGTGGGATTTTCTAATGATTATTGGCGAATAGGGAAAGTATGGGACACTTGGATAGAACTACTAGGACTACTTGGCTAGTAGGATTTAGGGAAATGAGGTGCTATCGCTAAGTAGGGAGTAGATTCTTTAGAATATCTGAAAATTTCGTCACATCAGTATGACAAAATTTTCAAATTTTCATATCTCCACTCTTAAATTTAATAAATTCTAATATCTGCCAATTTATAAAAAATGTCCAAATATTAACTTCCTCCTCCTCTTCACTATATTTCAAAACAAAAATATTCACACTCAGTACCGTTACTAAAGTAATATCCGATGCAGGAATAAATTTACATTTCAGAAGGGATGGATGTCACCCTAGGCTCAACCTAATTATACCAATTCCCCTCCCTCATTCGCCCCTTTCTGTCTTTCCTATCTCGTAAGTTTCTTCGGCTTCTCTTACAGCCTTCTTTTCCTCAACGAACTGGTTCGTCCGGAACGGGTATTTTTAGTTTGCAACCACACCGAACCTGTTTATGGGGTCAACACCACGCGAAACACGCGCCAACTGAACTCCATGACACTTCGACGGGCCAAACATTTGTCGAATTGTTCGACGAGCTTTGATAGCGACTCTTCAACACTGGAAATTCGATTCGACACTCGAAATCGTTCATCGATCCATGGCTGTTCAACGATTGCTGAGGATGCTACAGACACGGGGTGGTTTCTGCTAACGCACGGATATACGAGTTAAAGTTCACGATGTGGATATGGTTACTGCAATTCGTACACAGACATTTGTATACAGTGCTTGGAAATTTTGATATTTGAATATTTCAAACTTTTGAAAGTTCTCAAATTGTAAAGTAGTAAATGTGTAAATTTGTATGTACCTAAGTTTGGAAATTTAGAAACTGAAAGTCTGGAAAATTAATAAAATTTTTAATCTAAAAACTTGAAAATTTATGAAGACCTAAATTTGTAAATTTGAAAATACCCATGTGTGAAAACTGGTACAAGTGATGATCTAAAAACGTGGAAATTCGTGAAGACCTAAATTTGTAAATTTGAAAATGACCCAGTGTAAATACTACTAAAAGTGAAAATCTGAAAACTTGAAAATTAAATGTAAAAATTTAAAAACCTAAAAACTTGTGAATTCCTAAATGTACAAATTACCAAAATTCCAAGCCTACAAACTGAAAAATACCTAAATTCAGAAATATGTACCAAAAGAGCATAAATTTAGCGACTTGAGAATTTCAAACTGTGAAGGACTAAATTCTAAACTTAGAAACTGCCATCGTATTGATGACAGAATATCGATGATGGTTGTTCAATGAATTCCGAGCGAGCGGTTGCACGATGTAACGTTGTTTGCCGTTTGTTCGCGCGGTAAGCCAACAACGGTTTAGCGACAAAAGCGAGCGCGGTTGAAAATTGAAATTATCCGTAACTGGAGTATGGAATGGGACGCGATTCCGCGGCGGAGATTAAAACGTCTGTTGTCCTTGTTACATTGCCGATGGCAGAGCAATTTTCGATGTTCGATCTGTTACGACGATAGGTTGTTGTGCGATTGAACGGGAATTCAAGTGTTTCATGCGAAACAAAAGGGGAAGAAAATTACGCGTTACGTCGATACAGAGGATTGCATTCATATGGAGAAAATTGAAATTTTGGTTTCCGATTGAAATCTGCAATTTTAATACAACAATAACAATTGTTCGTTTGTTTATAAATATTTGATTGCTCGATATTCACTTTATAATAGCATTGCAAAATAACGTTTATACCACATCAATTTCAAGCTTAAAATTGTATGGATATGACTGTGCAAACATTTCATAAATATTTTTTCAAAACATTTGTCCATTTTCACCAAATTTTAAGCTAAAATGTCTGTATTTTGTATATCTATGAATTTATTCTGATATTACATATTTATAATTTTACAAATGTCTTACATCACTGAATACTGTAGTAATAACTATACCAGATGTATAAAATAAATACGATATAAAAAGTATTTAACGTACAATAAAGTCCTTAAAATAGGTCAATTCACTTTACTACAAGAGCGAAACGATATTCGTGTCCGAACGATCGACATGTTTGAAGCATTGTTCAGCGATGCTGACCATCGAACAGATTTAAATAAAAGACGGATGTCCATCTGATTCGTGGGGAATTTTTCACGGCGCCTTCGCGGCAACAGAGGGGAAAAAAAGGAGCGTTTATAACGAGTAAAAATCGGTCGAGCCGTAGGAATTGCGCAAACAGAATGCAGAAGCGGGAAAATCCGAATTGCAAAGCGACCAAGCCGATACTTCTGGCATCGAAGCGAAAAACGAGCAACGTCCTCGTCGGACAAATTGGAAAAGCAAATGCGAGCACACCGTAAATCCATTGGAATTTCGTGCCGGTGTTTCTGCGCGTTACACTTCGCTCGATTTTGTTTCGATGAGTAATCGCGAAGAATCGCTTTAAATATATAAACGATCATGAAATTGTAATTAATCAACACCGTTTCGATTTCACCGATCTATTATAACCGTGATGGGCTTTCTCCTAAATTCATAAGCAATTCCAAAAATGATAATAGAGGACACGGTGTGCTCGTTTTTACCCTAGACACGCATCGGAGGGAATAGAATATCGATACCCATTGAATACCAATTAACAAGTTTCTCCTACGATTTTATGCCGCGTGCTTGAAGCCGGTACTTCGGAATATTATGGTGTTTTATGGTACTTTAATTCTCTACATTCCATTAGAGAGGTATTTTTATGTCTTCAAATTTTTTATTCTTAACATTTATAGATTTGGAGAATTATGTTCATAAATTTATAGAATTGCTGATAATTTATGATTGGTAGATGGTAAGAATTTATAGAATTGTTGATAAAAATTTGAATGAATATTTTTATTTTATGCAAACTTATTGATGTTCAATAAAATAGTCTTAAGATTATCTGAAATAATGTCCAACTCTGCTTAACACTATACTGTGATACACTACATGATTATGTGAACAAAATATTATCATGAGAATCAGGATAAATGTACCAGTAGTTGATGTTAAGAAATTCAATTCTAATTATAACTGTTGTAAAAATTTTTCTTTAATAAACAATTCTGAAGATGGATAGATAATTGTATAATCAAATTGTATTACAAAAAATGAACTTTAACTGTACAAGCTACATCAAGCTTGTCTGTATAAGATATATCAAGTGTGAATAAAATTTGCAGTTGACACATGGTCATAAAATTTGTAGATAACACATCAAGTCCCTATAAAATTTTGCAACTGGTGCATAAGTCACTAACTGCTACAACATAAAACTAAATAAAACATTTGATCAGGACCAAAAATTTAAAAACCAGACCAAAGTGTCACAGCTACAAAATGACAACAATTACAGATTTAAAAGACTAATCTAGCGTAGCTATTTAAACGTTTGTTACAGAAAGCTTAATTTCCGTGGAAGAAAATAAAAGTATCAGGTACTATCAGCCACAGTTCTCCAATAATCCTCTCCAGAAAGAGGAATAAAAGAGAACGAGACCCATGAATACGAAACATACGAGCACCGAACCGTAAGATCTGCAAATCACAAAAAACACACCACTAGGAATAATCACGAAATCCACAGTCTCACGAAATCTCACCGAAGAACCACCGTGACCAATTAACAGATTTAAGTTCGAATGTTTGCCCGCGAAAAACGCGGACGATTCGGAGCGTGACAAAAAGCACCGCGAACAATTAACTGCTTCTCGTTATCGGTAACAGTCGATCACGAAGTCGCGTTATCCGCGGACAGTTCGGTAGTGGCGATTTTTAGCGAACGAGCACTCGGTCAAGGAGAATATTCGCGGCTCGACGTCGAGATCGTTCAAGGACCTTCACGGCACGTCGGCTGTTCTTCGAATGACAGATACGACTGGCTTTCCACTCTTTCTCTCCCTTCTCTCCGACGAGAGCCACGAGGAGAGGCGAACAACGTCTTACACGACCCTCGTTCCTTCCACTCGAACGACTTTCCTATGCGTCACCCTACACGACCGCCACCGATCTCCACCCACGACGACCGGTTGGTCCCACGAAACGCGAACTTTGCTTGTTTCTACGTTTCTTCGCTTATTCTTCATTCGTTCGTTGACACACGTGGTCGAGTTTTTGACGAACACGTTCTTGATATAGTTTGAGGAAAACTTGAGCAATGATTTTTGTACAAAAATTTAGGACAAAAGATACTTTTTCATATTTCAATGTCGTATTTCATACGTCATGTCTATTCTACGATAAATAATGACTTTATTAAATATTCACTGCTGTAAGTTTGTCGAGTCAAAGCTATATTATTAATCAACCGCAAATGTAAATGACTAATCACGCAGACAATTTATTCTTGACAATCTATCATCCCATTAATGTTACTCCAAACTACCTGTAATTACTCGACCGAATTAAACAGTAATTTTGATTGTCCACGATTTCCATGACAATCAAGGCATTAAACGCAAGATCCGTAATGATCCTAATTAACGCTTCAGACTGTGGTCACAGTGAAAGCGTTTTCTGACGAACACCGTGATATAACCACTGTCGTAGAAATTTATTTCCTTTTTCTGACATATAATATTTGTCCACGGTCTTAAAGTATAATAACCTCTCAGTTATTGAACATCAAAGTTCCCGTTACTCCGCGAAAAAAAAATCTCGATTATAGTTTCAGCATTTTTTACGAGTACAATAATTGACTGGGAGGAACAAAAATCACGCTCATTTATTCCACACTTTTTCATCTTCCCGAACGTTGGCGAAGTCGTTGAAAACCTCGTAAAGCGATTAAGAAGCCATAAATCCTTTTTATGCCGCCAACAGACAGAATCACCCGTGACGAATTCGTTCTCCTAGTAAACATGAATATCGAGCGCGTAGATCTGCAGAGAAAATTCTTGCAAAACGTTCTTCAGAGCTGTTTAGATTGTAACGAGTTAACGAGGCCACTTCGCCGGATTAATATTAATTTTCCGCATAATGGACGGTGACAAACGACACGCGGATTAAGAGAGAAAGCGTTCGTTGAAAACGGTTTTCATCGGCGAGGTTGCAGATGTCCTGGTGAGAAAATGTTGAGCAAACCGAAGACCCCGTTTGCAATTTCTCCGTATTAACGACCGCGACGAAGGTTATTCGCGAGGCGTACTCTTAGCGGGTTAACGTGGGCAAAGATCAACGCAACCGCTCGACAATTTTCTTCGAGATTTATGGGATTAGTTTCTCGTTTATTACGCAGTTACCCTGCGAAATCGAGACAATTCAGATGCGTAACACGGTTGATAAAATCTCAATTTCTGCGATTTCATATTTCTGTGTGTGAAACATTATGTGTGGGATTATTTAGGTGTTCTATTTATTAAATAACCTAACGTATTAACCTTACATTAACTAACTTAATAGATCCTACACATGTGTCATATGTCCTACATATGTTGTACACTTTATCACCTTTTGAGACAAGTGACAATTAGAATGAGCTAAATATATATGTGTGGGATTATTTAGGTGTTACTTATTCACTAACTAACCTAACGCATTAATCTTACATTAACTAACGCACTTAACAGATCTCATCCTACATATGTGTCAAATGTCCTACATATGTTATACACTTCATCGCCTTTTGAGACAAGTGACAATATGGAATGAACTAAATATATACCTAGATAGTAATTCTAAATTCTGGTAAAAATAGTTAGTAATACGATCAAAGTCGGATAAGGAAGACTGATGTGCACGAATGAGTAATTAAGTTTCTGGAGAAATTCATGAATCACTCTAATATGGGTGACGTGGCGGCTATGGTGTTAGTCTATGGTCTTCTACCGGATTAAATCTTACGTTGCACCAGATTATGGTATCTTAATATTTACACGTGACTGCGTACATTAGAAAGAGATTCTTTCTTTTTCTTCTTTGAAAAATCTTTGAACGTCACAGCTAAGTTAATTGTTTTTCTCGCAAAAGGAAGATGGCGGATACAAAATAACTCCTACATTGCCCAAATGGATTAAATTATACACCTCAGCCACTCCACGCGCCAACTCGTGGGTCGACATCGGTACACGTATACGTCACGGCTCGTACGAAGAGTTGCTCTTACGAGATGAGCATCTCGGACGAGAGCGAAAGTGCAGAGGAAGCGTAACAGGAGCGTAGGAAAGGAACTGCGAGAAGCTCCGCCACGCTTGTCAATAAAATTCGCGAGAATTCCAGCACGACGAGCGATAATTGATAACGCGGACCATCTTCGGGGTCATCAGGAGGAAAGTGGAAATTGGCATGTCATTTCGGATCTCACGGAGCACATAATCTTGGCATACTGCTCGACACGGTTGGATCGTCGCGAATCGACCTCTAACGAGACCATTTATCGTACGAAATTGAGGCGGAGTTTAATTCGATGGAGAAAAGCGGAGAGAAACTGGAACAGATATCGCAATCGGCGTAAATTGTGGACCGACGAAAAGTCACATTTGACCCTGTCGAAGCTGAACATTTCTGTGCTAAACCCTTGTAACAGTTACTCGTGTTAATATACGGACACTACGATAATTTTGTATTTCTATGAAATATCATTCATTTCCTGTCGAACATTTCGCATTGGAACAACGTGATATTAACTCTTATATGTACAGTTACTCGTGTTAATATTTGGACATCGAATTTTGTATTTCTTACTGTATAGAGAAAGGAATGATTTATCATGCTGTTTATTTTACAGAAATATCAATCATTTAACCCTGTCGAACATTTTGAAATGTCTGGACATTTACAGTTACTCGCATTAACTCTTTGCTACGTGTGCCTCGACATATCTCCTGGATCTTATAATTCAGACAAATTGGTAGAAAATTAAGTATTGCTAGCTTATGGAAAAATATATCACTGCCTTAATGAGACGTGAAAGTACATTTTGTTTAAGATGATCTATGTTCAAGTAAATATAGCAAAAAGAAGTTGTCATTCAGAATCTTTCTGTAACAAAATATAATATTTCAACTCCTCAGACGCAAAACAAACGTATAGTACTCCGTCCGAATATTAATGTGAGTAACAGTACGTGATAGCTGTTCCCAGAAGTGAATTGTACGTTTCACACGCGTGATCTGATCCTTTTACTTTGATAATGGTTTTACGTGTTTCCTATAGGTTATTACTGTATGGTGCAATTTAAAATTAGGTTTGTAAATAGACCATTTTGTTCGCGAAATTTATCTAGTAATTTAAATGCATTCGTAACATCTGAAAGGCAACGTTGGAAATGTAACATCGTAACGAGTTCCATTAATTCTATTTTATTCCGTTTTAAGCGTTAATTGCAATCGAGCGTTTTATTGTAATAACTTGTTCGAAGTAAACAACTCTTGTTACTCTATTACGAATTCGTTGAAATTTATTTTTAATGGCCGCTGTTTGGTACGTTATCCAGTGGAAGCTGCATCGCTATTTCGACAAAAGAGAAGAAAATGAGAAGATAACCGTTGCTGTTTAACTCATTCCATTTGCATATTTTCTCGACGTAATTGCGACCAGTATATTAGCACACTTCGGGGTATTAAGCGCTTTTTAGCATAGTAAACGTAACGACGTAAATTTTTTAAAAGCTTCAACGAAACATCCTAAAAGAGAACTCCCAACAAAAATATGGCAAAACATCCATTCCTCAATGTTACGATACTATGTAAAAACGTTTTCACGAAACAGTTCCCTCGCTTGATGAAAATTGAATTGCAACTTTCCGGGAATTGAGTTTACGGGTAACTCGTTACATTTTTATCGTGACGAAGTACCGGAAAGAAAATAATTTTGTACCGTCAACATTATTGCACGGTGATAGACTACTCGAGGGCACTAACAATTTGGTAATGTAAAAATTACGGTATATGGGAGATTCTTTGATTTACGAAAATTTGAAAGTTTTGAACAAAATTGGAGATTTAGAAAATCTGGAAATCTGGATTGTGGAATTTGGAGAATGTGGTAATTCGGGAATGTGAAAATTTGAAAACGTCGTAATACGGAAATAGAAAAACGCAGAAATATGCAAACATATAAATTATCAAAATACCAAATTCCCAAGTTCCCAAGTCACAAAATTTCTCAAATCCTATTTTTAAATTACTAAGTTCCTAATCTCATCACAAAACCCTATCGTCGCTTTCGCTTACCACCGAAAATTCCCCAAATAATCTGCTCACTAAACGAATTCCATCGAGAAGTTAAATCAACCACACTTTAACAGCGGAACGATACACGATCGCCATGTGCACCAACGTAATTCCGGAATCCGAGTTATCTTCACTTTCCACGCAACGTACACACCGCGCGCGGCCATAATGCTGTCGGTGGCATTAAAATCTCGATTAACGAGCTCGGAAACGATGAGCGGGAAGTCGGTTCGCGTTACGGCGAAAAAACGTACGCGGACGTGCCGGTGAATTTGTGCGAGGTGTAGGTGCACGCGAACGTAGGAAAAACGCAAACACCGGTCGATTCTGCTACCACGACGAGACTGCGTGTGCAAGCGGTCGACAAACAGCCTTCGTTTCGTTCTATCGCACTTTCTACCTTCGAGGCGATCGAAGGTAGAAGGCTCGTGTTGCCGAGACTGTCGTTCGTCATCGGGCAAGGTAACGCCGGTTAAAGAAGTCTTACTGTACACGCTCCACACTGTACACTGCACAGATAACGCTTCGTGAAACACCTTTTCAAACTGGTCTCATAATTCAAATTACCCTCAACTTTCGGATATCATCACTTTTTCATTTAGTCAGGTCTAAAAATTTTGTGGAGAATTTTGGACATTTTGATGTTTAAACATGTACTGGACTGGAAATACATTTTTGCACATTCAGAAAGTATTGCATTATAAAGATATAGTTAGAAATGTTCAAATTCGGAAATATAAAAATTTGGGATTTTAGGAATACATTAAAAAACATTTTCAAAATTTCTGACCTTCCGATTAAGAAATGTATAAATAATTTGAAAAATGAAACTGCAAAGTCTACAACTATACAGAACTTGAAAGGTTCCAGAATATTAACACAGTCAGACCGAGAGGGTTAATCACCTCCGATTTGCTCGTAGATCGTCAGCTAAAAACAGTATCATTTGTAAACGCAAGGAACACGTATCTGGTCATTAAAGATATTATCGGCGTTGTTACACCGGATTTGCGAACACCGTTTCTCGCAACGTTTCACGCAATCGTACGAACGAATCAGCGTTGCGTTTCTTGTAGCCCAACGAAGAAGATAGAGAAACTACCTCTGGCACAAAGCTAAAGCAGAAGCTAGCGTGGAGTATCGTAGTCGTGCATTCGAATGGAACGTAACGGGCATAACGAGGAATACCGTACGCGTACGTGTGTCGAGAAAGTGCAGTTGCAGTTGCAGCTGACGCCTGCACTGGACACAACCAACGATTCCCACTGTTCTGCCTACCAACGGGGATCCGTTACCGAGAAACTACTATCAATTATTTCTCTACCGTTTCCCGACGATCTTCGACAAAAAATACGGTGTAATGACGAAGGGAGAGACTTTACCACGTGATTCGATTATACAGGGTGTACACATCTGAGACGATGATTCGATTCAAACATTTATTATTAGGAATTATTCTTGCGTTAATTCTTTATGAGCATAATTATTTTCACATTAATTCCTCACGTTTCAAATTTTTACTTGTGACTTCAAAATTATGGGACTTCAAAATAATACAATTTCGTAACGACTGACAAAATTCTTGATTATGTTACAAATACCACATAAAGAATAATTCTTTTTAATGGCAGCAAAATAAGTGGACGATATTTACCGTATTAAATACAATTATCAGCTTATTCCCGCTACGTTCACAGCATAAAAAGAAGCAAAATTGTGCAGTGATACAGGAAAATTGCAAAACTCATCATCGTTAACTCAGAACTGAGAAAAAAAAAGAAAGAGCGGAACAAAAAGTATCGCACTTTTACCAGGCGTTCGCGTCGAGATAAAAGTTTGTCCACGCGTTCGTTTGTGTCCTCGAATGGCCGCGAATAAGTTAATTAGTGCCGAGGGTAAAAACACGCTCGAGTAAATCGAGCGACTGGCACGGTTACGATTTTATACACACGACCCTATTTTCCTTTCTCCTCTTCTCTCTTCGACACTTTCGTTTCTCTCTCCTCCCCGGCTGTTTCGATAGCCATCCGCAAAAAGTTAATCTCATTCGAAGCAAATTGCGATCGAGAAAGAAACGCCTCGATTAAACCTGGACGAGGAGCGTGCTTGTGCAAAGTGACTTACGACCCCTCTCGAAGAAAACAAACAGGCGGGAAAATAAGTTGGAAAAACTGTCGGGAGAATTCTATGTTAGGCGGTAATTGCGATCCGCAAAAAGTGTGTTGAATAAATCGCACCGGAGAGGGAGAGACCGCAAATTTATGCCTCCTACCCCGCGGAGGCGTAATCAGAAATGAGTTATTATTTAAACGAGGCATTAAACGCGGCACATCCCGCAGTCACGTTTCGTAATAAACCGCGAGATCGCCTCTACCGAATAAAAAATCATTCACTTTTGGTACGCGATGCTTGTAGCTGCTTTTATGCGATCGATTATGACCCGTCGTAAACGTTTCCGGTGCGAACGACTGAATCTCAGCCACTCTATAGCGTTCTTCAAACTCGCGAGCCACTCAGCCAATACTTAATACTTTATTTTACATCTTATCTTTCCTTTTTTAAACTTCCCAATATAAATGGTATATTAATTTCTCCATCCAAATACTTTACATCGCGAGCGACAATTTCTGAAAGATTCACGATTCATCACACGGAAAAACAAAGCCACTCGTGTCAAGCCTGCAACGGTGCATAATACACAAACTCATTTTGCTCAAAAAGACTACCTCGGTTCAAACTATACTTCCATGTTGCGTCCCAGTCATCCAGATCGGATTAAAATAATTCGTTGCACGAAATGACTCGAATTTATTTTCGTGGTGATAAAATATTTGTCGGGTAACACTGTGATCGCATAACTAGACACTCGCGAAGCGATTTCTGCCGGTTGCAGGACACACGCTGCAAACTTACGAGCGATTGTTAACGACGAGCCAGCCGGCACTAACGTACACGACCGTTCGAAAGATGTACGTACCGACGGAGGGGCTCGCTCGAGGTTTCACCCCTCGTGCAAACCGGGGGGGAAATATTCGTTTCTGTATTGTGAACCCTCCTGTTCGACTGACTCCCTCCACCCTCGGTTCAGCCAGCCCTACGGCAAACCCGACCTTTCCACGATCCGTTGTCCGAGCGTGAAATCCTGATGTTGCTGTTTGCGCACATTTCGTTTCGTTTTAATGTACTTCGATCTTTACGCTCTTACGATATTCGGATATCGGTACTAATAGTGCAATGTTAATATCAAGGTATGATCTGCTGTTTAATAGCAGACTACATATGTAATTCGAATTTACAGCTGTATTAAGTACAAATTATTACAACATATTTTATGAACGTATATTAAGTACAAATTGTTGCAATTTATTTTAAGTACATATACTAATTGCAAATTGTTGCAACATAATTTGAGCGCATGTATTAAGTTCAATTTGTTGCAATATATTTTAGGTACATATACTAGCTACAAACTACTGGACTATATTAAATTTGAATGAAAATAGGATTATCTTATTGTCATCATATAACAATCAGGAATAATTGTTATTTTATTACATTCTTATGTGCCAACATAACATAATGTCACATAAGAGTATCTAGTAAGTCTACAATCAGACTTACTGGATTTACTTCTACTATACAGAGTGATCGTCTACTATCGAAGGGAAAAAATAATTGATAGAAAATCTAAGTAGCATCGATCGGTTATGATAGCAGGCAACCGTAATGCGGTTAGGTTGCCATTCAAATGCTAAATACACACGTAGAGCACGGTGTGCCGTTAACCTCTGCGTCACGTATAAAACGCCACGAAGTCATAACGGTTACGGGGAGACCTTTTCCACCTTGCTAGAAGTGGAATGAATTCCGCTCCGAAGAGCCACGAAGGGTTTTTAACGCAGCCGCTCTTTTTTATCTCGAGAAAACAGGAACCGCCTATCTTGTTCTGCCAGCTGCTTTCGTCATTGGCTCGGAAAATCGATTTGACGGCTCGCAGGGTTAACAATTTTAATAAGCAAATTCTGCTCCACTGACGGCTGATAATTATTCAACGAAAAAACGAGAATTTCGATTTAAAACTTATGGAGGATATTGAAGTTATTTCAATCCTACTTTTGCTTTTCTTTTATTTTGTGAATAGTTCGTTAAGTCTGATATTGCTCTTTGTAAATTTTTCTTGATTTTTATTTGACTGACGATGGAGGCTTATTGACACATTGGCACTGTTTATAGAATATATTTTCTGCAAATTTAATGTGGATTGAAGCATTAATTGTATTAATTTAAATACATAATTATTTCCCTAATTTAAATATATAAATATTCAACATACACATATGTTCATATTATATCTGACAATATTATACTTAAAAAATAAGCAAATACATGTATTATTAATTTTTATTAATTAGTTCAATATAACTAATAACACCTACGAATTTGCCTGAAATTTGCTCAACAGAATCAATAATTAACGAATGAAGGTATACACGCAATAAAATATGACCGTGAGAATGCTAGGTTATGGTACCGTCAATCGATTACTCGAAAGTTTCTTTCTAACTATACCGCATTTTACCTGCCTGCACATAATCGTAATTCGATTATTTATGAATGTGCACTAGCTGTCTCGTTTTTGACACATCGTGGCATCGAAATTTATACCGAGTCAACGTGATTCATGGAGGTCGATGCTTCGAAGCACGATGCATCGCAATAACAATGTGAACCGAATATTAATGCTAATCAAACGCCAATGCGTAACGTTAATTGCAATTATAATGCAAATCGCTATCAATTTTTAGTTGCTGATTAATATCGATGATCCTAATACATGAATAGCCAGAATGAAACACGGTATCATACACCAAAGTATTTTATTAACCACAAAGAGTGTTAAAATATATATTATATAAGAAAACACTTATTAATCATAAAAAGTATTAAAATATATACAGTATAATTAAATATCTATTGGTCACGAAAAGGATCGGGTTCAAAGAATTAACACAAAACTTTTACATCGTTCTTCACCACATTCTCTTCCCACGTTTAAACATTTGCCGCGATTGCAGCGCGCATGCGTAGTTCTCACGCGTAGTTAAACGCGCACGCGTGTAACGATGGTTGCATCGGGTCCTGCGGCATGCCAGACATTATTACCCCGAGGCTTACGGGAACAAAGCCATACAACTGGTTCGTCGGAATACCACAACTGGCTTGTACGCTGCACAGAACTTATAAAGACTGGTTCGAACAACGTAGCGCCACCGTGGCGGCTCGAAAAACGACCGAAACGAACGTTCAAGGCTCGTCCCGCGACCTCCACGACATCATTTTCAGCCCTTCTAATTGGACAGGAATTCGAGTCCCCTTTTTCTCCTTTCCTTTCTTCTGCTTTCATTCTTCGCGATTTTGTTCCACGCGCCACGAATATTGGCCTTTTAGGAATTCCGGGGCGCGGGAATTTGAGATCAGAAATTTGCAAATTTGTAGATTTGGAAAATTAGGAATTTGGGGGTTTTGGTATTTGCAGATTTTCTGAGTTGGCAATATGGGAAGTTGGGACTTGGGAATTTGGGATTTGGAGTTGTGGAAATTTGGGATTTGTAAATATGGAAATTTGGAATTTTAGAAATTTGGGTATTTGCAAATTTAGGAATGTGAGAATTTGGACTATTAGGAATTTGGAAAATTAGAAATTCAGAAGTGTAGGAATTTAGGGGTGTGAAGACTCGGGTCTTCCGAAATTTGGAAATATGGAAATTTGTATTTTCCAGAATTTAGGGGTGTGAGAATTTGAACTAATAAAAATTTGGAAATTGGAGAATTTGGACCTTCAGAAAATTACAAATTTGCAATGTTGAGAAATTAAGACTTTTTGTAATATGGAACTTCCAGCTCTTGCAAATTCGCAAATTTGCATGTCTTCCTAGATTCGTTAAGCGACTTCCATTACATCATTTTGATCTCGTCTAATTAGTCCGGAATTCGAGACCCTCCATTGTTTTCTTCTCCATTCTTTTCGATTCTGTTCCTCCGTACGCGACGAATATCGAATTTCTTTCGTGGATCTTGTGGGACACGATTCAGCTGCCGGTCACGAGGGTTTCTGGTTGGAGTAGGGTGTCTTAACATGGGGATGAAAAACTTGTTCTATGAATTTTAAAAATTCTATATTACAGTTGTCTACTATGAATAAATTGAATCAGTGTTACTCAATCAGTACATATTGGAATGTTGCAAAAATAATTGTGGTTCTTATTCATCAATACATCAAATAATCTCTGATTAATTTATCTCTAACCAGTGTTGAATTTCAATTATATGATCATCAAACGTATAGAGTAATTTATGATTAAATTAAATTGCAGTTGTTTTCGTTCTAGCAACCTATTGACCCAATTCTGAGGTCCTCAAGCTTTCATTATATTAAAATTCATGTACAAAGAAATGAAACTGTGTCACAGTAAAAGAGAAGTACGTATTGTTATTGAAATGATTCAACAAAATGGTAAGATGTTTTGATGTTCGAAGAAAGACGAATCTTCATCGGTGTTTCGAAATGGGTTGAATGTGGTTGGGTATCTACCCTGCTTTGATGTTCGATCATGGTCAAAGCATATTCCTGGTTGCTTGCCTTTGACATTCGACAATGGGATAAAGGACCTATGTAAAGGGATCAATAGGCGGACCCTACTGGTATGGAGATAGGTTCAATCTGTATCTTGCACATGTACACCGTAAAAGCGAAACATGTATGTGTGTTGTATTGAAACGTATATTCCTGAGCCTCTAGGCTCCTACATTATACACACACGTTCTAAAATCCTTATTTGTGTATTGTATCTTCAGATTTCAACTTCTTGGATTGGTATCTTCAGATCAGATATATTATCAGATTTCTGGATTTTAATATCAATAGATTTCTAGGTTGTTAGATTGTAGATCAGTAGATTCTTGGAGTAACTATATCTTCAGATTTCTGGATTATAATAGCACTGGATTCATAGGTTACTAGATGGTAGATCACTTCTGGGACCACCTATCTTCAGATTTCTAGGTGAGAGTTGTGGATTACTAGGGTTACTTGTAACCTTAGATCCCTAGATTCCTAGGATATCTACAGTTCCAGATTTCTATGTTCTCAGATCTCTAGATTTCTAGGACCACCTATGTCCTCACATCTCTAGATTACTAGATCACCTATATTCTCAAATCCCCAAATTAGTAGACCACCTATATCCTCTGATCTCCAGATTATTAGATCACCTATATCCTCAGATCTCTAGATTACTAGATCACCTATATCGTCAGATCTCTAAGTACTCAGATTCCTAATTTCCCCATATCTTCCAGATTCCTATTATCTCTAGATTAATACCTCAATATCCTGTGTCCACCACATCTCTATAACCCCCAAATCCCTACTCTTCAAATCTCAAATGTCCACTACCCTCAAATCTCTCATATCCTACTCTTTCCAAGATCTCCAGATTCCTAAACTCTCCACAAAATTCCCCAAAATGTACCTACAAAGATTTAACTGCAAATAAGACTTACCCCAAAACTCCCACAATTATGACAAAAGATGATCAGCCTACTCCAGGTCAACATCTTCCACCAAATCCAACTCCAACTAATCCAAATACTCTCTCCGACGAATGCTTCACCGAAACTTTCAAATTGTACAGAACTCTCTGTACAACGAAAATGTTCACGTTGCGAGGTGACGTTTCCTTCTGTTTAAACCGTTTCGTCGGTGATTTTCGAACGTCGAAAGTTCCTTAAACGCTTTTAAATACGACGTCGCCAGGCGTAGCCCGAAGCACGGGCCATTTACAATTCAAATTGTCGATACATTGAAATTTTGGAATCTAGTTGGAGGAACTTATATACGTGTATAGCTCCGGGCAGCGCCGCACAACGGCGTCGACGAGGCAATTCGTTCGCGAAACTACCTCTCCGCGGATATATCCGTTGTAGTCGGCTCGCCGCAGACAAATTCCATCCAGCAGCTCACCGCTGATATTTTTAACGGCGGTTTCGACGTAATTAACATTCAACGAAAATACCAGCCTCGAAAGAGACCGAGAGAATCGCGGAACATCCCGGCGTTGGATTACGGATCCCGGGGAACGCATTCAATTTTCAATCCTCGACTTTCGACAATACGAATTTCACGCGTTGTGTTGCAGCACCAGTTTATATGAATTATCAAGTGATTCTCTGCTTCTCTGCAAATGTTTCACTATTTATACGCTGATGTCGAATCGATTAATTATGTTCAGGGGTGGTTTTTGATGGACCTTATATTTTGAACATTAAATTGGTTTGTGTTATCGAGTTATTTGTGACTGACCACAGAGTCGAGACGTGACCAATCCAAACCGCAATTGCACCATGATTGAATTTTCACACCGATATTAATAATAATTTGTGCAATTATCGCTAAATTCAAGATATAATATTTCAACTTATTTGATATATCTTAGTATTGCAGAAATAATTAGTTACCTCCGACCTGCTGTAAAAATCACAAGTCAAAGGGAACATCAGTAAATACAGAAATGAGAATTCCACTCAAGATTTTTAATTTTGAAATAACATAATATTGACATAACTTCTCTTCTCTATTTATCAAAATATATAATATCAAGAAGATATTTTATTCTACCAGACTAATAATAAATTAACCACATGACATTTTTCACTGTGCCAATGTTCAATTTTGAGTAAAAAATTCATTTAACCTGCTTATTGAACCAATCGCAAATAATCAAGTCAGAGAATAAATAAAATAAATAATGTTTCGTAATTTGATTGCAATTAAACGCGTGTAAATGAGAATGCGTTCGCGAAGGCATCGCGACTGCATTTCCGGTGATACGCGTCGAAAATCGCGTTAGACATGCATACATAAACATGAATGAAGAGAAGGACGGAACTAAGCTGCGAAACTAATAATTAAATTCCTCTGGCCGGCTGGACGAAGCGGGTTGGCGCGAGTCGACGAATTTTCGCCGCGGCGTTGCCAGAACTTCATGACTTTCCAACGAGGGGATGCCTTCGATCCTTCCTGTAATTTCCGCGCCACCGGATTGAAATTTATGCAGCATCGAGAAAAAGGATTAAGCTCTTGTTTCCATTTTTTTTTCTCCTCCTTTCCTTTTTGAGTTTCCGCGTTGCAACCCGCCGTCTCTGAGAAACTTGCCTCGTTTCAGGAGGGTGGAAAGTTCGATAATAAAATTTATTATAAAGACGTGTTCAAATTTAACACTTCACTTTTTTTTAAGCAACGAGATTTCCAATTTTTATAATTTATTTAATACTCCCGTTCGAAATTTCTGCAAAACACGTCGACATTGATTATAATAATTTTTAATATTGTTTGTTAAGTGTTCAACACAACCTTCATTATATTGGATTATAAAAATAGTGAGCTCTGTATCGAAACCCTTTCATAAAGATGTCAAAACTACCCCCCTTCTGTTTCGACAAATCCATTTGGCCGCATTTTGGAAATACAAATTTACCAAATAAATTTGGTGTTCCGAAACGGCATTTCAGTTTAGGGTGTCAATCATTGTATAATTCCCGCAGCTAACAAGTGCACACAGGTGTTCGTTATGCAATCAAGAAACGATAATGCGGTAGTCGGCGCGTATTTACAAAGGGTGACACGTAACACACTCGCGAGTCACCATGTAAAGCTTACACGGTAATTTCAACCCCTACAAACGATCACCTTTATTTCTGATCAGTTACGTGATCCGACATGCAAGTCTGAATGTCTCTTTCCCCGAGCATTGCAAGCCACGAACAAACACTGACCGCAAATTAATTGGTAATTTCGAAGCCCGTCGTTCTAATTACTCGCCAGCCGTTTATGACCTCGCTAATAATACAGACATTCGATAATTGTTCGACGATGAATCATTGTGTCAATCGAAATCATTTCGTTTCCGACGCGTAGAATAGTTGTTCGTTTTGTAGCCGACGACGACAAACACTTTCTGTCTCCGCGTTAATTAATTACCAACAATTATTAATCTGATATGTGCTCGTATAACGGACGTTCGCGGGATATATGATACACGTGCTAATTAATTGTCGATGTTTTTAATTAACTGCGAATTTTTTCTTCGTATCTAATGAACTTTGCGATACTTTCATTTTGAAAATTAATTACTGTCGATGTGACACTGTTACATGGTTGTAATAATAACAAAAAATATACCATATATTATTCGTATAATATAATAGTACAATTAACATGTACAAGACATATGTATATACATAGATAATTATTATGATATACTATTTTGAACTTTTAAAGCGGAAAACGTAGAACGTGTACAAAATTGTAGAAATTCGAACGGTAATTCTACCATCGAAATGTAGAACGGGAACGTATCGAGCGACATTTCGTATTCGTTTCACGCGTTCAATTTTCACGAACATTTCCGTGGAGCAGTTTCGATTCGCCGACTGTTTCTCACGGTCCGGGCGACAAGGAACGCTTTTAAAAACGGCTCCATCACGATCGCAGCTTTTCTTTGTGTATCAATCTGCCACCGAGAGCCCGACTGAAAGTCCCCTCAATGACCGCCCGACGAATTTATCTCGTGCCTGTTCCCTGTCAATTAATAAAGTCCCCCGCGTATCCGACGTCCGGCTATTCGGCAATCTACCCTTCCGTTTCGCGCCACCGAAAATTATATTAACGCTTTGACGGATGGTGCCATTCGCATCGACGCATGTGCCCATTTACATCCGTAATTTTTTATGCCATTTGTCCGGCGTAATTACCGATTTCAACGTTATTAATCTTCAAACGATTCAATTTCTCTGCTCGAATTCTCTGGCTTAATCTGCTTGGATTGTCTGGTTTAATCGGGTTGATCGGAACGTTGCATAAAGCTGCTGTTATCGATTATCGATAAGTGCGGTGATTTATTGGTATTCGACGATACGTCGATTAGTTATATTTTGTTAAGACGCTGTTGACGATAAGTGAGCTTTTCATGAATATTTTTATTTAAACTTCAAACTTAAACTAACTTGACAATTTGTAATTTATTTGAATGTAATTTATTTGAAAGAGAAATGATTAGGTTAAGTTAGCTTAGGTTTCTTCATTCAAGTGCATGTATTTTTATTTAAATTTCAAATATAATTCTGAACAAGAATAATAACATTCAAATGATAAAATTACGCATTGTACTCCACGTCGATCTTAATAAACTTCTAACATCATCGTTATAAATAATGTTGATAACATCATCAATAGCGTCCAACACAGAGCAGTGTTTTCTCAATTTTCCCAACGAAAGACCCACACCAATCACCAAAATGAAAGGTTGATTAAATACGCGAGGAAAATTCGTGAGATCTCGGTATCTCCTTTTTCCGATTCAATTACGAGCAATTAGCTTAATGGAAGGCGACGAATCGTTAAAGATCGGCGGGTACTCGAGCAGGAAGAGCAAACTGAACTATGATTACCAGCCTCGACAGTGTAAACCTGTACGTTTGCTTTCTCGCTGAGGAAGGGAAACGCGTAAACAGTTAAACTGGATCTTCCACTAATGGCCGTGGCGCCTAATTACAAAGAGGAAGCGAAGTGTCGTTTAGAAACGTTGCCGGGGACCGCCAAGATGTCATTTGCTACCTCCAACTTCCGATTACCAGAATCGCTTCCAGTCGAGATTCCAGTTTCACGAGTTTCGGCGTGTTTACTGTTTTTCTCAAATTCGAGGCAAAGTATCTTTCAATCTTGCATTACCTTATTCCTATTCTCTGTTAACGTTGTACTTGTGACCACCTGAAATGGTCACTTCGTTATACACTGTGTAATTGTCAAACAAATTTATCAATAATTTTGAACGAGTGAAGCCTGTCGAATAAAGCAGTCAGAAAATCCAAACAAGTCAAGTGTTAAAAATTATTTCCAGAAATTTAAATCTCTTTGTTACCTGTCAGTTCGATAAAATCACAAGATTTCGAAGAAGCAAACAAGATAAAAGAAAGAATGTCTACAATTTTCTAGGACCAGAGAACTGAAAATTATATAAAGCTACAGTACCACAAAAGCTCTACATTAAGAATGAGAAAAGTAAATAGAGAAGTAAAGGGCGAAGGTTATCGGAAGAAACGAGCTATGAAAAGAATATGTTTTCCGGATTTCTAAGGTTGTGTCCATTGAAACTGACCCTCCGAAAGTGGCCACTTCCTTTCTACCACAAATCGTTGTTTAATCGGCGGGATACAGAAACGGCTACGTAAACTCGCACCACTTGTATTCGCGGATTGAAAACACTCGAAGCATCCGAAGCGTCGAATTTGCTCGTAAACTAGAACAAATTTCCAGCCGGGGGATATCAGGCAAATTCTTTGGAAGCCGGGACCCACTGCGTTTCGTTATGTCGCGCGGAAAATTTCGTTTCGATCAATCGATTGATACTGTCACGAACGCGATGGGAATTACTTCCGCATCGTCGTACGGAATTATGAGTAACGTTAGTTCCGGTGCAGTGGTTCGTAACGATGATCATTTATTTGTCCGCTCGTGGCTAGTGGAAGCATTTAACGCGTAAAATGTCCACGATAAAATTCTAATCGAATTGGGATTGTCATTTCGAACCGAATATGTAATATAATATGCAATTCATGTAGGGACTGTGTATGTGAACGGGTTATTTTAGGTGAAATGCTCAGAGGTTTGTTTGTTATACAGTGGGCGTTAGTGGTATGACGTGTGGCGATATAACGCGTGAAATATACGACACGTGGCATAAAGCGTAAGAGATACGGCGCATTGCGATATAACGTGTAAGCGATACGGCACGTGCCGTCTGAGTGATATGGAAATTCGATGCGTGGTGATATAATTGGGGGTGATATAATGCGAGAGTGATACGGCGCGTGATAATATAAAGCGTGAGCGACACGATGCGCGACTATTCAACGTGTGGCAATATGACATGTGAGTGATACGGTGCGTGGCAATATAACGAATGAGTGGTACGATATGTAGCGATACGAGTGGATAATACAGCAAGTGAAAGTTTGGTGCATAGTTATATAGCGTGTGAGTTATACGGTGAGCGGCGATATAACGCGTGAGTGATACGATGTGTGATAATGTAACTCGTGAGTGACCCAGCGCGTGGCGATATAACGCGAGAGTTGAGCGTATGGCAATATAACGTGAGTGACCAACAGGTAGCGATATAACGCGTGATGCAGCACTTAACGATTCGATACGTGGCAATATAACACATATGCAATATAACGCGTGGTAATATAATGCGTGGCGATATAGCGCGAGGTGGAGCCATCCGAGATACAAGCATGGTGATATAACGGGATACCACACTTGATACTAATGTCTACCTTTGAAAGTATGTGAAGGCTGTCATGGATGTCTGAATATTACAGAAGACATTCCGAAGTTTCGTATTTCAAAATAATGATTGAATTACGTGAACAAACATGAAGCTTATCGTGTCACAAATTGAGTCCTTGCTTTATGATTTCCTTAGCAATCGGATACGTCTGTTGTAGCTAATTATTTGCTACTATAATGTCAAAACAAATAATGAAAATTACATTGTGCTGATAAGAAGCCTTTATTATGTAAATTGTGATTATTATGTTGTTTTACGAACGCAACTCGATATTATAAAATGTGGGGGTAATAAAAGGAAGCGCCTATATTTTCCGCAATAATTTCAGAAGAGTATACATCGTAAACAAATCGCAGCTATATTTCTGCTTTAATTAAAAATCAGTAATGACCCTAAATCAACTTCATGAAATAATGATATTTGCAAGTATTATTTTGTTAAATATTTTCAGTGCTTCTACAAGACTTACCCAAGTCAGTTCGTAATCTCGAGTGTTGTATAATCGATCGACACTTACCTGCAACAGATAAAAAAGGACAAAATTAGAATAATTAAAATTACTACCATTAATATAACGTACGTTTAAATCTCTTTATACTTTGCACCGTGTATATCGAAAATTTATATTATCACAACGCAAAGACCATCAACAATGATATAATTTTCAAAGAATAATCAGATCGAAAACTTGCACGGGTCCGTTCGGACTTGTTACCCGAAACAAAATGAAACGAAAATAGTCAAAAGGCGTGCACGAATTAAACGTAAATATTCGTTCACGTGAAACCCGACGTGTTTGAAAGAGGATCGAAGCTCAACGAGGCCGAAACACGATACACGAACGAATATTTATTAAAATCAACCATTTTAATTTGGAATAATAATTCTCTTATCGCGAAAATCAACCACGGAATCAAATTCGATCCGGATAATGAACAATTTACAATCGAACACGTTCGATCAGTTTCGAGGAAGAGTCGAAAAGAGCGAACAACCTTGTACAATAGATATCAGAATCGTTAAATTTTATTCGCTTTGATTGACACGCGTTTGGAAAAGCCATGCTCGCGTTGTCCCAGCTGGCGGTGATCGCCGATGGGTAAATAATCGAGCAAACGACGAAATCGTGTACGCGTTCGCGTTGTCGAGTGACCAACCAGCGTGCAATTTCGCGTACCATATTAATTTCGATAAATGGATATTCTGTCTCGAAAAATATCACGGCACCGTGCAGGTGTTGCACCTCTGCGCGCGATCCACCCAGAACCGTATCGATTTTCGACCAGGCCATAATTGAAATACCTAGGAATTTAATCTTTCCCTCCTCAATCATCTTTTTTTCCTCTTACTTCCCCAATTTTTATATAAAAATAGATGATATATTAAATTCAGATATATACGATGATATTGGGTGTGAAAATGTTTATGTGTGCCATATGTGTATGTATAAATGTATGTGCATATGTGTATACCGTATATTGCCTATTTTACCTTACACATATGTATCTCTCCTAACAAACCAAAAAGTTTCAAACCTAATTAAAAAGCTCCTCACACGTAGCTTCGATACCATTGAATTTTGAAAAAAGCTGACAAAAAAGTGTTGGAAATGTGTTAGTTTAAGAGCACGAATCCGAAAAATCCAGCACGTAGCAGTTTTATTTCATCGTCACTTTCAATTGCATAATGACAAAGAGGACAGAGGGAACGACATCGAAAAGGGAGTTCGATTCAATAACATTCATTGATTTTGTGGAATAAAAACCGATTCGAGGAAACCTGTGAAGCTTACTTGATACTTGCTCCCTCATACGAGTTGCTTTTGGTCCGTGTGTGACGTGAAAGGGTTTTTCAAAATATTCAGAAGCACCGACGAGGAAATACGAGGAACGTGATTTCGATTCATTCGGCGAAAACCAGCTAATGGACTTTTTGATGGAGGTTCTTATTCATTGAAGGCTAATTAATATATCGTCGGTAATTAATAACTTATCTGCTACTTTTGACGTGCGAGTCCGATGCGATGAGAAGATAATTATGATATGCTTTACTATTTATTAACATTTCGGTGATGAATAATTTCAGCGAAATATTTACATTGCAAGCTGTAAAGCTTATTTTACATCTTTAATATCATATGAACTTTTCATATTAAACGAACATACTTTAAACACGGTAAAATTGAACCACACTGAATTCTTCCACAACCTTTTCAATTCTTCAAAAGAATAAATTCAAAAGAACATAATAAACTACGTCCAATTTGCAAAAGAACATTTTGTAAATTAAAAATAAATAATCAACGACACGTCTCAATAATCCAATCAGTAACGAGCAAATTCAAGTCGGACGTAATTTCAATTTGATGTCACAGAGTTGACGTATTTTTTCCCTGTCGAATCGAGGTCGCAATTAATATCGAATGGGTCGCAGTTAAATCGTAGCACCGGTGCAAATTAATATTAATTTTATTCATTTCATTGCTAATTCGGTCCCCATGTGAATACCATGTAATATTCGTGTCACGGAGTTTCGTTGCATCTGCCCAGCTTGGAACCGAAGAGTGCAGCTCTTTTTTTTCTCGTTCCCGTAGGTCTTGTTTATTTATGACTTGCATGCGAAATGAATGGAACCCTCGATGCAAATATATTTGTGCTCGCGCTCGACAATTCCGCGTTTACACCGGTTAAATCATTTCGCTTTGTTCGTCGATTTATTCTCTTCATAGATAGTTCGAGCTGGAAACACGTTATTTTTAATAATAATTTTATTTGTTTTTGTCAAATTTTCAGATTTTCAAATTGTCAAATTCTGAAACTTCAAAATTTCCACTTGTAGGAGTTTCCAAATGAATTCTGGAAGTATCACATTTCTAGATCACCAAAAACCTGAATTTTCAAATTCCCAAATTGTCAAATCCCCAAAATTGTCAAATCTCCAGTTTGTCGAAACCCCAATTCCTCAAATCTCCAAATTTTCAAAACCCCAAATTCTCAAAACCCCAAATCCCTAAATTCCCAAATTTCCAAACTCTCAAAACTATAAAATTCTCGATTTCTCCAATTTCTAATTTTCTCCCTCGAAAAGTTTACATTCAGCAAATAAGTTTCCTTTCGAGACTGCATCCGAGGAGGCAGACTCGGTGCTTGATAAATAATTAAATTAAACACATATCGTACGAAGGAGCAATTACACCGGAATTGATCCGTAGTTGGAGTAGTTCGTGTTTTAATTGTTTGACCTAATTCGATGGGAAAGCACTTTCTTCGTGTTTTCAAGTATGCTCGCTAATTTGATTCACTTTCGCGCCTGTTCCAGTTGTTTCAGAATTGATTTCACGTCGCGGAAACTTTTCAAACGATTCAGACGCGTTTCACTGTCAAAAACTTAATTGTTCAGCACGTCCGTTCTCGCAAACAACTGAAAAATATTTCACAAATAGACTTAGCAAAAACTCATCACGATTGCGAGATATATCATAATTGCATAAACAGTTCAATCATAAGCAAAAGTTATAGCTACTCGTAGGTTGACATCTGTTGATTGTAAATGTTTGTGCAATTATGATAAATCGAAGTCTGTTATGTAAACATGAACCACATAGTCTACAATGTAAATCATATTATCTACAGACTGTACATCTCATAGATCACACTATTTAATCACATTTTGCTTCAAGAGATGACTTCGTTAGATAAATGCATGAACATCCACAGCGTACCAACAATGTTAATACAAAATATTTGATCAAAATCCTCACAGATTGTTGTCCAAACAGCCAGCAAAAAGAAACGCAATTAAAATGAGATAATCCAATGTTAAAAGGCGTATTTAATTATAATCTACGATTCGTATTACTCGTTTCCTTACGACCTCGCTTTGGAACACCGCGATTAGGGGTTGGAATCGTGTTTCTAATTAAAACAATTATGAAGGTCCGATTACCGGGTGTTCGAAGCTACGACTGTCCAACACTAGTAAAAGAAGGATAATTAGCTTTGGTCCAGGGAAATTCAATTATAATCGTCCTCGCCTTGCTGCGAGTCGTTGAATCAAACGAGAGGATTACGCGAATCGATTGAAACTGAAGGTACATTTTCACACCCAAGTGATTCGTTCATCGATTATTTTCTTGAATGTATCTGTACACTTCGTACTTAATTTCAGGTATGAAAAGGGTTTTACCGTTAACGAGAGTTATACTTGTGGATATTTATGCAAATATGGAAGCTTGGTAATTTACAAATTTCAGAATTTCTAAACTTGAAGAATTTGCAAGTTTGAACCAAATTTTAAACATACGAAAATTTGATGAATCTCCAAACTTAAAAGAATGTAAAATTTGAAGAATATCCAAATTCTGAAGATGCGATACCTAAGAATTCGTAATCCCGACCATAAGTTCGCAAGCATGGGAATTCGAACACGTTAAAGATACATATGTGTTGGGATCCGGCGGGAGCTTACGTTTCATCCGAGTGTACATAAAACCGCAGAACTCGGTAGCCCGGGGAAAAACACGTGGCTGGAAAGAATCCCGGTTTATTTTCATAAGAGTGGAGGGTAACTGCAGGAACCCTTGCAGCATCGTGAACGTCCAGCGGAGCAAACGGTGGAGAGAAGTCGCAGGGGAAGGTAAACAGGCTGAAGCTGCGCGAATAGAAACCATCTCTCGACGAAACGCGGTCTGTTTTCGCCGCTCGTGCAAATATTCGAGCGTGAGCGAGCAGGGAATGAAAACGCCGATGAAAGCGATGTCAAAATGTCACTGCCTCATAAGCCCTGCCTTCTTTCCCGACGAAACTCACCCAAATGTTCGTAATACGAATGAAACGTGCGAAGAAATCGCTTTTAGCGACTGCACGCTGATTCGTCAACGCGACCAACGTTCTTCTTTATTTTTTTCAAAATTTTTTGTAAGGTAGCGCAGTGGTGGATAATCGCAGGGGTATGTATGGAAGTTTCTTCGCAGGTGCTGGTAGATTTTTCAATTGGGAAATTGGAAGTTTGGACATTTTTAGGGTTTTGAAAATGTAGGTGTTTGGTAATGTGAGAAATATGAATCTTTATAAATCTGAGAATTTTATGATTTGGGTATGCTGGGTATCTGAAAATTGGGGAATTGGAGGACCTGAGAAATATGGAAATTTGTGAAATATAGAATTCAGAAATTTCAAGATCCCCAAAACAAAAGTGACCTGAAGCCTAAAAAGTACCATTAGCTATTCGACGTAGCTGACTAGTAACTCGTTTAAAATTGTAGCAGCATCGAAGCCATAAAAAAGATACGACACAACAGCAAGTTGCAAATAAATACGCAATTTCGACAGGACCGACGTTATTTCCCGAACAAATTAATTTCATCTTAATGAAGCAATTCAACGTGTCGTGGAACGTTGAAAAGCATCGATCGAGCTAGCTGCGTTCCCATAGCGAAAGTGCGCGCAGGATTTTTAATTACATCCACGCTGCGTGTGTGCCCGTTCGTTGGTGTTAAATAAAACCTGCTGCATTTCGGATGCCCAATTTCGCCGACGCGTTGTTTGCTGCGAGCTGTTTGCAGACAGAGCTCGTTTGCGCGTGTTTCGCTTGATAACTCTGATAGTCGCTTGAAAAATTTTCAAAGCATTCAACGATCAAGCTTGTTTTCATAATTAGTATGAATTCTCCTTAAAATCATACATAATTTCATCTTGAATCATTGTAGACGCTAAAACATTTATTTCCTTACATTTGTTTTTTCATTGATTGCAAGTTCGTTCAGAAACATAATTAAAACAGTTAGTAAACTGTACGATAGTTATACAAAAATGTATATAGGAGTTACATAATTAAACATATTAATTCGAAGAACTGCATTGCTAAATGTCAAGACTGAATTGTGAAATTCTTTCAATTAATTCTTCGCTCGAACCTTCTTTTAATGTCATAAAGTTTCGTAACATTTAAACAAAATTTCGTCAGTGTCAATATGGCGACACTCGTCAAATGTTGCTACACCTGCACCACTGATACGACAATCACATTTTATTCCATATTAAATTGCATTATGTATTAACAATTTTAAATACCATTAGGTAGTTGTAATTTAAAACAGCATTGTACACTAACAATTGTAAACAGCATCGTACCCTAACAATTTTAAATAACATTAAAATTTAACAACTATCCGTTATTTATTTCGATGACTTAGCTCCAACTGAAGTATAAGTGATCGTTGAACATCCATGAACGTAGGGTTAAAAGAGGACCTCGAGTGACGTAACAGCGTTAACGCAGAGACGATAAAGATGAGGATCGTTTCATTAACGAAGGCATCTGTTGCACAGGATTGCAGGTTGTGGATCGAGCGGAAACCGATACCGCAAGAACGAGATCGCAGCTGGCGCGTTACAAGGTAGATCGAGGACGACACTTTCCCGAGGACAGTTGTAATTTCCCGAAGGCCGTGACTTGGCCCGATCGCAGCCTCGCGATCATACACCAGCACGCTTCTTCCACCAGAGCAAATATCAGAGCGTAGTTTCGTGCTGTTTGCACGGTTTCCGCTTCGTTACCGTAGCTCCAGATTGTGCTCGGCATTATTCAGAATATAGACATTAAGCTCATGATGGAATATCCGAGGAACGTCCTTGCTGGCCGCATGAATTTTCCAACTGGTTCACGATACTCGACGAACCGTCCTTGTTCTCTTTCATTATCGACACTCCTGTTCTTCGTATTCCGAAGGCATCATGCTTCGCGGAGTTTATCGAACGTTTTATAAAATCGGAACTTAACTTTGTTCATTCGTTATAAGATTAAATAGTTATGTCTGACGCATTTGCCGAACAAGTAGTGTCGTTCCAAAAGATCAAACATGTCCGAAACTATCGAAAACGATACCTAACACGATTACTATTGATTCCATGACGACTGACGTCAATTGCGATCAAGTATTACTGTAAATGTTCCAGAGCCTTTGACGTGCTACCAGTTCTACATATCAAAAATAATAAAAAAATGATACTAATTTCAATTCTATAAAATCTACGTTGCTTCTGATGTATTCATTTCTACAAAACTAGGTGTTCATCAGCTCACGTCATAGAGTAACCGGAGTAATTTCGCGGCCGTACGTTACTGCCCCCTGTCGACGTTCTCCGCAACGATGTCGTAGCACCGACGGCAAAAACGGAACTCCAGGTGAAAAATGCCCGTCCAAATTATTTCCCGATCGCGTTTAACGAGTAGTTCTCGCGCGTAAATTTGCGCGTTCCAACAGTCAAACATTTCCGGCCGAGATAGAAGCAGGTCGTTGTTCCGGTAACGACCTTGCTGCCGGAGCAATTTCTGTCGCATCCTCGTCGGAATGCCGATCCTCGCTCGGTCGCTGCTTTCCGATGCATCTTCGTCGACCCGCGATTCGATGAGCTACACGGGAACCGGCTCGCGTTATTACCGTTAACGACGAACGAAAACAACGGAGCTCGTAAACGAGCGCGTATGCGGCGAGTTTCCATCGCGTCGTGTCGTTAACCACGCTCCGTAAAACGGACCCCGTGAGTCCTCGTTAATGCCGAATACTTCTGGTTGTTAGTTTCAATAGCGGCGTACGATCTTGACGTTCCGACAACAGGCGAAGCTGCCTCCCGCAGGAAAAATGTGGCGACAAAAAGATCTTGCTTTGGATGATCTTTAGGTACTTTTTTTGGGGGAAAACAAAAAAGATTGGGATTTGGGAAAATGTGGAAATGATAGAATCTGATGATTCAAAAATCAGGAGTTTAGGAATCTATAAATTGAAGCATCTGGAGATATACAAATTTTAGCAACATAAAGGTTGAGGAGTCTGGAGATTTAGAAACATAAGATTTTGAGAACCTGGAAATGTGGTAATATACGAATTTATCTGTAAAGTCTAACATTTACTTGAAAAATGTTGAAATATAATTTGAAATTTTGCTAGACAGTTAAAATAAATTTTTCAATAGAAAAGTTAAATTTCCAGATACTGAGCAATAAAATTTAAAAGTCCATAAATTTTGAATGTTAAAATTGTAGAACATCGAAGCCACGTTACTTCATTCAAACAAACATTGTTAATGAAATAAAGCATAACAGCACTTTTTCGACGATACCGCGACCCGCTAAATTTCGACACGTATAATATTGATTTTACGAAATCAGTTATTTGATATTTGTTTTGTGTCGAGCGATACGTTGATTGTTACGGGTGTTACCAATCACCGACGCAACAGATTTAACGCAATTTATCATATTTATCGTTAACTCGCGCAGTAATTTATAACTGCTAAATACGGAAATCAGATATCGAGCGTTTCATACGAGTGATGAAAGAAATTAATTGTACCAACCGATTACGTAACCATAAACGGCAATATTAATCCAATAAAATGGCCGATAAATAATGACTCTGTCCGCAAACCATTCAGATACATCGCCGTACAATTTCCAGCTTTCTCTTATACCGAAACTAATTACATCGCGCCTTTATCGTGTTAAGTATAAGTTGCATATCGAACTTTTACGGCTTGTAAAAAACCTTGGGATCGAGCCGTCGTGATTTAACGAGCGGTTCAAACAGAAAAGGAACTTGTACAACCGGGAGATTTCTATGACCCAGTTCGGGGAAGTTTACAATCGTTATCATCGCATCTTCACCGAGGAGCAAGTTTTTGCGAACTTTCAGCCACGAGAAAAATCTTCTCGGCGAAGGTCACGGTCGAAAGCAAATAAATTTCTGGAGGAAAACATGCATATTGGGTTGACACGATTTCAGTCGACAATAAGAATCTTGAAGGTTCCAATTATTTACATTCTCGAATATGGAAATTATAGAATCTGACGGAGAAATTTATAAATTGAAATGGAATTATCCAATTAGAAGTAAGTTAGACCATTTGGAAAGTGAATTAGAAATATAGAACGTTCAGCTACTTAAACTTTCAAATTTCCAAATGTAGAAATTTATACCTAACATATGACCACACGTGGTAATATATCTTACTTTAAAACTGACTATCCTTGATGCAGAAAAGAACGCTAATTTCCATCGAAGACTTTTCCCACGGGTTATTTGTTCCCCTCCGAAGTTAGAACAATTGAAAAGTAATGAATTCCAAGTAGCTCGATCGATCGTGATCGACGTGGACCTGCGACCGAACTTTCGTTCAAGTTTGCCCCTGTTCCTCTCGCAAAGCACTCTCCAAGTTAAGCAACGACTCGAAAGATCTCCGCGGGCAAACTTTGCATCCTGAAATTTCAATCGTCGGGAAAATGCAGGCGACTTATGTAAATTTGCGCTGTGTCCGCGGTAGAGAGTGTTTGCCGTCGGTTCATGCGACAGACGTTCGTTTCCTTCTTACGTTGGAGAACGCACTCGACACGAACACGCATCGGAAGAAAGTGCATCGATATTAGGCGGAGAGAGTGTGCTACTCGCCCGTCGATAACGCGAATGCGCGTCCAACGAGGAATCTTCCCACGACATAAAATATGCAGGCGAACCCGCGTACAGGAAGCTCATACATTTTAAAGCGAGCGAACAAGTAGCCGCTCTGCAGAAAAACGCGAAACCGCTCAACCACGGAGCGAAAGGGAAACCTACTTTTACGTTCATTCAAGATGAGTATTCAAATCGGAAATAATATTGTGTAGGAAGATTTTGTTTATGAGCTTTTGTCGGAGTGTCACATTTTATTCAGATGAATAGTTGCACATGTTAGCTGATGCTTCACTATTTATGTATTCATTCTTAATTATATTGTGTCTGACCACAAACGTCACTTTTCACTGTGACTGTCATATGTGACTGCTGTTGTAATTCTGTTAAATTATTTATTTATAAGAAAAACAGATAAGAAGAACATTCAATTGGCTCTCAGTATTGAGACATTGATATACACTATCAGATTAAAACATGAAATAAAAAGACCAAGCACCCTCGTGCTTAATAACATGTATTATAATGTGTCTGACCACAAACGTCACATTTCACTGTGGATGTCACATGTGACTGGCGTTACAATTCAGTTCAAACATGCTACCTTTTAACATGAAATTAAAAGACCAAGTACAGACATTTTTAATTATAACCCGTACATTGTCTGACCACATACGTCACATTTCCCTGTGACTCATATGTGATCGTCGATCCCGTTGCCATAGTGGCCTTGTAATTAATTTAATTATACGAATAGCAGACAAAACCTTTGTATACCAACAGAAAAGATGAAACCGAAAGATAAACTGAAATTCCAACCTTGTTAATTTCCATAACAACCGTGTCAAAAGTGAACGGTTAAACGGTGCACGAATCAGAGAAAAGTTAATAAAACGTCCGGTTAAAGTGCCGGGACAATTGAACGTGGCAACGAACAAAGTTATCGCGAGGATGAAATCAGTGTCAGCGTAATCGCGACGTTAATACCCTGACCACGAAGAGATAGGGTAGTTGGCGAGGATCCTGGTCTTCGGCGTCGCGTGCTTTTCACGGAAAACGTCCTCGGCCTTGTGCCGGTGCTTTCGACCTCTGCGGTCACTATTATCGGACAAACTATCGCGATATTTCGCAAGCCCCCGGGCAAGCTGCAGCTGCGCCCGCAGAGATTGCGGGCCAGTTTCGCGGACACAAAGGCGAATTCACAAGAACGAGCATCGACCGTCCGATTCATTCCCCACGGGACCAGACGTCCCTTCGACGTCGAAACGTCGTTTCAACTGTTATCGCACGACGAACCAACTGTCGCTCTCCTTTGCCCAAATCTCCCCGTCGAACGTATTACTTTTATTTTTCATACCGTCTCTGCACGAACAAATTTTATGCCTTTTGCGGAGGTATTTTATTTGGGTTTGCTTGAATGGGCGGTGGACATTTTGATAGGAGATGGAAATAAAAATATTCAAATCAATGGCTTATATACAAATTATACTATTAGTGGATAAGTCATATGGTGATTTGAACGTTGATAGATGAGGTAGTGATGGGTATAAGAGTGGGTGTAGTAGAAAAATTTAAGAATTCTTTTCCTAATTCTATAAAACTTGAAATTTGCAAAATGTAAAAACTTGTGAATCCTGCAAATATAAACAAATAATAAATTTGTTGTTATGAACTTATCTCGATTATAGAAGTGACAAACATTTTCCTATCAAAGAGGAAGATCTTTCTATTGGCTCGAGAAAAACGTTTCTAGGAAGCCATGTCACGAAGTGGCCATTACCTTTCAATATTTCTCATCATCGAGCCCTCTCGGCGGTCGTACAGAGAGGAGATATAAGAAAACGCGATAGTGAAAGATGTTCAGACACGACGGAGACGTGGTTAATGGTTTCCGTAGTCTCACAAGATGGAGCAACTTTTCTCGTGTCGAAGAATCAGGACTTTCTTATCTGTAACTGCTCGCTTTTCCATCACGAACAAAAGAGAACTTTCAACATTTATATCGTTATGAACTATTAACTTCAAAGTCCATTAGAATATTACTCAAGAATATGACTCAAAATTACGATCGTATACGTCTTTTGCAGTTAGAGGGTTATACGATCATTTTTATTAAGAGATTTTACATTCATTTACTGAGACTTGCTGTTTTTTGTGAAAAATAGCTCGATGCGAATGTGTTGACATTATCTAACTAACTTGTTCGCTAATCTACACGAGTTAGTTGCTGAGTTAGTTTATTCAGAGTTGACTATTTGGTTGGATTTGTTTCTCTGCTGAAGCGTTCCTAACATTTTTTACATTTCCGTACAGGCAAATAATTTCAAAGCTAAATGTGGTGGTCCAAAACACAGTTAGCTTTTGAATTACAGGAAGAGGGGCTGAGCTAACTTTTAGTCTCTTCAGGTAGGTTCGAGGCTTTTTTGATTTTTCCCGTCATAATAGCCAAAGAAAATTTCGCATCGAAATAAACGGCGATTGTAGAAACGGTTCGAAGCGTCATTTTTCCATCTGTGAAAGGGAAACGTTGCACGCGATGCTATGCACCGGAGGAAGATGCAGAAAACGTGAAGCTACGAGTACACAGTACACGATCGGGCAATGTTGGAAGGCTGCCAATAATGTAAATCATGATGTCGAACGTGCGTGTCGCACGCACTTGCTCGAAACACGCGAACCAGTCGCATTGTCAGAGCGAAAACCGCGTACATTTTTCTTGTCCCTAGGCTGCCTAGGGATCATTCATGGTTTAATAAACCTTTCGTTGTCTTCGTGGCGAATTAAAGTTCACTTCCGATTTAACACCGACGGTGGTTTTCCGGTTGCTTGATTTACAACCGGGGACATTGTCGCGAAATATTTTGTATTCTATGCACGCGACAAAATTGGTTATCACGTACGAGCGTTTTTTTATTTATCGTGCATTCTTTTTTCGACGCCCGCGCACTTTGCATATCATGACGGTCTGATATTAAATACACCGGTAACGTGGAATACGTTCACTGGATTTTGAAAACGTAATGGAGCACGGTCTACGCGGAACACAGATGCGTTTACAATCTCGGAAATAATTGTAAACGCACGGGGAATATATTATGGAAGGAAACAGACGCTCGTCGCATAGAAATAGATTGATAAGTTTGGAGACATCTGTTGAGGTAAATCATAAAAATTCGCTTTCGGAACATTGGTATGTTACGTTACATAATTATTCTCTTTTGACTGATCGGGGTCAGTCTCGACTTGTGAAACATAAGCATCATTCTGACAATAGCCAACCGTATAATTCTTCAAAATATAGGTACGTAGTCTATTAAAATAGAAACTTCTTACTACTTCATTAATTTAAGGAAATACTCTGAATATGTAGCAAGTTTCTATAAAGGAAGACAATTAATATTATAACTAGTTTATATAGAGAAAATCGGTAGCTCAGAAATTTAATTTCCCACCGTAACTTGATTAGTTCGATAAAATCTAATATGTTCGCTACTTCTAACGAACAGCAAGAATGCTGGGAGGAAGTGACGAAGAGATTTTAGAAGCACGATATGGAAGCCATGACACAACGTAAACGTTAGCATGCATACTTCGCAAGGCTATCGGCGGCTTCCCTAATTGACTCTTGACTTCTCGTTAATTGTGCTAATTTCCCTTCTTCAAAATACGTCCTATATACTTAAAAAATAATAAAAATTTGCAAAACTACCTCTGTATACTTGTATGAAAGAATGCAAACCAAGATAAAGTTTGAGACAGTAAGATAACTGGCGATGATTAACACAAAGCGCAATTTTATTTCGAAACTTACCAATCTCGTTTTAAAAGTTCGACAATATAAATCCAATTCGCAGAAACTGGCGAGCCGAATGATTCGTCGATAAAGTTAATCGCGGAACACGATAGCAGGAAATTGGCTGCGCGACTTTATACAGAGAAAATCACTTGACGAATCGAGTGCAGCGATTGCACGAACGCAACTGTACGCACCGCAACTTTAATTCGCTGTCAATCCGAAATCCAATCCACGGTATCGACACATTTTCAATCGACACGTTTGTTGAAAAGCTTACACTTTTCTCTTATGGAAACTTCACCGGGATAGTTCGAACGATTTCTATATTCGCAACGTCACGAAACCGAGCCTGAAGATATCTTCCACTTCCGGTACACCGCGGTTCGAATCCTCTTTACACGCGAGGTGTACGTTGTTCGACTTCGATTTCGAGATCGTTGAATAGCTGGTTATTTTTTTAGATCGACGCACATAGACTCCTTGAGAGTGCATCTCGCGTGCAACGAAGGCTATAGTAGGCCACTTCCGTTCGGCTTGTGAATATTGACGTCCAGCTGCACACGTGTGTCCACATTACTGACCGTCAACTATTCGGAAGCCAAGTAATGTCTACAAGTATTTTCTAACTCTCTGTATCTTCATATTCTTGTATCGATTTTTTTTTAATTCTTTGTGTCTCCACATTCTTGTATCTAATTCTTTTGATTTCCCTGTATCTTCACATTCTCGTATTTAATTTTTTTTTAATTCATAGTAAGATGACATACAACATGACACATAACATGAATGAATCATAAGTAAAATACCAACTAAACATCATACATTTCACAATGTCTCTTCTAGAACTTAATCAGCCTTCTGCATAACCTCAAATTTTGACCACATACAAGCCAGTGTTAAGTGACACGGAAATACTAAATTAAAAATTCCGATTAGAAGAAACGATCTCATTTGCAATTAAGCTCACTTACTCCACTGCACAATGGGCAATACAAATAACACAATATTTACTCTTATCACCTCGTTATCGATGCACTCGCGTACACTCGGAGTTGCTCGCACGAACGAGCGCACCTCGATCGGAAAAAGATACACAGCGACGTCGGTTCGACAAAAAAAAAGAGAAAAAGCGACGACAGCAAAAGGATCGTTAAATGTAAAGGAGACGGAGAGAGAGTGAAGAAGAGGGTGTTGGACAGGTAATGTGAAAACGAATCGCGAAAAGTATCGAGACACGCGCGTCTCGAAGGAACGAGGAGACCGTTCCTCCTTTTCCGCTTGGTCTGCGTCGTTTTCTGACTCACACATCGGCCCAAAGGCGGCTCTTAGCGAACACAGAAATCCGAAAGAGGAGAGGGAACACTCGTCAATGATTACGAATGCAATTCGCGTAACCGCGTACAGTCAAGAGCCGTTCTGAACTCCCTAGGGAAAATATGACGATCGAGGGGAAAACTCCCGCGCGTTCATTTTTGCCGATTTATGCTGGTTCGATTGTTTGGTGATGGGCTCATTTTGGGGACATTCAGATTTGAGGGGATACAGATTTGGGAATTTTGGGATTTGGGGATGTAGGTTTTTGGGAATCTAGGGATTTGGAAGTCTTGAGATTTGAGTATGTTAGTATTTGGAAATCTAGGAATTTGTGAGCCTAGAAATTCAGGGTCATATATATTTAGGGATCTAGTTTTGGAATCTAGAGATTCAAGTGCTTAAAAATTTAAGAACATGAGAAAGTTGAACAATAAAGTATTTCAAAATTTGATAACTACAAAGTTCGGAATTATTGTAGAATTAAAAAATCGTGAAATTTGCATACTATCGGTATTCAAAGGAACTTGTATCCGAGTGTACAATGATCAACCTGACGAGATCGATGTGTTCCCTTTCTTCTACCCTAGATCCCCTAGCGTTTCTCATTTTGTTGAAATTCAATCGTGGACCATCTTCGTCACGCAATGTGGGTTAATGCCGTTACACGGGACTCTAAGAAAAGAGTCCCATTCGTCCAACGGAATCAAGCCGTGCAAATCGAAAGCACTATTAAGCTTGCGTTTTATTAAGCACGAATACAGGTAAGCTGAACGTACAAGGATTTTATTGCACTTCGTGAACGGAATTTCGTATGTTCAATTGCTTTCGTAGTCGTACACAAGTATCTAGGTTTAGACTCTGGTATCTTTTACCTATTTAGTTTGAAACAGGTGCTAAAACCTAAAGATTCTAAACATAAAGAATTGTAATAAAACATTCTTACCAAATCTTCTATCATAAGAAGTTTGAAAATTCATTTAGCAAATGCATCGCGAATTACAACATAAAGAATGAACCAGATATATGTATGATATGGAGTTCAAACTATCAATAAGTTACCCTAAAGTGTACCTTTTTAATCATATGTGTATTGTGTGACGAATGTATGTATGTCATGAATGTATGTCTGCATGTGTGTATGTGTGATATGAATGATGTGTGAATGTGTATATGTATGATACGAATGTATGAACGTATACATATGTGTATATGTGTGTAAATGTGTGTACATACGTACGGGGTAAAAGAAAGTGGTGACACGTAAATAAACGTCATGTGTAGACAAAAATGACATAACCTTTTGATACCGAAGACTTGACTAATTCGATATAAAAGACGATCAAGTTGAGTACGACAGATTACAAGCATTCCAACGCGCGTCCTTTGAATCACGTAACGAAGACACGTAGTCAACAACCACGTTGTTTCCCTACCACCATCGTCGACGAATGACCCCTCTTTCATCCATAAACGCTGCTTGTTTCTTTTATGCAAACGTGTGAATGCGCGAACACCATCGAATGATTCATTCAGAGGAGAACGTCTGTGCATTTCCTCGGCATTCGATGCACTCGCGATTTCTTGGTATTAATAGAATGGCTAATGTGGGATCCGTCGTTCAATGGAAATAATTACGGAATGTTTGCGGATAAGGTATTGGCTCACGTTTGCAGCAATTTTTGTAGGAACTTTGATAAACGAGTGTTTGCCCTACAAATATTTATCGGTTGAAGGCCTTCAACTTTTTTATTTGGACTTCTTCAACTTTTGTGGAACAGAATACACTTCTGAAATTGACTGTTTTAAATTCTGGCTTTGAATGTAGACTTCTCTGAAGTTTTGTGAATTGTCGAAATTCTGAAGACTGAAAAGGTTCAAAATTATATGTAAAATAAAATGCATAGACATGTGAGTCTACAAACTAGTTGAAACAAAATTCAACCTAACCAGGTAAATCACATACGTAAACACATGGACATACATAAACATATTGTTTTGAAGTCTCCTAGAAAAATGCCGACGATATTGTATTATACAAGCGTGTTAAGGTTTAATTAAACCCGACTTACAAGGATAACTGTATGATTATAGTCGCTGACGGAATGAGTCGTGACTCATTCTTGTTATCTTCAGATTCGCAGAACACTTTCAACTTATACGTTACCTGTCTACCAGTATAATTTATAATTTTCTTAGTAAAAGGCTTAGAAATAACCATTAGTCTTCGTTAGTTATGAACAGGTTTTAATTCATGTACCTCGATTTCGAACTTCAAAAATTCGAACTGCAAGTTGCAATTTTAACCTTAAATCAAGGAGGTCGTAACGTTCAATGTGTGTGAAGTGAAAATAAATTAAAATTAACGATCGAGCGTAGAAAGGATTGATGCCTTGAGAGAGACTATTATTCGATGTAAGTTGCTCGCGAAGGTAAAGTCATCGAGGAAAATCATCGCATAATTGACCCTTCAGAGGTTAATTGATAACTAGAGTGTCTTCTGTGGAGTTACGGACGTTTCAAGGCTACTTATATTTAAATAGAAACTAAAAAATTAACATACTTTGATAATAATTTTCGTGAGAGGAAAGAAAAAAAATCCACCATTTTGGCTTCCGTATCTAGCGTCAAGAATATGTGGTAAATCATGAGACACCGTAATCAATCTTAATTTTTCAAATTTTCTTCTCCATTGTAACCTCGAAGCTCGAGTAACAAAATATCAAATAAAGAAAATTAACAATCACTCAGACAAATGGATGCATCATAAACAACAAAGGTTATCGTCTTCCAGAACATGAGTAATCAATCATGACTAGACTGCGGATGTTTATGCATTTATGATAAGTATATCGAAGACCGCAGAACATGCATAAACCATATAATCAATAAAATTTGCAGTTTGTAGATTACATGATTTGTTTACAGTTAGCAGACCTTGATGTATCATAAATGAATAAACATCTATAATTCAATCATGACTGGCCACTATCTATTTCTACCGAGTGTGTCGATAGAAATCGATATAGATTTCAAGAAACATAAACTTTGTTCCCAAGTTTCCAATCCCAAATCCCAAATCCTCACTTCTCAAATTCCCAAATTCTCAAATCCTCACATCCCAAATTCTCACATTCCAAATCCTCACATCCCAAATCCCCAAATTTCCAAATCCTCACATCCCAAATCTGAATATCCCAAATCCCCAAATTCCCAAATCCTCTCATCCCAAATTCTCACATCCCAAATCCTCACATCCCAAATCCCCAAATTCCCAAATCACCACATCTCAAATCCACACATCCCAAGTCCCTAAATCTCCAAATCCCCAAACCCCAAACCCTCAAATCTTCACAACCCAAATTCCCAAATTTCCGAATATAAAATCTAATTTTGAAAAAGCACAAAAAACACAATTTGTGTATTTCCAATTATCTTACAAGTAGTATCAAACTAAAAACTCGATCTTCATGCAAGTGTAATGTATATTAACCACATTTGTATCGTAAAGTACGTAACGAGTCTGACACACCGTTACAAAGGGTTAAAATTCGAGATACCGTTCGTAATTAGACCTCGTTTTAATAACACATTCCGTAACTAAAATTCGCTCGCAGCAATTCCAGCAGCGAAAAGTTAATATTCAAAAATAATTACAATGTACGTTCTCGCAAACTCGTCTCATTGTACTCGGCTACAGCGTGAGCAATTAAAACGCAGGAAAGCTGTTCATTCCGTTGCGGAGTTTCATGTTTCCGCTCCAACGTCTTTCGAATTCTCGAAATAAAATTAGAAACGTACCCGTATTGTCTGTTCGCGTTTAATGGAATGATCCGCGAGCCAGAAACGACATCGACTTCTCGCGTTTCGCGACACAGTTCGCCACAATGCTGTACATTAATCGCATAACAGCTCGTTACGCAACCTCTTTTCTCATTGTGTCGACGAATTGTACGTCCCTGTAACGATCGGCACACCGGCACATAATGATCCTTTGTTTTTCTTCGATCCACGATACAAAAGTGCGAACGATGCACAACTTGCGCAGCCCGTTGCGATTCCTCGTTTACAAAGCGTTGTAAACAACTGAACCGCGAACACGCACGGTTTACATCATGTTCGCAGCGGACTATTTAACTTTAACGACCTGAAATGTGTTTTGTGCTGTTCGATCACTTTTTCGCGAATAGTTGTTTATCGCGTTCAAGCGTATTGTGTAGCTGGTAATTTGGCTGGGATAACGTTTCAAACGATGCTAGTAAAATACGATGAGAGATTGTTTATTGGAATTGATGTTTTTGCTGATGATTGGAGTGATACTTTTAGAGGTGTGACTGTTGGTGTTCATTATCCTAAGTTTCTTAAGTTTAAAAATTTTCAAATATCTTTTTAGACATACAGGTTTTCAATTCACAAGTTTAGAAAATTTTTAAGGAATGAATTGTAGAATTTTTTAATTTCAAAATTGACATCTGATATCTCAGCATCAAATTCCTTAAATTCGCAAATTTCTGAACTATCCAACTTACAAATCTCTAAATCTCTAAATTCCCAAATTTCCAAATTGCAAATTTCTCAAAGTGCGATACAAAGATAAAATAGAAAATTTCTCGACGAAAGAGTTAAAATCGAACGTCGTTCGAACGATAAGAAGCACATGAACGTCGTCGACGGGTGCCGATAACCCAGCAGGGAATAGAATCGTCAGGATCAAACTCGTAAAAAGACACCCACATGACCTTTATTTCAGTCCAAGCGACTTTATAGGTTCACGGTTACGTGCGAGACGTACGAAACATCCTACCGCCTTTATAAACAAGCAATTCTTCCGAGTTTCAGTCTTTACAGTGTCGAATTATGCCCCATTATACCGTGGATCGTTGAAATCACGAGACACCTTCACCTCAGCCAAGTTCACTTTTATGGCTTTTCAGTTACGTGTGGAAAGTACCAAATGTGACTTGGCTAACGTGCTCAAATGTTACTCTCCTTTGAATTCGATAACAGTCTCAGCTGGTGTAAATTGTGTTTTCGTACTATTAACTTTATTATAAACTATTGGAACAGTATTTCTTATTTTATGCACATGTACTTTATCACACGTGTACTCTTACTTGCTGATACTGTTTGTAGAAGTAAATTGATTTCATGTAAGGTTTTATATATTCAGGTACAAAAAGAGTATAGAATGAAACGAAAGGTAGAATATATTATTGGTACATATGCCTTTCAACCACTAGCCTTATGAGTCTCCCACATGTGACATACATAAGTTTATTGTCTTGAGCATTTGATAGAAAGTCCACTGAGGTAGAAAAACCCTTAACAGAGTTTAGAGAGCGTAACACACATAAGCGTTGAAATGTAACAAACATAATATTCTTCCATAATAGAATTCCAAGTTTAATTTGAATTACAGTCCACCCACCAATGCCATATCCCTAATATCCCTAATATCCCATTGAACACTCTTCATCTGCTTTAAAATTATAATTGAATCCCTCCGCAAAAATGAAATTTGCAACCATTAAATTCCAAGTTAAGGGGATAATCGTTTGCAAAGGTGAGGTGAATCGTTAACGATCGCAATTTACAATCAATGTTTTCTCTATTAAGAAAGTTGAGGGAACAGCGTTCAGTTGGCACGGTTGTGCGGGTAGCTGTTGCTCATAACGGGGACAAACTTCTCGAGGGGCAAACTTGTTTGATGAACGAACAAGGAGAGCCTCCTCTCGTGCACGGTCTGGCAAATCGTCGTCCACCTAGTCAGACTTCGAGCAGAACTGTCGGCAACGAGATTTCGCTAACTTCGCGCGAATCATAGTCACCGAATGGATCTTTTCACCACCCTCTTGTGTGCGCCGCAACCCCGCCAAGGGCTAACGTGTTTCATACCCTGTTCCTCGCAACTGCGCCCAACTTATCTAACGTAATTTCACCGGCTAGTATCGAACAGGACGTGGAAAGGTCGCGAAAAGGGGAAACGGTTATCTCGCCGTTTTCAGGGCGATGAGCACACATGGACGATAGTACGATCATTTGATCTATTCAGCTTCAAAAATCCCTTGTGAGATGAACAATTTGCAGACTCTTGAATTTAAAATGTTAGAGTCAAGCAATGTGTATACTTGTCGAATGCAGTTAACATCTTGAGGTATAATTTATTTGTCAGGTATGTCAGTCAGAATTAATCAGCTACAGTATTGAAACATGCCAAGAAAGTTGAAATATATCAATTTGATATTATGCAATCGTTGACTCATTTTTCTATAAAGGAAGAAGTTCAGAATAACCTCAGTTCAGAGTTACTTATGAGACATCTTATATTTGAACAACTGTAATGCCTAGTTTGATGAACTCCATTGACGTTATTATTTTTCTATCACTATTTTCCACTAGTGTCATACGTTTATACAGCATATGACACTATACCTCAAGATAAAACATACCGATTTAAATCGTAACGATGAAAGGGTAAATTGATTAGTGGAAAAAGGACATTGGTACTAAAGCGATGATTTAAGGAGGAAGTTCATGCAAACAACACTACGTTTGGTAGTGCAGTAACAAAGTTTGAGTGAATCGAGGAAGGGGTTATTTCCCGACAACAAGCACTTCCAGCTCGCTGAACAAGCTGTCGGAGCAGGGTTACGTTCGAGCCAAATCAGGATCTCCTTGCTCCCGACGAGGGTTAATTCCGTTATCCGTCAAGTGTTTGTCCACTAGGGTCGTCGTCACGGAAATGAACGAGGTGCGATCCGCCATCGACGGTGTTCAACGAAATTTTATCGTCGACATCCTGGATGTCGTCGAAATGCAACGTGCCAACGGACGATATGACACGATTTAAACGATACGAAAAATTTAGGAATTCCTGAACTTAAAATTAAAAACCTGACAAACGTACAAATTTCCAAATCTGAAACTTGAAATTCAGGACTATGAAATCTGAATAAACTGCAAAATGTCAAGTGTACAGGTATGGTCTGAAAAATTGATGCTCCTAGAGGAAGTATGCCTAAGTTAGTGTACGTTTTAGTGGGCATCAAAGGAACGTGAAAAATGTGCAAATTCCAGCAAGGATTTACGGCGGCCTCTCTCACTCTTATGATGCATACTTGTGCATAACGTTGTGCGATGTCGAGGTATAAAGCATCGCTTGGCGACGGGGTCAAAGTTCGCGGTTATCGCTGCGGTAAGTGCTCGGGCTGCTTCATTAACTGGCCAGAAGTTATGCCAAGAACGTGACACAAAGGACCAGAAGAGGGAGAGGTGGATCTTGTTAGGTGGACGGCTGTTTGCGAAGCTTGCGGCGAGTTATACATCAGAAAATAGACTGCGGTTGTGGTCACGATTAGTTTCAACCGGGACAAGGAATCTATTCTTACCAATAACGATTCCATATTCATGAATCATAAAACTTCCACCATTTTTTTTTTTTTTTTTTTTTGCAAGTTTAACTAATGAAGTATTTTTTTATTTTTGTTTAACCCTAGACATTTTTAATCAAGTCGAACTTCAGCTGTGATCAATTTTACTCGAATTTTTAATACGTTCGGAGTTCAATTCCAATTATGAAAACCGTATCCAAGCTTCCATAATTCTTTGACAAACTAAAACTCTTTGAGAAGCCTTCTTTCAATTTCTACTAGCACTCGAGAATGTAATTGCACGTTTTCAAACTGAAAATTGCATAGTTTCTACATTTCTGATAAGTTCTAACGAGTGCTTCTTCCTGTAAAAACAGAACTTTCTATAATTTTGTTGCTCGAATGAATCATGAGACACGTTAAAAATGACGACAAAATTTGTATAATTATGTTTCAAGTTTTAACGAGCTCTGCCGATTTCAACTTATCGAAATTTGCCGATTCGCGTTATCGAAAACCGCGTTCCAGTTTCTACCATTTCTCCGATAAGCTTTAACAAGCCTCTTTTTCGATGCTTGCTATTGAAATGCTCCAAGAATTTCGCTCGAGATTTCGAACTAGTTTGGAGCTGTTTTTCAACGAGTTATTTCAAACACGTAGAACGTTAAAGTTTCGATACGGTTAGTTTAGAGTTTAGAGGAAATCCTTACGTTATATCTTGCCTTTGTATGTTCGTTTTGAAATTTTACTGTGAGACTTCTAATTAAACTTTCGACTGCCAGATGCGTTGAAAATTCTTTCGGCTTATAATTTGATTTACAGCAAATTTTTTATTTTTATAACATATTATTTAACTTTCTAGCAGAAATATTTAGAAATTTAAGAGAACTATTTATAACTATTACAAGAGAACTTTACTTATAATTATTTCAAACGTACTATTTATAAAAATTTCAAAAGAACCATTTATAACAGTGTCAAAAGAACAATTTAAAAGATAAGATTGCTTCTTACGAAAGGTATAATAAAGACACGTGATTTTCTGTAACATTTCATCGTACGTTCTTTAAAACTCTGTGTTGGTTTCCAGAAATAACAATTTTCTTTTTTATCATTTATTTCCTTTCCACGTTTAATTTTTTCTTTTCGCAATTAAACTGTCAAGTCGTTCACTAAACCATAAGATTTTCTACGTTGACACGTACGTTTCATACAGATCGAAAAAAAGAGAGTTCGAAACGTAGGGTCGGAAAGGATCTAGAATCTAGAGATTATTTGTGCGAGAAAAACACGTCTGAGAGAGAATTCAAGATTATAAATGGAGTTTCTTTCGGCACCGTTCTGAGATATCCTCGAGAATTAATCAAAAACAGACCTCTTTCTCGAGTTATCGAAAAATCGAGGGGAAAGGTCAGAGGTGACAAACTTTGAAGAAAACCTGGTTAAGGTGATGGATCGTGTTGTTGCGAAATGCTGGTCGGAAAATGGACAATCATTTCAGGATCACAAATCATGAACGAACTAATCTTCTGTAGTGGATGTAGACACGCAATTTAATTACGTTTTGTACTTTTATTAACTAATTTAGTGATTCTGAGATTTTTAAATTTGGAAATTCAGAAATATAAAAATATAATAATTCGAAAATTTGATAACTTGAAATTTAGAAATTATAAAACGTAATAATTTATTTATTTAACAATATCGTCGCACTTAGAGTAAACGGAGCAACTAATCTCTCGTTGCTACACTAAAAGCTCTATCAAGCAATCAATTATCGTCGATAGATTTCAGCCATTAATTACCAGGAATGAAATCGTGCACCGAATCGTAGCAGTGCAAAAACATTTCGCTAATGCACGCAGCGACTCGGTATCGATAACGATGGTTCATTTGACCGGTAGTCAGTAACCAACGTATAAACGTGGAATGACGAAGATAGAATCACCTAACAGATGAGACACAACCCATCAAGCGGAAGGGATGTACAGTCAAGATCAAATATGCCGATTTGTAAACTTAGAAATTTCAGAAATTTAAGATTTTGACAATTTGGGGGATTCGCAATTGAAGATTTATCAATTTCTGAACCATGAAAGTTTGCAAACTTAGAATCTAACAATAGTTAATCACTCCCATATCCAAAAATTACCAAACCCAAAATATCTTAAATTCCTAAACTACCCTCCTAATTTTCCAAATCGTAAACTTCCCAAATTATGAAACTTTAACTTCTTAAACTATCAAATCCCGAAAGATCCCTAAAAATATCTCCGAAATTTTTCCTACAAGAAACCAGATTTGCATATGACTGTATCTGTCGATCGAAATTACCTGTGTCGAAGCGATTCGTCGATCTCGGTCCGCGATTAAATGCAGTCGGAACATTTGCTTCACGCGTGGCGTATCGATGTCTCGGAATCAAGATTTATCGTCGGCCTCCGTAAAGGCGCCACACGAGTTTTCCAGCACGTTTGATCGGCTTGGCTGGTGTCACGCCGCCACGCCGGGAACATATCGATCCGGGAACAACGGGGAAGAGGAGGTGATTGCGAGGGAAATGCCGTTGCTCGACATGTATCGGCCGTTCGGGATCAAACCGCTCGTAAACAAGTTTGTTGTATCCGATCGAGGATTTTCACGGTCCGTGTCCTGTCGTATAAATAATCCCTCGGGCTGTGCGGAACGCATGTAAGAATTGGGTCGTACATTCGCAGGCAACGTGGCCTTTCTTTCGACAAGAATACAGGATAATACCTTAACTCTTTACTATCTAATTTGATCAACATATAAGTCGAAATATAAAATGCTGACGTAGGGGTTTAAACGCATTATTAAAACGCGTGGAATTTAGGGTCTGGTATTTGGAAATGTGTGGAATTCCACATTTCTGATTTTGCTATACATGAATTACACATTTGAGATTTTCTGGTAAATGGAATTCCATATATAACATTTGAAGCAGCGTAGAATTTCATTTCTGTGTTTTGTTGCAAAATTCCACGTTTAAGACATAGTAACTGGAATTCCACACATGCGCAGAAGTGTGTGAAATTTCGCACTGTACAATCGTATTCTGCTGTAGAAGGATTTCTACATTTCCGACTATATAACAAACAAAATTCAACATAAATTATTTTGTCACCTACGTAATTTCATATTCCTACCTTCGCAAATTATTCCTACAATATAAAATTACGAATTACAGATCTCAATAACACCATATGCACGTGAAGCAAAGGTTTCATACGATACTACTTGAAAACATCTAAAAATCGATTCCACTTTTGTCACGCGAGACCGTCAAAGAGCGAAAAAACGAGAAGTACGGTAAAAGCGCAATGGTATTGCAAAAAGAGACGTTTATAAAGCGTACTCGTCACAGAGAAACTCGAGCGGGCGAAACTCGAATGAAAATTCCGCAGGGATGAAACCGGAGTGTATGGGCGCGAACAAGTTTAAACGGATAAACGGGAAGCGGAGCAACAGTTGGAGAAAGAAAAGCGGGAATGTATCAAAAGTGAAACGAGAAATTTTCATAGCTCATTAGACACGGTGAAACGCGCGCAAAAAAAAGGCGGCAGGTAGGTGGACGACGGAAAAGAAAGAAAATGACCAACCCCCTTTGAAGTTGCTTTTCAAACGGTGCCAAAGCGAGGACCGTTTCAGACGAAATCGGGTTCTTTCGCGCGACAAAACCGGAATAACGCGTAACAGGCTATGACGAAAAAGAGAGAAAGGGCGGACGACTGACGAGGGTGAAGAGAAAGAGACCTGTCCGTGGCAAACTTCTCATTTCGCGAGTATCAAAAGGGCCGCAGGTGGTGTCTACGCTCTCTTTCTACGCAACTGACAACCAGAATCCTTTTGTTTCGATATAAATCGATATCTACACAACTCGAGACGTTCGCGATTCAAATGAGAACAAATAAAATCTTTCTGGGGTGAAATCTGGGAAAGATCGTAAATCATGAAATTCACAGATTTTACATTCACTACATCTTCGAATTAAAGTTGAACACTCCAATTCCTAGATTCTTCAAAATCTGTAAACACTGAAATTTGTACCTCCCGAATTTTCGACACGCAAAAAATATCGGAGATCTCCGTTGAAAAAAGGAGTCGGGTATAAATTCGCATGAAGGTAATTAAGGTTCTTGTTTGACATTGGTAAATTCGTACGGGATAGATAACGAAGGCAATCCATCGGAAAGATCGAAATTATACGGCGACGCGTCAAACACGGGTTTATTGGTGAGATTGATGCAACACCCGCGGAACAAACGCGGCAATCAACCGATCGAAACAGTGATTTGCATTTTGACAGTTCGTTAATTGCGCTGACAGCCAAGTGACCCGACCTCACCGTATCCCCGTACGCTCTTCATAATCTCGTATTCGATTCATAAAACATGGCGCACGACGCGATAAATCATTCGAAATCCGAGTACAATTGCGTAATTAACGTTTCCATTTCGTCGGGGATCGTTTTCGATCCGCGTAAGCTGCGACCCACAAACGGAAATTGCGCGTATCGCGAGATCGCGTGTAGCTCGATAATTCATCGGTGGCGACAGAACGCGGTCTAGGAAGATACCGAGTCAGCGATTTGATCCGTTGAAAGAAAAATCCCAGTAAAGTCGTTGCTTGACGATTTGCAAATGACAAACGCTGTACCGGTGTCAGCGCGATTTCGAAGCCGAATCAGCGCGATGTTAACCTCCTTTCACACTTAACGCTTCCGGATGCAATATCGCTTATTGAGTCACGCTACTGACGTTCACTCTTCAAATATGAGTAATCATCGTATTTGCACCACAAGTGGATTGCAAATTTAGTCGTAATCGCTGTTTGCGTCGTTACATGTGACACTACTCGATGCAAATTTTATTTCATGAATATTGACTTATATAGTTTTGACTTATTGCCTTGAAATAAGTATAGGTTTGCAGGAGAATATTAAAATGTATGATCCACATGTGTTACATGCTACATAACCATACATTGATGAACATGTGGATACTTCTGAATGTTCATTTACTTAATTTGAACATAAGAATATATGCTTTCTTGTTTGAACATATTCAACACTAATGACAATAACATATTAAGTAACATAATGTACTATTATTAATCATTATAATTTTACTACCCACATCATTCTTTATCTCAATACAGTATCAGTGTTGATAAAAACACAGCACCGAAATTTCGTGACATAAAATGTGAACTTGAAACCATCTGGTTAACAGTCATAGTATTAAACTGGAGAACCTCGAAAAGTGCTAGCTGACAGTCCAAAGCGTAGGAATCTGCTGTATTTTAAAAGGGGGCTCGTTAAAGCGAAACTCGAGCTAGAATTAATTAAAAATATCTCCGTGTAAGTCACCGAAAGTATTAATAACCCAACGGAGAGGAGCACATGTAGCCGTGGCTGAAAGTGAAGAATAATGGATTCCCCGGTTATGAGCGTCCATTATACAAACGGATCGAACGAGCTAGGATTACCTCGCGGAAAGAATCTCCCGCGAATTTTTATTCTACCTTTCGTACGTCTTCCTAAACGCGACACCCGAAACCACCATTGTCCCAGGTCCTTTCTCGAGTTTCCGCGAGCTTTTATTCGCTATTTCCCTTTTATTCTGCGGGCGGTCATGCATATCGTCGACGCGACCAATAGAATTTCCCACATTTTTCCTAGAATACATTCGGCCGGCCTATATGCTCGATGCAGATTTTTGTACGCAACACAAATCTTCGGAAAACAATTGGGGATATAGAAATTTGGGGGTATAGAGATTTGGGCATATATGGATGTGGGGATATAGGGATTTGGGGATGTTGAGATTTAAAAATATAGAGATCTATAGAACATAGAAATTTTGAAAATATAGGGATATAGGAGATATAAAGATCCAGGTATCTAGAAATCTCGAAAATATACAAATCTAAAGAATACAGCAACCACGGAAATATACAATTCTAGGAAATAATAATGGTATCGAAATACAGAGACTTATAAATAGAAGAATTCATAAGAATAGACATCTAAGAATATACCGAAATAGTAGCAGAGAAATCTAAGAATCTAGTAATATATGAATTTAAGAATACATACAGTTTCATATGTAACGATATTCATAAGAAAGATCTGTAACAGAAGTTTATTACAAATCGTTCGAGGCAAAAATTGAATAGGTTCAATATATAGCTGCAGCAGACAATGCGGAAGCGGATAATTTATCAGCATTCAGCATTATCTGGTTTGAGGGCGCGACCAAATGCGACCAAATATATCTCTAGATGTGCCAGATCGATACCGCGTATTACGTAAGCAAAATTGTCGAAAGCCAGCAAGCTCGCTCGTGACCCAGGCAAGCTTTAACCTTGGCCTGCATTCGAGACTGCAGCTGCAGATGCACCAACACCAGTTCGTTTCGGTTGCATGTTGACTGTCGCGTGCCAATTGTATGTATTTCTACATACACGTGCGCATTGTTTGTCGAAAACGATTCCCTACTGTCTGTTTCAAAATTTGATATAATTTTTTTGAAAAGACTTTAAAACTGCACAATTTTTATTTTCGATTGGTGCACGAGAAATAGAGATGTATAGTTAGATTTTGAATAATATTAATTACATATTAGGTTGCATGTAAGGTTGCATATTAAGTTACATATTAGGTTACACATTAAGTCTCATATTAGATTACATATTAAGTTACATATCAGTTACATATCAATGTAACTACTAAATTTCAAATTTGTTTAGGAATTTTTGAGAAAAATATACAAAAGGTACATCACTTTTGAAAATTCTTGTAGAGAGGAACGCGGACATTCGAGCGTGGCTGAGTTTATGTGCGCACACATCCAGCTGTGCACTATTGTTTGCAAGCACACGTGCGCATATAGATTCCCGCTGGTGGCTGCAACCCTGCCAAGAATTCGTTTCTATTTTACCCTTTACCCTTTTCCCCGGGAGGGTAAGTTGACCTCACGTTTAAAGCGTCACTTCTTTCAAATCTCTGCACGCGTTCTAACCGTCTGCGTCATTCTTCAACTTCGGCTTTCAATGAATGCTCGAGAATTTATTCGATAGAACGTATTTCACCGTATACAATCTCACGTTTTCTCATTTTTCTATACAAGTTCTCCAATTTACAAATTTTTTTATTTTCATATTTTTAAATTTATAACTTTTGACTTTACAAATTTGTAAATTTTCAAATTTAGAAATTTAGAATCATAGAAATATTGGATCTTCAAATTCTTATATTTTCACATCTTTGCATTGTCAACTTCAAGTTCTTCCAAATTGTCAGATCTCTATGTTTCATATATATCTTCAAATTTAGAAACTAAAAAATTTCCTAAATTTTTCCTGAAGATCTAAATGCCTAAACCAAGAAATTCTCAATAAGGCAGTTCAAATAATCAAGTGCATTTAAAAAAAAATAATTACACAGTATTACCCATTCGAAGGGTGTGTCGGTACTTTCGAAAGTAAATACGTCCCATTATTCAGCTGGAAAGTCTCGAGATATTCTAATCCGGCAAAAAGATACATTATCATACCGTTGTAAATCTCGTTGAAGGAACAGCCATCTTATCAATCGGTTGTACAAAGAACGAAGCGCAATTTCTCTGGTCATTTACGGTCGTGTACCGTTCAATCATCCCGATGAGATTTTAATCCGGATAAAAGAAAGGTAAAAAGAACGCAACGAAAGCAAGGTACCAGTATTAACGTCAAACGGCATACTAGAAATCGTGATCGGTAACGTAGTGCGTTCTAGTGCGCTCAGGTGTATTTTAGATTTATGAAGCCGCTTAACGATCCCGACTGCGTTAGATCCTTCATAGATATTGCAAAGGATTAGAAAACCATAATTCTCGATGATTAAATACGAGAATTATTTACAGAGGGGATTTACCGTGGTACCATCCGTGTACACGTTTAATCACGGACGTTCGTTTATACCGATTGCCGAAGGTAATTGACTCCCATCGAGTGAAATTAAACCACCTACCTGCCTCTTCATCGCAGTAAAAACATTTGCTTTAACAGTTCTCCAACGTTTCGGATGAATATCCCGTACGTGTAGGCTAATGAAATACGAATAAACGCTGCGGGCGCCCGGCGAGAGCGCGAATGAAATCTCTCGCGATCGCGATAGAAAGGGTTCGTTATTTCCCCGTTGAATTCTCCAAACTCTCGCACAATGTTGTTCAAGGTGTTCGTGCAAAGCGAATGTTTAGAATTCCCCCGGTTAACGGAAACTTCGTTTTAAACTGTAACCATGCAGCGAAAACTACCCTGCTACGATGTTTCTACGCCAAGTACTGCTGTTTGGAAAAATATACATTCTCTGTCTCGAATGAACTCAAAGAGTGAATAGATCGTTTGTGATCGTTTCGAGTATACTTCTACATGGGTTGAAGAAAAAATTACTATGATACCTTTTTACTTTTGTACAAGGCAAAGAGTGGACTTTGTGAAGAGTGGACTTTGTGTACAGACTACTTTACTTAAAAATGTACTTTGTGTAAGGTAAAGATGTATTGATGTACTCTGAACTATGTGGAGAAGTCCAAATATAAGTTGGATGATATTTCAAATTATTATTTGATACACTTTGCATTTGTCGATTAAAAAGAACCATCATCAAACGAACTTGCTCGAAACATTATCACGAATTGTACCATTTCATGAGTCATCCCTTGTTCTACAAATCTATTACCTATTTTCCCAGACAAAAGTGTAATTTACCGGTTCAAATAAGTTGTGGTCAACCGAACGAGAACGACAAACACTCGATGCAGGAAATGTCTCCAGCGGAGAATTAAAAGTTGAAAGTGACAATAGCCACAGTTTCATTCGCTTTCGTAGTACATTCTTGCCGAGATTGTTTTTCGGTAATTCGACGTAAGGTGGAAAGTATGAGGTGTTTCGAAGTGAAAAACAAGCAGAACCATCCGAGAATCGATTTGCTAAGAGAAGGGAGAGAGAGCGGAACGATAGATTGATATTTACTTGGTTCTGAAATCGACGTTTCTTAAAGACCCTTCGGCGACAATACGAACTTCCTGGAAAACTTCTTACGTCGTTTGACATTATTGAGCGATTAACTACTTTTATACCGTTTCTTTGATTCATAGGAATTGTATTAATAGGCTGGGTGTTGCAGAAAACGGAAGTGTGGTAACCGCTTTATATCAATTACACTGGAACCGGTCAAAACGACTGGTTTCAGCTTTCACAATTTATGTTACAAAATTTAATAATCTAACATTTTAATCAACAGTAAGGTTCATGTAACCATGTATAAAAGGTCTAGATTTGATAAATAATATGATGACGTAATGTTAATTATTATTGTTAACAGATGATTCAATAAGAACATGTTAAACGCAAGAGATATTTGAAAAAAATTTCAACCTAACTAAAGTTAAGTTTAATATTAAGAAACTAAATTTTGAAAGACAAGGAACTGAACAATTATATACATTGATACACTTTCAACGTGAGATTGTATTTTAATCCACGTACCGGTAGATGAATTTACAAAAGTAAAGTAACATTAATATGTCAAATAAAGTAGTATGCAGTGTCCTAACAAGTCTCTGAATTGTAGACAATGGTGGGTAAAAGTGTCCCTCCAGAGAGTTAAACGAATCGTTCCTAACAACTCCGGAAATATTCCCCATGATCTCTGAGAGAAGGGGACACGAGCGATAAAGTTCCAGCCGGTCGAGCGCTAAATAATCATCCTAACTCCCCTCGAAACTCTCTAAACGGGGTTGCAGCGGAGGATAAATTACGGCCGGGGCATAATGGTGCTGGCTAATTTACGGGGGCAGAAATTAAAGTTTTTTACATAGATTTCCGCCGATTGCGGAGCTTCGTAATAACTTGCTCTGGCTGTACTCCGGTTTCATCCTTCTTACTCTTTCGCGTGGATATTCACGTTCGGTTCGTCTTCCGTCTCAGGGTCTCGGGACACGCGAAATCGCCACGGGCTAAATCCGATTCTTCGACCGCGAGCCGGAAGAGGCTTGAAACTTTAAACGGGAAACGGGCAGGAAAGAAAAGGGGTGAACAACGGAGTCGGGAACGAAGGAAGAACTAATTGCACTTTTGACTAGTCCGTGAACCGCGGCCGGAAACCCGCCATTAAATATTGCCGTGAACGGAATATTTCATTAAGTGAGCCCGGATCGCGAAAGTTGCCCTCGCACCTGCGGTTAAACCGAGGCGTTATTCGCTTCTCGAGGGTGCTTCGCGTGGGATTGCTCTCGATATCCCCGCCGTTCCCCACGATATCCATCGATCAACGGGAATTCGAGAGGAGCCACGGATTCCCTACAACTTCGACGAGTTTTCAATCCCATAGATTTACGAGGAAATACCATCTCGAATGTAAATTGCCGTCATAACCCGCGTCGAACGATACAGTCGTGATGCATACGTAATTGCTCCACCCTGTCGAACCCATTTTAAACCAATATGCAAACGAGAACATTTCCGAACCAAAAACGATCATCTAAACCTTCCTACTTCATACTAATAACAAGACGAAAAGACAAACTTTCCCTTCCGTTCATACAGACATATCAAATTCAATATTTCTGTCACTGCATCTGATTGTATCCAGATTATCCATTAAAGTTACGCCGCTCATCAGCTGTATTAATTTATCGGACAAAGAGAGGATTACGAGCAACTTGGACCGAATCTTTCGTAGCTGTCTGAGGCAACGGTTCGTGAACAGCGTGGGCAAGCAGCATGCGCGTACCACGCGCGTAAATACACACAAGCCGTTGGTTAATTATACAATCACAGAGGCTGTTGAATTAGCCGGCGACAAAGAGGAGATGGGAGACGAGACAGCCTTATTCGACGAGACAGAGAGAGACAGTGATCATTTACGAGGGGTGGTACAGAGGTTTAGGAAGCGGAGCAACTGCGAAGGGGTTGCGGTGGCCACCGTGCGGACTAATTGCCGATGGATTAAGGGCTTATCGAATCGGTCTGCCTGCCAGAGACAGGATTGCTTTGGACACATTATGTCCCAACCTCTGGAGTAACAGTCCTCCCTATTCACCGTTGTTTTCGTACACAACACAATCTGCTGTCGTTGATTTGCGCGTTCGGTCAGTCACTTCGGAGCTGATGCAAGATTGAGTTAGCGCAGAGATTCTCAACCTCTTCACGAATACTAGAGTCGTCTTTGAAGCATTACGGTACCAGCTATTTGTATTAGACGTATCGCACGTGTGTATAACACCGGACACGTAATTAAAGAGTTGCAGTACCAGCAATTTATATTAGACATATCACACATGTGCATAATAGCAAAGTTGTAATTAAAGAATTACAGTACCAGCAATTTATATTAGACGTATCACACATGTGCATAACATCAAAGACGTGATTAAAGAATTACACTACCAGCAATTTATATTAGACACATAATATATATGCACATCATTAAAGTCATAATTAAAGACCTCCGGTACTAGCACTTTGTATTAGACATACAATATACATGTATATGACCAAAGTCGTAATTAAAGAATTCCAGCGCCAACAATTTATATTAGACATACATATGTACATCATTAAAGTAATAATTGAAGAATTCCGGTACCAGTAATTTATATTAGACATACAATACATATGCACATCATGAACGTAATTAAAGAACTTCATTAGACGATCCCAGTAATATAATTCGAAAATAGCATACAATTTTACAAAAATTGAGTCGAATAATTTGTTTTGAATTCACGAATCTCTTCGAAAGAGATAGCGTGAAATAATGTATAACTCTAGTTGAGAACCTCCTAGTTTGCGTTTACGATCGAGACGTCGATCGATCGAAACAACGTCGAGATTTCGATCCGAGACAGTAGATTTCCGTACTAAATGCTTCACAGAGTTTGTGTACGATGTGGTACGTTATTTTAACGTAGTTTGCCGTACCATTAACCTTTGCAACTCGTACAATCGATCGTCCCGTGAGCTTTGTATTCTAGAACGATATTGACGCAGGTTCCCGGCATCCAACGAGGAGCTTAAAAGAAACTGTCAGGGGAGAGTGAAATTATTTATCGAAAGATTTCGTTGCTGAATTATTTATTTACGATTTAGAATCGTATCGACGAGGTCATTAGTGACCTGATATTTCTAGCGGTTCTGCTTCTTTGTGTTTTCTTTAATACTTGTTCCTTTGCTGAAACGGGGTCGGTGTACGAATATTTAGATCGTTGTTTCTTTTCATCGCATTTTGGTTAAATTCGCTGATTATTTTTCAGTATATACACAGTCGTGTACATCGTTAACAAATTATATACAATTCTAATACCTAATCTTCTCTCGAGATGAATTTTTTTACACGTGCCCCAAATAAGTGACGTCAAAGCTTATCGCTGTGCGTCACGTTCTCTCCAGATCTCAATAGCTTGAGTGTGATTTAGAAATGAGACCGGTAAAAAATAAAAGAAGACACGAGAACTCGTGTTCGAACGATTTATCCACCGAAAGAAGCGTACGTGACGCTTATTTTTCGAAGCGAACGGGGGAGTTCTTCCACGTGGCAAATGAGACACAAGGCCGAAACGGCGAAAAGAAAGAGTAAGGATACTTTGCACTTAGAAAATAACACACGGCGAAAAAGACACAAAAAAACGGACTTCAAACGAGCACGAGAGAGTGGCGGTACTTGGTGCTTTCGTCGTAAAAGTAAAGAAAAGCATGCTTCGAAAGAACTCACCGTGATACGTCCTCCTGAGAAACAGCTCGTGGCGTGGCCGCGCCGTGAAGAGCGAGAGAAGACGCGTGACGTGATTCTTGCGAGTAAGGCAGCGTCGAGTTGTTCTCCAACGCCGATACAGAACCATTTTGTTTCCCTGTTTACCAAACAAACAACGGCTAATTTACAAGTTTCCTTTGATGCTTAACTTTCGGGTCGTGATTCCGCTCTGATAACATCGGGAAAGTAGGACGATTTATATTTTCAGTTGTATATTGTGTTTTATTAAAAGATAATGTAAGGGATGATTACTAGTTATAAGTTAATCATGGACAGGTTATGTGTTCATCAAAGGATGGAAAAAATTTATACACTTCATAAAAGTCGATGAAAATGGATAAAAATTGATAAAACTGATAAATTGATCAATTTTAAAAAAAGTCTTTGAAATTTGCACAATGTTAATTCCAAAATACTCGAACTGAGAAATTGGCAAGCTTTCAAATCTCAGTATCAAAATATGCAAACACAAGTTCCGAAATTATCAGGATAAAGTATCAGCCTCGAAATATAAAACAGCGTTGAAAATTTTGATCGGGAAATTAAAGTTCGGTTTCTTTTACGATCCACGTGCACGGCGGCTCGTTAAAGAGGCTTTATACTAAACGCACGCGTATTTGTCGACAAAAGTAGATCCGCCAGTAAAATTAAAACTGTTTAAAATCTAATTTGGATGCGGGTAAAGATAAATCTACCCCGGTACCCGGAATTTTCGCTCGGCTAAACGAGCAACATCAAGTTGCGCATGCGAAACCAGTCGTTGGAGTATTTTCCGCGAAACAGAGAGTTTTACGAGGCCGCCTTTACGAGCGCGATGAATAAGTTACGTCCGGCGTGATCGCGAGACGGACAGGGTACCATGAGAATCGAGGAAAAGACGGGGGTGGATCAAAAATTCATTTTGGTGTTGCCTCGCAGAAAAACGGAGAATCTCGTCTTTATATTTCGCACCCGACCCTTGAGACTTGAAAGAATTACGAAACGTTTAAGTCTTCAAAAGATGGCTTCAAAAATTGATCACCGTTTTGGTGAACGAATGTCGTAAAATATTTAACGTCTACCTTTGAACAATTACTCATCAGTGGATACTGGATGAAATTATTTAATAATTCGTTACATAATTGTATTTATTTATTCTTTTTAAGCGTATGAAGATAATTCAATTTTGATAGAAATGTTGCATTGAGAAAAAGGATGAACAATTTTTAAATTGGCTTTGTTAAAAATTGAGGTGTGTCAAAAATTATATAATGTAATAATGTAAAACAGTGTAACATAATAATGTGAAAGGTAATATGAAAAGATATTGAATAATTGTTTAAAATTGATTACCCAAAGCAACGATACACGAGCAACTGTTAGCCAAGGAATCACGATCGTACGCGCACGACTGAAGGACACAAACTGATTCCTGTTCGAGCCACGTTCAATCTTATATACAAGTCGTGAAATATTTACAAGCGGACAATTCCCCTACCTTGAACATGATTTCTTAAATTCCGTGCTGAATTTTTCATTATAAAACAATTTGTAACAAATATTAATTCGTTTATTTTTCTCTTCTATTTTTATACTACTACATTTTTAACTAGTGTATTGTTTAAAAAAAAGGAATGTTATACAATTGGTACCACAAATCAAATCAAATTTATTATAGTAAATTTTCAGTTTAATTTTAATGACAGTCAAAATATTCTTCCTCTATTAAAGTTTGTTGCATCAGTTATCAATAACTGCTAATTAAATTCACAAATCGAAAATATCCGCCATCGAACGTTCTCTCCGTTTTTCACCGCGGCGACAAAACGAAAACACCCTTAAACTGCTCGTATTTCCACGTTTAAAGCGACGGGGAAAAAGAATTTCCCTCTGGCTGCGGACACGAACAAAAGTAACCCCAACATTTTTCTGCGGAGCGTGAAATATTTATCATTCCGGAAGGCAGCGTCGTGAAAATTCGAGAAGAAAAGATCCCGAGAATGTCCCGAACGACGAGACACGCGACGGGGAAAGAAAGTCGTCTACGGGAAAGTGAATAATATATGTGTGAATAGAATATGGGGGCTGGCTTACGTGGTTGTGGAGAGAGCGAATTGTCCGAGGCCATCGGGGGTGGTGGCGGGGGTACAATTCCGGTTTCCGGTTTCGCCACCAGGAGGACCACGCGATCCTGGGTCGCTTTTAGTGTCGCCACTGCTTCCTCGTGCGTCACATTTTCCAAGTTCTTGTCACCCTGCTGGAATCAAATCAATCCTCTTTTTTATCCTTTCTTTTACCGATTCAGGTTATAATTCAAAGTTTGATACAATTCCAATATGATCAAATAATAGTAATTAATGAATTCGATTAATAATGGACCTTGATAACTACATAACTGATCCTAACTTCGCACGATCATTGTCACTTAGATTTTATAAAAACGACGTTTTAATTCCCGGAGGTTTAACGCAACATTACACCATTGTTTATCATCTTTTATTAGAAACGTCAGGGATGTCGGAGATATCCGTACGGACACGGAAGCGGCAGACCTTTAATCGTCGTTCTTCCTTCGCGTAAAATATTTCTCTTCATTCATCAACACCGTCCATTCATCTTAATTCTCGCACGCATTCCCTTTCACCGTTCCATCGTCTACATTTTCCAGCGTGCAAGGTGTTAAAAAAAAGTGAGAAGAATCGAGCAGGAAAATGCAAACCGGTCTCTCCCGTGGTGGCCGCGTATCGATCAAGATTTCGCGAGCCTTCGTAATTGATTTCACCCGTTCAATTACCCCTGTCAATCATCGTTCGTTTACCTCTTACGATGCACTTCGAGATGGATTACGGGATAAATATCGTGACAGTTTCCTCTCTGTGTGTTGTTCAATAACCGTATTTGATTGTCCATGTGTCACATTATTCGACAGAATGGTTCAAAAGATAAAATAAACAAAACATCTTTTTCTGTAGCGGTATAATTTTATGTGAACAAGGAAAGAGACAATAGAATACCTGATTTTGAACAATTTTGCTAAATATTGAATTAAGTATTTCTCCTTCATAAATATGATGATACATGTCCAAACTGATAATATGTTACTCGACATACGTTCTGCAAAGTGTTAATATGTTCCAACACAAATTTTGCAAAACATCAAATTCGCAAGACATAATAAACTACAGGGCAAGTAATATATTCACATTTTCCAACGTATATGTTTCAAAGTGTTCGTACGTTTCACGACACACGTTCTGCAAAGTGTTTACACGTTCCGACACAAGTTTTGCAAAACATCGCATTAGACACAATAAAATAGAGGGAAAGTGTACCGCGCAAGTTTATAAACAACGCGAATAAATCTGCCACAAAGTCGCGTTTCAGCGTTCTTATTTTTTACCACCGGTTGCAAATTGTTCCGGTCGGTAGGTGTTTATTCGACGGCACGAAAAGTGGGTGGTAATTATCCAACGGTGGCAGACACGCATAAAAAGCGACATCGAAAAGTTTCTGCGCCATGTCATAAACAACTGACGAACTTCCTGCAACGTTCGTTGTTCCGAAGTGTATGCCGACACGCAATCATGCGGAAAGTTAAATCGACTTGCGATCCAACCTACAACGTGCCTCGAAAACTTTTAAACAAATCGTTCTTTGAAACGTCGAAAGAAACTCGATCTGTTATGAATCCTATCTTTTCTTCGACAGGGGATATATTCCAATCGTATCACATTTGAGTTACAACTAACAAAATCAATTTCTCTGTACTGATAGTCAAGTTAATTTAATCTTTGCAATGTTTTATAAAGTTTCATTGTGACGAGCACCCCAATTGCGATTGACAAATGCGCGCTATTACACATTTTCGTACATAAAATTCGAAGATAACAGTATCTACAGAACGTTAAAATAGCGTCGGATAAAAAAAGAACGCGTAAAGAGTAATTTTCGAACGGCGGAACGCCGGAATAACCGGATGGAAAAAATCGTGACTCAACGCGGCGGCGAAGACACGTCGTGATACGCGTCCGTGGATTTTCGCACGTTCGAAATTGTAGCAGGCGCGGTTATAAATCAACGGGGCCGATGTTGGCCGCCTTTAATCGCAGCTTTTTCGGCGAGTCTCAGGAGAGAGGATACGCGCGAAGAAAAGGGAGCTCGACGAGGCAGAAAAATCGTGGGAAGCCGTGAAACGACGACGAGCCACGCCGATCGCAACCACGGCAACGAGCCGCCACGCCGGGCCGACGGAAGAGCTATCAATTTACTCGTCCCCATCAGAAACCACTCTCTGATCTATTTTTCGCGCGCGGCCCCACGCCCGTTTGCTTGCGGGTCATTCAGGTAACACGGATTTTTCGAAATTCAACTATCCCCCGACGTTATTCCACGATTTATTACGAATAAAATCGATGGCCCGCTTTCATCGCGCCGGCTGAAATTTATTACGACCTCGTCTTATTGAAAGAAACCGTGACCGTTCAAATTAGACAAATTGAATTTTAACTTTCGACGCTTCTTGCGCGTTTTTAGAATCGGAGAGGGAATATATCATCTCGTTTGCGGTTTAGACGGATGATCATTTTATACGGAAATTGGGGTAATTAAGGAAAGTCTTTTCGACGATTAATTATTTTGGGAGAATTTTAGTTCTTCAAGGCGTGCAATTTATCAGAATTAGTGGATTAATATATCATTAGTATGTTGGACGTAAACTGTTTTCGAGCCGATTTTCGATAAACTGTAATGAAGACCAAAGACGAATTCTCTACCCTAAAGTTCTCAAATCCACCAACTTCAGTTTCGAAACCTCCCAAGTTAAAAAATTCCTAAATCACCAACTCCTGAAAATTCTATACTTTGCCTTATTTCCATGACTAACGTAGATCGATTTAGAAGGCGCGAAACATCTCGTAGTAAGGAAAGATCGTGGAGGAGAATTGAGTCGTTGAACGTCAAGATTAATGCAGTTTACATTAATTTAGCCGCGACAGTGCGATGTCAGCCGGAATAAAATCAGAGCAAAGGGGAATATAATTTTGCACGAACTCACCAGAGCGTTTCTGACGGCAACCAATTTGTCTCCAACGACAAGACGGCCATCCACTTGAGCAGCACCGCCTTCCATAATTTTCGTTACGTAGATTCCATTGTCACCGGGTATGTGCTGATTGCCAATACCACCGGCGATACTGAAACCTAGGCCCTTGTTACCCTTGATTAGCTCGATTTCGATCAGCTGTGTGTGTCTTCGTCGTCGTACGTACTGCAAATCAATCGACAAATTGTTCTTAGATTAACCACGAAATGATTTATCTTTAAAGATACAAATTCGATTCAAAACTGGGGGCAATGACACCTTGATGCCATTTTACTGTGGTCAATGTGATTAAATTTTAATACCAGCGAATCATATTTCAAGATTGCGATACAAAATTTGGTACCCAAATTTTTCCGCAAATCTCAAACTTTTCGTAATCCGAAAACATCAATTCAAGCTTCTCCAAAGGTCGACTTGGTTCGAAGCAGAATTTACGTTTCCACGGGGTGGTTTACTATTCCCGAGTAAATCGGGGTGGTTTTCTTTCAACGAGAAGTGCAACAATCCACGTAATTAAACGCCCGTCTGATGCTCGACCCGAAGAAAATATTCCACCTTGCACCAATATTTCTTCTTCGCTGTTTATCCAACAAATTTATACCTCCAATTCATCTTCCCCGTTTCTTGGCGATGCAACTTATACTTTTTTCTTGGGTGATTGGCACAAGTTCGAAAAAAGTGAAATACTTCAGGAATCACGTTCAGTATATTCCAGTTTATTTGACGGTTTCTTATTAAGCAGAGTCGACTCTTTGATAATTTTAAACTCGGATTTATGAAATCACGTCCGAATTTAGATTCGTTTTTCGTTCTTTTTTAAAATTCATATTACGTATTTGTGTAAAAATAGCTGTTGAGTAATAATTCCCCACTTTCGGGGCTATAGAAGTTGTCCGAAGAATCATCGAGATTCGATGACATGGTATATTTTTCACATACTTTACACGAAAAATAGGATGACCATTTCAAGACTTTTGTAGCATGACTACGTAAAGAAACATTCGAAGCTTACTTTACCTTTTTGGGTATTTTATTTTCATGTTTAAAAGTCTCAACTCGATAGAGGAATGAATGTAAAATGCATGAAGCAGCTCTTCGAGCAGTGAATGAGTGAAAACATGTTCACCGAATTAAACACTGACATTTGAAAGTTGACCGTGAGATCGATTAAATAACAGCACGCAACTCGAAGAAATTAATTTCATAACTGCTCGCAAGGCACGCCGGTGAATCAGTAGACGAAAGGTTTGAAACAATGCCGGCCCGTTTCGCCAATGAACGCGTTAGCATTTGAATGGGCGAGTTCAGCCTCGGCGAGCGTTTCGTGAAACTGGCGCACTAAATGCGAGCAGAATAAAATCCACGAAGCCAACCGTCCGGTATTTAGCCGCGGCGGTGCTCGAAAAATATTGTCTTCCAAACGCGGCGAGATTTTTTGAATCGTGCACGGTCGCCCGGATTCGTGCCGCCGTCCCTTTTTATCTTTTTCGTCCGCGTTATTAACCGTTTTCGAGTGGCCAGAAAACAGGAGCGAGGTAAGCGTAAAAGCGTTTACGACCTCGGGGATTATTATTTTGTAGCATGAAGTCAGCTTCGTTGCAATATCTTTGGAGCTTGGATCCTCGAGAGGAGAAATCGATGCCGACGAATGTGGGACATTTTTTGTGACCGGGTTTGCTGAATTTTGAGATACTGAATATTTGATACTTTTTTATTTACTGATAGCGGAATTTCGAAATTTCGACTTTTAGGAACTTAAGAGACTTGGGAATCTGTAGAATCTAAGGAATCTGAGGAATTTCCAGTTTTGGGGAACTAGGGAATATGGAATTTGGAGAATTGTATAAACTTGGGAATGTAAAAATCTGAAAAGTTTAAAAGCCTAGATAATTGAAAATTTGGGAAATGAATATTTCGAAATTTGGAGAATTGAAAACCGAAAGTAGCGTGACTAGAAACTTGAAAATGCGAAGATTTGAGAATTGAAAAAATTGGAAATGTGGAAGTGCAGAAATTCGTAATAGTATAAAGTTTATATAATGTTTTAGTTTTCGACGAGCAAGAAAGTTTAATTTCGGGCACCAAACTTTACACGATGAGATATAGAGAGAATTAAAGAAACGCGAACGACGGCCATTATTTCAAGTGGAAAAGGTAGATAGAAAGCGAGGGAAGCTCAGTTTTCCGCAAGATATACAGCCGGCATTGTCGTCGCTTGCGATTATCTCGCGTCAAGCTACCGGATAATAATTGGACGTCTGAAACGGATTCTTTCCAGCAGACTCAGCTTCATTGTTCGCAAAAGATCTTTCAAATCTCGCGCCATCTATTCTCCTCTTTCCCGCCTTCTTTTTGCGTCCCTTAATCGATGTTATTATCGAACGTCGTTGCTTCTATATTTTTACAAAATCCCTCATTCAAATCGGGCTATCTTCTACCATCCCATCGACAGAAATAAACATATTGACTTCAAATGTCTTTTTACTTTTACATGCTGTATCATCAAATCTGTTACAGAATTTCAATATTTCTTACAATATTTCAATATGGGGACTTCGAACGATGAACGAATGTATGTACAATACTAATATTTCTGGGTTCTCAACATAACAGGATGTTGGTTTAAGGACTTTCAAACTTGCAATATACATTGTCAGCAGAATATTGTCAATATGTATTTTCAAAATGTATTTTCCTTAGATATTTGTCGACAATATTGAAATATAAACAATATTGTATTGACAATGTATGTTGCCAATATCGATTATCCAGTGTCCACAAATAACAGAGAAATTCAACAACTGAAGCAATTACTGAATGTAGTATTTTGACGAGTGACTATAATCACTTTTAATAACGAAAGGAATTAACGTAACAATTTGACGAATGACTACAATCATCCTCAATAACAAAACGATTAATTATGCGACTATTATGTCACAATTAATAATCGTAATAAGTATACAGAATAAAAGCGAGAGAAATGAAAACTTACTAGTTTAACGGTGTTCCCTGCCCGTTTGAGGGCATCAACGGCAGCCGCATGTGGCACGTCCACAACAGACACGTCGTTCACCTGAAGTATCGTGTCGTTGACACGCAGACGGCCGTCCGCGGACGCAGCTCCACCAGGTATAAGTTTCGTGATGTAAATGGCAGTGTCGTTGCCGAAATGTGGATTGTCTGTACCCCCGGCGATGCTGAAACCAAGTCCAGCGCCACCCCGCTCGAGCACGATTTCCTCGTACTCCCAGTCATCGTCTCCATTCACCTGCGTTAACAAATTTTCACATATCAAACTTGAGAGCAATCATCAAAATTAGAGCTTATTCTATAGCTAAATATACCTACTCGCTGATATTGGTCGCAAAACTATTTCTCAATGATATAAAAATGATACTGAATATTAACCCCTTGCGCTACTATGCTGGGTCACTTACAGTTGCAATAGGATTCACTGTTTAATTTTGCCACTCTATCGTAACACAACAGAATCTACCCCCTAGTGGTGCTTCCATTGGTTTGACCCTATATTCACATATCGTTATATCGGAATACTATAACACGTGCTACGACTCAAACAAAGTTTCTATAATATTCCAAAAGCAAAATGGGTCATTATTGAAATCCTATGAATTTCAAACTGAACGTCACATACGTAACTGCGACTAGAAAGCATAAGAGGAAGGAAACAATAAGAACTAAAAGGTAGGACCAAGAAGAGAGTTAGCGCAATAGGAAGCGCAGATTACACCGGTAATCCGGTACGGGTCAGTTCCTAATTACATGAGGGACCAAGCGTCCCGCAGAGCGAACGAGTTAACTGGTTAATTGATTTTGAGACCCGCAGAGGAGTAGATTAGGCGGTGGAGTAGGTCGGATGGATCGATGGTGTTCGGTTATGGTGGTTATCACGCTAATAACCCGTAATAACGTTAGAATTCTCTATCGCACCTGTACGCGAGCCCCCGTCACAAAGGAAAACACGCTCGAGAATTTCCCCGCGCAACAATCAACTCTGTTTCTTCCTTTTTCATGAAGCTTTCAGGAAAACAAGAAAAAATAGAAAGGAATCCGAGAAACCTCGCGCTTCCTGTTCGCAACAACTTGATTAAATCAGATTTCTCATGCAGCCGGTCGGAAGAAATGGATACAGCAATTTCTCCGCAGACGGAGATATCTTCGTCCTGTCATTTTTCATGTCTTTCTAGCGCTATCTTTCCCGAGATTGGACGGGGTATTTTGCACGAATCGCCCGCAGTTTCAACAATTTGGAACAGAAAACCGAAATGGTGATTCCGTGTCTTCGATTCAATTTATAGCGTATTTTTCAGAAATTGGAATGCGTGAGCAGTATTGTAATTCTGGTACACGAGATATTTTCTTATGGGTATTTGTCCGAAATGATTTGCAATGAACTTTATAAATAACCTACAATTGAATCTTCTAAACAAATAACTTGAAAATGACACATGAAAAAGTTAGGGATAAAAAAATTTGAGAACGAGAGAAATTTGAAAATTCAGAAATGTATAAATGGACGTTAAAGACGTCAGTTTGCGAAGCATTGAAACGAGCATAATTCTCGATTCTAATTAGAAACGTTGAATCTGTCGGCGATCTAATGTCGGTGAATCGACGCGGAGAATTCGTAGCTGCAAGCTCGAGACGCATTCCGAAATGCGCATTCCTGTGTGCCGGTTGGTATCGCGGAGGCAACGTGCAATCACGAACTCTACGACAGATTTGATGCACGCGGCTGCATCAGCACATATTGCCTGCAGAATCGCGAATTAATCGTGCCCGAATTACCATTCTATGGAGCCGAACCTGAACAGATGGAACGCCGTAAGGGTCGTTAACGGAAGTCCTTGTTACACCCGGTAACAGTTCACCGTCATAGGTGCTACCATCGTTCACGTTACGATGCAATTATGGCAACGTACTGTCCTCTCGGTTAATCGACGATTACCGACTCTCTCTAGCTGAATGGAATCGTTAATTAATCCGCCTGTTCCGTTGCCATAAGAACAGCTTCTGGTCAACCATCAACTAATCACCTGGCTGTAGCCGGCTGATGGACAGTTGGTATTACTGTATGATGGTCAGTAATCGAAATTATCAAATTACCGGACGATGTCGCTAAGATAGAATTTCGAGGCACTTTGATATTTATCTGTGGGAATTTTTGACAAAAACATCTACACAGTGATTTTCGTTGAATTTTAAGCTTCAATTAAACCTATCACATGTGTTATTTAGCTACACTTTTACACGAGCAAATCAAGACTTCCTACTTTCGAAATCGACTTGCTGTAATTTACCCAGAGTTGTAATTGAAGTTATTTTTGCAATATATTCACACTCGATCATTTGTAATTTACCCAGAAAACGTGCGAAAAGGCCTATCTGTATTCGAAATAATAGACGTCGAAGAGTAATATCGCAACAAGGATACAATCTTCCTGGCGCTCTAAGGATAAGACAGAATATGCAAATGAGTATAACGAGACGCTAGTTGGCTGTAATGATATAGTAAAAGTAGAAGTTTCTGCAAGATGAAGAAATGGGTAAGAGTGACGTAAAACTTAATTCCTGTGTTCTGAACGCGTCTATAATTGAGACGTTCGCTAAAAACTAGGCAGAACTTGTCATAATAAGATGAATTCCCATGGGGAGCAGATTTATACGTTAAATTGTTAAAACTCGTTAATGATACGGAAAATGTAAATACAAGAATAAGAAGACTCAGGAGATAATTATATTAATTCCCATCAACGATAGATGCCCATGCTATACTAATTTGTAGTATTGAATACGAATAATAATTTACCATTATACGCCCTGTGTTCACCATGGCGGATGTCATCGCGTATCCAATAGCGTAAACATTTTAAAACACCGCCAACAGCAATTAACGGTCAGAGTGGTTGATCGAAACTTTTCATTCACGTTCACCGAGTCCACTTATAAACTGCATACACCAGGCATTAAGATCTCACATTCATCGACGTTTAAATCAAATTTTCGCCAGCTTCGAAGCGCTATCCGCTCTGCTCGACGTTCACCTCTTTTCACGTTTTCAATTCACTGGCAAAATTCTGCAACGCGAGGCTCTTTTTGCCGCGACGAAAATAATGCATAAATCACAGGTGCCATTCACGACGACACGCCACGGGAACGTATTATCAAGTAATAATCGGTATCGGGGCCGTTGCGTAATACCGTGGAAAATTCACGTTCGGAGATTAATACTCTGCTGACGTTTGCATAAATTCGCGCGTCTACTTTGCAGAAGCACGCCGTTACAACGACACGAGAATAGAAACTTTTTTCATTTTTCCGTGAAGCGGCGTTAGCCAACTTTTCCTGGATCGATTTCAAAATTTTTTTACCGAAAGATTTATATTGTTATGGCTAAAGAATACTTTCATATAAATGCATTATGACTAAATAAGTGGTACTCTTCTTTTTGGAGATGATTCATGTGTACAGAAATTTTATATTTTTATTTTATAGTTTGTTGTAGGTGTCATTTGTTTGATAAATAGTATAAACGCCGCTTTACAAAATGAATTTTCACAACGCGTTAAGTTAATTTAGGGGATGAAATATTCAACGTGGACGTTTGATTACTCGAAGGTCAACTGTGGTAGTTTAAACATTATTTGACGGGTTTGTTATAGTTGGCAATACCGTATTAATGGTAACCATTGCGGGAAATAAATAAAAGAATATTTTGAATTTGAGTGATTTTATTCAAACGCGAGTCATATCTGAAGGTGGAGTGCGTCACGAGTGCGTCAAACACGTCAGAGGGTAGATAACGCCTATCATCTTATCATATAATATACCCTATAATATACTGTATAATATACCCTATAATATACCCTATCAATTTTCACTGTAGCGTTAAGTTTTAAGGGATGAAAACTTGAACGCGTTCGATTACGTATTAGGCCAACTAATCCCGCCGCGATAGAATCCACGTTTTTAACACTGAAGCGGTTAGCAGAGAAGGAACAGGAATATCGCGGAGCGTTTGACGAACACTGGAAATCACGAAACTGCGACAGTGGTGTCAGAATGGCGGAGGGAAGTAACGTTATCCGGTCGCGTTCTCGTTCGCGTAACACGCTCGAAACTGGCAGCCGTCTCGGCCGCGACTGCTGCCCGCCCGCTCGCTCGCTCGCTAGCGAGTTGTTCGCGGCATGCCAGTCATCGCTATTATAATATTAGACCACTGGCCGGCTATTTCCAACCGACTGTGAAAATATACCAACGGCACGCGTGAAGAAGACACCGTTCCACCGAAATAAGCGATCGGTGGTCAGTCACACGGCTGCGAGCCAGATAAACCAGAAGAGATTTATCGGCTCTCTATCGACGATGCCTGATACGACCCTGACTGTCCATGTTTTTACACTTTTTATTTTTGATCGAAACGTGCCTGTTCCGGGATTCTTTCATAGTGGTGGGGCAGAAATAATAGACGTATAGGACACTTTAGATTTCTTATTTTGAATTATGGAGATTAAGCATCTAATATGTATGTTAATCAAGGTGAAGAATTATTTTATTAGAATTAATTGTAAGCTAGTTTATGTATTATCCATTATTTATTTTTTAGATTTTAAAGGAAGTTACTTGATAAATTATATTTGGGAGTTTACCATGGTGTACATAATTCATAATGTTAATTTGTACTGTTAATTCGGGTATGTTGAAATTTATGGCATATATTTGAATGTTGCGTATGGTTAATATGATTACTAATTCAGCACATGTGGCACTCGAATTTCCGGAAGAATCTAACGCCATATTATTGGAAATTAGTTTACCTAAATTTAGTAATTTAGAAGTTCCCCAATCCCTACAAACCCTACCAATTTTCAAATGCCCCAACTCAGTAATTTGAAAATTTAACAAACACCAAATAACATTTAAAAATACAGAAATTGTAAAGCTTGAAATTTATAAAGTTAAAAGAAGAAAATATATGAGAAATGATCGTAAGATGTGATATTGTCTAAGACACTATAAACGGGAGTGTGTCTATCACATTCATTAATTAAATTAAACTTCACGAAATTATCTTCACCGTAGGTTGGACATGAAGTTTGAACATAAACGTCTGAAGTCTGAGAAGGTTTAAAAGTTTCCGGTTTAATTATTCATTGCAAGGAGATGGGAATATTAATAAAGAGCTGTAACAAGTACAGAGAAACTATATTGAAGAATAAAGAATGTTACGTTAACTTTTCGCCTGTAAATCTGAGTTAACTCAAAAACTTTGAAACCTTAGAGTATCTACCCTAGATAGGGTTCATCAAATTTCGTATTCAAGCGCATTCAATTATTCTTTGTCGTATGAAATGAAACTAAACCCAAATTCCCCATATTCTCCAAAAATTCTGTAATCCCAGTAAATGTACCAGAAATCACAATATTTCGAAAGATTTTTAATCAAAATATTGCAGAGTTGGTAAAAGACCGAAGGGTGAATGTCCACATGCGTGATGTGGACGCAGTATGTTGAAGAGCACATACGGTGGTCCCGGAATGTTGGCTCGGGGAAGCCCAACGGGTCAAATTGGTGGCGTTCGTGTTTCGAATTAACATCGCGACTCGGAACCGACGACTATATTCGTTGGCCTTTGTCGGAACGCGGCTCGTTGAAACCCGGGTAAAGATAGCCACGAAACGTGGCTAATGCTCGTGATTTCTAGCCGTCGCAACCTTGAAAATAATTACCGGGCCATTGCGCGAATTAATGCAAGTGATTCTCTCTTTTCCAACGATCCTCAACATTTCATTCCCTTCTTATTCATTGCACAATTTAACCATTGTGCACTCACCTTACTTCTTTTCCAATAAGCCGATTGTACATTTTTAATTATTTTTGAAAACCTTTTCTTTTCTGTTTCTTTCTGAATTGTTAGATCAACAATAATAATCAAGAATAATAGAGTTGCAACAAACTAACAACAAAAAATGACAAAAATGAATATCTACATTGTCCCAAATTAAAGAAAAAGAAAGAACAAAGATGGCCGACATGTACGAAAGTTTTCTCACGGAGTAGATTTCTCAAAAATTCCACAGCGACCCGCGCATTTTTACATTGTTTGCAGTCGACGTGTTAAAATTTCATTAACCCGGCAGACTTCTCGTCAGCGCAGCCATTTTGGCGAACAATAAAATTTTCACGGAAGAACGTAGATGGCGGGTCCGCGTCAGAAGTCGCGTCGTTCTCGGCCCGAAAAGTTTATAGGCAGCTTTCGTGTGAATTTCTACGGAGCGATTCAACGCAGCCACCGGTTTAACGACGAATGAAATTACCGGGTGTATCCGACAGGAATACCTTGGTCCTTGCCCTCGCCGTCATAAATAGCAGATTCTCCTAAAAAGGGGTTGCAAACCGGCAGCCACGTTATTAAGGGTGAGATGACGCGTTTCAACGCCATCGACCTGTTTATACTTTCCAACGCTTCCGACTTGGAAATCGCTTAATACTTTGGAAATCTAATTAACGTCCTTATTTTCACACGAATACCTAATTACCTCGTTCGTTTATTCGTTTACTTTCTGACAGTTTGGTATTTTGGAGGAATTCATTTAGCAGGTTTTACAAGAGATAACTCATTTGCTACCATGGTTAAATGAGGATTTCAATATTTTTATTATTCACATATACGGATACTATACGGTAAAATTATCTTCTGGTGCTCAAAGAATTAGCCCATTATCATTATCAAATTTTATCTTCATAGAGATTCTAAAGAGACCTCAACAAATTTTGCAAAATAAAATAAGAAAAAGCAGCAATCATTTGACTGCTTTGGTAGTTTTTTAAGATAAAAAAACCGGTTGCCGAAGGATCTTAGCTGCACGTACGTTTCGAATTTGTTAAAAATGTTTGAAGAACTCGAGAGAGGCAAATTTCTCGTTGATTACCGGGTAGATCTGCCGAAACAGCCATTAGGATATTAATGTGGCTTCACTCGGCCCATCGTCGTGCTTCGTTTTTTGTCAAACGAACGAACGTTCACTGTTTGCCAAGCCGCGTATTTGCCGGCTTTTTGCAAGTTTTTTCGATGCAGACGCATCAAACTGATTGCACTCTGAACGTCACAACTTATCGATAATTATACCATTTGCATGTCCTTCACAAATTTCGAAGTGGTCAAAGTTTGCCTATTTGAACATTTTCAATTTGTGTATATTTGAAGTTCCCTCTCTAATATTCAAATGAAAGAATGTCTATATTTTTTAATTAGAAATGTCCATGTACCTTCAGCATCACATATGGTCACATACTCTTCATGACCAGATGCTGCTCTCCGAGTAGCTTCTAAGTTTGAGTTGCTTGTAAGTTGCCTCTATTTTCAATACTTTTATAAAACTACAAGCTTACAAGATTACAATCTACAAATCAGACAAGATCGAAACAGTATCCCAAAAATGATCATAAGTACAATTGACACTCCTTCATAAGTACAATTTACAGCAAGACTTGCATTCCAAGAAAAGAACTCCGTTAGAACAAAATTCTGTATCCATAACAAGAATCTTTCCTCGAATGGTTTAATCATAGTCTTATTTCATCCCCAAAGTTCGCAACCTCTAACAAAACTTAAAGTCCACCGTTAAGATCTTGCCGTGTTTTCGCCGCAGCAGCAAAGAAACGAAAAAGTGAGCGCACGTATTCGGTGTCCGCGTCGAACATCGTTTTTCTTCTGTATAAAAGAGCAATTAGCGTAGGTAGTCGGTGCCAACGAAGCGACAGAAGGCTACGCAAGGCCAAAGCGGAAGAAGAAGAAGAAAACAGAAGAGGGCATAAAGTCCAGTGGCGATCCGACGCCTCGTAGTTGGAGATGCTCCAATTTTGCTAATGTGCTCGTGTGGCTCGTTTGGCCTAGTGCGAAGGGGAGCGCAGTTTCGCGAACTGCACTTGGACCTCTCGGCTTCTCTTCACCTTGGCTGTGCATCGTCCAAGAAACTCGAAAACTTGTTGGGCTCGCCCCGAGAAGATCGTTTTCGACGATTTTGCCTGGCACGATGCCCCGCGCCAGTTACTCGACCGACCTTTCGCCGCGGCACACTATTAATGGACCGAAATCGCTCTACCCAAATGGGAAAATTCATTTCTCGACGCTTTCGAAATTGGCGCCGATAATTTTGATGGCGACGGGAATAGCCGATATTTGGACATTTGGAGACTCGGCAAGTTTGGTATTTGAAAATGGAAGAATTTAAAAATAGGATTTAGAAGGTTAGGGGTTTGGAGATTTGTGGAGTATTTGTCTCACATTTTATATCATATGTTCATATGTTGTATTATATGTTCAGTTCAAAATTTTATACCTCAGCAAGTAAGAGTATGTAGTTTACGATAATTTTAAGTAATAAATACAGCTAGTTTAAACGTAACAGGAACCTAAACCATAAAATTTGAAATCTCAAAGACTTGAAAATGTAAAAAATGAAAAATGACAAAGTCAGAAAATATTAAGTTTAAAAATTTTTAGAGGAGGCTAAATCGTTACTCGCTATGTCCACATAACCAAAATGGAATTTCCTGCGATGAAAAATGAATTCAACGGCGAACGTAGCCGTGGAATATAACGAAGAGCGATGCTTGATTGACCACGTGATACTGAATGAACGCTACGAAAACGTATCGCATATACAATGTGTAAATGGAACACGCGTAGTTAGTATCACGTGCAAAACGGCTCGTTGCATCAATATTAAACATCTGCTAGCCACAGATTTGTGGCACGCATCTCCATGAAGCAATCGAGTATCGCCCCTGTACTTGACACCCGACGACCGACTCGGGATCAAGTGGTTCAAGTGCTTTCGGCTCGTGAATCACGTTCCTCGGATAATCATCTACGATCATCGTGCATGGAATGGTCTATCATAACACTATACCAAATATCCACAATGTATCTTCCACTACAACGCGAACACCGTTCTACGTACTTCAAAATGATCTATGTACTTTAAAATGATATTTTTTATCGTCCACATAACTCGCATTTGTGATTCATCACCTTTTATATTTGTTGACTTCGGATGATAATCTGGAGGATTATATTTTGATATGATAATGTGTAGTCATACGAAGTAATATGTAGTTATATAATATGAATAATATTCATGAAATATTATGAGTTGATCACTTTTTTGCGTAATTTGTTAATTTAGCAAGTGGTATTAATTCTTAGCAATTCTGGAGATCAATACACATATGGAATGAAGACAAATAAATTCCACATACAAAACCTACATATTCTACATACATGTAGATCTATGTTCATACGTACACATGTATATACACGTATACATATGAACTTATTCATATTCACGTATGTATATGAATATACATATAGAATCTTTTATATGTACACATATCGAATATAGAGCATAGACACGTGAAAGAAATTCAGATCAAAGGTGTATTAAATCTTCTGAAATTTATACCTCCATATTATCATACATATTACAGTAGCTTCGCTACAGTGCAGTACAGTCGTTGACAGACACATACGACAAATTTAAATTATCTCCCCATCATAACTTTCAACAAATGCACATATTTCAACGCACCTGTCCCAGTTAGACAGTTGGCCTAAAACTTAAGTACCTTCGTACTAAAAGGAATCATGGTAGAAATTAAAATTCAAGTTAAATTAGGTATTTTTGAACTGCGTCGTTCGCGGCAAGAATATGAAAATATTTCCGACTGTTAAACGCGGACAGACGGAGCAAAAGGGGTTTCGCAGTGGTGAAATGTCGAGAACACGAGAGCCAGCGAGTCCTTTCGTTTTAATTTCCTAAGACAAAAGGTTTGCGCGTGTCGCGAGTAGCTCGAGTTACCTCTCGCGTTAATTCCGCTTAACGCGACTCGGTTTCTCGCCTTTTGCACGCACCTTACGCGCTTACCTTACTTTACCATGTAATATATATGCTCGCCTTGGCCGACCCAACGACGAGGAAGTATTAAGTTTAAAAGCAAATTTTGCGTCGCTTGAATTTATTCCGACAAGTGAAATTAATATCCTACCTACGCCCGGAAGTTCACCTTGATATCCTAATAACTGAATGTGCAAATTCACCCAATTTATTATTCGTCGAACTTCCATTGGACTGCAATGTTTCGTTAATTTCAAAACAAGTGTGGATACGAGGATAGGTTTGATAGCGAGGAGAGAAAAAAACATCCTCGACAATGTAACGTTTATAAATGTTTCGATAAATTCCTTTGTAGAAGGTACGCTTTATATCCGAGCGTCAAGTAATTAAAAAATTCCTGACGAAAGCTGAAACATCGGAAGAATTTTTCCATTAGAAGCGTATGAACAATTACGGTAAATGTTACAGAAAGCTGGCCGTTATTAATGCCCGGCACAAGTGAATTAACGCAATCAACGTGTACTTTGGGACACGGTTTTTCGGCGATGTTGGAAAAGAGAGTTTAAATATTCCTCTTGCGCCTCGCCATCATAACGCGTTAACCAACGGCCGCTCCTTTTTTCACCTCCTCGCGAGTTCAATTTTGCATTTATTAAAGAGTACGTGCTTGAAATCCACTTACGAATATCGCACAGATTGTACTGCGCTCTTTCACGGTTCTCGTTATCGCTTAATTAACGTATTTTTTGGTCCTGTTGCGAGGCTGCATTCAAATGGAAAATATTGCAATAACTTTCGTTAATGAAACTTTACCTAATTTGCCTCGAAATATTACGAACTGTGAATCTAAGCTCAAATATAAATATATTTCCTATAAAGATGTTATCTGTACGTAATTAGATTTTCTACTGAACTCTGATTGTATCTTTCTGAATGAAACACACGAAAATACATGAAGTATTAAGGAAACTTTACTTTAACTTCGACATTAGGAAACTTTCGTTCGTAAATGAAATTTGGAGAATTCAGTGAAATTTTCAGGAGTGTTCAAATGAAATTAAATTATAAATACGAATTGAAATTGTAGAGACGATTTGGCAGCTCGCCAATGATCGTGTTCATCAACCGATCGTTACTACATGTAACACGGGTCCCAGCAGCCGAGGGGTTTTAACGATCAATTAATTCTTGATCGTGTTATCTGTCGCGCGATCCAATTTTCCAGCGTGGAAAACCGCAGTCCCCTGGACAGAAGTCGATTACAAAAATTGGGTCGTTGACAGGAACATGATCTCTGTCGCTTTATGAGCATTATAAACGGGTCTCTATATTTTGCATCTGACAGACTTTTAAGTTTCATAATATTCTAATTCCTAGGTTTTCAAGGTCACTGAAAACGTGGATTTTCAAATTGTCGAGGTTTCAGGTTCACAAATTTTCAAATTCATAAATTTTGAGGTCGGCAAATTTTTAATATTTGAAATTTCTAGTTCTTCAAATTTTCAGCTAACCAAATTTCTAAGATGCTAAATTTCCAGCTCCTCAAATTTTCAACTCAGCAAATTTCTAATATTCCAAATTTCCAGCTCTTCAAGTTTCCAACTCACCAAATTTCCAGCTCTTCAAATTTCCAACTCACCAAATTTCCAGCTCCTCAAATTTGCAACTCACCAAATTTCTAACATCCCAAATTTCCTACTCACCAAATTTCCAACTTCCTAAATTTCCAAACTCCCAAACCCCAAAATGTCCCTAAATGCTCCTCCAACCTATAAATACACAATCCTCAAATCTATCATTATAATAGGCGCCATTTCGGTCCGCATAAAGGGTTCCATATTTACCACCGCGGAAGTCCGTAAATCAACGCTTAAATTCTAAATAAAGCTCGGTAAATTGATTTCACCGGCATTCGTTATTGTCCAGAATGGCAGCAACAGCTTACAATTAGTCGATTCGTCGCGGGTCAATTCGATTTGAATAACAGCTTTCGAGACGTTAGAGGCACAATAGAGAAACCGCGAACAACAAGGGTCCGAATGCAGAAACAAAGAAAAGGAAATCTGTCGTCGGAGCGTTTGAAGGGAAAGCGGCGATTAATTTAAATTGAACGAAATTTTCCGGCCAGACTCTGGCGCATAAATAAAGATTAAGCCGACGTCGTTTCGCGACGTCTGCAACTCCCGCGCACCCCTGATCCGCGGCTAATTTATTCATAGATCAATTAAGAAACGCGAGTGAATGCAAACGAAAGCGAGGGAAATTTACCGGTAAAGGATTAAAAGCTTTTTCGCCGACGCGAGAAATGGCATTGAAGAATGATCTTGGCACTTGCATTTCAACGAAATTCAGATTCATAATTCTGTAAATGAAATAAGTTTATGGGATATTCAATTTTCTGATCTTTGGTTTGAAATTAATAATTATAAGACGTGTGAAAAATCGTGTATAAATAGGTACACAATTATTGAAGCTAATATTACAATTATTAAAGTCAGATTTAATTATGACTTTAGCATAGGTATGAGATTACAAATCTTTTTATCGGATATACTTAATTAAAACATAGGTCAGATATACGTAATTAAAACATGGATCAAATATACGTAATTGAAACATATGTCAGATATACATCATTGAAATATGGGTTTGATATGCATAATTAAAACGTGACTTGATATACATAATTAAAACAGGGGTCTGATAAACATAATTAAGGAAAGAAAAAATGAAAGAGACAGGTTTAAATAAATGTGCTCCATTAGCCTTTTTAATAGCGTTTAAAGAAGAAGGGTAGCAGAAGCGTTAGGAGTGATTGTCCCGTAGGGATTTCATTGCAGCTGTTTCTATCGCGACGTTACACGAGCCAAGCAATGTTCGCGAAGCTCTAATCGCCCGTTACACAGACTACAATGCTATCCGATTAGTTGCAAACTTTCTGTCGAAACTTTTATCGCTTGCAACTTGCGAACGTTACAGCAATCCATTCTCGCGAAACAGCATAATAATTCCTAACAATTTATGCCACCAAAGAGAAACGGAAAGGAGGATAAAAGACTATTCAAATTAATAACTTCCGCTTTCCTGAACTTCCGTTCGTACCTGGGAAAATGAGCTTCCATGGCTTGAGAATTCTTCAAAACCCCGAATCGTAAAAATTCCAAACTCCCAAAATCTAAAAACTTCCAAAAAACCAAGATCTCTGACCTAAATATTCTACAATGCCAAAACCGTGAATCTTAAAAATTGCAAAGTGTCAGCATTGAGAAACTCGAGAATGTTATAAGAATTTCCGCGAGCACAGTGGACGGCAAAGCGTTTGTGGAGGAGTAACCGGAACGCGTGTAAAACCGGAAGCAGAAACGGGGATCTAGAGGAACGCTCGTGAAACCTTTCGAGCGTTCAGAGTGCCGCCAATGAAAATCGTGCTTCTAAATTCGTGAATTCTTTGCCGTATAAATCCTTTGAGGGATTCGTTCTGTTTTTCCAAGCTTCGGTAGCCGGGTAAAAAGGAAAAATCGAGGTCAACCGGGCTGCGGGCGGAAACACCGGAGAGCTTTTCTTTGTTGCGGAACTGGCAAACCGCGATAATGATATAAATATTCATTAAGAGTGTTTCGTTGCTTCTTTATGTTGCCGGTAGCCCGGATGCACGGTGCAACAAACAGCGCGAAAAGCGAGGGACAAAAATGAAAATAAACGAATCGCCGTCTGGCTTTGACGCTTTAAAAGGGGTGAAATTATACCGAAGCTCGCATTTTGCGCGGAGGGAAGGAAAAAAGGAGAGAGGTAAAAATGCGCGGGGAAAAAGAAGAGGGAGAAAAAAAAGGGGTAACCGAGTCATTGTGCACGTTCACGATGTTACGTGTTGCGTGTTAATTTACGAAAGTAATCTCGGAAGAGCTGCGCGTGTATTTTAATGTCTGCGATTTACGGCGCGGTTATTATTCGATTTGCATATTTTCCTGCGCTACCGTAATTGATAGCAGTTTAGTTGGAAAACGTTGTTACACGATTATGCTTCGTGCCCTTGTTTTCGAATCGCTCAGTTGAAAATTCGTGCCTTAGCTTCAAATCTCAAGAATTAAATATTAAGATATTTGGGAATATGAAAATTAGGAAATCTGAATATTATAAATTTTGGAATACGATAATTTAAAAATTATCGAATGAGAATGTACATATATACCGTGTATGTACATTGCACATAGTACATATCTCTTATAGATGATACAAGAAATTGATGGAAACATAATTTTAATAACAGTACAGTGAATCGACGAGAATGTTTGAAGCACTTTCGTGCAAGGACCTCTCCATGCAATTTAACACCGAGATTAAGATGTTTAGGATGGCACAGCGTGGCAAGAATTTCATATACACTTTACAATGTATGTGTGTATAACGTGTAATTAATTTAACCTCGCATATTTCTTGCACCATGTAATTTCATTTTCAACGGTTTCATTATTGTTGGCTCGAAGGGGGTTCCTCTCTCTCGACGGCTTTTAAATTTACCGATAACCAATTAACTTTAATGAAATGTTTAATAAAGTTCATACATTTGAGTGGAGAGACTGCATTCGCTCTATTAATAACAGTAGCAATTACTTTTTATTCCGAATATGTCAACAATTGGAGACTGCATTTTCTGAAATAACGATATTTTGTAAATAAGATATTATAAAACAAGAATTGTGGAGTATTTATAACGAATTTATCTCTTTGGTAGAATAAACAGTACTTCTGTAAATTTTATGGAACAACGTTAACATTGGGTTAATGATACGGAAGTTTATGCTTTCACATTAATTCACCATTACAATCTCTCTCGGGTGTTCATACTACTTTCTCCATCAGTATCGATAAATTTTGATGTAATATATTTTAAGCGTCACTTTTAGCAAAATGTAAGTAGTTATGTATCTACTGATTTATCTTATTACAACGAACAGTCTTTGAAATTGCAAATACTTGCAACATCCATGTTTGAAGGACCTACCCAATATTGTTTATCATTTTTAATAAAATGAAATAACTAATAGTCACCAATAGTGTGGCTAACGAGTACAGGTCGCTAACCAGACCCATCAGCCACTTTTCTGCATTTTTGACAATTTTTCAAGGGTTTCGAGCGAGCTGAGTCAGACTTTCACATCAGCAGTATCATCTCCAGCCTCTCCTATCAATCTTTTGTATATCTCAGTCAGCTCTCATTGCTCAGTGTCTTTTGCTAATAATTCGAAAATGAACTCAGGCAACTACCACCCCTTTCACCTCGTACAGCAATTCTAAGACCACCTGTATTTTGGGAAAAATACTATAAATGTTATGGACAAGCATAATTTTTTGATGACTCCCATCGTCAATCGGTTGTTTCGATAAATGTAATCCAGTAAACGAACATTTCGAGATAGGTGGATGCAAGAAGCGTTTGACAAGCCCTTCTTCCGCGGTGAGAAAGCTGGATATAGAAGACGATTGGAAGGAAGAAATCCGAAAGAAAAGCAGACGTACGTGAGCCGCATACTGCGGACTCGGAATCCTTTTAGAACGGGGAATCTTTAGCGATGCCACGCTGACGTGGGCTACAACCCTGGAATAAATTTACAGTTCTCCGTATTCGGTTAATACCGTCTTATCTCATCGACGATTTCGTTGTTTTTCCGAAGGGATTCGGCGATAACCATTTGTTGTCTCCTATCGGTGAAATTTTCCGCCACTTGGGAATCATATTGCGATGTTTAGGGGCTTAACTGCGATATTCGCCTCGTGTGGGAACTGGTACCATCGGTCGGTATACGAATGGGTGAAAGGAAGTGGAGTTACAGAATTCAATCATTCTGAAGTTCTAACATATTGGAATGTGAAATTTACGAGTTCGAAATTTAGGGTTATAGTGTTCAAGAAGTGTGATTCACTCAAGATTCCAACATTCCAAAACTGTCGAAGTTCCAAAAGTCCAAAATTCTAACGTAAATTCCAGTCAATAAAATCAAAGTAAATTCCAAAATTGTCCCAAAGTTTAAAAATTGTAAAGTCCCAAAATTGCAAGATCGAATAATTAGTACGGTACATATCGCTAATATTCGCCCAACTGTCGAGCCGTCATAAACTGCAGAAACTCGTAAACTAAATCAGCTATCGAATTTACATCTCACGTTTTCTCATCGAATTTAGTGTCCCTCTGGGAATACCATTTTACTAGCCGTGTCTCTAGTAGCAAATAATCGTTCGAGCGAATCACTGCGTAAAAGTTTCTTCGTCTGTTTGATCCGTCGTTGCGCAGCTCGGTTTAACGACTTCGTCGATTTTACGTGTTCCGAAATCCGGAGGAGGATTAAGACTTTAAACAAGCTATTGGATATGGATGAAAAATAACGGTACTATTTTATCTTTTAAGCTATGAACTTTATTTAAGATTTGGGAGGACGTCTTGACTCTTTCAGTACTCTAAGTTTTGCTAACAATAATCCAACAGAAGCTTTCAAAATTGACACTCGGCTAAAATATCCAGAAACACATCAAACCGTTTGGATAAACGTCGCCAGAATCGAGAAAAATTCGTAAAATAAACTGGCAGCCATTTCGAACACCTTTGACCAGTGATCCTTGTTAAAAGTTTACTGCATCGACCTTTACGCTTTACGCTGATAGAATGAACCGCTTCTCTCCTATCTTCACTAGGTGTTACCCATCCGATAGGTATCAATGAAGAGATCCAACGGGGCTCCTTCCACCTTCATCCGATGACGAATTTCATTCAACCTAGACACGTACCGTTTACGATTTACGTTTCGGATTTTACGATCTTATTTCATCGCCCGATGCTTCGCTCATTTTCTTTTTATACCCAGTGCTTAGAATTCATTGCGATTTGTCGTCGATGTGGAGAGCGAATTGATTCTGGAAAATTTAAACGTTTAGAAAATTTGGTTTATATATAGTCATCTGATAGGCTATTTTGTTTAGAAGAAATTATTAGTTTAGGAGAATTAATTTTGAAAATTTTCAAATTCACTTGAAAGTTCCAACGTTTAAAGATTTAAAGAATTCAGAGATTTAATAATTTGAAAATTGTAAGAATTGCAAATTAACAATTTCCCGAGTTTAATTTGAAAATTGCATGGGTCTGCGTGAACTACGATTAAACTTGCGATGCGGGTCACCGATGACCCTCACAGTAGTCAACTTATCAATCCTAGCAGTATTACGTTTCCATGTAGGATGTTGCATGAGGCGTGCAACATTCCAACAGACGGGAAAACATAATTACCCGTAATACCGATGTCGGTAACTAGTAATATTCATTCCACGATTCCTGTAACCGTAACTGCATACTTCAATCAATAAAACAAGTTAGAACGACTCAACGATTACCGGTAAAACGACCCAACTTCAACGTTAATGTCACCACGTTATTTAATTAAAATCAATGTGACTATGCAATGAAACAACGAACACCGCGATTATCAAAACCACAATGGAGTAATAAACATTTCGTATGATAATCAAAATTGCATTGTTATAACATCCCCTGTGATTACCAAAAGCATAAAATAACAAACATCTATGATTATAAACTGCAACGAAATACTAGCAGTCTTCAAAGATTATAAACTGCAACAAAATAACCATCTTCAATGTTCATAAACAACGAAGCAATAAATATCTCGTGCGACTATAAAAGTCGCAATGAAGAAACAAACACCTCGCTCAATTATCAAATCTGCACCATAACAAACAGCCCATGATTTCTTCCGAAAGGAAATCAGCTAACTTAACAGTGTTTAAAGTACAATCAAAAGTGACATTCGTTTCCTTTAATTTAAGCACATCGAAAGGGTCAATAGGTGGCCTTCGAGGGTGGAAAGTCGATTGTTGTTAACAACTAATTTCGGTAATTTGCGTGAACGCCGAGGGACGTGAACCGACTCTGACACCGACACGCTCATGTCACTCCACATGATTTATATGACGTGTCCCGTTATAATGCCGGTCGACCATAATGCAATTCTAGGGGCTGGAAGCGCAGGAAGCGACACGAAGAGCAATACACCACGTGGTAACCGCTGCGAACACGATCCACCGATCAACTCTTACTCTTATACAATCACGTTACTCGAAAGCCTGTAAACGAAGTTAGAGTTTTGCTTAAAAGCAAAAATCCTATGGTACTCGGAAGCATTATCGTCACTTTGTAATAAATATGACGTCCTAACATTATATATATAATTTCTCTAACACTAAACCTACCGGCGTATGTACTTAACCTACAATTTTCTGGACAGAAGCAGAGGATACAAAATTTAACGATTACATCACATCAAAAGATGATAATAATAATCAGTCGAAAACTGAGTCTCAAAAACAAAGAGATACAGAATCTAACGAAATTAGAATTTCGATAAATCGCAATAACACGAAACAGGGTCGTTCCTCGAGGGAGGAACGCGTGCAGAATTCGGAATATCGCTCGGGGGTAAAAATCGTGCGACGGAAAATGAAACGAATTCACCAACAGAGCTTATTAGCAAAGTTTCTGAAAATATATCAGTATCTTGTCTGGAATAAATCTAACAGTTGATTAGAAAGAACAAGGAAACTGGAATGGAGACGTTTAAGCGCGAAATTGATCCCATTTCCGGTGCTGCAAAGGGGTTGAAAAAGAAGATGAACGAGTTGGGAAAAGAAGCAAGAGCCAGAAACGAGGAAGATAATCGAACGGTATCCGAGAAAGTTACAAGAACCGGGGACAAGAGTTTACTCGATTTGGCAAGTTCGATATTCACTCGCGTTGCCCCGCAACCCCTTTAATCTCCCGTTCCCTTATTTCGTGCTATGGTCGACGGGTAAAGTACGTGCCTTCTTCGTTGAATTTCAAACGATCCTGCAAATCGAATGAAACCCGCCATGAATCTTTTCGCTTGAATACCGTGCTGCTTGAAGGGCTGTCGGGTCTGGTGAAAGGGGTAGGTTAACCCTCGACGTTCGAGAAACACGAAAGTGACGGCGGACGATCGGATCACGAACACCGAGGATAAATAACCTCGCAATTTTATTCGTATCTACCTTGCGAAAATCTGTAATTCGGGTCATGCTACTGTTTAGGGTGGATTCTACCTGGAAATCTTATGGGGTCGGATATGAGGTGGAAGGATTGGTACTTTTTCTGTTTCTCACATTTCATATTTAGAAAGATAAAATCGTAAAATTTTATGACTTCAGAAATTTAAAAATATAGAAATTTCGTATCTTCCAACTTTGCAAGATTACAATTTCTGAATATACAATACTAAAAGTCGCGTTACAATTAAAACGGTTTCTTTTTTTAAATGGGAGTACAATTAGTAAAAATTGGAACGCATCGGTTTAAATTGATAGTACCATTGGGTCTACGGTTGAATATTTACGATCATTATTTAATCGTAAATTTCTTCCTTCAACGAGTTCGAATGAGTTATTTTATGGCAATCGAAAATTAATGTACCGCGTGAATGTACAGGATATCGTGTAAATGATAATAAATATTAGCTGATACAGAAATGCTATGATTTTATGCGGAAGAACGAGCGAAAAATGTAATAAGAATAAAATTTCTCGAACAAGGTTTATGAGATTTGAGAATTGGGGTTTGAAATTTAAGGGATACAGAAAAATTTGAGAATTTAAAGAACGTGAAAGATAAAAAATATGGGGGTGTAAAAATGGTCTAACTTACAAATTTCAAACAAAAGGTATAACCAAAAAAACAGTTATTTCACATTTTCACCTTATTTTCCCATGTATGCTCCCAACTTTGTTCATCCCGTATGAGTAACGCATACACGAGCGCATACGCTGAATAAAACAAAAGATAAGAACTGAAAGTAACCAGGGCTTTTTGCACGCAAAATTACAGTAATTTGTGCGAGGGTACATACACGCTCTCTCGTGTTCACATCTGTTTTCTTTACTTACGTGTCTCGTGTCAGCCGCAAGAAGGGGCGTGTGTGCCTGCAACAATGAGTGCCCAGAAAATTAGAGAAGGGAATCCCAGCGGAATTCTTGTTTGTTTTCTAGGGAGCTTCATGCTTCAGCAAAGACTCTGCTCATTCGATGGAGGGCGCATGTTCCTCGGGAAAAACCATGCTATCATGCGATAACACGCGTCGGGGAATTCATGCAAAAGAGGAGAGAACCTGACGCAAGCTTTCCTATTTTTTCGATCGTTAACTATGGAACAATTTTCGAAGCTTATCTCGAGCACAAACTACCAAAGCTGAAAATTCTCGAGTCACTGATTAATCGCATGGCTAATGATTTTTTATTATAAACACCGCTGACTTAACGAGCATGTTGAATTGTAAAAAATGTTTCAAGCGCTGATTATAAAGTTACAAGTTTCATAAGTATCAGCAATTTTCAAATTTATGTGATTGTATGTTTATTAGAAGAATACTCTTGATGAAGGTACATATGGAGTTAGGTAGATTTTGTAATAGATAACAAAAATAGAAAGGAACTGTGACAACAGAAATATTCATGTACTTAAAATGGACATGTATAAATGTGTATACACGATTATACGTATATACGATACAATATTATACGAATACGATTAAATACGAATTCAGAAAATGAAGTCGATAGACTACGAATATTTGAATGAATCGCAATGTAAGATCGAAAGACTACATTGGCTATGAAGTAAATAACAAGTTCGAACGAAAGAAATAATTGTCTCGATTATTACATCGGGACTGTTAAAAATCGATAACAAGGTTGCTACCGTGTCTGAGAAGGATATTAATTCTGCATATTAATATTCTTGGTCGAAAAGGTTCTCGACGGCGTGTCAGACTCCCTTGCCTCTGCTTTCGATCAAATCAATCTAGACTTTAATTTAATGGTGTTGGCTACAGGAGCACGGGGGGTAAAGTGCAACTCGAGACAAGTACAAATAAAGAGAATTCCAATAATTTCGATGGAAAGAGACGGAGGAACATTTTGTAGCCTCCGGAGGATCGCGTGACTTCTGAACGATTTTGCTTGCCGTAAGTTCGCCGTCCGAGAAATCCGCCAATGGTCCCGACGGATTTATCGCGGGAAACGAATAAAAAACGATTAAGTTTCACGGTTGCCAACGAGCGGAATGCCAATCCGTTCCTTCAGATTATTTTCCCGATCGCGAATTTACACGGCCGAACGTCGAGTTTATATGCAAATCGGACGAGTCGGAAAATTTTCCCGTGGAAAATTTAGCATGTTAACTCGAAAAGTTTCGGGATCGAACGAGCGTCGAAGAACTCTCTTTCACGGTGTCTGCGCGGCGGCAACTAAACTCTCGAAAACCGTTTAGTGAATCGACGCTCCGTAAGCTTTCATTTTAATACCGTTCAATGGGGCTCGTTACACTTTCACCGCGAGGATTTTTCTTCGCGTTAACGCTGCTCCGTTCGTTTCGGTGCGGCGGCAACGATTCATAGAGCAAAAGAAACGACGTAGCTTCGTGGGATTATCGATTCGTCTGCGAGCGTTCGCGATACGCTGCGTTGCTCGTGGCACGGTTGTTTCCTTTCAAAATTTAATTAACGTGCGATAACAGCGACTCGATTTGTTGTCGGAGAACGATATATCGCTTCTCGTGTGTACATTATCACTCGATTATTTTTATAATGCCACGCCTGATGTTTTTTATGCGATATACATATTTCGGAGCGGTATAGCAACGCGTGTACTTTACACGGGTTATATCTTCTACGCTTATATCGCCAAGCGCTTTATTTACGACGTGTTATACTTTAGACGGGTTATGTATTCACGCATTATATTTTGCACACGTTATATTACCCACGTACTGTATTTTTTATGCGTTATGTGAACAATACGTTGTATCGAGCACGTGTTATTTCTTCGACGCGTTATATCGCCTATGCCTTACATTTCCCTCGCGTTATATTGCCTACATGTTACATTTCCTATGTATTGCATTATCCACGGATTACATACATCTACACATTGTTTCACCTATGCATTATATCCCCTCACGCTATATCGCCCACACGTCGCCTAAAATGCGAATAAAATATTCTTACCCATGAAAAGAGTAATAAATGTAATCAACATCCAGATGAAAGGACATCACGTTGTATTTGTTTCTTTCAGAACAGCAACTCTGACAAAGCAATTACATATGTTATTTAAAACAGTCTAACGAGAACAATGCATTTTTTCCAACGTTAAATCGGAAATGTATGACTGTACGAATGGGAGAATGATTTTTATCACCGCGACAAGGACGGATAACGCGAGCTTATGAGACCCGTTATCGCCGTGTGAAAAAGAAGAAAGGAAACCGCAACTGCATCGTAATCAACAAAATAATCGAAATAAATCGCTTATTCTCGTGTTCACTGTTTCTTGTTTTTTTCCGCACGACTGTACCACAACGACCCGTTTTGCTCTTGTTTATTCCCAACTATAATCGAAGTTTATTGAAATTCGAATCGATTCGTGTTTGTTACGTGTGCTTGGAGCGACTACGACTCCTCTGGGTGCTATCGTTCCGGTGACAAATGTATTATGTTTGTATGCACGCCGTTCGATTTAAATGCCCTATTATTAAAACGTTCGTTCACCACTGAACCTTTATTTACCTTAATGTACGACATTAAGTCACGAAATAATGGAGATGAATTTTTATCTACTTCAATGGGTGCTCTGTAGTCCTAACATACATTTGTTAATCTGTACACTCGAGTGCATTACCTTTGTAAAAGGATACATAAATTCTGATTTTTCAGGACTTTATATTTTTAAATTCTCAACTTCATAAATCTGCGAATCACTAAATTTCAAAATTCCTAAACATCGACATTTTCAAAATCCTCCATCACCAAATCCCTGGATATTTAAAATCCTACATCTTCAAACTTTTGGATTCTCTAATTTCTAGATCTACGAAATCCCAAAAATCGAGTGGTAATTTTGCACTATACCTCTCGTAGAGAAAGCAGATTTACACTCGAGCGTACATGAATCATCCAACGTCCAATCGATCGCGTATCATCCACGTTTCTCTCCGACTTTTCGCAATTTCGCGTCCGGGAACTCGATCATAACGATAAATAGAGGCACCGCGATATAACAATAGAACAAAGATAGCTAGCAGGTAATTTCCTCCGTATTTCTTACTTTGTACGCCGAGAACAATGAAAAACGTCTTGCGGTGGGTGCAACGTGACGGGAGAAAGGTGGCCTATCGTTCGCCACACCGAACCACCCCCTTACCGATCCCTTTCAAACGACGAAGACGACAAGAAGCCTGGGAGGAGAGGCAGGCTTCTTCCATTTCACAGGGGAATAATTTCGGAAAAGAGAGCAAGACGACTTCTCCGTGGGACGAAGTGGCTGATCTTGAAAAGAATCGGAAAGGGAGACGGAGGTTCATTCAACAAGTACGCCACCTTGAAAGAACGAGGGAAGACGATAATGCAGTTGCTTCGCGATGGAATCCCGACGTTTTCGGTATTCATGAAACCTCCAGACGGCATCGGAATTCACGCTTCAAATTTTCTTATCTTAACCATTCGCAGACTTCGTTTGCTGCGTGAGCGAAAAATTTCGATTAAAATACTGCGGACTCTGCTGATCGTCTCATCTGGTTGATATACCAAATTAATATTAATATTGATTATATCGACTGTATTAATCAAGATAATATTAACCACGTAAATGTCAGTTGTATGTTAACTATGTTAGTATGCGATCATATTGATATAATTATGAATATCATTAACATTCTCCATATAAATTTCAATGAATATGTATATCAATAATATTGTACAAATTTCAATCAAAATTAATTACATTATTCAAAATACATTACTCGCGTTAGTAATACTATGTGTTAACGCTAACTATCTCTAAGAAAATTACGTTTTCCAGTAATGATTATAGCACTGTCACATCTCGTAAATAAAAGATCGAAAAACCTTTGATCGATTAACTCCTAAATTTGATTAGAAGTATAACAGTCAGTATAAACGCGTCTTATAAACAATTCAACCGTTTACCATTTTGTCGCGCTTCACACGATTTATACGTCGATTTCATTGATTGCTCGAATATCTCTGCACGAGATTCCTCGTACCTCGGTGAAATTCAATTTTCGGATTTTCCCGTGGGAAAAGCGCGACATTCCAGCCCGGAAATACGATGTTCACGCGTGTGCAAAAATATTGTACAATAAAATAAAATAACATCGAGCATCGATACCACTTCGATCGCTTCAACTCAACTACTCCAATTTTTTCCCCTATTTCTAAATATTCTTTCTCTAAAACTTGTTCAAACAAGTTTGCACAAATTTATTTCAATTTACCAAATTCGTTCAAACAATCCTTCAACAGACTCATCAGAACGATGTTAAAGTAAAATACAAATTGATCATTCAGTGACAAAATTAATGTCTAATTACAAATTGTAAACATGCACCGATTTATCTCGACGAAGATTAATTTAGTAACGATTATAATTACCGGGATTTACAATAATCTATTAGATAAACAAATCAATTACTCCGTCGCGCAGTCGATTTATGTTGCGAGTACGACAACCTGTAATTAGAGATTAGATCAAATTATGGCAATCGATCGGTTTCGTCCGTTCGGAAGGTTGTTATGGACCTCGAGTTCGCCATTAAGGTACTCGTCGAGGTTCAATCAAGAGACAACCCTTCGTCATCGTTGTCGAAAAGCATGGAATACAAAGAGTCTGGACAAGCCGGGAAAAGAGTTTCCCTCGGGAAACTTTGTCGGGGAAAGAAAAGACGCAGACGAAGGGAGAAGAGGGCGGAGAAGAAAAAGATGGTGCAAGCTTGAATGGTAATTAATTACAAGGGAACTCTCGTCGGAAGCTCTCGATTCGCGATGCGCGGTAGAATATGAAATTCAATTAGCTTCTACGTGAACCCGCTTCCGGGTCGCTCTTCCAGAGAATTAAAGGCTCCGACCGCCACCACCTATTTCCTCGGTTTTTCCAAAACTTTTTTGTTTCCACTCCTGCCGCCACTCTGAATTAACTCAGACGCGCGACCGCCAACTTTTTGTTTGCGTAATTACGTCAATTTCTTGTTCGAACTCTTTCGCGAATATTTTCTTGTATTAACGGACAGAGGCTACAGTTTGCGGAGCTTGTGATGAATTTATTATCGGTATTGTCGGTGAATTTCTTCGCTTTATCGTTGGGTTATACTGTTTTTTAATATTTTGGAAAATGGGATGTATGGTTAGGTTATTATTGGTGTGTTATGTAGTTTGCGATCAAATTTTTGTGTGATTTGGAAATTTGGGAAGTGAGGAATATGGGAATTTGAAAATTTGGGGATTTCGATAATTTGAGGAAATTTGAGAATTTGAGATTTGAGAATTTGGGGATTTATAAAATTGCAAATAATAACAGTAATCAATCTTAATGATCAGATTGGTCCATTAACCCAAACAGTGATTTGAAACGTATTTTTCTCAGAGCAATCACAGTGCATTGCTTTTAATTCAAGCCGCATGAACAGATAATTATTATCTCGTGTTGCGTGCGTTATGCGAATGATAAACACACTAAGAGATGCCTTAATGGCGATATAAAAACCGGTTCGAATGGAAATTGAAATTAAAAAGGGGAAAATGAAAATTACACAGCTGCACAGGAGATTAGGTTAGAGAAGCGTATAATTACTAAGAGCGAATGTTTTGTTATGCAATGATAATCGCCTCGTTATCGTCTCTTGATCAATCACTATTAAGACGCTTAGTGACATCATCCGTTAATGCGGCTCAAATTTAGCATAATCGAATAATCATAAAAGAAGACATATTCTACCTAAACAGTACACATTCTACCAAAAAAGAAGAAACGAACAAAAAGTGAAAACCAAATGAAATGGAAATTTCAGTATTTATTACGGAAATGCGATTGAAGGCTTAAAGTTCTCTGAATAGTGAAACCATACGTGAGAATAGTCAGCGTCGATAGGTACCACGTTCGAATTTCGTAGAATCGGAAACGCCAAGTTGGTGAAACGTTTGCCGGTTCTCGCGTCGAAAAATCTCGTCGGAAATACGTGCCGATGCGATTCCATTTCCATACACGAGGGAGACGCGAGCAAAATTGCCCGAGATTTTCAGGGATTCTTTTCCCTTCTGCCGCGGTACGTGTCGACTTTAAAACTAAGAAACACAACCTGAAGGAATAACGGCATAAAATATGATTCACCTCTCGTGTAGGTAAAGACCGTATGTACACAGGTAAATCCACGGCTGTAGATTTGAAAAATGCCCGGATATAATTTCTCCGCGTCTTCGCGACGCAATTCGGTAACTGACGTGCAACTGTGCAAACAATGAAGGACGCGTGGTTGTATTATTTCTGTCGCATATATCCATACACTGTTATACTATATTCCTATATCCCTAGATCACAATACTCCTATACTGCTATGTCCCTAAATCCCAACATTACTCATTCTTAATTTATCTTAGATCTGATATCCCAAGATTCCGATATCCTTAGATCCCGATATCTATAAACACTGATTTCCCTAGATATCCCTAGTTGCCAATATCTATAGATAGCAAAATCTCCCCAGATTCCTATATTGTTCGATTCGAATATTCCCAGATCTCAATATTCAGCTTTTAACAAGAGATTACATCCTTTAATATCTAGTTAAAATAAAAACTAAGTAAGCAGAATATTACGATAACCAAAAAAGACAGTATTCATGTAAGTAATAGCAAAGAATTTTGTAATTCTAATAATTGAAGATTAATTGTACGAACAAATCGTGAACAAATTTCGTGTAGTTTGAATCGAAAGCCGTCGCTACAGAAAGCTACTCGAGCGTAAATTCACTGACCAATGTCTACGACAGGCCAAGACAAGGAAACAATGGTACTTTACGGTAAATAACGGGTAGAACGAATAAAAGAAACTGTCGAACTGTCAGGCACAGAGAACAGGTCGGATCAGCAATAATTCACGATACGTTGCGCCATCGACAATCGGTTTGTCTCTTTAGCGCCCCCCATCGATCTATTCCACGATTTACGGAGAAAAGCAACGCGATTCGTATCCGCGTATATTTGCCCGTTAATTACAGTCGCGTTATCGCGGGACGAGAAATTGGTTTCATGTTGAAAAAACAATGCGAAAGAGGACGATCCTCGATTTAATTAATTTCATCGGTGTTAATTGATTCAATATCGGTTGAAACGCGTAAATAAACGTTGCCACTTCCATTGAACCGTTACACTCGTATCGGAGGCAAAAATGAAATAAAATACTTATGATCGTTGCCGTAATTAAATGGATAGTTTAATCAAGCTAATTCGCCGCGAGCCTGTAAAGTATAAACGAATAACTCGTTTCGCTGATTCGATTAAAATGTATGAAGTTTAATGGTAATTAAATTTGTTTGATTTAATCGTCCGGTGCGCGTCCTTGTAAATATGCGATTAAATATTTATAAATTAATCAGCAGACTGTGTATTTCATTATCGATAAAATTATCGGACACACTTGCCTGCTGCAGTCGCTATTTTTCGTTATAGACAAACATTCATTATTGTTTGTTCTTACTTGTGAAAAACGAAGAATGTTACAACGAATCATTTGATGTATTCAAGTAACGATAAAAATTCGCTCGTGTCAAGTTTATATTCGATACGAAGTATCAACTTTGCTCCATGAATAAAGAAAAATGTTAAACTGAAGAGAACGACGAAGATTATTAAAAACTTGTACAGTAAAATTAGCAATCGGAATCTGATATCACTGAACCTGAAGCTTCTCATAGTATCTCCAGAAGTCTATTTATAGGTTCGGAACATCTCGCGTATAAACTAACAGAAGCGAAGACCATGGAAAGGAACGTAACGCCGACTGGGATGATTTCTTCATCGATGGTTTCCGGTATCGTTGATTGAAAGCAGCTTTCAATTACGGAAGTGCGCTCAGCCCCCGTCAGTTGGTCGGATTCTAATCGATTTAACTCGTCTCCCGTTTCTCGAAAACACGGAACGTACACCTCGATAATTGACAACGATTGCGACTGGTCTTGAACTCGAACTTTCCTCGATAGATTCGCTCGCTTTATCGCGGCGAAGAAGTTGCCGTCCCGATGAAAACGAGCCGATAAAAACGCGATCGACGCTTTATCTTCGGGATTTCTCGCGTGATTACAAGACGTTCCGTTGCAACGCGAGGTTGCCGATAATGAAATCTTTCTCGTTTCTTATCGGACGTAGTTTTCATTGATATTGCCTCGTAGGATTACTCCGACGATCTTATCGACACGGCGGTTGACATTAATTTATAACTGCTACAACTTTAATTTAGTTCCCCGGATTTAAGTTAAGTGGGTTACACGGTGAACATCGGTATCGAACTTCTAAACGAAACACGTTTCATCGTTATCGCGAAGTGTCGGACATCGGAAAATATGAAAATTCGTAAATTTCCCGAACGACTTCGTGGAAAAAAAGCTCATCTAGTTTTCGACGCGTTGCACCAGCTGCGCTGACGTTCGCAAAGCTTTTGATCGGATTTCAGAGTTGAAAGTTTCTCCGTGTTAGGACGAAAAAGCTAAAAAAAGTCTATCAAAGACGAAAAACCGACCGAGGCTCTCCAGCCGTTTTAGACAGGACAAAAAGATGAATAATGTGTAGCTCATTAAATTTTCTCCACCAAGATACATAAAAAATTTTACGCGATCCACCTCGTGTTTTGCACGAAAAATGATGCTGTCTTGCATAAAATTCAACACATCAAATGAAAATAAATTTTTTTTATCAAAATTGCACCTTTTCTCATTCATATCAGTCTGCATGTCAGAGACACAGATTTAAAAATTTACAACTTTCAAATTTGTATATTTTTAAATTAAAAATTTTCTAAGTTTAGGAAGTTGAAATTTAATTTTTGGTTTGTAAGTCGAGAAAAATTTCATTTCTGTTCCCCTTCTGACCATTTTTTGCATTCGCTGTCCCGTTCAGTGAACATGACTCGAGTGTATATCTGGTGAAAACGACTCATGGTCCGTGAAGCAGGTACGAGAGATAAGTCATGGGTTACAAGTGGATGGGTAGAGAACAATGAATGCGGAAGGACGGTCAGAAAAGGTCAAAGCTTGGCCGGTATTGGCTTTCGAGGCAGCCTGGTCAGTGTCCGTTCGTTGAAGTACGTCTGCGAATACGGACGGTCGTCCATTTGTCGGCTGTCGGTGTCTCCCTGTTCCACCCCCGACGTTGGCCACCTTCTCTCGGCTTTCTACTACCCTCCGACTGGCTGCTCTCCATTTCTCAGCCAGTCCAATTTAACGAGAATGCCTGCCATGCACACCTACGAGACCATTCGTACGGATTTACCCGTTGTCGATAGCCAGAACTGTTCAAACTTCCGGGGGCTAGCCATCGTCTTTCTTGCTAAGACGCCCTAATTTCGTAAGAGTTCCCGCTAAAACTTATCCCTCGACCGGTCCAATCTTTTCCGTTCTCCTGCGTCCGTACCGATTTAGAAAATCTGCTTCTCGTCAACGTAAGACACGCCGTACATACTCGAGGCTTTCGTTTACGGCACGTGGCACTTCTTGTTTTCAACATTTTTAAACGCTTCGGACATACCGCAGAATAAAGCGTAAATTATTTTTGGAACGTGGAATACAATACGATTCTGTCCGCTCGATTTTCTGTCGCTTTCTCTTTTCTTGCGATAGTTTCACCGTTTCTTGCAAGATAAATTAACCGCACACGTTATCAGCCGCGATTACCTTCTAGGAAAGAACGAAACGTTAATGGGTGATTTATTGGGCCGTTAAATGTTTCGAAACCGATTGATTTCCTTTCTAGTTAATAGGGAACATATTTCCCTGTGGAAGAATAGCCCGCATAAGACAGGCCCCGGTAATACGTTAACCGGAGAAACTCGCAGACTGAAAATGGACGGTCGAGGGTGGCCGAGGTAAGAGAAGATTTCGATGCCGGACGGAAGGTCCGACAAGCCTGGTGGCTTTAGTGGCTGTTCCCCTCATCCTTCGCCATTATTCAACGACTTAGAGCTCCTTGCATTCGAGCACTAGCTTGTCCACGCGAAGGTAGAAAAATAACTGTTATCGGTTACGGAGAAAAAGACGCGTCAAGCTCGTTCGACCGCACCTCCGATACGATTCGCTGGCATTTCACTTTTTTAAAAGCTGCCGAGCAGAAATATCGCTACTTGTTAACCCTTGCGATAAATATACACTGCACACGGATAATATCAGACAGAATTTTACCTTGTTAACATGGGATTAACAATGTTTTTATTATTAACACATATATTCGTTTGTGGTAAAAATTCTTCACTTCATTCTTAGCTAACTTCTGATAGGGGTACAATTTTTCTCCCTGTGGTATCACGTGATAATGCATGGAATACGATACTATGAGATAAGATTTCACAATCTTTACTTACGGTATATCTGTCTTACACACGTAATTATTTCCACAAGTATGAGAAATGGAAAATGTGAAAGTTGCATGATATCAAGGGGTATACTCAGTGATGCAGTATGAGAAGAAGTAAAGAAGAAAATCTTGCTGAAAGAATAAAGATCAAAATGTTTCAAGATTCTTGATGTCATCTAGGTTTAAGAACAGTCGACCTGCTACTTTTACATTAAAAATGAAGTACAAAACAAGGGATGAAACAAATATATACAGTTCGTCGTCTTGACAGTCTATAGTTTAAAATAAGAAATCTAACATTTTGACGATTTGTGTAAGTATAATTGTGTCTTATAGAACGTATACTTTTGTCCAATCAACAAATACAATTTTTCACAAAAAGCTCACTTAACATTTTTATACTGTAAATATAACAATTACGTCTCTCCTCACAATATTGGTTCATCTTCCATTATACTACAAACGTAACAACAGTATTAATCGCAGATCATCAGCTAAAAATGAAGTGTACTTATAATTTTACCGAGCAGTATATCCGCGAATAGCAGCGTAAACGCGGAACAGAATAAAAGAAACAAGGAAAGAAATGACGAGACCTTTTCACGTTAGACAGAAAGAAGGAACGGAACAATTTGTAATTCCAGAGTTGCATGGCACACGGAAATTAATCCTGTAATGTAAGTCGAGCTTAGCCGGAATTAAGTTCAACAGAGAATCGTCGGGAACAACGTGGAGACAGTGACGTAAAGCTTCTAGGCGCACGATAAATTGGATCGTTCTCCCTTGGAGACTTTACCTTAGCGCGAACCAACATTTTTTTTTTCTCCTCGACTCTTTAGCCCCCCTCGAACTCTCGAAGCGTGCCTGGGAAAATGTACGGCCCTGGGAATCGTTCCGTCACTGCGGACTACGAACACTAACGACGATCTTACCCAGGTACGCTTGTTGTTTCACGTGAAAAGCAACGGGAACTGTAAATAGTACCTTGCTGGAATCCGAATGGAACCATTCTTCTGCTTCTTAACGTCCAGATGTTTAATTAAATTTAACAATCATCAAGGAATATCCCTCTGCACATTGTTCACGCTTTGACGATATCAGCACATGGTAGAACTTTCATGATAGGGCTGTTTGCAGTATTGTTGCATTTGGTATGTACAATTTTTGGTGCATATTGTAGGATGTGATACATATAAACTTTTTTGATATTGAAGAGAATGAATAGAGTGCAATAGTCAGCGTCCTAATTGATGGTCAGAGTTTCGAATTAAATCTTGACAACATTAATTTCTGCAAAGTTCACATTTTGCTAGAAAAGAAGCTCATCCTCTCATACGACTAAAATCAGTGTTAAAATTGATGGTCTTCAAGTCGTAATTGAAAGCAATTGTAGTAGCAGCAGACAATCGACAGACAAAATTAGAAAGATTCAGCGCGAAGTAACGATAGAAAGTTGCAAGTTGAACCAGGAAGGACGTCGTACAACTAGGATTCGAGTGGAACGGTTTACGGAAGCTGGTGGTGAACCAATCAGAAACTAAGACACCAGTGTCACCGCATGTATTATTCATGGAGTAGCTCCGAGGTTCTAACCAGATGCCAGTGAAAATTTAAGGCGATTCGTGGAAATATACCGTGGAGTCGATCTATCGCCAAACGTAAAATTCATAGCGATGTCTACTTGAAGTTTCATGGATCCCCGGATCAAGATGTAGGAATTGAAAAACAGGGAGAGATACGCATCGGGGTAGGGAATTCGGGCGAACGAGGTGCACGGTAAGGGAACGCAACGCGTGAAAGACGAAACGGGAATGGTAATTGGTAGAAACAAGACGTGGAAAGGAAATAAAGAGAGAGAAACCGTGGTGTCTGGCACGAAACGTATGGAGCTCGGCAGTCTGCCGTGAAACACTCCATTCAATGGCGTTTGGTCCTCAGCTGGGGGTGGGTGGAATGTTCTTGGAGTATAGGAGAAGCGTGTGCAAGTTATACGATTCAACATTCGGTGCACAGCTCGTCGAGGTTTGCGGGCCAACCTCCTCCCCTTGAACCACCTCCGGAAGGTCGACCAGGGGAGGTCTGCGTCTGACGGGAATGAGAGAGGCATCAAACACAGAGGTTCTCAACCACGAGATGCTATCTTGTTTTTTGGAATTCCTCTAACTAGTCGCAACACGATTAATCCTTTATGTATTTCTGTGTTGACACTGTGTGTTTGATCATATGTTGTCTAAACAGTGTTAAGTTCTAAGTATTTTCAATAAAATCCATATTATAAAATTAACATACCACTATGTCAATCATATAGATTTACGAATTTACACTTGGTTTACGCATTTTATGAAACATGTCAGAAGTCGTTTGATCTAAACCCTTGACAGTGTACGCTGTAACTGTAATGCAGTTGTGTAAATACTGATGTGTATATATAAAATTCAATCCACCGTAATGTAGAAGGTCATTTAAACGAAGCATCGTTTCCACATTCCACCCATCGCGAACGTGAAAGTATTTCAATGAAATAGAGAAATGCGCAGGAACGCCGTTATGTCGAAACCACCCTGATCTCATTTCAGATGCTTTCGAACAGACAGCCGATTTACTGAAACCAATGAAGCGAGCGAAAAGGTTGTTACTTCGTGTCTTCAAAAGATCATCTTCTCTGAAGTCCCTGTACACACAAATTGACTGTCGAAACGGAAATGTTACTGTCTGTTCTGAAAAACCATTATGCGATGACCTAGCTAGCTTCGCTAACGTGGATTAGCATTAGCTCTTAGTACAGCGTTCATAGTTCTGTTTAGATAATACCTCAACAAGTGCTTTCTGGTTAAAACCGACGCAAAAGATGGAGGAAGTCTAGACACGTTCGACGCGGAAGACATAATTCCTCTGACTGAATGATCGAATAGCAATCGCAGAACGCGTAGTCACCGTTCTCGGTTATCACACATGACGTTCAATCTGCCGACAACAGCTTCGTCAGCGAAAGAACAGCTGTTCGAGAAGGTTATTTGTTGAAGACCTGTGCTTGCTAAGTGTGCCTATCGAATTGCAATTTGGTTGCGCTTCGGAACTCTTTTCAACTCGTTTCCAAAGATGGAGTCGAGCCTGGAACTGGCACGTATTTCCCGCGAAGGTCGTGCCGATACTCCATGCGTGGTGCAGCGAACACAAACACTCGCACGGTGTTCGCGAATAATAATACACACGACAGGACTTACATAAGACCGTCGTGGTCTCACGCGTTGCTCGCGGAACGCGTTCCGGAGCGGATGAAAAGATGAAACGTACGCGTCGAGCACCTCCGGACGCGGCGAGAGCCACTTCGATTCTCAATTGCCTGTTAATCCGTGTCAATTATCACTGACCTGTTTATCGTGATTTCGTAATGCTACAGGCTGCTGGTAGCGTTTGTTCAAGAACGTGTCAACTGGGTCGGAATGACCTTGCCAAGAAACGTTATCGAACTGACGCAACACAACTGAATTAAATGACCAGCAAATGTACATAATTCCCACATCGCGCTTGCACACGATCTCAAACAGGAAATTGAGCTTGTAGATAACTGAGAACGATGAAAAGTGTCTATGAGCGTCGCGTGATTTATCGTCTCTTTTAGTCTTTATGCAAATGTCCCATCTACTTAGTCGGAACGTCTGGTAAAGAGCAACCCGAGGATCAGGGACGACAAACGTTTATTCAAACCTTTCTCACGTCTGTGGATGAGTCATGCTACGAGTGTTTGAAGACCTTGCTAAACTCCAAAATCTATTTAACCTTTGATCCCGTCATTTTTAGGATCGTAGACTTCGTGAAGTACTAGATCAAGTATTTGCGTGGGATGCTCGTCTTCTATGAAAATTGCTTTACTGGTCAGGATATATGTATATCTCACATCTTTCAAACCCCAATTCTCTAAATTTCCAAATATAGCCCTTAAATTTTCAAGGTCTCCAAATTGCCAAATCTCTCAATTCCCACTCCCCTAAATTTCCAAATATAATCCCTAAATTTTCCATACCCCAAATTCCCAAATCTCTCAATCCGCAAGCTCATAAATTTCCAAATAGTCCCTAAATTAAGCAGAACTTCAAATTCAGAAATTGAAAATCCGTAACTTTGAAGCTTTGGAAATTCGCCAACAAAATGCAACGGACCGTTAAACTCCAATCCCGAAATTAGCATATTCCCTAGAGAAGCTCACCGTACACGCCAATGTAGCAAGCATTCGATATACACGCTGCACCGTGCAGTGAATTATACGTGGAGGAACGTAGAGGCTTTGCTTGCACGTTTAACTAACGCAAGACTATAAACATTGGGTCCGAGGTCACCTCCGTAACGGAAAATCTCGCCACAAAATTGTTTTGGCGCCTGCGATTTCGCAAACCGTGTATACTGTAGAGAAGCTTAGCTCGGGCCACCGGTGTCCAGGTTGACTTAGGACCAGCGAAAACCAGGTGCCAATGTAAACTACATGCTTACAACGCTCGATAAAGCTGACTAACACGCCGCTGATTTGGCGAGGGAAAACAAACATTGACTGTGCTGGATTTTAATCGGACTCACCTGCCCGCGAGAGGGCGATTTATACGGAAATTCTGCTATCATGAATCTGTGCAAGGCAATTTGTTATCAGAAATTGAACACTGTACAAAGATGCAGTTATTTCAAACCGTGACGACCACGGTAATGATTCCAAACGAATTGTAAATTTAGGTAAATTGTAAAGTTTAGTAAATTTGTAGCAAAAGTTTCAATTCCTTGTGTAAAAATCTCCAACTGAAGTGAAAACGATTGCTGCAGTTATTTACGTTCCACGGTTTCTCCCTTAGTCCCTCGTTTCTTCCTACTTTATCAAACGGTCGGGGCCTTTAGAAGTTATTCCACGTTTCCTTATCGTATGAAACGTTCGAGAAATCAAGGAGAAAAATGCTGCGATATTTTTCCCCTGCACCTTTTAAATTTTGTAATCTTCCTGCGGTACCTCTAGCAACTCTTTTTCGTTTCCAGTTTGTCGAAGCAAACTAGACTTCCTGAATATGATACTCGTTATTAGAAAACGTGATACTGTTCAAGTTATACATAGTAGCTAAACATTGTACAACTTGATTTCTATTTCAATGAAATCAATATGTGCGTTGTAAAAATGTGCATATGTAGCATCGAGACGTATATTTCTAAATTCCTGTTTCTAGTTAAACTTAATGATCGTCATCGTGATACACATTATCATTCTTGTAGAATCATCGGTATCATTATATTGTCTTGTATAATCGATCAGCAAAAAATCTAGCTGGACAAACGCAGTAAAGGAAATACCGAGCTCAATATCATGGTATACCATTTAACCGCGTATAAAGTGCTGACTGTTTTCATCTGGGAAGCACACTACATACCGCTCATAAATTGTTCTGATTCAAAATTGCTATCGTATTTGTTACGCTCTCGATGCGTATAATTTTATTCACTGCATCTCCTTTGCAATATTACGGTAACACGTGATACCTTTGCATACGTAATTGAATTTATTACCCCGACAACATGGAATTCTAACACGACAGAATCACAAGTATCCAATTACTAATTAATTCAACTATTGTGTATAGAAACGAGGCAAATCTGTACAATTCGCAGCGATAAACTTTGTTTATAACATGTGGTTATCGAAGTGTTAATAGTTGTATATTTTAATAGCCCTCCCTCGCAATAATCATTTCACAAGGTTCGTTTAAAAGTACGTGGGAACGTGGACGATTCGATCCAGAGAAAGAAACGAAACCGTGAACGTTCCTTTTTTACAACATCCTACGCTAGAACGCTTTCAAACGGTACACGAAAGAGTCGTAGGCGATGACCACAAAGCCACCGACCGCCTTCTGATGCTCAGAAAACCGTCTAAAATAGAATAGTTGGCGAGAAGTGACACGAAATTCGTGACACTGTTCTGTGATCCAGAGTTGACTCACCGAGTCTAGGTTGAACAGGCTCGAGACCTTCTTCAGGAACCCGTCCTGCGACTTCTTCTTTCTCCTGGTGGTCATCCTTCTCTGGTCCGATCGATCGGTTCTCGATGTAAATTAATCCAATTAATCCGGACGCTCAGACACCACTGCGCCACATACTTTTCTCACGGAACTCGCGAAGACACACTTCACCAGAACAACAAAGCTTTTGAAAACGATTTTTAACACGACTCGTGTGGAAGGAATCGTGACAAAATTTTACTATGATTTACATTTACTCATCTGTCGCAGAAGAATCCTAATTTTTAATTTTCCTACGAAAAGGTTTTAAACTTTTTTCAGATTTAAATTTCAGATTGCAAATTTCTCCTGAAGTTATATTTACCTGACGCGGTAACTTTTCGTACGACAAACGCGAAGCAAGTTATTCGAAAATCTCTATTTACCTGACACAGTTCCAAACGTCGAATTTTCGCAGAAGAATCGTGGCAAATGTAAAACAGAATCTATAATTAGAGATCGACTAGGCGTCGACAGTACCGTGCCTTTTCCACCGCGAAGCTTTTGCACGAGAGTTTAATGTACTGTTGCAACGTGAATGTGCCTCGACCGCTTGAACTCAATCTAACGAGGAAACACGAGACCCATTGCATAGACCGGTAATTTTATATGCGTCAAATATACGACAGATTTCTGAGTCGTGATTACGGTGACACGGAGTCGTATTATACTTCCCCGGCGGCCTATTTCTTACGGGCCCGTGCCACGCGTTTATATCTCACGCAAGTGCAACCTAATTGATAAAAAACCAGGGACATCGGCCTGTCCCACTTAGGTCGGTTAACCCGAATCGCTTGGCAAATAACGTAGGAAATTATTCCTCTTTGCTCACCGTCACGTGCTACTGCTCAACATTATGTAATACATAATCACTGGTGTCGATCACTCGTTCGATATATCTAAACACGTGGGACTTGAAAACTTGCGAGATATTTCTTGCTAATGAAATAAAACTGTTTGTTTTACTATTAACGTAATTTGCTCCATAGTTTGTACAGTCGAACAAGAAACACGAATTAAAACGTTTAAATCGCGCGCCAAATTGAAGTCGACACTGTCGATCAATCAGGTATAAACATGGGAGTCTCAAAAACATGCAAAACTTCTCCTACTATTCAGCTAGGATCAAAATGAATTATTTATAAATTGTAGATTGAAACGACAAATACGAGTAGTTTATTCAAATGGCCCGCTAATTGTTTCGAGGCCTATAGCGTAATTTGAAAACTTGCAATATCTCTTCTATGACTCAAAACTTTTTTTAACTACCGTACTATCTTATTATTAAGAACAAACTATTAGTTCAAACAAGGAACTAACACATTCAAATCTCGCGCCAAATGTTTTAAAGGAAACAATATCAACCGCATACAAACATTTGAGACCCGAAAACTAGCAAAATCGTCTCTCATAATAAAATTGAATATCTTTCATTACCGTGTATCTATAACTGCAACGAATTATACGAAAATTAAAATTTGAGACAGCAAGCGCGGGTGGTGTCGTTCAAATCGCGCGCCAAATGGAATCGATCGAAATCGATCCTCGACGTTCGTGAAAGAAACGATAAGAAAAACACAGTTTGTACAACTCCAAAGCGGTAGCGATCACGCGATCGGGTACTGTACACGGAAAAGCAAAGTACGAACAAAGGTTAGTAGATGTTCAGTAAAGAGAATGCACTCTTCGGTTCGATCGGTGAACTCCATGCCCTGGGCGATCGATCAGTGAAAGTATGGAACCTCAAAGTGGCACACGAGCCTCGTCCAACTTGATATCCGTCGATACGCGACGCGTATTTCTTTTTCCTGAACAACAGGTAAAAACCGATTCTACGCTCCCACGAAAACTGTACACAAGCTTCTCCTCTTACATAGCCCAGAACGCTCAAAGCGTATGCGTGTGCACGTACGTACTACAGCTACGTTCATATCTTAAACAGGTTGTCCGTTCGTCTCGCTCTAGTGCCCGCGAAGCGTACTCCTGTGCAGCGTACCACGACGAATGACGACGCGGATAAGGAAATTCACAATTGTGAATACATACTTCGATTTCCACGTGGGACATACGCTAAACGCACGAACACGCTAATCTTTGTCCCTGGTGTACCTGCACGATGCAACCTTTCTATTTTTAATTCTGAATACTTCGATCATAAAACGTTGAATGTTTACGAAAAAACAGAACAAACGGTGATATCGTACCCGTCTGTTTACAAATTAATACTCGTATTTTTGAGGCATGAAGTGATCAGCATATATGACATAACCTAGCTCAACTTTATGTAGGTGGACGTAAGCTGATCTAGCTTAATATGAATAGATCTAACCTAACCTAACTATAGCCTAACGCAACTTAAGTAGATGTAACTTGAATCCTACTATAACCGCAATTTAACCTGAGTAGAGTCTGCTCTAACATGACCTCCGTGTAATCTAACCTAACCTGACGGCAGGAGTCTGAATGTAACTCAACGTAATATAATCAAACCTCAACCTAACTTGGTAAGTTTTAACTGGAAATAGTTTTCAAAAGGAAAAGGAACAAATCAGTCTCCAGTAGTTATAATAAATAATATTGTACAAAAAGAAAGGAGGGAGCAATACCACTTCCTCTACTATAATATCTGGTCCTTCGTACCGTCAGCGCGCCACTGTGATGACAAGAAACGTTACATAGACTTTCTACTAATTCGTTTACCGTTACGCGAGTAGCACGATTGAAAAGGTTCGAGGATTCCTGTACGACATCGTAAATGCCACGTGTTCCTTCCACACTGTCCAGCAAAAAAATAGTGGACAACAATATTCACGGTATCAACGTAGAAAAACGTCACTTTACCTCTGAAAGAAGATCACTGATTCACAGCAGGCACATTTAGGCGATAACGGAACGGAGCATATGCCTACACTAGTAGCAGCACTGCACTGTTATTCGGCGTTAGTTGAAAATCACCCCCTGGTATCAAGATGCCTGGACGTACACGATTCTCGCATTCCATGAGAGACACGGACGCCACTCACACAGTCATAAAACAGGTTGCTCCTCTCTTGTCCGTCTACGCTCGGGAACGAATTTCTACCGCCAATCGGGCCACGATATATTTTCCCCGTGCCAACACGTACAAAGAAACAAAGGACAAACGGCGACGTGAACGCGAACGTCAATATGTACACGACAGTTTCTTCGGGCTCGTATAAACAGATTGCACTTCTCTTCTTTTCCTCTGTTTACCGTCTCATCGACCCTTCCACAGGTTTTCGCTGGTAACTCGAAAGAGGACAGCCGGTGGCGCGAACCACTAGAGAGAGGTTAGAAACTACGCTCGAAGGAAGTTTATCGGCGCGTTGTCAAACGTCGAACACCAGACGTTGCGGCGTTTCCCGGACGAGTTGGTTTCCGTGATACTTCGTGCAGGTTCGCGTGACACGGTTACACGGCCATGCTATAACGCCGATTAAAATCAGCGACGCACCGGTTGGGAGGTTAGGTCGCCACGGACGCCTCCTCCTCCGCCTCTCGGTCGCTTTCTCTCTCGCTCTTCGATCCACGATTGCACTCGCAGAAGGAACGCGTGGCGTCGAAACGACCAAACGTTTTTCCCGCCACGTGGTGGTGCACGCGCGTTACACGCGGATACCGATCGAACACTGCCGGCCGTAAATCGAACGAACCACCGAAAAATAATCCGAGCGTACACGCGAACAGACGAAACGTCAAGAGCTCTCGTAGGCTTTACCGAGCTGGCCGTGGACGGGCCTCTTGCTTGCTGACGTCATCGCTCGGCCGCCGGCATGAACTTCGCTGCACGCACGGAGAGTGCCGAGCCGAACCTCACCGGATCTGCACGAACCTGCACGATCGTCCTCGCCTCAACTCCTCTGGGCGTTATCCAAAGAAATTTTTATTCCGATTATTCTTCGATCTTGTGTAAAACACCATCGATCTCTCTTTCTCGATTCAAAATCTACAAATCTGATTAACAAACTTTTGTTAGTCAAATCGTAAAGTTTCTGTAGCAATGATCGTTGGTTATGCTTAACCGAATCGGAGCACTACCTTGCACAGAATCAAACCTACCTGTCATCTATGTATTAATTATTCCATGAAACTGAACTTCAAAGCGACGACATTGCTCTCTCATTTTCAGCTGCATATTTTTATGACAACAATTCGTTTAATAGAACTTTCTTTTGGATAATGCTGTATAAAAAGCAAGGAGAATATTCAGATTCTTGTTCCTAGCACGAGGTCATGACCCTACAAGTTTTTTATTCATTATTTCGAATAAAAAGTGGTCGACTCTGTACGAAAGTACTCGCATTCTCTGCCGCATGCCTCTCGTTTTCCCTCTCGTTCTACCTCGTATTTCCTTCTCTGTTACCCGGTACGTACTAACCGTACAAAAGACGTTCGTTCCTCCGGCGACGCCGTTTCGTGCCAGGCCGATCGTGCGAGGTCGTGCCGCTGATTCGTGGATGGGGGAAGTTGAGGTAGATACGAAGATACCGCTTCGGGCATAGTCATAATGATAGCCAGTTTACACGAATTTCGAAAGAGCTACCTGTACATTACTTTGTTTGGACATACTCTTCCGTATCGCGGATTAACTCATGCAGAGTATCATATCGAAGTTTCAATATTTAAAATTTATATTTTGAAAACTTAAATCGATCCGGCGGTGTACGGTTGCGTGCAACTTGGGTTTCCTTTAATCCAAGGAGGTGTAGTTACATGTTTACGTACGAGAGGAGGAAGCTCTAAATTAGGACTGTTTTAGGTTTCTCCCTAGACCTAGGGTTCTCTTAGAAGGGTGCGAGGAGAGTTCAGAACTCAGGGAACCCGATTTCACGTATACTTTATTGCAAATTTTGGGATTCGTTGGAGCTTGAAGAGTTTCAAATTTATAATGCGTAGAAATGTCATCTTTAAAATTACAACGTGTAAAATTACAAAGCGTAGAGTTACAACGCGTACAATTACAGTGCGTGGAACTACGACGCATGAAATTATAAGGCGCGGCGATATAAGATATGGAGATACAACAGGTGGAATTGCAGCGCGTGGAAATATAACCTGCGGTGATATAACGGGTGGAATTACAACATGAAATTATTAACCGTAGAATTAGAACTCGAACTACAGCGCGTGGTGTGTCAAGACGTCATGATACAACACGTGGCAATATAATCTGAGGCACGAGACCAAAAATTTATATAACTATTTACATAAAGGTAAATTAACATTGCGAATAGATTACGTCTATTCAAGGTTTCGTAGATTGAGGCGTTGCAACACTTTAAAGAAACCGATGACTCGTTTCGGCAGTAAGAATGTAGGCATATTTCGCTGCATTCGTGGAAACTCTCCTTTCCCTTTCAACGAGCCCCATAATTGGAGAAAAATGTCTATTATCGCTATCTTACACTGCCATTACGTTCAACGAAGAAACTCAAACGCAACGCGATTCGAAGTACGCGAAGCAAAGAGAACCTCATTTAAACTTAATCTCTTGAAAGTCATGGAATTCCTGTTCGACAAAAACCATACTCGATGCGGATCCCTTTCGATTCTCTCGACTTCTTTTCAGGAACCTTAAAAGAGCTTTCGCTATAGAAAGGGCAAGACCTTTTCCTAAAACGCAATTTCAGTTCAAAGGACGTAAAAATAAATGTCACTGCTTCAACAAATGCAGAAATTTAAAAAATCGCAAATTCAAGATAAGAATATTTTCTTGACCTCATTCATCTTTGCGGGTCTAATTCTTTTTAATCTTATACCCGCAAAGGAGTAGTAGCTGCGTTATATATACTCCGGTATAAATTTTGCAAGAATTATCTAAGGTTTATCGCGATTTGTTTTAATCCTCTCCGTTTTCCTTGCGCGTCCAGCAAACGTTTGCGAAAGTCAGAAGCTAAAAGTCGCCGCTTGAACCGCTTCTGATTGCTCTTGGAAAATAAATACACTTATAGCTGAAAGCGGTCAGCGCATTCATACCGACCTTTCTGCTTTTTCTTACTTCTTGCGAAGCTCGAAGCCGTATGACCTGGAAACTTAAGCGAAATCTTTAGAATTTTCAGGGAGGCAATTCTGGCTGACGGTGGTGTGTTTCGCGTGTTGTCGTATGCAACCGTGCCACCGAGTCGCCGAACAATGGCAACGTTTAATGCTGTCTGGCTGGCTGCAATTTGCATTTCTCTAACGGGCTTCTCTTTGCTTTGGCGAACGAGCATCGCCGAAATCGCGTCGATGCATCGAAGCCCTCCCTAACGTTTCCGTAACGCTCCTTTGTGCGAGCCTTTGAGTCGATTCCCAAGCAAATTTCCCTCTGGCCAAACCGGAAATTACATAGAAGTGGCTCGAACTTACATCCTGTAAACTGGCCGACCGAAAATTGATTGGTCAATCGTCAGGGCTGTCTCTGTTACTTTTCTATTGATCGATCACGAAATTTCCTTCGATCTTATACGCAGAACCGAACACTTGATCCAGAATTATTGGGTATGTATTTCATATGTAATTTCTTAAGAAGTAGATCAAACGCAGGTGTACGTTTTATTATAACTGCAATGAAGGTTAAAATGCTATCGCAGTATTTCACTGTGTAGAAGCGTGTTAATAAAAATGCATTTGCTTCTTGCGTGCCTCGTATGACCTTCGTTAACGTTGTGCACTGCTTCGAATTTAAATTAATCTATTAAATCGTGTGCGATGCAGTGATATTCGAATTAACACGGAGACTGAAACTATAAGAGACATCTAGGTATTGCGGTTGAACAGTAAACTCTGTCGATAAGCTGCTCCAAAATCTCAGGTTCACCTGTTCTTTGCGCACATTTGTGATATAGGATTTTAAACTTCAAAAAATAAAACGTTGTGTTAAAATATTAATCCACTTGTCGGAGCAAACAATATTATCTGCTTTTGTAACGTACTTTTTTTAATCGAGTCTGAAAGGATTAACGCAGATTAAAAGTAAAACGAAATTAAAAAACAGAGTACAGATTACATGTCGATCAATGAACCGTGAGATCAATTAACGAATAAATTACCATCTAAAGCATCGCTTGTAGGAGAAAGGAGAAGAGGTAGAAGGATCGTGTGAGAAAAAAACAATGCTAATGAAAACAATTGGTTCTGTGGTTTATTGCATCGAACATAACGGAATCCAAGCTGAATGCCACGGGGGAGGCCGCTGCTTAATTAGTGCGTGTCATGGACCGAACGTCACGAGTCGTTCCATTTTCTTTCTCGCATTTTTTCAGAATTCGTTTGCCCGCTGTCGGGATCTCAGCAGCCTCAGCAGCCTTCCGTACGACCCTGGTAATGAGAGACAGAAAAAAAAACAGAGGAGGACAGGAAGTTAGCTACCGAACACCCTAAGGCTTATGGTAATCTCTCATAACTGGAGTGGCTCATTTGCGGCGAGAGTCACGAATGCTCATCAAGGAAAAAGAGAAAGAACGAACAGAAAGGGATAAGTGGAGAGCAATGCGTGTACCAGAGGAGGACAGCCGGAGAATAAAGCTGGAAAAAAGAGGGCGAGTTTATGTAATTGGCATCAAGCCCTTTTCCCCGAGTTAGTCATGGCAATACACAGCATATAAAAGGGATTTCGGCCTTTTAATACCATGGAAATGAATGAAGCACCCCTGCTGGAACAATAAAGTGGAGTGTATTTACACAGGAAGCTGCAAAGTTGGTGCAGTGTAGCCCAATCTCTCCAAATTACCCGCACTGCAAAAGCGAAACGCGCTTGTGTATAGAGCACTATAGACCTAAATTTTTAGACCTGTACACCCCTAGATCCCTGCATTCTAAATTCCCAGTTTGACAATTCTAAATCCGGAACTTCGTAAATTTATAAAATAACGTAAATGTAAAATAACAGAATAATATCCTTATACATCTTTGGTTGATTAATTTAAAAACAGACTAAACATATTGGACAGGCTAATAATATGTACCTAACAAAATTAGATTATTTTATGTTATATCCACAAAGTGTCAATATTTGACTATCGTTATAACGCCTGACAGACTGCAAACCCACTGCACCGGTGAAAGAAAGTTTCAGTATTCACCGAGCAAACATTTCATTTCTTCGGAGTGTTTAGCAATTAATTTGCCTCTGATGTTTACTTTGTTCTAGTATCTCGGATATTCAGTTAGAAACATTCTGAATGAAATTCATTAGCAAGAAAGCTGCACCGGTAAACGCGCACAAAACGATTCCATCCAGATTCGATGATGCTCGACGTGGAAATTCGATCTGCACCGGCATTCGACGATTCCCGTGGGAGTGCACGTTCGCAAATCGCGACGAGATTTTGCTCAGCGTCAGTATTTTATCGGCACTGTGCTTTCGACAGGCCGCTTTTTCCATCGGACAAGGGAATTATTAGAAATCCTGAGGTAAGATTTCCCGGAAGAGTTTCGCGAGGACAGAAAAGCGTCTACAGAAAATGTCAATGCCCAACAAATTCGACCACGTTATTTTCTCTATACCAAAACAAAATTCACAAAGTCCCGCTATATGACCATTGCTACACGGAATAAAACCTGTCGCGAAATCAAGAGCCCTGTCCGAAGAAGATTAACAAAAAGTAAACGCTTGTCTGAAGGATTTAACTCAAGAGAGTTTTTACCAGACGGGAAAGTATCTCGACACAAAATTGTTCGCCGTGAACAAAAGAGGAGAAAGGGTGATCTACTTTGTATCGCTACAAAGAGAATAAAGTCGACTGGGGGATGGCACGGTGGATGACGTATTGTGGATATTCGAAACACGGAGATGAAAGATGAAACAGATTCTCTTTAGGGAAGACACTATTGAAAAACCGGTATAGTTCGTTCGAGGACCTATCGAGAGAAACTCGATTCTTCGAGATGCTCTTCAATGATGTGAAGATCTCGAATATTGAAATTCGCCGAGCGTCATCGTCGCGACGTATATAAATCTTTATTGAATCTTTAAAGCCCTATGGTGCACAACTATGTAGAATCGAAGAAAATCGAAATATTATAACACAGTAAATTACCTGCATGAAAGTTCCATTCAGAAATTTGAATGTTAGAACGCCAACATATGATGCCTCATATGAATGCCTCATGATAGAAGGTGCTTGATGCAAACGATAGGGAAATTGTCGTTTCCACATGTCCAATTTTTGTAATTCCTCCAATTAACTTTCAGTTCGTTAAATTTCTAAAAGCCTAGATTTCCTAAATTCAGACCTCAACTGACACTAAAACTGAAGATCATCAAAGTGAAAATCAATTCAAAATATTGCATAATGATTCTTCGCGAACTGAAATAATGGAGTTAAGTACTCTCTCTACTCGACTTCCGCAAAACTCTTTATTAGCGGCATAAAAATGAATGAATATTTGAGCCCCTTGATAAAGAGTTTTCGTCGTGAAGGTGGTCTACACCGATATTAAGGTTTAATGAATCTTTTTAAATTCACGACGTGCGTTTCCTAACCACTTGGTCCCGCAGTTTCCTTCGGGTTCTCTTGTTCCCGCACCACCGTTCTTTAACTACCATAGCCCAAGACTGTATCGGCATATCAGCGAGGGGCGCAGCCTCGAGGCGAAGAGTAAACCCGATTAGACGGTATACTAAATCTCATTCAACCAGCTTTCATTGTTAAGTGCCTCCATCGTCTTTCATTTCTCGTAAAAAGCATTCCGCAGGTGCGCTGAATTGCAATGCGACGCCTCGGCCCGCGGAAATCTTGTGTTTTCCCCTTGTTCAAGAAATTTTTACGGTTTTCCTTTTGCAACGAAATAAACGGTGTTTGCAAACAGGATGGGGATTACTTTAAAGCTCTCACTTAATCTGCAGGTTTAAATTTTCCGTGGATCAACGGTATTCATAGGTCCACATTTTACTGTTTTTGTAGAACTCTTTTCTAGGTCTGGATTTTCCAAGGATTTTGGTTTTTCTTCGGGTCTGCAATTTTTGCACATTATTTCCCTGCAACTAGAGTAGTAGTACTATCACATCGTCTTTTGTCTACAAAGATCTATCATACTCGCCATTAAAGTAACAGAATAACACCTAATGCAGCCGGAATTGAATTGCGAGGCGATTAACGGTGTGAATGGAACTTTAAGCTGTCTATCTTAGCAGAAGTTCGCAGATTGCAATTCGGGATAGGAATCCCAAGAGGAATCGATACAGAGTCAAAGCAGAGGTAGATCTCAAAGTTCCCGGTTCGAAATTTCATACCGTCGATGAGCAAGTGGAGATTAGCATAAATGTTGCAGGGAGTTAGTGAACTTGGCAATGAACACATTAGGCTCCCCAAGGCGTCGTGTTGCGCAACGGAAAAGATGTAAGTACACGGCGAGTTTCAGTGGCAAGAGATTGCACCGATTAATGCGTAAAAGGTGCTCTCTGCACGGGGAGATTCCGCGGTCTGGTAAATATTTTCGCAGACGTTGCCGACTAATCGCTGCCAGTTAACGAGGAACGTTGCAACCCTGATGCACAAGTCGTTGCAACGATCCCGTCATTAAACCGCAACGCCCTTAATAACGAAGAGGTGCAGTACACGTTGCAACCACGTAACCAGACGGTAAGAACTCGAATCGCATGCATCACTGTCATGCAAATTGCTTTCGCTTCCCCTCACGCTCTCTTTCGCCGTTACCGCGTTCCTGCTTCATCGTTTCTGTGTAACTTCTGTCAATACCTTCGGGAATACGATACCTACGTACTTATGCACACGTACGTGCATTCACTCGCTGCAATACGATTTCCCTTAGCCGAGAATAGATTTTCAGATTTACCTCTATTCGTTTCATTTCTGTCGATCGATAGCTTGCGAGGGTTGAAGAATTAACGATTAATCCGCTGCTGGAGAAACGCTCTAACGTTTCTGTTAACACTTTGCGGAAGTACTGGTCGTTCGAGTATTATGGAGTGAAGTGAGGTGGAATTTACGAGGGGACATTTTTTTAATGTTACAGGGGAACATAAGAGATTTTGTTGTGTGGAAATGTGAGGGCTAACTGTGCACGCTGAGGCGCTGTGTACAGAGGTGCAAATTTCATGACAGTACATTTTAATTTTATTATAGAGAATTTCTGGATTATACAATTTGAGATTTCTGTACTTTACAATCACCGTGAAATTATGTTTGAAACGATTGTTTAAAGTATTCATACTTACTATTCAAACACATTATTATTAAAAAGTAATATTATTTATTTGTTGCTTAAGGGAATACACTAGAGTATACAAGTATGAAAGAATACAAGTACCTATAGTAATTCATGTAAAAATAGTAGAAATTTTGTAGTATATTTCACTCCACCTTTCACAAATCATAGTGCGTTCTATCTCGGCTAAATTGTGAAAAAGGAACCTAGAATTTTTCATTTTTAATAATGCATGGTGTAACGCAAATAAAATTTCCTATTTTCCAGTGTAACAGTAAACAAGGTTACCTTGTTTGCACTGAAAGCAAGTAGGTGATGTAAATAGCTCGGGGAAAAAATTTCAACTTCTACTGAGAAGTTTTGTTTACTATTTATCAAAGTCAAGAATACGGGTTACCTTACGGCATCGATCATTTTTATCTAATTTTGCGGAGGTTCAACAGGACGATTTTTATTTATTATATTATGTGCAGAATAATAGAAACACTCGATCTACAAGCAACAAATGTGTTAATTAAGATGGACCAATAAATAAAAATACATGCATTGCGTTAGACATTCACTACTATTGTGTTATACATACAAAGTGAAGCAAGATATGTGTTTAAGACTGAAACTCGTGAAGTGTGAAGACAACGAGATATGTTTGAAAATGAATGGACAACACAATTATCTTTGCATGAGCCTAATACTATGATTAAAGCGAATGACACTAGAAAGTGGGGAAAAACAAAGCAGTATCATGCTTAGAGCAAAAGCTAAGCAATATTAATTATCGTAAGCCATGAATGCTCACCTGGTCCCCGTCGTGCCCTTGCCAGCTGTCGTGACTCTGCAACAAAAATAATACATATGAAGATAAAGTACGCATCGGTGAAAAATTATACGATAAAAAACACATTAACACTAACTACTCTGTCACCCACATATGATAACAATTAATGACAGCGTGTTATTACAGATATTCGTTAAAACAGTTAGATAGAGAACAAGTTAACGCGAAGACTCGTTTTCAAGTTCGTTCTCTGTACAACAGTTTTCATCGAATAGAGCAATTTCATTTCGCGTCTTTATTACAGCAGCGACAACCCACAGTACCGGTTAATACCTTGCTGACCAACGTGTGTGCGATTTCTGGCAAAATTTTACAGTGTACCGATGCCAAATGTCCCGGAACCTATTTTATTTGCGGTAGGACAAAGAGCTGGCGCCGAATCCACCTGTGAACCGACCACATCGTCATCCAATTTTCCACTCTACTATCCCGACCCCGTAGCGTACAGATTTATATCCCGTTTGCCGTACATTCGCGTGATTGCATCTATGAGTCGAGAGACAGTTCGATGATCGACGAATAAAATTTTTATTGTATTGCACTTTTGTCCGGAAAAATCGCTGTTGTCTTTCCGGGGAGAAATTTGACAAACAAGTTAGGTAAAAATAGAATTTATTTATTACATGAATAAACAGGTGTTTGATCTATGTACCTTATGTAAAATAATATATAAATTTCCTGACAATTCGTCAATATTGTATTACAAAAATTGATCAGTAAGTAATAAACATTTGGAGAAAATCTTCGATGGGAAGATCAAAGTGAACAGTTTGTATTTACAGTTTAAATTATTCATGGTAGAACGGATTATTCCTTTTTCCGAATAAACGTGTGAGACCGTAACTCCGTTACAGTTCATTAAATGGACGTAAATAATATCACGGACTGTATAGACAGCTATTTTATCGGACGCGGAGGTCGACCAACGTCGGAAGTATAGACGGTGGTTGCTGGGTTAATGTTCAACCGCCTTGTTAGATTTATGGCGGCAATATAAGCGTCATGGAGCACGTTGGGCATTACGCCCGTGTGTGGCTGCAAACTGATCCAAATGCAACATTCATTCTGACACATATTCAACGTGTGCACGGAATTCTTAAAAGCCCGTTTGTTCTAATGAAGGCTTTTTCTATTTTATGGATTTTTTGTGCCGAGGTGTTTGCTGCGATCTCTTAGAGAAAATATATTTCAAATTTAGATATACAAACTTCCTAATTCCCGATATCCTAATAACTTAAACCAAGATTACGTATCAAACAAGAATAGACGTATCGGATCTAAATACTCAGACAAATATGAAACGCGTATCCGTGAGATAATATTGATTCGTTATCGTTAGGATCGCTAATAACCAAGTAAATTTTGAACGTTGAGCGGAGTTAATTTTATTATATCATGGTCGTTAGGCGTTTAGCTCGCTTATCTTATGAATTTGCATGAAGGAGGAAGAATAGAGGCTCGGTAAAGCGTGTAAGCTGACGATAACGTATCGTATCCTAACGTGCAAGCTACAGTGAACACGATACAAATACGATGAGGAAATTATTCCCACGACGAGGGGTTCGATACCTCTCAACCAGTTAGTATCAAAATCCCATTACGAGACGGAAGCCATGTCTCGAGTAAATTCGATGGCTCAGCCAAGATAATACCGATATCAATTTCGCGTCGGCGACGAAAAACAGATGTCATAGAAACCTGTCTGTTTTCGACCACGTTTCGATTGCTAAATCTTACAGATAAGAATTATGATCACCGTACAATATTTGCGTTATCATTTACACTTTGCTATTTATTTCTCACGTATCTTATTCGTTTCTTATTTTTATTTCATATGTTATCAAGTGCTTGTTGATGGTCAAATTTTTATAGAAATATTTGTCCATATATTTATGGAAAATAGGTGCAAAATTAGGAACTTGTTTTGCATCAGAAGATTCTAAGAACATATTCTTTAAATTATAGTCTTTTTCGATATCATTATTTGCATATACTTTGGGAATTATGTATGCAGTAATTTGACGCATAATCATCGTTACACAGTAAACAATTCATCGCATTATCTCACGTATTTAAATGCTCCGTAACATCTGTAGTCCGATTATAACCGGAAATATTTCGAATTGTTGAAGACAAAAGCGTAGCAGAAGAGAATCGTTGTTCCAGCAGTTGACTGAGCCAACAATGGGAAATTTAATCGTTTAATGAAGTCAAACACCGCGTAAAAGTTTGGGTAAAAGAGGTAGCGAGCGAAGATTAAAAGGGGATGGTGGTACTATTGTTTTGCAGAAAGCGCAGGAAGGCAATGTTGAATGAAATATCGGTTTTCCATTTTGTTCATCCATGTTTTCGTTCCCCTATCGATTCGCGAAACCATTTTCACCTTTCGTCTATGATACCGTATTTTATGCGAGATCCTCGAATAATGCTCCTATCTGGAAATTTAAATAGAACGAATTACATTTGTGTCCGAGCTAGTGAGCAACTTGGATTTAATTAATAAAATCGCCCGAGTAAATAGAAGGGAAGAAGCTGTATTAATTAGATTTCGTTGGATATGTTTTTAATCACTGTTCTTTCAACGGACGGGTTTACAAAGGCAATCCTTTCCAAACTTAATTGCAAAGTTGCGAGCCGAGCAAATTGGTACATTCGTAACTTTCGACAACCACGGGGATGATACCTAAACTAACAACTCAAGGAACTTTTCTCGTTTGCGATCAACTTTCTCTGCACAGTGCTTTACTTTAATTGCAAAGGATCTTATTTACATTGTGCTTTGTCCTTCGCGTGCATCGCCGGATGTGTCCCTCCCGTGAAATTTCTTCCCCCGAACAAACGAACTTTCGATGAATCGGACAATTCGATAACCTCGTCGAGATCGTGCTCTTGAATAATAAAAAAGGTATAAAATGACTTGGATTTTATTTTTCATCATCGAAGAAACGACTTTCTCTTCTCTCTTTATGGATCGTATAATGGTTTCAAGTGGAGTACATAGCAGGGAGCGTCATCGTTCGAGGATATACAAAAACCACTTCCCTCCTGACGACCTCTCTTTTTACATTTTATTAGCACCCTTCCCCGTTCGAGGTATTTGATTTTTCAACTTCCAAGTTACATGCATACTGAGGGGAAAAGTCGACAGTTTTATACTTGATTTTTAATCTGTTGTTAATTGTCAATGCGTTAGCATTGGAACTGTTGGAAATTTAATATAAGTATAATTAATTTAAACGTCTTATGTTAGAAATTCTCTAGATTTCTTTAACTGTATATCCCAGTCCCCAAATTTTTATCTGACCTCCAAATGTTCAAATCCTCAAAAACCCTTAAAAGTGAATGACTGAGCAGCCTTCCTTCTGCCTTTCATTCCTCACTTCACCCCCATATTAAAGAGATAATCTAAAAAACTAAATTTGAAGTTTCAACACTGAAAAGTGACCGTACTTTGACAAGTTGAAGGAAAGTAACATATGATTGAGACATAAAATAATTTCCGGCGGAACGAATTCAAATGTAACGAATATAAAGAAGATTTTATAGCGGTGAAATTACGTTAGGCAGAAAGTCGTTTCCCGGTGGTGAAAAATCGTCGGGATTTATCGGTAATAAAACGAGCGATGACAGAGACCGTGGGACAGGATACGAGCGCGGAGGGAAGGGATGAAATTCACTAAGGGATGAGAACGGATATGCGTTACCCAAGATAGCTAAACTTACGAGGCACTCTGCTAAGTTCTAAGACCACAATTTAACGGCTAAGGGAATTAGATCGACGATGTACGAGTCACCTAAAGTATTATATCGATCAGTATACATGTTTCGTCTGAATTACGAAGGTATCTCTTTGTTACTGAAATTCTTTGATATTATGATCAAATAGGCTACATTTTGCTACGATTATGATACTTATTGCTTGAACTATATTAAAGTTATATATACTGTTAAAGTTCAATCTACGATTAAGTGTATGTTCTTGGTCTACGCTCAAAACCACGTATAGGATGGCGCATAATAACATGATCTATCAACATGTAGAGGCTCATTAAAATCAGAGAGGGACACCTGGGTAGTTTCCTTGTTAGCTCACGTACATTGTACCGTTGTATGAGGTATTATGGTGCAACCGTACAGCAATTATTTTAGTATTTTTATAATATTCTTGAACATATTTAACATCCTATAATTTATTGCTGAAAGTTAGATGTAAATATTGATTGTTTCGTCAATGATACCCTTATTACTTGTTGCATCAAATACAAATAATAACCATCCTTGAAATCCTGAAACGAAGTTACCGATTTGACCGAATTCATTCAGTAAATGTACCAGTAACAAATAAGTTGTTCAGTCTATTGAACAATCCAGCTTTATCTCGTGAAGTTAGGACATTGGGGTCAAAAATACCCTCCGAAACTACGCGACCGCTGACACTCTAAACGTCACTGCAATTTATAGCGGATCCATTGAACGACGATCCCTTTAATTGAAACGAGACGTTTAAATGAATATTTCAATCGAAGACAAATGTCCGGATCGTACTCTATTATCTCATTTATGGTCCACTGATCGTCACAGGAGGAAACAAAGACTTTCGACGAAGAACATAGATCTTTGATTATTCCTCCATTGAAATTTCTACGACGTCATCGCGTAGATGCTCGTTTATCCGGAAATCTACAGCTTCGACAAGAAAGATGCTAATGAGACGAAAGGGTCGTTTATACTCGACATGGCAATTAAAACTGTTTATCGAAGCTACAAAGCGACTGCGGAATTTCTGTAAAAAGGAAATTTTAAGGCTTGCGAGGTCGAGTTCCAGTTTTGTTACGTCGATGAAGTAGCAAGAGAAGTTGGCAAGAAACTCGAGTCGAAACGTTACGTTGGTAGGCGCCAACGGATGACGTACTATTTTCTGGCTAATGTTTTGGATCACTGGTGATGGGACATAAGTTTAGACTTATTTCAGAAGAGGACTGTGGTGTGGGCGATTTCTGATTTAAATTTGGGGATTTGGAGATTTGGAGACCTGGGGAGTTGGAGATTTGGGTGAGTGGAAGTTTGAGGATGCAAGAGTTTGAAGAACTGGAAGGTTGGAGATTGAACTGAACTGAAGACTGAATTGGTAATTAGGGTATTTGACAATTTGAGAATGTGGGAATTTGGAAATTTTAAGAATATAAAAATCTAAAAATTGGAAACCAAAATTAAAAAATTCGATAACTCGATAATTTGCAAGTATAACACGTATATCATAGTGCTAGTCATAAGAATGTCTACAATTACGTCGCAATTCGCGAGCAGTCATTGAGAAAGACCAACGAAAAGTTTCATGTGGGTAGATGTTTGGTTTACCGAGAACGGTCAACCAGCGATACGACCGCTTAATTATAAACACACAACAGTAATTAATATCGGTGACAGCCACGCCTCGTGCAAACAGCCGAATTGTTCATCGAGGTCAGGAGGATCGTTACTCGCAGTCTCTGCTCCTCTGAATTATTAACTTATCTCGTTTCGAACGCTCTTCTTGCCACTTCACCATTCAATTATGTAAGTCGTTAGACGAGCCTGCTGTGACGTTATAATTGGAACACACGAGGCCGATCGACGATATCGATTTATTATACAACCAGCACAGTTTCAAATTTACCTGGCAATTATCTCAAATCATTCTGTCAAGGATATTGCCAGGAATTATTGAAATGGAGCCACCCGATTTATACAAATGGAGTGGGAAGTTTGGAAGATTGGGAACTTTGCAATTTGGGGATTTGGGATTAGGGATTTGGGGATTTGGGAAATTGGAAAAGTGGAAATTAGGAAGTTTGAGAATTTACAAAATTTGACCAGTGACATAATACAGCAATACATACAATAGGACATTCATTTATGAACTCAAAAAGAAATAAGTTGAAAGGTTAAATATCAAATAGAATTAAAAAAGACCTTTGTATACGCGCTACACCCTTTTAACCTTGCAATTCATTTCGATAAAAAAGCCGTTTGGTGAACAGTCGGACGACGGGTCAGAATAATGGTCGAGCCAATGAATTATATGGCCATTTTCGATCGACCAGCAAAAATAATCTATCGCTGACTCGACAAAAATGAACCATCGTCGTTTTCGAGCTGTCCACGATGAATTCACTGGATCCTTTTACAAGGATGTATCTCGTGATTATTGTATATCATGAATCATAGAAAAAAAACATTCAAATAAAGCTTCGTATATTCACTCCAGTTTAAAAATTTTTGGTATTTCAAATTCCTACATCCCCAAATCCCTATAGTTCCACATCTCTGTGTCTCCATAAAAATAAAACAAGAATTATCCACAGATGTTTGACAAAGTAACGTATTTATATCTCTCGGATACCCGGGTATGCATATAATATCCTTGTACCGTATTCTCCCATTTTATTCCAGCACTTTTACGCAGTCCACAAAACGGCGTGTATCGTTTCCCCTGCTCTATTCCAGTTCTTTTTTTCATTTTCGATTTCGGAGTCCCGCACGAAACAAAGCATCGCTCGAAAGCCCTATCTCATACAATTTTACGACTTGGTCCGCGCAACGAACGCGTCCTGTTGTTGCAGTCAGAACAAACGAACGGGAAAAAAAACTGCGCCGGTGGTGGAATAAAAGAAAAAAAAAAAAGTGGAGAACGAGGGGCGGGGGTGGGAGAAAAATGCGGTTGAATCTATGCATCAGAATCGAGGCGCAGCCAGGGAATAATTTCGAACGAACCCGGCTTGCGGCGAGACGCGTGACTTTACCGGGAGCTTTTCGATTAAAGGGAAACGGCTAACGATGAACATTGTTTGGACCCATTCGATGCAGCTGGTAAACCGAAAGCACAGTTCGCGTATTCGAGTCGGGATACAGATCCTGGATAATCCTACTTTGCCGGCCAACCACACGACCATCGTCCTCTGTTCATTGTTCGTTAGCGAATCCCACGTAATTATCCTTTATTTATGCCCCTACCGACAAACGACGTCCTTAAGTCACCATTATCACTACCCTTAGAATTGAAAATATCGATATCGAGTACACCCATCTTCCGTTATTGTTGCATACCAGGTGATACCAGATATTCCTTATTATATTATTCTATTATTTGTCCTATTGAAATTCACACAAACATATCATCCCTTCATTATTTCATGCTAAGGTAATACCAGATATTCCTTATTATTATATTATTTTGTTATTTGTCCTATCAAGATTCACATGAACATATTATTTCATACTAAAGTGATATTCTTTATTATCATATTATTCGTTTGGATAATTGCGTACGATGGCAGAAAAAACAGTCGTGACAAAGCAGCTGTTGTTATTCATTATTCAGCGAATATTCGAAACTGTGGTCCACGAGCGATGCATATTTCAAAGTTTATCGACGATGCATAAAAAAATCGGCACGTTTTGTTTATTCGAAACGCAGGGATGAAAAAGTGCGGATGTGTCAAATCTTGAAAATATTATGACGGTAAATATTATGGGGCGAATAAATACGGACCTTGTTCAACGGGGAGCATTTTGCAAGCTTCATAGGTTATGTGAGTGGAGTAGTTTAAGAGGTTAGGTCACCTAACCAGTTTAAGAGGTTCAAAAATGCATGTATAATTGTCAGTGTTTTGCCGAAGTAATAAAGTCCACTTGATTGTACATATTTTAAGATATAAAAATCTATATGTACTTCTATAAATACTTAAGTTTAAAGTAACATAATAAGAAATCAACGAATACTATTTTATTAATCCCGAATGTTCCAACGATCCTGATAAATGTGGTTCCATATCGACGATCGATTAGGTCGCACAACACCTGTGAATTTGTCACCGTCACGAGCAGTCGAGAAAAGCTGAAGCCTCCGGACAGAAAACAGTAGATTACCCTTCTCTTTCGTTCTTTCTTACTCAAAGTTCACCCTCTCCGCCATCTTCTAACGTTTACACGGCCGCACTTTCGCGGTGGCAATTTATTGCGGTCCACATTGAAATCAACTGACAATACGACTCGGACAAAAAAGGGTACATACAAAGCTTGCGTGCGCGGTGTATTGTTCTTGATGCAATGAACCGATCCGTGAGATATGTCCGATCGTTTCCTAAACAACACCGGAAAATGTATTGCCCGTCAATGGCGTCGACGAGCAGCGTGAAAGAACGGAAAAGAAAAAGGACGGGAGCAGGGGATTGCGAGCAGAACAATGAGAAAGACCAGGAAGCGTGTAGCTCGATATTTTGTTGTCACTATGGCGTGGATACTTTTTTTTTATTTGCTTTATCGGCTTCGTTGTTGCGTTATTTCGTTCGTGGATAAAACACCGAGTTATCTGTATTATTAACACCTTCGAAGGGAGTTGATACATATGTACGTATCAACAATTAAAATTACATACATGTGTAATTTATACAAAAACGATTCTATTGCGTTTTTATACAAAAAAAGTGACTGAACACACGTTCTTCATAGCAAAATAGTAAAATTAAACCTCAGACCACCTGACAAAGATAATGTTCCTTTAAACAAGATGAATATACTAATATCGTTCCAATACATTTCAACGTCCGCATAAAAAATGATTCATTCCAGAGCACATCGATCTGAAAGTACAGATTACCTGTAAACTGTCGCAGTAACACGAGTTTCCATTCGTAAGCGATACCGTGAGATGCGTCTAGTTTGGTGCAATTTAAATAAGCGATCGTTCGGTCAGGATTAAAATAATTCCAATTTAAATCCCGTCGTGTCTTAATCGCTTACCGAGGAAGCGCCTCGACGCGGTGAATATTAATGTCCCGTAGATTTAAGGCGAGGTACCTGTGCGGCAGCTTCGTCGATTAACGAAAATTCCGCCGATCGCTCGCCGAAAGATTCGATCTTAATTACTGCACCGGTCGGGATGTTCACGCTGGAAAGCCGTAAAGCTTTCTTTTATCGTTAATGGCGAAGTAAAATGCAGCGCCAGACACGGGGACTCTAGGACGTTTAATCCGATCGGCGAGACTTTCGCCCCGCTCGTTAATGTCCGCCGATAATAAAGTATAAAGCGTCCGATCGAAACCAGCCCTGGAGAGTTGCCTTCGAACAATTGAAATTACATCAGATACGGAAGTTTCCCTGGGGATTTGGATAAGCTCTTTCAGCTTGGAGCTACGCGGTTCATCAAATTCGACCACACCGCAATTTACAAATACTTTCAGAGAAGTATGAATTTTAATTTGTTCTGAGCTCTTCGATAGAATAATTATGGATTTGGGGATATAGGGAGGGGATATCATAGGGGGTATATGAAGGTTTTGGGGGAGGAGATACTTGGGTAGAGATATTGGGGTGTAGAGGGATTGAAATAAAGAGATATTGAAGACAGGGATACTGGGGTATAGGGATAGTGAAATATAGGGATAGTGGGACGTAGGGATAGTGAAATATAGGGGTACTGGGACATAGGGATACTGAGACCTAGCGATATTGGTATATTATAGGGATACTGGAACGTAGAAATATCTGAACATAGAGATATTGACACACAGGAATAGTAGGACATAGCAAGTAGTATTACACTTCATAACCTCCTGTGGACGTTCAAGATAAAAAACATTCCACCCCTGCGTCAAAGTTATTACCAATAGCAACATTCCTTTATTTATTAACCTGTATCACGGTAAAATGGTAGATACTGCAAACAAATATATGAATATCGAATGCAACTTCACTGTTAACCAAGGTGGATGTTCGTGTCCGGCGAACGTTTACAGTGTGCGCCGCGTACATGGGGCTCTCCGATGCAGCGTGACGATCGACACACGGCCTTCGCCATTTTCAGCCGTTTACTATGGAATGCAATTTCGTTCCACGTCCCCAAAACAACCTGCACGACAGATTACCGCTTTGTTTGCCCGTTCCGGTACTTCGAAACGCAATAAAGATCTCGGCCCTGTCGTGCATTGGGACGGGCAACGGAATGTATACACCGTGAACCTCGGTGCATCGCAAATCGGAAAACAATAACGTTTAATTCCCACGAAACACCGACGTTCCCCTGTCATTCTTTTAGCCTTTTTCACGGTGCGTTTTAATTAAATTTCTAGGAAGACACTCTATGGTGTCCGGTCGTGAATCGAGCTCTGTCACCGGTTGTTGTTCGCGGGCTAACTTGTTAACCTGTTGGTAATGTGGGGGACGAATGTATTCGTACACATACAAGAAACATTTTCTGTATCGTACATGTTTGAATATACGTAGTCGTATACTGCGATGTTTACAGTAACGAGTGCTATGACAAAAATTAACACTTTGTAATTTATGAGACAAATAGAATGAGTGTGAATTTGCAGAGACAGAAGAAAACATTTAGTGTACCACTTTAATGTATTATTCGGTCGAAATAATTTGAAATGTTCCAACAAAGAGATTTAAATAATTCTTATATTTCCTAAAATAAAATTTAAAATCAGTCTGTAAAATATCAGTACTTTCAATAAATTATTTAATGAAGCAGCACAAATGTACGCTCTACGTATATTTCATGAACGTTTCAGAAATATATGATCAAATTCCCGACATAGCGAACAACAAAATCCGCGCTAAAAACAAGAATCAACAGAATAATAAACATCACGATTACAGTAAAATTTACATGTTTCCTCCACTGTCAACAAATGAGCTCTCGCAAGGTTCCCGTGTACACGAACACACGGACACGAAAGTACACGGATAAAATTCCTAAAAACACGAAACTCCATGGATTACCACGGACAGAGCGATGAATTCGAGGGAAAACTTGCAACGACTATGGCGGAAATAATGGAAAAACGTTCGGGCTGTAACGGTGATGGGCTCGTTCGCTGACGAGACACACGTTCGTTACAATTATCGGTAAAAACAACGAGCGGACACGGAGATGGCGTGGTGAGTCGTTAACCGGTAGGAGGAACGAAATGAATTCGAATCGATTTCGACGGACGGAACAAAATTAAAAAACAAAATCGATTTGTCTTCGATTAGCAACGCCCGTTGGAGCGCGGTAACGAGCGCTAGTTCGAGCCTGAATTCCTTGTTAGCGTTTCGAAGATAATCACCGTTGTCCAACGGAAAAATTCACGCTACTACTTTTCCACGAATCAGCCATTATAAATTTTTGTCTACACTCTTTTTGTCTGTCTCGAGATCTTTCGAAAATCTTCGGTCGGGGCACCATTTCAAGCACGGCGGACGTGGCGGCCACTTTGTTTTAAGAATGTATCGATGTCTACAAGAATTTTTATAATAAAGTATATGTACATATAGAATTACTGTAATAAAGCATGTATTACAATTATACATAATAAATTATGAGGTTTGTATTTAATATTATATTTTCAAAAATACAAATTTAAAGTCACTCACTTAAAATTTAAAAATTAAAATGTTTTAATCCCCAAAAAGCGTCGATCAGAAACTCGATTTTGGTTTAATCGTGGCGACCAATCAAATGGTGGGTCGACAAAGGGGTCCTGGGCCGACCACGATGATCGCTATGCCGTGTACAATCAGTATATGCATTTACTATACGCGCAGTTTGTAGCAACCCCATGGCGGAGGATTCGCACGCGAGCCTTTAATGTAAATCGAGTAGGGTGGCGCGATGGGGAGAAGATGAAGGGTCGCTGCCCTCGATCGAATTTCCGTGCCGAATGCTCAAAACTACGTATCTGACGGACAAAGGTTCGTTATCATGGCGTATTACTATCTGAGATTCTGTCCTGTGGGAAACGGGACAGAGTCAGTGTCGAACGTGACGTCTGTCAACCGCTCGAAACGTTGAGCTTCATTAACTGCGATCTATCGAAACTGAAATTGTAGGTGCATCGGTTATTTTAGAGGCTGATTGAATGCTTGAACAGATACTTCAAGAATTGTTTGCAATTATAAATTTGACAGAAGATGATTAAATAAGTAATAATGCGACAAGATCATTTGTTCGTTATAGAAACAAAAACATCGATAAAAAGAAAAATATTTTATAAATTTTATGTATAAAAATAAAAACTTCAGTTAGTTGAATAAAAATTGAATTCGATCTCAAATTGTTCGAAACGTATCGAATATACATATACGTGGTAAATGTACACGCAGAAAAGATAGCATTGTTTACGAGGTGACTCGATACATCTTGCTATTTGTTCTTCGAGTAATCTTGCAGAAGGAATAAAAAAAATGAGAAACATCGTTCGTATTATGGGAAGAACGATGGGCATGCTTTTCGCTAAGCACAGCCTTCGAAGGAGCAGAAACGGAAGTTGTTGAAGCGAGCAGCGAACTCATGAATAAATGTACCCTGCCGACAACCCTGTTACCGGAGGTAAGACAGAGAAGAAGTGAGAAATGGGCTGACATTCATCACATTTGCCAGCGTTTTCAACGATGAACGGACACCATCGTCGACGACGATGCTCTTTTCACCTTCGCTAACGACAAGTTAGATGATCCGACGCGACGCGTTTCAAAAGTTGTTTGTCCAATAAAACATTGCCTTTTCATATAATTCCACCTTCTTGTACTTTCTTTTGGTTTTGAGCTAGTTTCGTTCTTTCAATGTTTATACGGTTTTGTTTAGAAAGGGAAGATGTGGAAGTTTGGGGGATGTATGAATTTAGGGTTAATTTGCAAATTTGGGATATTGATGATTTGGAAATTTAAAAGTTTGGTAATCTGAGAACATCCGGACACCAAAAATTTCGAAGTATAATCTAAAATTCTAAAATGAAGTATTCGGAGACTTCGAAAATTCAGGTCAACGAAAATAAGTAGATAAAACCCCATAAATTTATTCCGTCTACTTGCACTTAAAATTCTGAATGTTACAAGACTATTGATTGTAAAACTTTCTTACAATGTTGACGCAAGCGACTCTGAAGGGTCCGTCGCGTTAATACCAGCTTCTACTTTCCCTTTGAAAGCAGTTTCCATAAACACGACGCTCCGGTAAAAGTTTTCCACCACGAAAGATAAGCTATTTTTTTATTTTTCTCTTCACTTTGTCTCGATGTTTTCGCCGATAGTCACTTGACGGTGCATCTGCAGCGTTCTCCATAGGATTCATAATATCCAGCTAATAAAAATATCCGGTTCCACGAGCCCGTGTTGAATTTATAAAGCTTCGAAACGTCGAGGAACGCTCGACGCATTGGATCGGTAGATTCGTTTCTCTATTCGTGCTCGACGTTAGTTATGCTCGAACGATTATCGAGAAAACAGACACGAAACTTCGATTGACGTTCCAAGTTAAACTCGACGTAATTGTCGTTGAACTTCCCGAGTTTGCACAGAGAAGAAGAAACATTCCGCGAATGCATACGGCACCCATCTGCATATAGAGTAAATACGCTATTTCCCCTCTGTTCTTGTTTTTCATCTCTACTTCCGAAGTTTCTTTGAAACTGAAACTGATTTCCTATTTCGACCCATCACGGGACTGCGGAATATTTAATGGGATATTATAATTACTTGCGATATTAATACCCTTACGTCGTTGGTATTGGATGAAATATTTTACTGATATCGTGTTTATTTTCCCGTATATTTATTATTAAAAAAACTTCTTATCTTCCATAATTGCCATTTAGTATTTATTTTTTGCATTATATTAGAGAGTAGGAGCTGCATGATTAGTTGCATGATTTCAAATTATAGGTATAGGAATATCAATTTTTAAATTCTACGTATAGTTACATGAATTTTTAATTCTATTTATAGATACATGAATTTCATATTCTAACAGTGTATGTATAGTGTAATTATAAGTATAGATATAATTTTAAATTCTTCGCTTAAAAGAGAACTATTGCATCACGTATTGTCATTAGTCATGGAAGTGTAAAAGTGTATAAGAGGGGTTGAAAGTTGGTAAAGTCACGCAACGAAGTATTAAATTTGAACGTGGACCAGTTTTGGTGGAGGGAATACGAAATCGAAGCAGATGTTTCGAAGGCCCGCAAGACAGATGGAACGTCGCCGATGAAGGGTGTTCATTCTCGACAAGTCGGACATTGATAACCAGCCAGACATTGTCTAGAATTCCCGGGGGATGAGAACTCTCCGGGGATGCTACGACTTGTTTGAATGGAAACTTCGAAACTTACTTCCACGTTGTATCGTTGTTTGCAACAGAATGCACTTCGAACAACTACGAACTTACAAGATCGGTGGTAAGGTACATACCATCGTAGGGATAATATTTTCATCGAATAACAATATTTCACTTTCTTTTCTCCTCAAATCTGTTTACCTTCGGTTAAACTTTCAGCCGAACATAACCTGATCTAATCGAGCGTACAATTTTATCATTCGAATATATTTGCTTTTGTTTTAACTTTAACGCAAATGTAACTGAACTGAAGTTCCTAAATCCTCAAACCCTTACTTCCTGAAATTACCAAATGAAATAAACAAATGGCTAAAATCGTAATTCCCACTGAGTAGCCATTTTGAAAATAATCGTCAGGGAACACGAGTAACGACGTAGTAACATAAACGAAGGACATCCTTAAATTTTCCCCATCGTACGTTCACCGCAGAAAATATGGCGCATACTTTCGGTCACGACCTATTAGCGCGTTGCACGGGGGTTTGGAGTACATCCCCCGAAGACGAAACGGTTGAGGGTAAAAACGAGACTCGCAAAGCGACTCGGCGGCCTCTTTATCCGCGCGGCGATAAACTTCCCCGGAATTAAAGTAAAATACGAAATATCGCGGAACACGGGGAATGCAGACGGCACGGCTCGCGGATGTATCCATTACCGTGGAGCCATGCGTTTTTCTCGAGGAAATTCGCTTCACCGTTTTCCACCTGCAAACCGGAATGCATGGCCGTCCGACCACGAGATAAAAAAGAGGAAAACCCAAGACGTTAGGAAGGGAAAGGGATGGAAACGACTCACGCAGAGCCTCTTTAGTGGATCGTAATTCAACGAGAGCTTCCCGCGAATTCGTGGCAGACTGGCTCTCGCAGGAAGTACAAATTTTGCACGCATATTTCTGCGGAAACGACCGTTACATGGCCGCTGCGAGAATAGAAAATACCGCATTACATGGCGGTTGCTCTGTGCATTACAGAAATAGTTAATTTTGACGAGTAAGTGGTTGTTGATGATGGCTGCTCAAACTGATAATTTTATCGGCATATTGCTAAGATTATAGCGTGGAAGAATAACTGGGATTCCGATCTATTCTCCTTTAATTTTCTAATCTATTCTGATAGATTCGGTTATTCTTGTCTGGAGTTTAGATTAGAGTCTAGGATTAGATTAGGAGTCTAGGTTAGATTAAGTTTGAAATTCAGACGAGAATAGATTATGTGGCAGGTTGAGTTTGCGGTTTAAATAAGATTAAATAGACTTTAATGATAAGGTTATCAAGTTACGTTAGATATGGTGAAGTTCGTTCTAAAATAAATAGACTTCAACAACAGAATTATGTAACAGATTATCTTAGGTTATGTCTGCAATTTAAACAAAATTAGGTACACTTGGAGGATACAAATATGTGGGGATTTGAAGATTTAGCAACTTGTGTTCCTGATAATTTCCTAATTATAAAAAGTAAAACTTTCCAAACTTACAAATGTAAGAACTAATAAACCTAAAAATTTGCGAGTACAAAAAGTGAAATTTAAAAAATCCCCAAACCGCATATTAAAGCTTGATAACCCAAAACTGAATGTAATCGTGCACAACGCGGATCAGAAATTCCGATAAAAAGCTGAAGCGTCATATACGAGTGACATAGCGATAAAAAAGCAGCTGAGCGTGCGATTAGAATACCGGTTAAAAATTTGATATACGAGCAAGAAGGTGGCCGGAGCATCGGTGGGTATGCAGATTGGTGTGCAAGGTAGAACGCGGAGCACAACAGAGGCAGCGTGGCACGATCTAAATTATCCGGAAATGCATCGGGCAGGGGAGAGGAAACCCTTTAGCCGGACGTCTCAAAGCAAGAACCCTCTGGCGTAGCCACTAATCTGCACGTCATCTGCATCAGAAGCCAGTGCGCCTCCAATATGTGTACATCCATTCTATGTAGTCGCCTGTCTGTCTTTGATACGTGGCTTCTTTCTTCTTGAAAACGCTTCGAGAGCTGGATGAAATGTAGAATGATAACGACGGCTTTCAATTACACGCTTTGCCGCAACACCGTCTTTGTGCAAACTTTAGACGGCGAACGTTTCTATGACCTGTGCTAATTTTCTATATTAATTTGTGTATATGTAGTGAAGGCTGGTATGAAAGTAAAATTTATCATTTTTAGTGACATTTACTGACTTAGCATATTAAGTGCTTATGAGTCCTATATCTCCTCGTTTACTAATGACATCCAGTGGAGAGACTAAGGCAAAATGGCGGTCGCGGTATAAGATGGGAGTATCATACGTTAACAAGGTTCCAGGAAATAGTAAACATACGGTTTAGCTTATTCGAATAGAGGAATTCGTGGTGTATCGATAAATCGAATAGACGATACACGCAGAATCTCAATTAACAGAGAGATGATAAGCGGCTTTTCCGAAGCACCGGAATCATCTTACTTCCGCAACGTTTCGTTTACGGCAGCCATCACGTTTACCGTGAAGAGCTGTATCCGGTTACGTAATCTCTGCTTCCATATTCGAAGACGCCTTAAGGCTTAAAGTTTAAGCTCTTTTACAGGTTTCCTGTGCTTGTTAGCATCCCTAAAAACATCGGAGGTACGGTATAACAGGATGTTGTTCGAATTTATGCTCAGAAACACTTTCAAGTGAATTTTACTAGATTTTATTGGAATATAAAGCACACTGCTTGCAAAACTGAAGGTAGAAAGTTTTAAAAGTTACGATACAATTTTTGGAAATGTGTCACAAGTTTTAGTTAAATAACTGTGTTGTGATTTTGTTTTGGTACTTTTTAATTTTATTTAAAAAAAGGATTACGCTCTTATTCGACAAAAAATTAACATCAACCGACAATAAAGTTTTGAATCCACATATACACACATCGAATACAGTTAAAAGAAATCAACCCCTACAAAATCTTTAAGCCACGTTCAACCCTCTCACTCGTTTTCATACGGTTTAGCCGATTATTTTAAAAACAGCGTATAAAAATTCCCGCGAAGTCGAGATGGCCGTCCATCTTGGTCGCCGAAAAGCTGCTCGTAAAACACGTACGAGGGTAGTTTCATCGAAGTAGGTTACAGCGTTTCTTAAGCTCCGTATCAGCATCCCCGTAAAAAAAGCATCGATATCGTACGAGCTTCCCGTACGTTGGAAAAAGTTTCGAACGTAAACGCGCAACGAAATAGGAGTCTCGAAGCGAGTAGAGCTTTGTGCTTTCCCAGGCGGAAAGCTGCGCCGTGCAGTGTGTTAGGCGTGTTTCAGCCGCATCAAAGTTGTCCGTCTCGCTTTGTAATCAAAGTGAACCGTCAGTTTCGAATCCTGTTCGCGTGGGATCAGAATTCTGGAGTGCTGCTGGCTATCGGCCGGCATCCTGATTTCGAACCGATTCTGGACCGTGATTACGTTGTTACCCCTGAATCGTCGCATCTGCATATGTCGCCCTTTGACGTTTTCGCTCCGGAGTCCTCTAATACGATGCTCATTGATCGTGTTAGGGGAAATTTTCCTACAAGTCGACCGCTTTGGCATCGCTCCAACGAACCTCGTGTCTGCTTGGCAATATCAGTTGCTGGATTCAATAACTGAACGATAAGAAAAATGTACAGTTGGGGGTTGCCGGTTCGAACTGGAAAAATATCTGCGGGGTTCTTTTAATTCGACAAATTATCGAATTGCGGGATTCGAAAGTTTCTAATTTTCTGGACCACCAAGTTGCATCAGATAGTTATACGACTTTCTGAATTTTCTGCTTTTTTGGATTCTCAAATATCTTATCTTTTATGTGCGACATTATTAGACTTCTTGAATTCGAGAAGTTTTATATTTTTAAATTTGCAAATTTGCAAATTCAAATTGACATATGAATAAAAATAAATTGAAGTAAATTTACATAGGAATAAAAATTTACATTTATGAATTGATATATCACATAACTAGTGATGATACGACCCAGTTTACTCGCAAATGTGAAGAAATTTAAAATATTTATCTAAGAGGAATTAAATAAGAAGCTAAATAAGCAGAGAGTAATCGATATAAACATTGTCATCGAAATAAAATATCCTCCGTTTCAATATCCTGAGTGACTCGAGTCTATCCATTGCACGTAGCACGATAACAAATATTTGACATGGAAAACTGGAATGTTTCTATTACCTTTTCATATTTATTTTCATAGAATGCACCCTATATCTCGCGTTCTTCTATCTTTACGTTGTTTTGCTACCTTTGTTCCTATTGTTTGATCTGCAGTCTCTGTTCCCGGTTATAAATCTGTCGAATCGTTTATTGTACACGCGTGTTATAAATGTTTAAGGTAAAAAACTTGGCAGAATTTCGAATAAATTAATTTTGGCTTGGCAGAATACTGTCGATCCCATATTAAATAAGATTACCAGAACAAGTTTTTGGTAATTATCGGAGAATGAATTGGATATTCATTTAGGTCGCGAATCTAATTTTATTCGTATCTGAAAGAGAATTTGAGACACGAGTAACGTACGATCCTCGTCAAAACGAGTTTACCTAAAGTTTATCGCGTTAATTGAAGACTTTGGACTCTTCCGATCCAGTTACCGTTCTATTCCTCCCCTCTCATTTTCTGGTCCCCAGTCGTCGTTACTAATTGCCACCCACCAATTTCGGCTAATTACTTTTCACGAAGTTGCCGAAACGATCGTGCTCCTCCGTTTTCGACGCCTTATCGTTCTTGATACGATCCTCGTACGATAAGCAGGTCAAATAAAATCGATATGTTTCTCTTTCCAATAATTCGAATTTCTTGATTTTTCACGTAAACACGCTTTGGTACATGTTGATACTGTTATCTGAAAATTTATGTCATTTGTTATCTTATCGAATCTAGAACAGTGCAAAATAAACTTATCGATTCGTTGAAGTGTTTCAATAAAATATTGGTCACAAAAAATACTGCATTTTAAAGAAGATGAATTTTATCTAAATTTTAGCTAGAATTTTATCAAATTCATTATCCTATCAAACTTTTATGATGAAGTCTATCGTATCAAATTTTTAAATAAAATACTGGTATCGTAACAAATTTGTTATAAAAATTATTCCAATTAAGTTACGTAAATTATTTTCATTGCTACTGAAAGGAGAAGGAAAGTAATAAATCTCTTATGACTTTGGGAAGTACACTTATGATAAAAGAATTTGTCCTACGTTTACAATAAATGTTATTTCAAAACTATTCTTTTATCAACAAATTGTTATTGTCACATTCTGTGCCGCAAATTTTGTTCAAACACTGAACAAATATTGAAATTCAATTTCCTCGAAAACGAAGCAGCTTTCAAAAATATTTTATTGAATATCTCCCTCTTATTATTTCATGCAGCTTCTTTTAGTCTCAAGTAGAACCAGTATGTTGAACTCTAAACAAGAGTGTCTCTCGATAGCCACTGTTGTCCCAACGGTAGGACACAGTGCGCAAGCAAATTTGTACACGGTACGGCATTTAAATCGGAAACGCAAGACGCGTCCGTGTGTAAAACTCACCCCTTGAAAACAATTCGACGGAATGGACAAACACGCGAGGATCGGTTCACCGTGAAACGGATCGTCCTCGACGATTCTCTATCAAACGGCTGTTCCGCGATTTCGAGGAAAGTCGTCTCCAGGCGATATTTCAACTCTGTTATCGGACGCATTGCGGTATTTTCCGGCCAGCACGCAAATATCGAACCGTGAGAAAACCAAAAAAAGAAAAAAAATGGAAAAAAACGGTACGAAAAAACAGACTCTGTGTGTGCACGCGTGTGACATAGCCTTGAATTTCGTGCCGTTTCCAATTGGGTCAAGAACGACTCGATGCCTATTGAAACCGCTCGAGGATCAAATTAATATAATTGCGCAGAGGAAAATGAGCGCGATCGCGGGGATGAAAATAGGACCAGCAGAAAATCGACGTGACCTTCGTTAGGACGATACAGCTGCTTCGAAAGCTTTTCAAAGCTGCCCAATTAATTGGTGGATACCCTGGCTGTGAAGGTTTCTGCCAGATAATGAATATTCGGAAACGCTTTTCGCGGAACCTAATTAATTACGTCAAAAGAAAAAATGTAGGCACGTTATATCGGAGAATAGAGATTTTTCTCGGGATTAAATCTGTTCTAGTTAACGGGATTTTATTACGTCGGTAATTAGTTTGGATATTGGATGAAACTTGTGGGAAAATGTTTCACGTACTAAAATGTTCCCATTCATATAAGTTACATGTTTCAAGTAACTTTTATAATTTGAATAAAATAGATGTTTCAGAAAATTATATTTCATAATTTGAAGTATGACATGAAAATTTCAATTTTGTTCGATGAATTTAAAACATATATTCGAGAAAATCTCCGTACACGAAAAGCAAATGAAAACAAAGAAGAAGACAATTACCATAAAAATCTGAAGTATCAACTTGAACTGCTATAACTTTCACACATAAATATTTCACCCGACAGACTTCGAACGCGGCCATAACCTATTATAAAAGCACAAGTCGTTTTCCACGTGCACCCCGAAATAAAGTTTTTCGATAAAGTATCCTTTAATCTGCGTTATCCTCGCATAACGATCCCCACGTTTGATGAATTCCTTCCGTGATCGAAGGTTAAAGGAAGATATCGCGTTTCGTCGAGTAAAAATCTGCAACGCGTAGACACAGAGGTCCAGAAACGATAAATTCGCAATCGAAGCGAGGTCGACACGAGTGGTGTACTCGGGGAAGTTGGCAAGCGGTCCTTCGTCTTCTCAATCTTCTCGTCTCCTCTTTTTCAGCCGCTGCAGCACGAGACGAAAGGCAAATAGACTCTTCTGCTGTCGTAGCAAGGACGATTTTCGAGAGCGTTATAGTCCCTGATTATCTTTGATCTTCGACCCGCGGGGTTATCGAGGGCCGCGTCAGCTACTTCGATTCTGATTCTCTTCCAGGAGCGGTTCTTACGCCCTCGTGTTCCGTTCTTGTCAAACCACCTTCGTCAAACGCACATCGATATTTCCTGATAACTTCTCGTTCTTACAGGTTTCACCTACGTCTTCGTAGCTGCGTTCTTTATACACAGGTCACGTATGATGTCGTGAAAAAGTTGGAAAGTTTGGAACATTTCTTGTTCGATCATTTATTTCTTTATTTGTTATAACTTGATATTTAATGAATAAATTACAAGTCTTCTTCTGATGAGTTCTGATCTTTTTTATAGATATTCAGCAACATTAGTCTTCTAATGTTGGTCCAATCAGCCAAATACATAAAATTCATTTTCAAACTGTAAAAATATTAAGTCCTGCAACATTCGTTGAGAGAAGTTTTATTCGAAACGAGGCACCACAGGACAGGGTTGACCCTCCTCGCGGAACAATGTCGTCGACAAACTGCAAGCCATAGCAACTCTTCGAATGGAGGATATTTCGCTGTCACGTTTAACGTGTAATTCAATCGGCGACAGAACGGTTCGCCGTTTCACCGGATTGTCCAGTGCTTGACGGTCAAATATACCGGTATTCAAGTGTTCGGACCATTCCATTGTTCACGCATACCGTTGAAAAGGATGGCTGATATCGCGTCCCCGACATCATTGCAATCCATCCTCGAATGCACTCGTAACGCGTTATATTACCATCGCTTTGCGGCCTATTTAATTAGTTTCGGAGCTTTGTCCGCATCGCAAACAAGCTCAGTCGATTAAGTCCACTTATCCGGTGGTCGCTGTTTTCAAAACGTGATTTCTCCTCGAATCTCATCGGTTAACTCTGCGGAGGTCTGTTTTAGGCACTAGATGTATCATCAGTGGAAATATTTTTTGGGGGATAATTTCATGTGATTAGAATTTGGGAATTTGAGGTGGGAGTTTGCGGTTTTGGAAAATTGTGATATTGGGAGGGAATTTGGTAGTTTATTTGAGGATTTAGGGATTTTGGATTTGGAAATTTGGGAATTTGGAAATTTGTAAACTTAGGATCTTGGAAATTTGAGAAATTTGGAAATGTAAAAATTTGCAAATCCCATTTCTTCGAAATAATCTAAATTCCATAAAACAACCCCAATGAAGGAATCCTAAAATTTCGTGAGTCGATCACGTGTACACAGATATTTCGAATAGAATCAATTCGGGGTAAGAAATACCCCGTGATGGTTATGAAATAGTAGCGTACTTGTTTTCGATGAACACTCAATATTCGCGTTACGTAAGGAATGCTCGATGAATGCGCTCGTAGCGTAACAGGAATGCAAACCGAGAATTATGCAATCGGATGTATTTCATTCATCTCGGCGATCCCTTTCCTTTCTCTTGTTTTCCATCGGGCAAAAATAATTCCAGGAGAATTGAGCAGACATCGTGTTCTCTCGTCGAAATGATTAAAAGACTTTAGACACGTAACGTTCCGTTTCGAATTTCTTCGTGCGTGCAAAACTGAATCTGACAGCCGGCGGATTGATACGAGGTGTTGTAAACAGTGGCAATATCCAAAACGCAGAAACGAGTTCAGTTTGTATAGATTTTCAATTAACGTTGTCAAATCGAGATTCGTATTCGCGCGTGAAATTCATTCCGCTCGAACCATCGTCATGCTTAATGATTCAATGAATCTCGTCCGCGCTACAATGCATGACGTAACGTATAAATTATGAAGCTCAATCACCACTGAGGGGTTCATTAAAATTTTCATTACTGAAATCGAGCGATCGATATTGTCTGAGTTTACCAAGTCGAAAGAGTTCTCCGGCGTCATTCTGTCTGCTACACAACGAACGCGACGCGACATCTTGTATCGACAAGCTTGTAAAATCGTTTGTCCGTTCTCCCTTTGTTGCTGGAAATAAAACAAAAAGTACACTCGACCGATTAACCGATCTCGAACCGTGAAATCGACAGAATAATCGAACGCGAATATGAAAAAAACAGAATACCGGAACACGCTCGATGTCAACTATGAACAAATAATTCGTATTAAATTGAATATTGATCCTTCGTTGAAGCTGGAAAATTTCACTGTCGCTTTTTGGCTGGGTTACTCGAGCTTCGTACGCTGCTTTAATATTCGCTGTCTAGATTATGTTCGGAGTTTAAAACGCGAATAAATAATGTAGCGAACCGCGCATAAACGATCGGAATCCGTCTCTTGTGGATTAAAATTTCGAACGGTTCGCGAATATTGCTGCCTCATAAAATAGTAATTTGTATCAATCATGTTTTACATCGTCAAAGAGGGGAATATGGTTCTGACGGATTTAAAATATGTAAATCAATAAGCGCTTATTCTTCGTCTTCTTTTTTACGTAATTTTAGAAATACATAGTAGACTCTTTTTATATTGCCACTTTTATATCGTCACGCGTTATATTGCAATGTGCTATATCATGATGCATTATTAGTTAATCCGGTATAACCAGATTCAAGGAGATTAAGCTATGTTAAAGAGAAATGACAGGTACCTGGAAAAATGAAAATTTGTTCAATATTAGAACAGAAAAATGATAGTGCGAGTACTCTCGGATTATTCTGTAAAATATCGTGTTTGCGTAATAAACGAATGACAATATTTCTTCGGTCGATGATTGAGTTGATGTCGCGCTGAAACAGACACCTCATCGGATATTGATTAATCGCGAATCCATATTCTGTGAGCTGGATTATCGCACTTGCCCTTCTGTTGACGCCATTTTATCTTCGACGGCTTCGTCGAATCACCTTGAATAATTTATTGGGAATGGATATTCCCTGGCACGCGGGCCGCTTTCCATATCGGGATCAGAGTGAAACGATTACATAGCAAGATGGAGCATCTTATAAACACTCCACCACCGTTTGACGCGAATGAAAGGGAAAGGAAATTAGAACATTTTACAACTTTATACATGACACTTTACGAAACAGATAATAAATAATCGTACAATATTCACTGACAGAGCGTATTTATCTTGTAGAATATATATTGATATATTATTTCCTGCAATCACGGCAGTGATTACCGACCAATCCAAATCAATCTCCAAGGTTGGAGATCGTAATCATTATTGTACGATTCTATCATATTTCCATTATCAATCATATATTCGTACTCAACTCCGATAGGTAGAATTTGGGAAATCGATTGTTTTCAACTAAATATTGGAAAATAGGAATGTCGGGTATCAAAACGACGGCGAGGTCACTTTGTTGGTCTTTAATGGTACCGCGTCGAACCGTCTGGTACCGAGACCTGAATAAACTTCGATCGTATCTCTCGAGTTAAACGTTGTTCCCTGGAAACCTCCTCGTTTCATGCACGATCTCTAAGTATATCGTCCATGTCTGTCATTTAGTGTCTATAACCAGCCACACAAACGACATTAAACGTCCTCACCAAACGAACTTCTTTCTAACTCTAACAATTTATTCTCACGCAATCTCGATTAAAGGACGATCTGCGAAATTACCTTGAGATTTCTATCAGACAATTTATATAAATTGCTGAAAATTATTTGCAGTCATTTCAACTCTTGTGCAGTTTTAAGTTTAAAAATTACTTTTTCCAGTTTAAAAATCTACAAACTCCTATATTCAAGATTTCATGATCCTCAAAATTTGAAGCTCAGAAAATTAAAAAATTTTTCAAAGGAGACCTTAAATTGAAAAATAAAATATTAAACTTCGATTACGCGATTGAAAAGGACGAATAATATACTTTGCTTACTTTACAGATTAATAGAAACGAAAATCGATCGGCTAATTACTTAATGCTAGTTCCGCTGGCGTAAGCCTGAAATTTAACTGACCATGAATCATCACTAAACTTTCCATTATTTAGAACAGAAATGCAAGCTAGTTCATGGATAATAACAGTTATAGCAGCCGGGTGTGCGTTAAATTAGTCGCGTTTATTAAAAACGTTAATATTTATGGCAGCTGCTGGCGGGTCCACAGGGTGCAGCCAATAGCGTTGTTATGCTAAATGCTTTAATCAAGCACCGTTGTAGCTGTTTGCTGCCCTCTCGATTGACATAACTAATCGATGCATTCAGTGCACCCCCGATGCATGTTATTTTACCGTGACATGTGATTTCGTTATCATTTTTATCAATCTACAGCCGTGATTTCAATTTTATTCTGACATATTTCAATATTCTTGTGTACACAAGAAATATTTGTAATTGGTCGCATTTTCAATTCGAAATTTTATTCTCACGGACAAATTATTAATCAATTACCTGCAGTTTTAAAAATACCTCGTGGGAAGCAGTGACGAATTTGCAGAACAAATTATTATAAATTCGAAAGCAAACCGAGGAAGAATGAATGAATATTATTAACCAGTTAGCTGCAGAATTAAAATTTAAAAATACCTCATGTGAAACAATGACGAGTGTCCTATTATTTTGAAAAACTGCAACAAAATAACGGATTTTTATTTGTTAAAAATTTATTTGTCAAATAAAGTTATCGATTGTATACCTGTCGAATATATCGGTTAAAATTAAAAATACAATTACATGTACTCATTCCGGTTATTCAACGACCGTGTCCAAAGTTTCTCGTTAATCAAAAACAACAAATAAACGGTTTGCAGAACGTAGTCTTCGGCAAACGAGGGATTTTATTTGCAAAACTCTTGGACAACCGATGGCCGGCCACAATTTGGCAACGCGACGGGAAGACAAACACGCGATCGAACGGGCGCGTGCACACGCTCTTTCAATCTGCTGTAAATCTGTAATTCCACGACGGTGCTCGCAATGAATATCGGAGCCAAGCGTACAAATATAATTTTACAATTCCGCGGAATCGAGCCATTATACGGGTCATCGAATATTTCAGCCGTATCCGGCGCCGCTCGTTGTTCCGTCGACTCGTGTATTTGACGGCGCGTAAAAATTTCAGGTTTTCATTAACGCTTATCGGTAATCGTTCGTTTCACGCAAGCTCGAATGCCGTTCCGAAGGAATTCGAATTTATACGGGCATGAATTGATACGGATGACTGTCCGTACATCCGAGCTGAAATTCTATACGATAAGCGATAATGTAATTATTCGAATCCATGTCAAAGCGAGGAACGCTTCATTTAAATCATTCGGTAATAACGATATGGAATGTCCGATCCAAAATGTTTCCTGCTTCTTTACGCGCGAGTGCAGCCGATTGAAACGATTTTAATTCTATTCTCTTCGCGTCGCAACACGTTTAACTTTTTATATTGATATGTTTGCTACGTGAAGTTTCATATAATTCTCTCTATCAGTACTTTATTTGGTTCTTTTCATTTTTTTTCTATACAGTTGTTTTAAAGAGTTAAACTCTTTAAGAATAACCTTTATGATTATTTCTCACATTGTTTACATTCTAAACTTTCTTTTATATATCCCTGTATAAGGGGATGTGATCATTCAACAGCAGATAATGACGTTAATAAAAAGATATATTTACTAAATTTACAGGATGTATCATATGTACAAAGATATTACTGTAAGATGTTACTGTCTCAATAAATTCATCCCCTCAATTTATCTAAGAAGTCGTAAATAATTATTAAAAACTGACACCACTTTAAACATATTGCAGATCTAGAGTATCACAAGAAATCATGGTCTGCAGAACAAAAGATGTCTGTATCGCTAAGTAATTTTCGTAAAAAATTAGGGGTTGCAGATGTTGGGGTATGACCGTAGAAAGAAGCCCGAATTTTTGCATGTAGATTGCCAGCGAACTGGAGGTAACGCGAGCTGCGAGGAAGAAGTGGAAGGTAATTTCGAGTTCGGCTAGATATATGTCCCGGCGATAAAAGTAATGAGATCCATTATAACAAGCTAAGCTGCCGCTCGTAAAGGAAGTATCTATTCCCGAGTAGTAGACTGTTCTCTTCTATCCGCACCCTCTTACGACACCCCTTAACTTTCTCGTCGAACGCGTCTTAATCCAAACGTTTAACTTGCGATTAAGTATCCAAGTTTCACGAAATCCTTGCGAACATTGCACTACCGAAAACGACGAATATTGTCCTTGCAGAACTTATTCGACAACGTTTTAAGCCACATTAACACCTCTTCACTTCAGGACGATCAGATGAAAGGATTCAAATAGGTTGAATTTATAGCTTTTAGTTGTGATTCTGAGTGAGAGATGTGGAGACTAGTAGAATTTTTAACCTCTTAGGTATTACTATAGTGGCTTTTGCAGATGTCATTTTACATTACATAGCCATAGTGGCTCACTATACTTACTCACTCGCTCACCGTTTCGATTGAATGATATTTTTCATACATTTAGATTCGTACTTTTTAGCCTTCAGGTTTTATAAGAGTATTAACAAATCATTAAACATTGCAAAATTTGATGACTTAATGAAATATTTTCTTCGGAAGCGTTCAGAATATTGCGGTTTCCGAATATCGCAGGAAAATTCAATGAACGAGACACGATAAAGCCGAATCCATTTGGTTTGGCCAATTTCGTAAGCGGCAGAAGCCAGCAGAAGAAATTGAAGCTTGCGGGACTGTACTAAGCTGGGTCCTTCCGCGTCGACGAGTCTAGGCAAACACGGGAAATAGAAATTGGTCAGCGAACGGAAGAAATTGTGCGTGAGACATAAACGGTGAACCATGAATTCGCGGTAAGAATGGAACGAGTTAAATTTTGTTAGAGAGGAGGATAAACTTTCGATGGAAAGCTGGTAGCACAGTTTCATTGCTTCCGAAGTACAGAATCGACGAGAGAAAAAGAGCAGAAGCAAAAAAAAGAGGTCTAATTAAAGTAAGAAGAGCCATTTCCCCTCGGTCGCCTTGGCAAACATTATTTTTTCCACGCTTTTAGACCGTAGAATATGAAAAAGTTGATCGCGGAAAGTCGCGGTGATAAAAGTCGAACTTTTCTGTCACGCTTTGGCTGAAAATTTTTATCATCCGCCTTTTCTCACCCCGTGGAAGTTTCACGTCGAAATCTCGACGATTCAACCGTCAGCCTGCAGCGAGGCATTTCACATGTTCCATGCAGGAAAGGAAGGAATCTCTACCTGATTGTGATTTATCGGGTCGGAAATACATCGAGAAATATTTGAACGTCTTCGTGGGATCCGTGACGGTTTTCCATTTCCATTGAAAAAACGCGATAAATAAAATCCAAATTGCTATTTGCTTCGTGTGGGTAAAGACGTGTGTGATACCACTGTTGGAGGAATCAACTTTTGGTAGATAGCTATTGCAATTTTATTTGAATCTCCCGCCTCGAGAGATACTCTTGTATTCTGGACGACAATTCCCAAATTTGGAAATTTTTTATTTTCGAACTTTGAAGTACGTATATGGTAAGAATTTGAGAGTTATTGCATTTCTGGATAGTTAAACTTCAGGATGTCTACATTTCTAAATTTTTAAATACCTACAATCTTAAATTCTCCAATTTGTCACTCCCAAATTTCTATTCTTTCAAATTCCCAAATTCTCAAATCCCCAAATCTTCCATATTCTGAATTTCTGAATATCCAAACTTGAAAATTTCAAATAAGAAATTACACGACAAAGAATCCCACTGAAATAAACATTAACACCACTTTACGCTAATTAATACCGATTTAATTTTCCCAAGAAATGACTTTTGAATAGGAAAAGAATGGAGTCCATCCGGAGTGTGTAATCCAATAACACGCGGGTCTCAATCAATTCCTTAATGGAGAACCAGATGAAAAATTCATCGTTTCATTTCGCGGAACGCGAAGGGTTTTCGTTATACACGACATAGCATTGGCCCGTTTCGAGTTCGAAATATGCGAGGCATTCCAGCTGTTCTTCGAATTTATTCAACGCAACGATACGATAACGACTGCACGTAGACCCTACAAATTCTAGCGGAACGTTTTTATTCTTTTACGCAGGGATCCCCGTGTACCGAGGCCATGTATTTCGTGATTTCATGGCAACTGAATTTCCTTCGCAAGTTCAAATATTTCCTTCGATGTCGCGCCGTCGAAATTTCTTTTGCCAGAAAAATATTCTATCGAACCCGTATCTTCCGCTTGTCCGACATTTCGTCGACGATTCGCCCTTTAGTTTCTACGACTGGAACGTCTGCATGCAGCTAAACTGTCTCGCAACGATCCCCCTCGAAATGCTTCGAATAAAACCGGGGACCACTTTTGATCTAATTAAGCCGCGTGATTTATGGACGATCATGTACGCGCAGCTCCAGGAATTTCATTAAGGCACATCGGCAGATCTACCGACTATATGCATACGTATGTACATTACACGGACACGATGATAAAATTCAGTTAAAGTTACGGAGATGAACCTGACACGATCATGCTACTTCAAGCTGCTCGATTCGACGTTGACGAATAATTTTCGACGTAAAACGTTCCATCATTTAATCTCGTAATATTATTCGTAACCAAGAATTAGTAGAATTGTTTAAAAACAGCGATTTCAATTAATAACGGGAATGTCGAGTTAATTAGTGTCAATAATAATTGGTTATTGGGAAAACAGATTTCTGCGGGCGGACTGCATAAAATTACCGGTAATTATTCGCTAATTATCCATCATAATATTTGAACGTATCTTCATAATGCCGCATGAAATACCTAAAATATTTGCTAAAAGCAGTCCGATAATCGTATTCAATATCAGTTCGTTATTTTCGCGTGTGCATATTTTCAATCGAACCACGAAACAATGGTTCTCATTTATTTGCATTTAAGGTAGGTCAGAAAATGTTTCATTTTCAAACAACTTGAAGAGAGCGTTATTGTATAACATATTAATTGTTTTTTTAACGTGCAAGAATTTATGGGTCAGGATATTCATTTAATCATTACTGCACATCTATAACTATGCTCTTGTAGAAATATTCATAGAAGCGTTTCACGCATCATTCATACGAATATAACTTTGTCCACAAAGCAACTTTTCGACCAACCGAATATTGCAGCTTTTCGATGCCTTTCAAAATGTTGTGATTATTAACAATATATTTAAATATATCTGTAACAAATGAAAGTTAGTAGCTTCAGCTGAAATTCCCTTAACGTGAAACAGAGTTCGGTAGTAATTTCGCTAGGTCGCTTAATTCGGTTGAAGCCAGGTGAATATCGAATTCAGACGCGAACTTAGCGTGTAATTTTCACGCGGAAAATCTGTCGATCTCTCGGTGGTCTGAGCCAAACCATCGCCGAGACGAGAATTCTAAATGTCCGCATCACGTGCAGTTTCTGGATGCATCTCGGCCGAGTATTCCATTCGACCCGGATGTCCCAGATGAACGGAGCTCTTGCACCACGTTGTACCACCTCCGAATAACTTTCGAATAATCTTGAGATTGTTTGAACACGCGACAACCACTCCGGTATCTTGCCTCGTTGATGAAGAACACGTCCCGTGCGCGGAACACGTTTTTATACAACTTGCTTCGTACAAAACGGTATTAAAAAACTTTACACACCGAATGTTACAGTTTCACGACGTGTAATTAATAAACACAGTTGCATTTTCTGCGCAATTAAGGAGCGATTATGTACCTGACATGCTGGCGATTCGTTCATTCTGTGGTAAGTATCGTTGAGTAAAAGAGAATCACGAATATCTTCGAAGCTGGTTCATGGTGTTTATGGAGCGAGCATTTCAACGCGATAAATCTAAGGAAAACGAGGGTTCAAGATTTCCTCGGGAAAATCGTCTGCGCGCGAAGGGAATTTTAATTGTACCTATTAATGGACATGCCAGGGTGAAAATAAGCTCCACGAAGTCGAACGTTGCGATCGATAATAAAGCGTAAACTGAAAAGGTTTCAGCGGCTAAATGAATGAAGGCTCTTCGAGATAAACGCGGACAATTAGAAAATCATTTGCACGCCGTTAAACGGCGGCAAGCGTTTTAATGTTCGATGGAGTAAATGGAAAAATTAGTCATGCCGGGGCTACCGTTATCGTTCTGACAGAATTTTAATTGCGGTCGTTAAAATGAACGTTTTGATAAAAATGCGGTAATCCGAAGTATGCCATTTTGCGGTCTATAACCAGTTGATTCATCGAGGCGTGGTTGGCATAATCTTGTGATTAAGATTTCTTCGAAGTATCTTATGTTAGCGTAAAAATTCTACGCCATTTTGATCCGAGCAAAATTGTTATTGTCAGTGAGAGCAAAATAAAGTTTTGGAGGGTCGAAATTATCCCGGTTTTCGCAGACTGTTATTCTTAATATCATCAGGGAATCTATGCATTCTACGTGATTCGAGTGCTGATCGCCATGGTTGTGTACCCACACTTATGCTCCTTTCGCTGATAATCGTTTAAATTTCTCTCTGCATTTCATTTTTTTACGCTTCAGTCAGCGCGTACACAGCTCCGGGCATTAAATTCAATTAAAAACGGTGGACGAAGCGTTGTAAAATTCATTCGCGTTTAATCGTTCGATATTCGTCGATATTCGTCGATATTCGCTGATTTCGTGAATTTTTTCATTACATTTTGCAGCGGAAATTGATTCTCTAAGCTGACGCTTGTACAAAGAACAGTTTCAGCACGATAGAATATCCATTATACTTTTATTAACCAATGAAATTATTTTTTAACAAACGAATTTTAAATGTGGAGCTTTGTGATATTTCAAAATTTCCAATTTATTTCATTTAGGAATATGAATTTATAAAAATTCCTACATTTCAAACCTGTAAAAGAATACCAAAATTCTCAATTTTTCTACAAAAAAAAGAATGAATTCATAAAAAAGTTCCAATTGTCAATTACCGATATAACAATACTCGATCAAAGAAACTTACAATTTTTTTAACAAAAGCAAATACTGCCATAGCAAAAAAAAAACCTTGATTTTATTGAAAAACCCCATGCACCCGTACTAAAAATTTCCAACTATGTTAAAAATACCCAGCTACATAAAAAGTTTCTGGCTACATCTAATCCGAGTCGAACTCGAAGGCGTCTTACGAGTTGGCGCGCTTTTTACGTGTCTCAATTATAGGAAAGCAAGACAGCGTGGAAAATGTACATGCGATTGGTCTAAACACCCACCAGCTGTGGCCACCGGACCGTGAGGTAGACTTTGGCGCGGCCAAATAGCCGCAATCTTCGTAATCTCCTCAGCTTCTTATCGTTAAAGCCCATCCCCATGAAGACGGGCGGCACACGTGATCCGCATTGGCACTCCAGGTTGCTAACCGATTATATTTCACTACGATAACACACCCGCTCATACAAGAATCTATCACTAAATTAATCCCCACACTTCTCTAATTTTCAATCGTCTCTTTCATTACTCAAAATAACGAGAATAGCTGTCACTTTAGTGGAGAACGTTTCGCTGGATTATTTTCTTGTCCTCTTTGATGGCTAGGTAAAAATATTGCGACTGAGATGGTCGTCAAACCTCTATGGTGGATTTCTTGATTCTCCAGTTTTAGGTAGTTGAGAAGTTAGATGGGTTTAGATAGGTTGAAATATGTTAATACAACGGTTGATCATGTAACATGTGTGGGAAACGTTACGTGTAACCTTGAAATGCTACTCGATGTGCAACGAGATCAGCTTGTATCTGATTTCTGCATAATGACGTTTATCGTCTTTATACCCTTCTTTTGTCTTTAAACTGAAGATGGATACCTGAACATTGGCACTGTTTTGTATATTATACTCCTTTAGAATTAATTTATGTAATTTATAATGAGTAAAATTAAATAACTATTTTTCCAAAAAAAGTCATTTCTGAAGTGGTTGGTTTTGATATGAATATTGGTCACATAAAATAGCTGTACTATACACTCATGTCATTATCAAATTTCTTTAAAATTTAACTAGATGTAAACGATAACAACAGCAAAATTTTAAGAAAGTTAAACAAAAACTGAGGTGATTGCATTCAGTATGCACAATATGAGCAAAGTATTTACTGGAGGTACATTCGATCATAAACCAAGATGGCTATTCTAAATTTCGTTCCAGAACAAGATCACAGAAGACTATAAAATGAATTTCCTACTTCGAAAATGGACGAGGATTCACTGTATAACTTCAGAAATAAAGTTTCAGGAGCAAAAGCGAAGTGCACTTTTCATCGATATTTTGTGTCTACAGATTGACTATTAAAATATGTATATTGAATATTTCTACATATTCTATATCAATATGAAAACGATGTACTGCAGAATGGAAATATTCGACCAACTTCATATATAACCAATATCTACACAAGCACGTTAAATTAAAATAAATTCAAATCCCTATCCACACTTTGCGTCAAAATCATCCTACTACGATCATCCGTTAAGAGTCAATCCAAAAACGTCACAAACTACTCAAAATGAATGCCCAAGTATCCCAGTGAATTCAAGGTCATGCAAGGTTCGAAAGAATCGAAGTTCGCAATAAACTGGAGAACCAGAATCCATATCTCGAAAGTGCATCACTATATGTATCATTCGACAAATTCGTCGAGCAACCTTGAACTTATGCCAGCAACGAAACGTTCGAAGATCAGCTCGTCCCCGCAGGACGCCCCGTGAGGGGGTGAAAAATCGAGGGACGCACCGGATACGCGGTCGGTTCGCGCGGCAAAATAGGGAGATGCAACGAAGCTCGCGGACAAACGGTTCCCGTGTTCCGGGAACAGATGCCGCGTGTCGGGATCCGCGCGAATGACTGGCGGTGCTTTCGCTCGTCGGGCCATGGGGTGCCCGAGGGATGCTGCCAGCTGGATTGGACGGCGCAAGATCTACCCCCACACGCGGATCCATCGCCACCCACCACCGCGCAACCAGCAACCCCACCGTTCACCACCGCCAAGCCAGACGTATCTCCGGCGCAACTCGACCTCCTCGGCTTCAGCCTCCTTTCGCTACCAAACAACTTGATGTCCGTTATGGGAAAAATCATCCTCCCCATCGGCTTTGCCCCTCAGACGCGACGGGGGAAGCCGCAGCTGTGAACACGGATATTACCACGACAATGAATATCTAAGAAAACCACGCTGGAAGACCCACCATTTATGGTAATCCTGGATGACACCTTGTGTTTGGTGTGATCAGGGTTGATTGGTAGCTTGGGAATTTGGGGAGTTGAGAATTTGGATATTTGGAAATTGGGGATGTGGAGATAGGATTTGGAGACATGGGGGTTTAGAGCTGTTGGGATATTGGGGATCCTTGGGGTGTTGGGGTATTAGGATGTGGGAAATTGGGGATATGGGGACTTAGGGGTCTGGATGAGAAGATTTTGAGATTTGGGAAATTATGGAATGACAAATTTGGAAATTTGAAACTTTAGGAATTTGGGGTTATGGTGAACCGGGAATATAAGAATTTGGGGATTGAGGAATTTGAGAATTTAGATTCGGGGATCTAGGGATTGTAGCATTTGGAGAATTATAAAATTGTAAATTTGAATTTAAGGTGTTGGAACTTTAGAACTTCAAGATTTGATTTTTAGAACTTTAGGGAAATTGAAGAATTGAATGTTTAAAGATCTGAAGATTTCAGAATTCAGAAACTTGTACAAACATAAATTTTTCTATAATTTTTCCACATAATTTTTCCTACACTTAATGCATCAGAAAATTCCTTAGACAAGATCTACCAAAATAACCTTTCTAATCACTTTCCCAACAAACTAAACACCAAACATAGAATACAAAATTGCAAACAACATTTACCTAACACTTCCTAGTTTCAACTTCAGTTTTTGAACTCAGCTCGTACACGATTAAGTACTGCATCCGAATCCTCCATAAATCATATAATCCGTCCAATTCGTGGGACGTTTCTTCGCGAAATCGAATCGTCTAGGAAATTTGAAAGCTTCCTTTAATTCCATTTCACGTAATTTCCGTGCTACGTAGTTTGATGGTGTTTAATGTCGCGGTGAAATCCTTGGAGCATCGAGCAACGGAGACAGAAAAGAAAGAAGCCGAAGGATCTGGATGCTGCCGCTATCATCCCCATAATGTACCGAAACTCCTTCTGCTTTGACGTCTTCAGCAGCGCGTTTTTCTACGCTCTACTGGGCAAAGCCATCGGATTATTTTTCCCTTTTCCCGTGACAGCGAACTGCCCAGAAATAGGAAGATGAGCCGAGATGTTGTTTGGACATGCGATTTTCATCCCTCGTTTCGTCGCTTTCTCTTTTTTAATACAACTTCGAGTAGACAGTACGGAAACTATTAACTGTCTATGTGGCTCTTCGGGGAGAAATTTTGCGTGATGGGGAATTATCGTTTTATGCATTGTTCGATAATGAAAGTGTTACTTAGGAATTATTGAGGAGTTTTAAGCCTCCTTTTCTTTTAATTTTTTGTAGGTATACTAGATCGAGTTTGATCGATGACGTTGGAGATATTCGTATCTGGAATAGCACTACAGTTTAGAATGACGTATGTCGACCGAAATTTTTGTGGATGTGCTATGTAACCTTTGCGTCTTGTTTTATATCGGTTCGAATCAATGTCTGTTGCAATGGTGCATGGATGTACAACTCGCACTTGATGGGTAGCTTCTCAGATGGAAAATTACAAATTTTTAATTCACATACTCTTAAATCTCCAAATTACCCAATTATCGAATCTCCAAACTCTCAAATTCCCAAGTCCGCAAACCCCAAGTTCTCATCCCCAAGTTCCCAAATTCACAACTTCCTATATTAATAGGATCCCAAAAACCCAAATTCCTAAATACCCAAATACTTACATTCCCGAATTCTCAAATTACCAAGTTTCTACATTCCCCAAATTCCTACATCCCCAAATTTCTACATATCCTAAATTCCAAATCTCCAAATCCCCAAATCCCCGAATCCCAAATTCCTAAAATTCTAAAACTCCCGATTCCCGATTCCTCAAATCCCCAAATCCTCAAATTAAACTTTTAGTACCTCAATTTCCCAAATCCCCAATTTTTCAAATTTCCCAGTATCCAAATCCCTCAATCCCCTAATCCCTAAATCCCCAAAACCAGCCGGTTACCCACTCCTGTCATAAAACACGATCGTCAAAAAATATCAGCGAAGGTTGAACGCGACTCGGTGATCACACCATGATCGATTTCTCTTCAATGAAACAGAGTAATTCTCTATTTCGTACTTTTTGGAAAGCTCCGGTCGAGCAAGTTTCACAAATTACAGTCGACCAGCTAGAAATTCTGTCTCTCCCGGCATTGCCGCTTTTTGTTTCCGTGAAGCTGTTAACATAGAAACCCTTTTATCGACTGACATTTCTTTGAGAGGGAAGCCTTTAGGTTCGCACGCGTCTCGAGCACCTTTGACTGAGTTCTTGATGACTGTCACGAAGAAACGTGTCTCTTTTGCCCGTTGCAAAATGCATTGTGCATTTACCGGTGTTCACGCGAGGCGAAACGGAACGAAACGAAACTGCGATGGGGTTCGCCGAGGGGAGACGAAAAATTCTTATGGGTCTCGACGAGCGAACGGTTCGAGTGCACTACGTCGAGATCAAAGCTTCGGTCGCGATGTTCGCGTTCATAGAAATAAAAGGCTCGATGCGAGATCGTGAGACCCAAAATACAGGAGACTTCGGCGTTGCATGGAACCGACGATCGCTCCATAAAAATCGCTCTCGTTCCACGGAAATACGCTTCGAAAATTGCTCGTATTCAAATTACATAGAAACCTGTCGTACGTGTCTGGGAACGTGTTCGAAATGTCTATCGTTGACACGCTGAAATTTTCGCAAAAATTTTGACGCGATATTTGCTCGGTTCATTTTTTCAACTATATTCGTCATTGCTTTTTTAACTGTATGTTTCATTCTTTAATTAATCTTTTCTTGAGTGATTTTTTTTGCCAAGAAAGTGACAGAATTTATGCGATTTGATGTCCTTTTATTTTTGACAAAGAGCACAAATATTATTTAACGTAGCTTACAACTGTAGTTAAATTCTAAAGTGCAGTCGGATTAAAATGGAATTTTTTGAGTAGCTTAATGCCATCGTGTTAATACTCGTTTATGAATTAAATACCAGAATAAATAAACAAACAATTCCCGTGAATTGTAAATTTCGCGGAACGTAAAATATTGGTCGTTATAGTGTTCGATGCAAAATCGTTGGTTTAAATCGATTTAGGTTCGTTAACGCTACTATGCGTGCAGGTAAATCTGCAATATTTTTAACCGTTGCCATAGAGAGGTAATAAATTTATCCGCTTGAAATCGATTAGCATATACCGGGCGGTTTGGTAGACCACGAAATTCTCTGCGTGTAACACCGACGGGGATCATAATGTCGCGCGATATTCCAAATTACTCGATTTAATCTCGTGGATCCGATTAACGAGCAAAAATAAGCCGAAACAGCGATAACAGGAAGCTTCGCTTGATCAATTTGACGCTTCATCGATGCTGAAAGATAGATTAAACGATATTCCGATATTTCTACATTAAAATCGATCCGAATAAATTTGTCGTCATAAACTGATTTCTATAAACTTTATAATCTAGTCTCTACACTTGTACGAAACACTTGTTGATAGTTCATCACAAACATTTTCGCTACGAGGAAATAAAATGGATCCATACATTGATCTTTTGTAAAATGTTATTTTAAACTGTAATACTCGTAGATTTAATTCCTAACTAATGATACGTTGCTAAATTTCGTTAAAATTTTTCCCATCGTTCACAATTATACGCAACAATTCGTTAAAGCGGAACAAAGCGTCGAGAGAGATGTAAGTTTAGTGTTACGAGCATAGTAGTGATCATCTAGTTCACTTTGCGAGGCTCGTTTGTACGCTAAAGAGGTACTCGTCACTGGAAACAAATCACTGTTACCCAGAATTGGTCGTTACGACTTTGTAACTGTTTTTAAACCATCTTCCTTGTCAACCTAATTGTGATTCATTTTGCTATCCTGAAAATATTCTATGATAGCTTGTAGGTGATTCTTATGTTGCCTGCGTTGTATCGTCTTCAGTTGCTATGCGTCATATCGTTACGTGCTGCATTTCTTCGCGTTATATAGCCACGTGTTACGTTTCCTCGCATCATATCACCACACATTACAATTTCAAGTGATACATTTATGCGTTGAATTTACGTGCGATATATCGCCACGTGCTACCGATACAAAAGCTACTACATTACAAGTATTTTGCAAATCATAATGTATAAGACAATTTCTATTGATCGTGTGGAACGTCAAATCAAAGGTGTAACACGATTTCTATACAAAATCTAATAGCCGAATAGAGGAGTGTGGAAGATGTCGAGATTTATCCGTATTGTTGGCGACGAAATGGACACTTGCCAGCCGATCGTACTAATTCGGATCAAGGTTTTGGAAACGATTCTCCAGACTAGTAAAGTTTCACGCGAACAAACACCAGTTAATATTTGTGCCACACGTACGCGAACGGAAACGTGTGAACATTTTCGCTTAGCACAGCAAACCGGAACGCGGGGAACTGTGTCGGGGTAGCAAGAATTCGGAACGAAACTTGCACCCCCGACGGAGAAACGGTTGCGATACGTTAATTGAAGCCGCACGCAACTGCCAATTAAGTTTCGCGTTCGTTAAAACCCGCGGAGACGACGTACGAATTACGAAGCCGATGTTAGTGAACCGTTCGAAAAAAACTTAGTCCCGATGGAGAGCTGGTTTAGCGAATTATTTTGCTCGCTTGGCTCCGAGCGGAAGATACTCGACGTTAAACGATTTAGCGTATCCTACGTAAGCGGTACGAGTCATCTCTGCATTACTCTAACGGCAACTCGGCAACGTTCGGCGAATAAACGGGATGGCGTTTCTTGTAGTGGCACCACTGAATTCATTATTGTACCGATGTAATGGGAATTCTGGTCGTGTTTGTTCCTCGCGACGGGGCTGAATTAGATTATGATGCAGGGGAATAACAAGCTGGGGCCGGGAAAAATTACTATCGGTTTTGGGCAAGAAGGCGGACTTCAGAAATTTTTTATTTTTTCAAGTTCAAATCTTCCAAATTTTTTAATTCTCTAATTCTGCAAATTTCCAAATTTCTAAAGCCCGGAAACATAAATTCCTAAATTTCAATTCCGCAGATCACAATTACCTGGTTCCAAAATTCCTATATCCCCAATTCGCTTGATTCCAATTTTCTAAATCCCAATTCCCTAGATTCCAATATCCTAAACCCCCAATTTCCTAAATCCCCAATTCCCTAGATTCCAATTTCCTAAACCCACAATTTCCTGAATCTCCAATTCTCTAAATTCCCAATTCCCTAGATTCCAATTTCCTAAATTTCCAACTCCCCAAATTCCCAATTCCCTAGATCCCAATTTCCTAAACCCCCAATTCCCTAGATTCCCATTTCCTAAATTTCCTATTCCCTAAATCCCACATCCCTAAATTCCAATTTCCTAAATTACAAACCCCAAAATTTCAAATCCCAAATTCCACAAATTACAAGTTATCAAATTTTTCTTGTGTTTCTATTTTCGTACGTTTAGCAAAAAGACAGACGCGAATGATTTTACGGACAAGTGCTCGTAGCTTCACGAAGAGCCTGCTGTTTTATAGCAGAGCGCGTTAGTTCGCTTTTGAGGTGGACTCTCTAGTACGTCATGTTCCCTATGCTCTCCTTTGTGCACGGGAATTAATTTTATCTTTCCAGAATGCGCTACACGTTTTCTCGAGCTAATTCTAACGAGTACTTTGTACTCGGTTATTCCTTTGATCTGTGGTTATGGTTGTGTTTAAAAAGACATAAAATACCGGCAAAGAAAGTTATCTACCCGCGATGGTAGTCCATTGTAGAAATTTTATGACGTTCTTACTATGCAGAGATAACGCGAGTCAGGAAGTAATTTCGTTGATGAAAACGATACTTACGTCGATTTATTACGCGACCGTGAACGATGCCTGCACTTACCTGCAACAGAAAATTGAAAGAGATAATTAAACGCGTGTATCGCTGTAAGTTGAATTAGAGACTTTCTTCTGCCCGTGAACGACCATTTTATCGTGGAAATATCGCAAAGGAAATGGAACGTCCAGTTCGATGGAAGAAATTAAAGAGAAAAGTGGGTCAGAACGGGCAGGAAAAAAGTTTATGACGACTTTCATTTATTTCTTTACACGACACTGCTAGTATCTGGCACGGCAAACACAGAGATAAACATTGAATTTTTCATTTTCCACTTAATCATCGAAGCATAATGGATGAAATACGAAAGCGCAGAAAAAAAAGAACCTCGTCGCGAATATGCGCTTGAAATATTCCAGCTCGCGAGGATATCCATGAAACCGCCATTAGTTCGTGTCTTTTTTCTTGTTTGTTGTTGCCTTTTTTTTACAACATCGAACTATCAGGGACAATGAAGCCAAAGTCGCGATAGCGTTTTATCAAAATTAATAGCCTTATATATTACAGGAGGTCGTTGCATTAACCTAAATGGGATAACGCGCACAATAAATTCGCCGTGAATTTGAATTTATTTCGTTGCATCATCGGTATCTCTTGCCATTGTGTATCGAAACATCGCGTTTCATCGCCGAGCTGATCGCATTACACGCCAGAGACTCGTAAATGAATAATTTAAGCCCGGACAAGGGCGGTTGATTATCTCAGCCGTTTATCAATTCCAGTTCAACACAAGAACAACCGAATACGTCAAAATGACGAATTTCAAATTTCTAATTATAAATTACCGAATTTATTAACGTTACGTGCTTTTGTACTCGCGCGGCATGTCGAGTTACGGCAGCTGTAAACCGAAAACGGATTATTCATTATGCGTACGTTAATTGGAAACGTACAATGGATTATCCTTTTTACGAAATTTTACATTCGGAGAAAATTAATTTTGCCAATTATGTTACTTTGTCCATCATTTTTGTCCGTTGAGCGATGCAACGCAAATTACCGGCAGATGGAAGAATAACATATTTCATATTTTTTATATATCTTATCAGTTAAATGAACAACGAAACGCAAATTATTATGAGCAAATGAAAGAATAACATATTTCATATTTTATATACAAAATATGTTTTATGTATCCTTTTAACAATTTAACAATTTTCATTATTATGAACGTTTAAGTGTACAAGTTTGTAAAATAAAAAATTTCCAAAGACACCTAAAGTTTCAACTGCGTGACCGTCTATTTTACACTTCATATAAATACATAAATACACATACAATTTACATGAATCATCAAATATAAATATCGTTCAAAATACTTAATTTTAAGGTAAGTAAATTTTGAACCAAGAAAGTGTTGAGTATTATGAGCACGATAATAGACATAAATAGGTCAAAGAGCTAGGAATTCGACTATCAGGTCACAAGTTGGCCTCCTCTTATAGCAATAATCGATCAGCAGTAATTGTTCGTAAAATTTCTACAAGTTCGGAACTATTGCGAAACTGTGTAACGGCGATGTAGAAGAGATCATCGAACGTTGTAGAAGGCGGAAGGAATAATCGAGGAGTTCCGAGATCGAAGGGAGTGCCTTCCACTCGTGCCAGCCACCAGACTCTTTATTGTTCGAGAGTTTCTCGGATCACTTTGAACGCCAGCCGATCCCGTGTCAAGAGGATTACACCTGAGTCCCTCCTAGAGGACTAGGGTGATTTTTGTGCTGCCAACGTTTTTGTCGGCCCCACGTGTTCTTTGCAAGTCGAGAGATGTACACCTTTTCCTTAAAGTCAAGACGTCCATTCTTCCTTTCTCTCGACAAGGATGGACTTTTGTCTATAGCTAAAAGAAAAAATCTGGAACATTTATTGTCTACCCAGAACTGCTTCCTTTTAATTTCTTTGAAAGACAATAATTGAAGTGTTAATAAAATTCGGATTAAGTAGAACATTTCTGAGAATGGTAGAAGAGGAGTAAGAAGAAAGAACTCTACCCTGTAAAATCGAATGAAAGCACTAAGCTGATCACATTTACTGTTTTCATTCCAACAATCAAACTTCTGTTTAAATGTACTTCAAATTGCACTTCGATTCTGATTTCAACAAGCCTGTTACACTTTCGTATTCTAGAAATTACAACAGAAAAAAATGCATCAGGCAAAAATTATTTGGCTAAGTTCAGTCTCTTGATACCAGCTATTCTTGTGGTTTTAAGTGCCTCACCCTCTACATTGTCTAAGTGATTCGAGCAAATAGGAGGTTCCAAGAAAATCGCATCTAACGATGACTTTCGTGGATACTCGAATTTATTTCGAAACAGGGCATGAACGCGGGGCAATATATGCGGGTCGACGTCTTTTAATAAACGACAGCGCGGAAAGCGTACGGGAGGAAATATCGGATGGTTCGATATCGACATGTGCCGAATCGGGCGCCGCGAGACGGGAAAGTCGGTTGATTTACATTTCGGGGACATCAGGCTGAGCACGGACGTATTATCATAAAAGAATGGCGGTTGGTTTAGCTTTCCCGGAGGACATTATCGGCCACCTGCTGTTTCTCTGACGACGACCAGATCCTGAACCACGCCTACCCTTTATCCATTTCCTTCGCTCAAGTGGGACAACCACCGGGGCTGACTCGATCGCACTATTCACTTTTCGGTTAAAAATGGATTTGAGTTTTGGTTAGAATCAATTAGATACCAAATCGATAGCTCCAAAACCTTTAAACTCTCATAAATACAACGGGGTTTATTAAAATTAACGGGAAAGCTAGAAAACAGAATATAGATTGAATAGCATTCTACATATAACAGGTAGAATGGTGGAACGAATATTACATATAGTTTTAATTTAAAACATTGTAAGGGGATGCATGTGGAATGAGAATCATTTTGAAGAAATAAGACTATAGCGTATTAAATTATAATACGACAAAGATACTAATTATAAATTTCTTGAAAATATTTAATTTTATACGTCATATTATTCAGAGGTTATACTGTAAGATGTGTCATGGAGTTTCAAGGTTTCGCTAGCATCGTCAGGATTAGCTATAATGCTGTCAAAACGTCAGAACACAGCATCCTAAAGACATGGCTTACAGTCTGAAGCCACGAATATCGTTAGAATAAGTATTAACCGTGTTAAATGTGACACCTGCTGTTTAGAAATGAAATTTGTACGGGCTATCTCGTACCTGGTGGTACAACCTGAACACGTGATAATGTTCATGATAAGGTAAATCGAAAATGTACAGTGATATTTGATTTTCGAATAAACTGAGTGAATTGTGATTTCATTTTCGAATAAATTGGGTTTCATGAATCTATATTTCATCAAGGATGAAGATTGAAGTACCTCTGCATTAGATAGTAAAATAATAAGAAGGAAATTAACCTTATATTAAAAATATTTCATGGGTAATTAGGTACTCGAATCTCCAATGTTAATTTATTCGATAAGTTTCGACCAAAACAAAATTATTTTCGACCAATTTTTAAACATAAATTAATCACCCGATCACATCAGTTCGGAAACATCATCCCCGAAAAACATATGTAATCAACGGATTTTCGTGTTAACGCATCTCTGTAACCATATAAGTACATGTGAGCTTCATTATGAACGAAATGAAAATTACTGCGGTTCGTTAAATTCTGCGCGAAAAGAGCGCAAACTGCAACTCGTTAACTGAAAATGTTTTTATCTCCTTCCCCACAAAATTTCACGTAATTAAAATAAATTCTACACCTCACAAATTACGGGACACATTACTCATTACGGTAATACGTCCATACGAACGAAAAATGTAGGATAGACATTCGAGAAGATAGGAAGTTCTAAATTTAGAGAAGAGAGTGATTGAACCGAAGGTTGCTTTGGACTTCGATATTTTTTGTCATCGACTAGGCAAAAGCAGAGTTTCTCGCGAGGCACAGTCGCTTTTGTGGCTGCCATTTATTTGCAAGGCGAGTATAACGTGGCCTGTTTTCGCAATGCCGATAGAAAAGCCGTAAAGATAGTATAGTACAGGTACTGAGAGTTTTTTCAATGCACGGGACCGACCTCGAAGGCATTGCGATAAGACCTGTTCTGTAGAACGTTCATAGAACTTTGTGCACAACAAACATCACCCGAGGGGTCGCTGAATTTTTCACACGACCTCAATGATTCCCAGGCCCCTGGAAACCACGCTATCGATCGACACGAAATGCCTTAACACGTTGACAACTATGCTGACTGATGCTGTGAAATTTTCATTAACACTTTTGTTATCAATGTCATATATGTATATCTTGTGAAACAAGGTTACGATTCAAATTCTTCAAGCTACATTAGTCTGAAGTTAGAATTTGATCAATTTGATGTTAGAAGCTTGTTAGATAAACTTTATTTAATGCGTAAGTAAATTTCGATAAGAATTAAATCGTTGTAAAAACTGAAATACAAATGTCATAATTTAATAAATGTCATCATCTGTAATATACATACAAATGTAATGAACCTAAATATATCTAAAGGAAGTGACGATAAAAAAGTATAAGTACAGCTACTTTCGTGGTACACAGTATCACCAAAGTTTTTCATGGACGTCCTATATCAATTTCCAAAATGAAATGATGTTCGTTGTTGAAGATCAGGTTGCATCCTGATTTGCGAAGTTTTGAGGACTTTATGAAGAAACTTCGTAAACGTTGGTAGCTAAATTTCAAACAATCTTTCAACTTTCGAGAGTTCAATATTTACAAGAACGTCTATAAGTTGCAATCACAAATCGATGGGTAAATTGTGAAGTAATTCTTTCATAGGGGTTGAAATGAAAATAATTCTTTCTTAACAGTCAGAATGAAAATAATTCTTTTTACAGGTTAGAATAAAAATAATTCTTTCTAGAGGTTAGAATGAAAAAATTCTTTCTCAGCAATCAGAATAAAAATAATTCTTTCTCAGTGGATGAAACGAAAATAAAATAAAGGTTGTTCAATATTTAAAACCTGATTGCGCACTGCGACTGTTCTGATATTAATAAGCAATGGTGTCCGAGTTAAAGGGTCGCTACGTTTGCAAATTGGCGCTAAATTAGCAGTATTTATCGTGACCCAGATTTGCAACGTCCGCGTACAATGTTCGAATAAAGTAACATTTATTTCTCAACAGAGTGTTGGAAAATATCATTAGTACATGTTAAATTCGCAGAATTACATTCGCAAGGGACATCAATCAATTGACGCACGTACGCCGATTTGGCTGCCATTTTGTACGAAGCTCGATTAAATATTTGACACGCGTTCTTTTTATCGATAATCATTCAGTGAATTATCTGAGTATTTGTTATGGAGGTAAAGCTTATAATAGTGTATCGTGCGTGTTCCGTTAACGAGAATGAATTGGAATGAAGGATTTTGTTTGATACTGATATCTATATGCTTTAAATATTCATATGTACATTAAGCACTTAATATCTACATTAAAGAATAATGTAATCCTACTTTTTTTAAAACAAAATGTCCATCAGTTTCCATGAAAATTTGCACCCCTATACCGTGTATTAAATAAAGCAATATAAAATGAAATTTTTCTGAGAATTACAGTGGTTCTGCTTTTTAATGAATTAATAAAGGATTTATATTACATTAAAATCAACAGGATATCTCATTTAAGAGACGTGAATTTATGAAACCTTGTGATCAATTCGTAAACGAAATACGTAAATGAAATGTGTCTTCATAAATGAAAAACATGGCTTAAAGTAAAAATGCGATAAGTAGTGGAAAATTCATATAAAAGAGAAGAGAGTTCGTATTTCATAGAATTGGCTGTGGATTAGTCTTCTTACCCTTTGATTGATGATAGCGTTGGAATCGGAGATGGAGAAGGTATCGACGATGGAGTCGAATCGAACAAGCTTTTTTGGATGTTGAGCTTTCTTCGAGCGCGGACAGAGCGAGCACATAGCTGAGTCCGTTGGTGTCGTCGGGGGCATATTCGACGAATATTCACGTTTGTTCACTATTTTCACGATTTGTTCACCCGTGCACTTTCCTTCGCAAATAATTCACCCAACGATGTTTCAAATTTTACCTCGACGAGTACTACAGTTTCACACGAAAAAATCACGAAAAGTTCAAACTCGCCACTTTCACCCCCTTCTGAATGAATAATTTTTTTAAGAATAATGAATCGAGAGTTGAGTGAGTCTCAATACGAAATTTATTGCAAATTCAACGGCAGTGATTTCCCTTATTGTCTGTTGTTGAATTGTTCACGGAAACAAGTCTTTTGTCAGTAGCGTGATTGCTAATGATACAAGGGTGCGTTTCAGTTAATTATCTTGATGCGTCCTCCTTTCGTGATCTAAATTCGAATAGCGTAAAACGTGTGTACAGTTTCGGAGTTAATAAGTTAATGCATCGAGCTCTGTTGAATTATTGTAAAAGCTATTGTTAGAATTATGTTGATTCTTATCCTGATGTCGAGGCATTAGATAAATACAAAATGAAGGTCCTCGGTGTGTGAATTATTGATCCGCAGATCGATGGACACCGAAAGGGACACTGTGTGCAATGAGATGCCATACATCTATGGTTAGAAATTTAGAAATTTTTGAATTGGGAATTTAGGGAATTAGGAATTAAGGAAATTGGAGATTTAGGAAATTGGGAATTTAGGAAATTGGGAATTTAGGAAATTGGAAATTTGAAAAATTAGAAATTTAGAAAATCAAAAATATAGAAATTCCCACTACACAAATTTATGAACTTGATAAGTTGGAAATTTGCAGATTTGAAAAGTAAGAAATTTGAGAACTTTGATAATTTATAAATTTGGGAAATTGAACACCACAGAAATATTTGACGAGAAAATTAGCAGTTGAACGACATCTCTGTGCAGCGCAGTGCATTGAGTGCAGCAGGTCGGTAACGCAGAAATTCTTGAATCGACCGCGATGCATTTGCGAAACTGCAGTACCATGAGAAGAGGGTGCAATTGCACCGAGAACCTTGCTCTTATCACTGGAACCCACCACGAGATCAATACCATTGACCGAATATTTTACCGGAATAACCTGGTCTCTACATGTTAAATTGCTAATTTTTGCCCGTACACAAAATATCGCACGGTGGTTGCTCTGTACATTTGTTTGTTAGTTCAGCAACGAGCATCGATTTTAATTTACATTAATGGAAATGTACCCTTTGTTTTCCCTCTGCTTTCGCAAATTTTCATTTACAGGAATGCAGTTGTTGTTTCTGTTGCTGTTTACTTTAGGTGTACCTCGGAAATATAATTAACGAATATTTTGTTAGCTATGTGCATACAATATGAAGCGAAAAATGACTGCGAATTGTTGAATACGTTGTGTTTGGAATATATGAAAGTGGAAACAAACAAATTAACTATTCGTTGCACGAGTTTTTTAATTTTGTAAAAACACACATGTCCTGGCTCGTAAAATTGGTAACGACGAGCAAATAACAATAAACGAATGTTTTTAATTGAACAACGTTTACCTGCGGTGAAATTGTGTAGTACTGCAAGTTTGGAACTAACTTGAAACAGAAAATTGTTATTTTAATTGTTAGGAAAGATGAAGTGTTTTACTGATAATTTTATTTGTAGAAAATTTATGTTTGGTGAGATACTAAAATTTTATCTGTTGTAAATAATACACCATCATAGTATGTAATATATGTTAAGAAATTTATGCAAACTCTGTAAAATTAGCGTGACATTCAACATATTATAGGTAAATTTGTTGTCGTATATAATTAACTAAGGTGACAAGATATAAGTTAGAACAAAATGGCGCGGATCAGGAGTTCGAAAATGGTTGATTAGCGTCAGCAGAGAGGGCGCACTTTCATCGGCTATCACTGAACAATGTAACTGGCCGTGTCTCAAATTTAACAGCAATATAAAAGAATTCGAACCACGTCAAAGGTAAACTCGTAAATAATTAACCAAAGGATAACAAGATATTCCACACAAGTTAGAACAAAATGGTTCGGTTATTGGAGAAGTTCGAAAGTGGTTGATTAGCGTCGACTGAGAAGGGCGCACTTTCACCGGATGTCACTCGACGGTGTAATTTGTCGGCTCGCGGATTTAATGGAAAGCGGTATAAGAGGATTCGGAACGCGTTCAAGCAGACGTATCCTCGTGGACGAAATCGAATTATTCGCGACTGCGAGTGCACCGACGATTTCGCGGCACGCTCGAACGGACTAATGAGAATACGAGGACCGATGCACGACGCTGGAAATCGCGAGCCAGGACTAATTTCCATTAAGCTACGCCAACGAGTGCCACTAGTCAGCGTGCCGTCCTTAATTAGCGACGAGGGCATAAACGGCGCTAACTTACGGACAAGGGGGTCAATTGGTTGCTCGTTATTGACGGATACTTGGGAATTACGCTCGATCCAACGACCGGCTTCGTTATTGTCGTTCATCGACGTTCGATTGGCATCGCTCCTTTTTCCCACGGAAACCTTTGCGATTCGATATTCGATAATCAACAGGTTAAATTACGAAACCGAGTGCCGCGACAGGAGATGCCCGTTTATTAACGATCGAAACTCCAGTGGTTGCAATATTTCCTCTTCTATCAAAGTCGATTCGACGCAATTCATCGTTCAAGGTGAATGTACTACACTCTTCTATTGTTACTTCTTTCTCTTAACAATTTCACGGATTAATAATTCGTTAATATAACTAGATCATTTAATTATTTGCTCCCATTTCATCATTCAAAACATGTACATTTAACCTTGCAAAAAGAGAAAAATGAACGAAACCATCTTACAAAAAATTAAATGTAAATTTTGAACCTGTAAAAATATTAAAAGGTACATATTTTCCTGTTAAAAATATAGTTCAAAAATGTACTACAATAGAATTATTAAAATGCTCTACCAACTCGACCCAATCAAAAAGGAGGAACAAAACGGGCTTTGACAATCGAACAGCTGAATAACGCGAAATGTCATTTTCTATGAAGTACGCACTTCAAAAGAGTCTACATGAAATGTTTGGTCGATCGTGAAAGCAAAAGGGAAGCCCGGAATCGTTCAACAATCCTGTGCGAGCAGAAACAGAGGAGAAATGTCTGTGTCCAGTTTGGTGCTTCTTACGTCAAGCGTTCGTATTGTGACGTCCAAAAGGGAACGGAGATCAAAGGCCCCGATTTAATCTTCGCCGAAAAGAAAAATGTGCAGGATTGCACTGCCGAAAAGAGAGAAACAAATTGGTCGGCGACGACGGGACGTGTTGATTACAATGCGAAACTCGCCGGGGTTTCTGTTTACGGCCCGTCGAGTGGAAACTGATTCGCGACCGTTTTTGAAACTCGAACGCCAACGCCGAATGAACAAATGGCCCTTGAATATCGATTAACTGATTGGTACTGCCGCTTTAATTACTTACTGACTTTTATAAACGATTTTTTTATCACTGTCACTCGTCAGAAAGTGTTGCAATTGAGAGTTGAGTAAAAGTTTAGGGATATGGGGGTTCATAATATGGAAATTTAAGTATATGGGGGTTCAGAATATAGTGGAAGAAATCTAGGGATCTAGGGATGTAGGGATGACATGTAGAGATCTTGGGATATAAAGATTTCGGTATCATAGAGATCACAGGCCCACAGAGATTTCAGGATTAAAGAAATCTCAAGACATAGTAATTTGGGGATATAGGGATATAGGACCATGGGGATTTAGAAATGTAGTGGTACCGGGGTAGAGGAATTTAGGGATATAGAAATTTCAGAATTATAGAAATCTTGAGAGATCTCAGAATTATAGAGATCCAAAGTAGAGATTTCAGGACTATTTGAGATATAAGAAATCTAGGATATATCTACCTCAATATACAAATGAAGATTAAAAAGTAAATCTGCGTACATAACCTCTCTTACCTTGACAAAAATCAATACCTTCTACAAAGCTTAATTCCGCTATTTCAAAATATAAAAAATTTCAACACCAGCAATACTCAAATCAAAACACCTTACAGAAACATAATTTAAATAATAACACTTTAAAACGGTATCCGAAGTTTCACTCTATTCCATATTTCCTTATTAATTTAATCAGTGAATGTTTATAAACATCCCCGGAGGGTAATCAGAAGTTATATTAAGTTTGTTGGAGCAACTATTAGGAGCACAGCATTTTAACGCATTTACGAAGACAATGAAATTTCAAAGGAAGCGGTTGCCACGCTTAATGGAACCATCCAAGTGGCAAGTTCTTTTAAACATCGCGAAACGTAACGAGTGTTCGGAAAGTTTGGCCGAGATAACGAGCCCGAAATTCTAGCGGATTTTAATTATGTAGGCGATCCATAATGACAGATAACGGCGATGTATCTTCTAGTTTAACGGGAGGCAAGAACGAGGACATCGGTTACAGCAAAGAAACATCCTGAAATCTGACGCTATTGCAGCCTGCAGCGCTCGAAGTTCGAGGTTACCACGGCAAAAAAGTTCCGAGCGACACAAGTTTCTGCGGACACGTTGAAGATGAGAGAACCTTCTGCCAGAAGCAGCGTCCAAAGTATTACTTCAACCGACTACGGATCCTTCTTTAACGCCGATCTCTACACAGCTGACGTTTTCCTTACTTGCAGTTGTGGAACTACTCGAAAATTTATTCTACCGTGTACTTTGCGCTTAGCGAAATTAATAGGTACTGATGTAGATTGGTCACGAGAACACTCAAGTTTTACTGGTTACTTCATGTCTATTTTGATGTGGATTTAGGTCATACGATTTTGTTATTTTAGATTTTGGAAGAATTATTTTGGAGGCACTTATGAAAATTTGTACTGGGATGTACTTATGCAGTTATTGAAATTAATAGATGCTTAATGGTGTTTGAGATATAACAAGATCAAGGATTTTCAAAAATAATTATTTTGTAATACCATCAAGTCTGAGGTTCTTGCTGAGCCTTCGCTATTCATCTGTTCAGATTGCCTCAAATTTAGAACACAATTATTTTGCAATAGCTCAAAATTCTCTTCCACGTTCTACTCACACTATTTCAAATTTAGAAGAAAATTATGTTGACCTCGCCTAAAGTTCACCTCATCAATTCCACAATTTGTGTACTCCTACTTAGCTACTCAAATTTTACAACCTTGAATTACCCGAATTCACCTGCACTATCGTGAAATTGTCACAAATTACAATGTAGAAATTTTGTGTCAAATTTAGAAATAATTTGTGACAATATAGAAGTAGAAATAAGACTATACCAGGTTCTTCAAGCAACCTCTAACTTCTCAGATATACAACAATCAAGATCAGTAAAACTACCCAATAAGATCAGTAAAAGACCATTCGAAAGGAAATAGCGACGAAGAAATTCCTGTGCCGCGTTTAACAGGAAGAGGAAGTACACGCATCCTGTCATTTCGTGCTGCAACGTTAATTATTACATCGCGTTAATACCGTAGCACGCACGCACTCGTTATTACGGCCTATCGAGTGTGTACAACGAGAAGAGAGCACGAACGAGTGGCTTAACGGCGAACCGTTCAATTAAAACTGAAAGGCTACTTGAATTGAACCTGTTATCATTCATTAGCGTGATTCTGATCGAGCTGATCGGCCGCGATCATTGAATCTGGCGCATCGTAAATCACGCGTCAATACGTGTTCTCGTGTGCGCTTAAGCAAATTAACGCGGCGTTAATTGACGAACGTTACCAATTAACGGACCGCGTAAAAAGTGTCTTCGAACTGGGTTAACTGCGGGATGGAGCAAGAAGTTTATGATCGACTATGCGATCGGTGACGTAGGCTTTTGGTCCGGGAATGGCTTTTCAAAGTTTAATCATTTTTAGGTATTATCGTAGGATTAGGTGGATTTTTGATGGTTGGAGATTTGAAAAATTGGATAAATTTATATTTAAAAATGAAAAATGTAAGAATTTAGGAATTTAAAAAATTACGTATTTAGTAACTTAGAAATTAAAAAATTTAGAATTCTGCAAAAATAAAAATCCGTTAATCTATCAATGTGAAAAGCCGAAAGCTTGATACCTATAAAAAGATCTAAATTCTACATGCAAAGAATACGTCCACTTAGGTTAGGTCCCACCCCGTTCACATCAATGCACACCGTTCGGAATACTAATGAATAATGAAACATTCAACAAGTACATCGGCGAGAAATACCATCGGAATTATTTAATTATAAAACGAAATCACGTAAATGTCATACAATTATTCCAGATCGTGTCGTGGATCGGCGAGGGTGCTGAAGTCGAATTCTCGTCGTTCGAGAGAATTTCAAAAGAACTCGTTTGCGAGTCAAGTGGCGTTAATGAGATCAGCGTTCTTTCGAAAGGCACGATCACGCGATGCATTTCACCGCGAGCGTACCGAAAAGTGTCTGAAAAGCGTGAACCCGAAGAATAAAAAATAAAAAACATCCCTCTAACGCAGTATTCCTCGACCCCGATCGGACCTTAAGGGAGATAGTCACCCTGGAGACCTCAAAATCGTAAGCAACTTTAAACCTTCTCTGTAAATCGATTACGTCAGAGCATCCCCTATTTCATTCGATATCAGTAAATTTACTATTTATTATTTATTACTTAATTTTTATTGCTATTTCAGTAAATTTACTTTAGTTCTGAGATCGCAATATGAACACTCGTTTTACACACTCGTGAACATTACACTTCAGATACAATTCTCTTATTTGTGTTAACATGTTAGTTCTATCTGACGCAACTACCGAAGATATCATAGGTTAACACTAAAACAACCAAAACGGTCAAATGACCTTTCTACAAGTTTCGAACTATAACACAATTTGTAATACACAATTATGATGCTTTTCTTGAAATCTATGTTGGTTTTCATCAAGATGAAGAATTAATGTGAGTAATTTCATTTTTAATTTTAAGTTAAGGGCACATGACAAGCCGATAGATTCAGTGTTAAGGGGTTGAGACAGCGGAATCTTGAGTAACGGGTTAGAGGTCGAAGGGACGAATTTAGAGAAGCAGGCCGTTCCAGATTCTGGGTCGAAGACTAAAAAGATTATCCCGATCTCGACCCCCTCGGAACAGGTAGGTCCTGATTATTTCGGGCGCACGATGAAAATAGATTTATGACTTTCCGAACGTGACAGTTGGTGGCCACGATCGTCGCTCTCGCGGAGATAAATGTCAGGATCGCGTATATTCCGGGCAGCCGATAAATTCGCACATCCACCTAGAAATCTCAGACTCGCAGCTTAGCCTGACAACCCGCGGAACGCGATCGATATCTGCAGGAACGACAAGCTTCACTGGCCCGGCCGAATCCGAAGCTGTCGTAATAACGTTAGAAACGACTCTACATAATTTTTAAACGGATACCATCTTATTCCTGAAATACAGCCTCTGGGAAAAGTATCGAATACTGTCCGACGTTTGTTCTCCGGGGAATTGCTGCACGATTTAGTTACCGAGTTTATTGCCTGAGATATACTGTCAGTTAAATGGGGATAAGACTGGATTTGGGGTAATTTTTCATTGCTGCTGATTAATTGACTTCACAATACATTGACATGATTTGTACAAATTTTGAACAACTTTTTGATGACATTTTGAGCGATGAAATTTATGAACTGTAAAAATGTTCATTTATACAATTCATGAAGTACAGCAATTTTTATTAGTGAAATCGATAAACTATAGAAATCTTGATTTATAAAATTCATAAACTACAGAAATTTTCATTGGTGACATTCATAAATACTACAGAAATTTTGACTGATGAAATTCATGAACCACAACAATTTTGATTAATGAAATTTATAAACTGTGAAAATTTTGACTTATACAATTCACGAACTACAGAAACATTGATTAGTGAAATTCATGAATAATAGGAATCTATTGATCATGGGAATCGCCAGGTTGCACCAATAAACTGACTGTTTGCGGGTTCACAGGCAGTAACATCAGAAATAAAGGAAATAAGGAAATTGAGTTGAATATGATATACAAATCCAGCAGTAAATTGAAAGTTGAAATTGTAATATAGATCAATCGTGGACTAAATAATTATAGAACACTGTAATTACACAGAAATTATCAATCGATTAATTTTCAAATAATTAAAATTAAATTGTTATATATTATAATTAACATATTTCTCATCAATTAATTATTGTACAAGGACAAATACAATAAATATCAACCTAACAATCAACCTGTCAAATAATACCAATTGAAAGTACTATTTGATAAATTCCAGTAATGAAATCATAGTGTAAAGCGTTATTTCCCCGATCAATTTAACTGCAGTTAAAAGAATACTTTCTGTTTATATTACGTATGAATCGATAAAACGCAGCACACATGCAATCGAACATTTTCTTCGACTCGTGTCGTATAAGACCGATATTCGAATCTCGAGAAAAGTGCTTTTCCAGCGAACGTAAAAGTTACATTACACGCGATGCATACAATGCACTTGTTTAGAGAACCTCCTATTCGTCATGCGAACTCCGAGAAATGTGTTCTAATCGACGAACAATGTTTGTATATCAGCCATTCCATGAACCCAGGAGAAATCAACAAAGTTCACTCTGTTATTAAATTGCATTCAGAGCTTAATTCCACCTTTGTATGAGCGTAGAATACTTGGATACATATTTAAGCTTCGATACTGCACATTTTTCACGAAACTTTTTTACTCTGAGTAAATATATTTTCACAGAAAATACTGTATAAGTATAATATTGGGAGTGCAGAAATTAGCATTTGTTTCAATAAATACAGCTTTGAGGTATTTTAATGAATTTTCGAACGTGTTTTGCTTTATGTTAATATTTGAATATGTATAAAAAATGAGAGAGGCAAGACATTTATTAACATGCTACAATTCAAATCAAAATTAATATTGATGGAGTAACATTGTATACTTCATCGGTGTAGAACACATTGTTTGATCAATGTAAAATAAGTGAAGCAACATTTATGAAATTCATATAAAATTGTTTATGAGATACAGAAATGATTACTAGAATAATTATTCACTTACCGATAGTTCGTTGCGCTTGATACTTTAGAGTCTATACTTTATTTTTACATTAAAACTGATAAAATATTTCTCCCAAAATCATTCTATCTCTCATGAAATATTAACAAGCAAAATTTAATTGGACACAGTACTCCCAATATTAGTTAACTCTACAGTAAAACGAAGAACAAAATTCCAAATGAAAAATGTTTAAAATGAAAATAATGAAAATTTCTGAAACGAGAATAATTAAAACAACAAAGATAATTGAGAACAATAATAGTGAAGTGCATTTTCAGTCAGAATTAAACGTAAACGAATAATATTGTGTGCCTGCATGTTATCGTTGTTTTACAAAAGCAAACATGTCACGATGCACGCAGGAAATCGTTCAGACGTGTTTTAATAAACATCTCGCGAGGTATAAACGTTGTGCAGAGGTTTTATAGTGTGAGCAACCGAACAACTGTAAATCGCAGTGCGCCTAGAGTCGCCAGTATCGGGAACAGCGTCACGTTGCGCTTGGATTTCCATAGAACAGCTGCAGCTGTGAAAAGTTACACGTTAACGCGTGACTTATACGTCGATAAACTTCCAAAGTGTTTGCATACGATTACAATTTCTCGAAACAATACGCGAGCAATTAATCTGCGACTGTGGACATTAAGCGCGACAGGCGAAACAGCTTAAACGCGTTCAAACTTCCTATCAAAACCTCCGCAGCGATACTTCCAACCCAAATTTCTCCTATTTCGTTGTTAATGTACGAACCAACAGCAATTTATGCAATTTGACGATACATAATGTCGATTGCACAATTAAATTCTTTAAACTATGTTTTGAACTACATATTCGAGTGGACATACTAAGTAGATGCTGCACCACGGTATTTGGTGTATTTCGAAAAACGGGAGACGCAGAAATGCAGTGACCGCGAGCACTGACCTGTTACCGGTTGCACTTGAAATATTTCAGTATCTCTAGCTGCAGCGACTGCATCATATTCTGCAATCTCTACGTACTGCATATTTCTTCTATTTGCAAAACCGTTCTTACGCTTGACGTGGTCAAAGCAGTTTAATCCTCGGATGGACGACCGTCGCAATAACAACATTTTCTCTTTAATTTTATACAATGCTAAAAATATTTGGATCTAGCCTGGGTACGTAGACTAAAGCTTTCGAATGATATCGATTTTTGTAGTTCATGAAATTTCGGGGTTTTCGTCTGGAAAATATAATTATGTATCATCTTACAGGAAAATCCAATTATGATATCTACACAGAATATAATGATCTACTGCAGTTCAGGATTTTTGTAGAACATTATATTCGTAAAACACAAATTTGGAAATTTTTGTCCGTAACTGCATATGAAGGTACGGATGTTGGGATTTAGACATGTAGGTCACTAGGGACGGTACCTAGGAACATGGGTATCTAACAACGTCTGTATGTACAGACACAGGTATGTAGGAATGTAGGAATCTGAAGATGAATGTAGACATTTAGGGACGCAAGTGTCTAGGGGATTAGAGATGTAAGTATACAGAGATGTAGAGAACTGGGTATGTAAGTATACAGAGATGTAGGTAACTGCGGAAGTATGAACCTAAACATGTAGGTTGCTGAGGGTGTAAGTATGTAGTCATGTAGGTATTTAGGAATATAGGTATCTAATGGTGTAGGTACCTGGAGATGTAGGGACTAGGGATGTAGCGATCTAGAGACGTAGTGATTTAGAAATGTAGTGATCTAGGAATGTGGTAATCTAAGGATGCAGTGATCCAGGGATGTAGTGATCTAGAACCATAAAAATTATGTAAAACTCAGTCTAGATATAAAGAAAAGTATTTTATAAACCTAGAAATGTAGAAGACATAGACATCTACAGATGCAGTTAAAAATGTTTCCATTCGTCAGACTATTTCACATATTCGAAAACTAGTACTACACGATAAAACGAAATATGTACGTTGGTGCAATGGCAAGATAATGCTCCCAATAACCCTTCAACGATCAACGACCTTTGTTACTCCTTGTACTTGGCACAGTTACAACCTGCTTTCGAACGTGAGACGCATTACACTTTCAAACACAGGGTTCACTTATCGTCTGTTGCATCAGGTTGCTTAAAACCGGCGATTAGTGTGTAGCAACTATCAATTAAAGACATGGTACATTTATCGATTCACAGAAACCACTTTTCATTTCTAAATCACGATTCTGATCGAACGTACCTAAATATCTATCCTAACTAAAAACTACCCCTAATTTTTAAGCGGACATTAAGTCTCGTATTTGTATACACGTTGTTTGAAATCATTGACATCAACAAAATACGATCAATGAAACTCACAGTAAACTGACACTTTTTCACCCCTAAATGTAGATTTTATTTAAAGAAATCAAAATAACGACACCTAAATAAATACTACCCTTAATGTTATTAGTTCTCAAGTGTACTCTGCATTGAGTTGCTCGAAATTAATGATACCAGTGCAAATCAATGAAATCCACGATATATTCTTCAATTCATGAAAACCCTACTATGACTAAGTCTGCACTCCAATCAAATGTACATGAGTATGTTCACGTAACTAAAAATTACCCTCTATGTCACTAGCTCTGAAGCAATCTCTTTCTTTCTCTTCTACCAACATTATTTTCCAGAACCATTTCGAAATTTCCCACAAAATATATTTTGTATAAAAATGTGCACAAAGATCATGAATTATCGACATCAAACGTATCAACTGACATATATCACAATTATAGTTGCTCGAAATGAAACGATGACAAAACCATAAAAGCTCGAAATGTGTTACCAATTCACGGAGAGCACTCATTTATTTTTAGACGCGAATAAAACGCGGGTAAGATCGTCGAACTAGAACCCGGTGTGAACGTTACCAGTTCTGGTCAAACATCATCCGTGAAACATATGTAAACAAAGGAGGCAGGGCAGCATTCAGTTCGCAGGTTTTTTCCCGCGAAACGAGTCGTCCGGTGAAAAGCGAGCATCGAGCGGCAGCTTGCAGGTGCAAGCTTCGAGATCTAACCTTCGCGAGGTACGCGCGTGTCAAGGTGACCGGCACGACCGGGTTAAGACGCACGATGACGCACAGCCCTGATAAAGAGCACGATAACGATCGGTCGGTATCATCGCGGCGAAACGTAGAACGGTTGAAAAGCTAGCTCGAAATCCCCAGCTCGTGGGAGCGGCGTAGTCGCGAGCACTGACCTACGTCACTGGGCGCACTTGGCACACTACTGAGCGCGCCGCTCCTCGTGTACGTAGGTGTGTTTCCGTGTACAACCCACCTCCTCCACCACCTTCTCTCCCTTCTGCGCCATTCTAGCTCGCTCTTTCTCCCTTCTCGATGCAGTCGCCCGAGTCCGTGTAGCCGGTCACACGATAGCGTGGTGAACTGCACCGCCACCTCGTGAAAATTGCATTCACCCTGCGGCCGCGATCCGACGATCACCCTCTCCGACAGTTACCGCCTCGCGTTTTCTTCCTACCCCGACCACCGACGATCGTATCGATACCAGTCGATGATTAAGTCCAGATTTGTCTGATACGAATCGGGGGCTGCTTTTTCGTGGGGTGATTGCGGGTTTGTTAACCCCTATCTGGATGCAATGCAGCTGATTTTGTGGGGGGGATCTAATGGATCTTTGTTCAAGCACTGACATTGTACTTCACGCGTATCTTCATTCTGAAGGGGTGAAAGAGTGCGGGTTTATTAACACCTATAACTATGCAGCTGATTTCGTGTAGAGATATAATCTTTGTGTTAAAGCAGTGACATTGTACTTCACAGGAAACCGCATACTCGTATTCTGATTTTGATGGGGTGAAGGAGTGTTTAACCCCTATCTAACAGACTACATCTTTGTGTTAAAACATCGACATTTGTACTTTATGGAAAACCGTATATCTTAATTTTGGTGGAGCAGGGTTTATTAACCCTTATCTGAGTACAGTGTATGTAATCTAATTAATCTTCGTATTAAAGTATTGACATTGTCATGGAAAACATCCTAATAATATTCTAAAAATATTTAGATATATAGTAGAAACAGTGGATCCTTTACCCTGCGTTTTTACAACGCATAGGCTAATTAGGGTTTGGGGTCGTCTGCGACTACTCCAGGTATTACCGTTGCCGTATATTGCAGTTAGTTCTAATTGTGCGGCCCTGTTGTATCATGATCTCTTTACATATAATTCTACCATCGCTCTTAAATATTTACATAGTCTGTACACCACACGTGCTTTTATTTCACATAACTCCTTCAACACTTTGGGACAAGGTGAATAATTATAGACGATAAATAACGGACAATATATGTTGGGAATTACAACGATTTATATGCATTTACACTCATGCAAATGCCACTACAGCCAAGGGTGTAGCATAAAAAACTGACACGCAGTTTTATGACGCTTTCGCTGAACACCACGAAATGAGAAAACTAGAAAGAAGTTAGATGTCAAGGAACCATAGCAGTTGTTTTATACATCTCGTGTTTAATTATACAGTCACTTTAAAAGTCACTCTAAAGTTAACTAACTCTTTTTATTTTACTCCATTTTATTTGTACCGTGCGAGCTTTGTGGTATTCACATGAATAAAACATTAATTAAAGAATAAATATTCTAACAATATATTCTAAATAAAGAATAAGAAATTAAAGAATGAATCATTATTTCTGACTTTAGAAAAGAAAAACGCACTACGTCTCGTGAACAGGTCTGGCTATTTTTCCAGCTTTCCCCAGTCGTTGAAAAAACTGGACATGGGAAAAAGATATGTGAAATGTCCAGGCTTAGTCCCTCAAGGGGTTCGAAACGTTCGGTGCAAATTTATTACAGTAATCACTACGGATCGTTTTTCAGGGCTGAGATTTTTTAGAAGGGTGGATACCGAGGTCGACTGTGCCTTTGAGCCAAATGAAACTTACAGTTATTCGATAGCAAATTTGAAAGGACCCAGCGTCAACCTCTATTTCAACCGGAGGGTAACAGACAAATTCGAAGTTCCATTTTGCCCCCTTTCTCCTATTCGCTCTATTTGACAAATTTTCTGTATTTTATTGTTCAATATTTTTACTGCCTTGTCATCCATATACGAGTACCATTGAAATTTCCATTCATATATGAGTAACAAAATAATAATTTTAAATTATTATTAATGATAATAATGATCATAGCACAGAAAATAATAACGATAATAATTAATGAAATAGTACACGACGTGTTCATTGAAACACGATACACAAAACAAACAATGAACCGTATACAACGAGTGACCTACAATGACTGAAGGTTTACAAACTACGAATAGCGTGTGACGATGATTAACGACTCTTGGCGATTATGAACGATGACTAACGAACCATTACGATCGCCTTTGAGTGTTACATCGAATAAACAAGAAAGAAATGAGAGTGCAAGACTTGAATATACAAATTGTTATGTAAGATATATTTTTATGGACTGCTCTGGTAAATTTAAGATATTATCTGTGACGAAATATTTAAGATCAGAGGTGAATATACAGGGTGTTTCACAACTAGTGCTGCTTCCTGAAAGAGGTTATAGCTGAATTAATTCTGATAAAATAACTTATAAGATAGTCGAAAGATAATAGAACTTCAATCATCTTGCATCGAAATATCAACGAGGTAAGGTAAGAATGATAAGAAGAGTAATTAGTAAGAGAACAAAAGTGCCCGGAATCTTTAGAAGCGCATATTACCTGAAGTTCGTTCGAAAGCCACTAAAACCATTCAGTCGACGAACCGGTATTAAAGTAATATCGAAGATTGCGTTTGTCTCGATAACAGTCAGGACGAAGGTATAGGGAATAAAGGATCGTCTTGGCGAAGTGGACGAATAAGGTACGATCGATACCGAGAAACAATGCAACGTTGTTTCCGATAGTGGAAGACTCACGTCGATGATCGTCGTAGCGAGGAAGAAAAAAAATATTGTATCTGGTTGCGCGTGCGAATCGATAACCTGCTAGATGTAGCGTCTGCAGCACTTTCGAAAGCTGTAAATAAAAAAGAGGCGCGGGAGCTTTAATTAAAAGCATCCCTGCAGCGACGGGTCACGAACAATGTGGCCATTGTATCACGCGGCATTTAACAGATCCCAGTCAGGGCAAGCCGATTTACACCGACATTTTTTCGCGCGGAAAAGAAATTTCTTCGACTGAAGTCGCACGTTTAACCCGTTAACGTAATGTGCAACTTATCGTTAGCTCGCACTCGTGTAATATCGCTGGCAGGGCTTGGGGAGGTTTGAAATTCAATTCTGGTAATTTGGAGATTTAGGGATTTAGGGATTTAGAAGTTGAAGGATTTTATAAATTTGGGGAGTTGGGATTTGAGAATTTGGGGATGTAGGAATTGGGCTTTAGGGATTTGGAAATTTGGGAATTTGGGAATATGGGAATTGGGGAATGTGGGAATTGGGGACTGTGGGAATTGGGATATGTGGGAATTGGGATATGTGGGAATTTGGTAATATGGGAATTGGGGAATGTGGTAATTGGGGAATGTGGGAATTGGGATATGTGGGAATTTGGGAATATGGGAATTGGGGAATGTGGTAATTGGGGAATGTGGGAATTGGGATATGTAGGAATTGGGATATGTGGGAATTGGGATATGTGAAAATTGGGATATGTGGAAATTTGGGAATATGGGAATTGGGGAATGTGGGAATTGGGGAATGTGGGAATTGGGGAATGTGGGAATTGGGGAATGTAGAAACTTGGAAATTAGGAAATTTGGAAACTTAGGGGTTTGGAAATTTGGAAATTTAGAAATTTAGAAATTTAGAAATTTAGAAATCCAGAAATTTAGAAATTTAGAAATTGAAGAATGTAGAAATTAAGAAATCCGCCTATCATGAAGCAGCATCTAAAAAAACCTCTTCCCACATAATCAATACTCATTGAAACTCACGTATGAACAAACGCAATGTTCAGTAGCATCGGAAATAATATCGATTTTAGCCGCGGGCTCCACAAATTGTAGCTCCGGTTCTGGCCTCGTGTCAGCTATTTCGCTGAGTACACCACTCGTCGTTTGCGATGCGATCAAGTAGGTACATGTTCTTTTATCCACTCCCGTTTCCCTCAGATTTCTTTTCGATCGAATATTGAACTGCTTTATCTGTTATCCGAGTCGTGGAAAACCAACGAATCCTACTCTTTCTTGGAAGCTTTGTCGAACACGTACGCTTCGTACAACTTGCATTCGTGTATGCACGCTATCGCCTCCTGTAGCTTATCAATATTTACTGAGCAGCTACAATGTAGAATCCACGGGAAAAACGGCTGCAACTACTCCGTTTCGAATCTAGATCTTTGATGCTCGTAACTACGTTATTAGTAGCAATCGATATTGTTTGCGATTCTACTGCGTTCTTCTATTGTACGGAGAAGGTCAGGTTTTATATTGTACGGGAAAATGTGGATTATTATATAATAAGATTTAGAATTTGAAAATTTGGGGAATATATTTTAACTTGCAAATTTGAAGACTTGAATTGTAGAATTTGGGTAATTTTAGAACTTAAGTATATAGAAATCTATCCTTTTAAAAATTTGTTAAATGTAAAATTAAGGAACTAGGAAATTGACGAACTTAAAAATTCGCGAGTCTAAATTGAATACCTAAAGAACAAATCTAAATTACTTAATACGTGATATTCCTGTTAATTTTCCTTGAAATCGTACCATATGCCTGTCCTCGCCATAAGCCATTACGAGGGGTCCACACGCATAATCGACACCAGCAGAACGGTCGGTAACAAATTCTGGCGTATAAAAGGAATCAAACGAACGACAACGTTTTAACATTCCGAGCGTGCATTATGGTAATGCATCTGGGAACAAGAGTGTAACGAGCGAGAAATTCCTCGCGGTAAGAAGCCTTTCCCAGGGAATGAAAGGGAAAAGTTGTTGTACAATGAGCGGTCGGGTTTCGGATCTTTCAAGGAAATGAGTGGAAAAGGTATGCGTCAGACAGCCGTTCCGAGGTATTCGTGCAATAAGAGCACGGCGAAAGTTTACGGTAGCTCCTCATCGTTCCTTCGAACTCCGTTCGCTTTTTTCCCTCCCGCGATGTAAGCTACATTGAAGTCCAACCGGGAAAGAATAACGGTTAAGAAATGTTTCGAGAAGGAATTTTCATCTCCGCGTAAACAGTGTCGGACCAGACGGCGATCTTACAGTTTCGAATGAAAAAGGAGACTGTTCAGTAGTAACAGACGATTAGAGTCAGACAGGCCCGAATTTATAACGGACGGAGGAAGGAAGCATAAAGAATGAACGTTCATTAATTTTCCTGAAACATCACCGCTACCTTACTTCGTCAATGTCTCGATGGCTTTGCAAGACTATGTTCCGCGAAATTGCGTGTTCTTTGGTCATATTGGACCGACGTTTTCAAGACTTTTGCCTTTAAAAATACACGACTTTCGAGCATTCGCGTTCGCTTAACCGATGATTTTCATTATTCGTACTTTTCGATGAAGAATAATAAAATTCCCACAAAGTATGCATCAAATTTTGACCTGTTCAAGTGCATCCTGATTTGACAATCCTCCTCAATGTATATTGTAACACCATGAGCTTTTAAAATACCTACCTACAACACAATAAAATATAATACAAGAAATGAAATATACGAAATTGAGAACCCTAATGTACATCAAAGATCCATCTATCCAAAAATGTCTCAGCTATTAATAAACATCGAGACTTGTCCGTATAAATTGAAGCGATTGTAATAAAATGGAACAAAGCTTGTTTGCAATTTACTTGACAGGATAATTAATCATAATAACGAAACGATCCGGCGAGACAAAGGCTTGATATTTATGAGGCGAGTAGAACGCGAGTTTAAAAAGTTTCGCACGAAAGCAGAAGCTTGTGTCGCGTGACGGTCGGCGAAAAGGGGCAACGTTCTTGGGAGAAAGGACACGAAGAAAGTTGCACGTTAGTCGTTGAACAGGTCATGCCAGAAAGTCACTCGTAAAAGCTAGAAAATAGTAGGGGTTACCGGTGTTTCGGACGCGTTTGCATCACGATATCCGGTCGATACAACGACCCGACTTCCTGGTTCTTCCTGCACGAATCACGCGTTCGTCGCGAACCACTTCACTGCGAACGCTCACGAAGACTCTCGATTGATTCTTCCGAATCACGAGAAAGGAACGTAATTTTGACCTTTAATGGAGCGGGAAAACTACGTCGCTCGTTTTAGAGCCGTTTCTCCAGTAACCTTGAGATACTGTTCTGCCCCTAAAATTTAATTAGCGCTAGCTAATTGTTCGACGTAAATTTATTACGTTTCTAAATTATTTTGTTAATTACTCCGGCTTTTCACATTTTTCTACGAATACATTTATGGGGTAAATTTAACTTTGTAATAAACTAGTAACTTCGGAATTCACACATTTTTGAAATTTCAAAATTCCAAATTCCAAATCTCCCAAATTCCCAAATCCCCTAATTTCTACATCCCCTAATTCATACATTTCCCAATTCCCACATCCCCAAATTCCAATTGACCGAATCTCTAAATTAGGAAAAAGAATGTCTAAATTGTGAAATCTGACCGTACGCCCACAGATCCGATTGCCCGCGAGCTCACCGGGCACTTGATTGGCCCATCTCTGTTCCGGCACATCGAGAATCGATTGGGTCTCGATATTTAACAAATGAAACGAGGCTACCACGGTAAATGCTCGCGTGTAATTTAACTAATTGGCCCAAGAAGGAAGATTAATCGTTAATTATTCGCTCTCCGCGTAATTGGTTGTTGCGGCAGTCTCGTTCAATAAAATTTGATCGTCGCTCGATATCCAATGAAAACAGGGTAATTTTTGAGGATATAATCGTTAGGGAAGCGAGGTAAAAGAGAAAACAGAGCGTAAATACAGCAACAGGAACCTCATTCGCGGAAATAATGCCCTGCAGTGCGTTCTTGCGAGCTCACAAAAGAATCGCATAGAACGAGATACTGTAGAAAATAAAATAGTACTAGACTGTTATCTGGGTCATCTTAAAGGGCACACACCTATCCGAATAGCCGGCCAGAAACGTGGAGTGTCTGAAGTCTGTTCGATTGGACCAAGATTCCTCCCACCTGGATTTTACTTCGCCCATTTCATCAGCTGTGCTCAACAGCCTCGTTTCGAAATATACCGGGTGCGTTCACAGCGACACACTTGAATCCATATGAACATCTCGAAGTAAATGAATTTCATTTTATTTTATTAGTTTCAAGCTTGCGGTTTTTTGCTAATTTCAAATTTTTCATATTTTATAGGTTTCGAGATTTGAATACTTTATAAATATCAAGCTTTCAATATTTGTATTCAATATGTACTGAATAAATACACCGTGCCATCTACTTTCGATTTATATTTAAATTTTCTGAGAAATAATATGAAATAGATTAAAAGAGTAAATTCCAAAATCGAAGTTACAAGAAATGTAAATGTAAAAGTTTGAAAATTTAGTGCTGCAATGATGTTTTACAAGTAAAGTATCATTAAATCAATATTTAATCAAAATATAATTATAATTTAATTTTACATCAAAATCTAAAGTCTATAGAATTCTATATCATATAAAAATTTCTGCAAAAATTGAATTTTTATACCCATACTCATTTTATTGTTCACCGTCGAAAAAGAATCGCATTAAGCGACTTGATAAATTCCCCTAACATCAAGATTCTCCGCAAGAAATCTGTTGAAACCTTTCTTGCCGAGGCGAAATCATAAAAATTCTTGAACAATTGAATTCCAGACAGAATGGCAAAAACCTAGCAATAAATCAGCAAGAATAGAGGAAGAATAGGTGAAGTCGAGCAGAAGGAAAATATGTTCGTGTCACGTTCGTCGATGTTCCATTCAGAGAAAAGCTCGAATACGGGGAAGAAAAAACACGTACTACAGGTGATAACGTGTTTTGTGTCATAAATAATGCAATCATCGATCCTGATGTAGCGAGATAAGCACGTTCCTTTTATTGCATACACAACAGTGATGGTCGACTACGTTCTGGCACGTTAGCTTCTCAATTTGATCATTTCAGAATCCTACATTTATAGTTTTCATACTTTCTAATTTCTTCATTTTAGATTTTATGTATTTTTTAGTTGCTGAATTTGGAAAATTGGGAGGTGAGGAATTTCGAGGGTGGAAATTTGGGGATTTTGGGTTGTGGAGATTTCAAGATTTGAGGATGTGCAGATATGGGGATTTAGGGATTTGGGAATATAGGTGTTTGGAAGCTTGAAAATGTAAGATCTGAGAATTTCGTGAACTTTCGAAATTTGAAGATTTGAAAATCTCAGAACTTGGAAAGTTAGAAATTCGGAAGTTTGCAGTTTTGAAAATGTTCAGAGGAAAATTTGTAAACTTCGTAATTTATGAATATAATTCTAAATATAACAAATCCAGAAATATCTACAGTTCTCATGTTACCCTCGTCCTCGCAATAAAAAAGGTGAAACAAATTACACCATCTCCGAGAATTCGTCGTCAGAAGTGGCAGGAACATCATCAAACCGAGAAGCGGGAGCTACGCGTGATAAATCAAAAGCGTTTACCCGTCAAGAGGAGGCTTTCGTCTCATCATCGATCACGCGTGACAAAAAGGAAAAAAAAACCATTACGTCTGCAGTATTCACGGCAAGTCACTCGTGTCGGACGGGGATCAATAACGCGTTTCAATCTGTCACATCGATGCCTTCAGCGACTCATTAGCGTTCTAAAATCTTCGGTTCTCAAATCTTCGCGGTTGACACACACTCGCGGCACTCTCGAGCGTGAAGCTCGAACTTCCGGCGAACGAGCGTCATCCGGTGCCGACGTATCACGAAGCCGTCGTTCGACTGCGACGTCCACGTGTTTCTCGATATTACACGATAATGTAGAACACGCTGTTATCAGGGTTGCGACGATGGCACCATCGAACGACCACTCGCGAAAGACGATGATGCTACGCCATCTTGTGAGGGGTTGTAAAACCCTTTGCACTCCGAGCGTGGCTCGACGTCACATTTCTCTTGGATCTTAATTCAGATGGATTGGAACATATTTTCATATTTTCATTTACTTACGATAAATGATAAATATCCTCCGCACTGTTGCAATTCATTCAGAACCCCTTCCTTGATCTTTTTTGTAAAGTCCAGAGTTGGTATAGAAATTGAGGAGCAAATAAAATTTTGAAACATACAATTGCTATTTTCATCTTTGTTACAGAATATGATTAGAATGATATTTTGTTCGAATACAGTTTTATAGATTTTGTAGGACTTTTTTATCGATACGGTCGGTAACTGTGCAACAGGGTGTTTGCCGACGTTACGTGATTGTCGCTCCGTTTACAGGAGAATGAAACAGATGGCGAATCCGAGGCTTTTCTGAGCATGCGTCGAACACATGCGGGAACGTTTAATTCGATATATTGTCCATGTGCAACCAGCACTGCGCAACAGTCCATTTGTACGTAACAATTCTGTGTTCATTTCTCGGAAAAAGGTAAATTATGCGCTTGACACTGTTTCGAAAGCAGCAGCTATACATAGGAGATACGGGGAAACCCTGGAAATAGAATGGATATTGTACGGTTGTACACACACGTATCTATATAAAACTCCATTTATACCTCAATGAATCGAGCACGGAACGAGCTAAGAATGACCGCATTGTTCTTCCAAATAAATGAAACTATTCGAACGTTAGATAACGACTGAACGAACCCATTCAACTATCGTTGCGAATATTCGATAAACTGACGAGTTACGATGTGATTATAATAGAAGCAGATTATGACTTTCTGGTTATCGCATGTTTTGACGTATACGTTTCACATTTTTATATTTTGTATTTTAAGAGATATTTTATACGAGATAATTATTTTATCCTTTTATGCAATGTTGGACTCCTTTTATAAGGTAAGACTAAAGTATAAGGTAAAACTTCTTTTATAGGAAAAATTTAAAAAGTTTTAAGACAAATTTTTTTTATACGAGGTCCTCTTCTACAAAATAAAGGTACTTTTATACAAAATTTTCTGCAAGATAAAATTCCTTTAATACAAGACTCTTCTACGAAATAGAAATCCTCTTACACAAAATAAAACTTTATACAAGATAAAATTCCTTGTATACAAGGTGTTTCTTAAACGAGAGTTAAGTTATAAACGAAAAAGTGATTTTTGTCAATTTTATCTTTTTACACACAGAACGAAGCCTAACTCCGTTTGACGTACAAGTGGACTTGTGGGTGTTAAAGTAGTTCAAGTTTTCGCTTGTTGCAGCAGTATTTGTGACAGTGAAATATTTCAGAGAAACTGTTTGATATTTATGAAAGATGCGGTTGAATCTTACCTTGTTAAGCGCTTCGTGACTGGTCAGGATGTGCTGGCTACCATCAGGATGAAGGATGCGATCGACCGAATTCGGTCTAGGAACTCCATCCAATTGTCCGGCTTCCTTCAACTGCGGTGGTGACGGAGGTGGTGGTAGCTGCTCCTCCACACCTCCGCCCGTGTATCGGGCTTTCTGTAATTCCAACAGTTCTAGGTTTAACTTTATGAGACACACAATTCTAAAGAAAGGTAAAGTTACGTTGAATTTATTTAATATAAAAGAATGGAAAAAACGTTCATTTCAATTATTTGACGGAGAAATTTCAACTTTTTGAGGTGGACTAAAATCCCGTCATGAAGGTGAGGAAAAGGTAGGACAATTTTTAACCCGAAAGAAGTGATCATTGTTAATGAAGCAAATGGTTCAAATATGTTCTATCATTTTTACGTCTAGTATAATTTCAAATCTCAATGTCTCAAAATCTGAAAATCTTCAATGGCCGAAATTTCTATGCCACCAAAATTCCTAAACCATTCTAAAAATTTCCAATCCTCAAAACTCCATAAAAATGAAAACAAATAAAAGTCTTATTTTCCCCCTATTTCCTATCTTTCCAGAGATGCCAGATTTGCTTCGGTCCGCGCAAGAGTTCGTTCCACGCGCACTCCATTTTCACCCGAGGACAAAAGGGGATGGCAATACTCGGATATCCGATTACACGCGTTCGGAGTGCTTTCTTTCGAAAACACTCGAGCATACAAAAGTTGTACTACGCTGCATTGAAGTAGATCGATGTTTCGTTCACGGAACACACCCTCTTTACAGTTTTCTCGCGATACTGACATGCAAACGGTCGAGAATCGTTCGCACGATACTAGGTACACATCGTGGCACACACACCCTCGACGACGCGTTACCACGTTTCGATTTGTCGCGTTCGACGTCCGTCTCCGCCGTTTTCGGCAGACACATGTCGCTCGGTCTGACTTTCGGCACGTTTAGAAAAATCATCGCGTCCACTACGAAAACGTGAGAACGCGACGGATATCGAGGAACGAGGAAAACAAGTCTTCGACGAACTGCCACAACCTTGACTGACGCACACGCTCGCATCGGGTTTCGATATCGATGCTTCGACTTGAACCGGCTGATCCCTTAGAATCCCGGATTTCGTTTCATTATCGCAACCGCGAGGGGCTTCCAAATACGACAGCCAGTGTTTCAACATCGGTTGCGGTATCAATGATCGAGACGAACGTTTACCGAAACCTTTCTCCTTTCAAACCTCCACGTTTCCATTTACTCGAATGAACGCGGATGCGATAGCTGGTCTCGAGGGCTCGATTTAATCCGAAGACCCGCGAATCCAGATAGATTCGTTTGTTTTTTCGGAAATCGCTCAAGTCTTCGAACTGCAAGCTCCACGTTTTGCAGCGATTTCTTGGGGCAACGATTTGTCTCACAGTCTCGATATATGGCTCTGGGCGAGATCTGGGATGGGACAAATTTGTAGATGATCAAATTAGCAAATATTTTTAAATCCGAAACTTTATAAACGAATATATCTACCAATTTCTCGGTATAAAATTTGTAAACGTGAAAATTGGAGAACTTGAATATTTGAAAACGTGGAAGTTACACAGCTTTATATTGCGACTGGCAGTTTAAACTGATCGAATAAAAAAGCGATAAACGCGGTAACGTTTTTGAAAATGAAGAATGATATAAAAGCATCGAAGTGAATCGGGTACTTTTTTTTGTATCTATTATTTTCAATTAACCAACAACCGAAATACAGATAGATGGACCGTCCGTTTTCCGATCAGCGAATTTTTCAACGTTTTAACGCGCCAGGAAAATGCACTGCACGTCTGTCCGAGAACGGGTTTGCATAAATAAACAGCGGCTTCAGTCTATCCAAACGGATTTAACTGAAGCACAGCATGAAAATTCGACGGATATTAAACCATTTACATTGAAAACGAGATTGCGATGCAGTTACGCTTTAAAACACGCGAAACCATATCAAAGCTGATGGCTCGTGTTTCGATAAATTATTCTCCATTGCGTATCGGGGACCACGTTCGTACGGTTTCGAATCAATTGCTGGATATACTTGTTATTTATCAGTTCATGCATATTCTACTAATTCGCAAAATTAACCTAGTCACTCCGATAAACGTATCTCGTATGCTGGAGATACAATGTACAAACACGTTCCAGAGAAGAGAATCCAAGATACACTGAGGAACTTTCATGTAACAGATATGTGTAAATTAATAATAAGTATCAAGGACAAAAACACTTAACTCGTCTTCAATTTTGGGAGACCGAATATGTACATTTGACTTGTATATTTACAAGTTTAAACTTGCAACTTCTAAATCAAACAGTTTTCAGATATTTACATTTCTGAATTTGTGAAACATTTAATTTTAGTAAATATGAGAGTTTGATATCTTTGAAAATATTGAAACACGTCCGCTCAAAGCGTCGAACTCGGATGTCAACAAAATGGACGCTCAAATGCAGAAAATATTTGATCAAACAAATATGAAAATGTTTGAACAAACATAATAAAATAAGATGTTTTCCAAAACTATTATTTTAAAAGACCAGTTGTAAATATTATAATGTACCAAATTCGCAAAGAGGAAACGTAATGAAAATATAATAACAAGCGCATGTAGTGTTTCGTTTACACCGCGTCGAAACGAAGGGGTTAACGACGATACAAGCACCGAGGGAAACTTACGTGATTCCAACAGCATCCGCAAATATTGGACGAACGTTTCGTAGCAACGTTACGATTACCAGCATGCTCTAGAAACTGGCAGGCTCTCTTTGTTCTCCGTTTGCGAACTTTAATCGGCACACCGTACACATAGTCGCTAAAACGACGCCGTGAATGACGCACGATAGACACCCAGTCGATCATTGTCTCGTTTTGTTCACCCTCGTTCGACGATTGTTCGCGTTTACTTTTATGTCGATACTTTTAACCCTTAGAGCACACCTATATGTACACGTTCAATAAAAACTGTCTTTGTAGCTTAGAGCTGTACGCGAGCTGCACGTGTTCACTCCCTTAGAATATGCTGTTTGCATTGTGTGAACGTACATAATGTTTCCTGTGTAACGGATGTACTCTACATTTACACCTGAGTTTAAACTTATGTATAGAATAACTCGATGTGACTAGAAGTATACATAGAATAACTCTTTTATTTATACATTTGGAAGTTAAATATTTATTTCATGACTCATCTACATATTCGTTCAAATGATATTCGTATTCATGTAAATATTTATTTAAATAGATTTATTATTTTAGTATTCAATACACATGAGTCAATGACAATACATATTTCGAGGATTAGTTTCTGAAAGCTAGCAGGTCCAATAAATGATTATACATTTGTAGAGGACTATGAACGATAAGAAGAACGTTCGGAAGTAATTAAAGCAGCCAACGTCTAATTCTTCCGTTTGTTTTTCTTGGACCAACAGATTTCCCCGACGAATATCGTTGAAGCTTTCTGTTCGGGAAAGATTACGGGAAGAGGCAGTGGAACGAAAGAGCAGTCGAATCCGCGGAAATCCTGATCGATGTTGGAAAAGGCTGAAGAGAAATCGTATGGTCGCGATGGATGATAAAGAAGCTCGAGGCCGATAGAGAAGGACGAACAGAGAAGGCGATTGCACGAGCGATTCCGTGAGAAGTTTCCAGCGCGATAAAGAAGTTACGAGAAGTGAAAAATGAAATTTAAAGACGAGATCGCGGAACGGCAGCGGCTGAAAGCTCCGACGCTAATGGAAGAAAAATGTTTTGTATTCCGGCGTTGAACGAACTCGCCATTCGTGGCGACGGGTTGTCCGGCGTTCGAGGTGAAAATTCGTTTCTCGACATCATTCGTCGTTACGTTATTTTTAACGTGGTTCGAAGGCGAAGACAATGTTTGCTTCCTGACGTTGCCCAGTTAATGGGGGCCTTTGCACGTGCCGCTACGAGGCTTCAAAACGTATGAAACGTTTATGCATTTCCAAGAATATCGCGAATGGCGCTGTTAAATTGTTTATGGAAGAATCACGGACCCCCCACGGGAAATAACGCACATTGTAAACACGCAGTCGTTTCTGTCGCGTGTGTGGAGAGCCTTGACAGACGCTCGTTATATTGCCGGATGGTCAGCGGAAAATTCTTATACAATTCTTTACGTAATAGTGGAAGATTAATTTTGTAAACTCCTACGCTTCTATGCTTGTAGGTTTCCAAATTTCTGATGTTGGAATTTTGAAAATTTTTCTGTTTGTAGATTTGTAAATTTGTGGACTTAGATTGGTAGATACGTGGATTTGTAGATTTATGGATTTGTAGATACGTGGATTTGTAGATTTATATACTTGCAAATACGTGAATTCACAGATTTGTAAATTTGTAGATACGTGGATTTGTAGATATATGGATTTCTAGTTGCGCGGATTTGTAGATTTATGGATTTGTAGATACGTGGATTTGTAGATTTGTAGATTTGTAGATATGTGGATGTGTAGATTTGTAGATTTGTAGATATGTGGATGTGTGGATATGTGGATTTGTAGATATGTGGACTTGTAGGTACATATGTGGACATGTAGGTACATATGTGGATTTGTAAGTATGTGCATCTCTAGGTATATGAATTTGCAGCATTGTAGATTTCTAAATTTATAGAATTGTAAATGTGTAAACTTGTAAAATTGTATACTTGTAAATTCATAATCAAATACCCTAAAAAATTACTAAATTAAAAAAATCATAAGTATACAAGTCTCCAAGGTCCTTCACTTAACACACTGATTTGCAACAATTATTTCTGGCTCCAAAAGTGTGCAACTTTGTAAATTTGAAAATTGACTACGTGGCACGTTTCGTTATTTATACACATTTCGATGGATAATTAATTGAATGAGAAACGTCAAGGTTCCCCGAAGAGAAACGATGTTGACCATGATCCACGACTTGCAAGATTATTTTCCTTAGACCACACTTCTCAGGAACTATTTCTCACACACTCGTTTTGCCTCGAGCTACTCAAACAACCATTTTAACGGCAGTCTTCCAAGAAAAACAAAAGGGATGTCCAAGGTCAGTTATTCCTGTCAATTAATGAACCTCCTTCTCTGTCATCGATATCAGAAACCAGGTATTTCGTGTTCTACGTGAAAATAAGCAAACGATAAATCTATCTTTCGGGGTACGCGATGATTCAAGCAGTAATTATATCGTGATGTACGGTTTACATTTTCGTTTAAAAGGTACACACTTACTGACATGAAAGTCTAAGGAACGTTTACAGAATTTACTGTGAGTGCAATAACAAATCACTGTAATACTTAGAATCTTATGAAATCAATTAATGATGATTAAGCTTCTTTTGTTTGTCTTAAGGATATTTTTCTACCAGTTTTTAAGAACATTTGTTTTTTATCATGTTTGTGTTAATATTGTGTTGTGAGTGAAATATAAATTGAATGCACACAACTGTCAGCGTTGGAAACAAATTTGTTAAGTTACATAGTTTGAAAATTAATAATGTCTATATTTCTAAGATTTTAAATTATCAAGTTACCAAACTTTTAAATTTGATTTTTAAACTGAACTTCTAATTTCAAATTGAAGTTTGACAATGTGAACATTTGAAAGTTTTTAAATTAAAAATTCTGAACTTGGAAAATATAAAAATTTGTCAGCTTGAAAAATTTTAAATATCAAACTTGATTGACGAATTTGAAAGTGCTACTTCGATAAATTTCAAATTGCTACATTTGAAAGTTTCTAACAAAACTATCTCAAGAAAGTGAAGTATCCCTATAGCCGCGTCATTCCCATCACTACCGCCTCTAAGCATGCACCTGATTCGCCCTTGACTGAGAAAGCAAACTCCCGCCACCAAAATATTCTGCACCAACGATGCAGGAAAAATGAAAAAGAAATCACCAATCGAACAGTATCACCAAACGATTATCAATTTCAATAATCCACACGCACGATAACTGCCAGGTGTAACTATCGTACTGAATCGACGTTTCGAAGCAGAAGAGACGAGGGTGGACTATCACTCACGACACAGGTAAATAACAGAAAAAAAAAGAGCGTATAAAGTTTACGAAGCCCGATGAACTTTCGAGGAGGTCGAGTTTCAATCTCGAAGGGATGGACGCCGACGTCGGTACTGGCGTACAGGCGTCCCGACGTTGGTGGTCGGTAGGTTTCGACGCTCCTACCAACGCCGTCCAGGTCTAATTCCGACACGTTTCTTTTCATCGAACGCACGAACGGTGTTTGATGAACGAACACCGTAAACTCGTAAGCAAGCTTATTTGCGCACGTGTTCCGTTCCGTGTTTGCAGTTGCCGTCCATGCAGCGGCGTTAATCTTGTTTTCCATGCGAACAAATTCAACGGAGCAAGATTCCGATTCGGTTTTCAGTCTACTTCGATACGCTTTTGCTATTGACAGAGAGAACACGTACGAGAGATGTAATGGCGGTTGGTTAAGAGGTTAGGCCACCCCTCAAATGCATGCACTACTGTCAGAGTTGCTTTTGGTAAAGGGAAGTGAACAATGCTCTTTGAGGGTTTCATTGTGTGTACTAAAATTGATCAATTATGTGTTTGGACTAAAAGATGTAACTTCCTGAGGATGCACGTATAGTCTTCGTACACGCAGATACACACATGTGATGTATATGTATGTATATGTAAAATACTCCATGTGTGATGTATATGTATATGTGACATACTCCACATGCAACGTACATGTATCTGTAAAATACTCCATATGTGATGTGCATGTATATGTAACATACTTCGCATGTAATGTACACCTACATGTAAAATACTCCATATGTATATGCATATATAAAACACACCATATGTAACATACAACATATGTATATCTATACGTAAAATATCCCATGCGTAAATATATGTAAAACACTCTAAACCATAAATTATAATTTATTTCTCTCATCCGTGTAACTACTGATTATGCGTTTCAATAATTAAAATTACATGATAAGGTCTAAAAATAATTACCAACGCATCTGGATACAGCGTTAACAAAGTTTCAACCAAATAAACGAATCTGTTCACGCTAATTAAAACTCTAACGAAAACAGAAATTATATTCGAGCGATACCGTTAATGAATTAATACCAACATTTCGGTTATGTACATTATAAATAACCAGCGATATAATGTCGCGCCGGTTCTGTGCCATAGAAACACGCGGTTGCCGTTCTCCCTGTACGAAGTTTAATTAAGCGGTCGGTTAATCAGGACAGTTCGTAAATTTTCAGAGAAATTTCGCGTGAAAAGACAGTCAACATCGATCCGTGAGCCGCGTCACGTCTCTATTGTTTCAGATTAGTTATTTATAACAAGAAACATTACGGGGAAATGAGATAATCGTCGGTTCGAAATTTAGAATCGTGTAAATTTAATTTAGATATTTAGAAATATAGAAACTTCAAATCTTCCGCTTGCACATGTACCAATTTACGAATTCAGAGATTCAGCAAATTAAAATTAAAAAATTATGTCTACTTCTTAGAGTCCCTAAATTTCTAAATTATACATTCGCACACGGATAGGTTAAGTAAACAGTAATTTGCAATTAATAGTGATTTCATGCTTCAGTGTTACCATCATATCCAAATAACCGCAGTTACCACATTCTCTCCTAATATTATTGAGTCCCGATATTATCAACGAGTTGTATCATCATTGAAAATGTTGATCCCACGGCGATCGTAGCTACATAAAATTAATAACTAATGTGCGAATAAAACGTTGGAAAGTTTGAAGATATACGCGAAAATGCATAAATTTATCCAGATAATATCGGGAAAACTCGTTGGCACGATAGCCGATCCGAAAATTGGTATATTTGACCGTTTGGTAGCGATTAAATAACGTGCAGCTCGACTGGATTTTAACGGGCTAATTAGGTCGATTAAATCAAACGAAACGCATTATACGGGGACCAGGCCACACTTTCTGCACTTCATTTGCAAACACGAAAACCGCGAACTGGCACTGATAATGTCCGCTGATTTCTGGTATAATTTACAAATTGCATCGCCGCAAGCGACTCTCCTATGGTCATTCGCGTAATCATCGGCCCTGTGACACGTGCTCGCGTTAATCGACGGAATTGCGTACAAAATCGAAAACTGTTTCAATTACGAAGGAAAAAGCAATGAAACGAAAAAAAAAAAAAAACAGGTGAAACTATTAAACGTTGTTACTCTTTTATCAAATACCAACGAGTTCGAAAACAATTTTCTTTGAATGTATCTTTCAAAGCGAATGCCACCGTGTTTCCACGGCAAAGCACAGTTTATTTTGCCAAGAGTCTTTCGAGAAAAGATAAGCAGGATGATGACAATAGATCGTGAACTGTGTCTCCAGTCGAGATGAAACATTCTTCATTTTATCCGCTCTGTTTGTCGGGGAAATGAGAAATGGAAAATGCTCGGAAAGGAAAATCAGCCTCTGGAAAATGATAGTTTGTGCTTTCTCAAAAATAAATTAATTCCTGCCGTTTGCGTGGAATCTTTCTTACTTGGAGGAACACGTAATTAAATTTGAGAGATTCTCGGTCGTTTCGTTAGTTAATTTTCGGGCGGGAAGAAAATGGCGCCTGGATCGATAAGGAGATATCGATGATTGATAAATTACCGACGAGAGTCGGAAGCTCACTTTATGAAGGGATGAAAGGGATTTCGAGTCGGTAAAGTAGGAACCTTCGCAATAACAGTGAAACTGCAGGGACCTTACAGAGCTCTTCCTTGCCGACAAACCGGCGTTAATCGATAAAGTCCTTTGTTATTAAATATCAATAATTTAACATTCGATGTGATCATTTATTTCCACTCTTTCATTTCAATTATTATTCACGAATCACAATAACAACAGATGATAATATCACTTTTTGATAGGAACTTGTTACAGTTTAGACTTTCGCAATAATTACGAAAGACATTTTCACACCAAATTATTTACAGACTTACGAACCTGAGTTTCGTCTACGTGGTCTGGAGCATCAGGGCTGGCCGACCTGCGGCCGTAAATGTTGGACAATGTCTGGTTCACCGGGAAGGCTGGACCACCCTGCAATAATCACATAATCTAAAAACATCTCTACATGTCTGGTTAACAAGCACACGTGCCAACAGTAAGCACAGTGTAATTTATTAAAATATTGTTGAAAGTCATAAATCTCTTTGACTGCATTAAAGTCACAGTTCCTTTCGTTTATCTTTCAATAATACGTTAATATGTACACAGAACATTATTAATTTTACGAGATTCATTGAATTATTAGTATTGTCTGATCAATGGTAGACCTATTCCACTGATATCGTTCTTTCGAGGAGCATCAGCTTTAATTTATAATGTAAGGTAAGTAGAAAAGAATTATTTTTTACATCTCTGGGTTGCTACATTATTAGGTTATAAAGATCCTTTATAGATCCTCTATAGATCCAAGATCCCACCCTCCAGTATCCCTAGGTTCTGAAGTCTCTAGATATCGCTACACACCAAGGCTTCCATATACGTGCTTAGATGTCCCCAAACGTCCCAAGACTCCTAGATACTTCAGAAACTTCCTACCAAAAGGTCCCTAGATATCCCTACATCTCTTCTTATCGAGAGAACATACTAAACGTAACGACAATCATCGCAGTAAACCAGGAAAGAATAAAAGTGACAAAGAAGCTGGTTTGTCGTGTTGCGGCAACAGCCGGAGGGTAATAACGAATTCGTGACACGTTCGCTGGTAACGGGTGAGCAATGGGGTGACAAGTGCGGCATTATCGCGCAGAGGGCAAAACAAACGTGTCGACCGAGAACGATAACGGGAATGGTGCATATTTAATAAAGAGTGCAAGCGTAGGTCGGTCCTAGGAAAAGTGGCGCGGGATGTTAAACACACCTGTGTATCGAAAGTTCGTCATGAATAATTCCGTTTGGCTCGTTTAACGCGGTCGCGGTACGCGTACCGACGGAATTTCCATCAGTTCCCGTTCGACGATAATTGACTTTGAGTCTCACCGGTTCTATTCATTTACCTGCCTTGCCAAACCCCTGCACCCTGTACCCGAGGAACGAACCGGTAGCAAACCGAACCGAATCGGACAAAGACAGAGGAAACAAGGATACCACGCGGCATGATTAAATTGCGAGCAAGATTCCTGTTTAGGCTCAACTATTAATTAATTAGGTGATTATTATTCTCCTTTGTTTATTCTGATCTGGAATTCGTTTGTCACGTGTATAATATTCCAAATCTGTGAATTTGTACATTTTTAAATAATTTCCAACTTTCTAAGTTTTCAGGTTGTCATATTTGCGTGGCTGTAATACATTTGCATATCTATAACAAAATTTGTAGGTCTCCAAATGACATGTACCCCAAATTTCTATATCTGCAAATTTCTAAACTCCTACATCCACAGACCAGTTTTACTTGACTCTTACATTCCTACATCCACAAATTCCAAGATTCTCGCATCCATAGATTCCCAAATCGATCGAGTGATCGTATCACATTCCCAACATCGCCATTCTCTACCTCTCACAACTCGAAGTACTTGTAACAAGTGTTCTTGAACGTCTTAAGTTATCAAAAGTTACGTCTCCTCGAATAATATTATATCTGATAACACTCGTGCGCCCTCGAGTACGTTTTTCCGCCCACGGGAAAAGATTCCCGACCGTCTTCCACGGTTATCTCATTGATTATTTTTGCTCGGAGAAGCTTCGAGTTCCGAACGAATGAAAGGCACGTGTGGATCGCGTATATAGCCAGCCGAAACCGGAAGAGACGGATTGGAAAGGTACTTGTGCGTCGAGTTCGTTTATCCGAAGATGAGACCAAGTCTCGAGTCTTCGGTAAACGTTCCACGCTACGCGTTCTTCTGTTTGAAATCTCGAGATCGAGGGAAACGCTTCGGATGCATCGAAATGAAGGCAACGCCGGCCAAGGAACTTTTGCCAAGATAAATTTAGAAGCTCGAGCTGAAGTTCGCGTCGAAAACAATACGGCCGACTGTTCGCTCTCGGGAACTTCGATCGGCGTCCGAAGTGTCCTCGAATACGAACCAGTTCAATCTCCCTTTCTCCCTCCGTCGAAAGTAAATTAATTCTAGACTTCATACTTGTTCGATCAATTACATTGTCGGATAACGTGTCGACGATTCGGTCGAACGTTGCGATCTTCAAATACTCGTGGACCGTTTGTCTCGCGAAACATTTCTTCGTTCATAATTTATCTTGTGGACCGGGTACAATTTATTTTATTTTGCAATTAACTTCCGACTCGTAGGATGAGATTAGGAATTTGGTAAACTCGGTATTTGCAAATTTGAAACATTTAAGAAATTTGGGAAATTCGAGAAATGCAAAAATTGGGGAATTTCAGAGATGGAAATTTGAATAGTTCAGTAGAAATTTGCAGAGGTATGTGATTAGGGGAATCAGACGTTTGGAAATTTAGGAATTTGGATGTTTGAATATTTGCATATTTAGAGTACACGTCGAGTGTACGCGAATTGATAAATTATTAATTTCATCGAATTAAGCGGATCTCGCACGTTGCTGAAGCACCGTTAATCGTTGACCCAAATATCTAACGTCGAGTTTCGATTTAATGCAAACGCATTCCCCGCGGGACATTCTGGACCCAGGACCACCCGTTGGCGCGACAATCTCGTCCGATGACAGTTTGACCATAACTACTGGCAGCTGGCGTTCGTCTAGTCACCTCTGTCCGACCACAAAGCATCAGTATTCACTGTTAGCAGGCAACGTGACTAAAGCAGCATGTCGAACGAGTATTTAACAAGGTCGTTCCTACCAGGTCATCGTCGATTTTTTATTTTATTAATCGCTCGAAATTCGTCCGAGCGAACGAACAGGAAACCTTCCAAATAAATTCAAATAGCGAATATTTCGACGAAATATTTTGCTATTTACAAATAGGGATTAGAGTTGACATTTTGTGCGAATACAGATTCGCACGACCGTGTTCCTTTTGTAGTTTTCATCACTCGTGAGAGTTTTTGATACGTGTACAGGATCAGGCATAGAGAGAATTATTCTTCGCAAGGGAAATATTTTCGCTTTGAATATACGTGAAATATTTGAATGCGCGTATTTAATCTTTTGTGCATTCGTGTACAAAGGATTTCTTCGGAAATAAATGACGAAAAGCAGCGCGAAGGGTTGAAGTAATATTTGTAAACCGTTATCGAAGACTCGTAAAAATGGTGTGAAAAAGTTCGCGTGCGAAAGATTTCCATGTAAATAAATGGAAAAATGGCCGTGCAACGGAGTAAAATAATATTTGTGGACCGTTATCAAAGACATAGAAAAAAAATGAAGAGAGCTGTAACATTTCTATTCAACTTCAATCAAATATTTTTCTATCGCGAGAAGTAATTCAGCTAGGCAGCTTTGCCAGCGGATCTATTGGCACGTTCGAAGGCAAACCAACGGCTGTTTGCTTTTCATATGATTCTCCGACATCGTTCTACATGCCACCTTAACATTACCTCGAACGACCTCGTCATCGATTTCTCGCCGGCATCGATTCCTTTGTACGTCTCACTCAAAGAAGCCACTCGATAACAATCAATTGGAAGCTCGTCGTTATCGAAACCCGTTCGTCGACGCAACGTGGATCGCCGTAATAAAATTCCTCGTTGCGTGAATTCTCGAAATCTCGTTGAAGAGACGTTCCATCGATTCTGGAACGAATACGCGGAATCGCGGTATCGTAAAACCATTTTGCTTTTCGATGGAGAACTCTCTCTCGATTCTTCGTCGTCACGAAATCGTACGGTTCTTGCAAGGTTTCTGGAAACGGATACTTCCGGTTCCCGCATTGCGACTTCCAGGCACGTACTTCTTCCCTGGAGCCAATGAACGTGTATATCCGGTTCAATAACTCGAAAACTTTGTCCACGAACGCAGGACTTTTACAATCGCGTGTTGCGACTGGGACTTCGATGGTTGCTTGTGTTTGTGCGATAAATAACACCGGTAGCCAGATTTTATTGGACGATTAACGGCCATTTCGCGCGTTGAATGGCGTCGTCGAAACGTACGTCTGTGTCGGGACACTTTAAAACATAACGTGTGGCGTTATAAAGGGATATGATATAGTACAAAGTGATATAATGCGAGGTGACATAACGCGACACGGTATAATGCGACGCTATGTAACGCAGAACGATATAACGCGAGGCAATATAGCACAAAGATATATAATTCGAGGTGCTATAACACGACACGGTATAGTACTATGCTTTATAATGCAGAGTGGTATAACGCAAGGTGATATAACGAGAGGAGATATAACGCGAAGAGATATAATACGAAGTAATGCAATGCGATATATCGCAAGGAATTATACTGCGAGAGGATATAATATAACGTTGAAATATAAAAGCAATACATATAACATGCGGCAATACAGACACGTGTTGTAAGTAGAAAAAACGTTACTAGTGAGTATAAAAGTTCATGCGGAAGTGTCAATATAACGAAAGTCTACTTTTCCATTTCACTCTACCGGTTATGTACCTTTAAACCGACAATTTTCATTCCCATACGCAATATTTGCAAATGGTGTATTGAATGTTTACTGATAGCTACAACCAATTTTACGATAAAACACAGTACAGTTTGTACAAGGAATAGTCATCGATCGCCAAATAATTCCAGAAATATAATGGAGCGATTTTCGTGCGCAATGTCGATCTTTATAACAGAAACGACCTTCTTTTCTCGAATAATATTGATGGATGTGGTCCTAAGTAAATATTTCTCCACCTAATAATGTTTCCTACCGGTGATTGGCTTCCTTGTTTGGTACAATAAGTCCGAAACTGTACGGCTTTCTGTCTGCTTATGATTTCCTGTCAGCAATCTGAACGACGGCAGTCCTTATCTTTTTGTTCGTTTACCTTTATCGATCTGCGTCAAACGCGACTCATTTCGTTTCACCAACATTCGTTGGAGACTGTCTCGCAATATCGATCGCGAATCGAAGGAAACGATAACGCGAATTCTAACTATCGTTCAAATTACGTTTGCTGATTTTGCGATGGCCGTTTGGCCGAGAACCAAACATCCGCCCTGTTATACCGTCACGCTATTATTGCCAATAATCATCGATAGTAATCCAATTCAGCATTGAACCTTGTTTCCATTCAGATTGTTAATAAAAAAAGCACGCGGTACAAACATGTAATATATCAATTGATTATCTTTTCGAAGTAACCGAAGATTACCTCAGTGCACGCAAGTTTCACATTATTCAAAACTTAATCCTTTCGCCGAGCTTCTCGTCAAGTTTTCGAAAAGTTTTAATCCTTGACGGAGCTCAATAAAAGTATGTTGCCGTCGTAAAGCTGAAGCACTTTCGAACTTGTTATTCATCATAAAACATAATTTAAGTTTGCTTGTTGTTTTTAGTCAAATCATTAATTACTTATGCTAGCAACATTTTTTGTCGAGAGATTTTCGGATATATAAGTTTTTATAAAGAGCGTTATCCATTGCTGAAAAATCCTGCAGGAAATGGGTCCCGGAATTATGTCTGACAAAAGTTGGTCGATACTCTTTACAAGAAGTTGGCTGGCCGAGACCATTTCGCTTTCAACGAGGCTTCCGGCGAGATTTTCGAGTATTTCGCTATCGAAGGTTTCCCGGCGTCGTTGTAACAATAAAATAAGGGGGTTTACTTCTTCTGTATTCTTCGGTCTAAAGCGACGAACGAATTGGAAAGGTTTCGAGGGCGGATTCGATTCCTTTACGAGAAACCACTACCTTTATGCTGCGCAAAAGACCATACGTGTCCCTTAATGCTTCCTTTTTGGACGCGGCATTCACTCGTCCGAAAATGAGGTTCCTTTGTATCGTTTTTCGCGCAAATAATTTTCCGACTCTCGAATTGTCCGTCGAGAAAGCGTATTCAGTGTCCCATGGCTGGGTTTCGTTATCGAAAATATCACTTATCGAGCAGGCCATTCTTCACGCTAACAAAACCCACCGCAGTTGAAAGTGGCAGTTTCTTTTAATATGTAAAATCGGTAAAGGGAAAGATCTCACGAAGCGCGCAGCTTTAAAACTGTTACCGTTTTCGTCGATTATTTTTATCCAATTATTCGATCGTGTTTGGTTAGCGATATCGATGACCCGTGTTGCCCGTTCACCGCGTTAACGACAATACGATAACTAGGCGAGAGACCTTGGAAATTTGCGACAAGGCAACAAGGTTGAGATCAATGAACCTCCCGGCTTAATAAAAGCGTGCATAAATATCCAAGAGCTAATACCGGCACGGAACAACCAGCTGGTGGTTGATAATGAGGTCGTTACTTTGCCGTGCAAAGTAGACGATGTAATGGTGTACGTGCGTATCACGGATTCATGCACACGTGTACGAGGCCGGTGGTACAGTATTACGGTGTGCCCATACTTTCTGCTCTTCTAGGTTTTCTCTCCCTTAAGTCACGGTAATAACTTACGGAGGCGATGGAGTGCGACTCGTTCCACGCCCCCTCTCTTCTACCCACCCTCTTCATATTATTTTCCATCGTCTATGATGTAATTACCGCGGTTGTCGTACACGCGTTCACAGAAACGCCAGATCGAATCGAGGTAATTGCAACGTCACCTATCGCCGATGTATCGCGGAAATTCGTCGCGTATATTACCAGCTGAAACGGAGCTTTGACGCGGATAACCGAGAAACGCTTCCCCCGAGGGGACCGGGAAAAGTTGTCGGTAGTTGGTTCGCGAAAATGAACACGCGGGGAAAAAAAATTTGCCGTGGCTTAAAGTGAACGCGTTTCCCCGTGAAACGACGCCTCCTTTCATGGACACCGTGAGCCAACTTGGTCGCTCGAAACTCCCTGACCCGTGAATCCTCTGGACCCCGAGATGCTATTTCATCCCGTCGAGTTCACGGGGACTGCACTCTTTCATCTCGCGATAAAAGTGTTACGTTCTTCGTGGCATCGAATGACCCCCGAAGCTATCCGACGAAATTAGTTTCAGCCACGGTATCCGTGCCACCCTGTAAAGCCGTGTGCATCACCACCAGGATTATCGACGTGTCGCGTTGCGAAGAGTGTTCCTGTTCGATACGCAAGATACGCCCCTGGACAGGGTGTCTATTAACATTAAAGCTCGCACGATGAACTCGACCTCGATGCACCGGCTTTCGGACGAAAACAGAAAGGACCTGCTACAACGGAGATAACTAGACCCTTCCAACCTAAATTTAACCCTTTTTACGGTATCACGAATACCTGCTTTCATTTCTTATTTTTTTTTCGTACTAGGTTACCTCTGGCTGAAGATATTCGGATATTTAGACAATTCAAAGTAGAACTAAGAATACTTCGATTAGACAAGTAGTGATGCAAAAACATGTGGTGCACAAAGGAAAGTTTAAAATCGTTGAATATATGAATTGATGTAATAAACGTTTAATATGGATCTCTGTAAGGGATGTTTCATATGAATTTCTGTAACATACATTTAATTTGAATTTGTGTAATAGACATTTCGTACGAATTTCTATAATAGACATTTAATATGAATTTCTATATCAGACATTTCATATGAATTTCTGTATCAGACATCTCGTGTGAATATCTATAATAGATCTTTAATATGAATTTCTGTAATAGACATTTAACTATTATATTTTTATGTCATTTTGATGATACTTTTACTCCAAGGCAACTCTTCAGTCTGTGCTATATAAATATTCTTTCTTTAAAAGAGGTCCGGAGTCATACTGTACGTGATATTTGTAGAACTCAGTAGATGTATGAAATAGGACTATAGTATAATAAAATAGTAAAATAGTACTACACCCTATTAATTGGCCATAAAAATGCTTTCCTAACGTAGCTCGTATCTTCCAACAAAAGGCAGCGTATAGAAAACACTTTTTTCTCGTTTGCGAACGAGACTACCCCTTTAAAGCAGAAGGGGTATTAACGTTGATCGATGAATATCGTCCCCGTTGGCTCTTTAGTTTCGACGATTCATAGTCGAAGCACGTTTCCCGTCATATCACGCGCAAAATTGAACGCGAATCGATTTTCATGTTCATAAGGAAAATTTGCGAAGGCTAACCAGCCGAAGTCCGGGGATCGTAATGAATTTCTGGAATGTTGGCTTCCATAACGGAGGCGGAACATCGATCGAAATTTACGATTGTCGGTAAACTAATTATAAGCTTCCTCCGCAATCCCACGAAATTACGAGTCGACGTAATCCGTGCTGATTGCCAATACGAGTTCAGGCTTCCTATTTGCAATCGATGTTGCCGCTACGGCAACGTAAAAGATTATCGAATTCTTGAAGCGATTCCAAACAAAGGGATATTTCGTCGGTGGAGCAAACTTTTCTGCGAAACTTTTCGATCGTACATTAAAAATCGCGAGTCCATTTCTCGGATTACTACCGTACGGAATTTTACAACTCATAATGCACGAACCGATTGCCTGGCTGGAACAGCCAAACGAACGTCCTAAAATCAGTTCGATCATTCTCGATCGATCGGGCTCGTTTCGATGCGGTTCGTAATAAATTCCCATAACTAAAGCCAGCGCACGGAAGTCTGGGATAGAATGGGTTACGACAGCTTTATGGTTCCATCGGCGGTGGTCAGAGCCAAGAATCTCGTTATAAACCCACCATTCGAACGCTAACCCTTTCTAGAGCACATCATCAATCGCAACATTTTAAAGGATTTAACTTGATCTCGATCCACTAGCTTCATTTCGAATCGATATTATTTCATTAAATTCATGATACGCGCAATATTCAACTAGACTCTGATTCGCGGCTTATGAATCAGAATTATTTCATTAAATCATCGATGCAGTTCAAATTATTCGTTATAAAATGTTAAATGATTCGATTGGTCTGCGATTCACGATTTGGACTTATTTGAATCGATGCAGCTTGGAACGATTTTAATTATTTGCCACAATTTGGTACCGATAGGTATACCGAAATGTCGAACACCATTTTTGATGCAAATTGGCAGTTTTGTAGTTCTCATAAATTAATCACAAATTTTTTTGTAGCTTAATATATAGCTTTGTGTCAAATTTCTGGTGTTGTCACCGTAAAGTCCCAGAGGATAGAAGGTATCAACGATAAATCATTTCCGATTGACTCTCAAGTGATCCTCATTATTCTTTGCTGTTGCAAAGAACGTTAGAAGAACGTCGGTAAATGATGAATCAATTTTCGAAACGACGGAGTCGTTGCACACAACGAACGTTAGAATGTGAACTTAATCGCTTTGACAATGTACCGTGACATTTATTACCAGGGACAAGCGGCATTTCTCTCGTCATAGAACGTTGACGTTCCACGCAAACCACTCAACAAGCACACGTGCACTCTGGTCTTTGGTCGGGTACATAGGATGTTGCATCGAGCTTTGAGATCGAACACCATGGTGGATCAAGGGGATCGGTTGAAAAACGGGTTGGGTCAGCGAGAAACGAGTGAAGATAAAAAAGAGGATAACCGGGAAAGATGGAGGGAAACAAAGGGGTGGAACAGCCGCGTAGACAGGGACAATGAGAAGTAGTTAAATAGAAAAACAGAAAACGAAAGGAATTCAGAAGACGACTCGAGGAGAGGAAAACAAGAGGGGGAAAATAAGAAAGAAACATCGGGGAGATAAAGGAGACAAAAAAGAAAGCGAGGAACGAACGGACGGAGAAACAAACATACTCGGTGTCTCTGAAGCACGTAGCTGCCTTCAATTTGAGAGCATATTATACATACTTTGAGAACAGAAGTCTGTTATTTACTCGTTGTTCAAGTACTTCTGTATACCATCATAATTCTATATAAGGTTACTGAATTTGTAAGAAGAGTTACGAATAAACTATTTGCAGCCTGAATACTTATCGATTTTGAGGTTAGGTAGCCAAAGGAAAGGGGTAGAAGTGAAATCAGAGACAAAGGGACAATAAAGCGTAAGAGGAAACGGTCAAGATGAGGATAGGAAGAGAGGTTAGGTGTTCAAAATGCGCTTGTCGTGACTTGTTCACCATATCCGGTCACGTGCTAGTGCGTGACTTCCTTTCATCGGCTTACAAAGGAGCAAGCATCGTCCATGAGTACCAACTGTACTTGTGTTCTCATTTTGGTGCAATGTGTTCCTTTGGGTCACATATGAAGATAATCAATAAACTATATTTCCAAGTTCTTTAAATTCTCAAACTTCCTAATTTTCCTCAGCTAAACTCTACCTTACCAAATACCTAAACTTTCAAAATTAAAAAAATTATTAAACTCCACATATTCTCAACTCATTTTGCTCTCAGCGTGTACAACCATGCCCACGAACTCCTCACGAATCCTCAATGTAGCGGTTACCTGATCTAAACTACCAAAAATCAGTTATTCAAGCAGAGAGTATGCCTAGAAGGACCACGATGGTTGTTACAGAGGAAATGGAGGTGAATTTCAAATTCAGAATAACGTGGTCGACCACTTCGAATAGTTCGAGTGGTGTTGCATGAACAGCGTAACGATCACAATATATATTCTTCCGAAATGGCAACGGAGCAAGACAGGTTTATGGGTTCATCGATCGTTGCTGACTCCTGGACGAACGGTATAGGCTCGAGATTGAGGGCACCGGTAACCCGGTGCAATACAACGTCGTTCAAGTAGTTGTCGCTGCTTCCTGGGTCACTCTACAATGTTACATCAAATTTGCCTTTCCTGCGGAATATACGATAGTTCAGGAACATGTCGACTGCCATATTTTGATTTCTATAAGGGATTTTGGGGTTCAGAGATTTTTTGGACGTAGACATTTGACATTTTAAGGATGTGGACATTTGGAAATGTGGAGATTTAAAAAAAAATGCTACGTTCATATCTTAAGTTCCAAATAACTTCAAATTTCAAAGTGAACATGTTCACATATGACACCGTGACACATATTGAAATAAAGTAATAATACTTCGATGAAATATATATTTATCGACTTTTTTCAGTATTTTTATTCTCCATCGAGTCGATTACAGATATCTGATCGGTTACCCGTTAAAAAAGCATACATTTGCAAATTTCCCACGGCCGATCATTTGCTTTTCATATTCCGAGCCTGTGTGCATATAGCACAAACTCTGGATATTGCATAACGTCGCATTAATTGAACAAGCCCTTCGAGAAATGAAACGATGGAAAAAAATATCGGAGAAAACAAATACAGCGACGTTGAAACAGCAACGTGAAAATTTGAAAACCACGGATAGGTTGGTGATACTGAAATTTTGATCGGATCACGAATAGCAAACGAAGCGAAATGTTAATATTGAAAAACGGAGACAAAGTTGCGTTTTTCATCTACTGGAATATACAAACTGCGTTTGAATATTCATTCCGTGAGCGTCAAAACGTTTCGAAACTTGGACTTGCCATGGACACTGGATAAAAATTTGCAGTGGTTTATTCTGCAATATGTATGCTCCAACAACGTCGCAAAATGGTGAAAATCTTTTATTAGTGTGAAAAACAACATTGTGAGTTTATAGTCCTAGTATATTTATCTCGATTAACAAAATAGACAAATGCTTTAGTTATCTCTCGCGTTAGTAGATACATATTACTGTTATTGAAGATTGTTATTTAAGAATTGGTATACTTAATTTGATTAAGTATCGTTTCACCTCTAACAACCTCATATTTGACATCGACGCATTCTTCTCACGCATCCATTCTCCCCGCATCCCAGCGATATGAATAATTTCATGCATATTAATCCCGCGGGATTAATCGAATTAAACCGTCGGAACGTGTTAAATAAATAAATTTAATCCGAACCGCGATATCGGGCATTGTCCGCGGATTAATAATTACATGTTGTTCGAGCGTTTTCTGGCGATCTATCGCGAGCATACTCGAACCGAGCCGCAGTTATCGAGCGGGCTATAAAGCAGCGTATGCATTCGCGGATGCATCAAAGTTCTCGTGTAACGTGTGCAACGACGGTTGGCTGAGGCCATTGATGTAACACAGCACGTACATCGGAACGAAATCGATGAGCGAACATCGAAACGAGTCCGGGCTGGATTAAACCACGCATATCTGGCATCCATTGCAGGTTGCAGTTACGTTGCCAAATATTTCTGTCGGCAGCGAGCACAGGAAGGCTCTGAAATATGACCGGCGCGACTATGCTACTCGATTGTAAAATCTGGATATATCATAGTAGAATAAATGGTTCGGCTGCAAATATTTCAGAATCGTACCGTTCGTAAAGGGTAGATATCTGGAAAACGACCATGCCCGATTATCTTCACCTTCCTTCCTTCCTTCCTTCTTTTATCGTTCCACTGTAATTACATCGACGCGAAACTCATTTCTCTTCGTAATACCGGCTGTATGTGTAACTTCGAGCTTTCGGATTATAAAGTCTCGTGTCATCCATCTTGTACAAAATTAATTGCCACGAGATACGGTCAACAAAATATTTAACTTTTATACGGATAATCTGATAAGCAAAGCGTGTATAGGTAATCATTGGTTGAACTTTAAGAAGTTGTTGCATATTTAATGATATAGGTTGAGAATTTTGGGATTTGTGGATCTAGGGAATATCTCGAAATTTTTAGCTTTGGACAATTTGGAGAATGTAGAAATTAGAGAATTTGGAAATTCAAATATAACAAGGTTGGAAAATTTTGTAATCTGAACACGTAGAAATTGGAAAGTTAGAAAATTTGAAATTTTAGTAAATTGCAAATTTCAACATACTGAATATGTGAAAATAAAATAAGGAATTAACGCGTAGATTTTGATCGCTTGATAAATCACGAGAAGTTTAAAGCCAAGCAAGCCCTTCGAGTACCCACGGAGAAATCTCGTCGGAGAACTTCAATCCAAGCGTGTTGATCACTCAGAAGGATTTGAGCCGGTGCTAGATATATGTACAACCTTTTCACGTGGATGTAGGTAAATTTAGTTAATGATAGACGGCTCGACAACATGGCGAATACTGTGCAAGATTTAAGCAGCCTGTTGTGCATTTAAGCCGCTCTGAAACCACCAGGGTGACGGCTTGACTGGACTAATTACCCACCATGGTACGCCCAAATCCAGCCTATACTTGCTGATCGATAATCATCGGTCTATAGATTTATGACTCAAGCTAAACATTTACTTCAAAATAAACATTAAGTTCGAGAACTCATTACATTAAAAATATTCATAGAAACTATTTATACAAATGAGCAATTTCAAAACTATTTCAAACTCAGTACAATGGTACCACTTACATAATAATAATAGTAGTACAAAAGCACCAACAATATAATATTTGCAACGTAGAAATTAATAACTGAACAAGCCGGAGTTTCGAAATAACCAGAATGAAAATCTCGTTTATACAGAGCAAACCACAGAGTGAAGAGGTTAAGAAGGAATTAGAGAACGTCATTCGACGATGATACGGGAATCTTAACAGGACTTTACATGATCGCGAGTTGTTCTGACAGTTTCGTCTAACTGTTCCCGGTTTCGCAGCAGACAGCCAGAGAATAAGCTCGCGGGCAATAATTCCTCTCGCAGGGAAATGGATTTTCCATAAGCGGAAAGGTAACTGTGTTCTACAAAATGTTCGAGGCAAACTTTTGCTCGAGACATCGCGAATATGTTTCGTCTTCGCTGGAATCTTGTACACGTCAGAAAATGTTGTCAAACTCGTAAGACCCGGTGTTAACTTCATCGCGCATCGCGTTCGTTATACGAGTTCGCGAAATATTTTAAAACGTTTAAGAACGGTGTACTCTTTTCTATGGTCTTTATTATTGAGTTCTCGCTCGATTACGTTACGGTTAAAGACGCCGACGTTTATTTTATAAAGTGCTGACAACGCGTTACGTCGTCGAGTTCATAAAATTTTCCATTTTGATCCTCGACTTCCGTTGCCCTTTTCTTCTCTACGTGCCCGAGCACGTTTCTGCTGCAGGAATGAATGAAAAGACGAACGAGAATGGCCCGATAAGCTCGAGTTCGAACAGATCGATCGACATGCACGGCACACGAACCTCGGTTAGGTCTGATTTTGCCTCGGGTTAGGTCTGACTAGGATAAAACCCGCCCTCCTTCCGTTTGCTCGATTTGTACGAATAAAATGGACATCGTTATGCCCACTGTTCGCGTTGTTAAAATCTTTTTCCTCTCGTTAAACTTGTTGTGCACGCGTACTGGCATAAATCTCTCGAAAGAAAAAATATTAACGAGAGAAGAATTTTTTAAATATATTTTCAAAAGTCCTAACTCTGTACTCGAAAGATGACTCATACTCAACATTCGGTTTAATGTAACAATTTAAAATAATTTTTAACTGAATCTGTAATATTATACATATGGTGTATAAACATAGTGAAGCAGACAATAGCAGGAATAGTCAAAAACAAATTCAGTAAACTTTTTAACCGAAAAATTTTTAGGTTAATATCTGACACCAGCAAAGACCTTCGGGTGCTAAGGGTTAACACGTTGACGATGACATATCTAAACTAATAGCGTTTAAACTATTAATATTGATGTTTTTGTTTAATTCAATCATCCATGTTCACGTTTTTCAGTCAATAGCTGTAAAGTCGAGTGGATCCGCACGCCGCCATTTTCTCTAGGGATACTCGGTACTATACTTTCATCTACACTCTCGTATTTAAAGCTCGCTGTATTCATGATGCATTAACAGTCACCGCGTAAAGCCCTAAAATTCGATAATTGATCGTTTAACGACGATAATCGCACCCCTGCGATAGTTACTTCGAACGAGTTAAAAAATTGCTGCGTTTAACGGCAGTTTCGTGGATGGATTATACTCGGCAATAAATCAAGCTTTTGGCAAACGAATCTCTCTCTTTGCTCTATGTTACTCGTTCATCGCTCAAAACATCGACGGGGAATAATATTATTGTAAAAAGTTAACTGTTGTCATAATGGATGGAAATGGGAGTCAATGTAAATCTCATGGCGTGTTAATATTAGCGCGTGTTCGGAAAGAGAGTGAAAAATGTATCGATATCAAACATAGATGAATTTATTTTTACCGCTGAATCAGCGTAACGGAAATAATGTTCCTTGCTTAAATATTATTGTAGTAAATTGTATAAACATACGAATTTGAATATTTCGGAGTTGAAAGATGTAAAAATTCGGCAACTTAAGAATTTAAGAATTGTAAAATTTGCATACATCTAGTGCAAAAGAAACGTGCGTTGTATCTTTGAATATATTTGAATATTAAATGCAGTAATCAAATGTGCGTCCTATGCAAAATAACGTGGCACTCCTGGATCTTTTCCAGTTCAGGGGATCACGGTTTAAAAGCAGAGTTTTTAAGCAGTTTTTAAGTTGAGTTGAAAATTCTATGTAAACGCGAAGCCTTAACATCCGCTCTCTCGTATACTTGAAATTCCGCCGTGCGAAAATTCGATGGAGCAACGATCCAGAAACTTGAAAATTTTCCAGCTGGAATTCCAATCACTTGTTTCACAGTTATTCAGAGAAGTTTCGAGCAGGCCAAAATGGAGTTTTAAAATCGACCCGAAGCCTTCAATTCGCATCACTCGACGGCTCGGTAATTGCGAACAATTAACGGGAATTTCGAACTCGGTAATAATCGGTCGTTCTCGATCCGGAAGTTGAACGAAGGGTAGGTAGCACGAGGCCTCGAGACCACGTTTCACGGTTCTGAAAGCGAAAAACTTTTGACCCGGTTCCTCGAGATCCTCCGTAAGACCAGAACTTCTGTCACGGACCCTTCACCGCGAAATTACGTTTCAACCGCTCCGCGGGATCAGCTCTTTTTTGCGAACGGATCAAGGAGAGAGGCGAGCGAACGGAAGAAACTGGTGGTGGAATCGAGAAAATTTAAATATACCGGCCGGAAATTCAGAATCCATCGTCGGTGACCCGTGATCCCCTACAGAAAGTTCACTGATAAAAATTCTTCTCGAAACGGGTCAACCAATGTTATTGAATCGTGCGCGTCGCCCTAACTAACCCTGGAACACCCCTCGCTTCTACCCTGACAAAGGTTATCTCTCCTTCGTTAATTGCATGCGACGCTTGGAAAGATCGGCAAATTATTTTCATACGTTTCATGCTCCCTCGAACGTTATTATCGCAGACAGTCGAGACTCGGATCTTCTCAAATAAGTGTAACAATTGTACGAATAAAAATTGCGTTGTTTCTCTCGCATTTCCGCACAACACAACAAAGGGAAATGGTAAATAGCGTACACAACAGTAATCTGGCTAAAAGTGATATAGACTTACTAATTTGCCCAGCAGTGCAGATATAAACGACTGTGATCTTAATTACAATGGGAATAAATGGTAGCTCGGTTAGAATTTACCTGAGGCATTAGTGAAATTTGTATAACGATTATGGTATACCGCTTACATTTCACAACAAGAATGGTTCCCATTGTTGTAACCGGAAAGAGAGCAATAATGCCTGCGAGTAAGAGGATTTCAAGAACAACACGTTCTTAAGACTTCATCTTTCTACGTATCCGAGTATCTCGTATTCAGAGAGTTTGTACGTACACACGTTTATGGATGTCGATCGTCTTCGAGCAGTAATCTCGCCTAGCAAAAGACGAGGCTTTATTTTCACGAGCAGAGGAACGACCGGAAGAATAAATTAGATTTTATTGGTCTCTCTGTTAGGCGTATCGTTTGGCGAGCAATTAATGCATATTTATTCGCGGCGCGGCTCAACAAGGCGGCGTTAAATAATGCAATTCTATTCAAGCCATAACCGGTCGTACATCGTTGGCAATTCTCGAAGCTTCTGGGACGACTGTCTCAAAGCGAACGTCGGTCCATTGTTGTAGAATGAAAGTTCAACGACGCGATGGTAAATTAAAGCACGGCATTAAATTCCAGCGCGAGCAAAACGATCCTTACGATATGAAATGCGGCTATCTGTACGCTCGTTCGTTTCCGCGTTCGCCTCGTGATTCTGAATTTTCATTGCGCTGCAGAATCTCGTTATATTGCCACCGATGGAGCTGTACGAGCAGAAAATTCTTGCAATTGGCGATATAAAAACAGAGCTCTGCTCGGACGTTGAATGTCTGCCACGCTATTATGCCAGACGGTGCGTGTAAATGAAACCAGAATTTAATGAGAATATTGTATGGAAAGTATTTTACAAAGTACGACTCGTTCTGAAATAATATCTACTTGTACACTTATTAATTTGTTATCTGCTTACATTATGTACGTGGTTATTTATAGTAATTAAAATCAAAATTATTTTTTATATTTTTGGTTATTATTATTAGTCATATTTCTTGCTAACATATCTTCACAATAAAGAGAACAATTTGTAGGTTAACCTATCTAAAAATTTGTAATAGTGTAGTAGATTTATTGCGTTAACAATAAAAATACGACGATATTTCCCGATACTTTGTTCGCTCGAGTCGATTAAATTATCCTAGTGTCTGCCTTATACGAGAAGAACAATCGTGCGATAACAATAGCATCGGTGGCCGTTGGAGCCGGATTTCCCGTCGAAAGAAATAATTATTATTCCTGGACTGACTTTGTTCGCCGCGTTAATTGCTGGCTCCCGTTCCGAACGAAATAAAACGATTCTGGTTGAGATTCGAATCGGTAGCGAAATATCAGTTTATCCGGGTGCCCGTTTCGACAAGCAACGGTGTTGCAGCGGCAATGGCAACGGCTGGAGAAAAGCGAACCGAATAGGGAGAACGAGGCGATGAAAAAAAGAGAAAAGAAAGGAAAAAGAAAGAAGTACAAAAAGCAACGGAAAAGAGATTCCAGTAACGAACGGAGGTTGCTCACGGTTTCTAATGAATCCCACGGGTGAAGATCGCGCGAGAAACGAGAATAAGGTAAGAGCAGGCAAGTGGAACGAAGAGAAAGAGAAAGAAAGACGGAGCAGGGTATCTACTGATAAAGCAAACTTTCTCGTAAAAATAATTTCTCCGCCGGTCCGTGGCGTGTAGCTCCTTCAGAGACGCAAGTTTTCTTCTAAAAACTTTTACACTGCCAGCCAGTCGATCTTTTCCCGCTCTTTTTTTTTTCTTCTTTATTCGCACACATTCTTGTTGCAGCAATTGCCTTCGCCGGGGGGATCAGAAAATTGCTAATTTGCAATTTACGGTTTTCACGGGCATTTGCATCGTGGCGAGGACGAAGGGAAAAAATGAACCCCAGACAGTTCGGTTGTTCGGGAATATATTAAACGTGTATTAAAACGAACGGGATAAAAATTCAACGGCCGGTATCTCGGGTTCGTTTAAGACGCGAATCGATATGGAAATGAAGGACCTTCATTTCAGTAATTAAAACGGAACACTTCTGTTTAACAATGAGAATAAAAGGTCGTTCATTATTCCTGGTTTAACTGCTTTTATTTAGCCGACATCCGCCGAGCGGAAGCTCTTGAATTTATTAATGCGTCATGCGATTTGGAACGGTTAAAGGACAAATTATTTTTTAGGGATTTGTAGGTGTAACTTATGGTCGCAAATGTAATCCTGGCAATACTGCGGTTAGTTTTATTTGTGGATCGTTATTACACGCAACGTTGCAAAGTAACAAATGGAGTACAATGTCGAAGAGTTTAAAGTAAACGTCATTACAAAATGTCAACATATCAATAGTGTCTTGAAACAACAATGAACAGTAAATTTAAGTTCCCAACTGGATGAATAGATATTATAAATGTCACTAAAGTAATATATTGCCGATTAATATCTGTCGTGTTAAATAACAATAAACTCGTGAATTTCAATTAAAGTAATTGCAACGCCGCCCATAAAGATAATTCATAACCGGTTATACGAATAATATAATAATGTACTTACTCGATAATCGATACACCATAACGGTTTCTGTTATGCAATTAACATATCACCGAGTGGTAACAATAAAATCATTCAAATTCTATCTTTGTCATTTACCCTATCAAGTCGTTAATATACGTAATTAATTCGAACTGTAGATTTTGTTCGCATATACAACTGACGTTAATGCTATTTCGTATACATAAACGCACCGGGTGAAATAAAAGTGAAATTATGAGGGTGCCTCCGATTTCTCGATACAGAAACCGCGATAATTCGCTAAGATAAAATTCTCCCTTACTGAAAAGTGTTTGCCATCGGAGTGCGTCGCGGAAGACTGATGAAAACGCTATGAAACGTTCTTGGAATCGTAAGAAGATCTTTATGGTACCCTTTCTTTTCCCTCACTCCGATAACGATCATTTACTTTCTACCCTGCAATCTCTGCAATCTATCCGATTATCTGAATTCGTGTAATGTATTTTGCCTAATGGAATAAATGTCTGTTAGACTTGAATTGCTGATGTTATTGATCGTTTCCTGAGGGTTAAGTTTGCTACACGAAAAATTAGCATATGTGGTTGCACACACTCTAATATAAATTATGGAACATACAAATAGAGGTTAACACATATCGAATAATTTTTCGATCAGCTACGATTATTCCGTGAAACTATCGCGATAAATTCTTTCGGTGTCATGTTTACATAGGGATCGAAAGATTCGTGGAAGCGGAACCGAGTCGATTATTGATCATGCATTATGCTTTGTTTTGTCTTCCCGAGTCTGGGGTAGCATCGCGGATCGACAGAAGAAAATTACGATCTTCATACCGGTGGAAAGCTGCAATGGACGTAAAAAGGACGGCGAGCTTTTCTCGTACAAGCGCTATTTCTCATGTTCAACGACGTACGTTGGCTCGATTCTTTTCGTGACAAACGTTTTTGAAATTTACGTCCTACTCGATACTATGGCTCGCAGACGGCCACCTTTTATTGGCATTCTAGCGTACACCCGGGACGAACATTCGTCAGAATTGCGGCGGAATGAAAGTCAATTCGTCGGGTCATTCGTTTAGGCTGTCTGCATATCTCAGTGTTCGAGTTTGTATATTGTTGCGGAACGCGAACAACGAGAGTTACAGCAACGCGGGGAAAATGTAAAATGATGCGACTGCGAGAGTCAACGCGTTTGCCTTTCTCCGGGAAACGATCAATCCCTGCATCTTTCACGAACGTCGTTTGTTCTGCCTCGAGGAAATGTCGACTACGTGCACGGAAAACTTGTGGAATAGAGTTTTCAAGTATTCCTATTGACGGAATTAGGAATGGATCCCTGTAAGCTATGCTGCGAGATTTCCGTATCTGTGTATCTTCGTAGCTTTTGTAGCTTTATACTTGTAAATTACAGAAAACGTGAAGTTACTATCGATTCAAGATGTATACAATTTTTCTTGCAGATTGAAGTTTGCAAATATTTAAAGATTTATAAAACTATAATTGTTTAACATCCACTATTATCCGTTAAAATCAGGCAATACTTAATCAAACGACGAATTACAGAATCATTCGAACCACTAATAGTCAAACGACAAGAAGTTCCTTCATTCGCCTAATAGCAAAGTTCCAATCGCCGTTTCTATTAAAGCGAAACCAACCAAGCCGAAAATCTATTCGGAAAGTTTGTCGTTTGATTAACAAAGACAGTAATGCCACGGAGGGAAATGAAATTACGTGAATATCGGCGTGTAAATGAAACGGAATCATCATTTCAGTTTCTACGGTTATCTCATCCATTTCGCGTACGTTACACTTCAATTTGCATATCTCTGAATCTCACGAGCGTATTCGTTCAGAGCGTAAGAAGAGAATTTGTTAGGAAGTTAATTCACTTAGGACACCGAAATGAAACTTACGAGTATTTTGTACGTTCGAAAATGTGATTCGAACACGATATTTTGAGCGGAGATTAATTGATTGTGATTGTCAGACGATATTCGTTAATTAAGTGGTCCGTATTCCATGTCACGGGTTCGGATTCAACGGATAGCTCAGCAACCCCACAAGTTGAGTGCAATCACATCGCCTTTACCGTGTCAATATTGACACAGAAACGCAATCGAGCTAACCATTGAATTTCCGAATTCTGTTTACCGATCGGATCGAAGAATCGAATGACAATAGGGTACCGGAGAAATTTTGCTCAGTCATTATATGCAATTTTCAATTCTATATTTGCATGGTTACATTCTTTTATAAGTTAGAATGAGTGTGGAGGATAGAGCTCTTATTTTATAAATTTCTGTCCTAGTATCTAAATATTTTAAATGTCCAAAATTCCCAAGCTCCTAAGTTCTACAATTCATTTTATCATCACATCTTTTCCTTATAAAATTTTGGTAACGTTACATCCTTCAAAAGTTACAGCGAACAGTAAGAAACTTTGAAACAACACAATAATGAAACCACAATTATGGTCCAGGTATCCACGGTTACATCGAAAGATAAATCTGATAAAAATGTGATAATTGTTTACTAGAAGCAGATAATCATAGATAATTCTAATGGTCATAATGTAGATTGCTAGTTTGTCGAAACTGAACTCTCATGAATAAGCATACAGATTCGACGCAATCACATTGTTCCAGTAAATATTGGCACAGAAACGGAATGGAACCGCGGCTCGATTTTCCAAATTCTATCCATCGGGGCTGAGTACATATAGACAGTAGTACGGTTGATAACGGAATTATGATAGAATCGTATAATAATAATTACGATCTCACCCCAACTTTGTTCAGTTCGCGATTTTGATCGGTCGATACTCGTCGCCGCAACAAGAATAACAGAAATTATTCTAGCGAGACTCGGCGAAATGTTGATCTCTGACTCTACGCGATTATCAGTTAATTGGGGCAATAGTAAAATTAGCCAGCTCATTTCGATTTCAGTTGACGCTGATTATATTTAGACTGCTGAGATTGAATTACTGTTATTTCATACATATTTGCTTAACACGATTATTCGGGGTCAAAAGGATATTCATTCAATGTGATATTTTCTATTAAAATTCACTACAACATAAATGACATGATCAAACGAGAATGATGATATTTTGAAACATAACAGAGTTGAGTATATTCTATAAATTGCGTGGAATTATCTATACGATTTACCACATAATTCAGGAATTCTTCAATTAAAATTCAAAGCGGACATGTTTCAAGCTTGGAATTTGTGTTTATTAATTTTCAGAAACCATTTAACGGTTGCGTGTTTGCATCAATCTAGGCATGCAATTACAGTACAAAATTATGTAAATTGAGGTTATAGTTTACTGTTCCGAATAACGTTTGTTCAATTTCCGTGTTATTTTCTTGAATATTAACGCATTGTTAGTACAATCAAACGTTACATATACATTTACAAGTAATATTTGTTTACCGTACATTTATGGTAATACTCTCGATATATTAGCATAAATTAAACGGCTTTCGCCGAGGGTGCATCTCCGCAAGAAAGCAATACCGTAAGATCCCTTCAGCAAAGAAGAGAACGCAGAGAAGCGTGACTTATGTAGTTAAACAAAACCGTTTAATATCGGCAGAAGGCAGCAGTTCGACTTCGGCGGAGTGAATTTTCACTTGGCCGACTCCTGGGGCGTTTCTGTTCTCTGTCAGCCACGAAACGGCTTGCCCTCAGGTAGCAACCAGCCGCGACCTCACGATGCACGCCACATCCATCAAGTCGGATGAAACCACCGTTCTCTCGCGTATAGGTGACGTAAGTTCCGTCTGGAACGGGAACCGTGCAGCACACGCCTTGCACGGGAATTACGCAACTCAAGGGAAACTGTGTACACACGGATATCGTCCGGATACGTTCTTGTTCACTGGCGGAGAACAAATGGCATGGCTGCCACCGTGTAATGAAACTCCTCGATCTAATCTTTGCGCCAAACTACAACTTTCGACTTTCTATACTTCTGACACACTTCGTTTACCTATCAAGGTTACCATACTCTACTTTTTCACGAATTAGGTTAAAACCTGATCCACATAAACCTTTCATATTTATCTCATCATGTGGTCTAGCTGCATCATGTGCCATCTTAAAGATGATCGTACCAGGATCCTATAGAAAAAAGTCATTCATGTGTATCAGGTATAGGTTAGGTATCAAACTATTCAGACTTGTTCATATGTTGATATTTAAAGAGTTTGAGACCTAAATTTTACTCATGTTCGACACACGAGTTCTACATATACATTACGTGGATAGAATCAATCCACATAATGGATGTTCTAGATCCCCCATCTATAACATCAACAAACATACCCTTACATCAATAGTTCCGTATGTGAATAATATCAAACAACATAAGTAATCAGAATCTCACAGAGACACATATAGAACGTTATTAGACATAGTAATCGTATAAGTAAACGATCATTCACTTGCAAATCCTTCGATCCAAGAATGTCTACGGTAGAATCAGATAGCCTTACGAGGAAGTCCAATTGTATGTCCAAGTTCGAAACGCGTATCCGTTATCCATTCCGTTCGTACTTCCGCTTTAACCAATCCTCTTCAACCTCTTATAGTCGTTGGACGTTGATCGGATTGCTGGATTGGGAATCGAAGCCAGATCTCTCGTTGGTCAGACTACTAACCCATCCAATTGAGCTATCCAGACCGCTGACGAGCTCCTCCTAAGCTCTACATTCGAGAATGACCACGATTCGTATTACAGATTACTATTTTTCACTAAAAGTCATCATTCGGTAACTGCGCTAGTAATCCGATTGAACAGCGGATCAATCACTGATCAAGGAGTTTAACTCTTTGTAGAAGGATTGCTGCTGGTAGATTTAAAAACGTCCTAAAATTTGATAAATTCTTTTGAAGTTTATTAGTAACTGTCACTAGTGGTTTGTGTTTATGTGTTACATAATACTGTAGAATATGTATAATACTGTAGATTTAGTTAAAGACCTCTTAGATTGTTAAACCGATTGGAGGGTCACCTTCCGAGCGCAAGGGGCTAATGGAACACCAATTTCGCGGATCGATGGATTATTTTCTGTCCCATTTGAGCAGGCTGTAACAACTTTATGCGGCACACGGCTCCTCAGAATGGCTCGACAAATCTCACTTTATTTCACTGTAACGCGCTAAAACGCCCGCTGCTTTATGCGGCTAGTTATTCCGTCGGGTTAATACATTTCCGCTTGTGTGCACGTAAACGGAAGCTCTCAGGATGTGTCCCGTTCCTTGTAATTAAGGACCTAAGCCGTTGAAATATCTACGGATACGGGCGAACAAACTTCGCAGCTGCACGAGATTTCTGTCTAATGATATGACGTCACTTTTTAACAACGAAACTCTTATCTATTCGCCTGTAAGAAAGACGTGACCTATATGACCGTACAAAAATGAGTATGACTCTTTTTATCTCACGTTAGCAGAATAATCTTGTGACATTTTATTACGAGGATTTCAAGTCTTATTTTATGGAAATAAGGGCAACTTCTTTTTTAAGGGAAACATGTCAGCGAAATAATTTTACGAAATTTTACTATTTGACTCGTAGACTCATATGACAAAAATAAGTGCAATTCTTCGGAAATAATGTGACTTCACGAAAGTGAAGGAAACATGTTTCTACCTTAGTATATGCATATTATATATATTCTCAAAATATATCTGAATATTTTATATACATGAGTGTCATACGTTTTCTGCACAATTGCATATGTACATAAGTGTATATTTCTTGCATATATGCATATTTTACATGTACATATTCTCATTTGTATATTTTTCATATGTGTATGAAAAATATGAGTGTCATACGTTTCAAGCATAAATGTACATATACATAAGTATATATTTTTTGTATATATGCATATTTTACATAAACATTTGTATGCTGATTTGTCGTGGACAAATATCCGCAATCATCGTCGTTCATCCTGTACAGTTTTCTTTTATTTGTCCCCTCGTTATTTCTTGCTACATTCTGTACAAGGGAAGTTTCTTACTAGGCAGCAAGCTCCAGGAGAAATTCTTGGGCTGATCCAAGCAAGATACTACACGGAGCAGAAGCAACAAGAACCAGACACGCCCCATGGTCCCAGACTTCCGGTGTTACGAGCAAAATGCCGGGATTCGGCAATTTGTCTGAGAGTGATTAATTAGCGCTGGTATTTACCGTGTTTCAAGGCCCAACCCTGGCCCTGGCTAAAATTTACGCACCCCCTTCGAAATGAATATTTTATGAGCGTTAATTCTGTAATGCGTTAATTTTACAACAACATCGAACGCTCCGAGCTTCACCTTCTGAGCTCTACGGATACACCCTGTTACTGTATCAAGAGCTGTTCATTAATTTGTGTTAAATTTTCTGCAGGAAGTTATCTTGAAATTTGCCATTCTGCTATGCGAAATTTCGTAATTACTGTACAGGGGATTTTGAATTCCTGAGGATTTAAGATTGTGGGAGTTTGAGGTTATGGAACTTTTGAATTTTTAGATTCGAATTTCTGGATTACATGATTTAAGGATTCTGGGATATTAAGATTTTGAATAATACAATTTTTGAATTTTTGAATCTTTGAGACTTGGGAGTAGACAATTTCTAAATTTTTGTACTTTGAGAATTTATGGATTTGTCAGACTTTGAGAATTTTTGAACTTGTCAGACTTTGACAATTTTTGGATATGTCAGACTATGAGAATTTTTTCATTTTCAAACTTTAGGGTTGTAAAATTTTGGAGACTTCAGGATTCAACCCATAAAAGTTTAAAAACTCCTATTGCATACCCCAGGAATTAAAGTTCGAAAGTCCAGAATTAAATTCAGATAATCACGTACCGTAATGGCTCGTCTTCTAGAGATTGATGCTAGTTACAAACACCCACTTTTAATATCAAGAATATCAGTCTAGCCCTGACAGCTGTATCGATGCAGAAGTAATGCGAAGATGGAAGGGATTATTTTAAAAAGCTACAAAGATTTACGAGAAGAGACGAAGCTGCGGGAACAGGGGATTAAGAAGAGCCGAGATCAGATCTTCTTGTTGACGTTATTAATGGCGAAGTTCGCTAAAGGCGATGACGACGTTGAGACAAACGAAGTGCTCCATTTAAGCTGATTTATCGAAAATTCTCTGCGTAGTTTGAAAGGTTCTCAAGCATTAATAAACCTCAAGCATTCTGCTCTAGATCTTATTGATCTGGAATAGAATGGTCGTTCAAAATGGTTGAGTTGGTTAAAAACTTTCGTCATTTTGTAAGGAGATATTCGATTACTGATCTAATATGTGTACTTCAAATTTTATTATACATATTAATAGATATTTTATATAGATATGAGGGGAAGTAGTATTGATCAGGATCTTTATTTAATCATCGCTGACTGTAAATATTGTTTGAATGTGGATTTGTAGGAATATTTTCAACCCAAAAATTTCTCAAATTACGTGCAATCATTCACTGTAACCACATAGAATATGCATTCTTCCTCGAGTTCAAATGTTTTTACATTTGAAAAAGTTATGTAAGTCATTACAGTATTATTCGTATCGAATAATTCTTGCTCAACGACCTCCAGTTGAAAATAGCTTAAAACCCTTTTGCTAGAAGGCGTTTCTTCGCTCCGTGCATATATTCCGTGGGTGGGTGTAACGAGATGTTGTAACTTATGTCACATTCACGAACTTCAACTACTATCGTAAGGGGTGAAAATTTAGGGGTGAAGGTTAAACGAATGTGCGCGTTCGTGTTGAATAGCCAGAACGTTGCGACTAAAATACAGCTGTGCAGAATAGAACAAACGGGATTGTGTTGTAAATCAAAACGAACTACCAGAAATACAAACAGAGAGCCCTACGTAATTGGACAAATGCTAATTTCCGACGATTATTTATCGGATTTGGAAAATTGGGGATTTGCAAAGTAGACTCAAGGAATTTGGTAGTTTGAAGATTTGCAGGATTTGGGAATTCGGAAATTTTTGGGGGATGAAGAGATGGGGATTTGAGAAGTTAGGTAAGTTGGGAATTTGGGGATTTGAGAATTTGTGGATGTAAGAATTTTTGGGTTTGAGAATTTAAAAATGTGAGAAGTTGAATACATGAAAATCTGGCATTACGAGAATTTAAGTACGCAGAAATCTTGGATATTTGTAACTCAGAGAATGCAGAAATCTGGGGATACAAAAATTTGTAGATGCAAACAATTGAAAACTTGAAACTTGTACCTTGAAGCACTGTATGCAGAATGTGCCTGCATTACAAGAATTATTCAGCCTGAAACGCTTGCATGGCAAAATACCAAGAGTATACCTTATTCATCGGTGCCCATGACCACATTCAAATGGCACGTCGTTCCTCTACGGTCAGAATTCGTAGCTAGAACGTAGCAACATTCGTACATCTGCATTGTACACGCAACGTATTACATCGCATGAAATATTCTCGCGTTTATTCGCGGGACGAAATGAAACATCGGGTCCAACCAAACTCCCGCATACGAAATTCTTTTGTACAAGTGTTCCGTGTGTTTTCATTTCGGGGATATTATGCGAACAAACACCGGGGACAAACGGAAAATTCTTAGCTTAATAAGAAGTAATGGAACAAACGTGACACGGTGAAAAGAAACTTTTGCGGGAAACTTTCCTTCTCATTTCGCTCTTAAGACTCTCGTGTTCCGCGGGAAAGTTTCTCTTTTTTGGCCGGAAGAGGTCGCCTTTTTCTCGACTTTACTTTCTCCGACCGTGGTTGTAAACAGAACCGAATGTCGAGGGAAAACGCGATACTCGCTCGTAAATTACGAAAATTTCCTGCATTAAGATTTCTCATAAAGGTATCTTTTTTTCTCTCTTCTTGGTATTCTTGACGTTATTTCGCGGAGGTCATTCGTTTCAGGGTTGCCTCCTCTTCGAGGAGGTTAATCGCTTGTAACATTGCCTCTGTGTATCACCCAGCACTCTTTTATTCTCGATTCTTTTACTGGCCTCTTTCTTCTTTTCCTAGCGAATTACGCCGACGAACAATGCCACATTAATTTTCTCCTTTTTGCTTCCGCTTCTCTCCATTGCACCTTGTAAAGCTCTTAACGATACAGTGTCTCTGTTGACACTGCTTGAATGGTTCTCGTATATCTACGCCACTATATTTTTCTAAGTTACTCTACTTAACAAAAATGTACTCTTTGAAAGAGGATTGGTATTTTAATACCACAAAATTAATTAATAATCGCATATTACTAGTTGGACAGGATGTTTATTATAATTTAGCTGTTCTGTTAGAATTACTTATTATAATCATTTTAATTAACTGTCCATAAATTTCTAAATTTACAAATCGCTGAAGCTTCTGAGTTTATAAATTAATCAATTTTAAAACTTCAAAATTTTAAATCAAGTTTAAAAGTCATAACACGTTCCCAACTCTTTAACTCCTCGAGTTTCCAAATTTCATAAATGCAAAATTTGGAATCCCTCTGGGTCCTAACAATATTAGAGTGACAAGTTTAAGCGAAACTCCAACGATATTAAAGTTCATGAACCGGCAATATAACTGGTGGCTATAGAGGCCACGTATCTCTACACGCATCGTGCACTTTCCCGTGAGCTGAACTTCGGGCACTCGATCTGCCCATCACTATTTTAAAGCGATGTCGCTCTAATGTACCCGCGGGAATCTCACGAGCCATTTTCCCCGTAGATATACAATATTGACACCGTATATCATCCTCTCTGAATGAATATCACAAAACATGGCTACCTATGAGAGATATCGCGACGCGTTCATCCCGCGATGAATACAAAGAAACATTAGTGTCGGTTGAAAAATCGAATGGTCGTATATTATCGGTTTTTTCTCCCGAACAGGACAAGCGTTAACTTTGTTCCTTCTTTTGTTTTAGCTCGGTAGGTTGGAAACGTTAATACCTGAAATTACTCACACGATTCACCTCCGCCGGCGAAACTTGCTCGTGTAAAAAAGAGAACAGACAGAGAGAAGGTACGAAGGAGGCGGCTGATAAACTCGAGTCAAATGGATCTCACTTTATCACGGCTAAGAGGCAGAGGGTCAGGGGGTATTCGGGAGGTTTATCTAGGTAGTACAACGGCTTACGTTGTCGTGCGATCCAATTTGACAGCATAAGTAAGAGGATAGAGCATTTACTCGAGATCAACTAACGTCGTGTAAGTACACGCTACCAGCCGATATTAGCGGCCGATTGACATACTCGCCTTTAGCTAAAACGACGTCGGTAAACAAGTGCTTTGGCCTCGTGCCACGGCCGACATCTTATACCATAATATTGCTGCGTGTCATAATACTCTCGTGAAACGTTCTACAGGGCTACCAAAACATGTACGTGCATCGCATACTCACTTTATATTAGAACTTTTTAAGTGAAAATTAAAGTGTGATAATATTAGAAACTTTCAAGTAAAAATTCATGTATTATAATACTAAAAATATTAAGTAAAAATTGCAGTATTAGATACTGTGGTAACGTTACTGGCAGCCTATTGTTTCAAATCGATCACTCAACAGACATCAATTGAATGCAAATATATTATTTGCAATATTGTGCTTGCATCAAATAACGTATTTCATTCCCGTTCGATTACCCCCGAAAAATGCCGCAAATAAGCACCCGAAGCAATACACCGTGGGGAAATTATAATTGATTGTTCATTAAATTTTCTCGCAATTCATCCACCGGGAGCGAAAAGCTTTCCGTTTCGATAAATTGTTCATTTAACGTTTTCGTTAAAGAATCATTGCTCGTCAGCGAAGTCGTTTTGATTATTATGAAATTGGTCGATATCGACTTCACCTGTTGCACCGTTTCAATTACTGGCGATGTATCGTAGATCGTTCTGTGCACGCATCGCTTATCTCTGTTTATAATAACCCGAGGATTAAGTGACTTCCCTCAGAAGGGAATTCATCCCCTTCCTAGGGTGAGCTAATGAGAAAAGTTTGCTGAAGTTCTTGTTTCCTGTTTGCAGGAAATGTTATCAATAAAAAGTAATTAATGTCCGAGAGTATCGTTGTTGCCGGAATGATTTACGGTTTTTTGATGACCGCGTGAAACGGTACAACTTCTACTTCGATCGAAAAATTCGATAATTAAATTCGTCTTACACATTCGTTTATTTCTAAATATTCATTTATTTCTAAATATGAGAGTTTTGTAAATGTGATTAACCCGTGCACTCGGTATGAAAACAAATTTACCTAAAGCACTGATCGCACGTAACTTCGACGCAAATGAAATTACGTTCCTCGAGTACCGAAAAACGAAAAGTCTAATCCCTCTGATGGAGAACAAACAACCCCGAAATTTCGTGAGTAACCCGCTCTTTCACGGTGAAAAAAGTGCACGGTTCTCGAATTGAACAAGAAGAAAAAGAAGACAAAAGATCCCTTGGCGAATTTCGCAAATGAATGCATCGAGTGCATACGATGCATTAAGTTCCAACCGCAACGAATGCATTGTATAAGGGTGGGGAGTTGAAGGGACGAGAGTGCTCTCGTTTGGAGTTTCCTCCTTTTATCGGAAACGAATGTGGTATCCGAGGGAAATGGGTTTTAGCCGAGTGCTACTATAAATTCCATTTGTCTCGGTGAAAACGATAATATATCGTGGCTTTTGTGCCATCTTATGGCAAACTCGACATCTGGTTAATCATATGCGATTATGCACAAGTTTGAAATCCGAGCGGGAATATGCAATTTCGGGGCTTTTGCTTTTGACAAAATGTTCAGCAATTATTCAGAAACAGAAACTTGCTATTTCTTTGAATTCAAATAGACCTCGCTTGTAACCGATCTCTTTGAAATACAACTTCTGTTTTAGTTGGATAAACGAGTGAGTGGTTAATCCAAAAATATCTCTGAAATACATGTACCGTGTATAATTAAACGAATACGTGTTGACATATGTGCACTTAAATTTATACGTTTTCACATATAACATATGTATAATTATGATTATGCATCCGACATATATATGAAGGAATGATGATTTAATCCAAAAGTACTTTGAAATATCATATGTAGCTCGTATATTTAGTGTACACATATGAACATCTAACATATGTGTAATTAAGTGCATATATTTCTAAATCTAACATATGTGTAAATAAACGACTGGTTAATACAAAAATATCTTTGAAATATCATATGTAGCTGGTACAATTAAATGCATACGTGTATACATCTAACGTATAATTAAATGTTTACCTACATTTAACATATGCATTTGACATGTGCATAATTAAATGCACACGTATATAGACGTAACATATGCATAATTAAATGTATACGTATATAGACATTAGATGTGCATAATTAAACGTATACACATTTAACATATGCGTCATTTAATGTGTACGTAAATGCACTTAGCATACGCATAATTAAATGTGTACGTGTGTGCATTCAACATATGCATAGTTAAACGTATATGTAAATTTAACATACATAATTGAATGCGTACGTAAATGTATATTTAACGTATGTATAATTAAAAAAATTATACTTTGAAAGATTAGTACAGATTCAGTTTTTAAAACCTGTTGCTATGCGCATAGATCATTAAAGTTTTAATAGAATCTCCTATTAGACAGAACTGAGAAATTTTATGGTAATAAAAATGGTTCTGCCGTTGATGTCTCTGATATATGATGCTTAGGGTGGCTAAAAAATTGTTGCCGGGAATATATGAAAAAATGAGAAACGGTGACCGGAAGTAGTTTCCACAGCGACGTAGGCGGGAATTGAAAACAGGACATAAATTGTAGCTACGTGCCTACTCGTATGGTCTCATGCAAGAAGGCAAGGATACGATATTTCACAGATCAGAAAGGCCATTCATGTGATTTACGCTTTCTTAAGTGCACAGCCACGAATTCCCTGGTTTTACTAGAGACGGTGACGGGGAACTTTTGGTCTTATGTTTTCGGCACAATGGAGAGTAAATAATACAGCAGAAAAATATATTGTACAATAATTTATTGGAGGTATAAATTATAAGAAGTTACCTCTTTTTCGAAAATTGTTCCATGAAGTGTAATAAAACGTTCAGTATATATTTTTTCATAAAAATTTGAATTGTACGATAAAATTGTAGAGACTGTGTGTTCTACCTAACCTAAAATCACAACAAAAAGTACATCCCAGTGCACAATACGAAAGAACGAACAATCGAATAATACCAGATGTAACTTTCCATATTACGAACAAACTGAAACAAAGCGCAATCATTTTTCTACCAAAGTTCGCATCGAATCACCGCCACTCGTATTTCAATCGCGCGAAATCCCAATTTGTCCACGATGAAATCGATCAAGCAAATAACGGTTGAACCGTCGAATAAATTCCACTCGTCGCCGGATTGTTTACGAACACTGAAAGCTTCCATCGTCGTGGAAAGAGGTGTAACCAGCCTTAAGGGCTACCGACACTTTAATCTCACCCCGTTCGCCTCTGACCGGTCGACTCTTCCGCTTCGTGGGAATCAAATAAAAAGAAAGAAAATAATGTTCCAATCGATTTCGTGGTCTCACGGGAAATCGGCTAACGTTCGAGTACTGTGAACACCACGCCGCTATCGAGTTTCGTGAAATGTTCTTGTGGCGGTTCAACTAACTTTTGCTACGATTATGTGAAACCCATTGGCGTAACTAGGATTTCTGTTTCCGAGAACTATCATTAGATTGCAATATGAAGTGCAGCTAAACTGCAGTTTAACTACGTGTTATACAAGTACGTAGTATGGCTGCGTGGTACATTTACACGGTCAGTACTTTCATATTTTGTATTTCCACGTTCTGTATTTTTACGCTATGTGTTTCCATGCTTCATATTACTACGCGTTGTATTTATATGTGGCGTAGTTCTGTGCGCAGTAATTGCACACTCCGTAGTTCTATATTCCATAATTCAACGCGCCGTAGTTCGACGCGAAGTAATTCCACGCATCGTAGTTCTACGCGTACTAATTCCACGAGCCGTAGTTCTACGCGCCGTAGTTCCACGCATCGTAATTCCATGCGCCATAGTTCCACGCGCTGTAGTCCCACGCGCCGTAATTCCACGCGTCGTAGTTCCACGCACCGTAATTCCACGTGCCGTAGTTCCACGTGTCGAATTTCCACGCACCGTAATTCTACGCGCCGTAGTTCCACGCGCCGCAATCTCACGCGCCGCTATCCCACGCGCTGTAATTCCACGCGTCGTAATCCTACGCGATGCAATTCCACGCATCGTAGTTCTACTCACCGTAATTCCACATATTACAGTCGAACACGCCATGGTCCAATGCGTTGTAGTTTCACGCGTCGAATTTCCTCGCATCGAATTTCTACGTACCGTACTACCACGAGTCGTATTCCCTCGCGTCGTACGTTCACGCGCCGTATTTCCATGCATTCGCACTTCCACGCGCCGTAATTCCATAAGCTACATTTCCACGCCCCGCACTTCCACACATTTTCTTGCGATCTACTTTCTATTCTTTATACGTCCACATACTATATTCCCACGCATCTACACATTGTCCACGTTCCATATTTCTGCGTGTTCTAACTTGTTTCTATTTCCACGCGCGATATTTTCCTATCCCATAACGCGTCACATCTCTACAGTCAGATGTGCCCAGCATTTTAAGAAGACCAAGATTGCCTCAATTTCCGCAGCTAGTTATGTCAACGATGAAAAGTTAGTTGGATTCGATTTGATTTGATTCGATTGAGAGGTACGAATTTCCCATTACAGCCTTATCGTTGCAGCGCGAACCCAATATTCCACGATCTAGCTAACAGTTGCCTTCCACGGCGTAATGGAAAACAAACAAGGGAAATATTCCACGTATACCGTTCGACCATTACTCGTCCACGTTATTTTATCCACCTTCTATCCCATGTTTCTGCGATCGAACGGTTTAAACGTGGTTTTATATGCGCGATGCCACGATCGTGTCGTAAATTTTGGCAAACGGACGCTCGGGGACGAGCAACACTCGCTCGCACTCGAGTGCATCGTTCTTTTTAGATACCAGGATTTTTATTATCCATCTACCATCCTCCATCTGCGTACATCTTCTCTTTTTGACGTATCGCGACGCGGTTAACGGGTTAGGTATTATTGCTAGTGGCTGGTATTATTTAATGGAGTTTATCTGTATGGCGTAAATGAGGTTGTAGGAAAGGAGAAATTGTGGACTAGACATATGTGGAACTCTTTTCGTGCAATGGTGAATTTTTTAAAACCTTGACATTAATGGTTAGTTTATCAACTCCAAATCTGTATTTTTTTTATTTGAAAATTTGTGTTATATATTTGTTCATTTGTTCATCTGAGAAATTGTAAATTTTGGTATATAAAAAAATTGATAAAGTTTTAAAACTTAAAAACTTCAAGGCCTCTATTCTACATTTCAGTCTCTAAAATTTTTACATTTCTAAATTTCTGAATTCCAAAAATTCTCTGAGCAGTCCTTAAATTCACATTCCAAAAATAAAAATAAATGCATACAATAGTAAATATGAAAACTTGAATATTCAAGTGACCATTAAAGCTCGTCAAATTGTAATTGCACGAACAACTGCCTAATGATGAATAAGTGGGCAATTTCGGAAAATTATTTAGGCAGAAAGAAAAGAGTAGACTGTATCCAATTACTGGTAGCTCGTTCGGTCAATCATGTTATTTATCAATTATGAAAATGCAGAGGAAGCCGTAATTAGCTGATTAATTGAAATGCCGTTAAATAGATACGTTCGGAGCGCGTTGAAGCTACCGTGTTAATTACAGTGATAAAATATATGGACTGTATTAAATAAACGGGCCAGATGTAAAGAACAAATGAATTTCAAATAATGTAGAGGGATAGTGATGTCAGGCTTTGAAATAAACGAGCCATGTAAGTGGCCTTCTAGTAATATTCGTGTTCTACTTTTTAACCACCTGATTAAAGAGCAAACGCGGGCAAAAGAGGTAACCAGGCGGAAAATAACTATGCATAACGTTTAAAATACTTTGATAGAAATTATTTCTCGAGTTATTAATTTTTATACATGATTAATAATTTCTATTGGTGTGGACACTGATGTAAATTTTCAAAGAGTTACATTGTTCTACATTTTTTAAAATTTGGGAGAATTAGTATGTCTAGAAAGAGAGACGTCGTTCATTATCAATGGCACGCATGAAGTACATTTACATTCGATAATCACTTATTTGACGCTAATTGTGGGAGAGGTCATTTGGACGTTGCGGAAATCAAACTATGCGAACCTAATTTCTAGTTTAATTCGAATTCGATCGTGCCAGCTGACAATTATGGGGTGACATTATAAAGCACGAATCACGAGTGGCTTTCTGACGGTATGTGAAGTTTATAGCAGTCGCTATTGTTCTTGATATTATACTACGTGTTGAATTCTTGCAAAAGTTCAATTCTTGAACATACTAAGATTCAACATGCATTACAAAATTATTAGATTTCAAGTTATAATTAATATCTGACAAAGTACATGAAAGAAATATATCTCGGTGCGTTAAATATGAAAATTGTAAAAGAGTGAATGATACCAGAAACGCAAAAGAAAAGAAGTGGCAAATTGTAACCATGCTTGCAACATGTTTGAATAAGTTTAATTTTGTAAATTGTTGGGATAAACATTAATCGTACGCGAGCCCTAAATGGAAAGTTCAACAATGTGGAAGCACTTTATGGCAAATCGCTTATGGATCGCGAGTACTCTCGTGGCTTCAAATAGGATGTCAAAGAGACCGATGTCTGGTCGAAACCCTCTTGAAGCTGGAGCACGTAGAATGCGCTGGAACCACGACCAATTCAATCAAACCTTGTATGACACGGCAATATCTACTGAACCATATTGTGCTACATTACTGTTTCTGCTGTTCAACCACGTATAATGAATATTTCGATATTCACGATTCCATAACTGTATCGCTGAATGCAAGAATGCACTCCGACCGTTTTTGCATAAAATGTGCAATTTCGTTATTCATTCTGTTATATACGTGACTTACATATTTAATCACCATGTTTGACCATCTGAATGAATTTTAAATCAATTTTATCTACGTGAATTTTTAATTCTGACCACTTTTTTAACCTTGGCTAACTTAGGTGTTATGAGTCAAATATAAATTAACAAGAATGTAATTTCAATTATTAATGACATTGTTAATGTTGAAAATGACAAAGGAGAAGGACTATGTTATTTTAAATACTGTGTTATAATATACACTACAGATTTATTACAGGTTTAGATTAACATCGACATGAATAAAGAAATATCAAACTTGATAACATTACGAATGCAATAACGTAATTATCGAGGTAACAATACTCTTCACAGCAGAGTCCATAACTGTAAATAACTATGTACAACTATGTAAGTCTCTATTTACCGTAGACGTCTGTATCTGCAATTCTACCGACTATATCTATAATTTTAATCCACGGTAAAAACAGTCGTTGAACGATAAAAAGAATCAATAGATGAAATGACGCTGCTGAATTATGTATGCGCCAGGGAGATATTCAGCAACGAGCAATTATTCATAGTGGAACAGGGATTCGGGATAACGTTTCGCCGTCGCGAAATGATAAATATTTCGCTGAATATACAAACGTTTCCAAATATTCATATTTCAAACATTCCTTATATACGAATAAAATTTCATTACAATCGGGCCGGATTAAATTTTAATTACAAACAGCGAAACATTTTGTTTCAATGTACAACGCTAGTATCAGCGTCGTTCACTCCAAAAATATGCAAAATTACTATGCACTTTTGTTATGAAGCAATTCAGAGATTGATATGTCGTACTTCATATATCATTGGGGGAAGAACAATTTTATTTCGGCGGGAACGGAATTCTACAATTTTTGGATTATTATTGGGATACTCGAGATGTGGGATATAGGGGTCTGACGTTGGGTTTCTAGAGATATTGGGATCTAGTTGTAATTCCATGCGCCGTAGTTCTACGCACAGTAATTCCACGCATCATATTTCTACGCATAGTAATTCCACGGGCCGTAGTTCCACGCGCCGTAATTCTACGCCTAGTAATTCCACGCGTAGTAATTCCACGCGCCGTAATTCCACGCGCCGTAATTCCACGCGCCGTAGTTCCACGCGCCATAGTTCTACGCACAGTAATTCCACGCATCGTATTTCTACGTGTAGTAATTCCACGCGCTATAGTTCCACGCATCGTAATTCCACGCGTCGAATTCCCACGCACCGTAATTCCACGTGTCGTAGTTCCACTCGCCGTAATTCTACGCACAGTAATTCCACGCATCGTATTTCTACTTGTAGTAATTCCACGCGCAGTAATTCCACGCGCGTTGGAATTTCAGCTAAATAGAAAATTAGAAACAGTTTTCCCTGACAAATGTCCCAAAAATTGGCCCACTCCGAGCCTTTGTAAAACATCTTCGAAGAGACACTCTGGAAGTACATGTATTCACTTGTTGGTACTGATTGCACGCGTGGTTTAATCGTCACCATTGCTGACGTATGGAGAAAGAAATTCAGGGAACGCATCCACCTGCTCTTTTCTCGATCGTATTCTGCAGTATTAATATTTACCCAGCAGCGTTTACGCTTAGTCATCCGTCTAATCTGGCTGGGTGCATGCAACATGATCAAACACAAACGCGGAACAATCGCAACCCCGTCGATGCGGATCGCGCGCGTGCACGAGCGGAACAGTCGGGTAGAGTAATTCTTCATAATGGATGGTTATGTGCCATCTGCCTGTGTAAGCAGGGAAAATGATTCCGTTCTCCGGAGAACGCTTAACGTCCGTTGTACGCGCAGGTGAGAACCATCAAAGCTCGTTCGCTCGTTTATTCGTCGCTTGTGCACAAACCATGGCGTCTCCTCGGGCCAAGAATTTCGCCAACGACGCTTTTCGTATTCATGCAACGGGATCTCTGTGCCGTGAAATAAGCGCAGAGAATGCAGCCGAATAAATTTTTCATGGCTTTTTGCGACAACCTCCTTTCGTACTCGCCGTTGCTCGAAATCAAATTAACACCGGGGTCGAAGGAAAAGCTCCCTCGGAAAATAGATCCGCGCGATAAGCTATGAAAACACATCGTTGCCAGCCTTCATTTGCATGATCGCGTTTAATGGCCATTTCAATCCGTCTTTTTTACGAGACTTAACAAGAACATAGCGTTTTCTGCGACAATCTTTCGATAACGTTTTAAAGGTATAATAAAGCTCGTTAACGGGATGGTGGCTTTTGTCTTGTTGGACATGATTTACAAGCCTTCTTTTATACTACGCTGGATGGAGTTTAAATTCTTTCTTTACGAATCTCTAGGCTTAACGGTTGAACCATTAATTAGTGTAGTTAGGTTTTTTTGTGGGGAATTGATTTTGGGTTCGGCGGTGGGATTTGGACTTCGTCGATATTGATATCGGAATACAAATTTCAGAATGTGAAATCAGATATTGGTTTGGCGAGTTTGGGAATTTGAGGATTTGCTCATTTGGAGATATGGAAATTCGAGACTTGGAAATAGGGTAATTTAAAACTTTGGAAATCGGGAAAGCTGGAGGGTTAGAAATTAAAGAATTTAGAAATGTGTCTAAAAAGTCCGAAGTTCAGAAATTTATAAATACAAAGCTGTAGAAGTTCAAAAACCTCGAAATTTGAAATGCATAACTCAGCGATCCAATAACCAGTGATGGTTCGATTCGAACCCATCGCTGTCGATCAGTAGTTGACTTTCCAGGATGAGTATCTATCAACGAAATGAAAAGAAAACGTTACGCTTCTCGAGCGAAGCATATATGCATACTTAAAAATTTCAAAATTTTCAATTTCGGAACTTTTACATATTCCTGTAATAACAAGGTTTCGAGCAGAAGTACTTTGACCAAAACTGTATTTTTAAAAATTATGCGAAACGTATCTCGGTCACAGCCAAATTGACTCTTCAAAAATTTGCATACATATTTTATACACAAAGAGCCTTGAACGTAAGATCTTTTACTCGATAAAATCGAACAAAAGCGACTTTGTTACAAATTTATTAAGATTATATTACAAACTTGTTATATTACAATCTTATGAATAATTTCTTCAAAAAATGGCCACGATGAAAAGCTGCATCCTCCCGTATATTTTAAACAGATCGTCGTTTTTCTTGTTGAAGATTAATCTACTAAAAGTGGCGTTTAAAACTGCAGAACGTGTCAAAGAAAAAATGAGTCTCATAAAGCTTGCTAATAGTCTGTACACTTTGTGTTACTTTTCTATGTAAATTCTTTTAAAACCCGTATAATGCATCTACTTCTCATGCAAGAAATATTTTTACGTCTGTCTTGAGAACGTCGCAAAAATTGACCTCTTTTTATCCTTCCTAGATTACGTTACTCTAAAATGAGGAACTTTCATCGTCATAATATTCGTGTGACATTACTCGAATAATGTTGAAAAGTAATACATAAATTTGGAAGGTAAATGACTTCAACGAAATGATTACACTGTACCTTTTTATATTAACAAATTTTTGAAAAGCCATATGTACAAATCTATTTTTAGTCTGAATTATCTAGTATTACATCTTTCGTGTTTCTTCAATTTTGTTTCAAGAAATTTTAACTGTTAGTGAAAAATATGTGAAATTTTTACAGTAGGGTGGTAAGAGTTGGTGTGGAAAACCGTCTTTTACACATGATATTGTATATAATAATGTTTAGTTATATATTATTAAATGTGTTAAAATAATAAGACAAGTGAGTAAGTATTTTATCCGCACAAAATAGTAATCCGAATGTAGGTCATTCTGGAATATGGAGGTTAGGAGAGTTTTGAAGAGTATTTCGTTAGAACGAACGAAATAATGAATTCGCGGTAATTGAACGTTGACGATCCATAAATTTTGTAGGAATTCTCAATAGGACGTCGGAAACCGAGTGGATCCTGACAACGCAGGGTCGGAGACGTGCCGTGCATCGCGAGTGCATGGCGATTTGCAATCGTTGCACGGTGCATCGTTGCAACCAGCCGCATCACGTCGTCGATCGGCCACGACGACACGCCGCACGACGGGAACGATGGGGAACCATGGGACGGGAGCAATTAGCAATTAAAATCGGGAGCCCGGCGATTGATCGGTCTAGCATGATACCAGCCTGTCCCACGGGCCAATCGACTCTTGGATTATAATTACGGGCGCTAATTGCGCGGCACCTGCCCACCGTCCCTTCCTTCCTTCCTATCCTCTCTTCTCTTCCATCAGAGAGCAGCCCCGTGATTAGTACTCGACAGGTCGGGTTAAAATGTCCCGAGAATTTCATTTCCGGGACGGCCATTTTCATATCTCTATTCCTCGATTAATTGACCGAAACGACTTCAACGATACTCGAACCTAAAGTGCCCAGGGAAACAGACGGGGAAAGTTTCAACCCTTAATTGCGATGGTGAAATGCAAACGATTCGTTTAACGATTCACGGATAGCTTCAGACGTGCTTCAAAATATTAGTGTTCTTTCGTTTGAAAAGAAGGGAAAAATTCAGATTTCAAATTTTTAACTTTTATCTTAAATACTAGTTTACTCTTGTATCTATCTTTTCTATTTCTGCACTGATCTTCTAATTTCAAGTACTTTTATTTTTGAGAAGTCTCATCGATTATGTACGCATTTATTCTAGCTGTCTATAATTTTTATGACTATGATCTTTAGCTATTCGATACAAATACTTTTAATTAGATACGAAACAGAATTCCCTGTGATATAGGTCATCATATTCGTGGAAGTCTAAGCACGTTCATGGAAATTTCTGCGCCATACAGGGTGTCTTAATAGGAGGTCACACAAATATTTCCATTGTTCGTAATGACACAAAGAATGTTCTTGGAAAAACTAAAGTCCTTCTGAGGAAATAATACCATCAAAGAGAAATTTTTATTCTAACAGATAGAAATATTTCCATTGGTCGTAATGACATATAGAAAGTTCTCGGAACAACTAAAGTGATTCTGGGAAAATAATACCGTCAAAGAGAAATTTTGTTCTGACAGATACATTTAAAAATTGCACGAGTTATGTTCATATAACCGTGAACAGCAAAAATCTCTCCTCAAACCACGTTGAAAAATTGAAATAAAATGCGAACGTAAAAATTTGGAAAAATGAAAGAAAATTAAGTTCACAGCATGATTACTTAGCGTACCATTAACCCTTTAACTTTGTTAATAACAAATAGCAACTGTGGTTTACACACCACTAAAAATAAAATAAGTACAAAAAATCTTTTAAACTAGAATATCAATTTAGTAACAAGAGTACATTAAAATTAGTTAAGATTGAAAACTGATTAAAGAAGTACAAAAAGTCCCCGCAGTGAAAAGGTTAAAAAGATGATTTGACCTCCCTGAACACCCTGTAGACTGACGTAATCGATAGCTTGGGACTGCAGGAATTTTTTGCAGCAAAAGAGTTAATTAATCGATTCGATCAGTTTCTTTAATCCGTCATAGAAGGACGTTTCCGGTGTAGAAAGTGGAGCGGCGTTGAACGAAAACGAGTTCGATTTCGATGCGTCGCGTTTCGACGTTCGAGTGCGATGGTCACGTGGCAAATGAAAAGAGCCCGGGCTTCATGGAATTCTAATAAACGTTCGACCACGATGGTCAGCTCGGAAACGAGATTCCGAGAAACGGTCGAATTCGTGACGCGATCACGAACGCGTAACGAACACGGTCGCGTTGAAAATATCGGAAACGATATTCGGCTGCGACCGAGCCCGCGATGCCGTGAAATATCGGGACACGAAATATATATTTTTGCAACTGAACTCACGTCGTTTTGAGCGAAGGTCGGCGTAATTGGCCCGTCGCTGGCTTCCCATTTGTCGGCGATGCGGATCGTCTCCGCCGTTTTCTGCTGCACCGATTTCGACTCGTCGAGCAACGTCAGCTCGTAAAATTCCTGGATATCTGCAACAGTCCGGAAAACGTCCAATCAAATTAATACGCCTCGAACGACTCCTCTATCGACTATTATCCGCTCGAACATCCTCGTATTTAAACTGCTGAGACACACGTTCATTTCGGTGGTCGAACCTTCATTGTTGCGTTTCCGACAAAAGTACAGAACATGTCGATATTTCTGATCAGTCGAGTAACTGCTTGGACATTCATGGGGCACATTTGTGGAAACAATATGGAGACCGGCAGACATTTTGATGAATGCTTATTTATTCTCCACTTCGATATGTGGACATGTTTTCAAATGCTACTCAAGATTTATGACTCTTTGAATTAATCTCAGATTACAATTTAATTGAAAAGCTAAATATGTAGAAGATGTACACTCAGGGACAATACGTCGTTTGTTGTTTCAATTGGAAGTGAAAATTGAACGCGCTTCAAAGATCTAGTGGTCACATAATTTTCAATATGGCAACGAGGAATTTACTTAATGGGTCAAAGGATACAGGGGGTTCGAGGACGCTTAGAACATAATACCGACGTCAACGAGTCTAACGCGGGTCCTTTGCGGTTAGAATGTGATCATATTTCCACGGTATAACGTTAAGCTACTATACTCCGTTAGATGAAACATCGATAGATGAGACACGTATCAAATAGCGATAGTTAAATTATAATCTCGTTCGTTAATTTATCAAACAGAATGTGTTACAAGTCTAAACGCAAAGGAAATTAATCGGTTATTCTGTTCGAGGAGGCTGCGATGAATAACTGAACCGATATACTCTGCAACAAACGAGAGAATAACTTTTCATTATCCGTTTTAATTAATCGTTTATAAAAAAGACGTTGTTATTCCGAGTATTTCTTTAGACTACCAGGTAAATTACTCCGTCGGAGTTTGCTGAAAACGCAATTTAACTTTATCGATATTTTAAATTGCGAACTATGACGAACTTCCGTAAAGATCGTTAATCAAGGCAGTTGCATTCCGATGGCGATAAGGAACTACAATTTAGTTTCATTAACGCACGTACTGTGTATTTATTTGGAGGATAGTAGCCGATGGTTAAAGTCAATTAACTAGTTCTGTATTAGTAATATTAGCGCACAACGTAATGACATAACTCTGGAAATTACTCGCGAGAGGCCAACTAACAAGTGACACTCCAGAGGCCGATGCTTCAAAGTATTCGCAGAGTGCCGATTTATTAATCCTTTGAGCTCGCTTCGAAACTATTCGCCGGATCCCGAATAACGTTTTATCTTATTTAGTGGCTGGGTAAAAACAGCGATCTCTCGTTACATCGCGAGAGTTGAAATTGAACGTAGTCGAGTTTAGCTGCGCGAATAAATTGAGTAAAACGAAGGGAAATTTATGAGAAGAAAAAATAAAGGGAAACCGGTTCCCAAGATTGCTATAACGAGGGAAAAATCCGAACAAAATTTACGAGCGCGTATAGCAGTGCGTTAAACGTCAAAGAGACCGCTGGTTATGCGTCGCGAAAATTTCTACGACTTTAATTAACGTCCGTACTTTTTGTCGTCGCGAACAGCAGGCAGCGGCGAAACACCGGTGATGGCCCTCGAATTTTTCGTTTTAATTCACGTTTAATGACAACTTCACCACCATCTCGTGCAAAGTACGTCGTTGGTGCATACTATTTATATCAGCTGCGGAAATCTTTTCCTTCGAACTTTAACTGGAGTATCCACAGACGACTATAATACTAAGTACACCACTCGAAAATTCAACGAACGCATTTTCGGATGTTTATCTTGGTTACTTAGGTTTCATCATGAAGACATTACTACACAAACGAATCAATAGTATTCGTAAATGATTAAATATTTCTTGAAACGTATAATGAAATAAGTGGTTCTTTTTGGAAAAAAATTTCTTTGTGTGATTTTCTTTTGAAACAATCTGTATACATATAATACAATAGAAAGACCAGCCATTTTGCATCGAGAATAATAATGAAATTAATTTGGCTATTCAGTCTTACTCTTTAAATTAACGAGTCATAAGCGCCATTTTGAAATACATGTCACAAAATTGTGTTAGACTTTGTATGCTTTGTCCGTCAGCCATTTTGTATGAAGAGCATTTACAAACCATCTCCATAGAACATTAAACTTCAAATTGACACACGATAAATAAAGCTTTGAGATATTTCCATCAAAACATCTTTCTACATTCTGAAACAATGCACTCCACAGATAACAACATAAAAAGAAACAGAAGTGACATTCGCAGGTTTTAATCGGGTTTCAATTGAACTACACAGAACAGAATACAGAACGAGCTACACGGTAAATTATTCAGCTGATGTATAATTCACCTTCATTGACTAACAAAAAACAAAATTGTTTATCGGATCCATTCATTCGATTTCAAAGGGAATACACGCGTGTGTATTATATTTTTCGTTACAGGCTGTCTGTCATTCGATTTCTCAAAGGGCGACGTAAACTGCAATTTCGTTTCACGTCAACTGCGTTAGCGATATTGCGTTATACATTTTCAAATAGCTTCCTGATTCCATCAGCATACAAACATGCATCAATCCGATCTGCCCCGGTCGCTTTTTTCCATTCAAGGCATGGCCTCGGATACCGGTCCTGGATCGTCTAAGTATTACCGGGACATTTTTCACAGGGAATGCAAGAAATATCGAAAAACTTATTTCAATTCCTTCTTCCTTGCTTTCCCTTTCAAACGATTCCCTTACCCTTATTTGCACGTATTTGGGGCGGTATGAAAAACGCGTCTTGAATTCTTATGCATGCTATCGCGACGTTAGAAATTCGCTTCTGACGCGATTTTATGTCACGTTACGGAATTTTGCAATTTTGGGATTTGGGGATTTAGGAATTTAGGACTTGGGATTTGGGAATTAAGGATTTAGGGATTTGGGGATTTAGGGATTTAGGGGTTTAGGGATATAGGACTTGGGAATTGGGATTTGGGAATTAGGGATTTAGAAATTTAGCGATTTGCAAATCGAGTAATTTAAGGATTGAGAAATTCCGGAACTTAGGTTTGTGGGAAATTAGAGATTATCGGTATTTGAGAACTTGGAAATTTAGGAGTTTGGGAAGTTAGTAATTCGAGAATTTGGAGGAGTTGAGAAACTGAGAAGTTGCGAAGTTGAGAATTTAAGGATTCAGAAATTTGCGAATTTTAAAATTAACAAACTTTAATTTGAAATTTATTCATTAGACAAACTAAAACTTGTTCATTCCTCATTTCGTGACCAACTGAATGTAAGACTATCGAATGTTCGTGATTTAAATCGTTCGAATATCCACGAGCAATGAAAGCATACAGGCTCGATGTACGAGCGAATATTCGGCGTGTCGAATATTTAAATATTTACATCGACATAATTATGAATTTCGGCGACACGCTACATAATTGCACCGAGTACAGCCAATATTAATATTGAATATTCATTGGTCAGTCGATGGAAACGTATTCAACACGCGAATGTGTACGCACTCTCGCCTGCAAATGATATTTTCTTTTCAACGAGTGTCGACACAAATCCACGTGCAATTCAATTACAAAATCGACCGGTTGAAAAACATTAAATTTCTGTGTACGGTTAAAACAGCTATTTAAACGACCCCGGTAAAGCGTACGGGTATCGCGTTCCCGTAAACGAACAATTGCAGCCACTTTTTCCTTTTTTCGTCGATGTTCTCTCGCCGATGAAATCGACCGGATCAAAACGTGTAGCATAAACGCACGACGCGAAAAAGAACTAAAAATGCCGGACGAAAATGTGGTAGATTTCGAATGTTCTCTGAAATTTTCTCGATACCAGCAGCCTTTTTCCGGACGAATTTTTTCCCGACAATTTATTCAACTCGCATCCCCTTTTCTCTACGATCGCAGTTGCTAACCGCAAAGTACACGCGATGAAAAAAGTTGCAGTAACAGTTGCACGCTTACACGCGCCAGCGAGAATACCGTTATTCGAGGGTTTCCGCTAATTTCCCACCATTTCTCTGCCCGGCGGCCATTTCTTTCACCGTATCGTACACTGGTTTCCGGCGTGAGTATGTGGCCGGCTGAAACGGATTCACTCCCGAGAATGACCGGTTTGTCACTGCAACCAATTGCTGGCAATTCAACTGCCATGCACTCCGACACTGATGGCTACCTCATTTTTCTGGGTCGTCACCTCGCCGGGTTTCGATTTTTATGTTTATGAATTTGCAAGATTCAGGGTATCGGTTTTCTATTTTCTAGTTCTCAATTTTTTGTCTATTTTTGAAGGGGGTAATTTTTTAGGTACAAATTTGGGAAATTAGGAAGTTGGGTATTCGGGGATTTGGAGATTTGGATATTTTTTAGTTTCCTCGGTTGGAAATTTAGAGAGTGGGCATATGGGAGTTTCCAAAGTTGGAAATTATGATACTACTAAACTTCCGAACTTGTAAATTTGCAAATCTGAAAACTACAAACTTTATCCCCTTTCTAAATTTAAAAATGACAATCCTTGACATATCTCAAACTTCCTCCTCCACATTCCCAAATCTTTAAATTTTTAAATTTCTAACCTACAAAAATTTCACCATGTAACCTGCAATTTATCAAAGAATATACATTGTAATAACCCCATTAAAAATTAAAATAAACTCTAAAACTCCATCTCTACCAAGGACTTGCAACCGTATTTGCATAAAGAGTATATAATTTTGCAACGTTCCTGGTCCACTTTGCAAAGTGTTTTCACGCTGGCGAACGCGTTATACCTCGTATCTTAAGACCTCCGTGTAACGCTCTCGTCCTGTTTCAGAGAAACTTTCATACTGGCTCGAATTTTCGACGATATCCGTGTTACAATTATACACGACAAACAATTACACGCATTCGGCCGTTTCAAGTGTTCCTACGTCGCTATGAAACGGGAATTCCATTCGCGTTTCTAGCAGGCCAACCACTCTCTGCCCTCTACTTCTCCACGACCCCTCTCGACCGGTGGAAAGAAAAATAGAATGCCATTGTAAGCTCGTTCCGTGCTCGCTGAACCCTTTTGTCCATTGTTTTCCCTTCCACGATTCTACTTTTCCAAACAGAGAAAAAGCAGGACGGAGAAAGAGATTGCGACGGAAGCGGAAAAAAAAAGAGGAAGAAGAAAGACCACGATAAATAGAAAGTTGGTAGTAGCGATGGGCTATGAAGCGTTTCGAATATAAATATATGGAGAAAGTTTCGATTCGCTTTGAAGTTTATTCGAGCCCTAAAAGTTTCGATAGTCTCGAGATTCTTGAAACTCTTGAAATATTAGTGATTCTTGGAAATGAAGTGCACGCGACGGCACGGTAACTTTCGTGGCTGAACTAAAATTAACCTGCGGGTAATTACCGGTTGGGGATATAGGGAACCAAGGGTAGAGGGATTTGAAGGTACAACGATGTAGAAATATAGGGATATGGCAATCTACGATTACAAGGATGTAAGTATCACAGGATACACAGGTCTAGGCTCAAAGACTTGGAAATATTTAGGGATCTGGGGATATTTGAACGTTCAAAGATATTAGTTTGTAGGTACATAGATTTTACGAGTGTGAGGATATTTATAGCAAAGTATCTAAGCATACCGGAATCTGGGACTATCACATCTAGGAGTATTCAACGATCTGGGAATATTTAGGGATCTAGTAAATCTTTATTCTGAATGATATATCCCTATAACTGAACCCCTAAATTCGTATACCTATCATAAAATTTGAAATTGAACATTTGAAAGTACGATCAGAAACGCGTTTCGAAATTCAAATGCGGTAGACCCACTCGAAGTCTTCTAAGCAGCTTCTAACTGCTCTTGCCATCTACTCAGTAGGTGGTTTCACTTGGAAAGCCGAATCCATAGAGAAGCGTTTGCGGAGAAAATGATTTTTGATTTCCATCGCGCCCGAGGCGATGAGGCATGAAAAGGTCGTAAGTAGCTGGCCTTATCTCGATTTCCTTCGTTCCGCTTTTCTTAACCCCAGTTTTACGCGCATCCAGCATCGTGGACAAAGGGGCGATGGTCGAGGATGGGCGTTGAACTTATACACAGAAAATGGCGTATCTACCGTGAACAGCCCTACGGCTGCCGTTAACGAGTTCCAGTTTATCGTCGTCCACGTAGCCGGCCATCTTCGCGATGCGCACACACCTCGCAAACTAAGGACTCGAACCCGGTGAAAATTATGTGTCGTCGTTTAAACTTAACCTCCGTCTTGCCGGGCTATCTGAAAGCGACTAACGTGTCGATTACCGACTGCAACACGGTGCCACCGTCATGAATTCAGCAATAAACGTAAACTGTACATCGTTGCCCGCGGAGCGCGAACAGTGCACGATATCGAACACAAGTTTCGGGCTGCTGCTAGTAACTGCTGCGCGTTTAGTAATTGGTTTGGTAGTTTGCGTGTTGGCCGATGTGGATGTTTCATGGTCTCAAAGGTTCGACAGATAGGGTACATTTCTTATTACTTTTGGTAGCAACACGATTTTGGTACATGTCATATAATACAGCACGATAAAGTAATAAAGTATCACATTCTAAGTAGATCACAATTTTGTATCGTGCTTTTGTCGAAATTTCTATTATGCTGAGGCAAAGATTTGTTGGTCGATGTTTCCGTATTTATTTATCCGTATTTGTGTACTTAAAGAAAGTTAAATAAAAGTTTACCATGGGTATTTTAATATTTATACAAGTAAAGAAAGAGTAACGAACAGTGCAGTATTATAAAATTCTCTGAATTTCGATATTATTTGTCCAGCTATCGTTTTATAATAACGAACGAAAGCTGAAGCTTAAAATAATCCATTGAATGCATCAGATATATCAGGAATACATAAATAAATACGAGCAGTATCCGCTTCTTGAATAGGGAACATAGACACGAATTTTATAGCGCGGATCATAAAGAACGGATGCACTTCCAGAAGTGAATTCAGTGGATAACAGAAATAAAAATATTCTATTTTTCTCGTTGTTCTTAGACGATATTAGTTGATTGCTGTTCCCGGATAAAAAAGATCAAACATTTTCGACACATGCTATTTTTACGACCGGTATATTATGAAAGCGTAGACAAGCAAGATGGCGTGCATAAAAGGAAGTTCGTCGTTAACTTTTCTTCTCGATTTTTCTGTCTTTCGATCGTTCTCGAATTTATGTCAGTATTTTATGGCGCCATCTCGTAGTTATCGAATTTCCATAAAATAATCCGCTGTCGTTTTTCTGATACACGAAATCGAGCCCTCTTTTGTGAGCTCTCTTCTTTCTGTTTGTGCGCGGAGTATCAAAAGTTTTGTAATGTGTGTTCAAGAATATTTGACTACTATAATACAATTGTTATTGTTGCAATAGAAAAATATTTGGCTTTTGTTTGTACGAACCACTCACATTAGTTTCCATAGACTCACGAAAGTTTCCATTCCTTTGATCGCTACTTTCTCCAAATATTATTCATACATTCATCCATTACCGAAAGCTGTAGAACGAAATCCAGTTTTCATTTCCTTTGGCGAAGTCGCCTGTTTACCGTGCATTATAATAAGAGGGAAACAAAGTCGTCGAATTAAACGCAAGCAATTCGTCGTCGAGTGTTTCCCATCGGCGACGAAGAAACTTATTAATCCCCGCAAACGAGAAAACTTGAAGGCATGTTTCAGAACGATTCTTAAACTCAATTTGGTCAATCGAAGCTTCGAACTTCGAACGTCGCTGAATCGTTCGAGAATTACGCGTCGATCGTATATTATTCGCTTTTTGCAACGATTCGATCAACAATCGTTTTGATATTTTTAGGACTTGTCAAATATATTTATATGAATAAGTATTAGGTGTTATTTCATTATAGAGTGTATCCATTATGTACTTATATGTTTAGTAGAAGTCCAACGACTATATACAATGGCTTCTATACAAAATGGCCGCGTGAGACATCGATGACTACGTTACATATAACACAAATTTTAAACTGAAATTATAAAAATGAAAGTCATATCAATTGATGTGGTAGTTCTAGTGTTAACTTATTGAACAAAGCCCAGAAATAGCAGTTTGTAAAATAATACAAAGTGCATGTTGTAGAGAGTGGATTATCTTAGAATTAGAGGCCTGAGGAATATCAGGTTCATCGGTGCAATTAAATAATTATCGTTTAGCCGGCAGGGATGATTTTGGTTCACGAGTCGTGCCTCGAATTCTTGGCATCGAACTACGCCGTAAGTTTCGCGAGTTGCCAACTCTATCGCGTGAAAATTACACGTCGCACTGCAAACTTCGGTCTTTCGGGAAAATACGAGAAAGCCGACACCGTACACGTAACCGGCAGATGACGTCCGAAAGGAGAAGCTACGAAATTCTTGATTATAATAAGGCGAACTTTAATTGGAAGCTACGGGTATGCGGTGGATACAGATTCTTAATTAAATTCGTGCCGCTTCAATCCCGAACGGGCTTTCATTATCATCGAGACTCCCCTGTACTCGACTGCGTTTAGTACTTTTTGATTCGAAGAAATACGATTCATTCAATTTTCGTTATCTGATAAGATTTATCGTTCCGCGTGATTTCTACGTGTTCCTGGATACTTTAATCACTCTGTAGTCTAATTCTAGGGTGGGAAATTTGAGAAATTGAAGAATTGGAGAATTGAAAAACTGTGAAATTAAATTCAGAAACTGAAATGTAGAATCTGAAAAATTCAGAAATCAAGAAAATGAACAATTGAAAAATATGAAAGTCTACTATTTCAACACTCAAAATACAAATTACCAAGTAATAAATTTTGTAATATAGAAACTGAGAAACATGGAAACCTTGAAACCAGTAATTTAGAAACATCAGAAGCTTGAAGACCTACAAATTGGAAATTGCATCTACCGTTCTATAAGATTCCGTTGCAGCACCGCAGCGAAGTCATACAAGCCCACACCCCGTAACGGCAGATCCGTTCTACAATTTCTCGAGAAACAACTTGTTTCTCAACCAAGCGTGAACCTAACACTGCTAACGTCACCTTGCTATGCATCCACGAGCAACCTATACACGTTGGTTCAATCATCTAGGATATTATACACAATGATCTCGTAGGAGGTGTCGTGCACAGGGATCTGTAACGAGCTAGTTCGCTGATTAGATTCGCAATCAGTTACAAGGTTCCAGTAGACGACGCGAAACAGAAGAACTAGGATACGTGCAAGCATTCGGGAAACGGAAGGCGGATAGCAATGGTAGGTAGGAATTGGAAACAGCAGTTTGCCGGAGACACCGGGACCAAAGAGTCGAAGATAATACGTCGAATCGAGACGAGATAAGCTCAGTGAGCAAAGCACAAAGCTCGAAGATGAGTCTTGCGCGTGTACGCTAAACCAACCTTGAATCGTTCTAATCCGCTCAATAGTACTAGGGTAATAGGCGGGGAACTAAACCGTTTACAGACAAGCTGACACACTTGTTCGTTCGCAAAGATTTGCAACTTGACGTTGGAATCAAGAGCTTTCAGGGAACTTGGGAATTTTGCAAATTATGAGGTTGGTAAGGTGGATGTTTGGATGGGTGGAAATGTGGAGATCTGAACATTTGAAAGATTTTGGGGAGTTTGGGAATTTGGGGATTTCGGGATTTACAAATTTGGGAATTTTGGAAATTAGGAATTGGGGAATTAGGAAATTAGATAAGTAAGGAATGAGGAACTCTAGAAAACTGAGAATTTATGGATTCGTAATCTTAAAGTTCCAAAGTGTAGACAGTCTAACGATTTCAAAATTTGAAGATTTAGAAACTTGCAAATTGTCAACCCTTATAAGCCCACAATCAACCAAATTCATGAACTGTGATAATCAACCCTCCGAACACAGCGAGTCCCCGTATTAAATTCGATGTTTCGAATAAACAAAGTGCGGAGAGAGTTCTTTGTCTACGGTAATCCCTTCGGATGGGAAGTGAGACCAATTTCCTGGCAAGCGGAGTGAAACTGATCGAAAACGACGTTCGGCGCCCAGGTAAATAACGGAATCGAACGGGGATGATCCAATTTGCGAGGGAGTAAGGGACAAAAGATCGAAAAGCGTTAAATGACACGATTTTTTCTCTGATCGATGTTTCACGGGTAAAGAACAAAAAATTCTCTACTTCTTTCTTTGCTGTCCAATTTAATTTCTTGTTCTATTATACGCGGGGGAAATCAGGACGGCGGAAAAGGGATTTTTAAATATCGGCGAAATGAATAAATTCTCTGGAGTCATTAAGCTTCGAATGCCGAAGTTAGATCGTCGCTGAATCGTCGCAATATTTTAATTTTTTATTAAAGCACGGATCAATTGTCGCGGAGTACGTGCATCAATTTGGCGATTTGGGGATATTGGAAAATTGACAATTTGGAAATTTAGAAATTTGGAAATTTGAGAAATTGGAATTTTGAGGATTCGGAATTTTGAAATATCTATATCTTCCACTATTTCAACACTTATCTCCTATTCAAAACTGCAAATGTCTCCACAGCAATACCCACAATTACCCCAACTCCCACTTTTCCCAGAGTGCCACACCTATACTTCGAATTCGTCGTTTCCAAAAAAAGCTCTAGCCAGTGTTTATTCATCGCGAACAAAAGCTGCGGTAGCCGTGTACCGATTCTGCTGGTTGCTATCGATTCCGTCCACGTTTATCGAATTATGCGGTCTAAATGTCGGACAGCGGAAAAAAAGCAGTTACAACAGTGTACATGAATTCGGTGTGTCGATTTTGCGAACACGTTTTACAACTACGGTTATTTAATCACCGGTACACGAACGCTTCGTTAGCGCACGAACTCTCTGGACGCGCAAAAATCTGCAATAAAGGCGAGCCACGGTTTATTGCTATTCTGTTAACAGTTTCGCGGAAACTGTCTCGCGACTGGTGAATACAATAACAGGCCATTTATACGTCCATGTCGATAATGTTGTTACGTATCCACCGTTTCAATGTGTGACGAGTTTAATCTCAAAAATGAGTAATGTCTGCCACGTGTGGTCTGCACGCTTTAACTTTTTGAGGTTAGAGTAAAAACTGTGCCAGAAGGAATATCAAAGGAATATCGAGTGCCTAGAAGAGCTGATCCGATATTTATACCGTTCTGTTAAATCACGATAACTATCAGGAGAAAATGAGAACAAAAATGTTGAGATATTAATCGATCTGAAACTCCTGTACTTATCATCGTAATTGCCTCCGTTAGTAATCACTTCCACGATTCAAGAAGAGTTGTTCATTAACCAAGCGTAATTAGAAATTACCCGAGGCAAATTATTCCATGGCGGAGTAATCGATACAATACGTCTAAATCCTAGTTCTTAATAAACTTCCATCGGCAGTTGCCGACGATCGATAGATTTAATTATTTTTTAATAACACCTCGCGTTATCAATTTCCCGTTTCCGGTGTCTTCTCTTTTTTCTCCCTCGCGAGCGATATCGAACGATTAATCCATCTCGATCCGTTGTAAATTGAAGAAACTTTAAACTTCCTTGTTTACCGTGCTTTCCAGACCATTTCTCGTTAACGAGAGTCGAGCGAAAAATCGCGGGTGGCTTAAAACCACCGGCAGAAAATTATAATAAACTTTCGCTTGTAACCGGAAATAAGTTCGTACGTTGAAACTCGTTGCGAAACACATCACGGTAGCAATTACGCGCTCTGCGTGGAAACGTTACGTTTCCTAACTTTTTGCTTCGTTGTAACGCGATCAGAGTTAGCTGCACGAGAACTTTGTCAACGCGTTTCGGAATTAACGAGACTGCTGCTACTCGAACGTGGTCGAGTCATTCAATTAATCCTTATCAAGAAATTCTCTGTTCCGCCTCCAATTTCGTATTTCCAAGTATGTTCAAGTTTAATAACAACCTTCGAACGTTTCGGATACTGCGAAAATTTTAAACAATTTCAATAACGTTAATTAATTTCTCCTTGCTAGGAAGAAATACGAAGGGTTTCTATTGTACGACGATGATTCAGCAAATAAAACCGTTTTCTTTCGAAGCAGCAGTGACGGTGCTTTTAACACGGAATGACTAAAACGTCCATCAAAGTAATTGCAGACTCAGATTCTATGCATATCGAATAATTTTCGTATTACTTTAACGCTCCTATACCGTTCGGTTTGAATTCGAAATGAAGATCCAATATTGCAGTACTCGGAAAAATTCTATTCGCATCTTTATAGCCCTCTATCAAGAGTAATAAACCAGAGGATCTTTCTCTCCAAATATCGTAAAGCACTTGAACTTCAAATCTGATCTTTCAGACAGGTTTATGAATTTCGAATCAAGAATAAAACGACTGCGGTACAATTTACGAATTAATTGAACGATTCGAAAATACAGAAGGGTGAGTGATTTTATAATCGCTGTCTTTGGCAATATAAATGAAATTTTGAAATGAGAAACAATTTCGTTTTAGTAAATGTTTTTACAGTGAAAAGGAAGAAATTCTTTAATTTTACGAGCAAGAATAATTCCAGCTTTCCAGTGGACGTTTGTCCATTTTGCCAGCATTTCGCCGAAACTGGAGACTGCAGAAGGTTTCGTTGACATTTTTCTTTGGAGACAGGGAGACACACAATTCCGCGACTGTACGAACGGCGATAACACGTTACTAATTCATTTTTAATCCTCGATGCATTGTACGGACCGTTTACTTCGAACGCTATAGTGTCGCGAACAAAGACCACGCTTCTTCCCTCGCTCATTTCCGCCGGACTCTAACCCTTTCTTGCCCTCTAGCTCCACCCACCTTGCAAAAGATATTGTTTCACTATAACTGAATACTCCAGGCTTTCATTTTACCGTGAAGTTTCAAAAGTGGCTGCTGGAAATTTGGGGATTTTTTGAAGTTGGAAAATTTGGAATTGGTTGAAGGTTTGAGAAATTTTGAGTTGGAAGAGTTGGAAGAGTTGGAAAATTAGGGAAATTTAGAGAATTTGAGAAAGTTGAAAATTGGGAAAAGTGGGATTTGGGAATGTGGGGATTGGAAAATATGGAATATGGAAATTTAGATTATTATGGGAATTTGAGAATTTAGCTTCAAAATGAAAATTAATAAACTATTTAAAAATGTTCAATTCTGTCATGAAAATATGAGAAACCCATACCATGACATATCAAAGTTTGACCCCGAATTTTAACCAAAAGAAAACACTCAGCCTTACACCTAAAACAACCACCATTAAACATACAACTCATACACATTTAATCGAAGTTGGAAAGTTCACACGAGGTGTCAATGTTATCCTACACAATAACCCGTCAGCTTAAACTCGAAAATCAGCTATTCACATCGTTGCTAATTACACTTCTTACCTCGTTCCACGTTCATTTTTACGTGGTTGGTCGACGTATGATAATCAATGACAGAATTATTTTGCAACGTCGACGTCAAACAAAGGGTCGCGCGCATTAATTTTCTCTGAGATAATGGCACTTAGAGGACGTCCAAGATGTAATTTATTCAAAGGAGATGAATATCAGGTCATTAGCAACTCGATCGTAAATGCGCACCTCTGGTCTCGCCTAGTAATTTAGCTTTGGTGCCGTTCGAAGGATGGCGTTGCGGCTACCATTGTCGTCTTCTGGCCGCTTTCCGAGTCACGCTTGGTGACCTGGCGAAAAGCATTGTTAAGCGAAACCGTTCGAACTCGCAGAAAATCCTGACGCGCTTCTATGCGCTCGATTGTTCCCGTTCGTTGCAAGGTAGCCAACTGTACGATCAAATAAAACTACCCGTGTTCTTGCACGCTGATTCTCGTTCTCGTTTTCGGTCGGGCGAATATACTCGAGTTCAAAATTCCCTTTGACGTGCTCGCGGTTTGCCGAGGCTTTGTTACTGCCGCCACAAATTTCACGAAATGAGAACTTCTGCGGGTATAAAATATTCAGGGGTATCTCGGGTTACGGACACTTAATGTGACACCTAAGAATATCTGTACTTGTTTCAAGATACAGTTGGTATTTAGAGATAGCAAAGGTATAGGAAGGTGTAGTGTCTGAAGATGTGGGGAGATCTATAAATTAAGAGGTGTTTGTAGATGTCTATGCATCTAAGGATGTTCTGAGTTATTCAAGGAAACGCAGGAGCATTTGATGGCGTCTGGATGGCATCTCGGAATATAAAAGCACGTTGACAGTTTGTGGAAATATAGAGATACACTTGGAAGTATCTGAAGGTATTTAGCATTTTATGGAAGTATGATGTGGAGGAATATCTAAGAACATTTAAGGATATAAAGATGCGAATATGAAAATATGAGGACGCAGGGATACAAAGATCTAGGTGTACATAGATGTATGGAGAAATTGGTATATTAAATTAGACGTATGTGTATTTATAGACATATGTGTAAATCTGAGGATATAGTTGATGAAGTTAATGTCACGAGGTAAAACAGAGGTAAAAATGAACAACTTCTAAAAATGATAACATGTAAATAACATATAAAAATGATAGCATATGAAATTGTTCGAATGACTATAAAAATGCTTTCGATCGACACCCGTACGTGAAAGTATGAGCGAAAGGTAACGACAGAGCTCTCCACAAATCCCGAATCCGGGCATCGATTAGCGGGAAACATCGGTTACGGTTGTTTGTTAATGTGCTTCGCGTGTACGTTACACTTGCATCTAACTATTAATTACCAGTGTCATTGTCAAAATCCAATTCGCGTACTGTAGAGAGGTATGAAACACGTAACAGTCGACAGAAGGGAATTGCAGTTTCTATGCGACACTAACGAGCCGCATTAGGCCGCGCTCTGAAAGTGATCGATCGCAAAGTGATGCACCAGAATGAGAAGAGAGCAACGGTGGCGTGTGTTGCATTGCAAATCGCAATCAGTAACTGCAGCTGCAGCAAGAGCAGCCGTGAAGAGAGAGAGAGAGAAACACGAATGCATCCACGTTTCGACCAGTACAGAATAGGAAGAAACGAAGTCGAGTAATCCTACTAATGTTCCTGTTAGAAGCGCATCTACGACCGGCCACGACCCAGATGCGTTTCTGGCATTCTCTTAAACGCAATAATGCATTTCCTGACCGACGCGATGCAACGCGACGCAACGCGGTCGGATCCTTGCAGCTCTCATAATGCAAACCATTGTCGAACCAAGAAAGGGGATGCAGCCTGTCGAAATGGACGTGAATTAACGACTCACTCTTTGTACTGGGAATCTCCATCTACTGTCTGTCGGATAATTACGATCTGAAACGTGCTCCGAAGAATCGACGACGAGCATCGAGATGCATCCCGAAATGCATCTTTACATGCACTTAATTCTGATGGTTACTTCTTGTTGCAAATGAATTAATGTGGAATACCCTTTAATTTCAGATAAAATGTTTCTAAATTTCCAAATTTCATCATTTCAGGATCGATAAGTTTTCAAGATTTATAAAATTACGATCAACACATTTTCACGTTTATTTGATAAAATCCCAAGTCTCAAACCCTAAATTGTTACTTTTTTAAATTCTCAAATTTTGCAAGTATTTAAATCTTCAAATTCCTAAATATCCACATTAATTAAATTTCTAAATACTTTTATATACTAATTTCTAAATCCTCAAATTCCCAAATATCGTTCAAAATACAATCGATATTTTCGCAGCAAGTTATCTGAAAGAATGTAAGTTTCTTTGCATGTCTTCGAAGCAGCAGAGGCTCGTATATAATCGTAGGAAAGCACGTTCTTTGTTCGCTGACGAAGGAAAGCAGCAGAAACAACATCTTAAAGGGATTACGGTTCCCTGCCGTAACGTGGAAACAACGAGCAGTTTATTTCCACCGTTTTGTCATCCATTTGAGAAATTCTTGGAACTTTTTCATTTAAGCCCTCTTTCCACGATTCTTATTTATTTTCCCGTGAAAATGCGACGACAAACGTTGAACAGAAACGTACAGATACCGTGAAGCGTTTGTAACATCAATTAAGGTCGATGCGAAACCATCCTTGAGCAAATTTTTCTTGCTGAACTTAAAATTTTTAACGTTACACCTCTGTATTTATTATATAGGGCAAAAGATTATATTCTTTCAAGTATCTTTAGAGCTACTAAGATGTCTTGAATTATTCAACGAAGAAAAGTGTCCACCTTTTTACTGGGAAGTGCTACTTAGCTGACATTCTTCAGAACAATAAATGTTCTTATTTCGTGTCAACAGTTTTAGTTTATATTTTCAGAGTGTGAAATCTCCGTGTTCCTAAATTGTCCTAAACAAATTTGTAGAGTACGAAATTTATAAACATGTGTACTTATAAAATTATCTATTCGAATATTAAAAAATGAAGAAACAGAAGATTTGAACTTCCATAATTCATTTCTCAAAGCAGATTGAAACCCGTATTCATAAACAAGCATAAAAATGTAGAAGATAAGAATTCTGTTTTACAGTTCCAATGGTAATATATTTGATCAGTTATCACTGTCAGTTGAACTATCACGGTCGAGAAGGCCAGGAATTAAAAGGCAAACGTTAGCTGAAACATCAGCAGAAATATTTGTCTGTCAGGCGAATCGTTTAACTGGCTGTTCGAAAATTACAAAGATAAACGAGTCGCAGATCTCGGGCATTGTCCGTGGCGCTATAAATGAACGAGTCGACGAAGCGTTTCCCAACAAATCGTCTTTTATCGGTATTCCTGTCTGTGTCGGACACGCCGGCATCGTGACGCCGTGAGTTATTGAGTTTGTTGCCGCCTTTGTCGAGCACTCTCATTGTTTCTCCAGCAACAAGGGAGCATCTGTTCCATAGGTAACTATCCCTGTTACCTCCATTTCCGTCCTCGATGTCTGAATAGTATTGTACCGGCAAGCCGAGTTCGCATTAAAGATCAACCGAGCGAACTTCAGGGAGCTTCGCTTTGCTCCGACTAGAAGTATGCCCAATTTGCAGCTACGAACATTCCTTGAATATCAATTAGGAGAAGTTAATTCGCTCTACGGTTGAATATAATTGCCTCCTAGCCAGGATCAGCCTGCCAGAGCGTGCTGCGTAGACGGGGACATTCAACAATCATTAGATTAATCGTCGCGAGACTATTGTTTTATGCTTTTCAGTAGGTGCAAATTTATAATGGTGCAAATATGCAGTTTGATGAATTTTGATATGTTGACAAAATACATTCAAATTTTTATACTTAAATCTCTACATTTTCACACTATCAAGTTCTTCAATTTTCAAGTTTCTATATACTGAAACTTCTACATATTGTATATGTTCAAATTCGCAGATTCTCAAAGTACTCCCTCCTTGTCCTTAACCCTCACAATTCAAAATAGACGAATAATTATCGACAGAACGAGAATGCTATTAAACCCTTAACGATCGTTTCGGTCAACTAAAGAAAGGAAACGAGGAAAGAAAGGGAGAAGCCGTTTGAGGGGTGTCGGCTTTTTTTCTACGACGCGACGCACCCTTTTTATCCGGTATCCAGCCGTGGTCCGGCTACTTGCTCGACCCAGTTATGAAATAGCTTTCCTGGCGACTCGGTGGTATCGCGCTTTAAAGCTGAAAGCATGTTCGTGTCGTGCTGGAACGTCGCTTGTCGTATTGTTTCGAGTTTATTATCTGCCTGTGAGAGCCGACTTCTCTCGCGAGGCTACGGACGAGGGACGAATAAAAAGTGGTGGTGGTGGTGGTGGCGATGCTGGATGCAAAGGGAATGAGAGATTTGACAGAGACAGAGAGGAACTTCCGTGATTTAGGATATTTACGCTGCGCTCGAAAAAGGAATTGTTTGCCCTGGCTAGTTGAATGTCCGGACAGACGAGAAAGCGTCGTTAATTGCGGATTCCACGGGAATGAACGGTTCAAACGTACAGGTCCGTGTTATTTTGCGAATTAACACGTTGCGGCCCTGAACGCGATGGGAGTTGCATCAATTGTAGAAATTAAAATCGTTGCGATGAATGATAGCAGCTAGGATAAGGATCTGATAATACATGGGTACAGGGGCTCAATATATATTGTAAAGATCGCAACTAATTTGCACACGAGTGCGTTCATAATAAAGCTGTTAAACGCGAATGGCACTGTTTGAAATTCATTCAGGTGTTCCGTGAATAATATCGTCCCTGAGAAAATGTCATACCATTGAATAGAGTTATGCGTCGCCGTAGAAAATTCAACAGAGGAGAAACTTTCGCCGTCTTGAAACAACAGGCGGAAGTGGCTTTAGAAAACGTCTTAAGAAACTGAAACCACTTGCTGAATCTTTATTCGTTTGTCAAGTAACAAATAAACATGTTCTCAAATCTTCAATCATCCAAATTTCCAACTTCAAAATTTCAGTATAAAAAACTTCTAAATTTGCAAACATACGAATCGGAAACAAATAATAAAGTTTTTCTACATCGCCATTTTCAATGGAAGTCTGCCCCAGTCATCGACGTTTATCACCGAGCTAATGCAACGTTCAACAGAGTTGAAAATAATGTTGATTTTTGCGCCGAGCTCGTAAAACTGGAGCGCCGATGTTGGCACGAAGTTCATACATACGTTACAAGACTCGCATAATTTATTCAATCGGACGGTATCGGTATAGGAAGCAATTTTGATTGCCAGAAGCAGGATATCCCGAACGCGTATCGTTGAAAATTACGTTACGCGGAACTATATCAAAATCTCGCGAATTACCGGCTGAAATTTATTGTTCGTCGACCAGTTTATTCGCTCGTAGTTGAATATTTGAAAATCAATTATCGAGCGCGCGATTACGCGCGATTGTTTGCGGCGAATCACGGTCGGTTTTACGAAAACTCCATAATTTCCCCCGTATAACGAACGCTCGTTACGCTTCGTTTTTAATTATTTATTATCTGGTGTGTATCATTCGGTAACGAGCTGGCGAGGAGTACTTAGCGAATGAAAACGGGGCTCATAGGTGGAAACCTCGTTATCCTGATTCGTCGGTGAGTGGGAGGAGCAAAAAGAAAAAAGAAAACGGTGGAGTAGTGGACGTCAAAAGCAGGTTCGATGTTAATTTACACCGGTACGAAAGAAACCCACTTCGCGTGGTAAAAAAAAACACACGCGGAGCGAGAGAAAAAAGCTTTCCATTCGCGCATTAACACGAATATCTCTCATCGTTTCGCGTAAGATATATTTTGCAACGATTTCAACCGACTCGCGTAATATGCATTTACCCTTTAACCATATTTCTCTTTTATCGCTGAAAAAAGTGTAACGCCTCTGTTGCGATTTAACAAATTTCAACACAAGACACATACAGGTGAGATGATACCCAAGATACTTTACACTGTTTACACACTGCTGCTTTTCAATTCATGAATTCAGACCTTCTTTTTAATTTTTTATGGTGAAGTGCTGTCTGTATGATAATCTGCATTTTCTACCGTACTTGTAATATGTATTTTCTGAGTTCTTTGATGGTATCAATTAACAAGGACACGTAACTGGAAATGAAAATTAACACACTACTATTTGAACAGTAGATTTGTATAGATCGTATAGAACGTGACATGCCTAAGAGGTTAAAATACCAGCGTTGCAGCTCCATAACCGAGCATAAAATTGAATTCGGTAACCGGTTAAACTTGCGAACAATTAAAAGTTATAGCAGAAGGAGCAGGCTCTATTAAAAGTCGATGAAGCAGGTTAAATAATTTGGCGAGAAAAAAGCTAGAGTTCGGAAATATTAAATTGGTCGAGTTCTAATTTGCGAACAAAAGAGGATGAGACGCGTCCCGACAGAATAATGTTATCCCGTATCTCTAGCTCTAAAAGGGGGAAGAGCGACAGAAAAGGAAGAATTTTAATCTGAAACAGCGATGTGCTCCACGTTAAAGCCGGCTATATTACGAAATTCTCCGTCTGCAGGTTCGGCTGGCTCGCATTTATATCCGTAGACCCGGTCTCTTCTCGAATCTCTTCTCTACGCGGTGCATTTTCCTCTTCGTTTTGTTTTATTGCCACGCATTCAGCGCGCATTTTTCTCCGCGACCGCTAGTTAACGAGCGATATAAATTAAGCCGGAAACGGAGGGAAATTTAGAGGTTGAGAAGTCGGTCGGCAGAGTGGGAAGGAACAAAACGTCGCGCAAACTTCTACAGACCGGCGCTGCACTAATTGCCTGTACTTACCCCGTTGTGCTGGCACATCAAATTAATCGTAATCTACATGCCAACAGATTTACATACTCTCTATTCCAACATCCGGAAATTTGCGAGCGTGCAATAATTACTCGCGTTCCGAGCCGAAGAAACGGAAACGCTGATGAACGGATCGTATCCCATTGCAAATTACGGCCTCGGAAATTGTCGCATGCGAATCGCGTGAAATTACTCATCAGTTATTTCTTTAAACCTTTTGCAGATATTTCAGCTCCTTATTGTGCAAACGTGTGAACAACATTGATCTTCCGTTTAAAAATTTTGAAAACATAGGTCTTTAAATATTTGGGGTTTTTGATAATTGCGAATGTTGACGTTTGTGTAAATGTGGTAATATCTCAAAATGTAAAAAGTAACCTTGAAATCTTGTAAATATAGAAATTTAAGTTCATGGAGAATTAATATCAAAATTTTGTGTACATACTTCATAAATACATCATCAGAACAGAAAGGTAAACAGTATATAAAACTTTTGTGTGATCTTATTAATAAGGTATTGTAAAACAGTTATTCACAGCGAGAACGAACAATATGAAACGATTTTATAGGAATCAGGGATCTTTACGAGCAATTTGTATTTTACAGGCAAATAAAAGTTCTGTCCTTTGTTCCTCCCGTTATCCATGTAAACGACCCACTTTGATTTCGGTTAGCTATTGCACACACGAAGTAGTTACCCTCGTAAATTCGAAAACTTCTTCACGAGTATCTCGGCAGCGAACGTTCTTCGATTTTTCAACAATATGGCCCTGGCATATTGCAAAAGTGCCGAGAACTTCTTAAAGTGCTTCTCGGAAAACCGTAATCGTTCTTCCGAACTATGGCCCGCGATTAGGACGAAACATTTTGAACAACGGCAAGAGATTATTGACGGTTATCCCTTACAGCCATCGATTTGTTGTGATTATATATCGATTCGACTTTAATACAACAAAGATACATGTAATCATGGTTGTATGTGTTGATTGACAACTTCGAAATGAAATATAAAATAAAACATGTATTTCGATTTATAGCATGGACAAACTGGTTAAAAGATTAGGTTAAATGAAATCTGAAGTTCAAATAATGATAAATGTATCTGATTTATACAGTGATCTATGAGAATAGGTTATGTTACGTTAAATTTGAGATTTAAGTAAAAATTCAAAGACTTGGATAATAGAATTATGTATCAGAGTTATGTTAAACTAAATTTAAATTTGAGCAAAAATATCTAGACTTGAAAAACTCTATTGTCTTATAAGATAAAATACTCGACAGTACCCTGCAGTATGTTCTCAATAAAATACGTAAAACACTTCAAGGTTATGTTTGTCGAAGAAAAATAGAGTGACGTAACTTTTTGGCCAACCCAATATTATTACAACCGAAAATCGTCAAAGAAGGAGAAAATGAGTTGAACTAAAGAAATTTATACCTAAATGGCAACGAAATTACCTTCTTTCGCCTGCACGAATCCATGGACCTCGCAATAACTTCCGGCAGAACCGGCAGCTCCAGGCGTGTCCAAAGTGAACAACGTGTTCGCCGACGAGCTAACACCATCATCCGGCGTCTGCAGCAGGCTGGTGGTCTGCGACACGGTTCGTTGCTGATGATGGGAGTGATGATGCAGATGATGATGCTGTTGTTGTTGTTGTTGCTGCTGCAGCTGTTGTTGCTGCTGCTGCTGCTGGGCCGTCAAGATTTCCTCGTGGCGACATTTCGAGCAACGACGCATCTCCGAGCGAACACGCAGCAGCCAGACCATGCCGAACAGTGCCATAGCAATCTCGAGTCCCGGTGACCTCGATGGGTGCTTCATGCTCGCCGAGTCAAGGTCATCGAGGCTCCACGAGCCAACGCGATGCATAGCACTGAAATCTCGGGGAACCAACAACTCCTTCCCTTTTAATTACCTCTTAATTTCCACTACGTCCACATTCGGACGATGTTTCTTGTATCTTTATTCTGTTACAATGAACATTCGTTTTTGGAATTAGGATCGAAAATTTTTCTCTGAACAACTTCTGGTTTCGAATACGCGCGCAAAGAGTTGCCTCTGCTTCGCCTCTTTGTTGAGCTTTTAATTACGAAATTTCTTTCCTCGACTACTTTGTTCCCTTGATTATGTTTCGGTTTGATGAAGAGTGTTTTTATTCTACGTCTCGCGTTCGGTATTCTACTTCGGAATTCATCTTCCGTCCGTTTTCCCCGTTATAGACTCTTTGCTCGCAGTCGGTGGCAACGATCGCACGAACGTCCCCGTTCGAATCCAATTTTTAACTCGTGACACCTGCCCTCGCATCGAGATCCCCCTGGTCGTCTAATAGAACTTATCTGCCGCGAGTTCGCCGTCGCTTTACCTCCATTCTTCTTTCGATCCCCAAAGTATCGAAGTAATCCTACTTCACCTTCATTTCAGGCAGCCAGCTAGCGATCCATCGATTCGATTCCTAGCTGTTTGCCCGGAGCATCCTCGTCCCGTGAATTTGTCCAGATGAAAGATCCCGGCTCGCCGAACTCTCCGCTCGGTTTCCACATTTTTCAACGGGACCGCACTAGATCCGTCAGGATTAGAATCGATGTCTCCGAACGTGCGATCGTACAAAACGACTCCTTCGAACACTCGTGAATGTTGCAAAATCGAAGGCACAATTGTTGGGAACTCGAGGAGTACTCGCTAATTCCGAGCTACGCTAAGGAGATCCTGGTGCAGCTGATCGGCGGAATCCTCGGTGAAAACGATCACAGCTAACGAAGCCAGACTCGACGACACTGGTGGGTCGCGATTGGTCCCTGGGACGAGAAGGGTTTCGCTTATAAAAGTAGAAAAGATGTCCGCGGCGTCTGGCGAAACACTTTCGTGGAACTTTGCCGGAGGTATCGTTAAACGGTCCACGAACTTTCGCGTCCAGCCTGATGGCGTGCGATGCAACTTGGTACGAGCTGGTCCAGCCAGCAAACACGCCGTACTCCCTCTGCTCGCCTCGTGATCGTTTCAAACTCTGCGTCCGTTTTCTCGCGGCGATTCTCCGTGGCCCATCGAGCTGCGCGAGGAGGCTGACGTCTTCCCAAAGGCGACCCCTTGGAACGAGAATCCTCTCCCATTGAGACAGCACTTCCGGCCAACGTGTGCTTCAGTTGATACGCATGAGTGAACTGGGCTCTTTCGTCCAGAGAGACGCTGGAACGACGGCAACGTTGATCCTGACGATAACGCGGTTTTCACGGACTCGCAAAGCGCTTACAAAAAGGTTTTGCGATTCTCGAAACCACCGAACGGGAACGGGCCGATAAGTGACCGGGACACTTCTTTTATCCTGGACAACCGACAGATTCGAGATTCCCGAGCCTTTTTCTTCGTCGGATGAATTCTGTTATGAAGCTTTCGGGTCGTCCTTTTCTTGCGATGGCCTGCAAAAGTCATGGATGCCGTCGAGTTTGGCAGTCGAACGGAAAGGAAACACGCTCGAACGGAGTCGACGGTGTTCCTTTCTTTACAATTTTCTATCTTGTTTCTCATTTGTGTCCGACGTTTCGAGGAGGATTTTTTGTTCGACACGAAATTTGCTTCGCATGAAATTTGATTCGAGAATTTCTTTCGGTGAACGCGAGTGTGTCTTTCTATCGTGTTTTAACGTAATTTGTATGTGCCGGGAGAATGCGGGAGTTAGCAACTCGAACTAGATACGAGAATTGTCGATTTCGCGAGGAAATATAAATTTCGATTCGATGCTATCTGCAGATCTAAGCAAGTTCCACGATAAATCTCGGATACGAACTTTTAACAGCGGTTAATAGACTACCGAGGATGTTGCGAACTTTGATCGTGCATTTACTGAAGATGTCCGGATACATGGCCGCGAGCTGTTGACTCAAACTTTCGAATTATCAAAACTAGATAAATATTTTGAACTTCTGAACTTTTATTACATTCACAGAACAAGTAAGTGCATTATGAATTTAAAGTGTCAATAATCGAATATTTTATCCTATGAAGATTTCTATTGTCACACAAGTGACTCATTTTCATCTCCATGAAGCTAATTATAAATTACCGAATAATATTCGAAATTTTGTTCACAATTTTTACCGTAAAATTCTTCTCTTTCCCCGTGAGTACATCCTTCAATAATAACTCTTCAAACCGTATTTCACGAACTTTGAACAGAAAATAGAAGAAAAGTTTGACGAAGTCGTTAATTTTTCAGAGCTCCGATTTTGTGTTACCCAATAGTTTCAGAACGGCCCGATTATATTAATAACGTTTTGAATTACCGAGCGGAGCATTCGTTGAACGAGATACGAATTTGGTGAAGCACGAATCACTTAACTGTTTCGTAACACGCTGGATAAACACAAGTCGAACGCAAACTTCGAAATACGAAAGAGAGCAGAACAGTAAGGGAATTTCGCGGATCGGCTGAAACGGCTACGAGATGAGGGTTGTAAATTGCAACGGAAGTCGACGTAGGGCATAGTGGAAAACACTTGTACATTCTTCGAGTACTGACTGCTGGCACTCTCATCAACGTGGGAGAACAAGATGTTCGTATCTGTCACGTACACGTAACAATTAAAACTTGAATCTTCAGGCTCGCTTGTTAACGACGATTCCACGTTTGTAAATATTAGATCGAGCTTTATTTTCGTGGCTCGCATTAACGAGGGGTTTGTTCGATAAAGTGCCTTTTATAACTCACGATTAGGCTCGTCTAATAAGTAACAGAATGAACTTTTTTATGTTAAGGAAATATATTTTCGAATTTTTGTGAGAAATGATAGGGTGAAGAGAATTATAAATTGGACTGGTCTGACTAATCAGTGAGTGAACTACTGGGATCTCTATACTACATCATCCTCTTGTTAGACAATTTTTTTTCAATTTAAAGAAGACACATTTTTGATTTTAATTGTAGCACACGTAAACTTTATTATTTCAGATTTATTAATTCGTTTTCAATGAACAACCGATGGTATCGAACAACCCATTAATAGGCTTCCGTTAAGTAAAGTGCTAAATTATCGCGCCCTAATTGCAATTTAAAAGCGTGTAATTTTTGCATTAAATCAAATCAAATTCTGACACATAACTTTATTAATGATACCCTACTAAGTACAAAAAAGGAACATAAAATTGCAAAAGTCACGAGATACGTGACTGTCAAAGCACGAATAGTACGCATTCAGGTCACATATTATACCTATATAGTGCACCTTAATTAAATTAATATAGACCATGTCAAATTATGGAGACCACGTATGTATGAAAGAGATAGAGTAATGTCAAAAGAGAAACTCTTTGGTCGAACTCAAAATATCGTAAAGTTAAAAAGTTTTCTGCTTTTATAGCTTGAGGGTGTTAATATAGCAAGAGTATGCTGTATGGAGAATAGTTGTGTCTCACGAATATGATAGACATCAGAATGTAGGATGTGGCTTTGAGTCCCTGGCCATCATCATAACACTTTGACTGCCACATATGGGTGACGTCATATGTGGAACATGTTCAAATTTTCATACGAATCTATCACCTGCATTATTACGAATTTATCCACTTACCTAATTGGAAATACTCGTATTACTACTTTGAACTACGGATAACATAACAAAATATTGTGAATGTATGTGGAAAGAAAAATATCTACTTCCTGAGTGTGGTAGTTAACTATACACTGTTATAATGTTTACGACCACCTCACAGTCGTATCATAAATAGTTTGAAAGGAAACTAATGGCTAATTGTCTTCGACAACCACAAAAATAATTTGACACTAAATGGTATTTAACAACCCATTACGTAGTTTCATACAACTTTTCTAACTTCTGTAGTTTTCGTATCGTGTGCAATATTAAAGGCATTTAAGTGGCCATAGTTGGCGAGACAAGCTTATGGAAGTTTGATAGCATCGAATCGAACGAAGCTTTCAGCTCTTTGTGCGCTATCAAGCACACTGGGCGCGGATAAATAAACCGCGAACGCGATTATAACGGCAGAGAAATAATGCAGCTGCCTGCGCTCGTCATGACGATGCAGTAAATCATAATGATGTGAGCGGGGAATAATGCATCGCGGGCCGGTGAATGAGCATTAGAGGCCAAAGAATCGTCCGACAAAATACCATCGCGAGGAACAATTCGATTGAAACGAACCATGATTCACGAGCATCGCGCTGATCAATACGCGAGACTACACTGCCCGTTTGTTTCTGATAGTGCTTTGAAACATGATTTGCGCGTGAATCGGGTAAAGAAACAGTGATGGAATTGATGGATTTACTGTCGTCGGGAAACGAGTGTAGGAAGAATTATAATCGATCTCGAGAGATATTTGGCGTGTAACAAAATACTCGCTATATTTTCTTTACGTATTCTCTTTTTTACAGGCAGTTTTAAAAACTTTGAATTTGTAGGGTGTTCTCAAATTTTCAATATTTCATCTTCCTAAAATTCCCCGAATCTCCAAATCCCCAAACAATTGACCAACATCCCCAGTCTCAATTAAAGCACGATTAAAAGGAAATTAAAGCACAACGACGTTTAAAAGGAACTTAAAACGCAATAACAATTAGAAGACAATTAAAAAGCAATAAGTATATACTGACGAAATTTTTTAACCGTAACGCGATGCTCGTGCACACCTCATGGATTACTTTCCAGCGGAAACATTGAGTAGTTAAGTAACAAGATTCGTAAATTGCTGCGCGAGAGCAGCAGGCAATGTACAGGCTTTGCCAGGCACGCTATAATGGTCTCTTAGATAATAACTCTGTTCGAATTTCTCCTGCGTGCTTTTACAACCGAACGGAACGAACTTGGGTGATTATATCGGTAGCACGAACTTCGGAGATGAAATTAGCAGAAAAGCCTGCTTGGAACATGAACGAGACGAACGCGTATCGTTCGGCGCAATTAAATGCGACGTAAGACCATCTCGAACATTGTTGCGCACATTACGAGGTACACTTCCTTTGAATAAGGGTGTTAGGGGATTATCCATCATTCCTGATTTTGGATTTTTGGGGATTGAAATTTGTCCACTTTTAAATTTTGTTTTCAAATTCCTTTACCCTTGAATCCTCATATGTCCGAATTCTCAATTCCCCAAATTCCTAAATTTCTGAATCCACATATCTCTGAATCCTCAATTCCCCAAATTCCTAAATTTTTGGATCCTCAACTCCCCAAATTTCTAAATTCTTGAATTCTCAAATTTCCGAATTCTCAAATATCCAAATCTCCAATTGCCCATTCCCCATTCCCCCGTTCCCCCATTCCACTATTTCACCGTTCCACCCTTTCCCATTCCTCCACTTCCCCACTCACCCACTCCCCCATTCCCCAATTCTCCCAGTCCTCAAACCCCAAATCCCCAAATTCCAAAACCCGAAAAGCCATCCGAAAGTTAACCACAACAGCCTCTCCCGTTATATGGCCGTTTTCCCAATGGAAGTCCATTACGTCCATCGTATGTGCGATCATAATCCCACGCGCGCAAGTTACACCAGCGATATTTATTTTGATTTCCCTCCGTGCAAAGTATCCAGCGACTTCGTACGCGATGCATGAAAATTTATGACGTTCTCGTTCGTGCGTTCGTTCGGTCGGTCGACTGAGAAATTTATTCGTAGCGCGTTATTTAAAAAAAAACCTCGCGATTCAACGGCACGAAACGTCACGATCCTCGTACGTGTCGGTCATAAAAAACAAACAGAGAAAAAAAGGAGGGAGATATTAAAATATTATCGCGGATTCGCATACGCGTCATCGTATATTCGGCGGATGGAAGGCGCGTGGAAGAGCAACAATGGCGGGGGGAAAAATATGGAAAGCCATGATAGATCGATACGTTGGGAAAATATGCTACTTTGAGGGTGACTGAACCGTCTCGCTATACTATGGATTTCGTTAGATATGAAACTCTAAAGTCAGTTTCATAACTCTCTGCTTACAAGACAGGGTCACATCTCTGGGCTTCACGATTTTAATCAAACTTTTTCTATGGAATATACATAAAAAATTGTCCATGTCCGACCATTTTGTACAATGTGTATTGTTTGCAGGGATACTTGCAATTCAATCTTCTGAAGATTTGTTGACTCATCCATGTCAGAGGAAGATAGATGAATAGAGTGTGAAGTTTGTAGGAAGATCTTGCATCATTTACTGAATTTCTTTTTAAAGAAAAATTCTTATTTTGGTATATTTGCTATGGAAATTTTTATGTTACATAACGTCAAAGCGTTTATTTGTTATTTTAAGTAAAAGTTGACAGCGAATGCGTTTGTCAAGATATAAAAAAAAAATTTTAATCGATCGATTTGTTCGCAGAATGACGCATAAAAGTACAACGATGTAACCGATAGCGGAATAAAGAGATTGGACACGTTCAAACTGATTACTATGGATGAATTAACGAGAAGCAATCCTGTTCGCTAATGAAACGCGACACCGTGATGCCGATGCATTAATTCCTGCCGATCGATGCGTGAACCGAAATAAATAAAAATCGTGGACGCAGCGTAGCTATTAGTGGTCTTCAACCGTCGATGACACGGCTATTTTTTCTTCCTTTTTTGACAGAAACGATTCGCACCGAAGCACGCGTGACAATTCGCCGGTGTCACCGCGATTCGGTGTTACGCGGAAATAACCGGGTTTTGTAATGTGCCGGGTTCCCACGGTTTCGCACTACAAAATCACCGAGCTTATTTCGCATTTTCCTCGCGACGCAGGGACAATTTTCCCGTCAAAAATTTCCTATCGTTCCGCGATGGTAACGCGGATTCCAGTTATCGCATCAAAAGTAATTACCACTTGCTGAGATTAAACTGACGTTTGGTGGCTGCGTTTTTATACTCGTCACTATCACCGAGTGATAGTGCTACTCTTGTATACATCAATTCTAAAAATTTTGATATTTTTCGTGTTTCAAATTATCAGAAATTTTGGAAGTTCCGAAGTTCCAATTTTCAAATTTATGAATCTTCAAATTTCCAATTTCAAATTAAGGAGTGTAAAGATACAGACTTCTGAACTTTCAAATTTCCAAATATTGAAGTTTACAAGTTTTCAAACTAAGAACTTAAATTAAGAAGCTTCGACAGTGCAAGCATTTAATTTTTCAAATTTCCAAACTTTCGGAACTTCAAATTTCCAGACTAAACATTCATATTAAGAAATTTGAACATCAGAATCTTGAACATTTTCAGACACCAAAATTCACAAACCTACAAATTAAGAGATTTTGCAATATTCGAAACGAGAAATAGTGTATACAATTTGTTCACCGGCGTTCAAGAAAGTGGCTCGAATAATTCCAGTGTTTCTCGATTAACGGAGTCTGGGGCTTGTCTCTCGGAAACGCGGTAAACAAATCTATCGATATTCATTTGCGGTTATTCGAAGGGATTTACCTGTGCTAATTCCGTCTGAATCGAGCCAATTAATTGGACGATCGGTCCCGGTGATCGTACAGAAAACCAATTAAACCGATAGCGGCCGGTAACGACTGCTAATATTTGCATGGAAAATCGAAGCGAGCCGATTTCCGGTCTTTCGATCTCCTTTTTTCCCCCTCCGTGTTCGCTTTGAAATTCAATTAGATGTGCCTCGTGTACTCGTGCCGTTAATGTCTCTCGAATTATTTGATTCCAGGGTTGCTCTTGTATTATGCAATTGATCATGCTCGATTGTATGTACCATTTGGAAGGTACATGCAAAGACTCTGTTCTTGGAATGATTGCATTATGGAACAAATTCCATGTTCCACAATCCAAAATTCCAAATTCCAAATTTCCAAATTTCCAAATTTCCAAATTCCCAAATTCCCAAAATTCCAAATTTCCAAAATTTCAAATCCCCAAATTCCAAATCCCCAAATTCCCAAATTCCCAAATTCCCAAATTCCCAAATTCCCAAATTCCCAAATTTTCAAAATTCCAAATTTCTCCAGTTCCAAAATTACAATCCCAAAATTAAATTCCGAAGCAGCAGACTAAAAAAGTACCGCGAATATAATAAATTAATCCAAAATAAATAGCATCTACATGGTGTATTCGCGATATCCAATTTCCTTGCCCATTTAAGACCCCGCGTAGCAATGGTAACGTAAGGGCAATAATTCTTGACGTAACACGTTGGAGCAACTTCTCTGCCACTACGCTTACGTTCTTTCGGTTCGGCTCCGAAAGCGAGTATTTCCAAAGGGCAATTTTCTTCGAGTCCAATAAAAGAAACTTTCATCGCGATGGAAAGTTCGAAAGCAGACGCACTTCCCGGCGCTGACTAGAAGTTTTTAAATTATTGACGGAACACCCTGCACACCTACACACACACACACATACACACCGTTAAAGGCTTGTCTGATACAGTTGCTCAACTGCGTTTATTAAAACTTTTTCCCCTCTCCGATGTTTATGAGCGTCGACCACATGTATGTCGTGTTAGCCGTTGCAAAAAGTTCCTCCACGAATTTCTCGACTGTCTTCGTATCATCGTGCTTTGCTCGAAATTATGAGACCACATTCTATTTCGTAGAATTAATTCGCAGTTTATTGTGGTATCGTTCTGTTTTACTGTTCTTTATAAATCTTTAATATAAATGTTCTTAATATTTATCTGATGCATTTTAGACATTTTGTAAATTTTATAAATTACAGATATGGAGAGTACAAAATTATGAAACTGAGAGTTTAAAAATTTGTAGATCGAATATGTATGAATTTGAAAGTTACGTATTTATACATATGGTCCTCACAAATTTTAACCGTTCGCTATTCGATGATTTCGTTTTTTCCCAACAAATCGGCCAGTAGAAGTATTATACGAGCGAGTAATCGAGCAATTCGCCGAATAAACATTTCAAGAGACGATTTTTCAATATTTCCATCGCTCGTGCGAACTCTCCGTCTGTTCGAGGAACAACAGCACGCTCGTTGAACGATAAACGAACGCTTTAAAACTACCCCATCGTTCGATTTATTGCTTCCCACGATCGGACCTCGATTAAAACGTATTTATATTATGAGTACAAAACATCCACTTCTCGTCAATTATCTTTCTTTCCAATTCCCCGACGAGAACGCTGATTGCTGTTTTCTTATTTTTTTTTCAGAAATGTCGAGTCTCGAGGTGGAAGATGTTTTCTTCGAAATCCTGACGGGATTCAAAGTCTTTCCAGGTTGTTCGCTCTGAAAATGCGAGCACGAACGAGGGATCAGCGTTCTGATCCCCGGCGTGCAAGCAGATTTCACAACATCGGTCAGATGCAGAACCATGGACGAACTTAACGCCAAGTGGATCAGAGAACGGAGCTTTTGAACTCGAGTCTCTGGCTCCTGTGCGCAAACGTATACGGGTAACATCATCCAAATTCTACCGCGATTAGATAGTACACTGTAACGAACGGGAAACAATTTCCTTTAACGTGAACCAGCCCGTTAATAATACCTTAACGAAATATAGTAACTGCCGGTTCGGTTGCATACCGTTTCCCTGTACTACACGCGATTATCATTGTTACCTGAAATCTATTTCCTATGATCAGTCGCTTCTATCGTCAAAATTTTATTTATTTATCGGTGCTAAAGCACCTTTAATATTCATATGTTTTATATATGTTCGTATGTTATAAAGAGCCTTTAATATTCGTACATTTTCTACATGTTCGTGTATGTTAAACCTTTACTAAAGTACTTCAGTTGGTAAAGTACTTCAACATGTATGAACACGTACAATATACAATGTGAATGTTAAAGCTACTTCAACATACACGAACACATATAAAATATACATACATGCTCATACGTGTTGAAGTACCTTTGACATTTATATATTTTGTACGTGTTCATACATGTTACAGTGCCCTTATATTTGCATATGTATTTTGTATACATATGTTCATATATGTGATACCTTTAATATTCCTATATTTTGTATATATTCGTATATGTGAAACCTGTAACATTATACCATTTTAACATTTCAATATTTCGTCACAGTGAAAACAGACAAAATAGTATTTCTTTATCAATAAATTGTATTTATTATTATACAGAAAGCTGCAGCAACGAAACGCGTTGCAGAACATAAATTAAAATAAACACGCAGAAAGTTTATTCGAATAGAAACGACTGGTTTTGTAAACAGACTTCAAAAAACAACGAAACAATCGTTTTAACAACTTGGAAAGAAACACTATTCGTTGGCGAAACTCCATGGCCCACTCGAACGCCCAACGGTGAGGAAGTTATTTAAATAAGACCCTAACGCCTTGAAACGGTCGGACGAATCGCGAAAAGAAAAGTTCGCAGCGTAAAAGTTTGTCGAAGTTTGCCGAACCGTGGCGACGAATCTGCAAATATAAAATGGTTTCCGGTCGGTGAACGGACAATAACCTGGTCATCGTGTCTGACGATTTTTCTGTTTTATCAAACTTGTGATGCAGTTTCATTTGGATAAGCATACGTGTGTAAATCTCAGAATTCTTTCATTTCAAAATTTTTTCATTTCCAAACCTTCGAATTATTGATGTATCGAAGTACTAAATTGTAGAATTGTAGAACTGTAGAATTGTGGAATTGCAGAATTGAAGAATTGAAAAATGTAGAGAATTGTGGAATTGTTAAACTTTCAAGAATCCTAACCTCTACGTTAACAAACTTTTCAAATCCACAAAAATCCCTGACAATCAAATCTCCCTCGACGTTCGTAGCGATATATCCTCCAAAAAACCTGATTTCCTGAAATGTGTAGAAAACTTTGCCAATCATTCCTGTTTCGCGATAGGAAAATTGCGACGCCGCCGAAAATCCCGGAGCCGATCGAACAAACAGAAAACAATCGACGCGGAACAAAGCGTTTCTGTTTTCTCGTCGGTAAGAACAAGAGGGTCGAGTCAATTTCATCCAACGAAAAGTTTCGATCGTGCTCGTCGTCGTAACTCGTAAAGTTTCTTTCAGGGGTCTGCGGAGTCTCCCGCGACTCGTCCCGAAATTTCCTTCGAGTCCCGTTTGGCCACTTCCTCGCCTACCAACTTCATTTAATTATTTCGCAGCTTCGTGAATACAGGCCCGCCGAGAGACCTCTAACTCTTACCGCGGTCGCTCGTATTCCTTTAAATTAAAAGTAAAAGCACTTTTACTCGACCGTCGACGCCTTAAAACGATATACGCCACCCTGCTACGTAAAATCTAATCGTTCCCCGTGAAAATCACCCACGAGGATACTACGAGGATCACCCTTCGCCATTATTCGCAATCACCTCGCTTTAAATTAAGCTGTGATTCGGGGGTTCTTACGAATATTTATTTGGTAGTGTGAGTTAAGATGTTATTGGAAGAATAATAATTTTGGTTGGTTAATAAGGATTTGAATAATAATTTTGGCAGTGTAAGTTATAATGTTATTCGAAGGAGAATAATTTTGGCTGGTTAATAAGGATACTATTTGAGCATGGATTTTGATGTGTGAATAACAGTGTTATTTGACTGACAATAATTTTAGAATAACAATACTGTTCAAATAACAATTTTACAATATGAACAACAATATCACATAAGCATCACGTTAGAAAATTTGAATATTCAAAAATATTTGAACTTGAGAATTTGAAGAGTTGAGTCTGAAAATGTGGTTGAACGAAAAGAAAATGAAAGAATCTCGGATTTTTAAAATCTGAAAATTTATATCCTGAAGAATTGACCAAAACTAGAATTAAATAAAATATAACAAACCTTAAAATTCGTAAAAACTCGATGAAGCTTAATGAAGTTAAATGAAAGGTTCCGGCGAAAAATGAATCCAGAATGAAGCTTAAGATAAAAATAACAGGTAAAATCGGCAAAACCGCAGTTCCTCCATCCCAAGATTAAAATCCCTTTGGAAAATAGAAGAGTTCCGGCGCTGCCGGTGATAAAAAAGGAAGCGGAGGTCCAATTATTTAACAGCTTTGCCGGTTGCGTCGGTCAGCTATTCAAGAACCTCTCCGGAAATCGACTTGAACGCAAACAGCCGTTTGTTTTTCTCCTCCTTTATTTTTTTATTCGTTCTTTGGCGAGCATTTTCTTTTTTCCTCCCGCGGGCTTTATGCCCGAGCAGAGGTGGAAAAAGACCGCTACCTTTACAAACGCTTTGCAGACTTTTAAGCCTTCAGCAGCCTCGACACCGAGCCGTTTAGTCGCTTCCTAGCTGATAGCCGTTGCGCGAATAGAACGCAACAAAAGCATCAGTCGACGTTGGCGCCGTTGCATGCAGCTGCACCGCGGAAAAGAAATTCCTTCCGGTCGTTTTAATTCGCGTAAATGTAGCCCCTTGCCGCCCCTACGTCTTCTTTATGCCTGCCGATCTTTCAGCCTTCTACGTTTTCGCTCCTTTCTTCCAGTTTAACACGAATGCGACCACCGACGCCATTTTATTAGATTCGTGCGAATATGGATTTTATTATACTTCGTATTCTTTAATGTGCCGGGTGGTTGCAAAATTTTGATGTTCTTTTTAGATATTCATATTAAAAATAAAATGTTGATACATAAATTGAACAAGTATCACCTATTAACAAAAACTTTATGATAATATCTAACTACTTTAATTTTGTAGAAACTTTACTATTCATAAATATGTGTTATTCTATATACATTTTTGAGCGAATTTTAATCGAGTTGTGTATACGCCATTTTGGAACGCAAAAGTTATTTTAATATTTGTTGGTAATGAGTATTTCTCTTGTTACAGCTGTTTCGAAATGGTGAATTAGAGAAAAGCTACGGTAAATTGGAATAATTTCATCGTGCAAAATCAAAATGGAAGTTAAATACGTTTATTTTTGAACAAATTTTAATTTAGTTGTATGTGAACATAATATACCATTGTGAAACATAAAATTTATTTTACTAATGCAGGCTAATGAGTTCGTTTGCACCGTTTATTACTGTTCATTTAAAAATGCTAAATTAGAGAAAGGAAGAGGTAAATTGGACAAGATCAAAATGGTAGCGGCGATGAACATTTATAATTTAAAATTCAGTTTCAAACGAATTTTAATTTACTCATGCATACACGAATGTAATGCACCGTTTTCAAACACGAAAGTTACTTTGCTATTTCATGTTAATTAGTTTCCTCTGTTTATACTTGTTCATTTCATTGTGCTAAATTAGAGAAAGGACCAGGGAAATTCATGTGAAATTTTATTGATCAAGTTTAAAGTGAAATGTAAAGCCACTGTAACCTACAGTTAGGTTTGCAAGTGAGGTTAGGTTAAACTGAGTGAGTTTAAATTTTGAACGCGGATAAATATACTTAAATAATACAATTGCATATTAAGTTAGGTTAAGTTTCAAATTTATTTCAGAATAAATAAACTTGAATGATAAAATTATATACCTGATTAGATTATGTTTGAAGATCGAAATTTAAACAAAAATAACTAGTTCAAAAATAAGTATTTCTAGTAGCAAAAGTACAAATCAATGATCCAACAGCAGTAAACACATTACTTCTCAAACCACAGCAAATATCAGTGTATAACTTTCTCCGAAGAAAACCAGCGGTTCGAAACAAAATTTGCAGCGTGTAGAGAAAATTGGAGCATCGGAAGGTGGCAGTCAGCGGAAGTATGAAAGTTCGAGAAGTGGAAACCGAAGGAAGGTAGTTGTTCGATAACGATGTTCGAAAACTTGTAACACCAATGAAAATCCTTCGAATATTGCTGAACGTGATCGATAATTAATTACATTCGCTTACGTTCATCAGTCGTAATTTGTTTACAAATATCCGCAACGAGCCAGAGTATCGGTTGCCTGTTTCATGGCTGCGGCCAGAACTTCCGGTAGACTACACTGAATATTACCACGCACCGTTGTTCTCGTTACAACGGCAAATTTGTCCACGTTGAATTTGCGCAATAAACGAAAAGCTCCAGTACAACGCTCAACGTCCATAACCGGAATATAATTCTCCAATTAAGAGTTTATCGTTAGCGGAAACAAAGACGTCGCGGATAATTCCGCAACGGGAACACCGGAACGCTGCGAGGAATTGCAGTCACGTGAAATTTCAAGTTTGTTCGTAGACACAGACCGGTAACGAAATTTAGAAGATCCCCGTGAGACGCTTGCTTCGTTACCTTCGTTACTGGTATAACTACGAATTTGTAACTCGAACCGAAACGCTGCGAGTAAACGCGCCGTGAATTCCCAAGTTGACTAACAACCCCGCGAAAAAAGGTATTTCGAAGCTTCCAAAATTTACGTACATTAACCGACGTTAATATTTCACAACGGACGAGATGTGAAAAGTTGTGGAACGTATGTAGAGTGACGTAAAGATGTTCACATGTGTGAGTGATGTGTGAAATACTGCAGAGGTGTTTATGATACAAGAACAAACTAATATTCTATGAGATTTATAACTTATGGATTACTCGATTTGTTTATACCTGCAGACCCAGAACCCCTTGTGGAGCTTGTGAGCTGCAGTTTAAACATGGTAAACTTTTCTCATATTTTTAATCCACGTGAATTTTCAATTTTGGTGTAACTATAAATAGTTAAGATCGTTGAATAAAATATCGTCATGGGATTTTAATTTTCTTGAACAATTTTGATGTACCAGATTTGATGCGTCTGACGCACACATCAAATCGTAGTACAATGAACTAACATCTCGAAATACCCACAAATTTTTACGAATATGATTTAAAATTGAAACACTGAACCTAACCTAACACTGAACTATATTTGTGTCATGAAATGGTGTTACGTTCCGTCTAGTTGAACGGCGCCCGTGTTAATTACCACACGTGTATGCGCAGTGAATAGTAGAAGTTCCTTTGGACATAGTCGAAGACGCATTGAAATTTCCGTAGGCAGTTCATGATACGACCTTCTCAATACACAAGAATTTCCATTAGTATGTCGAGTAAATTCGCGGTCGTACGTACACGTGCGAGGCCATTGTTCATGGTAGGCCACTCCGTGTTGAATCAGGTCGCGCCAGTCGCTGGAAATTATATTCGACCGTAACTTCCGTGTAATCAGTGAGTCGGGAAAACTGGGATGGAAACGGGCATAACTTCCGTCCGTGGCCGTTGCTCTCGTGAATCATTGAAAAACTTTCCGATTTTCTTTTCCTCGCGATTTAATTGCTTGTTTGAACACCCCCGTAATCCGGTTCCAAGCTACTGCATCTTCACTCTCGAATTACGTGATGTATGGATAGTGCTTGAAGATGCATAAGGCATAGTCTTTTTATATGTAGTTATATTTGTGGAAAATATTGATAGAAGTACAGTCATAGAATTTAAAAAATTGGAAATTTTAAGGGACAGTTTAAAAAATTACAATGCATAAATTTAAAAGTGCGAACAGATTAATTTCATATCCCTCTGAAATTCGTCGAAAATTGCAAATTAGTCTGCATTTATGAAGATCTGGAGTCAGCATACAAACGCTCAATAGAACTACATATATCGTCGCCGATACAAATTCCTATGCACATATTCACCAGAGGCGTTTATCATGCAAATTGGTTTCTCAAACGTATCCCCCGAAGCAAGAATATTCCTGTACTTCCAAATTCACCAACTTTCAAGAAAGCTACCACTATGCTTTGCAATTATACTTTTCACTCTGGCATGGTGTGGTATCATATATTAGAACGTAGAGGAAAGTTGATCTTTAATTACGTTTATTGATATGCTACCACAAATACATTATGTTGCTGGTTTATACAAACCGGACATGACAGTATGCAACAGAAGGAACATCACGAAAGAGGAAAAAGTGTGACGTGAGAATTTAATAAATTGTCTCCACATGTTCTACAGTACTACCAACCTAGAAACTGACATGGGCTGGCTCTTTATTTCAACAAAAAATATGTTTTACTGGGGAGTATTTCGTAAAAATGTAACTGGAGTGCCGCGAAAAGTGACGCCAGCAGCTGGGAATGACGTCATAACTGTTGATGACGTCGTGAAGAGATGTCTCTGTAGACTGTTCTCTAGATTATCTACTTTTGGTAGTTCATCTCTAAAGATATAATATATTTAGCCTCACTTTACGGACATATTTTATGCGTCAGTTTTACCTGAATAAAGCTATCAAGTTTTGATTATTATTAGCAAAATGTAAGTGCACTTATAGAGTTAAATCGATGCACTTCTCATAGAGTATTGAAAGAGTCAAGACATTATTCCGAACCTTAAATAAACTTCATAGTTCAAAAGATAAAAGAGTACCCTGTTCCCGATAGAGTCTTTTAAAAATAATCCATAATTATTATAACCGCAATAAGAAAAGGAAAAAACGGAGTGGGGGAATCATCGAAGAAAGTTGTCGATCGCCTGATCGACGTCGACACAGTCCCCGACGGGCTTTTCTTCCCTAAAGTGTTCCCCGTCGACTTCCTTTTCACAGATTGCAAGCAGGAAAAAGTCCAGGTCGGCCGTGCTGTGTACCTCGTTATAAGCTTCCTCGATAACGTCCCGCGGGACGTGTTGGAACTCCTCGTTTCCTTCTCAGCGTTCCTCTATTTTTTTCGTCCCCTACCGCGTTTATTTTCCGAGTTTCCGTGCTCCAATGTTTTGACAGACCGCCCGTCCTGCACGGCTGATTTTTATTGGCCCTCGCGGAGCCGACCAGGCGCAAAACAAACATTTTAAATGGAGAAATTCTTGTCCGTATTCGTTATGGTTTCCCCGATGCCGGAACGCGTCGCATGCTCCAACGATTTTCGCAATGGCACGTGACCGACGGAGATCGTCGTTAACTTATGGAACCACCAACGATTACCATTTTTACGCGCACCATTTTGCTACGAGGGATATTTTTTGCTCTGTATGAGAGGATGGGGTTGTTTACGGTTTGGGAACCAGGAGGGTGTGGACGTGGGTGCGCGGTTTGGTGATTAATGGGGGACGCTGTTAGGGTAATGGAAGTGCTGATGGGTATGGTTATATGGCACATTAGATCGAGACTGACTTTCTCGCTAGTACTCAACGATTCCTACAAATAGTTCCTGTTCATCCTCTCCATACATCCCTAAGGCAGGGACATGGTAGGATGCCTTACTGACGAGTCCACTAGTCCCGGACGAAACGCTCTCTTTTTCTTCTTCATTTTTTATAGCCCTTTCATCCGTTAAACAATCCGCCAAAGTTGATTTTAGGAGGATTTGGAACTTGGGAGTCTCGGTGTTAGAGAGAGTGGGAATTTGGGAGATTTTGAAACTTGGAAGATTTGGAACTTGGGTGAGTTGAAATTTGGGAGAGTTGGAATTTGGGAGAGTTGGAACTTGGGAGATTTGGAATTTGGGTGAGTTGGTACTTGGGAGAGTTGGAACTTGGGAGATTTAGGATTTTGGGAGAGTTGGAACTTGGGAGATTTGGAATTTGGGAGAGTTGGAACTTGGGAGATTTAGGATTTTGGGAGAGTTCGGAACTTGGGAGAGTTGGAACTTGGGAGATTTGGGATTTGGGAGAGTTGGAACTTGGGAGAGTTGGAACTTGTGAGAGTTGGAATTTGGGAGAGTTAAAATTTGGGAGAGTTGGAACTTGAGAGCGTTGGAACAAGCATCCAAATATGAAAGCTTGAATTCCCCAACTGTCGAACTTGTGAATCTGTTTCGAGAACTTGAAACTGTTTAAATTGCAGTTTGTTATATTTCGTCCAATACCGTTGTCTGTTAACGATATTCAGGTCATCGAGACAATTTTTCTTCCAACATTATGAATGATATTTGGAATGTTCGTTATCTCCATTATCACGGCTGTGCATTCGTCCAAATAATAAGCGAGTAACGAACGAAGCGACAAAAGGAGACGCGAAATAGAACGATTGCAAAAGCTCGTTTCGTTCGAATGTAGGCTGCACACACTGTCACGTATTTCTGTGTGGCCAAAGGGCATTGAGAACTCATTTTTGCAGCGCAAACAACGTGGTCCCCGAGGAACCATGCCGAGTCACCGGGATTCTGTACACGATTTATTCTCATTTGTATGCATCATCCACGAATCGAGATAATCACTCACTAACATATGTTTCTTCATTCAGAAAGAAAATATTTCACCTCACTTCTAGATTTTAACCCCTTTTCAAATCTCTAACTTTTTATTGTTTCTTCCGACTAACGCTTTACTACCTTCATTTACAAACGTTTACTTCTATAATATCATGGTGATATACAAGCAAGATTTATGCAACAGTATAGGAAATAATTAGACAAATTTAAATAGTTTATCTTATTATTGTGCTATTGTGCTATTTGTCTATTATTTGTATTTATTGTTACTTGCACTTATTGTACCTATACAACACTATGTCTAGTTCTTTGACTCCAAATAAAATTCACAAAATTGAAACGTTGTCATCACAAACTTAAACTATTTTTTTTTTTATGTCAACATTTTTATAGTCGAAACGTATGACTACGTGTACAGGAGTATTTTGTGATCTGTCATTAACACAAACAGTAAAATTTTGGAGTTGACTGACGGTAAACCTGAGTTCTGACCCTCGAGTTCGCTGGCCGAAGTCAACCACCTCCCGCCGTAACTGTTCGCGGTCGGTTCAAACGGCGCTCAGTTAACGCGACCCAACTTCCAATACAACTTCAAACATTTTTATCGGTACAAACTTCCAGAAGTTCCAATATACGTCGAAGGTATCAACCATCTGTATTATTCCGTTGACAAGAATGAACGGATTTCGAATACCGTTCCAATGTTATTGTCCCTCGATGCAACTAATTCGGTGAAAGCGTAACAACGGTAACAGTAGCGAGTTCCCGGAGCTTCGAAACGCTTGACGAATCGCGAAGCAGCGGTACCGAGGCGTTATCATCGTTGACATAGCTTCGCAACTTTCGCGCTATTTCCTCGCTCTCAAGAAACGGGAAGCCGCGAGTATTCAAAGCGTTCGCCGTCAAAAGGGAATTCCGCGAATACTTGCGAAACAATCGCGAATTTATGAATGGCTGCGCGCGTGCCCGCTTCGCCGGATCGATCCGAGAACGGCAACTGTTTACTTGGAATTCTTGCGAAGCCATCGCGACAAACTCCCTCCCTGGCAGTCGGTTGGTAATTGAAAAAAGGGATCTCCCGGGGCGTTGTAGCCAAGACCGTCCATTGTCGACATCGAGCAGACCATAAAATATCGGAGAAGTTTCGTGACGCGTGTGCACCGCGGGTAAACCAGTCGATAACAATGCGTCCTGTCGAGTAACCGACTTCTGACGCGAACGAAACTTCCTTTCTGCTCCAACTCCCGATCCTGTTGGACTTTTCTACACGATGGCTTTACACGCGTCCGCGGATTCCTGTCCTACATTCACCAAATCTCTGCTATCGATTTAACCCTACATAACTAAACTTCAATCGGTGTTATATTCTCTGTAAGAGGAATATTTTAGTTGAAGCTTAAAGAAGTGGTAAAATTCTCAAATCCTGAATACCCAATTTCCCAAATCTCTAAGTTTTAGATCCCAAACTTCTAAACTTGTAAATTCCTCAATTTTTCAAATCCTCAAATCTTCACACCCCATATCCCCAAATCCCCAAATCTTCAAATCCTCAAGTCTCCAAATCCCAAAATACCAAAATTCGCAAATTGCCAAATTCCAAAATCCTACAAACAAAAGATCGCACATGTACCTATCTTTGTTAGTTACAGCATCTCGTAGTTCACGAAAGCGGACATTCTGTTACATCTGGCGGACTTGCACGTTCTCAGGTCCATCGTTAACGCAGAAATAGGGTACACGTTCGTTCTTCTGCTAAATAAATTCCGGTCGTAGGTGGACCAACTGGACGGAAGATTGCGGCCGAAAATTCTGTGTGCCCGCGCGACGAAGCAGGAAATTTCACCGAAAGGAAAAAATGTAATGACACCGAAAATCCCGCGGTGGAAATTGGACACGGGACAAACCAGGAATTGCCTAACGAACTGTGCAGTCGGAAGCCCAGAAGAAAAGGAAGTCCAACTCGAATGGCTAACGAGAGAAGGACATGTTTCAAAGAGGGCGGAAGTAGTTACCGACGGTCTTCGTGTTCATCCAGCCGGCACCGTTTCCTGCAACCCGAACAAAGTCCTTTCTTCGACAAATTCTCCTCTATGAATATGTTTCTCGCCTCGCTCGTCTTCGTTTCCCACCCGATCTATCGTATCTTCGAATTCTCCGGGCCAGACAGGATACTTAAAAAAACAAAATAACGAACCTGGACCTACTTCTCTTCAAGCCTTCTACACTCGGATGCGACGTGGGCTTTGAAAACCGAAAGTCTCACACTTCTCTATTTTCGTGTCCCGAATTCTCCGCATTCTTCAATTTCTGAATAATTCTGAAACTTTCTCCATTTGCAAATCCTCGGATCTCCACGTACTTAGATTCATAAACAATCAAAACCTGAAACTTTCCCCAGTTACAAATTCCTATACTTGTAACTTCTCCAAGTTCTTGTAAACAACTAAATCCTAAAACTTTCTCCATTTGCAAATTGCTGCATCTCCAAATTCCTATTTCCGTAAACAATGAAATTCTCCAATTTCTCCATTCACAGATTCCTGAATCTTCAAATGCTTACAGTTCCACATCTCTGGATCTCCAAATTCTTCATTTTAATAATCGCGGTAACGAGAGGATTCGCGAATGTATTTTCAAAAATGGTTACACGCTCGATGAAACGGAAGTACAGATATGGTCTAAAGCACAGGCAATCGCAATAAATGGACGAGACGGTATTAAAACACGACAAACGGCCAACGCTCGTATGGAGTTTCATTTCGAGAAATTCAATAATCTGTTACATCGGCAATAACTGCGAGCCGTTCGATTCTATAACGCCACGTGCCCACCGATCATTTCGATCGCTCCAACTTTATTGTACGCGACACCTTTTAAGACGCACGTAGCGTCAGTAACGTTATTTACACCTTCGTCGCTGTTCGTATAATGCTGATATTGCTCTTTCGAAGCAACCTTCATTTATTTTTTTATGCGCGGACAGACTGCTCGATAATTTCCTGCACTCGGGGAGTGGAGGGTTATTGTATAATTGCATGGCTGTCAGTGTACAAAAATATTAATGTAACAAAAGTTTGTATAAAGACCTAATACAATTATAAGATACCACCTGTATCAAATTATATGTATTGTACAATGTCTCATTTTTCTAAAAATACATTAATTATACAAAAATATTCGCTTAAGAACAAGTCAAGGTTTGAAATGAAGTAACAACAAAATACAAATGGTATCAATAATAGAGTTCAAGAAAACTTGTCCTTCCAAGAAAGTGCTAAAATTTGGTGTCTTGTCAGGAAAGTATATAAAGAGACGTTATATTAAATGTTTCAATAAAAGAAAATAATTTGTATTTATAATAATATGTGTAATAATGAGTATCATATGCACATGTGTCTAACAACAGAAACGTATGCAAGTATCAGTAGCTCCGAACAGTGAATTCGATCAGTGACCCGGTACAAATATGCCTTTCATTCTCCGGCGTCATCACGGTCGAACAAGCCATCATTCAAAGCGAAGAGGCGTAAATTGTGCCGGAGACCTAAAAATTTCGGCGAACATCGAACAACGCGAGCGATATTTCGATGTTGATCGCGCGATTGTTCGCGGAGGGTTAATTTCCGTTGTTCGTCCCGCGATCGGTAAACGCAACGAGACCCAAGGGACCGGTTTAACGGCAACAAACCGGCTTAATGATTCCAAGTTTCCGCTTCCGTCATTACCAATGCTTACAATTAGTCGCGAACTCCGTTACACTTCGATTCTTGTCGGGGTGATTAATGGATGCTCGGGGAGAATCTTCTTGCCCGGTCGAGTTTGCCCGACAAGACGCCGGCGCAACGCGACATTTGATTTCCAGTTAATTAGTCTGCCGGCTGAGCCTTAATTTTCGCATGGAAAACGTTCGATGCAATCCGTGCAAGCCGAGTAACACCTTTGAAAGCATGAAACCAACCCCCTCTCGCGACTCTGTCTTTTCATTTCGCTCGGTCGTTCCTGCTCGTTTCTCACGTGCCAATTATTTCCACGGTCTGCGGTGCGTTCGTGTGCGACGTTTGTCTCCGTGTGTTGGCGATGACGAAACACCAACACGACGTACTGGCTCGTAGACGAGACGGAATTACTAAATTCCGAAGTTCCCGGCGTCGCGGCGTGTGCTCGCGCGCGATAAACGCGATTCACTTTCTTATTTGGATTCCAAACATGCCGCTTCCAGTTCGCGATACGCCCGGCGTATTCCCGCTTTACGAAAATATTTGTCGGGTATCGTTGCAAAAACACTAATTTCCGATTTCTCCTTCAAATGACCTTCCTGCTGATTCATGTACGAATCACTCTATTTCTGCTCATCACTTTGCTTTTACGTATAGACTCTTTAGAGGGGTCACCTTCATCTTGACCTTGAAATATGTTGTCAAGGACTATGTTCTGAACAAGTTTTCTTTATACATGTACTTATCTCTTGGCCTTCGTTTTTGAGATATTTATAAAAACGTATTAGGACCACTTCGTTACATATCAATATTTTATACGTGTATATTAAAAGATATCTTACAAAGATACGTGGTATATAATCAAGATGTTTCTGAACAGAGATAACTGGAATAATTTTGTTAAGCTCTATAAAAGAAAGCTAGATACAATTTAAAATATTAATTCCCAGTAAAAGAGTACATTTTCAATTTACAATTGGTAATGAATTTGACGAGCTTTGATTGTTAACATTAATCAATGTTGAAATGAAAAACAGTTATACTCCCATATTGTCTCGTTTAATCCCAATATGCGTCAACGATAATTCCTTGTATTTTGTACAATTGGTGCTATTTCAAGCCATACTGTCACCACCAGAATATTTCAAAATGAATAATAAATTCAGCCAGTAAACTGATATTAAAATACTAAAACTTTGATCCTTCAAATCATCATCGAAATAACCATGAAACTATAATGATCCTCTGATGGTAAATATAAATCAGCTTTAGGATTTGTCCAATCAACATTTTTGTAGAAGAATACCATATTACGTTGAACAAAGAATTTCGCAGGTTTGCAGCGACACGAGAGTCGTTTGGAAATGGAAACGAGGCCTAAAACGAGGCTGAAAACGATCCACAAAAGAATTGTAATTGCCAAAGGGATGCTATACTCGGCCGGCAGTCTCCTTTATGGATCAGCAAGCGGTCTCGAGATGGCAATTCATTTCGTGCGAAGAATAATACCAGCATTTAAAAGCTGTTTACAAACAAAGCCGTCGTTTTGTCGTTTGAAATGAAAATAAAGGGCACTTCCCAAGAGAACGGGGAACAATAAGCCCTGTACAAGACATTCTTTCCAAGTTTCTTTTAGAAATCTGAATTGTCCCCTCGATAGCAATTCACGGATTCGAAAGAACGTGCCGCTTTGAACGTCCCTTAAGTGTGGGTGGACAAACGTGGGAAAGTGCTTCTATTTCTGTACATGGTTGCGATCGTGATTGTATTTATTGATGCAGAGTGAGTTTAGATAAGGGGAAATGTTTGTTTTAGGTAGATTGATAAGGTGATTTGGTTGTGTATGGAGTGTTGGTTTGATATGGGATTTACTTCGAATTTTAAATTTGGTGTTTGGAAATTTTGTGAATTGGGAATTTAGGGAATTGGGAATTTAGGGAAGAGGAAATTAGGGAAGGGGAAATTTGGGAATTGACAAATTTGGGAATTGGGAAATTGGGAAATTGGGAAATTGAGAAATTTTAAAAATTGCAAAATTTGCAAGATTGGGATCCGAAAATTTTTAGACTCACATCTCAAACATCACACTCCAAGCAGCTGTTAAAATATTACTCCCTTCAAAATGATCATACTTTAAATTATTCCTACATAAAAATATACATATATAAATAAAATCAATCGTACATTTACAAAAACGAATATGGATTACAAATCATATATCAAATAAAAATGAATTGAACAAAAAGTAGATATTGAATCAAATGTAGATATTGATTGTCGACCCAGGACAGAAATAGCAGTACGAGAGCTAGTAAGTTTATTATTTCTGAGTGTAGGCGTGTTTGTAGTACTTGCCAGATTACTAACGACCACGATCCTATTTATCTAACCAGGAGCAATTCTATATTAACCGCCTCACCGAGAATTCTGTAGCTCTTGCCGGATCAGAGAAGCGCTTGTTCCACTTGGCTGTCCAAGAACAACTCCATTCTCCTTGTCTGATCGAGGACAGTCTATTACTTGTGCAACGGAGGACGTTATTCCTCTTGTCCGGTCCAATACCATTCTATTTTACTTCGTTCGATTAACTATACTTCCATTTCCCTTATTTCACTCGATTCTTTGCTGCTGCGCTGCTTTTCAACGAGTTCTTTTTTAACCTGAGAACATTTCATGGTGATTGTATAATTCGATGTGCGGTCTTCTTCCTTCCCGTTACTTGTTATTTTTTGTCTAATATAGTGCGATCCTATTCTACTTACATCAATTTATTTTAGTTCTATGATTCTATTAACTTCACTTAATTTTTTATTACTCTGTTTTTCAACGAATTTCTCCTGAAATAATATGCTACCATTTGATAATACCTATAAGTTGATGTACTTAATTCAATTTATTATGGTGTCATACTCATTCGGCTAAGGTCTCACAAATTTTGTTGTCCCTCAATAAATTCTTTTTACCAAAATCGATATGTGATCCGACGTAGTTTCCCTACTTTCCAACTACAATATCATAAAATGTATTTTTCCTTGCACTCGTCTGATTCAATACGATTATTCTACCTCATCCAATTTGCTATGGTTCCATCATTCGATTTACTTCACTGGATTTCCCGTTATTTGTCCGCTCCTCAATAAACTCTTTTTTAAATAAACAACGATTTCTTGGTACCAACCTTTATTTTCAAACCGTAGAATCAGTGTATTTCTCTCTTGGCCGATCCAATACAATCTCATTCCACTTCGTTCGAGTAGTTACGATTCTGTTCCACTTATTTCATTAAATCCGCTGCGGTGTTTCAAGCAAACGATTAATATGATTATACCTCCACGTATCGTCCCTTTTATCGAATCACGGACACAGTATTTTATTATTCTCTGTATTTACATACAATATTTTTATTTATATTCCGACGGAAAAAATTCGTTTTTGTCGCTTTGTAGTTATCTAATATTGAAAATAGATCAAATTTATAAAGGTGAGTGAAGTATGGGCGGGCAAACGATTGTAAAACAATGTATCACGTTAACCAGGTACATATTTTCGTCGGAATATCGTATTTTTTATGGAAATAAAATTGGAACGTCGAACGGACGGCAATAAAATCGTTCCCGTCCGTATAAACGTTAAACTCTAACGCATATTGGCATAGTTAGCTCGATAATAAATACGTTTCCGGTACACTCGCGTAAACAGATTAGACAGAGTAGCCAAATAAATTCTCTGTGATACCGTTCGAAAAATAAAAAATATATATTCCCCGCAATTCCGTCCGAATTAACGCAACCGTGTGCCGTGCATCACCGGTTCTTTATTGGCGTTTCATTGCATTTAAAATTTCGGTAACCGCTCGTTTGTTTGGCCCGTTTTATTAAACGAAATTTCATTTTACCGCACAATTCCGAAACGAAAAACAGGACTAATTATTGCGTTTCCTTTGGGCAATGTTTTCTTTCGCAAGATATTCGACGCACATTTCGAAAATGAAATATCGCGAAATAATGTGTGGAGTAATTGGCTCTCCGAAGCGGAGTAGGCAAACTTTTAATGGGTCAAATTTATCGCTCAAATCGGCCAATCAGATCGATTCACTGGACATTATTCGCGACTCGTTGCGCATTTAAACGCCCTCGGCTGTAAAATACGGTCAGCTTTCAACCTTTCAACTACTGGTCGTGCAATCTCTCTCTCGCATCGGGTCGACAATAAAGAAAATTGCGTCGAACGAAAATCGATAGCACATCGAATGTCTTGAAGTTCGAATGTCAAGTATTCTGTAACTGTTGTACCGAAATGCAGGGAATGTAATTTCAAATTATTTTCGAGATTTAAAGGTGCTTGTGTGGCTGATGGACAAGTGGCACTCGCGGCTGCAGGGGTGTCAAGTTGTCGGGTTGAAGAGCTTTTCATTTTTAAATTTCAGGGTTTTGTGTTTTTACAGCTTCGAATTTTTAAATTTTTATATTTTTATATTTGAGAAGTTTTTAATGGTTGAACTTCAAATTTCTAAATCGATAAATTTTCAACTCTCCAATTCCTAAATTACCCAATTCCCAAATTTCCCACTTTACAAGTACCTAATTTTTCAACTTCCCTAATTTCTAATTCCTGGATTTCAATGAAATTAATATTGCAATGCAAGGTATTACCGATTTCCAATCGTTCCTCCCTGACAAAATAAATGGATTAACGATCGAAGAGCGAGTCTACAAAACACTGGGAAAGGTAATCAAATGATTGCGCCATTCGATGCGGAACGAACAAACGAACATAAGACGATTTTCAAGCTAAGTACATTTGTCCACTTTTCATTATCCGCTTCTCGTTACCGGAAATTAAAGTAGTGGGAGAATGCGGTATAAAGAGAGGAGCGTCAGTATCGAGGGGATCGTAAAATCTTTATAGACTTAAAAGTCCAAAGCGCGAGTTTGTATCCTCGTATCCGTCGAACCTGTATAATCCATGGTTTAAAAACTGAACGAAATAAAATCGAGATTGTAATTATTCTGCAATCAATCACGACGCTCATTTTGGGAGGCAGATAATCGCGACAGGTGACGCTCGTTTAAACCCGTATAATATATCTTTAATAAAATTACGGATCAGGTCGATATATCGCGATAAAACCGACAACGGTTTCTCGAAAAGGATCGTGCGATAAAACGCGACAAAGATAAATTTCGACCCGATTAACAGAATTTTATACGCGATATCGAACCTGAATTCTGAAATTACTTAGCTTATCGTTGAATTTCACCTGCGAAAATAACGTTGACAAATTATACGGTTTGATACTTTCGATCGAAGGATGAGAAATATTTTTCCGAGCGAATAAATGAACGAACGGAGCATTTCACGTTTAATCGACGATTAAGTTTTCGATAACGATATTTATGATCGCGTGTATAAACTATGTATGCACGTTTGAAAACCATTCGCAGCGTAATTTAGACCTCGTTAATTCCTTCCATTCCGAGTGCTGTTAACCTTCTACGATCCAGAAGATTCAAGATATCAGAGAGGTTAAATAATTCTGAAAGAAAACGAGCATTCGTTTAAACGCTTCCTTTTATCAGTCCTCTCCATTTCCCTGGGAAATTCAATATTAACTGGAGCATAATTAACATTAACTCTGCCATTACCTTATCGCGTCGCTTCATCCTCAAACGAGGCATAGATCAATTAATTCGCAACTTTTCTTTCGTATTTAATAATATCAGAAGTGGAAGGAAATCTATATTGTTTATATGTGAATGCTAATTGACGGGTTATCGTCACACCTTTCATTCGTCCTATTTCCCACACGTAACATCCTCTCCTTATATCACTTTATATCGCCACATAATAGATCACTAAAATTCCAAGAATATTCCTCTGTTATATCTCGCCCGTTGTCCACGACAACGAGTCCATTATATGTGTACATATAATCTAACAACACTCAGACAATATGGCGATTTATGGATTTTGGTTTTAAAAAGTTTTATGGGGACCGTGCTATCAACCGCGATATATTCCGACGGTCCAGACTCTAGACAGAAAATGGTACTGTTCGTTCTGGTAACGAGGGCATCGAAAACACATAATTCCTCGAAGCCTGTCGCTGCATTCGATGTCGAAAAACGCGGCAACGAATCAATCCTTCCGATCGATCGTAAACGAAAGAACGCAAGATCGTAAAATTTTTATGAACTTCACGCTATGACATTGCTAGTCTGATTCCTCCTTCGTCGCTTCCGGCTGTATGGGATCTAGGGATGCTGTCTGGTACTCGTCAGGCGTGAAATATTATCACTGCGACTGTTCATAGCTCCTCTTTAGTGTAGAATGCTTATACGCCGTCAAATTATTGCAAGATATAAATATAGAAATTTCACAGTTAGAAATGTAGTACATTTCTGAAAGATGATTATAGGATAATTATGGAAATTGTCAAATCTACGATATAAGAAATATAAGATTAGTCAAGTGGGTTAGCTAATGTCACATAACTAATCTTGTACTTACAATTGCTTCCACTAAATAAAATAAGATAAAATATTATCCACATAAGGATTCAAGATAATGAAAGTCTGTCTAAAAATTAAGAGTTGCAACGCAATTATTGAACGACTGAATGTAGAAGAGGGTCCTTCGTATAATTAGATCTTTTACCTGATTGATTATCAAGCAATATACGAAGCTGCGCGATCACTATTTGAGCAATTCCGAGAGGCAATCGCACAGACAAAGACGTATGACACTCGAAACGTTGATCTATCGGCGTTTAAACATCAAAGTACCCTCGACACCTCGATTCGTTGTGACTTCGTATCTCAAAGGGAAATCAATCTTCCTTCTTTCAGCGATTGCATGATTAAAAAAGCGAACGATATACGGCCAGCTTTCGAGTTGCATTCAATCGTTATTCATGAATACTTTTATTTGTACCAGCCGTGAAAGCTATCGATTCCCTTTAAATGAATGCTTCAGTTATTCCAGCTAACAAAGGGAAAAGAAAGGCGCATTTACCATCAAGCAATGTAACAATTGAATTCTAACAAATCGTAAATTTTACTCCTGCGGATCAATTTTCATCTTTTATCAGATTTACTTATCGGTTCTTGAGATATTCAATTTTCAAAGTTACTCATTTCCCTTTTCAATTTCATGTCTTTTTAATTTGTCTCATATTCCAATTTCTACTCTTTTAATTTTACAATTTTCCCAGTGTCCTATTTCTTCGTTTTCTGATACCTCTACTTTCCACATTTCCAATCTCCCCACTTTCCGAATCTCCAATTTCCATATATTTAAATTTCAAAGTTCCTAAATCCGAAAATGTTCGAATTCTCTTATTTTCATATTTTCTCATCTCCCACTGTTCAACGTTACAATTTTCTAATTTTGCAGTTCTCTGTTTTCCGTCCGATTTGCCTATTTGCCACATCTCGGAACGTGAAATGTTGGTTTCGAAAGGGAAGCGGTAACCGAGCGTCGACAACACGTGGATGGTTCCCGGTGGTCGTTTATTCCGGTCGCTTCTCCGTGGCTCCTTGAGCAAGTCGAATCAAACGGCAGCTACGTGCAGTCAGCAACGCGACCGTCGAGAAAGCTGGAAAACTTTAAAAAGCACACCCGCCTTCAGAAGCTTGCCGCTGACGCAGCGATATTCCATAAGCGAGAAGCGTCTGGCAAATTCTTCGGCTCTTTTCTGCTCTTCCTTGTCTACGTCCTTCTTCTCGACACCCCAGCCTCGTTCTTACCCTTTTTCTTATTCTTCGTCCCTATCGAAAGGAACCCCTCCTCTGTCACGGCACCCTTTTCCCTTTCCTCGTGGCAGCCGGTAATTGACTGCGACCTCGACGATCCGTTGCTCGAGAGCCACTTTGATGCACCGTTTTTCTCCGACCACCGGGAACAATCAATTTTCAACTTATTTCTGTATTGCTATCGACGTTCCAACTTATTTCTGTACTGGTATCGCTGTAAATGTGAACGGTTATTACCTTCGACGGCTTTGATAATCGCAGAAAATAATTGCTTTCTACGTTCCTCGGATAGATCGTAATTTGATCATTTGGAAATTGTTCAATGGGAACATGGAAATTTAATAGCTTCGAAGAGTGGAACTTTGGTTGTTATGAGAAGTGAAGTATGTTCAACTTAAGGTAAAACCTGAGAATGTATAAAGATAAAAGTCAATAAACAAAGTATTCGTTGATCGAAACTTGATATTTCTAGGTCCGCAGAATGCAACGCAAATGATTCAACATTTTCCGCATAATTATTCAGTCTTTGAGGAAAACATTTCGCAGCAGTTGAACGAGTAAACGAAACATCAGAACGCGTATAGTTATGCGAAGCAACTGTGTACGCGTATACAACGTCGGTACATCGTGCATGAACTATTTTCAGAACGATTTGCGAGTGGAGCAGTTTGCTTGGTTTTGCGGGATTTCCCAGGCAGCCCGGTATTTCGTGAATTTGTAATAACGCCGTTCGTAGTTATTGTCTACCCAAGTCCCGTATGTGTACCGTTCACACACGTGTACGCGCGTCTTCGTTACGCTTTGGAGAGCTTACCATCTTGAACAACACGCTTATACGGTTCTCTGCGATGAACGTGTTTTTTCGGTTCAACGATTTCTATCCGATCATATACACTCGATAAAAATACTGATATATCATATTTTTTTTGTAATTATAATTATTCTGATATTGCGATCACCACTGAATGAGGTAGGTACTTGTTTTCCCTTGAAATTTGCACATTATACAGTTGAGAATTTCAGTGTTTGTAGAAGTGGAATTTGTACAGTTGAGAATTCAGAGTTTGGAAATGTAAAAGTTATAAATCTGATGTGAGTGTTTGTAAACTGCGAAATTTGTAAATTTAAATGCAGGAGTTTGCATATTCAGTTTTTAAATTCATACAAACAAAAGCGTAAGCTTTCTGTATTTGAAAATTCTAGTATATTATGGAATAAAAAATTTCTAAATTTGAGTAATCGAAGAATTAAAAGATTAAGACTTTGAAAATTTGAGAAATTGAATGAAACTTGAAAACTAGAATTGAGATTTTGAAGTTTTAAAAATTGGAAAATGGAAGAAAAAATTGAAAAGTTCAGAACACATAAATTTAAATATTAATAATTTATAAATATGAAACATGATACACCTTTAAATGAAACGATTTCAAGAAAGTGAGTGGTGCGTTTAATATTTTGAAACATTTTTCCACGTATGCTTTACGAAAAATCTCTGACCCTCGAAAATCCCACGAGATGTCGTTCAAAATTTTCCTACGCTTCGAAGCGTTTTCTCCTTGTACAAGAACATATTTGCAAGTGGAATTTCCCGTGGAACTGTTGCGTGGCAACGCGAAAAGCTGTTCCTTCGTGACGAGCCATTGCAAAGTATGCTGGAATATTGCATTCTTCAGAGGGTAAAAATGTTATCTGAAAGGACAGCGTTTTAAAACTGTGACATCGTTTCTAACTTTTCGCTTGATGATTTACGCTCTCTTGATTTTCATTCGCAAATTAGACGATTTGCTTACAGCAACAGTTGTTTGTGACTATACAAAGATAATTTCATGCGAAAGTTAACTAATTTACAAAAGGTAATTTCACTTCTTATTTACAAAGTTTAATTTAACTCTCATTTACAGAAGTTAACTTAACGTTTATTACAATGGTTTATTTATGCAATGTAACAATTAAAATTTTCTGTAATGGTATGTATAGTCAATTTCAATTATGGCATAAGGTTTCATCAATTATTTACTGGATTCTATTCATAATTTAACGAAAAGTAACTATATGAGAGCACTGTACTCACCCTCGCTAGATAAGGCAACCATTAATTATCAATATGGAGACTAGCAGATAAGGTAACCGTTCATTTAAGCATACAAATATTTCATAAAGCTACATCTCATTGCATCAAATTAAGAATTTAAGAATTTCAAAGAATCAACGACTGCCATTTCCCAGCAAATATACTTGCTGAGTATCATAAAATTTTCAATAAAATAGAGTATTTTTTCAAACTAAACCTTGAAACGCATCCGACAGAATCGAAAGCAATAAAATGATAGAGCGGTTCTTTCGCTCTTTAGCCGAAAAATTTAAACGTTTCCGCGCGACATCGTCGAAAACTGAGACTTAATCGAAACGGTCACAAGCTGTTGGTACTCGGTAAAACAATTTTTCTGTCGGAATTTCCTGTCGAAAAATCACGAGAGCGTTGTCGCGACGCGAGAGTTATCTGCAACGGGGACGCAATGCATTTGCACCTCTGCCAATTTGCCGGGGCAAACAAGTTTCGTGGCGCTTTTCGACGAGCCGGGGAACACACGTACGCGAATTTCCCTACGTATTTACGCCGGTGACGAGCAAAGTGTTTCGTAAACGAGGTGAAACCAAGGGAAAGGGAGATAAAAAGGACGAGATACGCTGCGGTGTGTCGTTTCGTCCCTGACAACTAACGATATTTTCCCTTTTCGCGCCGGAAATGGCCGCAAAGTCATCGACGTTTCGTGGTTTTTCGATAGATGGGGGTCAACTCGATTTCCCCGAAAATCGATTCGTTTGTTTACACGCGCGAAACACGATTCGCTGTATCTTTCTCCCTGCCGAACGGACTGGGTGTATTTTTACGGTGAAATTTCGAACTTTTGCATGAATATCGATCGCCCGGGGATCAACTTTCAATCCGAAAGAGTAGTTTCGCGTAATCTTGTCGTATTCGAACCCACCGAACCGGAGTCTCCGAGACTCCGTTCATTTTACTTCTCTTATTCCCTCGCGTTCCACGAACAACCGTACAAGCATTCTTATTTCATCCACTTTTCAACAGAACTGCGATATACTTGCTCAAACAGTTTGACCTATATCGCTTGTTTACTTTAAACAACTCTGTCAGAAGTTTTTGCAATTTTCTCCATCGGCGATTGAACAACTTGGTCGGAGGAAAAGTTAATGAAAACAATACCGAATTTGATACGTTAATGGGAAAAGAAAATTTGATAAATATTCGCGACAACGTTGTTCACAGTCTGAAATAGCGGAAGATCCGAGCAGAGAGGAAGTTTGTTAGCTTTCAAAACTTTGTGAATGAATAACTAAAGAACGCGATCATTTTCAAGATTTTACTGAACACTGTTATATTTCAAAATTTCGAGCAGTTTAATATTTATTAATAACGTGTTGATACAGGAATTGAGTAAACATCTGACAGAAAGGAAATCAATTTTTGAGAAATTTAATATTAAGAATTTACTGAACATTGTTATTTTTAAAAATTTACATCAGTTTAATATTTATTAATAATCACGTGACAGGTGGATTTAAACATCACCTAATGGCAGAAGCGAAATAAATTTTGGAGAAATTTAATGTTAAGATGATTCTATTTTCAGGAAGCGAATGTGAGACAAAATTGTTTAGGAATGATATTGGCAGAAGCATTTCTTTCCGTTCCCCAGCGACGTAAATCTGAATGGATTCTCTTCTGCGGAGCAACAAAGCACGTCGAGGTAATATCGGTACGTGTCGCTCGACGCTAACGGGGTAAGTATTATGGGGGGCGGAGATGAAGGGTTGAAGCGTTGAGGGTGGCGTAAAACGATGAACGAGGGGGAGGAGAACAAGAATGACGCGATTGAACCGAGGGCAAGGAAAAATGCAGCGATAGCAGGAGATTTATGCACGGTTGCACAAGCTAAAGAACTTTCGACTACGAATAGCCTAAGTTTTCTCGCTTAACCCTTCGGGCGTTGACGACGATCTTGCGAAACCCTGTAATGACTCAATGTAGAACAATGTGCAACTATTTTCTCGGTTTTTATTATATGGATGTGCGATCTTTTGCTTGTGGCTTTTGCAGAACTTTGAAATATTGAGGACTTCAGAATTTTGAAACTTAAAAATTTTGAAACTACAGGATACTTGCCGAAATTATTCTGTGATTTGGAAGAATAAACGAGAGACGTACCGCAATAAATCAAGTGTTTCGATTTATCGCACAGATCCCATCCTAATTCTTCCGACCATCAATAGCGTCGTAGAGACAGCAGGAAAATCCATGGGTTCTTAAAACTTTATCGGAGATGTAAAAGTTTACAACGTCACTCAGATGCAACGATACACAGACCGCTCTCGTTGCAGACTTTCTTCAGACAGGGATAAGAGTGAACGGCTCGAAGGATTTCGAGTGATCGATTTGTTGAAACTGTGACGGAGAGGACTCGCTTCTCAAATGAATTTACATTAAATTTTTATACCGCCCTACTCTACATAGATGTTCCAAGGATACAAATATCATTTTCAACTTTTCAAGTTTCAAATTTAAATATGAAAAAATTAATTATTTAAAGTTACTTTATTTAAGGAGAGAACTATGTGAAAATTTAGAGGAGAAGTGAATTATTTGAAAACTTAAAAATCAAGAAATGAATTATTTAAAAAATTGAAAATATAAAATTCTAGAACTGTGTAGCTATAGGAATTTCAAAATACGTGTTCCCCTTCGTTTCAACGTTATCCTACTTGTACCATCGATATACGAAACATCGATATGATATCGATAATCAATAATTGAACCGTAGGTTGCAGATGCGTTGGATCGAGCAACGAGTTAAAGAGGAGACCGAAACGACGGTTTCTCGGACAAGTTTCTCTCGAGTATCGCGCAGTGTGTCGAAGTAAACGAGATTCATCGCGAACACGCCTCGCTCGTAGCAGACGCGAGTATATTTGCCCGACAGGCTGCAATTCGAAGATGTCGATTTCTAGCTACATCCTCAAGCCGAGACGGCACTAAACTTGTCACCGGAGAAAAACTGCTACGATTTTACTGCAAACACGCTTTCCACGAATCTCTGATCTCTGCTTTAGAAACCGATCGTCGTTCGACTCGAAAGCAGCGACAATTTTGCGAGGCGGTGAAAATCGCGGAAATCGTCGCCGTATCTTATACCTGATACATGACGAAAAGGGCTCGCGGCTTTTATCTTATGCAGTCGCTGATTTACATCCACGATTCCTGGATTTCGTTCAACCTGAAAAATCATGGGACCCGGAAACCGCGGAATACGGCTAAGAGCTGGCCGAGATGACTCAACCGTTTATGCATTCTAATGAGATACATGAATCTGTTATTGCGCCGGCTGTAGATTCTTTGTTTTCGGAGAAATTATGCGGGGACAGAATCTTTCTTGAATATCGTTTGCATTAATATTTGTAGATTAACTATTTCAGGTTCTGGGTGTATTTGTTCTCTTGGTGCAAGGATTTTTTAATTTCGAAGCTTTCTCAATTTGCGGGACATAAATTTTCATACTCCTCAAATTTATGAACTACAAATATGAATAAATTATCAAATATTCAAAATTTCCCCAAGTACCAATTCCCCAAAATCCTCCTTCCTCAATTCCCGAATTACTGCTCGATGATTATTCGTATAATATTCAACTCTGTACGAACATCAAATTTTAGTACCGTTAAAAGAAATATTAATTACATTTCTCCCCGTAAAGGTTTCATTTTGCACGATATAATCTTCCGACTGAAATTTATTATCCCAGAAGCCTTTGTGAGATATTTAATATTAAATAACCAGTAGTCTACAATTTCAGCGTTCCGAGCTGAAATCTGTAAAAGGGCAATAGAAGCATTTCGCTTTGATGCATTGTGTGCCGTAACCGATGACTCACTATCAAAAGCAAGTTTAACATAGACGAATAGGGTACAAAGTAGAATGAAATTCTTCAACATGGTCGGTGTAGAATGTGGTCAGTATATCAAGTAAAATAAGACCATTTACAGTCGGACCGGTGAAACAGTACCGTCGCAAATCAGACAAGCGAGCCGAGATCGTTTCTACGCCAGCTAAGTGAAATAGTACCGTGCTTGGTCAGACAAATTAACCGCAAAAAGGGCAAATCCGATAAACCGGCATAATAAAACGATTCTGGTAAAACCAGCGAAATAAAATCGTACTTGGCTGACGTACATTAAACGAGGTGTTCGCCAGTTCAAATAATTAACTCCGCTTTTAAAATTTTCCTGGAATTTCAGGGTAAAAACAGTACTGCGAGCGAAACACCGTGAGACTGCTTTCAAATATTTTATTACTAACTCCACACATTTATCGATATTAATATAGTACATCCGTTCAATTTCATCTTCTGTCATTAACTCATATCCATTTAACTCTTCATCGCGTTATTTGTTCATTTTTATATTTAACTCGTTCATTATTCACCTGTATTTCGTTCATAAATTCATGCAGATTCACAAGTTCATGCAAATTCATGAATTCACACGTTCGTCTAGTTATTTGTCTACGTTTATTGTCACGACGTTAGGGATAGAAAAAGAACGTAGCACTTGATTGAACGGTTATAATATTGATTTGGTCGATGTAACATAAAACGAGACGACATTCTGAAGTTACGACAAGCAGGCGGTATTCAATGTCCCCTTCAGGACGCATGAACAATTTCTCCGACTGTTTGGGAAGAAAAATATTTCGTTATTTCACGGGAAACCGCGCATCGAGTTCCGAGGAAGTGGCCCTATGTATGCAGACGTCGTTACTATGAACGTAAATAAAACATAACTTTTGCTTCCTAAAAAAAAAAAAGACGGTTCCCCTTAGAAACACTGCAGGATTCTTTTATTATTTCGAACATGTTTGAAGATGGAACGAGCTTGGAGACCCATATAAATTCTCCATTCAAATTCTAGAGTCACGCGACGAAAGTATATCATTCGCGTCTGAGACACTGCTGCCGCTATACCGACAAGTTCGTGTTCGATAAAATTATTATTCACCAAATGTGCACTACGTGCGAATGTATACGCATATGAAATGGGGAGTGTTTCGTGAATAAACAGTAAAAACAAAATTTAATCAAGTCAGAAGCTAGATTATGCTTAAAACAGAAATACCGTGGACTTTTCATGTACTGCTACGATTGAGATTATAACAGTGGGAAATTCTTGAAAATGGCAATATACGTAGAGTATTCTTTATACAGCATTTGACGTACGTTTCGTCGACAGCTATGCAACATTTGAAGATACAAGGTGTAATAATATGATGCGCGATTGTTTATAATGCGAGGCAATATAGTGCGTGGTGATACAACGCATAGGGAATATAGAATTGTAGAATTACGTTCTTGTAATACAAGATGTATAAAAATACTATCTAATGCCGATACACTATAAATAAGTTACAATAAATTGAACACAAAATGTATTCGAGAGGCACGTTAAAAAGGTAACACGTTGCAAGCGATGAACATCGCTTTGACCTCGTTACGTTTTCTGGTTCGATAATCAGAAAGCTGCTCGCTCTAGCGGAAAATCGGAAAATGAAATAACGAGCGACCATCAAACTTTTAGAGCCAAAACGTATATATATATTTTCAGCTAGAACGATATTATATATCATGTGTCATAAACCAAAGATTGCATCGTAAAGTTTTGACACCGCTGAAACAGGAAACGATCACTTCTATCTCTGATGAATTGCTGGTAACAAAAATTATACCCACTTCTTCTACTGATGGAAGTATCTATATTTCATGCTGTCGAATATTCGACTCTTGAGTTTCGAACTTTTAGATTTCAAGCTTTCAAATTCGAATGTTTTGAATTTCTATCTATTGGGTTTCAAGTTTTCCAGTGTCAAGCTTTCGAATTCCAAGCTTTCAAGATTGATGCATGCATATTTCAAACTTTCAAGTTTCAAATTGATAGATCTGAATCATACAAATTTCAAACTTTCGGTTTAAAAACGTGCAAATACGGAGTTGACGATCGCGTAATATCACGGTCTTGTTCAGAAGCAACCCCTTGAAACTGTTGATGTGGTCCGCAGACGGACTTAGTTAACTCGGCCAGACGACCACGGTAATTTCGGCCAATTATAATTAGGAGATTACAATTAGTTGCCAGCCGTAGCCGAGACATCCGGGAGAGATGGTCCAGGTAATTCGAGGATGAATCATCGTTTGGATGGCGACTCGCCGAAGCTTTTCCTAACGAGCACTCCCACGGTACACCAGGTAATAAACTGACCAGGAAAATAGCGGAACCAAGCAAACCCATTGCCAAGATTTAAACGCACCGCAACCGAGTCAGCTAGTCTCCGTGAAACGTAACTTACGGATGCAACACGAACAACATAACGGGAAGAGAAACGGATACACATCGCCAACATCGACTTTATTACTTCTCCTCCAACAGGATACTATCAGACCTCCCTAAAATACTATCTGAAATAGTAAATAATCCTGTTTATCTCAAGATATATCCGTAACTTCAAAAATAAAATATTTTATTTGTTGTAGCAAAGCTTTTAAGCCTTTAACCGCGAGAGATGTATATATTCGTTCTCCAAATTTACTGTTTTATAACTGATATAACAGAGAATTTATCCGCTTTTATATTTCCTTCGCAATTTGCACATTTATAAATTTATGAAGAATCACTTGGGAATAAACTTCATATTTTAAAATGAACTTTCTAATTTTGGTAATTTAATTTTGGATACGGAAGGTATACTGTATAGAGCAAGTTTCAAAAAAATTACCTAAACAAATCGAATAACTTATAATTAAAAATTTGTGAACCGGTCGTATAGCTTCGGTAGTTACAGTGTTAACCCCTTAACCTATGGTATATCTCTCATTTAGCAACCTTCAATGTAATCGGCGGACTAAAAATTTAATCCTTGTGCAAATACGATTTATGTTCATCACACTGGAACTGATGTGCATTACGAGTCTGACCGATGTTATAAGCCGAGGGGTTAATTTTTTGTCGAACAACGCATAACCACCTCGGTGTTTTCTGCTGCGCTCGTGTGTTTCCGGGGGCAAAGAGTATACTATCGAGTTTCGATTCGAGAGAAGTAAAAAGAATCGAGAAGACCTCGAATGCATCGAGAGCACGGGGTTGAGGCTTCCTATCTCGTTATACTCGCAGAAATATCGACGGGATAATTTAGTGTCTCACCCCCGTCTCGTTTCTTTGCAAGTCGTTGCGCGGGCTTTTTCTCCAGCGGGAGCTTCTATCTTTTCACCGGGGCAGAAGCTGTTCCATTGGCCCCGCGGATGCACCGGGTAATTCCACCACGATTCATCAAAGGTAAAAGCCCTGGTGTGAATAGAGTTGGAGGGGGTGAAAAACTGTACCGGGCGAGGTTAAAAGGGGAACGCAGAGGGGTGGCGGTAGCCGAGTCGAGAGAAAAGGGCAGGGGGGGCGGGGACAACGAGCAAAATGAAAAACGGAACGTCAAAAATAAATGCACTGCAAAAAGAATATCTACCGGAAACCGGGTATTACGGGATTCTTTGTGCAGGCCGGCGCTGGCCACGTGCATACGAGGCTCCTACCCTTTCCTCCTTTATATTCGCCGGACCAGCCAGAAATAGCTGCATAAATGGCCATTATCTTGTTGCGGCTACCGGCAAATTGCGTGGAACAAGTGCCCAACCGCCATTTTTTACGTTTCTCCAGGCTGTTTTGATAGTCCCTGCCTCGTTGAACACTCCGTTGCGTTCACTCTCAGAACTTTCGCTCGTGTTTCTATCTCTCTCTTTTTATTGAGTCATTTCGGATGAACCTGCGGGTTTAAACCGAATATTCTGAAGAACTATTACCCCGATACTCTCGAATGTTTCTGTGGTATCGATGTTGCGTATCGAGATTCTTTAAATTTTTTTGAGAAATTATTTGTGACACGCATGATGAAGTGTGGACTATTAGAATAAATTTTTTTGTTTTCAAATTTCAAGACTTCGAGTGTCTACTGTACTTAAATCCACTTAAACACATATCACTCATATATGTATGTATATCATACACACATATGTCACATACATCTTCCCCATTTTTAACAATGACATAAATTGAAAATTTGTTCCACCTACAAAATATCCTGTATACAAAACATCTTCAACAAAATGAAATCAGCTAATTGTAACTGACCGAAATAACGGACTCGCAGAAAATAAAATACCGAACAAAATGTTCCATCGCGTTTGCACGACACCTCACGCACGTGGTTTTAAAGTTAGGACGCAACAAAACTTCTGAAAGTTTTCGAACAATCCAATATTTTCCTGATGTTTTCATCGCGAAAGAACGTTGGAATAATACGAGGGACGGGTAAACGGGGTGTAGATGTTGCGAACCGGGAATGAAAAACTGTGATACGCGGGAACAAACGAGAAAAGCGAGTTCACTTCGCTGCTGAAAAACAAAATTGGCAAAAGGGAAGGACCGCTTTGCGAAACAATAGCATCAACGATATGAATACGCGTCCATTAAACCGTGAAATGCGCCGACGGATTTTTCAGACGGTCATTGTGAGCCTCATTGTCCGTAATTCTAGCCTCTCGTTCAAAACAAAGAGAAAGAGAAACAACAATGACAATTTTTAATACTTTATCATCTAAATTCGTTCATCGATATTCGCAGTGAAGTTCAAACACGGTTGTTTTGAATATTTTCTTGTATATTCACAAAGAAATGTTATCATTTTATTTGTGATAAGAATATTATTTCCTTGTAATAAACAACAAGAAAAGTTATAATTATTTCAGTTATATTGTTGTAGAAGTTCGTGAAAAATATTAATTTGTATCTGACATGGTTCTCATGTTACAAATAATTACAATTTTTCGGTAATTATAGTATTATCAGTGATACAAAGTGCTTTTATCGTTTTTGGTTACGAATATCGATGACGGAAATCGTTTTTGGTTACAAATAATTATCGTCGAAGAAAATTGTTTTCAGTTACAAATAACCGGTATACACAACTTGCATTTTATTTCGGTTATCGATAACCAATATCGATGTCCAGTGTTTTGTTGCAAGCAATTAAAATAACTGTTATTGACGTCGGTTACCCGCAAATGAAAATAAAATTTTCGTCATCAATAATGGTAATTCGTAATCAAAATAAAATTTTGATGACCGATAACATTCATCCACAAACGGTAATTCATAATATAGTTGTCTATAACAGTTATTTACAAATTATAATTATTGATCCAAAATAATTTTCGTCACAAATGACTGATCAACAGATGTGTAAATATTTATAAATGAGTTTATAATTTATAAACCTCAAAATGATTCGAGGTTATGGTTGAAACTATCGTTTTTGAAATGGACGTTCCGATCGAAAGTAAAAGATATTTCCTCTGTTTTGTTCAACGAAACGAAGCGTGAAATGCAATTTACGGTCAAGGAGCGGTCTTCAGCGGGTTTCGCGAACCGCCATTTAATTTGGGTGATTTTCATCGTCCCCGAACGTTCATTCACCGATAAAATTCAATTACGTTCGCGAGCAACAAACTCTGTCCACCACTCCAGCACTCCCGCGTATCGAAACATTTCTGATCTCTTGTAAATTACTAGTGCTATCTTTTTCCCGCTAAGCCTGTAAATGGCCATTTCATTGGCCATTCTGTCGCATGCAAATGGACGTCGTAAACCGTTTTATGAAAAGCCACGCAGCCTGTAATTTCGATAGCAGTCAATGAAATGTTTGCAATCTCTTTCAAACGAGATTTTTGCCTTTTCCGTATTTCTTGTGTCATTTCATCACTTTCTATGGAAACATTTTTTTTTTATTGCCGTAGCAGCTTAAACTTACAAATTGTAATGTTCTCAAATTCCCAAATTTCCACCCAGATTTCTCGCAGAAGAATTTCCCGCTGAATTCCATCGAGCATGATCGATAGAAATGTCTTCCCTACACGAACTTAAGGCACATACGCGTTACGGTAGCAATTCATTACGACGTCGCTAACGAAGAACAAAACATCACCGATACTCTTCGATCAAAACGAACCTGATATCCCGTGAATGAACGCGGGTATACGGAAGCGTCAAATTTAAACAAGAACACGACCCACGTAATGGCAGACTCATCGAGCAACGTTACACATCGTGCATCCACGTATCTGGTGAAACGTTCGACAGGTAGCGACGTTCCTCGGTCAGAAACGGGAGAAAGTTTCAGACAGAGAAAAATGTCAGCGGCGAAATATGGTAAACGAGGATGACGGGGATGCAATATCGAGTGCGAGGCTATCCCAGACACAGGAGAAAGATTAAAGCGGAGACCGGTTTTCCATTCCGCTTTTAATGGGAATCTGACAAATCAAATCCTTGAAAGAGACGCTGCTGCACCGAAGGCTAGATGCGCCTTTACGAGTGCGTCACTCTTCGGGGAGTTTATATCTCGTTTTAAATAGGACTCGCGTTACACCGGGATGAGCCGTATGTGAGCACGTCTATCTGCGCCTTAAGCGAGTTTCTCTACGTTCCAGACAGGGTAATTAAGGTAATTGAATTGGTGCTCCTTTGATATGTGTTAATAACACGGGGACTCGGTCTGATGCGACTACGCTTGATGTAACAAAGTAGATCTGCCATGATTAAAATTTTTGTTTCCACGGTTTATCGCTTCTTTTCTAGTTAACTTTCGAGACTTTACTTTTGGGAAGATAGGAATTAACGTGATGCTGATCGGTCAAGTTGGTATTTAATTTGATACGCTGGTCAAAGACCACTTTATTTTTATTTAGTTATTCTTATGGGTGATATCATTTTCTTTTGTAGTGTTATGTGAGAATGGTGTGGGAATGCTGTGAAATGAAATTTCAAATGTACAATGAGTTATTGTTAATTTCATTGAAAATTCTATTTGTATATTGGACATTACGAGTTCACTTGTGAAAAAATTATTCGTTCAGTAATTAATTACTGAAGTTATGGAAGTTTCCAATAATCAATTCCTACAAGCAATTTGTGTTTTAACGATGTTACTTATTATGATACAAATGAACTGTGCTATTATGGAATTCTATTGCTTCCGCAATACTGTAACTAATATTGCATCATAAAATTCTATAATAGTCACATTGTGGTAATTGTTAGTACACCATTCGGTACAGAAGGAATTATGTGATCAGTTCGACGGAGAACAGAAGGATAATAAAAAATGATGCTATAAATAAACGAGAGAATGTGTTGAAGAATATTTTATGAGTATCCAAATGCCGTTCCAAATAACAATTTCGTTTCGTAGACTAATCCACTACTAATTAATGAACCGTGGCCGATTAAAACAATATCCGTTAAAACTGGTATAATAAACATCGATCGATTATTATCCGTATTCGAATGCAAAATAAAACGGATATTCAGACTGCGAGAGCATTATTCAAACCGGAAGATAACGCTGAAGGATCAAAATGCACTATTGAAAAGTAATCCAAGAATGCTGGAATAAAGCGAAGGAGAAACGAGAACCAATCTAAGGGAGTTTTCTCAACAACGATCATAATCGTAAATAGGAAATATCAGTTAACCGTCGTTTTATGGAATCTACTATTCGGATATCTTCGTGCACCGATTTCCACCACAATCGTATTATCCATGGAGGAAAAAAGAGGAACAAATTTATTTTTAACGAGCATGAAAATTGAGAATAGATTTTTAAGCTCTGTAAATCGATATTTAGTTGACTACGTTTCTACTACTGACGAGATAAGAACATACTTTTTGTTGATTATTCATTAATGATCTGTAATCATTTATATTCAGTTTTAGATTTAGGGATTTGGGGAATTTGGGATTTGAAAATATTAAAATTGTAAGATTCGAAAATTTGAGAATACTCAATTTTGCCACCTTGGTAATTCAATAATCTCGAAAATCGTCAATTCGAATATTAAAAATTGTCAAGTTTACGTCTACATCCTCAGAGAAAGCCCAAGTTTCACTCGAGTGAACTGTTACACAAGAGTGTTATGTATGTTCTTTTTTTTTTTAATAAAAACGGTAACAATAGTCGTAGAAGAAAACGGGTTGACGCGAAAATGAGGTCGATATTACGTGACACAGCGGTTGCTATAAAACGAAAATAAAAGTATGACAAAGGTCGAACGGGACAAAAGTGTAGTAGAAGGTTACGAAGCTTCTAACCTTACGGTGCTTTATGGCGCGACATCTTCTAATGTAATTTTGCTTGCGAATCCCAAAGGTGGACACGGATGAGAACGAATTAGATTAGTGGTGATCATGGCTTGTGGCGTGTCTCCTGCAATTCGCCCTTCCCATTTCGTTCCAAGAACGTGTTTCACCTTTTTCATTCCTTTCTAAATTCCCCGGTGGCATTTTCGAAGCTTTCTCGAAAATCTAATAAGTCTCTTGCTGTTTGTTCTCCTCAAATATAACTTGTTTCATCAACATTTCGTCATTTCGTCTACGACACGTTTGGTATTCGGTTTACATACATTTTTTTCTATAAAATTTCTGCATTTTAAAATTGTCATTGTTGTCTCGTAAAATAAATAATAATAATTAAAAAGAAACTAAACGTATGTGTACATGTGTGTTATTATTTTTTGAAAAAATTGACCTACACATGCTTTATTATTGTGACAGTTTTATCGCATGAAATAATTTAATGAATTTAAGTTTTAAAATTCGTTCTATATTCAAGAGATAAATCCTGGAGAACATAAAAATAACATAACTTTTCGAATATCCCAAAACTTGATTTGCTACTTCAACGCTTAGTGAAGCATCGTTTGTCTGATCATAAATAGTGTTATTCTACTGGTACATTTACCAACGTGTATAATCTTGTGCTACATCTCTGACTTAGACTGGATTTATTTTATTGGCTTACTTACACAAATAACAGATATATATGCAGCATTAGCCTGGTCAAAACAATCCCATTATCTTCTGTAATTTACGATGCTATCACTTTTCGTGTTCAACCAAAATGTCGTTGTACCACTTATTAATCTTCTAAACGTTCATTAACAGCTCTCTTGTTACTGTGAAAATGAACGTGTGTAATGTGACACGAACAAAATTGTAATAAAATACTGAAATGTGTAATGACAATAATAAAATTATAATAAAATATTAAAGTACGTAATACGATATAATGAAGATGGTAATTATCAACAAAATAAATGTGACAACGAAGTGCTACGTAAAACAACGCATGTAGAAAGTAATAAATTTCACGGAGTTTAATTAGAATAAAATAAATTGCTATCACTTTAGTATAATAAACTATTTGATGATCCACTTTAGCCGGGTAATCGACTATGGTCGTTAGCATACGTATCGATAATTAGATGAGCGCTCGTTAAAACGATCATGAAACAACGAGGCCTCGCAGGGCTCATTAATTTCTCGTAACTAATTGATAGATTTATGGTCCTGCGAGGAATTAACATCCGCGAGATAATGTCGTAAACTCGTTCGAGTATCTCGCGAGTATGTAATTATCGAATAGAAAAATACACGATTATTTCTTCCACCGCTTATTAACGGTGGAAAAGGATTATTATCCCCATCCCACATACCTACATCCCAACAATCTCAAAATCTTTTCCCCAAAAGATCAATCGTGAAAATATTCACGAATTTCCTCACAAACATGCAGACATATGCATAGAACACGGTGACTCGTACAAACGATATTAGCTCAAAAAAAAGAGCGTGCAATAGCGGAGGGAATATTGAAAAAGGCAAATGGCAGTAAAGGTCCATTTCCCATTGTAGCGGAAGGGGCAACAACGGCGTTGGAAACGAGTCACGTAAATTGCGCACAAAATAAGGAATTTAAATGCAAGCTCGCGCACTTCCGGAGAGGTCGAACCGCAAGAAAACCGGCGACCCTTCGGTCGCTCTTCGTTAACGTCGTCTTAATGGCGGTGTAACTTCGCGAGAAAACCTTGCTTCTCTATCTTTCCCCCTTCGTCTTTTTCTACGCGATACTTTTTAACGATCCTCGGTGAACTTCGCATCCGGCCAACGTATTTTGTGCTCACGACTTTCACGAACCTTTTACCAAGAACGCGTCTAGCTGGAAACGTGAGAATTTAATCGTCTTCCCGTTCCGATTCCAGCGGGAATAAATCAACCGGTGCCGCATAAATAAGGTCCCTTGCCAGCTAGGTTGCTGATAGCACGTTACAAGAACGTGTATCTTCGTCGAAGTGAATAGGTTCGTGTAAAAGCGTCACGTTCTCGTGTCGGAAGTATGATGTCCCGCAGCCTGAATTTGTCTCCACCTGTTCGTTTCGTCAACTGACAGCTAACGCGTTCACTGTCATACTTGTTCCAACTAGTACCTCGCCTTTGCATCAAAGACGACTGCAATCTTTTCGTCCACTTGGGAATTGGGCAATTTTGCAATTTGGAAATTGTAAAGTTGGTTATATAGCCATTTGAAGATTTCGACATTTGAACACTACAGATTTGGCAATTTAGGAATTAGGACTTGCAGAAGTTTGGGCAATTTGAAAATTTATGAATTTCATAATAAAATCTTACATCACATACGTCACATAGCAATAGAAAGCAGTTCGATGCTCAAAACCAATTTCCATCCCCAGCGAATAAAACTCGAGGCAGCGATCGTTCATAAAGCCCGCAAAAAGTGGAGCGTTTCGAATTACGAATGCAATAGCGTGCATTATTTATCTGGTCGCGAAGAATTATGCAGTGTTCCAGTAAACGACGCAACGAAACTCGTTTTCCGGCCGCGGGATGTATCGAGCGGAAAAAAAAGGAGCGGGAAAGGAAACAGCAGAGAGCATGAATTCAATTTAACTTGCTTTTAACGGTATGTAATGGGTTTCTCGATACTGCATTCCTGCCGGCACGCTGACCGTTCGTGGAACGTTCGCAGATGCACCTACTAAATTACGAAACAGTTCCGTAGCACGAAACTCCAAAAGGCAGAACTCCGTTTCGTATCTGCTCCTCCTTCGTTCAGCATAGTTGACGATTCCTTCTTTAAATCTTTCATCAGGAGATAAAGTGGAATCTCCGTTTTCATAGACAGCCTTCGCCTGGCACGGAATCCGAGATATCGACCAGGATATCTCCGACGAAATTCGTTTTCTCGATTTCTTTCGTGTTCCTTGCTTCATCGTTTATCCTTCGACCTCCATCGATTCATCCCCCGAACACTGTATCTCCCTTTTCTTCCAACAAACTTTATCTCCCTCTTCTTCCCCTTGGTTCCTGCCATTCACCGTGTAACCTCCTTTCGCGAGATTTCCATCTGCTTCGATTCTTTCAGCTTCCTACATAAATCAACCTTTTTCTCCTGCGCTTACTTATCGTTTACTTAATGTATCTTAAATTCGTTTCCGAGGTTATTCTTCGGTCGTGTTCGATACGCTCAGGCAATTCTTCATTTAGCTTCGCTGAAATTTATTCCTGCTTTATTACTAACTTGACATGGGTTATGGTTATAATATCCAAAGGAGTAGATAATAGACAAACTTTCGAACTTTTCAAATTTTTATATTCTCCACAAATATCAAAATTTATTTTCGAACATTCCTCATATTCTGAATTCTCGAATTTCATCAAAAATGAAATTCCCTATGGTTCCCAAATTTCCAAGCATTAAAATCGTCAAAAATTCAAGCCTGCAAATCCCCAATCTTTCTAAGTTCCTGAATTCAACTTACCTGCAATCATTATTCACAAACGTTAGTTTCAATCTCGCAACAATTTAATCTCCCGACTTCTCCCCCGTACGAAGTGATATCTGGTCCCTTTGGATTTGCTTGTTTCTTTCATTTTCGATGCTACGTCATCTTTACCCTCCGGCTTTTCTTCGTTTCTATTATCCTCCCCTCCGTTGCTTCCCTTGTCCCTCCACGCACCTTGGTCCCTGCTGTTTCACGATACTTTCGATATCCTGTTTGCAGTTCATTTGAATGCATGGCTATCCCCCGGGATCAGAGGGCCGTTCACGGTGCGCAACACGTAGGATTCCGAAACTCAGATTTATTCCCTTAAGTACAGTCAATATTCCGGGGCTGTGCTGCAGCAAGCGCGAGAATTCCTCCTCCTTTTTTGCTACTCGACGCCGCTTTAACTTGATACCGGAAACTTTTTAGGAAACTCTGACTCCCGAGAATCGAACTTGCTCCTCTGACGATTTCCTCCTTTCCTGACTCGACATTCTTTATTACTTCGTCGGTAATGAATTAAAAAGAGGAAATGGAAAGAATTATCGATCCTGTTTGACTCGGTTTAAATATATGGTTTCATCCACCCAGTTCATTCAATTGGGAAGCGCGAAAGAAAACTCCTCGTTAAAATTATTCCTACCATCGACGCGGAGCTATCGCTTTTAAAATAAGATTTATGTGACAATCAAATATGATCGATCGCTATATTCGGTCAAAATACGAGTTAGAAACGTAGAGGATTTATTCTATATTTATTTTTAGAGAACTTTAGTTACTAATATTTATACTTGATATTTAAAAAAGTGAACCATCACTTACCCTAGAAGAAGGGTAATCGTTGACAGCCACACTGAAGCAATAGAAAGTCAGGGATTTTAAGAAATCTTATAAAATATTTTCACGATACTTTGTCAGAAATCGAAGAACAAAAACTGTATATTGAAAGAAGACCCTAAGAACTAGGTCATATAAAATACCTACGCACCGAACGAATCTTGAAAATCAATTTCCTTCAAAATCAGCCCCGAGAACAAAAGTTTGATCGACGTTTTCGATCTGTTATCCTCCGAGGAATTATCCGATGTTCGATTAAACCAACAATTCGAGCGCGGTAGAGTTAATAGAGAAACGGCGAGATTTAAGTGAACGACGCTTTAGCTGAGCAGCGCAGTTTGCGGTGTTCGCGGCGGCAGAGGCGGGCCGGAAGTAAAATAACGCGGTTTCATAATTCTCACGGTCCATCGAGATGGGATAGGAGGGATGAAATTCATTCAGCGAAGTCGCGGAGGCGGAACGAGGAGAGGAAACGACGGAGGACAACAGGCTGCCGGTTCCTTTTCTTCTCGTTCGTCTTTACCCAAGCGGCCATTTCTTTCCGGTTCTTCGCCCTCTGTTTTTCTGGCTCGCTCTGTTTTTCTGCGAGCAATACGACGCAATTACCGGCAGAATGGCAAGACGTTCCCGGCAGCCGCTGCAGTTTCTATAATTACCGTCCCTTCCTCCCTGCACGGTGTCCAGGGAATCGTTCGCGATCCTTTGTTCAGCGTTCGTCCTCCTTTTTCCTGCCGCCGCCGTTGGGATCCTGCGAAACGATCCGTGCACGAATCCGAGAATTTCATTTGCATTAACAGCTCTCCTTGGAATGCGATCGGTTACGGTTGTATTGACGATACATTGAGTACGATTGTCAAATCAGGGTGCACTTGAACAGCTCCAAATTTCATGGTGGAAGATGCATACGTGGAATTTTATTAGTAATATAATAGTATAGTGTACTTTTCATGGATAATTCATAATGTGTGTATGAAGATATAGGGATTTGTGGATTTGGGGTTCTGAAGTAGTTCAATAATACATATAACAGTATACTAATAATGTAGTGTATTATTAGTGGTTACTAATAATCTGGTAATAAAAACCACATTCCAAATTTCACACTACAAAAATCTGCAAAAATAATATCCGTCACAAAATACAGCTTCGAATCGAACACAGTAATGTTTGAAAGAACGAAAGAAAAAAAGGCATATGGCAATCAGGAATTTAATTGTGAGCCTAGATTCGGTTCCGAAAAACGTGCAATTTCCTCGGCCCGAACAAATAAAGGACGGAAAAAAGATTCGCCGGGCGAAGTAGTCGAAACCACAGCGGCATAAAACGAATTAACAAAAGTAATCACCGATGGCGATTAAAGCTGTCAGCCGTACGGCAACAAGCAAATTGCTACGAGCGAATTATTCGCGTTGACCGACGAGCGAACGAACGGACACGTTCGGTATCGATCCTTTCGATATTTCCAGGCTGCTGGCAATCACAGATTGCACCTAAAGGGCGTGTTGCGTATCTGCATCGATTCGTTTACAGACCGGATGTTAACACCTAGCCGAATACGAATCGATATGCCACAAGCCACAGATCGTAAATATCTTCCAGCTCGTAGGCGCGTGGACACGCGCGCAAACATCGAACGGCTCGATCCACGAAAACGTGCGAAACCGACACCAAAGTCGCGGTTTTAATGCAGCTTGCGTGCCAGATCGCATACCGCACACGAAAGCTTTACAAGCACGCCTATATTAGTTACTCGTACACTTCCGCTTCGCTCGTGTTTGTTTCATTCGCACTTGCCCGGTAGTTTGGCTAATTTGTGTAATTAGAACGTACACGTTCGAGCGGTTCGTTCGAGGACCGTTTTATTTACCCCGATGTTCTTTTACATTTTTATGAGATTGTAGACGAGGAGATTTACGTGGTGACTTCTGTGGACGTTGGAATTTTTAAATTGGGATTTTTGTAAGTGTAGAGGATTTCAGGGTTAGCTGGAGAGATTATGACCACCGATGTATCGATGTTTAGAAATTTAGGAGTCTTAGAGATTAGAAATTTGGGAATATAGAAATGTAACATTACCTACATTTCTAGCTAGCTTACTGTACAAAGAAACAGTATAATAATGCAGTACCATAGTACAGTGAAACAGTGAAATGATAAAACACTGCCATAACCATGAAACAATGTAGAGTAATCATCACAGAAAGCAATAAACATGCATCCCTAGAATATTAACGTTCTTCGAATAAGAAAAAAGTGGGTCGAAAAAGGATCTCATGAATATTTGTTACACAAAAGGAGAGAAGCTTACGCAAACAAATTCGTAGGGTTAGGACTGCCATCAAGTTGGAATTCCCCTGTGGCTATAACATAGAATGAATTCAAGAAACGCCACGTAACCTTTTCTGCGTGCAATGTTTCTCGTTTGTCCAGTTTCTTTACGGTTATGCGACCACGTGGATCGAATAAGTAAACGTGCCGGCCGAGAATAATTGACGAGAAAATTATGACGCGGTTGCTACCAAACGAGGGCGTAAACAACGCCGGGACATCGCGCGAACAAAGCCGATGACAGAAAAGAGAAATGCTGGATGTTTCGTACCCGTTAATCACTCGGATAACACCGACATCACGTTACGCCGCGAGATTAATTAACGCTGCAAGACAGCCTGAAGTTTGGAGACTATTAAGAATGCCACACTAAACTATCTCTCCATGTTTGTAATCAGCGGTGTTGGGTTCGTTTACATTCTGCGAATTTTTCTCTCGCTTACACGTAAATTGCATTTCGTACCATTATTCGAGTAAATTGAATTCAACTGTTATGGAACACGTCAAAGTGATTTTCGATTTATTTTCGATTAGGAAAATTATTTAGAAACTTCTGAAATTTTAACTTGCAGAAAGATGGAGAGCCATTGTTTAAGCTAGTTTACTTAGTATATTACTACATGTAGTATCGTCACATGTGAACTCTAGTGTGCGTCACGAGCGTGTCACAGTATTATATGACAAAGGGTTAATATCTTACAGTCACATTAGAATTTCACATTAAACTACAATCTTCTAGACAGTTGTACCTTCACAGCCAACTATGTGAACACAATGTTAAGCTATGTTAAGCTATACAGTTAAGACAAAGAAGATTAAAATGTTAGATACATTTTGTACTTAGAAATTCTTGCTTTAGCAGATTACAGTCAGAATTGAATCCAAAATTGAATCAAGATTAAAATGTTGGTTTTATCATGTATGAACTGCAACGTCAGTGTTGCATGTGTTAAACATTGAAAATTGAAGTATGGAGATTTGCGTACAGCTTTAAAGGACTCTTCATTTCTCTGTCCAGGGAAAGATTACACTTATCGTGGAGGTCGTACCTCAACCTCTCTATTTCGAGATAAACGATGCCCGAGGCATCCGTTTTATCGATCTATCCGCAGTTTCCGTCGGATTAGGTTTCGAACTCTTCTTTTAATCTTCGATAAAGTGGCTAGGTTGTTCTACAAGGGGTCCGATGACGAAGAGTGGACCGAAGCGGACGTGGTGCTTTGCCAGAGGTGATTTATTTCCGTTTGTCCCCCGGCAATCAGTCTGGGAACACCTTCGAGTAAAACGATCGCGTTCGATCGTCGGCAAAATCGATCAACGATCGGTCCATGTCGGTTCTTCGTTTCCGCCCACGTCGTTTGATTCTCGTTTCGCGAAAAATCTCCTCTTGCGTGAAACCTCGCACGGACCCCCTCGTATTTTTGTTCCTCTCTTTTCATTCGATTCGAGCGTCCGTGAAAGTATTCGCGAAATCCCGCCGCCAAGGGGATTCATTAAAGTTCGCCGAATGATAACTTTCGCGGTATGAACGCCGCGCGAAATTATTTGCTCGACCGGACCAGAATAATGAAAGAGCAATAACGCGTGATGCACGGGAAGCTCGATATGCGGCTAATGAAATAACTTTTTAGCTTGTTTGTATAATTCCTGGTGAAATCAGTTTGATGTCTGGAATACCGATGCAGCTGCGAGTAACTGAAAACGATGTTTATGAACATACAAACGCTCGAACGGCATGAATCGAGTTCGAGATTCAATATTGAAACATTCAATATACTGATAGGTTGAAAGACTCGTTCGATGCTGTTTTCACGATGTATCTCGAGCCTTCGTACCTATGGGTAGAATCGACGTTGATCGATGAAACGAATGAAAACGAAGGAAAATCTCTCGTCGAAAGCTCGATGGCTTTCCTTCGATCGAGGTCGCTACGGAAAATTTACTTCGAAACGTGTACACATACAACGTGTTTCATCACGCGTGTCACGGCGCGATATTTACTGGTAATCGTGTTAAATTTTTAAAATGTACTTTCCTACCTCGAGAAGTTTGCGAATTTAGATATTTTGAAATTGGAAAATTTGCAATGTTTATAGTTAGGTACTTAGATGTTTGATTTTAACAATTTAATCATTTTTATATATAACAATCTGGTGCCTCACAAATTTTTAATTTAGAAATTTTTAATCTGCAAAATTTAGAAATACAGAAATTTACAGATTAATAAATTTTGGATTACAGAATTCACGAACCACATCACTATATGTAAAAAATCCTGTATAATCTACTTTGTATTTACCACTACACATTCACCATATATCAAGACTTGCATGCTTTGCACAAAACAATCAATTATATACTTCCAGTACAATCATAGAAAACGTAGAGTAAACTCTCTTCATTAACCAGAATGTAAAGTAAATTTCGTTTGAATTATTCATACCAAAATTCTGACTTTGGTACATAAATATTTGTTGGTCTTAACTATGTATACACAAATATCAGTTTATATTCATTCTCCCTTTTGCGAGTACTTGTTGAACGAAACATTATAATGAAAGGAAATTGCAAACTGAAAACAAAGAGTTAGATCAAGCCTTGAATATACAACAAAGTACGTAATTTAATTAAGCATGTAACAGCATCAGCATCGTTAATGTATTGCTGTTCATTATAATACCATCAATTAAAAGTTAGGAGAAGTTTCATTCTTGGAGACAAACCATTTTCTGATGTTTCTGCAATAAAATCTCTGAACGGTGCACTTTTGATGAAACTCGATGAGCAGAAACTGTTGAAAATATTCATGTTTACCAACTTGAGACGTCATGATTAAATCGGTGTGAAGAGAAATTTAAATGTAATAAAACAGAGAACATATGGAGTTCAAAATGTTATGAGTACGAAATCAATATTTTTCCAGATATATTTGTCAAATGAAGCCAATACGAACTTGCACAACCTACTTATACTTTCAACGCTTTCAAATTTAGGAATATAAATTCATAACTACAGTAAAAGATTGTTAATTTATGACCTTAAAAACCTATCACAAGCAATTTCAATATTTAAGATTTGAAATAATCGCTTCCACAGTCGCATTGCGAGTTCCCACATCAGAATTCCGTATTTTCTCAGAAAGTCCCCAAGTTCTGTCGCATGATCGAAAATTTTAAGCTAAAGATCCTTTATCGAATTCCTATAAGTCGAGAATCCTCTCCGATTCGACGAAGCCGGAGACCGATGAAGTAGAACTCCAGGGGTCTAAAGTCGTGCATATCGAGCCCGGAGTCTCGAGAACTACTTTGGGTCAACTCCCATAGCTTTGATACCGCGATGTACAAGGTGTCCCATGAGTCTCGGATCTTCGATATCAAATCCCACAAGTTTTGGTTTGCTTTTAACGTATCCAATGCAACGACGTCTGCGGGTAACCCCAGAAGATATTCCTTAAGATCGAGTCTCCCGTTATTTGAATTACTGCTGGAAATCTCGATCGTATCCCATATCGACTGCCATAAACACGAACAGGGGTAATTATCAATTCCCAACTCGGTACATTACTGTGAATCTATAATGGCGTAAAGTCGTAGTGTGAGTAAATAACGGTAAGTCTATAAAGACATGTAACATTTATAATAACAAATAAGATGACATGAAGAATTCGAATCAAAACATTATGTTGGAACTGCGTCAGTCGAAAAAAGAACGTTATCCGTCTGATGTACGATCGAAATTCCGACGTGTGTGCTTTTACTTCATTTCACCTTTCTGAAAACCATGTATAATGCGCCCTATTGTTCCTGAACGCTGCGATCGATACGAGCCCGTTGCGCAACTTCATATCGTTGAAACGATTTCACCTGTATACGGATGGCTGCAATTCGCTCGTCTACTTACTCGTGTTATCATTTCGAGGTTGATTTTAACGACAACATCGATCAATTAAAATGAAACATTTCTCTTTTATAATGTAAGCTTATGTACAGTGTGGATCGAGTTGATGTGTCGATACCTGTGTGTGTCGGTTAATGCAGTATGTGATAGAATTTTGATATTGATATGTTGAAGTGGAGAAGTTTAAGACCACTTCATGTAAGTGCATAGAGTACTGCACATAATAGATAGAGTACATATGATGTAGATGGAGTACACAGAGGTTGTAGAGCTAAGTCTAGTTTTAAGAGCATAGGTGTTATTTGAAATGAGATAACAATGATATTAATTAATTCTGACAGCACGATGGAGTATCACCATGAAAGATGCAGTAGGTATATCAAAAGATGGAACAAGACTAGTGAATGAATCTTGCTATTATAAAGATGAACCTACTCCACATTAATAGAATAGTTGCTAACGTTAATACAATAGACACTAAATCCTCCATACTAGAGAGCCTAATTAAGCACACTTCGAATCGATAAAACATTTGATAAAGGATGCTAGAACTTTGAATTAACGATAGTTGTAAAGTTCAGATAGCATGGAGCTTGCGTTATTACTTCGGAGAAATCTGAGAAGGCTAATGATATCGATAACCTCTAATAGTATTATTAAAGTAAATCCCACAGTATAATAGTGTTATTAAATCTGACTAGCGAGAGAAATCTAAGTAGCAAAGTTCAAGTTGCACTTATAGCATATACTAACATTATTACGGTGAAGAAATAGGAGAAGGCTAATGGTACTATTAACCCCAGTTTGCGTTGTTAGAGCAAGCACTAGAGTATACTAGCACTAATAAGTTTGCCTGGGGAGAGAAGACTAGTTTATCATCTTGTTATCCAGCATCACTTTAATACTCTAAACTAACTTCCCTCAATAAACAAATTTTTTTCTACTGACCTTATTTACACGTGTATGTAAGAGATCAGATATTTGTCCCATAAGATCATGTACTACTGTGTATACATAGTGCACACCATAATACACAATTCCATCACAAGGTTTTCGACACAAATGATGGTCGGCCATTACCTGCTACACATTTACCAGTAGCGTTTATTGTTTAATACAAAACACATAAAACACGAGATACACGCTAGTGAAAAGGCACTTTCGAATGGTACTAAAATGAAAAGGTCCTAAAATTGGCTTTTACCGGCTACCGATGGTAATCTCGATTGAAAACGTTCGTGCTTCCATGAAGAGGAAGTTTCGGAGGAAATGTGCATTCAACTGAAGTTATTCTACCAACTTCAGCAAATGTTGAAGTCACTTCATGTCGCTTATTCCAAGAACTTCTTTAAAGCTTGCGCAAACTGTCGTGTCATACTCGACGGTTATGGAGATCTGTTACATTTTTGTATAGTGACCAAAAATTTAATATACTTGATGTTCGATGATTTCATGTATTTCAAGATGATAGGTTGTTAGAATGTGGATGTTTATGTATCCATATATCAAAGTCTACAGATTGAGCAATCTTTAGACTGTGTATCTCATACATTACAGATGTATTAGATCTTTTGACAGACTTGGATATATCATTCGATACATAAATGTATGCTGATGACCGGACAAGCTTTGAGGTGGTAAATTCTTGTAAGGCAGACCGTAATTAAGTCAGTACGTATGTTCATCGAAAAAGGTGAAATTGAATTGACCCTTTCAATAACTAGTCCGCTATTCCATTTCAATATTCACCGTTGAGAGACTTTCAGTAAATGAAGCACCAAACTATTTCAGCTCCGTCGATTACCAGCTACCGAATTCGGTCAAACATTTCCCGATATTAGATCCTCTAAACGAAATTCGATAATCCCGCAGAATGATGCTCCTCGAACACCATGTTCTCGCGCGAGATCCACCTGCAGATCCTCTCCTTTTCGACCCCATACAAACCGTGTGCGCCCGGTGCCACTTCACACTGACGAGAAACTCCGGAGCTGGAGTCCGCGCGGATTCACGCTGATGCGGGTTCAAAGCCACATAAAAGGCTTTCAGCATGCATCGACCAAGCCACGGACGTTGGCTTCCATGGGGCCAGAGGTAAAGGGGCCGATGTACGTGTGTACGGGGCACACGAGATGCGAACGATCGAGTATCTCGATTTCTCTTTGCCGTGGAAACGTTTGCGAATGCTTTTCCGAGAAGGATACACGAAAAGATGGGGGCAGGAGGGCAGCCGTGTAAGGACGACTTTCGAACGTACCACGTTTATTCCGAACGTCTCGAATCCTTGGCCCTTTGAACGACCCTCGAGACTTTCGACATCGACCCTCCTCTGGCTGATTTTTCCCCGAAAATCAACTTGCTCCTTTTCTTCGCTGGTTACAGCCGGCAAAAGTCCATCTGAGATATGATTCCGAGTTTAAGGGTGCCACCTTTGAGGCTTTTCTTCTTCCTCATAAATACGGCACGAAAAGAAATAAATGGTTTCATTTTGAAAGTTTATAGCGAACGCTGGCTTATAGCAACCTAGATGAAATGGAAAAAGTAATTTATAAATAGGTTCTCTTAGATGATTTCTAATAGTTCGAGAAATAAAATAAAATTTATTAAGCAGTAAGCTGTGGTCGGTCAAGTGAATCAAGTACAATAAAAACATTTTGATTCTATTGGATTAGTGAAGTTATACATAAATTGTAGAAGGATACTTGACACGAACAACATTGTAACTTCAACATAACATAATTTAATTACAATGTTATTCATATCAGGAGCTACTATGTGCATGTACTATGCAGGCAATCTACAGCTGAAATGATGATTTCACAGCACATGCGTTATCTGAAATATAGCTAGGCTATCTGTTGTACGACATCTAGCACATAAATGATGACCATCGAGATGTGCTACTTTTACGTCAATCGTTAATTACCCTCATATTTTATCCACAACAGGTTCACCTTGTTCAATTTGATTCTAAATAATTCTGAAGTAGAATGGAACGAAAAATTGATCACTTTGAAACATGCTTTTGAGGATTTCGAATACTGGTCGTGATTACATGATGTAATTACGTGGTTTATATCTTTGACGATGTTTATGGAACAAATTATGTCGTATTCGCGTTGCCACAGTTCGATCGATCGAAGGTCCTTTGGAAACTCTATCCGTTTCGTCGAATCGTCCACTGCTGTCGGGTATGATAATGAGGACGAAACGAGGTGTAACGATGTCGCAAAAGAAAATGGTAAAACAATATCGTGGAATCGTATCGACGCGATTGGGTTCCTTTGGGTGCTATTCCATCGTGTTTATCCTGAACGAAGGCTTGACAAGCAGACAAAAGTTTCCAGAAAGCCCAATTATCGTAACAACGTCATTACGACGAGATATTTTCTTCAAAGTGTTGACGCCGTCCATTTATTTCAGTATAGAATCGTTCCACGTATTTTTTGACCTCGTTTTTAACTCTCTCTCTTGACTCGCGCCTTCGATTCTTTCCCTTCGTCTCATCTCGTTTTAAATCTTGACCCTTCGCGATGAACGTTCTCTTCATTTGCTTTCCGACGTTTCATTTACGCGATAGTCACGAAACGCTTCGAGGGACCACTAATAAAGATCGTATTAGAGAAAGCTGCGAGTCTCCGGCCTCGTTAATTAATGCAGGGCACACTGATTCCGCCATAATTAAGCGATCTGCGATAATTTCTAGAGCAGCGCCCGTACGTGTTTCGAATACTTGAACCAAGAAGTTCAAGCATTTCTGACGCTCATCAGCTCCCACCTGACTTTAAATCGACCGGACAACTCCTTAACAGGCGCTATTTGCAAATAAGTCTCATATTTTAAAAATCAAGAAACTCCACAATTATTTTCAGCAAGTTAAAAAGATTCTTTCAGTGACTCTGTTCTGCAAAACAGCAGCTATAACACCTTTCCTCTAAGATTTCTATTTCTCATGCTGTTTATTAAGAAACATTATAGATGTAATAAAACCGTATTGGAATGTTGCCATATTTTGTATTATTCTATGACAGTGTTAGAAAGATGTATTTTATTGCATATCGTATTTACGAGGAAAGAAAGTAATGTAGTAGTCAAAGTAGAATGGTCTCTTAAATATCTGCAACTCAGTGTGCAGATTATTTACCGGGATGCACATAAGTTTTTCCTGCCGGTACGATAAGATTTTTGAATTAATCAGTGCTCAGTCTCAGGAGCACGAACGACGAAGGAGAAGCCGCGTTAATTAAATTTCTTTTACGCTGTAGCAACCAGGTAAGGAAGATCTATCCACGTGGATGAGACGAGGAAGAACGGCGGATATTATAAACGGTCGTTAAACGTGGTGCTCTGGAGGACTGTCATTTGAATTTCGTACGTGACGGTGGCTCGTTCCGCGAGAGGGCTTCCGGCAAATATAATTATAAAGTCCTCGTACAAACGGAACCCTTGCATTTTTGCGAAATTTTTCGACAGAACGATCACAGGGAGATCTGAAACGCGATTCTGCCAGAAATCCCTTTTACTATCGATGATTTACTGCCGATCTTATTTACCTTTAATTCAAATACTATTCACAAAATTATTTGCTTATAATTCAAATATTATTTAGAACAATTGTAAGAATGGTCAACTTAAGTATTTCCAGTATTATCAAAGAGAAATTGTGTTAACCTATAAAAACCATGAAGAAGTTTATTAAAAAAAATTCCTAAAAGAAAACAACGTCCATCACAACAATAACGACGCGAAGGGAGACGAAACACAGAGTAAAAACAATATCAACTAGCGGGAAACGAACACTCAGAATTGCAGCTTAAAAACAAAATCGAAAATGAACACCTGAATCACGAGTACAATTTAAAACCGAACAAAGACCTGATATTACCAGTTACATCAATTCCGCGGCCGTACCTTGTCGTTTCGGTAATTAGTTCGTATTCATTAATTAACGAGTACGTATTGCATCAATTTGCGTTACCATGCGCTTTAAAAATATACAGCGATGTCGGTTAAAATCGTGTACCTCGCGATATTTATAGTTGAAAATCGACAACGGTGGACACGACGTAACAGAACGTGGTAAAATTTCGTGAAATCGCGTTATAATTTCGCGAAAATGGGTAAAATCTCGTTTCACCGAAAAATTTCCGCATATCGCTAATTTGCCGGGGCGAGAACGTGTCACGGGCGATTTTAAAATCGGCGAAACTTTTGCTTCCAAAACGATCGGCCCGAAATCCACGTGCTTGTTCTGGCTGACAGGTTGACACACATGCGGGGGTTCGCCTGTAACGTCGACAACCTTTCATTTGCGATCGTGGTGACGTGTCGTGTTTTCAAAATGTCCGCACTACGGCCGCTGACATCGTCGACTTCTCGAGTGGATTATGTTGACAGCCACGATGAAAGGCGATCAGGAAATTAACTGGACTCACGTCGCTCGAACGTGTCTTGCATACGCCAGTCCTACATCGTTCTGTCATCAATTTCGCTTAATTGCACCTCTTACATTTTCCTTCCCGTGAACTTGTTTTTTCCGGACGTCCATCATGCTGTGATATTCGTTGACTCGTAATATCAAACTTGCTGCACTCTCATCATTTTTGAGACGTTGGACTATTATAGAGATGTGTTGGATTATTTTTAAATTAATGTGTCAGCTTGAGTGGTAACCACACTACAACCTCCATTTTGGTCCCCGAAATATATAAATTATATTTATATATGTCATCAGTTTTTTAAACAAGGATCTGTCTTGTAAGAAACATTTTCTATAACGATATAATTAGAAACGACAGATTCAATTACGTGTTATCAAAGCCCGCCAGATTAATCCGCGATGGTATTAAATCGTTTCCTCCCCAAGATAAGAAACCTTGGCAAGAAATCTTCCTCTCATTTTGCTGCGCAAACTATAATGATCTACGAGCCTAATAATAACGTGCATGGTCAAGGTAGTCTTTTTGTACATACGCCAGGTAATTTGAAGTGCTCATGAAACATGTAGACCGAATGAAAAAGCAACATTGGATGGAGGAAAAAATTATTTCGCCCATTTTTCACAGCCAGATGAAAGTCAAACAAATTCGTATTCTCTATCACACGCCTTAATTAAAAGTTTCATCGATATATAAAATTGAATGAAAGCAATTAAAACGAGCGGAACATGGGGGCCGTTATAGCCGCGCTTCATGCCGAATGCACAGGAACTCAATCATGCAGCTTTCACATTTTTCATATCTTTTCGCGTGTTAACAACAATCGGGCAGATACGAATCGATCGGGATTCAGTGGCATTAATAAGAATTCGATATAATAAGTATCGGGTTGAATAAAACACTCTCGAAAATTGGACACACCGTGAAAGAGCGACGCCGTAGAAGTGTTCGAGGTGTATTCACGGACACGCGTCGAATAAAGGTAGTTCAAGTTGTGTGATACGGAAGGAAGCATGTATCGATATCATTGTACAAGGGACAGATTTTTCCTTATTTCCGGACGAAGATGCGAATCGAAATTGCGGCCATAGAGAACCGCGAAAGAGAACACTTCAAAAGGGATCAATTATGCGTTATCAGAAAAATGGAAGTCGAGAGATAAATTGTCTTCAAAGCATATAACAGCGATTTAACGTATTACTAACCAGCAATTATATTAGCATTAATTACGAACAGGAAAGAATCTTCGGCATAAAAAGGAGCGGGTAAGCAGAAAATATTGCGGAGTATCGTCTGTAAATTATGAAATTGCCTTTATCTTTTTTTTTCCTCGAGAGAAGGCTCTTGGAAGAGTGACAAAGAAGAAAATAAAAAAAGAGAAACAATTCCGGGGGAAAAACGTGTTCGAAGTAAAGGAAAATGCTCTGAGGAGATGAAAGAGATGAATATTAAGGAGAAGCGAAACGAAGAAATTGAAGATATTGGGGAGGAAAACAAAAAAGGGATACAAAGTAAATTTGCTTCGGCGGAATTTAAAAAGTTAAATTCCACGAATAAAGAGAAATAGAATTGTATATAAGACATTCCACTCATGTTTCGTTGAATATTGGAGAAACGGGGGTAGAAAGGAACGTTACTGTGCTACAATATTTGCTACTGATCTTTACATATTTCTGCGAAATATTAATTTTATGCATACCGTTATTATGGAAGTAAAGGAAATGAACGCAGTAGATTAATTTTTGCTTTTGCATGTTTTACGTGTTTTTAAAAAGAGATATTTATAATACTTTACACAAAACAAGACAAGTTCTGTTTTAAACGAAATAAGATTTTTTAAGCACAATATTAATTGTAGTAAAGAAATATATCTTCAATTTACAGTTTCTATGATGAGTTTGTTAATTAATTTTTATTAAGTTACAAGAGAAAGACGAAAATTAGGTGCATGTGTTCTATTTTACCTGCAAGTGCATTATCGTCATCTATCAAAAAAATGAAGTACCTGTACAATTTAAATTAGCTAGACTTGACTAATCTTTTTGAACTCGAAGGTACACTTAATCTGTTTCCTGTTTAACGTGTATAAATTTCATGTCTCGGAGGGTAAAAATGTGGAGCCGTAGAAGATAAAAGTGAGGGAAATTAATCCAAGAAGCTTGAGAACAGAAAATTTTCGTGTGTAACACGTTACCTGTCAGGGAACTAACATTTGACGCAGCACTTTTACGGATCGCGGTGATCTATCATGGTTCTGACACGGTATAAATTATTCGTTACTGTAAGAGGCAAGGAAACGCTGGCAGCTGGAAATGCTCGATGCTGGGTAATCAGAGTTCGCGGAAGCAGAGATGGTCTCCGGGTACTTCTCGACACGTTTCACCGTGCTACGTATTCCGAGATATTTTACCATAAAATTCATGAAACTGAAGAGTAAGGGCAAAAGGACGAGTGAAAGGATAATTATCGCGTAGAGGGCAACTGAAACGCGGTGCGAAATAAAAGACGGTAAGCTACTTAAGGACGAACTTTTATTTTTTACGTCGATCAAAGAAAATGCATTTTGTGCCCGTTGCCAATAGATCTAAAAAGAAAGAACGGAATCCGCGTTAATTAACGCCGACAAACAAGATCTCGAGGAGAACGATCTCGTTAGAACCTCCCGGAGATCTTTACACCGTAAAAGAGATTAATTGAAGAACCAACCGGTTTCGAGAATAATTCGCGTAATTAGAAATTCGCTGGTGTTTCTGCCAGGCAGATATTTTTCCCGGCGATTCAATGAAATTATCGCGATATCGTCTTCTCGTTAAATCGTTTCCTCGATCAAAAGGTTTCATTTCTCATAGAAAAGCGAATTCCTTTCGCGAATTCTCTTTGCAGATATCCTTTGTACACCTTCGACGAAATTTAGCTTCGATTATGGCAACGATTCGACAGGGAAAATGTTGAGACAATTAATTCTGTTATTCTGTAAAATTGTCACCGTTAATTTTTATTCGAGATGCAGTAGCTTTAGAATGGACGAAACAAACAGGGACGGAAAGAAGTTCGACAAACGTTCTGGCTCCGAAGGGACGTGTAGAGAATTCAGACGGGGATGCGAAAATTGAAGTTGGACTTGCATTTTCAGTTGTTCTCGAACCTTAACAACAGTTCGGAAAGTGCTACGTGCGCTGCGATTTTCTACGGAACATTGTTTGAAAATATCCTGACGTTTAATGGACGTTGAGGTACATAGCTTGTACGAGACTAAAATTTATTTCTTTGGGAGAAAGTAGGATACTTTCTGTAGCACACTAATTTTAATAGGTTTGCAAGTTTCAAAATTACCAATTTTCTCTCTTAAAATTTCTAAATTTTTAAATTAACATACTCTTTAATTATTTTGTTTGGAAAGCATTTGGGAATCTCACATTTTTAGTTAGCTGAGTCGTCAAACTTTTAAATATTGAAATTTTTAAATGATCACATTTTTGAACTTTTAGTTTAAAAACTAAACAACTTGGAAATATAAAAGTTTAGTAATTTGAAAGTTTGAAAGTCACATCTCTTCCAATTTCCAAATCTGTCAATTTTTAAACTTGATACTTCTATACTGCAAAATTTCTAAATTTATTGTTAAAAGTATATTTTATCAATTTCCAAAATAAAAAAAAGTAACATGTGATAATATATTTTTCACATATTTATCTCACTTATCCAATTTTAAAATACAAATATCTACATCCAAAGTCCATAATACAGGTATTAAAAATACGAATTACCGAGCTATGGTAGTATGCGAAAGAATAAATTGTTTCATTCACACCTGTCTTTTTCACATACTGACCTATGACAATAGCTCCACGTTTTCAGTATTCCGTCCCTGCATTCAACGTGCCGTTCGACGGCTTAATGGAACATCCCCAAAAATCGCTTCAATTAACCGGCTCTAATTGAGGCCAGAAAAATCAGTTCAATTGGAGACTGCGTGTACGCTTTAATCGACGCTATTTTAATCTTCGCTCGCAATTTGCAGGATGACCACCGCGTGTACAAGCTTTTTCGTCGCTGGTTACTATCGTAACGCTATCGAACAATTCGCTCGAGCATGGAGAATCAACGATGTTCTGGAAGTAGAAATTTTCAAATCCCCAAATCCTCAAACCCTCTAACCGTCGAACCCTCGAACCGTCAAATTCTCACATTCTCAAAAATTCTCAAATTCTCAAATTCCCAAATTCCCAAATTCATAATTTCCTAAATTTCTAAAACCCATATCCACAAATCCCCAAATCCCCAAATCCGCAAATTTCCAAATTTCCAAATTTCCAAATTTCCAAATTCCCAAATTCCTAATTTCCTAAATTTCAAAACCCATATCAAAAAATCCCCAAATTTCCAAATCTCCAAATCTCCAAATCCCCAAATTTCCAAATTCGCAAATCCCCAAATAGTCAAACCCTGAAACTTCATCCTTTCCTCCTCCAAATTTATCGAAAGCGTATTGCAACTATCATAAAGTTCCACAGCAAGAGATCTAGGGGGTCAAAAATATACCGGATCAAAATTCGCTCGATCTTCCTCGCGGGAGATTATCATTTCAATCCATTTCGTCGACGCATCTGAAAGTTCTTTGATTGATGTCCGTGCTCGAAGTTTGCGTCAAAAGGAAAAATAAATTATCTGCTTAATCAGCTCGTTACATCTTGCGTCATAGTTGTCGATCGATAATGATCGATGGGTCCTATTGTTCTCGAGTTTACTCGCTGCCGCGATAGAAACTGTCGCATTACTATCGCGGAACTGCTTAAAACTATAGAATTGCAAATCATGAAGAAAAGTTACGTGGTCACACGTGAAGATTAATTGCAATCCAAACGATAACATATGACAATATTTGTGTTAGGTTATAGTTAGGTTATAGCGAGAGGATCAGATATTGGTCCAAGTTTCTGTCCACATAATAACGCAACCTATTTAATTTCTTTTCTTGTGCTTACATTTTAGTTTAGTTTAGTTTATATAGGTTCAAATAAGGAGGTTCTTTACCCGTAGCAGCAATTACAGCTACGGAGTCATTACACCCTGTAGAATTATCACTGTTCATTATTACTCGCATCTGTTTTCCAGAACCCTTAATTCTAGAAGTAGAATCCTCTATCTTCAGTTTTTTACAATTTCTTTAGCTTTAGTTTCAGTTTCTTTATGTAGATACATTGCTTGTATTACTTGCTAGGATTACTTGGCCACTTTTAGGAATATCCGTTTTGAGAATATACATATATGTATGTATACATCACTGGAAGGAACACTTGGTATCTGATGGTAACCGTTTACTAAAGAATTTCTATAACCAACAATAGTCAGGAACCCTTCATCTTGTATAACAAAAACTGTACGTCCACACCTAGCTATTGTCATGTAAAATAAACAGTCAGACTGACAGAGACGAAATCGTTCAGTTCTGATTGAGTACATGTATTCAACATTGAACACGTGTAGATACGAACATGTAGATATGTCTAGGTACATGTAGATGCATGTAGGTACGTGTAGATACATATAGGAACATGTAGATACGTATAGGTACGTGTCAATACGTGTACAAGTAATTTACTTGCAAATAACATTAAACACAAGTAGACAGCACATATGTCCTCATCTATTCAAAACCCAGACCACTAATAAAAATTAGGACTTCAACCTATTACATTATAATTTATTCATCAGAATCGTAGTAGATATCTAAACGTATACGAAGCGATCAATCACTCCGTATCGAACAATAGATCGGAGCGTCAAAAAGTTTTTCCTATGGGTTCGTTGTTCCCGATGGGAACCGAATGAATAATGCAGATTCTCAGACATACCATATACCCCGGAGAAATCTTTCGTTTCACCATAGCTAGACAGAAATCTACGGTAGTCCGTCGAGACAGGTGGTCTTCGCTCGTGACGGAATTCCTCTTTGTGACGGTGGTATCTTTTCAAAGGGCGTACCAGAAGATGTCAAAGTAATATCGTCACTGAGATGCGAACATAACGTTGCAACGCGCATTCGCGTTTGATGCAATTTGTACACGTACGTTTCTGTATATGCTTACTTCTGTAGGTACTCTGCACGAATCTATCACGAAGGGTTGCTTTAAATATTCGATCCACGATTTTCTCGGACGAAGCTAATTATTACTGCACTGATGAAGTGCCAAAATTCAGAAACCTGGAAATTCGAAAATTTGAGAACTGTAAAATTGAAGATGTAGAAATTTGGAAATTTCTTTATTTAGAAAGTAAAAAATTGTTATTTCTAAAAATTTGAAAAATTGAATATTGATGACGAAAGTATGAAAATACGAAAGTGATATCTTGAGAACTTGTGTTCGAAAAATCAAAAGCTGCATAAAAAGGCTTGTAAACTTGAAATCTCGAAAGGCAGAAAATTCAAAAACCTGAAAATGTAAAGTAATAAGTTTGAGAGCGTGAAAGAATTTGCCAATTCCCAATTGAGGAAAGTTGCAGGTTTTTCGTTTAAACGATCGCTAATAATTTACCGTCTAATTACGTGACGGTAGAACAGAGAGCAGAAATTCAAAATTTTCTTAATCGACCACGTCCCGACAGAAGCATCCCACGCCTAATCGAGAAGCATTATTATTCGCGTCGCGGCTAAAATCGATATAGCGTAGAGGGGAGCGATGCGTGGCAGCGTTAATTACGGAATATTACCATGCTCTCGACGTTCAAGCCGCTTCATTCGCGTCTCTATCCATCCTTATCCAACCTTATTTCACCTGGTAACTCTCTCTTTCTCGTTCGACTTTCCCCATCGCTGAATAACCCGGTCGCGACAACAGCCTCACGGATGCAGTGCATGCATATGCATTAACGTCGCGCCGATGCAAATAGTATGCAAACGACGTGTGGCAAAAGTAACCGTGTTACGAAAATCTCCAGGCCTAGCCTGATTTCATCCTAACCCTCTGACCCTCGAGTTAACGCGTTTAATACTTGTTTCGCAGCATAAATTTACAGTCTATTTTTTACATGTTCTTTAGAAATGTGGAATTTACGATGGGGTTCGATTCACGAAGGCAGCTAGCAATTTGTACACGGGACTAACATTTGGCCTGCACGTTGCTAGCGCGTTTGTGGCATGCAAGTACTAGGGCTGTTTTTGAGAGTTCTTTTATATTTTTAAATTTACGATTTGTATGTCCAAGTTCTGTCGACGGTCTCAACAGCTAATTGCCAGTGCCATAAACGCGAATTTCCTGAGGGTCCGAGGACAGGGCCTAGGCGACATAAACCAGGTCCCCTTGTTGACAACCCAACGGAAATTCTGTCTTACGTGCACTTTCTCTTTTTCCACCTCCACACGACACATCGTACTCCGCACGGATCGCGCTAAGGGCGCACGGGGTAGGATGATGTCCTTTTTTAAACGTTACTATTGGTACAAAAAGACACCAATCAGGACAAACACCCCTTCCTCCGAGTTTTCTTCCTCAGGAAATAGTCCTGCAGGATGCACTCTCAAACAGTCTTCCGTTTAATATAGACTCTCAAATAGTCTTCCGTCCAGTTTAGACTCTCTTCAAAAATCTACCGTTCAATACAGATCTTCTAAAAGTTCGTTCACACAGTTAAGAACGTTCAACAGTAACAATTAGAACATTTACATTTACGTACTTCACTATTTCAACAGTTTTACCTCTTTGACATTCACGAATCCGGAAACACATTACAACACACACATTTTTTATATTCTTTAGTTTAAGTGTTTTTTTTTGAACATTAAATCGTTATTCAAAAGTAACAGTATTATTTTTTATTACAATCAATCAGCTCTATCGCCGTAAAACGCCGTAGAGTAACGCGTTCGAAATATTCAATAAAAACGTTCGGCGCGTAACATTTTCTGGTCCTTCGAGCCGGATATCGTGAAATAGACTTTAAAAGCCTTTGCAAGTGAACAGTGCTCAAAGGTTTACAAAACATTTAAAACTCTTGTGCTTGTGGATGTGACAAGTTTTCATCGGAACACTATTCGTTCGTTCATAACGAATTCTACACGCAACACGCCGCTGTCACATTTACAACGGCAACCAATTGCGTCAACAACAACAACAGCAGCCAGAGGGTTACAGAAGTGACAACACTCATCCTCGACTGACGGTGCATCCTGAGGAAGTTGCCACTGACGCCGACACAGCAGCGATCAGGGCCTTGACAGCACGGCAGCTTCACCAAGGAGCACCTGTACAACGACGTCGCAGCGGACATCAACCACTGTGTAATCGACGCTTCGTAAAGGTAGGCTCGTTAATTTCGCCAATTCCTTTACTACATTTCATCCACAATGCCAAGAATTACTCATCCAATTGCCGATCCATCACACTCCGCCTCAGTCGGGATTAACCTCAGTTCCCTACGTCGTAAACGGGGTAATAAAATCGGTCATATCACATCATTTAATAAGCAGATCGAAACTATGCGACTTAGGCGGCACTGTGTCAATATTACTTACGACATGAGCACATTCCCGATTCGTGCAAAAAGGGATCATGTCGTATCTGCCATCAGCCACACAACACGTTATTACATTAACCGAAACAGGTACAAACCGGGAATAGCGCACCGGCTACAAAATCGGTGCCTCCGGACACGCAGGTAGCGACGACAAGTGATTCACTCGCGTTACCTGAGACACCATTGGGAACAAATACACACAATACATTCATAATAAACACCATAGATAATGAGCCACTTGTTACCGCTCAAATTTTCATCTTAAAGAAAAACGGACAACATATACCCTGTCGTACACTCACAGACACGTGCGCGACCACAAACTTCATCACAGTAAATTTATCAAACAGGCTCAACATTTCACAACAGAAATGTTCAATTCCCATTGGTGCTCTCAACTCTTTATCGACGGTAGCAAGACACTACATTTCGACTACGATACAGTCAAGAGTCAGTAATTACCAACTTACATTGAGTTTCTTAACGAGTCCAAAAATTGCATCTCTCATTCCGGAACAATACATAGATCGGTCTAAAATTAAAATTCCTAAAAACATCAAGCTGGCAGACACGGACTTTCACCGCCCAGCTCCCATAGATGTTACTTGGCTCAGGAGCAGCATTATCACTCTTGAGTATAGGACAAAACAATTTAGCTCCACCAGAAGAACCCGGATTGTACCTTCAGAAAACAAAGGTCGGTTGGGTCATCGGGGGGAGTCCACCAGGTTCCGATTCGCCCCACAGCGCGACGTGCCATAGCACAACGACTTTACAATTTGATATGGCTCGGTTCTGGGAGATTGAGGAAGGCCCACAGACACAACATCTCTCAGACTCGGACAAATTGGCGGAACAACACTACGTACGACATACAAAACGGAACAGCGACGGACGGTACGTCGTAGCGCTCCCTTTCAAGGATAACATAAATCAACTTGGGGAATCAAAAACACAAGCCTTAAAACGATTCGAATCTCTTGAAAGGAAATTACATCGCGACCCAGTTTTACAGAAAGAATATCGCACAGTCATGAACGAGTACCTTGACCTCAGCCATATGGAACAGCTCACAGAGGATCAGGACTCTTCTGATGGATATTACCTGCCTCACCATGGGGTTGTAAAGGTTTCTAGCGAAACCACAAAACTAAGAGTGGTTTTCGACGGGTCAGCAGGTACATCTTCCGGAATTTCTTTGAATGACACCTTGCACACAGGGCCGAAGGTTCAGGAAGACCTGTTGTACATTCTCCTACGATTCCGCTTGCACCACTACGTCATAACAGGGGACATCGAAAAAATGTATAGACAGTTTTCGGTGCGTGAAGAGGATCGTAAATATCAACGGATAATTTGGCGCGATTCCTCTGACAGGATTACAACATTCCAGCTAAAGACTGTTACATTTGGACTTTCAGCTGCCCCGTTTCTGGCTATTCGTTCATTAGTACAGCTCGCCCACGATGAAAGACATCGCTACCCGACGGCAGCTAAGATTCTGTTGCGCGACTTTTACGTGGACGATTTACTCACAGGAGCTACGACAATAGAAGAGGCACGCAGGATCCGTAAGGAGCTGACATTGCTATTAGATACAGCCAAATTGAACATTAGACAATGGGCATCTAATAGTAACCCTCTGTTAGAAGATTTACCGGAACAGGCCATCAACAAAAAATTATACATAGGCGAATCTTCCACTTTAAAAACGCTAGGGGTGGTTTGGAACTCCTCTCAGAACACAATTTCTTACGAGGTGAACCACAACTAGCAAAAACAAACAACACAAACGATTCATCTCCTCCGAAATAGTCAGAATTTATGACCCGTTAGGCCCCTTGGGACCTGTCATTATTCTCGCAAAGGTCTTGGTACAAAAGCTTTGGACAATTCGGTTTGACTGAGATGAGTCATTTTCCCATGGACATTTACACATAATGGGTTATATTTTACAAACAACTTCCATTTTTAAACAACGCAGTTTTCAACAAACACATAATTATTGTTTCTCCAATTTCAATCGAGCTGCGGGGCTGCTAATGAGTTACACAAAATACAGGATCTTTTACCTTTTACTTAGAAACCTATCTCCTCGGACTCCAACGATCTCCTCGTCCTTACACCTGGTCATTTCCTTTGGCGACTCCGTGACGAGCCTACGCGAGCGCGATTTTACCTCTGTTCCAGCCAACATCGACCCAGCTTCACAGGACAAAGCTGGCAGTCACAGAGCCAACTGCGACCCAGTTCCATGACAGAGCTGGACAGTCGCATTGGCAACATCGACCCAGCTTCACAGGACAAAGCTGGCAGTCACAGAGCCAACTTCGACCCAGTTCCATGACAGAGCTGGACAGTCGCATTGGCAACATCGACCCAGCTTCACAGGACAAAGCTGGCAGTCACAGAGCCAACTGCGACCCAGTTCCATGACAGAACTGGACAGTCGTGTTGGCAACATCGACCCAGCTTCACAGGACAAAGCTGGCAGTCACAGGGCCAACTTCGACCCAGTTCCATGAGAGAGCTGGACAGTCGCATTGGCAACATCGACCCAGCTTCACAGGACAAAGCTGGCAGTCACAGAGCCAACTGCGACCCAGTTCCATGACAGAACTGGACAGTCGTGTTGGCAACATCAACCCAGCTTCACATGACAGAGCTGGACATCCACAGGGCCAACTTCGACCCAGTTCCATGACAGAGCTGGACAGTCGTGTTGGCAACATCGACCCAGCTCCTTGACAGAGCTGGACAGTCATAGTGGCAACGGCGACCCAGCTTCACAGACAGAGCTGGACAGTCATCGTGCCAATACGTTTCATCAGACATTTTCTACTAACATTTACATACACATATTCACATATTTACATGCGTTTACGTATATCTACATCTCCACAAATTGTATTTGCATCTGGAATCATATTTACTTACATATACTTAGGCTTAAGAACACTCTATACACAGTACACTTAGAGTTGATCGGCAGCCTCTCAACGGGGGGAGGATGTTTCGCAGCATAAATTTACAGTCTATTTTTTACATGTTCTTTAGAAATGTGGAATTTACGATGGGGTTCGATTCACGAAGGCAGCTAGCAATTTGTACACGGGACTAACATTTGGCCTGCACGTTGCTAGCGCGTTTGTGGCATGCAAGTACTAGGGCTGTTTTTGAGAGTTCTTTTATATTTTTAAATTTACGATTTGTATGTCCAAGTTCTGTCGACGGTCTCAACAGCTAATTGCCAGTGCCATAAACGCGAATTTCCTGAGGGTCCGAGGACAGGGCCTAGGCGACATAAACCAGGTCCCCTTGTTGACAACCCAACGGAAATTCTGTCTTACGTGCACTTTCTCTTTTTCCACCTCCACACGACACATCGTACTCCGCACGGATCGCGCTAAGGGCGCACGGGGTAGGATGATGTCCTTTTTTAAACGTTACTATTGGTACAAAAAGACACCAATCAGGACAAACACCCCTTCCTCCGAGTTTTCTTCCTCAGGAAATAGTCCTGCAGGATGCACTCTCAAACAGTCTTCCGTTTAATATAGACTCTCAAATAGTCTTCCGTCCAGTTTAGACTCTCTTCAAAAATCTACCGTTCAATACAGATCTTCTAAAAGTTCGTTCACACAGTTAAGAACGTTCAACAGTAACAATTAGAACATTTACATTTACGTACTTCACTATTTCAACAGTTTTACCTCTTTGACATTCACGAATCCGGAAACACATTACAACACACACATTTTTTATATTCTTTAGTTTAAGTGTTTTTTTTTGAACATTAAATCGTTATTCAAAAGTAACAGTATTATTTTTTATTACAATCAATCAGCTCTATCGCCGTAAAACGCCGTAGAGTAACGCGTTCGAAATATTCAATAAAAACGTTCGGCGCGTAACAATACTACAGGGCTTATCGGTAATTGATGCTGAAATTTTATCAAATTATTTCCGCACGAAATACCAGCATTTTCGGTATCATTGATAGTGCATTCAAAAATGCATTTTATCGTGCGTCATCATTTTTGTTATATTGTACTCATAAAAATTTCATCATCGATATTTTATTAACCGACTGATATTTAACGGTGTCATTGATGTTTAATTAAATATTGATTTTTAATTCTGCCATACATATTTAATTGTTTACTTAATTTTGTTATTGATATTTACTTAAATATTCAACACTGTCATTGTGTAATCATCAATAATTTTGTTTCGAACTTTAAATATAATCTATTTAATTCAACTAAACTGGAGGTTCAAATGATTTCTTTTCATATTTTGTAACCTGAACTTTATGCAACGTCCCATGCAATAATTCGAAGGTAAATTTTGAAGTTTGTTACGTCCGCACACGAACTTTTATAAAAGCACTTTTGGCACGAGCGTAATTCAATTTCGCGAGTTAAAATCAAAATATGATCTCGGCAGTTTTGAAATGGGGTTTTTCCATTGGAGCTTGTGTAACGCGATAATTTTTAACGTGGAACTCTGTCCCCGGATTCATCGAATTTCGCTGGCAAAGTCTCCCCCTGTTGACAAAGCGCGTGGAAGCCGAAAGAAAGGGTGAATTTGTAACCTCTTTCCAAAGAAGCGTCGTGGATCTCGTAATTAGCGGTTCGATTTTTCTTCTTTCTTTCCTTTTCAGCTCCTTTATTTCGTTCGCCTTTCAGGAAACTTGTGTCGCTCCTTTTTCGCTCGTGTGGTTTGCTCCACGTGCCTCGAATGCGACCACCAAACTTTCGCTCTAATGGCGAACAGTGGTCGACCACTTTTTCCCCATCCGACGAGATGTCTGGACCGATTTAAAATCTATTAAACGAGAATTCTGTAAATTTCAATAGAAAGTTTCGCCGATAAAATAAATACTCCCTTTTCCGTGCCACGACGGCGACCATTTATCTTCCCGTTAAAATGGAACGATTTTATTTCGAAACTGTTTTGTTCGCCGGACCGTGCAGATTTTATTCGGAAACGGCGCGATACGAACGGAAAGTGTTACATTTTTAACGGAATAATTATTTGCAGAAAGTGATACGCGCCCAAGTTCCGTAATTAATCGACGCAAGTTTTATTAGCGTCGCGTTAGAACGCCCGGGAATAATTAAGCATAATTTAAGAAGTTAATCCTGCCGCCATATTGTCGCGTTCGGACACCATGAATTTTCGGTTATTAGTTTCTTTAATCCACCGAATGGTACATCAATTAAGCCAACATGAAAAACAGCGTCTGGAGTGTCCCTGTAAATTGTGGAAGCAAATATCTCTCTCGATTTTTATTTTAGCCGAAAGCACAGAGAAAAATATTTTACCAAGTAAATTCTCACAGTATTAGTATAATTGACTTAGCGTACAAAAATTAACTATTGTTTCATGAGTTTCACAATTTAGAGATTCTACATAATTTTAAAATTGTGGAATTGTAGACTATGTCGAGTGAGGAAAAAATTGTTGTTTCTGTCGCTTATTGTAATGGAATGAAATTAATCATGAAATTAGTGATGGGAAATGTATTGATGTGATATATCGATGTTCTACGTTACGATATATCACGCGTCGATGTATAACGTGTCGATGCGTAATGCGTAGATATATTATGTGTCAAAATATTATGCGTTGATATATGGCGCTTCGAAATACTACGCATTGAGATAATACGTTTTTAAATTCTATGTGTCAGTATATTACGCGTCAAAATACTACGCATCGAAATATTACGCGCAGATATAACACGTCCTTACACTAAGAATTGCGATACAAAGCACAGTGCCGCAACACACATACGTGTTCATATATAACATATTATAAAAATCATACTTACAATAGTAATAAATCATGCGTTTATAATTAACATATTAAATAAACGTACTTATAGTAATAAATTATCGTTATAATCTATTACAAAATAATACAAAAGCCTCATAATACAAAGGTCCTTTCTTCTCCTCGTGAAATTTTCCAGGTAATCAGATTTGAATAACAAAGGATATATTATCTACCTTTATTTAGCATAGTATGCTGTCTACCGGACAATCGAATGTTTTATATTAAAGCAAATTAATTGGCATCGGAGTGAATTATGGAAATAAGGGAGATATTGAACAAAAATTGAAAATGCTTAATAATCCGGCAGACAATCTCGCTTCATTTTCAGTGGGAATTCCACGATCCGCGATGCATTGTGTTATAAATCGCATAACTGGAATTCTCCTGTTCCAAAAAGCAATACTGTCCGTCATTCGCTCTTACGAATCTCGTTTATTCAGCAATTTCGATCAACTAATGGAATCTCTGTTGAACAATAATTTATCACTTGTTACGAAGTTGCTACTAGCAGTTGCTCCATTTGTAACTTCTCCCTCCCACTCTATCCAATAGTTTGATTTCATACAAAATTTAATTTCAAATTGCACAAACTTACAGCACTTGCTGCGTTTACAGTGCAACGCTTTTCACGCGACAGATTGAATTTGTGCAAAATTACATTTCGAATCGTGAAACTTAATTTAGTTCTTGTCCGTCATCTCCGTTTGTAAATTAAATTTCGTTGTCACACACGATTTCGAAGAAATCAAATAATGCAGCTGTACAACAGGCTGAATTTATATTAAATTTATAATGTACTTTACTCCCCATCCATCATGTTCATTTGTAATTTAAATTTTATTGCTGCATACTAATTCCACGAAATCGGATATTATAATTATATAAAATTTTCTCTCCAAGTGGAATTTTTATAAAATTAACAACCCATTTAATTCCCTGGCCATAATTTTCATTTGTAATTTAAATCTCGATGTTGCATATTAATTCTAAATAGTTAGATGTAGAAAAAATCTTTCTACAGATGGAATTCGTATGAAATGAAATTTTGAAGCATACAGTGACTTATTTGCGGTCCATCATTTCCACCTACGATTCGAATTTGATTGTTACGCATAGATTCAAAGGAAGCGAATGCTCAAACTATTACCGACATGGAAACGTTCCCGGTTAGGTATGCGGTTAGGCTTGAATTATGAAAATTTAGCATCGACCGCTATCGATTCTCATTCCAGCAACAATTCGAGAACATTTACACACTAATAACCGTATACCCACAATCGAAAGGAGGTTAATTTCGCAACTGACACGTACGTTATACATTGCCTTGCATGTTTGACGCAATTGCCATTAGTTGCAGACAATAGAGAACTGTGACTGAAAATGGCAAATACATACTGTTGTACGACATGTCTGTCAGTGTTACAGTTCTCTGTGGTTATCCGATAGCGACTGCTACAGAGACTCTGCAACATTATTACGTTTATAATTGTTATTCGATGTTCAGCTGCTTGCAAGTATTTCACAATCTTCAAACATACGTATTAATACGCCGACCATAGAAATAGTCACATCCAGTAGGCATACACATACGTAACAATAGAGGTGACAAGTGGTGACGTACGGTATGAGAATGCACGTGCGCGTATGCATGCGTTAGTGTACATATGTGTATGTACACGTATGTGAAGAGCGAGCAAAGGATATTGAACAGTGACGCATTTAACAGGTGCCATACAGATCAATGGCTTCAAGTTTTGAATAATTATATAATTAACAAGTTCAATTAGTGAGATCAATTATAAATGTCATTAAAATATAAAGAATATATAATCATACAGATGTTTTGTGTCTGAGTTATTCTTAATTAGATGTGTAAATCTGGATGAATTTCTGAATCTGTGAATACAGGTGAATGGTTAAATGAATGAAAACGAAGAAGAATGGAGTTATGACAGTAGAAGAATGAAGTTCTGTAGAATCCATGACATGAAATTACGACGTGACCGAGTTCAAATACATTTGAGATCGATAAAAAGTCAAATGTGACATAAATTAATGGTAATAAATGCAAAAGTAAGATCTTGCTTGTACAAAGTTGTTTTTTCCCAAAGCAAGGGAAAACCTTAGGCTAAACCTTTCCAAGCGATATACCATTTTCACAAAATCCGATGATTAAAAGTAGAATAATAGAGCCCAAAATAGAGCCATCTAAGAATGGTACAGAAAAGGGGAATCTCCGGTGCACCAGTTTCGAGTTCCTGTGAAAACTTGAATGAAACTTTGAGTGGCATTGTCATTTGGAATATTAGGCTTAAAAGAAGGGACAATTCATTCTCGAAATAAAGGAGCTGAACTCTCCGTCTATCAGCGTGACGATTCAAGTCAGCTGCCACATTGTCGAAATGACTTTGTTCGAGTTTCTATAGGTTCTTTCGCGAAATGGAGGACCACGCGTTGAATATCGAACGCCTTCGAACACAGTGGCGCACGACTCGTTGACAGATAACAGGACCGCGTTTCAAAATCCTGGATTATTTGGTAGCCGTTCATTACAGTTTGTAAATTTATCGTTGTCAGCCGTGCAACGGTAACCAGAACGTCGTTACTGTGTGCGTGTACAGATTCCGAACGTAACGAGGAAATAACCATGGATCCATATTGTTAAATATTCGCGGCCGTGTGGCAGACATTTGCATGCGCGATGCATTCGCGGCGCTTCGCCGCTACAGAACATAAAGAAGAGAATCGATATCAGCCGCGTTTGTTCTGTTGCGTATCGAAGCGCGATGAAAATATGCCACTGTAAATAATCGTTTCAATGAAATACGGAAGGATTCTTTTTCCATTTTAATTACGGGGTTTTATGCTGCATCTACCGCCTGACTCGTTGCTTCACTGCGGACGCTTACACAAACGTATCCCTTTTATACCTACACGATACTTCCTGCTGAAATTTTATTTCGCATGGTTTACGTATTCTGAATATTTTCTGCTATTTCCTTCTACGCAGCACATCATTTACATATATTTTGCATGCCTGCTATAAATAGATCAAAATTGCGGTGTAATTATTATGTTACGCGATATAAAAAGAAAATTGATGCTCAACCTGTTAAAATAATACATATAGTACGTTATACTGCATCAAAGATAATATTATTTGCTGCCATTTGATTTATAATAGGCACACTCATGATGCCCATCACTCTTCGAATGTGACATACCTGATTCGTATTTTTGTCACGATTGTGTTAAGATCAAGTTCATTATTTTTATCATATTTTCATATTTCTATTTATATCTCGTAGAAAATGCATTTGTAAATTTTTGTATGCGACCTTTTTTCACCTTCAAAAAGAATGAAGTATATCATCAAGGTTTGGTACCAAATTTTTTGTCAACCTGAATATTGTTGAATATTCTATTCTAACGCTGTTTTAAATTTAATTAAAGTATGGTACATTTTCAACATTATTTCTTTGACCGTTCTTCATTAATTATTTTTCACAATTTTTCAAATAACCTCTCTGCCCGCTCATTATTAATTATTTTCCAGAATATTTTCAGTAAATTATTTTGTCCATCGCTTAGTAATTATTTTCTAGAATTTCTGAAATAATTTCTCTGTCCACTCTTTATTAATAATTTACGAAAAACAATGATCAATTTTATTTTTGAAAAACAATGAACTCGATTTCAGTTGAAAACCCCTCTCGCATTTAAGCGGACTTTAAAATATAATTTCAGTCGAAGTGCAATCGGTGTTTCGCGTCACATTTCCGTTCAATTAAAATAAAAATTATTATTAGGTTCGAAATAATTACAAGAAGAAGCTAAAAGCAACGAACAGAGTTCAACAAATTTTTACAAGCCATTTTTCTCTTTTTTCGAACGAGAAAGAGGGGCATAGACCGAGAGACAAGAGGGAAAATGAGAAAATTCCTGGGATATCTCGTACGTGTCGATCGGGCCAGGAATCGAGGACGAAAGATAAGTCCTTCCCTTGTCGTTGATGCTCCATCCGATCCTTGATCGTGAAATCCTTTTTTCATTTGTCGTCGATCAGTGCTCTACATATTCATAGTGGGTTCTGGCTGACAGATCGATAAGTCGTTACTTTATCACTTCTGCAGTAGCGAGTTATCTACATTTCCCTTCGGGAACGCGTAGAAACGTTCGAATACGCGCAGAGAATTGGCTTAAAGGCTGTCAGAACCGTGTTGCATTTCATTCTTCTCGGTGGTTCTGTTCTGTTTATTAGCTACGCGACGCCGCTATTCATCACGGACGCTTTGTTCGATTTATGCGATCCACACTCGCTGCGAATTTACATTCGCTACCTCTTTCATCCACAATAATCCCGGTGTCCGTCTGAAACTCCTTGCGTTATTAAATAATCGAACGTAATTCGTAACGTCCACGAAACATCCTCCATTTATCGAATTTACATATACGTACTTAACGACACAGTTGCAGGATTTATTTATGCAACGGGAATTAACGCGTGCACCGAAATATTATTGCAACAATTGTATATAAAATTGTAAAACGAAGAATTTGAGAACATATTGGATTAGGCTACCTTCAAAAAAATTTCTTCGGTAGAAACAAGAAGGTGTCGGATTAGCGAGTAAAAGGACCTCGTGAAACTGGCGAAAAAAACGAATTAAAGTAAGCCGAGAAAGAACTTATTAGAGGAAACTTTTCACTCGATTGCTCGTCGTCAAAAGAACCTCTAATTACAGGGTAATTAGTAGAGGGAGGCCGGCGTAAGATACTTCTTTACGGATACGCGATTAGATAGCGATTACCGCAGTTTACCGAGGTGCTTGAAATGGAAATCTCTTTTAAACCTGCCCACGGATTTTCCTTCTTTATCGAGCGAGTTAATCCACCAGAAGACACCTCACTCTCCTTTTCAGCTTCCAACGACTCGTCTGAAAAAGCTTCACGATACAGCGTATTCTGTATTTGTATATTGTAGTTGTATACAGTGATGCGATCATAAAAAATCTAGCAAATAATCAATTTTTAATAACCTACTTCCAAATTCTAAACCTACACCCAATTCCAAAAATCATCAAAAGTAATCGTTACATAACAACAAAACAAAGTTACATAAAAATACAATTGTTAAAGAAGAAGAATTCAGAAAATGGATTTACAAGTGTGAGTGTCGAAAATAGAAGACCCCTTACGAATTAAATGAGAACAGAGTGTTAAATTTATTTCCCGCTGAAAATGAAGCGAGAGATGATGAAAAAAAGGTGTGAAGCGCTGTAAAATTCATGAGGCTCGTTTCACACCTGCTCAAGATTCTCTTCTCGACGGTCCGCCAACATCGGTAGAAAGATAAGAGAAACGAGCGTCACAAAAGATGATATATCGTATACACGATTTCATTTCCACTCGTAAAAGCTCCGGATAATATTTCGATGCTGACGTATTTCGCGCGTGCTCCAGCAACGAACGAAGATTAACATAAAATGTGCGCAATTTGTAAAAGCGCAGATGTGACCCGAGATACACGACCCAACGAACGTGCATACGTTCGAAAACGCTTGGTTACCGTAGCATGCGTGCGATGTGGATACGACGGATATCTACAGCTAAGTTTTAATTAGCGCCCAGGTGAGCGGAGAGCGACATAAATTCGATGGAACGACACATGAATAACTTGCTAACGTATGATACTGCGCAACCTCAACGAACTTGACCTTAATACGTTTCAATCTGAACGTGGAAGAGTGTGGTTTAACGCGACATGTGATCGACGTGTCGTACATATTTACACGCACGATTTATACTGGAGCTGATCATTTTATGAGCAACATTCACTTATTTAATTATAGTATATGATTTTATAGTTAGTACAAATAATTATTATAATTATTAACAGTTCGTCAGGTTTGTTGAAAATAAAATTTTTACTCGTTAGGATTTTTGACGAATATTGGCGCTCAAAGTGACAATGACAATGATCATTCATAAATTGAACAAGTTATAAATTGAAGACATAAGCGATTATGATTGTACGAGACGATCTGTTAAATTTCATAGCCCAACTCACGAATGTTGTTGAAGGTAATGCTAATGTTAGCACACTTCGGTTACATATTGCATACGGATAGTAGCAAGATAAACGTTAATGCTTGAACTTCTGCAATTACGACAGAAACCTGTTTGATTTAGGTAGCACTAAATTCTGGCGTGTCATCGGGCCAAATTGTCATGTTCTTCGTAAAACTGAAATACGTAGATCTGCGTTAATCACCCACCTACGTTGATTGAAGTAGAACCAATCGTGATGTAATTATACATTTTAGGTTTGAAATAGTAGACAAAGTAAGTCGTCAAATTTTAAGTTTTCAAACTCTCAAAATCCTAAAACCTCTAAAATTCCTAAATTTGTTAAGTATTTAGACACTCAAATTTTCACATATTTTAATCTTTAAATTTTCCAAGTTTACTGATGTGAAATTTTTTAAAAATTCTCAAATTTTCGAAACTCTCACATATCCAAGTTCTTAAATTTCTAGTTCCGTAATTTCCAAACCACGAAAACGTTACGCGACTACAAAGGAACCTGCGAATACAAAAATGTAAGTTATCGAAGCGAAACAAGACCACGTATGATCAGACTAGTAGAGTAAGCCCGTACGTGATCAGACGTCCGTAGTTACATTCTCAATCAACGATTTTATACGTAAGTTCAACAACGATTTTAACGAATGTTTGCAGACGTATTTACAACATCGAATCAATTGTAAGTTGCAACGAAACGTGCTGCAGTATTCGATATAAGAGGAATATCGTAGAAGCAAACAAAAATGGAAATTCATGAGGCTCGTAATTCAAAAGAATACTATACGGCGAAACACGACGAGAGGGGCTTACGAAACAGTGAAATGGATTGGCTGAGAGCATTATTCAGATTACTACCCGATCGTTCGTTCCACTTTTTATCTTTTTTCTACGCAATTATTTCCAGTCTTACGTTTCCTTTTTTTGCACGAAAACGCGCTTTCCTTTCCTATCTGTCATATTTCATACTTTTCCACCTGTCATCTTATTTCGCGGTCCCGTGAAGAAGTATGCGCATCCATTTGCATATTACCCTAAATAAAAAAGCGACCGAGATGTTAATACAGAAAATTTGATGGTTTCTGTTCACGGAAACCGCTGGTTAAACACTTGCCGGTAGATTTCACACACCATTACGTAATGACAGATTCTACGAAGAAGAAATTTGTTTCTCTTCTTCCTCGCGGTAGTCCTGCTTGCTTTCCACCTTTATTTACCGCATTTTTCACTTCAGCTCATCCTGTTTTCCTGCACAAACGTGCTGCTCCATCGGATGTTCATCCTCTCCGCATAAATCCTACACTCACTTTCATATCACCGGAACATTTGCATGAAAGCACACCATCATTCCGCTCCGCGCCATTTTTTATTACGTACCCCTGTTTCGATGTCTTATATTCGTAGGAAATTATATTTTCAAGAGGATATGTTGGCGATTTTGCTGTTAAGCGTAGTACAATTTTCAATTTCAATTTTCACATCACATTTCTGAATTCATCTGGTTGTCAGAACCGTTAATCTTAGCAGTAGTCTTTTATTTGCAGTTTTATTACTTGCTCACTTTGGGGAAACAGACCCACTTCATACGTCATTTGTATTTCTATCTCCACTCGAATGTTAGCTAAACCAATAGAAAATTAGAAACACTTATATTCATTTATTGGAAATCCTAATGTTGCTGGCGCTGGAAAGTACACACAGTCAATATAACAAAAATCCACTGTGCTCTCAATTTTGTCCACTTATATGATAATGTTAAATGCATAACGCTGATCACTGGCAAATTCCACGGCATTTGTCGCCTTAACAAATTCAGTTCGTTTCACCTTAACGATTCGGTAGACGTAGCTGGCCGATTGCCACGAAACTTCGTCAGAAGAAGCGACGAAAGAAAAACGGGCTTCGACCGATTTCGCGCCATTAACTGCATTACTTTTTATACCAGCGCACACCGTCGGGCTTCCAAATAATTGCCAGGGATCGTTTGCTTGCTCAACAGCGATACTCGTTAATCAAATTCCGCGTCGCACTCGTAAGAAACGGTGTTAATGCTTTTTATTCAAACTGTTTGTCCCCGTTTTGCCGGATCGCTGAAAGATTCATCGCACCTGACGGCACAAAGGTGGCCAAGCAAAGATGTCCGTGAATGAAAGGACAGGTGACGAGATGGGGAAAAAGCTCGCGCCACGTTCTGTGTACCTTTATAAACTTTGAAAAGAAACGCATTAAAGAGCCGCGCAAGCCTTTATGAATGTTTGACCGATCCGCGGTACACGCCATCTTCGGCTTTAAATAATTCACGAACCGACTCGAGAACCGTGTGCACGGCAAAGATGCTGCTCCCGAGGGACCCTGCAACTTCTTCTGGTATATTGTTTTTCGAATTAAACATGGAATGTAACGCGAAAAATGTGCACTACCCTTGGCTATTTACCTCGTAATCGAGTCACTCTTTGATCGAGGACAAGCCACTTTAGATTGGTGTTTTAATGCTAATATGTATTTTCATCTGAGTGAAAGCGTGTTGGTACATTGAATAATAGTTGAAATGAATATTAACGCAGATTAATAAGAACGTTACCTTGAATAAAAAAATTAAAGTTGAGAGTCTGAATGGAAAAAGTGGCCACTTTCATTCTTGGACAATAAACAAAAGATGAAGGAACAACTGAAAGGTTGAAACAGAGACTTTCGCTGTTTTTTTATGTTCAGAAACAATAAGTCAAGAAGGACCTTGATACTTGAAGAAGTGTGATTCATGACAAGACTTCTTACATTGAAAACATTATAATTGTTTAAACGGATTAGACGCATTTGACTTTTAATTGCTTTCTCTTCCATTCTTTTAGCTTTGAGAGCAACAACTCGCTTGCCTGAACTTCATCTCGTTTTAGTTCGCCTTTTTGCTCGTTTATCGTCAAGTTTTATTGTCTCGCATAAAGTTCTCGTTTTTGTATCTCGAGTAACTATGCGGGTCGATGACGCGATGTTTGCGGTCGTTGCTCTCCTTTATAGCGACACGACGGATTCTTTTAAGAAGAATGATTAAGAAAAATTTAATGCACTATATTAACATAAAACAATGATAATATCGTACTTTTCTACAATTCTGAAATACTAGAATTTTCTACAAGTCCCAAATTTTTTAAATAATTAAATTTTCTAAATTTCTCAAATTCATCCCTTGTTTCCCAAGTCCCTTATTTCAAGTTCCAAAACCTGTCAAAGTTCCTTGAAATCTACATTGATTTCTACCAAGACAAATATTTAACATATACAATAATCTATATTTCCTTCATTTATTTTAACGTTGCTTCTAATTTCAAAATAAGCATGCATCACATATTTAACATTAAAAAGCAAGGAAAGCAGAGCAATGTCGAGTCGGTGTCATGCAAATTCCGGCAGAGGCTCAATATCGGTACTGCATTCCTCGCGGCAAACGTATAAAAAACGACCATAACGTCTCGTTCAACTAATAGCTGAAGCTTCAGGGTAACTGCACTCGTCGCTATTTTTACGCTGCGAACGGAAACAGGCTCGTTCAAGCATTCATAACACTCCCGAAGGCATTTTGCGCTGGAGATACGCGGTTACACATTTACATGCTCGACCTTTCCGAGCTGTTACCGTGTCTTCTTCAGCGTTGGCTCCCGGACTATGGGCTTTTTCTTCCTCGAAAAGAGCTGTCCATATCTTTTCCCGGGATCTCTCGGACAGACGTTAACGAGCAACTGAAACAGCGTCCTTCTAAACGAGCCACGCTCTGTAATCGTGCCTGCGTTGCTCTTCTTCGGCCCGCCATTTTAAATGCGAGCACGCTTTGCCCTTTTAGACTCCTGTTGGAAAGATACGATCGTACGAAGTTTCACTTGAATATCTGGACTATGTTAATGATGCATCGTTTGATAACATCTGGGTAATCTTCGTTTCGTGGTTGGTTAACAACTTTAGATACTTTCGTGTATTCTGGACGGGTTTTGACTGGCATTTCTTGATTTTATTCAGTTTTGATATTAGTAGGATTTTTTATTGGTAATTGAGAGAGATGGGATATCGATCTTTGGTATGATCTTCCGATCTTTGAATTTGTGTATTTTTGAATTTTTAGAAGACTGTAGACTTCAATCTAGATTTCAAATTCTATATCCACGAATTCCTACATCTTCAAATCCTACATCCCTAACTCCTATATCTCCAAATTCCAGATGCTAAATTCTCAAATCCTAGATCCCCAAAATCCTATGTCCCAAAATCCTAGATCCCCAAATCCTACATCTCCAAATCCTCATATCCCCCAATTCCCATATCCCCAAATTCTAGATCTCTAAATCCTCATATCCCCCAATTCCCATATCCCCAAATCTTATGTCCTCCCCCAATCTCTATATTCCCAAATCCCCAACTCCCCAAATCCTAAATCCTTAAGTCCCTAAATCCCAAATCCTGAAGTCCCGAATCCCAATATCACAAATCCCCAAAACCTATGTCCCCAAATTTCTAATTCCCCACTTCTCAAAACTTGAATTTCCAATGAAATCATTTTAACGAATTCATAAGGAAGAAACAGAAATTATCCATGCAACGTTAAATCAATAATCAGAAACTCATTCGATATGCGGCATTAGACATTTTGGTTAGTTCGAGATTTCGGATAACAGGTAATAGGATAACCGGGTTATTCCCTGTATGCCGCGTCAGATAAGCAGACGTCCAGCAATACATTCTGCAGTCAGGATATTATAACATCGTAATCCAGCTTTCCGATCGACCTCACAATTTGCCAACCGCAATTTAGCTACCATTAACCCTCTCATTTCCAATGTACTCGTACGCCTACGTACCTTAAATTATGAAACAAAATTACACCCTCCATTAATTCTATTACATTCACGATTATGAAAATAGTTCCATTTACTTTATAGAAGTTTGTCTACTTAAACAGGTTATGTTTAATTTTTAGATAGTTAATCATCTTCAATGATGATGAACCAGAATTTACTTTTTTGATAGTTGATTTGGATCTTGATACTGCACTTAATGATACAATCATCATCATGTAATTTCAAAGGACATAAATGCTACAAATAATACTTTTGTATCAGAATCATTTTTTAATGTTTCTACCTGTACCAAGTTACATATAAGTGTAAAATATTATTGTAATATATCATTACAATAGATGAAGAGGAGGTAAAACACGTATATAACGAGAGTCTACTGTAACAGTAAATTGTTCTATGTATAATGAGACACTCGACATGATTGAACACACACATGCACACGTGACGTATAGAGAGTCTACAGTAGCAGTAAGTAGTTAGTTGTATGTATGATCAGACACTCGACACGATTTACATTTACATCCATAATCAAGTAAATTGCGAGCCTCTTATCCCATAAATTACTAAACGCGATATAATATCAAGTCCACGATTTTCGTAATTAATCTGCTTTAATTTCGAATAATTTTCAAATTAATAAGAGATGAAGTACACGGTTCGTTATTTCGCTCGTATCGTCCACGTCGCCGAGAGAACGAAACGAACTCGAAATTAACATGAAACTATTCTCATAATGAAATTTTTAATGAACGAAGATCGAGAATAAACGACGAAGCAGCGAGTTTCTCGAAACTATCGCGGAATTTATGGACTTTTGCTGATCGTTAGGAAAGTTAAGGCGATAAAGAAAATATTGGAACTGGAGAAGTTTACACGTAGTACGTCATTAATAAAGTCGGCGTGTAATTAATTATATTTAGCCCGGGACCGGCGTGGATGAAATTCTTTTTGCGATTCGCTTCAGGAATGCGTTACAACGCCTGACGTTCCGTGAATTAAAGCAAGATGCATCGAGTCGATGAATTACGTCTGCTAAGATAATTACCGTCATCTTTTATTTACTTAATTGTACCCAGTAATTATTCTTACTTCTTCGAGAATAAAACTTGTTCCATTCATTCAAACACCAAACTACAAAAGAAATGATATTGCATTTCGAACTTACTCTTGCTTTTACTTAATTATAGCTGGTACTCATTCTTACTTCTTTCAGAATAAAACTTGTTTCACTTAACATTTTTTCATATTTGATTTTTCAGAAAGCTGAGTTTGACAATTCTTGAAAAAATTTTTAAATAAATTTACACAGCGATGATAATTTCGATACTTGTTTGATTAATGGATATCATTAATAAACGTAATTATAGTGCACGACTCTTATAATAAAAAATTTCAAAATAGTACACCTGCTTCCGTGTTCCTTATTTCTCGCGTGCACTTTACATTCGCTAACGGAACAAGCAACATTAATTAAACTCTCTGATAGTGTTATCTTTGCACTAACTCGTAATAGTGTTCCCATTGCACGTGGTTCGCTTATTGCTACACTTCATGTGTACTTCTATACACATGTCTAGCGTAATACGTTTTATTATCAGAATTTTCTGTGGTCGCGTGCGTTTTCCTGTTATCATCGCGCGTGATCAAACAACGCTTCAAAAAATATGCTTCAGCTTAGCTTTGTCACGCGAGCTAAAATCTTGAAATTACTAAACAAGCTTTAAATGTATAACACAGGTACAGAGAATTGTAGAGACTCGAATAATGACAAATTAGTTAATTATAATTAGTTAATTATAAGCGTAGCATGACAACAGAGTATTCTAGGTTTTTTATTTTTGAGGTCATTTGAAGGTCATGATTTAGGTGAATCAGGACATGATTGATGAGGTATGTAGGCCCTTTGTATCTAGATCTCCAAATCCGTAGGTCCTAAATATCCAGAATCCTCAAATACTCTAGTTCCCAAAGTTCTAATTCATATATGTAGTTTCAAAAATTCATGTCCCCAAATCTCAAGGTACAGAATTACCTACGTCTCCAAATTCGTAAATTTCCATATCTCTACATCCACATATCCCTAAGTCATCATATTTGTAGTTCCAAAACTGCATACATCCTTAAATTCCAAGATCCTGAATTACCTACGTCCGCAAGTCCCTAAACCTCCATATCTCCACATCCACAAATCCCTAAGTCCTCATATCTGCAGATCAACATATTCCTATATCACCAAACCAAAGGTCTTCAATTACCTACGCTCCCAAATTCTTAAACCTCCATATCTCTACATCCACAAATCTCTAAGTTCTTATATCTGCAGATCTACAAATTATCCCCAAATCCTAAGGTCCTCAATTACCTACATCCCCAAATTCCTACACCTCCATATCTCTACATCCACAAATTCCCATACATCCTCACACATTTAATCCCCCAAATCACAACTTCTCACACAAGTTCTTACCCCATTCCCAAATATTAAACCCCCTCAAAAGTCCCTCAAAAAGTCAACATATCTTCCTTGATGACTATATTTTCTCTGGGTAATCCAAATTTACCCCTAAATGGAACCAGCGTGCAAAGGAAGCATAAAGAGTACGAAACAAGGTATTTGTAAACGTCGACACAAACATCGTGTACGAAGTTATCGTTGCGGTCAGACTAAGAACACTCGAGCGAGCAAGCATGCGATTCCTTTATCCTCCGGAATCTTGGCCGTGAATCAAATCCCTGATTTACTGCCGGTATACGTGTATATCAATTCTGCGACGAGCCGATTATCGGCCTGGCAGAAGCAGTCACGGTGAGTCGGTCGTTGCTTTTCGTTGAATCTCTGCCAACGATACACTATCCGCTTCAAAGGGAAATATCGCGGTGCTTCTTTTTCCTCTTTTTTTCCCCCCTCTTCAGACCGCCGCGACGACTTTACGCTTTTTCCGAGCGGCTGACGTTCCCGCGGATCCGCGATCGATATCTCGCGATTTACCGGATCTCCTCTAAAATCCCCGTTCTTACGATCACCGAGACCGCGAAGTTTCGTTTCATTTCATCTTCGTTGACCGGATTGCACGTCAAAGATGAAGCTGTTCGCGTACATTAATGCCCTATCGCGTTATCGATTTTTCAATCGGGCGTTTTCTACCGCGGATATTGTCGCACGGTTTCACTACTGTTCGCGTTTCTTGGGATTCCGGATTGATCAGACACGAGACGGTCCCCGGAGGTTCCTGGATTTTCCCGTGTTCTCTTGTTTCGATCAGATCCAGTTATATTCGACGTCCCTTCTCCATCGTTGTACGCGCCACGACGTCCTCCGAACGCCGTTATCGCACCGAATCGAGCAGAAATTTCCTATCGAACGCGGTTGACGTATCTCGAATTCAACTATACAGCTTCAATAACTATCTTACGGACAAATATCTATGTTACTAACCAATTACGTTACAACGCATTAACAATGTTATTTTGTTATTAACCCATTGGCTTAGAACATCGATCGTATGCAATACTTGCATTCACAAATAATCTTCACTGATAATTCACGAACAAAGTTTACAAAATTGATAAGAGAACAAAGATTGTTGTTATTAACGAATCAGTGTATAATAACTACGATCAGTGACTCTCAAGAGGGCAAAGAGGATGTAGAATCAGAATGGATTTGATGATGCTGAGATTCAAAGCGACGGAACACGCGTCCAGTCAGACTGATGGCTGGATATCGACTGCACTCCGCAGGATTAACTCTTATATCATCCAGGAACAGGATCTAACGCCCGACATGCAGCCAATTAATTACACCAGCTGCTCGATCGCTTGTCCCTTGCTTTCATCCTTTACACGTTCAAATTTATGTATGTAAGTTGGGATGCTCTAGCATTCGCACTCGAACACGGCGAAGACTGTCGCTTCAAACTTCTCAAAACTTACTACCAAAACAATTTGTACTAATGATACTATTCGACCGTCAGCAAGTTTATTTGTAACTATACGTTGTGGGTGTAATAGTGCAATATTAGAGTAATACTGTGAGACAAAAATCAACCAAAAGTATCACCTCCGACATTCGAGATATGTACATCTCCTTTTGTTAATTACGCGATTATATTTAACGCGTGACTCTGTAAGCTGATGGCCTCCGTGGCAATCAATGTTAATAAATCTTCGCCATAACGCGATAAAGTGTCGGGATAACCAAATTCGGATGCGGCACGTAGCACAGGGCTGCATCAAGAATGTACGCGAAGGAGATTCACGGGCATGGAGCTACTCACTGATCCTTTGTAAACATTTGAAGCTCGTTATACAAGCTCCCCGAGGTATATCACAGCTTACCAAACTAGCCTCTCACGACATTAAGTTATCGTAACATCAGCGAACAATATAGCGGATCGATCGATATTTGTCTATGTGTCCCGGTTACCAACCGGCGGAAATTACTTGAAAAGAAAACCGGCTTTAAGTTGCGTGTATTCGGCAAAAAGTACTTGACACGATGACATTCTTGAAATTAATATTCGTTAATGAACAATTCTGTTTGGCATGGAAACTTTTTTTAAGATCTTCATAATTTAAGGAAATAAAAATAGATGATGTATTGGTTACTGTTAATAATAATATTCCTCGAATTCATAACCTCTTCCGCCATTTTCTTTAACTTAAGTGTCTTCGAACGTCCTTTCCTAACCTAACTTTCGTGAAACAGATTTCGTTCGAAACGCTATCGTATCTGATGCAAGTATAATACATACTTATTTGACGATTCGTGACATACGTATTGCTTTTGGAAGTTGAAATGAACAGCAAGTTATGAACATGAGCGACTACCCCTTGGGGGCTTCCTGTTACCGACAACTTTGAAGATCTCGCGGTATTATGGAATTCACTCAAAACAAAGTTTGTTGTTCAATTTATTCTTCGTTTAAACCATTCTAGATAATGCGTGTCTCGCATGATTTATAATTGATTTATAATCAGTTCAGCAAGCGAGTTTTGTATAAAAACTTGTAATTCATTTAATCATTTAATTTTTAAATAGCTGTTTATTTATGCATGTATGTTTTGTGATAGTTAATCTTAATACTCCTCATTTGGGACAAGTACACGCACAGCACACAAAATAACATTATTAGAATGAAGCCGAACCGATCTTGCGGGTAATGTGCAACGAGCCGTTTGTAGAATGGGCAAAAAAGTAAATGAAATACGAGTGGCGGTGTCCCGTTTTTTCTTATTTAGCCGGGCGATTACGTTTACCAGAAGTACGCGAACGGCGAAATAGCTGCCTACACGACACATAAATATGTCGAAACGTCATAAACTTTGCTTTATTCTCGTAACTTCTGGCAAAGAGTGGAAGAGTCGAAACGTACACGGTAAAGTGGCAGAGAAGGAGAACGAGGGAAGAGAAGGAAGAGGATCGAATAAGGGGGTGGTTCGTCGAGTTCCGAGGCCGCAAAAAGGGCAACAAAGAACGGAAAAGACACGGAGAGAACGCAGAACGTCCGCCTAAGTGATACATCGTATCCTCCGCATTGCCCACACTCTAACGGAGTCCAGAAAACTGACGTTAAAACAATGCCGTAATAAATTCCTGGCCTTTATCTTAGCTACATTATGCCGTTGCTCATTCTTGGAGAATACTGCACGTCTGATATTAAAATGTTAATAAAACTGGAACGATCGTGCTTTTGTCCAAGAAGCAGTTAAATTGTAAACCTACGTCGTAAGGAGAACAATAGTCCATTGAATAATTGAGACAGAATTTCAAGGTGCATTCGTGGCTGTATTTCAATTTTTACCTCGCTATTCTTCGCCTTATTTATTATTTCTTGCGTTATGTATGAACCTGGGGAAGAGCTTATTTTCACCGTGGAAATTTTTGAATTTATGAATGTAATAATTTAGAAGCTCGATTCTATCAAAAAATTAGTCACTTCGGTTTCTTAATATAGAACTTGTTTTACCAGGATAAATTTTCAATTTGAGTTTCTGAAACCAGTCATAATCTGCTTAATCTTGAAAATATCCACCGAATCAGGAACCACGCGACGGAATGTGTTTGCTAATTGTGAGAAACGTTATTAAACCCATACATATGTATCATAGTTACCGAACACCCGTCAGATATCACCTATGGTAATTCCATCTATCGACGTTCATCGTACCGTGCCTGACGTTTCCTAATTGCCAAGATAATTTCGTGGAATCGTCTACAAAGCCACATGGTTTATTATCTTAGAATACTACGTCTTGATTGACGCGATCTAAGCGAACGTTACGAAACTGGAATGATTCGAATTCGATTGAACGTGTTCCTCGTATCGTCTTGGAAAAGCAGGTTCTTTCCATCGCAAGGAACACTTCAGTTTAATTGGAAACGTGCGCTTTAATCATTGAAGCACGGTTTCAACATTGCGGGTTAGTTCAACTGTAATTACCCATTTCGTCGACATGTCCCTGCCAAGTAAGTCTCGTTGACGTTATTACGCGCGAACATTCTCTGGAAATGGCTTCTGTTCTCGAGAAAATACACAATTTCGATATAGAGATAGGTTCCATATTCCATCCATGTAGAACTTACACGCTACAATTGAACACTATCAGCAAGTATGCATTGTATCAGGAAGTATACATTGTATACAGTGTTCACCTATCCGAAGGTCAATAAAACATTCATTAAATTCGAATCACATGGTTCACCACGTACAGCATTTTTTTTGCAATGACTGGCAGATTCACATTCGGCATTTCTGACGGTCATTTTATTCGAGTCACTTGCTTTCGTCAAATTGTTATCCCTCGAACGTTGTTAATTTGAGCGGATTTAGCCGGAACAATTCGTCGAGGAACCTCGGTCAGGGAGAAGGTTCGAGGAGATACAAGCGACCACTCGGTAGTTAATTAATTCCCTCTTAGAGAAGCGAGCAGGGTTCTTCAGTGCTGTCTACGACACTGAATCTAGATTGACCTCTGGTACACCAGATAGAAGGGACACGAAGAGGGTGGTGCTGACGGCGTTTGTGCAAAGATAACGATGACAATGCCATTGAAGCCCCGTTAGGAACGCAATTAGACCACCTTAAAAATTCTAATTACCATTCGTAACTGTCACGAATTAAAAATTCTCGTTAAAAACTTCGTATTTAAAAAATTTTCGTAATTAGCTGGAGATGGACAATTTTAAAATTGAGAAATCTACAAAGTTAGATATTGAAATTTTACATACTTGGAATAAAAATATTCCTAACCAAATTTCAGAATTTGCTATCTGAAAATTTAGAGAACTTCCGATTGAAAAATTTAGAAAATTGTAATTATATTATAGAATTTGACTACAAACTTTTGAGAATTTCTGGAATCACAAATCTGTAATTTATGAATTTATAACCCAGAAAATTCAGAAACTGAATTAGGAAATGAAAGTTTTCAAACACGAGTCCCCAGATTAAAGTGTCTAAACGGCATAGAACTCTCGTTAGGAGCGCAATGAAGTAATCTTAAAAATTCTAGTTAGCATTCATAACGATGTCGTAGGAATTTAATTAAAAATCCGGATCACAGGAATTCTCTACTAAACCAAAGAGATTCTATTACTGGGAACAATAGGAATTTACGGGCTCTTTACGATCACTGACACGACAGAGTATTCGGTATAGTTGAAAGGCACTTGTGGCAATCCGATTTCTATGGTAAAGCCAGATCAATGTTAAACAATTCATTGGTATTCAAGGCTGATCTTAAACGGTATCACCGAGTGCTTCAACGAGGCTATACACAGTGCAACGACACGACGAATCGCCAATTCTCTCTCTGAGAGAAGCCTTTGCTGCTTCCTATCTACTGTGCTTCTCTGTTAATTGTTTAGATAAACATCCTGATAGAGAGACTGAGAGGGTGAGCGAACCGTTCAGGGACACATCACCGGACGCTCTGTGGTCGACAAAGCGGGCGTCTCTGGCGCCCGCATCGGCGTCACGACGCCCGAAAGATCAATATTGAATAACACCATGAAAATGCCACCGCTGTTGTTCTTTGAGGGTTTCGACACTTTTTGACATCGGAGACAGGAGGCACGTTTGAACACGGAAATTCGGGTTTGGGGAAAGGGAAGTTGGAAATTTTGTGGTAGATACGAAAATTGGAGACTGAAGAGTTGAAAATTTGAAATTCGAAAATTTGAAGAATTAAAAATTTAGAAAAATATTCATAATGTGACAAATTTACTTTATCACTAGAAAAGTATGAAAAGTTTGAAGTTTAATAAAGATGACATCTCGAATACAAATTTATTGATCACCCCCTGTAGAACCTGAAAGAAAACGCAGAAAGAACCCTCTGTGAATGTAATTACTGTACTCGAAGAATAACTCGATAGCATTTCTGTAGAACGAAGTCCAACTCGAGAAAGTTCTGAAGTAGCATCTCGAAAATCGACGGAGTGAAGTTCAGTTACGGGAAGTTGCGAAATAAATGTTCCGGATAGCGGGCACAAAGGGCGACAAGATAACCCGGGCTCGTCTTTGAAAACTCGGATGGCTTCCATTTCGGCATTCGGACCGAAGAAATATCGTCCAATTCTTCCTCGGCCAATTTTCCACGAGCCTTCGTCGCCGGTATGTGACACACGCACCATATCCTCCGTGAACACGAACATTAGTCCCAGTTTGTCGAGAAGTGGAGAGGTAAATCACGCGGTTCCCTCCTGTTTCCTCTTTTATTCGCTCGTTGCGCATCGAGGAACCTCGCTGCGAGGACGATAATGTCCGCATGATGGACATTCAACTTTTCAGCTTTAGCGATCATGGTTATCTAGCTAGATGCCTCGATGCACCGACGTTGCGTTCATTAAACGGTCCATTCGTTTCGGAAGCACGAAAAATGAAGGAGATCCGAGCTCGGAAAAGTGCTGATGAAAGACTTCGAGACACCCGACGGGTATTTCACTGTAATTTCCCCTTGAAACCTGACATTTTTCGCTATTTTTAGGATTAAGGCTCTTTAAGAGTTTCTTCTTTCGGAAGATTTTAATCAGAGCTTGGAATTTCATTCTATTTTCGGCGCTGAAAATTAACCGGGAAGAAAAATTCGAGAAACTTCTTCCCAGACGATTAAGCGTCTGTAATTTTTAACCGAGCTTCGGTCCTTGAAAGACTAATTGAGAGGTACTGGAGACTTATCTGGCTCTTCTCTTAGGAAATATCGGGAGTTTATTAATTTTGTTGGTTTACCAGAAAACTTCGGAAAAATCATTTCTTAGTAATTTATCTTCGATAAAATAAAATGTTTAAAATTCCTGAAATTTATGTCAGAAATAAAAAATATTTAATTTCTACTTTCTTTGATAATTTTAATACTTAAAATTGTATTTGTGGCGAAAGAAATTTCGGAATATTTTTTCCTAGACGCACAATGGAAGTATAAAGGATAAAAAAACATATTCAATTTATATAATTAAAAGCAACGTTGTTCCGTGAGTTCATGGTGCATTAATGATAATGGTAACTGCCATAATAACCTTCGCTACCTCTACGGACCGCGGGCTGCAAAGGGGTGGAAATCTCGGAACCTAACTTTTTATCACCGCAATATAGAGATAATCTAAATCGCACCAGCTATACTAAATTGTAATCAAAGCTCCATTAACAACTAAATGAAACGATTGATAGTAACTGAATAGAACAATCGTACTAATTTAACGGATGATCATTAATCACTGTCATGGTGGATGTAAATGTTATTTGTAGTCCAATCAATTTCATACGATATTTTATTCGTCATTCGATATATATGTACAACATTTTATTCTACATTTAATACAGAATTTCGTTCATACAATATCTTATTCGATACTTCATATAATATTTCGTTCATACAATATTTCATTTGCATGGTTTATGTAAGGTTTCAATTTATTAACTGATTTCTGAGAAATTTTTCAATATTGCTTTATGATTAACTGTTCCAATCGTATCGAACAAATGCATTATGAATGAAAAATTTTAAAAGACGTCATTGATCGAGCATACAAAACATATCTGTCGTAATTAATTACTAAATACCTGGTTTTTTAATGAGTGAGCTTGCAATTCTGTTCAGCCCACGAATTTTTACATATGAGCGGTAATAATTCATTGTACACTTAAAAAATGTAAAATCTCATCCTACATTTTTCTAACATTCTTACTTGGTACCAGAAAAGAAAAGGGTGATACTATTATTCATAAGAGTTGCTCAGCTAAAAACGAAGTTAGCTTCTAATGTCAATTAGCACCAGAAAAATGTGAGCTGCAATTTAATAAAATTTTAAACTGCCACTGATGTTTGGATGTCCCACATCACATTTGGGTGCAATCGACGTTCCAAATTTCATTCCCTCCCCTCGTGCAACGCAAAGCTGTAACCCCTCGTTCAAATCGATCGACCGCTAATTAAAAAAACATCCGAGCGAGCAGGTGAGAAAATCGTAACGTTACAAAGTGGAAAATTGCAAAGTGTCGAACGAAGCAACAACGTTCGTCAGACGTGCGTGGAATCGCGACGAAAATCATCGCTGATTAAATCACCAATACGATTTAATTTAACGCTTCATATAGCGCGAATATATTTCGGATTCATTGCGAATTCCATGCGGCGCTGAATGCAATGATTTATTCATGAAACCTTGGCGAGTGTACTTTGTTGTTCATCCATATTCTCGTTGTTCATCCAGACGAATCGTCGCGCGTGTGGCAGTCCGAACAAACCGAAATTCATTTATTGAAATCGTTTAAATCGTGGCACGCTCTGTTTCCTTTGTTTCATTATTTCCGAGGCGGAAAAAAGAAACGGGAAGGAAAAAGAGAAAGAATAATTAATGGGCCACGTCTCGACGTACGACGCTTCATTGCGCGAATGTTCATATTCCATTCACCGTAGCGAGTTTCTTAAGGGAATGAAAATCCCCGAGGTGGAGGAGAGGATTAAGACGATCCTCCTCTCTTCATTCCATTTTCTATAAAGCACTCCGGCACCGTTTTCTGCCTCTTCTCTCTATTTCACCCCGCTCGAAATTCACGGCGCGAGATGGTTCGTGAAAAAAACTCCAGCCGGGACAACCGCGTCGAAACACCGTTAAAATCTCGTCATTAAATCTGGCCAACGCTCCGGCTACACGAAATATCTAACCCTTTCTTTTATTTTTACACGCCGAAAAACATACGTATCATTCTTTTTGCGCGTGACACAGAAACGTGACGTTGCATGGTTGGTTCATTAAATACGAACGGACACGATTACACCGCTTGGTAATCCGACGTGGATCTTGGAAAACTACACGCTCTATCTTAGTATGCGTGAAACAAATGGGACAAATTTTACTCGGAGAATAAACTGAATTGCGGAACACTGATGGATAATTGCGGACACGAGGGTATAGACGGTAACCAATTTATGGACTTTAATATTTCTAAATTCAGTTGCGGGATTATAATATTTTGTAATTTGCAAATTTTGTATTACTAAATTTTTGAATGATCTATTTTATACATAACATGTCAACATTATCAGTAACTATACATCAATTGGAAAAATGTTACAATTCTTCCATTTGCGATCGTAAACAAATTTTTCACAAATATTCCGAAGCATGTTAAAGCTTCGTTTTTATCGGAAGCAAAGCTTGGTATAAACAAATGTTGTTTTTACATTTTCGATTTATTTTCGAACGTCCAAAATGTGATTGTCTATTTCGCGTATAAAAATACACAGTTAGATTGAAATCGATAGACAGTGAGATAAAATTGATCGCGTAACAATATTCAAACGTTTCAGTCGATGACTGACGTGGATAAAATCAAAGATTGAACCATTTGTAGAGATATGCACACGTGAAAACTTTTTTCTTCAAAATGAACACTAGTCAGTTGCATTTATATTATATATTTCTAAGGGAACAAATATGAGAACCATTAGGTTAATATAATATATAAGTTGTGAATGAAGAATCGCTTAATTATACCTAGGAAATTAATCAGTCAATATTAAATAACTAAGCAAAAGTCATAAACCGGTACAGGTACCTCATCCTCGTTAAAGATGATCACAATTTCTTATGTTCACAAATTGTGTGCTCGACTAAATGAAATTTGAACGAGGAGGGAAATTATGAGGACCGTAAACGTCGTCGTTAGAATTTTCTTAAAGGGAGGAAAACAGAAATAGTCGGCAATTCCCGGGGCAGCCCGTAAATCCATGAAACAACCGGCGTAATATTCTGAAGCGCGAGCGAGAAACGCGCGGCTCGCCGGAATTTCGACATTTTTGGCGTGCTACGAGATTCATTAGTCTCTCAGCGACGGCCATTCTCGGAGGCCACCGAGAGATATCTCAATCCCGTGGAACAGGGAACACGCTCGGTCTCGCGTTTCAATTACGAACGAGATCAATTCGAGCAGATCGTATTGCATTGTCAAGCATCGCTGTGAATTCCGATCGGGGTACAAAGTGTCTGACGGACTCGTATTCGTTCCACGATACCTGAATCCCTACTCTGTGTTATCCGCACATTAACAACTCGTATGACCGATACAGTCTCTCGCATACGCTCGTACACGTGTATGTACGTCCATGGCTAGGGAGATTCGCGGCAATGGGACCGATAGTGGTAAATCGGATTATTCCGCCTCTATTCGGTACTACTCGGATAACTCCGATTCTATTCGCTGCTATTCGGATAACTGATTCGCTTCGGTGCTATTCATATAACTTCGTGTGTCTTCGGTGCTATTCATATAACTCCGCTTCACTTCGGTGCTGTTCGGATAACTCCGTTTCACTTCGGTGCTATTCACATAACTCCGCTTCACTTCGGTGCTATTCAGATAACTTCGTGTCTCTTCGGTGCTATTCATATAACTCTGCTTCACTTCGGTGCTGTTCGGATAACTTCGTTCCACTTCGGTGCTATTCACATAACTCCTCTTCACTTCGGTGCTATTCGGATAATTTTCTTTCTCTTCGGTGAGGGATTTTTACATACGATTTTCATGTTCGATTGTTCATGTTGCATTAAGATTTCTTAAGAGTCAACGTTGAATTCAGTTTAATTCATGTCATTAGTATAATGAAGGAGAATTAAAGAGTAATCACAAGTTTTATTACCAATAAATACAATATACAATTTGTATTTTGTATTATTTATAAGTAAACCTCTATATTCTATTGATACTAATGGAAATACACGTGTTCTATCATCATAATTGTATCAAACTGAACCCCAATAGAGAGCAAATTATACTAACGAACCAGGTGCATATTCCTTCAGGATGTCAACTCGTCATCCCTACATACCAGCACGATTATTCCTCAAGATCTCGGAGTGTAAATGGTGTCATTACAGAGTTACGAGCCGACATTTTGCCTTAGTATTGCAGCTAGTTTCATTGAAGATACGACATGGTATCAGCGCTACTCGTCTTGATTATAACGATAGCGTCAATACGGTGGCGCAGTATCTATAGAATAATTTACAGCTCTTCTAGTTTATTCTTTATATAAAGCGAACTAATTTTCGTTCTTTTCTAATTTTGGTACAATTCAAACCTACCTTAAGAATTCAAGTGCACCGAGAATTTACGTGTACTTGAAAAATTAAAGTCCAGCTTAAAAATTCAAGGTGACATAAAATTCAAAGCTACCTAAAAATTCAAGTGTATCTACAAAATTTGAGACAACCTCAAAAGTTCAAGTCAACCAGGAAAGTTCAACAGTTCAGAAAGAAAAGAGAATTGAATTTTGCCAAAGCGAAGAAAGACTGGGTCCACTTTTGTGAATGTAAACGCGTCACAATATTCTATTCATCCACTTCCCAACTTTTGGAAACCGGTCACACGCGAACAGAACAAACTGTACCTTGTCGAATCGAACACTCGACTTTGCATATTGCACGCCACATTAAGCGTCCCGAAAACTGCGGCGAAAATGATTCGAAGCGTGTCTGGCACGACTGGCCAGCGATCGAATAATTTATGAGAGGGAGAGAAGACTGGGTGGGCATATTGGGAATCATAATGCGGAAACAAACGGGAAAGAGTAAAAGAGTTCGCCAAGTTTTCGACTCGACCTACGTCACGCGGAATACATGCAAATGTTGAGTTAATCGCCCGGTGACGAATTTTCTGCTCGATAATTCAACGTGCCGAGTTTAACGATATTTTCTTCTCCGTGCTTCGACTTTATTTCCTTTTCTTTTGAGTCACCGTGAAATTCTTTTATTGAACACGTTGGTCCACACGATAGATTCGTAATTTACTTCAAAACTATTATAAGGCTAATAAATGTTTTGCATTATAAAATTGATAAATTATTGGAAGATAAGTGTAACGCATGTTATAGTGCAGTCAGTTAATGATTTATAAAATACAGTAAGCTTATTCAATTACCTAAGTATAAGAAATATAGCCTATAATAAGCATTGTGGATGTAATTGCATACACAATTTGTTATCGTAAAAGAGAAGAAGAGTTCTCTTTCCATATGTCTCCAGTTTTCAATTACATCGAGTTAATAATACAAAATTAAGTCAAGTCCCACGTAGCACCGAAACCTGTTTCTCAAAAGAGCCGTGATTCGCATTCCTTTGGCATACACTTTCACGATTAAACGGAGTAAACACCGTAAACATGCAAATCTATCCGGTTATTAAAAAGCAGACGCGTGCAACGGTGCAATTTTCTTAAAGCTTTAATAACATCCACCATACACGAGAAGATGTATGTACGCATTCGAGCGCGAGCTTCTCGTTCAGCACGGAACGAGAAATCTGACAAAAACATAGAAAAGATGAACTCTCTGTTCGAGGACGCGGGGTCAAGGGAATAAAGAAACGCGGAGAAAGAGAATGGAGATGAAAGGGGTCGTAGAGAGAAAAAAAAACGGAGGGTCTCTTCTGTGCTGCAGAGACGATGAAAGAAGAAAAATGTCTGTCGCATCCTCGAGTTGTCGGGACCAAGTCAGAGTACGGTACAGGGGACTTCGAAATTCCACAAGTTTCTGCAAATTGCGCCTCGCAATGCGGTTGAAGAAACCTTTTTTTCCCCCCGACTCGGTGTCTCTGTCCGGTAAATTATGATAATTCATCAGCCGAAGAGCGCTGTTGTTCGACGCAGGCCAACCGTAAAACAATGCACCGTAATGCCGAACGAAATGAAAATAATTTATCACGCTGAGAACCGCGAGCTCTCGTAATTTATACCATTAACGGATAAATCGACCCCGGTAATGCCGGTAACAAGAACGGACAACGATGTTTTCCCCAGTTCGAAATTTCCCCGTATCCCCGAAATTTTCCTTTTCTTTCTTCATCGATTTCACGAGATTACGAGTTCTTGGCGGAAACTGCGTGATACCTTCCGGGCTTCCAAGCTTGATTCAGCCGGGTACAAACATCCACGTTTATTCCAGTTGGCTGCATAAGATGCTGTCTGAGCGAGCAGGTCCACCGCCAGCAGTTCGCTCATGCGATCGCGTCTCATCCCGAAGGAACGTCCGAAAGCCTCGCACAGGGTGCACTGATATTCCCGAAAATGCACACCGCGCGTAACCGCATACCCGACGAAATATACAGAGTGAAACGCTTTGGAATTGCGGCTTCACAGAGTCGAACGGCACGCTCGGATAAGCTTCGAGGGCGTTCAATTTTCAAAGGAGATCATGCCACAACAGGATATGCCTGTGATAATCGTTTGTAACGTAACGCTTGGGAATATGGACGATTTGCTTCGTTAACACTTTCGCTGCGATCGTTCGCCGCAGCTGGTATATTGCCGATACCCGTACGACGATTATTAATATTGACTCAGCACTATTAATATTAATACGCTGATCGTTATTTGGAGCTTCATTAACATTATCATGTACATTAATATCATTTATTAGAGGAATTTCTACGATGTCAACGTGTTACGATGTAATTTGTCAATCGTTTACAAACATTTTAATCTTGTAGTACGAATTGAATATCTTTTATCAACTTTCGACACTGTATCAACTAGGGTAGTTACACAAAAATTTGTGAAAATTCAAGGACCTTGATGAAGCATATTATTTTATGAGATCTTTTTGTTACATGCCCTAAGTGCTAAAAATAAAAAACAACAAATTTAAAAGCGACCATCTTCGTTATACAGGATATTAGCATGACTATCAACCTTGAACTTTAACAAATTTTTTTGTTATTCTGCTAAGACCTTTAGTAATCTGCAAATTAGAAAATGTAACAGTGTAAATGCAGAAATGTAGTAATCAATAAGTTAAGAAATTTAACAATCAGTAAATGAAGAAGTTAAAGAATTAGTAAATAAAGAAGTAAGAGCTCGCGTTAAGAGCAATTTATCCGGTATAAAAATTGTCGTTGGAGAAGATAGGATAAAATTGTAAAGTTAGCATGAAACTGGGTGCAACTGCACCCAGAATCTGCATCTTCCGGTAAGTTGGAACGCACACGAGCGTCGAGACCGTGGCAGATACCGTAGCCGAAGCCATCCGTGGGTCGTACCACTTTCTAAACAGCATTGCAAGGTTCATTAAAGTATGTCGGCGCATGAATAACTACAATTGAAACGCTCGAAACTTCTTTACGAAAGTTTCCCTCGGCTCGAGATAAACATGTTTCCCGTTTCGAAGTTCGTTCGTGATGTGCACGCAGGACAGCCAGCGTTCTAGTTCATCCAGTTATTTATTCCCGCGAAACGAAACCTTTAAGCATCGATATTAAGTAAAACAACGAATGAATATTAAACGTAAGTTAACGCGCACGGGTGAAATAGATCTTTCAAAAGGAATTAAGCTTGTCTATTTGCAAGATTGCATATCTTAGCGACTGGATCCGTGTAATTGAAATGCAAGGCTGGAAAAGGTAGTAACGAATGAAGTGGTACTTCTGAGGCTTCCAGCTGAGTCATTAAAGTTAATGAGTGCCAGGATGGAAGGACATATTACAGAGAAACAGCAAATCGGTCCGAAGCGTTCTACTTTCTGCAGAATACAAATTTAAGCCGTCGAATTAACGCTTTGACAGCTGTGCATTTCGTTTGGGCTTTGATTTCTGAAAGCTTACTTGTAGCGGTGTGAAATCGTTCTCAGAATATTTTTTATTTTGTAGGAAATTATTTCTGAATAATTCTATTAATTAACAAGTACTAGATGTATATTCTTAGTAAGAACTTTGTACTGTTTCATACTAATGCAAGGTAGAATGGGACAGAACTGAGTTGCCCACTTTCGGGTACTTTCGAACGTTTCGCTGATGGTTAATTATAATTCATCGAGATTTGGAGAACTACAGTACTAGGCATGTTAAAGTACCATTATCACTTAATAATCGACACAATTATTCATAAATAAACTCATCACAAGGTGGTCATGATATTGTACACATTTTTAAATAAAATTACAGATATGTAAGTTTGGTACATTATAAAATTGTGAATTGAAAATTTGTTGACTCCTAATTTAAGTAACTTACTATGTCGGCTGATTCTTAGTCGCTCATGAAAGATATTGATAAAACTCAGGTGTTTTAAAGTATAAGCATGCTATTCAATTATTAGGTCATTTTTCAGATAGCGCGTTTAATCAACGTCTCGAAGTTTCGCAAGCGAAGGGCAACGTTTTCGTGAGTAACGCTTACAGAATGCTCATAATTAATTAATCCCCGAGTTTCGTATCAAATTTCCGCGCCCGTGGGTTATCGCGTTAATCGCGTTCGCCGGCGAAATTTCCACGGCAAAAACACAACTTTCGACCAGCCCCCCTCACCGGTGGATTTAACCAGTCCATTAAATAATGCAAAGCATTCTGTTGAGAGTTCGTTAACCGTTCGAAGCGCATCCGAGAAAAATTAACATAAACTAATGGAGTCTGAAATCGAATTACACGGAAGAAGAAGCGGAGGAGCTTTTGTTCACCGGGACAACGTAACTCTCGCGGGCAAAATAGCTGCATTCCACTGATTTCGTTGTAGCAAGTTTAATTGCATTATACGTAAACACCGTTTACGTGGATGCAGCCGAATAAGAGGGAAGAAAATTTATGTGTTAAACCCGTGGAAATGAACGCAACCCGCGGGTGATCGTGCATCTTCATCGAAGTTGAAAACGATGCGATTCGACACGCTTTCGAACGTGCGCGAGAGAGTTCGCAATTAAAACGGCATTTTCCTGTTGTCCTGTTTTTCACGATCGTCGCGCCATGAAACTTGTAACGTCTCGTTTCGTTCGCAGAACGTTGACCTTAAACGGAAATTAGTTCGGGGACTGAAAAATTTCGTATTCATCTCCGGCGGTGGCTTTGCAGTTTAATTTTGGTAGTTGGACGGGGGACACAAATTTGCAAAGTTAATTCGACAAATTTCGCGGGAAAACGAGGGGCCCTACAGCGAAACGAGAAGAAGAAGAAGAACGAGAATAGGAAGAACGGTATAACCACACTGAGATTTGCAAATTCAAATTCTCAAGTTCCGCTCGTTCAATGCGGACTGTAATTATTCTTGCTGGAATGTCGCGTCTGATTACAATAGTCTCGTACAGGATAGCATAACTCGATCCACTTCTAAAGCGGCCGTCAGTCGAGAAAGATACTCCATTTTAATTCTCAATTTTCACTTGTCCCACGGAAATTATAGCGTTTCCTTTATCCTTAAGGATTTAAAAATATTCGACCATTCGGAAAATCGTACGGAACGTTTATACGTTTTATTACTCTCTCGTGTAATAACGGTGATAGGTTTTATTAAACTCGTTACGCAGTTTTCGAAACGCATGCAGCAATTTATATGTTAAATTATGGACACAAGTTTTACATTTTTTAACCGCTGCAGCGTTCTACGTGTTTCGCAGTTTTCGAATTTTAATTACAAAAAATTAATTCATACATGATAGGATTAAAATTGTTCAAATTGGATGTGAATCAATTTCATATTTTTTTAATAATAGACAAATTACATGTTTTACTATTAATGAAATTAAAACAGAAAAATTGTTTACTTGCTGCAGGCAGTTACTTCAACAATATGTTGTATCACAAATTTGCAATATTAAATAATTTTAAATAAATTTCAAGATAAAATAAATGTATTCTATCACATATAATATTACAAGAATGTATTTTGTGCACAAAAAGCAAAATTACACACAGGCAAGTTAATGAAATAATTTGTGCTGGTACAGATTGAAAGCAAGTAGTGTAGCCACTCATGTGGTCAAACAAACCGAGCGATTAGGCAATTACTGCTCTATCGAGTTTCGCAACAAACAACAGTTGTAAATTCAAAAATCGCAAACAGAAGCAGTTTCTACGCATTTCTACGCTGGCCGGTCTACATTATTAACATGGATCAGGTATTAGTTTGAAACACCTGTCACGTGGTAATTACACCTACCACGACACGGCCCATTATTGATGAGTGTGGTGTGGTTGTACCTGTGTGTCGGTAAAAGCATCGTTATTGATTGCGGTTTCGTTCTATAACGAAGATATACCGTTGTTCCATCTACCTTTTACATGAATACCATTAAAGCCGTGTTTCCTCGTGGTTTACCGTACTCTCGTTCAAGTATCTTTATAATGATACAGATAACAAGCTTCTTTAACAAACAACCTGATTTTGAAAATCAGACAATCTGAGAATTCGAAAATTCCCAAACTTAGTATTCAAGAATATGGAAGTGTGAAAATTCGAAAATTAAAAAATTCTCAAATTTATAATTGAAAGTACCAACAATCCCCAAATGCAGTAATTAGTTCGTGAATCGAAAAGGGTCGAAATAAAAAATGTGATCATTTGCGCCTACACTTTAATCCACTATCTGGCATTCACCATGGACCGTTTAAGCCGATATTATAAGCCTCACTTGTCCTGAATTACCAGCCGTAATAAGCAAAGTTCCTGATCGATGAATTTCCATGCTGATACTCTAAGACCAATAGCAGTCGTACTATCCTTTGGGATGAAAAGCTTGAAAGGTACTTTGTAAACGCAAAGTTCTGTTAGGTCAGGAAATTTCATTGGTCACGGCACGCTCTAATGGACGACACCGATGCATTTAATTCCAGCTGATCCTCGCCATCTACATTTCAATTTCAACCAATGACAATCTAACGTACGATTCGGGCACATATGTTTGGATACACGTACGGTCCATACACACACACGCTATCCCGGACAACTAGTAATTCTATTCAACGGTTTACCACAAACGCGCATCCATGCAAACTGACTCAGTCGATATTCACGAATATGCAAATCCTTCGTGTCCTTAAAGACACGTGGCTTCGAGAGATCCTTTATCGCTCGAACGCTTTAACCAACTGTTGTGCTCTAATCAGTTTCAGATTCTCTAGCTCTTTAATGACCGATTAGTGGGTCTTTTTGACCCTTGGTTGACTGGAGAGTATGTTGGAGTATTATTGGTAGTTATTTTTAGTTATGGATATACTGCACATGTGATTGAATATGATTGCACACGTGGTTAACTGTAGTTGATTATCGACTAATTTGGAAGTCCCAGAATTTTAAACCCGAACTTCTAAATTTCTGAATTTGAAGAATCTCTAAGTTAGAAAATTTATGAATTCAAAACTGAAAAAATTGGAAAATTGGAGTCCATAAATGAAATTCGATACGTTCGGAAAAATTTCTAAACTTGAACAATAATCTTTCTTCGTGTTCATCGCGGAACATGTCGCGGCACGAGCCGGTAACAAAGCAGAAATAAAAGTGGAAAAGCGTGGAATGAAATTTGGGCAAAAATGTGAACAGTGGATCGTAACGAAAACGTTCCGTATCGGGCTGGCCGTTGTTCGAACGGTGTTATGAAAGTTCTCGTCATCCATTTTGCGTGGCATTGTTTCGAGAGGAAACGATTCGAACACGGGTCAACTTTTATGGGCCAATTCTCGGAAGAACGATCAACGAAATAAATCGCTTGCGCGCGCGATAAAAAATCGAAAGATGGCGGCCAGCGAAGGGACGTGACGCGGAAGATCGCACACGAGTTTCGAAAAGTTGAAGGGTGATATTACGCGGCTATGAAAAACGAGCGACACCTGAAGAAGAAAAGTATCATCCCCTTTTCTCTCCCCCTATCACGCAGTCATGAAGCTCGTCGGGCATTTAATAAAAAACCGAACGAAATTACCTCTTTCGCGACCGTGTTCCACTTTCGCGTACCTTCTTTCATGGGCTGTTTCGTAAATTGTAGTCGGCTAAGTATCCCTATCAACTTTATGACGCCTGATCGACGACTATAAAATAGAATAGTACCTGATTAGGGTACTCGTATACCCGTCTGTGGAGTTATTTCGTAAATTGTGGCAAAATAGCTACTTTGGGTGTTTAATGACTTAACCTACAATATGGCGTCACTCGTGACGCACACTACAGAAGGTGATAAATTAGGTTCGTATTTTCACTGCAGTTTGGGGTTCAAGTCTAATTATAATCTGTATAATGAAGGATAGCTGAAGTGTGTTTAACATTCTAACTTTCTTTAGTGGCCTTAACGTTGCAGCAATAACTTAGAAGATAGTAGGTTAAGGGGTTAATAGAGAATTATATTAATCTTCTAGTATTTTATCAGCATATTTGTCTCTCGCTGAGTGTCATTCTTTTATAGATTCATATAATGTTTGAGAATTATATATGAAAGGCACACATAAAGAACATATGACACTTTGGACACATTTATTTTTATGAAGTATTAGGTAAATAAAATATCCTGATCAACACATTCTTCACATCCTTCTAACAATTATTTCATTAAGAAATAGACGAAACGAAGTAGATGTAGTCTTTTCTAATATGTATGTGTTCAAAACGTATGTGAATACAATTTATGTAATTATTTGTAAAATTTAATTTATTGTATTTAATTTAATACAATTCTAGTAAAAACAGTAATTTGAAGATAGTGCACAACTCCTGTCCATTTTATTAATGAAATAGCACGACGAAGCGTTTGTTTGTAGATTTCATTGGGACAGTATATTTCTGACATCGGTCCGCGTTGTTACCGGTTACAATTGTAGAAGCGGAACACGAAAAACGAATGAAAAACGACATGGTTGCCGTTGTCAAATGGATTACCGAAGCATCATGTCGAACCTGTATTCATTAGTCAAACGAGTTCGGTTGCCGACACTCGGTTCGGCATGTTTGATAAATCAATTACAATCTAGGACATCGAAACGCTAGTTCCATCGAATTCGAACTTTCATAATGCATCCTTCAGCGTTGTTTGCTTAGTAAATCTTGTTGGGAAACAATTAATGATCGTGTCGCGACAAAAGGCCACCGTCCGCTCTCGTAAATCCCTGGAAAGTTTGCAACAAGTTATCTTGAGACGAGCTTTCAGGCGAGCTTTTTTAGACGGAAGTGGAACGACGATGTTGTTTACCGTTAAACGTGGCTGTGAATCTTATTGATTTATGGCTCTTCGAATTTTATTTAATCCTTTCGTTACGAGCGATTTTCTGCACAGCAAATACTGTATCAAAAAGTTTTTCGTTGCGGATAAAATTGGATAAAATTACAGTTGTTGGTTTTTTTAATGTATGCTCTTGAATTTTTAATTCGTGCTCTTTCATCTATGTAATTACAGACTCGTTATATTGTCAATTTTTTATTCGTGTAACGTGGGCGTATAATACGTGTAAGTTTGTATTACCTAAAAACGCTCGAAAATAACTTCGCCTCTTCACGTTTTAATTATCGCGCCACGTTAAATTGCCAGTGAACTCGTTAACGAGGCTTACAAATTTTTCTGCACGTAAATAATGAAATGGTTGCCGTGATTGATCGAGCAGCCCGTTCATTAACGATTTCGTTCGGAACAGTGAAAACGATGCTCTTCGATGTACTCGATATTTCACACGACAGCTTCAGGTGTTTCAATTAAAGTGTCTATTGTTCAATCGAATTATAGCTCGAAGTGCGTGCTTCAGTTTTTCCATTTTGTATCGCGGTTCGTAGATTTTTTGGTGGCGAGGATGGTATTTGCATGGCCAAGGGAAACAGGAAAAGAGCTTTTACAAATATTTAGCTTCACGATGCCAAGGAAATCTCTCGTCGTTTCATGACAACTACGTTGTAGACACGTGTGTATATTTTTGGGTTTAAGACACTTAACAGATTTCGTATTTACTTTGGCAAATTATCGAATTTACTTAGTTTCAGATCTTTCATTACTCAAATTTTTTAATTCAGAAATTTCTAAATTTTCAAGTTTATAAACATTCGAATTTGTTCATTTAGCAACTCCCAAATTTTCGAGTTTCCCAACTTTCAAATTATAGAATTTAGAGATTCCCAGATTTGCAAGTTGACAGATATTGAAGTTTCTCAACTTTCAAATCTCCACATTGGCAGATTTAGAAATGTTCAAATTACTCCAAAACGAAATGTCATACGAAAAGGTCTTATGGAATATTTGCGGCTTATTTCGTCGCGTAAATACATCCCCCTGGTCGTATCATTTACAGACACCCTGTGTGGCTTTAGCAGCCTTCAAAGAGTGGATCTCAGTTCTCTATAAAAATGTGTGGGTGGATGAAAATCGTGTGGCCGATTGATTTGTGGAATCGACCAGTCGGCTCTTCTGATCACTTATTTGTTGAATAAACGTTCGCTGGTTGCTCAGAGTTCACCCTGAGGCATCGTGTCAAAGCGTAGAAACGATCCTGTTTCGTTTCGACTAAACCGAGATTTAAAGGAGAAAATTGTACGAGTAGCTTGAATTTAGGATGAACTTTTGCTTATTGCGGTTTTGTACAAACAAATAATATCGAGATGTTATTCGAGAAGCGTTTCATGAATTTATATCGAGCTTTTCGAAACAATCCTCGTTGAAAGTGATATCTTTCGGTACGAACGGTCCTCTAGAGCTTGATGTAACTGATAATTACGTATTCCCTGGACGACAATTACCTTAACTTGACTGGAGAACTACATCCAACTACACGAAATCAATTTCCACGCATTCGAGCCTGTGCTCCAAATCAAATAGTCCGTGATCGATATTGTAATAGCGTAACAAGCGAATTGTTTGGTAATTATGCTCGCAGGGGTGCATTCTGAAATGCAATTCATTGATTTGAATGAAACACTGCGGATTTGTAGAGTGATAGGCAAGAATAGGGGTATACGACCACAATTGTATTTTACAAATAATAACAATTTGAATTTAGGTTGATGTTACATTTTTATTTCCAAGCATAAGGGGCAAGTTAACTATATGACCCCTATATGACAGAGATGTTTTACGACGAATCTGAGGCGTTGAATCGTTTCGTTCGACAAATCGTGACGAGAATCAAAAGACGCCTCCGAATCGAGATGCAACAGGAAACACGAAGACAACGTTTTCGCTCGCGTAACAACTAGCTACTTCATAAATATTTCAGTTGCTGTATTCCCGGCAGGTATCACCGATTCGATGTCACTGCCGCTAATTAAATGAAACACGTTCCAGAATATAGGAGACGTTCGGTGGCTGCAACAGGTAAAGCAGACGAGTCTTTTAACACCGAAAGTCTGTCGTGATCCTATTATTTCGCAATTTCAGAATTCTATACTGCACGCGACTCTATCTCAGCAAGAATCTGCAGGATTTACGATCCATTTAATTTTATCGCCCGTTTATCTGAATCAAATTGCTCGCGCGGAAACCGATACTTTCGTTACAATGTTTCGATAAGGATTTATGCGTTCAATATAAACGTTTTAAGTGCATAGACAGGGACACTATCCAATCTTCTACATCAGTTTAGGAACATGTTAATGCAATCAGCAGGGAGCGGAGAGTGACTTTAGGATATCAATTTTATGTACAATGTAGTGACATAAAAATGTAATTATTTATACAGGATTTGAATTGTGAATTCGCTAGAATACACTTCCCTTTACACTGCACAAAAGAATAACAAAAATTCGTTTAGTCAAAAACATGTCTACAATTTGTCTCTGTATGGAGCAAAATTTCAATGTATGATAATGTAATGATAGTTACGCGCTAAAATTTCTGCCATCTAATCTACATCAAAAGTTCGCTAGGATAAACGTGTAAGCAAGTGCCGAACAAGACGAGGATAAAATATCGTGTTGTTTCGATGGCACGCATTGTCGTTAGATGTCGGCGTTGTCTCGTGAGACGTCTGTAACCGCAGCCGCATTTTCATTACTCGACATTCGCGAGTAGTCGCGATTCTTCTGGCAGGAAATGAAAACCGTTGCTTAGCCCGCTTTTGAAGGGTGTCGACCTCGGTCGGGACCAAAGAACGTAGCCGAGAATTATTCGAGCAAGGGAACGAGAAAGCTAGGCGAAACAACGAGACACGAAACAAACGTGTGAAGTGTTCGCTTCGACAATTTAGTTACGTCTTCGCGCGAAGCTTTTGCACGCGGACGAACAAGGGAGCGATGACATTCGTCGTTTCAATAAAATTGCCGACGAAAACGAGAAGGGAAAAGTACTTCCTTATTTGCCTGCCGTTATTGTGCATTCCGACAGGATTTACTTAACGGCGCAACCCCATCCACTTAGACGGAAATTAACCTTCTTCTTGCTTATCCCGCGATTCGCGTACGGTATGCAGTATTTAAATGTGGATATTACACGGAGAACTGACGATAATTATGCTACTGTGTTGACTAAGGTATTCTAACGAGATTCTTGCCTTTGTTTGTCTTTGCCTGAGAATTGTAGGATTTGAACACTTCCGGCGACAATGAAAACATGTTAGCTTAAATTTTATTGAGGGAAAGTTTGAATCATTCAAAATATGGTATATAGATGTTACGATAATTGAAAGGATATGATGTTGAACCATGTAGGTAAGAACATATCCTCACTAACTTGTAGAATATACATTTACTACAACTTGATAATCCTATATTTCTTCTTATATGTTGTTTTCGATAAGTGTTTTGAATGGTTGCATAGATACTCAGGTACAGAATATATTTTAATTATTTTCATGTGATACTCTCTCAAGAAATAAATTTGTAGTAACTTCAGTCTCAGTGACAGAAGTGTCTTCGAGGATAAGAAAAAATTCTTACACTCTCTCCGGTTCGCGAGGCCGTAACCGCGAGCACATTTGTCCCGATGCCGGTAATGGCCGCGAACGAGCCATTTTTCGTTTCAACGAGTGCCAGCAATTTCAGTACTCGAGATCGACAACACTACATATACGTATACGAGTGAGTACGTGTGTGTATACATATATAACCGGTTCCTTTCTGCCTAGCACGAAAGGACGAACAAAAAATCCTCCTCCGAGTCTATTTTTTTATCCACGGTAGCCACGCTACGTTACCTCCTTTGAAGTTGGTGGAAATTCATCAGCCGGGAAACAGGCGAATCATCGCGGCCGAACAAAGCGGCCAACCCTTCCTGCGAACACCATTATCCCAAAAAGATCGGTGGACGGACGAACAGAGGCCGCGCGTCGTTCACTTTTTTTTCACGAGCTCTTCCCCGCGACGACGCGGAATAAAAAAAAAAGAGACGGAGAGAAAATGGAGGAGTCGAAATTCGGTCAACAGCCAGACACTAGCCAACGAGAGGTCGACGCATCAGCGATCTCGTTCAACAACGAATTAATCCGCGTTCTCGATTCGCCAGTTGAATCGTACACGGACGAACGCGTCCTTTTCGCGTTTCGAGAACTCGTGAAAAACGCGGCTCGATTGCGCCCCGCACAAATCGCGCGCTGTCGATACGGATCACGGTTCGTGGCGTCAGGAACACGGCAGACGCAACATATCATTTGAAAATTCGCCGGAGATCGTTTCCAGGATCCGTTTTGCACCAATTAACTGCTCGTCGTGTCGCACTTGTCACTTCTGAACACCTGTACACGGACGTAAACGATTTTTGCACGCGTGTCGCCGCTGACGCTTACGATCGGAAGGGTAACGTTCGATCGGAACCTTTACGTTTCGATGCTTGTTCGGGTCAATGGTTCATCGCTGACTCTATCGTTCCACTATGAGCATTCTACTAATTTGATAATTACACACTAAGTACAGAATTATAATAAAGGTTTTAATAATCATGTGTGTAGACATTAAAGCATAGTGAGACTACCACACTGTAACTATCACCCAAGTAAATATGACGAGTTTCGATTTTGTTAGTTTGTAAACCGTTGAGACGTGTAATGGTGGGTGACAACGTCCATTGAAAGTGTCGATCAGTCAATTTAACAATTTGCAGAGTAACAAGATCGAAAGTGATCTATTTTCGGTGTTTGGAACGAGGTTAACCGAGTGAAAGTGACCCCAACTTATAATACCTATCACGTATCTCTAATTAAATGAGTCAAACTATCCCTAATGATGAATGAGATCCTACAAGAACACAAATATTTAAAAGTCACCCATACAAATGGCACAAGTGAAGTATTCCTGACTCATCCGAAGGGTTAACGATTTTTTCACAACCTAACCCTGAAAAGCAGACGATCGACGTCAACTCCAAATTCGATATTGGAATCCGAGACCGTTTCACTAACGAAAAGTCAGGGAAAATAGAGCGGCCAGAACAGCGGTTATGAAATTCCCCAAAAGCAAGAACTTATGCAACGTTCAATTTGTATAATGTATTCAAAATACGAAGCGTAAAAACGTACGCGACGCGGAATTTGCAATTATAATATTTCGGATGAAGCCGCGGCAGAATTTCGGTTACCCTTCGTATCGAGACAGCGTCGATGGACGCGTCGTGCAAAAAATATTTACGTGAAACTTCTCATGCACAACGAAGCAACCACCATCCACCCCTCGGCGAGTATCCGACAACACGCAAGAGATACGCGTCACTGGTTCACGTTGTACCGCAATCTTCTGGATGCATTTACATTCGTAATTTCGCACTGGCAACAACGACGAACGTGTTTCGTCGTCTCACTGAATCAAGATCGGTCGACAGCCGGGAGGCACTAGATCACAGATCACGATCCTGGCTGTTCGTGTTCGACGTGTCGGGTTCGCACCACCATCGCGACGCGCGGTCGGGAATGTCGCGCGAACCAGGTGCGAAAGGAAGAGCAACGGAGAAAAAAAAACACAAAAGCAACGAGGGGGAAGGGGGACGAGAAAAGGGTACGATACGGTAACAAGTGGAAAAACTCAACGAGTAGATCCCACGGTCGTTGTGGCGCGCGGCGAGCCACTGACTGCTTCCACCAATTCCACGCCTCTCCCTGTCCTCCCACCTCTGTGCACCCACCACCTACGCCGATCACCCTTGCACACCCTCTTTGCGCTGTCCTCGACAACCCCAGGCGCAAACGCCACCACGATCCACCCCCGCCTGACGCCCTCCGACGCACCAGTCCCACATTATGACATTTTTCTCTTCGAATCACTCCACAGATCGTAATTTTTCACCGGACCCTCTTTCTAAACCCTTTGCAATTATATGAGGTGGTCAAAATTGCCCTTGAACGGATTTTATCTTTCGCATCTATCAAGTTTCGATGTCTCATGTTTTGACTCTGTGTATAGGGTACGGATTATCGAGTTTCACCCTATTTTTTGAGGTAAAATTATGGTACAAGACGCGTGCATTTGGAAAAAAGTACAATGCACAACAGTACGCCACTGCGCTTTTCGATTGTATCAATTTTTCTTTCTTTTTTCTCGTTTCTTTCTCATCCTTTCCGAATCCTGTTTCACTCGCTCTTTTCGTTCTTTCTGCTCGTCTCATAATGTAGTCCACGTTGTTTTTTACTCGTTGCATCGTTGTGTCACTGAATTTTGCACTACTGTAACCTGCTAGTCTTTTTGCCCCAGTTTGTTTCTCTATTTCTACGTTCTCTTGGTTAGAAAGAGATTCGAGAGAAAGATAGGTGTGAAATTCCTCTTGGTTTAAATCGAATTGTTTTTGTACCAGACTTTCTTTACAAATCTTGTTTAACTGACTGTGATCCCGAATGATTAATTAAATTCTTTATTTAATGGGACCTTAGCTGAAGCTTCTAGATTTATAAGGTGGAAACTTTGGTGGTTGCAAATTAAAATGTTTGGTGACTCGAAAGTTTGGGAGATTTGGGAAGTTGGGGATTTGAGAGATTGGAGATTTAAGAAATTGGGGATTTGGGGATTTAAGAATATTGAGATTTGAGGAATTGTGGATTTGGGATTTGAAAAATTAAAAAATATAAAAATATGAAAAATTGTAATTATAAGAATTTGTACGATTTTGTCCCTTGATTACACTTTTGTTCACGACAGCCTCGACAATAATATTTGTGTTCGATTACCATTTCCCACTGCCTTTCTCCATTATTCGTTTCCTTCTTGTATCCGGAACAATGGAACTGACGTTCCGATACAAACCTCTCGAATCAATCGAGAGTGTAATTGATAGGTTTGCTCGTTCAGCGTCACGCTACCTTCCAATTACTTAATTAAGAAACAGGGTATTAAGCTCACCATTACAGAGACGTCGCTATAGGGAACGAATAAAAAGTGAAGAGGAACATGGAAAATAGCGGTAAATTAAAAAACAGTGTCGATTGGCTGAATTTCTGTGACTACGTGGCTTTTCTACCTGGAATCGTTTGTTCCACTTGTTCCGTGCCTTCGACAACCGGAGCCCAGGGATTACCGCTGATCTAAATCGTTTTTGGGGGAAATGGTTTTCGAAATCAATTGAGCTTACACTTCTCTCTCTTCCTATCTGCCAACTAAATCTGTTCCATCTCGATTAATTTCAAGATTCAATTTTTCTGCGACCTGAAATCTTATAGCGTTCGCTACCGCAAGCTGTTGAAAATTTGATTAATCGATATTTTTATTTTTCACAAATCTCCTGTTCATGATACTTTGTTAAATTTATTATTCATAGTTGGTACGAGTATCAGTTACGTTAGCAAACTTTTATATAGGCGATACATTCGTGTGAAAATTTAAACGTCAACAAATGATTTCTCTGTAAATATGCAGGAAATTGCTCATAGAACCATACTCTTCTATTATTCAATAGCGTTATTCAATACTATTGTTGACCAGATCAAATATGAATACCTTTGAGACAATGTGTAACTAAAATAAACGTACACTATGGAATTGCATAAATTAAGAAATCAATTGGAGTTAAGTTAATTGAAAACGATTGAAGTAATTTGAACCCCTTACTTCAAACATAATTAAGCTTGCATCCACTAAGTGTTATTGTCACCATAATCCATTGTATATATTATTGCAATAACTTTGTCTCTGTTCACGTTGTACATGTACCAATAATGATGTTAATTTCTACAATGTAAAAATTTCTTGATTTCCAAATGTGGAAATAAATCCCGGGCATAGTGCACGTTGATGCCCATAAGCTCCTCCCTAAGCACATAATCTGGCCATTATCGGTTAATGCAACAACGATAATTTACATTCTGAATAAACGAACATCGTCCGATATTAACATCGTCGACAATCGACAGGTTTTTATTCTATTCAGAAATAAACGGAACGATTCCGCTGCTCGCTGCTGCCGGTATTTTCATTTCCATTGACTCTCGGGTCGTATTACATTTAAATCGACATCGTCTTCTGCGTCAGCTGTTTTTGCAACTGTTTTGCGTTACAACCGATATTGTCTACCGATGAACGCTGCATTGGAATATTACGAAACGTTCTGATATTAAAATGCCAGCGGAAGCGGCTTGTAATTTCACTCCGGTGGGGTCCCAACGTGAAATAACTGAAGCCTTCTCCGGCTACGGATAGGAAAGAAAAAGAATAATAAAAGCCGGAAATTTACGAAGTCTAATTTGCCATTACGCTTTGTTGCAGTTCGTGGTAGTCGTTACGTTTCTTTCCTTCGAATGGAAAAGAAAACACGGATACGAGAAAGATACAAGCTTGGCGTTGAAGCAATTATACAATGGTCTTGGAAGTAAAATGGAACGCTACAACTCTATTATAATAGCCAACTGAAATAAATACTAATCGCTGGATGGCCACGAGGAAAATTTAATACCGTTAATGTTCCGAAATGGGTCTTGCAGAAAATTACTTTCTAGTTTCCAAACTAACATTTTCGTAAATTTGAAATTTAGGAAAGTATGGAACATTTAAATTAGCAAATTCCAGATTTCTGTATTGTACATTCATACATTCCCACATTTTTACATTTTCACATTCCTACATTCTCACATTCCTACATTCACACATTACCCTCGATAAACTACAATGTTCAATCCAATGTAATACTTATATCTTACAGCGTTTATAACTTTCACAAAATTTCACAAAAAACAATTTTGCATAATTTCAGAACTAGTAAATAGTTCTGGTAAAACAGTCAAATGAATTTCATCCACTTCCTATCTCCTTGATACAGACGGTAAAATTCCAGCAGAGAAATATTATCAGCGAAAACGAGTAACCACATAACGTCGAATCGCAACGAGCGAATCATGAACCAGAAATATAATACGCAGAATTATTTTCCAAAGCTTCCCGATGCGTTTAACTGTCGAACAAACTATGTCGCGTTTAAACGACATATTCCAGCGTATTTAGTTGTATTTAAACCCTCTGCATCGCGAATGGAAAACGACGGTCAACGTGTCGGATTTATATCATATTAACAGCGCAGAATTATATCACGTGTCGACGAGCAATGCGGTAATCCCACAACGAATCGTGGTCGAATTACTCGACGGTTTGGAATTGCACTTTTTCTTCTCGACACGTTGCTGCTCTGTCACGCGCAAATCACACGCGTTTACGCTACTTTGAACGCCAGACCGACACGGTGTGTATAATATTCGCGTTTCTTTTAAACTTAAACCATCGTCTTAGCATCGCGTGACACCTTTATTTCTCGTTTCAGTCAGTGACGGTTTTCGAATATTTCTACCGTGATAATTGGCATTTTATATTTATCTGTTGCTTTCTTTTCATTCTTTCACTGACAAGTTTATAGGGTACACAAATCTTTGTGTAATTTGATTTTTAAACTCCTGGTTTTCTAATTTGGGAGGTCAGAAATTATGAAATTTAGAAATTTATAACCCTTTCGGATTTATGAATTTTCTGAGTTCCAAACTTTCAAATTGCCCACTTTCGAATTTTCCAGTTTCAAACGCTTTAATTTTTCGATAGTATCGATAAATTTCTGATTGTACGATACACGATACGTACAATCGGAACGATCTATCACGAATTTGATGAAAGATAACAAAAAGCTGCAATTAAAACTGAAATAGAGCAAATGTTTTTCCATGAAATGTTGAACCTATATAAAATGTAAAATATCATACAAAATATTGGTTATTTAAACACTGTACCTTAATATATTTTTACACAGAATATTCCTACAATTTCATACATCTAAAAACAGTATTCAATACCAATAAAAAAAACTGAAAGAGAAAAAAAAATGGAATCGTAGAAAAACAGACAGTTTCATACCGTTTAACTATGTCCTCAATCGTTTTTTCCTATTTCTTACCAAACGCGAGATATGACCCGTTCCAGTTGCGTGACACGCTATAATATAAATCAATGAACAGTTGGTTTAACATAATTATTATACCGTAAAGCCATAGTGACATCAAGAACCACTTTACAGTTAGGCTACAGTAACATTAAGAAACTTCGCACGCCAGCTTTTGCCGTGCTTGAGGCGCACTATAATTTCACCAGAATAATTACTTTTTGAGTCTGCAAACGCGCGAAGTTTGGACGTCATCTAATTTTAACAAGATATATGATCAAAAGAAAGACTAGAGTTCTCCAAACCCCGTTGTGATGAACATACGCACCGAAAACAAGGGGAGTCATACATAAATGCATGAGTGGAAATTTTCGTCGAAGATGTAACGCAAAAATTTTTCACCCACTTTTTGTACAATCGTTTGAATGCATAGAGCACTTTGTGTATTCCCGGAACGAATAAAAACAAGTTTCCGGAAAGAAAATAACCGGCGTAAACGATATTGCATTTTGCTTTCGATTTCGTGGCGCGCGAGGGCCGTTATCTGAGACAGGAATTTACAACGTCGCGATTCGCCAGTTGCAGAGAGGAGAAACGTCGTTGCTCGAGTGGAACGAACCCGGCTAAATTCACCCAATAATCATCGCAGTGAAACACGGCGTTTCGATTCATCGGATGACCCGGTTTTCCACGTCCTCCACGCTCGACTCGTTCTATTTTCATGCTCATTTCCACCTCCCCTTCGCGCAGACAGCGTAGGAGGAACGCACGTTACATCGCCGACGGAGTCCTCGGCGCCGTAAATCAAAAGACAATTGAAAGGAAAATCCGATCAGACTTCTCGTTTGCGAACCCCGGAGGGGGATGAGAAGGTGGAGGAAACGTCGACAGAAACGAAGTGTCAACAACAGCCAACAAAACGACCCGTTCTGTGTTTTCGCCTCGTCGATACAGCACGGCCTCGCCCACCCATTCCTCCTTGTCAGCTACGTCCTAGTCCCGAGAATTCCTTGTATTAGCTAACCAAAAAAGTTCCGTTGATTTTTTTCGGAACTACGCTTGAAAACGCGCGATCAACACAGATAAGCCAAGCGTAGAACAACCGACGCCATTCTGTATCCACACTTTGCTATTGCACATGTAAGTAAGGTGTTATACAGTCTGCGATCCCTGATTATGCAGATTATGATCAGAATTGAATGCAAGAATTGCAGTGAAAATACGGGTGTAGTTTATCACATACGAATTGTAATGTGCGTCACGATATTGTAGGACAAGGAGTTAAAACAGAGAAAAAGGCTGATATGTTACGTTAAGTCTATACTGAGCAATTCTTGACTATGTAAATGATAATTGGACTTAAACTTCAAACTAAAATCAGTTAAAAATTGGAGTAATTTGTCACAGTACAAGTGCGTCACATATGGAAGATACTATCTCAGACAGGGGGTTAAAAAGTGCTTACGCAAAATATTTTATTACTTCTTCAATTCTATTTAATATTAGACAAATAACACGAGAAAAATTGTGTGATTAGTTTAAATTAATTAATTTTGAATTGAAAGTTGAAGAAATGTGAGAATAATCTACCAGTGTTTCTGAACGCAGAGGTGTGGAATTGAAATCGGCTAAAATTTTCGTAGTTTGATAAACGAAATTTTCGCAGGTTGGCATCGGAAGACCGACGGTATCCAAACGCGAACGTGGAGGGTAATAAAATAAATTGCAGCACTTAGAGGGAGGCTCCCGGGGCAGCTAATGCTCTTCCTGGCCCTAGCGAGCTGCTCTCGATGCCGGCCGAGTTACCACTTTGCTCTTGCATCCCGTCGACTAAGTTAGCTCGATTAGCGATGCTTAATACATCGCTCTGGCAACTTCACGGGCACGGAACACGAAACCTACGGAGTTCTTTCAACTTTTACCCAACAGCTGACTTTCTACTCCTCGATATCGCGCTGACGAGACAACGAGTATTGGAAATTCCAACTTCGAAAGATCAAAGAAATCACGATCCTCTTAGAATTCGAGATCACGGTTCGATGTTTAGCTGCGCGGATACCTGAACATCGAGGATCTTGTGAACGGTGTCGAGAAATGACGGCGTCTGCATTTTATTAAGGCACTTTGTCGTTTTCGAACCTGATATCGGGCTTGAAAGTTTGAGTAGCCAGTTGCTCCGTCGTATCAATTATGGGGTAAAGTTCAGGGTTATTCGAGTTATGCTTTGCATAAATTATTGGAGTTCGTTAGCATAATACGGTGGATTCCGGTTAATCGGGACCGTATTTGTCCCAAATACCGAAAGGAGACAAAAACTATTGTTTTCGCTTGACTTATATAGGTCGTACGGTTTTATTGGGACAGTTTACAATCGTACTGTTGAAAATATATATTAGAGTGATGAAGCAGATAGATTGGAAGTATAGATACTCCTCGAACGTTGAAAAAGAGGTGAATAAAAAAAAACTCAAAGGTTAACGTCATATTAAAAATCAGATCGAGATGTTCCAACCAAGAAATTTCTGAATAAATAAAATATTTACGTATGTTACTTTATTTAATGTTAAATTTGCACTCTTAAATACACATTTAATATTACATACATTTATCAATAAATCGTTTCTTGGTTCGGCTTCCTCTGTCGAAATTAAATTTGGACAAATGAAGCGTTCCAATTAATGATTCATTATATAATTAACTGTACAAAGTACGAAATAAAGCTTTCTTTTAAATATTTTAAACAAACCAATCATTTCGTGTGGGCCAGTTTATTTATAAAACACAAGGTATTTTACATTAGGTATGTGTTTGTAGGTATTTATATTATACAAATGTTTAAAATCTGTTTGTAGCGTGTAGGATAAATGTTTTCAAACATATATTTGCAACCGGTTTTTATGCGGTATTGAAACAACCTTTATACCGTTTTCATTTATTTATTTGAGTGTTTGCAGGAAAAACAAGCAGTGGTTAAAATCGTACATAACATTTATCTTCCTATTTCCGATTTAAAATTATATATTAAATCAAGACTTCGTATCAGACATTGATACAATGAATAAAAGTACATTTTAATTCGTATTATATTACGTGTTAATTCGTAACCTTTCACTTCTGACACTCGATGTCGGAATTATAGGAATTTATTGGTGTACTTCTGAACCACAGTAATTAAAAATTGTAAATGAAAGTGTACGACAGTCAATAAATGTAATAAAATTGTTGGACTTACATTAAAAAATGGCCGCCAAAGTAAAGATATGGTACTCACCTGAAACATAAACAAGATTAAATTAGCATACGTATAATTTATCCGTTTAAAATAATTATGCACGAGTATTTACTTTTGTACGGACGCGTAACAAAGTTACCAAAATTTTCACAACTTTTCAGATATCATAACGATTCATAAAATTTCCTGAGCCGCATTAACTTTCAATCAGAGAACTTTCTTTCGATAGATCTCCGAGTTCGAGTTTTCTTTGAGTTAATTACATTCGAATATCCTCTTTAAGTTTGTTAGTAAAGACCCAGAGATGCCGAAGAGCTTCGTTCAAAGCAGTCGCGACGGAAAAAACAAATTTAAGAAGTCGACGTGGTTAATTAAGATTTTCGGATTGAAGGAAGTATTTACAGTTTCACTAAGGAAATCCCGACGACGTTTATCATAGATAAACGTTTTCAATAAATTTGTGTGAAAAAAACATTGTTAGGTTCTTACACTTGTTGAATTTTCTCAGTAATATCATAAAATAATAATATTAATATGCAATAGAGAAAGGCAACATAAAATATAAACATTAATGTACTATATTAAAAGTTAATATAAAATATAAATATCAATATATAATATTAAACGTTAATACAAAATACAAATATGAATATAAAATATTAGAAGTCACCACAAAGTATAAATATAAATATATAATATTAAAAGTTAGCATCAAATATAAATATCAATGTTAAAAAATGAAACATAAATATACAGTAGAAGTTACCACAAAACATAAATATCAATATACAATGTCAACCTTAAAACTCAGCACTTCCAAAAAATAAACCACATCAAAATGTACCTTTTAAAAAAAAAAATAAGTAATTAAAATGACAATAACGATTCGTCCACGGTATACAGTTTTTCGAAGGAAGGAGGACAATCTGATTTCAGGCGAGTAGAACGTTCAGTCCTTTCAATAGAAAGTTTCGAGGCGCTCACGACAAAAAGTCATCCGGTTCGATGATCGTCGCAGAAAATAATTTCGAAAATTGGACCGGGCCGCGAGCTAAAACGTTTCCATTGTTACGACGCTTCCAAAGATTTCGAGGATTTCGAGTTTCCGGAAACTATGGCGATGCACGGAAGGAGCCGTCGGACGACCGGTTCCTTCGACTTAACTTTTATCGTTCGAGCTGATCGAGAACGCGTACCCGGCAACCTGCTTTCCCGTGAACGGACAAAATTAGGATTCTCTAATGGCACGTAAAGCGAAATGGCACAGGACCAGAGACTGTTCTCTCTTGCTAATTATCGATCGATTATGGATATCCTTCGTTTCGTTTCAATCAAGTATATTTTTTAAGGTAATTATAAGGAAACAGTACGCTTTAACTTGAGAACTTCACAATTATTCCCGATGGTAACTATCTTTGACATAATTATCGTACAATTAAGAAAATGCAGCAGTTACACTTTGTAACCTAAAACATTTGTTCTGTCATCAGATTTTATAAAATTTTGAAACAGATTTATTAATTTTGTTGTACAAAACCTTGTTTCAAAACCTCTCACACTGCAATCAAATTTTTGAATTACCTTAAATATCTCATCTAATTATCTAATTTTCATAACAGTAACAATAAATGGTTACGGTAATAGTTTGACTGAAACACAATATCGTCACATTTAGATCGAATTACCTATTCTATTATCTATGAAATTCGATTAATTTTCATAGATACTTCGGTAAATAATTAACACGGAAATGATTAATTTTCAGTACGTAATTCAAGTCTTATCGATCGCGCGTGTTAAACAATGTTTTCGATGCAACTACACAAAACGTTCATCGCCAAAAACACTCGCACCGGATCGTTCGTAAATGTTCATTCCGCGCCATTGGTCCGACAAGCCTCGATTATCGGGACACAAGTCGGAAAAACTTCCGATTAATTAGCCGTTTATTAATTCGTTCGGTAAATTGGCACGAAAGGTAGAAATACTGAGAGAAGGGATATCGCGGAGCAATGTAATTTCGTTGGGATTTTTGTCGAAAATACCCGATCAAATTCAAAGATCCTTTCTCGAGATTACGCTTAAAATTTCTTCCAATTTTCCTTTAACGGTTTGGAAATCGGGTATTTTACAAAATCAATGGTACTTGCAATTCTAAATTTCAGGTAGTTGAAGAGATTATCGAAAAATTGGAAACTTCTGTAAGTCACTTTAGAATTAATAAATTGCTTGTTATAAGAAACTTTTCGAAAAGAGATTTCAGATAATTTTGATTTTTACTTGACACGGTATTTTAATTCACGGTCGTATTATTCGCAAACACAAAGAAATCGCTTTCCATAACAAACAGTTCAATTTACAAATTAACGTACATACAAGAATTATCTCGTAAACATATTAATGTTCATCGATTTTAAATCGACACAGTTTCGTACACAAGGGATAAAGCAAATAATGGAATTCATTCGTGCAATAGTTCAATACGATAAAACGTGCACCTTTTATGGCTGTAACGAACGCGTCGCACGTATTTTTGATTTCACAAAATTTGGAATGTCATTATTCAACAAAATTCGTTTCGTGGGCAATGTTCTGGTTGCGTGATCCAGTATGGCTGAAATCTCGTATTTTTTCGTAAAACCAGCACCTGTTCAATCCAATAAAAGCATAACGAATTTCATCGATTTTTTCCACTTCGTGCTCATAACTTTCGTATTTATATTCTACTAATCGAAATTGTGAATATGTCCGATACATCGTTGAACACGACTCAAATTATGAATACATCAAACATCTTTGCTGTGACATTTCATCAAATTACGTCTGACATTGTTCATCAAAGTTCATGTTTACAACGAATTATTATTCCATATACAATATGTTCTTTTATATTGTGATATTACTGTTTCGTACCGAACTTTCATGAGACAATGTTCTATATGTTCCCACCGTGGTCGAATGCTGTTTGACTTAATAATATTATTGTTCAAGTTTCTAAGCAGACTACGAATCGTTGATGACGTTGAATCACGGATCATCGTCGTTAAAAACAGACAGAACGTTCAGCAAAAATAATGAAGATATCAAGGAATAAACCCTGTATTTTAAAAACCCGATAGAATAAAAAGTAGTGACACGAAAAGTTCCATATCAATGGAACACGCGAGAGCGGCTACCGAAGCGTTAACATAATAATCGTGTGTACCGCAGAGAAAGTATGAACAAATGTAAGCAAATGAAGGAAGTTATCCAATATCGATTAGATTGGCTATAAATCGAGGAATTTCCGTGACAGGGGAACAGGTTCGAGAGTAGACGGTTTATCTGTTGGAGTAGTTTACGGCACACGATGCCAGAAATTGGAACAGAGACGAAACGAATGGTAATCTCGGTTGGGCCGTCGCGAGGATGCATATATCAATTTTCCAACGTACCGGAGGAAAATGCAATAGAGCGGTAAAAGGCAGAGAGACGGGAGCCACAATCGAGAGATCGACATAAGCGTTTTAAACAAGTATACCCCGCATCGCTTTTGTTCCCCGCGGGCTGTTATATCGTCACTTTACACTGCGCCTGCAGCGGCCATTGTTCTCCCTATGAAATGCCGGTTGACATACTTGACTACGTCGACGGTTCCCTCTTGAACAATGTAAAACAGCAAACTAATGTGTATCTATGCTTGCCTGTTAAAAGGAAACAACCCCTCCTGCAGGCCGTTATTCATTCCCTGTTCCGACTAGATGACAAGAAAGTCTCTTGATCCAAATTTTATTCCAAAGATATGTCGTGACCGGATACAATTATTGTACATATAGTTACTATTGTTATACCTATACATGTTCATCGTAATTACGTATTAATTTACACATATAATTTATTTTCGTATAGTTTGCATGTACTTTAAGATTGAATTTAACATTTATTCGGATAATGACTAACTGTAGTTGGAAACCAGTGCTGATTTTCTGGAAACGTTGACGATGGCTCGCGAGATATTCGAAGCGTATTTTCTTTATCTGCGGAAATCCATTTTGAGAGGTGAAAACCACCCCCTAAAGCAGTAAAAATACGTATTCCGCGTAATGCTCTGACAAGCCAAGCATTTTTAAAATATGCCGATGGTTTCGAAACCCTGCAGCTGCGTGGAAAGTCGAAACGTATGACATACATGTTTCTTTAAATGCACATATCCACCTTAAAAGTTGAAAATCTCATCTCTAAAAAGTACTCGGTATATTAAGTGACGTACATTCTTCATATTCTTTAATTTCTGTGTATTATTCTGTGTCTGCAACAGTTAATATGAATATTTTTAATTACGGAAGTAAGAGTTCCCAACATACAAAATTTTTATGAAAGTTCAAACGTCATGTGACTGACGTTGTAATTAACAAATAATCGCGAGTTTAATTATTTTCAACAAAGTGATCCCTTGTCTTTGTAACACAAAAGAACTCTAATATTGTAAAAGTTGTAATATTAAATTCGCGAAATATGTAAAGTGCGACAAAACACTGAAATGTTATATCGTGATATAACTATACGACAATATTTAACGTATGAAGCAATCTATCTATCTGCGATGTAACCGATTGGATGTTTTGTAACAAAAAAATTGCTGACTCGTCCGTCTCCCGTATCTACAGTTTCCATAACCTTTCAGTGTCCCTGTTATTTCGAGTTTTGAGTTTCGAGCAAGCCTGTCAACGTCGACATACATCAAAACCGATCGAACTGCAGTCGTCAACCATTTTCGAGCATCAATCTTGAGTAGAAAGAAAGCAATCGACAAGCTAGACGATTCGATCCGTAGATCAATTCGAGTGGCAAGATAGCAATCTGTCGCTTTATTTTTCCATTTTTCTGTGCCGTGTTCCGGGAGGAACGGGGCGCACACAAAATGGCCGGTTATTAAACCGTGTCGTCGTTGAGCGAGGCTTTGATAATTCAGCGACGGCCACGGTTGGATGCCGGAAGCAACACAATCGCTTAAGAAACAAAGAACGAGAAAGTTCGCCGACGCTGTTTGATACAAAGGGATATTTTTCTTCCGGGAAGTAAGAAAAAGCGGCACGCGATAAGACGAGGAATTATCTGGATGTAGCGAGGAGCAGGTAGCATTGTTAGGAAACGTCATACCTCGGGAAAGAACTCGATTATTGCCGCTTGCAGAGGCGACTCGATGAAATATAGAGGGAACTCGCTTTTATGGTAATATTAAGCAAGCCGATTACACTGCTTCTCGCTCGAAACTTTCGAGCGAGCGTTGATTTAGAAGAGAAACTGAGATTATCGCGCGGGAAAACAGAAACGAAGAAAACTACAGATTACACGAAACATGAAACAATGCTACCAGGAATCTGATGAGACAACCATTTTGGTGTAACCTTCATTTCTAACGTCCATTTATATGATTAAGACTTTCATAGGATTTCTGTATGTATCCCATATTATCCATATTTTGAAGGTTCAATATTTTGTGAATTTCCAAATATTCTAATTCGAACATGTGACAATTTGGAATTTCTAAATTTGAAGATGTCAAACTTGACAGATTTATAAATTTCTCAACCTATTTGTAAGATTACTTATAAATAAGTAGTAATCAATATAGTTTGATTACTGCTATAGGTTTTACAGTTTCCCCAGTAATGGTAGAAGATATAAAACGGTTCACCGTAAACTATCGACAAAATGGCGCGAGCAGATTGGAAATGGTCGATCGGGAAATAAAACAGACTAATTGCTCGCAGACGAGTGGAAACTTGATACGTTCCTGAAGGGTCTCTCGTATTCTGACAGCATCGTACGTGCATCTCAAATAACGTGTACACGTACAACATACATACGTACTTAAGCACATACGTACGTTTTCGTCCATTCAAATTAGTTGAAACGCCGGAAGCTCGGTCGATTTCTCCCGGTCAATGGACTTCGCTCGAACATCGAACTACTTGAAAGCCTTTTTACATTACGAACCAAGCATCACGATTTACAGCGCAAATTTTGTTGCGGGAGTTCCACTTAATCGAGAGATAAACGAGCAAATGCGAATATTTCGAGTATTATTTATTTCAGTTACAAGAGTGTAGTTTTAGTTGATTTGTAGTTATCAGTATTTAGATTATTTTGATATAGTTATTTTGGTATGTATAGTACAGTCTCATTATATGGCCCTTTGAGGTCGAATGCAGATACTCATGAAAATTGAATGACACAAATTTGAACATTTGGAAATATCTCTAAAAGCAGATTGTTCAGCATCCCCGCTTAAACATTTTCCGTACCGAATATCGGGCCACTATTTGTCCACTATGCCAATCACCGTGTTAACGAAGAATGATGAGACTAAAAATTGTTCCGCAAACTCAAACAACGTTTGTTCGTATATTTCTCTACGTTCCAGTTGTTCGAAAGCGGAAAAGCTTTTTTTTTCTGAATGTATCTGGCATTGGAATGTTTCATGTCATTGATCAAAGTGACCGAAATTAATGAATTTGTTGGGGAACACAGTACACCTCGTGTATCGGTGACGTATTCAAATTAAATATCGATTGCATGCAGGCTACAAAGACAGAATCCAAATAACACTCGCCGGGATGAGAACGAATGGTGGAAAAACGAAAACACGCGAGACGACACGAATGAGAAGGAATTTTCGCGAGATCCAGCGACGTTATTAACGTATGATTCTCGGTGTACGACGGATATCGATAAACGGGATATATGAACGCCTTTAAACCCGTCTCGACAATTCACTTTGCTGTCTTAAAACGAGAAAATGTTCGAAAAGTCCCACCTGGAAGGAAAATACGACGATGCAAGATGGTACTACGAAATGATTTAGAGCCAGCTCGGCTCCTCTCGGGTCATCTTGCTCTTCCCTTTTGAATATCCTCTCTCTAGTTTTACCCTCTTACTCGATTTTCTACCCCCAACTACTGAACTGCTGTTAGGGTTGAATTATTCCGGCGTACATTTCCATACGACACCTGACACCGACCCATATTTTTTCCACCGCTCTCGTGGAACAAGTTAGTTACTTTTCATACGTTGGTTACGTTTCAAAATTATGATAATTTCGATAAATTATTAAGGGTGGGTACAGTCTACGGCAAATCTATCTTCCGCAGCAAATGGGACAATTTAAAGGAAAAAGATGACGATTTCGAAATTCGGGGACTATAAAGTTCGCGAAGAAAGAAGTCTAATAATGTACAGTAGGGATTTACCAGAGCGATAATTTCTTCAGGACATCTCCGAGTATCCCACGATAGTCGGATCAGAAACGGTAGGATTAAGATCAAGAGTAATTTCGTGCTGGTGCATTTCGAGGAGCTACTTTGCTAGGGTGAAGGAAATGTGCACACAGATACTTAAACGGAAAGTCTCCTTTGGTCGTAGCTACGAGATTTCTCGATAGACCACGTTTTAAGAATCGGGTCGAGCGATCGCGTCTCGATCGTTTGCATGGACGACGGCGGGAACGATCGATCGGGAGTAACTCGCGAATTCGAACAGGAAACGCGGTCAAGCACCGAAAATATCGACAGAGAGAAAAAAGGGATTATTGGAAGATTGATAGAAAAAATACGGGTTAGCAAACGATCGGAAAAGATGATAGGAAACGGTTATCGACGCTGTAGAATTATCTTTCGAGCTAAAAACATGGTTGCATCAAATCATGTTCCAAAATTAAATTTTCTTTATTAAAACTGATTCTACACTTTCTTAAATATGTATATTTAAAAAATATACGTTCATGAGAAGTTCTGCATTTAATTATTTTTTTATATTATAATATTATCAAATTATTTTTTGTGTACACTGAAGCTACCCCTTTCATAATTACAGATACAATCAAATTAATGCACAATTTTTTATTCGTTAATATCTGTATTTGTTCGATGAACACACATATGAATATCAAAGGTAACTGGAATAAAATATTTATTATTACACAGCGCATTTTTCTACATTGTATTTCTCTTTTACGTGGCATGTGAAGTGTAAAACTTTCATTAATTTACAATTAACTCGACAGAAATAATTTAGTAAAATTTAATGAAATTTTTCAAATATTTCGTGTTGAAAATGAATATTTTATGTACAAAATGAAAAACCTTGTCATGTTTCATCAATGGACAACCTACAATATTTAATAACGGTGCTCTTGTCAAAAGAACTCGTGCAAAATCAGAGAAAATTAAAATGGTTGTAACTCATAAATGGTTTGGCGAATTCCTTTCAAATTTCTTGTAATTTCATGAACGACTAATTACATAAATTTTTCTGCTTCTATTAATTTTTTCAAATTTGTAGTAACTTCGTTTTTAAAGTAGATTTACGTCTTTGAGAGACTTGTGAAATATTGAAACTATGAATTTTGAGCTTCGAGCACACAGCTTTCGGGAGTCTGTTTGTATATAATAGAAGCTCCAAAGGTGATAGCTGGTCGAAGTTCCCGCAGCTTATTGGTCGGCAATCGATTTTACGGTAGACACAAGCAATATTTCGAGGATTAAATTCGATCCGGCGGCGCACCGAAATCTTCGAAATTTTTATTCAAACAGAGCGAACAAAAAAAAATTGCCGAATCGCTTCAATTATCGCGTAAACTCCGAACGTTCTGCGTGAAAAATTCACGGCTCGCGGGGGAAAAAAGCGAATCTACGTCAAATGCTTTTGTCCGCCGCAAAACGCGATCGCTAACGAGAATTTATTTCGTCCAGAAGTAATCCACACGGATTAAATCGTTAGCACGGCTACAATTTGCTGTACGTTAATTATACATACTCGTAACGCGTTCTCTATTTTCTTGAACGACACAAAAAAGGGGAACGGAATACTTGCAGCGTGAAGAAAAATTTCTCTTCCGCGAAGCGTACGACGTAAAACGCATTAAACGTAATTCGCACAAGCAAAACCTTCGGTATGTTTAATACCGGAACCAGATAGAATTTCAATAATCAGCTTACGATAATATTCTAAACGCGATAACAGCAACGATCCGTTTGACAATTAACTAAGCAGGTTACGTAAACATCGTATCGGTTGAATCGCACGTGTGCGATATACATGGGGCGGCGATTTGCCGAACGAAAAGACACAAATCCCATTTTATCCGGATCAAAATTCGAGCCAATTCCACAGAAATTGTAGTCGATTATAGAAAATAAGGAGATTACCCGGCATGGAACGATCACACGTCGAGTACTCCACTTCTCAGAAACATTTTCCAAATATTCCTCGCCCCCAATGCTCCAGCTACTGGATTACGCGGAAATGTTCAGCAAGGGTAACTTTACGGAGGGTCTATTTAAAATTAGATATTCAACATTAACAGGAATTTAATATTAAATATTTTGTAGTTATAATACTCGAGTAGATTGGTGCAGGAAGGTATATTGCCTGAAATTTTTGAAATAGGTCTTCCTCTGTAGAGATCGAAAATTTGTGAATTTCATGATTCCCCATGCCCATAAAATTTTATACTTCATAAGACTATTATTGAACTGTCGTCAAAATCCACCAACTTAAAACATAAATATTGCGCAACAGTAAATGTAACAATAATAAATGCATTGTCTTTGTAACACTAATAAACCGAACGTGAAGGTTGAATCGATACAAGGATCAAGGGGTAAAGAAAAACTGTCGAAAGTCCGATAGAAGTATCAAAGAAGGAGCGTATCGTTGTTAAACCAACAAAGGGTAGAAACTGGAGGCAGCAGCCCCTAAATCTCGACAAATTGGCAGAGCAGCATGATACGGATAATAAAACGGCAGTTTATGGAAGGCGTTAGAACGTCCCGAGGAGAAAAATGACTAACAACGACCGGTTAAAAACTGCACGACGATGCTAAGCCAGCACAAAACAACTGATGCTCCTCTGTGAAGGCGCACCGAAAATATTATCTTCCATTAGCGATCATAAAAAGGATCCGAACGTACACGTCGAGTTCTTCGTACCCACACGAGAACAAAGAACCAAAAACTTAAATAAATTCTACCTTACAGTCTCGCTTTTTTTGATATCGTGGAATCTGTCTCGGTATATCTACCGAAAATACCTCTTCGCGTCTGGCGCAGCTGCCATTTTGACTTTTCAGAGAAACCGCTTTCTAGCGTTACATTACAGATTCTACAAGATTCGCGACTCCTTTGATCTTTACAATTTTCCTCGCGAATGTAATGCTTGGTCTTTCGAACCGGATGTAAAAATTAAAAGATCGTAATTAGACTTTCATCCCTTTCATTCGGTGCGTCAGTAGAATTACACACTGGGTAGGGGGTTACGCTGTTTTTGTTGGTAAATGACATTTATTCAATTTATTCAATTTGTCGACACCTTTTATTCAATAGATGTATATGTGTATGGTTCTGTAGGCTTTTACAAATTTATAAGAACAAAAAGACAGGTGCAATACAGTTAGACCAGGTATAGTAGCGTTACACCAAGTTAATAGATTATACCAAGATTTTAGTTACATATATTAATTTTGTGACCCAGTATTTTCTTGAAGGACAACAAAACTTTCCGATCTATCCAGTATTAATTATACAAGATACAGCATAATCAAAGATACAGTAGGATCTCGTTATATTGCCAGATACAGCTCAGCGACGGATAAATCGAAGTTAGTATCTGCATCTTTAACAGTAGCGCGATGGTGGCTCGATTTGAGGAAAAAGCACGAAGGAAAAACAAAGTATTTGAACGAAACTGTAAAATATTGCTGCTCACGGTGTGAAATGAGCGTCCTTAACGACTATGCGACCTAGTTCGATGAAAAACGCGAAGGAAAAACGAGGTACACTGGCGAGTATGGCAGACTTTCATAGGAAAAATGACGATGTGGGGGAAAAAGATCTTGCAGTGCGCTGATTTTTGGTTGATCAATCTTCGAATTTATCATGCGACAAATATAGGACTTTCCTTCGAATTATTCAATTAGATGGACGTAGTTTTGAAGAATAAGAAATTTTGGGGTGTGGAAATTTGAGAAGTTCAGAAGTTGGTAATTTGAAGAATTTGGGATTTGAGAAGTTAGGGATTCTGGGATTTAGAGATTCAAGGGTTTAAAGGTTTGGGAAATTAGTTATATGGAAATTTAGGGATTTGGGGATTTGAGCATTTGGGGATTTGGGGATTTGAGGATTTCGAGATTTATAGATCAGGAAATATGGAAATTGGAAAATTGAAAATCTAAAAGCTTAAACGTAATTCAATCAAATACCTACTTGATCGACCAACAGTGACAATATCCAAGCAACGTGACAGTATCTCGTTTATCTTTATCCAAAGGCCTAAGTTGCCTCCACGATGTACAATTCACCGAAGTATCAAGGCGAATTGAAAGAAACGAGGTGAAAAAATCCGTAGCGAAACGCGGCGGATATTTTCATCGTAGCTTTTCGCCGGAGCGAAGGTTTCAATTGAAGCCGGTCTAGAAATGAAAGCGCAAAGCGAGGGAGATAAAACGGAAGGATATAGTGCGCCGTGGCATCGCAAGAAGGTCGAAAGATATCGTGGTTCCAAAACCAGAAAGAAATTTGAGAAATGTTCGAACCAGGTTGCCGGTCCTAAAAAATAATGTTAAAGATGACCAGAACGAGCGTATAAATTACAGCGTGTTGGCAAGGAACTGCACGGGGGTGGAAGGCAAAGGGGCGAAAGGAAACAAAGAAACGAAGGGGAATACTGCGGGAAGAAAGAGGTCGACGCTCGTAAAAAGGAACGCATACGAATCGAAGAACGAGGCTTAAATCGAAATCCTCGCCTTCATATTTCTTCATGAATTTATGGAGGACCGGGTAAAATTTGCTTTTATTCCCGTGTCCCTTCGTAACCGTTTCTTTCCCGGGTAACGCTTTACTCGAACCGACGTCTCTTGGATTTCCGTGTTTAATACGGCCCGTTTAACGAGATTCCTCTATTTCCCGCCCGCTTTTTGCCCCTCTTCTTATTTCGCCTTATGGATACGTGCGCTCCCCCATTTTTTACTTTGCTCCGTGATGTATGCAAATACACGCGCATGTCTTCCGATCGATACAACAAAAATGCGGATGCATAAATATTTCATCGATCCGGGAAATGAAATTCGAGGAAACGAAGAGCAACCGTGATGGATTTGCCAACGTAAGAAAGATCGTCTAGGAAGTTTGTTTGCTGAACAGACAAGCGAGGAAATGCACCATAGGGGAATATTTTGCAATGTTAATATTTTATACATTTGCTCGGAAGCAATAAATCTTATAGAGATTAGAACTTTCAACATTCTTCGAGGCTAGGTAAAGATTCCCCTAAGATTATCTTGTGAGATCGCCTTAGGATTTTTGTACACTGTCACGAAGATACATAGGTTAGTGTTGAAGAGTCGTTGCAATTGTACTAGGATTACTGGTCACTAGGTCGTTAGAATTTCTCTGAATATCCCTAGATTCCATTATCACTAAGATTCCCTAGTACTCCGCGTAATTACTGTATAATGTAGCTGGGAGCTCTGTAGATTCCCCAGAATTCCCTAGGGAATTCGTTCACAATGAAGAGTCTACTAAAGTCTCAAATTTCCAAATTTCGTAATGTAATTTGTAACTTTGCAAATTAATAAATTGGCAAATTTCCAAGATCTCAAATATACAAATTTTCAAATGTCCAAATCTCCAAAGCTCCAAATTTCCAAATCCTCAAACGCAAAAGTTAAATTCCCCAAATTTTACCTTCCAAAAACCTCCGAACGGCGATAACCTCCCTGTCCATCGTCACAATTTTCCCTACAGTCTCCAAACTCGCTGTCCAAACTCTCCACTGCTAAACGATACTGCAAATCGCGACAACGGTGAAGTAAGAAGAGCTCGAGACGTTACGCCAAGAAAATTTCCGAAAATTGTTACAATCTCCCGTTCCGTGGTAGTCGTCGTCCAAATATGTATGACGCGGCTGGGTTTTCACGAACGCGGTCGAAACTCGCAACGTTTGCGGTTCACCGGCCATCCACCGTGGTCCGAGAAAACAGCAGGCTCTAAGAGCAGAAGGAAACGCTAGCCGGAAACCGGCGAAAAGGGACGCAAGGGGGTGGGATAGTTGGATAGCAAGGGTTACATGCAATCTCACGGCTGATTGCGCAGGTTTTACAAGTTCATCCGATATCGCGCAGTCACGATACCATGCAAACGGACAGAAACTGCATGGTTCTCGTTGTTCGCGTTCGACAGACCGACAGAAGGAACAGGAGCAAACAGGAAACGAAAGAAAAACGGGGCCACTGCGAAATCGATAACCGAAGCTGCTTCGTGGAGTTATCGTTATTGCACGGTGTACCGTGAAAATTTCGCTGGCCAACGAACGATCGCCTCGGTTCTGATCGACTGACGAAAATTTCATTTCGATTTCCGCTTCGTTGGTAATCCCGTTTTTCAATGCACTCGAACAGAGAAATTCATATGGATTCGGGGAGCTTTAACCGGGTTCGTTAATTAACTCTGTTTTTCGCTACACTCCTTTTAGCGCTTTCATTAAAATCGAAACTTACCCCGCAAGTATTGCTGCCAGCGTTCGACGCTCTTTTCCTGAAAGTATTTTAGGCTAGCAATTTTCCTTTTGGCGAGATAAAGTGACATAAAATACGTTTTAGATATTATATTCGATTTTTTTAATACGTAATTGTATATCGATGATTTGACTTGGGGATATGGATATTTTAGAGTCCTATCGAATATTACAGGAATTGCTATCATCTCCGCAGAGTGAGATACCAGAAGTTAAAGCTGTCGGTCAAACACGTGACCGTCGAAACGTGCCAACACTGTATCTCAATTATTTCGAACAAAGAGCCCGTACACGTTCGACGAACCGTGTAAACGTTCTGTTTCAAGCGTCTAAACCTTGTGTACTTTGTTTTTTGCATAGCAAACAGGGAGCTCAGAATGTACAGTCAGTACACGCTGGACTTTCAATCGAATTCAAACTACTGAACCTGATGTTGACGTACCCTCGTATCGATATCAATTCTATCGGCAGATCTTATTGGCTACTTCGAAACTATATTCGCTTCTCTGTACAAAAGTCTCGATATGAGCGAAAATTTGCACGGCATAAAAGTTCAGAAACGAGAGCTTGTATCGATATTTTGCTATCAAGACTTCTCGTTAAAACATGCCGAAAATTCACTGGCGGTACCAGTTTTCGAGAACGTGTTCAAAGTTTAAGCTCGAAGCGTTTGGAGGTACACGCGTTAAAAATTATAAGAGGAAGCGTTGGAGAGGACACGCTCCATGGGAATAATACCGAGGGATATTCCTGCTGCGAGCTCGGAAAAATTAAAGCAACGACCGAACAAGGGATCAGAGAGCAGGAATATCCGTAGATCCGGCCAGACTACCGAAAAGTTTGCGGTAATATGATAGGAAAGTTTCCTGCGTTGGCTTCATCGTGCTTTTAAGCGTCAGCTGTTTCACGATCCCATCGCGGCGAAATATCGTACTCTTCGGGACAACGTTATAATCGCTACGCAGAAAATCATAAGCTATTTGTGCGAAGGAACCCTTAAGATTGTAGAAGCAGTAGCGGTTAATCGGCTAGCTTAAGCACTCGGTTTGTATCGGGTAAATAACGTTGTGTGAAGCATCAAGAGCTTCAGTAAGCGCTGTTCTTTTTACGTATACTGTGAAAGAGACAGGTTGAAGAGAATGTTTTTAAGGAAATGGACTTTTAAGCATTAAGGATATTTTATCACAAATATTCATACGTACGAAATTATTTCAAAGAAGCTTTGCAGTACTCATTATGTTACCTCAGTTATCCACAGTAACTTTTCCTAGCAATCTAGTCGGAAACAATTTTAAAAATCAATACAAAATTCATACAGGCAAGCACATAACCTCACATTGTCTACAATCGACTAAAATTGTCACATTGTACACAAATGAATCCGCATGGCCGCATCAAATTTGTCTTAAAAAAGAATGCATAATTAAAATCTCTATCACAGTCTGTCGCAATGAATAATACGCAAAAATTAAAAAGTCCTGTTTCGATATTTCCGTCCCGATTCACCTCGTCAATAGTGTCCGATGGCACACGAAACGTATGCCAACTGTTGTAACAATTAATAATAGACGAATGTAATAATTTCAAGAATCCTAACCATCCACATTTGCAAATTTTCTAATTACCTATTTTCCAATTTTCAAACCTCCAAGACTATAAATTTCTAAACCTCTAAATCCTCCAATTCAACTAATTTCTTAACTGCCAGTAGGGTTAAAAACAATGGTAAACCACATTCGCAAATAAAAATATTCCCTCACCTACGAGGATTTTCGCGGCGCGATGTTCGGAGGGTGCGATAATGTACGTAAGCCTTAAAGGTTATCGGAAAATTGAACAGAGAGCGATAGCGAAGGGAACAGCGGCGAAGTAAGCGTATTAAGGGTGGAAAATAAGCTTTAAATCCGTTCACAAGTCGCTTACGGTAATTTCCGGTTGAGCCCCGACAGAGTCTGTCACGAGCGAGCCAGAGAATACGCCAAGTCGAAAAGCAGGAAGGAAGGAAGGCCTGGACACGACAGGACGTCGATTATTCTGCACACGCCTCCGCAAAAATTGAAAATCTTTTAATCGAAGAGAAAGAGGGAGGAACGTTGAAATGCAGCGAACGCCGTTCCGCCCCTTCCTTCCTTTTCATTTCACAAATTGAGATACCGTTCTATGCTCTTCCTGCTAGACCATGATCACGCTCGTCTTGGCGTGAAATCGTTGAATCCGATCGATACCGGTGCAGACACAAGGATTTGGGGAGGTTTACCGTTTAAACGATACAACCAAGGTCGCTGACCTCTTATCTTGTTATAACGGTGGCCAGATCTTGTTATGGTAGGAGTTCTGGACCTACGGTGACCGCTAGATAATTCCGTGTCACGTAATTCCCTTTGGGATAGCTCATTTTGTCAGTCGAGTTCGATACCGCGAACACAGAGAGCTTAGAATCTTGGGGAAATTTAGGGAGAGCTCTGAGAACTTGAGGTGATACCAGGAAAGTACGAGAAGCGGGTGCTGCATTTGGATAATTGAGAGTTTCGGACGCTAGAAATTTAGGGCTTTCGAGATTTGACAATTTGGGAATTTGGGAATTTAGGAATATGGAAATGAGAGTATTTGGAAGTTCGAGAATTTGGGAATTTGAGAATTTTAACAATTGGAAATTTTTTAGTTTGAGATTTAACTACACTCTCTCAAATACAATTTCCTCTCAATAATTTTTGAAAAGGACATTCTATATACGTGTCAGTAGCAATTACACAGCAGAAGTATTGAATGGCGCATTCATCCTGATCCGAACGGGCACGCAAAACAATTGAATAACGTTGTACCATACAATTTCGAATGAAATTAAATCAGAACAATCCAGGCATGGATAAAGAGTTGAAATTGAAACTGTTCAAAAAGCTGTTACTATCCAATTAACTATTCCCCTGCGGGCAACGTAAACGTGCATTGTTAAAAACTGTTGATTACGAAAACCGAAGCATACAGCTATGTATCAAGAGTATCAGATTGAAATCTGATCAAAACGGAACATTTTTATAAAATAAGCAAAAACTTTTTTCCAATCAATTTAATGAAAAGTTACCCTACAAACCTGGAGATCTAACTTCGCAAACGGATTTGAAAATGAATAAGCACGTGTATAACAAATTCACAATAACAAATTATGTTTACTTACACTGTAGGTTTATAAAATGTATATTACACGTGGAATATAATATTATCTACGTTTAATGTTACATGTGGTTAACCCCGCATTATTTGTAATAATTTTATCTATAATCTCGCATGCATCCACGAATATTTCCTCCGGCGTTCTTTCAGCATCGATAATCTTCGTCACTGATTTGTTCGGCGCTAAAGCACGAGGAATTTGTGTATAGTATAATATCACTCTATTGGAAATGGCCTCTATATTATCGTCGAATCTGGGCAGGACGGTAATTCGTTGCGTTATTCTAGTTTGCAGGATCGTTCTCCTTGCGTACAGGTTTATCACTAACGTGGGTCGTCTTACTTCTGTGTTGAACATGACGGCCTATTGATTGATCGATTAATCAGTAACTTTGCCAAACTTCCTCGCAGCGTCGAGTCGCTAATTAAGATTAAACTAATATCAATATCATTTACGGAGGTAAATCCTGATGTCTAAATTATCAGTGTACATTTATAATATTATATACCGATTACTATTATCTAATAATTTGTAAGGCTTATTTCTTGTGAACATTTGGAAAATTTAATATTTAAGGTAATAATTCGAGCGGGTGGTTTGTGGTAAATTTGGAATCTGCAAGGTACGGATTTGGAGATGTAGTTTAGGGATTTTGGATATATAGGGAGTTGGGGACTTAGGTTTTTAGGAATCTAGGAATGTGACTATGTGGGAACTTCCTGAGTTGTTAAACCCTCACACCTCCAAATGTGCAATTTCCTAAACCTTCAAAAGTACCAAATTCCCCAACATCCAAATGTAAAAGCCTCGGACCTCTATATACCCAAAATCATGCACTATAAAACGTGAATCCAGCGGCACCTAATCCTCGGAACGTAGTCGCACATATACGTCGGCCAACATATGCATTTAAGGGTTGGACGCAAATGTGCTTGAAACAGCGAGTCATTAAATCCGCAAACTTTGACCAGCGCAAGCTTTCTTGTAATTAACCCGATCAGCAGAATCCGGCCGTACGTTCCACAATAATCACCTGCTTTTTCTCCCTAGGGAATCCCATGACCAGGTAACCTTTCGCGTCCGGTTTGCTCAGCATCTCTCGTATGACCATTTCGACGATTATCTCGGCGGGCACGTTAAGACCCTTTTCCATGATCCGTTTGAAATATTGACCCCTCTCCGAACCGGTCGAGACGTCGTTCCGCAGCAGTTCAGGCACCGATATTAAAAACAGCTGGTACTTTTCCACCAATTTTTTGCACAAACCACTTTTCCCAACCCCTGGACAGGCCACCACGAAGATCAACAACGCTTGACTGTTTTTCAGAGGCGTCGCGTCCGGTGTTTCGTGCTTCGGCAACGCGTCCCGTTCGACTTTAGCGACACAATTGCCCATTTCGTCGAATTCCGCAACCGATCGGAAACTTTTCCTCCGAAACCGTTTGCACGACTCCGCGCGTTTCGGTTAAATGTCGCAGAACAAGGACCTTCTTCCCTTTAGCGAAACTTTTCCCGATCGTTTGATCCTCTTTAAGGAATTCCTCCACGATTCCGCGTGTCCCTTTGCACAGCGCGATCGATAACATGGAGCTGCCGGACTGCAGATAAATTGATAACTGGATTTGTACTGTAACTGTACAGGTTATTTTATTTGTGTACAAGGGTTGTTTTTTAACTCTAGACTTACGGCTGTCATCACTTATATTTGACTTGACATTTATATTGAAAAATTGTGAAAATAAGTTATGGATAATATGGGAAGTAGTACATGGTTAGGTTTATATCCAGGTTAATGTACATTTTGATCAAAAATCTAACCAACCTCGGATTGCACCACTATATGATTGGAACCTCACGGTACTCGATCTAACGCGATTTCCGCCATTTTGACGTGTTGGAGTTTTAGACATTCAGAAATTTGAAAATGTAGGAATTGTTAAATATAGGAAATTGAAAATTTAGGAACTTGAGAATTTAGGAATTTAAGAATTTGAAAATGATGCGAGTTTTCTTTTACATCATACAAGTTTCACATAAAATTAAATAATGAAAATAAACTTCTCCCCTACGTGTTTGAAACACGACGCGTTTTATATCCACGTTTCGGTTTCAATTTCCTTCACGACTGTTTTATATCCAAGAATCTTTCAAGGATACATAATCCGGATCCTTTTTCACGAAATCTTCTATAACCTGGTTGTGGCCCAGTCACAAGCACTTTAATGTATTGTCTTCTGAATTGTTAACCGCGGCAACTTCACCCGCAGATGCCGCTCTCGAGCGTAGAATTTGAACAGTTACATTTTCTACTCTGCTGCTTTGTAACGAGATAACAAAGACCAAAAATGTAGTAATTCTTTGCGTCCGTTGGTACTTTTTTCGAAGTGTCGCGTTGAAGAAATGTCACCGGTATTGTAAATTATTCTTCTGCTTGAAATTAAATTGCTCGTCGATAACAGGGGATCGATACTATAATCGAATCGATATTGGCTTTTCGATACTGGAAATTGGGCTGAAAATTTCATTGGATATACGATTCGGGGAAAGTTCGCTCCAATTGAAAATGGAGCTCAAGCAATTTTATTCGTATTCGGGAACTTTTATGATTATAGAGTTTCAGTTTTTTTAGATTTTTAGATTTTTAGATTTCCGAACTCTCAATTTTTCAAATCACAAAATTTTCAAATTCTTAAATTTTTAAATTCCCAAATTTCCAAGAACCCTAAATTCCTAAATTCCCAATTCCCCAAATTCCCAAATTCCCCAGTTTCCTAATATCAAAATTGCACAACCCCAAAATTTCTAAATCTTGTACTCCTAAAATCCTGAAATTACCAAATCCCTAAATTCCCAAATTCCCAAATCCAAAATTTAAAATTGCGAAATGAAAGTGAACCTAAAAAATTACATTCGTCACAACCTGAAAACATCGTATCAATATCCCAACTGATTTTTCGACCTTAAAATTACAAGAATTAGTAATAATTAATTTTTACAAAGAATGCAACGCGTTCAAAAGATCCTGTTCTCCATTGTAAAGATATCCTAAACATTTTTTCATTGTCAACATGCAATTAAGCGAAATTAACCGTGCGACGAGATAAATCAGAAACTAACCTGACGTTCTTCCATAACCTGACGTGGACTAAAAAAATCGTTGTATTTTATTATGTTTCAACTTCGTCGATCGAAAAACGCCTTCAATATCGTCAGCAACGCGCGGGTAAGTGCGAATTGCAAAATACAGCAGCTGGTTCGAAGAATACGGTAAATAAAAATACAGTAACGTTGTTGGATTCGGTCTAAACGATAATGGCGCGGGGATCCAGTTTTTAGAGAGATTAGAGGTGTAATTGTAATGCATCTCGACGAAGGTGGCCGTTCACATTGTAAGGAGCAAAAGCACGGACGATCTGAGGAAAGCTGTAGTGAAGGCATTCTCTTATATCCACAAGAGAACGAAAATGGACATCGAGCAAAAAATGAAAGAGCTCACCGACCTGTTTTCGAAAACCGGCAAAGAACTGGCCGATTTGGTGACACAGAACCAGGCATTCATATCTGAGGAGATACGGAAAGCCGAGCAAACTGTCCGCGAAGCTACCGAGGTATTTTTCCGATACTATGGGCATTAAGTTCGTTCGTTTTAATGACACGTCGTTTGGAAACACCGAAGTAGACTTAACATTACGACAGATAAATTCGAGATGTTCGAAAAGGAAATTATCGGTGGAATGTTTGCGTAAAGTTAGTAGACTAGGTGCATTAAGATAGAACAGTAAGACGTGGATTATGGTAACGTTCTAATATTCCAATAACTCAATATCTCCACATCGAAAAGTCCCTAGATCTCAACATCCAAAAATTCTAAAATCCCCATCCTTCTGATTGCCGTACCCGCTATATTCGTACGTGTCGGTACGTATAAAACGAAATTGCATCTGCAACGGTGGATCCGAAAATTCATTCCTCGCACGCGATCCGCTGATACGGTCTTATGAAAATTTCATGTTTTCATCGCGTTTCACTTTTTCATCAAAAATTTCCCCGGGTGTTTGCAATAAGAGCGATGCACCGCGACAGGTCGGTGACGTCAGCTTTAAAGTGACAGACGACGCGTGAACAAAGTAAATTGTTGCAGGAATGCTCGAGGAAGCACATGGACCGTATACAGAACATCAAAGACACGTACGCGAAGAGAATGAAAGTTTGCGACGAGAAGGCCGCGGAGGGTCTTCGGGCGGCCAAGCTGAAATACGACCGGCAGATCGAAACGGCGGAAGGGCTACGTGGCAAGGTGAAAGAAATCCTGAAGGAGTGCTTGGGCACGGAGGATTTCGTCAAATGCCTCGCCAGCAAAACAAAGGAGTCCGCCAGGGACCGGAAGGAAATCGTCGGGAGGTTGACGGAAACGGTGAGAAGTGCGGAAGTCTCGATCACGGATCACTTGAAAGCGGCGGTGAAATGCCACGCGGACGCTAAAGCGGAATCTCTCAAGAGTCTGGCGGAAATTTTAAAGGACATCAAGCAGTGCATCACAGAAAAGAAATAACTATCTTTTTTATTCGGACAACAATATATCTTGCAACACTTGCGAAGTAGTCGTTCGTTTATTCTCCTCTTTTGGAATTTTGTATCCTTACCATTTTTTCTTTATGATTTTCTTTTCAATTTTGTATACTGTACAATTTATAAGAACGAAGTTTAACGCTTTACTGGTACCGTAACTGAATTAGAAGTATGAAATTAGCTAATTTCAACTACTATTTCGATGACACTTCTCCCTATTGTATATCTTGTGACATTTTCATAACATCATTAATAAGCCTACTAATTATGAAACGGAAATAAACATGTCACCCAAATAAAAACGAAATAATGAATCAATACATTTAAGGTATAAATGAACACTAGAGATACGATGGAAATAAGAACTACCGACCTGTCGCTCAAATAATCGAACTCGTAGCTAAAAACAGCTTCGATTGGTGTTGAGGAGACAGGGAGATAAATGACATTACCACCGGTTAACTTTTTCCGCAGGGGTCAGTCGCTTATGATCATTTTCTATTACACTATTTGTTAGCTACAAGAAGACGATAAAAAGGATAGCCATTTATTTCAACGATTCCGTTTTTATCTCTTTCGCTTCCATTACGGCACCCTGCCTTATTTTTCAAGTGTCATAAAATGAAAGCGTGGGCAAATCAAGCGAACAGAACGGATATTGGGATTTAAGGATGTTTATCTGCAGACATAGGTACATTTAGCTGTGGCTATATACGGAGATAGGATATTGGTATAAAGGAACACTGAAATCTGGGGACAGCGCGGTGCAAGGACTTTTGAATTTAGGAACATTCGAGTCGAGGGACGTCGTGATCAAAGATATCTAGAGATATCAGAATCTAGAGATGGGACATCGGGACCTAGGAAAAAATGAACCAATCCCTCACTTCCATCAACTAACAAAAATTCGGCGAAACCAAATCTTGACCACCCAGTGCTCAAAATCCTAGCCAACATCTAGTTACTTCTCTCAGGAGGCAGCACGAGCAGCGTTAATTGTGAATCGATCGCTCATCGCGACGAAATATGCAGGCTTCGTTCAAAGGACACACGCACGACACGCGGATGGAAGTTCAGCGAAGCGAAGAACAGGGGTAAACCGTGAAAGATAGTCGGCGGTAATGCTAGCGACACGAGGGAGCAATTAACGTTATAAACGACTTGATTCAAGCCTGACAGGTGTGCCTAGCGATAGTCGAGCGTGTCGTCCTGGATGTCCTGCCAGTTCTATCGTCTGCTCTCCCTTTAACGAGCAACACTAGAGCGTTTCCTGACTGCAGACGCCTAGACTGCCCCAGCGACAATTAGACCTGTTTACACGCTACATCGCGAGCTGTTGCGAATTTCTGTGACTACATCTTAAGAATTCGCCTTTAATGGACGATCGCTTTAACCTCTTACGCACGGCTTTACGCTGGTTCTCTGTACGGTAGAGTTCGACACGAAGTTCGACATGTGAAAAGGATCATTAGTAAGACATTCAAGTCAGTAGAGTGAGCCACTATGGCGCTATGTAATCTACGACATTCAAAGCCACTATAGTGGTCGTATAGAGAGATGGTATCCGTGAAAGCCACTATAGTGGCGCGACGTGCTTAACAGGTTAATCGGCTCTAAAGCCGCCATTTGGCCGAACGAGATCGCGATACGACCGATGGTTTTTCGCGATCGCCCGACAAATGAATAACCCACTGAGCGAGCTTTTGCATATTCACGCGGCATTTTCAACGACCACTGGTAATATATCTTGTTAGAGCCTGCTACCGGCTGAATTTATGACGCGGTCACGAATCATCTGTTCGTTTTACGAACCGGAGAAAACTGCGCCGCTATGACGGAAGGATTTTCAACGAGAGATTTATTCGCACGCATTTCACGGATCCGCTTCTGTTTGTTCTTGCTGACAAATCAGCTTTCGGGGAATCAGCCTCGTAATTGATTACCGGAATTTTAGGTTGCCGGCTGGAATGCAATTTTTGAAGAGGAATCTTTCGACGCTTGTCTTTTGTTTTGGGAAAACTTGGGAAGAATATAGAGGTATCGAACACACGGAGAACTTAAGTCTGTCTTCAGGGAATCTATGAAGGGCTTAAGGAAGTCTATGTAGAACCTGGAGAGTGTTTAGGGAAAAGTCCACGAAGAACTTAAGTAGAATCAGGGAAGACTATCGGTATACAGATAGAATATACCTTAGGGAGAATCTGTAAGAAGCATAAGTCTTTAGGGTATGAACATTTGGGATTGAGAAAATTGGATTTAGGGATTTGGAGAGATCGAAGGAAGATATCGAAGTTACGGATCTGGAAATTTTTCAAATTTGACAATCTGAAAATTTCATGATCAAAGGATTCGAGATATGAACGTTGAAAAGTATAGACGTTTGTGAACTCAGAGATTCGCAGATTAATGCTTATCTGAAAACTGTTGCATAAATGAACCTGAGAAGTTACGAAAGTTTACACTTGTAAGCCGCAAAACTCGATAGACTTCAGATCAATGTATGCAAATAAATGCGACTAAATGCGAGACAATCGAAACCATCGTGAACTAATTATAAATTCATAACTAGATTACCACCGCTATCTCATGGGCTTACATTTTCTATCCCAGAATCGAGCATTGCCTATTCCCATAAATTTATGAGTCGAGGCTCGAATATGTTACTCCCATGACAACGTAAAATCGCGCAAGAGGTTCCCAGTCGAAGCGTTAATAATTTCAACGAACTGTCGTAAACAGGAACCGATCACCGCTAAACAAGTACCTGGATCTGCACCGATTCTTTGTCTAAAATTAAGGACGAAGGATGTTGATTCAATCTATCCTGTGTTATCCAACCTGAAGTTCCCGCCAGCGTCATTTGCGCGTACACGCGATAACGATAACAATGTTCGAGGCTTCGTTGTCGCGCAAATGCGAGCACAGCTTGCGAACAGCACGGTTTACGGAACAATACGAGTTCGTTTCGACGGTGTATCGAACAAAGCATCCGTGTGACCCCGTTCTAAAATCATCTCACGTTGTTCGAGCCTTTTTCAGTCGCGCCTCGATCGCCGATAGCGCGATATTCAGTCAGACAACCGACAAGAACGACGAACCCTTGTTAATTGAGCCGATTAACATTTCTTTCTTTTTTTCTTTCTTTTTTCTCTGACGATCGATCGAGAGTAGTCGAGGAACAATGGCCCAGCAACGGACGAGCACGTCGATATTTTTCGGTACGATTCACTGGCGAGAATTAACCGGATCATAAAAGGTCTTTCACTCGGTCAGTGTAAATGAATATTAATCATCGACGGTGTTGCACGCTGGAGAGGGAAACAAAGGAGCGGCGGGTCCATCGTGAATGCATAATTATCGATTAACCCGGACCCGATAACTCTCGCGGAATCAGGAAACGATTATTAATTTCGATAACGTCACGAGCATCGAATACTGCAATCGTTCAACGATAGAAGACGCTTTCGAATATTTTCTCATCTTTCTGGGTTAAAAATTATGAATGAGTTAAACCGTTTTTACCGATATCAATGCAAATATATTTCTTTTAGGACAATTATTGTTATCGTTTGTAAACGTTCACTGTCTCTGGGTAATTGTATAAATTACTTCATGTTTCCTATTTATCGTTGTACTTCGATTTAAAAATTTGCAAATTTTTTTATTTTCAATCTGAAAGTACTCGTCTAATCCAGCATATCGGACGTAAACCTATTAGAGGGAAGTGAAGCCAGTTTCCGCTTAATAAATGTAAGCACGCAAAGATGGGAGGAAAACGCGCGGAAAGGATAACACTGCGAGATATTTAATTGATTTAGGCGTCGGAAGGCAGCCGAGGACTTTCCCGCAGGACGTCCAGAATGCGACCACCGATTGGAATTCCGAGAACACCTACCGAGATGGCTTGCGGTCGCACAGAATCGTTCGAAGGATATCGGCATTCAGCCACACCTGCCACGAAAGGCTCGACTGCTTCTCGAAATGAGCAAACTTCTGATCCCCTCGATCTTCCACCTATTCTACATTCAGAACTTGCCAAAAATTTCAAATTAACCGCACTACCGATCTATGCATTGCTTGAAAATTCAATGTTCCCAAGTTTCTTCGTCCAAGAAAGTAGCTAGTATTCATTGCTCTCAACTGAGGTGGACGATGATGACGATTGTAATGATTATAGTCATAATGCTGAAGACAATGCTGCTGATATTGATGCTGATGAAAATGATAATTGCAATAATGTTTAGGACAATGCTGATAATGATGATAACAACAATGATATCAGTAATAATGTTGAAGAAAATGCTGAAGATGATGACAATACTAATGAAAATAGTAATAATAATATTAATAACAACCCAATTTGAACCGAATTTGAACTAAATTAAATAAATAAGAATATAAAAGGTACTCGACTCGATTGGACAAATCGAACAACGAGGAACAATTGAACCGTGAGAGGCAACGATGTGACGATCGGTCTTTGAACGTTTTGAACAAAGGAGAACGAATGAGGAAGAGGCTGAGATTTGCTGGTCTCGCGCCTACAAGCTCGGCAGACCATTTAAATAAGTGGCACACCGCGACGTTAATAATAGCTGGGCCAATTACAGTGGCGGCATCGACGCCTCTTTGCCACGGGTCTTTTCCCAACCTCCGACCAGGACTTTCAATTAGCTCCTCAACCCCGTTCCCAGGTCTGTGGCCTCTTTTAGTCACTGCTGACTCTTCCCTCTAGTTCTTCCAACTCCTCGACGCCACGACGGTAATCGGTCCACAGGAAAAGTCATTACAGACGTCTGCTAGCCACGGTCAACCGACCGGAATCTACCACTCTGGCTCCTCGGCATCGCACCACTCTTGAAATATTAATAATCGGTCGACCGACGTATAGCGACGTACCTAGGATTTTTGTCTAGGCTGGGAGAGGTCGCCGATATTGATGTTCTGCGCTTGGGGATGATTGGATGCCTTTGGGGACTTTAGTTTGTGAATTTGGAGGTGGGGATTTAGAGTTTGGCGGTGTAGGCATTTGGGAGATTCAGAATTTGGGAATATAAGAATTTGAAGACGTGATAATTTTGGAATCCAGAAATTTGGAAATTTGATAGGTGGTAAAAGTGAAAATTTGGGGATATTTGAAAATTTAAGAACTTATTAATTTCAAATTTTCAGAAATCTGGAATTTGAAAGTTATTAAATTTGAACAATAGTAAATTATAAAATTTAAAAACTTAAAAATCAAAAAATGTACAGCTCCCAAAATGTCAAAATTCGAAACCTAATCTACGAAAATCCCACATGTACATCCACCATACGTGAACCAGCCCATAATTGAATGTCCATCCCTATTAATTACCCTAACATGCAAATTTCTCGAAGTTTCCCGAAATCGAACAATTCCGTAGCAACCACGAACACTCAGGTAACATTTCACCTAGGCAAACGTAATTATTAAATAAGAAGGCGTATTCGAATACACTGGAGTTTGTTTTAATTGCCGCCAGTCTAGTGTTCTGCTTCCATGTATACCTATTCGTTTAGGCAATTAAGACGCGACAGAGCAGCGTTTAATTTTCATCCGCGTCGCGCAAACATAATAATCACAATAATTGTTTGCCGCCCGAACTCCAGTTTCCCTACTGATTCTGCGAACGTTTGTGATTATTTGCTTCGCACACGAAACGCTCGCGATCCGATATCCAAACTTTGAACCTCGTGACAGCCCTACGAGTAAGTTTCTACGTGTAAGACAATATAAGGCTAATTTGCACTGTCTGTTCAGAAGCTCTAATCAAACGTGTGCGTCCTAACGAGGTCATTTATGTACTGTCGAAGAGGCACTCTTGTCACCGAAAATCAAACGTCTTTCATATTCGTATTCGAGTTTTCAATATCACACATTGTCTGCAGATTTTAATCCGACTACTATTCTTAATTTGTGACAATAGCGATTCGTTTGAAAGATACGAGATAAACCAGGTAAACAAGATGTTGATTATTGAGTGTTCCATTAGGTTTCTATTTATACAATAAAATGATTGTGGTACAATAACTGCTCCAAAAAAAAAACTGAAGAGCTAACATTAATTGCATCAATTCGTTCCTTAGGAATACACACGTTCAGAAGCCCCAAACGCAGAGAATTATCGAGGGGTTATCGAGAGGTAAATCAGAGAGTATCGTATACGAGAATAATGCGTAAAACGTAGAGTTTATTCAGTATTCGAGAAAGGACGATGACCAGCGATACGCGTTGTTGTGTCGTTCATTGACCAGATAACGTCGATATTCGTAATATATGGCAGGTATATTGGTGGCGTGAGCTGATAGAGCAGCAATGACGGATATTGTCAAATTCGTGCATCATGAATATTCGTCTCTCATAAATCGAACGAAAAATCAACCATCTGTTGTACTTTCGATGGAGTATCGTTATGATTTCGTACTTATTCTCGTTTATCGTCGATTCGACGACTAGCGGCTGAAATTCGTTCCTGTTTACGATTTCGCGCGAAACTTAAACTCCTGTTACCCGGAAACTTAAGAAACTCCCGTTCTGCTCCGCTTCAATCTTAATTTCATTTTCTTAATCGAATATCGCCATAAACGTTCCGGCACGGAACGATAGAAGTTGCGAAACAGTTCGATTAGTATTCGGAGTTTCTTTCGACGCGAAATGAGGTATCGGAACGTGAAACAAGAGTCAGCAGGTCGACGATGATAAGAAATCGATCGGAAACGTAGTCACGCGTTCGGATTAAACGCAGAGTGCTTCGATAGGATGTTCTTCCTTTTTTTCCCCCCTTCGCGTAACTTCCGTTTTTGCCGTGGTTCAGACGCACAAACTTGTAGGATATTAATAAAGTTCTGAAGCTCGACGGGCATCCTTTTTCGTCCCTAAGCCGGAGACTCTTAAAACTTGCACTCGAAGGAAATGAAATTCCCACGAATTCTACGGGCTAAGAGCGACTAAGCATCGGTAGCTAAGGAAACTCGTTAATGGCGTATCTAAAAAAGTTCCAGCGCCGTGAGAACGGTAGACTAAAAAGCTTGTTACGAGCTAATAAACTTTAACTCACTGTCCCACCATGCATCTACATATGCTACGAACATAAAGTTCTCCGAACGTGCTGAAATGCCTTCCTTGCAGCCATTTTACTTTTAAATTGAGACACATTTTTGCTCATACGTACACATGTCAACATATTCATATGTTCAAACTCATACATATCTACATGTTCACATACGTATGTTTATACGTATTCATGCGTGTTAATATACATGTATGTCCATACGTATTTATAATTGATATATGTTTATTTAAGTTATTGATATATACTGATTTGTCCATACATGTCTATTGTCTCTACATGTCTACACATGTTCATATATATTCATACATGTTTGGACATGCCCACACGTCAACACATACATATCTATACATGTCCACATATGATCATACATGCCTGTGCATACCCTTACATGTCCATAGATGTTCACGAATACCCATACATGACCACATATGATCATACATGTCCACACATGTTCGGATATAATCATTCATGTTTACATATGTTCATATTTGTCCATACATGTTCATACATGTCCACATATGACCAGGTATGTTCACATATGTTTCCGTCAATAATGAAGTATCTGACGTAGTTTTAAATCCATTTCCAGAAACATGGTACTTAACTGCGTAGGGTAACATAGGATTAAACGATCCACAAGCGTATAGGGGTCGTAATCAGCAATGCAAAGTTGACAAGACCACATAAGTTAGCTCGAAATTAGCGTAGAACCGTGATTAGCAATTGGTCCAGTTGTCACAGGCCTGTAATGCTATAAGGAATGTTTGTGGACGATAGTTTGCGGGAATCGTGGCAATTACTGATTATGCGGCCAATCGGCAGGAGACAGGGAATATCGACTAGCAACAGCAATGCGTATCCGTAGCTTGAGACGAGAGAGAATGATCGAGCATGGCTTGTACTCGCAACCGACTGTAACCGACACATCGTTGCACCTGCCAACCGTTGCGTTGCATCTATTGTCGGGTCACCGTGTCCGACCAATCTAGCCACATACACTAACAACGGCTATTCGCGAAAATTACCGGCTCGATGCGATTTTGATGGAGATCGATGGGGCGGTCGGACATCTCGCGATCCAATGCGGAACGATCTAACCGATAGAGAAAAATCGTCGATTTCTCCGGATCACGCTATTTTGCTACATGGTCAAGAACTTTCATTTCAATACATATGATATTTAGTTAAAAAAATGAATTTCTCATTTGCTAACAAGTTTGATTTGAATAATTAATATCAAACAGTAAAAATTAACGCACAAAAGAGAATGTAGTTGAAAGATACCCCTGTCCAGGAATTAAATTTTAATAATGCAATCCAGAAGAAAGAAGACCCGCAAGCAGTGGAAAGTGAAGTCAATCAAGAGTCAAAGGAGCGAAAAATCGAGGAAACGAGGTGGACTCGGTTGTTTCGAGGAACAATTTATCTTCGTACCTTTTTTCCTCTTTCGACGAGGAACTTTTTTGCGAAGAATAAACGACTCATGAACCACTCGACATTCTAGAACTAAGGTAAACGAGTGACACGCGATCGGAAGTCCGAAAGTTTTTCGCGAAGGTACCTTAAAGTTCTCGCGACAAAGTCAGCGAGCTTTTGTAATTTATGCCGTGTCAGTGGAGTTCGCACGGGTCAAGGGTCGACCCCGTGGAGAACGAAGCTGGAAAGCTGGTTAGGAAGCACTCGTGTCGGCTCTATTTGACGATAGTCTGCTCCGCGAGACGGTTCATCCACTCGAAACTCGGCGATGACACGAAACGAGAGGAACTAAAGGATTTTCGAATGCGACAGACACACTCGCGAAAATAATATTTTCATCGCGAAATACGATACAGGCCAGACACACCCTTGCGTTTCCTTTCTGTTCTCCGCTTGTTCAATGGGAAATTAAGGAGGCACTCAAAAATGGAGGGTCCTTACGTCTCGTCCCTTCAATTTAGCACTAACTTTTATACCAAACGTTAATTCACGTCCAGACGCGGATCGTTGAAAATTTTGAATTCGTGCCAAGAGATGCCACAGTTCAAAATTCGTTAACTGCGAACACACGCTAATATAATAATCGATACAAAACTTTATTGATCGACGTTAACAAATTGTTAATTTTTTATCGGGTAAATACTCGAACCACGTTTTGCTTTATATCGTACAATTTATAATAGGATCTATCCAGCATGAACTTGTGGCTCGATTTTAATTACTCATCCCACAAGGGATTTGTATATTAAACTATATACAGTAACTATATACAATAACAACATATCGTTATTTAAATTATTCGACTCCGATAATTTCATGTTTCATGAAGATCGAATAGAATGTTGCAAACGGGATATAAAAAGGAAATTGATTTCTTAAGAAAGATTTATAACGGAGTGTGCCACTGTCAGCACGTTCAATCGTGAACGAGAGTTAGACGCTTAACCGCGATAGAATATTCTTCGATAGTACTCGTGATTCGGTAATTGAAATTTCGCGTGCGACCCTACGAACAAGCACGATACACCGACAACAGCGGTATTAAGCGACGATGCAAATTGGTTTCCCGAATTAATTTCATGGAAGGGGAGTAAGTTTGTTCCGATTGCTCCGCCTTATTCGTCGTTCAGTATCGAGAATCAGGAAATTGCATTCGATGTGTCCAAGAGAACTCGAAGATTCGCCTATAAATTTCGCCTATTTCCAAACCAGCTACAAGTTTCGCCTAACGATAATTATTTCGGTTTACCAACTACGGTTCGAACGATCTTCGATTGCATTCTGGCGAATAAAATTTGCGTAATGAGAACGGGTTTGCGATTGTAACGATTCAGTAAATACACACGTGTGTATGTGTAAGTATGTTTTAATCTTTCAAAACATAAAAGGACCAGCATAATTCGATCACCAAAAAAATAACGTTCGTATCATTTGAACCCGTAGCTCATGGCACGACCCTTTACACAAACATTACCTCGCCATTTTTAATAAAAAATGGCCAATGTTTTATTGGCCCAAACAGCGTATCGGTCAATTTACAGATCAGCATTTTCCATTAACGAATATCAAACCGTATTCCCCAAATGCACCGAATATTTCGAACCAATCGTATTTTTCCGCCATTTCATCGGGCACTACGTCACTAACTCCATTTCGTCTACGTCGAAAAGAGTTCCAGTTACATAAATTCGTTTCTCGCCAACGAACCACGATAATACACTCGACGTGTACGCTCATGCAAATCGACGCGTGGACTGTCGATAGGAAATCGTACATCATCGATACGTGCACGCAGCAACAATAAGTCGCAGGGTTCTTTATGATTCGTCCGAGAATAACGTCGAATAACCGAAACTCCTCGAGCCACTTTTGTTATGTGGTCGCATCACAATGGCACGACAAGCTGAATTGATCGCGCCGGATTCCTCCGCGCCCACCGGAAGTTACGCGAACTTCTCCACGATTTTCGAGGACCCGTCTCTCTTGACAATACCTATCGGAATTCGGCTCCATAGACAGTCAGGGTCGAGTGTATTTCGTTTCATCGTTCGACCTTACGACGAGTTCATTTCTCATCGCGAAATTCGATGGAACTCGAGATGTTTGGCATTCAATACCGTCGTAAGATCATCTGTGAATAAACAGCTCACTGGACAGCTCGAGAATCTCCACGAATTAACTTAGAAAATCCTTATCTCGGAAAATTGCGAACTATAATTTTGTAGAATAGTTTCATTTAGAGCAAGTCTGTAGAGTTTGAACTCGATCCGTGTTGCAAATGTCATGCACCTCCATCACTAATATTCAAAATTACCAACATATTCAGAAGTATTCAGCACGAGTTTAATATTAACGAAACCACGTTATTACACATTTTAACATTACCTTTACGATATAATATGCATGTTTCACAACTCCCTGAAATTACAAACAGTTCTAGTATAATTTACATATCTTTGTACGGTATTCTATAACCTATATTTCCGTATAATTTCTATAATACCAAAATGACGGACACGATATTCCAGAATTTGTAGAATGTTTAAAGCGAAAATAATCGAGGATAAGGTGGGAAATATTTCACGGCGTTGAGATCGAGCGCATGATTTAAGATCGCTGGTGTGAAAGAACATTTAAGTAGAAAATAAGGATTGCTGCATCATGGCAATAGCGTGGGTCGAAAAGTTCTGTCTCGCGAGAATGAGAGCACGCATCGCCAAGATTTATGCTGCACGATGACCCTTGTTCCCTCGCAAATTGTGGAACAGAATCGACGCCACTCGACTGTAAACTTTATTCGAATGTCGAGATTAAGAGATTTGTCGCGTAGGTTGCGACGAGGAATGTTCGTCACGGTAACATAACACGTGCTGTCATGGCCAGTAAAACGCACCGTGTTATCATTCGGATTTTACGATCGTTTCGTTGTAACGAGCCCTTAATTTTCTCCAAATCCTCACTGGATTACGTTGACGGTCTGAGCACGTTCACCAGTGTTTCGAAATTCGCCATAAACAACGGGGTAGTCTGATTGCTGATCTTACGACCCTTGCAATCACAATCATGAGCTACAAACCCTGAAATAGCAAATTTATTCGAAGTCCCAACCTTCGTCAAAACATTCGAAAACGTATTTGGACACAAATTTGTCTGATTACATTGTTTATAATAATTAACGTTTTCAATGCTTCTGCTGTATGAAATTGCCATGAACGCTGGGTTGTAACATTTATATTGATTTGATACAAATAATACAGCCTTTACTGACAAACATGAACACGTCAACACACGGTAGAATGTTTACATCAATTTAATAATTTATAACTAATAATTATTGAACTGTTAATAATTTATAAATTGCACTGTTTACGTCAATAAATAGAATACAGTATCTATAGCATTTCAGTCATCGTACAACTGAAATGTATGATACGATATTACATCGAGAAGAACAAACGACATCAACACTTCATGAACGTAAATTGAAATGAATTGAAAAAACTGACGAGTTAATCAATGCCTTTAATGTATACTTTTACATGTCATACTGAATATCATCCCTTTTACTGATTGTATTCAGTGTAACATAAAAACAGTATGTACGGAGTTCTGTTAAAATATTCCCTGTCTGACATCATATTGACTCGTACTACTTTATATGATCCATAAACTACTTCATACAAGATAAATATATGTATAAAATACATTATATGTATAAAATTAATATATAAACTGCTTAGTGTAAGATTGATATAAGAACTATATTATGTAAGATAAATAAACTGCTCACTGTAAGATTAATGTATAAGGTAGTATAAAAGAAGATTTTGAAAATTAAAAACAGCGGAGGTATAAAAATGTGAAGTATCAAGAACGTGTACACAGGAAGGATAATAAATCACCATTATCGCGTCATATGGTTTTTCACTGGGCAATTTCATCGAATTTCTTGCCACCTGTGCGGCACTTGCAAAACAGAGAGGTGAGGTACGAAAGTTCATCGGTGACGTGAGATGAAAAACCCTTCTGCAAGGTCGACAGTGTAGCCGTCTGTTTACGATACCGAAGAAGATTAAGTTGGTGTTGTGCAAACACCGGCAACCGTAATACCTCCTCGGTGTTGCGAACAATTTCAAGGAACAAGACATAGTATATGTGTAAGGGAACGTGTCATAAGGGAAATTTGATGCATCGTGTAGAAGAAAATGCAACGAAATGGAGAGCGAAACACGTTGATACTAACATGCTAATATTTTCGCTGCTTTTATTTCACGCAACAGGCATTTCCAAGGGGAAGTTTCGAAATTGTTCGAAATTCATTGTTTTTCTTTCGTTTCGCAGTATGTTTATACAAACGAAACACGCGCGGATACCAAGATGTAACTTTGTGTTGGAAATGAAAACGATAAATAAACATGTTCGAATTCGGTACGCGTTTCGAGAGCTCCATCCGCTTTATTTTTGTTCGATAGGTGTTTGAAATTGTGATTTATGTTGTTTTTTATAGTTCACAGATTGCTTTAATCCCGGGGATTATGTAGCAAGTGGAAAATTTAAAATGAATATTGAGGTATGGACGTAAAATTGAATATTCTGCAATTTTCATGTTTGGAAAGTATATAAATTTCAATCTCTCAATTGTTCAAATTCTCGAAATTTCTTGGATTTCCCGAATTTATAAAGACCTAAATACGAAATACTTAAATTTCCCAAGTTCGTACTCTCCAACTGCTTATTTTCCCAAATTCCAAATTTCGGAAGTCCCAAATTTCCCAAATTGCAATCTTCCCAAATTCTACATATCCCAAATCCCAAATTTCTCAAATTGAAAATCTCCCAAATCCTACATTTCCCAATTCTCAAATTTTCCAAATCCCACCTCTTCCACTTCCCAAATGTCTCAAATTCCTAATTTCCACAAATCCCCATCTTAACAAATTCCAAATCTCCCAAATCCCAAATCTCCCAAATCCCAAATCTCCCAAATCCCAAATCTCCCAAATCCCAAATCTCCCAAATCCCAAATCTCCAAACCCCAGCTAACAAAATTTCCACCACATCCCAAGACCCAGACCTTCAAATCTCGTGTTCACTAATTTGCCAGATTGACGCTGATGTAATTACTCCGGTAATGAGCAACTCTTCTTGTGCAGCCATGTCGAAGTGTAGGTCGTTTTGTAGCATAGGTTGCATCGTTACATCGAAACTCGTTGAGGTCAACGAAGGTCGAAGTTCTCATGTAGTATAGCTTAAGGGCTGGATCCAACTCTGTAGTTTCTTCGAAGATGCGATACGGTTCGTCTAACTTGGCGTTGCCGTGACAATGAAAAGGTTCCGGGCGTTTTTGCGGTTGAAAGTTCGCGAACTTCTGTCCCCTCGACGAAACTATCTCGTCCATCTCCTCTGCTACGATCGTTCGTTAGTTTCTAATTAAAACTCACGTACTGCGGCACGTACAATCTCGATCTCTTATTCGACAGTACTGTTACATTTGGTAAGTTGGTTTCAGGTGCTCTTCCTGTATTACTCGACCAAATACCAAATTAGTCAGAAAATCTGAACAAATTGAAATACACAAAATGACGAAAGTATGTATAAAAAGAAACATCCAACGAATAACCGGTCCATATCATAATTTCATTCGAGTTTGATTAATTAATCGAAATTACGGAGAACCGTAGAAATGTTTTGATTGAAGGAAATGAAGTACAAAGGGATGAGCAGTGTTTATGGGTTAAGAATAGCGTTGACTCGTGGGAAATCCGTGAGGCACGACTCGTTTCGGAACACGCTTGCATTTTAGATGCATAGAATTTTTTAGTAGGCTGTAACCACGAAACTTTCGCCCACCTTTAGCCGCTTCCGGTCGTATTTCACTCCGCTCGTTCGACCGTGTTATGTCGTAGAAGTCGTTTCGTCGTTTCGTCGTCTTTTTTTCCGCTTCCTTTTTTTGTTGGCCCGCTGTTTTAGAGGGAATAAATTACTTCGTCGGGAAAGCGTTTCGGTTAACGCATGGACGCTTTTAATTCGATTAGCCCGCGTTCACCGAGCGATATACTTTCGTTTATTTTCCTTTCATCGATCCTAACGATCGAACTGGATTGCGAGACGAAAAAAAAGGGATCAAAATTCCCAGTGAATATTGAACGCTTGTTCAATGGAACGACAGAAGAAAAACTTTGCGGGGGGTTTCGAATTCGCCAGGAAAACGCGACGATTTACTCGCTAAATAACGTTTATTTTCGAGATCGCATAAATCAGACGAGAAATCGTTTAATTTCGCCTGAAATTTCGTGAATTATGCGACGATTGTTTGCATTTTATCGCATCCCCATCTTTCACGCGACTTTCCGCTGCTAATGCCCGGAGATTGATAGTTTCTGGTTCGTCGATCGATGCAGCTTGGCCTGACGCGTTCAAATACCGTTTGACGATGCAGAAAAATATCGAGAGTTTTCGGGCCGATAATGGCTCGTGGTGATATAACGTGTGGCAGTAATAACACGTAAAGATATGGCAATTGACAACATAATGCGAACCAATACCAGCACGTGGAAGTACGGGCAGATGCATCGTATATTACGTGACAATACTGCTGCACGAAGATATGTTACGCGGCGATATATCGTGTGGCGATATAACTTGTGGAAACATCAACGCACAAAAATACAAAATATAGCATTATAACGCGTAAAAATAACGGTGCGTCAACATTTCACACATAACCATATTCTATCGTATTACGGCGTTATAATGCGTGGGAATATATCGCGTGATGATACCAACGATATAATACACGGCAATACCAGTTGAGATATGGCTCGTATCGTGTATCAATATATCGCGTGAAAATACGGCGGAAGGCAATATAACACGTTGCTATAGCGAATGACAGCAACGCTCTAATACCGAGTTTGAAAATCTATCGGCTGACGTATAAAATTTCTAAAAGCTGTACCGAAAGATGGCGTATGTATGACACAGCCATGCGCCATTGGACCCACTGTTTTTCCGCTTTGTCACGAACGATGGATAGATACGGATTTATAGAGGGGCACGCGAGAACGTATAGGGGCGTAAACGCGTATAGGAGGGCCTTGTACCGAACGCTCTTTGATCCGACGCTGCATTATGCATGAGAGGAAGAGAGCCGAGCTCCGCATTCCGGAAACACAATATAGCCCCGGGATTCGTAAATCAAAGAAGACGAGAGAAAATAATCGGCAGAGGGATAAACGGACAGGTAAATAGATTGAGAGTCTTCATTATACTTGTATAAAGATTCAAGATAAACGAGCCTGCAGGCTGTGTCACGTCAAACTTGCCTCCTTATTACGTATAAGTGTGGCTCGTTCGAATTCGTGATGTTCGAGGGCGATGCTGATATGGCCGTTGCACGGTTATCAATCAAAAGGGGAACGAAGGATGAGGATATTAATCATTTTTAAGATAAAGTTTCTCATATTGTATACGGATTTTAGATATATTCTTACGTAAGTGCACTTTCGTTTAACCCATTACACTCTGCAATTTCGCATTATGTTTGTTTAGAAGGAATAGTCGAACACAAACGAGTTAATGTAATAACAGTAACAGCTTTCATTTTACCATTCAAGAATTTTGTAATTACAATAATGCAATAAGAATTATAAATATTTGAAAACACCTAATGAGAGTATCATTAGCAAGCCTTATTTTAACTTGATGTATTATCGTAGCATAAAAGAACATCGAATAATATACTGGAGCTCGTTACCGGATAATACCTAACAATTAAAAGCAACAAGATCACGCAAGAGTAGATAAACGAGCTGAGAATTAAAGACAACAGAAAAAGATCTGTAGGAGCGGTGGATAAAATTTCGGGTAATCAAGGTAATTGAAGAAGCAAGTAAGAGAAATTTGTCTGACGGAAGAAATTATCGATTACTCTACTGGTTTCTTCATTCTTGCATTCCGTCTAATTGCGTCCGCATTAAAAATCAATGAATTTCTCATTGCGATCCAAAGAGGAGCAAATTAAAGGATTGCAAAAAGCTTTTACAATTGAATGCATGTACGAACTCGGAAGGAAATTGGAAAATGCAATGTAAGAAGCTCGAAAGTTGTTTCCGTTCAACGCGAATATTATGAAACGTATAGGAGTGAATTTATGTACATTGAATTCTGTTTCAATCGATAATTTCATTTTCAGCCTTCTTCTCTCAGCTACCTGTTCATAAATCAATTTTCCCCTCGAATTTTCTGCTATGCTTTCAAAACACATCGTATTACCTAACGGACGCATATATCGCGAGATTAAGGGAGATCAGCGCGTTATTTAATGCGTGGGCAAACCATACAATTCAACACTTTAGTGCCTCGTGGCAACTGCGAATGGACAACACATACTTACATTCTTTCTTCTATTTCACGCGATCTTTACTTACGTGTATTATGATATGGAGAAATATTTTTTTAGAAAGGTTTAGACAGATATTATAACGAAAGTCAATTTTTGAAGAATTTGGGAGAATTTGGAAACTTGGAAACCTGGAAACTTTGAAAATTGGAAACTGGAAAATTTAAAAATTAGAAAATTTGAGTATCCAAAAATTGAAAATTTATCGATCCCCAAAATCGAATACTAAAATATTACCAATGCAATAATTTGAAATATTTGCCAGTTCCCACGTTACCAACACATAATTCCCAAAACTCTCCCGAAACGCACCACATTCAACCATCCATTTCATCCACTAATCGCACCAACCAATTTCACCTTCCATCAGCCTTTTACAGCGCATCGCATTTTACCCGTCCAGCGCATAAATCGCGGTGAAGAAGATTACAGAAGCTCCCTGCCACGTTTTACGTGTCGTGTGGCGGATTTCTTTATCGTCCTAGCCCGTCCGCGATATTCACTGGCCTGAAAATCGCGCTGGCGAACACGAAAATTTTCCGCCACTTAGGATCGATGGGAATTCAAGCCTGGCTTTTAACCGCGTCACCCTTTCTATTCGGTTCCCCCTACCCGTTCACCCCAACCCCTATGGACACCCTACTCGTCATCAACCTACGCTCGAACACCTTCCCCTTCCGGTCAATCTCCATCTCGCTTCAATTCTCATCGAACTTTTCAGGGAGGCCAAATAAATGGCGTTTCAAAGATCTCGTAGACCTCTTCTTGCCGTTCAAAAATTAGTATGGCCAAGTGTAAAAAGTATTTATGGTGTTTAGTATGTTAGGAAGTTCTTGTACTTCATGTACTAAATTTTAAGACATTTGCGTTTTTAACCACTTGCACTGAGGACACAGAAAGTCGAAATGTTATGTCAATTTATTATGTATTATACAGTCGTTGATTATGCAAATTATAATTGGACTTGAACATCAAATTGAAGCGTATATTATGCAACAGTGAAATAATAAAACAGTGGACTATGGAGTAAATCGATAGATAGATTAGTAAATTAGGTAAGTAGATTAATAAAACAATCTAAATGATCACATACTAAAATGCCAATATACCAAGATCCTAAAGTGATAAAACCTTAAAACAACAGAGCAATAAAATACCTGAACACCGAAACAATAAAACGGTGAAGCAATGAAGCTGTAAAACAGTCGTCCACGTAAAAGATTACATTCGAGAACAGACGGTTCCGGTAATTAGTATTTAAGATCGAAGTAGATTGGAAAAAGAAACGAAGTCTAAACGTAAAACGCAGGAAAATTGTTGTGATCGAATTTTATGGTAGTGGAATCGCATTTCGTGACGCGACAGTTTCTTTACGACGGTCTGAACGCCGGATGCTGGCACGACGACGGCACTTCCGTTCCTCTAACGTGGTTTCTGCCGGTACACGCATCACTGGACGAAAGGATACCTTGGATTTTCTTTGACGGTAAACTGGCAAAGGGGAAACGAAGTCCGCGGTCTCAATCGTATTCGTTTCGATGGAAAGTCGAATCTGTTTTCCATTTTTTTTTCTATTCCTGTGGCTGTACTACATACACGAATGTCTCAAAGGGAACGCGGAGATTAAGGTAAAAGGAATACGTAACGAGCAATCCTTGAGGATTTGCCGCGAATTCGAGAACGAAGATCAACATTGAACTTTCGTATCGATCTGCGTCATTTCATTGCCGATGCTATTTCATGCAACAATAAATATGGCGGTGTCTGTCGCAGAAGCTTACACTTGGAGCAGCGCCATACGCGACTCGCAATTTCTTTGCGGACCACTGGATATCTTTCTACTACATAGCAAGATGTGAAAGATAGCTAGAAATTGCTTTACGATTCTTATGTGAGTTCATTATTTTTGGGGCCATGAGCAGTGACCTACAATTGGGTTCTCTATAGGAACAGGGTGCAAAATCCCACAATTATAAATATTTAAGGTTCTTAAATTTTCAAATCTTCAAATTCTCAAATTACGAAATTCCAAATCTCTAAATTCCTAGCTTCTCAAATTCCTACTTTCCCCAAATTTTCCAATTTTTCAAATTCGTGAGACTGACGTACAAAACTGCATCAGCGATCAGTCTGTGTACACAAATGGGTATGTACCCATCCTCTGCAATGTACTGTATGCAGAGGGTACACAAAACTTGGGAAAAACCGGTCCAAACTTCTCAATGGCCTTTTCACACCATACAAACTTTTATCATTAAACTGTTACCATGATTACATGACCTTTCCTCTTGAACCTTATGTACCTAAAATACGGTATTCAACGATGCAGTCAAAGAGTTAAAAGTAAAATAAAAATAAAACTGATCTTGAATTGTACAATACTGTAGTAATATAGTTAGAGCTTTTGCAACAATAACATGTACATCCTTGAGTATGTTACATTTATTCTCACTGTGAAATTTGATGTATTAATTCAATTATTGAAAGTACTTATTAGCATGAAAATTAAGGAAGCAACAAAATCGTACTATAAGCACCACCTAGTTGTGGGAGACATAACTAATGAAGAGGAAAATTACCTTTTCTAGTTAAATAAGGAATTTATGAACTTGATAAATCTGAGTGAAATATTCTATAGTCAACAAATAAATTAAATAATTGTGTTGCGGTACACTTTAAGTGTTAGAATTGATAATTTAAAAAATTACTTTCTACGAAAAAGGAAGTACTATAGCCATCTAGCGGTAGGCTCGAATACCAATCGGGAAATCGTGCTTTCTGTATGAACCGTCCATCACTAGATGGCTGTACCGAATAACTCTCGAAGAACGAAAATTTCTTTAAATATCGACATTATCGGTCCAAAAATATCGTATTGCAATCTCTCAAGTTATGTTATAACAACAGATCGTTCTGTGTTATTCAGTAAAGCTCAGTAATAACTTATTTTGTGACAAAAAGTACAATTTCTGCATTTCAAGTTGGTTCACTCTATGATAGATGGCGACAGGGGTGTTATTCCCAAAAGGCGCGAATATTTGAATTCCAAAAGGGCAAATCCATGAAAAATACACTAAAATGTGTCTGATATTCCAAAACTCGTATTCCAAATATGAGATACATATATTTGTAATGTAAAGTTTTGCAAAATTACAAAGTTCTAAACTTTCAATTCCTAGTATACGTTTCAAAAGACTATAATCTTGGATCTTAGGAAAAATTTCAAAGCTTCAAAGTCCAAAATCTTCATAATCAAAAAATTTAAATCTTCCAAACTCCCAAATCGCCAAAATTCCAGAATCTTACCATCACTTAAGCTTGCAAGCTCCGCGGATGACTTCCACGAAAGACCTACAGTCGATAAAATAGGTAGAGCTTGCAAGCTCTGCAAGACCTACCGTCATCTCAGCATCCACGAATGTTACCGACAGTCCTGTTATCATAGATAGATAAGTTGATCAAAACTTAGCTGAAAAACAATTAAATATCAATTTTCACCTTCTGTCATTAATTCTATAGAACACAGGCAACATAAAAATTTATTCAACCACATTATCCATTTCAATCGATCGTAATTTAAAGAGATCCATCCATCGAAGTTAATTTTTAACCAGTTCATCGAAACTATTCGGCGGCATATGCTGGAATTATGACCCTCCAGGATTAAACATCACCATGAGCTTTTACGGCTTCGCGTGCAGAAAGCCAACAGGGAATGAAATAGATTACAACGCCGTGTCACGCAAACATGCCTCGACTCTCACAAATTTTATGAACCGTCCAATCGTGAACAATATAAAATAATCTTTAACTTTTCACGAATTTTTATTTCTGCAGATTAAGAAACTGATCGTGAAATATCCCCTTGACCCGGAAGTCCTTTAATCGCCATTAAACGACATATTAAAAGAGAATGATCGGAGACATTATAAATGTATAATGCTGTGAATTAATTATTTCGAAAGCTGATTTATAGATTTTCGGGTACTGTTGCGTTCTGTACAATAATTAACTAATTATCATTAATTGTATAGTTGAACGTAACATAATTATGAAGCCACTGTTATGCACAATGGCGATAGAGACGGAGAAAGATTTATTTAAAATAAAATACATTGGGTTATCATGAAGCCATATTATTGGCAATGGTAGTAATGACAGAGATGCATTTAATAAAATAATTAATAAGTCAAATCTGTTTTTGTGAATTAAAATATAATTCGCAGTCCATTGATCCATTTAAAATACAAAATTATATTAAAAAACAATAGTGATGTACAAAGTAACATAAAGGGTACGATAACAATATAAAAAATTAAACGCCAGTAATAACCACGTACGTGACCTTTGGTGTTGAATTCAAAAAACGAGCTCCACGTACGTGTACCAGATGGACGACACGTACGTACGCTCCGAGAAGTTTAAAATTCGACGAGGAGCTACATATGGCTCACTGGAGATAATTGACACGTTCGAAAAAACGATCAAGACCGTAATAAAACGAGAAAGATACTCTTCGCCTCGCTTGCAAAGCATTTTCTAAATTCCGCAGCTGATCTCGCGTTCAGTTAACAAGCATATCGATCCGGTCGCATCGACAAACCCACACCCGAGTTGCAATGGCAAAGTTCGTGACGGTAAATTGGTAATAACCGAATAGTATCATACTTATTGCCAGTGCAGAATGATAGTTGCTCGTTTTGTTCAGCAATAAACGTTCTACTCGAAGCGCAAGGCGAACGAAACGGGCTCGGATGAGCTGATAGAGCTCCTAGAACTTCTACAACACACTGAAGCCTTCCACAAATTGGTATTTAGATTTATTTCCAATGGAACTTCTAATCTATGAAAATGGAACGACGGTAAATCAGCTTAAGCGTGCGCTTTTCGTTAACGTTTTACCTGCTTACGAGTTATATCCGTTTTTTCGTGGAGTGATTAGTCGATGAAGAAAATTGGGGCATTAGGTTATCGAGTACCTGCTCTATATCGCCACGCATTATATTACATGCGCGTTGTACTACTGTGTGTTGGGTCTTATACGCGCTTTGTATCGATACGCGTAAAATTAGCATGTATTGTATTATCACGCGTTGGATTAGCTATGCGATATATTACCTCGCGTTATATTACATACGCGTTGGATTTCGACGCGTTGGTATTACTACGCGTTAAATTACCTACGTATTAAATTTCTATGCGTTAATTTTCCACGCTATAGGTCACCTACGCGTTATATTACCCATACGTTAAATTTCCACGCGTTAGATTACCTACACGTTAAATTACCTGTGCGTTATATTACCTATGTATGAAATTTCCACGCGTTACATCACTTATGCGTTATGTTACCTACGCGTTAAATTTGCACGCGTTATATTTCCACACGTTAGGTCACCTAAACCTTATACATGTATTGTATGAGGTGTGTGTTATACTTGTATTACCTGCAAGTTATGTCGTCTGCACCCTGTATCACCTACGCGTTACATCACCTACACCTTACATCACCTACACGTTATATCACCCGCACGTTACCAACTGTTAATAACCTACATATTCTACTACCACACGTTGAATCACCTACACGTTAAATTTTCCCGCATCGTATCATCCCCATGCATCATATCTCACCCCACGTTATATCACCAATCTGCAAAATAAACAAGCACGAGTAAAAATATTTGTATAACGATATTACCACGTACAAAGCACTACTAGTTAAATATCATCATTAGTGTTAAAATGAACCTTTCAACGAGCAAATTATTTATTAAACACATTATTTCGTTGCAATGTAATTGTAGCAATTCACTGCGCATCATTTAGAAGCATAATACAAATTAAAATATGGTTACGCGTTTTACCTTTGAACGAATTTTCCACAAAAGGGCCACGCAAATGAATGTCCCTAGAGCTGGTATTTTATTGCTCGCCGCGGGCAACTTAACCACGTCTCGGAGGGCAGCAGCCGTGTAGGGTAAGACGACAAAATACATATAATATCAGACGTCTCGAGTATAGAAAGAAAGGTAACGTTAAGAGGGTGGAGAAGAAAATGAACAGTCTTTCTACTCCTTTTAATGGCTTCTGATGTCACTGCCCTAGAGATTTGCTCACGGGCCAAGAGACTGGGGCTATAGACGTGCTCTAGGCGATATATGGTGCTCTCTATAAATATTTAGCTTTTCATTGCTGCTTGCGGAAACTGTGACAAGATAGCTACGTTAAAAAAAAATCGAAGTTATAGATAAATTATTAATAAATTGCTATAAATTGTGAACACATTATTAACAATTTGAAATAAATAATAAACAAAATTAACAAATTGAAAAAAATAAACAAACTGTTAACACTACAAAACTATATAAAATTGATAATAACCTTTCCTGAAAATTTGTAACTGTAAAATAAATTACATCTCACGATCGAACGTCGAATAACACGACCTACATTCGAAGCTTGGCAATAAATTAATTAAACGGAAGAAAAGACGTCGTATTTCAATCGTAAAAATAATTTGTCAGCCGAGGATTCTCAAGTATGAATTATTATTTGATCTGCGGAAGAGTCAACAAGATTTAGGTAGATGACAAACGTTTCGTAACGAGTTTCCGAAATTAAGAAGAGCTCGTAATTACACGTTTCCGTAGCGTGGCTGGTGAACGCGCGATTAAAAGCAGTTTTAATTTATGCGATAAACGTCCCGACGGGGCCATGACGTTGAACTTTCTTCGCATATAGGTTACCAGTTAATAGACGGCCAGCCAACTTTTTCCATCTATTTCCATTTTCGCTATATGCCGCGTGCATTTCTATGATAATCCTATCAGTTAAACGGATAGACACCCGGTCGTCCATTTCCCGCGAGCTAGTCATTTTTCGTTTAACGTTTTCGACCGATCGATTTAAACTACCCCGACAAATAAATCGACGCTGAATCTTTTTCCGTAATACATTTCACGATTATCCATGGATATTTCTGTTGGCAAAATTATGTGATCGTAGGATTGATAATGGATCGTTTTTTATACGGTTTTTTTAGTTAGTGCAATTTGTGAATTGGAGAATTTGGGAATTTAGTAAATTTGAAAATTTGAAAATTTGAAAATTTGACAATTTAAAGATTCCAAGATTTGAATATTTAAAAACAAAAAAATTTCGAAACCTGAAAACATAGTATCAATATAAAAAATTCCAAAGTCAGAAACAAATAAAATGTATCTAACTCCTCCCTCACACTCGCCCAAAAATTTATATGTTTCAAGTACATAAAACATGAAAAGTTATTAGTCTATAACGTGAAGCCGTGATTCCTCGCCATAAAATCGTACATTCCGAACTACACATAAGTTTGAGCGATAAAGCACATGTCCACATACCTTCATACTCGCAAGCTTCAGAAAACGTTGAATATTAAACAAACTCAAGAGAAACGTAAAATTTGCAGAATGGATTCATGTCACGATCATGCACCTACGCGATAGCGATATTTAAATAACGCGGTAAAGTTGATGCGTGGAAGGAGAAGAATAAAAAAATATTTTAAAAACGACGCACGTCACGAACCGCGCATTCAGCGATTTGACAAAACTAACATGGAAACGCGACGTAACCGAAAGCTGTGTTTCGCTTTCATTATGTCGTGGAGTACAGTGTTAATATTGATTGTGCAACAAACAAATATCGGATAATGTCAGTGGACAGAATGGAAAAGGGGCTGAAGTCGAATCCGCTCTTGTCGAGATGTCGAGAGGTGTACATCGAACGAATCGGTTGTATACTGCGTAACAAAAGTGTCGAACAAAGCGCGTACAAACTAAATTGTCGAACTGAAAATTTGAAAGGATACGGATCAAAAAATATTTCGTAAAAACGTGATCCCTAAAATATTGTTCGCAGTTTGACCAAATCAAAGATATTCAATGGAGATATTAACCGACGAAGGTAAATCGATAAATTAATCAGGAATTTCAATATTTTTATACAAAATTCGTTTGAACTGAATGAAATAAATCATTTGTTGTTGGAGAAAGAAACAATTTTCTGCCGCGTTTGTGATAATATTTTGACCTCGCCGCAGTAAAAATCCGACAGTTTGGGTGCAAAATTCGCAAATTGAATTGGTAATGTAGTTATAATTGAACCCATCCAATTACTTGAGTAATGTTTTGTGCTACGTTCATTGTGTTGGTCGAACGAGTACGTTCAAACGAGGAATTCATTGGAGCGTAATTAAAATAAAAAATTTACATTCGCACGGACGTGATGGAACGAAATTTACGTAATTAAATGGGAAGCATAGTAGTTTAGATTTTACAAGCAACAAGTCCATTTTTAGGAACAAAAGTTCACTCCTAAATTCTCTGTATTTCAATAATTCCTCAGTTTTCCATATTCCCAGAGTTCCTGAATCCGTAGGTTTTAAAAAACTTTAAGTTCGTGGATATCTACATTCGAAAATTGTTGAAATCCCCAGAATTCAATATAAGTTCTTCTACCATAAATCCCTATGCCCGTAGATCTCCGGATTTATGGTCGGTAAGAATATTGAAGCAGCGGTTCTTGTGCAAGTAATAGTTAAGAAGTATAAATTCGAAAAGTTATAAATTGGCCTAATTCATGAATCTCTCGCTGCTCCGCGAGCCGATTGATGCGTCGAAGAATAACAAGAAACGTAAGAAAAGAGCGGAGTGTAAAACGAAGGAAAAGGGGTTGAAAAGTTTGCCTCGAATGAAAACCAGAGAAACTACAAAGACTTAAATCTGCTTTTTACCACGGGCGCAGGTAACGAAGCGAGAAACAGTGGAACTCGGACGAGAACTTTCAACGGACGTAAGACGAAGAAACGGGGAAACAAAAGGTACGATCAATGACCAAGTAGTTTCAATTCGCGGAATTTAATGTGTATAAAAGATGAAATCAGAGATGTGCTTCGTCGAGGTCGGCTGGGAAAGCTGTTGGAATTAAATGAAAAATTTTATTCGTCGCTGAAAAATTTCGAACTAATTATTCTTTTCGTTTCAAATATATTATTTGTTGCAGGGGTCGCTGTTAGATGATGGCACGTATTCAATTTCCAAGCAATTAAAAAAATATGACAGAGCGTTTTTCAATATGTATAAAATTATATTCGTAGGAATTTGTTCGTTTCAGTTGTGGTTTAATTATTTTCATATGTGGAAACGTTACTGACTTCTAATTCACATATTCACATATCACGATATCTGTTAATCTCTACATTCATATATCCTCGAATTACTACTTGAATCTTCATATCCTGAAATCCTTATATTCCCAAATGCCTATGTTCCAAAATCCCCAAATCTCCATAACCCCGAATTCCACTACATGTGCAAATTCCTACTTTCCCAAATTCCTAAATCCACAAGTTCCCAAATCCCTAAGTCCATAAAATCCCAAATACCCAAAACTCCAACCCTCCAAATTTTAAACCTCCCAAAAATTCCTAAACTCCGAAAAAGCAACCTTAACCGAAACTCCTCAGCACATCATAGACACGGGTCACATCGACCCAGCCCCTGTCGTTCGATGGATTAAGGCACTCCAGAAAGTTACGTAATCACTCGATAAAGTGGTCCTTCAATTATTTTGAACGGTTGTATTTCAATTACCGTCGGAGTAGTTATTTGTCAGAGGGTAGGAAAAATAGAAGGGGACAGAATGGAATGCCAAGGGATAACGTCGAGTGTGAAATCGAGTTTGTTCGGAGTGCAAGCGGAAGATTCACGGAGCACAACAGCCCGGAACGCGGCGGAGTTGTTCCCATGAAAAGATTCAGTAATCTGTGACCGAGGTCGGTGAAGAGAGAAAGAGGGGTCACAATGGCCGACGATGGTCTCCTTCAGTCTGCATGCATATTTCTGTGCTTTGCATTCAAACGGCCAGTAACGGTCGACCGAGCTTTTCGGCCCGCGGGACGGAAGAAAGGGAGACGGGAATGAGAAGATGCTTCTTCGTGATGAAGCTGCATCTTCAAGAGCCTGCGATGAACACCGCGTTATGCTACGCGTTTCGCAAGTTGTTACGCGATTCCGCTATGAGACATTCTTTTACCGCCTTCGTCGAGTACTACACCTCTGATTTTAAATCCGTGTATATACGATCTGAGGTTATTTTGTCTAGGGATAAATTTTTAGGAAGGTTATTGTTGTTTGCATTTCACCAACTGACAATGTACGGTAAACCAAGATAAATTCTATGTTAAAAAGTAATGAATTCTAGAGAAAAATTGATGGTTAATGTTGGGGATGGGAAGAAAACTTGTATGTTTATAACCTAGGTATTTAAGAGTTCCAAAATTCAAGAATTTTATACTTGGAAAATTTGAAAAATCGTGTATTTCTAAATTTGTAAATATAAAAATATAATTACGTGACAATTGAATGGTTTTCAAAACGGTTTAAAATATTCGGGATTAAAAATATATAAAATGTACTATGCTCAAAGAAAGTGAAAATTTGAGACACTCCAGTTTGGAAATAAAATTCTGAGAATGAAAAGTTGTAAAGTATGTGTGTACTAATCGTAAGAGAGCTTGTACCCGACCTATGTATTTCGAAGGAAATTGATCGGCAAAAACTTTGCGAACGGCGCATGCATTCTCAGACACCGCAGGAAGGTGTTAGATCAGTTAAAAGGATCTGCACTATTTTTCTGACAGCTGATTGTTTTCAAGCTCAAGGAACCGTGCTAGTTTTCAAGTGTCTCGCATTCAGCTCATGCTCCGCGGAGAAATCAAGCCGAATCAGAGCTCGAGAGATCACGATCGTACCGAGGCAATTACTGGCTGAATTAGCTAAGCCAGAAACGAGCTACCACCGAGATAACACGAAGTAAAAGAGACCTGATCAATCAAATTCCCAAACGTAACATGGAATCGTGCTCTATATTGAACATAAAACGGAACGAGATAATTGTCGGTTCGCAACGATGAGAATGATCCAACTTTCACGAGGAACTTTACAATACCCTATGGAACATCGTCCAGGGATACTCAAGTATCGCGGGTATTATCGCGAGTTGTCTCGATAGCAAGTGGATACGTGCTGCATAGACAACCGAACGATACCAACGGTAATTCCTGTCATTCAATCTTATAGCTGTTCGTGACTATACGCTGTACCGCAGATAAGTGTCCCGCCAAGTGTAAACCTAACTCCATCAACAGCTACATAACACGGAATACAGAATTACATCTAAGCGTAAACAGAACAAACAATGGCAATGCAGTTATTGGATTTCTGGTACACGCTGCGACAAAAGCGAACATTGTTTGCTGCTAGGGGAATTTCCGGCTTATCGTGGTCCCTGCGGTCGGGATCGCCGGTAATTCGTATAAGTAAATTTTTTCATAATCAAATTGTTGGAAAAAATGTACATCTCTGAACAAATTTAACAAATTTGGGAATACGCAATTTTTATTTGTTATGACGAATTGTTTGATTCGGTTAACAAATTGGTATAGTTTTAAATTTCCAAATTGTGAACATTTCAGATATCAAAGTCACTAAATTCCAAACTCCTAAATATTTAGGAGATATTTATAAATTTTTGACGTATGAATTGGTACAAATTTCCAAATCACCAAATTTTTGTTGTTGTCCTTGCACAAAATCCTCAACTTTTTTAACTAACAAATCCTTAATGTCCTTAATTGCCATGTACCAAAATTTTCTGGTTAAGAATCTTCAAATTCCCTAGTTACTAAAGCAAAATATCTTCCTCAAGAACCTAACAAGTCCCCCAAACCCTCAGATTTTAAGGTCAATCTCCGCACAAAAGAGCTCACGAAACTGGAGGAATAATTTACGCGGAACCGTCAAAGTGTTAAGTAAAAAGTTTGTTTCTCGCGGGGTAGTCGAACCAGAAGACAAACGATCGTTGCGATTTAAAGCGGCGTTAACTAACGACCAGGTTATTGGGCCACGGGTGATCGATCGCTGGAACTTGCCGATTGAGACGACGAAACGATGGTGCGAATCGAGAAACCTTAAAACGAGTCGGGTCTTCTCGGGACTCCCATCTTTAATTGCATTCCTGCAGATCGGAAAAGGTCGCGTGCAAAGTCGGGTGCACCGTGATGCACGTTCAACACCGTCAGACGCATAGAAAACTGCATAATTCATTCGATGCTCCTAAGTCCGGTTATCTAGCGGGCGAAACTTCGAACGAGCAGTAAAACTTTGTGGAACTTGCCGGCTTAATGAAGTTACGAGTTACCTCTAAACGAAAGATGCAGCGCGACGGAACGTTTCGTTATCCGCTCGGGCTTGTTCGGGCAAACGATATCCAACGTGCATTACTCCGGGCAAAGTGACGCGAGTTTCTTATTAAATCGACCATCCACCTGAATTCGTATCAAAAATTTAATATACGTGTCTTGGTTACTTGTACCAACTTCCAGCTGGCTCAAATAAATGGTGCACGATGCTACTTGCTAAGCTGCTTCGACAAACTGTGTTCGTTACCGAGGTCTAATGTAAACCGTCAAGGGACACAAAGGGATACTCACTGCACTCGCCACAAAGGGTCATACATAAGGCTTGCCCTAAGTCTTTGTCTATTGTAACTATCAATTAATACTACCTTGAAAGTTTACTCCGTGTTCTTGCTCCGGGTGTTTTGTTACGTTTAATGCTCGATGATGCGTATACACAGTAATGTACACATACTGTGTATTGTACACATAACATTATATAGTATTATAATATTGCACTGTGATGTGGAGAAGTTTTCGAAACATTTTTTATTTTACATAAACGCAGGCATATAATTTATTTCTTATGAAGAAGTAAACAAAGGTTCGCTTTACATAATTATAATGTATAACATATTTAAAAATGATAAAAAATTGTAACATATTTAAAATTATGAAGTTTGAACTGTTAATTTATAAAGAATTATAAAATCTGTTCCTCTGAAATTATCTGAATTGCTACATTTTTAAAATTTGACTAAAAATCATAAATTTATTTTCAATAAACGTTCAATGATTTGTAGACAAAGAAAATAACTATTTTTTCTATTACATTCAGATTTATATCCCAGAATTTCAAGCAAACTGATCTACATGAAAAACGATCTGAACTTCTGAGTCTAATATCCATAAAGGTCCGCGATGAAACCAATAAACTTCGCCAGTATATTTAAGAGGACATTCCGACCAAAAAATATTGAATAAACAATGGGTCAATTCAGTTTTGTTGTTAAAATATGGATAACAATAGATGAACCCGTGGTACCGCGCGACAAATTCCCCTTTGGACTTTTATTTCTCTCATTCGACGAAAATTGCTTTCAAAAAGCGTGGAAACCAATTTATCTTGAATCGATTTATCAAAGAGTCTTAATACGTGTACTTGTAAAGTGAATCACACGATTTTGGATAATTTCAGCGACGGAGAATACGAGCAGTAGACCGTGACACGAGAAGATCGATCGATCGACCTTTCATCGAAGCTGCTCGTGATTAACGAGAAGCAAGGTCGGCTAATTTTCAACTTTACTCTCGATACACGCTTCTCTAAAAATAATATCTCGCTTGTTTCAGCGTAAGGACGCGAATCAATACGTTATTAAGAATAAACCGTCTGTCCTGGACGTATCATTCAAACAAATTATTCTTCGCGTTTCTCAAATGGTATTCGACAAAAAGTCTACAAGTATAATCTTGCAAATGACAAGTGCTGTAATCAATAATAATAAGATCAGATCATTTTCTTCTCGTCAAGAGACTTGCTTATTCATTTTTCTTGTGGTTACCCAGCTTGCAGATATCAAAGACTATCAGTTAAATAACTCGATAACGATTCTAATTATCCGGTCTCTGTTTCAACGATTTCGTGTTACCAAATCGCGAACGGAAAGTTATCCTAGAGAAGAAGCGTCGAATTATCGTTCCTGACCCAAATGCTAAGGAGATCAGCAATTAAAGGGAACGGAAGAAAGGAAGACAATGATGAAACGCTGAAGGAACGAGGCGACGAGATGAATTCGGTGAAAGGAGAATCGATAGGAAAGAAGAATGTCGGTATAATTACAGACGAAGAATAGAACAAGATTAAAAAAAGAAAGACGAGAATATATCTTCAAGAAAAGATAATCTCGTGACAATTGTGATAGATTTGTTTTATACGTTGAAGGAACGATTTAAATGTTGAATGATGGAAATGCAAGAAGACGATTACGAAATTACACAGTCGAAAGCTTACGAAAACGGAAGGGAAAAAAAAGGAACATTTCACTCGTCGATACGCTTTTTGTCTTTCTAGCGAAGATCGTTCTTTGAACGAGTTGTTTGCTTGAAACGCGGCATGAAAGTGACGTAGCACGCGCGTGACAACTTTTCAATGTGCGTAAATCAACGAAACGCAAATATCTCGCCCCGTTGTAAACAACTTTTATAGGTACCGAGGTAAATTTACCCGGTCGCAATAGCTTAATTGTCGAACGTGTAATATCGAGTGAAAGCGAAATTTTTCATTTCTTAAATTTTCAAGTTTTCAATTATACAAGTTTTCAAGTATTCAAGTTTTCAAATTTCCAAATTTTCAAATTTCATAATTGTCAATTACCTTAATTCTGAAACTTTCAATTTTCCAAATTCCACGTTCAAATATTTTCGAATTCCTGAATTCTCCAATTTCCGATTTTCTCTCGTAGATCTTTGACACTGTTAGTAAAAGGGTACCTATGCCACCTCAAACAAAGGTCCTAGTTACACCACTGTTTACCAGCAATATTGGTCTCCCTCTCGCGACTGCGGCACACTGTACACGATTTTCCTGTTTTCGGTCGCGAATTATTCAGTGCAACTGGCTGCTGTAACTTCTTCGTGAACAATAAAACACTTGCTTTTTTCTTATTACGTCTGAATAATACACTTTTCATTCTAACTCGCAACTGCCTCTACCACTTTACGTTCGAAAGCACAACAACGTTTACATTGGTCATCCTCTTAAAAAACATTCGACTGAATCGACGATAAATGGAGTATAATCTGTACGAACAGATTTTAATTAATAATCGATTATGACTGCAGAAAGATTGTGAATTGTTCATTGACAGGAAGATAATAATTATTAACGAGTGAAGCTTAATTTGGTCGAATAATCTAAATATTTTACTATATGATCTACATTTTTACACAATTTCAATTTTAACACCCCCATTTTAGCTACAAGCCTCGGATCATTCTGTCACGTTCTATAAATCCAGCCTTAAGTAATTAGGAGACACGTAGGACGTGTAAGAATAAATCTGACGAAATATTACGTCGTGAGCACAGTTCGAGCGGTAAGAGACGAGAAGATCGATACAGCGACGCACACCCTCCGACTTTTCCGGTTCTTCTGTTACCTGTCGTTTGATCGTAGCCATGATTACACCATTGCAGTCTCTTTGATATCGCGTTCATTGCTTTCTCGGCTTTCTTCCGACTGAAACTTCCCCATCTCGCGTTTTCTGTGCTGTTTAGCAGAGCGAGCGCTATCCACGGAATGGCTGACGAAGGGTCGGGAAAACCGGATAAACAGGAATAAGTAGGTTTGACGTTTACGAGCGGACCAACTTTTCCGACCGGAGAGATATTAGACTTTAAATGACGGCATCAGAACTTGACTCGCTCGAGAGAACTAATACGGCCCTATAGTTTACGCTTCGCGACCAAACTTTGCCCGGTTTTACTCGAACCCCGACCAAACTGCGGTACGTGTCGGCTCGTTTTAAGCCGAAGATAAATAATTACGTAACCGGTAATTACTAAATGCGTGTCCTGGGCCTCTGAAACGTGCCGCAAATTTTCCAGTAGGACGAATCGGCAGTGTTATTCAAACGTTGCACGAAACCCTGGGGTCACACAAAATGTCCTCAGCATCTATTTTATATCAGTAACTGGTGCCAGTAGCAAATTGGTAGGTAGTTGAATTTTTGTCGAATAGAAGGCAAGAGAGGAAAGAATTTTTTTTAGGAATTTTTGAGAATTGCAGAATTTAGAGGTGGAGGATATAGAAATTTGGGAATCTAGGCATTTGTCAATTTTGAAATTCGACAATTTGCTAATTTTAACCACGAGGATATAGGAACTCCATAATGTGGTAATTTGATCATCTGAAAATTTGAAAGCTTGACAACTTGAAAAAATAAATAGACAAGCTGTAAACCTTGAAACTTGAAAATGTGAAGACTTGAAATCTTGATAATTAAAAAAATTTCAAACTTGAAAATTAGAAAGCTATAAACCTTGAAAATTTCAACATTTCCAACCCTCCAAAAAGAAATGCAAAATTTCATATCCTTAGATAGAGGGTTTCTCCTCGAATGCAACATGCAACTTTCCGTTGCCTATCGATTTCGTTAGAGACATCTGTCGTTTATAGAGCGACAGGAAATTGCGTACTATATTACGGTTCATCGAAATATTACATCGAACCAATCGAACGAATGAAAGTCCCTCTACTCTTTATCTTTCACTCGCTTTCCACATCTTCCCGTAATAATATCTTCCGAATCGTTTATTAACCATAAATCATTTACCATCCATGTTTTATTTTAAACCGATACTTTATCCAATACTTGTACATGTACTATAAACAAACAGCTATTCCCCGAAATGGAGAAAAATAAAGTTTGTGAATATTGTGTACCTGAGCAAAGCATGCTTTTCAGAAACCAATAAAACTGTGTATTTAGCCGTTCCTGCCCACGAAAAAAGGAAGAACATTTATTTGATAGAACTCGCTGAAACTTTGAGACAAAACGACTGTTACTTTAAATAAGAACAGCTTTATTTATTTTATACTTTCGCAATTTTATTACAATGTTTAAGATGAATTTCTTATTCCTAAAATTTTCACAATTTTAATAAGAAATTAATTTTATACATTGTAATCAAATTGTGAAAATTCGAGGACTTAAGAGTCTTCTTCATAATATCATATAAAATAGCAGAAATTTAATCTGATGATACTGAATATTCAATTTAATACTGATAAGTTGTACTTCAGTAGTTGTTTAGTGTACACGAAACGAGTAATACAGCATGGAGGAAGGTTTTACTGTCGTTCATAAACCTTGTTTCACCAGCGAAACTAATCCAACTGCAGCTGTTAAGCATCAATGTTGCCTTAACGTCTTTGGTTTCATACATGCAGCTCGTATTCCATTATCGTTTAATTTGTTCACGTTCTAATTGCACGCTTTCAATTTCAGGAATACATTGTTTTATAACCGTTGTATCGTTAGCGAGGGAATTAAACGATAACTGTTGTGCGTGCAAATATCTTTTTATGAAAGTTTCAAATGGAACAATTAACGCTTGGGATATTCATTTTCGTTTGACGTTGTTGAAATTGGGATGTTGGAAATTTGTAATTTGGGAAATTGCGAGGTGAAAATTTTGGTAGAATTGCGAAATTAGGGTTTTTGGATTTGGAAATGTTGGTGAGTAGATTTAGAAATTTGTGAATAGGGATTTGATACAAAATACACAACGGAAGTCGAATTTTCTTCAACAGCTAAGAAGACAGAAGACATCGAGTCGCCAAAGAAAATAATTAATTTCTTAAATAAGGTATAAAAACGGATTGAATGTTACAATGATCGTTAGCGAAGACGAAATCTAAGCGAAGTAGATAGTAAAGAAACGTATTAAGTCGCGATGGTATCGAGAGAAACACGATGGCAAAAACAGTACCAATGACTTCCGAGGAAATAAATAAAGGAAGATCTTTCATCGTCCAAGAAAGACCGGAACGAAGCTGCGCTCGTTTGCCCCGTCGAGTAATTAACTTTCTTGGTCCTCTCCGAAACCTTTTGATAAGTCGGATCTTGGTTCGCGTCGGTCGAGAAAATGTGTTCCCAACGGATGGACATTCTACAAGATGGAAGTAAAGATGCTGGTAGATATCAAATTAACGGAGAAAGAAATACGGTAAAGTCTTGATGTTAGTGAAAATCTACACGATATAATTTGTGAATAAGTTTGGAATAAATGTTGAAGTAAATCTTGAAGTAAATGTTTCCAATTACATCATGTCTGGCCTCCATTTAATCAGGAAAATGTCACAAATATATTAATAAAAGTATCATAATAAAAACATCAAAAATTTTATTCTTGTATTAGAATTCTCCCATTGTCACTGTTTACGTTCGGCCATTTTGTTCGCTCGTCCTCTGCGCTCGGCCATTTTCTCATCCTCTTCTACGTTCAGTAAATGTCAATCAGTATAAAAAGCCGATATAAACGAAAATTGAAAGATTCGCTTATGTCGAGTTTTTACTCGTCGAAAGGAATTACGATTTGTAAAGTAATATGAGATCGTCGTTCTATTTATGTAATATTCGAGAGAACCGATCTCCACCAAACGGAAAAACAAGACATCGAAAACTCGGCGACAGATGAGAGAAAGTTTGATTAGTTCGCAGTTTAACACCGGGAAATCTGCAAGCAATCTTCGTAGCCGTGTGTAAGGTCAAACAGGGAGGGATAGTTTAATCTGCGGACTTTCGATTACACTGTTTCCTACAGCTTTAAGAAAGCTAACCAGCGAAACAACGTTAAACTTCGATGCAATTCCGCGAAAATTCTGGACAAACCTTAACTTCTTTGAAATTTATTTGTATGTATTGTGTCTCTCTTAGGTGGTTAGCTGTAAGCTGTGCGATACGGGAAAGTTTAACTGCAGTTAGAGAGTGTGTTCAATTGTTATTTTATTTTCTGATAGGAAGTTTGAAGATGGATGAAAAAAAGGGGTAATTTTAGTTGCCTTCAAATTTTCTTCAAAGTTTAAATTTCAAATTTTTAAACAAAATGTTCTAATCTCTAAATTTCACCCCACAAATTCAATAATCTTAAATACAATTATTTAACAACCCTCTAACAATTTCTCTATAACAGTCGATAAAGCTATTATCTACAATTGCAAAACATTTATCCGAGTCTGCAATATAACAGAGAACACTTGACAGAACGCTATACGGAAAAAACAAGTGGAGTGCGTTAGCTTCTATTTTTAAGCACGTGTCTAAGCGTATAAAGAACGGTGAAATTACATACATGTCTGTTTGGAACTATTCTTTATACACATCTGTATTCTTTATGTATATCCAGTAAGTAAAACCAGTAGAAACAGGAGAAAAAAATACCGCGTGCAAACGTAGCTAGATTCTATCGTCGTATTTTTTTCCTTCTCGTTATGCAATCGATGTTGATGCCTTTCTTTGTCGCTTCTACTCGAGCTTTTTCACTTTACCGATAAAACTTCAGGCGGTTCCGTTTCGCCCGCCTTTACAGCGATGCTAATTACGCCTGGCCGGTTGTGGAAATGAGAAAAAGAAAAGGAGAAAGAAGAGGAAACGAATACTTGGTAGTTTACCCGGGAAACGTAACACCCCGCTAATAGTTGGTTTTTCGCGACTCGTTAATTTAACGCTTTTAAGCGAAGGCAATTTACCGTGAATGTACTTGCTCGTATTTCGGAGACTTGACAATTGCCCGTTAAATGATTCGAACACGCTGCGTCAAAAATTTATTCTCCTCCGAATAATCACTGTCGTTACAAAAATTTTGTGATTACAGCGTATCGAGGTCTTAAAATTCCCAAGTCTGAAACCCGATACACCCTAAAATCTCCAAATTTCAAAAATCCCATCGTTGCAAGTATCCAAATTCAGAAAATACCTGCATCCAACCTACCTGCCAACTATCCAATCGATCTCCTCAAACGTACAAGAATCACCCAACATCCATTCTCGTCGAAAACTTTCTCCCGATAGGAAGAACTAGAAACTGTAAGGGTAGACATCTGTAGCGATACAAACGTCGTTTCGAATTCGTCGAGGGGTAGAAAATGTCAGCGAACGATACCTTGGAGAAAGGTAAAGCTGGCTCGAAACATGCCGTGGAATAGGAGACAGGGCGATGGAGGAGGAGCAAAAGGGTGCATCATGAAAAGTAAAGAGGAGCGGAAGATCAGGGGTTGGCTACGTCAACGTGAAATAAGCGGTGCGACGTTTAACTTCTGGTTTCGTCTCGAAGGGAGGATCTTGGTCGAGACGGAGGTGTTCAAAAGGGGTTGGTTGAACGGCGTGGAGGGCAGACGAGGTGGATGCAGAATCCGGAGGCAATATTTCACTGCCCTTCCTACGGCGTCTAGCAGCTTCGACCGCTCCATCACACCCCCTTTGCTCTTCGATGCGAAAGTCCGATGGATTCGAGTCCATTTACTGGTCTGGCCAACCGAAACTACCAAACGCGTTGCTACCGTTCATGCTTACCTGTTCTTTCAACCTTTCTTGCTCTTTACCGGTCGTTTCGCTTTTTTATTTATTACTGTTCCTTCCTTTGCGAGTGTATTACTACTTTGTTTATTACGGAGGTTCAATGTAATAATAATTCAAGGATGTAATGGTATGGGGACTGTCATCGTTTTCTTTTTAACCTTGCAATATTTTGACGAGTCGTGTGACGCATTTGTACTTGATCAATTTTACTCGAATTTTGAATACGGTTCAATGTGGAGTTCAAGTCCAATAATAAATTGATCTCAGCTGAAGTACGAGTGCGTCACGAGTCAGAAAGTCAAAAATGCCAAGGAGTTAATTTTTGTGTTCAGTACCCATGACATCATCATCAGTGGTTACCTGTTCCTTCTACCATTTGTTTCACTACTTTATTACTACCTGACCCTTGCAAGTATATTATATTACTGTCATTGGATTAATTCAGATCTAGAAGTAAAGAAAGCTAAACGAATGTACACCGTAATTATTTAACATAACAAGTTAAATTGTCGTACACATCTGCAAACTGCAGCGAACTTAGCGAACTTGTTATGTAATTAATGTGTAGGCGCACAGTACATGCCGTTTCAAAGTTGTGAATATAAAGGTAGAATTATTTCTGCGCTATCTTAATACCCACTTTCGACCGTGTTCTTTGTTAAACGTAAGTCATGGAATTCATTTAAACGTCCACGTGAAAAGGGGCGTTATCGTGACGCGGTGATATCGTGGATCGACGTCGCGTGACACTCGTTCATTTTTCTGATAAATAACGAAACACAATTGTGTTATTAAAAGCAACGAATCGTGACTCGAAAGTGGACGATATCGTAGCACGCGTCAAGAATTAACGCGTTTCGAGCTGGGTTGCTTAGCGTTGTAACCGACGATAAATAGCAGCCGACTGTTGATCCAATGGTATCTCAGAATATCCATCTCTGTGGGATTAACCGAAGTTGATTTAAACCTCGGCCAAATGCATTTCCGCAACAAATAGCGTACGAACTCGCCGCAGCATTAGAGTAATTACAGTTACGTCTGACTGGTGCCTTGGATTCATCTTGGAATGGGCATGACGGTACGATTCCGAAAACGTGCTTTATTGTAATTAGCGTGGGCAGATCTGTTACGGATAGAGAGATTGACCTTGACGTTATAAAAATTAGTTCAGTAAATTCTGTGAGAAAAGCCGGATCGAAATTTTTAAAAGCTTCGACTACGGATGAAGGTTTTTATTAAAAATCTATTAGAATTAATTTACGTGTGTAAACAGGTACAGCTTGTATTGTAAATGTCACAAATTAATATTTATACACAAAATATCATATAAATATTGCTACAATTAATGAATATTTACCTTTAATATTAACCTCGATATTAACATCCAATTGATTAACTATGAGATTATATTCAATTTCAAATTTCATTGCAAGCAAATCAAATTTCATTGTATGCATGAAAATGAAATTCTAAGCAAAAAATATTATACGTAACAAATGTTATTAGTAACAAATTCGTAAATAATAATTATTAAAAAATTTATAGAGAAACTAAAATAAGATAGGCTGTCATTATATCTCTACAGTCCGAACTTGCACAGATAAGTTTGAATAGAAAACGTAGGAATAAAGCGAAGATAAATCCTTCACGTTAAAAATTGAATTTATTAAAAAATAACCGTGCATGATACGTAACGAGATATATCTGTTTGAAAAATGTATTTTATTCGTGCTTGGCCTGCTACAAACCGAATAAAACGACTTCCTTTATATCAAAAATTTTACTTAACACGGTTATCTAAACTTCCGCTAACTAGACAGTTCAGTCACGTTACATTAACCATGAAACGTACACTCCGTTTCAGAAGTCGTACGAAATTTACCCTCTTTGACGGACTGTCATTACGGTATCTAACTCGAATTACGTAGCGTTTCAACTATGTCGTATTTGACGAAAAATGATTTCATTAAATTGCATTTAATAAGAATTTGTTCAATATAAAATCAATTAATACGATTCATTTCTAAGAAGTGCTTTTATTAACTCTCTGTTGCGAGACTTTTCCAATAACAAGAAAACTACGATAAAATATATTACAAATTCTCCTAACAGAAGTTGTATAATATTGCAACTCTGCCAAATGAAATGAATACGAAACTAATTCGAAGCGGTAAGAGATGTTTTAAATTATTTCACCAAAGCATTTCGAAAGGCAAGAAATGTTTTCTGTTATTTTATTAAAACATGCAATTTATTCACATTTCATAATACCAAACAGCTACATAGTCTTTGTACAATTATTTTATGCAACAATGCGAAACCTACAGCGAATCGTTGAAGGTATTCAAAAAACACACACGGCGAATAAAATACTAGTCTACATTTTAGGATATTTAAAAATCAAACAATACCTGATACATGTAAAAATTAAACAATGCTTTACAATATTCAAAAATCAAACAATACCGTACAATATTTAAAGTTCAAACAATACCTTATAATATTTAAAAATCAAACAGTAGTTGATAAAATTAAAAGAACAAAGAATTTTTAATTTAACAGTAATTCAACCATCGTCCAAAACCGGTGCATTTGCAAAAGGTAATCTCGTGCAACAGCAAAATTCCGCAACCTTTTAATTAGACTAACGATACACGGGTTTCAGAATTGAAGTTGGAATTAAAAATCACGTGAAAGTAAACGGATTATAGCGGAAACCGTAATCGCATTAACTTCGAGTGGCCACTGTAACGCGATATTCCGAAACGCGTTGTAACAAGTAGATAAGGTCGGTAACTAGCCAGACAATACGTACGGTATTACGTGATCAGCTATGATGCGGCATAAGTAAAGCGGTAATTGAGTTTATAACAAGGTAGTCAAGTGAAATGCCACATAACTTGATAGTCTGCGTGTGTGTGTGTTGGCTACCGGCTTGCAACGGGAATACAACGTTACACGGTTAGTATGTGAGCGGCATAGCGAAATATCCGTTGCATCGCCTGACAGACACTAACCCCTAGCTTTTTGTGCTGGCTCGAAACCTGCCATACAAACATACGGGCTTTGCCGCGATCACGCGTTTGTGCACTATTTTGTGAAAGGGAAACGTCATAAATTCTGTACCTATCGAAGATTGAATTGCATCCAACTACTTTTCGTACTGCGTATCGAACCGATGTGACGTGCAAAAATACGGATGAAGGCAGAGATTTGGACGTTCCGACTGGAAAAAGTTAAACACTGTTCGGGGGATGTCGAGACACTTTCGGGAACATTTTTTGGATTTTTTGGGAAGAGAGTTTGGGGTTTTGGAAGGATGGGAATTTGGGGATTTAGGAAGTTGAGAATTTAGGAATTTGGAGATTTGAAAAGTTGGGAATTTGGGAATTTGGAAAAGTAGGAATTTGGGGAAATAGAAATTTGGGGAAGTAGAAATTTGGGGAAGTAGAAATTTGGGGAAGTAGAAATTTGGGAAAGTAAAAATTTAGGAAGTAGAAATTTGGAGAAGTAGAAATTTGGGGAACTAGAAATTCGGAGAAGTAGAAATTTGGGAAAGTAAAAATTGGGGAAGTAGGAATTTGAAAAAGTAGGAATTTGAGATATTTCAATAATAAGAAAAATTGCAAAAATCCCAGATCTGTCCTTACCTACAAAAATCGATCCCTACTTATTATATTCGTCGTGCATGCGATATAGCAAGTTTTTATCAAGTTGTTAACGTTACTCGCAGACCGTTGGCATTCTTGGTTCTTCGCACGCCATCAAGGGACACCGACGTAGCGCATTACGCAAATGAGGCATAAATTCATGTTCTCAATGGAGATTGTTAAACAAGTATACGACTTAACGGCCACTCACGTGCGGAGAATACATTTGCATAGTTCCGTGACAGTTTTAAGCTTTCTGTTCGTAAGTTCGAAACGATATATCATGAACTGGGTGAAATTTGTGATTAGGATACAAAGAACTTCGAGAACGATATCCAGATACCTCGAGGACAAATTACTATCTTTATGTGAAACAAGACTGTCATATAACTTAATTTAAAACTAGATTCGATTAGGAAAGTGAACAAATTTTTAATGATACACATGTTAGATCAGTATAGTAACCCATATGTGACATATATGGGGTTAAACTCTACTATGTATTTATATCACTATGTACTTTAACTATGGTCATTACTCTTGATAAATGGACCGTATATAAATATAGTTGAGTTTTATACTTAAAAATCAGAAAATTGATCGAACGTTAAATTAATAACTCATGAGATCTAACTTAGCGATTGCGTCAACAGATCAATGGTGCTTGAGCTACATCAATTTTTGTGTCTCCGATAGCAGTTAATGTGTTAATCAGTGATCTCGAAGCTGGAAACGAGTCAATGATCGTTCGAAGAAGATATCGTGACCCAGTTACCGATCAATTTCGCGACTGGTTGACTATGTGTGTGTTTGTGATCTCGCATAATGACGGATAATGAGATGCAATCAGCATTCGGAGTTCCGAGATAAAGAGGAATAATGTTGTCCTGCTCGGCACAAAGCAATCCGCAAAGCATCGAACTGAAGCCATACTGAATATGAATACACATACGCTCACTTGTAAATAATTCTATTATTACGTAATTAATAGCGCATTCTATTGTAACATATTTAATTATATTATATTATTTAATCATATTAATAATGTACTCTATTACAACATATTTAATAACGTAATCGTTACGTACCTAAATCTAGAAGTCGATTAAAAAATAAACAATCTACATTTGTTCACAACAAAGTACCTCAAAGTAGCGATAAAGTAGTTAAGTTTAAAAAAATTTCTCGTTAAAGTAAAGTTTAATGAGAAAAATAAAAAACAGTAAATAAACCAGGAGCATAAAAAGTATACAAAAATTATACAAACTTTGTTATAAAATCTCATTATAAAAATGAGTTAATATAAATTAGTACACAAACAGATTGATAGCAGTTTACAGAAACGAAGTTCGACTTCAAAGAATGAAGTAAAAAAAAATGTAGCGACAGATATTTTCGACATCAAACGAACGAAAGCTGCAGATTGCATCAATCGATACTCAAGCTTTCCGAACTATCGGAATAACTTGCAATTTTAATTACTGAAACACTGAACATGTCTCGAAACAAGTTACATCGGTTCGTTTCACGAAGTTATTAAATCCCCACTAGATCCAACTTTTCGACCCATAATTCATTCAATAACGTCATAAAATCGTTAACTACGTAACCGCATTAAATGCAACTTTGCTTTCGGTAGAACCTCGAGCATGGTGCAAAATTATTTCGAACAGTTATAGATGTAGGTGCGCGTTTAGTTCATGAGCTGGTTAGAAGTGAAATCGAGCTGAACAGTCTGACACTTCTGATTATGGCAAAAAGCTCGGGGTCGATGATGAAGCTGGTTGTTGGAAAATTTGGAAATTTAAGGGAAAAAGGTTAGAAGAGATTTGGTTGTTTAGGAGTTGGAAATTTAGGGATTTGGTTACTATGGTAGTTGAAAATTTGAGACTTCAGAAAAGCAAAAATTTGAAGATTGAAACAATTTTTAGTTTAAATATTCAAAAGTTCGAAAACTTACAAATTTACAAATTTCGACATTCAAAAGTAAAAAAATTCCAATATTCAAAAGTGCAAAAATTCAGTTCAATGCAAAACTATAAAATAGGCGAAGTTAAAAAATGACATGCACGCAAAGAAATAAATTAATACAATCTGTCGTTGGCTAACGCGAAACCACATCGGTAATGATTATACGTCACGTCGAACAACGTTTGGCGCAGTTTCACTGCAACATCTCGTAAAGATCCGGTTTCCATGCAGGGTAAATTCAGTTCTAAGCCACGGAAAATAGTTATTAACTGAGCAAGCAACGGCCATCAAACTTTAATGTTTCACAGTTTCGCAAAAACATAATTCGCGCTAGTGCAAGAAGAACACGTTGCGTTATTAGCTCCAACTACGGATAAAACACGCTGCATGCAATTAGAACCAAGATTAATACCCCTGCATTGGTGGTAGTATTTCTTCGAGAAAACACTCGTTTGATCGAGTATTCTGTGGACGCCTAATTAATATTCCACCAAGAAACGACTGACAGTGAATTACGAAACAAGAATGTCTTCCTACAAAATAATTGTATTGTCTTTCATTTTGTTTCTCGCAACATCACGCTGTTTCGTCGACAATCTTTACGGCGGAGGTATCATAATTTCAGAATTTAATTATATTTTGTAATTACGTCGTAACGGAGAATTATGTCGCATCTACTGTTTCCCAATTTCGATCTTATCGTCCGTACATGATGAAAGATGAGAACTTTGTTGAAGTGAAAATACAGATTTAAAACGTGTACTTGTTAATAAATGGTAACACAAACATTTCGATTATTCGTAATCGATAACAATTTAATTAGGTCAGATAGTTGTAGAACAAAACAATTTTGAACATCATCGATAACGTCCTAATAAGGTAAAATACCAAACAGTATACAAAACATGTATCATATTAACACGTATGCTACAGAATTTAATTACAAATTCGTCCATTATTACTATCTGTGTCATAAAATAACTTATGACAATTACCACAATTATTATGATTGATGTTCAACAATAGACTATCGTAACTCGACTCATATTTTAAAAATTATACAACAGGCTTCGATTATCAACTTTTTTAAAAATGCATATAACAATTAATTATGAGGTGACATGTGACGGAACAGTAACACGTAACTTTCTTATAAAACAAACGAACGAGAATACATATATGCATACAATTCCAAATATTATTTAAATTGATTTAACAATTCAGTTGACCCATAACCAAGCGAAGTGGTTTCAGCACAGCTTTCTTTGAATTGCTGCAGGCTATACTAATTTACAGAAAGCCTCGGGATACTGTTGTATCTCAAAGACTTCTACTATTGGTGAAACTCAACCTATTCTAATGGTAAAGAAACAGAGAAGCAACTGCTGCTGTTTATCAACGATGCCACACTTTCAGGAATATCAGTTCTAACTTTCCTGCTTCCTGTTTATTAGGTAGTAAGTACACTTTGCAAAGGAGCCTAAACCTCTTTATTTCCTCCACATAGAAGACTCGATAGTAAAGGCAATTAAAAAAGGTGTGAAAACGAGAGGCATAAAACAAGATAACGAATCCGAAATCGGGATCAGCGAATGGAAAGATCGATCGCAGCTCGTCGCGATAGAATGTCGAACAAAATGTATGTCCCCGAAGAAATACAGGATAACGAGTGGAGGAGGTGGAATTATCGGAGTGGATTTATAGAAAGCGTAACGTCTCGATTTTTCTTGGACATTGGCAGGCGTGGAAGCAGGAACAGGGTGGTAAAACGCTCTAAAATCGCGTCGACGCGACTAACGGGCAAGTTTATGGCGACGAATCGGAAGGCCGTGTGCTGCATCGGGCGAACGAATGGGAACGATTCCCGGCCAGAACGAGAGAAATTGGCCACCATCGTAACAACTTCACCGACCCGTGCCGCACCAACGATCGTGGTATTCGGTTAACGATCTTACAACACCGGCTGTTCGTGCTTTGAATTTCAAATGGTACCGCCGGTGGACACGGATCCGTCGCAGTTTGCCATCGTCCGGGACCAATGGAGCAATTTCGCCATTGCCCTCGACAACCCGATGCTAACGATCTTGTCGCAGTGCTAAACTTTTCTTTCGAACACTCCTCGTCCATCCTGCCCCACCCGACACAACTTTCTTCTCCGCTACGTGAGAACGATCTCGGATGGAACTCCGATACTTCTTCAACTTCTTTTCTCTACACCATCTTCGAGCATTATTTACGACCGCAGTTAACAAAAAAACTCGTTTCGGATTTTATATATATATAATAGATGTTTAAGGAAATACGAGAGTACGATATAAATTCAAGAATGATTATATACAGAATTGTCATCATCTTTGATCGTCTTTTTTATCATCTTTAAAATTATATGTACTAAGGGGTGAGTAAAATTTACGAACGAAGGCATAGAAATATTTACGGAGAACTTAGAGTTGCTACAGCATAAGATTTCCTCGAATATACCTATCCAATGCATTACACGGTGATTAATGCTTCTGTCAAATAGAATCCGAAAAAAACGTGGTCGCATTAATAAACCGCAAGATGTTAAATATGAAATGTGAGATGACATCAGGGCGAAGCGTAAATTTTCCAGTCGAAGAAGAAAGAAAAACATTGATGGGTGCAGTGTAAACGTTTATCGCAGCCGTTAGTAGTTTACATTTGATTTACACGGGACTCGCGGATCGTATTTATATAAAAGAAATACAACGAACAAGGCTGACAGGAAGCGGAATAAAATTGTTCGCAACGGGTAACCGTAAAAATATGCATTTTTCATTCTATATACACGGACAGACGGTGTTTCGTAAAAAAAAAAAAAAAAATAAAAAAAAAGGAAGAGACGAGAGTGGCCTGTACTTCGTGGCGATATTCGGATATTGCGATACATGCAATATCAATAAGGTTATTGGAAATGTATCTGCACATCGGTGTACGGTATCCCAGCCTCAATGCGATAAGGATACGTTGTACGCAACACGTATGTACATATACATATCCTTGTGCACATATGTTCGTATGTGTATGCGGTTTAACGTTCTATGCTCGACGGATATCATGGGATGCTACGAAGCAATAGGAATTCGCTACATACTTTCAGTAGACACGGTTTTTATTTTTCGAAGAAAATATTCTAAAACAATGTTCCGGTACTTTGTCCGAATTCCGTATAAAAATCTATTGAATTAGTCGCGAGAGGATATAATATTTCTTTTTGAGTTACGGAGTTCTGGTGTATTGGTTTAAACGCTGGAGGTAGTTTTGTATCTTACCGTGTTGAGTTGTGAGTGTGATATTTTCACTAGGAAATTTGGAAATTCGGGGAAATTTGGAAATATGAGGGTTTTGGGGATTCGTGAATTTGGGGACGTGAAAATTAGGGGATTTGAGATTTAGGGATTTAGGGATTTGAGAATTTGGGAGATTTGGAAATTTAGGGATATGAGAATTTGGAGAGTTGGGAATTTGGGATTTGAGAAATTAGGAGATTTGAGAATTTGGAGATTTTAGAATTTGGGGATTTGAAAATTTGGATACTTGAGAATTGGGAAATGGAAGTAGAAAAATTGAGAAACTGAGGATTTGAGAATTTGGGGATTTGAAAATTTGAATACTTGAGAATTGGGAAATGGAAATACGAAAATTTCAAAATCTACACTTCCAAATTCAAAGCAAACAACAAAATCTCCAGCTCTATACTTGCTTATTCAAAGTAAATCTTCGAAGCAGCCTACAATACGCCACATTCAGAATACAGTCAGGCACAATACTTGCATTCATTTGGAATCCAAGCTTTCAGGCATGAAAACAAGTAAAACCAGTATGTAAATCTAAACCAGATAAGAATTGAAGATACATATCCAGAGCTTTGGAAACAACAGCTGGTTTTTGAACCGCATTCCACGTGTGCAACAAAGCATCGTTGGGGTGACAATAAAAAGACCACTCAGCAAATGATAATTAACGGATTCTCGGATCCCGAGGACAAAAGTTCCCTGTATAAAGGTGTACGGTCTTTCATGAAGAGCATTGTGGACCGCGTGGGAAACAAAGTGAGCTTTAAAATCGACGATGAAGTTCCTGGAACGGTTATCAATTTCTCCTTTGTTTAAAATTAAACCACCCCATAATGGGCAAAGCCTGTTTAGTTTGAAAATTAAAGCAAACCGTGGCGAATAAAGCTAGCACATTTTTAATAAACTTTTTAATAATCTGGAACGAGTCGTTACGTTTTTCATAATCAACCACATTTTTAATTTTAATTGATCGTTCAAGACAGAATTCTACACAATTACGTACGAAAAGTAATAAACTGTTGGGTATCAATCATCGTTAATGATTTTTAAATATTTTGTACCTCAACTATTATCTTGATATTTTCTTTGTTGGTCGCATTTGTCGATTTCAAGATTTCTGATCAAAAAATTAACTGTAACTAATAAAATTAAGAATATACATTTTTGAAGGAATGTGCTCTTACAATTATATTATTTCTTCTGACGTCATTTTTATGAAGTTTCCATTTTGAATAACACAGGTGTATCGAAGACCCGAAAATTAACTTCACACATTCTGCAACCCGCATCTGGCAGAACTTTATTTTATTCTTCCCCGAATTGCATCAATCAACCGAACTTCTATCTGCAATTCTGAGAGACGCTTTTGTACATTTTAATGGAATAACGGAAACGTTTCCAAAAATTCCCTTTCTGCAGCAGAAAATGAATTAAACAGTGGCATTCAATATTGGGGCGGAAAAAAAACGCGCGGTATAGAAGCATCAGGTTCGATCGAATCGAAATCATCGTCGACCAGACGTTTCCAATCTCCCTCGACAAAAAAAAAACAAAATGGAAGAAGGGATCGAGGATCGAAAAAGTACGTGCACATGCAACTACACGAGAGTTTCGATTTCGAAAATTTCAACGACACGAAGCTATCATGTTCTGTAATGAAAATCTGCACCGGAAAACACCATTTTTTCCGGGGAAACGCGATCAACTCTATTTTCTTCTTTTCACAATTTTTTCCTTTTTTTGGTATTATGAAATTCAGTCATTTTAGTTGAGTACGTTTTTATAGTTCTTTATTTTAGTTTTTAAACTTATAGGAACTTAAATTAAGTCCTTGAATTTAAATGAACTTAAATTAAGTACTTAAGTTTCAATGAACTTAAATAAACTTGAATCAAGTACTTCAGCTTCAATGAAGTTAAATGAACTTAAATTAAGTACTTCAGCTTCAATGAACTTAAATCAAGTACTTAAACTTAAATGAACTTAAATCAAGTACATAAGCTTCAATGATCTTGCATCAAGTACTGAAACGTAAATAAACTTAAATGAAGTATTTAAACATAAATAATCATAAATTAAGTACTTGAACATAAACAACTTTGTAAGTGACTTTGTAAGTCAAGTTCTAGCATGTGATTTTAAAAATAGTACAATACAGATTGATTCACGACAATCAAACATTATATTAATTAATCTCATTCATATAATTGTAGCATTTATATTAGTTTTTTATACTAATCTTTTTATTATATCATTGAATTTCCAAATCAGCTAGAACATGTTAAATACAGTATCAGACAAATCGTTGAAAGTGAGTGACAAATTGCCCGACATTTTCACACCTTTTTTCTGTAAAAATGCGAACGTGGACGAAGGCTAATGTTTTCTGGTTGCATGCAAAGTGCCAATTTCGATAAAAATCGCCAACACGAAGCTTGCTGTTGCAAAGTCCAGAACAATGCCTGACCCTTGGATAGGCAAGAACGTGTGCTTGAAAACTGCACGGACATCGCGATACGTATGAAAAGAATATCGATCGAATTTTTATCTACAAAGGTTGCTAACACTCCAGCTGACGGGCCAGGTAGACATTGCAGTTTCACAACAAACTGTAATTTTAACGCGATAATCATAGGCATTTACGAGTCACCAACGTTATTCAAAATGGCTAAAGAATGAAGAGCAATAGCAAACTCTGTACATCGTTAAAATTATGGTAGCAATTCTAATTATGGATCTACCCTATTTGAGATTACACAGTGAAAGTACAGTGAACTATAGTGAACTACAATGAAATACAGTGAAAATGATGTTAAAAGCAGATAACTAATAAATGTGATAAACACAGCAGTTCAACCTGAGTCCAACATAACAGTCGAAGTTAACATCAGAACCGGAATAAAAATCTGAAAACATTTTCCCGTCCGGCTAAACATTTAGCCGGTAGTGTACATATTTTTCACTGAAAAGAGAGTCATACGGTAAAAGGTTAACAGGAAACAGAGGCGTAGCAAAGCGACAAATATCGAGAGCATCGGAAAACAGACGAGGCAGATAAACGCGGACAAAGAACATCTCGAACTCGAAAAAATCGTGAAGAGCTGACGTGTTTCGCGTCATCGATCTGTCGAAGGGGTGTGTCAATTTCTTTTTCCGTCCTTTATGCTCCGATTTTCTGCCGTCTCTCTCCTCCTGCTGTCTTTCGTGCAACGAAATGTCGTCGTTCGTGAGTAAAGCGACACGATCGCCCAGCCAGATGAAGCTGCAATTTTCTGCACTGGTGCCGCGTCTAATGCCCGAAATAAATCGGATTTTCCGCGCCGTGCGACGCAGAATAACAGCAAAAAAAAGAAAAAATAAAAAAAGGAAAGAAAGAAGAGGGAGCAAAAGAACGGAGCGAGGTAAAAACATCGCCAGACACCGTGCAAAGAAAATTAATCGTAATTAAAACAAACGGTTTACTGTAAATAATTCCGGACACGAACGCGCTCTTCGCGCCGGTTCCTTAATTCCGGACTTTTACTAACGATCCTACGGAGGATTTGATCGACTGATACTAATGATACCGGCGATGACTTTTAACACCTATCGATTAATCGAACAAAGGGTGGGACGAACGCTTTGTGCTCCATGTGGACATCACGGGTGATGTTAATTTATTTGAACTATTACGAGTTAACGATTGTGATTTAGTAATATTTATGAATTTGAACAGTTTGTCATTTATAAAAATCCATTTATATCATGCATTCAGTGTCAGTAATAAATTGAAAAAAAGAAACGATTCAGAAGGCATCAAAACAATTTCGTTACCATTGTTACTTTGTAACTTAAATATTTCACAATTCCGCACCTTTTCGCCAGCCGTGATTGGAACATTCCATCCGTTTCGATTCCGTCAACTTTCATTTTCTTTTTATCACAGTACCGCGGCGCTTTTATTGATTTATAAATTGATCCGCTCGTCCACTTGCCACTCTAGCCTCGTTACTTTCTTTTTCCTCGTTTTCCCACCCTCTTTCACCTTTCATCCCGCACAACCAGTCCTTCTAGCTTCAATAGTTCTCGAAGTAACTCGAAAAGTAGACGGGATACTTGCCACCATTTTCCTCTGACGTTCGAGAAAAATTGCTCGGTCGATCGATGACCGACCTGAATTTCAAAAATCAAATACTTTTCGTTACGTTTCTACGGGTTATACATTGTTGCTCAACAAAATATTTCTTTTGTAAATTTTTTACTTTCATTCAATACACTGTTGATTCATGAAAAATGTTAATTCCAGTGTTATTTCTAATATACGAATGAAACGTACTTGATTAACGAACAGTTCGAAACGTAAACGTTCGAATATTTTCGTGTGCAACTGTGCAGAACCGAAGACGGTTGTACCAATGCGACGAGGTAAACGAGGTTTCAAACTACAAGTCACACTTTTTGCAGGGAATAAAAAAAAAGTTTGTCACAGTATTGCTGGAAACTAGCTGAAACACGTACAAAGGCAGGGGAAATTTGTCGGCTGTTCGTGTACTGCACGTTACGTCCAACGCATCCACCAGCAAGGTGTAAAATAGTGCGTTTCGGACTATGTTTCGGACTCATGTTGCACCGGCAGTGCATTTAAATCCATGAAGTGTTTGGTACACCCGATGCGATGTATCTAACAGGTTACACGACATTGCAAAACCACTTGAAAATTCTTCGCAAAAATTTCTGTACGTTTATTCAACCCGTTATCTCTATTAAATTGTAATTAATTTTGCGCGGTGATCCTTTGAATCAGCTGAAATAATTTTTAATATACAAATTATTGAATTTAAGTACTTGAGAATTTTTACATAATTTTTAAATTGAAATGTTTGGAAATTTTTGAACATAGAAACTCCAAGTTTGGTGAGCTAATAAATTTTCAACCGAGGAATTGACTACCCATCAGTGCCCGCTAGTGTGCTATTCACTGCTCTAAATTATGCATTGATCCAGCCGGGAACCTAATAATGTAGGATCTAACTTCAGCTCAACAGTGTATCAAACTAAGTTTCAAAATCGGGCAATGAAATCGTGGAAGCACGACAGCAATGGATTATAGAATCGGCAAGCCGATTTTCTTTAATCAGATCCTTTGCTATAATCTGCTTTGCATAGTCGGCATCTTAGGAAACTGGGTCTGTCAAGGAGAGAGGAACTTTTAATCCGAAGTTAAGGATATAAATTCTCTCAAATTGCTCGATAAAACGAAAATTACAGGGTAAAAATTTGTCAAATCATCACATGTATTGCGCTACCTTAGCTAATTATAAACCTAAATTCTGGGTTTCAATTCAAATAACTTAGGTACCCGATGTTTCTCTGACCAAAATTTTGCTTAGAAGAACAATTCTGTTTTATCTTGGCAAGAAAGGAGATCTTGCAGGGAAGGCAACATCAAACAAACGATGCAGTTCGGGTAAGGATTCGTCGTTTGGAGAGGATTTAAGAATCGAGCAAAGAGCAGCGGCTTAAAGAAACGAAACAAGCTATCCGTAAGTAGGTGTTTCCTTGCAATTTAGATTTCAAGCCCTTCCATCGGCTAAAAGGGATTGTGAGACTGGTAAGAGATTAGAAACGTCGAACGCTTAAACTTCAGTCCGTACATTTCCGAAAAGAGATGTCCGTTTTCGCAGATTCTGCTTCCGAGTGATTAAAGCGGCTGAGAGCACCTTTTAGACGGTAAAACTCTGTCATAAAGTATGAATCGAGATAAAAAATTAATACGTTGGTCAACGCGCTGAAAATGGACGCGTATTTCGTCGAAGCGTGAAATACAACGCGTCGAAACGTCGAACAATTGCCTTTCTAACAGCACGGTATTTTATAAACGTTATTGCAGCTATTTGTTCTCGATTCTCTTCCGGACTCGCTCCACTATACTCGGGAAAATACATTTTAATTTCCATCGTTCCGTTATTCGCGGTTCACGTGGATAATCAAGAACGATAGCGACCAGAAGAGTGGCGAAAACGAGCGAGGCGCGAGAGAACGATAAATTGAGAGCACTCGTCCAAGACCACTCGAGAATTTAAACCCGACCAAAATGGCTCTACGGCCCCTCTCGAACTGTCTCCAAGTTTGCTGACCAAAGGAAGGGTCTACGAGTACCGCGCAAATCCTCGACGTGTGTCTTTGATAAATTTGCCAAAAGTATCAGCGAAAGCGTAAATCTGACCACTTCACCTTCGACGCGTTTTATGACGGCGTTGAAAGCGCATTCATTTTAACTCCACTCATCGACAGTGATTTTGCTACAACTTTCACGACTGGTGCACATTTTAAATAGCATGCATCATAAATAAGATATTTTACCTTGCTACTGTATGCAATAATCTTATAAAACTATACCTACAGTGTAGAGTAAATCCAATTACAAACACGATGTAGTCTCGTACGAAATCATTTCTCATGCACGTTAAGCGCTAAGTTTTATGTAACTGCTTTCGTTACGACGAATTTTCTTCACTAATATACAGGAATCGTTCCAGGTGACTCTGATAACAAACTGCAGTCATGAAAGTTGAAAAGCAACGCGTTGTTTCCAGATACAATCGTAGCTAATCAACGCCGCAACAGATCATCGAACTTTCGGCTGAATTTCAGCAGCTACCGTTAACTTCTGTTTCTAAGTTCACCGGCGTACACCCTGTTTACGTGCTTAGTTCGAAATTGTAACCTTGTTACATATTCGGAACTGCCAACGTGAGGCGTAATCTCATGGCCATTGACCAGGAAACTATGATGTAACGACAATGATACGGTGCAGTGGTCTCCTTTGAATCAGTAACCATTGTTTAACATATTCAGAACGGGTTCGGTACACAAAACCCATTATAAGAACAAACTATAATACAAATTTTGATATTTGGATATGCTCTGGCAGGTTGCAACACGTTATATGACCAACTGTTAGTAATTTCGACGCACTGTACATCTGTGAATTAACTTTTCATGCGGTGTATCATCACAGGTTCAATTTGTACGCGTTATATGGTCACGTGTTATACCACCACACGTTTAAGTTTCACGTTCGCAATTTCTATGTGTTATATCGTCGAGCATTCAGTATCCAGAAGTTATATTTTCACCAGTTTAACTTCTAGGCGTTATATCGCCACTTATTCAATTCCCTCGCGTTATATTGCTGCGCACCCTAATCCAACGTACATGTACACATATGTTTTAACTTTTTGAACGATTCGCTCGACCAGAAAGCGAAAGATTAATTTCAAACGTAGCACGGGAATATTCTAATCTCGTTTGGGTACTTAGCGAAGCTGATATGACGTGTAATCTTGCGGCCATTGTCCACGTCACCGATGGGACTCTGTAGGCGAGGGTGTTTCGGGGTTATCAGCAGTAACAGGCGAGCCGCGGCATACAGACACCGCTACCGACACAGTTGCAGATGCAACGGACTAATCTCCTCTATGTGGAAGCATTATACCGAACAGACCGAACAGTACAATCTGGCTAGCAGGTAACTCCCACGGTTTCCATGATACCACGCCGGAAATGAAGCGACGTTTCACAGTTTTAAAAGCATTTTCGGCGATGCTCGACTCGCCTGACTTCGCTGCACGCGCGGGCCAATTAGACCGAGTAACGTTGAATAGAACTCATCACGCGATAATCACGGGAATATTGAAATAAAATTCTTTTGGTCATATTGAAACGTGCCGAAATAAGCTTTTACATTAACGGCTGCGAGATATACTAATCATCGATACCCACGATTTTGGTACGAATTCAATGATGCTGACAATCATTTTGAAGTTGGCTATTTTCTAGTTAATAATTCTTTATTTTTAAACGAGATTTTCGAAACAGAGGTTAATACTCTGTCTCCTTTGTCAGGTTATTGCTCGCATAATGGAATCATTTTGTCAATAACTAAACAGGATGTCTATGTATTGTACGATATAATATATCAAAGTCCGTCAAATTCGCATAAATCATAAAATTTATACATCGCAACGCCTCTCAAATTACATGATTTATGTTTGCTTCGCACAGTGCAATATATCATAAGCGCATAAATATCGGACGTTCATTTATAACGCGCAACAATGAACGCGTTAATCGAAGTTCTGATAATCGAAGTCCCACTGTATTTTGGATAATGATTTTTTCCCAGGAATACTGCAAAGGCCTCGATCGAAATTTCCAGCGAGTCTTCTGAGCGGATTCGTTTGGTAAAAGCGCTTTATTCCGAATAACAATGGTGCTAGAACCGTTCGAGAGGCAACGTGCCAGTTCCGATAAATAAGATGAGATTCAGCTGAAGCATAGAGGAGAATGGGATCAGGCGTCCTCTTTTCGAAGGTTCGATGAATCGATGGAATTTTTCGGGTTTTCAAACGCTCGCGTATACCGTGCGGATATTTTACAAAGGTCCAAAGACCTTTAATAAAAATTTATCGATTTTTTAAGACAACCTACGCACACTTACCCAACAGTGCCTGGAACAATCTGCTTTTGAAGATTCGAATGACACGTTCGATGGCCAATCGTAGCTGTTTATCCTGTGGCCTTGTTAATTTCGCGTGGTAGTCTTCCAGGAGCTCCAGAGCTCGGTGAGCCTCTGAAAAAGACGAATTAAATTAGAATTATGCGTACAATTGTAATAAATATTATAACAGTTCTAGATCTGCTAATTCTGTGTGGTATAGTCTTTACACAATTTTCATCTTTAAAGGACTTTCGAAGTCAATAATTTTCGTTAAAATATAGAATAGCTTGGTTTAAAATACAAGATAGAAGTATAGAAGATGAAAAATTTGGTCTACAGCAACTCCGTTCCATTTTATATACTTATGTCGAGTGCATATGAGATTTTCAAGCGGTTCTTCTTTCTTATCATACATAGTTATTGGTTCTCTCCTATATGTTAAGAGTATATGTCGCTTTCAGTGAACGAACAGAGGCTAACCAGAAAACGGCATACGAATTGCTAAGAAATTCATCCTTACTTTTCATCTACTTATGTATTTTTCAAACGTGAAATTGTATCCACTCTTTCGATTCGACCCAGAAAGCATCAGGATATAAAAGTGAATTCTCAGTATCAGAGCTACTCGTTGCTCTCTCCTTTTTTTTCCTCTTTCTTCTTTTATTTTTTTTTTCCTTCTTTTTTTTTAGGAAAGAGTTTCACGTGCACCATGTTCATGTTGCCATTTTGCGCTAGAAATCAGACGCACCTGTGCATCCATTTGTCTTTTATTTCTCGAAATTTTATGCATGTCCCAGCTGCTCGTTTCTTTGTGCTGCGTGCTTTTGTCTTCTCATGAAAACGAACGTACGGTTCATATTTTAATGGAAGTTGTGTTTTTATACAGTATTTCCATCGCACGAAGGGTACCGGTATTTATTTAAACTTCGCCACAATATGTTTTTACGCGTAACTATTTTATGAAATATCTCTTTCGTTAGCTACGGTATTGGAACTCTTGAAATTCTACGATTGCGGGACTTTAGGGTATTTGAAACGCTGGAATTTTTCAACTTTGGTATTTTGGGATGTTTGGAGCGTTGGTATTTTTGAAGTATGGGGCTTTAGGATATTTGGACTTTTGAAATTTTAGGATTAGCATGTTTGGAATGTTAGAAGATTGAGAGTTTCAAATATTTGGAACCATAGGATTTTGGGACTTTGGAATTTTTAGACTTCATAACGTTCAAATTATACATAGAGTCCATATTGCACGATATTGAAAATTTTAAACACTAAAATTTTGAGATGTGAGTATTTTTGGACGATTGAATTTTCTATCCGGTCACACCACTCTTAAAAAAAAACACGAACTGCCACATATTTCTATTTTAAAAGAAGAATCAAATGCAACAATGTAATAGACACCGAATATTAAGTAATATGAATCTATTATAAAATGGGAATATTTCCTTCGTCCAAGAACGTGAAATATTACAACCCTCCAATTGCACTCTTACAGACTTGCTAATAAATTGTAAGAAAACTCCGTCGATCTATTTGAAGATAGTTTAAACGGTCTTGGATAAGCGATCGACGCACTTGTTGATTCGTACTACTTCCTGAACGAATCCCAAACTCACCGAAAGGATCGATCTACTTCTGCCCCTTCGAAACGTCCTCGTCTGCCCTCCTCTCGAACGAACCAGTGACCCCCTTTTGTTCGCAAAACAATACGCTGCCATACAGAATCTCATTGCAGACTCACAAACATCGATATAAATGTCTTCTGTTGGATGACGCGAATTTTCACGACTTCCTTCAACTCGTACTTCAACGACCAAATCTTTCCTCTTTGATGAGTTTATAACTGTTCAGAACAAGCACTGAACTAGTATCTTTTTCATCTTTCTGTTAGACGTGTTTGGACTTCTGAATTTGTTTGAAATATTGAAATTTATGTAAGAAACTATTTGATAGTTTATTAAAGAAAGTTTAATGATATCTAATGTATCTAACAGTATACTTAACAAAATATGTCTGACGAATCATTTGCATCTGTTATGAACTCAAGCTTTAATTCAACATTTGTTACAAGTACAAAAAAGAAATAGTTCACTATAAAATTACTTGTACATTAATAATATTCTAATTGTAGTTAATATATCTTACAGAGTACTTTGCATTCTTCGAATTTTTGCTAAAACATAATTAGTGCAACAATTTGGCGCGCAGTTAATTATCAGTAACAAACGCTTCGACATCGTTAATTAACCTGTTAGGTCGTAAGAAGATTAAACGATTAAAATTACAAGGCATGACGTATAAACACCGCCCAAAAGTCCATCAAAAGTCACGTCATTACTGGAACTTTAATGAGCACCTTGTTAATGACGTTCTTAACGGCACAATTACCGACTTTGACCGAGAGCGCTAAAAAAAAAATCGACGAACGTTACGGATGAAAATGTGTAACAGATTCGTGGGACACGTGAAATTATTTATGGAATTAAAACGAAATTACGGATGCGAAAAGGTGACTCCGATTAAAGAAACGTTTTCGTTTTAGCGACATCTGCGTAACGCAAGAAAAATGAGAGAAGAACTTCTTGTCGGCGAAAACAGCTGCGGAAGACACGATTTTCACGCGAAAATCATTTTCCAGATAACCAGCCGGATCTTCCCAACAGGCTGAGCTAATTATCATTAACCGTTCCGTTAAATGAGGATGCTAAGTGGCCAATTACCGGTAAACGCTCCATTCAGTAAGCAACCTTTTGCTCTTTCCAAGGACAATTGCAGACATTTCATTACGGGAAACACTTGAAATTACCAACTCTGTAAAGTTGAATACTCGGTAGTTAAATGCATTATCAACTCCTATTTACATTTCATGGTTATATTCTTTTGCTTTGAGTTAAGAATGCGAAACAATATGTGAGTTAACGCTTAAGCACTTCACATTAATATCTTTTTATCCAGATAATATTTATACAATATATTTTACCATCACAAAATATATTTTGTAATTGTCAGATTTATAGTCAGTTTTTAAATCCCCAAATTTTTAACTAAATTTTCTATTCAGAAATTTTTTAATCTATTTACAAACTTTGATATTTTTTATAATGTTAGTAGGTTTAACAATATTCAAGATAAAAAATGTACAACAGAAATTCTCAAATTGAGACATTTAGAGATTCCCAAATTTCCAGTGTGTTTCAATAAAAAGATTTAGTTTAAGCTTCACGAGTTACAGAACAGTGAAAAAACGTGGTAGAAAAAAGACGAGCACGTTAAGAGTAAAAGTTTAACATTCGTTTTATAGATAACGAAGCATTTTAGAAACCAAAGTTTTAGCGGAGTTGGTGTTCGTTTATATATGGGAATAAAAGTCAAAGTGATGCTTTGATTCCTCTATAGGTGGCTACATACGCGTGCACAAGAGCTTCCTCCTCGTCCATTCCATTTTCGCGTCATCCGGAATACACGGTGAAACGAGAAAACTGCTTCCCGTGTAAACGAAAAAAAGTAGTCGTGTGCGAATATCCTTTATAAGAATTTACGCAACTTTTGCCCTACATGGGACACTACATAGGTATATCGTACAATTTAATTCGCGTTAACTTCGACTAACGAAACATCAAATTTAAGCGTGCCAATTTATTGACTCGTAATTTTTCGTAGAAGAGAAAGTAGTTTGTACCGTACTTTTTTAAATAGATTTCAGTATATCCTAAATTTCCTAAATTCCCCCCAATTCGTTAAATTCCTCAAATTGCAAAACATCCAAATTCCTAAGTTTCGAAATTCAGAAATATGAAACTGTCCGTGTAACGAATCACCTAAATTTCGAAATCAACTATTTGAAGAAGCACACCGACGTGAGAAGTGTAACTACGTTCTACATCATGGAGCACTTTCGTCTAGCAGGTTCAGCAATAACGAGAAAATATCTTAGGGGTACTAAGATGGCAGCGTGTAAGTGATCCTCCTTCGCTAACAGCAATGAAACTATGCCAAGTACGGCAATTCATCTCGACTTAATAATTCAAGGAAACGTGACCACGTCATACTTCAATTACGGTGTCTCGATCTTCAGTAATTATCAAACTCTCGTTTTGCTCGTGCTCGAACTTCAACGTCGACCGTGATCGTAATGCAAAATGTTCTATACCGCTGAGTGGCAACACGAACTTTCGTGACTTTCGTTTTACCTACCAAATCCAAAACTTTCTCTACCTTAATAAGCTATACAATAAGTTTACACGGATCTTTCTTTCCGTTTGTATCATCAATTATGAGAAATTTTTCAATTTACAAATTTTGATATTTGGAAACTTAGAATTCGGGGTTTTAGGAATTTGGGAATATTGGAATCTAGTAATTCAGGAGTTAATTTGAAAATTTAGATTCCAGAAATTTTGGAATTTAGAAGTTCAGATACTTGCGAGTTAGAATTCGGAAATATTTGAAAATTTTGTAACTTGGGAATTGGGAAACAAAAAAAACGTAGAAAGCCGGTGCAATATATCAAGTTTGACGAGAACGCTTGAAAATTCCAACAAAACGTGAACGTGATTGCAAATCGATGATCGGGAACGATTGCAGTCACGTGTGGCTGTGTGCGCGTGAGAAGTGTGTCACGAGGTCAGGATTGCAGAAATTTCATGACAGAAGTCGTCCGAAAGTGATCGATATATAAAAACAGCAACGCCATCAGGTCGTCGGAAGTGTGACGAAAAATGATTGAATTCGAGAGACGTTCGTGAGAAATGTGTTAAATAAATTGAATTTACCTCGCACACGGTAGTTAGACTCCGGGCTACTATGTACTCTTCTCCTACAATAAAAGTTCAAAGGACTTAATTAAGAGACTTGCACAACTGGTAACACGGACGCTCGACCGCTGGATTTTTAATCAGAGCAGGTGAAAAGAGATCCTTTACAACGGACAGCAGTTGCATTAGAATAATGCAAAATGGTGGAAACGTAAATTTCTCTTCGTTTCAACTTCCAACAATTACTTTATACGTTTCTTTGTCACAGATGGCCTTTTACTTTCGGAAAGTCAATTTATTATCTGTGTTAATTATTTAATTCTTCCTTTTATCATTTCTTATGTCGTTTCAAAATATAAAGGATTATTTATATGGAGCATATACATATGTACTCGAAATGTTCAAATACATATCAGTACATCTTCGCAAGATGATTTTCAGGCATCCACGTCAGAAATGACATCCACAACAATTTTCGTAAAAAACCAAATCAAGGTAAAAGTTAATTTTCTTTGGTATTTGTCGGAGGATGTTCAAAGGAGATACACGATCATATAATTGCTAGGTCTTCGCTCGGAGCTGATGCAAAGGATGCCGAAGAATGTGAAAAATTTCGAGAGGGTCTAATCATACTGGTGGAATGCGGAAATTAATTTCAGCCCGTGTTCAGACGTTAATTCAGGATCTGGTTTAAAGCGAAAGCAGACAGGGAAGAAGGAAACAGACGAGCGAAGACGGTCGCCACGCTATTATTTTCGTCGTTCATTAGCACGTGCGCCGCTGACACAGTTCGCACGCAATAATTAAAGGACGTATCCCGACCCTGCTCTGCGTCTAATTAAAGCACGCTAATTATCGAAGTGAATTACGGCACTCGTGTCTCGACTACGTTTCACCGCAACCAATGAAACGCATAAAACATGCCGGACTCTAACTTTTAAATTTTATTAGAATCGCCATCTACGTGAATTATATCACACATTCGTTACATTGAACATTAACGGTTACACTATTTCCATGAATTTAATTCACTCTCCTAATATCCACAACTCCAAATTCTCAACGAACATCACCAAGAACATTAATTATACGAAAAAGAGAGGATTTGTAAGAATCGAATTTCCTTCACAAAGGAGGATAGAAATTTTCCAAGGATTACAAAGTTCTGGCATCATTCCACGCGATATACTTCCAACGAAACGTGATTTCGACTCAAGTGGTTATGCGAACTTACGAGGTCATGGCAAGTTATTGAAATAGAGAGTGCAATGATCTTCTTGAACGCAGTATCCCCGTCTCGTATGTTGGTTAGAATGATGGAACTACCCTCGTAAAAGCAAATTATACGAATCCTTTAGGTACGCCCCGCGTAATAACGACAGGGAATATTCGTACGGTTAAGTTTATGCAAACAGAATAGACGCGAAACCGCCCAAACTCGAACATTTATCATGCTTTATGAAAGCGTGCATAAAAGGTAAATGGAAGGATGCTCGTCGTTTTTAGGCCCTGATGAAAAATAGTGCTTGAAACGTCCCTCATGGCCGGTGATCCATAACATTACGTGTATGTTGCACGTAGAGATGATTCTAAACGCGTCGGGAATTTATCAACGAAAGTGGAGGAACGACAGAATTATAGTCGGGGAACAATTTGATAAGCTCACTTGACACTCAACTAGCTTATAATACACATTTAATGTGTTGGCTCTTCTGCTAGCAATTATACTTAGGACCTAAGTAGGCTGACAATTTTAGTGGATAATGGCTAATGGGTTGACCTGGATCACGTCCTCATATGAGGACCTTTCTGAAAATCAGTTGAGGAGAGCCTCGTTTGTCACACGTCTTAGAGTAAATATATTTAATCTTGACAAACACGGACTATTAGAAACCCTACTATGGAAAATTCTCCCTAACTCTAGTAGCTAACTCTAACCTAACTCTAGTAGATATGTTAGCATACTATAAAGATCTGTCCCTACTCATTGACTGTCACACATGTATACAAATGTTTGGACTAATGTCCATATGAAATTTGAACCTTGAAAGGCAATTAAACCCTGAGGATTTGGAAGTTTAATTTGAAACCCCGAGTAGATGAAATTTCTAAAATCTAGAGAGTCTGAAATTTGTAATTTGGAACAAACAAATTCTCAAATTCCTCTGCGAAACTACATATTGTACAAATTATTTCATAAATCTTCCCCTTCAAGACTAACCCAAACCTTGCACCTCGTAAATAACCTAATATCAAAAAATAATCAAATAACCGTACCTGAAGAAGGAAAAGTCTTATAAAAAAGTAAAGTTATAGAAGAACATAGAAAAGTATGTGCACCGGGTGTAAACAGCTATTTCCCAGCGATCGTGTTAAGCAAAGTTTTTCTACCGCATGGTAGCACCCGGAACGAGGTTAAAGTTGATCGTTCGAAGGGTAGCAAGCAAATATTGTTTCTAACGAACGACGAGTAATCTTGGAGGACGATGACGTGGGTAACCAGAAGGATCGAGGGTCGAAAGGGGATGAAAGCGAGTTAGACGCGAACGAGTTGGAAGTTTCGCGAATCCGCGTAGAACGTTTAATCCAGGCCGCTGTATAACAGCTCGTGGCGTCTGGCGTGCAAGATAAACAGGGGAACAGCGGGATACAGATTTTCCGAATTTACGTGCCACACGAATACGGGACTGGTACTTCCAGAATTATGGAAATTTCGAATAATTGGATCTCACCTCGTCTCGTGTCGCGAAAACACATCGGCGCCCCAATGTATTGTAGATTAACGCGTCCTAGACGCATCCGAATCAAACTACATCTTTTTTCGAATTGAAATTACTTCACAAAACACGTGGATGTATAACGTATTTCATATAACCCTCTTGCAAATATATTATTTTATTATTTGTAATTATTCAAGAATTATCAGATAATATTTCGAGAGAACACCTAACTTTGTAAATGCATTGTAAACATTCACACACAATTTAGAAATGTCTATAACTATACATTCATTATTCTGAGTTAGAAGGTAAATACTATTGAAAGTACATTCTATTGATTATTAATTGATATTAATTGCCTATCAGAGTAACCAGCAGATTAAATAATTTTCGATAATTGTGAGACGATAAAGAAGATCAGTTAGTAAGTTTTAATCCGAACAAATGATGACGCAAAGCTAATGAGAAGCTAGATAACAAAAACAAAACTACACGCGAACGATTCATGATAAATTTGTACGGCTTAAATTATTGGTTCGAGTTATTGTAATCCTCTTAATGCTGCACGGTTTGTCGAACGTTAGTACATTTCATTAAATCCTTACTCAATTATCCACGACTGCAAGATCTCGTTGAAAGGCAGAGATTTCGATATAAATGAGATCGCGAAATCGTAAACTTCTGTTGGAACGGATCTCTTTATTTCATTCGCAAAATAGCATTGTAAGTTAATTAAAGCCGATCGATTCTTTCGCGATGGTGCAGTGACCTTGCAACTTTGCAGCTCGTGAATTTTACGCATTTAATATTTGCAGCTTTTTGAACTTTGAAATTTAGGAATTTTCAAATCTTGGATCTTATAATCTTGAAATTGTCAAACCTTAAAATCCTGAAACTGAAATTTTTGAATTTCGTAGATCATCTTCATGGAGTTAAAAGTAGTTCTCCGACGCAACAAAAATCGTAAGAAAAAGTCAAACCTTTCAGCCGTGACTCGCAGAGTACAAAAAAGGGAAGAAAAATTAAGGGTAATAAATTTCCTTCGAGTCGATAGGTTGACGTTAAGCCAAGATAAAAAAGTAATTCCGTCCTCCTTAATATTCCGTGCTACTTCTTCCGGTATATTTCTTCCGTGAACGACGACAAAGCTTACGAACACTTAAAATCCAATCTCTAAAGCAACTATGTGACTTATAAAATTCTACTGTTACACCGGACGTATATATACGTCATAGTAGAAACAGCAAAATAGTAGTATCTCCAGATGGTAGAATAACAATATAATGGAAAAATAAAACAGTAAAGCAGTAAAATAATGAGACAGCAAAGACGTAAAATGATAAAACGACGGAGCAGTAGAACACTCTTACGAACCCCATCAATTCCCAGATGATTTTCCGGCATAATAATTATTGGTCTTCGAAAGTGAAATGTAAATGTAGGGGATCAATAACGTGATGTAATCAGAACAACGTAACTTTTACCATGAATGAAAGTGATCAATATAAAAGGTGCAAGGAAGACGGATGAATGGTCGAGAGGAGTAGAAAAAGCTTGCAAAAAAAAAAGAGAGAAAGGAGTACCGACGTTCCATGCAAACGAAGAATTTCTTTCATTATTACCGTCGGATGAAGAAAACGGATTCGAAACGTCTGGTCTGCTTTTTCGCTTCACGTTCCACTACTCTTACCCTCCATCTACAAATTCTCTTACTTTTCTCCTTCTATTATCCAACTCATTTGTTCCGCGCGTTGCTACACTTGCGGAGAGTACATCTGCATCTTCTGGACCTCCATTCACGTTCAGCTTGCACCGACCATGTACCGGCCATTTGCTATAGCACCTTTTATACTACTCGAATTAAAATTGTACCAGAACCCTGATGAGTGATTGCAACATATTGTTGTAACATTTATTTTTGATTTCGATGCTCAAATCTAAGGGTTGAATATTTACCGAGCAAGTTATAGAAATGACTAATTATTCCATAAGAAGTAGGAAATTGAAAATTGGAAATTTAAATTTTTAATCTACATTCTACAGTTCTACTTTTATCTGCAACGGAACAGAAATTCCATTAAAAATGTATTTTAAAACTGTAACATAAATCCATCATCCTAAGAGATCATTATCTATAATGTACATTGAAAAATGAATAAAAAAATATTACCAAGCCATAACGATGAAATCGAACCAGGTATTAAATAAAAAACCAAAATACTCCTCTACGTGCACTTTCGATCTGCTACCATTTTACAACCGAGATAAGTTTTCACGAAAATACGGCGTAGTTTGTATCTCCACTTCGAAACTACTATTTTGCGAATCCGCTTTCGCGATAAAACGAATCGCATCTTAATCTCGACAAAATCTGATAAACCTTCTAAATCATTTTAGTATTCGTAGTTTACGGTTTACCACCGGTAAAATCCCTGATGGATGATAAAACCGAGTGCCGGCTTTTAGGGTATTCTCTTTACAGTCCAACCGGTATCTTCCGTATTTAATAAAAAACGAAGTTACATTGAAAATCGAAGTTCACCGAATTTCGTTGAATTTCCACGATTTTCTGCCGGTGATATATTCGATGATTTATTTGAGGTTCGCGTCCGATGACACGTACCAGAACTGCGATTAAAGTATCGGAATTTAATTTTCGCCGGGCCATCAAGAATCGCGTATCGTCCACGAACATCTGAATCCTATCAAATTTTTTTCAATTTTTGTCCCATCAAATTTTATACATTTTTTTTGCGGCTCTAAAACGATTACTGAATAAAATATTATAGAGTACACTCTTGGTGAAAGAACCAATTACACTTCATTTGGAATTCATTCGCTCAGTTGTAGAGGATTACAACTTCTGAAATCGTAATTTCAAAGCAAAATTTATGATAAAATTAGTTACTCTCCAATTCTCTTAAACTGACATATGTGGTCATTAAATAGAACCTCTCATATATTTTTTAATAAAAAAAGTTGACTCACAATTCACAACTGTATTCTTGATTTACATTAATCGATATACACTATGTACATCATATATTTCGTTACTTTATATTTAATAGAAAAGATTTTAAAGCTATTGGTACTCTTCCAATAGTATTTTCAGTATTTTCAAAGACCACCTGAGTCGTATCGGATCAGATTAGCTACCAGCACGAGAGAAAAGGTTCGTCAGAAACAAACTTCTGGCTAATCGCGATAGTTCAAAGGAAACTTTCAAGAAAATCGCTGTAGATTACGGTTTTTGTTTTCACGGTAATTTTCAATGGTCGACAATGGGTCCAGAGAGAATGGACACTGAGATTATCGCGGTTTCACGCTATGTTTGCTCCAGACTACTGGTCAGTGGGCGGAGGATCGTTTCAGCTGTCGCGTACAGAATTGAGATTAAATTGGCACTGTTTGCACGATCACGCAATTCAGATCCCTCTCCTGAGTCTTCTTCATTGTCCCTCGTGTACATTAGAGAGTCACGTGATGGAAATTAGTTTCAAAATTTCCCAAAAGTCTTGACTTATCTTTCCTTTTCATTTGCATAAAGAAACTTTGCATTCGTTGACCATTTGGTTAAGTGACACATTTTTGGTGAGATATGTTAAAACAAAACATGTTATAAGATAATTTATTACATCATACATCACTGTCCCAACATTAATAGCCTTCAAAAGTTGCTTTCATTCACTTCTTTCCGTAAATAATTAATTTAACTGAAATGCAGCATGAGTCACATATGACCATCATGGCGGTCACATGTGATGTTAACGTGGTGTTAAGGACAAATGTACTTAATCTTTCAGTTTCATCTTTTAATCTGTCAGTGTATATCATTGTCTCAATATTAATATCCCTCGGAAGTCGTTTACCTATAAATAATTAATTAAACTGAAACTGCAGCATAAGTCACATGTATCATGTGGATCAATATGTTAAGGACAAGAGTACTTAATCTTTCAATTTCATCTTAACATACCAGTATATATCACTGTTTCAACACTAATAGCCTTCATAAATTCCTTTCATTTGCTCTTCCTGTAAATAATTAATTTAACTGAAATTACAGCCACCGACCATAGCTAGAACAGAATTTCGAAAATGTCGTTTCGTTGTTGCGAAACGTACTAAAAACGGCAGAGGAACATAAATAAATCGATCAATGAGTTTTCACGAGGATCAACGAAACCGAAGCGCGAACAGAAAATAAATTTGCCAGGATTTACATCGGAGATATAAACAAGGTCGGTTCGCCGCTCGTTTATTCGATTACCAGGCTGTAACGTTTACCCGGCGAGCGTTTGGCTAACGTCTTCGCGTTAAAGGAGACCGTGGTTTAACTGCTTCATTATGCAAAAACCTTTCGCTATCTTTTCCCTAAATAAGTTTCAGCCCGTGTTACGTCCGTTACCTTCCGTTGGCTCGTTTCTCGTTTAGCGTCCGTCCAATCCTAAAGTAACGCTAATCTCACCATTCTCCAAACTAATACGCTCGGAAATATGGTCTGCCTGTTTAAGAGAACTCGTTGCCAACAGACTAAAACGAATTGCGATCATTTAAGTTCACCTGCGAAATGTTGCTCAAATACAAACTTTGCGTATAGTAACGGTAGTTCGTTGCGTATAGTAGTTCAAATACTGGGATTAAAGAAAACTTCAGGGGTCATTATTTTCGTTAACGCTCTCGTTATTTACATCTCGATTAACTTCTTTTGCTGTTGAATACACTGGGACTAAGAGAATTACGTTATCTGGGTTTCTAAATACCTCCACATTGTCAAATGTGTGTATTTCTCCTTGATCATCAGATCTTAAGGTTAATATGTTCTTAAATTACACGGTTCCCTAATCTTTAGGTCTGAAATTACGAAGTCAATTTTAATTATCTAAATACGTAGAATCTCAAACTCTTGAACTTCCAAATTCCGAGATCTTACAATCTGTAGATCACAAAATTCTTAGATCCTCACGTTCCTAGACTTAGATTCTTATATCAAAGACTTCCCAGAGCCCCAAGTCCCTTAATCCCGAAAGTCCCCAAAGCTATAGATCTTCAAATTCCAGTACCTCCAAAAACTCAACCCATTCCCAAACTTCCAGATCCTTAAAAATCGCTAAAAGTCGATTAAGGCGTGGCCTATTCCCGCTGCCATACTCTTCATAGAGATTTGCTCTTGACCGTAGTTACGACCTCGAAGTTACTTATACCCAGTGTAAACAAGATGAAACTCGAAGGAAGATTTACGAGTTCCACCCAAGACAGAATCAGAATTGTTCGGTCGGTGGAAAATGTAAAGATCAGAGGAGCTTCATCTTCAAAGGCTGAATTTATATTTCGATCCGAGAACGCAAACAAGATGAGGGGAAAAGAACTTACGAAATCGCTCGAGGTAGAACACGGTGGGCAGATAACAGCACATGCCGTTATCACCGTGCACGTGGGCATACATGTCTGGTAATTAACAGCGGAATGCTGTCGGTAACGCGCACGTGAAAGTGTTGCCCTGGCTGTACGCTTGACAAAGCTCCTTCTCTGTCAGTTGACCGATCCGTAGGACGATCCTTCACTCGTACCGGAATATCCGTGTCCGGCCGAGCACGGGAACATGACGAAGCAGCGTGTATCCGTGGCGGATCTGCGTGCCGAACAGATCGATCGATTTTCCACGATCGATCGTCCCTGCTCGCCGAAACCAGAGACAAATTGACGCGAGTCCACTCGTGTCGCTATTATGCGCCGTAAATAACACGGATCGAATCCAGCTAATATCCGACCTCGCTCGTTCCAATATTTCTTCCTCTCTCTCTTTCTCTTAACGCGATTCTTCCGCCTTCTCTGTGATCAGGAACACGGTTAAGTGCGTGGACGACGTCTGCCGGTGAAATTTCGTCGACCAATTTTAATTGCGAACTCCGAATATTAAAACGGAGGAGATCGCAGAACGATCTGATTTGGTTCCTTCGGATCGCACACAGCTTACACGGTAGATATGTTCACGATCACTAGACGAGTTCTTGGTTTATTCTGGATTATTTTATTGCCGAGATTGCAGCACAGTTTTGTTATGGCACTGTCACACTTCCTCTTTTCGTGCTTTCGATCCTGGAAATTCAGCAATTTGAAAATTTAGAAATTCAGATGTGGTCGTAATTTCTAAACTTTCAAATTGATAATCTTAGAAATTCTCATATTTCAAAATCTACAAACTTTAACCTTCATATGTAGGAATTTAAAGATTAACAAATTAAGAAATTTAGACTCCCATGTTTACACCACTGACAGCAGTCCTTTCACAAGACGAGACTCCCTATAGACGACACTCCGCATATATGGCCCATTCTGTATATTTCTCACATCTTCATCAAAGTTCATGGCAATGTAGACTGTACAGCACAAGTGATACATCTAGGGCCATATAGTGAAACTCTGCATGCAAATAATACATCTAAAGTCATACGATGATTCTTTACATAAGAATGATACACCTCGAGTAAAACTACGATACTGACGATACATTTAAGGTCTATTGATGATACATTTAGACCCAAACAGTAAAACTGTAAAGAACAAGATATATCTAGCGCCACTCAGTAAAATCCACAGTATAAATGAAACCTACAACCATCAATATCAAAATATCTTTTTCATGCTTAAAACGTAGAAATATAACACTATGATCCGCCGATGCAATCGCCATGTGATACAGCTCGTCGTTTAATTTTCATGCACGCAACGATGGCCATGTAAAACGAACACGGCTATTTATTTTACAAACTCCCGTAACTCGACACGGTGCTACGTTAACCGAACGTTTTTTTCCACCGAGAATTGATAATTTCATCGAAATTGTTATCTTACGGAAAACAGTTCCATTAGAACCAGCCTCGATATCGCGGCACGATAAAGTTAATGAACGATCGTCCGGTTTGTACGCCGGATTCACGCGGTACAATCAGTTCGAGTTCTCTGAAAACCGGCAACGAAATTAATTGCGGCTATTTAATTCGCGGTATTGTTCCTTGTCGCGGCGGGGAAGTTCCCAACTTTCAATTACGAAATTTCGACGTTTGCACATTTTCCGAACTTTTCGGTTTTCCTATGTTGACGTTCGCAAAATTCTCGGATCTCCAAATTTTTTAATTTCAGAATTCTCAAATTTACGAATTCTAAATTGAAATTCTCAAATTCACAATTTCCAAAATTCACAAATTCTCAAATGCACAAACTCCTAATCACTAATTTCCCAATTACCCCAATTCTCAAATCCCCAACTTCCAAAACTAAAATTCTGAAATCCCCAATTTTCTAAACCCTCTGATTCTCAAATCTCCAATTCCCATCCTTTAAATTCCGAAATGATGAGCTCCCAGAATTCCCGAAATTCCCATAGTTCCGAATACCTAATATCGAAAATTTGAAATCTCCGTAAATTTCCAGCAGCACAACGCTGGCACATATTATGCGCACCGCATCCTGAAAGCTGTTCGGTGTGCACTAGATTCGGCCATCGGTGATTTAGATGAACGTGGAAACGAGAAACATCTGATACTGTGATACGCGATGCAGTTAACGCGATTTTCCCGAGAGGCTGGTTATGCAACTGCTTGGAAAATGGTTGCAGTCAAGTGCATTCGCGATGCCAAACACGAGCACGTGGCCGATCTGTCTGTACCAGACACACGATTGATTTGCACGTTCAACGCCGGTCAACGAATTCCGAACTGCGGTCACTCGTTTTTTACCTCCGTTTTTAATTTTTCTCCATTTAACCACGTCAAAACGTTACAGCCGAATACAATCGTTGATCCAAAAGTCGACGGATCGAATTTCGAATTTAATCACGATCACTGATATTCGTCGGTTCACGGCTATCAAGTTGTAATTAATCGAAAAGAATTAATTTAGCAACGAACGTTTCGTTCGATTTATTACCTGTCCACATTTTTTAAACGACAATATAACAGCTCGATTTTATTTTTGCCGTTTGGTAAGGTATGAAATATTTCTGCAGAAACAGTGCCAATTAACGAGCGATTTTTATCGAGTTTCAACGACCGATAGATTGAACGAAACAACGCGCGTGATCGCTGTTCGTGAATTCCCAATAATTGATTACGAGTCCACGTCGTTAATCATGTAGGACACCAAACCCCAGAATTTCGTTAATTGCGCCACGAATTTTGCGTAATTTGCGTTTATTTTGCGAGACGGCCTCAATGATTCACAGGTCTGCGAATTCTACCGGCAAAAAAGTTTCGGTAAACTTCGACGCACTGCGAGATTCACGCACGATTGTTCACGGTATCGATGAGTTTTGTTATTCACGACACACGAAATTAATTGTTGTCTTTTATTCACCGACATTTTGTGTTGAACAACGCTTATTTCCTGTAGAATTACTCAAACTTTAATGAAATTCAGCACGATTAGGTTTACAAGTCTTCAAATTTTTTAGGTCCTTCATTTGCAAGTTATTGAATTTTTTTAATTTTGCACTTTCTAAATTTGTAGTTTTCTAATATCGAAAGTTTCGAGATTCTGAATTACTGAATTTTTGGATCCCTACTTGAAAATTTTCAAATCTTTAAATTTCCAAGTTCTTGTTCCAAATGTTTACACCCCAAATTCCCAAATACTCCAATATCAAAAATCTCACATTTAAAAATTCCCCAATTTCGCCATTCACAAATTACAGAACACATTTCAAATTTTCCACCTTCCGAATCTCCAAATTTGTAAGCTTAATAAATCTCTCGAACTCCAAACCGAAAATTGTCAAACTCCAAAAGTGCATTGTCAACAAAAAACAGAATCAATCACGAGTGACACCTCTCCTAACATTTCACGGGAGATAAAAACGAACGATCGTTACGCCCGAATGTTTTCGATCCGTTCGGAATAAAATGCTAATAACAATGTAAATAAAGCTATTAAAGTATCGTCCCGAATCACACGGTATTTGCCATTCAACGATAAATCGTTCTTGAATATTACAAACGCACAAACAACTCGCGCCCGTTCGAAAATCAAATTCTGATAAGCAAATTAGCGGCGTCAGAGAGAGTATCGCGCGCATACGTGTTATCGAACGTTACTGATCCGCGGTTCATTCGCGTCATTTACAATCTATCTTTCCGAGAACCGATTCCTGATTTTCCTGCAAATCCTTCGGAACTCGAGTATCAAAAAACGGCATCGATAATTAATCGCGTCGCGACAACCGTTTCGTATGACACGTGTAGACGACATGTGCACGAAAGTTTAACGTCCCGATGAAAACACCATTGACCTTCCTCTTTCCGTTCGATTATCAAGAAATTCGTTAAACGAGAAATATATCGGACAACCCTGAAACTTTTTGCCGCTTTAATCAACGAAGATAAATGACTTTCATCCGCACAGGGGATCAAAGGATTTTTCCACAACCGATTTAACTGTTACTTTTCCGTGTCCTCTTTTATTGCCTCTTGCACGAACTGTTTGACGGTCGAAAAATTTCAAGACTTTTTTTATATTTTAATATACGGAACTTTTTTGGATTTTGATATTTTGATATCGGTGGAATATTCGGCTTGACAGTTAGGAAATTTAAAAATGGTAAGAACTTTCTTGATACATTAATAGGGTAGTTTGATGAATCAGTGAAATAGTTTGATTAAACAATTTAGAATCGGTAAGAATTTTCTTCGACATCTGATATTTGGACAGGGAACATCGGTGAAATATACATTTCTACAATTAGAAAATTTGAAAACGGTAAGAATCTTTGGGTATTTGGACAGCTGTCAGCGGAGCACAGTTCATCTTGTACATTTCTTCACCAAATAATTTCTACAACGAATAACTTGTCAAACGTATTCGAAAGTACCTGCACTTTCGGTAACTTCAAATCACACGTATCAAAAAAAAATCGCACGAAACATTCGCAGAAGCGACAGCACGAAAAATTGTAGGCAGATCTTCGATAAAAATCAACGGATGAAAGATCGATTCACGAGCACACACGCACATGGACAAGCGTGTATCGTTTAATTAACACGCTTGTCATAGCAAGAACGACAACACTGGAATAGGTTAACCGTCGATTCGTAGCACCAGGACAAAACCGAATGCAGCAAAGCATCGATTCGGAGGAAATGGACGAAAGCAATCAGCAGCAGCCGTTAATTACGGAGCGGAACATCGCGATCAGCTGTCCGACACGATTAACGACCGCACGTGATTCGACAACGACCGTGGGAGGAATTCTTTTGCGCGACATCCCGTTGGAATTTCAGGGAGACACAGTCGACGCACATGGAACGCCCGCTCGGAGCGGCTTTAACCCGCTGACTGGCGGAGTCGTCCCTTTTCCAACCCCTTGACTCGTCCCGGACCACCCCCCAAACCCACGGTGCTCCTGGCACCCTATGGCCACCCTTCTCCGCCGCCTCACCTACATCCCCGACCGACCCGCCAACTTCATCTACGACCTCCACCTTCGAATGTACAATCCGGAGCAATGTACACCACTTTTCAAGAAGAACTGTTGTGCCGAAGCTTTATTCCAATTTCATTTCTTTTTCGGACGTGGGCAAATTTTATATACTTTTATATTCTTTTATGTTTGGTAGTTTTTCATTAGGCTGATAAATAAATTTCAAAATGCTGGTGTTAAGAAATTACAACGTTTTCTAATTCTTTAATAATCTAATTAACAGTTCGATACTTCAATACTGTTGAATTTGAAAATATTGAAGTTTATACAGTTTCAAGTTTCGGTGTTATATAAGAAAAAATTGCGAATTTTCTAATTTTCTAATTTTGAAAGTTTACATTCTTTTTCCGAAGTTTCCAAATTCCCATATTTTTTAATATTTTCAAGTTTCTCAGTTTCAAAATTCCCAAATTCCTGAATTGGTAGATTTATAAATTCCTAGATTCACAAATTCCTGAATTCCTAAATATTTAAATTTCTACATTACCAAATTTCGAAACTTTTAAGTTCTTAACTCACCAATCCCTAAATTTCCAAATTTCCAACAGTCTAAAAATCCCCAAAATCCCTATATCCCCAAGTTCCCAGTCTCAAATGAAGTTTTAAGTATCGAAATTTGCAGGCCGAAAACGTGTACCATGTCCGCGAGTGTACTCGAACGAAATCCTTCTTCCGGTTGATGCGCGCGCGAATAAAATGCGAAAGTATTCGTGCGGCTGTTCGTTTTTGCCATTAATGACGAGTCTCAGCTCGGGAAAGGAATGATGAACGCGAGATTTCTAACGGTTAAATATGTTGGCTGAAATAATTAGGAGATCTCGTGTTCCTCGGCAATACCGGCAAGTCGAGTACCCGAGACGAGAGAAATACTTGTAGAGTTAAGATTGCTACGCTTTTTCCTTTTTTCATCTTCTTTCAGGGTAACACTGTTTTAATTCGCCAACGTCAGAGAACAGAATCTGCTGACCTACTGTTACGCTTCACATTTTGTTAATTATAACAAATAAACGCTGTTGTATTATTATTTATTTATTTTATCACAGTTTTATTTTATGAACTGTTTGTTATTTCATCCGATGTTATATTGACGGTACATAAATGTGTTAAGAGTAGTATAACGAGGTATTATATGTGCAAGCATTGTATCGATACATATTACGTTACATGTCGATCATTCAACGATGAAATAACTATTGTGTCTTCCATTTAATTATCACATGCTACAATAGGTCAAACGAGCCCAAGTATTGAATGACACTCATTTTCCGTAACATTCGTATCAATTGTATACAATGTGTACGGTATGATACGTGTAAGACAGCATTGGATTGCAGTGAAGTAGATTTGTAAGAGTAAGTAGTATTAGAGCGTATTTAGTCAGACGCGGCAGCGTTCACCAAAATTCACGGGTTTAAAACACTTTAGAACCCCATATTTTCAACCAACTGCTGTTTCGGATTACAGCAACGCAATATGTTGTATTTTTATAACCCCATTCAAACTTAAACGAGTACATTTTACGGGGTCGTAGGTTACGAGCCGCAATTTTCGTTCGTCCTTCGCGAATAAAATGAGAATTTTCGTTGTTTTCATCCCCAGGGAACCAATTTTTTAAGCAAAATATTTGATCATTTTCGTCAAAATATACGAAAGTTATTGTTATTGTATAATCCTGAAATACACGAATACTACGAAGCGTTTTGGGAAATTAATCCAGCAACATGTGCCTGTTAACGAGAGTACAAACAAAATTACGTCCGAACATTTATTGTACGAACTCGATAAATACAGTTTGATAGAAAAGTTGGGGTAAGAGTTACATTAAAACAAAGAAACTTGAAATGTTATGTCAATTTGGTATTATATAATCGTTGAGTATGCAAATAATTGAACTGCAAATTGAAGCGTACTAGTTCGAGTAAAATCACGAAGTACGAGTGCATCAGACTGGTCGAAACAGTTCAAGGGGTTAATACGGTCATACGGTTCTCCCTATAAGTACTTCGAAACTATGACATAGCATGTAGTTCTTATACGTTCAGAAATCTGATTTCTGTGTACTACAAGCACACAACGGAATGATCAACGATATAACACTATTATTTGAGCGCACAAACGGAAGAAGATAAAGGATCAGGTAGAAGGAAAACACAGTCCTGTACTTTAGCATCGTTGATCTATATCACGAGCCGAAAAGCCGCGTGAACAAGTAATACAGGATGAAGAAAACGAGATAAAATCCCATGAAACGGTAAGACGATGGAAGAAAGCCATCCACGGAGCTGACTTCTCTTCGTTCCAGCTTTACGTCTTTCGTCGACTGGGCCGAAGAATCCCGCTTTCACCTCGAAAGTCTTCTTAAGAGAAAAAAAAAGAAAGAGGAGAAGCTAGAGACGGAGAATATCCTTCAGCTACCTAATAGCTTTTTACGCCTTATTACTCATCGTTACGGCTGGCAAGAAAACGATCACCGTACAGAGAAGCACTCGTTCGATACGTTCAACGCGATTATCGATACCGGGGCCGAATAGCCAATTACGCCGCGGATTCGAAATATCTGATACCGGATTTATTGTAGCAGAAATTTACATTTATTTGTCCAGTAACAACACAAGAACGCGTGTATAGAATCAAAGTTCAAAAAAATCTATACCAACTTGTGGTAATAAAAAATGGATTATTTCAGTGCAATCAATCAAAGTTACAGAGCTTTCTTCGATCCCTTATTTTCCGTTTGTTGGAATTTAAAAGAACATTTGCGGGTGATTCCATCAAAGTGTAATCGATCAGTCCTTGAGTAGTAACAAAATGATAGGGGAAACTTGACTTCGTACATCCGTTAATTACTCGATCGATTACACGGAAATAGCATAACTGACTCTCTAGAGTGTCGACGACACATTTTAAATAAACGAACGTAATGTATTAAATTTCTTCAGACCTCGTGCCAAAGGCCCCTTTTCAATCTGCTGTTCTTTTATCGCAAAGTAACAGATTTGAACATTTCAGCTTTGTTACAGGTTTCAGCTTTATCAAAATATCCGATACAAAGGAAATGCGAAGCTTTAATTTTCGCGAGATATTAAAAGCACGCATAGCAATGGCAACGAAAATAGCTGAAAAATATCCACGCTTTGATGTCCTTTGCCGTCGTGCCGTGTTATAAAATGGATTTATAAACATGTTTTATTACACTGCGCTCGAAATTTATTGCGAAAAAAATGCGTCACGTCGAAAGAATTACACTGGACGAATTTATTACTTTTGGAAACCACTGACTCCGAACCGTGTGTGTCAATATTATTACTGTCTGCATTTTGAATCCCTGCTGTGCTTCAACCGTATCTTCTGGCTACTGTTGACTAATTTTCAAAACAGGAATGTTTGCTTAATTTTAACGCGGGTTTATTTCCATCGATGTTGACATTCGGTAACGATGTATGCGCGCTAGTGGTGTAGCCGCCTATTTCTGCACTGTCCCTTACGTGGAATTATCTCGGGGATTCTCAGCTAAGAGATTAAGGATGACTCGTTCGGATTCAGCCTGAATATTCCGTATCATTGTTCGGGAATTCAACCCCATACTCGACGATGTACCAATTATCCGCACTCCGAAATCTCCTGTACGCTTAATGGATGTTTATTAACATTTCCGAATTGGGGAATTTAGGAATAGGGGCTTGTATATTTGCGCTTTCACCATTTGGGGGCTATTTAGGGTTTGAGAATTTGGGGATTTGATAATTTGGAAAGCTGAGAATTTGGGGTTTCACAATTTGGGTATTTGATTTGGGGTTTGAGAATTTAGGGATTTGTTAATTCGGGGATGTGAGAATGTTGGGTTTGAGAATTAAGGGTTTGACAATTTGAGGACTTAGATATGTACGTGATGTAATTAGCAAGTACAATGATCAAGTTTAATTTACAGGTTCACCAAATTTTGAACAATTTTTCTCAACAAATTTTGAAGATGTGAATTTTTAAATAGGTCTTAAATTTACATAGTTAATTTGCATATTTGCATGTTTATAATTTATAAAGTTTTAAATTATGAAATTTGCATATTCAAACTCAGAAATTTGCAAATGTTCAAAATCACAAATCCTGAAATCTACACATTTAAACATTTTCACTCACAAATCCTAAACTGTACACATTTTCAAGTTCACAAATTCTGAAGCTTAACAACCTTGAAACACGCGAACTTCGATGCACGTATGAAAGGACCTCTCTGTATATTGCCAGCCGCTCCACCCGTAGCTATACAGTCAACAACTGATCATTGTCCATCACCGATCTAACGCAGCGTTCAACAGCATAGAAAACAATGTTGTCTTTGGCCCGGGGCCCGTAAACGCTAGCAACGGCTCTGTATTCTATTGTTTATTTTGCTTGATATTCTAATTTCGAGAACCGACGTAAAATAGATAGCCGGGGAAAGTACGTCTATATTTAAACCGTGATTGTACGATATCAGACACTACTGATAACCGTGAACAATCAAATATACCATCTACGGTCAATATTTTTATATTTACAGAGATTTCTCGCGAATATGAAGAAATACAATAAAAATATCAAGCGTGTGTACACGTGTCAGATGAAGATGCTGCGGAGTTTCTCAGAAAACGAGGAAAGATGTAATAAATATGTGTAACGAGCGCGAGATTTCTTTGCATGTTGATTATTTCGCTAAACATATCGTGGAATGGTAAATCGTTCATGTTTGATACACGGTGGCTTAAAAATACATATATTAAATATGTGATTTAAAGCATGTGTAGCTTGAAGAAAGTATGTGATTTAAATTATATGTAACCAGAAAATATTTTTAAAAATATATAATTTGAAAAGAGTAAGTAACTTGAATGATATTAAATAAATAAAAAATGTCATTAATATATCCTCCATTAGTCACTGTCAGTAAAAAATACCAGATGAATGATATAAACAATAGACTGTAGTGAACAATATTAAATTCTCTCTGAAAATATAAATTTATGCGACGAACGAATAAACTATTTATCCGATATGAATTAATCTGCTAACTTTATAGCTAATGTTAAACCAACGCACATTCAATATTTGTCTCGTGAGAATGAAATCTGTATTAAATAATGATAATTCTCAATATAGGTCGCTCGAAATTATTGGAATCGAAATAGAAATTTCGATTATAAACCATTAACCATCAAATATTTATGCAACTTTGGCTTGAAATGTAATTAATTGGAGGATAATTGGAATTTATCGAAATTGTATATTGCTCTCCAAGAACGATATTGTAATGGTCGAAAATCACGGGCTTTGTAGATAATTCTGCTTTCTCGTTTCTTGATTGTTATTTTGTTAAATATTTGAGTCTTCAAAGGGAGCTTGTAGGTAATTAGTTATGAGAGAAACTTGCCAATTTTTCATATGTATATTATTTGTCGAAGTCACAAAGTACTGAAGATTAAAAAATTGCATATTGTTGAAGTTAAAAGATTTCAAACTTTGGAATCTTTTAAGTGCCAAAATTTAAGATTCATAACTACACAGCTTCAAAAAGGTCCCGAAAGTCCCAAACTCCCAAAGATCTCCCCGCAAATTTTCCAGAATCCACCAGAAATTCCGCGCACGTAATAGATGAGAAATATAAAAACTTTATAGATACTTGATTAAACAGTGGCAGAGTCATAAAGGTTGAAGTAAAACGAAAAGACAGGTGGTACCGGTATAAGAACCCTCCTCTTACCATCAGTTCCGCAAGCATCCCCTATTCCTAAGTCAGGGTTTTACCCTCAACCCTTTTCAGCTACGTTACTAGCCCCTTCCTTTTAGCTTGTGGAGTGATAGCTTTCGGAACGTTACATTATACACCAGCAACTCCTTTCGCTGGTACGTCGGTTCATCTTTGTCTCGTTTGACTGTCGGAAAAAGAGGGCGAGTGCGGAGGGGACCGAGCAAGAAAAAAAAAAGAAAAGAGGAAAACGAACGAGACCGAGGGTGAAGATGGGGTGAAAAGATCGACAGAAAAGGAGCAGGGAGAACATCACCTGGGGAACACCGTGTATATACACGTGATGAGATGCAAAATTGAGCCAATAGTAAGCGTTGAGTGATTTAAGAATTCGGGGTTTTTAATATTTTTTAGTTGCACCATGTCGAGATTTGGAAATTTCGAAATTTTTGAACTTTTGGAACTTGCGGATTTGTGAATGTGTGGATTTGCGAATGTGGGGATTCGGGAATTTGAGAATTCGAAAATTTCAATATTTAGAAATTAAAATATATGACTTAGGAATTTGAGAAGTTGAAAATTTTTCCCTCTAAGTATTTCTTATATTCATGAATTAAAAAATTTCTAAATATTCATAAATTTGCAAATTGGAAAATTTGAAAATACCTAAGTCAATTACAATAATCGAACACCTAATGCGTTCCAAGACAAAGTATTATTCGTAGCACTATAAGCTCTAAACCGACTTGTGAATTTATATTTGCAGGCGATGAAATCGTATTTGACTTTCTATTTTCAGGAGCCAAGATTGCACACGAGAGCATTTCGCGAGTCTCGAGCCGCTCACGTTTAACGACCACATTTTCCATCGCGTTTTCTTGGTCCCCTTAAAAGTAAAGCGTAATCCAGCCACCGGTGTTTTCTCTCCTCGTAACTATCGCTGCTTATTCTTTCCGTGCATTTCGGACAAGACGATCTCGTCACGTAAAATTTTAATACGCCAAGTGGCCTCGTAAAGTCCGCTCAGTCGAGACATGAATTTGAAAAATCTGGAACGGTAAAGAATTTCCATGAAAAGGAAGGATCGCGAGTTAAACGTATCTCTGGAAAACTCGTCGAAGCCCGCATTGACAGAGTCTCATCAAAGTGAACAACTCCCGTGGTACGTTTTCGTGAAAATAGCTTCTACCATCTGGTTAGTTCGATGTTTTAAGGGAAGATCAGCGAACGTCGTAAAAGTGCTCTTCGAACACGGTCACGGAACGACGTTGTTAAATATCAACAGACGAAATTACGAGGGAATTACCAGGGTAAAACGAATAACCTAGTAATTTCGGTACGGTAAATTGATAGCTTACTCGTTAAAGTAGGAGCAATTGGTGCATAGAATTCTCATTTTCTCAAATTAACAAATTACCGAACTCATTTCCAAATATCGTTCCCAAATTTTCGAGTCTACAAATGTTCGAATACACCAAGTTGTAAATTATCAAATTTTTAAACTCATAGTATCTCAAACCCTCAACCCCAAATTTCTTAAATTTCCAAATCCAGAAATTGTCATATACCCCAACTTCTAAATTTCCAAATTCTCAAATCCCCAAATTTCCAAACCCTCAATTCCCAAATTCAGTTCTGTCCCAATACCCCAACTTCTAAATTCCAAACTCCCCAAATTCCTAAATTTCAAAAATCCAAAACCACCAAATTTCCAATACTCAATTTCCCACAAAACTAAATTTTCTACATAGCACAATTCCCAAATGACCGAAACACCAGATCTTTAAATTGTAAAATTTTGCTGAAAGTTTAAAGCGTTTGTTGGCACGATAACGATGCACGTCTTAGACGAATAGCAGTTATATTCGATAATAAGCACACCTGGTCAAATTCAATTATACGATTCCCGAGGGCAAGTAATCCAATTTGCACGTCATCAAGTCACGCGGCGAAACTAGTTCGAAGGCCCAGGCATACACAACCAACCGCGTGTATCAAATATTGAAGTTCCTAGATTGCGCTGGACTACCCTCAGGGACATCAAATAACTGCCAGCCTCCGAAAACGCGAGAAGCCTTGTCGAATTACGATTGTAGTCAATTTTCATCCCCTTCGATGGAAATAACATTTGAAACGGCTAAAACGTTTTAAACTTTCACTCCACGACGTGCCTTCTGCTTTTCCTTTTCATTTCTTCTCTTTAGCTTCTTGATTTTAGAAGGAAAATTCTTCAAATCAAATTTGCGAATTTTTGAAGTCACAAATTGACAAATAATTGAATTTCTGAATTCACTGTCCACGTTCTAGATTTCTTCAATTGACAAATGAAGAAATTTTGAAGTTGTCAAATTGATGAATGAGCAAGTTTTGAAATTGTGAAATTGACAAATGGCCAAGCTTCAGAATTCTCAAATTATCAATTAACAAAATGTTCAAATTCTTGAATTGATAAACGACCAAATTTTGAAGTTCTGAAATTGACAAATGACCAAGCTTCAGAATTCTCAAATTATCAAATGACAAAATCTTCAAATTCTCAAATCGTCAAATAACCAAATCTTCAAATTCTCAAATGACAAAATTATGATTTATTATCTACAACTCAATATATTAAATACTCCAATTATATTAATACAAAATCTTCATAATACAAAAATGAAAATACTGCTCCCAGATCACATAAATATTTCAAAAATCCCAAGTTCCACAGCTGCCAAAATAAAATGCGAAAATTCAATCATTTCCATCTGTAACCTGAAAGGTCTGAACGTTGACGAGGTTAAAACAAGTAACGAATGATTCCTCTAATAAAATGTCGAGCATCACTGTAAACGATTTTCGAGGAAAGTGCTCCGTAGCGAGAGGGTTAACAAGGCGGCCGTAACGCAATTTCATCGATAAAGACTGTGCATTATTTCTTGGAAATTCACGGAAACAGAAAAGTGGAGGCAAGTGGAGCGGCGCGCTTGATGATAAAGATATCGCTGAGAAAATTACAAAAAGAAAGCGTCAAAGCGCAACCTTTGCGCCGGAGGAACGCGTTCGTGCGTCAAAAAGTAAAAATGAAAAAGCGATATACGCGTCTCTGCTGTGAAGACTGTCAGACGCGACGAACACCGAGCATGTTAATATTTTTTCCAAGCAGTTCGTGCATCGCACCCTGCCACTGCATTCCCAACTGTACTTTGTTAACAATGCAAGAATATTCCACGTTCCCAGACACGGGACTATTTTAACCCCGCCGAGCCGATCCGGCTGTACGTAAATTTTGCACTCGGTGTATATTCTACGTTTTCTCCGTGACTTTTCGAGAATTATCGCGCATTCGTTTATCTCTAAGCCTACAATATGTTACTTCAAATGCAAACGAAGCGATAAAGCAATAACAATACAAGATAATAAAAACACGAACCAATGAGACAGCACTGGAATAATAAACAGTGTTCGCTTATATAAACTAAGAATTTAATATTCGTTTAATTCCATCGTCGAGAGAGTTCGCATAATCGAAAGCGTAATCGCGTACCATCGCAACATAATCGTCAGCATTTTTCGTCGCACGGTGTGCCCGTACAAATGGATTCTGTTCGATTTTATTCGAGTAAACATAATTATTCGGCTGTTGCGAACGTAACTGATTATTCCTCTCTCGTGGCGATGCAACCCGTAAAATCGATCAACGCGTAAACACATCGACACGCCATATTTCGTGTAATTACACGTAGGTATCGTTATCCAATTCAAGCATCGTTATTATCCAAGGCAGGAGAAATTATTTTCTCGCTTGCTGCGAATCGACGGGAAAAACTGCGAGAAACGAATCGTAATGGAATTACGTGTGGTACTATATTTTGATCGTGCCAAGCGGAGATATATCACAACGTGCATTCGCATCACTATGGAAATCACCCTAGGAGGAACTGGAATCTACAAGATCATCGGTGCATCGTTCAGAATGCGAAGTTCGACGCAAACGAGGTACCCGATTGAAATATTACCCAGGAAGACGCACAGTTTTCGTATCACTGATAGCGCGACCGCGCCGACGAATCATGCTTCGCTCCTCGGATGCTGAGACCCGCGCGTGTTTGCAAGAGCCCGAAAGGTATCGAGGAAACGGGACAAGATAAATTAATTACGATAACGAACACGTCGCGGGCAATTTAGTTAGATACCGCTTGGTTCACTCGCTGCACCGATGACAACGAAAGTAGTCGACGCGACGCTTCACGTATGGCCACAATGGGCTGCCTGCATTATAGGTTTGTGAAATACTCAATTTCTTCGCTCGAGTCAATATGGTTCAATTTTTCATGAATATTTCAAGAAAAATGTGATACCTAATGATCACGAAACTATTCACGATGTAATTGGACAGTAATCGATTGTCACGAAAACTATGTTCACGTATTACCGGGAAAATGACAACTACAGACAGTACTTTAGAACTCGATTTGATGTATTCTGTGATATACGGTTACTGATTATTCGATGAACAATTTTTTTGTGACATGTGCTTCTGGCAAACTTGGGATGTTAAGGTTGATTTCATACGTCAAATACAAATTTTCTATACGTAAAATTTAATCATGTTCATATTTCACTCACTGGACTCACCTGTTGTTCACCAATTTTTCAAACCTAACCATAGTGACTCTTTAGTAATAATTTAATCATTATGACTGTTTGATAATTTGACCATAATCACTCTTTTTAATAATTTAACCATTATGAGTATTTGATAATTTGACCACAGTGACTCTGATAATTTAACCATAGTGATTCTTTAATAATTTGCCCACAGTGACCCTGTTATCCATTACTTTTGGCCTAGTAGTCGGATGGACATCTCCTTATTTGGCTCGATTAACAAACCACGAGGATTTATTCCACGTAACAGATAACGAGGCATCATGGGTGGCAGCTTTGATGCCTTTCGGACGTTTATTTGGTGCCATCGCAGGTGCCATCATTCTGGAATACTATGGCAGCAAAATGGCTCTCATGGCAACAGGAATGCCTGTCATGGTAGGCTGGATTTGTATAATATTCGCCACTTCGGCTCCTTGGCTTTATGTATCCAGAACCTGTGCAGGTGAGCAATTCAGATTCTTGCAACTTTTAAAAACAATTCATTATAAGTCGATTGATTACAAAGGACTATTTTCGAAAATGAACCACAATACATGCAACTTTGAAACTGAAATTGTATACATTTTTAAATGTATTTATTCCTACTTATTCATCTTTGATCAATTGATTTATGTATGTATTTATCTGTTAGTTTATTGACCTACTTGTCGATCAATGTATTTATCTATTTATTTATTTAAAGCGTCTTTGACTGTCTTATCAGCACAGAATGAAGTCCATTATCAATTTGTCCTATTACGCCCATTATCGTCATTATATTCAGCTCTATTCTTGCCACTGTTCCTAATTGCTGTTGTTCCAACCAAAATTTATCAGAATACACCTTGCCAGAGTGATTAAACCTTTGTGGACGATGTCCTGCTAGGTATTTCGATCGGGATGTTCTTCAGCTGTTTTTCCCTGTACGTCGGTGAAATAGCGTCGGCGCAGATTCGCGGTGCGTTGGTCAGCATCATAATGAACGGATTGCCGATTGGAACGCTGCTCGGCAACGTAATGGGCGTTCAAGTGTCAATAATGTGGTTCGGAATAATCAGTTTAATTCTGAATATCTGTTATGTCGTGATTTTCCCGCTTCTGCCGCACACGCCTCACTATTACGTATGTCGCAATAATATGGACGAGGCGAGGAGGACGATTCAATGGTTCCATAGAAAATCGAATGTGGAAGAGGAACTGGAGATCATCGGAAATTACGTGCGAGATTCTGGATCCATGAGCCTGCGAGAGAGGCTCAAACAGATCGGTGAAAAGAGAAACCAACGCGTGTTCGGTATAGTGATACTGTTATTCATCTTCATGCAACTCAGCGGACTGAACACCGTCGTGTTCTATATGGAGATTATCACCAGGAGGGCCCAGGTTACGTCCATAGAACCAAAGAACGTCGTCATCATTGCCAGTTCACTAGGTATTGTATCCTTTTAAATAATCTTATAACCTAGAATCTTATAATCATAAAAATCATAATAAAATTCTGCTTCCTTTAGATAAAACACAAAATTAATAGAAATATATAAACAGTTATTAACGATATTTATATAAAAAATAACAGTGAACTGACGCGAGACTAATATTCATAATATTCTTGATATTGTTATGTATGCTTATATCGTTATTGACATAATACGCATATCATTCATACACTGGTTATCAGTTTGCAATGTATTAACAGGTGAAACATTTACTCGTCAACCGAAAAATTCATGAATCCCCATTATACCGTTCAGTCAGTCAAATCATTCAAAGAGTTAATCTTCCTATAGCACACTAGTTAGGAATCCTTCATCAAACAGTAGCTTCGAATTCAAATCCCGATGAAACTACTCATTGTTAAATATTCAGCTCTCTACGTTCTCGAAATCGAGATTGATCCTCGTACTTCGCATAAGGCATACCAAAAATCGATAGAACAATATCAGTAATCTAGATGGCTTAACTATTGAACAAAAAGCACAAGATTCGAATCTGAGTAATCCAATTTGTCAAATATTCATCTCAAAATGGAACGATCCTTGTACTTCGTATAAACAATTACATTTGAAAGAGAAATATTTATGATCAACCTAAGTAGCGTAATACATAGTACAGTCACTTGTCGAAAAGGTTCAACCTCAAATTTGTATCCATGTAACTGAGTCTGTTAAATGTTCATGTTTCTACATTTGAAAACTTGAAATAATCCTCTACTACGTACGAAGTACACCAAAAAGCAATTACATTTGATGTAACACGTATCAGTCACCTGTGAAAAGTTCGAGTTCGAATGTAGATGCAAGTAATCCCACAAATAGTCTCCCTTCCACGTAGTTAATTAAAATGGAACCATCGTACAAAGGAAAAATCAATTAAGGAAAACACTGAACTAAGAGGAAAATTTCTTATAGAATCAGCCATCAAAAGATTAGCAAAAATATTCCACTCTCATTTCCCGTTCTCTTCGAAAATGTTTCGTCCATTTAAAATCGATACAGTACACAACGTGTTCGTGTTTCAGGCATACTAATCGGTTGGATCAGCGTGTACCTGATCGATCGGTGCGGCAGAAGAGTTCTCATGTCGGTGTCGTGCTGCTGCGTAATCGCCGCGATGGTGCTTCTGGGATTGCACTTTATGTTGTTGGACTTGAATTGCGATCCGAAAAAACTCGAGTGGCTGCCAATCATCGCGATGATACTCTTCATGATGATGTCCATCGGTTTGATACCGGTACCGAGCACGTTGCTCGGCGAACTTTTCCCGGCGTATTTAAGGAGCATCGCCGGTTTCATGGTCAGCGTCACCTCTGCGTTGTCCGCGTTCATTTGTACCATAACCTATCAACCCATGATCGACACGTTCACCGAGAAGTACGTGTTCTGTATATACGCGTTGCTGATGGCCGGCTGCCTGGCTTTCTCCGTTACGTACGTGCCGGAAACGAAAGGGAAAACTTTGCAGGTAATCGATGTTGTCTATGATATTAATAGACTAAAATGTAGTAGACTAGATTTTAGTATTTTTTACTAAGTATTTCAGGTTCTCAAGTTTGATCAGTTCACAATTTTAATTGGTCACGGTTTAATTCGTGACTCGATAGGTCGATCGAATCGATCCAACTGGTTCTTACTCGATGCGTTTTAATGCGCCAGGTTTTAATTCGGTACTAAATTCCACGCATTGCAGATGCCTTATAATTAAGCTCACTTCGATACGTTATAGATGGATACAATTCGATTCGACGTATTTTAATTCAGGTGATCATGTTTCAATTCGACGCGTTTTAATTCGGCATTTTTTAATTCCAAACACTGCAATACGACGCGTTATATTTTGACGCAATTCAATTCGACACGTTATAGATTAACGCAATTCGATTCGACGCGTTTTAATTCGGAAAATATCAATTCGACGCGTTTTAATTAACGCATCATTCATTCAGCGCATTTCGGTTTGGCGCGTTGCAATTCAATTCAAAACGCTCTCGAATAACGTGATTCAATTCAACACGAATCGATTCATAAGAAGTTATGATTCACAAGACTTTTACATGACATGCAAAAACGATCGAATATTTGCATAATTATTTCACAAAGCAAAACTTTTCTTTTTGTCGAATTACTTTTACTTTTTTATTTGCTGTTGTAACTTTGAGATAGATCATATCATAATTATATTAATGAACTTATAAAATGAATTAATACGAAATATTCTAAGATAATGTTCATAAACGAACTATTTCATTCTAATGTTATATAAAATGGAATGTCCACAGGAAATACAGGAAATGCTGCACGGACCTAATCGATCGAATAACAGTGTGCAAACAGAATACGGATAAAACTGTCAATTGTTTGAAAATAATAAAGAACGATAGAAGATCAACGATCTCAATAATTAAACAGTGTTTTGTTACTACCGTGTCATTTATCTATAATTCGTATTTGTATCATTTAAAACAAATAATAAACTGTGCGTTGTGCAATAGCGGAAACGTGGTAAGTTATGAATATTTAGTTAATTTATTTGACCGTGAATGAAACTACAAGGAATTAGACGTATCTTATCTTATCGCGTCAAAAGAGAATAACAACTAACCGGTAGAAAGAACGGGAATTGTATAAATCATGCGGGTGAACATCACAAATTTTCTTATCATAAACTTTCGAACGGATCAAAAAATGAGAAAAAATCACACTTTTGGCTACCTAACAAAAAAAATATAACAGGTGATACAAAAGTAACTCCCTACAATTTAGAAGTAATAGAGACCGTTTTATTTAAAAGTGTTAAGATAGCATTAATTATTAGCGATAATTATACTAATGAAGTAAGTGAATCTAAAGTGCGAATTCTGAAGTGCACTTGATAGTAACAAAATGTTAAACATTTTTAGAACACTACGAAATATATTCATTTTGACGTCAACTACTGGAAATGAATAATTGTATCAAGAAACTACGAACCAAGTTTACATCCTTTCAAATATGACTTCGAGAAGAAATGTGATAGTAAGATAGCTTTTGATTAAATTTACCATCGAATTATACGTACTATAAACATGACGTCAAAGCTAATACAACAGGCATAAATACACTTTCGCGTTCATAAAACGTCGCTTCCTTCTCCGTTCGCCTAAATTTGTTCTAGTCTATAAAGAAGAGATAAAAGCATTTTACTCCATGTCAGGCATTCGAATGCTTCGGAACTTTTCAAAATTCCCTTTTTGAATTCGTCCTCGAGGATACCAATAACGCGGAAGTTTCCGGTGGCAATTTGTAAATTTCAACGTAGGGATAATTCAATTTCGAAACTGTCGTTTTCAACCGCAAAATACCGCGTCTCCCCGAGAGCGTCCTTCGCGAGACGTTAACTTGCACCACCATGATGCAAATAAAATTAACGATTGCAAAATGCAACGACTGGTAGCGTTATTAATAAAATATGTCGCCTGCAAATAATTACTCGCTCCAGCAAAGAGTACGAAACATGCGTAGACGGTTTGAGGACAGCTCCATAGAAATGTGACGACTGTTAACGAAATGGCGATATGCATGTGTACATATTCGAATAATATCTTATCTGTTCGAAACCAATTTTATACTACGATACGATATTTTCAAAACCGCTTAATTCTCATGCGCATAACAGTATCAGTCGTTCCGTGTCTCTAGAGGGGACAACATGGTTGAGGAAAGAGATGAAAAATTAACACCGAAGGTAACGTGGCCGCAATGGATCACTGGTATAGAAGGTAATTAATAATTTTGCTTTTATAATATTACACGGTGCTGCAACATCAAGCACAATCTATGTGGGGTCACCGAACTTTTTGCGATTGTTAGTGATAGTCGAACTACAGGAGCGGTGTGTGAATATCACTATCGCAAGATTCCATAGATATACATACATTAGCACATATGTAGGCTTATGTGTTGTTAAACTTCTTATTATCGTACTTAAAAGTACCTGTATATTCCCATATTTCAATACAACCATCTTCCCATACCTTTTGATCCCAATATCAATGGATGCCGTTATCCTTGAATCTTGATATCTATACGTATTGATATTTTTACATACCGATATCCCCAGACATTGATATCGCTACACACCGATGTCACTAGGTACCGATATTCCTAACCATTAATATTCTTAAATGCCGATACCTCTAGATACCGATATCCCACGACACCAATATTCCTAGATCCCGGTATTCCTAAGTCCCGATATCCCTAGATTCTAATATCTCTACACCCCAATATTACTACATTGCAATGTATTTCTAAATCGAAATATCCCTAGTTTCCGATATTCCTAAACTCCAATATACCCAGATCCCAATATTCCCTAACCCTAATATCCCTAGATGTCCATAGACCCTCACTGATTTAAATGAAAGTAAATAGTGAATTTTTAAAATTATGTCACTTGTGCTTTAAGAGAGACCTTATTGTCAAAATCACGTCTGACTCTTTAAATACAAAAGAAATTTTGCTCGTAATAAAAATGATAAAAAAACAGTAAATTCAATTATGTGTTTGGGAAAGATACGAAATAATTTTTGCAGAAATTCCACCAATCGTACGGAACATTCAACTGATTCGTGATCTTGGCACTTAAATAAACAAGAGATAAACGCTATGCTAACCTCTGTTATATTACATGATAATTTCGCGCGTGTTGAGGAAAGATGTTGGAAGTCCTTGAACTTCAGCGTATTCTAACAGAGAAGCATCTATCGCGACGGTGTCTAGTTTGATTCGTTGAACTTTTGTGAAAATATTTGATATCCTTTTCAATGCATGTCACTGTGCTTTGTTATTGCACATTATTGTTCAGGAATTAGGAATTTGGAATTTGCCGAAATAAAAATTTGAAAATTTCCAAATGTAATTTGTGAATTTTCTGACAATTATATAGGACACATGAAAATTTGATATTTGTCAAATCATGAATTAAAAAAATTGACGAGTTAATATTGTCGGTACTAATAAAATACGCTGTTGCCAGAATCCTGAAACATCAACTATATACGTTACTTCTCTATCTCAGATAGAAACACCGCAAATCACCCAGACCTAATGTTTCCAAACTTCCTCCCAACGCCGTATCTCCGTCTGCAGTTAGCCCACGTAACAACCCAAAAAGTAGATACAACTAATCGAGACAAGAAATAAGAGCATCGTTTTATTTTCTTTCCAGCCTAGTAATTCCCCAATAATCCATTGATTTCCAATCTGTTCACAGTTTGTCTCCTACTAACCCAAGCGGGGTTAATAGGAGCCTGGTCCTCTCCGTACATTAGTCAGTTAACTTCCCCCGAGTCTGAAATCCCGATCACGATGACCGAGGTATCTCTGGTGGTGTCGTTGATGAACGTAGGAAGACTGTGCGGAGGATTGACCTCGGCGCTCTGCATCAACTATTTCGGCAGCAAAAGGACGGTTCTGATCAGTAGTGTACCCGTGGCGTTCTGTTGGCTGTTTCTGATCCTGGCCGACAACGTGGAGTGGCTGTACGCTGCCAGAATTTCCGGTGGTGCCAGCTTAGGGATGCTCTACACCTGTTTTTCCCTTTACCTGGCGGAAATAGCGAACTGCAAAATCCGCGGAGGATTGGTTTCCTTGGGTATGACCGGTCTGCCCTTCGGAAACCTGCTCATAAGCATCATGGGGACGTATCTGTCCATGAAGATGTCGGCCATAATCGCCCTTGGTGCCTGTCTGACCACTATGTTCTTCTTCTTCTGGCTACCGAACACTCCGCATTACTTGATCAAGCAACGCCAGGACGAGAAAGCGAAGTCGTCGATACGTTGGTACCATCGCGACTGCAACGTGGACGCGGAGTTCGCAGCTTTGCAGAAGTTCGTGAACTTAGGTGAACGGTCGCTGACCGACAACTTGAAAGAATTGAAGGGCGCCAATTTCAGGAAAACGATCTGCCTGGTGATGATACTGTTCATCTACGGCCAATTAAGCGGCGTCAACAACATCGTACTGTACATGGAGTCCGTCTTAACGTTGGCACGGGTCAGCGTGATTAGTCCAGCGCAGGTGGTGACGATAGTGATGTTCTTCGGTATCGTTGGGACACTTTTGTCCTCGTTCCTGATAGACCGATTCGGGAGGAGAACTCTGCTGATCGTGTCGTCTACCGGTGTCGCGACATCCATGTGTTTACTGACGTTGGAGTTTCATCTGTTGAACCACGGTTTCGAACCCAGGAAGGTGGAAGCGATCTCGATATTCGCGATGGTTCTCTTTTACATAAGCGTGTTCATAGGCCTACTCCCTGTACCCTCCACGATACTTAGCGAGATCTTCCCGCCACACTTGAAATGTTACGCGACGTGTTTCAGTAATTGCAATAGCGGCTTCTTCGGTTTCCTTTCCGCGATTACTTATCTGCCCCTGCTCGACGTGATGACTGAACGGTACGTATTTTTATTTTACGCTTTTGTGATGCTTACGGTTATACCGTTCACGTTGATATTTGTACCGGAGACTAAGGGATTAACGCTGCAAGAGATTCAGACTCGACTGACAGATAAGAAATAAATGCACATTGTCGCTCGCTGCGATTGTCGTGGGGTCCTTTCAAACGTATAGTTTACGATCGTAACGTTCAGCGGTAATCCTAGATATTTGTATCGTTTTCGGAATACGCGATGATTTGTTACGCGTTGTTCATTTAGATTAAAGATACATGATTTGTACGCTCTGATTGCGTTGATGTGTAGTTCAGTATTTTTTTCTTATGTTCCAAGCGTTTACGTGTCGTACGTATTGTAAACGTTAGGGTGTAGAACATATTTCAAGATTGAAAATTTACAAATACTTTTCATAATTTAAAAATGTAACTCTGATGTCCCTATATCCGTATTCTCCTATATTCCTAGATTACTTGAGCTCTAGATCCCAGTATCCCTATTCCCCAACATTTCTGCAGCGTTTCATATTATCCAGAAACCGATAACCAAAGAAAATAAAAATAAAAAGGAAATTCTACTCGAACGAAAGTTGCTTCTAGAAGATGGTCCAAGTTTGATGGATATTTCGTTCGAAAGATCTCGAAGAGTTTCGTACGAAAGGTCGAGATAATAGAAGGAAGGTCTCGATGCTTGGTGTTCTTTCGCTCGGCGATTTTCCCTTAACCGAGAAACGATGTAGCTATTTCTCTTCGGAGCGGACGCACGCCGTCGTAACGTCGACGATGGAACTCGGCCAGTTTCATATTTTACAAGACGATGCTTGAACCACGCCAACGGCGTTAAACTTGCCACGCTCCCATGACGGCACCGTTGAAAATTCGACGCCAGCTTATCTCGCTCGGGTCACTGCACGGTGGCTCTTCCTTGATGACGTTATAAACGGTCGGACATCAATAAAAATTTACGATTCATTTTTCTTTTCTAACTGGCTACGCGCGGACGTCACCGTATCGGACCGCTGCGCGAGTTTTAGGGAAAGTTCGAGTTAGATCTTTGATAATTGAACAGACGTGAGGGTGTCAAAAGTGAACTCTTAATTGTCGAAATCAAAACTTCTGTTATTTACGGACACTGACTATAACACTTGATATAATTTGTCCGATGTAGTCATATTAGTGAAATTCCTTTACAACATAGAAAATATACATATCTAATGTAGCACTTGTATATAGAATAATACTTATGTACTATACACTGTTGAATTTTTGTTTGTAACAAAAGAAAATAAAAATTTTCAAAAAGATGGAAGTGTAACTTAATTTTCCTAGAAAAATTATTTTTTCCAGAAACCTTTTGCATGGATTTGTAGGTCCAAATACACAGTATAATTTGTGTTTCACACATTTTTTGATATCTTGCATCGATTACAAATTAATTTGTACTGAAGTCTGACCACAAACGTCACATTCCACTGTGGCAATCAACCTGGTCAAAATGACACTTTTATTTTCATTCTTCAATCGTAACAATTAATGTGAATGAAGAATTTTATACTAAAAGTCCAAATCACGGATTTGTACAAATAAATGTGAGTCCCTAGCAGTTCATCCACATTGAATTCAGTGGTATAAAGTATAATTATCAACAACACATAACCACATAAATATTGTACAAACATAGTTGACATAATTCGACAGCACCACAGAATATACTATACATATCAACAATAATGTTTATCGAATAAACAAATATTCTCGAGCATACATTATTAACAGTGACACATCGTTCGGGTCTAATTAACACGATACCGAAATTTAGTTGTTTAATCTCGAATTTTGATAACGAAATATAAAAATGAACATCACTTATAACGATGAGATTTGTGGTGAAGCACACGTCCCATGAAAAGTGCGACATATTTTTAAAATAATTGATCGTGACATATCACTGTTACAGTATTTGCTTGTAATTAATATCGCTGTGCTCGGAATATTTGTTACACGAAAACATAAAATAACAAAAGAGTATCATGAAAAGTATGGAACAGACATAAATAATTTCATATGTACGTACTGTCAATATTACGTGTTTTTAACGAGCTTAACAAAAAGACTGTAAAGTCTATCAAATTAATCACCGAAACGTCACCGCCATAACGAACATCACCGGCACACATTTTCACTTCCTGGAGGCAACACAGCTAATTATCATTTGAAATTAACCGAGGTACCGTTCCAAGGGTCCCGAAGAACCGTAAAAACCAATAATATTATACTTTGCTCGAGAGAATAACGGGCACAATCAACTTTTGCCCTCAGAAGTTCACCGATATCGTTGAATTATTGTATCTGACGATTCGATAAGCCGATTTGCAGTGAATCCAACTTTATAGAAAGAAAGATCACAGGCATTACCGTAATTAATACCGTGTCCATTTATCGAGAACGGAAAGATGCATCGAGTTATTAATGCAGTCTGTTCGGGCTCATGAAACATTCATGACACTTTTTCTTCCAGCTATCGAATGGCACCGGGTTCCCTTACGATTTTTCATCCCTTTGTCGAAACGATCGTTACAGCTTAGCGGACAGTAAAAAACACGTCGTAAAGGGACGATTGCCGGTCGGAAATAAAGCGGAATATTCACGAGGGTTATTGGAACGTTCGACATTGAACGAGTCGTTCGTCCGACGATTCGCTAAATCTTAACAATGCATTCGCTTCGTAAGATTTTCTTGTAGACTCCATTTCAGATCCTTTGCGTATCGCTGCTTTTTTTCGACATAAAGGGATCGTTTTATTCTTTCCATTTAACTTTGATTCCCTGCATAACGTATAGCCCCGGGATCCTAGGTTTCCTGCGGGGAAAATGGTGACGTGAGAAGACGCAGAAAATTACTGAACTTTCTTGAGGAAAATAGCGATATAAGGAAAGGTTCTGGCACTCGAACCGATGGATGATCCAAAAATGTTCAAATCTTCATATTCCATATTAACAAATTTTTAAACACGGCAAAATGAAAATTTCCAAAATCTTCGAACGCCTAAATAAGTTGGTTTCTTAAATATTATATTAGTATCTCTGAGATATTTAATGTCCCGCAACGGCGATAAAGTAAATCTATTTACGCTCGACAGGAACGAAACGGCAATAATGTCTGTCGTCAGCGCAGTGCGTGCTCGTATGCAGCAACCAGTTTCAAGACTGCTGTCGAAGTAAATTAAACCGCGGGTCTAAACGAACGTAACGAATGATCGTGCGATTCTGTTTTCGGGTGCGAGAAAGCTTTCGTTATCCATCAATTCGAAACGAGCGGGCGGTAATTGTGCAACGATCGATTTCTGAAAGTTCATTTACGAAATGACGCTCCGAGAGGCGGTTAGCGACGAAGCGCATTTCCGCCGAGCAAATTCAGCGTCGAGAGGGTGCGGTGAAATAAAAATTCGAAAAATTTAGTAACACCGTTCCATCGAATAAATTATGTATCTAGGAGCGGATAATTCGTTCGGCGTTATCGAATTTTCCGCTATAATAGCCATAAGAGCGATCTAGAGGGTTGACAGAGTAATTGACTCGGTTTAGTTGCAGACAGCTTTAAAGCGATTAGAAGTTCTGAAACGAATGCACAGAGTTCTAGCACGGATAACGATTAAGCTGCTATTCGAACAACGATTACACTTCTCGCCTCGCTAATTCTCTGACAATGAATAATATACACGTAGAATGGGTCGTGCTTTATGGCAAAATGGGATAAGACTTCTATTACTGGAAATAAATCGAATTAACGCGACAATTTTTTCCTGCATTCAACATCATTTTTCCGAAAAATACGTGTGAAAATCGACACGTGTACCTGTCATGTAACAAATTTCAAAGTACCGAATCACAATTTTTTATTCAACCGCTTTTCCCTGCATACGCGCTACACGAGTAGATATGAAAAAAAATATCCAAAAAATGTACCAAGCCTATGAAAGTTCTGCAAACTCTTTCACAATAGAGAGCTGTATAAAAATCGATTTCTAGGTTGGAACCGACTAGACTCAAAGATATCTGACTGTCTTCTTAACACTTTCTCGAGAACGAACGAGATAGTTTATCGTCATCGTGATACGAACGTCTGCCTTGACAAAGCCGCGGAAATTACACGCTTGAAGGCACCCATTGTATGCTGTCGACTTTCTTCGAGTCGTAGGAAACCGCACGGCGTTTATGGTAAAACTAACACACACTAGACTCACCTGTTCGAAAGCACATCTAAGGGAACACTGACAAATTCCCAATTTCATTCGTACAAAAATAGTCTTATTCTTTTAAAAAGTTTTTTTTTCATTTATTTTTTTGATGGAGCTGCATTTAAGATTTTGGAAACGGGATTTGAAATTTCTTATCGTTCGAAATCGAGTAGCGTCTCGTCCAATACACTAAATACTTATCCAAACCTTGCGAATCAGCACGAATCGAACACGGTGCCATCCACTTTTCTTGCGGGCCATAAAATTTTATTAGGGAAATCTTCCACTTTCGGTGACTACCCCGCCGTAAGATGACTGCTTTATATCGGAGGTCCGTGAGAAAAGAAAGCGGTTAAACTGAACGTTCGTCGATAAAAAATTACCACGATTCGCGATTCGATTTCCTGCGGACCAGCTCAATATTCCTCTCGTCATTTTTCCGGCGTTCAACCCGACAGGATAACGCGACCATTCTCCCGTGGAAATGAGAGAAGGTTCGCAGCTTGTCTGCGCCGTGTAAGCGGCTGGAATTGAGGCGATTCCGAAGAGTACCAGCTCGAGCATTGTACCAGCGATCTTTTGATTTTTACGGCCGATCAAACTCCTCGGCGAGCCGAACCGCTCCACGGTTACCGGTTCGGGAAAAGAAAATCGAGAACGAACGAAATCCCTGTTTGTAAGTGGAAAGACGATCGTATGCTCGGGGTTCGTTGAATTTTAAGATCCCTCTGGCTGCGGGAACGGGTAAGGCTTCGAGGAAAACTTCGGTGATTGCAGTGGCGCGAAGGGTTATTGCATTGCAAAATTGTTTTCGGAACTACTTTATCGGCTGAAACTTCCAGGCATTCCGTTATTGCACCTTGCGTGCACGCGTGATTTTTCTTTGTGCCTCTACCGTGCGTTTCTGTGTATTCAAACTTCGGGAAATATTTTGATAAAACGAAACTGACGTGGATTGTGAAACAGAAAAGAAAACAAGTCTGTGAAAGAGGATCTATTCTATCGTAGTCAATTTTTAGATCTTGAAGAATCTTAAAGGTGGTATTATTCATCGAAATTCTGATTAGTCAGATATTTTTAAAACTGGCAAAGATAATAATCGATAAGAGATGTGTACACGAAGACACTGGTGACTAGGTTCTTTAAACAAGTGAGTCATCTTTGAGAATTCTGAAAATAGACTTTTTTATTACTGACAAGAACGAATTTTCAAATAAAATGGACGATATATGTCAAAGTATCAATACAATTAAAATATTGGAAAAATCGATACTTTTAACTCATCTATACTAGAATTATTGATGATCAATGATTCTTTTTTGACTACTTCAATTTGACAGCCAATGGTGTTGTTTTTTATACAAAATTGGTACATTATATCGTTTAACATAATTACATACATATTATCATTCTGATGTATAATAAACTACATGTTATAAAATGTTACAATTCTCTTATGAATAATAAAATACATATTACCATTTCCTACCGCGTAATGACATACAAGCCATATAACATTTTATTACTTTATGATACGTTTCAAAAATTCCAAACCTCGGCAGATAAGGAATCTAAAAATAGTAATTACCTTAAGTGTTCGCTTAATCTATTCCACGTTTCATTCACAATTCCGGCCACTTTCTGAATATACATGACTCGAAATGAAACTTCAATGCATTTTGTTAAATTGCCCCAAGTCGAGAGAGCAGTTTATAAATTTTCAAATATTCCTAGAAACGATTCTCCAATCCAAAGCGATCATTCTCCACAATTATCATAAATTCATGACACCGTACAAATGAGAGTATAGAGAGCAGGGTTAAAAAAGAAGAGGGTAGACACGTTGTCGCGGGCAAGTTCGATGCACCACGGGCATCGAGCGAACGAAAATGTAGGCTAGTAGTATGTCACGAAAAGGCCGGAATTGGTTGGTCGCCAAGTCGCGGATAGTCAATGGGACGGAGATGGTAAAAGGGGAACGAATCACGGGTTCGTAACCTAAATTCTGGCGCGACGACTTCCAGGGTTCCGTTTGAAGCTGCCTGTACCGTTTCCGTTGGATCAATGATAGTCGCGGTTTAACTGCACGCAGTGTTGCATTGCGATAGACCGTTCTCGTGATACATGGAAACCCATTCCGAGCGTGTTCGAAAGAAAAAACAATCCTGTGTCCCCCGCAGATGCTATGAATTAGACCCGATGCACACGAGCGGCTTTTTTTCACCGCGATCAAACATGTTTCTTTGTTTCCTCGCCGATAGACGAAAATAGTATGATCGCGCCGGAAAAATGTGCGCATCGGATCTTAATCCGCGAATTAATCGAAAGGAAAAACAATCGTTTTCAAACATCATTCGACCGATCCAGCAAAAGTACCGTGAACAATCAAATTTGATTTCGCTTTTGATTTCTTTGTTTGTTGCGTTGAGTACCTCGAGGGCTGACCACTGCTATAAACTTGTTTAAACGATCGAAAAATAGAGATCTAAACACCGATACTTCAAATAACTGTGCACAAAATTTAAAACTGATATATAGTTAACCTATGAGGTATCAGGATTTAAATTGCAAAATATGATGCTGTATAATTACAGAAATAGTGAACCTTTATATTGCCACAGAGGAACATGCAGCAGCGAGAACCTAGACAATATGAAGTCTTGATATATGTCCCTGAGGGGGTTCTACAAGAGCTCCTCACATTATCAATTTAATCGTAACTTGTATACCTTGTATATCTTCACGTTCTTACGTTCGTTTTTCACCGTTTTAATTCGAAGGTGTTTTAATATTCGCCGAAGATTGAATACATGATGCATGATACAACATACGTTATTAAATTTTCTGAACGCGCATGGAGGAAGTTTTTAACGACGAATTGCATATAAGGAGCAATGAAGTGTTCACGGCGAAGATGCGAGCATATGCACACGGTAACCTTGTTGTGAATATTTATACGAAGGAAATGAAGCTGCAGGAAGGAAGTAGAAAGGAGGAGTCGCAAGGGATTGCTCATAGCACTCCCGCGACCCTGTATCTTTCTTCAGGTGTATACCGACATCAATTTTCAGTCTTTATTCCTTCTCGAGTATTTCTGACCCAGTTTCGCCCGTTGTTTTCGTAAATTACGTTACACAAACCGAATAACAATCGCGTCTTCGAGAATAGCTTCGCTGCTTGATTTATAACGAAATTAATTATTCGTACGGTCAAGTGAAAATGTGTCGACCGTTTTTGTCTTACAGTTCTATGTACAACCAGGTCCAGTAAAATTAATGTTTCTAAAAAACTGGATGAGAATACGGTAACTGGATTTACATTCTTTAAAATAGTAACTTTGATAAAATTAAAGCAAATGACTCATTTTTGTGAAAAGGTTAGGATTCGTTTAGAAAAAATTGCAATTGATAACAAAATTCTATCTTGAAAGTTGTTCAAGTAAACGTTGCAATTAGGTGAATAAATTATTTTTTTGGGAAAATGAATTGACTCGTTCACCCTAATTAACAATAACACGTTGATACGTTGACTACTTCAACAAATTTTAACCAGGATTATTAAGGGGATAATGTAATTTTCCAAATGTGCGCATAATTAGCAAAATACTGTCATTCATAATCCTGTTTAATTCCCGTAATTATTCGAGACAATTAAATTCGTGAAAAAAATGTTTGCTCTATCGAAAAAAATAAAATAGCCACGAATCACATTGTACCTTTACGCGACCAACAGAACAAGGCACGTAAAAAAGAAATACGTGTCAACATTTAATTAAAGTACCAGTATTGCGATTCTCTCTTTTTGCTAGCTCCTCTCTCTTCTAATACGGTAACGGAAGAAAGTGTACGTTTTTTGAAATCATCCACGGAAAATACTCGTACGAAGAAAAGGTAGCCAGAGGATAGATTCGAGGAATAACACGTTCCCGTCTGGAACGTGCAGAAAGTACCAGAAAAAGACTCTTTCGCTTGGACTCGCAGCACGATACCAATCATTTCTACAAATGAACGAGTGCAAAAAATAAATAAATTTAGGAAAGGGTCGAACAATCGTGTATTAGTTGCGACACGTCGATTACACGATCTTTCTATGTACACGATTAAAAAATAACTCGAAGGGTGACAAATACAAAAATATCAACAATTGTTTTGTCACTCGCAATAATTGCTGCATACACGCGTGGCAAATGTTTGGAGAATTTAATTGGAACAACGACAGCAATTAAAATCGTGTGGAAAAATTGTGAAATAAAGTTGCATGAACAAATATGGAAAAGGTGTACAAGAGTATGAAAACATCAGTGAGTACTTTTTATATTGTACTCATGTTCATTGCACTCATTCATCAAATCAAAGTGAGAATTTTGATATCTCTTAATGAATAATACTAACACTTGTAATTAGTTGAAAGTCACTGTATTTTTTATCACATTTTCGAATGTGTTTATTTAACCCATGTTTAGAAGGTTCAGATGAAAATGATTGACTTTTGTTTTAAAGAATGAATGTTTGTTATAGTGTACAGATTTCATGTTTAGATAAAAGGAATGGAAGTAGGAATGTCAGAGGACTGATGGTGCCATTGCTACGAATGCAAAGATTCTGCGTTCGATTTCCGGAGTCGAGAGTCCCTATTTTTCACGAATTCCTACATACACGATTACCTTCGCAAAAAACGAGGAACACATTTCGACCATACATCCGGTACTCGAAACCAGATGAACATCTACCTCTTCGCAGATTCTGGCCTCTCAAACTCTGATTTAATTCAGAATAAATTTCGGGTAGACTGCAGATTCTCGTTATATTGCCGCGAATCGGGGTGTAAGAACAAAACGCTTTACAGCTCAGAAATCTTACAAATTCTACATCTCCTAAAACTTCTAAAAATTCCAAAACTTTTTATAGATTCTACAAATTTCACAAATTCTACAAATTCTAAAGATTCCCAATATCATAAAGGTTCTAAATATCCTATGAATCTTTAAAACCCTGAAAATCCTAAAAACTATGAAACCTATAAATTCTATAAATCCTACAAATCCTATAAACCCTATAAATCCTGCACATCCAAAAAATCATAAAAATTCTAAACACCCTAAAAGTCCCAAAACCCTAAAAATACCGAAGGTGAAAAAAATGCTAAAAATCTTAAGAACCTCAAAGGTTATAAAAATCGTGAAACTTCTAAATCCTCTATTGGAAAAATTTGCAGCCGTTCCGAGGGGTCGCGAAACAAATAGGTAAAGAACGGAACGCTCTATTCTTTTCTTTTTCTGCATAATTTATTTTGGCTATAACGTTATGACGGCCGAATATTCCTTTGGCCGTCGTAACTTTCATGTGCTCCTTTTGCCTCTTTGAACTTTCTCCTCACGTGCATCTCTTATACCACGAAAGATGAAATATGCCCGATACCCCAGAGCTTTCGACGTCGAACTCGATCGCGAACATCCTTTGCTTTACAAGACCGAAGGCTACTCGCACGGGCAAACTTCTGAACCACGTTTGATCCGTTCAATTATTCGCTCCATAGATGTTTCGCGTGTAACATGCTCCCATGGAAATGGTACGTGTCCAACAACGTACGAGGGATATTTTATTTCGACCCCATCTTGTTCCCTGTGTTGTTTTTAAATCTGGTGTTCCACGGTGTTGACTACTTTTGGATTTCCATGGAAAATATTTTTAAAGGCAGGTGCTCCCGATATCCTGGCAGAAATATCCCTTTCTTTTTTCCACGGAGAATAAACGCGCGCGCACCGACGAAATGTTTATCTTGGATTTTATAGTTTTCAATTTTCAGGGACTGTGAAGTATTGCATAAATTTCGAAATATCGAAAACAGATATCCGTGCGAAATTTCTATTTAACTTCGTTTCGCATTGCCGTGTCCGAGAACGTCAAACATATTCTTTTCATCAAATTAGTTTATTACTCGATGCATTAAATATGAAATCCTTTTTACTAAATTAGTTACCGCATTAAATATGAAAACTTTTTCATATATTTATTTTCGAGAATATCGAATATGAAACTCTTTCCGTGATATAAATTCATTATCGCGCAAAGCACGCGATAATTTACATCCCAAACCGTAGTGTGTACATTAATGTAAATAAAAGATTCCAATGAAGTAAATAAACCGAAATTAATCAAATTATTTTCATAACCGTTACGGTGAAAATTTTAATAAAGATTTCGCCGTATTCGAAAACTGTATAACAGGTAGCAAGCACAAATATGAAGGTTTCTTCGGCGTAACTATCAATTTGGCGACAAGAGGATGATTAGCTTGCACGAGAGTACTCATACGCGTTGTTACAGCAATTAAAAGCACCGTACGTTCAAACACAATCTACATGATTATCAATGGGCTTTGATTACAAAGTGACTATATACTGGCATACCGAACGGCTACTCAGATTGAATGTTAATAGATTGCGCATTATCATGATCTATGCATTATGCATTATCTGTCATCCATGTAACCATAGCAATGCTGTGTAAAATTTGAATCAACAATCAGTACCGAAGAACAGAAATGACCGGATTGAAATCCTGCTTAGAGAGTAGCATCGAGTGAACTGTAACAGTAAATGTTTTCACGGTGAATGCTAAACACAAACTGCAATCGATCGGTGGAGCAGAACTTTAAAAACTACGACAAATAGCGGAGGTAGACCTCTAAACCGTGACGTGTTTCCCAATCCATGTCCGTCGGGAGCAAGTACGGTGCATTTACAACTGCGCGTCGAAATCGAGATAAAATAAATGGCGTTTGGTGAAGATTGTGAAATCAACAATACACTTTGATTTTATCGAAGAATCGCGTGGCAGAAGATTGCAACCCTTCAGAATTGTTACGTCTTTTAGTTTAATCTATATTTAGACCGGAGTCTCGCTATACGGCTCTGAATAGGATTGCAAGAGCGGAATAACTGAGGATGAAGGCACATAAACGGAATTCCTTCTGCAGAGCGGTTCACATACTAATCTCAGTTGAAAATTTGTTCTAAAATTTTTCACCTCTTACATTAGAAAGTTTGCCTGAAGACAAGTTCCTAATTTTGAAAATTTAAAAATTTGCAAGTTTGAAAATTGTGAAATCTGAAAAGTTGTGAATACGAAATGACTTTGGCAAGTTCGAAAGATGAGAGAAGAACAAGAGGAAATGTGTGAAGAAGTAACGGTTTGGAAGAGAATATTTTCGATACAATAATTTTCGTGTCTGAACGACAAACTGTTTACAATCTTGTTCCGTTCTTTTCCAATGTACTATTGCTGGCAAAGCCGTAAGCGCGTTTGCGAAATGTCTTGGCAAGCCGTCTGAGCGTTTCTCGAAAATGACACGGCGTCGATGGTAAGAATCCTGGCCGAACCGATACGACAACGGGATGTAAAAGGTTCGGCGAGTTCAGCGAGCTTTGAACCAACGAAAGCAACGCAGTTCTCCGGTGAATGGAGCCTGAAGAGACTTCTGGGTTCGCCACTTGCACCTCGAGAGCTTTGCTTGTGTCTAGAACTCTCGAGTGCTCGGTTAACGGACGGTAATTCTACGGCAATACAATGTTTTTCTTAGAACCGCACTCCTAGCGCAAGATTGCCCGCATCGAGGGATGAGAGCATGCTAAAAGGCGTGGAGATTTTGAAGCAGGAATTTTATTCGGATAAAAAGTGAACTGAACCTTCCAATTGCGTTAAAAGCTCAACTGTAGACTGATTCGTAGATCGTGGAAATACAATAATACGCCACACACTTTTTCAACGCAAGATAATATATGGTATTATCTTATATACTATGGTATTATGGTATATTGTATATAATGATACTATACGTGGCGATACAACACATGCCTATACGAGTGCGATACAGTGCTTGCCGACACATACCGTATATACGACGTATACCAATATATTGCATATGGCGATACAGTGTGTGGAAATGTATGACACTGAACTACAACAATCGCTGCAAGGAAATAGAAGGTTCGAACACAGTAAAAGATGAATAACTGTCAAATACAACGTCACGAATAGATTGTAGAAATGAGATATGTATTTCAAAGGGAAGTTTGAATCGCTGATATTCATATTTCAGATGCACGTGTGCATCGCAGAAACAACGTTTAACTTTCCAGCCGAGTACGAAATCACTCGAAACCCTCGGGCTAAGAGTGTATTCAACTCTACTCACGAAGCGTGGCTACTCCGTGTACAGATTTCCAGAACAGAGCGTATAACTGGTCACTTTAATACCTCCTCGCATTATAATATCGAATCAACGTCTTCCTCTGTAACCTGACAGTGTTCCTTCGTTACGAAGTACCGTTTTAATTTATTCTATGAAAGTTACACCGGGTACCTATGTCGAGGTTACATTTTTTGGGAATCCTCTTTGCCGCGAGCTTGATTACTTCCGTTGGGTAACTTCGAAAACTTTCTGAGATCTCGTTTAATGTCTCGAATGAAGTTACGGTTTGTGAAGAACTGGGAGACTTACTGTACTCATAAAACGATCGTGGGCTTTTCCTACTTTCTACAATAACCTACCGGTGAATTATCGAATGGTAACTTCGGTTCTACTTGTACAGTGCGGCAAAATTCCCTAAGGGAAATAAATACGGGAGACCATTAGTTCGTGGAGACTTGGCAAACTCAGAAACTTTGAAATCCAGAAGGTCTGATATTTTACTGATTTTATTTTCGCATCATACACTGCAATGATTTAATAACAATAACGTGATGTTCGATAGCAAATGAAGTTTCATACGCGATGCTAATGCAATTACAGATTGCTTTAGAAGGTTTCTAGAGTCAGGTACACGCTAACTATAGCCTTGGCCTGATTACGATATTAGGTACAACGCAGATTGTATCGAGGCTGCGATAAAACCTTTGATCGAGGCGTTGCTTCAAACATGAAAATACTACAATTAAGATTTAGTGAAAAGATAAACAGGAAATCTAACGATTAACGTATTAACTACATCGTGAAAGTACTGCAATTTAAGTCCCTGAATTTTCAAGACGAAAGAAGATTAAAGGTTTTGTAAACAATCCTGTACCAACCAGCTGGGAATAGATAGAGAATAGACAAATAGCTAATACAAAGACAATACAAGTACTTACAGTAAGGTACACAAAAAAGAAATGGAAAGAAAAGCTTTGTAAAAAAAACGTGACTGGTTTACCTCAGTTTATCTGGCACCGAGATCGCTTTCCCCTGTGAGATTCAGCTCGCAAACTTATTTATCTCTTTGCAGAAATCTAACCGAATCTTCCCTAGAGAGAATGCCGCTAGGTGTGATAAAGGGAATTCGCGAAATGTTCGTGGACGAGGCCTCTGTTAAAAGATTCGATATTATTCACGGAGAAATTTCTCAAATGTCCCTGACAATCTTCTTTACAAATAAATTTAAGTATATTCTCATTTCAAATTTGATACATAATTGGATGACGTGGATAGAATTCATTACGTGGATGTAATTTGTTAGTTTGTTAACAAGTTTCTAAATTCTTAAATTTTCATGTTCCCAAATTTTCAGATTCCCAAATGTCCAGATATAAATAATCACCAGTCCCCAAATTTCCAAATTCCGGACTTGAAAACCCCAGAAATCCCAAATTCCTCAAACCTGCCGATCTCAACATCCTCAAGTAGTATCATTCCACCATTAAACAGAGAGCAATTGAAACAATTCAATTAAAGTAGAATTACGAACGGTTCTAACAGTCATAAAACGAGGATTTGATTCGACCGCAATACAGGTAAATTAAACGAGATCATTAATTGATTCGTTTCCGGAAAGCGCGACTTAAAAAGGCGTCCGTGGAAGCAACGAATCGCTTCATCATTATTACCGGGGGTGCTCGAACGACGAGAAGGTTTCACGGCTCGCGAAACGGCGTCGAATGCGCGGTTAAAAGCGCCGTTGAATTTCAAGGATCCTCCTATCTTAATCGTCACCGAAGACTACTTTTAATCGCGGTCGAAAGGAAGACGGCGACGACGAGCGAACGAGCAGATCGCCTAAAGCGTTTCCTCTCGTCACACGTTTCAGGCTTGCACGCGATTTCGCAAATGCGCCTGAGAAACGCGACTAGCGATAAGGTGAGCAAGAATTGGATGGCTTTCGAAGTTACCGATTTCGTTGAAAAATTGAATCTCCCTTAATGGAGCCGACCCATTAGGAATAAAAATGAGGACGATGACGGGAACGATGAGATCCATCATGCTTGATAGAGCGATAACGCCGTCAGCTTATCTCGAATCGAATCGCGATGTGTTTCCAGTTATCGCAGCTCGTTAATACGCGCGACTCGTCACGAGTCTTATGGAACGAGCTTTTACGGGATCCCTTGATAATGCCATGGTAATTTAGGGAATGGAGGGAAATGAGAAAGCGCTGTGAATGCGAATCGAGTTTCATAAATGTCTCGCGTTTGTACGTGTGATTCGCGTATGCTTCGTTTATTCAACATTTGGTGCACAGCATGTTTGTATGACAATGACTAGTAGAATATATAAACAATAATGATAGTGATACTCGTCAGACTTGTACAATAGTTACATGGACGATTTAGTGAAACATTCACATGGAATTTTATTCGTGTGTATAATTCAAACACATATATGTAATTTAAATATACATTAATGAATACGAATGAATAATAACTGCAATCACCATGATTGATTTTAAAAAGCAATTACAGAAATAATTACGCGCGGACAGTCACCGCAAAACAAATTACAATCACTCCAATAAAACTTTCAATATTTTACAATGAAAATCACATGACTCGTTCCAATGACCCTCGATTCCAACGTTTAAAAATAAAAAACGTTCGATCGCGATTCTCTTGAATTCTATTTAAAATTCCACGAATGCACCGGTGAATCGACAAACTGTCTTCGGAGAACGGCTGTCTTGTCGAGACAGTCCTTTCGTGCAATTATCTTGCAAGAAAGAAAGTTCTCAAGAAAGTTGTCGTAAAAACGGCGAAAGAAAGGTGGCGACGGCGAAATAAAAGGAGGGTCGAATACGCTACTTCGCACATTTGTACGTTCACGCGGAAAGAAGTTCCCCTTATTCTGGACACGAATTTGTAAGAAAGGGCAACATGAATTTTTTATAAAGCGCGATATTCGTATGCCCCGCGTACAAGTTTTCGTCGCGAGGAAATTCTCTTGGTATCGCGCGACGAAACGGCGAGCAAAGTGGCAGCTTAAGTTTCGTTACACGTGTGACCATCGGGACACATTTTCCGCAACTACCGGAAAATTACAAACTTTTCACAGGGTAGCTCTTTTATGTCAAACTTTTACTTGTTTCGAGCAATCTGTCAGATTTCGACCTTAATCTCAACTTACACGACAGAAATTTTCTTTATTCTTAGAAATTAAAATCGGAATTTTTTACATTTTTTTAATTTCTACATTTTTATATGTATGGGAATTTCTGAGTCTTCTAGATTTGTGTTGATTTGTAAAGTTTGAATATTTGAAAATTGGGAAAATTGAGATTTGGGAATTTGGAAATTTGTAAAGAACGTTTAGAAATTTAATATATTTCAGAGTTTAAGAAATCTAATAAGTTGAGTATTTCGGGGTCAAGAATATTGAAAATCTAGAAATTTCAGATTCGAAAATTTACCACTTTCCAAATCACCACACATCTAAAAAATTTGTTAATCCGAAACTTCCCTAAATCTCCTACACCTACTGCACACTACACCCTTGCAAGATAATTGATCTCGTCATCATTAAACCACGATACACAATCTACCATCCCCTACTACGGTAACAGTTTCATGAATGTGAAAAATACCCAGTAGTAGCAGTCCACCATTAGTCAGCCATACGAGATAAGTACGTACTTATTCGGTACATTCACGCGAACTTAAGCCATCAAAAACGCGGGTTCTTTTTTCATTCACCGAATGTCTGAGAATAATGCATGGGACTAAAGAAAGACGTTTATTCGATGAATCATAGCTTAAGCTTCTATGGAGAATACTTCGTTTACGAAGATGCATGGCTTCGGAGGCAGTGAATTATGATATTTGCATTCACTGGTGGTTGTTACACGGCTCAAGTTATGTATACCCGAACATCTTGCTCCGATTACTCTGTGTGTATAAATGTGTCTACTTTGGACGCATACCAGCACGTCGGATTTTACCATGCAACGAACAGGGTGGCCGATAAAATATGGACACGCCATAACGTTTGAACGGTAACCAAGTGGTGCTGAGACTGCACCCTCAGGATTTTAAACGATTTGTGTCTCGTAAATTGCTCTTCGAACCTTTCGCTGTCCCTCCCTTTCATCTTTCTTTTTCCTCGACCTGTTACTTGGTTCTCGTCAAATTTTATTTCACGGCACAAAAACTCCATAAATCATTGCTTTCTGCTCGCTGAATGTTCAAACCGATTACACGTTAATTACATCATGTTCTCTTGAAGGATATTTCGGAGAAATTTTTAATAATGTTCACATTACATTAATCATCAAGAACTCCATAGTACTAGACAAACTAACCACGATAGAATTTACAGCCATTACCCGAAAAATTCCTTTTTCGTAGACACAGAATTTTTTATCTCAGCCGAGTTTTTCAGCGATATCGAAGCCATCGGCTTCTAGCAGATGTTCGTCGTTTTCTTTCCATTTGGTAGCTTCTTCCAGCTCCGGCCGAGTTTTTCGGGTCGAAAATTTGAAACGATAGGATCGCTTGAAAATTTGCTCGGTGGAAGAAGGCGAACGTCAAGTCCGCTTTATTCGAACGGGGTCCCATTATTTTCGTGACTGGTGCCGCACTCTTTACCGGATCGTTTTCTTTTTTGGTTCGTTTCAGGTTCGTGCAGCGTCAGACCGAGCACTCCTTTTCCCCTGATCCCTTGGATCTTCTTCCTTTACGCCGAAGGGAAAGCAGAGCCTTTATCCGGGCAGACGTATTCGGATCCCTTCGACCGGTTGCGCCGGTGTCGCCATTTTCAGCTAGCTTTCGCGTAGCGTTTCTAGTCGGCAGTTGAGGTCGTCTCGGAATCTTTCAATGAAATCCTCGAAAGCCGGACTCGAGGCCCGCTACTAAAACCCCGTCCTTTCCATCGATCCGCACTCCAGATTACGTACAAGTATCCACCTCAAGAGGTTCGTAGAACAGACGGAATACGCCAACGGGAAGGAAGATACGGACGAAACGAGATGCTCCGAAACGGGAACGAGACCGGGGAATTGGGGCCTCGAGAAGCGGTTACAAAGCAGCCACGATGGGCAGAAAATGCGGTAGACATACTGTTTTTCGACCACATTCTTCGACGTTATGCAGCAAACAAAATATACTCAAAACTGAGTTACGGTTTACCGAGTACAGAATTAGCAGGTATTTTGGTAACAAATAATAACAAGTTAAAACAGTGCTCCGTGCACCTGCAAGTTCGAAGGCCGATACGGTTTTGTTTCTAATCGCGAGTCTTAACTGGGCAATGTTTGTGTACGTATTTACCAAGAAAACGATAATGAAGCTATGATAATAGTCTTGGATTTATAGAGCAGGATGTAAAAATTGCAAAGTGTAAAATTATGAAAATATGAAAATTAAAAAATTTATAAGTTAGAAAATTAAATAAATGGAAGCCATGAAAACTTAACCTACATTAAAAATTAACGTACAATATCACAAGAGACTTCTGTTTTCTGCCGCAAATGTGAACAGTTCAAAAAAGACTTTGTTCTAGATTCGGTCGCATTTACTCTTTAGTTGTCACCACTAACCCCTTTCCGACTACATTGCTAGCTATATAGTACGCTGTATTCATTATTCCGGCGCTAAATCGTTTGTGAATAATGACCTCCATGAATCTTTTCTCTGCCTTGCAGACTGCAGCTTGCGTGACACTGTAGTCCTTTCGCCTGTAGGATTCTCAGGGACACAATATGCATCAGCAAAAAATATCATACTCGACAAATATTTCTTTCCCTGTGTTAAGAGAAGTGATCCAAGAAAGGAACAAAATGTATTTCTATTTCAAACTTCGCTTTAAAATATGAAAAGTTACTTGCTTGAAATTTCTACTCTTTCAATTTTGATGAAGAAGTGTAGACAGTAAAGAACAGTAATAGTATTAAAATAGTGATAGTAAGCAAGAAAAATGAACAATACGACAAAACTGATGGAACAGATAACATACTGATGGTCGAATTAAGTTTGCTTGAGTTAGACAGTACTTTAGCAATAAATTGTCAAAACAAAGCAAACGAATGAGAAAGCATCGATCATAACCTGTCTTATGTAGACATAAATTGTCCTTCTCGATGGAATATTTATCGAAAGATCAGTCGTATATACGAGTGGTTACATCGTGTCATATTTGTCTCGCTCTAATAATCCATACACGTTATAAAGCCTCGATCAGTTTTCTATTCAGGCACACATATAATATCTCGGTGAAAGGGTATGCTTTTGTCGCGATACTTCGACAAGGTTCCGGTACTTGGGCACTTTATCGAAGCTGTTCATTCCTTGAGTCGATGTCGTTGTGATGAACGCAGAAAGGCACGAAGCGAACGCTCGCTTTGTCGTCAAAAGTGTAGCTGCGGTGAATCGTGATCCCCTGAAAGATATAATCGTGGATACTCCGTAAAAGTCACATGATTACGTCCGCGGAGAATCGAAAGTTTCCTTCTTTGAAAACGCCACAGGCATGTGCGTGAAACTGACACGAATAGTCCGCCCTTTTGTTGCTCGAGTCCTTTGTGCCAGACACAAAAGGCAAGCGGATAAAGTATCCGATACACTTGATCCGCACAATCCAAATCCAGAATGAAAAAGTAACAATTATTGCCAACATCGTATCTTTGGTCGACTAACGAGTTCTGCTTCGGTCATTTGCTGATATCTACAGGTTTAACACTAGAGGGACTCGATTCAAAGTTCCTCCTTCGTGACTGAAGTATCGACCATAATTTTAAGTTACAGTATGGTCTACATTACTAAACTGATCTATACACGTACATCCGTACAAGTTTCTGGATAGCTAACTAAAGGAAGACAGTTCATCAAACTTAACAATTCGTGAGATCAGGGATATAAATTTAACAGATAAAAAATGAGGTTGTCAGGTCCAAGCGACGCAGGAATTAAATAAGACTTTAAGCATTTTCTGTTTAACGCACGCGGAGATAAAGGAGGAAGCATATCGCTAGGAAGGTAGTTTTCTGCGCGGAGCTTTTTCTTCTTATTACGGAGGTTTTCCACTAGCGAGAAGTTGGTCGAGCGCCAGGAAGATGGAAATTACGTGCTTGCGACATCCGTCATACACTGCGATTGGCTGGGACAAAGAATGTGGCGACCCAGAGTCCCTTCATTTCAGCTTTCTTCTCGGCCGCTCTTCTTTCCCGAGTTTCTCGGGGTTTAATCCGTGCATGACACGAACGGCGCGCATGCCAGCAGAACGGGACGAAGGAAAGAAAAAAAATGACAATGCGGATGAACAACGCGATATCGTACGTCGAATCCTCGGCGTCTTGCGGTTCTCTTTTCTCCGCCGTTCTGCACCAGATCTTGGCACCGGATCGCCGCGTAAATATTTTATGCCTCCGAACAATCCTCGATTAACCGTGTTGCGCGAGATTCTCGGTGCGCTGCCAAACATCGAAACTGGTACTTAGCATTGCCGAGATCACAGACACACGAGAGAACCGTGAACGTTACAATTTTGTGTTCGTTTCAAGGAGATTCCGTTGCTAAATTGTACTCGAACGAATACACAACCTGTCTCGTTGAACGTTCTCACGTTTTAATAATGATACATTGTACACTCGGGGGAAACGTAGGCGGTTTTTGGATGACTCGTGTGCCAATCTGAAAACTAAGTTACAAAATTATCTAATTTTTTAATTTCCAAACCCTTACATTCATAGAGCTTTAAATATCCAAATTTGTAAATTTCCCAAATACCTAAATTCACAAGTCTTAAAAATTCACAACGCACACATGTTACGTGTTGTTATCCACACTTGCTGAACATCTGATCCGCGATATTAAATCTGCTGGTTGTATGGGCGATGAAATAAATTTCTTCGGGATGTAACGAATATTTCGTTTGATGCATTGTTTCCAAGGCCACGCAGCGAAACGAACCGAGCATCCCCAAAGAAAAATCCCTGCCGTTTTTTCTTCGTTCCGTCTCAAGTTTTATACAGAAAGAAATAAGCAAAGAGACGGAGAGGGAGAGGAAAACGTATCGATTTTAGTCGGTCGAACAACGTAATCCATAAAATTTCAGCGAACACAACTGTAGGGTCGCGGAGCGAAGCATAGGATTTGTCCCTACCGAGTCAAGCGTACAGCATAAATCAGCCGACGCCATTGTACGAGTTTCGAGCCGGACTCGGTGCATGCACGGCCGAAGCAAATACTTTATCCCTGTGAATTAGCATAGATTTCAGGTATCACCGAATGGGAAGCCGTAATCGCTGAAAACGTTTATCTGCGAACTTCAATCTGAATACCTAAACGCACAGTTTAGCGACGAAACTTTATACACTGGCAAGCCTGGCTAACTTTTCTACGAAAAACGACCGCGCGGAGAACGGGGGTCACGTTGCTCGCTGGATTCTAATTCAATTTTGTAGCACATGAGCATAGGGATATAGCGCTTATGAATTTGGAAAATATTGGAATTGGGACATTCGAGAATTTAGGGAATTTGGGAAATTTGGGGAATATATGGAATTTGGGGAATTTGGAAACTTGGGAAATTTTGAAAATTTGAAGATTTGTAAATTTGGAGCTTGAGGATCTGGAAATATGGAAATATGGGGATTTGAGGATTTGTCCGCTTGAAAATATAAAAAAGCAAAAGAATGTAGAACGTTAAAAGATTAAAAAAATATAAATTGCAAAGCGTATAATGTACTGTGGTGCATGGCCGATCGCATTAGCATTAGAGCTTTGTGAACACAGAGTAACGTGAAATGTAATAAATATCGCGATAGTATTTCGCCGTCAGAATTTTTTCCGCGAACGATACTCGTGTGAATGAAAGGAATTAATTAGACTGACGAAAAGAGGGTTCGAATTGAACGTGCTTAATCCAGTACGAACTAATTCGTAATCCCTTTTTTTTTTCGTTCCACATAATTTTATCGGTGAAAAGGATACGAAGAATGATAAAATCGTGAGAACAATATACGGTTTAATTTCGCGCATTCGCCGTTATAAATTTACGCGGTACACTTTTACAGTCTTATCAAATATGTCCATTATAAACTCGATTGAATGGTGCCAACGAAAAGTGCCTTTTCGTTTGATTCATAATTTTCAATTCTGATCGATTGTTGTATTGTTCTGACTTACAGTTCTGTCAAATTCATGGTTCATCAACGGGAATGATGTACAAGGATTAACGATTCGATTGTTAACATTCGACGAATGAAATGGTTTGAGAAAAATTATTTTTCAAAGTATCGAAAACCAAAAATTCGTAAATTAAAGAATTCCTGAAGTCATTACGTCACAAAACCCTATGTCCCAAAGTCCCTTTATTGAAGCAAAAATTAGCAATCGAAGAAACAAAGTTTCGAAAGTACATTTTTTAAAATTAAACTTCAAGACTCTATTTCGTTCCCCATGAAATATTAGTAGAATCTGTAAATTGACTCCTGTATCTTAAATTACATTCGTTTACCAGGTTTCCCGTTAGGTCGACTTCCGCCAGGAAACTCTTTGAAATCCAGGTAAATACCGCCGAGAAAACAGAGCGATATTTAAAGACCCCATAAGATGAAATCGACTTTCTGTCGATACATAGTTGGACGACTGGACGTCCGGACGTCTTTCAAAGACGTTCTTCTTCCCTTCATAAATGAATCAGCTTGCACTCTGATCGTAAGTCAGAAATAAAAACCGTCGGGGTCATAAAGCACCGAGAAGTCGATGGAAGGAAACCACGCAACGTTATCACTCACGATTCCTATCGAGAAATATCGAGGAAACGGGCAGAATTATCCCGATATCGGACGAATCGATTCGACGTGAAAATATAAATCACGTAAATCCTGCAGCATCGAAACGTACCTATTACTACGTTACTCCGTCGAATTTGCGATAGAGGTACTAAAAAAAACATTCCACGATGGATAAACTAATAAAAATTAATGAGCGAATTGATTTTGCGGAGATGATTGGATGAAACCAATCGCGGTATCTAAATAAACAAGAACATAATATTTTCATGTTTAATATTAATGTACACTCAGGAGCAAATCTGATATTCCAAGGATAAATATGACGATTAAAGGGGTAGATAGCTTTTAGTTATCCTTAGTGACTTTTGAGTGAATTGTGACGTTTGACGGTCCTAGGATTTGGGGACCTAGAAATTTAGAGAGGTGAAAGTTTGGGGATCTATGAGATTTGGTGATGTATGAGTGTGGGAAGCTAGGGATTTGAAGACTTGTAAACTTGGGACATGAGAATTTGAGAATAGGATGCAAAATTCAAAAAATTGGAGAAACTGGAAATTTGAAAACTAGAACGAAGATACAAAAGTTTAGTGGACCATAAAGAAGCGCTTTTATGCGCACCACCTAAATAAACAATAAACCGTGAGTATCGTCTAGAATTGCTTGAGGAGGTAAAAACGATAAGGTAATAAATTCATAAAAAGTTTATGAGGAAAGTTTAACGATGAAAGAGTGTGCGCCACGGGAAAAGGTCACACGAAGTTGACAGGAAAAGAACCAGGATGAGCGAGAAACCTCCTAGGAACATAGATGGGAGAGATGCAGCATGGCTTCGTTCCGACAATGACGTATACGAACTGTACCACCGTGGCTAGAACCTACATTGTTTCCAAGTAAATAGTCCACGAGTGCCCAACAAATTCTATCCACGGGCACTTTACCATGATATTCTCACTTTGTTACTATCCATCTCACGGTTTCATCAACAATTTCTTCCCCAAACTATCGCGCCAAATTTTCCACCCCTTTCAATTTTCTTCCCCTTTCAAATTTTGTTCTCTTTATTCTCTATCTTGCTCCAATCGGAATATTTGTAGGGGTACTCTTCTTTCTCTTCAAGGTACAAAGATTTCCAGTAACAAATATTTATTCAATCTTATACACATTTTGTTATTCTTTAGATAGCGTGTTATTTTGGGACTCACACACTCATGTATAAATATGTATGATTATTTGTGTACTTTAGTGTTTTATAATTTTCTTGAAATTCTTTATATGCTGCCTAAGTACACTTCATTTCACTTATAAATATGTTCGTTTCATGATTATTTTAGCAATGTGAACGTACAGCTTACAATGCATGTTACTGAAAATTCTCTGAAATTTGAAGCACCTTGTAAAATGTATATGTAATTTGAAAGACGTTTGAGGGTAAAAGAAACATTTCACGGAGCATTAAGAGATAGAGGATGGATTAAGCTACTCGAAATTCCCCGAGTGACGAATCTGATCCCAGAGGACAGCGCAGATCACGGCTGAAGCTAACGTAGCCAGAATTGCTGTAACCCGCGAATGAACCGTGAACCCGCAGTTGGCATCGTGGCATCACCTTTGATGGTGAAATAGCAGCAAACAGAGTCTCCGGAAACGGTGCAACTAAATGGGTGTATTGTCACGAGACGGTGCAGTACAAAGCAAAAGGACCACCCACGGGGTAAACCTGACGTGACATCTGAGAGACACTCAGAGCCACAAATTAATTCGACGATTCTGCGTGAACGAAATTATCTACCTCGGAATTGGCTCTGTGTTTCATTGCCAGAATTGCATGCTAAATTAAGTTTTTAACCCTTGAACGACTCTGACCGGTTCAACTGTGACCTACATCGACTGACGTACTGGGATTTTTAGAAAAATTTGTTTCTGGGGAATATTTGATTTGTAGTCTCGTTATATTGCCCTGGACGGTGCTGCAGGAACTATACTAGCTCTCAGGAGAAAATTGCATGTTTCTACATTTGAAAGTAAATTTTTTATATGTAGAAGAATTATGTCAATTGTAATAATTAATGTTGATGTTTACAAACGTCACAATTTGGGTACATTTTTTATATTTCAAAATATCATATATTATATCATATAATGTGATGTGAAACAATAAACTTTAACAATAGTGATGCATTACTATGTTTGAGTATCTTATAAGCTAAATTAACTCTCAAGAAAAACGACCAAATAACTAAATTAAAAGTATAAATAATTAAGCTCGGTTCCGCTGTCAGAGGGTTAAAATAATTATGAAACGTTCGACGTTGTATTTTGATTGACGTACAATTTTCAGGACAAAATTATTCGATAGTTTGCAATAATTACGTAGGATATTATACGGGAATGAGTGTATTAATTGTTTAACAGCAACGAAGTGATATCGCCTCGCTCGTAACGTTGTAATAAAGTTACAGACTTATTTACGCTTCGATGACTTTGCTGTAGCGACGACCACAACGTTATACGAGAAACTTCGAGCTCGTAAATTCGCTTCACTTGGTAAACTCGTCGTTACTTGTTTCCTTTGTCATGCTACTTCGAAAAAACACGTACATCCCTCATCTATTTCCGTGATGCGGTAAATAACGCTGGCGGAGTTTTTACAATCTTTCAAACTTTCAAATTTTTCCACTCTTCGAACCTTCCGATATTTCGGCTTTTCAAACCTTCGAATGTTTCGAGTCTTCACGTACATCACCTTTTGTTCATTATTTGATTAAAAGGTAGCAGATCAAACTGCCCACAACAGTTAACGCGTTAATCAAGTAGAAAGACTTTTTGCTTCGCCTTTAACGTTCGTAATCTATAAGGGTAGTTTTGTCCTTGTGTTTCGTAATCTATAGCCCTGTTTAAGAGTGGTTTTTTGCTTCCATCTGGTTTGTTCTCGGTTAAGCTATTCGCTACAAGCCTCGAGGCTATAAAAACACTCTACTGTAGCCCCTTGACTCGACTAAATAATCGTCTCATTAGTCCGTGTGTACGGCAGAGAACACGATTTCGAGTCAGCCTTGTTGTCATCGGTTAAGGGATATCCAGTTTTCCGCAATTTTTTTCAATCTTCCCGACGAATTAGCGCGAAAACTTGGTCATTTAGCTAAGAGCCGAAATATTGCAACTAATAAAACGTCGATTTAAATCTGTAACATGGAATTTAGCCAAGTCAGAAGGGGGACCATTTTTGGCAGAATTATTGGAGCTCATCCAGATTAACTATTTCACCATGCTCGTTGGCTCGATTCGAAACTTTCAAATCCCTGATGAACCTAATTCTCTTTTTCGTTATACGGATAACATCACGGCTCGCGTCAAATCGATTTTTACCCCACAGTACGCATTTCTATATGCATACGCTAGTTTGGCAACTAAAGTCGCAAACTTTTATCGTATTTTACATCGAGACTGCTCGGATATCGTAGAGATTATGGCGAATACTCTAAAAATGGCTGCCGCATCGCATGGTATTTTCCTTGATTAGAAATTCGTGCTCGGTAAATTTTAATAAATAATTCTGCACAGAAATGTGAGGTTCAAAAATTCAGTTGCCAATCCCTTCTATTATATCTATTTCGCTTAACCTAGTTTTGCGAGAGAACTTCAAAAATTCAGTTCTTCATACTGTATTTATCCATGGACAACCCAACTACTACTCGACGCGTTTAATTAGCAAATTAGTTTGCAAGTTACAAGCTTATAAGCGCTTTCGCAAAATTTCGAGACGTACAACAAAGTTTGGGGACATAAACAAAAACATAATTTTTAATAAACTTACGTAATGTTCGCAAAGAGACAGTTAGAAAGTATTTGTCGCGTACGAAAAAGTGAACATATAATATTTGTACATTAAGGATTCGACGTGTTTGCGTGTGTTTTTTCTTTTAACGTCCGTACTATGTGCATGGGGGATGTTCATTAATTACCAGAGCGAACTTGGCGTAGCGAAAATGGAAAAATTTTTGCCCGAAGAAGATAACGGCGGGTCTTGTTTACGACGTTCATAAGTGGGAAAAGAGATGAATATTCATGAAAACGAGAGCTGCACATCAAGGGAACACCAATTGCGGCTCCGTACAAGCGTTTCGCGTCTGCACACGTGTATTTAACTTAACGAGCCGGTGCACCCCGGAATTTCTACGTCTACAACTCCATTTCCCGCAAATTAACTGCGTCGAATCGAAATGAAGTCCTCAAACTACCGAATCGCATAAATTAAAGCGTCGAATAACATCTTATGTACACGTTTACTTTGGAACGCCGGCTTTCAAACGCGATGAGCTTTTGATCAAAATTTCATCAGAAACATTTAATCGTCTAACTTCTCAAGTGTACGCAGTTTCATCTCTATGGACACTTTCAGTTATACTCAACGTTCTTGGCCCGAAAAACACGACTGTCGCAGTCGTTAACCTAACTCAAGTAGATCTTTCCCCATCTAACCTAACCAAACCTTACTCTAATTAAATTTAAACTAATGTAACGTAACTTGAATCCTGATTCTAACGTGACTAAATGTGAACAAACTCAGTTTGACTTCATTTAAGTTAACCTGAGCTGATCATAATCTAATGGTGCTAATGTAACCAAATATGAATAAACCTAACCCCCTATCTACTGACACTGAAACTTAATCCTAACTTTAACCCTAAAGTAACTAAATACGTGTAGATTTAACTTAACCTAACATAAAGTAACCTACATTAAGCTAACCTAATTATAACCTAATCTGAACCTTAAACAGTAAAACGAAATTTGAGAATGATTTTCAGCCACAAGAGGCAGTGAACGTGATAGCAGAGGAAATACGGCGCGAGAATATGCAGCCAGGAGAAATAGGAAGAAAATTCGTCGATTCTTTGAGCAAATATAAAAAGGAAGCTGACTTGGCAAATCATCGCTCTTCGAATGACACACACTGTTCCAAGAAGATTGTGAAATAAGATCTATGGCACCGGTTGTTATCACCGCTACAGGAAAAGGAAATGTAACGAAAGAAATTGGAAGCGTTTCGCGTGACGTTTCCTAGTTTCCTTTCTACGACCTTATTCGTTCGTATAACCGTGCCAGATACCTTGCCGTTTCCCTTGTCACACACGGGAGAATTCTGCTGAAATCAAGGCTATGCATCTCTGTTACTCCGCTCCTTACAACCTCTAACTCACCTCTAGATACAACTATTCTCCTCTAATTTAACAATGTTGCCTGCGATTCTTTGTAGCTCCGTGCTACGAAAACAATCGAGTTAAAATGGTACGGTGTTAAATTGATCGCTGGGAGAATTTCATTCGTTGATCGTTTTAAAGGATTATGTGACGCTGCAAATTGTACATCGGTCTCAATATATGGCTCCTGTATATTCAAGTTCATTCTGAGTTTACAAATTCAGAAATTTTGGAGATGTAAGAGTTCAAAATTAAAAAATGTTCTAATATAAAAATAAATATTTTTTTGAAAGGGAGTTACAAATTTATAAATCTATTCTAAAGAACAACCATAATATACTAAAAAATAGGAGTCAAAGAAAATCCGGACTTCACGTGATTGAAGCGCGAATGGCCCTTAAGATTAAACGAAAAACTATTGTTGGTTAAAAGTGGAGGTTTTCGTCGACGCCGCGGGGCAGCGTTGTCGCACGCAGCGGCGAGCGTGTTAAATAAAAAAATCGACAACAGAGCGAACGCAATCAAAGTGAGTGCATTGTACGAACGCATTTCAGATTTGTTGCGTAGCCTGCAGGAGGAAGTGCAAAGCCGCACGATGCGACTGCAGTCAAATTTAATAGCACCATTCCTCACATGACCCTATCGTTCCAATCGTTGTGCCGAGAAACACGAACAAACGAACATAACACACGTACAAATACAAAGAAGATTGCACGTGTATGAGTCTACTGCAATGGAGAGCAATGCGGCTTGACCGGTTACCAACGGTTCCCGACATGCTTTTCTTCACTCGTAAAACTCCATCGCAAACAACGCGATCGTTTCCAGGAATTATTTTTCTGCGGTATTTACTGTCGAAGAAATATTCGCAACATTTTCAACGATCATATTATACACGGGGAAATATTTACAAAACGAGTGCTTTCGCCTACGAATACTTTCAGAAATGAATCCGTGACCCAGAATATGTACGCTGCGTACGCAGTGATATAAAATTGTTTTGATCGTCACACGTTTCTTTTACCTCCTACGTTTTTTTCATTTTGTAACGAGCAAATGATGTTTTCCATACCTACGTGCTTTCGTGCGGGACGAGGCACGAAATCTGTGATGATTTCGGTGTTGCATCCCGACAACTGGTCACACTCACCTGTAACGCAAGTATTGAAAAATAATTGATTAGTATTTTATTTATCTACTTACGGTGAACAGTAAATTTGGGAGATGGTAGGGGATTTCCATAAAATTCGGGATTGGATGATATATTTATACATGCATCATACATGTGGGACATAGAAGTTTTCGAAATTGCAGATATACCAATATTTATTGCCTCGAATTTCCGAATCTTTTAATATCATTCCGAGTTTCCACAGTCATATATTCACGATTCTCATATTATACCTTTAAAACGACTCGAGTCCCGAACATGTATATTTTTCCACAATTTTTTGCATGTAAATTTCCAAATACCCACATCCCTAAATCCCTAAATCTACAAATCCCTATATCCCTAAAAGTTGATAATCCCCAAATTCCTAAATCCTAAATCCTCAATCCTCAAGTCTCTAAACCCCCAGCCCCAAGTTCCCAATTCTCAAACATCCAATTCCCCAAATTTTCAACCAACCAAAATTCCACCGATAAATGCAATACAAAGCAAGCAACATCAGAGGATAACAGATGCGTCTCTACTTTTCCATTCCATATTTGGTGTCGCTAATGCAGGAGACAAGAGTCGTTCTAATTCTAGCGTTTGATCAATGACTGCAGAGGAGAAGTTGAATTTTAGCCGAGTTCAGGGATTAATATGGGATAATACAAGTGTGAAACTACGTTCGTCAGAGTCACTCGGTAAAATTGGCTCGTTTGCCTCAAAACTATCGCAATATTTCACACGGTGGATTAAACGCATTGCCGGTGCCGGTGTTTCAGTAGTCTGTGTCCGGATATAGCGCGACGCGAAGCTTCCCTTCGAACAATTAGTGGTTTTATCGTCTCGAAGCGTGATATAACTACTTCGGTGCCCCTTTCGTCTACCGTCGTTTCTGATCGCCGTGCTCCACCAAGATCCATCAACGTTCAAACGGTACAAAATTAATAAAACTTTCGGTGGAACTTGCGTATGTCGAAAGTAACCGAACTTTCCGAATGAGAAGAAACATGTGGGGTTTATGGACTTGGCAAATTGGGCTACTTTGGCTCCCATTATTCAAAAACCACGTTCAATTTTAAACAAGGACACATCAAAGTATACTAAATCATATTACTTAACAGTACCTAAATATCAGCCTTTGAATAGCTTTAACTTTAAGAAAGAAATTAAAAAGTCCATCTTCGCAGTAACTGTACGCGGAAGAGTTTGAGCGAAGAAAAGAAAAATGAAAGAATTATTAAAATTTCTAAAATTATTCTTTACTCTCGTAATGCGGATAATTCAAAAATTCTTCTATGGAAAGTGGATTTCCACAAAAGGCAAAAACTGCAATCAGTATCTAATGAGCAAACTTTCAGGGGAAGCTGGGGGGAATTAAGATCGAATTTAGCAACATAGGTTATTGCAATATCGTGGATACAAAGGAAGCAACGGACGAACTTTATTCCTGACCTATTTTCATCGTTTATGAGGTTGCACAGAGTGAATCCATCGAACGATGGCGTCAAAGGGGAACGACGTTATATCCGGACGAGAGGTAATGAGATCCCTTCTCTCGATTTTTCTGGGAATGAACGACTGGAGACCCGAGAAAGATCGCGGACAACCGCCTCGTTTTATCTTTCATTATATTCTTCTTCTTTCGCAGCGGTAAATGTAGAATCAAAATCAATTTTTGATGCGAACATAGAAATCTGAAGGTAATACAAGGGATTTATGATAGTGTGCTTGAAACTGGATAGATTGTAACAAAATCTTTTACGACAGCAGAACTTAATGGTATTGGATTATAAAGATGGATGTAAAGATCTCCTGAAACAAAGTGTTAAGTTTCACGATAGAAAGAGAAGATTGTGATAGACGCTGTAAGAAATGTGCTTTTGATTTATTAATTTGCATGTATGTGGTGCCTAAAATTACGACCACCCGTTAGCGATGCCAAGCATGTTCGGCTGCGCGCTCTGCATGGGTTGTCATGCCGACCGCGATCGGCAATTGTTCGTTTCTTCCCGCGTAAAGAGCGACTTGCGTTACGAACGGCGTCGTGTAAAGACGTTTTCCGGGTTAATGTAAATTGCGACTTTGCGGACTCATTATTCTTTTTATTATTAAATATTTTACTTGTTTTTGTGTTACCTTGTGTTACCATTTAATTTCTGTTCCTACATGTATGTTTTGAGTTGGATCATTTCTTGCATTAAAAATTCTATGAGCAAAGTTTATGAAAAATTGGGAACACGACGCAGGTATCGAACGTATTAATTAAAATGGATGTCTCGATTAATTAAATGAAATGAGCCACGTGCTAAAGATACATATCTGCTATGTGACCACGTGAAGGTTGGATGAAGCAAATATATAACGAGAGCGAATATTTGGATAAAAGAAATGGTATACGATTCGTGATGTTAAGTTTTAAGGTCGACCTACATCTGACTATTACCAAGCTATACGGTACGAATTTATTCTCTACGTTACCTGTACGATGGAAGGCAAGCTAATTAGGTCTGGTCTTACAATTTCCTCGAAAATTGTTCCTCGAAGATGGAACTGAACCGTGAGAACATCGACAGTGAAATACCAGAGAGGAACTTGTAAAAAGTACCTCTGTTCGTGCCGAATGAACTTGGTACTTGAAAAAGTAGAAGCACGCTGAGCTCTTTTCATGATCACTTAATATCGTCTCAATTACGTGAATGTTAACGATAATAATAATAGAGTTATCTTTTTAGAGCAATTCTCGAGCTTGTAATAAAAAATGAATATAGAAAAGTTCATTTATCTTGTGGATGATAGTACACGTTGATGAAATATTCTTTTTTTCGTAATTGTCACAGTGAAATCACGGTGCGAATTACGACTGGTTATAATTATACTAATTTACATTGCAGCCCTTTCATTTTCAGTTATAAAATTTACACTTGCTACGCAGTAGACTCTCGTTATATTGCCACATTGTATACCGGAATAATATGAGAATTTTTAATGCTTGTCCTTATGACAATATATGAAAAATTGCAATATATTATTAGGCATTGCAATTTAACCCTCGACGGATGGTCGCAGTAATGTAATAATATGACTAAAAATAAAATTTGATCACTAAACACATTCTCAAATATTAGACATTTATCGTTCGAATGAAAACTCCGTTTTCATTCAGTTTTCATTCAGCAGTTTAAACAAAATGGTAAAGTTACTTATGAATTCTCCGACAATCGAGAACAGTTTTTGCAAGCTCTCGATCAAAACGTTAAAAAAACATTTGATGTTTTAAAACGGTTCATCCTGAAGTTGATCGATCGTGACTCTCCAAGCAGCACACGTTTGTTATGTATGATACAGGAATTAAAACGAACGATAAAATATACAAGCTTGAAAATTCCGTGGAAACGTGTGCGGCGTGGCCGAGGCGTGGAACGATGACGAGGAGAAAAACTTTCACGGTGAGTTCACTATTACGAAGTCAGAAATTATTCCGACGTTTACCGAACCGATGTGCCTTGCCGTTTGCACAAAGATCACGTACAAAAACGCACGAAGAATTGCCCCGGGTAAACCATGTTGGGAAATGGAAGATAAGTTCGCGGAGTTTCAAACTTATTCATCCTGCGAGATGAATGCTTGTTAAACTATCGTATTGTTGACGCACCGGCGGATAAAACGTTTGTGCCATTGATGTAATAAATTTATGTACCGAACCGAATTTTCATTTTGTTTAAACTCTGCCAGATGATTAATAGCTCCGAAGGTGAAATTTAAAGTAGGAATTAAAAATTGATTAATCTGGAAAAATATATATCGATCGCGGGAATATCGACAATGTATGAAATATTGGCAATATATGTATATTGGTTGTCTGAGGTCTCCATTACACCTTCTTGCTGTGACTGATTAATGATTTTTTCTGCTTAGTTGCTTTAGACCTTTTAGACCTTGCCTTTAGAAAATATAAATTGAAGAGGGTCCTCAAAAATAGCACTTTCACCGAGTACACCTCTACGCCGCACTAATAAAATTTTTAACACTTTCCCCTTTTTTAATTAAATTTGAAATGCAAATTTTAAAGTCGCACTCGTTACGGTCCAATAATTAAACTTATAAAGCTTTATAAAAAAATAAATAACATTTCGATTCAGTTGATCCATTTTCAACGACTGCGAAGCGGACTGAACTTAGATTTAGAAATTTGAGTAAATTGAACATAACTTATTTGTACAAACCGAAAGGTAATCTTTTTCTGTGGCAAAACAATGAGTCGGTCTTTCGCGAGTATTCTCTCCTTTTTTCTATTTTCTTTTGGTAAAATAATCTCGAAAGTGGAGCATCGCGGGTAGTTCAACGATTAAACGTTTGCGTTTCGTGATTCGAGAAGAGGACGAAAACAGAAGCCAGAAATGCGCGTTCCCACGGACGCATCCGTGCCTTTGCAAAGGAATATTTTCATACTACAGCCCGTTAACCCTAGAGCGGTATTAAACCCGCCGATGCGAAGATGCGAAACAGGCAAGCTGCTGAACAAGGGAAAGCTTTGTCGGCGTTGACGACAAAAATTCAGCTCCTAACAAAGAGGAGAGAAACATTCACCGCCGGTAAAGTCAGCTCGAAAATGATGATCACCAAACAAGGGAGTTCGCTATTAAAATACGACGTTCCCGTACAAGAACCCAATTAATTACGTACAACAAAACGTTTACACGTCACGTTAGAATCTAAAAATACGAAGATAAGAAGATAAATACAGTAAACTCGTTATATTGCCGATATGTTCAACGCACGGGCGTACAACGTATAAATATTCCGTGTTTAAAAAAAAACTTCAAGTCTTTGTGGAATTTCGCGCTGGTGAGAAAAAACGTTGAAAATTTGCACGGTGTTGATTAAACAATGTGAAGTATCATATCTCTCTGTACATCAAACGTGTTATTGTTGGAAATATCTGTGTTGTAAAAATATCGCGCAAAGTTACAAAATCAAATACTACCGCACGAAAAATCCAAACAATATTGATTTTCAATTTGTATGATTCCACCGTTCGTATTTTCGATATCGGGATTCAAATAAAATAGATACTCTATAGAAGATTACTACAATGTTATTTAAAAAATAAAATTTCGAGCGGAAATTTTCAAGTAGCAAAATAAATAACGGAAATGAATTGCGAAGAGAATTTTTATACAGTGTTTTTTTTTTAACATGGAATATCGAACAAACTGACTGCCGGGGTTCGTATAATAGCAAAAATTTGCAATTAATATGGCGACAGTGTACGAATATGGAACTGAACGTATACGTATATGGACGAATATAATTTAAAAATAAAGAGATATATTTTTTAAGAAGAGAAAAATTGTATTTGTGATCGATGATAGCCGTGAAAAATCATGTAGCTCGGTGCGGCACAGACACGTTACGGATGCGTATAAATAAACCTTCATGCATAAAATTACATTTCCGAGCATTACTTATGCTAACGAGTTTAACGCGAGCCAAGGAAGAAACAAGAAAGGCTGAAACACAAAACACACCGAAGATAACGGCGAAGCCATCGTTGCTCAAAATAGGTCCATTATCCTATCCGTGGCTTCCCGGACTAAAAAAGAAGATAGAAAGTAAATCTCTATTCTTCTCAGGTAGCGAGGTGAGCAGAAGACGAGAAGAGACAAGCGGTGCCGGGGCGAGCAACCGCATTTACAAGGATAAAAGATAAATGCGTGGAAAAAGGGTCGCGAAAGTTTGAAAGTGCCGCTTTCCATGCGGAAATGTATTTACGTCCTGGGCCAGGATGAAGGAAATCGAAAAGAGAACGAAGTCGCGGAGGAAGAGGAAACGGAAAAGCCGACGACGAAGAAGAAGAAGAAGAGCGAGGAGAAAAAGTCAGATCGATGCAGCGGCTCGCGGAAAAGCGTTCGTCGTTCGCCTAGACGAGGGAAAATAGAGAAAAGTCATCAAGGTATACCTTGGTTCAACCTTCTGCCCTTCTTTGCGACCCTTTTTTCGCCCGTCTTTGTTCCTCTTAGAAGGTAACCACAAGTGCCTAGCCTGCCGGCGTTACTTCATTATCCGACGAGAGAAAGACCGACCACAGCTTCGTGAAAGTGAATCGCGTCTCTCTAATTAAATTTTTGTCGTCGACACGAGTCGCTCGTTTACATCGAGCCCTGGTTATGCGGGCACAACCGGATAACTTCCGACTGTTTGGACTCTGATGAAGAACGCGAGCTTCCTCCTGCTGGATCTTTCGGTGAACGGAGGCGGTGCAAACATTCGCGGGACAGGATCATAAAATTTGGAATCGAAAGAAATTATTTATGAATGCAACTTTGGAACGATTCGTACGTGGATGGTTCGAAGGTCGAAACGCTCCAAACTTGGTGCAATTCGAACTTGAAACTTTCCAAACTTGGAACGCTTTAAATTCGAAACTTTTCAAACGTGGTACAATTGAAACTTCAAATGTTCCAAACTCGGAACACTTTAAACTTCAAATGCTTCAAATTCGGAACAATTCGAAGTAGGCAGGTTTCAAACTAGTTTCGATTAGCCTCTGTATTGGCAGGTAACTTTATTTAAGAACTACTTAATTCACATTTCAAGTTCTAGCGTAAAATCACCAACATGTTATTATGCACCGAGTAAAACCAAAATTTGCATCGAAGTTTTGCACGAATCAAGCAGGCACATTTTGAATTCACTTCGTGTCGATCCTGGGTAAACAGCAGCCTTCAATTGGAAAAGGAATCGATGATTTTCTTCGAACCCTTCGATCGCAAACATCAGCGGGAAAATCCATAGGAACGAACTGCGAAGATATAATTAAATTCTGCGTTCCACTAGCAACCGTGTCGATGCTCTCTCGGCGCCAGACGGAGCAATAAATAAACGTAACTTTCGACTGTTCGTATCGAACGGAATGCGTATTATTTGCTATAAAGAACAACCAAAAATTCCGTACTGTTTATAAGAATACTAGTAAAAACTTAATTTATGTACTCATTACAGATCTTCACAGCGTAACAGAAAGAAATTCCTAGATTTAAGAATTCTTAGACAAAAATAGTTGGAACCCAAATCCCTAGATTCTAAATTCAATTAGAGTCACTATCTTTGACCATGAATATTCTCCAATCACCTGAACTTTAAATAATGTAGAAAGAATAATTGTCCAACATTCCAAAAATAACTACGCAAGAATATAATAGATATACCTATGCTTAATGGTTACAATTCAAGTTTCTATTCTGTTGCTTGTTTTGCTGTCCCGCCTACGTTTCACGATCAGTGTTGTTTACTTCTTCAAGGTCGACCTTGAAAATCAATCGTTCTAATTGCAATGAAGTACGAACCTATTAAGTACGAAGTACTCAAACGAGTCATCCCGAACGGGTCTATTGTAACACTGTCGCTCCTAAATCGGGGAAAAATGAATCTATCTGAATCTAGTAGCGCGAAAACAGAGATTCAAGGGTAGCCGCGCTAACAGGTGATAAATGTGGCGCAAGGTTAGACCGTGGTCTGCCAACAATGTATGCGCTAATTAATCGTTTTAACGACAGAAGCTGTGTTCGTCTAGGTGGGATCCAGCGGAGCAAGGAACTCGACGGGCGCGTCGGGTTACGGAACAACGGCGGGACGAATTTAAATAGGCCCGGTAATTTTCTGCTTCGGTGCTTGTCCGTGACACAATAATCGTCGGATCGAGCGCGAATCACCGCGGGCCAAAAGGAAAGACAGTGACGAATGGAGGTTAAAAGAGGTGGACGAGAGAAAGAGGCCACGCAACGAGAAGCACCTTGCCACTCGAGTTTATTTCTGAACACCCTGAGGACTACGTCACACCGATGACCAGAATAGCGGCCATCTACGTCATGTCTGGGTAACCCCGAGCGAATTTCGAAGACGAACAGACACGCGGATGAACGGGCGGGAAAACAGAGATAGGAGGAATGCCGCTGAACGGACACGATCGTGCGAAACGAACGAGAACGAGAAGGGGAAAGCTGAACGGGACGAATCGGTGCTGTTCATTGAACGAGGACATTCAGAATTCTTGACGAACGAACGAATCGTACAAGATTTTGTCTTCCGATCTTTTCGTTATCGTGGAAGTTCAAACGAGAATGTTATTGCTGTACGGCACTGTGGAATCGCTATAATAAAAAACTCCTAGATCTAGAATTCCTATATACAAAAATCCCTAAATTTAAAAATCGCTAGATCCCAAATCCCTATATCCCGAATCCAAAATTTCAGAATCTATAAATCCCAAAATCTCTTCACACAAAAATTATTATATGAAAATACCCTTAGATCCCATATCTCTAAGTTTGAAATCACAAAGTCCAGAATCTTTCTAGATCCCATTCCGAGTACCTTCTAGTAATCTATTACATTTATGCAAGATATCCGTGTTTTGACAATTTTAACAATGCTAATTCGTTCGGACGCTGATTTCTGTTTGGAAACCGGGGACGCGACGGTGATTTCGCCAGGTGTGTCCAAGCAGTTTGCCATGCCAATTTCTATCGGTTAAATCTTCGCGCAGGAGCTTTCAATCATGCTAATTCCTGGGTCGTAAGCTTCTTCGAACTTTTCCCAATGCCAGCCAGCTGAATTCTGCTTGAGTTTTCGGATCGACTCGTAATGACTCAAGTTTTTAACAATGGAACTCTATATTATGTCATTAAGGTAACGTAGTCTTCGGAATATCAGTTATGCTAATTTACTTAACGAACTCTCCCGGTGAATCCATGCACCTCGTATAAATCTCCTACGCACAAAGTACAATCAACTTGCTAATTTATTCATAGCTTCCTGTTTCAAGCGTTGAACAGTGACAATCGTATCAAACACTATTATCAATTATTTGACGAAACTTTTAACAAGATTCGACGACAGGATTTTCTGTCTAGTTTCACTGCGGGCTAAGTTAAACGTCTGCCAATTGGTAGGCGCAAAAACCGATTAATCTTCGGATAAAACATTCTAGCACCGAACGGTCGAATCGTTCTCACGGAACACGATTATTATCGAAACATAAATCTGACGATAATACGTATAGTGAAAAGCATTCCACCGATTCAGTTATCTGCCAATTAATTATCTAATTTGGTATGTGAAACTGGCGGTGCGGTCTGTAACAAATTCCTCGGCTGCTGATACGACGTTGCACTGAATCGTATAAATCATCGGGGAGCACCGAAACGACGACAGAAAGCGCATAACTACTTTCATCAATATCTAAACCAATGAAACGCAATATCGCATATTCGAAATGCTCGTAAATCTCTGTTAGAGAAGTGATTGATACTTTCCTGCCACGGGATATTATGTTTCGATATATTCGCGTGTCTAACCTCTTGAATTATCATTTTATCGAGTTCGATTAATCCTTTGAGAACGATACTCTTTTGTGACCAACGAATCGTTCACTCCCTTTCATTTTAGGGAAATTGTACACCTTTATTCGATGAATATTCCTTTCGTTTATTTTTACTTTATTCGTTTATTCGTTCATTTCACGTTTATTTTATTTGCTTTTATCTTATTCGCTCGTGCATTCATTTCATTTTTATTCTATTACCTTGATGTTTATTTAATTTTTATTTTAATCGTTTACTTAAAAGTTCTCCTGATGTTACCGATATTTTAGTTACTTAATTTTTGAGATTGGAGATTCAGAAGCTTTCATAATGTTCCTTAATCAATTACGAATAACCTTGTTAATTACGTCCTTATTTCGTTCAATTCAAGGAGTCGACTGCACACGTATCGGAAGTAAAATTACTAATTGGAGGGATTTCGGAAAATTCTATCTGATATGATAGTGCTGAAGGGTTCTATAATCATTTCTAATCTTCTTAGAGTTCCGTAAAGCACAGGGAGCTTGCATACCTTCTGTCTCATTCGACGTGGAGTACGCTGCACGATTGGTTGATAGCTTACGCTGCACTACGTTCACGATGGTCCACAGAATAGAAATGACTGGCAGCCACATGATTATACAGTCACTCAAAACCTTCTTTAATTAACAAATAATCTTTCACGATCACTCTTTAAACTCTACCTTTTACCAGAACCAATGTTAGGACTGGAGGAATATTGACACTAATGTTGCGATTATACTACTGTTGATATTAGTGTCAAGATTAACTAATGTTGATATCAATGTCACAATTGCACCAATGCTGCTACCAATGTCACTATTAATAATTGATACCAATGACACAACTACACTAATGCTGATACCAGTGTCCACAGTTATCAAAAATGTTGCAACATAGTAACTCCCCAGGGCGCAATATCTGCATACAAAAATTGATATTCTTGCCGAAATTGCTATAAGTTTTTGAACGTCTGCAGCTTCTCGAAGAGTTAAAAAAAGTAGCAAAGAACGAGCACAGAGATCATCGACCGTAGTAGATACCAAGTGGGCTCAACGAGACACGTCTGAAAAAAATCTTGTCTCGAGATACCTCAGACGTCATACATGTAGACAATCTATATAGTCACTAGTCACGTTTCCAACATAGGATATGTCGTCACACGTGGCCAGGATATATCATATCATGTACGTTACGTCAATGATATATTCTTGAAGTCTTCTCGATTCACTTTGGAAATAGTTTCTGAAGGATATTTTTTTTCAACGATCAATCCTGTAATATTTTTCTCGTGTACTTTTACTGTAACCTTTTGAACAATGTCTTTTCTGTTGCACGGTTCTTTTTTACGTGTTTCTTGTATAGTTTTAGTTTAATAGTTATGAACAATTATCTCTTTGGAACAATTGCACTCTTCAAAAATATATTTCTTTTATACTTTGTTTCTAATGTCCCTTAAACTTGAAAGATGTATATGTTTATTCTACATATTGTTTGTAGTGAAACTCAAAATAAATAAGCCACTTGAAAGATGTCTTATTTTGAACAATCTTCTCCAACAATATACTTCCTAGAATTTCGAGTGGAACCTTGCGAACATCACAGCTACCTTGTTCCTAGCAGAACTGCAAATAATTCAAGCTTCTCTCTGCAAATAATTCAATGTCTCCCTCTGGACCGATCTTCTTCCCATATTATATTCAATTCTGTCTTGTTCGATAGAAATCCAAACAATTATCTCTAAACTATTTAACGATGCTTCAAGTCCGAATCGAATTGACTTCTGTCAATAATATTCTCTTTCATCGACGAATAGGCATAGCCTACGGTATATTGGAGCAAATAATACCGTGGCAATAGCTTCCGGAGCTTGATACGGTATTGAGTAGGATAATTCTCGTAACAAGAAAGGTATCTGATCGAAGCAATTAGCGAAAGATTATTCGTTAATTCCCACGATTATCCGTCTCCGTTCGGATGTATGTATATTCCCAATTTCAGAGTCGATAATGGCGCGTATTGGCATTCAGCCAACGCGCATCCTATTTATTTGTATTGTCACGCCTCTACACGTGGTGTCGGTTCGATGACACGTGACACGTGAAATTGTTCGCGGATGAATCGCGATTTTCACCGTGATATTCGAACTGAGAACGAACCGCGAATGATGGCACGAGAATAATACGGACAGAGAACGCTGGTTGTCTGCTTGGTAAAACTACGAACACTCGTACAACACTCGCGGACCTTCGTTACTTTCGATTATGTTTGCACGGTAAACCGATTGAAATGTTCGATAGACGCACCTGCGACGTGCGTGGGCACCATTCGAGAATCGACTGCTCGAACCTACCCTAAATTTAGCGTTCTCGGCTGCGTCCCACATTAGAAGAATCTCGTCTCTTCGACTGTGTACACGTTTGTACAAACATGTTCATCTTAGGTGTGGGTATTTTGTTAAACTGTGTGTCGCGTAAGAAGATACACTTATACAGGTGTACAACCCCCTTCGGTTTGCCCCACATCATTTATAGACACGCGTACTTTGGACTCTTTTATACAGGGTGCTACAGAGATTCCCGCAGGAACTTTGCTAGTGTGGTTTAGATGCGGTCGGAAACTGGGTGAGCAGCGAGGGAAATTAACCGGTTGAACGATTTGACAATTTTTCATTTGGAAGTTTTGAGTTTGGTCATTTTGGATTTGGGGAATTTGGAGATTTGAAAATTTGGAAACCTGAAAATCTAAAAATTCTGAAATTTGATCATTTGGAAATATGAAAACATTGGAAATTTGAAATTCCCAAATTTGAGAATTTCAACCTTTTGAGTATTTAAGATGTCCATAACTAAAATAAAGTGCAACAATCGATATAACTGACAACACTACTATATCACGAAACAAATGACCCACCCTGTATAAATTAGAAATGGTCCGATTTAAAAAAAAAACAGGAAGTCAAACACAGAGTGGGGATTATTCCCCCCAGCTAGACTGAGAAAGTAGCCAAATGTGTTTCACCAACTCCCACTATCTCGTAATTGAAATATTTTTAATCTAAATCCAAAACACGGAAGTCTCGTCAATTTGATAATACTTTTAATTAAGAGAAAATTAACAGTCTTTATAAGGTCTTAGAAAATGAACTAGTCTTTGTAGGTAAGAATGTACTATTATAAGAGCGGAGAAAATATCGGGTAAAACAGTGCATAAACGTACGTATGGAAATTAATATTAAGCCGCGTGTAAAATTATGCAATACTACAGACGGAATTGCATGCGCGCATATTAGTTTACTTTCATAAGCAGACCGTGCCAAAATACGAGAGGCCGGTATGCAATTAAGGCTGTGATATTATTAAATCGCTAGACCAAGATCAACGAAATATTAACGACGGTTTAAAAAATTTCTTTCAAAAATTGCTGCCCACTAGTCTCTTCTCCCAAATACAAATGAGAACCATAAATATTTACTTGCAAAAATAAAAGCTTCGAACAATGTAGATATTTACTTCCTGTCTGAATAAACAGACGGACAATCTAAATGACAGACATCGTTTGATTTCAACACGAGAATTGATAGCACGCGATGTCACGAACACCCAACGTGGTCGCCAGACTCGATCTATCGATACTAATTGGCAACAACGATTGCTCATTAACGCCAAGCATACCATACGCCGATATAAGTCGATAATTGTGACAAGCTAATAATACGTCCGGTATCTTGACCCTCCTTTCGTTCCGCCCCTCTGTAGGAAATAAACTGAACAAACTGAACAACGCGAGAAAGAAAAAGTTTCCGAACTCTCGTTACAACCGGTGATAACCAAGCACCACCCCACATTTTTGATAAAACTTGGATGTAGTACCCGATAAAAGTTTAAAGCTTTCTTGCTGTGCTAGCCGAAAGAAACCACCGGGGACAAAATAAACATATATTTTTCGGAAGTTATATTATGAACAAGAACGAAATTAAAACTTTTGTTTTTTTTTTCGCATTTTATTATCCCTAGATACATACACTTCACGTTACTATATCCCTAGATCCCAATTTTACCAGATGTCAGTTTACTTGGATCACTACTTTTCCCAGATCCCTATTTCCCCAGATCCCTATTTCCCTAGATCCCTATTTCCCTCGATCCCTACTCTCTGTAATTCCGAAAACTTTAAATATTTGAAACTGACAATTTGAAAATGTAAGAATTCGAGATAGATCAAAATAAGCGATCTCGTATAATTTCCAGTTTCGCGATAGAAGCTAAGAAAAGTGAGTATTGTGGGAAATTACCATTAATCTTCTTTTGCTGCCTATTCCACGTCAATTATTCGAGAAGTCAGTTTCGCGGTGCAACGAAAGTTTCATATCCAGGGAAAATTCATCAGTGATTTACATATCATTCAACGCGATAAACATCTTCAATCATTCAAATATCCGTCGAAAAGTTTGCCGTCTCAACTTCAGAAACTACCCCTGCATAAGCTACGTAGGTTTCGAATCGATCGCGGCAGACAGTGATTACTGCGAACAACCATCGATCGCGTTTAACTTAGAAAATCGTCGTTAACGAAGTCGGTCTAGACAACGTAGACAATACCGTGAATTAAAATATGCCGGAAGGCGATCGCACGGACGACATTAAATTGAATTCTGGCAGCTTTGGGAACAGCAATTCGTAGCTGCACCTGTACGCCATTCTGGCAAGTTCCGGTGAAACAATTCGCGGTGGCTTCCGGTTGCTGTAAAGTTCGCAGATATTTCACGGTATTGGTTTCTCCCGTGAACCCTCTGCACGCTGGGTTAACCTCGCTCGTTAATGTTACTCCGAACGGTGCACGCAGATCGTTCCACGTTTTACCATTCTTTGCTCTTTTTCAGTCTCTTTCGGATTCTACCATTGTCACGAATTTTTCGTACTCTATACGTACACGGTTAGTCAACAGTTTAGAGTCTTAATGTTAGTATATCTCTGTAAATCTGTTCGCGAGTCACTGCGTTGTGTGTACTGTTTAAACACAGCACGCTTCCGCTATATTATTATAGTTTCATACTGCCAGCCAAAAATAAAACCTATATTGCCATTAAATCTATCGGTACTGTGTAATGTTTCTTTTTATAGCATGCAGACGTAGAACTTGTAGTATCCATAATTTTTAGAAATTATTTGTAATCAATAGCTCGTGTAAATACGTTATTAATGATCAATAGTTCATATCATATCGAAATAAATTACATATTATACATATTTTATATTACGAAAAAATATACAGTAAACTATTAATAGTTCATGTTAAGTAACTTTTTCATCCGTTGCTTAAAGCATGATGTTCGATGTAGAGGAATTTGTGGGAACACCCAGTATATCATACAGCTATTGACAATTATCGCTAATTGACCATTACAATATTAAATGGAGACTCGATTGACCGTCATTAATTAATCCTTTCGAACGTAATTTGTTTCCGGCGTTTCGTAGCTGCGCAGATAAATCTGTACAAATTTAGCGTCGATTTAGGTAGACAGTTAAATAATTGACGCTCGTGATCCGTTTATTTCCACCGCAGCTTTTCAGTGCGCGTAATTCTGATACGTGTTATCTTTCAAAAGTCAGGGCAGAAATTTTCTAACAGAAAAATGCTTAACTTAATAAATATTTCTTTAATTTTGTTAAATGCTGTCATTAAATTACGTGACTTTCCAAAATCCGCCATTTCACAATCTCGAAATAATTCCGCATCGTGCACAAATGGAAACTCCGTGATACAATTCTGTTAGATGAAACAGCGGATTTAAAATTGCGAAAGTTAATGCACGTTCTACGAAATGCGCGATCATCAAGGTACAATAAAAAAATCGGAGGTGAAACATAAATTCAGTTGTTTCGAGGAATAAGAAATTACATCGCAATCGAGCGTATGAACGTTGACGCGGATTAAACGTTATCAGGATACTCGAGTCGAGTACATTAAACGAATTGGAAAGGATCCGATAGAATCGTATTATCGATGTTTCAGCGTCGAGACTCTGCGCGAAAAATTCAAGAAAATTCCACGGCTGACGTGGCTGGCGGTAATAGGTTCCGAGTGTACTGGAATATTCGATGCAGCCAAGTATATTGTACCTGTAGGAAATTCGGTTCGATGATTTCGTGCACGTTAATGGCCAAACGCGTTCGCCAACGAGGTAGGGGATTCGCGGCGATTATTGTCGATTAATACCAACCTAGGGCGCCGGCGAGTTGATAGAATTATTCATGTTGTAGATATTGCACGTAACGTGGCCCGCTCGTAAACCTAATTGTGTTCAGGAACATGTGCACGCAAATCTAGGCAGAATGCAATGTTCTTCAATAATATGTTACACTAGTATCTAGTAAAATTCAATAATTTATAACATTTCTATGTTGTTCCATATCGAAATATCTGGTGATATAGGGACAATGAAATTCCAAGGATATCAAGATACCTAGGGTCATGTTAGGTTGTCAGGAGACATTTAGGAGTATCCAAATTTATGGCCCTTTACGTGTACGTTGCGACATCTATGGTTGTCTTGGGACAAATAGGGGTGTTCAGTAATACGTAAGGGTGTTTTGGATCATGTTTGATGTTAGGGATATGGAAGAAAGTATATGGATACTTGTGAATGTCTAACAACATTGATAGCTATCTTCTATATTTATTAAAGCAATTTTGCCATTATGACGTAGTCAATTTTTTTATCTGAAGACCCGGAGCACCCATGAAAAACTAGATTCAGGGACAAAAAACTATTATGTATATTATATAGCTGTACCACTTTTTAGCATAAATTAAGAAAGTTTCATCCCGAATTGCTCCCTTATATCAAAACTTCGCGTGCTATAATTTCAGAAAATTATTGCCTGCAACCCCCGCTATAATTGTAGCGCATTTAACCCCGTGTTCCAAAGCCCGTGCATTCTGCAGATGAAATTAAACCGTGTAATTCGAAGAACAAATGAACAAAACTGAACTCGCCCAAAGCGTAACAAAAACAGAAGAATCAGGTCGATTCGGTGTGCGCGTTTCTTTGCAAACGGTAACTGTTATTGATCGAGTAGCAACAGTAGGGAAGTTGCAGTAAATAAAAAAATAAAAAAAAATGTGGATACGTTGCCGGATATTTTTCATTCCCAACAAATCGAGCATCGTTGAGGAAACAATAGGTTGACCAGCCACGATCGAACAAAAGGTACGATGTAGGATCTAAAACGTCAGTGGCGGATATAGAAGTGTATAGAAGAGATGTAAGTAAATGGATGGTTTCTACGAAACGGTGAGCACATCTCCACGAGAGGAGTAAGTACATAAACTCTCGCTCCACTTCCCATTCATTGCTCTCATTATCAGCCACGCTGTCTCCCCTTTCGTCCTATATCACCTCTGTCTCGTATATATCACGTCTGTGTACTCCAATAGCAACTTCCCACGAATTTACCTACTAAAATAACATCCATAGACCTTTTACTGCTAAAAGTTACGATCTAAAGCTGGAAAATGCTGAAACATCGCGCTACTGAAAATGTGATATTAAAACGTGAAATATGTGTCATCTTTTAACTCTGAACGATTAGAAGGGAATTAGTATATTAGTCCTTTATTTTAATATGTTCTTTTGTTAAAGTTAATGCTTAAAATAAAAAATTCTTACTTTTGAGTTCCTGAATTTACCAAAGCAATTTCAAGAATCTCTGAATTTAAATATGTACAGATCCGAATCATCGATATTAGATAAGGAACAAAAATTTGTAGTAATATAGTAGAAAAAGTTTGAAAAGTGTACAATGAGTTAAAAAAGAGTGCTTATTTGCGTGCAAAGGGAAATCTGCCTCCATTTCGCGTTTTTTCGAGGAGAATCGTCGGCAAAGGTGGAAGTAGCGCGAGTCGGGTTCCCTTCGCGAGCGGTGTCCCATTAAAATCAACCCTTTCGGTGGATTCGAGGCAAAACGCAGCACCTTTGGTAAGGTTTTACCGGCGGAAACGCGAGAGGCGGGGATAGGAATATAAAATGTACATACATCGGTATGCATAAAAGCTTCGCGAGTTAGCAGGGCAAGCGAATCACCGAGCCATAAATCATCCTTGACCCTATCCCTCTTGCTCAGCCTCTCTCTCCTTGTCTTTGGCCACGAAATGCCTGCACCGCAGAAATTGAAAACTATAGGCTCGGTTGGCAGCCTCTTGCACGCTCGCTCGCTTGCGTATCGTCTTACGGGCCTGACGGAGGCAGAAAACTTTTTCGCGGTCGTCTCCGGACGCTGAAAAGCGAACTGAATCGTTGCTGCTCGCGAAACCGGCAACCAAACGCACCGATTTCTAAATAACTTCGAAACGAAGATAAATACGGGCGAATTTCATTGCGACCATTCAACGAGACCTCGCGACCGGAATGTTTTCTAAGGTGGGCCGTGTAATTAAGTGAGCAAACGGGTTACGCGCTGAGAGGAAACGAGGTCGCCAGAAAGGATTTCAATATTACTGCTACGAGCCATCGTTTAAATCTTTTATAAAGAGGTAAAACAATCGATCTATTCCCAATTCTCAAATCTTCAAATTTATAAATTAGCAAATTTCTCACAACTCAAACACCCAAATTTCCAAATCCCAATTTCTAAATTTCTCAGTACCCAAACCCACACATCCTCAAGTTCTCAAATTTCTATATTCCCAAATACTCAATTCCAAAATTTTTAAATCCCTATATCACAAAATTTCTAAATCCCCAAATCTCTAGATCTCAAATCTTTAAATCCCAAATCCCTAGATCCCGAATCTGTAGTTTTCAAATCCCTAGATCCCGAATACCTAGATCCCCAAATGCCTAGATCCAAAATCCCTAGATCCCAAAATCCTATACCCCAAATCCCTAGATCCCAAATTCTTATACCCCAAATCCCTAAATCCCAAAATTCCTATACCCCAAATTCCTAGATCCCAAATTCTTATACCCCAAATCCCTAGGACCCAAATTTCTATATCCCAAATCCCTAGATCCCCAAATTCTCAAAAATCCTTAAAAAAATAAAAGATTTGTCTTGCTGTTTGCTCTCGTTAAATACGGGCACCGTAGAATAACCAGTCTTGTTTTACAAGGTTCGTTATTGACGTCACTGATGAAATAACTAAACCCAGACTGAAGTGCAATGTAAAAGGGTCAAAATAAAAGTCAACAGACCGCTACTGTGAAGTGGAAAATATTAAATGAAGTGGTCGAAGCATCGCGATAGGTCATTGCGAACAATACCACGTTTCGGTCCCTTGCCAAAAATTTTTGGAGCGAACTACTCTTTTCCGCAAACGAGAGAACCTTCAATGCGGAATCGTACCTGCATTTCCATTCTTTCTTCACAGAGTATTCCAAACGTTACTCTTTTTCATTCGATGTTTGTTCGTTCCCGAAAAGGAAGTGTAACGATAAAAGTATCATGAATTTATTAACTTTTAACAATGGCAACATACCACGAGGACACTGTTACTTTATATCATAGATCAATATACAGAGTCAAAATGTAATTACGCAAAATAATATATTGTCCGTGCACTATGTAGATAAAAGTAGATTAACTCGTGAATTCTGGAACTTAAAAATATAACTGCAAGAATTCTATTAAATTTGTGAATACGGGTAGATCGTTCTGGAAGGATTAACGGTAATCAGATGATTCCGAGTGCCTTTAATAAGGTGGAAAAGTTCGCTGGTAAGACGTGAAGCGCTTTTAAAACTCTTTCTATCGATCGACACGCATGCACAGGGGATGCAGTGCTTGCTGGCACGTGCTACGAAAGAGTACTCATCTTCAGTATATTCCCACGAGAGGGCAACGAGCATTCAGGATTACGAAAAGTCCTCTTTCAACTATCAGATTCGTTTTCCATTCGTTTATGCAAGAACGAGTCGTTTCGCTATTAATACCGAGAATTTTGTATTCATTGACGGTTGCATTCTCATTACCTTTACAATGCTAAGGCTATATTTAGCGTATACAATATGCCAGGAATAATGGCATACTATTCGCTATACTATGGTGCATAGAAATTTTCTGGATGGCAGGGGGTGGCATTGCCGTAAGATTCCGGTTTTAAACCACGCAACAAAACAATCTCCTCTCAGCTATAATAATCAATATTCCCTGTTTAATAGCAAAGCTCAGGATATGTTCTGGATTCCAGGATTGTGCGCTATCCTATTTCTCGACTGCAGCGAGCAATTTCTAGTTCCTCTGTTACCAAAAGAACTTCGTGTAACTATACATCAAACGATAATAAAAGTATAACATTTGTAACAAAAAAGCTTCTAACAATAATAAAAATTTATCGATGAGTTTAAAAGTTATAACTTCATGTAAACAGTTCTTATAATAAATTCGTGTTGATAAATATCTACAAGGAATATATGATATACTGAACTTATGTGTTAATAACAAATTATTTGGCCATGGGGTAACTAGAATTTTTTAGAGTATTTTATAACCAATTTTTGTTGTATTTACAGGAAAAAATGAACGGTTACTCCATTATTGCTCCAACTTTAACAGACGCTTGGTATAATCTACTGCGTTAGTTGCTGTCAGACCCACGTGTTCCATGGAATTCGCAGAATTCACGGAACGTCTGGCCGAAAACTTAAGCTGTTATCTTCGGCGGTTCGTTAGAACAGAAATTAACGCCAGCTAATTTCCAAGCTAAAATAAACGCGATGCAGATGATCGTGGCAAAGAACGAAGAAGAGAGGAAATTTCGAGAGCAGAAACGTCATACGAACGGTCGAGCCCATGGCCGTGAGTGGCTGGTCGCATAACCGCGGCAAAAGAGCCCCGCCAGAGCTGAAATTATTGCGTTTTCTTGGACACCGTCCAAACACCGACAACTAAAAGCCCAGTCTGATTATTGCAACACATCCTATACTGGCCTACATCGATATGACAATGATACGCCGAACTCGTCGATCCTACTATGCCGTCAACAACTTCCTCGTTCTTCGGATACGTTAACGTAACGTACAACCGACGAATGATAAGTGTACGTTTGTAAATAGAAATCGAGCAAATCGCGCGATTGATCGACTTTAATAACGACCTCATACTACGGTACGGTGAACTGCTACCATTGATGTAACCGAGTATGGACTGGGGTGCGCCTGGACCACATAGAACATGCTCAGATTCCACGTGACGCGAGAACGCGGGGTGGGAGAAAACTGCTAACTTTCAACTTCCCAATACTAATTTTGGAATTTGCACTCTTTTAGTTTCCTAAATCGCTGAATTTCTTAATCCCTAAATCTGCATCTTCGAATTTCCAAATTTCCAAGACTCCATTCACAAATTTCTACATCCCCAAATATCCTCAAATTATTTTTCCAAATTTTCAAGTTCCGATTTCTAAAATCCTTAAAATTATAATCCACAAATCCTGAAATTACTAAATTTCTAAATGACCATCTCAAATTCTGAAATTTCCAAACCCCACTAGGTCATTACGTGATACGAGGGCGTTGACACTAATAGTAAAAGAGGCCATCTGTCCCACCCCGAACAACAACCTAGTTACCCCAATGTCTGTCACGTTGATGAAACGGCTCACCATAGGCCAAGTGAAACCGTACACGTGGTTGCAATTCCAACAAGTATCAGGATCATTGCAACCCTTTAATAATCCCGTCCGAGGTTACATTGAACGTAATCTTGAGTTGGCCGTAAACACGCGACCTCTCTCGATTAGCCGTATAATTCAAGGTCGAACGTTGTGCGCAACTCGCGGTCGAACTAGAGAAACTAACAATAACAACGAGCTCACGAATCCCTTTTTCTCGTTAGCACATACATAGTATCGACGAACAGAACGTTCCCTCTGGACACATTACACGTTCTTTTCTGAATACGAGAGCAAAAATAATCGTTCGTGTGAAACTCGATAGAATTCGACGTCGAGCGAGAACGGTTTAAAGAGGCATGCGAGTGACAGTCAGATGACAGCTGACCGAGTGACCCGTACGTAACCGCCCCTCCCTCGCCATCGACGATTCGTGGATTTTACAGCCCTGAATCGACGAGTTCTGAAGGGTTTTCTTTCGATGTAAAATACGGAGAGCTTACCACCTTGCTTACGAACTGGCATTCTGCTCGGTGTCGGGTAAATCCTGGTACAGCTACGACGAGGCACAGTGTTGCAGCGGGCTAAGGGGTTGACACGACGTGAGAGAGAGAGAACGTGAACACACGACACACACTAGTTCACGGAGAAGGATGAAGAAACGGAAAAGAGAGTAGCACAAAAGCACGCAGTGTCACTCCACGATACTACACGAACGCGCACTATTTGTCACGCGAATCGACGACCTGTTTCACGGCTGGCGTAGACAGACTCGTACGCGGCTCGACACGTCACTCGCGAAACCTCCCGGTGGCCCGTCGAAACGTGGTAAAACGAAACGGATATAAACACAGACCGCCACCACTCGGCCACGGGCAATATGGCGTCGCGCTTACTCTAGCAGCCGGAAAACTGACTAGCCGCGAGGAACGCCACCTCCGATTGGTCGATCGCACCATGCGTGACGTCAGATCGCCTCGTAAGGGTGCGTTTGAATTCGCCCGGCAGAATGCTCGTTCTTCGACCGCTTTGCCAAACTTCGACGTTCAACGAACATTCTTTCGCCGCTAGACGATTGATCGCTGCTTTTGGAACGAACGAATGCTCTAATAAGAAAGCTAGACGAGTCAAATTAATTCAACACGATTCCGACTAGATTCTATAAAACGTTTTGATCGTACACAAATTCCGATTCAACGTTTTTCAACTCGACATCGTCTAAATTCAATTTGATTTAGTATAATACAATTCAATTTAATTTGACTCAAAGTCAATAGCAATTGAAATTAGCATAATAGATAAGATCGCATTATGCAAAATTTATTCATGAGGTTAATCAATGGGGTTACGCCATATGATCCCTGCTCTCCTATTTTTCAAAAGTTCTACATATACTGATGCGTGTGCGATAGAGCACTTGCGAGAAACAATGTCTCACAGTAGTCCACCCCTCAAATACAAATATCCTCTCAATTAACCAATAAGGTTAACCGTCTACAAAATATCTATCGTCATTTTATCTATGACAAAGAATTCTGCTGCAAGTGCATTGAAGATAAGGGTGAACTCAAAGCGTTTCAATTAAATTCCTCTTAAGTACTCGTGCGTTCAAACGCTCGATTTAAACTGCACGAACATTCGCTCGCATTCAGCAATTCGCTCGATGAGTCGTTTATATTAAACGAACAACGACGAATGTTCTTGCTCTTGCTCGTTTAGTTTAAACGCACCCTAATACGCTCCACCGTAAAACCAACCCCCGAAACTCTCACGACATGCACGATATAAGTACACGTGCGCGACGCAGAAAAATATGAAGACGATACTTGAATAGCAGTTCTATTATTCTATTTCACCTTTTATTCTATTTTCGGATCTGTTTAAAATATATGTTAATTTATCAATAATGCAAATAGTATTTGAATATCGACAGTATATTTAGAATTAGTTGTAGCGTACTTTGCTTAACTCCCAATATGTGGCGCAATCTGTCAAGATTACGAATAGTGTCATCTAACGGCAAAGTCTGAAATATAATTTCTTAAAGAAACAAGGGTACATATCAGATATCCGAGTTGATAATTGTTTAAATATTGTATTAAAAAATTGATTTGCATATAAAATATCACTGAGATAACGAGGGTGACTACATAATATATTCGCATTAACGTTTAAACGGATGGTTGTATGTACAAAAAACCTTGGGTACATGCTACAAAACTTTATTGATTTCTGTTTCTTATTTTAATAAAAGAAAAGCTGACTTTTGATTAAGTTTATACGAATATTAAATTCTCTGTAAAATTGTAAATTTAATATACAAAATATTATGATCGTGGTTTTAAGTAATGTATTAGTCTAACAAGTCTCATCTGCACGTGTAATTCTTAATGAAGTTATAAAATAAGTGAACATTTCTACAATGGCACTTTTACCTGTAGAAAAAGACACTTTTATGGATGCAGATACTATGAAGGAGACTTGTTCTTTATCAAAATTGCAAGCTCTCGAGATTCAAAAAAAGTTGGTTAAAACTTGGGAACCTGTACGTGAAGTGTACGTAACCTCCTTCTATATCAATACTCAATAAATATAATAAACGAACAATGTTATACGAAGACTATTAATACTACTTTTTTACTTTTAGATGGGCATTAAAATATGGAAGCTACTGTATTGGAATATCAACTTCTATTGCGTCGCTAATGGTTAATGGTTTATTCAAACGTAAATTAAGGTTACAATATACCGGAGAAATAGTAACAACGCTTGCTTTGATGGCAGGACCAGCGGCATTGTCAATTTTTACTCACGATACCGTATGTTAACTTTAACTTCTGTTTACAATAAAATGTTTTCTAATCACTAATATGTTAACAAAACTATATACAATTTTACAACTATTATTTTCAGTATATTACAGACAATATTTTGTTATACAAAAACCAGTGTCCATTATGCTATGAAGTAAAAGCAAGTTTGTTAATAAATACCAATGCGATACTATATCCTTTAATTCTATCACCAGCAATAACTCTTGCGGTAAGATTATTTTATATCTTGATGCACATTTACTTTTGATTGTAATTCGATAACTAAAATTTTCATTTCTTTTACATAGATTGCAGGAAATATGGGATTAAGAATTCCATATATATATGAAGTTAAAGAGGTTTCTAAATTTTGGTGGAGTGTTGTTAAACCTGCACTTAATCATCTTTCAGTTGCATTTTGTTTAAATTCACTTGTTGCTGGTGTGATTGTATATAAACAGTTTGAAGCAACAGACAGAATGGCACATGTTATACGGAAAGTTAAAGAATACACTGAAAGAAATGAAATATAAAGAGAAGCTTAAATATCTTGATTTAGTATATTCTGTATATATATATTTATATATGATCCAATACACATTTAAACATGTATTTATAAATGTAGTGAAAATAAACATCTTGATACCACAAAAAAGTAATTTCTATGTCACTTTTGTTAGTATTTACATCATACGTATTTTTCTTTTTTCTTTTAAATACATTGCTAAAAGTGAAACACTGGTTAAGGTAAATAATAATCTTGAGCAATAAATATACATAAACATTTAAAGTGAATATACTAAGTACAATGTACATTTCTTAAATGTTAACTAAAAGAAAATTGTTAAATAATAAAAATTTATTGCATATGTAACAAAAATAAATAAACAATATTTGCGAGAATTTGTAAATAAAGATATTGTTTGATATAATTAAGTTCATAATTAGATCGAAATTATTCGGAAATTTTTAATGGTGTAAAACCGAAATAAACAATATAATCTTAGGTGTGTTTAACATTTCAGTTTGAAGTAATAATTCTGAAAGAAATAGCACCTTCATACCCAAGGGTTTAATATCTTTATTAACAAACATGTTTTATTATAAAGAAGATGAAGATGAGGTATAGAAAATATAATAGGCACCACTTGAAATGGTAAAAAATTGTGTTGTACTATTATTAATATTATTTTTGTTTTTGAATTGCATAATCCAGGGTTCTCTATAGGAAGACATGTTTTATAATGACAACGTGATAATAAAAAGAAAAGTTCTACAAAATTCCACAAAAACAAAGGACAGTTTTGTGTAAAGTATATAGTTTGAGAATTAACAAATGTAAAATATGCTTGCATAAATAAAACGTGATTAGGTTTTATTGTAGTGAATGATCGATGACTGGCCATTATACTATGATATTGATTATTAATATATTGCAAACAATAATTAAACATATATGTATTTGGACAACAAATGTTGCCAGACATTTGGCAAATAGGGGGCCCTTGAATAGGACCCCAAGGCAGTTGCTAGCATCGTCGACCACACCAACGTGTCATATAATCCTGATAACTTACAGTCACTTTTTCACTCTGATATCGAGTTAGCTTCAAGCTACGCCTGATGTCTGGTGTGACCAGTCCTTTATAACCACCTTTATGTAGTAGGGAGTCTATTGTTTGTATTTGATTCCACCCTAAACAAATTTTCACATTGCATTCTTAATCTCAGGCTAATAATATAAATTTTGAAAAAATTAAATACATACCTTGTTCCAGTGCTACATCAGGCAAATATGTAGCAGTTCGTTTATTTCCCTTTTCATTGTGAAATTCTATGCGAATTCCATGAACTCCTACGACCCAATCTAAATAATCTGTTCCATCTTCAAAATGTCGAAGTATAGAAACGCTAACGTGCAAACGTGGAAGTTCTTCCAATGTGATTGGATTAAATCTTGAATCCTTGAAAGCACTATGAGAAACAATACACTTAAAACTCCTCAAAAAGTATCGTAATTTTCAATACTCATGTATCGAATACCTAGTGGTAGCATATTCCCGTAATCCTGCATGTAAATGCATTGCATTAAATGTACCAATGCAGCCTCGTAATCTCATATCTTTGCCAATAGTCCATGTTACAAACAATGGGCTTCAAAGTTGAATATAAATATTACATTAGCATATGATTAATATGATGGAAATTTCATGATTATATATTTCTATTGATTATTATTGAATTTCAATAAATTTTCCAATTACTTTAAGATAAAAAATTACTAAAAATCAAAATATATCGAAATAAATAAATGAATTATACATTATATGACACGTTTCACAATTACAAATACAAGGTATAATCAAATGAATCTACATATGTGTTTTTTGGCTAGGAAACTATTGTTTTATTTAGTATCCTGAAACACAGATAAACATATATATATCAAAATATTTGAAATAATAGTATAACTGACCTAAAACGCTCAAGGTTTGTATGGCATATCATAAAGAAAAACTTATAATCACTGTTTAAAACAGTAAACACGAAATATAAGTACTTTGGACAAAACACGTTGCAAATACATGTAAAACCCAATAAATTAAAGTTTCTATTTCAAAAACTGTATTGACAATTTATGGAAAAGAAAAATTAAATGATTTTGAAGGTTACAAGAATGAAGGTACGAAACATAGAGTGATATCGATGAAATATGCTTACAATGCTTCGTTGCTGAAGTTGGGTGGTTTTGGTGGATCAAGTTGGTGCAATTGGCAGTAAAGGACATCGAAACAATAAAAGCCCATCTCAGGCTGAACTATTATAGCGTTTCGCATATGAATACCATTTTGTAAACTAACAATACCGTTACGCGGAACACTTGAGGAATCGTTCAACTTTTGCTTTTTCGCACCACAACACCCAGCTGCCATATTTTGTTACTTAACTCTTTCAACTACCATGGACACGATCGGTTTCCGCATCATACATCTCGCTCATCCGTTGCAAATGCATACTAAATTACGAACGCGTTCCGCTAGGTGTCTCACCATTTAAGAAAACAGCTGTTTCACTGTTTATGTTTTTTCTGATGCTGGCTATCCACTGAGAGAATGAACAAAGGAGAAATATTTGTCGATGCTTATCTGACGAACTAGCAAGCGACATTAAAACAGTTATGTTTGTTCAATGAAAACTGAACGCTATAAATTATAAATTATTAATGAGCAAATTAATCGTATCTTATTGTATATTGCGGAGTAAAATTATAAATTTTCAAATTTTTAAATATAAATGTTAAAAATTATCAAATTTAGAAATTTGGAATTAAAACATTGGAGCATTTGGAGTTGTTAACCGAATGTGGTTTGCAATCTACCACATGACAATCCAGTTTATTATTATACAAAATTCAGCAGTCTCTAAATTTTCAAATTTTCTTTCATTTTATAATAAACCATTTATTAGTTTTAGTAATTTTAATATCAAATTTATTCACATTGCATACACACTGTCATAAATCAAGCACACGTTTTATTACTTCAATAATGAATACTTTACATTTTACTACATAACTGGCAGTTTATTGGACGTTATAAGATATTAGGTACATAATTAAGTGTCAGAACCTAAATAGATAACAGAACATTCTATTAGCAACAAATATCAACTATAAATTAACAAAATTTTCGGTGTTTTCATAAGATGTTTCTATAATAACAAACATAATTACTAATAAATTGGCAGTGTATAAAATAATTAAGCGAAAATAAAACAATAAGAAAAGTAAAGATATTAATATGTGGAAGAATATATTTTACCCAATCTTGATAAATGCAAAATTTTAAACTGCTTTAGTTTGTATGTTAATATGTATTATGCCTTGTTTCAATGAAAATAGAGCAATCAGATAAGCATTTTATACAAAGCAATAGCAATTCTATTCGTATTTTTACGAGTCACAGAATTAAAATCACAATGAGATCGTCACATTTTTACTTATAGCTATGTTACAACTATTATTAATGGATTTTAATAGTCATAATGCAGTCCATTGCTTATTTACAGTAGAGGTCCCATTCTATAAATTCTTCATCACATTGACATATGTTTAAAGAGTATTATCTAAATCTTAAAAATTAAAACTAAATCTTATTATATCACAAAACAGAAGGAAGTTATCACAAAGAGAAGTATTAAAATTTGGAGCAATACTAATTTAACTTCTTCACTTATATGGTTCATTTATACGCAAATATCTTTAACAAATATAAGAATCCTTTGCTGTAATAAAACTCTGGACTATAATATAACCATAGTTACTAAACTTCAATGTAGCAATGGTATTAAAAAAATGAAATATAAAAATAATCATTTATCACCTATAAGTTTCTATATGATACTGCAGATTTTCCATTTCTGTAGATTCCAATGTTTAAATATGATACAAACAATTACTTGCAGATAATATAACAAAAATCATTTATTCGTACCATTAGTACAAAGAAATTTGAATTAGTGGATTTAATGCGCGAGTGTTGTACAAATGAATGTTTTTAAGTAAGTTTCCCTGCATATTATTAAAAAAAAAATATATATTTTGCATTAATTATCTAATTCATACTAACAACAATTCGAATGAAAATCATTTAGGTTCTATGGCAAGTAACATAAAATGTTGCAAATAACTGTATGCCACATAAGAATTAAGAGAACATCAGAGGAAATGCTGATAATAGAAAATTTGTATTCTCCTATTCTTCATTTATGTACATATTTTGCGTACACAAATCTAAAAATGACATTCTATGTTTCGTTTTTCATAATATACGAATAATAGAAACATATTTTCACACGAATTTGTACATTAAATCTTGTGAAGCAGGCAGTGAATTGCAGGCAGCATCACTGTGCTATAAAATTGTTTATGTCACTCGTATACTGCAGACATAAATTATAAGTGGACTTTTGGTAAGTATGATGGCAGAGCTAATTTAATTATATTTACATCCTATTTGTGGACTGAATCAGGTTATTTCATTTATGAACGCATTAAAGCATGAGACAATGAGTAACTATATTATAGTACAAGTTTTCAAATTTCAATAATTAATGTGTAACCTCGTATAATAATTATAAATATTAAGTTTAAAGTTAATGTACCTTTCATACATATTTTATAATTATTTATATAATTATTAAAGATCAACAAAGAAACAATACAGTGCCATCATACATAAACTTCTATCATCCTCAAGGAGGACTCTGTGGTATTACAAAGGGAAAACTATGTATGCAAAAACATACAAAGTATAATAGGCACCATTTTAAACAGTGAAAGATCGCAAACAATAGCCGCCTCCAATGTCATTTTCGTTTACGAATTGCGTGATCGGTGGATTCTTGTGACGGAAACCGATGAACTCGAGGAGGAGGATAAAGGTGTGGATGAGGAGGAGGATAGGGTGAACCCGTTTGATCCCACCAAAACGATGAATAATCCCATATAGGTACCATAACAGGGGAAATGGGAGGTACTGGAAGAGGATGTATAAATGCAGGATGATTACGTTGTGTCATTACTAATCCATGATCTTGACTGGCCATGTAAGAATTGCATTGAGAACTATTATATAGCAAATGAGAAGTATGAGAGGTGTTAGGATTATAATGAACTGCAATAGAATTCTGTGATAACTGGGATCCTTGGCTAGGACCCCAAGCCAGCTGCTAGCATCTTCGGCTATGCCAATGTGTCATATAGTCTTGATAGCTTACAGTAACCTTTTCACTCTGGTAACGGGTCAATTTGACACTACGTCTAATATCCGGAGTAACAAGTCCTTTGTAACCACCTTTATGAAGCAACGAATCTATCGTTTGTATCTGGTCCCATCCTACACACGATAAATTATGCCTATCAAACCAATTACGTTTATAAAAATAATTGTGCACATTGAAAAATACATAAAAATTTGGTATATTTGTATGTATTTATCAAATAAACAACATTTACTATTCATGATAACAAAATAACATACAAACCTTGCTCTGTTGCAACATCAGGTAAATAGGTAGCAGTTCGTTTATTGCCCTTTTCATTATGAAATTCTATACGAATTCCATGAACACCTACTTCCCAATCTAAATAATCAACACCATCCTCAAAGTGTCTCAAAATGGAGACACTTACATGCAAGCGTGGAAGTTCTTCTCGTGTTATAGGATTAAAACGTGAATCTTTGAATGCACTTTGAAAAGTATCTCATGTCTTTAAATATATAGAGCAATGACAATATTTCAAATAAAAGTATAAACAGTTTTACCTTGTTGTTGCATATTCCCGAAGTCCAGCATGTAACTGCATCGCGTTAAATGTGCCAATACAGCCTCTTAACCTCATGTCCTTCCCAATAGTCCATGTAACAAATAACGGGCTACAAAATTAGGTGTAAACAATTAATTATCTTTCTTCCCTTTTTTATTACTGTCAATGAAATTCAATATTTACTTAATGATTTTTCTAAATATTAATCTTTCCATAAGTATTCAACTTTGCACTTCATATTCTTTGCATGCTATATAATATATACATGAAATTGTTAATATTTTCGTTATAAAATATTTGTATTATATGTTATAAACAATAAATATTTAAAACAACTTATGTGACAGGAATAAGTTTGTAAAATACTTGAAATATACAAACTATAAAATATGACATTGACAAATATTTGTAAGACAAAAGTCTTTGTTTCATTGCAAAATATAAGACTTGAAGCTTCAACATCGAACAAAGAAACTTTAGGAGGGTAAAGACACGCGAGAATAACATTGGTCAGAAAAGAACGAAAGAGCGAGAGAGAGAGAACAGCTAATGGCGCGGGTAGGTAAGAGAAAGATAACACTATAGGCAAAAGAAAGATAGTAATGTGAAAGAAAGTCCAAAAAGAAATGAAAAGTGTAAACGCAATATCGCCAACTATAATTACTCACAACGCTTCGTTACTGAAGTTGGGTGATTTTGGAGGGTCAAGTTGATGTAATTGGCAATAAAGTACATCGAAGCAAAAGAAGCCCATCTCAGGCTTCACTATCACGCCGTTTCTTAATTGAGTTCCATTTTGCAGCACCGATCCGTTACAAGGAACACTCAACGAATTGTTCAGCTTTTGCTTTTTCGTTCCACAACAACCTGCAGCCATGTTTCGTTAGTCGATTCCTTCGACGGACGCGGCTACTGCAAATACAATCAGTCCTCGACCCACACGTCTCCCATTCTTCCCTGTCGTCGCGGTCCTGATTGCGCGCGCGTTCCGTTAGATGTCCTCGTGTTCGCGAAAACAGCTGTTTTATTTTCCGCCATTTGTCGTGAGCGCCGTATCGACAGTCGAACTTGAAAATTGGCGGTAGTACTTACGGTTCCTTCTATTCTAGTCTAATTTGTGAGAATTCACCGCTTAAAAGTAATACGAATCGATCAAGGAATAAACAATTACAAAGTGGAAGTGTTCAGAAGATTAGCTTGTATCGTACGATGAAAGCACCATCTTCTATTTGAAAAGTAGAGCACCCGATGAAAATATATTGTAGCATTTAAATTTTTGTGCACCTTTCAAAAAGTTCAATTTGGTGTTTGTATCTTTAATTTGTGCACGAAAAAGTTCGATGCATAACTATCCCATGAGTTCGACAATGTAAGCGTCATCTATGTAATAGGAACCTGATCACAGTTTTGTATTCGTATACAAAAATTATATGCAACAATACAAATCCGTACTAAGAAAGCGGAACTTCTGAAATTCAGTGCAGAAGTAGAGATTGGTAACAACAAATTTTATTCGACGTTTATGCTGTAGGACAATCGAAAAGTAAATTTAAAGACATTGACATTTTATCGAAAATGAATAACTTTATTAACAGTTCATTTGTATCGAAAACAATTTGAAACTGTTTAATTAGTATGCATGGTAAAAAGTTTGCTTTGTATGGTCGAATCAGTACGAATGGTCTTTCTAAGTACACACGAGATATAGAATAAGGTCTTAATAAGGTCGAAGTAAACATTATGATCACATAACGAATGATGTGAGCAGAGTGATTCAAAGGAACGTAAAGAAAGAACAGCGAATACAATTGCTGGAGGAAGAAACTATGCCGAGGGCACCGACTTTTCTAACCCCTTACCTGGCACCTGTTCACGATGCACCGGAGAAGCCCGAGGCGTGACAGCAGATTCAACCTGGCAACGTGCACTTGCTTGTAGCTGTCCGGTACATTGCCAAGTGGCTGTATTTTTTCTGACAGCTGACATCGTGTACCCGTGCTTTATGGTATAACGGTTACACCGTTTGTGCCCGAGCGTGCTAGTGAAATTTCAAAGTGTCCGCTTTTCATCCTCGAACACTCGTTTTTCGTGGTAAACAAAGCGATCAGGCAACGACTTGGAAACCGGCCGCCGATTACAACCACGGCGTCAAGTGAAACGATGCGTGCAAACAATAACATTCCCGTCGGCTTGTTATTAAACCGTTGTTCGAGAATATAACACGACACCGAACAAAGCTGTCCGTCGTGGATTTTCTAACCAGTCGAGTTTCGATCGGGAAAGTGTCGAAGACAAACGGCCATGGAGCAGAAATTTTAAGCGATTTTTATACAGATATTCTCGCGTGATAAACGGAACGCGGTGCGGCAAAATGACGAAGGACCGTTCAAAGCTGCCGATGGAATTAATATAGGTGAGTGTTTTGTATATATTTACTTCGTACTCACGTGTGCATGCGACGCGTTACGTGATTCGAATCTCGATCATCACGGTTATTTCCAATCTCGTCTCTTTGACGAATGCACGCACACGTGTATACACTGTTTGTATTTGTTGTATGCAATTTACAAGCCGCGTTATATAAAATGTGTCATAATACGCCGAACGCTCGAGTGTGAGTCACATTTACGCAACCTTACGTGGCGCTCGAGTCAGATTGTTTCAAATAGATAGAAAACCGCGAACGGATATTTGATAAATGAGAAATTCGAAAGTGCTAGCCGGATTGGGCAATCAATGAAAACCACGTTTCTCGTATCTTTTTCTTTTTTTCGAAGGAACGGTAGTTAAGAGTCGTGCTCCTTTATTGCCTAACGATCCGTGTCTCCTTGTTTATTACAAATTTTGATTTCTCTTTCGATCTTAACTTCGTAATTTGCATATTCATAAATTTCTTAATTCGGAAATTTACGACCTCGATATCGTGAGTTTATATGAACCGAGTATAGATTTCAAGTTAAATAATTCATAATCGGTTGAAAATTCCTGGCATAAAAATTTAATAGATCGTAATTACGAGTAAGTGATTGTAATTACAAAATAATTTTTCCTCCTTTCTGATGTAAATTCATCATTGTGGTACCAGCCGTGCTCTACGAGTTAATTACTATTTTGAATCTTTTGATGAACGAAGCGAGACGTTTTAACGTAAAAGATAAATTTACACGTTGCTCATCGCGTGTTCCTTAATTCGCATGAGTTTTCTCGGAGCGAATTACGCTACGTCTCATGATACTTATCGCAGTAATAGGCATTCACTGACATCGCCATCACACGTTCCATATTACTTTTTGTAAATAATCCACGCTTCCGTGGCGTCGATGTATAATTTAAGTAACTTTAACTTAATTACAATAATCGTACTCCGATACGACGATCCGCACAGCGAGTTCACGCTTAATATTTGTTAACGATAAAGTCGATATGTTAATGAGAACCGGTTGATAATGGGCACAGTCACCGCTATGGTTTCTGCTGCTCGGGGCAAAAGTCGATATTATTGGAAATATCTACGGCAAACTGCCGTTATATCGTCATTATATGCTAGATAGAAATTTGCGAATTTGCAAATTGCAGATTTAGATATTGGAGGATCTAGCAACTTGGGAATTTGGAAGTTGGAGATTTGGGAACTGGGGAATTTGGTGGGGAGTTGCAATTTTATAAATTAGGGGATTTTAGAATTGGGGAATTTGTGAATTGGAGGATTTGCGATTTGGAAGATTTCAGAATTAGGGAATTTCTGAACTGGGGAATTTCAAAATTGGGGATTTGGAGACCTGGTGAATTTAGAAGTTGGTGTTTTCGAAATTTATAAATTCATAAATTTGGGACTTGAGGATCAGGGTATTCAACAATTAATTAGAGAATTAGGGGATTTGGAAATTAAAGGATCTAAAAATTGCAGTATTTGCAACTTACGGAATTTGGAATTTGGGCCATTTAGAAATCTTGTAATTCAAAAATTTAGAACCAGATTAACAATGAGTATGTATTTCATTCGGACACACGAAATGCATTTACCATGGTTTAACGTCGTTACGGTTGGTGTTGATAATGCACTCGTATAGGTACCACGAACGCGGTTTCACCATTCAGACTATCAAACAAAAGTTCCTCCAACAAAACATTTAAACCGAGTCAAAGTACACGAGCTGGGATTTTATTGTAGCGAACACCTTATCTATCACCTTGAAATTACTGAAAATTGCATTAGAAAATATTTTTACTAATCTTATCTGTCGTTTTATGTCTACGTATATTATTAATATGAACTTTCGTCGAGGAAGATTGATCTTACCGTTATGGGTGATTTTCACTCATCATTAGGTGAAAATTAGGTCATTTAATAATCTCTAAAAACAATTCAAGTCTAGTCCAGTTTAGAATGGTTGTCTTATTTGCAGAGGATATCTGAATATTTTTGTGACCGACTGTAGGTTAGTCGATGCAGATGAATAAGTGTAGAAGGAATCGAAGGTTATTTGTGATGTAACCACAGAGTAATTAGTTGTTCCACGTAAGAAAATCGCATTCTTGCGCGCAATTTGAATTTATAGAAGGTACGAAGGTGTAGGTACGTGGTAAAGTACGAACAATGCTTTTCCCGTGTTATTCTTTGCAACGATTGCGATAAGTTCGTGTTCTTGTTCCTTTGTACCTGTGTGCTACTTCTAACGCGGCTGTTAAGTTAAAAATCTCCAAGTTTCACGACTCGAGCGAGAATAAATTTCTACCACTCTATTATCGAGTATCGTGTTCCGAATCGTTTATAATTTAAAATTGCAACGAATAAACGGTAGAAAGTTTCTATGATTTCTAAAGCCGCTGAAAAACACGTGTAAGCCAGTAGTGTGTTAATTTCGTTTCACCACTTTTAACACGAACACGTTTGTCGAACAAGCTTCTTCCATGAAAGCAAACATTCTTCGTTAATCCGTAACAATGTCAAAAGCACCTTTATTTAGAATCTTTTCGCCTCCTAATTAGTCAAGGTGTGGTTTTGCTTTGAATTCGCGCCGACGGCCCTGACCTTCTTCGCACGAAAAACTACATCATAAAAACTAGAGGTATGCGATATACCGTTTATTCTCGGTTTAAGAGGAAAGTATCACTAAGAATTTCCGCGTATTCGAGAAGCATGCTAACGAAAATTCAATATCGATTAATTTTGTCGAATTTGTTCGAATTTTTAACGAACTTAACCTAACATGGGGGCCAAAGTATTAGACGCCGAGTATTTTGGCGCGTAAACTGCTGTTTGATACAGCTAGGGAAAATAAAAACGATGAGCGACACGGTGAAGGTATGCAAGGTCGGAATTCACGCGATGTGACTCGGGAATTTCTTCAGGGTACTTAGTCTTCGTTGCTTATCTGCGTCCGTCTTTTAAATAGTCACATGCCTATTGGGAAATCCTCGCCTTGAGGAGCTGCTGCTTACCTTGTTCAATGAATTCCCACACGTTTATCCCTTCCCCTTACGATCATCCTGAATCCGATGCGAAATTATATGCATCGGGAATGCTGCCCTCGTTAATTGTTCACGGTTCAATGATGATCAAACGAAAATCCCTCATATTATTCATTAATAACATTCTTCTACTACACTCTTTCCCTTTCATTTTTTACTTCTTTAGTTTATTATTTATCTATTATCAATGATCACCTATTTAATGACGACGTGTTAACAGTTGCTACGTTGAGGCTGCTAAAAGTTTAGCTATCCCGAACAATGTGGATGAAGCATTCCAATGAAGATTTATATAACACATACACGTGTGACGTGACGATTAATGTAATTAAACAAGTATTCAGTAATCATGGAAAACTAATTTACAATTTTTGCGCTCACGATATTTAATGCAATTAAATTGTTTTCCCTGTGGCTCGTATCTAAGTTCATCACAAGATTATGGAATGATGATCATAATGATCGACAGCTTCGAAAACATTATTAAATATCCTTTGGAATTTATGATCATGTCTGTGATTTTTCTATAATTGTTTACGAGGAGGAAATGCGTCAGAGGTACTTGATTTATTGTACAAGGCAAATAAATTTCTTCGAGCTCTTTTTATTGAGAAGTGGAGAGAGGATCGTAGATTTATGATGAAACAAGATTCCATAGACTCTTATAAATAAAATAACATCCAACAGATTTTTATAGATAAAATAAGACTCTATTATTGATAAGCAGATGGGCGATTAGGATAGGTTTAATGACTATAACTCTCCAGTTAAATCTTATTAGAAATAAATCCTTAAATCACCACGTGGTCAAACGTTATATTGAACAAAAAATATTTTATACAAAATATACAATAAATAATATTATGTGAATACGAAACCAGTCGAAATCTACAAATTCAGAAAACAACGATAATAAAAATGAAGTAACGATGCTTGAAATGTTTGATAGAGACAACTTGATTCACCTGAGATAAAAATCCTAATTACGCCAATGATACTGCAAGCAGGTTGTACCAGTGTTAAGTCGTTAAGCGATTGAATTTATAGGAGAAACTCGACTCCTGTGCTTGTGTAAATGGTATATTGTATAAATCAGCGCGCTGGTTATTTGAAGCGTGTTAATGTTTGCACCAAATCGTGCAACACATTCCGTACGAACATTTTGGTTTGTAAATTATACTTTTTACTAAACACGAAGCGTAGCAGTTGTACTTATACATTAATTAATTTTGTCTATTATGAATTCAGCTGCCATTCCTGAATTGTTTGAAAACACAGTTATTTTAATGTTACCGAAGAAACATCTTTGCTAGTTTAATTTGGTTGTTCAACTTGTTTAACTACAAATTAGTCGCTTGGTAGGAACTTTCTGTACCTTCTGAAAGTATGATTAACAGCGTCTCAAAGATCTCGAATCGTGCAAGAATAAATGAAAAATAAAACGATGAAAATGCATGGAAAGTCTTTTATTAAATTTAATGAACGTTAATTCTGTTTCGTACTAATAACGAGCTTCCTAATTTTCTTTGCTCCCATCGACCGATGAACGCGTTTCATTCGATATTATCGCTCTAAATTAATAAATATTACGTTGCCGATGCTCCGCGGAGGTTCTTGAACTTTTAACCCGGACGGAAATAGAAGAATCAGACTGTCAATTTGCATTTACCGGAATATTGGCTTTATCGCGTTCGTTGGACCGTATTTTTAGTCTTTATGCGGCTGTGTTCTATAAAAACGTACGCTACGTTTATTTGAAATACTGACGTCTGCGTATATTACATGACGAATTATTTGTTTGAGAGTCTCTCGCGAAATAAAATATATTTTGCTTAATATACATTTATTTTTATATACATATATTACATGTATAGTTATACGTATATGGTAAATAAGTTAAAATTTATTCTTTAATATTTTTCCATGAACGAAGGCGGAAGATATACAATGATTACACTGCAGATGTTTGTGCAAATATTTTCTCATTTTAAACGCTTTAAAATATTATCTCAGTTCTTACAATTTGCATATTGCGAATAATTTCCTTCAGTTTCTTATATTCGTTCTTATTTCCTAGATATATTGTGAATGCATAAACATCTGCAGTTTAAGATTGACTTAACTATCTGACTAGAGGTTACGATACCGCTATTATGTATTGTAATACTTCATCTACATTATTAATCTACTGTTGCTTATTCTATCTATACATCTTCGAACGTTGTTCAAAGTTTCGCAAACTTTCATTCCTTCTGTTTTCGAGGCTGTGTAAAACAAGAAGGTGTATAAATATTTACAATATCGGGAGTTTTGATTGCCTTCATCGCTCAGTTTGTTACAGTTAACTCTCCTTCCAATTATGGAAGGTCACAGACGCTCCGCTAGACTCTTAACTAAGCATGTTGCAATCTGTGATAACAGTGTTATTTAAGTTTGTGCAATCGTATACTATCCAATTTAGAAATTTAGAGATTCTCAAGTTTACAAGTTTTTAAATGTTTAAGTTTTCAAACTTACAGACGTAAACATTTTCTGTACTAATAATTTAGAAAGGTAAAAGCTTGTAAATTTATAAATTTTCAAAAGCAAAGTTTCGAGCCCAACATCGGAGTTGTCCACTCAGCAATTTGGAGTCCATCTTTGTTTTCAAGCCTCAGGAGGTGTTAACACTTTAACGGTCTGTCGTTTAATGACACTTTTACTACTACCATTCTAAATTTCTTTCTAACAACGAATAAAATTATATTTGAGAGTGTCCATTTATGTAAAGGTTAAGATAATTCATGATCAAGTTATGAATATTTACCGTTAAAGTGTTAACAGCTATATTAACATTATTGTAATTTTGACTTGATCGTTCAGTGATCAACGCTTGATGTCAATGACATAGGACGTAAATAGTAGCGTGAAGAGAACTGATGATATCGAATTGAACCAAGTCTTAGCTAAGATTATATTTGACGTGGAAGAGTTTACGTATTCGCTGTTCTCCGGTTTGTTCAATTTTTCGCCTGGGTGGCAGTAATACTCGTCGTCTCTTGGTATCACGTCTTTTACGATGGCCAAGAACTGGTCGAACGGGCATAATTCCACGCAACCTGGGATCGTTTCGATTATAAGTTGCTCTGAAACTCCAGTCCAAAGTAAAACCTGGGGAAAAGTTATATATTTCACAAAATATTTATGCTCGTACTTTAAACTTCGAATACGGTGCGCGATCTTTCTCTCTTTCATGATAAATATTTTCTACTAATTTCAGCTCGTCGTTTTTATTCGAAAAATTGTTCTCAATATCGCTGTAAACATTTGACAAATTATTCTTAATATTGTAATTGCTTCAAAAATTATTCTCAATATTGTTGTAACTGTTTGAAATATTATTTTTTATGTTTTTGTAACTGTTTGAAAAATCACCTCTTTTTATTATATGAATATTTTATGCATATTACCGTGATTTTTTATACGCCCATAAGAGATTGCAAGAACAGTATTTTCAAATTAAAATGGCGCCGTGAAATTTATTAATATTCTGAATATCTTAACCTGTTAATGTGTACGTCGAATTAACTCGTCATTCGACATTCCATAACTAATCTCGTATTTATAGAGAAATCTATTTTAAACTACATTGCTGCTTTTACGGTACTTGAAATATTTATTGCATCATTCTGAAATTTACATACGTATTATACACAATTCTCATGGAAGTGTGATTGATGTAATGGTACGTGTATTTTTATCTCCGCATTAAACAGATTTTTGCAATATATATCTTTAATTAACTCTGACAAAAATGTGCGGTTACGTTATTGACTGTATAATAAAATCCGACGACAGTGAAATAAATTCCATTTTATAGCTTTTTTATGGGCGAAAGGAACGGGAATGAATATTATATTAATAAAATAGCAAACGTAAATTCCGTACAGACTTGTAGCACCCATACTCATTTTTAGTTAAGTGTGAATTTGATACCATAACACGAAATGATGCAATAACTACCAAAATTCGTATTTAGAATAAATTATTTTTACAAATGTCAATTCATTAGGATGACTCTTTTCAACTAATGCCTTGGATAGCTACATCAAATTAAAAATGATATATTTACCCGAACATAGTAGGTCCCCTTTTTGTCCCTTAAGGTTTCCAGGATTACAGTGGCTCCATAGGCAGGCACCGAAGGTTCATCTAAGCCCAACGCTCTTACAACAGCGGCAACGTTCATTTCATGAGCCGAGAAGAGAAACGCTTTCCTGTCATAAGGCTCCAGTTTTCCCATTTGATACGTTTTGATGTCTTCTATCATTTTCCGTAGCAGTAAACCTGGAATAAACGCGACAGAGATCATTGGCTGCGACATCGAATCAAATCTAGAACGTTTCTCATCGATTAACGTGATTATTCTTCCAATACCTCCGTTCAAACGCTTCAACGTCCTTGTGTACGATCTGAGTTTGAAATCCAACGCTACTATTTCTTTCATCGGAGTAGGATACACCGTGTCTGTCCATTTTGGTAGACTCAGGTTTTGAGCGGCCTGTCGTTAACGATACTTAATCATCAAACCGGTCTATGAATATAAAATAGATTCCGTGATAGTATCATACCTGTTCCTTCAGCAAATTGTACATGTACGTCACCGAGGATGTTGTGTTCACCGCTTTTCCAGAATGCTTTGACAGATAATTCATAACATGTCTGTATTTTCCTACTATGTCTTGCACGTTCTTTTGCCGAAGGAATTTATCATATTCTTCTCTGTACCTTTAGTTGGACACGAGTAAGCTAATTAATATTATGGATACGAAGTGGGTCGCGTGTTTAGGAACAATTCGCGTTATTAATTAGAACTGCCTCGTGCATGTGGGCCGCTTTTGCGCAAACTTTAGAATACTACTTCTTTATACTGTTTAAAGAAGTATAAATAATGTTTAGTTTTAGATAAGAAGATATATGTAAACTTGAAAGTTTTTGAATTATTCTAACTGTTCAGATTCTCAAATTTCGCTAACCTCAAATGCATAGATTACCAAATCTACATCCCCAAATCGCTACATGCTTCTAATTCCTGGATTAACAAATCTCTAAACCACTTAATGCCGAGATTACAAAAGCTCCAGACCCAGAATCCACAAATTCTCAAATCTCCAAATGTTCTAATCCCCGGATTAACAAATCTCTCTGCAATCTCTGCATTCTAAATCTCAAGATCCTCCGATTTCTGGATCTGCAAATTGATAGACCTTGAAATCCCTAAATTCTCAAATTCGTATATTCCCACCTAGATGCTCAAATCCTAAGATCACCCTATTTCTAGATCCCCAAATTTCTACATCTACAAATCTCTAAATTCCCATATTCTCAAATTGTCAAATCCTCAAAGATGCCTAGAGATACGAGTGGTAGACTTCTTCATTCTTGGTGATATTCATAGAGATATTATAAGAGTAGTTCTGGGAATTCTTCAGTTATGTCGTAAAAATATTATACTTATAATCAAACAAAAATATCTTTTTGATTAGACCCATATACATATGACAACCCTTATATGAACGACCTGGTACCTAATTAGTTCTGTATTTTATTTTTGTTGTATGTTCTGTGAAAATGTCACAAGACTGTACCAGTTTGCCATTCTATAGACACTGTTGTACAGATGTACGTGTTTATAATAAAAATGTATGATTTACGTAAGAAATGAATGTTTTGATGGGTATCTGGGTATCAGAATGCTCGTACAAGAGTTAATGGATGAACACACCGTAAGAATTACCTAGGGCAATGATGTGGAAATAGAAGACTGTCATCCTCGTAGGGTACGAAGAAGGTGGCTGCGGGAATCCATGGTAGCTGAGGATTCCAGGTTTGCTTCTCCGAGGGCGGGAATAATCCTGCCAGAGCTAGCTGTAGAGATAGCTGAGTCCTCGGGATGTATGTTGATCGAGCATAGATCTTCTCTGGCCAATAATCCGGCCCGAAATATTGATTGTAACGTTCACGGAGCATTGTGCCGATCCTGTATTCACGCAGCTTACCTTGCTGCATGATTGCGTGAAACAATTATGCATTATAATTAAAACAGTATTCGATGATTTAAGGATTATTCACGGAACAACGGAATACTTAATGCTTTTCTCGTTTCCGATCATTGAGGGTACATATTGAGCTGTTGCATATCGAATGATTTATACTTAAATGTGAAATTTGATGACATAAAATAGCATGTGTGTTCCATCAATTTGAAATTTACAGTTTGATGGCAAATAAGGATAATTACGAAATATATTTTATTAACTTTTCGCTTACAAAGGCGAGCGCTACATTTTGAAATATTGTAATTGGTTCGCAGTGGAAATTTTGAAATGATAATTAAATATGGAAACATTCGTGATAGAAATATCTCGTTGCACGTAAAATTTGATGAACAAAATTATTTTATTTACTTTGATATTAAACGCGAAATTAATTAATTGAAGGTTCCAACATACGAAAACATTACATGGCGGAACAGCCGCAGGAAAGGAGTTGAATCCGCTGATGGACAGTTATGGCAATAGATATGTATAATGAATCAGAGCGAAATTTATGTATCGTTCCTTTATGATTATCAATCAGAACATTCTGCACCAGAAGTTGTGTAAATTAAATTCTATGAGTAAATTAATAATTTCATCTGCAACAACACGTTGTTTCAAGTTAAGGAGATTATGTACGATCCAAACTTACAAAATAATTAAATGCAGAACTTTAAAGATTTCTCGAAACATACGTAATGCAAGAACCACACCTACTGATACGATTCAGTGTGCAATCTTCATAAGTAGATTATAATTAGACTTGTGACATTTACTATTCTACCGTTTCACTATTCTATCGTTCTACTAATCTATTATGCTATTTCCTGCTCTTCTATTGTGCTATTATTTTACTACTTCACTACAGTTCCGTTAGTTTTTTATCGTACTATTCTGGCATTTTAGTATTTTATTAGTTTTACGATGCTACGATTCTACGATTCTACGATTCTACGATTCTACGATTCTACGACTCTATGATTCTACGATTCTACGATTCTACTATTCTACTACTCTATTACTCTGCTATTCTACTATTTTACTATGCTAGTACATTATCACTTTACCATTTTTATTATTCTACACTAGTGAATACCATGAATATCAACACAAATTTTATTCATCGGAACTGTCAGAGGAATATTTTCACGAACAGACATGCAATACTAATTTTACCGAAACTCGGCAACTTACGTTTGTCAAATCTCCGCTGCCCATTGGATAGTAAGAGTAGTCCTTGTACGGATCGGTTGGATAATTCTGATACTCCCGATGAGGCACTTTGTCACCATGTCGAAATACCTTTAAAAACACGTGGAACCATTAATTCGAAGACTTCATCGAGAGTGGCCCGATGCGTTCACAAATTCGAATGACTTTACGCGACGTCGTTCACTTTAACCACGCGATATTTATAAAAACGAAAGTTGTTTCTGCGTTACGAAGATGTCATCCGTACGGCGAAAGCCTTGAAAATTACCAGGTGCAACATTTGCAACTCCAGATCACAGTTGGCCACAGTGACGACGATAGTTATCACCGTGGCAATTAGCATCCGACGATCGAGCAACATCCTATTTCTTTTTTGTCCACCGACCCGATGAGAATGCAAAGCACGAGCGTGCGCGTCCAGAATGTACAATTTCTTTGCACGATCTACGAAGATCCTTATATTCCTGCTGGTGCTTAACTTGAAACAACTGGTCGAGTGGGGGTGGATAAGGAACACAGGCGAACAGGTTTGCTGTTCTCTCGATTTTTATCGACTGTTCCCCGTTTTTGCTCGTTACGTTGATCCTTTTCCTGCCGCCTAGTGGCGATCGCGGTGTTCCTCGAAGGCCACGTACTCGAAGAATGGGTTATCCCCGGTTCGGGAGGTTCAGGTTCAACGTCATATCCCCGCGAAAGCCGTGTTTCATCGTTAAACAAAGATTACTGTGGATCGCCTTGAAAGTACCCTGTTATGTTGGTCGCACAACTTCTCTGCAGTCGAATCTCGTCTGGGTACATGCTTGTCTATTGCTTAATTTAACTCTATCGAGGATTCGAGTGGGGAAAGTTATTGATTGTGCCTGAATTTTAAGTAGCTACACGCCGAGGATCCTGTAAACACCGGTAATGGTATTGGTATTTTTTTAGGACACTGTTTTTAGAAATAGATTTATGCAGGCTGACGATGAGATTTGGTAGACCCCAGTTGTATCGCTGGTCGTGAAGTGAGAATATTGTTTTGGGACTGGCAATACATAGACAGTTCCATTTGTAAATTTGGTCAATTGAAAATTTGGAATTTTTTAAATCTGGAACTTTGAGAATTCGAGAAGTTCTAAAATAAATTTGAAAACTGTAATTGTAGGAACTTGAATATCTACAAATTTGAAGAACTGAATACCCCATTCTTCTAATTGTAAATAATAATAAAATGGATCTCTTGAGTTCTCTAACGAGTACTTGCCCATCACTGATTTACTTAGGGCAAATCCATCACGTGTATTCACTAAACCAAAATGATCATCTAATCCTTGCTAACGAATTAAAATATACCAGTAAACACATGACTCGTTGCGATACGAACCAAAGTGTTTTTTGATGTCTCATGGTGTCTGATTATGGCCGATTAGAGCATGCGCAATTGGCCTAATTGACGGTATAATTAAAGATTTGCATCGACATGTATCTTATCCAATAGATGTGTTAATGAGTTTCATCTACGGATATAAGGAATTCTGAGATCCATTAAAGCTGATGATTTAGTTCATCAAAATTCATTGGTAAGTAAACGAGAAATATTTATTTTCGTTTTATTTATACTGTCCGCGAAATATCCGGAACTTACGGGGAAACCCGTCGGAGGAAACATAACCACGTCGTGACGTACACGTTTCGCTTAGGAAATGCAATCATGGTTTTTCATCGACTCTCTTGGGACAACATGAACGGGTATTTTCCTGTTACGCAATAGATTAATTCGGATTCTATAAATACTTTCTCCTTGGATAACATGATATAGGTGGTTAGCTGAATATGTCCTCAGGTACCGAACGAGTTACAGTTTCGTAAGTTGTCAATAGTAAAAGCGCATATTTATCTGCCTGTGACGTCGATTCGGAATAACTTGATTATTATCGGTGATATCTATTCATACGATAGTACATTGGCCTTTCGCCTTGTCACGTTCACACTTATGTGTCACATACTTATTCGATTGACAACCCATATCATTTCAAAATGTTTAACTTTCTACATTGTATTTGCAAGACACTGATAGGGATCGATGAAATTGCTTGCATTAAAATAACTTGTAGAATGCGATACATAAGTACACTTGTAAAAGTAAAATTCTGGGTGTTTGTAAAATCTATAAATACCTGGATTTATAGCCGTGTTTTTGTTTTCAATTTTTTTTCGAAAAAGGTAAAAGTTACCTATAGATATCAGTAGATGTTGGACAGAGAGTTGGTATATTGTTTAATTTAAATTCCGTGTAATGTCAAACAGGGTATCGGATCCATCAATCCTGTTGCGTCTGATTATTTTCCTCAACAATTTCATGTTCCAGGAAGAAGGAAAAACGTGATGTTGGTATGCAGTCATGTGCCGCATTAAAAATTACAATGAAACATTTCGCTTTGTTTCCAGGTGATAATGGATGGGCATAAAAGTGACTTTATGCGAGATAAATTGTCTTGTACCTAAAAAAGAAAAATGTAGTTCAATTTATGCATTGTTATGTTTTGTAACGTTGTCCGTCGAGAAGTATCAGGAAATAATATGAGCGTGATAAACGAGCGGGGTGTAACCGACTGTGATACAAGGTGTAATGATGTTTGCTTTGTTAATTATATAGCCGTTAGGCATTTCTTTGCCGGTAACGATTTTTACGAAATAGAACATGCACGGTTGTTTCAGTATTTTAATGAAGCTTCCAGCTCTCGTTTCTGTAATTGAAGGTGCTTGTTCCTGGAACAAATTCGAGGCGCTGTAAGATTGCTAAAATTAAATATGATGTTATTCCAGTACCGAAAACAGCATAGAATCTTTGTACCTTCACACTTTTTTGTTAAACGTAAAAAAAATGAAGGTTGCGATATTCAATTTATTTCGACGTTTCAAGTCCTGGTACTGAAATGCTTCGTTTAACCAGAGATATTCAGTAAGCATACGAATGACGTTTGCAACCATTTGCAACATAAGATTACCTGCATTTATTGCAACTTATCTGAAATGTAATTTGACCTGAACCTTTCGGTTTGGTAAAATTTTATAAAAATTACTGACACGTCAGAAGCGAAATATAAAAAATTCACAGACGGCCAATTTTCGTGCTGGCTCAATTATTCAGTCGAAAATTGCTAGCCCCGATCTCATGTTCATTCGTGGTTCGATAATCTGCGGCACTTCAAAATAGCAAACGTGATTTATTTTTCATATTCCCGAAACTGTATCTCCTTTTAAAATTGCATAAAAATATTCTTGCTCGAGCTGCTCGATTTGAAAACTAGCTGATTGCGAATACCTCGGACGAGGAGAAACTTTTAATTAGGGAGATGGTTCATCATAACTCTTAGGTCCAAATGTAGCGGGAAACTTGAACTGGAATTGCTTTCGTACAGAAACGAACATAGAATATCAATATTTTCAGAGGTAAAAGCGAACTGTATAATTGATTTATTAAAAGCAACGCCGAAATTAATATTTGTAAATTATTATTTTGATTAGTAAATGAAAGCGAAGTTAAATTAATTCGTTGTGTTCGAAATTACATCCTGCAAATAAAGTCACTCATTCCTGTATCCATAATTTTCAATAATTGCAATTATAGCCTGGTATGATACATGCTTCCGGTTTCATTACATTTAACGCGTTAATATGCAACGAGACGCGTCAGAGATTCGCGAATAAAGAAAAAGATAACTCGACGAGCCGTGATAGGTGGAACCGTGGGTGTGTCGCGGTTGAAGTTGGCCGATACACGCCTCTGTTTCACCGCGAACGCGCATATTAAAATGTTTAGACGAAGATGAAGGAGAAAAATATGAGAAGTAAACCGGTCTTGAAAGACCATAACCTCTAACAACTATACACGTTGTGTTCTTAATGAACGTGTAAAAAAGATCCTCCCCGTTACGAGAGTCAATATTGTCCTCGTCGTTTTGCCACGGCGAATCCTTAAGTGAAAAGGTTTCATAAAATTTCATAGAAAGCAAATAACGACCCGGACGTTTTTAAAGCGAGCCTCGACATTTCTATCCACGATCGCCAGCGTGTATGCGCTCTTGCTGTTTTTATGCGTTTCGGAACGTTGCAAGATTATTGCTAAATTTATGAAGCCTTCGCGAAAATGCGTACATGAAAAGATTGTTAACGGAGTTTCTGTCCAACTTCTTTTTATGCGATTTCTACCTAAATTAAACGAGGCGATTCGCAAATAATGTTAATGGCGCTCTCTTTCAAACGTTACGAATAAAACTGATAAAAAATTTCGCCTCTTAATAGGCGGTAAATATAACTATATGCTACCTCGAGTTTTTTATACAAGAAATGCACGGATTTTGTAAGTGAAGATCGGAGGAAAATCTGCCGTTAAAGCGGCGTATTTGTGTGTGTTTTATTGGCTGCGTCGTATTGATGATTTTCTAGGTACTTCTAGGCATACATCTGTACATTCCTAGATTCCTAGATCCCTAATTACTTAGTATACCCAATACCTCTAATCTCCATAATTCCTAGCTCTAGGTCAGTAGGTCCATAGATCCTAGAGTAGTCGATACTAGATTTCGATTAACGAAATGGGAATTGGGGATTTGGGAATTTGAGAATTTGGAGATTTGACAATATGATGGTCCATATTTACAAATAAGAAGCTAACAATCATCAATTCAAAAATTGTTAACGAATCGTTATAATTTATAAGCTCCCTGTATGAACAGATTTACATACTCCGTTCACGATTCACACGTCTATCGATTTTAGAGAAAGATGACGTAACCACGAGCTGAATAAGGAATTAGAAAATTGCTTATGAAAATGTAATTACCTCGGTAATCTAGATTTCAAACGACTCGTACATTGTAATTTCAACGTATGAAACATGTTAATGAGCACACCTATATCCAAGGTGTTTACTAAGCACAAATGATATTCTTCCTTCGTCCTGTTATACAGACTATCGTAACATAAACTTCAAATCTACTACCAATGATGAACGCGATAATCGTATTATAAATAACGCTGTCTCTGTGTCTACGACTGAAATGATATATGAGGGTTTTATACTTTGAAAGACGGGAATAACAACAGATTTTGGATCCGGAATCGTTATCTCCATTTTGTTCCGCTCACTTCTGTATCTGTCAAGCACAAGGCCGTCTCCTTTAAACAAATGCATACGAATCCATTATTCTATTTTTTAATTAAACATTTAAAAGAAATCTATTTCACACTAATATATCATGATTTATTGATATGCAAATGTCAAGAGAGGAATTGTCCCATAAGGATCAAAGTAATGGGAATATTGCTCGCTATATTGCTACGATTACGTGCGTGTAATATGTGTTAGATTACAACGTATTATATCGCCACCATCAAGCGTTAGGTAACCTCGCATTGTATCAACTCGCGTTATATACGTAGCATTACAACGCACTGAATAATCAAATAATATATCACCTTACGACGTACAGTCACTCGTTATATGGCCGTCATAATATCGAAAAAATAATTTCTGATCAACCCAATATATTCTCAACACCAGAAATATTGTGTTGTGACAACTGCATTAGTGGCAATATAACGAGAGTCAACGTTACAGACAATTGTCGATATTATTGTAGCGGAAAATTCGAATGAAAGTTATCGCAGCCTTGAACGTGTAATCGAGTATGCATTCGATACATCGGGTCAACGATATGTGTATCGGATAAAAGTCTGGACACTGGGCTCGGTGGAAAAAGAAATGAAAAAAAGTGGAAGCACCGCGAAGGTTGCCCGTTGTCGATAATGTCTAATAGAACGGAATATCGTCAACTCGTAAAGTATCGTAACAATGTAACGGACATTGTTTTTTACATAACAACGACTATCGGTACATCGGGATCGACAAACGTGCACAGTTAAGAATCGACAACCGCCGTTTGAAATATGCATTTTCGACATAAACAGTATCGATAATCGCGTTCGGAGAACTGAAACGTGACGAAGATGAATGCATGAACGATCCAATCTTGGCTATCATTAGTACATACATTTGTTTCGCGTGGGTACGTAACGTTTGATAATGACTAGAATTTCGAAGAAAAGAATTCAATCTTGCAACTTGCATCTTATTATGATTAATACGTCGACAAACGTAGTCACGCGTAGTGAGGCAGGCTATAACTGTAATTATGTATTAAGACTGTGATTATTTAATGCAGCGATTCGAGCTAGCGTTTAATTCTCCGGTATCCGCGTGTAGATCTTTATGACGCAGATAATTCGTTCGGAGCTGTCGGTAAACAAATGCGTTTAATTAAAATTCGAACGAATACAAATATATTTAACCTGAATAAACATCATGTATTGGTTAATGAAGCGATTCTACGATAATTAGGTCTCGACGCTTTTGTAGCAATAGCAATAAGCTCAAATTTACTGTTTGTATTTTTTGTTCATTATCCGGTTATAATAAATTTACAGTGACCGCTATAATTAACTGGCGGTGCGCAAGGATCCCAGCTTTTCTTCCACAAAAGGCAAGGGTGAAATCTGCGGTTAAAAATAAGCAAAAAATGTTATATAAAGATTGACTATAAATGTTTTGCGATGAAGGTATGCGCAAATGTTGCACGAAATAGGTAACATCGGATTTTCTATGATAATACGCGAAAGGTCAACTATGTTTATCCTCTGTACATAGTTATACTGTGTTCATATTTAATATCACGAGCGGATAGATAAAAGCTTAACACTGACGCGGTGTATAATTTACTGCGCTTCAAATTCTCAAGAATTCCCACGAGGTTCAGTAGTTGCGTCAATAATCCATTAATTACCTATCGTAAAACTTTTGTTTCACAAATACCCTCTTGTTAACTATCATGTAACAATTTATGGTCATTCTTTACATAACACTAGCAATAAAAAGATGTAAAAATATACGCATACAAAGATCTAGGGACACTATGAATATAAGGATATTAAGAGTATTAAAAATCTAGAGATTTCAGGGATATTAGGGAGATACTAGGTGTATTAGGGATCTAGGGATGTCAAGCTTCTATTTGGGGTTTTAGGGGTATTAGGATCTACTGATATTGGTAATCTGGGGATATTAAGGATCTGGGCATAGTAGGAGCTGAGAATATTAGAAATTTAGGGGTAGTAGAGATCTGGGGGTAATACAGATCTGGGGATATTAGAGATTTGGGGATAGAAGAGATTTAGGGATAGTAGAGATCTGGGGGTAGTACAGTTTTAGAAATAGTAGAGATCTGAGAAGAGTATAGATTTAGGGATAGTAGAGATCTAGGAATAGTAGTGATCTGGGGATAGTATAAATTTAGGGATATTAAAGATATATGACTACTGAAAATTCTCAAATTTATAAATCTGAAAACGTACTACCCAGAAATGAAATCTCCTCCCCCAAATCGCCATACGATAATTTCCTTTTGCAATCAGAATATACAACGCGGAGTGACCAATTTCCGAACTGCAATTAAAAACTGCAGCTCTGCACAGAATCGGAATAAAGAACATAGTAACAATCCCGATTATTTCGTTGATCGAAATCACGGCAACCGGAAACGTTATATATGTATATTGATACTCGAACTCGTACTCAAGGATGTATGAATTTTAATCCGAGCACAGATGCATCTTCATCCGCGGTACGAGATACAAGTTGAAGCCCCCATTATTACGTACAGAATTAATAATGGATGCACCAGACTGCAAGGCAACAGCGTCACAAATTAGACGCGCTTCTTATCGTGAACGTACAGCCACGTGCATGTCTGTTTTATGATATGCAATCACTTACCCATTAGAATTTTTAATGTGAAATAGCATTGAACGAGAAATACATTTGCCTTTATTAAGTGGTTTAACCTAATTAAAATACGGAGCTGCCAAGATGTAAGTTTCTTAAACAATCTCTGTGTGAAATGCGGCTTTATTGCGATATTATTTAATGTTATTCGATTGAACGTGCTTCTTGTTAGTCGACTTTAGGTTCATAACATTTTGGAGAAATTTTGGAAATTTTGGATATTTCAAGTTTTGAAATTTCGAATTGTTAAATAGGGAGATTTACAAATTCCTAAACTTACAAAATTTTTCAAATTCCTAAATTTCCAATGTTCCCAGTTCCCACTTGCAATACTTCGTCGATAACAATTCATTTGAATTCGCAAATATTTTGCAATCCATTGTTTCGTGAGTCAATCGTGGAAACATAGCTCGATCGGAGAAAAGGAAAACAGGAAAAAAAAGGAAGGGTAGAGTACTGTGATGGAACCACATCTCGTTGGTAGATACAGCGGCTGCAGTCGCAGCTCCTGGTTGACTGCAGAGCGTCGAGAAGGGAAATCCAATAGCATGGAATTGAATAACGTATCGACAGACGTCGCAGGGTGCGAAGGCACGTTTTGGGAACAACTTCCTCCTGCAAGAACCACACTGGATCCGCTCGAAATCGATAGAATCGATTCACTCGTTTCGATACCGAATTCGTCGCGCACGAAGAAATTCAAGTTACATGGAAAGAAAAATAGGAAATGATGGACGATACAGACGGACACCGACAACTTTTTTTTTTAACTTTGACATTTAGATTCAGTGTAATACGATTTTTTTTGCAGAAAATCGTGAAATTGTATTCTCGGGTGCATAGATGCAATTTACAATTCTCAAATTCAATTATCAAATTTCAATTCTCGATTCAATTAGAAACTTGCAATTTTCAATTCGTAAATTAAAGAATTTTCAAAATGTTGAATTATCAAATGTTCATGTTTTCTACTCTTTACAAAATCCCCAAATTTCTAAAGGTAGAAAATAAATCCATCAAGCGTAAAACTGCGATTGAGAAAGTTCATGGTTGACGTATTTACCGTGAGGAAGTTAGATCTGCTGTCGAATGTACCGCGTTCTTAATTCGTGACGAATAGCGCGCGATAACTCAAACATTATTTATCCGTTCATAGAGTTCCAGAACAATGGAAGTATAAACCGAAGTTGCACAAAATTTGAAGGATACGGAATTGTGAGTAACCCGTGCATGAGCATTATCGATATTCGAAGGACAGTCGTGTTACCTCAGCGAGCATTATGTGGGTTACTAGTCCAAGGTCCAACTTCGTTCTTGTCCTGGAACATAAGCTCGTTTGTATCCCGGATAATTTACCCCAACTTCCGGTGACCTATATCTCCTGTATCTGTCTTATCCTAGACGAAACTTTTTGCTCCAAGATTTTGACTTGTAATGATTCTGTCGTCGAAGTAATGTAAGCACTGTACACCGTCGTTATTTCCTCATTTTTATATCAAATGTCACTCGAATTAATGGTGTTTCCTCACCATTTCTCAAATTTTTTCATTTTTAAACTTTCAGATTTGTAACTCTTGACATTCCACATTTTTATGTTTTCGAATTTGCAAAGAATCAAATTTCGTTGTTCATGGTAGAGTATCAATGTGAATTCGTGCATAATTTATAAACGATACATGTTTATATGTAATAGCATTTTTTGGAGCTTGTTGAATTATTGAGCGCAACTAATGGCAGTTATCGTCTGACTTTCATTTAAAAATTCAAAATGGATCGTACTTTATCCGCTCGTTTATTTTATTTAAGCTGGGAGACGAAATTATTTACAGAATTACTCAATACAGTACACGTATATTTTTCTCTTTCATTATTGTATGAACGTACAATTTAAGGACACAGAAAGTATGCAATTGTATCTTCTCAAATACGAATGCACGAATATTTTGCTTTCGTTAAAATTGTCGAGAACGTTTCGTATTTTCTGTAATTCTAAATTATCGTTATACATTAATATGTTATTTTGCAATATTTAATGCAATTCACATACCATGCAACACATCTTTTAATAAATTTATGCTCATGTATTTATTATCTTCTGAATATCATTATGAATAGAAAAGTGATTTTTTTACATGATTGCAAAAGTCACGCAATGATTGATATAAAAATTGCCTCACACAAATATCATATCGAGTCTCATTCGACCCAACATTCATCTTGTCGCTAACCGACTATTAGTTCCCTCTTTGTAAAGGATTTTAATTGCAGATTATCTCTTAGCTGATCAAGTATAAGATGTATCGAAGTTATTAATTTCTTACGCGGTATCCTGCACACGTTTAGTTTGTTTTACATTGGATTTTTTTTCACGCTCGGTTAAATCGAACCTCGTAGTTATTTTTCAATCGAGTCCGAAGACTTAGCCGAGCGTGTCACATCCAGTAGACTGAATTCCATTAACACCGCTGCATTCAGACTCGATTCCAGATTAAATTGAGTTTGTTTTATAAGAAACGGGGTCGTGTACGCTAACATATAATCCACAGCAGGATAGTACCCGGATCAAATATTCTTTTTAGACACAGAACTAGTCCAAGGTATGTTTGACAAAGTAAATATGACGGATCAATTTTTCGAAAACTGTATTTACAAAACATATATGAAATTTCAGTGTCAAGGTAAAAATAGGTTCTCTCGTAAAAAAAAAAATTGCATTCCATAAAGCTAACCCAACCTGTTCAGGTGAGATAACTCAAGACTCCAGCTGTTATAATTCAGGCAAAATATACGTTCTGCAGATTTCAGGTGGAAAATTTATTTCTCTTCTCTGCATAAAACTTTTCCATGAAGACCGTATAAATTTAACGACGTCGAACATTTTTCTTAAAATCCTTTCTTCGAAGCTTCGGAAAATCCAAACATATTTTCATCGTATGAGACTTGTCTGATGCAGAATTACCCCGCCCGAGGATTTTCAGAAATATTTCGTTAACGATACGTAAACACACGATTGTTATTTTCCCTGCAATGTTGATATTTCCAGAGTTTCCAGCGGATATTTCTTATTCACTTGGTAGAATTTTGGCCGGCATTTCGTGGTATCTCCATTCATTTTCTTTGATATTTTGAACAAGCATTTAAACAGACAGTTTGCAGTTCGCAGTTTGTGTTCCCATTTGAAGCAGGTTCTTCTAACCGCTGGTAACTTCCCATCGCGATCTGGTGAAGTTTGTACTTGTACTTCAGAGTTTTGTTCGGGATTCAACTGTCGAAATTATAGTCGGGGATCTTTCGCAGAGTGATCTAAATCATTGTACGAACATATTTCTCTGTTAATCTAACATATTGGCATATCGAATCCGTGATTTGTCGAAGGTCTACAATTGACGTCTGTGATCTGAAATTTATGTCGTTTTGCGGACGTTGTTGACAAAGCGATGCATTCGTAGTCCATTCGGAATGTATTTCATTCATTTTGTGTAACCGGGAAGTTGACACGAAAGGAGACCGTTCAAAAATTGATGAAACCGCGGTTTCTTGAACGACAGCCACTAAATTTAATGCCGCTGAACGTGAGCTAGGAACTGTTCGATAATGGAACCGCGAAAACTGTCGAAAGGAATCGAGGAAGACGGCAAACGACTTTTCGGTGAATCGTTGAAAAATAACCGTCTAAGTTTTTATTGCTTTTGGGGTTAATCTCGCTTCGAGAAATGGCTTGGGTGCTAACAGTTTTTCCATCTGCAAACTTCTGTACGTCCACGCAGCTCAACTTCAAAGTAATTACAAGTCAGTTTAATTTGTTGATTGTACTTGGAGTGAGATTTGAAGTTGGGTAGCTGGAAATTAGGAATATTAAGATATGAAACTTTGGAAATTTGGGATTTTAGAAATTTGTTTGGGTTTATGAGAATTTGGGGATTTGGGATTTTAGGAATTTATCAATGTAGGAATTTGGGGATTTAAGGATTTGCAATTTTGGGAATTTGAGGATTTAGGGATTGGGGTTATAGAAATTTGGGGTTTTAAGGAATTTGGGGTTTTAAGGAATTTGTGGATTTAGGGATTCGGGATTTTAGGGACTTGGGGATTTAGGGATTTCAGGAATATGAATATTTGGGAATTCATCAATTCCAGAATTTCGAAATTGTGGGTTTGTGCATTTAGTATCTTGAACATTGAAGGCTTTCAGAATTTAGAAGTTCAGTGATTTAATGATTCAGGGATTTATGAATGTAAAGATTTAACGATATATGGATATCGATATCCGATACTTCCGATTTATATGAATTTCGAAATTGATAAAGTTTCACGAGAATTTTGCAATTTGAAAATTACAGTTTATAACTTCATGACTCGAGAATGTGACCTCAGAATTTGGAAATTGTAAAATTTCATCTTATCGAGAATCTAGTTTTTGGTAACCGATGAAGTTGGAAATTCCTCTTGCAATAAATGCGATAAGAAAGTTCGATATCTGTCGGTTATTATCGTCGAAATTCGATAAGGGAGGATATCCGAAAAGTTTAGCATGCAGGGAAGGAATCGTTAAAGTATTACTTTCATTATCGTTTCTTTCCCGAAAACTTGGTATCGTCATACGAGTAGGCGTTACGTGAAAGCTTCTATGGAAGTTGAGGAAGTTCGGATCGCAAATTGACTGGGCGTATTAAAGGTACCGGTATATACTTGATCGTAATTGAAATCTCGAAAATCAAGATTTCAGATAAGGACTGTTCTCGTCGTGCGACGTTCGCTCGAACGATCGCGTGTTTATCTTACAACGTAATACAGCAAACCGAAGAAAATGTTTTAATTATAGAACTGAATTATGCACGGGACACGTCGTGTAACTTCGTCGCTTCTTCGTCTACGTTCTTCATAAATTAATCTCCAATAAAATAATTCTAAAATGTATTTTACATCTCTTCCGACTCGTTCATTTTCTTTTACAACGCGCACGTTATAATTTCAACGAAACGAGAAAGTTTCTCGCGTGAACAGGAAACACCGGCGCCATCATAAAAGCGCAACTTCTATTCTTTATTCTCGTAAAATATAGCGTACGTTGTACGAAGTTAAAAAGCTCCTAGATTTAGGAAGGAGGACACTCCGTATACCGATAAGTATATACATTATCCGGTATACTGACCGAGGAGCTAAGGATTATGGATGGACACTCTCGAAATTGACGCCACTGTACACGGAAACTCAATATATCGTTCGATCAGTGACCCGCCTTTCTGGCTTGCGTACTTCCTGTACAGAGATATTCGAGATTAGCTCGAAATCGATCTTTCACGAACAAAAGACCGTTTCTCCTACTACCAGCACTGCCTTTTACACTTTTATGCGCCGCACATTTGTCGAAATTCGTGCACGGATCGTTTACAGAAATCGCAGGAACAACAACAGATGCTGTTCAATTTTATCAGATAAATTGTAGCGGCGTGTGTGCGCTTGATAATATGGTCACGTTTCGGTTGTTGGTTTTCAACTTAGTTTATAAAAATATTTGATACGATATTATTAAATTTGGAAAATGAACTGAGGAATTTAGGAAATTTTAGGGTTGGTTTGGTAAATTGAAGTTTGAGGATTTGAGATTTAGGGATTTAGGGATGTGGATTTGGACATTTTTGGATATTTGGGAGGTGTGGAATTTAGAAATGTGAAATTTAGAAATTTGTAAATTAGAGAATTGAGTAATGGTGAAATGGGGAATTTAAGCATTTGGCAATTTGGGGAGTGGAACCTTTAGAATTTTGTACACTTGAACATCCAAAAATTTGCATACAAACATCGTGTAAATTTTTGACCTTGAAAATGTCCCTTAAGAATTTGAAAATGGTATAGTTTGTTCCCTCGTTCATGACCGCAGTTGTATAGGTACTTATCTGTACTTGTTTCACTGCCTATCCCTCACTCGCAGCAACTCGAAAAGAGATTTCCGGGAGATGTACTGTTTTCTGAATTTATCTGAATGCCTCTCTGGCTCGTCCTTATCCCCATTTCCTGGTGTCCTTCAAACAACGATCCTTTATCGTTTCACTTCGAAAAACCTTTCGCTACAATACTTCATCGATTGTACTTCCTAGAATATTTTCCACGAATCTTTATAGGTATACAACAATCTAACTTTGCAACTTGTATGTATCGTCATGTACAATGAGAACGTATAATCAAAGTGCAATCGTGTAAACATAATAAAAATATAATCTTTTAACTGTGATGATGTTTATGATGACTGTGGTGATGATCATGATGATTGTGATTGGCATTATGATGAGTGTGATTATCATTAAACATGAACATATACAATAAAAATGTAATCGTATATCTAAACTTGCATCATAAAAATTTTCCTAGTCATACAAGCTAGTGTTTAAAATAGAGAACGTTAGGTTCTCCAGTTTGAATAACGTCCACTGCAAACGTTCGCCCGTTTAATTACGCGATCCTGCGAAAGCGTGCATAGAGTTCACAAATTTTTAATCTTCTCCCGTAAATAAAATCTCGCGGCCAGACCGTTAGATTCATCCCGGATCGAATGAATTTGTTTCCGTGTCGCTTTACTCTATTTCTGGTCTGTCGAATTGAACAACGAATTTAAAGAATATCGGGAAACGAAATCAGGAGCCTGGCGGGGATTGTTTAATTCTGAGAGCCCTATCTCATTAGGGTCATCCTTTTCGGTGTTCGGTTTAATTAATTCGTGTCGGTCCTTCGGCCGATTCGTAATGAAAGATTAAATCGCAACCCTTCACTTTTGCAACGCTCCTTTAAAATGTGCTGTGATGGATTCGTTACACTCTTTGAGTGATTAATTTATGTTTAAATTAACGTTTATGTATATGGGAATTAGTATATTGAATCTGCAATAGTTGTACGTATAGCGATTTTGTTGCACCTATCTCGTGTTATGACAGTAAACGTGTTAACGCTGTTAGGATAAGTATTAGTTATTTCAGTGTGAATAAAGGTACTGTAAGATTCTCTCCTCCACCTTTTTTCGTTTCGAAGATCACCTATTATCGCGAGAAACTCGCTGGCGTAAGCGTCCTTTTATTGCCCGGCTACAGATTGAGTAGCACTACTAGCATCAAGTAGAGTCATTCTTCTCAGATCAGACTTGAGCGTAAAGAAATCTGGTTCGATCCAAATTTAGTTCTAACCTTGCGTTATTTGATAATTTTATAAACGTGCAGATTTTTTTACTCTTATGCACCTTTCAAAATAGACTCGTTAATACTTTAAACGACACAGTGAAAGTAACTGTACTAAATCAGGTCCATAAAGAGGATAGGTGATTAAAAACATTAAATATTAATTTCATACACAATATTTCAGTCCACTGCTTTATATTGTCAGTACAATTTTAATGGTATTTTCAATATATTCCACTGTGTCATTTTTTAATTATTTAAAATTTAATCAAATCTCATTGTCGAGCAATGATGAATGAACTCTGTAACACGTTTAATGTTTCAATGAAAACAGCTGCGTATACTAATTGCAGTCATTCAGAATATGATCGAATTGTACTTGCCACTTGATACTCCATAAGTAACACGCGTGTGTAATATAATATTACTAATAATAATTTAAATTCATTCTCTCAGCGAATGTACAGTTAATGCGACTTAAGCTAAAAAAGATATCATTGTACAATTATTTAATTATATTAAATTTATGTCACTTGCACGATATTCAAATTGTTACATCTGTTGATTTACAGAATGTTACAATAATATCAATCTTGAAGTTTACGTAGTAATCTGGATGGTGCATGCATAATGATTTGTTGATGCTAAAGTTTCACTACCAGTGTGAAAGTGTTAATATCCCTTTAATACATCTTCCATCACTATTAACGAGTGTTTGGAGCAGCTGAGTGGAAAGCAGAATATTTAGCGGCGGTGATATTTCGATACATCATCTTTTCTTTCCTAGTTTACACTTTTAATAACCGTCATAGTTTCGGCGCCGATGCAAAACTTGCCTGTCTCTATTAAGATCGTGTGATTATTATCGTTTCGAATTATCTTGGATATAGAACAACGATATTGTTGTAAGATGTTCGCTTGTATAACGTGTAACGGTATCACTTCATAAACTTTTGAACGTGATTAATTAGGAGCACGCGAGCGGAGGTGTTGATGAAGTACTGCATAAGACTGATTAACATACTTTATCATTTCCTGCTTCGAATTGTAATTTGTCTGTGAAATGATGGTTAAGAAAGTTTGGTAACAGGCTGTCGGTAATTTATGCAAAAATTTTAATATTCAAATTTACAAATTTTCACACTTTCAAGTTTCATAATTTCACGTTTGAGATTTGTATAATTTTTGTCTATTTGTACAGCTCCGTTTAAGGTTATAAAACTTTCTTTGTACAAGATTTTGCTAATCACTCGTTATCAATTACCGTGACGAAAGTAGTTACGAAAGTGACCGCCTTAATACCAAATCTCAACCATCCTTGCATTATTACCACGTTCGTCAAGCTGTTGCCAACTTGAGAGACGAGTTTTGACTCTGTTTAGCCCGCAGGTCCGTGTAACGAGAAATAGATTTACGGCCACGTCTTGCATACTAACTTGATACTATGATTTAATAGTACATTAATCCAGGTACTTTAAAACAAACGCGAGTAATGAATATAGTGGCATAAAAATAATGGCCTATTTGAAGATGAACAGTCGTTAGCGGTTTCTCTCTTTTATTCCAAAATTACCGGGCCTTTCAGTAAATAGCCTCTTTTTTCCGACGTAAAGCCTCGCTAAAATCATTCACGAAAAATTACGACTGCTCGAACATTTCCTACCTTCCTAAAAGAGGAATTTGCGAAACTAAACTGGCACGTAGATGGCCAGCAATTCTTTGAATCGCTGCTCGTACACACGCGTACATTTGCGCGAATGCTCCGGGAAAATAAATTTACTTCGTTTCACGTTTTAATTTTCCACTTCGATAATTTATTTTTGCTATCAGGGAATGCAGTTAGAGCTTGGATTTTCAGGGAAATGGGGACGGAGGTGATCACATTTTGCGTTTGATACGTAGAACGTCTCGTACATATCATCTTACAAATTTTCAGATTTATATTAAAATTTTTACGTTCTCAAATTTCTTCATTTTTAATTTTTAAGAATTAAGTACTTTTTAATTTATATGTTTTCAAATTGAAAAATTTTCAAGTTTACACATTACTCATTTTTCAATTTTTCAATTTTTCAATTTTTCAATTTTCCAAATTTTCAGTTCTCCATGTTTCTAAATGTTCAACATTCCAAATGACTAAATTCTCGAATCCCCAAAGTACAATATCAAAATCGATTACATAATAGTTTACAACCACATGATTACACTATCGCATTATTGTAATAAAGATATGACTGGACATTATTGTATTACTCGGTTCCATTTAACATAAAAACGATATAACTATGAACCGTTTACATGTAAATTGGAGGGCTAGTAAATCGAGCGGCTCACCAATCGTTGACTCATACCACTGAACTCGCAACACGCTTCAGAGATTGACCCACTAGTGAACTGTACCTATCAACCATAGACCAATTCTGTTACCGTAATTATCCACCGTGTAATCGAGACTGGGCATCATGCTGATCACCGGAGAAAGATTGCTTTACCGATCCAAATTCCATTCTGAAAACAACAAATTTCAAAGGCTACCAATCTTTCGCTGTCAATTTACATCTATGTCAATTCATTTCTGATGCATTCCAATTAACTTGATAAATGTTTTATGGAAAAGTAGCAATAAATGTGTGTTCCTAATGTATAAGAATTAAGCGGAAAAATATAAATATTTCCCAGAGGAGTATTGCGGACCCGGACTTACGAAATATATGGTTACGAGATAAAGAAAACAAGCCGTACAATGGCAAAGGTGTTGAAGAGAAATGAGAAGAAACAGGTAGTTAAACGGTTAGGGACACGGTAAAGAGTAAATTAAATAAAGTAAGGGATTAAGGGCGTTTGTAGGTAGGATAAGCTGGATACGTTAAGAGGGTTTAAATGTAATACGTGTAAATAAAGGTGTGTACGTGTGAGAGTACAAGTTGAGTGAAAGTTAAGAGGTAATGTAAACCAAGTCATTCCTTGGCCTTTGATGCTGCGAATGTTAATAAACCAACTTGCTGACTAACTAACTGTATCATAGTTAACGTATTCGTATTTATTCGCATGCACGCGCAAGTTTACACCAAATAAGTACTCATCGACTTACACGTGTACCAGCATATATATAAATTTAAAAGCAAACATGCATATGAAAACGTATAAGGAACCGTATCATAAAATATGTACCTACGTAAAATATGTATACTAATTTGCATATACATAAATATGGAAAACTATCTTGATCCGTACCTACATATGTAAATACCTGGAAGATTATATGGTAAAATGTACTAATGTGTACATACAAGTTTAGATACATTAGAGGATATTGTAGAAAACACCATGTTTCACCATGCGTGTAGGTAACCACAAAAGAGGACATACTGGGATACACGCGTAAACATGTCAAATTACATGGGGAACCACACCACAAAACGCACACATGTGTGAACACATAGCCAAACACACTGAGTATATACACTATCATGTGGAACACCTGAGTTGTCGACTTGTACCGATGATTGCTAGATATACATGTGTTTGCAGTGTCAGTGCCGGGAAGACTGGCTAATTTTGACCCGAACAGATTCGGTCGGTAAGATGACGAGGACATTGTTCTTGTATGAATCGTTGCTTTACTACATTGGTAATTCAATGTTTTACTGTTATACTATTTTGCCAATTTGGTATGTTGGTATTTTTTTAAGTTACATTTTTACTATTTTACTATTTTACTACTTTTCTATTCTACAAGTCTACCATTTTCCCATTTTATCATTCTAACAACTTCTTCTAAAAGGGTCGTATAATTTTTCCATTCCACAGTAGTAAAGTCATGAGTTGACGGTCTCTGTTCTTTTTGCTTCCGTCGATCATTTTATAGAGAGAAGATTGGTTCGACGTTACATCAATTTTGTCTAACGAATGCAAACATCGTTTAACGGTCGGTGTAAATTCGTGACTCGTTCGTTAGCGAGAATGCCGGCTGTTGGCCATTCTCGGCTTTGAAGGAAGTACCGGCGCGACGAACGGGACGGCAGATCTACGAATAAAAGATCGTAGAATACGAAAGTGGAGCGGTAGTCTCCGTCCTTTGCTTTTTCCATGAAATCTTTCCACGAAATCGCGCATTCTATCTTAGGAACGTTTCGTCTTTTTGGACGGAAAATGTCTTCCTTTGAGCTTCGTTTTTATGAGTGCTCTTTCACATTTTTCCAGCGAACTCATTGTTACCAAGTTGACTTCGCGTCAAGAGACGAACTAAGAACGTCCGAAAATTGTTCAACGCCGGTTAAAACGATAAAAGGATAGAGACGGGCATTCCAGCGATTGAATTTTACGAAACATTTCGTTTCGCGTTCTATCGGCAAGCTGGGCCTTTAAATCATTCCCACGCGAAAGACCTACAAAATTTCAATTAAATATTGGAGTAATTGCAAAGTACTCGAACGACAAAAGCCATATTCGTCGTTTATTACAAACAAAAGAACGTAACCCGTTCATAAAGCCGCCGAGAGATTTCAGATTCCACAGTAACGAGGCCATGGAAGAAAGATCAACAGAAACGCGATCAATAAAAGGCTTGGAGAACGCATAAAAGAATTGAAAAACCCATCTTCGTTTTATTTTACAGAGAAAGTATTCCGTCCGAAATATTATACAGCGTAACGAACATTCGTTTATTATTAATATTAGTCTCTGCACCACTATTTTACATTTTTAAATTACCAACGTAACGATATTCATGTAATCATGTTCAAAAATATTCATTGAACGTGACTCAAATTTTAGTTATTAGAGTTTTGTGATGAGACATGTTAGACGAAACATATGTGTTGCTAATACATTAAGATTGTTGGTATTAGTTGACAAGGGTGGAATATTTATAGTACTGCAGTGACAGTACTTATTGCAGTACTTATTGAACATAAGGATTTGATATTTGGGGACTTGGAACTTTAGGGGTTAGGAAATTTAAATATTTAGGGATACAGTAACTTGACAAATTTGTCAGTTTATTAAACTTAGAAATATTTTGTAGTGTGAAATTTTATAGATGTACAGATCTGATTACTTCGAAATTTGGAAATAGGGTTTGATCAGAGATTTGGAAGTTGACGTATTGGGTATTTTAATAATTGTAAATTTAGGAGTTTGCAAATTAAAAAATTTGCAGTTTCAGTATCTACGAATGTGTCAATCTGAAGCTTTATGAATGTACAGGTGAAAAGAATATTGAAAACCCCATATCTCATCCGTGGCAGCAGTACCGTCAACATCGATGTAGACAACATACGTTGCTCGTACTCGCCCCGAAATATTGACAATATAAATTGATCGGCTAACATTTGCAACAGCAGTTGCAGGGAAAAAAAGTGTAGTCGAAAGAAGATTCCGATAGTAGAAACCTTTCCCTTGTTCTGGAAAAAGATGAGCCTGCAGGATAGCAGCGAAAACAGCAATAGAAAAAGAAAAGGAAGGCGGAACAGGTGAAGGGGTTAAAGTATCAGCAAGCGAGTACGTTAAAACTATCCAGTAGACTTTGGCGGTCCGTGTGCTCCGGCGGCGGAGGCTGCGCGGAAAAATCGATAAGCAACGCGAGGCGACGGCGTCGTCGTCGTCGTCGACGGTGGCGTCGGTGGCGGCGGCCACGATAGCTCCGGTGGTGGCGGCAGTGGTGGTGGCGATGGAGGTGGTGGCGGTGGCGAGTAGCGCGATAAAGTCCGATGGTGCAGTCAACGTTGGGACCGGTAGCCCAAAAGACACACGCGGACGATACGCGTTCTCCACCTCCCCCTTCGAGCACCCTCTTTTCAACGCCTCTCGAGCCCTCCTACGACCCTGAGGAAGCGTGTGCCGAATCCGTTACCGGGTCCCGGTGGAACCCGTGCCGCTCGTTAACCGAACGTTACAGTGGGTGTGTGATGAAAATGCACGATGCTGGTGACGCGACATGACGTCTGCCCGATTCTCTTCGTCTGCGTCGTACTCGATCCTCCTCGGCGTGTCGCGTACGGGTCGCGTGTGAACCGACGATGTTGTGACGCGTGACACGGCTCCGGGACGTCGTTCCTCCGACTCCTCCTCGCCGAGCATGGGATGATAAACGCTCGAACGAACGGTAAACCAGACACCTTTTGCCCGGTTTTACGGAATCGTTCTGGCAACAAGAGCCAGAGGGACTCTTCCGACTTTATAGCGGAGGTTCTCGCGGAAACGCGAAGCTACGCGCCTTTTACAGGACAATGACCCCGTGCACCTTGCTTCCTTCCGTGTCTGTCCGACTCGTTTGCCGGCTTAACCTTTTCAGCCTTTTTTCTTGCCCCGTCTGCCTCGAACAATAGACTCTTCTTGCTCGTTTGGTCAACGTTGCTCTATTAGCTGCTTCGTAAAAGTTGTCGCGTTTTTGCTAACCGAGACGTTCAATCATATCGCGACGTTTAACGAGGGTACGTTTCGCGATACTTGGCTGTGACATCGCACACAACGGTAACGGGGAATAGTAAAGTCATTAGTAGCGTTCCAACTAGACCGAACGCGGTTTTTGCGGTACTTCAATTTCGGTCGGTGTTTGAACAACGTTATTTATAGTTTGCCGTTTGTCGAAGCACCGTTTGTCGCGTTCAAACTAAATCTTCCGTTTTAAACGCACACGGTGTTACGCGTTTGCGGGTGTTGCCGTTGAAATTGGATCACGTTCCTTTTTTTGTCTCTATTCCTGACACCGTTCTTCTTTGCTTTGTAGCATTTATGATGCGGCATACAGCCGACAAACAGCGTATCCTCTGTTTGTGTTCTTTCAAAGATACTCCCGTAATTTTTCTTTCTGATTTCATTCTGCTGTCGAGTTAGGACCGCACATTGTCAAGGTGAGAACGCACGCAGGAATTTGGTTAGAAAATAACGAATTATACCTGGTTACCTAAATTATTAAATATGCGGACAACTGTGCACACTAGGGTGCGATGTAGGCTTTTCTTAATTAAGACGAAGCGTAGTAGTGTCTGGGTTAGGCTTTGAACTCTACATTTTCTCCGGATCCAGGTTTTCAATGAGAATAGTTTTTCTTCAGATCTGCAAATCCAGAAATTTGTATCAGACATTCTAATAAACAGAGACTTGAGAAATTATTTTATTAGTAATTATTTAGTATGGTGTTCAATATTGGAGGTCAGTCACGTGTCTTATATACACTATTCTATTATACCACCATCTCCTACCGTTTCCTTTAAGCAAACATTTTCCTTCCACCTTTTCAACGTTAATTCTCCCATACGTGAATTTATACTAAAAGTCCCGGAAATAATTGCTAATTTAAATTATCCAAAATGTTTATCGTTTCCCAACGAAACAATTCGCGATTCGAGTACAAAAGGTACGATGTTTAAATAAAAGATACGAACGGTACAAACGACATGTAAAGTACGAAATGAATCCATAACGATTGAAAAATATACACGTACAAATGTCCCGATACACGAGTTAAATCGACAAATTGTGAGGAATATTCGATGAACAGGTCCCCGAAAATGACGGCCCTGAACGAAATCGGGACAACAGTTTGTTCGGTATTGTACCTCGTTTTTTAGATGAACATCGGTAATCAGTGTTTGCGGCTTACTACAATGCATTCCGACATGCGTAACACTGAAATATTCTCTTCCATGTTCTCCCCTACTTCCATCATTCTTTTACTCTGTGTCACTTCTCTGCCTCGAGAGCAATCCTCTACTCTCGTCAAGCCTACTCCACCGTATCCCTGTATACAGCGTATTGTAAGAATGAAAGGTTAAAGACATTACGAGCCGTAAGTTCCATACAATTATTATTTTTTCCTCCCTCGACTAATTTACCTAACAACTTGCGCGCTATTTGTGAGTTACGTTTATCACGTTTATGTTTCTATTATCGTTCGTAATGTTCCGTTTGTGGGAGTATATCAGATAACGTTTAACTCTTTAGGTTCTGGGTAGAGTTGAGTGATATTTGAGGAATTTTCAAATGAAACTACTATAATTGGCAAGTGGAGTTTATGATATAAATTATTATTCAGATTCAATTTTAAATTTGATGATTTATTTAGTATTTAAGATTACGTTTGAGGATCACAATGGTATTTAAAAGGTCAACTTTGAATTAGGTGAATTATGCAAGTTTTGAGTGAATGTTTGAAGTGCAAGTAGTTTAAAATCAAAGTTCAATTTGACAAATAACACAAATCTTGAACGAAATAACGGCGTAAAATGAATTTAAAACTCGACAAATTACAGAAATCTTGAGTTGACCTAACGTAAATAATTCTACAAAATCAACTTTGAATTTGACGAACAATCAAGGATTTGTGGTGAAGCATGAAGTGTAAATAATTCTACAAAATCAATTTTGAATTCGACGCACAATCAAAGCTTTGAGTGAACGTTTGATATGCAAATGATTGTAGAAAATCAATTTTAAGTCTGATAAATTATGAAGGTTCTGTATGAGTGTATAAAATCCAAGTAATCGTATAAATTCAATTTTGAACTCGACCGTCTAAACGATTATTCAAATCCCGCAGTGACATTTGAAATCCAAATAATTACACGTATGACATGCGAGATGGGAATGGCAAAGTCACAAACGCGCCGGGGATGTTCGAAATTCCAGGAAAGCTGGTAAGTCGCCAGTAAAAAGCGAATTAAGATTCGTGTGCTAATTACTATTGGCCCATCGAGTCAATTAACTGATCAAAGTGGTGTCTCGGCATACCGAATGTCGACCTTTCACGACCGACTCAAAGGGAATAATTTGCGGGAACAATTACAGGAGAATCATCGAATTTGAAAGACACTGTCTACGAATATCACGGCAATTGCTTGCGTACGAAACACCATTAAATCGATCTAAATTTCCTACCTTTCTTAAAAAAAAATAGGGATGAAAATCACGTCGAATGTTTCACAACTCGTATCCAAAGAACGTAATACTAATCAGAACTAACAACTTGTAATATCAAGTAACTTGTAAAGTTGCAAATTAAATTTTTGATTATACCAAAAATTTGCCAAAGTTGAGCATCGATCAAATAATCTCCGAATGAGATTTTGATTAATTACTCGTGTTTCAAACGTTAACACAGAATACTAATTCATCAAATTCGAGACATTTTACAAAAATCACTATCGTGTTCCGATTTGTCCAAACTGTTGACAAATCGTCAGCCTTGGTCGAGCTTCGTTTTTCATTTTCTGACAAGAGAGGTAACCGAATTTTTTTGATAAAGTATTTCCATCCTTCATACACTTTCATCTTTACAAAGGTTATCCCTTCCGGTTACGAATAAATTGTGAACCTCTGAAATCGTAGTACATCCTTCCCTTTGAACAGCATCCGGCCGATTGGTCAGGATGTTTCGAATAGTTTGTACTTACACCGTGATTCGGGGCTCGGTATAATCTCGAAAATAATAATCTCGTTGATCAGTTGGCGTTTGAAGGAGAATTTGTCGGATAGCTACGGAAAATGAATTTCGTTGGCGCGTTAAAGCGACGTCGAATGTTATTATTCGTCGAGAGAACGCTTTCTGCATAAATTATGTCGCGATCGATGCGGTAGATCTGAAAATCGATCTTCCATGTTTCCGAGGGTAATAAACTTCCGAAACGATTTTATTCGAGTTGCGTATGAATCTCGAATTTATCTTGATCGATTATTCGTTTTTTAGTACCTTAATCCATCTTCTGCGGTTTAATTTTTGGAGAGAAACTTCTATGACCGTGACGCGAGATTAATCGTGGTAGGAGGAAGCAAACTTCCGGATCGATTAATTTACGTAATTCTAGAAATGTTTTCAAATTTGCAAAATTATTTGTTCAAATTTTTGCGTTCTCATATATCCAAAGCGAATTCTTAAGTTTGAAAATTTCGAAGTTGGTAACTTTACAAATTTCCAAATTCTAAAATTCCAACCTACCTAAATTTCCAAACGATCTGCCATACCTTCGATATTATATCTGTTATTGATTGTGTATTAGAAAAATTTCAATACTAAATCTTCAACACGAAAATGCCACAGTAGTTATAGTATCAGATTGAATAGCGAGTCCAGAAAAGAATTGCTCATGCCCGTATATCGTGTTTTCCTTCGGAAACGAACTGTTCGATAACGAGACAATGGCGAAATTGAATAATACGAATTATGGGAGCGCGACAGTTCAAGAACAGAAAGTTTTTCGTGGGTTTTCCATGGATCGATATCTTGTTATCGGAAAGCGCTAGTCAGCCGGATAAAATGATACCGCGGGTATCGAGATAAATTATAAAACAACGACCGGTATGATTTTCACGGGAACGAACGACGGTATGTTCCATTCTTTTGGTTCACTGTAAGACGTTACGTTCGTCGTAAAGTCTTTGGCGCGTGTAAGCTCGGCCAACAACCTGCCAAATGGATGACTACTCCTTCGATATATTATTCTTCCTTTTTATACGATACCTACATTGATCATGATTTTACACCCATTTTTTAACATTACGTGTGCCCTTTGCTTGAACACGTTCTACACGATGAAATATACCAACAGATGTATAATTCACGCTTCGATCTGTTCGAGTTCCTTACTTTACTTCGATATTCCTTTGTTCATTCATTATAGATTTCTAGTTGGATGTTTCCTTTTGGTAACGAACGGTATTCAAATGATCTTCGAATTGGAATTTCGAAGCTAATGTTGCATTATGTCAAAGTTCAAATTCGAAAATTTAAAAATCTAATATACCAAATCTCAAAATCTGAAATTTCAAAATCCAAATTCTAAAATTTCGAATTCTAACATTTCAAATTTCAAAATTTAGAATTCCAAAATTCCCAATTCCAAAATCCCCAATTCCAAAATTCCCAATTCTAAAATTTCTAATTCCATAATTCCCATTTCCAAAATTCCCAATTCCAAAATTCCCAATTCCATAATTCGAAATTCCAAACTTCCCAATTCCAAAATTCCCAATTCCAAAATTCCGAAATCTGAAATCCCGCATCCTAATTACCCAGATTTCCAAATTCCAACTACCAAAATCTCAAGTTCCAAAATTCAAAAATTCGCAAATTCCAGAACTGTAAATTCCAAATTCCAAATACTAATGTTCCGAAATTGAATACTCCAAAGTACCAAGTTTAAAGATTATCAAATTTCCATGATAGTTATGGTTATGGTCGCAGAAATTGTCAGGTCACAGGTGTAGGAAAACGTAAATGGAGCTGGGGATTTTTCACGAAGGTTGAAAGACGCCTGAGAAAAATAAGCTTGACGAGGTGGAAGAGCCTTGTCGGAAAATTCATTTCTACCTTTTTCTTTAACGTTCTCGCACGCTGCCCTTTCTTTCCCTCGCGAAACGTAGACAACCATTCTAATGAGCGAGTTTTCAAAAATTCCACTCCTGCTTCGAAGATTACGGAAACACGTCACTCCGGTATTTAAAGTTGGTTCTATCGAAAGGTTTCAAGCATGTGCACTCGGAACAAATCCTTCGTCGTTCGCAGAGATTATAAGTCTTCGTACAATTTGAAACTCCGCTTCGTCTACGCTTGGCAAGTGATTTCAGAAATCGATGAGGGATCAAACGATTCTCAAGTGTATTATTTTCGAAATCGACGAGGTATCCGACAATTCTCGACTGCGTTATTTTCGAAATCGATGAGGGATCAAACGACTCTCGAGTGTATTATTTTCGAAATCGACGAGGTATCAGACGATTGGCAACTGTCATTTTAGGAATCGATGAGGTATCGATGGTCGAGGATATTCGAGGAGGAAGATTCAACGGTGGAAGAACAGTGGACAGTGATATCAGCGAAAAAAGTATTTTCGAAACAGGAACAACGTTAAATCCGTGTAGCACAAGCGCTCGTGATCCCGTGGAAACGACCGAGTCCCCCACAGAGCAATAAAAAGCAGCTTTTCATTTTGCACTTTTTAGGGCGAGCATTCAAAGCGGGCAAAAGATTGTGCCGGACTAATCCGCGATTTTCTGTTTGATGCTAAAAGGGGAGCAACAATGAAAATCCCTGACAACGATGTGTTCGAATCGAGTCGCGAGAGCTCGTCGTTGAAGCGTGTTTTTGGGTAACGAGGCGTCGATCATGCTTCCGAAGCGATGAACTGAAATTTCCTCATCAACAGACTTTGCATCTCGAACGGTGCGTTCGATGTTTCTCCATTAGCAATAAGAGTCAATATCAATTAACGTTGCGGTAATAAATCGTATACCAGTGAACATTTGATCGTACAAACAACGGAAGTACGTGTTTCACGAAGAACGACAAACATCCGAGATCATTTTCTGCATTCGTGTGATTCGTTGTACGGTGACGAGTTTAAAGTGACGCATTTCGAAATGATTATCGATCGAGTTGCTTTTAAACAAACAGGTGTATTCGCGGGAAGATCGAGTAAGAAATCGTGTTCGAAATGTGCATCGCGAGAGGTGACACGATTTTCCGCGACAAGTTTCCAGCACGTGCACGGTTTCAGCCGAGGATCACGATAATCAGAGAGGAAACAGTGTCGAATGGAAGGCTCTTCCCTGAATTACCGTTGAACATTGTTTTTGTTTCTGATGGAATCACGTGGAGCGGAAATTTTTACAAGAGAACACGAGAAGTCTCGAGAAATGGACAATATTGGAACCTGGACTCGAAGAATATGGGACGAGCATGAAACGTGTCAGGTGAGACATTAAATGTAGGTTGTAAAAACGTGTGTTTGTACCTTTTCAAATTTCTAGATTTCTAGACTTCTAGATTTCGAACTTCCTATATCTCTAAATCCTTAGATCCTCAAATTACGATTTCGCAAGATCACTATAAATCCAGATCTTAATGTACCCTAGTACCCAGATCCTCAAATGCCTATGCTCGAAATTCTTGTAACCCACGTCTCCATTATCCCAGATCCTTATAACCCCAGATTCCTACAACCTCGGATCCCTGTAATTCTAAATGCCTGTATCACTGTATTGCCACATTCCTACATCTCGAGATCTTCATATCCTCCAATCCATACGACCCCAAATCTATACACCCACATGCCTACATCCCGAAATCCATATAACTAAAAGTTTCTATATCTCTACATCTTTACATCCGAGTAACCCCAGATCTATCCACATTTCTCTGCCACATCCACGTATCCCTCCAATACGCTCGGTATCGATAAATAACAACCTCTTAAATGGACTCTTACACGGAAGTGCATCGCAATACACTTTTATCGCAAACGATAAGTGCAAACCGTGATTCATCCAAGCGAATTACGCGTTTGTTGTTGGTGGGAAGCATAAATTGTGATGTTAAACAGTTGTTTGGATTAAAAAAAAAAATAGGAGAAAAATAAAAGACTTTGGCTCAAGGCAATTTTCTTCCAGTAAAAAAGGAACGATGAACCGCCTTGACCCCGTTCTACTTTTTTTTTATAACACGTTGCACACGTTGCACAACTTCTTTTGCTAGACATAGTCACCTAGGAAAGACGAATCCCCCACCTTCGTTTCTTCTTTGCTCGTTCTTTGCCAAAAGCCTTGTCGACCTCTCGAGGGCGACGACCCGGTTATCTATTAACCGACGGATTTATTCCTCTTTCCATGCTTTCCTTATAGTCTCGGATAATCAGACTCCTAAAAAGTGTATTTCTCCTTACGGTTTCAATAAATCCTTTTACTTGTTTTTCCTGCTTTTTATCCTCTTCCGAAGTATTACGAATTAAGGTTAGTTTGTGTTATCGAGATAAATAATTTTTCCCGAGATTTTAAAATATAAAATATTATATTGGTAAAAAATTGACAGTAATGATTTAACAATTGCGTAGGGAGTACTTTGCTAAACGGTTGAACTACGATAACAGCTAATAAAGTTAATAGCCATGCGGCTAGCGACGGTGATTATAAAAGGAAGAACAAGCTGGCCAGCAGAATAAAGCGGGTAAAACGTGGAACAGAACAAATACCGTGCACTTAAACGATTTATTTCGGTCAATTGTTAATTTCGGTCAAATACTGTTTCGCCGTTGTCCTTTACTTATTGCCACCGAATTAGCGCACGAGTTTTTATTAACGAACTTCGAACTTTTATCGCGAATACCGCCAACCCAGATAGCAAATATTATCCCGATATTTATTCCCGGACCGATTTACGATTTATCGAGAATTTTCGCTGTTGCACGCGTGAATTTTACTTGTTTCGTTATCAGTTTATGTTAATCATTTTAGCAACGATTTCGGACCTCGAGCAAACCTAATTTGCAAACGTTCAATTCTTTTTTGATTTTAATGTTTCATTCGATTTCGATTTATTTTCGTATATGCGGTGTAATTCAGTTGTCGGTGCAGCTTTGCTTTTTGTGATTGTTAATATTCGAAAAATATGAAGAGATGGGAATTTATGTATTATAGATTTTAACATTTGACAGTTTTTACATTTTAGGAATTGTAATTTTGAATGTTTTTCATTTTTGATGTTTGTGCATTTGAGGATTTCTGTATTTGTAAATCTCTAGATTTCTAGATTTCTGGATTTCTGCATTCCTAGATTTTTAGGTTTCTAGATTTTTAGATCTCTGCATTTCTAGATTTTTAGGTTTCTAGATTTCTAGATCTCTGCATTCCTAGATTTTTAGGTTTTTAGATTTCTGGATTTCTGCATTCCTACATTTTTACATTTTTAAACTTCTAGGTTTCAAAATTCATAAATTTTTAAATTCCTCAATTTCCAAATACCTAATTTCTAAACCTTTAAATCTTTAGATCTCTAAATTTCTATTATCCAATGTCTATAATTATTGTTTCTAATTACTGCTCTAATATAAAACACTCTCCAAATTTCCAACATCTGAACGTTCATATCCCAGAATTCAATAACTCGTAACTGAAACATTTCTCTATTTGAGATTTCAATCTATACCATTTAAATCAGCGTAAATGCACGAAACGGTACAAGTGTTTCTATTACACGCTCACGTTGATCAATTTCCGTTCAGATTGTCTAAAAAATAGGCATTAAACAGTAGGTATGCGTGCCCCCGTTTGGATTATCCTAGACCAGCTAGCCTGTTCATAGTCATCACGAATCGATTAGTTCCCCTATTATGCCGCAATAATTGAGAGAGGATGCAGATAATATTAAACAAGCTGCAACTGGCAGCTATGCAATCATTATTGTATACCTTGTCGAATAAACGGCGGATTATTTGCATTCGGGCGTGATATTGCAATATTAACTATATGGGTCAATTAAAAATTTTCGCCAACCTTCAAACGGTGGATTAAATTTTGTAAGGATACCTTTCACAAAGAAAATCATTATCCTGAAAAAATCTGCTCGAATAAAGTTCTTTTTACGAACACGAAATTAATATTCTTCTCGTCTTTCCTGCCTTTTGGCTTGCAACTTTAAAATATCATTAAGCGAATTTCAGAAATCTCCACGTCACGTTCTTTTTAATTAAAATAACGGTGATTAAGTCAAATAATTAAATCTCTGAATTACAGCGTCGACAGAAAGTTTCAGTTTTATTAAACATTTTAGATACGAGTTATAATAATCATTTTTAACTTATTCATAATTATTATATCAAAGATTCGTAGTGCTAGATGAAAAATGTGAAGGACGTAAGAAATAACCTTTTGAAAATTATAAAACAGTATAATATTTTGTATTAAAGAGTGGTCGTATGATTCGATGATAAAATGGCGTTGCATCACCTTGTTATAACGCAACACTGTGCGATAAATGTAAAAAGGAAGCAATCATGTCGGTCCGTAATTATTCCGTTTCCATTTACGAACATTTAACATATGCGACATTAAAACCGTAGGAACAGTTTCAACGTCCTAATTCAGCGTCGAGATTATCCGAAAGTACGTACCAGTATCGTCGTGCATGTTCGTGGTGGTCGCTCATTCAGAACACGACTTATATACTTTAGGGAAATTCATACACCAGTTTGAAGCGCAAAACGGGCTGATACGGTCTCGTGTACATCGAACTACATCGTGTCTGTTCGTAAAGTATAAAGTACACCGAAGAGGGCGGTTCCTTAGGGACAATAACGAAATTGCGAACAGACATCACTAGTTGTCGCTCTTTGGTTCGTCTATTTTTATATTTAAATATATTCGAATCTTGCTATTTTGGAAATTTAAGAATTAGGGAATAGAGAATTTAGGGGTGTGAGACTTTGGAGATGTGAGAATTTGGGGGTGTGAGAATTTGGAGATGTGAGGATTTGGGAATATGGGAATGTGGGGAAATGAGAATTTGGGGGTGTCAAAATTTGGTAATATGAAAATCTGGGGATGTGAGAATTTGGGGGTTGAGGATTTGGTACTCCGAAAATCTGTGTATGCGAACATTAGGAGCGTATTTACATATGTGAGAATGAGGAAAAAGAATTGATGAATCCAGAAATTCTGAACTTCACATCTCCATACTTGGCTGCAAAATGAAAAGGAAGTGGCTCTTCAACACCCTTAAAATTCTAAGTTTCATCCGAGTGTTTAGATATAATAAAAAGGTAAGCAGTGAGTTTCACCCGTATCTGCAGAAAGTGAATATTCAAGTAAACTTGCAGCGATTGAAAACGATGAATCGTTGGACAAACTACATTATATTCTAGTTTTAGTTAATCAATTCGAGTGCAATGACCGAGCTGGCTCGAGCCGAAGGTATTTTTGCCCCGTCAATCAGGTTAATAACGTTTCGCTCGGCGATTCGAGCAGCACGGCAAGGATCGTGTGCACAAACGTATCTTCCCCGCGTGTGTAACACCTACACATCTACACGAGCAATCTCATTAAAGGAACCAATTGTTCCCAACGCATATTCAAAGTTGCATTCAAGCGTCCCGACTAGAGCGCACCATAGTTTTCCGTTTTACCCGTCAATTCCTTGCCACTTTCCACGAAAATGAATGGGAGGACGTCAACGACGCCAGGAAAACAAAATTATCGTCGTTGGACGATGCTTTCCTCAGGAATAGAAAACTGCTTTTTAAGCTCCCTTTTCAATCCACCCTGTTACTGTCCCTGCCTTTTTCTATCTCCCTCTTTTTCGTCCTTTTTCTCTTTGTAAACTATTGGAGAACGCTGTTATATACCTGAACGCGTTCGTACTGTTCGCTTAAGACTTCAAAGATATTAGTACACGCCGGATGTTCACGAATACGCATTTATCGGAAACAGATAAAGTCATGGGTTCTGAACAAGATTCTAAATACATATTTTTCTATTTTGCTCCACATATTTGTGTTCGACATATGCAAATATGTCGCAAATTTAAAAATTCCTGTCTCTCTATTTTTATATTTCTGTTACACAAAAAGGCTAGTTTGCATTTGTGTTCATTGCAACTATGAAAATTTATGGTTAGGTTCAAACATGTGGTACTCTTAAGGACTTTTATTTTTTTACAAACTCCAGCAAAAATTTGTTTGCTAAAGTTACATGATTTGAACACATGACAAGATGTGTTACTACTAATTCAGTATTAATAGTTATATCGATTGAATAGTTATATGCGTAATAGTGTGAACGAATGAATCGCTATTAACAAGTATTCATTATCAATCCAGCCATAACCGATTTCAATTAAACAGGGTAATCTTCTGCGCCGCGAGTCTCAAGTTACCGCTATCAGTGCAAACTTGTGTAGACAAAGCTAGCAACGCGGGATCTTCAGACGTCTTGTCATTCCTTGAAAGCGCATTGTGCTACCTTGAATTACGAAACTTGCTTTCTGTTCCAGACATCTGCTTCTACGATTCGTTTTATTGTTAATGATCGAATCAAGCTATAATTCCTCTTGTGAATACAGTGTCTTATATCATCCTTGTTCCGTTTGTATTTTATCTTTCTCATTCATATTTTTTAACAATCTTCGAATTCTATAATTTATCTTTAGACTTGCAGTAAATTACAATAATTAAGTATATATTTATTTAAAACGTATTTATTAGTAAATGGTGCTTTGACGTCGTAACAGAATTCGTAACACACTCTAAAATTATCGATGCAAAATAACATCTACAAAATCGATGCAAATTGTTACGTTCAACGTTTACCAATGCAAAGTAATACCTTAGGACGCTTAATCGTCTTTGTACCGTTACCCAGGTGAGAAAAGGATGTGTAAATAGTTGGAAATGAATCTCTAATGCTCATATACATATAAATAGCCTTGTTAAGATGTTTACGAGTTACAACGTGAAATTTTCTCTATCGTCAAAGGGAAAATTCTACAAATACTACGCGTGCAACAGCACGCTCCGCTTGATAATTTCATTTCCGTTTTTAATTTCTTTCGTGCAAGTTCCAAAGGACCTGCCAATTGCCAGTTTAACTTACGTCAGGATCACGTAAAAGGGAACGAAAGGAAAGAGAAATGGTAGAGTACGACGAAGAAAATTGATTTACGATACCTCGACAGCGTACGGGTCTTATATCGGATATTGCACGACAAGATTTTCACGGATAAAAAGTCCTGTTGCTGGTCACGAGCAAGGACGACGTAAGCAACGCATTACACATCTATAATGCCCACGAGTTTCTACGTCACAATTCAATTTTTCATCTTAATCGCATCATTCGTTATCCCATATGCTGTTTCATTTAACATTTCTTGCTTTAGCATCTGCTGATATGGGGATTTCGTATCGACCTTCCACGATACATTTATTTTCTAGTCATATGCTATTTTTATTCTTGATGCTATTATACGGTCTGTATTTGAAGTTTTATGGGTTTTATGCTTTATGAAGTGAATTCTCCAATTCCCAAAATTTCAAATTTATAAACTTTCAAACCCCAACATTCCCTAGATCCCAAATTCTCCAATTCCCAAATTTTCAAATTTACAAACTTTCAAATCCCCAAATTCTCTAATTTCCAAACTCTCAAATCCCCAAATTTCCTAGATCCCAAATTTTCTAGTTTCCAATTTCTCAAATCCCCAAATTCCCTAAATCCCAAATTCTCTCATTTCCAAATTTTCAAATTCCCAAACTCTCAAATCCCCAAATTCCCTAGATCCTAAATTTCCAAATTCTCAAATTCTCAAATTCTCAAATTCTCAAATTCTCAAATTCTCAAATCTCCAAATTCTCAAATTTCCAAATTCCCAAATTCCTAAATTCAAGTCTCCACTCTAAATATCCAAATACACCTATCTCCCCCATATACACTTTCCATCGTACCTTCATTATAACAAATTTTGTCTACTGTTCTGCTCCATAATCCCACCACTAATTTCTTTGCGTACCATTTTCGGAAATGTTCAACTGCTACGACAAAGATGTCCACATTTTACGCGGAATTTCTCGAGGAAAGCATTGGTTAACGTCCTATATCAGAAGTTCAATGACACGAATGCAACGAGTTACTCGGCAGCAACGTTGAAAGTTTCAAATCAAATTTATAATATTCCGCTGGCGTATGTTCACTCGACGATACAGTGGTTGCGATTCTCCGACTAGTTCTGTCAACAATTCAACTCAGAAACAAAGTTTTGTTGCTGCTCGTTTTGGAGTACGTTACTCGTCTACTATGGTAACAAAAATTTAAGGACGCATAATACATTTGTATCGTTATAAATACTGAACAGTTTATCATTTATATGCATTTCTGCTTTTTTCTTGATTTATTCGAAGATATTGATCAGGCGCTTATAGACCTTGAAATAATATCATTGTAACTGTATCGTTATAAATCTGATACATATTCTAAAGAATAATATTCAATGAAATGATAATAGTTGTTGTTGTGAATGTTTCTTACTAAAATTACATGTCTTAAGTATTATTTGCTACAGGTATCAAAATCAGATACATTAAATTATATGTAACAATATCTAAGAGCTAAAGAGCTTACTAAATTGATCTTGAGGTTATGTTTATGTGTCAAAAGACTTTCGATATCTCAGAAACTAATTATCAACTCAACTTGAAAATTAACTAGTCTTGATACGATTCATGATTTAACACAGGAAGATTTGCAAAATGAAGGAGTCCGAAAATGTTTGTCACCCTCTGTTCCGAGGCCAAAATACAGCAAAACTTGCACACACTTGATAAGAGTGATTAGATTTGAATGGGGAATAGTTTGTAACTGGCTCTTAACCGTATATCTTCTTATAAGTCCGTATAAGACTGCTGTAAAGTCTCAGCACGAGATATCAGTTTCCCGCAGGTGTCGTCTAGTACTGGTGAAACTAAATCGACGTGCGCAAAGTTCACCGCGGTAGATATCACCGACTGAAACAACCACGTGCTCGAGAGAGGTCCGTTTAAGTAATTTCTATAATATCTCGACGGTTGTCAGTTCGCAAAATGGTGTCTCGGTCGATACTGTTTGGATTTAAATACCGTACTAGGCTGCCGCGGATAAAGCTATCCGACGTAACACCCTAATCCATATTTGATCAGCTGGTTCCGTAAATTGCGCGAGAACGTTTTCCCAAAACGTGTCGAAATATTTCCAGAAATTTATCGTTCCACCTGTTCTCGAACGGCAACTGTATTTCCACGATTTATACTATATAATAGGTAGGAAGAAGCCAGTTACGTCGACGGGGAAATTTATGGCCGGCGTTGGTAATTTCAATGAAATTCGACGAAACGAGTGCGCTACTAGATCAAAAGGAAGATTTTTCATTTACGTGAATACTGTAGGATACCTTCTGTCGCGTTTGTTAACGTCAATTTTTTAATATAATTTGATACACCGGCTTTTCTGCTCGAGACAGAAGATGCTAATCTACTTTCCCTCTGTACAGATGCGCTATAAAGCAATACAAAATACATCTCGTACATCACGTTTTTAAGTCCAAATATTTCTTGAGAGTTTAAGAACATACGTTTTCCACGATCGTTTAATTTATCTTGCAAACTAGCAATGAAGTGAAGCAGTCGATAAAAAATGAATTTTTAATATACTTTATTGCATACTTTATCTACATTATATTTTAACTGCTGGAAGAGAGCTTTGGACGAACCAAGACGTGACGCGAATATCAATAACGAAATTAATCATTTCAAAAAATCTGTACACTATGAAAATTTGAGAATGTCTTGGGAGAATTGTGCAGTTCAGTAATCTACATATTCTTTTTATTTCAGCATACTTATTTATGAATAAGGAATATTGAAAATTCGAGGAGTTTTGAATGTATTATAAATTATGTGCATGTAAATAATATGCAAATGTGATTCTGCAAAGTTCAACACATGCAGGAAACAGATTAGTAGAGTTTAAGAATTATTATAGATCTGAATATATTTATATTTCGTCTTGAGTCTTTGCATAAATTTCTGTTTAACATTCGTTTAGCAGGCAATTTAAAATTTTCAAACACAGAAGACTATTCGAGTCATACGCGATACAATCTCCTCCGAGATTTTCTAATATATGAGAAGAGGAAACACGTGAGACCAGTTCGGAAGTCTCCAGCCCCTTGGCTCGAATGCTTCAAGTACTCTTTCCAGGATAATTGAAAATCTATTCCTGCGGTTTTCTCCTCGTTCTCGAAGTATTTTCGTCCCTTCTTCTACCCCCTGCTACCCCTGTCTCGCTGTTCTGCACTCGAAAACGCGAATTATGCATACGCCCCATCCTCGTCGGTGGCACTCAACGCACTGTTGGAAAACCTATATCATCTCTCTGCTATAACATAATGCTTCGTACAGCTCTACGTTGAACACTTTGCTAGAATATGCTGGATTAGCTTCAGTTTGATCATACTAGACTTCGCTGTCGCTCGTATATTATTATTCGTCAAAAACTGCGCTGGCTTCTGTACAGATTTCGTGTTCCTCGACAAATATTACTTCGCGTTTTAATTCTGCGAAAAGTCTTTTATTAGGTATTTTGCAATATAGTCATCAAACAGTACATAATCAAGAAGAGAAGATTCTAAAGCGTAGAATTTCGAATTTTAAACTATTAAATGATCCTTGTTCACTCTGAACGAACGGTTATAGCGTTTTGAACGCAAAGCTTCATTGAGAAGATAATCAGCAGGTTTGGTTGCAGTCGAAGATCGAAATAGGCAATATGCGGTTCTTCAGACTAGCTTGATTGAAAAATACCGATCGATACCATTCGTCTGACTGTGAACCAGTCGATATTATACCCGATACAAAGTTTTATAGTGTACCGTCTATGGGGAAATCATCTGGGAAATTGCACAACGGAATTTCTACTCAACTTTGAACCGCTATCTGCATGATCTAACATAGAGGATTTGTCGGGTTACGTGATTAATTAATCTCTCGAATGATACAAGGATTAGCAAGATCGATCATTAGTTACATCGATAACTTGTCGCATGGTATCCTCTCGTATCCCCTGTTTCCGTATATTTGTAATAAATTATTAATCGTGATAGAGTGATCGAAAATGGTCCCCATTGAATTATTGATCGATTCTGCATTATTTTGTGTGGACCGAATCGTGTTCGCTATAGGACATATTTTAAGTTTTACAATGTACAATGGGTGCAAATATTCGAATATATTTTCTTTGCATATATGAATAATTTATAATCTTTAATAAATTGTCATTGATAGTGATTGAAAGTGGCACAAAGAAATTTAAATCATTTTCAATGATTATTCGTGATCAAAATAAATAAAACTTATTCCTAATGCAATCACCTTGCTATCAAGATATTTTGACTGACTCGACATAATTATTAAAAATTTCTGTTATATAAGATTATTAAAGTTTCTAGCATTTTAGATTTGATAAATAATTCCGACGATTTCAAGTTCAACGTAATGGTCACTCGATGACTCCCGTTTCACAAGTCAGCCAATTCAAACGGAAGAGAAAATCCGGAATCGATTCGTCCGCTGCAACTTCATCTCCCATGATTACACAATAAAAACCGTGCTCGTTAACTCGGCGTATTCCGCTTATTGCGCAACTCTCGATTCTGCATAATAAAAAGTGGCCTTTATCGTGGAGCGGAGATTTGACGGGGAGGGGTGCAGTAGATATCGGAGGAAAATTCCGTACAAAGAGAGGGAGGAAATTTCCATAGGGGCCCGCAAACGCGACACAATAGCCGTGACCCTCGAAAATCCGACGTAATTCGATGATGGTCGGAGCTTTAAGAGCTTTCGAGCGGGCCGTTCCTGTCTTTACGGGCATTTTCCTCTCTTCGAACGTCCAGATAACGGTGCCTTGTTGACTTAACGCCGTCCCCATTGTATTTATCTGGCTACGAACACGAAATCCACCGGATAATGTCCTCGTTCTGTGTCTCTCTTTTCCTCCTCGTGTATGTTCACCTGGAATATTGCATACATTTATATGCATCCGTTGGGTACGAAGGAAACGCGAACGTTGCTGCTCCCGGGTTAAGTCTGGAAGTCTTGAAAGCATTATCTCGCGGCTGCTGAGGCAACGTTCTTCCACAATTTTCCGCCTGCAAATGCTTAAGGCGAACGAATTGCATGTTGGAATAATAATAGTCGAGAAAACGGAGAAACTGTACGATTTTGTTCACGCGTTACTGCATGACGGCCGAACATAAAAATTGCAAGCTCTGCAATTTTATAGGTTCTGAGCTTCGGTTCGCGTGAGCGTTCTCGCGGTTGCACATTTCATAGGATTCCATGATTTTCGAGATTTCGGCAGCCAAATATGGAACGTACGCAACCACCGCTTGATTGTTTAAACCGAGTGCTGTACATTGAAAGCTTTTAACTTTTTCTCGGTTTGAGAATTCATTTTTATACCTTGAAGTTCTATTTAAGCTGGAAAATTTGAAAATTTTTTAATTTAACTTGTAAAATCGTTGTTTTATGTATTTGTGAATTTGAACATCTCTAAGTGATACATTTGTAAATTTACACAGTTCTGATTTTGTAAGGTCAGTTTGTCAATTTGTAGATTTGAACATCTCTCAATTAGGAATTTAATAAATTTGCAATATTTTTAATTTCTGCAATTATGAATTTATTAGCCGTTTTTGTGTATTGGTACATCTCTAAATTTGAAGCTTGTAAAACAAATCTTGTAATGTCGGAATTTGTAAATTCGTCTACAAAGTTTGCAAATCTTCGTACAGTTTGAAAAGTGATTACCAAGAGAAAGATAAAAAAAGGTTACAAAATACAAAAAGTGACCAGTTACCAAATTACAGTTATACACAGAAAGCAAACCAAATCGTCGAAAAGATTAAACGTCGAAATCACAAAGCGTTAAGTCAGACGAAAAGCGTGATACTATATAGGTCAGCGGCCACGAATTTGTTAATTTTTATTGTTCAGTGAATCGTTCGCGCAACTAGGACACCTTGAATATTGCTCAGGACATTCGTATGCAATGGATAAACTCGATCTTTGCAAACGAGTGCATCACACGCGTGTACACGGAATATCAAGTGGAACGTAAATGTTTTATAAAATATATTTACGAATTTCCTGCCGTTTGTTCTGACAAACACCGAAACCTGCATCGGATACGATACGGGCAGATACACACGTAACCATAAAATATTTACTCGGTGCTCGTTTACTTGTCTACTAGAATATGTATATTTAAATTCTAGTAAACGTAATCGAACGGAACATGTTGCATTGAAACGTCAGACCAACGAGATAGATATTTAATAATTCAATTTGAACGACTAATCGAACGAAGAAAGCACTTCCAGAACGTTTAGCAGGGAATCGTGTTAGTACCATTCACCGTAACGTGTACGATTGTTAAATGCAATTTAATGCAGTTTCATGTAATTACAAACGTTACGTGTAATTATTATGTTACTGTAATCTCTTTAGAAATTATAATACATGTGCTGAAGCACGTAGAAATCAAGATTTTCGCAATCGTTTTGCGAATGGTGGTGGACTACTGCATGATATATGGCTTCACGTTATGTAATGTAATGTTAATTCAGTCGCTGATGGTTTCGTGTGCTGGTAATTTGGTGCGTTATTTTAGTGCGTTAATATTTTAACGCGATGATATATTTACGTGGAAAAAGGGTGACGCGTGGATATCTCAGTGTGTTGATAATTTGGTGGGTTAATATTTGTACGCATTGATATTTCGGCGCGTTGATATTTCGACGTGTTATATGTCAACGAGTTGCTATCTCGGCACGCTGACATTTTGTCGCGTTGGTATTTCGTCGTGTTGAGATTTCGACGCGTTGAGATTCTGATAAATTGATAGTTCAACGCGTTGAGATTTCGTCGCGTAGATATTTGGGCACGTTCATATTTCGACGCATTGCATTTCCGATAAGTTGATATTCAGACGCGTTGAGATTTCGATAAGTTGATATTTGTCTCCGTTGAGTTTCCTATAAGTTGATATTTCGACACGTTATATGTCAATGAGTTGATGTCTCAATATTTTAACTCTATTATGAGTTGATGTCTCTACTCATTGATATTTCAACTCTATTATCTGTCAGTGTTGATATTTCAACAAAATGCTATTTCAACGCTTGTGTGCTACCTCCAACGCATTCTATATCATCGTGCTGACAATTGAACATACAGATTTTTCAAGGCGATATTAATCTCTTACATTGTCACGCGTTGCATATCAATATATTATACTGCTACGTGTTGTATTGCCACTCACTGCATATTAAGTTAATAAATCTTGTTGTAAAAGTATGACGACTATTTTTATTATCTTCTGCATTGATTGCAATTTCCATATACATACACAGTGTGCACATTCCCTTCTGCACGTATGAACATAAAATTGGTATGTTCATGGATATCGTTTTCGATCACAAAATTCCATTGGAATATTTCACTTCTCATTGTCGAATTGATTTTCGAGTATCCTGTCGTATTTCGTGCGTTTTCTCGAAAAACGGATACATACTATTATTTCGATGCTATCGATTTCAATGTTACTGTTAATAGTTCGATGAAAATGGAACATCGAGATGATGTGTTTCGCAATAACAATTTGAACCGCTTGTTCGAAACGAAATTGCAAAAAATGATTTTTCAAAGGCATCTGTTACGGACTGTAATAAAAAAGAGGAAAAAGTTCGAAATTCCTCTATTAACAAATAAAATTGTATTAGAAATACAGTTGAAAAAAGATAGCTTGTTCAGAACTAAAATTAATTTTCAAATTAGATAATAAGAAAATTAAAGAATTTGTAAATGTGTAACTTTAAAGAGTTAAAGTGCGATTGACTGCAGCGCCTGCAAGTATGCAACTCGATACACAGCCGCGTCCGTCTGCGCGCGGTATTTGCGGGGCTATTTGATCGATGAGGTATTAATTAAATTTCATAAAATAAATTCGAAAAATATATTTATCGTCTACGGAAACAATTTAATGCATTATATCGCACAGGTGCTTACGGCATGGCTTTGGCAAATACTAAAAATGGTATGCGCAATATTTATCCGGAAAATCTGGCTGTTTTTGCTGCTACGTGAATACCAGCTGCTGCCTCTTAAATTAATTTACGATCTGTATTAATATTCACGGAGAACGGTTTGATAGATTTTATTGTTTCAACACCTTGATTACACCGGTGCGTCGGTCATAAAGGCACGTCGCATCTCGAGTTCATAAATCAACGGAGTGACGGTCATTAGACGGAATCGTCTGTAAATAAAATTAGTTCCATTTTCGCATAACACGATTTTAATGACTCTCGCCAGTCGACGATTTCATCGAATTGCGTGTTTGCGTACTTCACGGGACGCGTTCTGGGAAATTGCATCTCTCAAGCATAAACTGTCCAATTAATTGCTCCTTGAACTATGTTTCTTCGCCTCTATACAGCCCTGAAAGAAAGATTTTCATAGTTACAAAATAATTGACATATTTCAACTCTAAAGAAACAGTGTCACATTTCTCAAACGATAATAAAAAATTTGATCTCGTTATTTTCCTGCGCCAGGGGCTCAAGTGCGGGGCAGAAAATTATGAGTTGCAATATTTGGAGCACAAACCAAAAGACCGGAATTAAATTTTAACCGAAGCATTTGAATGAATATTTATCGAATTCCTAGTATTCCAAGGAAAGTTATAAAATCGTTCGAAGTGAATGGTTAATTAACGTTTAATGGAAATCGTACGAACTGTTTATTATTCCATGTATTTTGGTTGGCCTCGCGATAAATTCGGTCGACGGAAATTTTGTTTAAACATAGTTTCAAAGCTTTACTGTATTTTCGTCGATGCATTATTTACAGAGTAAACTATTCCGCTCGAACGGCTAAACGTAGAAAACTTTTGTCGATATCTGCCATTATAAACGAGGTTCATTATCGGCGACCACCAGAAACTAGAGCTGAACCTCTATCGACGTCGATCTTCCGTGGATGAAAAGACGCTATAAACAGCCTCATTAATTGCAAGATAATAAACTGTCGGCCAATATAATTAATTAAACTGTCCCTATATTTTGATTTCATTTTGTAACAGCAGAAAATTGGTGCATCATTAGTTACGTCATTTTTATCTTTTGTAAATGGCTGCAACGCAGATCAATTTTTCCACTTCACAAATTTATTTAACGACAAATCACATGATGCTGCGAATGTGCAGTGCGTAAATGTAGAACAAGAGGCAAGTACTGGATACATTAGTAATCAAATGTGCCGTTCAGCTCTGTAATCTACTTACAGTACAAAGAGGAACAAAAAGTAATTTATTTTCATTTAAATCGATCAACGCGGTCAATCGCGAACGCTGAAATATAATAAATCAACCGATGTACGCAACACGCGGAATTTTCCGAAATACGTAATAGCCGGAACAAAAAAATTTACAATTCCCTTTGTACTCGACGAAAAATAGTTTCGATTGAGGGAACTGAAAAAAAGAGCGTTTATAGAGGCGATACAATGTCGAAAGTTTTTAACAGCGAAACAAATGTGAAGGGAAAAAAAAGAGGAGCACCATCAAAGCTTTTTGTCAAGACTTTTTTTCGTGGTTTTACTGCGAAGGAACAAAAGTGCAGTGGGCACAGTGTCAGTAGTAAATTCTTTTCCTGATCCAACGCGATCCCCGAGAGAAGAATTCACAGTCCGATAATTACGATCCGATGCTTTTAACAATGAAGCACCATAAAAGGATAACGATCTGTGGAGTCGTCTTATAGGAAATTATTTCCTTCCTTTGATACGATTCTGTTTTCTTATCACGTTCATCGATGTTTCGACTTCTTCTAATTAATTGTCGGGAAATATCTAGGCGCTAAACGGTTGATCCTTTGTTCAACCAATAATTGAACAAAGAATTGTGTAGCATCGAATAATAATTATATCAAGTTATTTCAGGAGTGACGAAGCTCTTTTAACAGTTGAATTGTAACATATTTGATCGAATATAGTAAACTATCATATTGCCATCTGTTATATCACCGCGTGACTTTATCAAAATCTAATTTAACCCAGAATCAACGCTGACAAAAATTTATTTCTGATAGCTCAGATATGAATTGTTTTATATACTATGTTAAACTTTCCAATTGATGTCTTACGAGATTAACACGTTGAATGCCTTCGAGGTTTTCTACAGATCGATATCGAGAGTTCAATACAATCGAATAGCTGAGAGAAAAAAGTTAAAGAAAATTTTAATTACTTACAACGGTTGTATATATTGCTTAAAGCAGATGACGTAATACACACGTACACTTCCGCGTTTCGATAGTAGTTATGATAAGATGATAAAATCGCAAAAGTTTCTAGGTTCGAATCCAATTAAACCAGGAGAAATTCGACGAAGTAAATGAAGATAAAAAACAAACACTCCGGCAAAGTCGTTAAAGTAAGAAAGAAAAAATAAAATGAAACAAAAAGTATTGCGGATGTAAATTCGACCGCGTCGCCGTTTCGGTATACGGAGAAATAAAAATCCAGGACACTTGGCAACCGAATCTATCCGTTGTCACAATGACTCTGTTAAAGTGGATTAATGCATTGTTCTAGCTCTTTCAATTCCGATTGGTTTTATCAAGTTTCCGATAAACTACCATCGTCGTACGAATATTTCGTTATAGCTGTCACGCAACGATACCCGCTGTAACTAATATTGGCTGCAAGAGGATTTTTTTGTATCAAAATTTACTGTTGAACGAAGTGTTTTTCAATATGACGAAATTTCAGGATTTTTCATATATAGTGAAATTGAAGAGCTGTTTTGATATTGAATTTTCATGTGTAATATATTAAATTTATATATTTATTTTCAAATTGTTAAATTTTTAAATTTTGCCTGTATTCCAAAATTTTTTAATTTCTGAAAGTGCAAATGCTACAATTTCAAATTCCCTTTTTTCTATATTCCCAAATTTAGATATTTCAAACTCTCACATTCCCAATTCCTACATTCCCAATTCCCACATATCCCAATTCCCACACATCCCAATTCCCACATATCCCAATTTCCACATATCCCAATTTCCACATATCCCAACTCCCACATATCCCAATTCCCACATTCCCAAATTCCCACATATCCCAATTCCCACATATCCCAATTCCCACATATCCCAATTCCCACACATCCCAATTCCCACATATCCCAACTCCCACATATCCCAATTCCCACATTCCCCAATTCCCATATTCTCAAATTTCCACATATCCCTATTCCCACATATCCCAACTCCCACATATCCAAATTCCCACATTCCACATTTACATATTTCCAAACGTCCACCTACCGAAATTCTCATATTTCCAATTTCGTAACGTCGCACGTTCCCAAATTTCCGAATCCCCAAATACCCCGATCTCATAATCCCTAATTTCCAGAACGGTGATATGGCAAGTTTCCAACTTGAAGAACTAAGCGTACAATTGTATTATTCAAACAATGAGAGAAAGGCAAAGATTTTTTATTGCGACGTCCTCGCCGTACGACTCCCTCGGCTGTCACTCGTTTCACCCTCGTATTCCGGGCGTCGCTAAGAAGTACCTTAAAGATCCCAACGGTAGAATTGGATTTCTTTTTTCGCGGCAAATACGAGGCTGACCTTCTTTGTTCTGATTGCAGGATGCAGGGACGACAGGATTCCAGTTGCACCGGTTAAAATGAATCGCAGGGAGGACCCGCTGTTGCGGCAGCATCGCAGCCGTTTGCTGCAATTAGCCGAGGCGACAAACATCAAGCCTGGCCGTGGCAGCGGGAAAAGACGAGGCCAGAGGCAGTCGCACGGTTTCGGACCCAGGTCAGCAGACAAACATTTTTTAATTATAATTCTCCGCGATACTTTGGCCGGCAACAGGGATATTAAAGTTACGGTCCGGAGTAAAATTGAAAGAAGAAGAAAAAAAAGAGTTATAAAAGTTTTGCGAAGGGCAATCGGCGGTTCTCGCTTGATAAGGAGCGGAATGTGTAACCGGTGATGAAATTGCTTTAAATTCGACGCATTCGAGCACGAGGTTTTAAACGATTATACATTTTTTTACCTATTATAATACGTGGACCACTTGTTTTCCCGTTTCGAGGCGGTTACGATTTTTCAACTCCGGCAACAAAAAATAATGAATTTTATCCGAACAAAGTTTGCTCGCTGTTACGGATGAATTATTTCGATCGCTAGATATGAACGGTTTTAGTCCGGACTTTTTGCAAATAATATATTTTTCCGATAACTCGTAATATGAATAATACCAATTCCTTTGCGTGGTAAATTTAATTTCGAACGCGGTGATTAAGATAACAGTATCGACTTTGTGGCTTGGACAAAAATTGATAAATTCTATAGAAACAAAGTTTGTTCGATGTTGCGGACTAGTTGCTTAGCTTTCGATTAGTCGAAGAGTTTCGGACCTTGTTTTAGCTCCGTTTAAACAACAAATGTTATAACTTGTAAATTGGTCAGTAACATTACTTTCATAAATTCTGATAAATTAAAATAACGAATAATTTCTTTAGCGAAGAAAACAGGTCAAAAAACAAGGTTGATTAAATTTTGAGAGATAACCGACAATGATCGTTCAGGTTTTGGAAGGCGCCCAAAGCCGCAATTTATTTCCGAGCAAGCTAATATTCACACGGAAGATCCTGTATATTAGAAAGTATAATTCCGCGGCGAAAACCGGCGCGAATTCGAGAGCGAGTTTATCAGCGGAGTGACATGTTCGTTTCTCTATAGACCGATTTCAAACGACGCCCGCGAAATGATCAAAGCGGCAACGTGTCATACTCCAAACTCATTTTCTCCCTGTTTACTTTCATGCCGGTGTCATTTACAGAACGGAACACGGGGAAAACTCTATTTCCACGTATCGTAATTTCTTTTCCCCTTGTCGTTTTCATGTATTCGTATTCATTATAATCTCGGCTACAATAGATCCCAGGGCGGTCTGCCGTCGACGTTTTTATTACCGACCGACCGTTTCCTTCCTTTCTTTTTCTCTCTCTCTGCTCTTCCTTCTTTCGTTATCGTCTTTGATGGATCGCGACGAGATGAAAAGAAAATCTCTGGAGGGGAAGGGAAAAAATACCGGGAGACAGTAAAGTATCCGTGGCTTTCAGCGGGTTTACATAATTAACCCTTTAAAAGTCGACATTACACGCGTCGACGTGCGCGACATTCCATTCACGATGCATTTCACTGATCCACCTTCTGCCCCTTCTTTGTTCATCCCTCTCTTTTGTTTCTGTCGCGTTGTTTTTACGCTTTCACGTTCCAACCCGGCCTTTTCTCGACGTCCCTTGACGAAATTCCTTTCACGCGAAAAGATTGTTGACGCTTCTTCTTGCACGGGAATTCGCGACTCCCTCGGGCAACCGAACGTTCCCGGCTCTCGATAAATATTAACCGTTCGCCCTAAAATTCAACTTCTCATCGACCCGCCGAACTGTTGTCGTTTCACTTGCAAATACGCCCGAATACACGCAGACTGCACTTCCGAGCAAACGAATTCGGACAATAACATTTTCCTTTCCGTTTGTTGCCACTGGGATACTACCAAACTTCTTTTCATTTTTTTTATTCATACAACCACATTGAACATAACTACCGCGTCAAACGTCATCTATATTTTCGTTATCTCCTAAAAGTATGATATCGATATTCAAACACGTACACGTATAAGCACATTTGTACATAAATGATTAACGTTCAAATATACATGTTACGTCAAACGATGCTAAATTAATACAATGCACGTACCTTGCCATCTGTAAACCGTTTAATCGATTTAATGTTAACAAACGAAATTATTCGCGTATACCGAAACAGATCGTTTGTCCGAATACATTTGTCGAATGCTGTACATGGTTGCGCTGCAACGGCGAGAATTGGCTCGAAAAAGGAATTTGCTTTTTCCACTTGTTTCAGTAATGGTGGACCCAGCGGCGGTAGTCGTGTGACCCTCCAGGATATCGTGAGAAGCGATCCTGGATACACGCCAAATATCGAACATTTAGTTTTCCCGGAGCGCAAAAGCAGCAATCCAAATTTGGCTAAAACGACCGATGAATCCCCGTCGAATAAGTCGAAATCGAACACTACCGCCTCGGGAAGATCCAGACTCGCCGAGGTGTTCTCCAGACATTACTCTAGAGGATCCTCGCAGGACTCGTCGGTCACGTCCAGGAAGAATCATTTAAACGTAAGAATTTAATAGTTATTTTTCAAAAACCCCGATTCCTAAATTTCCAATTCTTAAATTCTCAGTTCCAAAATTTCCAATTCCTAAATCCCCGGTTCCTAAATTCCCGATTCCTAAATCCCCAATTCCTAAATCCCCGGTTCCTAAATCCCCAATTCCTAAATCCCCAATTCCTAAATTTCAAATTCTCAAATCCCCAAGACCCCCAAAATCCTAAATTTCCCTAAACCCCAAAATGCTTAAACTTATCATAGACAACAAAATTCGTTGCATTGTCCACAAAATGGTGTCCTCGGCTACCTCCACACGCGTTTCGATCACTGCTCTAGTAATCCTATAACACAAATCAATCTCCAAAGCTTTGACTCTATTCTGTGACACCGAAAGCACCGAATGACTTTCATCTCGCTGATTCCGAACCGTTTAAACTGTTTGTACCTGAGAGACAGAACAAATTCTGTCTCGTTACCGTTGAATTATAGTCTCGACCTGAATATTCTCGATTTCTATCGTCGCTGCGAGGTCGTTTCAATTTTTCCACGTTAGGTAAACAAACGGGTCGTGGAACGAGATCGTTGTACAGAGCAATGAAACACAGCCTCGATTTCTCATACTTCTTATCAACGGCGCCAGTTTTGTCCGTCGCGTCGATGGAAAGCCACGCGATTAATCGACGAATCTGATCGGTGCGCTTCAAAGTGGCACGCTCGTATCATGATTCTCGATTCCTCGGCGTATCGCCGGCCACAGACAGGTTCTTCAACGTAACACGACGAAAATAAAAATACTTTCATCGAAGGAGTTGCGTAGCCAGTCTCTCGCGCCTCGTCCGTATTTGGAAGCAGAAACAGCCGGCAGCCTCTGTTACGCGTAGCCGTGAGTTTAGCTCGTCCCGTGTCACGAGCCTGTCTCCTCAAGACAGTTTTCAGAATGTTGTTATGCAATATTCACTGATACGGATCTGGTCCGAACACTCGTCGAAAATTATGGCCTTTCTTTCCCGTTTCACGGATAAATTTACAGCCGTCGCTGACCGTGCGGTTTTTTAACCGATTCGGCACTTTTCATGAATAATGCTTCTTCTCACAGTTAATAATATTAGTTAATAATACGACATTCACACTTTTTTGTATTTTTGCTACTCGCTCAGCTTAGCTACACTTTTGTACTTTTCTTAGTACTTCTGATCTTATATCTTGATGTTGGTTATGTAGAAGTGAATATGAGAAATTGTCTGAAAGACCTGGCAAGTGTCTTTAAGGAAAATTGTGCGTTGCGTTACAGATAGCACCTTGTAGAGATGTTACATTCAATATATTACGTTAAAAGTGTATTCATACGAGTATCAAGCAAATGAGTACTTAAAAAGAATTTAAATATAATGGCAACTTACATTTATGAAGTAAAGCTGTATTGAATGTTTTGTTCAAACAAAATTGTGCAACGGTACAATGCCACATTGAAATAAAACGTTGCAAATCCTTGTAATAAAATTTTCTGTAAGAATAATTGTACGGAAAAATAACAGCAACGACCTAACCAAAAAACACTTTACAGCCCCCTTGAGAATCGCGACCCACAGCCCGTGAATCCGGGATTTAGACTTCGAGAATTTATTCAGCTGTTGAATCTCGCTTATGAAATTACAGAGTAATAAACGTGGTACAGTGTAAAATTGATTTCGACAGGAGTAATTCATCGGAGGAAGATTACTTAGTAAAATGGAGCACCCTCGTTGAATCGCAGTCGCATAATATCTTCCGTTAGTTTACTCGTTAAAGGAAATAAGTAAGACCGGAGGGTGACTTTTCGTTGAAAAGTGCCAGCACTCGAACCATGTACCGTCAGTTGAATCGGAAGAATGCCACGCGAAGGCACCGAGTGCAATTAATGGAGGTAAAAAGCGACAATAAACCCCCGTCCTTTGCCGATATTCTTCGAATCTTAAGAAATTCTATGGCGGTTACCGCGGAGCTACCATCGAATCTCGAATTCTTCCGGCCGAAGAATGTGAATTCCCGATCGGACAGAAATGCTTCTCTGTCGTTCATCGTCGTCGAAGGAATGAAAGAATCGTGGAAAAAATAAAGAAGACGATTGAAAGACGAGAACGATGAGAAACCTCGAAGCGACAGTCCATGCCGAATCGATTAGCTCGGCCATCGACGGAATAATTGAAAACGTTCGAGGAGGAGCGCTTCTAACCGCATCCAGACTGCTGCATCGGGGGAGCATCGATTACCGGATCCCTCTGGATACCCTGTATCCATCGGCATCGAAAAAAGAGGACACTATCAAACAAATACTCGTTCTAACAGACCTTATAAGTAACTTTATTGCCTGCTTAAAATGCCATAGACAGAGCTGTCGCCACAACTTGCGGAGCCCGGGCTAAAAATCGATACAAATCTTTGTACAGGGTGCTCCGGTTCGGATTGGTCGGGATATTGGGATACAGGCATGTCAGGACTAAGGGATATAGGGACATAGGGATATTGGTATCTAGAGGTGTAGGGATATCGGGACGTAGGTAGAATATCGGGACATAGGTACATGGGGATGTGGAGATGTAGGGATATCGAAATCTAGAAATATAAAGATATCGGGGCATAGGTAGAATATTGGAACGTAGGTGTTTCGGGATGTAGGAATGTAGGGATGTCTGAATCTAGAGGTATAGAGATGTCGGGACATAGGTGTGTCGGGATGTAGAGATGTAGGGATATCAGGATCTAGAGATAAGCAATAACGGACATTGGTAGAATATTGGGACGTAGGTATATCGGAATGTAATGATGTAGGGATGTCAGGATATAAAGACAGGAATTTGGAAATATAGGGATATCGGGATCTGAAGTTAGAGATGTAGAGCTACGTAGGTCTAGGATTCTAGGAATCTATATTTTAAGATCTACCTTCTAAGAATCTAGGTATAGGGACACCAGATTTGACATCTTCCATTGTGAGTATCTTGTATTTAAAGATACTGACATGCAGAGATCTCAAGATTTGGAGTAAGAAGTGATATAAAGATAATAGATATATCAACATGCAAATGACACCATATATAACATGTGTACCTATATGATGATATATCTAACAATATACGTCCACGTACACAAACGTTGTCCATTATCCAGTCAGAAATTCTAACCCAGATCTCCTAACCCAATACCTCTGGTTATTACACTAGATTCAGGAAGACGAGTCGAAACCGACCTTGTCCCTGAATCGTTGGCGGTCGGAGGAGACATTGATTTGAATTTCTGATCGCAGAGCACATCGTTGGACAGCGGAGCCACGGTGTCCCATCAGGCAACGGGGTCCAGCAGCGGTGCCACGGTGGTGACGAGAACCGGAGGACGTCGTTGGTTGTCGCAGAGCTCGCAATCCTCGAGGCAACATTCGGCCGAGGACGGGGTACGCGGGGGCAACGTGGGCGTCATAGGGCCCGTTTCGACCTCGTCCTCGAGTCAGGCCCCTGCTCCCACCTTGCCACCTCGAAGAGTCAGTCCGGCGGACTCTACGGACATCTCGAATACGGCCACTGGCTCCCGCGGCGACAGGTAACGCGCGTGTTCTGCTTTTTTTTTATTCCTCTTTCTCCTTATCTTCCTCTGTTTACGACGTACTCATCGTGTACCATCGTCTCGGACACGAAAAAGTGGCCAGGAAGTGATTATTTTTTATCTTTCTCATTCTCGTGCAACTTCTTTTTCTTTTTTTTTTATACATCCGTAAGTTTGTTTTAACGATACGTTTGTTTCGCGATTTGCATACGGCGTGAAGATTTTTGAACTCGTTCGTACACCGAGGTTACGAGTGCCCCTTTGGGAACAGTGTCTGGCTATGGAGTGATCGATTTCACTGGATGGAAAATCTATTTTATAGCGTGATGCAAGTTTCGTCGCTCTTAACGCGTTCGCTGCCATGGGAGATCGCCGGTGATTGCCACCGTGAATTTTATATAACAGCTCTGAATATTTTGGGGCTAGTTTGATAGCAACAGACGTGATGGTCATAATGATGGTCGACTCCGGTTTCGGGTAGGATTTCAGAGCTGAACGCTGATCTTAATTGCACAGAGAGTTAGGTGGAGAATGACCTGCACAGAGGGATTCAATAAATTATAATTCAGAAATTTTGGAAATATGAAATTTATAGGTTCTCAAAATTTCATGTTCGAAAATTTGAAAATTTATAGCCTTTTCAAGTTAAAAATTTTTATATTAACTAATGTCTAAATTTCATATTTGAAAATTTACAAATTTAAACATCTTTCAAGTTTCAAATTTAGGAGTCTTGAAATCTAGAAATTTCTGATACTGAAATGTTGAATCCATAGAAAAAATTCCGCGTAGATAACTTTTTTTACAATTTCTACTCGTAGAGATCTGTTCAGGGCCATATAGCGAGACTCCGCTGTATGAACCCAATAATCATCATTACCTTGTCTTGCCATACACGTCTGTTTTCCCTACGGCACTTAATCATGGAAAATTTTTTGCGTGGTCGCAGAGGATCGTAGTACGTATGTTGATGAAGCTCAAAGTCGTTTTTATGCTCGTTAGTCCTTGTTGAAATTTTTACGTGGGCTTCGAGTTCGTTGTCCCGTGTGGTACCCGACTGTTTGACTGGACGCTGCCGAGCTACAGTCAAACCAAAAAAGGACAGGTCAGAATAGACGAACAGTATTAACGAAACAAGACGTTACACTTACAACGGCCAGGGTCGTCACTAGAATTTGTGGAACCTGGTGCAAACACCGATATTACTTTTTTCATTCTTAATTGCGGAAATTATAAAATTTTAACGTTTGCAGATTTGTAAACTTGTATATTTGAAAATTTGTAAATATGAAATGGGTAACTAGTTAAATTCAAGAGTTCCTCATTAAATTAAAAAATTTGAAATTTGAAGTTTGAAATCTCGAAATTTTGTGAACTTGAAATTTAAAAATTTGGAAATTAGAAATTTCTAACCTCCCAAATTTGAAAGTAGCAGCCCCCTAAATTAAAAGACTTGAGCTATGTAAATTTGAAACATTAAATCTGAAAATTATAACAGTAAAGTTTCTAAATTGCCAAACTCGACCGTGGTGAATTTGAAATTACTAAGCTGCCAAGTGATGAAATTCGAGAATTTGAAAGTTTAAGCTAGATTCGGCCGAAAAACGTATCCCGGATTCTCACTTACCTAACAACAACAGCAACGAGAACGTGCAACGAGAAAACGTATCCTACATATAGTTGGTTCGGTGTTGCAAGAAGCGTCGTTTGTCGGGCACAAACTGATACCTCAGCGAGCGGTATTCTGGATTGATATCAAAACGAGCAAAAAGTAAAACTAATTCGATCGTTGCGAACTTTACGCTCGCTCTCTACGATGTTTGCTTTTTTTGCAATCTTCCGTGGTAGTTACACGCGATGTAACTTTCATGAGGTCCAATGAAACGCCGCGACCGCTTCCTGCATCGCTCTGTGTATCCCTGCCCGAAGCCTCCCTGCGGAGCGTAACTTGTTTACACACGGGAATGCAAAATTCAAGGAGAAAACGGTAGAGGGAGCTCGAACGTTCCTAGAGCTAGTCGTGAATCCCTATACGGTTAATCGGTTGTCTCGGATCAATTTTTACGCCGTTTAACGAGCTCGTGGAAAAAGAAGTCGTTCACTTTCTTGGTACTACGTTCGCTAGATTCTTTTGCACGCGATACCGACATTTGGTACAGTGATACACGCTGATTTTTTTTAATTAGGGATGTTAGTGGAAGTAGGTCGGGACCTAGTTAGAGATACTAAAATGGTACGAATGGGTTGCTGTGGATGTAGGACGACTCATTTTATATTTGATGTTTAAGTTAGTAGTTTTCATATTGGGAAATTTGTAATTTTTTAATTTTACGTATGTTCAGTTTCTATATTCTCAAATCCTGAATTCTATAATCCCCTAAATTCTTCGTTTTCAAATTTTATAGATCTTTAAATTCCAAGATATTGAACTACTATTTTTCTACTCTTGAATTATTACATTTCAAGTTCTCAAATTTCGAAATCCCAAATCTTGAATTCCAAAATTGAGAATTCTCAAATTCTGAATTCCTAAAGTTCGAATTTTAGAATTCCGAATTCCACAATTTCTAATTCTGAAATTTTGAATTCCACAATTCCGAATTCTAAAATTTTGAATTCTAGAATTCCAAATTCTCAACATTCCGAATTCCAAAATTCCGAAATCCAAAGTTCCGCATTCTCAAAATTTCGAATTCCAAAGTTCTGAATTCTGAAATTTTGAATTCCAGAATTCCGAATTCCAAAATGTCGGATTCCAAAATTCCCAAATCTTGAATTTCCAATTTCCAAATCCCCAAATTCCAAAATTTCAAATTCATCTTCCGACCACAACGTATCGCATAAATATTCACTCAATGCATTGGTTCCCAGCGTACTATTATAACCCGCTATAGAGAAGTGCACAAAATGAATACGTAAATACGTAAGTCGTGTAAGAAATCGATGCAGCACTCTTGCAGCAAGTAAGACGTGCAAACTATGGAAAGTAAAGCAAGCAACTTAAAAGCGAAAATATTTGCATAAACTTCCGCGATGTAGAAATGAGTCTGTGAGCGGAATACGGAATTACAGTGGAAATTGAATCGATCCGATAGTGTAAGTTCATATTTATTCACGATGTAACGGTGCATGGTTCAGCAGAACGTGATAATTCATAGTCAACGCGATTAAGTGATATTGTATCGAGTGTAAGGATCGAAGGACTACCCTCCAGACGATGTCGACTAAAAGGTAAATATAATTATTGCAGAGACATCTATATCCGTATTATTCGATACGTTCGTCGAGATATTACGATATATTTAGCCGGGAGTGACATTCGGAGTGAAGGAAATTAGAAGATTTATACGTTCAGAAATATGTCCATCTACGTCTGGGAACAGACGAGTCGTTGAATCTTACAGGAAAATTTCCGTTCGTTCTTTTAGCGTTCAAAATAGAACGATCGATTCAGAATATCTCAGATATTTTCATTCGTAATTGTTAATTAAACTCATCGTGCAATGACACATATCTGGTGCATTCTTCTTCTGTTACGTGTACCCATTGACACAGATATTTATTTTTTCATGACATGAACATGTATCTATGAACAATCTTTTTTAAGATTAAAAAGAAATGGTCTAATTCTTTCTCGCAATTATACATTCAAACTGACAGGAATTAAGTAGAAAGGTTTCCAAAAGAGTTAAAATATAGAAGAAAAAAGAATGTCCATATGTGACCATTTATTGTTGGACGTAAAAGAACTAAAAATATGTGTCAGTATGCTTGAGATTGAAACGTTTACTCGAATGTTATAGATATATGCACCTAGCCGAGCAACGAATCGAATCTTGCCAACAATTCCATTTGCCCGAGTTACTTTTTCCTTCATGAATCATTGCTGTAGAATATTATTCTTGCTCCGTTGTCTTCTTTCCCCGTGTCGGTGACTACATTTACCGAGACTCATTAATGATAAACGGCAGGAACATCTGTGAGTTACCGAAGTATCCGTCTGTCACGTTGACATCCTGAAATTCATTTACTGTCCGGAGATAAGAGATTTCATTTCGAAAATTTTCTTCCGTGACCTGGATACTTCGTACCGCGTTTACCGAGCATTTAAAACGTTCCATAAAGTCGGAATTCATGTCGTTCTGAAATATTATTTTTCGATCAGATTTGCATGTTTGTGTTTTTCTAACGTGTATGTCGTTTCGTTCGCTAAAACGATTGTGTTTTAGATATTTCAGAATGTGGGGTTAGGTGTTTGTAGAGTTACATGTTCTTGAGTGTCAAAATTGGAATTATCTGTAGTTTGGAATTTTTTGTGTTGTTGTTTGTAAATTTCAAGTTTGTAAACTTCTAAATGCTAGAATTTAAAATTTCGAAATCGAGTTTCAATGCCCTTAATTCCAATGAAATTATAAAATTTCAATTTTCAAAATAACGAATTTCAAAATTATAAATTCCCCATCACGAATTCACAAATCTTAAATTCCCAAATCTCCAAGTTTCCAAACTTCCGAATTTCCAACTTCCGTTTACCACGACATCTCGTTCAAACTTGTGTCGTCAGGTAAGAATAATCGTTTTTATTATCGCGGTAAGCTTTCCATCTCCATGTACCGTGTAAAATGGAACACAGCAGAAAAGGAAGAAACCCCTGTACGTTTAATTATAGTTTAAACCGGAAACGTTTCCGTGTTCCGGGGAGCACTGCTAGCCACGTTTACGTGTTTTCGCCGGAACAGGAAACGTCGGGGAATCCGATTTACCTCGGCTCGTACTTCTCCGACTTTTGTCACATATTCCAGAAACTCGGCGTTATCGTATCGTGGTTTCGAATCAAGAAGAGAAGCTTTCCATCTCCGTAGACATTTCGAAACGAGATGGATTCAACGTTTTCGTCTTCTTACGTTCTTTTTCCCTTGCGACGTCTTTATTCGCTGCTGTTCCATCTCCGCGATATCTATATCCCTAGCTACGCAATCCCGATGAATATTTATGCGATGAGATTGTACTTGATGTAGCGAAGAGAACAGCGTGTCCACGTTATAACAGCCTCTTAGACTCTAGTTTCTATACTCTATACAAACTTCGGATATATATCCGCTTATTGTACCTTCGGTCTGTTCGCAAATGCTAATTTTCTTCGTGAATCAACTATACTCGCGTGGTCTAGTTTCCATTATTTTGTCTTGTCCGCTCCAATAAAATCTCCGTTGAAAAAGAATCGTGTTACAACGTGATATATTGCTTCGTACACCACCTAATGGATCCATGAATTTCTGTTACGTCATTATTGCACACATCTGATCTGTCGGTCGTTTCTCTAAATTCGAAACTTTAAAGTCTAAAGTATGTGAACTCCACGGGGAGACATTTACTGGCCCTTACGAATTTATTTCTACGACGCAGTAAAAGTTCGTCCTTCAAGATGACAGCGGAACGTATGATAGAGAACGAGAGAGAGGAAGCGTGCAAGAAATACCGAGATGTTTACTGCAGTTTCAATGAAAATAAAAACTGTTTACAGGGGCCCGAACGTGTCGATTCTGCACTTACGCGGTACTTCTGATCCTTGGGAAGTTGGTTCTCAAGGTTCCACGTATAGCGTCGGCAGCAATAAAAGCCAAACTGGTGGCAAAGGGAAATCGAGTGGAAATACACGGGGTTCGTACACGCGTGGCACTTCGATACCATCCCTAAAACGTCACGATACGACGGCCTCAGCTTCGTCGACTTCCAGTTTGAAACAGCATCGACAAGATAGCCACGGACAGGCAAGTAAAACGCGCAGAAAGATCTGTTTTATTGTTCAAAATCCATATTGCGATGACAATCCATTTCTACTTTCATATCGAAGGTATAAAATCTTGGACAGCAACTTTTACAATCTTCCTTTTATTCATTTTCTGTGCACGTAAACGTATATGAAATGAAACTCTTGTAAATTACGGTTGAAGACTGTGGACTCTCGATATAATGCCGAACGTATCGTCGCGCGTACCTTAGTAACAGATTTAGCGTTATCGTTGGGAGATCGATGCGAATCGCTGTAATATCAAAATCCGATTACACACTTTGCTGATCGACAAACGCGCTCGCAAATCTCTCGTTGAACGTTGAGGTTTACGTTACCATGCGTTGTATCGCGACACGTTATCATATCGTTGCGTTGCATATCAACGGGTTGAATAACAACACCTTGAATATCGACGTGTTGTCTGTCAGTACGCTGCGTATCGACCAATTGTATGTCGACGCGTTGCATTGAAAATGTACGCTTTGCAGATCGACATGTTGCATGTCGACATATTACGTATCAATGTGTTACATTTCTACACCTTGTATGTCGATGTGTTGCATATCGACGCATTGCATGTTAGTGTATCGTATGTCGACATACTGTAGGTCAGTACTGTGCATATCGACGAGTTGATTATTAACAAATTGCATGTATCAAATTTGTTCGTGTTTTATAGTCAGTGTATTTCATTATATGTATGCATGTCAAATTGAAAGTCCATAAGAACAAAGTTTCGAAGAGTCAAACTGTTAAAAAAAGAACTCTTTCTGTAACTTACTTCCAAGACTGTTGCTCCTACATTTCAACCCACGGCAATATAACGAGAGTCTACCATGTTTCAAAACAGAAACCAGTTCGAAGCGTTCTAGAACCGATTGAAATAGTTTGAAGCTTTCCAAAGTGTCTCGCGATGGCATATTTCCAACGATGAACTTAACCGAACAGGTGACAAGTTCCCGCCGCCGGGAGTCCTCGAATTCGTTCCTGTCGAGCAACAGCGGCACTTCCGGCGAGTTGTTCATCAGCGGCGACTGTAGCCGAGAACTGTCGCCAGTGAGATGGTGCGACAGAGAGGTGGATGGAGTGTATCTGGGTCGATCCGGCTGGGTTCAAGTGCAGCAAAGGTCCCTGGACGAGAATCGGCGAATAAACTACGAGAGTAGCCTGGTTACCGCGACCACCGGTACTCTTCCGTTACCGCGACGTGCCACGGTCAAATTGGCCGATTACCATTGCAACAGCGAGCCAGGAAAATGTCCCGAGGAGTTTCTACGTTTGGACAGCCAGAGGCCGGATTATCTCGCTCTACATGGCCAGGATTTCGATTCCGTGGCGAGTAGCACCTGCACCTCTCCTCACAGTATCCCGGAGTCTTACTCGCCGCCGTCGATCACGCCGATTATTTCACCTCCCCCTGCTTTCCAAGACGTGATCGGCAAGAAATCATCGTCGAAGCACTCCTCCGGCCGCAACAATTACGGAAAGGCTCCATTTTTGCCGCGATCGAACGCTATCGTGGACAGCGACATCATCAGTCCTCCTCCCTCGCCGCCGCGTCAAATGACTTGGAGCTCTTTGCCGTCTTCCTCTCGAAAGTCATCCAGCGCTCCGTCCAGATCACGGAGACAGAACACGGCTAGTCAACAACAACAGCAACAGCAGCAACAACAACAGCAGCAACAGCAACAGTATCGGATGGCTCAGGCTAAATCGCTAGAGGATCAGTCGTCCACGAGGCGGACGCAATTTGTTCAACGTTATCTGGAGTCGTCGAGTTCCTCCTCGTCTTCGGTCGGTTTTCGAAGTCTGGACAGTTGCGTGACGAGGTCGACGATGCCCAGATTAGCCGAGAACACGGATTCGTCCGTGGAGGGTTACGACGACGGCGACGACGAGGACGACAATCCTAGCTCCTCGTTGAACCTTAGTCTTGTCTCTTCCTCGATCATCGCGTTGAATTCGTCCAACGAATCGATACGCGCTAACGGAGAGAGAATTTCACCGAACAGGCAGACCCGACATCATCGAAGCCAACAGGGATTGAGACGGTCGCCTGGTTCCTCGGAATCCGGAAAGTTATCGTTCAATTCGCCGTCGTCTTCCTCTTCGTCCTCGAGCAGCGCCGAGAGACAAGGAAGATCGCCTACCCCGAATCCTTTCAGGCGAGGAAACGCTACGAGGCAACATCAGAGCGCCAGAACGACCCAAGCGTCCCCGGAATCTCATCAGTCGAGAGTAAGAAGATCTAGAAGTCTTCAGTTACCGGAGAAGAGATCTCCCGGTGCAGCGGCTCCGAGCAGGGAACACTCGAGGGAATCTAACGAGCCGCATAGAGTTGTTGTTAAAATTTCCACCGACCGGGCCAACGAGAGGAAACGTCACATTCTTCAGAATAGTATGTATCGTTTTCATTTATTTCACTAACATTCGGGGGATCTGCCATTGGGACCACGTGTCTAGACTCATTTCTAGTTTTCGAATCTTGAGACCCTTAAAAATTGTTTAAGATACAAATCTTCAAATCCACAAATCCTCAAGTTCCCAAATCCCCAATACTTAAACCCACTGTTATTTTGTGTAATTTATAATAATTTTCATATTAAGCTAACAATTGTAGATTTCGCGCTCCAGAACGTTTCGTTGATGCATATTTCTCAGGAAAAGCTCAATCGACGGAGGACGCGTTGAACGAGGAGCTTCTTCGCGAGACGGAAACGGTTACGGAGTACCTGTACGGCACAAGAAGTCGCGTGGTATCCAGGAGTATTCTGCCAAGCCGTTTCGAGCGTCGAGAGGATAGCCAAGAGCAACGGCAAAGAAACAACCTGGCCTCTTACGACGTTTACTTCATCTCGTCGAAACAGCAGCAGCAACAGACTTCGAAATCGTCCGGTTCGTCGATGCAACAGTCGCAACAGCAGCAGCAGGCGCAGCAGCAGCAACAGCAGCAGCAACAGCAGCAACAGCAACAGTCCAGAAGGCCAAAGACTTTACAGAGAGGAGCAACGACTCCGAATGCAAATCCTCCTTCGTCGAATCATGACTTCTGCATCAGTCCGGACGCGAAATTACGTTGCAACAGCAGCACCTGCGATTTTTGGCCGCACTGTTCGCAAAGAGAAACTCTATATTCTCCTAGTCAAGCTCCGGTATTCATGAAGTTGTCCCAGAGCTATCCGGCTCATCAGAGGCTCCCCGGGGACTCGGGCGGGCACGTGAGCCGAGGTAGCGCCAGCTCGTCCCCGGCATCGTTAGAGCGAATGGACGATCGAGAGTTCCGTGAACGCGAGAATACCCGGAAAAATCGAGGTAATCGGGAGCAAAACAACGCTGGCACGTCCAAGTATCAAGATAGACAGCCGAAGAGCGTGCTGAAGCAACCGAATCGGTGGTCGCCTCTCGAGGGATCGAACGGCAATGGTTCCAACATCGAGAAACGGGAACACCATCGATTTTACCAGAAACCCGAATACGCCGGTAGCTTCGAAGCTTGCGAGAACAAGGACAGAAAAGTGTCGCCTGTCCAAGGGAAGAATATCGTGAACAGATCACCCAGTGGTCACGCGGCCTCCTCGTCAACCTCGTCCTCGTCCAGCAGCGACATTTGGGTCACCACGTCCGACAGGACGGTCACCAAAAGCCCCAGAAATGCTAAAAGTTCCGGCGCATCTACCCCTATGGAAGACGCGGTGATTGGTTCCCTGAAGACGCTGATAGAACCACCGAAAGATGGGATGCTGTCCAGACCTGGAAGTGCTCCAACCAGAGGAGAGGATTCCCTGACTGCGGACGCTTCGCTGGATCCTCACCAACGCTCGCTGTCTCTGCCCAAGTCCTTTCTGACTCATAACACCGATAGGTAAGTACCAACATTATTTTTAAGTCTACTCTGAAATTTTTTAATGAAGTGTTTGAAATTTCGATATCTACTATTTCTTGGTCAAAACAGTGGCAATGTTATTTAACATGAAAAAAAATAAGATTACTTCAAATTTTTTATGTACCTCTATATAGTTTCGATGAGATAACATTATATAGGCGATTTCATTATATCGTGATGTAACCTTGAACTGAGAAATTGGCATTCTAAATTGACTTTCGAAGAAAAGATAAATTGCAACATTTTCCCAGTTCAAGTAATTGTTTTCTTCGATCGTTCCCCAAATCCAATTGGGTTCTAACTCGACAGTAACGAAAGCACTTTTTATTTGGAATTTGTAGAAAATTTTACCAAACGCTATTTCGACTGCTTTAAGAGTACAAAGAATTTATCCGTATCGCGTTCCATAAATCTTGAATTCCACTCGTTCGATAAAACCATTTGATCAACACGAAGTTTCACGAAAACAATTTCATCTAATCCATTTGTACATCGTACAAATATTTTGTTACGATATTTCCTGAAAAACCAGGTGAAATTAACAACACCGTACACAAAACGTGCTCTAAAACTCGTGCAATGTTTGTACACGTGAAATTCAATTTTGAAAAAGTTCAATTACTTCGTTGTTAGTTATACGAGTTTCCTACCTTCTAGTGATAACTCGAACATCCTGACCCGAACTTACTAATCGTGCAATCGCATACGCGTCACGTGCAGTAAATGTTTCAACTGTGCCGAATAGCGGATAGACATTCGAACCTTCGAGCAAATGTTGCTGTTTTAATTAACCCTTCTACAAATATCCAAATTTAGTTCCGCGGGTGGTCTTGTGCGTGGCGTAAATTTTAGTGTGCAGATATGTTATACGTATACGGTCGCTATGTAGGATTCTTTTGGATAACGCTGAGTTAGAGGATCCTATAAAAATTGTTTAATTTTTAAGAACATTAATGAGTAAGGTTTTCATATTAAAATTTCAAGGTTCCTCAAGTTTCTATGTTTCTGACTTTCCAAATCCTCGAATTCTCAAAATTGCCAAAACCCCAAATACCCAAAGTTCTCAAATCCCCAAACTCCCAAATTCCTAAATTTCCCAAATCTGTAAATACCCAAATTTCCCAAGATGTTTCGAGAAATATAAATTCATAGGATGAAATGGAAATGCAAAAGGTCCACGAAGCTGTTCAGACCCTTAGCCTGCAATGCTTGATGCTCCGGGATCGAATATGGTAATAAAGAATCTTGTAAGAATAGTATAACGACGTATAAAAATACCGATATGATAAAATATGTAGAACTATGTCAGGATATCGATACAGGACCGATATAATAATCCAACGACATCGATGCACCGATATAACTTATCGATATCGAGGTCATACTCGTACACCGTAATTACATTCGTGATTTACCTACACAACATGTATCTTCTTCGCGAATATCCCTTTTCAGCAGATATTAAAAGTAGCACACGGGCATTCTATCGACGTGGTTGTTTAACCTTTTCGCATTCTGCACGCTACAATTCCGTGAACGTGCTTTTAATCTTTAAACGAACGCCTCCTCGCTCGGTGGCCGAAAAACACAGAGAAATTTAAATGACGATCGCACGAGCGTGCAAAGTGTAATGCGACGTAATCGCGCGTTCGTCGAACCGGTTATGTCCGCGTGTAAAATCGCCCACGCGCGAACCCACGCGAAATTTGCGGCTCACAAAGGACGATTATAACCGTGGATCGTGCACGATTCCAGTTCATACCGAACACAACCAGAAAGCTGACAAAACCGTAATGAGACGGAATCGAGCTAGGGTGACTATCATGGACAGTAACTAGTAACAGCTGCCAGATCATACAAAACCTTAATTAGGATATTCCTGTTTTCGTGCGGCAAACAAGTCATTAGGAATAATTATGCTGGATCTTCGTCGAAACTTCTGTTTGTCATGGAAAATCTGATGTACCTGTGTACTTGCACTGCTTCTTTCGGATTAGGTTTGCAAATGCATTAGTATACAATTCCTCTTCATCAGAGGATGAAGTATGGAAGCTTTTTAGATCTTCGAGTTCAGACAGCTTTATATTTGTAACTTTTTACTTTGTAAGGTTCTCAAATTCCTGTATTTTCAAAACTCGAAAACTTCAAAAATTTTCAAATTCCGGTATGTACTCTTTTTCTAGATCTCTAGATGCTCGAATTTCTCAATTCGGACATTTGGACAATTTTACAACTACAATTTTCCGAATTTCTAAGCTGCCAAGTCCTCAAATTTCCAAAACCATAAATTGAACAATTTTCAGAATTCCTTAAACCATAATATCCCATTTAAAAAATGGTACAGTTTCAAAAATGATGATTAAGAAAATGCAGTGGTTGCGAGGAACGCTTCTCGAACACAATTCGCGTGTCTTTGGACCTTTAAATTGGATTGGTAGCACTTGGTAAGTTTTCCCGTAGCCCCTGCCCTATGGTTCATCCCTGAGTAGAACTTCTTCCAACTCCTCCATTGTGCGCTGTTCTTCCCCCTCTTTATTCTTTCAAATCGCCCGAGTTTCCGGAGTAACCTATCCACCTGCTGGATATTCGCATATCTCGGTAGGAAATTCTTTCGCGAACACGCGAAGCGTCGTTTTGCGGCACTCTCAAATAGTTATTCCGGGATATAAATTTTGTTACAAGTGGAACATTCCTTCGTGTGCGAATTCGACTTCTGAACGATCCTTTTTCGACACATTTATCACACTGATGCGGTTCAAAGTAAGGACAAAGTATCTTATAAACGTATTTTATTAAAAAAACAATAAAGTAACTATATAAAATATGAGAACTATTGATGTTATTCTACGTTGACATTTTAAAATGTCAACTATTCGATAAATGAGGAATTGACATTTATCGCATCGCGAATTTCTGCATGATCTCTTTTAATTCCGGCAGTATATTACGAGTTCTTGTACTAACTTCTGACGTGCATTAATTCTAGTCCAGTAAATTCTTTCTTTTTAAATTCCCCACAAATAAAAACCCACCGGCATGATATCTAGTGACCTCGACCTACCCATTGTTGAGGCGATGTTCATTTCACCGTTGCTATTACTCGTAATATATAATGTACGAAATAAAAACCCGCACGTATTGCTATGTGCGATTCTTGCAATACTTTCTTCATAAAGCAGTTTTGAGCCCATTTTTACATCAAATCTTTCTTTTACTAGAATATGATGGCATTTACGAAAGAGAAGAAAATATCGTGGTTGAAAACAATATGTATATCTTTCCGACGTGTATATTAAAATCTGTTTTCTGAGTTCGAATGCAGGCAGCGAGAAAATTCTAACAAATATATTTCCACGATATTGTTGTGTCTTTCTTTTCGACGTCTTTACATAACAATGCTTTGTTAGCTGTTTCCTGTATCCCTTTTCTTAGTTTAGCTATGAATAGAGTGTTAATTTTTTCTTGATGAATAATTCAACCGTCTGGATAGCGACATCAGGAAATTATTCGTTTACTCTTTGGAATTATGTCTGCCGGGAAACTGACATGAATTATCTGTGGTACAAAAGAAAATTCGTTGTCTGCGTTAATTGATCAAAACGTGTGTTCATTGTTCAAGATTTTTGAATCTTTGAATATCCGCGTTTCTCCTTGACGTTCAAGGCTAAACTGCACGTCAATCGATTTGAAAATTTGGTATTCTACGTCGGTGCAAGCTAAACGTCTGACAGTAAATTTTGGAAATGCTATTTCGTATGCAGCAGCAACGTAGATCCCGAATTCGGATTTCCTGACTTCGAACAAACAGAACACAGATAAACGACGTTTGAAGTAATAAGATAAATAATGCATTACGATTTCATTACTCGTCGGAAGCGATCTTCCTTCGCGGTCTCAAATGACAAGAACAATTTATTTGGTAATGATTCTGTGAGTAGTGGAATGCATGTTAATGAGAATACAAGATTAATTCGTAGAATTTCGTTCTTGCAAATGTTACGTATAATTACGGGAAATCAGACTTTTCCGCGTAAATCTCGCTGTTTTTATGCTCAACTTCCTCGTATTCGTAAACATTGTCCATGGTTATATAAATTTGTGTACCGATGTCAACTCACGAGTTGGCGTGTGGTCGACACAGAATAAAAGAAGCTCATATGAACACTTCCAGCGTTACATACAGGCAAATAATGATGAGTGCCGATATATGCAACATATTATAATATACTAGGAGAAGTCAAAAAGTAAGGGAATTTAACAACCGAAAAACTTTTTTTCCGACAGAGTCAAAAACTTGTGAAACGTTGGGAAAAGTGTATTGAAGTCTAGAGAGGTTATGTAGAAAAATAAGGTATGTTTCACATTTCTATCATTAGAATAAATGTCCCTTTTCTCAAATGTCCCTTTACTTCCCTTCGTATAATAATAATTTTCCGACTGTCACTGTTTTTCGCCTAATTGGTGAACCCTCGAGCCAATACCGCCAAAAATACGTGTGAGGCTATTTTTCTTTTCTGACCAATTGTAGCTCTTCTGAACGCCTCAGCCTCTTCACGCGCCAACTCGTGGGTTGCCATCGGTACCTATACATTGCTGCGTTTATGTACTTTCCGTCTTTCGCGTAGCTGCTGGAATATAGATCTAGACACTTGACAGATGCTATTGTGCAGAGCTTTGATTTGATACATCACATTATTCTAATCACGTTTCCGCGAGTTAACCTCCACGGATTTGGAATTTGCATTAAGTGGGTTATAGCTTGTTTTTTTAGACCAGAGATTTAGAAAAGCGAGGTGAATAATGGTTATTCATTGAATAAATTCTTAATTGAATTGATGGAACAATTAATCTTTCAATGGAATAATAGCCCATTCTTCTGTCAGTCACTGCGCTCTTTCAGTATTTTCGATTTCCTGAACAATTACTTGTGTAAAGTGTATGTGTGATCATTTTATTCGAGTTTCGCTGTTATTGATGTACAGGTGTCTGGATTTCTATAGCAAATTTGTAGAATTTTGGATTTCTGAGGGATTTTTTTTTTTAATTTTAGAACTCTGGAGTTTTAGAGCTGTGTATTTCTATAGTTTCGAATTTTTGTATTTCAAATTTTCGAATTTTCAACTTCTCCAATTTCTACTTTCCCAAATTTCTACATTCTTAAATTTATATAGTTGTGTTCAAAATTTTTGTATTTTCTATAGGTTCAAATTTATAAATTTCTAGAATCCTACATTTCTAAATTTTCACATCTCCATATTTCCAAATTTGAGATTCACAAGTGTCAGTTCATTTCTAAATCTCTAAACAAAAAGTTCGTAATATTCAGTCCACCATAAATTCAAAATTTCCACAAATTGCAAAATTTTCAAATTATAAAAATATGTAAACTTGAAAGTATTTAAGAAATAATAAAATTCTTGTTTCACAAATAATTGTATATCGATATTCGTCATATTCGATAATATTGACGATGGTCGGCAAAAGCGAACTTTCGATCGCGAACTGTAAGTGTCGAGTTTAAAATATGCGCATCGATTGCACGGGTCGATTGCGGTTTCCTGTTGGCGCTGATTTCTTTGCTGTAAGCGCTACCTGGAGGTTCTATAACGATCGACCTGTGCCGGCTACTTTATTCTGAAACTAACAGATGGCCTCGCATCCCGTTTTCTCACCTGTTCCGACTGCTACCTGTATTTCTTTACCGCTCCACTGACGTTCCACTTTCCATGGCGCACGATTTTCAATCAATTGAAAAGCTTCGCTCTATTGATTGGATCCGTACGAAATAGACTCGAACTATTTCCATTGAAAAACATCCCTAAAGGCTTCCATTAATTGCTATCGTATTTCCTTCTGTTTTTATTGCCTTCTGTTATACTTATTTTATGACTCAACTTTTGGACATTTCATGTTCTTGAATTTTTTATTTCGGAAATTTAAGGTTATTCAATGTATGGATTTAGAGATTTCAAGATCTTAAATTTAACTTTTGAAAATTTCAATTTTTGAAATTTGTACATGAGGTAATTTTTGATTTACGAGTTTTATATAAACTCTCATGTCTTTCTAGTTTCATATTTTGATGTTTAGAAATTTTGAAGTTTCAAAGTTTCCTAAGAGTTCAAATTTTAAAATTTAAGAACCTAACAATTTCAGATTAAGAGATTCCCGTATGAAAGTTTAATTTGCTTCTTCCATTAATGTTACTCTAGCTCCAGAGCCATATAGCGAGACTGCAGAAAGTAAAGAATTCCCTTGCAAAATTATACAAAGAAAATAAGTAGTGAAATACATCTCCAAATCCGTACGAAAATGTATAATCCGTATTATCATACGTCCGACTATGTGCAACTGATTTTACCGTAGCATTCATCGCGTTAAAATAAATTTCTCGTACATGCAAATTCAGCCGGACGACATATAAATTATTCAAGTTATTCAAACATCTCCTTTCCCCCGATTTTAAGCCTCTTTCAACGGGAATAATAAATTCGTTTAAATTTCGCTCCTGTTTCTCTTACGTTTAATTCGATCATTAATTTATGATCCTTCAATCCGACATCGAACACCACGATGTTTCGAGTGAAACAAGGTAACGGGGGAATGTGAAAAGCGTGAAATTCGTTTGAATATCGTGTCGCGAACGTGACCGGCAATTAGGATTAGCTTCTTGCCGAAGTCAAAATCCAGTGAAACGGCGTCGCAATAGCGTGCATTAATTACAAACTCGGTAATTACTCGGACTCGAAAAGAGAAAGAGCGAGAGAGATGGTGGTTGAATGGACAAGTTTAAAGCGGCAAATTACCACGCTCGTGTTGGGTAATGATTACCCTCATGCGAATTTTCAGACGAAACAAAACGCGAACGTATCATTGACGCACGGTGGTCGCAGTCATTTTCTTTGTTACATCCCCTGATAAATGGTAATTAAAGTGTACATCGCGAGTATATAGCGAGCGATCGATGGGAGAGGTTCTACGTTTGGCTGCTGCCCGATTACTCTTCAACCCTTCATTCATTCGGGATATTCGATCAAGTTGACCGGTTGTTCTTTCGACAGCTTTGACAGCTCTGCCGTCGCCATTTTAATCAGCGATAATTTCGATGAATAGTAGCGAACATTATGCCTGCGAGCGCGCGTCGCTTCGATAATATAAATACGTTAATCTATTTGCTGAAATAAGTTGTTGATTGAAAATTAATTGCAGGCTAATTAACAGACGGACGGGCAAATACCTATTCATTAAAATCACGAATTAACTCGTCACAGATGGAGGTTATGTATTTTATTCCGTTTTCCGATTAGGTCATAATGTGTGATTGATGATGAGGATTTGAGAATTGCGGTGTGACAGGAATTGCATTTAGGTTATTAGGCGGTTGGGAAATTTGTCATTTAGGGATCTGATGTTTGGCGATTTTGGGATTTGGAAATTTTGGATTATACAATTTAGGAACTTGTGGATTTTGAATTTGTGAATGAGAAGATTTGGAACTTCAGAACATGAAGATTTGGAAACGTGAGGACATCTTTTAGAAATTGAAATCCTGGAAACATGTAGCCAATTCGCAATATCCTTTCATACAAGAAGTGCACGTCGAGAACAGATTTGGTGAACGATCAAAAAAACGAAATCGCTCGGTTGACAACAGAATTGGCTAGGATTCCACGTGTAAGGTTCGCTCGATAGAATTGCTCACGTAAGAGAATTTTATCTTGACGAAGAGCATTGCACCTGCAACTTACACCCGTTCAGGTCGAATGATACGATGGAGGCGATGAAATTACATGCTTTCACTGCCGACAATGCAGAAGGTCGACTAACGTTGCGGGAGACGATCGTTGACTGAATTTGCGTTTCGATCCTGTTTCCAGAACACCGGAAGTCGTTTTGTTTGCGACACTGGCATCAAGGGGAACGATCAATTAACATGTTCGAAAACCGCAAACGTAGCAACTACCCTCGAAAATTTCCTCTATTGCATTACTCTGTTATTCGATTCTGCTGACGATTCGGAAATTGAGGAATTCGTCGATCGAGGGCTTTTAGGTATGCAAAAGTAAAATACAATTATCGTTGAAACTTACAGTAGTAGACCTACACATGAGGTATTTCACTCGAATTCTAATGTGTATTTAAAATTTTGAGTACCTACTGAAAACTTTTAGTAAGTAGAACAAGATATGTAGAGATTTTCAAGTCCAAATGATTAAACGTGTCTGAAACTATCGCAAAAGATATCAATCTTGATTACTCTAGATTTCATGTCAACTGACATCAATGACCAAATGCTGTGGTTAATGAATTATCGAGCATTTAATATTATAGTCGATTCTATACGTGAAAAATGATCAAACACTCACATCGCCACCAAAATCTATACAGCACATTTAGGATATCTCACGAGTCTACCCTCAAAATTTCAAGTCAAAAGACCCAGAATTGCGACCTGTAGCCTACAGACAAACAAACAAATGATTAAAAGCCTCCCTTCACAATTCCTCACCGAACCCCATCAAAAAGCCCAATATATTATTTTCTTACGATAGTTTTACAACACTAAAGAATCGCCAGAGCTAATTTATGATGGCAGTTCGTTTAAAAACTTGTTCTTTTTGCAGAAACGTTAAACTCAATCCGAATTTGCGCGCAAAACCGTAAAGCTTTTCAGCGGCGATGCAGATTTTCTACCTCCGTGAATTTTTCACGGGGGATTTTTCCGCGCGGCGTGTATGCAAATTTCGAATTTCTGTTGACGTCAGAAACCAGAGCTATTCAAACGGAGCTTTTTCTCTATTGAAAGACAAATTCTCTCTGTAAAGTTTCAGTGAAGTGAAATGGTATTTCATCGTGTTCAATGGAACACCATATTTTCTTATTATCATTTCAGAATGTTTGTACTGTTACTCGGTAATCTGTAGTCGAATTTTGCATTAATTAACTTGTTGCTCTGGTTGCTTATAGCAAACAAGTTTCAAGCTGACACAGCATTTCCTTTTATTGGAATGTTTATTCTCGGTGAATTACTCGTTCTGTAATCGTGGAACTTAATCTAATGGAAAGATTTCCTGGCTATAATTATCGCTTGTAGAGTAATGTTTTATAGTTAAAATATTTCATTGAACTCCACTTGCTAGAAATAGATATTCTACTAGATTTTTGTGTGTCTACTTGAAAGTGTAGAAATTTGGTTTAAGAATTTAATAATCATTGAATTGTGTAAATTTATAAACTTAACAGTTTGAGTATCGATAACTGTTTTAACTAAAGTCTTAAAAATCTAAACATCCGTCTCCTTAAAAATGTCCAAATTGAAAAATTGCAAATTTGAAAAGCTTGTGAACCTAACGACGTTAAAGTTGAAAAATTAGCAAGTATAAAAACTGAGAACGCAAAAATTCTTAAGCAGAAAATTTCAAAGTTGGAGAATTAAGGAAATTTAAATTGAAAAGTTTGAAAGTCCGTAAACTTGTAATTCGATAGGATTGCGTATGAAATTATTCATGGTGTTGTCTAGGTATAATAGTTGCCGTTTCTTGTCGGATCGTCCACAATGCCGTCGAAAAAGTTGAATGAAACTGTGCTACAATTGGATGTAATTAGTCCCTCTTCCCTCCCACGAGAAACCCTCACCTCAGAAACGACAGACCTCGACTGGCTAACTTTTAACTCGTTGCTCCGTTCCGTCTTGTTAATTATTCATTTCTGCAAGGGCGTTGTCTTCGTGAAACTTTTCACGACCCCCGCTACTTCCAGCCAGTTAACTGTTCTACGTGTTGCTGCCGGAAACTTTTGTTTCGCTTCGACAAAAAAAAATCCGACGCATCCATCACTGAACGCGTACTGGCAAAAAAAACCTACGAAAAAATGGCCCAACTTTGGAGACTAACGACAAGATGTTGCTTTATAATTTCTACACATCAATCAAGAACTATACCTGTATCAGAAACAGAACTTTAATTTTGGGATTTGTTGAATTTGGTGAATTTGGGGAATTTGGGGAATTTGAAAATTGGGGAAATCTGGGAAATTCGGGGAATTTGGAAAATTTAGATAATTTGGGTAATTTGGAGAATTTATGGAATTTATAGAATTTGGAGAATTTAGGGAATTTTGGTAATTTGTAGATTTGAAAATTTGGGGATGTCGAGATTTGGGGAATTTAAGGACTTGAGAAATTTAAGATTTTGAGGAACTTTTGTATTTTAGGGAATATTGGAAATTTGTTGATTTGAAGATTTGGGGAATTTAAGGATTTTGGGAATTTGGGTACTTGGGAAATTTTGGAAATTCAACACCTGTGAATTTTGGAATTTGGTAATTAAGTACTTGAGAATATTTCTGAAAATTGTTCACCCTCAATTTAAAGAGCTAAATTTTTGCAAACGTAAAACTTTGAAACTTCGTAAATGTAAAAATAAAAAATTGTACATAATATTATTTATAAGTTGGAGGACTTAAAAAAGAAATGTCTGAAGAAGAAATGTTTTCATCAAAAGTTACAGCCGGTATGCAGATCGTTCCAAAGACTCGAGCAATTTTCTTCTACGAGCAAAGATGGATTATAACTGACGCGTTCATCTCGTTTGCCCCGAGATCCTGTGTTGCTTGCAAATGCAACGCGATAAGAATGCCTATAAAACCACGCGAAAAATCGCGTTGGAACCCGTGGATCTTGCCGTCGTTTTTGCCTCAGGTCGGCTAAGCTATTTTTCACGGTATTGTCGAGCTTTAAAGTTTCGACGCTCTATAAATAAAATGGCGGAAACACGTGTTACCTTGATGATTACGTTCTCAATGTTTACATCCTTGCACAGTCATGTTCCCATGTTTTACTGGCCATTGGAGTTACAGCATGAAATGTTTTTTACGAGTGCATATTTAATATCGGTTATATTCTAACTTTAATTTTCACCGTTCGCTTCTTGCTAGTTATTTTTGTGCACTGGTTTTATAAGACTTGATAAAGTCCATCGATTTATGTAGATGTGAGAAGATGTGGGAAAAGATTTTGAGATGTGTGAAATTTTATGACTGGGATTTTGCATTTTTGAGAATTTGAAGTTCTTGAACGTTTGAGTTGGGATTTTTTAATAAAAAAAAAAAATTATTAAATTTTAAGGAAGTTGGACATCAAGTACCGTAGTATATGTTGAATAGAATTCTGTATAAAACCTTGTAGTTCTTTTTCGTTGACCGTCCAGAAAGCACGATTAATTTCATTCAATCCGGACATTGTCGTCTCCAGGTCCCATAAATACGTCCCATAGCACTCCTACGTTAGTATATGGTGTAATGAGCTGGATTAATAGTGAGAATTCCTGGGGACGTTGCGACGAACTCGTAAAACATGCTCAGGCTGCAATTACGCATCTCGTTGAATACATTACGACCGGGAAATAATTTACATTTAAGCTTTTTGAAACCGTTCAATGACTATTTCGTAATACGTGTTTCTGTTCGTTCGCGCTGTATTACGTGGTAATTCTAATTTCGAAAGCAATTTTAAGGTAATCCTATTAACGGTAGTCTTCTTGTACGTGTTAATTATCATTTCGAAATTAACCAGTTTATACCATATTTGCATACAGAAATTCTTGTATATGCAAAATATTTTACATAAAACATTCTTCTTATTTAATACAAGCAGAAATGTCTTCTTTTCTCGCATCACCCATAATATTAACGTGAATATTACCAAAATAGGTTCAAAGTAATCTGATGCATCAGGCATCAGTGACAGCACCGCGTATCTGAAATGAACGGGGTCAGGTGACATAAAGAATTCATACAAAATTGGAAAAGCTGTCATTTTTACTTTGCGAGCTACACTCTCTGCTGTCAAAGTAAACTGTAACACAGCAACAGTTTCTTCGGGAAGTCGCATCTACCGTTCCGGAAATCCGTCGTTTTCGTGCATGAAAAATTAATTGCTAGTGGCGATGGTACCTTGACGTGTGCCTCAATCAATATCAAAGTCGATGCGCTGTCGTATAACGTTTGTCTCGTATACCAGCGATGGCCAGATCGGACACTCATCGAAAATGCTCGGAAATTTACAAAAATTCCGAATTTCCAAATTGGAAGGTTGTGAAATATGGTGTTTTGGAAACTTGCATAGTTAGAAACGTAGAAATATGCAGTTTTCAAGTTTTTAAATATTTTAATTTCCAACTTTTCAAGTTCTAAGACTCCAGCGTTTCAATTTTTCAATTTTTCAATTCTTCAATTCTTCAATTTTTCAAGTTATCAAGTTACCAAGTTACCAAGTTTCCATGTCTCAATTTTTGCACATTTTCAAGTCTCCAACTTTCCAACTTCTCAAGTTTCCAAAGTCCCACATTGCTAAATTTTCCCATCTCCAAATATTTGTTCACCCAAAAATTTGCAAATAAGATGAAACGTAGAAATTTAGAAATGAGGAAACACTTGAGAAATAAGAATGTTGAAACCCAGAAATCAAGTGCCCTTCAAGTTGCCCAGTACTTGTACACTAAGCAGACTTCTGAAAAGGCGCAGTGAAGTTACCGTGTTACCCGTTCATCATTTTATTTGTACTCCCGTCTGTATTTCGCGATGGGTGGTGGTCCGACCACGAGTATGAATTATGGGAATACTAGATGAACAGAACACCATGATATTCGAATCGGCCAGCGTGAACTATTACTTGAAAGCCGAGAAAGAACCAACTTCTCACTGGTTCGTTTCTTCTCGGAAATTTCACGGAGTTCCTGAATAACGACGGCCGTCACGTTTGACAAGCATCGAGGTAGATACGCTCCTGAGCGTAAAATTTATGCACCGTCTTGGTAAAATAAATTACATGCACGATAATTAGAATCCCATCGAAACGAAATTGAATTCACCGACCGACGAACGAACGATCTTGAGTAATAAAATGAAATTTATTATTTCATTGATTAATTAGAGAGATTATTAATTCGAGAAGTGGAACATTGCAACTTCTGGGATATTGGATTTTTGAGGTCTGTAGTTTTGGAACTTCGAAACTTTGGGATTCGGAAATTTTACAATCATTTAACCCGAGGAATTCAGATTTTCGAACTTTCTAAATTTTTCATGCGAAGAAAGTTCAAATTAAATTTAAATAATCGCTGCTTTATTAGTCCATCGTTCGAGATTCACTTTCTTTGACGCATCAACTAACAATGAAAACTTATCGGTAAAAGTGCAGTTTATATTTCAATGAAGATGACAGTATCTATACGGCGTATAGACAGTTGCCCATCGGTGCTTCTTAAATCAATGAACTCCACTAAAATATATGGAACCGAAACGTTTCGCGGATCAAGCGAAGCGAAATTGAACACAAAAGAGGCACGAAGATACGGTTTGAGGAATTTACCGATTCACTCGAACGCCTTCGTATATCCAGAAACGGGCTTCGGAAAGTTTAAGGGTGATCTCTTTGGGAGTCAATCGCGAGGAAATATCTATTGGTTCGCATAGAGGAATCGTGAGATACTCGATATCTCGTCGATTTTACTATGTGTTGAGCAACAGACGAAAACAGGAAGGCGGTATCGTCGTAATATAAACTAATTACTGTTCGACGTACTCTATTAATCATTACATTTTTCGATAGTTAATGTGATTCATAGTGGAAGAAACTTGAATCGTGTAAGTCTGAACCGATGAAAAATTGAGCATGTAATTGATTGAAGCGTAGACGCATTGCTAGAAAGCCGACGTATCGTTAGTGTGATATACTGGGTGGCTTTGGAAACAGATTTTATACTTCACTATCTATGCGATATATGGTCACGCGTTATATTGCCAACAAACTTATTACTATGCGTTGATACGCCACGCGTTAGATCGCCATGCGTTACATTGCCACGAGTCGTATTGTCAGTGTTACATTGCCACGCTTTATATTGCCATGTCTTATATAGCCACGCGTTGTGTTACCACGCGTTATATCGTCACGCGGTGTGTTACCACGCGTTATATTGCAACCTGTCGAATTACCACGCGTTATATCGCCACTCGTTATATTACCACGCGTTATATTGCCACGCCTTGTATTACTACTCGTAGTACGACTACGCATTGTATTGTTACGCACCGTATTACTAAACGTTATATTGCCACGTGTTAAATTGCCATATACTTAATATGTCTCCAACTGTAAAATTATAATGCGTTATATCGCTACGTGTACTACCATACGGTAGATCGTCACGCGTTATATTGCTTCGCTTAAAATTGCAATGCGTTAAATCTTCTTATGGCATGCGCACAGTAGTTTGCATGAAAACGAAGATATCGGAATTTTTGTTTCGACAAAGATCACCATTTTGATGACACCGAGTATGCAGTTTAAAACAGCGATCAGTTTGAAACGATTTTGAATGCAAATTGCGAGTCGTGACACATTCGGTAGCGCCTACACACAAGCATACCTGGCGCAGACGTCTGATATTAACGACCGAATATAATGATCGTTACGCGCCTTTGTTCTACGAGCTCGAAAGTTAAGGGTTTAAACCGTGGTCGCATTACGGTACGCAGAAACTATGCACCGATCTAATCTCGTGTGTTCAACAAGTTCCCGGCGTTCAAACTCCGTTCTTTGATCAGAACCTCGATGGATTAATCATTGATCAACGATTCGACGATCGTCGAGCGCGGAAAATTGCATTAAACCCGTGACAAGTAGTCGGTGATTTATTTCATTTCATTGCTCTGTACGTGTCACAATATTTGATGCATACCAATCGCTCGCATTGTATCGCGGATTGCAAAATGCAACCTATCGGTCTTAACGATTCTATTTTATCACCGGTTTAATCTGTTCCCTTTGCCAATGGGTTCATTCAGTTCGGCCAAAATTGTTGCTTTGAATCAACTAACGGTTCTGTGCTTAATGGACAAACTTCAAAGCTCGAAAACTTAAAGTTTACAAATTTTCCAACTCGTGTTTGACTCATGATAGTGTACTAGTTTCATCACCGATCCGTGATACAATAACGAACCTTCAAACGTTGAAACTAGAACTGCCGTGTTAGCAGCAAATTAAAGTATTGGATTGTTTGAACAATTCGAGCATATTACGCTCGATAAGGAACGTCTGTGCAATAGTAGCGCAGATTACGGGTTATGATTCATAAATCTGCCGGATTCTATCGAACGTGAACGTGATTAATCTGTAGAAGCCGTGATAAAAATTGGCTGTGATTGTTGCCAATCGAATGCACGTACGCAATTGTTATCGACACTGCTGTATAGAACTTTTGTACGTAATTCGAAATCTCCTGTTTCCAAGCGTTCCTAGGTCCACACATTTTAATTTTTATATCTTCAATACTTTCAAATTTTTTAATTATGTACATTTATAAATTTAGAAAATTCTCATGTTTCTGAATTTGTAAGTTTCCAAATTGTGAAATTTTCTGATACCTAAATTGTCTAATCGCAAGAGTTCCATGTCGCAAAGTTCTTATATCTCAAAGACCTTATTTTCAAAGAATTTCTTAAGAAATTCCCATATCTTAAAGTCCTCATGTCACAAAATTTCCATATCCCAAAATTCACATCTCCCAAAATTTCCATAACACAAAATTCACATATCCCAAAATCTCCCAATCCCTAATTTGCAAATTTCTAAACTCTCAAGTCCCTAAATCCTCCAATTCCCCAAATCCAGAAATTTTCAATTTAAATAATATTCAAACATCCACAGCACATTATATAACTCCGTTATCAGCTAATTTACTTCGATAAAGTTTTAAATTTATCAGATAAACATCTGACATACTTGCAGTTCGAAAAATCTCATTTCCAGCTTTATCGATTTCATCTCACATCAGCCACCTGAAGTTGCTCAAAGAAAAATTCCTCCATCCTGTCAACTTAATCGCATTTTATCACCGATATCGCAGTAATTCTACAGGTCGCTTCAAATCTTGAAACAACATTCGTCGACTGATTTAAACGAACGCGTTAATGACGTAGCAATGACCCGAGCCAATTCTGGGGTTGGCTACAAAGAGGGCTCGAGGGCTGGATCGAAAAAACGAAGAAAAGAAAATAAATGACGGAAAAAATCGTCCACGAGTGGTGTGTTCTCGTGAAAAACTAGGAAGATAAAATGAGGTCGCCAGGAAACCAGATAAAACCGGCATCGCGTGTTCCAGGTTTCCTTTTTTTTACCGGTATAAAAAGATGGGGTAAAAGGGTCGGCATGAAAATGACAGTATTTCTTCGCGTTTTTGCAGTTTCGACTTTAATAACCTGGAAAGTTCTGGTATTTTCACGAACCGTGGTATAAAATTCACGAAAGTTGATTAAACGATCCCGTCCCTTTTTACTGTTCGTTAAAACTAATTGTGCTGTTCATTTTAGAAGTAAATCATACTTTGTCATATATCGCTTTTAACATTTCACCGCTTCAAGAGGTAGGTAGAAGCGTTTGAGTTGAACGCACTCGATCGGTTCAAAGCCCTGAATTCGAATTATTAAAAATTAGATGCGAGTATTGTGTCATAGAAATGCGACATTATATCGACTCCACATGTCCGGAACCGTTTGTATTGATTTTCATGATTCTAATATCGTCAGTATTAGATCTCTGGTTCCCTGGGTTGTCGATATCGAATCGCACGATCCTCGTGTCAGCTGTATCAAGTTCTACGAGTGGAGGGACATCGATTTGGTGTGTGACAAGTGTGGGATCTTTAATGTCGTGACGGACGGTATCAGGTTGTACATTTTCGAACCTCGCGAAACAATTTTTCTGTTGTTGTGCAACTTCCTCAATTTCCCAATCTCTACACTTTCAAATTTCGAAGTGACAAAATTTATTACATTCCAAACCTTTAAATTCATAAATCCTTAAGTTCCCAAGTCCGAAAATTTTCAAACCCGTAAATTTCCAAGTTCCCAAATGCCCCTAAGTTTCCCAAATTTCCAAATTTTCTTAATTTTCTAAAATACTAAATATTCACTTTTCTAACTCTATGAATCTCCAATTCCCAAACTACAAAATTCCCTTACAACTTTTCCTATATCGCGCACAAAAATCGTCGAAATCGAGATACTCCAAATTCCAGAGGTTCCATTCAACCGAAATGATTCGTACCGTGTATAAAGACGGTGACAGAAAGTTTCATTGAATCTGCGAGGAAGAAGAGTCGCGGTTTTAAGACCTTGTTGTCGAAGCGGTCGGCTCGGCTAAGCGCGGCGCGGTACATCGTCGAGACGCATTTTATGCATTTTAATAAGAAGCGGGTTCGCGCGCACCGGTTCGAGTGCATCGAGTTCTTGCAACAGGGAACAAGTGGCCGCGAGTACAGCGGTTAGCGAACCGGCTATATTCGAGTGCTCGCCACGGCGCATCCCTACGCGCCGGTGTATTGGCGCGGCGCTGCGATCGAGACGCCAGTACACCGCGCGCCGTCGACCCGATCGCACGTCGTTTCTCCTCTCATGTTCGTTCATCGTCCTCCGGATCAACGTGTTCAACTCTGCGCATCCTTCCACGCGCATTTTGTTTACCGGTCTGCCTAGAAATCCTCTGTACACGGTATGTCATTGTATCTTTTCAATTTATCCACCACCCCGAAATACCGAATGTATCGAACAATTACAACCCTTAATGTATGGCACACCATTGAAATTATCTGTGATCGGATGCAAGCGACGACACCTCTTTTTTTTCCCTCCCCAACAGATTTCTGTCTGGTTGTCCGTTAATTTACGGTCCTGTAATATCGGTGCTTGATATTATAAACACGTATGCAATTTGGAGCGCTTTTGCAGCTGTTGCTATGCGTCGAGTATCGATTTTATTATTGGACTCGGCTGCACGAGTTCGCGAGATATACTTGTAATTGCACTCGGAGCATGTACTTATTTCTCTCGGTTTTTCTTCGGGAAATATTGTTTGCTCGTTATCGTTGCCTACGACGTTTCGAATCGGTGTTACGTAATTAACGGAGTAATCGATGTTCCGTAGGAGGTGTATGTACACATCGAGTTAAGTATACGTTTGGAACGATCTCGTTGTCTCGGTTCCGTCATTCTTGTCTTTATTCTCCGACTCGACGGAGACACCTTTCGTTTGCCCGGTTCGTTTGCTACGTCAACTGGACGGTTAACGAAGGAAATTGAGACGGAAAGCAAACACACGGTCCTCCCGGGTCAACACGGTGGTTCGTCGGTTCGCGAAAAAAAGAACCATCGGTTTCACCGTTGGAAGTCGCGCAGGATCGACCGTCCTTGAACGGCCGAAAATATGTCTGCAGGTCCATCGAGTTGGAGTAGGTCGACTCGTCTCCCGTGGACCTGCACGGAGATTCTTCGAGAGAACCCGTTCACCTTCATCCCGCGTTCAATCGATGCTATCCGTGGATCGTCTTTCTTCCGCTAGAACCCCGACGATTCGCTAAACGCGATTCGGATCGTTTACGGGATGAAATCGGTGGAATCGACCAGGGAAGTCGTCGACGAGTGTTCTTCAAGTACATTCGGTGTGTTACACGAGAAAGCATGCGGCAACGTCCCGATAATCCGTAACCCCGGAGGGAAATGAACTCTTGCTTTAAAGTAGAGATACCGATATCGATTATCGATAGGTTTTATCAACGATACTTAACGATATGTCGATAATATCGTTAAAGCTAATCGGCTGAAAGCATTTTAACATTCGTATCTACTTTTGTTCCACATTCGAACCTGATCTGATATGTATGGTCTAACCTCATTTCAGAACAAAATAATTAGATGAAATGGTATACCAGGTTACATTAGGATAGGATTATATTAGATCAGATTAGATTAGGATAGGTTAGATTGTATCATTCAGTTTATTGGATTAAGTTGTTATTTCAAATTGTGTTAGATTGGTTTCATTTTTATTGAACAGGGTCTTAGATTGATTTATAGTAGATTAAGTGAAATAGGGTTATTTGTCATCTGTGTGTAACATACGTTAAGTTAGGTTCTATTTAGACTACATCATATCGTTCTTTGTTTGATCCGTCAATTAAATGTGTGTCTTTAATAATTTATGAGTTTGACAAGGTCGAAATTATAAAAAACTTGTCCTTTCACGAACTTACTGATTTTGCAATTCGAGGCTGTATAAATTTATTGACTAAATAATTGAAAATTAATGAGGTGCAAAAATCTGTAAATGTAGAGACACTGGAATGCGAACGTTCCAAAGTTCGAAAACTGAGATCGTATCGTTCCGATGACGAGAAAGCTATATTTCTTGTGTAACAGACTGTACCGCATATTTCTTGAAAATATCGTGTGAGTCACTGTATAACAATACACTTCCGATCGTTGTTAGCGGACGATGAAGTGTGAGGAAATCATGGAGCATCCTCGACGACTTCATACGGAAGAACGATTACACGACTGCGTTTCCGGGTACTTGATTATCCGGGAATTTCGTGTTCCAGTTTCCAGTCAGCGATATTTCCAATCGTTGCCTTCACGTCAATCGAGAATGAGCTCATTGACCAAGGATTCTTGAAGATGTCGGAATATTCCCGGAACGGTGACAGGGATGTTCGCGGTCTGAGGATTGTCTAACGTAACTATCGAACTTCGATCGGATTAACCGGAAGCTTAACAATTTTCGATCAGAGTCGAAAGACCTTCTAATCCGCGATCGATCCATCGGCTTTTGTTGGTTAACGTCGACCTCGGTTTTCCGCATCGGTTGCTTCATCGAACCGTGAACACCAGGAATCCCTCTGGTTCCAGCAATTCCATTAGTTCTCTACAGAATGTCTAGGAAAGGGTCAAAGCAATCGGGAAAACAGTGCACGCTTTCGCGTGTATTAAAACGTCGCTGAAGCGTTTTCATGCGCTGATCGAACAAACGTTGCAAATACGTATGTCGTGGCGCAATGATCGCTCGATCATGTTTGATAAAGTCGTTTGCTGACTCTGATTAATCGATATCGCGTTGTCGAGTATTTCTACGGGCTTTATTCGTCGTTAGTCTTCCTAGAAATGCTACCACTTCCTCGTTGCTAACAATGCTGTTGATATTTACAAAATGGAGAAAATTAAAAATTACATGAAGATGCGATAAAATTTTATTTATCATCAATAAGATTGTATCGATGATACTGTTTACTACACAGATATTGCATGTCTATTTTATGTGTAACAAATTAATGCTTTATAAATTTGTGCAAAATTTTACGCACCTAAGTTTCTACACTAAAAATGTTACAATTTTGAAACAGTACAATTAGAAAATTTATAATTTAGAAAATTTCCAAGTAAAACAATATGGAATGTCTAAATTGAGATTGCAAAGAAAAAAGTTGACAAAACTTTGGTCGCTTCTTTTCGTAAAGGATTCGGAGCTCAGAGATGACTATGCTACCGTAGCTCGAGCATCGATTGTACGTGAAACCGGTCACGTAGAGAATTCCAAGAAGCTGGTAGAACTTTTTGAAGGAACGTCGTCGCTCGATCCGATCACACGAATCTATTTCCTGCTTCCGTTTTCGATGCGTTTGTCAGTCTTGTTCTCAATTTTTTTTTTCACAGATCAGAATATTTACGAGGCAAACCCGAAAGCTTCTCTCCTTCTGCCGAAATTTGCATAAAAAGAAGCGTACACCTGCGATAAAAAATGTATAGCCGTCCGGCCGATCGATAAACGTCGAATGGTATCGAATAGCCAATTCCGTTAAAAATCAAATTCTATGAGCGCGTGTTCGAATCGTCGATCTGGAAACTGACTGCACGTTCGATGTATCGATTAACGTCAAAATGTAAACTCTCGCGGCTGGACGTTGAACGAGAAAGAAGCACTTTGTCCCGGTATATTTGTTAGAACTAAATCGCGAATGGAATCTTAGCTAAATGCGTGATCGAAAGTGTGAACTTGTGAATCGTGTTTGACGAGGCAAATTCGTGGTCGATCGTCGAGTGAAATGAGTGAAAAGGGTGTGGTGTCGTCGCTGAAGAATCGAGAAAGGGTGAGCGGAAGTATCTTCTGGAGACACAGCTGGCACTGCTCCGCCTATTTATCCAGGGAATTGTCCTTTAGCAAGCTCAACTGTCCTGTTCGTAGCTGGGACAACATGGCTCGGGCCAAGACCAACAAGTAAGAGTTCATCAACCTTTTGTGCTTTTTTCTTCCTTATTTTTTTTTCCTCCTTATCGAGCGAGGAATGCATATTTCAATGGCTAACGTGTAGTGCGGAGAGATACGACGCGGGTGTATGTATTCGTGAACTCAGGTACATACTTAACCCTCGGACCGAATATGTTCTATGTACTTCTAAAGACTTGTACGGTCGAGAAGCTCTTGGAAATTATCGAGGAATTGTTAAAATACCCCGGAAATGCTTTGTAGTTTGATTGATATGCTTGCGGGAAAGCTATTGATGCACTCAAGATGTCTATCAAGATTATTATGTAATAGGTAGCACTTTAATGGATAATGACATACGTTCGTGATTGTGGTATGTTGTTTTATATGTCACTGTACATTTTAGTTTTATCTGTGTCGCTTATTATTACATTGAGTTTCATACATTTGCGGCGTTTAAGATAATTGTTGGTATTCATCCTTGAACGATGCATTACCGATATAGTCTGCAATCTGAAATTAGTGTCTCTGTACAAAACCTTGCGTTTAGCAGATGAATCTATTCTTATGCAAAGCAACGCGTAAACAAGCAGTAAAATACATATCGAGTATCAACCAAATAACGATATATCGAAAAAGGTCGCGTATAAATTTCATGCTTTGCACGTTCATTATTAAATTTCACATTCATTATCGTAACGTGATATTTCACGTTGCACAAAGATCGCCACGAACCTTTCACATTATAAATTTCGCGAAACATTGTGGCGCTGTTTCGTTGTTATTTGGCACGCAACCTGCCTCCTTTTTCTTTTTTTTTTATTTTCTATTGTAGCCGTGTGTTGTGCAGTTCCGTACAAACGAAGAGAACACGCCTCGAGGGCCATTCTATTATCGCGATTCCTCGGTATTATTTCTGTCACGATCGATAAACACTTTATACCGTATTAAAACGCGAATTTCTGGCAAATAGATGTTGAAAACGCGAACGGAAGGTAATTAAGGCTTAATTAAAACTTACACTTTTCGGACGTTGCGGGCTATCATTATCGGGAATAGGTATCGTTAGCAGGGATACAACTTTGATACTCGAAGGCTGTTGTCGGGTTAGTTTTGACCCAGATACACGCTCTCAGATTTCTAGTCATTTTTAGATGAATGTACATTTTAGATTTCGTACATGCACTATTTCGCTGTTAATTTAGTTAATTAACTAATATGAAGCTTCTTACTTTTTATATTTGAATACTTCTATATTTACAAATTTGCACATTTGCGATATTTAACTATCTACATTTTTCAATTTCTAAATAAAAATTGTCCTGAATTTGAAAATTTGAGGACTTGATTCTCAATCGTTTTCAACAGATCTTAAATTTTGCATAATCGATCATTTTTAACGCTGAAGTCTTCGTCGATACGTGCGAATTTCCGGTCGTGCAACGCAAATAGGATATTACGAGGCTGTTTGTTTAACGATAACAGCATTACAGACTTTTAAGTAAATTTCGCGTTATTAATTGTCGATGGAAAGTCCGTAAACGCGTTGTCCGTGTGTGCGACATAAAAGCCCGTCGTTCACGAACGCCCACACAACGAAGAAGGCTTATAAAATTTCGTTCGAGTCATTAAAGGGGTTGTTTCGAACACGATTAGCCAGCTCGAATCGCGTTATCCCTACGAAGCCGTTTATTCCGCGAATTTACGTCGTTTCCCGAATTTTATTAGCGAACTTTGAAAGCCGAAATTTGAATCTCGTGACCGTAAACTCTGGTGAAACGGTTTACACGCGGTTTTCCCCGTTACACTCTATTAGATATAATCTAAATAGAATTTTCCACCAGACGACACGATGATTTCTATCGACTGAGATACAGGGTGTTCCAAGGTATGCTCGAACATTTTCGAAAATATTGTTGACAAAAGGTTTTATTTGCTCAATAAAGTATTGAATATCTGTACAAGCATCATTAAAAACATGTTCGTGGGATCAAATACGTTAAGCAAAAACAGAGACCAATCAAAGAGACCCTGTATTTGTGAACGTATCATTCGAAGCAGCTTATTCTCTACATAAAAGTGTTAAATCATTTATGACGAAAAATCATTCGTTTAGAAGATATTATCATTCTAATACTAAATAGCAAAAGTATTAATGTACACGTTCCAGCACCTTCTAAAATTGGTATTTTAAAGTCCTTCAGCCTCAATATAAACATCTACTCAATCTGTTAATTCCTCAATTCTTCGAAAAATTTCTATGGAAATTTTTTAAAATGCATCAAGAATCTTCTAGATGTTTTACAGTCTATCATAAAAATTTTGAATGTCTTCGTAGTTGATTTGAAACAACATTTCATGCTACTAAAATAAAAATGTCTTTCAAACTAATGATTCTTTGTCGTGTCTTAATATTTTTACGTAGAGAACGAGTTTCATCGAACGGTGCTTGATAATCTATTGACAAATGATCGCACACGATCATTCATTTTCCGTTTCGATGTTGCGCGATAATTTGAAACGCAGGGAAAATGCAGGGTCGTCGATCTTTCATATCGGAAAACAGTTTTAGTCGGAGAACGGAGAGAATGGAGGGATGACTCGACAGTAATTAACTTGTTACACGTCAGCAGCATGAATTTTAAACGTCTACGAAACGGTGACATCGTTGCACGAACAACTCTTGACTTTCTCTTAAATCTTCGCGTCATATTAATGTTGTATACAATTACTGTCTTGCAAAAACTCGAGGAAATCGGCATCGTTTTCTTCGTTCAACAGTTTGCAGTTGATTCGATAGAAATTATGGAAATGTAGTAGATCGGGAAAGTCTTCATGAGGAAATTTATGGAATTTGTGGTTTCATATTGCTATTGATCGATTTTCGATAAGGAGTTGTTTGGTAATATGTATTGAGGGAGTTTGTACAAGATTTAAGATGAACAATATATTCAATTAGGCGATTTCAAATTCTAAATCACCAAATTTCCAAATCTACATATTTTCAAACCTCTACATTTCCAAATCTCTAATTTTCCAAACCTCTAAATTCCCAAATCCCTAAGTTCCCAAATTTCCTCCACCTCGAATCCCCAATTCCCAAAGTCCCAAACTTCTAAAATTCCAAAACGCCAACGTCTCATAACTCTAAAATCCCACAATTCTAAAATACCAGCATCCGAATAAAACTTCCATCCGTTACGTAACTATGTTCCTGCGGCGAAGGTGCTTGTTACGTTCTCGTTCAGAAGCTGTAACTACCGAATCGAAACAATATGGCCAGCCGTATCAGAAACGAGAAGAAAAAGTGCACGGTACGTAATCTGCGTGTAATGAAGCAGCAGCGAGAAGATCCTAATGGAATATTCGAGCGGACGATCACGAGGTACGGCTGCAAACAGATGCAACCTGGAAGACGCGCAATGAAAGCCTTCGGCAGAAAGCGGTTCAAGTTCTTGGAGTTTCCTCGAGGCTGTTCTTGTGAATAATTTCGCGAAACGAAACAGACAGAGGAAGAGGTAGAGGAGTAAGAGAGAAGGGTTGATAGGAAAAGTAGGAGAAGGAGGAGGAGCGGAGGGTTGGTTGGCTATCAGAATGTGATTTAGGTCGGGAATTCACGATGCAATATCAATGAAATACGAGCCCCCCGAGGCAGCCTCGTCCGCATCGTCCATTGTCTGCTTCAACAGAAACTGCTTCATGAAGAGCCGACCAACGTGCGGCATTAAAGAAAAACTGGTCTTGGGAGAACCTGCCTTGTTCGAGGGGTATTTCTACCTATGTACGAGACGCATCTTTCCCGCCGCCAGCTACGATATAAACATCCGTGATCAGACGACGTTCAGACGCGAAATTTTCTACTGGCTATTATTTTATACGGCCATTTAACCCTCTGCGCTCGGAGCGGTTTTTGTGGATGGGAAATCGGACTTGTCGCGCAGATGAAGCTGCTTGGGAACTTTGATGAATTCCTTGGAAGACATTTTTTAACATTAGAACTAGTCACATAACTGTTTTCAGGTTTCACATTTTTTTGTGCTTTTGTCTGACATATTCTGTTGAGATACATATGGTTGTATCTTAGTTAATTCTTTAACATTTACTTATTTATTTCCCCACTTTATTTTCAGTTTTAAAGTAAGTGTGCATAAATTATTCGTTAAAAATAACAATATTTTGTCACGTTTTCAATAATAGTTCAATTTTTCTGTAATACATATTCTAATCATCTAGATCTACAGTACAGTATTTTCTAAGAATAATGTGAAGTTCGTATCTGTATATATTGGTTTTTAAAACGAAGTATTAGCGTCCGAGACCAGTAACGTCCATTGCGTAAGATTCTTTTTCGAGCTCCAAGAACTACTTTCAATTTCAAATTTATCGTAATATAAATGGTAATGATGTTCCTGATTAAATTTCCTGTACGGTCACATTTTTTGTTCGTGAATAAGATTCTCGATAATAAAGTTCTCGTATCGACGAACGTTGGAAACACGTGGCATAGAACAGTTAGGAAATTAAATACCAAAACGCAAAAGTTATTACAAAATTTACAGCAATTTATGTTTCCTTTTCGGTAGCAAGCGGACACAACGTGGTTAGAGTTAAATTTGCGAGAGAAGTTATAAAAGACAAATGTACACGATGTTACTGCAACCCTCGCATGCGAATGTCGTTGTGTATGCACCGGCGTTTCACCTTCGCAGGAAACACGAAACTAGCGGAGGTTAACCGCATCCTTTCCGCAACTGCTGTCCATTCAGCGTGATCCTACGTCACGCATCAAATACGCGTGCCGATGCGCTGTTCTCAAAATGTATCGCGATCGCATCTCATGAATACACGCCTTCCTGACGTCATGCGTTGTCCTCGTGAAGGTCGGCTTGCAACTTTGGAAAATCCTCTGCTTTATATTAGATGGTCATCGCAAAATGTCTATCTTTCGAGATAAATATACGTGCTGATGCGTTGTTCTCGAAATGCATTACGATCACGTTTCATGGAAACATGCCTTTCCAATGCCATGCGTCTTCGCGAAGGTCGGCTTGCAACTTTCGAAAATCCTCTGCAAAACCATGTTAGATGGCCGTCGGTAAATTTCTATCAAATTTTGAGATAAATGTACGTGCTGATACGTGCTCTAAATATATCGCGATTACGTTTCATGCAAACACACTTTTCCAATGCCATGCGTTGTCCTCCAGGACCTCCTGCAACTTTGTCAAATCCTCTGCAAATCCATGCTACATGACCATCGCGTAATTTCGCTCATATTTCGAGATAAATACATATGCTGATGCGGTGTTCTCGAAATGCATCTCGTCTCATGAAAACACGCCTTTCCACACGTTGCCCTCGTGAAGGTTGCCTTGCAACTTTGGAAAATCCTCCGCGAATCCGTGCTACATGGCCGTCCTGAAATTTCGCTCGCATTTCGAGATAAAACAGCTTATGACAGTGGGTTTTGCTTCCGGTCGTACGAAACTTTCTCGCGGGAACAACGGACCGGAAAAATAAACGAAATTGGGTTGGACGTGGCCGGGTTTCCTTTTCAGAAGATGAACATTCCGAATGGGATTTAAGTATTGATCGTTTCTGATGGATATCAGGAAAATGTAAGTGGTTTTCGAATGGCGAAGTGACGTTTTACTGATAGTATGAAGATTCAATATGCAAATATGCAACGTGAAGTTATATTCCTTGAAATATCTTGTATCTTTTGAAACATGGAATACCACCTTTTGTCAAGAAATTGTTGGAAGCGTGGCTCTTATATTTTTTTTAAATTATTCAAGAGGATTAGAATCCCGCTTGAATTCTCTAGAAATACCTTTGAGTCTATAGTCTACGACCTCACTAGAAATTTCCGAAAAATGACTTCGAACCTACAATCTCCTTGTGCAATCCTTAGAACTGCCTTCGAGTCTATAATCTACTTATAAAGTCCCTAAAACTTTGACTGTAAAATCACCCTAGAGAAATCTTAAACCTTGAATGTTTCCTAGAAGTGGCGCAGCACCGTTTTTGGAACGCAAAAGAAGACACGAGGAAGCGTAACAAGAGTAGATTTATTTCGATCCGGTAAGTCTCGCAGGGAACAGTAGCGGTTTCGAGGACGTTGAAGGGTCGCTTTGAAAGAAACTACAGGATGCAATTAATTCCGCCAATTTTTACGATGAGTTTCCAAGTTGCTGGAAAACGATACCTCGTAGTCGAGATATACCTTTCGCGTTGACAATACGACGTCGTTGAATTCGCGTGTACGTACTCACACGAGCGAGCGGAGGCACACATGTATTTGACCCAGTTCGCCTCGACCACGTCTCCGAGCACGAAGGCCGAGGTGAGGATTCTTTGTCACCTAGGACACGGTAATAATTTTGTCTCGTCTTCGCTGCACGGCTATTATGCCACGCTTTTCTCTCCTTACATACGTACGAAGAATATTTTTTCCACTGTCGGTTCGCGTGCGCGCCCAACAATGTCAAGTCGCGAGGCTTTTGCGCAATCTTAACATTACTCGACATCGTACTTTTGTCCCTTTTGGCACGATAACAGTGTACCACGGCACCGTGCAGGTTCTTGTGTTTCCCCGGAACACGCTTTCCACGCGAAACTCCTTCATTCGTATGGAGAAGAACGTCTTCTCGCATCGGTGCGTCCGAATAACGAAATCGAAAATAACTTCTGTTCGATTCGCCCGATGAAAGTCGGAAAGTTCGCGACGTGACGGGGATCGTTAATTGGAACTGTGATACTTTGAATTTCTACACGTACACGTGCACACGAATCTTCAGCTTTTTCAACGTTTGATTTCTATCAAATGAACTTTGTATCGGATTGTATCGCTATAATTATAGTGTACTGTATCGTGAAGGGGTAGCAAACTACTATATTATTCGTAAAGTTAGTATTATTTTAGTAGCAATTGGGTTAGATTCTATTTTTACAGCAGTACATGGAATAATGCTTTCAAATATCAAACACTCAGTTTTATAAAAGTTTTTGTAGTACATATACTTGAATTACTCAAACCTACACTAATACATCAAATAATTAATTCAGTTTACACTTTCTCAAAAATCCTTGCCATATATTGAACGACTCTCTCCTACGCGTGCTTCGAATAACAAAATCGTAATCAGCACTCGAGGAAGAAAAATACCGTAATGATTGAACTAACCAGTGAAATTTCCCGACACAGCGTTCGATTAATACTTTTCAACAAGGACACTCGAAGTTCCCCTATTAATTCGTCATAAGCAGGTTGATTAATGGAGGCCGTAATTACGTAATTGCGTATCGTATTCGGCGAACGATTGGACAAAGCGAACGTGATCGTTGCGTAAAGGAGCAAGTGGAAAGAAAGAAATGTTTTGCTTTTAATTCCCGTAATTGCCGTTGAACGTAGGAGTCTCGTCGAGAAGCGGAACAATTAAGTTGCCAAAGATTTCCGGCTTGAAGCGTCCGGGCACGGAACGGTACCGAGAGGAGGAATGACGTAATGGAGCATCCGTAAAGAGACGGTGTTCCTGAAGATTTCTCGAGGGCCCTCAAACGCGGGTGGTCTTCTTCGAGTTTCGCAGATCGATGAATCGTCGAGGAACTTACTTACTTACTTACTTAGTTGCAGTTCCTGTACACAGGAAGCTTTGTACGGGAGAACGTATTCAGTCGAGAGTCCCTTCTGACGCGATTCCTTGCGAAAAAGTTGCATCTAACGGGATATCGAGAAACGGCATACGGAAAGAGGACGGTTTTCGTTTAACTGCTAACATGTTTCTGCAAACAGAAATTCTGCACATTCACTTATTTATTTGCTACAACTTTCGTTATACTGGAATAGTACTGGAAAATGGAATTCAAATTCGGGTGATATTCAGCTTTTCGGTATTCATACACTTGGCGTATACATTTGACGATTATTGTTCTTGATATATTTAAAATATTCGAAATACATATGTCTGATGTATGCAAAGTATTGAAATATGTTTAAGGCAATATTCGTAACGTGTGTAATAAGTGGAAATATTTAACGAAATAAATCGTTAGAGTAATTCAAGTGTAATATCATTTCTGTTCGTGGTATCGTGATTCTTCAAATAAAGCCACCATGAATCTCCCGTTATTGCAAACGTATGAGCGAAGTCGTGCGGTCGGATTAATTGAATTAATTCATTATCCCGTATTATTTCACCGGCAAATGTTTCACAAACGGAATTACGTATCCACCGTGAACGGGTTGCGAAGTGTACACTTGGCTGCAACGTATGTTTTCTTTCGTTACGAACACACATATATAAATTTGATAATTTCCAAATTTTCTAATTTTCATACTTCCAAACTTGTACATGCTAGTTTTTCAATTTAAGAGTATTCTAGTTCCTATGTTACAATCATTTGCAAATTTCTACACTTAAAAATCCCTATAAACTGGAATTTCTATATTTCGAAATCCCTATATCCTCAAATCCTTTAGTTTAGAAATTCCTAGACCTCAAAGGCACCAAGTACAAAAATCCCTAAACCTCGAACACCAGTGTCCCAAAATTACTACGACCCCAAATTCTTCAGTCATTCTAAAATGTTCAAATCCGAATAAATCCCTATATCATAGTTTGTATATTTTGCCTAGAGAAACCCGATTTGTCGTTGACTGTACTTGGGTCTTTCGTTGGAACGCTTAGGCGTATAAATTGGCCGAAAGCCAGATTACTTCCAGCGAAATGCGAGAAAAAAATCAGTGAAACGAGACGTTTTTAACCAGCCTGTTCCGCTGCAACGAGCTGCACACGTCTATGAAGGAATGCATCGTCGACGTATGCGACCGGTTGAATTTCGTTTTCTCTCTTGTCCGTTGTATAACCCCAATTTAACTTTTCGGGTGTTATTTAATAAATCAGTTAACGCGTTGAACACTCGGAGGTGAATATGACCGTGTACGGTAAGACGGGTTATAATAAAATATTACGAACATGATGGTGAAAGCGGACAATTTAAGCTGTTAATTTGATATCTTTTAGCAACGTCGTTGAAAATTCCTTTTTCCTTGTACGGCTTCTTAATCGATCAATTGTATTATCGTTGAATTGCAATTTAATTTGCAATTTATGCTTTCGGATAGTGGCGTTAAAGATATTTTTCATCTTATTTTCGCGAATATTTAATCGTGTCGAATACCACGGCGTGTAATAAGACGGATTATAATAAAAAATGATTATCCTAGTAATTGTCACCGTCAAAGTGGATAATTTAAGCTTTTAATTTGGTAACGCTGGGAAAAATTTCTTCTCCCCTTTTGGGTTTTCAACTACCCAATGGTATTAACTTGATGGCGACGGGCTCTAATTTAATTTCAAATTTATGCTTTTAATTTAATATTTCACGTTACCAGTCGTGCACTTCAAAATTTTCTTTTTACATCGTGCGGAAATTATGGCAACCTCGCGCGACAGTCAACGTAATAATAATTAATGAAACGCTTTGAACTCGCATTCGTCGAATGAAATTAGCCGAAATTACACATCTTCTTTGAAGGTTGTGTAGCGTTCAATTATCCGAATAATTTGAATTATTTGAATTCCGAGTTGTACTTATGTGTATATGTTCCATATTTTACATGATACAATATTTATACAGATTTCATATATTGTGTAATGTTTATGTAGATTTCATTTTTTATATTGATACATATTTCATATTTTATGTCATACAATTATACAGATTGCATTTTTTATATTGTGCAATATTTATACATATTTCATATTTTATACTCTACGATGTTTACACATGTGTCATATTTTATATTCTACAATATTTATACATATTTCATATTTAATATTATGCACTATTTTTACATATTTCATATAACAAAGTATTAGTGCATATTTCATATTTTATATTCTACAATATTTATGCACATTTGGTATTTCTTATTGCGATGTATTTCGCAGATTCCACATTTTTATGACGAAATATTTCACACATTTCACGGGTCTGAAAGGTTTGATCTATTACACGATGAAAAATAAATCGTCGAAAGGTAATGGCGCAATTTCAGTTTTTCTTGCGACAAAAAGTAAGGTTTATTAAGTAAGATTCCTTTAGAGCCGTGAAAAAAGAAGAACTCTCTTCTCGTTCTTGGACTCGATTATCCGGTTATACTCTCATCACTTCGCATTACCCGTACCCTTCGAATCCTTTCGGATTTACCGACATGAGTCGTGAGCAGAATATAATCCCTTTAATCTTGAACGCATCAAAAGCAACTCTAAATACGAGAAATACCCTTCGAATAAGACGCGTACAGCGCCGTATGCCGAAATCTAATCGTATTAAAACTCAATCGTCAGAATTGCATTCACACAGTATTAACGAATCGTAAATCCAAAATACCGAATTCAAATTAAATGAAAATTACGGATGTACAGATCAAGGAATCTAGAAACACAGGATCCTACATAACACTGGTTTCAATTATCGACAGGTGTTAATTATCAACATGGACGAAGTGAAGTTATTAAACACGAGGAAGTTAACTCTTTATTTATTGCCAATTCTACGGTATCGATTATTAAGGATCAACATTATACGATTTAATTACATAAAGTGAAGATCTTTAATGATATAGCTGGCTGATTGAAAACGCATGAAACCACTGGGTTAATTAAAATTACTAGCACGAAGAAGTTGCAATATAAATTTAACGATAATTGATACAACTCTTTACTTCTACTTGGAGCAAATACATGTTGAAATTTCTCCTATGAATAATTCATGTCTTTATCTTCGCATAGTTGTTCCTGGAATGAGGTAGAGCTGTTAGATTTGCAATAAAGTATGTAACTGTTAATCACTGAATGCAGTTGAAAACACTGTGAATTATGTAGCATGTGCATTTCTAGCTTTCGATAAGATAAACTTATAATTGAACATTTTTCTTTAAAAGATCAGATGTAAAAACTCAGATTCTACATTTTTGATGTGGTGACCTAAATTCCTGAGTTTTAATTTGAGAACATAAATTTTGAAACTGTAATGTGAAGATCAGATTTGAAAATTTAAACTTGGAAGCTTTAGTTTGAGAATTTAAATTTGGGAACATAAATTTCAAAACTTGAAATGTGCTTCTGTTATTAACCTTCTAAAATGTAAAATTTACAACTATAACACGAACACATAATCGTAAAAGTGATTGTATGACAGAGGGATGAAACTGAAGAGCAGAAGATTTTTTTCTACAAGAAAAGTGAACTCGAGTAATGGTTGATGTCGCTTTTAATCTAATTTAATCCAGAGTGCACAATGGACAAGTAGCTTTCGCAACCGGAGAGGAAATCTCATTGTTTGAAATCGCTACAGAAGCGTATCCTGTTTTCTGACAGGGTTGCCCACGCGTTCATTATACGGCCGTTGCGTTATGCGAATACATGATAATATCGTTTCCGGAAGCCGAAGGAATCACGCGTTGAACCCTCTCTTATGTGAGGATCCACGTACGTCGGGGATCCTCTTTCTCCCTCGCGGCCATCTTGTTTGAATCGAGCCAAAAGAGATTACACGAAAGATCCAATTTCCTGACAAAAATCCCTTTATCCCGAGTTCTTAATTTTTATCCCTTATCTGAGCAACAGGGTCTGCTATCTTTCCGTGGATCTACGCAACCGAATAATTACTTCTTCCTCACTTTGTTTAATCTTTTAGGGAAAGACTCCGGAATTTCATTCGGGTTAATATTTTTTAACGTGTGTTTGAAATGTACTCGTTCGATAGCTTTTTATTTAGAGGTAGGTAGTCAAGCATTTAGCTAGAAGATTAGGAAGATATAAAGATTTATGTATGTCAGATGTAAAGATTATGTATATGATTATGTATAATGAATATAAAGACTGATCATGTGTAATGTGAACATGTGAAGACTGATCATATGTAACAAATATAAAGACTGATTATGTGTGACAAACATAAAGATTGATTTTGTATGACAAACATAAAGACCGACTACATGTAACAAATATAAAGATTGATCATGTGTAACAACATAAAGATTGATTACGTGTGAACAACTCCAGAAAATAAATTAGGACATTAGAATCAAATTCAGAGTGAGACGGATCGTGTTTCACAATGAATGGAGCATTTAAATCTTTGCAAGGGATTGAAATGTACGGGAGGTGGATGAATGAAAACGAAGCGTTTGTTGGGTTACCTGGAAATTGCATTCCTCTTAGAGCAATTAGTTCTTTCAGAGGAAATTCGATTTCGTCCATCGACCTCGTTGTGAAGGATCCTCGAAATTTCTCTGAGAAGGCAATAAGTCTTCGGCTCGTAATCAAATACCTCTGTGCAAATAAGAGTTCGAGTCAATTTGCAGTCGGAGTAAAAAAATTAAACTTGATTACGAGAATCTTGTTGAAAAAAGGAGTTCAACTTGATTACAAGAGAAGCTTGTAATAGAGGAACATCGAAAACGGAGGGAAGTGAAAATCGCGTTCGAAATAAAACGAGTGGAGTAGTCGAAAGTTGTTCGATTATGTTCAAATTGAAGCGGAAACGTCGGGAAGTACGTGTCAGAATTTCAAATCTGATCGGCGATATTTCAGAAAATATTAGTTTTTACGATCATGAATTGTTCGTAGGAAAGTCGGAACGGTGCCAACCACCTGCTACCACCGTTCTGATTAAACCAGCCGCAACAGATCGATCGTTTTGCTCCCCCAAGTGAACTGTTCGTTCCCATAAATTTCTTCGTGTTCAACGAAGTCACGCTCCGACTGCATTGAATACGTTCGATATTCGTTCATGTACTCGACCATAAAGTTGATGTCCCAAAATTGATATACCGCTGGTAAGTCAGGAGGAAAACAGCGTTGATTTATTTCGATTCTAGGCAGATATGCGGTGTAGCGGATATTTAATTAAAGCCACGTTCTACTGGGACATTACTCTAGATTCCTAGATTCCTGGGTTTCTAAATTGCTCGCTCCATAGTTACAAATTTTCAAATTTATAAATTTCAATGTTTGGGATTCAAGGATGTGGGGATATATGGCTGTGAGGAGATGTGAGGACGTAAGATATCCAAGGATCGAGGGATTGATGGATTTCCACATTTCTAAATTTCCACATACCTAAATCGCGACAACCTCGCACATCCTTTGACCCCGGTAGATCAATATATCCTATCCCCGTACAGATCCTGACATACCTAACCACCGATGTCCCCACATCTAGAAATTCAATAACCAGAATCACTTTCGAAAGCGCATCTTCAACGCGGAAGAGGAAATAGAAACAGTTTCATCCGACTAGATCCTCAAACTCGTTCGGCATTCCGGCTTCACGAGCGTCAATTACGATAGGATAAAACATCACGTAATAACAAACGTGTTCGCTGGAACGAGACTGGAAACGGTTTAACCAGCGATCCATAGGAAGAAACGTCGAACGTACGCAAGATCATACCATCCGGATGATCGCCGACACTGCATTCCGGACGGCCATGGATCGCTGCCATAATTCGTCCTGGCCGGGTCATAATGCAGAACGCAGGTGGATCTGCGGACACAAGGAGATGCCCGACCGCGACACGGTGAGCGTATGCACGCTCGAAAACGTGCTATTCCGTAATTAGACCGCATAATTGCACCGTTTTACGCTTGCGTCTGGTTTCGTAGCCGCCAGAAAGGGCGTGTCGTTCAACGCGTTTCTGCATCTCCTTCGTTCACGCGTCGACGAAAGGAAAAGTGCGCCTTTTGAATTATCCGTTCGCGAACACCGCACGTCCGTTCACGGGAAATGCCACGCACGGGACGAGGTCATCGTTGCTCGTTCATTTTTCGCCGACAAATTTCCAGATTTCGAAATCTAGGAATTTTATGACTGAGATTTAGGACGATTGTAAGGTATGGATCTAGGGACTTAATATATAGCGATTTGGGAGGTAGAGGTTTATGAAGAGATTTGAGTACCTAAAAATTCGAGAACTAGGGCATTCAGGGTGTAGGGATTCGGGGTCTAGGGATTCGGGATCTAGGAATTCGGGATCTAGGAATTCAAGATCTAGGAATTCGAGATCTAGGGATTTGGAATCTAGGAATTTCGGGATCTAGGAATTTGAGATTTAGGGATTTGGGATCTAGGAATTTCGGGGCATAGGAATTTCAGAATCTAGGAATTTCGGGACCTAGGGATTTGGGATCTAGGAATTTGGGATTTAGGGATTTGGGATCTAGGAATTTCGGGGCATAGGGATTTCGGAATTTAGGAATTTCGGGGTCTATGGATTTCGAGATTTATGGATTTCGGGGATTAGGGATTTCGGATCTATGGATATCGAGACCTGGAGATTGTGAGATGTAGGGATATTGAAATCTAGGGATTTCGGTATGTAAGGGTATCGGAATCTAGGAATATCGGGATATAGGTATTTGGTGACAAGGATTTCGAATCCTCGAATTCGGGATCTGGGGACTTGTAGTATAGAAATTTGGAATCAAGGAACTTGGCATTCTAAGGTTTGGAAATAAGAAAACATGCAAAGTATAGCATTAGGATATTGAGACACATGAAAATTTATGAGTAAATCGATCTTTACAGTTTTCGTCACGAGTTATTAAATACTTCCTGCATGTACGTTCAGTGAACATCTAAAACTTCGACCGAAGTTTTTGGCATCACCAGATTAAGTCAAACATCCCTCACTTTCTGAAATATTAATTAGCAAAGACTCAAACATCCGGTGCAAAACTTCTCAACAACTTTTACCCGAACCTGCGAGCTACGACAGATTTAATCACGATATAAATTGGGCGTTTCGTCGAAATTTTCGTGACCGTTACAAGTTCTTTATCAGCCTCCGCGATCCACGTAATCATAAATAATAAATCTCGGAATTCGTATCGACTTAATCGGACGATTCGTTCCATCGGGCCGGAGAACGAAAGGTTAAACGCGTGACAGAGAAAGGGGCGTGCATCGAACGACAAGAAGGGAGTATAAAAATTAAGATGGGACGCCGATGAGGCCCCGATGGAATCCGCTGACGCCCACCAGGGCTTTGTATCGAGGGCCCACGTGTCAGGCGAAACAAACGAGTGGGCTTGTTGCAAAACACCTCTCGACGAAGGTATTCGTATCATATTTTGAAAATTCATGCACTCCTCTGCGCGTTCACTTTCCTTCTTGCGTCGTTTCATCCATCATTCGCACTTCGAGTGATCGATCTTAAATGTTCACTTTGACATTTGATGCTCGGTATATTCAATTAAGCTGTGCATGGCAGCACTTTATGATTCTGTGTTATTGTCATTAATGATAGGTTCATTTGTCTTTGAGCGAGGTCTATTATGATTAATACAAGTTTCCAAATTGTCAACCTTTTAACGTTTACAACCCCCAAACTTCAATTTCTAAATCTTCATATTTTGTATAGAATTTGAATTTTTAAACTTTCGAGTCATTAAATGTTTACATTTCCAAATGATCAATCCTCCAAAATTTCCCAAAAATCCCCAAATTCTTAGTTCTCCAAATTTCCGAATACCCCATCCCTAAACTCCCCCGAACCCACAAGTGTCAAAATTAAAAATTGAGCAACTGAGAATTTGCAAATGTAAAAATTTCTAAAATTGCGAATCAGCAATCTCAAAAATGTAAATACTGTAAATTCGATAAATCAATGCAAGTTATGATTGTCCCGACACAGTCCACGAGCTAAAGGGAACTAACGAGCGCTGTAAAAAAAAGAAATGATCAAGGCCGCCAATAAAGAACCGTAAATTTCAGTGTCTACATCAAAGCGAGCATCGGCCGGGTGTACGTGGACCGATTGAAGCGTGCACGTCAAAGACATGCACATTCCATTCGGATGTAATGTCTCGTGCATAATTGCACGCGACGAATCTTTTGTGCGTGCACGGCCAAAGGATCGCGAACCCCTCGAGGCTCGTACGCACCAAAGTCGTACTCCCGGTAATGAAGCTCTTGTGCGCCGTATAATGAATGGCGTTACGTAAAAACCACTTATCTCATCGTGCACGATGATGCAAAAGAATTCGTTCTTTGTTTCTTTTTCTCCGCGAACGATTTGGACCTTCATCGTGTTTAATCTTCCCTGGCGATACTCCGATTGTTGTGATCTATATTGATAGATGATTTGGTTATCTCGTAATTGCCTTGTGCAGAAAATTACGTCTATGATCTTAGCAATTGTTTTGTCTGCGTCGGAGATACTGATTGCTTTGTCTGACGGAGTAACAGGTGAGCGGTAATTGATTGTTTTGTATTTCATTATTGAATGTAACCGGGGTAATTAGAAATATCTGTCGGGTAACCTTTCCAGTGATTAACTACCGAGAGCATTTTGCAATTTGTAATTGCAAATCTGTGATTAGAGATTTAATGGACGATTAACTTGTATTTGAGAGACACTAATGGGGATCTTAGGAGGATTTTACTTCAGTCACACTTTGGTGATATCCTAGGAACGGTGATTGTCGGAATATCTAATTAAACTATGCACAACTAAACTAACAGTAACTTCAGTAACCAGTAACTTCTCTGGTTTCCTTCTACCTTTCAAAGGAAGAATTGTTATCCGAGTTTAACCGACTATAAAACACGTTTACCCCACGAAAGAATAAACCAAGAACCACCATTATCTTTCGATGAAATCAGAGTGTCAGTCGTTTGTCGGAATGATAAGAAATTAGAGAAACTTTCGAGGTTTTTGTGGAAAAGCGAATAAACACAGGTGAATTACTGGCAAGGTTAGTGCTCGCGTGATGGCGGATCAACGAGATAGGACGTGAGGGTTCAATCACGAGACGTGTCTACGTACGTGTTAGCACACGCGTGCTGTACACACGTGCCGGCACGTTAATAATTTAGATTGCCGCGCGAGACGCGGCAAGAGTCTAAATATTTAAACTCCTCTGCTCGCCGATGCGTTTATTTGATCAAACGAAAGAGCTTTCAAGCTCTGAAATCGAGTACCCGTACGTTGGTTCCGTCTCGAAAGCCTCGTCGTGTTTAATCACCGGACTGCTGCAGAGAATACCCAGTTTTATCGTCACATTCAAGTATCGTATTTAATTAGTTCGAATACATTATTACGAGTCGACATTATGTTCCCCACGGTGTCATTGGTGATGAAATTTTTTTATGTTGGAAGTTTGAGAATTTGAGATGTTTAGGGAATTTTTGGGTTTTTGGATTTTGGTGAGTTTGTTGTTGTGGGGAATTTGGGAAATTGAAATTTTTCAAGTTTTCAAGTCCACAAATTTTCAAATTCTCAAATTTACCAATTCCCAAATTTTCAAGGCTCTAAATTTCCACATTCTCAAATTTCCAAATTCCTTAATTTCCCAATTCTAAAATTTCCAAATTTCCAAATTCCTAACCCCGCGAATCTCAAATTCCCCAGATCCCCAAGTTCCAAAACCCCGAAACTGCAAATAGTGAACATCGGTAAACTTTCGAGCGTAAATAGTTGGGTGAAATCGAAAGGCAGGTAAAGCAACGTAATCGAGTGTAGATCCAGTACACAAATGAACACGATTGACGCAGAACACGAAGCAATTTGTACACTAGTCTGGCTTGATCAAGGATTCCAGTGTAATTCGAAGCAAATAGTCGAGGAATGTTTTGACGAGTCGATTTCGACGAGACACAAACGGCAGTTGCGTATTGAACATTTACATTATCGAACTACACTGTCGGAAATGGTCTAAGATTGCCTTCGTGTTTCTGCCGGATTAAGCTGCTAGCGAAATTGGTTTGTGTTCTGGCTGAATTGTTATTGCAAAGTGGTATCGACATAAATTTGTCTAACGAGATTGTCACGGTTCAAGGGAGAAAATAGAGGGATACGAATGTGGCCGAACGCGTTCAATTCTAACACGTTTGTCTTCCACATATGTCTCTCTTGTTTCCTTACATGAGATCATGATTCCATATCAGATATTTCGATACAGAGATTTGTTATTTCATATAAAGACCCATTTTTCGTATACTTTTATTCGGTTGTATATTACAATTAATTATATGTAAATGCCCATAGATTTTTATGCAGATGTAAAAGTTGAACATTGCATACAGATTAGTGACTCACAAGTGAGTGATTTAAATTACCAATCATTCCAACAATTTGTTTCAAATAAGCAGTTAATCATTGCAACAATTTAATACAAATTTTCAATCGGATAAAATAAATTCTGAAAACATGAGCAGTATAGAAAAAAATAAAATATACATTGGACATTATTGTATTAACATATTGACATTATATCAACAATATTGTTACAATACTAATAATTCTTGTACTATTCAAAATTTCCTTACATTTGAAACTGAGATAAAGGAAGTGCTCCATCGTACTCTTTCAAAGGGTAAAAATTATAGAATTCGTTTCCGAGGCTCGAACATTAAATTCATGTATTGAAATTCTTCGAGAGACTCGTGGACAATGAATAACCGCTTCCAGGAAGGGCCGAGAAGTTGTAAAGCAAAGGCATATTGCCGTTTGAAATTTATTTCTCCCTTTATTTCGTCGGTTGAAACGCCGGCATATTAATTCTAACGCGGCGCTTGGCACACGTGCCGCTATTCACGCTGCACCGACGAGTGCATCTGTAGATTGCACTCGTGGAACGAGTCGGCTGTGCGTTCGATGCAGCGGATATGTTTGTCGGGTTTCGAGTGAATGGCGTTCGTTAGCCAACCGACATTACGAAATATTAAGCGTGTCTCATCCGCTAAGACAGCCGTTCTTTTTCGAATCGAACCTACATACGTGCCTTTCCCCTTTTTTTTTATCTTTTCTTTCAAATTGCGTCAAATGTGGAAAAACGCGGGAGAAATACCTGCAACTGCAATGCACTACGATTATGTAACTCCGAACGATTAAGAGAGTCGTGCAACACCAATTCTGCAGTTACCCGCGTTTTACATAAATAAATGAACGGATATTAACGCGATGCTGCGGGGAAAATGGCGCAGTGTAGCGAGGGGAAACGCAATTGCTGTTGTTCGGAATATTATTGTTCTAGTTTCCTGTTCCACTTTGTTCTTGATGACTTGCGTTGCTGATGCGATGTCAAGTTAGGTAGAATTCTTATTTAATTATTCGATGATGAATGGGTTTGGTTGGTGGTGGGCTGTATTGTACTGGATGGGGTAAAATTTCGATATTTGGGGATGTAGGAATTTTTGAATTATGTAAATAAAACTTGTTCCCAATTACAAAAAAACCGATTACAATAGCGATATCGATTTGAAATTAAAATGAAATGAAAATCGATGCAAATAACCGCGTATCCGTTGATTAATATTCCCATAAAAGGCAATTATCGACGAACAAACCGCTTTGTGTATTAAATCGTGCACATTATACGTTCTAACGTACAAAGACCCAATAAAAATGTGCTTTCATAATTGGTTAAATAAATCTCTTTGAAACGCGTACATTAATCGATCAAAGAATATTTTTGTAGAAAGAAAGCAACATGGTGGTAACCAACGCCTCTTAATCAAGCATATATCATTATCAGAGATTCCTAAAATCGCATGATTCGTCTGTTGATTGCCCAAGCTAACCAAGACCCGAGCGGCTAATGCAATGGCCGGAAAGTAATTACGTTAATTACTGCCGGTGCTTAATAACCTGTGTTCCCGGCCGCGATGCAGCAGTTAATAAGTTTACCAACGAACCCGATGTGCCTTGAGAAATCGGATTTCTGGTATTTCTGGCATCCTGTTTTGCATCCACCATCGACCGATTCCGCGTTTTAACCATACAACCTTGCGTTGCGTGCGAACGCATTTTATAAACGAATCTCATCGATTTTCCACGAGAAATGTTCACCGTGGCTTTTTATCGAAACGGATACGGTAAAACGTCACTATTAACTTTTATTTCGCTGCCAATTATTTCCGTGCGTTCGTTTATTATTCTTCGATCGTACGTGCATAGTATCGAGGTGAAATCGATATCTATTTCGTAAACGGGTGTAACATATGGGTTTATCTGTCAGATAGTGACGATATAAATGGACCGAGATTTCTCCGAAATTACTGTTTACCCGGGTATTATTAGACGGCTGTCTAATACTTTATCTTTAACCGGTATCATTGCCGTAACTAACGTTTTTCTGAACGGTTAGATCACCGTGCGTTATACATTAACCTTTCGGCCAAGCTCCTCGGGACTTCTTTGCGACTTGGTCAATTATCCGGCTGAAATCGTTCTTCGTTGCCGAGGAAATAAGAACTAAATATTGACGCGAAATTAGGGGGAACCGCGGCGAGCAGGACCGCCATTCCGGTTGAGTTTCTTTGCAAAGTGTATTTTGCAAAAGGGGAGAATGACGAATAAGGGACGTTAAATATTTACGGAAAAGAGAGATTCGCGAGGGAACCGGCGAGATTGCTTCGAGGAAGGATCTTGAATCTTGAGAGCTCTCTTGAAGAGTATTAATTGTCGTTTCGTTGGGAATTAAATGACGATTAATTCCGCCGTATTTTACTCTTTCTTGGATTTCGTTACGGTACAAAAATGATAAATGATCGCGGATGAATCTGGGTAGGAAATTAAATTTCAGGAGGTTAGTCGTTTGTTGAAAGACGGTCATTTCGTGTCGGAATGTACGGGGAAATTAATTTTAGAAATTTTCTGTGGTTAGGTTCCTTTATGTGTAATAATCATGGAAAATTATATGGTTGATTACTTGGTACATTATTCGGTGTTGAATATGTATACATATTAAATATATGTACATATGTATAATATAATCATACATCCACTATGAGTCCACCGATAAAAAAGGTGCATCACAGTATCCAAATAATTCAACTCATATCTGAAATACTTTTTGTCCTCATCAAGTCCTCATCTCATTATTTATTCGACTGTCAGCGTACACAAAGAAACGTTAATAACGACACGCAAGAAGCAAAGCGTGCTAAAATAAATATCGAATAATTCATCCTACCCGCCAATCATTTCGCAAGGATCGTAAGCAAACAGGTTGCAATCATTGAACGATCACAAAAGTCTTCGCAACTTAGTTACAGCTAATCATTATAATGGGCCACGATCTGCAACGTAATTAGATACAGTGGATAGTTTGAAAACATAATTGCAGGGAAAATGCAGTGGCTTGGCGGTAGGTGAATGGCTGGTATCGACAAGATAATCGTATCACCGTGGGCAATGTCGAACCGGGCAAGATTACAACAAGCCATAATTTCCTTGCTGCTCGTACATGCGTAGATGGTTGCAACTTCGTATGCACGTATCGTGTGTACACAGAAAATCGTTAAATAACGACCTTCTGTTCGATAAAATTAACAACGAGACGGGAAATCTAATTATCGTCCGATTCAACAGAAATGTGTATCATGCGAAAAAATTGATCACAAGTAGCAACGTTGTTAATTACTGTTTCGAGTTGGGATGATTGTTGCGACAGTTGAATCGAGACATTTTTGTGGACGTAATTTTATGGGGAAGTAATTATTGGGTCGGCTGGTAAATAGAGGATCAAGGATATTAGTGAAAGTCCTTTGAATGTTCAATAAGGCATGTGAAGAATATGTATTACGTTTGTGTGGGGGTTTATTGGTTAGATTGGTTTCCCAATTTCGGAAGTGGGAGTTTCTGGGTTAACAGTTTTCAAGCTTTTAGATTCGTGGTTTTCTAATTTTCTATATTGCAATTTTACAAAGTTTTAAATTTCCCAACTCTCCAGTTTTCTATTTTATTAATTTCACAATTTCACAGATTTTCTGTTTTCAAATTTCCCAATTTACTAATTTTCCTATTACCCAATTTTCCAATTTCCCAATTTTCTACTTTTCCAATTTCCCACTTTCCTGATTCCCAATTTCTGAATTTCCCAATTTACCAATTTCCAATTGATCACCATCTCAATTGATCAATCGCCAAATTTTCCAAAATTGAAAACTTGAAGTTCACCAATTCAACATCGTTATAATTTAAATTTCCGACTTTACAAACTTGCAATATTTCCAAAATCCAAAAAAGCACCAAAACAGACGTTTCGTAGGATATCTCTGAGAGTCGAGATAATTAACAGGAGCAGATATTACGCACGACACGGGACACAATGTTGAAAAATACTTGAAACGTATCCATGTACAGCGAGTATTATTTTGAAACGAATTTTCCAGCTGAGAAACGACAGGAAGACGAACCGAGAGCGACATTCAGAGAAACTGTGACAGCCAGTTTCATGATGTTTCCGGCATCAACTCGAATTTCAGCGGCGCTCCCCCGCACTTTCATCCCCATTAATTCCGCAGTGCGAATTTCCGGGATAGTTTAATATCAGAAACGGAGCGACTGTTTCGAGTGTTATTGTCTGCACGCCGGAGGGTAATCCACAGTCTCTTGGATTTTATCCCTCTATTCTACCTCCTCCACCCGATCATCCCTCGAGAACTTTCTATTTTTCGTTCCTTTTTTTCTCCTCGGAATTGCTGCGAACTCGAGCCACCAAGAAAATTGTATTTATTTAACCTGTCGATTGCCGTGTCGGTCACAATTGACAGGGTGCTAATAAAATTCACTTAGACGTCGCTACGAAAATTGCTTTGTGTGTAGAAAAACTTTATATGAACTTTACTCACAGAAAATATTCATGTTAGCGTTATTACAATTCTTAACTTGTACAAGACACAAAGGAAATTTACAAATTAATTTGTAAAAGACACTCCTATACAATTTTTATATTAACTGGGCTTATTATATGCTGTGAACGAACATTTCGGTGAACAGTAAATTGTTGTCGTTACAAATTTATTGTTAGTACATTACTTAATTGGATTGTTAAAATGTAATATAATTTGATTCCTGCAGTGTAAAATGATTTGTCCCCTAAAATATAATATAATTGAGTACTTAATGAAAAGAAAAGGGGAGACGAGTTCGAATAGAGTCATCAGCGTTACAAAATGGCGGCACCCACGAAATGTTGATTAAATACTTTACTGCGCATGTTTATTGCTTTCCATAATCGACTGTGCATATCTAACGTTCAAGATCACAACGTTACAAAATTTTTACATTTGCATCGATGGAAGTTGACTTTGACCACGATCTTGAAACCCGACGCGATATGCAGTAGACTGTAAATAATTGTTGAATAAATTATAATATTTTAGATTATGAAGTTTGAGATGCTGAATTATAAATGTTTAATTCATAACGATTTGCCTAAACGAGGTATCGTGAGACGTATCGCTGGTGATCTTTCATTATGGAAAGTGAAAATTGAAAGAAAAATGCGAACGTGACCATCCACTTGTTAGGGCACTCTCATGATTAGCGTCGCAATTAGTACGCGTTGCCGACGTAAAAGGTTACGTGTTGTTAGAATCTTTGTAAGGTCTTGGTGTGTTGCGAAGTACGCGAGGTCAAACGCAAAGGCAAGTAAAGAGGAGCGGTAATATGCAACGTTCTGTTCGTACGACTTCCTGATAATGTGGACGGTGCCATTTCCCTCTTACGACGAATTACCCATGCAAATACAATGCGAACAGTGACAGTCGACGTACACTCGAATGCAACGTAACTTTTGCGACAACATATGTGAACTGTGGTTGCTTTCCGACAACGCACTTTCCGACATCCTGAAATCCGTAGCTCCTAAAATTTCTAGATCTCCAAATTCGTAGATCCCAATATTTCTACGTCCCAAAATCCTTAGGACCCAAAATTTCTAGAAAACTCCTAGGATCGAAAATTTCTAGATTCCAAGATTCTTAGGTTCCAAAATTTCAAGATCCCAAATTCTCTAGGTCCCTAAATCTGAAGATCCCAAACTCTTTAAGTCCCAAAATCTCAAGGTCCCAAATTCTTTAGGTTCCAACTCTCAAGGTTCCAAATTCTGTAGATCCTAAAATCCCCAAATCCTCCAAAAACCCTAGATCCAGAAATCTAGACTTGAGAATTCTACATCTCCAAATCTAAAAATCCAAAAATATCAAAATTCCCAAATTCTTAACCCAATCGGTTTGAATCTCTAAAATCTGTAAGAATTAAATATTTTCGCTAGGGAAATCAGATTTGCTCCTGACTGTACCCGTTCTGCCTCCGAGTTATCGCGACTGTCGTTATGACGAAGTAAACTCACGCAACTGTGCGTGGGACGTCATTTTGTTTGCCCTCGACACGCGACTCCTCAACGGAACCTGGCAATCTCCATTGAAAATGCAGATTAATCGATGAATTATAAACCTTTACTCTGCATAAAATTTAGCATGAAATTCTTCTAGTTTATCAAGTATAAATTCCCGCGTAATTATTATAAAAATGATCAAATAATTCTTATTTATAACTACCTGCAATTTGTTTTATTTTCACGTAGTATTGCGACTCTGCAACGTATGTGTTTCTTTAAATAAATTTGTACTACATAAGAATGTTATCGCTCCTCAAAATTAGTTTCTTTCTAAATCGACAAACTCAGAAAAAGAAGATTAAACGATTTAACCGAGTGTCAAGAAGTTTAGAGATCGTAACATTTTTGAGTTTGAAATCCGTGCACGGATTTCGTTCCCATTAGCCGACCCCTAATTACGCTCCGTGCAGCGTGACACTGATGCGCGCGTAAATTAGCATTTTCTGAACTTCGATAGAAGCGTGCGTCAATGTTTGGCAGAATGATGGATGTGCAACGTGCACTGAAGATTTCCAAACGACTAATGACTTAACACGACCAGGTGAAATTCTAAACGTTAACTGATATGTAACTCGTATCGAATTAATTTTCATCCAAGTCCATTTCCTGTTCTAATTTTATTCATTTCATAGCATTTTTATACGTAGATGCTTTTATAATATACGTAATAAAGGTCATAGGTTAAAATTTTGATCTTTCGACTGCGAAAACAGCATTGTACAACATGTTCCTGGGATTTGGGTCATGATTGATCTGGCTCTACTATTCGAGAGGTAACTCTTGTGCACCGTTCCAGTTTTTATTACATTCGCATCACGCTTCGAGTACTTTTAATAAAAGCCGGTGGAATTATATAAGTGGACTGTTTTATTAGGAAAATATTAAATATTGGATTTATATTGAGTCCATTGAAATTGGGCGATACGTGATTAAACTGGTAGATTTGATCAATTAGTATTAATAACAAATTTCATAAATCTGATTGTTATATTGGTGTAATTTGATACAACGATTTGTACTCATTCAACGAAATGTTTTGTTACATTTGGGAGATTAAATGTGGAAACGTGGGTAGGTTAAATTTTCAAAATTTTCCACGTTATCAAATTTCTGAATATTCCGCATTTTCAAATTTCCCAATTTCTCAAATTGTCCACCTTTCCAAATTTCTCAAACTTCCAAACTTCCCAAATATTGAAATGACCTAATTCACAAATTTTCTAAATACTCCTCAAACCCCAAATTTCTACATTTCCAAATTTCCATAAAACTGTAAATCTGAACAAAAACCGCCAGAAACAGAGACCATTCGTGGCGATATAACGAGATCCTACTACACGTCGAACATAGTGAACTGACGGAAGTGATATTTTTTCCAGCGTCACAAACTTATCAACAGTTATGCAGAAAAAGTGAAGGAATTAACGATGCAGAAACGTGGTATACACGCAAACACGGGGGCGCGCATAATCAAGGCGACGTTCCTTAAATATTCCGAAGCGGTTATTAAGCTTCGTTAAATCTCCTAAATTGCATCCATGCTTCGTAAAAACCTCGACGGCATAATATGCCCCGTAGCCGTATACGGTGATGGGGGACTACTGCCGTTAAGAAGTTATAAAAATTTGCTCTCTCTAAATGGCATTCGACCGTGTTCCCGGAGCAGTGTGTCATTGGGCCAAGCATGTCGTAACATTTTTTTTCGTCGATATGTATGCATAACGTTTAATTTCGAGGTAATCGAAGGTAGCTATTTTAATTACGCAGTATCGGCCTGATATATGTGTACGCCGAGACAGTAAATTCGAAATGGCTTCCGATTATTTTGCCGAATGCAGGTAATTAATGGTCGCCGGGCCAATTGATAGGAGGTAATTAAATCTTCAAAATTTATGGACCGAAGTTGAACCTTCTCACCGAGTGAAATAATCTGGAGTTAATTGCTTTCGATTCAATCGTTTTTCGTTTTCTTCTCTTTTTCGATGCGACTGAATGCTGTTCGATTAGAGCTTCACTTCTTGAATATTTTATGATATTTATGGAGTTGTTTTTTTATTCTATCGAAAACATTAGAGAAAATATGTACACATACATAATAATGTATACATACGTAATAATACACACATGCATAATAATACACTCATATGTAATAATACATTCATACATAATAATGCAAACATACGTAATAATACACACATCCATAATAACACACACATACGTAATAATGCACACATGCGTAATATTGCACACATACATAATAATACAGACACACATCATAATGTACACATAGAGAAAAATACATATGCAAAATAATACATGCATGCACACATAATTGTGTTCAACATATCTTACCTCCATACAACAAACCATTAGTATAATACTCTAACAAACTATATGAAATGTACACTGCATTAAATTTTAAAAACATTGGCCTTGAATCCGAAATAAAGGTAGTCCACATTTAGACCATTACCCCTAGTTTCGCAATTCATGTTCCTCGCAGCAGCTTCACACTCGATTACTTTTGAATAACATCCGTAATGAGCTGCTATTATCAGAGTTTTTCTAGTACAATTGTACCCGATTCTGTTGCAACAACATCGATACAAGTTTACAATTAGAAACAAAACACGTGTCAAGGAAATATGTTGCACGCAGGCGGAAAATCGTTTCTGTATCTGGCAAGTTCGTTATCGTGAACGAACCGGGATTGGACGTTAAATCGAGGAGGCATTCGTTTAGGGAATTTCGATAACGTTCGTTCTCCGATCGGAGCACGATAGTATCGATTCGGGTTATCTAACAAGGTCACTGAACCTCCTTGACCATTATGGAGGACGTTGCGTATTGATTCCTGTCCCCGCTACGCTTCTCCTAATAAATGATGGAAGTTATCGTAGACCAAGGATCGATTCCGACAGTCGAACGTACACTACGCTGCAATCTAAGTTTACTGAAGCTAATTGCGAGAACTGTTGACGGAAGATCATACCGCCACGTGACTTCTATTTTGGGGAATCACGCAACTTGCAAATTTTTTTGTTTTTCAATTTTATTTTGCTGTTATTGGCAAATTTCAAATGTTCCATTGGATTTCCAAATGTTCTTTTCAAATTTTTAAGATTACTTTTCAATTTTCCAAATTCTGAAATATCCATATTTTCAAACTTCCAAATTCTCAGATATCCAGATTTCCAAATCTCCAAATACCTAAATACCCAAATCTCTAAGTCTACAAATTTCTAATTTCCAACTTCTCACTTCCCAAATCTCTACATCCCCAAATTCCTAAATTCGAACTTCCCACTTCCCAAATTTCTACATCCCCAAATCCCTAAGTCCCCAAATTTCTAAATTCCAACTTCTCACTTCCCAAATCTCTACATCACCAAATTCCAAAACTCCAGCTTCCCAAATCTCCAAATTCCTAAACTCCGACCTCTCATCTCCCAAATTTCGAACGAGTACAATCCACAATCCTTGAACATCTCACAATTGTTCCCAAAGAAACATTCTACCACATTGCTCCTCGAAAAATCATGTACTCCAACGTCCTCTGCATTGTAATTGAACTTGGAACGTAGAAAAAGCGTGCACACAATTTCACGTTGTTAAATACTTTTTATCGTACAAATATAAAACAGTCGAGAAATACAACTCGTACGTGAACATTCATTTCGATTTGTTTCGTTTTTCATCCATTATTTCCTTGTGAGCAGTTAACGAGCAGCGCACGGTTTAATGTGGACGGCTTTTAGGAAACAATTTTTATTTGACGAAATAAAATGCTCGCGAACAACGGTTACTCGTTTCAAATGTTTAAAAATATATTATTTGCTCGATAAAACAAAAGCAGCCACGCTCGCCACAAGATGAGTTGTAGGAATTCATAAAGGTAATTAAATTCCTATTTTATTTCTGGAGGTAATTAAGTTTCTAAATTATGAAGATGACGGTGCTTAATAAACGTTGCTTTAATCATAGAGATGATTATAAAGATGACAGTATATTTGATACTAGCATCAGCTTTGTAATGTTTTATGACAATTATATTGACATCTGCTATGTAATTGGCAAAGTAAATTTAACATTTTGTTAGTTACTAAAGTGGGAACGATTATTGAACTCTTTGTCTACGCGTTTAATACGGTTCATAGAATTTCCCTATCGGATCACCTTGCGAGCGTATAAAATTCCCCTCGGCAGGTGGTGAACGTTAAAAGGACTACGAGACTCGGGGGAAAAATCGTCGGTGGAACCACGAAATAATAACACGAAGAGAGGGCAAGAAGATGGCCGATGGCCTGAAGGAGTCAGGTACGGGCAGATGTTTCCACCGGCACGCGACAGCTGTGCGCCACGATTCTTTCTTCAGGTTTAGGCGATTCGATATCTCTCGACAAACCACCGACAGGCGAGAGTGCTTCTACCAGTGTTCCTCCAAAAGTCTACTCCGAAAGCAATCCACATCTTCGTCATTTATAAAAAGCTAGAAATTCATCATATTTTTAAATGGAAGACATACGTCATTTTGTAAAAAGGAAGAAATCCGCCATTTTGTAAAATGAAAGACATACATCATTTTGTATTACCTTTCTTGAATATTGAACATAATATTCGCATAAAATTTTTGGTGATACGTATGAAGTTTTAGTGCAATCTCATAATAAAAGAGATACGTGAAAACATTTCAGTCTACCACAAAAAAGATGAAACAGAAGTGTTCCAAACAGAACGTTCATTTTACCTTGCAATTTGAACGATTCATATTTTGCATCCAGCCTGCAGGTAACATCGCAGGCTGTTATTTACGCAGGTTTCGTCGTAAAAGAATTTTGATGTGTCCCCGTAGAAAAGAGGAGATGAGAACCGTTGGTGTGCACCGTAGCTATTTGCGTGTGTATAGAAATAGTAGATCCACCCACGTCTAGACTGGTGGCACACGACTCGCGTGCCACATATTTCCTTTCGAAGAATAAAAGCGCACCCTCTTTCTGCACAATCGTTCATCCTTGCCTCTGAAACCGGTCCAGATGCAGCGGATTTAAGTTGCATACCAGCTGCCGTCCTATATGCTTCCGAAGACATATTTCCTGCTGCGAGTGATATACGGCGAGGCTCGACGTTTCGTGTTCGAAACAGAGATTTCTTGCATTTTGAAAACATTGGGGCGCTCGTGATTAATGGACTATGCTGGATATTGTTATTGCAAAATTTAACGCGTGCAAATTTTATTTTTTATGATATTTAAATTACGTTAGGTTAAGAGCTAGTGTGAAAATTTAGAAATTTAGAAATTTAGCTCCTACGAAACGCAACGCTTCATCCCCTAACGCAAACTAAACGTAAAGCCATTTTCCAAATACCACAAAAAATACCAAATATCGTAAGGTTAAAAATCGGGACTGGAAACGAATTTCATCCCTCACTGAACGAGAAGGATTAATAAAACGAGGGGATGTTTAATAAAACGCATAATTACGGGGGTGAGAACATGAATAAAACGAATAATAACGAAGTGCGAAAATTAATAAAACGAAACGATGAGTCGTGAAGTATGTTGACGAGAACATTGAATAAAATCATAAAAATATTAAGTGCTAAAAGGATAGTTTGAATGAGAACCGCTCGAGTGTGATTTGCTGAAGAACGTTAAATCTCTTCGTAGACATCCGCTTATGGTTCCTTTAATGAGGGTAGGCACGCGTGCCACATGCTTCCAGAGGAGTGAATTCACCCTGTTCTTTCTGTCACCCTCCACACTCAGAAAAAGTCCGACGAGTAAGGCATTTAACAGCCCCTGCTCTTTAAAAGATTTGTCACGTGTGCCACGTACTTTAACGTCGAGTAAACATCGTCACTTTTCTGTACTTGTTGTTTCGTCAGTAATCACTTAATCTTTCACCATTCATCTCCTTTGTTCTACATATACTCAGTTTACTGTTTCTTTTACTTCTTTTATGAATTTTGCTTGCTCTCTTTTATGTCTATTTTGCTGTTGCTTGTGTAGATTTTCCTGATTCTCTTACTTTTATGAGTTTATTTTGATATTTCTACGAGTTCATTTCAATATTTCTTGCTTGTATAAATTTATTTTGCTATTACTCTTACTTCTATGAGATAATTTTGCTACTTCTCTTATTTCTACGAGTTTATTTCAATATTTCTTGCTTGTGGAAATTTATTTTATTTCTTATTCGTACAAAATCATTTCACTATTTCCCACTTCTGCGAACTCATTTGTTACTTTTTATTATACATTCATCATGTCATTTACTACTTGTATAAATTCACTTTTGCAATTTCTTCTATGAATTCATTTTACTATTTATTACCACTACGAATTCATTTTCTACTTTTTACTAGTATACATTAATTTTATAACTTCTTCTGTGCATTTTGCTGTTTCTTACTGTTTATATTTACATAAAATCAATATCTCCAGAATCGATAATAGAAGAAACTGTAGAACTAGAAATAGAAAGTTTACAGTACCATGTGGAGTAGCTACAAATGTGAACGTTCTACATTCAATTCTACGACTGTCCTCTATTCTTCATGAATTTCTACGTACTTATATAGTCATGTGTGATTTCCATGTACATAGTTGAGAATAAGCACAATTGTCAAAGTAGTTCAGTCCATGTCAAAATCACATGTTCATTTGTATTTACACCAGACTTCTGAAAAATAATGTAGTTTTTAGCACAAGAAGTAGCAGAGGTTATGTGATATCTGAAGAGCTAGTGACTGGTCCTAATATTCTTCTGAATATTTAATGTAAAATAAAATAGAGAGTATAACTTTCACTAGTGTCACAGCTCGTTTCTCCATGTGTCTGTACCTTGTAAATAATAAATTTTCTACCTCTTTGCACTGTGAAATATTCCTTGGCTTATGACATCGAGTCAGACTCGTGACGCACATCACAGTTCGAATGTGAAAAACCCAAATCGTATTTGCATAAAGATCAAACTTTAATACCGATTATAATCTGCACAACCAAAGGTTGCTAAATGCAAAATATACTTAACATTACAAATTTTGTTATTTATCGTCACATTGCAATAATTAGTTATGACTGACGCAACTGGCTAAACCATCAAAATCATAATGTTACCTGAGTTCATAATTTTACATGTAATGTATAAAGTGAGACAATATGGCGACTAATAATAGAAACAACATCAGTCGAAATTTCCAACAATAAATTTTTAAAGTTACTCACCAGAAAAGTACGTTGGAGTGCAAAGGGTTGCAAGCAAATAAGAGACCAGTATGCGGTTGTCGGATGGCGGGAACCTGTGTTGTCGCGAACCCGTTCCGCGATACATCATTCGTCGAGGAAGGAGGTATCGCGAAATTAACATAAATCTCGATAGAGTCGATAAACGTTGGCTCCCTTTGAACGAGAGATTCCTCGTGGCAATCGGCCGTTGGAAACCGGTCCAAAGATGCGCTGTCGGTAGTTGGACAGCAGCTGCTCGCTGCCGGGACATGCCTACACGCAACCGTTCGGGATATGCAACACGTCTGTGCAGTAGATGTTCGTGTTTCCTCTCGAATCTCTGTATCGAGCTAGATTATCGCTTGTCGGGAGATAATTAATTTCGTTTAATGTCGTGTAACGATCGTGGCCGCAAGAAACGGAGAACCGTTTGATTTCCTTCGAGGCAAGTACTTTATGATCCTACTCATGTGTTTGTTCCAGTCGATTCGAGGTATTGCGATAATTACTCTGATATGTCGAATACACCTATCCGATACTTTATTTACTCCATTTTTATAGGCTTAAAAAAAAATCGATGTAAGAACAGTTTCACGATGCTTATATTTTTTATTTTTGACAATTTTCTTATTAAAATGTGACATGATAATGAGATTAAATTAACCCATCTGTTCCTAGGGGCAATGATGCTTGTACAGATGTTGAATACTTTATTGAGCAAACAAAACCTTTTGTTATAATAAAAATCTCTTCATATTAGAAACTTTAGTACTGTCATATGAGTACAATGGGAACACATGTGTTCATGTTTTATGAAAGTCAATGTACGCAAATGACACTGGAGCAAAATGGGTTAATTTAGACGGTACTGGTTTAACTGACAATTTCGATTTGCACGATTCTTATTTATTGACAGTATATAATATTAATGTATTCTTTTCAAAACATGAACGTTGCATTCGATTATTCGTAAAATAGTATAAATCATTTGAATGTATTTCTCCGATAATTTAATAACCGTACAGTTCGAGAATACATTGAACATTCTTGCTACCATTTGTTATCAGCAAATTGATACTATTGAGATCGTCGAACGGTTATAATAGAACCGCGGTACAAATCATTTTAATGAACGAGATCGATGGTTAGATCTGTCGGAATAATTCTGGCCGTTTGTTAAAAAAAACCCTATCCATAAAGAATGGAATCTATTTCCTGCTTGGAACAGAAAGGCACGGTTGAATTGAAAGAAATACAACACCGCATTGAATCGCTTTAACAATGGAGCGGGAGAAAACGATTTCGTTAGCGTTATCTCAGAAGGCGCGTGGCACGCGTACGATTGCTCGTTTGTATTCAACGAAAAGTACCGTATCATTCTGACAAATTGTACGCGATCGTATGTCTCGAATAGTTAAACCATCGATTCTTCTCTTAGTATTCTGCTTTCCATCGTAATAGCTTCGGTAATAGCGCCACGGCCGAAGGCATTTCGGTCACGTATCCGTCATTATTATTCGTCGTTCGCCAGCATCCGTTTAGAGGCAATAATGGCCAGTGTTGTTTTTAATTACGTCGGTTTCGATTGAAAGATCCTTTTGTCTCTGATACCGCGATTCCAGATACGTGGCGAATTTACACATATTTTTTTCTACCGATATACCGTGACGGGCACTTCAAACGTAAACCACGTGAGAAATCATAATGATATAAACAGGAATTGTATTTTGTAAAACTTATCAATTTTAGGAACAAGAAAGATAAGCTATTGGCTAAGCTTTTTAAATTATTTATTGAAAAAATATATCTTTCCTTGTACAATTTCTCAAAATGTTTCTTTACTAACGTAAACGTTTGGACAAAAATAGAAACCTGAAAAGTTCCACAAATATTGGATTGCGCTAAATTCTTCAATCTTTTTCCTCAAAGACCTCAGATGCAATCTATGAGATGTGTTCGGATACATCTTGTTGGTGAATAAACTTTTCTGCTGATTGCACGAATTGTTATATGTATCAAGTTTGAAAGTTTAGCAACTTAAGAATTTTGGAAAAAAATAAAAAATGTGTACACTTGAATATATAAAACGTACATTTGAATAATCGAACAAAATATTTGTACATCTGAATAATTTATGACTTCAGATTTCTAATATCAGTGACATTAAATATTCTGGAATACGGAGCTCGCTCATAAATTGCAAAACTTCAAACATAATTCGCTCGGTAATCTCTTTTCCGATAAAAATGTCGATACACTGATTCCGCAAAATATGTCCCCATCAGTAAACCGTGGTGCACGAAACCGTAAAGAAAAAAAAAGAGATGGTTAGAAATCGGATGAAATCTCGTCGGGTGCGTTTTACACCATGTGCATTTGCCGGGCAGGTACACGAATGGAAACAGTGGATTACTCGGTGAAAACAATGGCAGGATTCGAATCGAACGACGATCGACGGAGAGAAAGCTTTTGAACGATCAAAAAGGTTCGTGCAAGGTGGCGGGGGGGATTCGTTTGCGGGATTAAAATTTGTTTTTCGCAACACCTCGACCATCGATTCGTCCCTCGTGTGCGGCCTGAGAATTGCTGCGTTAAAGGGGTGGCATAGAAGTGCACTTGTTTCTTGCCTGTAACTGCGAGCATTAATCCACGATTCTTTGACCTCGACCTCGATGCAAAACCATTTCAGCCAGCGAAAGAGGTCGGTCGCGTGCTGCTGCGGGGCTTGAATTATTCTCGATAGATTAAAATCCCTTTCTTCGTGGATCGACAATCTGCCAGAAAGGGCGATTGTGTGGCAACCGAGAGAGAAGTCCATCAACGAGATCAATGGCTGCCGGCATTCATCGTTGACATTTAAATATTTTACTCCCTTTGAACTCGCTCAACCGCTACCCACACACGGCTCGAGATATTCGAGCTTTCAAAGGTGCTCTGTTGTCTTGGAAACAATTGGAGAAACAATTCGATGTATGGATAATATACTGTCTTAATGGCTGACATCGTGTCATCGATTATCGACTCGATATCTGACTTTGAATTTGACCGACAGCAATTTGCGGGCGCGAAATTATGATACTTGTGCTGGACTATTTGATCAGATCCTCGTTGGAGTAGCCGGCCAGATATTGACGTCTGATTGAGGACAGACATGACAATATTTACCGTGATTAACGGTTCGTGATTACGATCGAGAATCATTCTCTTATTTTTAGTATAATCATATTTACAAGGAAGAAAATATCTGTAATTATTGGTTAGGTAATTGGTAAAAGCAAATGAGAAGTATTTCACTATACCGATGTAGAACATGTAGGTTTGAAATAATGCAACTGATGTAAACAATTTAGAACGTAGCTTCTAATATCCACGAAACAAAAACAATAAATAACAAATATTCCAGCATACCGAAACAGAGGAACATTTCAAAATGGTGTAAACTAGCCTAGCCAATTTTGAACCATACTACAAATATTCCTGGAACAGAAGCAAACATAACGAATATTTCAACATACTAAAATGGAAAACGATACAGTTTTCGAAGAATAAACACGAGATATTGAATCGTTGCCTGCAAATATTTGTAGGCAATCACGCGAATGATTGAATGGCTAAATAATAACACGAAGAAACGGAACTGAATATGAGAATCCAAGGTGTTAATTGAAGCGGGTGCATGCGACCGACGCAATTTACCGCAGAAGGTTGAAAAACAGTTTCACATTCCTGACATCGGGGTTCGAGTAAATTCAAGCAGCAAACGAAGCAACGTTATTAGAAAAACAAAGCTCTCGAGATCGTTCCGGGAACTGTGAGAACGAGCATTGGATTGAAGCTTCCGTTTCGTGCGAACGTGGCCTTAGAAGAAGTACTTTGCCCTACGCGTCGCCATTCTACGAGCGACAACGCCGCTGGAATTCGCTCGGCCGTTCCTTCTTCTTTGTCTCTTACTTTCTTTTTCATTATTCCTGCCATTCTACCTTCTCTTTTTCCGTCTTCGTTGCCGATGTCGCTTCTATGGTCGTCTGATTGCTCCAGGTTTCCCTTCTTCCTTGACAATGACCTTCCACGGAAAGAAAACGAAGACGAGGAAACGAAGACGGGGAGACGTCTTTTTTCCTCTACGTGACGCAATATCGGTGAACTCTGGTTATTTTACGGGGGATGGAAAATTACAGGTTGAATACTGCATTAAAGGGGTTATTATGCAGGGTGTTTAAATTAACTCGTGTATCTTCGAAAATAATGATGCAGTAAAGTATTTTACAGTCAGGTTAAACGATTTGAGGGGTAAATTATGTACTAAAGGGTGCTTTCTTCCAAATAATTTTCCGACATTTTTAACGCAGTATTGTTACATAAATAACTTGTCTAGTTATTCTTCAGGTACACCGTGGAAATTGCAAATTAAATACTGTATTGAAGAGGGATGATTGTACGGGGTGTTTACTTTTTGATTAGCTCATGCATCTTCGAAACTACTGGTACCATAAAGTGTTTTACAGTAAGGTTAAGTAATATGAAGGGGTAAATTATCTACTGAAGGTTCCTTTCTTCAAAATTATTTTTTACCAGTAGTAACACGATATTGTTACATAAATAACTTTTCTAGCTATTCTCAAAACAAATACACACACGATCAAAGAATACAAAATTGCTTTAATAATCCGTTTTTATATAGTTACAAAGATGATCTATCAAAAACCTGAAAGGTTAAATTTATTTTTTATTTAAAAAAATATATTTATTTGTGAATTATTGGCACAACGTGTCGAACAGAGGTTGAAGAATACCACGAGTTTATTTCACAGACCAGCTATTTTCTGGGTAACAAAAAAAAAAGAAAAAATGTGGACACGATTCCAGGTTCAACTGCAAACGGTTCTTTTTTTCTCGATTTTGGACTTGTTCCAACATTTCTATGTATTTCTTTTTTTGTCCTCGTTCGCGGGAAATCGTGTTACGCGCGTTTACGATTGCGGTTATAGGTTATCTTTTGTGCAAAAGGTTTTACTTTTTTGTCGAGTTATATAAATATTACCTTATCACGGTAACATTTAACGGACTCGTAATGCCTTCAACTTTGACCGATAACATCGTACAAATGGAATATTTGCTCGTATTTAATCGTGGAATAAAAATACCTACGCAAAGGTTAAACACGAAACGGCTAACACTCGTTAAGTGTCATTGTCCGTGCGTAGATACCGATTCGAACGTCAGATTATTCGGGTATTATTGAAAGCATGCCATGCATGATTGCAGAGACTCGTCATGAATATGAATTGGCAAATAGGATTGCACTTTACACGCGAAAACGCGTCCAGAACGATTTACGGCTACATCTCGTTCCGTCGATGCGTCGCAATCAAACGTCGATGAAGTAGTATAGCACATTGGCGTAACTAGGAACCACGTACCCTTAACATACACTGCATATGGATCTTTTCCAAATTTTCAAACCCCCAAATTCTTAGACCCCCAAATCCTTAAATCCCGTACTGCTGATATCCCCAAGTCCTCACATCCCCAAATTCTCAAATCCCCAAATTCCAAAATCCCCAAATTTTCAAATTCGTAAATTCTGAAATGTTCAAATTGCTTTACCCCCAAATTCCGATATCCTCAAACCTTCTCTAACTTATCACATCTCCAAATTCTCAAATCCCCAAATTGTCATATCTCAAAATTTCCACCTTCCCAAATTAAAAAATCTCCAAATTCTCAAATCCAAAATTTCCAAATTCAAAAACACCCAAATTTGATCACGCCTAGTACCTTTAACATTATTCCCAAAACTAGACCCCGCACAAAACTGCCAGTTACGCCAATGGTTACCTATACGTTCGCTTTTTGTGCTTTTAAAATCCAAACAAAAGTGCCGGACCGTTTTTTTCTCTGCCATCAATTGTCCCCGTGAAACTCGCCGTTCCAAAGTTTCCTTTTATAAAAGCATTTCAACTCGAACAAAACATTTATTACGAATGTTTTATACTTTCCGCAACAAAGACAAAGAAGCTACGAGTTTTAACTACATTCCGGAAAAATTTGCAATTTTCTTCATTGCCTCTCGCGAGACAATATCAAACGTTAACGAGAATCTTTGAAAAGGAAGCTTTTCTTTAAACTTCTCGAACTCGTCGAATTTTCTCCTTACAAGTTCCTACGAAACTTTTCACCCGAGAATTAAACAAACTTCTCGTGATATTCTAATGATTTCTAGGATCCTCGATGGGCACACAAGAGCTCGATATCCTTTTGCCTCGTCTCTGGAGGCCGCATTTTTACCGGCGGCTTTCGAGTCGCTGGGAAGATTGAAAACTTGGTCCGTGAAAAAGCTCTCCTAAATGACACAGTACTCGATTTCTCTCTTCTTTGTGTCTCGCGCCATCAGCACTTTCACGCCGTACCATTGACAGCTCTAACAAATTTCCTCTCAAATGTATCCGAACCGATCGCAAAAAGCGACGGAGAAATGGCTGAAGTTCATACGGAAGACAAAACGCCTGATCGAAGAAGCCTTAGTAATAGATAGGTATTAATTAGAAAATGAGATTGCGAATTGAAATTCAATAACCGTGTGTGAAGTTGGATTGTTCTTTGAATAGGATCGTATCAACTTCCTATTGAACAAGGAAACCTATTCGAACTCAGCTTCGGTTAACTGAAGACACGTGTTTGTGAATTTTTATTTCTTCTTCGATTATATGTATTTATAAATTATTACAAAACCTGACAACAGAGTATATTTCATCATTCGTAACAAAAATATGCACTCGTGTAAACATCCGTGATCGATAATCATCAGTCATTCGTTACATCGTGAATCACAGTATTTTTATGTTTCTTTGTATTTCTTTTTACGTGATTCGTGACTCGTTCGACGAGAATAACGGAGTCGATAATAAAGTTCCGCGACGAAGCAATTTTGTAAGAGAAGAATCGATTTCGTATTCTTGTTCCATTTTCAGTTGGTGCTCTGATCTCTCGGCTTGAAATTTTCTAGCACGATAACCCGGCAACACGGAAATTTGTTGGTATCGTGGGTCGATCAAGTAGCTTGTCGATATCATAAGTTCACAGCTCAACGATTTATTGACATAATAATTTCACGATACGAAATTTCGTTGATATCGTAACTCTCAAGTATCGCAACACCATCATTTAGGAATAGTATTGACCAGATCTTATCAACGTTACATATTATAATATTTATTTTATCATAATTTTATTACGCAATCGTAATCCTCGGAAGGTCATTGGTACCGAGAAGTACAGTAGATCTCGTTATATTAAGGAGGTTATTCTTTTCACGAATAGAAATAATTTGAGGTTGCAGCAGTTATATTATAATTAATTTAGAAACTATTATATGTATACTATAACTACTGATTCAGTAAATCTTGTATTCTTGAAAACGTAAGCCTTAAAAAAGCTCGAGGAGGTCGGTGAATGATGTGCGTGCCATAAACCTAGTCAGCACCGTCATCGACACGTCTTCCGATCGAATCAAAGATTTTGACGCGTTCAGCAAAAAGGACGCGTTTTTGTGCCGTCTTTTCGACACCTTCGCTCGGTGATTTACGGTCGACCGAGATTTATGTATCCGAATCCGTGCCGGTGATAAAACATAGTTCTGAAATCACCTGCGAAGAGAAAAGTTTGCTCGATGAGACGCGTCACATCTCCGTTGCTGATCCCGCGATTTTTCGATCGACGTCGTTGCGTCGTCATCGCAGTTAATCACCGATTCTTCCTCAATTTTTACTCATCAAGCTGACGTTATGCTTTGTTAACGAGAGCTGCCTATACAATTTGTGAGACTGCGGACAAAAATAAACGTCAGGTATTATTGATGTTGATGCTGCGTTAGATCGGTACGGAGGGAGATAGTTAACTCTCGTTATATTGCATAGGGGGTTTGTGGAATTGGCAATGTAGGGAGAGAGAAAATCTAAACGTTTGAAATTTTAAAAGTATCTTAATTTGCAAATAGATTGGAAAATTTTGAAATTCACCAGTGTAGCCCTCGGCAAATGCCCAATTTGCCCGCTCCAAGCAACACTGACATGCCCCAACCATTTTTTAAAGAATCATCGACTGAGATATAAAAAATTTGGTGTACGTGATTCGCGAAACACGATATTGTATTGTGCACTTTGTTATTCGAAACTCAATTACCTCGAGCACGTTGTACGTTTTGAAATACGACACAAAAGACTTAGCAGTAGAAAAATTAACTCGTCGATGAAATGTGTTCCCCTGCGGTACAAAAAAGTGTTGCGAAAAAGGGTGTATTAAATTGTATTACACGAACGTTGTTTCTTAAAGAATGTAAAATATCTATCGAACGTGAAGATTAATTAACGAGACTCTCGATTTCTTTCTAACTAGTACACTTTGTTATATTTTTTCGAGTATCTTGCACATCATCAACCGACTTGTACGTTTTGCAATTAGCGCGTTTAATCGGGTTAATTGAGCAGGTCGACTAACGAAGCAAGAATTAGATCAAAGTAATCTAGTGCTCAAGGTGAAAACGAAGAACGCTTTAAACAGTATCCCGCAGAGATTTTCGATTTCGTTTTCGAATAAACAGAGCGTGCGAAGATCTTAAAAAATATTTACGCGAAACACCGGCTACCAGAAACTTTCATTGTTTTCCTTTATTTTTCGCTCGAACGAGATTCTTCTCGGCTGATTCGCGGAACACGTTTGTTGCATTTCGAAACGAATCCAAATTGTGATGGATACGTTTCGGGGCTGGGAATTCGGACAGTTGTTGATTTTACCTCGACACGCTAACGAAAATGGTCGTTGGTATTTTTTAAAAGGGTGTGCTGTTTTTTGAGTGTCCGCCAGGAAATCTTTCTCGAACGCGTGGAAGGGCATTTTAATCTTTATAAGTTATTGGAACTTTGGAATTTTGAAATTTTAGGATTTTAGAATTTTGGAATTTTGGTATTTTGGAATTTTTGAACTTTGGAATTTTCGAATTTTGAAATTCTGGAACAACTACCGATTTCCCGATCAATAATAATTTATCTCTGACCCATGAATTCCAGTCGATCCAGTAACATAGAACTTTTACGAGGTATACGTAGTTGGAAATTTTACGGATCGATTTTAAATCTCGGCTACCCAATGGAATCGTTTCCAACAAGCGAAATAAAACTACAGGTTCATTCGTACGCGATGACGTCGCAGTTGGACGAAGCCGTATCGCGGAACCGGTAAGATTTTACGAGCGATCCTTGCGGCTCGTAACAGAACACCCACGTGAATCCTGAGGCCGATAAATGCGATTGTTTATTTGCATCGGGTACATCGATTTATCTGTGCCGCATACCGCGAAAATCCATCGGAAAAAAAAGAACAAAACAAACGCGAAGAGGAAGCGGGTTCGATAGGGAAGCGTCGAATAAATTCTGGTTTTAACGCCAGCCCTTAACCCTTTTATCCCGATTACGCTTTCAATCCGAGCTTTATCGTATTTCACAGTCCCTTTCTCGGAAGTGGATCGATCATTCGAATAAATAAGAGATGTTCACGCAGTTCGATGTGGTCCTTGATTGCGTACTTTACGCGCGAGGTCTCTTTTTTTCTCGATTAACGATCCAACTGCCGTTGAGTGCATGCTTGCTTTTTAATATTACGATTTACGGACGATTATGATCACTTATATTTATATTGAAACAAAGTATGGAAATAAATAATGGATAACGTAGTTTAGTTTACAGGATGATGGATGGAGGTTAGGTTACATTTCGACAAAAGATTCTTAATTTTTGTAATTTAATATGAGTCCAAGGTCCGCCATTTTGAGGAGTTCTGTATTTATCATAACAAGTACAAATACTGTTAACTTTTCGTTGATGATTAATTATAATTTATACAATATTATTCTCCAAAATGCAGAAAATTAGAATATCATTATACATAAATCAACCCTAATATTTATTTCTTTATTTATTATAATATAAAACGAAGTTTCACATATTTTATAATATCTCTGTATCTAAAATAACACAACTGCACACCACGGTTCAAATTGCAGAGTCTAAGTACCTTCATATATTCCTCGTAAACTTGAAATTTTATTCGGTACAGAGTATGTTAACTACGCTCGCTTTGTAATTCCTATTGCAGCCGCCCTGTTTGATATCAGCCCCTGTTTTACTTATGCTCCACTAAAAAAGCGTCGCTCGAATCCGTCGAGCAAAACGGATAAAATAACTTCATGGCTCACATTCGTCGACGAAACTAACGAGCATCCCGATTTCCGAGGGAAATAGGGGAGCTGACGTACACTCCGATGCAATGTGTCCTTTTTTTAAATAAAAACACATAGCAAAGTTAAAAATGTGGAAATGTAGAAATTTTCCGGTTTTTATACTTTCATCAAATTGCTGGAGTTTTTAATTTTTGTTTCGTATTTGCAAATTGTTGAATTTCTAAATTTCCACATCCGTAGATTCCCAAATTAAAAAGTCCCTAAATCTTCAACCTCTTCAATTCTCCAATCTTCAAACACCCCCAATAATACAACCCCCATATTTTCAAATCTACAAAAATTCTTAAAAATGAAATGACCAAAGAAAGCCTCCTCTCGTTCGCTATATTTCCCCTAGGAAGCCTTTGCTCTCGACTGTACACACATAGTTACGCCAGCTACGAGATGTTATGGAAACAAGATAAAAAATTCCGTTATCGTTGGCGGCGCACGTTGGACGTTCCTTGTTTGCATAAATCAATGTTATCCGAATTGTAACTTGTTACAGAGCACAGAAATACCAAAAAGTTTCGCGAACTGTCACGGCTGGAACGGACAGTTTTTTTTTCCATAAATCTAGCTTTTTCCGTCGCGGATCGAATAGTCGTGCGTGTTCGAACTAATTGCGACACTGTACGAACCGTGTTTACTACGAAAAGCCATGCAAATTGGATCTCGTTAAAATTTGATCGCGCGATAATTCGCGGAAACATAACATTCAAAGAAGTGTATCGAAACCAGTAACGGAGTCAGCGTTTAACCCTATCAGTTATAATAAATTTTCAGTATCTGATAACGATACATTTTCTGCATTACTGTTGCATGAATTAACGTGTTTTTGTGACGTCATACTGCTCAAGGTGTATTACCATATTGCTCACAAATTATAAATCAAAGTACACTTTCTTGAATCAACGTTCAACTCTGACTGTATGTAAAATTTATTTTTCACCCTCTAATAAGTATGGAGTAAAAAAATTCTCTGAAAGAGTAAGCTCAAAATTTTAAATTTCATCTTAGAACCTAACCTATAACATCGAAATTAAAATTAATAAACAAACGGTAAAATACATGGACAATTTCTTAAGAATCAAGATTCCAATAAATTTTGTAATTTAAAATAAATTCTGAACAGATGAAATGATCGGTTCCAGCGTTGTGCCTCGTTCGAAACATTTTAATAAGCAAAATTATTCAAACATCTCTACTTTTTAACATTCGAACTCGGAATCAATATGCGAATCGCAATGTTCCTTATCCGCTCGAGAGCAATCTTATCGCCTTGATGACAAAACGAAGTAACCGATCCTGTTCTCAAACGATCGGATAAATAACGAAAGCACGCGAAATGAGCGCGTCGTGTCGGCGAGCAGCAAAGTTTAAACATTCGAGATAATTATAAGTACAAACTCTTGTAGTTCGGTCGGCGATATTTATCCGGGAGAGCAGTTCTGTGACGACGTTTGGTGGCGGCACGGAAACAGTCTCGTTTCCACCAGCCTTGGAAATATTGACCGAGTTCCTTGCACTTTCTACGCGAAAACGGGCCGACACGTCGTGCACGCCGATCATTACGAAACTCTTGATAACGACCGGATTAGCAGGATCTCTCCAGAAATCCGCCTCGGGTCCCAACTCGCTGATATCCTCGCGAATACGCGCCGATGATTCATCGTTTCGCGACGTTTCGATATCTCAATTTCCGACGATGAGAAGCTGAAATTCTCCGCTACCTTCGGACAGATACCTACCGGCTGAATCGATACGCAAATATCGACATACTCCACTGAACTCATCCACATACCGCTTCAACATCTTTCTTGGTAAAACTTGCGAGACTCCTACATTAACACATTGCTGACGTTAACAAATCTTCATCAGATGCTGATTACTCGTGTATATCTACACACTTGTATTTGCACTTATAATAGCTAAATCAATTTTTAACATTCATAGGACACTGTAAAAACTTTCGTTATTGTATTCAATGTTTGATGATAAATTACTTTTCCTGGTGTTTGGACTTTCACAACAGATGTACAAAAAATTTCAATCATGACAGGTTCTGACAGTGACGAATTTTTCAATGAATTATTTGCCAATGTTTATCTGACTGCTACACACTTCATACCGTGTGGGGGTGAGTCTCACAACGTGTATACACGTCAAGATTATTGGAAATACATGTTCCAAACGTCTTTATCAAAAATGTATTTTACATTCCATGTTTTTTAAACATGTCTTATTTTATTTTACAAATTATCTTTAACATTTATATATTTATATAGTTTACATTTTATATTTACATTTTGCATTTACATTTGATATTTTCATTTTGTATGTACATTTTGTATTTTACATTTTATAATTACATTTTGTATTTACATTTTATATTTTCATTTTGTATTTACATTTTATATGTACATTTTATATTTTACATTGAATATTTACATTTTGTATATACATTTTATGTTTCCAAAATATATTTCCTCAACATAAGTATGTCAAGTGCCATTCTAACAGCCTGAGAACATCAACACTGTTGGAATCGGTAGAAAAACCTTGTTACAGTGAAATAACTTGAATGCACCCTATTTTGCGAGACACAAATGTCCGTTAACGATCTCGAACACGTTAAATTACCCTATCAAGGTATTCCCGTAGAACGCGCGAGTATTAATCCCACGTGCAACTGGCAAATTGCTTAAGCCATGAACATGAAAAGAAATCCGAAAGATAACGAGCATTCCGTGTGAAGGTCTGACTAGAATGACGGTGTTCTGGGAAAGCCTATAAAGTTGAACGTTAATGGCATTAATCGTCCCACCTCCATCGCCTTCACGTGACCTTACTGTCGAACATTTCCTGTTCGTCGGGCCACACGAATCAATTCCCACGATGCTTTCACTCTGACCTAATATGTCATTATCGGTTCACTACCGAGTGAGTTGTGTGATAAACGATTGATCGACTGATAAACGACAGCGCGAATATGTGGTCAGGTAAAAGGTAACAGTTACTCGGCTGCAATAATTGGCCAAGCATCGTTAAACATCCTTTGATCGAGGACAAGAGGAAGGACAAGGAGTGGCTAACGTTTGAAAATTTTAGAAAATTAACAATTTTCTGTTCGCTTATAATATCGTGCCACACTCGTGACACACATTACAGTTCAGATATAATGAACCAACATGACATTTGCACGATTCAATTTGGAATTTAATATCGATTAGTTTTCACGGTCATAAATCCTGACTCCAAAATATACTTAACATTTCATCTTGTCCTACTGACGCAACTGCTGACCATAGACAATGCGGTTAATTATTAACTTGACAAGTTCTAAGAGTTTTAAGTCGTTAAGTTTGTGGTCCAAGTATATAAATTCTGAAATTTCCTAATGTTCAAACTTATGAATTCTTAAAATGAGGTCCTGAGTTTCTGAAAACTGAGATTAGAAACTCGTCGATCAAGAACTTCCGGCTTGAAGACGAAGATGCAGTCGTTATTCCTGAACGATCGACTTCATCCCGACCACTCCCAAGTCACGCGAGGGAATCTTCTAGGTCCCGTTTCGATCGCGTAGAATATAGAAAGTGGAATCGATCGATGAACTATCATTGCCTCGTGACCCGACTCTCAGCTCCGAGACGACTCGTCTGTCAATCAACGGTTACAGACATGTCCGCGTGAAAACTCACCCGAGTGCGAAACTTCTTTCTTTGGGGAAAGCTTGGAAACTTGGATCTTGTCAGACTAGGATGCTTGGGAAACTGGTATTTTGCGAATTTGAACGCTTGGGAAATTGGAATTTTGCGAATTTGAACGTTTGGGATGTTAGAATTTGTGGGTTTGGAGATTTGGAGATTTAAGAATTTGGGAAATTAGGAATTTGAGAGTTTAGGGATTTGGGGATTAGAGAATTTGGAGGTGCACAGATTTGGAGATTTGAGAATTTGAAAATTTGTGAGTTTAGAGATTTGGAGATTTGTGAGTTTGGGAATTTGGGAATGTGAGAATTTGGAAATGCAACAGATTAAAGAATTTAGAGTTTAAAGATTTGGAGATTAGACAATTTGTTAATTTAAAAATTCAGAAATTTCGAAACTTAGAAATTTGAACACTTAATAGTTTACAAATGTAAAAATCTAAAGATCTGTAAATCTTTCCCGTCCCTCATAGTAAATGAAGCTTCCCCTCCTTTGCAAACCTCAATTTGTAAATCAAAGTACCCATAAAGAGTGGCAGGAAACAGTCGGTTAAACTACCTTTAACCGTACATAAATTTGATTTATTTTCAAGAATAAATTGTTTCGAACACTTCGACTTGGCGTGTCCATAAATTATCCGGTATCGGTCATAATTTAAATGGTAGTGAATGGAAGTGATTGTAGCACATAACAAGTAGAATAATCGATTGTTTTTATTGGATTTCAGCAATAACAAAGGAGGCCCCTGGCAACGTGGCCAGAGTTCCCAAAGGTCGAGCCCTAGTCCCAGTCGACTTCACCACACGCAGGATGCAGCCACACCTCACACGGCTCCCGTTTCCGTGAGTATCTCGATCCCTCCGGAAATACGATTATTCCTTTGCTAACGATTGCTCTCGATCGTACCCGTTCGTTTAATCGAGTGAAATCTATACACGGTTCACCGGTTATTAATCTTTACCCTAACGCGTTCCAATGGTTATCTACGGACATCGTAGATCATCACCTTTGTTGCAAAATAACGTATAATTTAAGGGTTGCTCTTCTTTAAGTGTGAAGTAACCTATATGTCCCACTTCTTTTATTACGAAACACCGTGTAATTTTGAGATTGAATCTATTTTGTTGCGAAGTAATGTACAATTTCAGGGTTGCTCTTCTTTTAGTGCGAAATAATATGTCTTTATGTTGCACTTGTTGTGAAACAACGTGTAACTTCAGAACACGCTTCCTTTGTTGCAAAATAATGTATAATTTTATAGTTGCACGTGTTTTGTTATGAAATAACATATGATATCAAATGTAACACAAATTATTTAGTGTATGAAGTATAATCTTAGTGTGCACAAAAGTCAAACAGAAAAATATAATTATTCTTAGAATTACACAAAATATAAATCACATTCGTCCTGCCTTTCATGTGTCACCGGTTATGTGATATTATGTGACATATGAGTTTGAAATAATTTTATATAATTCAAGTTATAAGACATTGTTGATTTACTTAATTTACCAGATCATTAATCAAGTGTATATGGGTATAGAATCAGAATAATGAAAACTTATTATCGAATAAGAAAACGATATTCCATGAGCGGATTCGTTCCATACGTTTTACAACGTGCGAAGATCAGACGCGGTCTATCCTTTGAAAAAGTTTCTCGGTCGACTCTTTGGCAGACTGCGGCAACTTTTTTTCCTTGGTTGAACTTTCAAGCGGTTTTGTCGAACTTCTTAGCCATCTTACGTCCCAGGGATCGATCGATAAAATGCTTTCAAGCGTTTCCTGATTCCAGCGGAATTATTACTGATTTTCTGAATCGCTTCCCACGGGAGAACATTCGTTTCTATTCTTCGATGCGACCCATAAATCTGCGTGCAGTCTATCACGATGCTGAGTATCACTATTCTATGAACATCATGAATTTATGGATTTAGAAATTATATAATTCAGAAATTCAGTTATTTCATTTCATTATATATTCGTGAATTCGTGGTTTGAACTTGATAGCTTCGAAATTCGAAGATTCAGAAATGAAATTAAAAAATTGAAGATTTGAAGACAATTTAAAAATTTCCAAATTGCAATTGGATTGATGCACAAACCGGTCGAATCTGACTTGAAATTAGAGGAATTCCTTGGTCAGTCGTCGAGCAGCCGATGGAACGCTAATTGCGAGTGAGAACTGGTAACGATCCCAATTAATATCACGAGCAACGTGACAAATCACCGCCCTAAGTTGTTCTGTTTGCGGTATACGGGTTACCGCTTCGGATAAATCTGCAAACTTACAACAATACGACAGTTCGTCGGGTAAAACATTCCGAGGTTTAATTAAGCTGACCTCAAACGACGTTGGTAGACGTCTGTTTCTAAGTTTAGCCAAGTAACTCGGAAGAAATGGGGCTCCGCTGTTTGCTGGCTTTTATACCTTAACGGTGTTTGCCGCTGCGTTGATAAATCGCATTCGCTAACCGATTATTCATGAAAAGTTCTGATGACGTGAAAGGAAAGTACCATCTGGTACTTGTCACTGACGAGAATTGATGAATTGAATCTTTAAACTGTTTTATTCTCTTTCGATTTTTCCTTACTTTTCGCTCTGCAATTTTGTGCTGAGTAATGGAAACGGATATTAAACGGTAGAGGTTGGTTTTTGACATTTTTTAATGTTTCAAATGGGAATTAGAGTGCGTAGGTACTTTAGTTAGAGCCATATTTTGGAATTTTTGTAGCTGAGATTTTGGGATTTGCTAAATTGGGGTTGTAGGAAATTTAACTTTTTTTGACCTTCGTAAAGGGAATTTGAAATGAAGGGACTTGGAAAATGTAGGATTTTTAATTTTAACTTTATAACAATTATTTACAACATTTACAAAATAGATCAAAGAAGATGTTAAGAATTCCATCTGAATAAATTATAATATCCAAGAGAAATGTGCCACCCTCGACATAGAAGTGCAAAGATTTAAAAGTATCATAAGGCCTTTAATTTGTCGGTCGTTTGCTCCTTTTGGTCCGCTGTCGCCACAGTAATTCGAGCTCTCCCGAAAAGTTGGTCGCCACGACCACCGTCCTGGATAACTTGGCGAAGAGGCATCGATCATGTTACCGGGTGACATATTGCTCCAGAAAAGGCGGGAATCCGCTCGAAAATTGCTTGAAGATCCATCGTGTTCGATAGGATGTTAAGCGGAAGGAAAAGGTGTCGAAAGGAACACCGGGATTCAGTTTGCGCGTGGAGAATCTCGATGGAGGACGTTTCCGGTCTGCGGGACTCGCGCGGCTCGAGATCGAGATCCGGAGAATTCGCGATCTCCGCTTTTCGAACGGCATCAACGGTGAACGGTGCATTCCGAATTCGTGCCGTGAGATCGTCGAATTCTCTGCGGAGATGCGAATCTGAAACACTATCGTTGCTTCGATGTGATTTCAGAAGCTGCGAGAAACACCTCCTTTGTGACTCGAGATTGTTACTCGAAATGATTCGTTGGGAGAAAACTTTAATGGATCATACCTTGCTGAAGTAGTACGAGATGAAGGTCGTAAATTTCTGTAGTTCCAAAATTAAAAAATTCGAAAATTGTATAATCTCGAAATTCAAAAATTTTCAAAACCTAAGATCAAGCAATTCCATCTTAAACTTTAAAAATTCTAAAATTCCAAAATTGAAAATTTGTATACAAAATTCCAAAGACCTAAAGTCTCAAATTTCAAAAATTCTGCCCAAAACCCCAAAATCGTAAAAATTCCAAAACTTCAATATCGCAAAAACGGTTCCAAAATTCTTGAGAAGTTAAAGCAGTTAGTAAATGATTTTAATGATAAAGTTAGGTGAATCACCCTGTAGATATTGCACACAGGGTTTGAGTGTACGCGTGCAACGTATCGAAACTGGCAACGACCTACATGCATCATTCACAGCGACGACAGTGCATAGAGGGTTCGTTCACATTGCTGGTAACAATGCAGCGTCGAATTGACTGTATCTCCCACGTTTATGCACATGTCACTGTCACCAGAGACCGGAGCATTTAGCTGACAATTAGAGCCAACCGTATGGTCAGTGGCGTTTTGCACCGCTCTGTGAATACCGCACTGCCAAGCATAATACCTTCGCACGGTTATTCTACGTATTTATCGATTTTCCATCACATTGGTCCCTTCGTTCCTTCAAATTATGGCATAAACACGTGAGAAAACGAAACACTACTTACGTACATCTTCGATCTAAACGTTTACTTTTTAATTTTATATGTATACTCTTGTATACATATTTTATCTTCTCTCTATGAGAACGTACATGTGCAATCTTCATGGATCAACTACTATTCGAGAATGCACATTAACACGCCCTAATTATGAAATGAATAGAGTAATAGAAAACCTTAATGAAATTCGTTCGATCTTTTTTTCATGAAGCGTTCGTATCATTTCTATAACATTCGAACGAACCACTCGTGACGCGATGCAATCTTTCCTTCGTCATTTAATTAATGACGAACGTGGCTGCGCATGCACGCGAATTTCACGGGACTGAAAATAATTAAAGGACCGACTGGTTCGAACGACTTTATCGTTGTGTAAACCTATCCAATATACTAAAAGCTTCAACCGTGTTATGCGGGATGATTCTAGAAACTGGAACGGCTCGTAGCTTTTTTCTAAGCAGAGATAAAAAAAACAAATGTATATAGAAGAGGAATACGAGGCACGAGTTAATGAGATCCACCTTTCATCGAATTCTGCGCGGAACCATGATTTCGCAAAGGCGCGATTTGTGTATTTTATTATGCTTTTCGAGTAGAAAGTAATCGCTCAGCCTTTGATACGATTAACATTGACTGTATGATACATTGATATTTAATTTGAAATTAAATTTTAAGTGGAAAAATAGTACAGTTCTGGGGAATCTGAAAGTTTCATACTTTGGGAATTTGGGGATTTGGAAATTTGAGGATTTCGAGATTTGGAGATTTGGAGATTTGGAGATTTATGGATTTGAGAATTTAGTGATCTAGAAATCTAGGAATGTGGAAATTTGATAACTTATAAATTAGTGAATTCGAGATTTCGAAAACTCAGAAATGTGAACCTTATTCCCTTATACACCCCAATGCAACGAGAAAGTAGCGAAATAAAGCTGGCGTCAGCGCTTAATTATGCGCGCATTAATCAACATCCAATATCCAGTTTCGAATCGTTTATATCAGCACCTAATAAATGAGCGTTCAATTTCCCCGCGAAGAGCCCGCAGTTTAACAAAGTAATGAAAAGCGTGCAGATATCTCGTCCAAAGTATCGCGATAAAAATGACTTCGTAAGGTATTTCCTATGTGAAAAGGTTAAAGCAGATCGTACGATGGCAATATAGATATCATCCTTATTGAAGGAAAACGAAAAGATTCGAGTACAGTTAACGTTTCTAATCGTGTGAAAACGTACGGTACGTGTTTCTGCATGCGTTCCGGGCATCCGAGACGTCTGAAACGTCGGCCATTATTCATTCGACCGTTCTATCAATCCGTCGCTTCCGAGCAGGAAATTATGAATCGCGTGTCTAGCGAATATCGAACGTCTGACGTCGGTCTTTGAAAACAATTTTGCGACAATGCCCTCCTCGGCTGACTTCTTGATTGATGTTTAATTAACGGCGCTGAAAATAATCGAAGGCTGGCATCTCGAACGGTTCTCGAAGACACGCTCGTTCATTGGTCGATCGCTAAGTAACGAAGCTTCCCCGACGCTTTCAAAGGTGAAGTGTACACACAATTTTCAGCCTGAAAATTGCCACGATTCTCAATGGAATCCATTAGTATTACGTTACTTTCGTTTCGTCGGAAATTCGGTGCTTTTTAACAGTGTACGGAAGTTAATTGAAACGATCTCCACCAAATTCTCCGAATATAAACCAGTATCGATCACTGCTGTACAGGGTGCTCCGTTTAAATCGACGAGCTTAAATATTTTAGTACATGCAAAAAATATTTTTACCTTCATTTCAGTTGCCGTTTGTCAGTAACCAGTATACTTGTCTAAAACAGCTGACTGGTTAAATTAAATACATGATTTTAGAGAATAAATTGGTGAAGCTTCCTTCTGCTTGGACACATCAAGTTCAAATAGAGAATACTGTTTAACCATACTGAAATAAAAATATCTTCTGAACTATTCATTTTTCACCATGAATGACTTAATGTTTTTGTCAAAAGTAGACGTTTAAAAAGAAGTTGAGAATCCCTGTATTGAGTCGTATGTTAAGTGAATAAATACACAGTAAGCCAAGGGTTAAATCAGAATTTCTTCCGGTACGGTAAATTAGCTGAATGCGTAATCGAGTAGCGATCGAGGAATATCCTGTGGAACATTCGAAAGCACGAAAATCCTACGGACGAATAATTCGTCGAGGTTGACCTCGCTAGCCTCCAATTATCGGTGCCCTGGGCACGTTAGGATCGAAGCGTATGTAGGTTAAAGTCTGCACCAGGTACATGCAAATGCTCTCAGAGAACTGTTAATTAAGGCTTGACGCGACTCAAAAATTCAGACGTGCTTGGATATATTTTGATATCTATTAAAACCTGACTATTCACAGCTGTCGTTTTACAATTCACCCGGCTTAAAACCAATCGATGCGAATACCATCGATGTGTGCAAAGAATAAAAATTAACTGCAATTTGCAAAGTTCAAGTGAAAGGTTTCAGCAAAGTCTGTGAGGGAGACTTGAAAATTTGCTAATTTGTAAGTTGGGAAGTTTGCGAATTCTAAATTTGAAAATTTAAGTCATTTGAAACTTCTAAATCAAAATTCATAAATCCCTCAATTTAAAAATTTGAAAACGCAATCTATCAATTTCAAAATCTATTAATTCGAAAGATTCGAAAATCTAAAAACAGAAACTTGTTAAAAAAAAATTGATTTTCACCGTACGCAAAATAAAAACGTAGCAATGAAAGAACTCGTCGGTGTCGATTAGTTGAGTGCACATAATCAACAAAATAAATGGTTTTCGCGTTGATCGAATATCGGTGACCTAAATAAATTCGGGCATGATCGTCGTTCCCCTCCTCGCAGAAGATAAAACATTTCGCGTGTTTTCGAGAATCCATTTTCGCGGGGAACTGTCCCGAGGATACGTTTCGATGACTGAGGTTTCGAATGGCGTATCGCGGTGTTCAGCAACAAAAGCAAACATTATCGATGCATATTTTTCATCTGGCGGAATCGTTTTCTATCGACTGTCGCGCACGTTTACGAATTTGAATCTGAATGGTCGACAACGCGACAAAAGCCGTGGCGTTTTCATTACGTCGCCATTTTATCGATGACTCGTGTGATCGCGTCGCTCTCGATTCGATCGAGTAATTTTTATTTATTTCGACACGGTCTTTACTGTTAACCGCCTCGAGCACCGGCAACGATACCATCGTATTATGCGTCGACCTTAATTGCAAGTTTTAATTAGCATGAACGCTCGCACGGTGCATACTCAACCTTGTAAAGCACTTTTCGCGGTTCCCACGTGCTTTTCCGCATCTGTGTACGCTCGTATTATATGGCTGAGATTTAATTGAAAAATTAGCCATTTTTCAAGCGTTTACCGTAACGAGAAACGTTTGTTTTGGTTCCCCTCGTTTACTCCGTAAACGCTAAACTCCTTATTTTACCGGTTAGTTCCCTTTGACATTAATTTTCATAAGCGTTATCTCTAACATCGCAATGTATTTGGTCACCCTCTCGATGGGTAACTATATTTACTAATTAAGACCCGGTCCCTCAAGCACCATTTACACCTTGGGTTTTAACGTCGCAGCAGAGTGCACATCCGCTCGTGAATCCTTGGTTATCTTGATTATCGCTGCACGAAGATCGAGTGAAAGACATTGATCCAGTTATTTTTAATAAGATTTCTATAATGTGGCGTGGAAATTTTCAGAGCGTTTAATTCTTTTCTAATTGTCTTCGTGTCGGCTTATCGCGTGTTCTCAAATCAATTTTGATTGCACATACGATTATATGCCAATTGTATAATTGTATGCTAATTATCTCTACGATTATATGCTAATCATGCATATCATTATAAGTTGAAATTTAGTGAAAGATGTTTTCATATGTTAATAAAATAAATTGCTCACAAATGGAAGTGGTCGCTAATGATTATTTCCTTATATCGCTAGACAGAATGAATTATGCATAGGTTGAACCATTTCACGGAATAGTCGTTCAGGTGATCTGGGTAACAGAATATCGATCCTCGGTGCACCTTCCGGTTTTCTAAACGAGCTCGGACCGCGTTTCCGTCCACGGTGGTGTTACGAAAGGGAGGTCGAGGAGTCACTTGACTTCTCGAGGACAAGCATTGTCCTCCTCACTGGCTTCACAACGAAAGAATTCTGTGGACCGAAATGTTTCGATGCCATTGTCTCGCACTCTTAATTACAAATGGCTGCTTCACTCGATTCGACTTCCGTTTGCCACCTTTTTGCCCAACTACCCTTCGTTCTTCGCAGAAATCAGAAGTGCTTCTCGCTTTGCACGGATGAAAAGATATAATGGACTGTGCAGTTTTTTCTTTTAGAGTGACTTTCTCAAGGTTTCCAATTCTTACAGTTTCAAATTCTCTGTGACGGTGGCTTAAATTTAACATACAAATTAATTCAAGAACTTGTAGAAAACATAGCTACTCTGTATTCATTATTAATTAGGCTCCAGTATTTTTTTACTTAAAACAAGATTCAAATTTTCAGTTTGTTATACTCAAAGTCTGAAATGATCAAAATCTCAAATACTCAGAGTCACAAGTGTTCAAAGCCTCAAATGTTAAAAATCAGAAATGATCAAAGTCTTAAATGCTCAAAAGCTGAAATTCTCAAATCCACAATTTCCCAACCCCGTGCTCCACAACCATCTGTCACGGCAATGCACGTACCGTACCACATTCGTTATGCACCACATCCTACGATCGGTGTCCAAGTAAGACGAAGTGTACGAGGAAGAAATAATAAATAACGAGTAGAAACTTGAATGAAAATACAGTGTAATCACAGTGGGTAGTAAAGGCAAGAATGACTTACGAAACGTAATTCGCTAACGAGCCACATACGCGAAACGTTCTCGTATAATAGAGTTCCGATCGATAAACGTGTCTAGATAAGAGGCGATCGAGGGCATTCGTGCGTGTCGAATGATGGGAAAGATCGTGAGCTCGGGCAACTTTCACGCGTGAGGTTATCAACGGGTTATATTGCATCTAATCCGCTTTGATATGTTGTGGTTACCGCGATTATGCGTCAGCGGCGTGTAAAATAATTTCGATTATGTTTTCCGTTGCAGCCCCTGCACGATCAACGCTCGAACGCGTACTCCGGCAAGGAGAGAAGACGAATTCCTGGCCTGAGCAAAGCGCAGAGGCGTATTAAAGCGTCGAGCACGCCGGCACTCTTGGATCGCGATGTGGAAAGGTGAGTTATTTTTCAATCGCTCCCATAATACATTCACTCGGGTTCCCCTTAAACTTTACTACTGCCACTTTCGATTTATGCGACTTCCTTCGAAATTTGGGGGACTGCGATCTGATATATAGGGTTGGTTGGCTTTTAAGGAGGAAGTGTTAGTCTGAGGGGAAGGAAACGATTTGGTCGGGTTTTAACCCTGCGTGTCACACTCGTGACGCACAACGGTTCATGTGTGATAAGCTAAGCTCGTATTTTCACTACAATTGAATTTTGCGTTCAGTTCTGATTGTAATCAAGGATCACTGATAATGTACCTGTTCTTCAGTTGCTCTCAATAGGAATAATTAGCTAGCTGTAAATAGCGCAACTGCCCAGAAAATTGTAGGTTAATGGGTTAAGAAGAGTACAAATAGCTTGGTCGGTTTGTAAGGGGTCGATTGCAAATCTTACGCTTATTATACAGTGTATCAGTCATTGTCAGTGTATCATCTTAATATACTAGGAGATGATCCAAATTTTCGTTTAATCATTACTGGCAATCTGTAAGTTTGCTTTCCTGTAGAACGTGGATCATTATTTATAAGAATATTTTCAACAGAAAGTTTCGTAAACTGAAACTTGCAATCGTTCAGTGACAGTCTTACTGTATAACGTTCTCCAAGTTTAAATAACGTTTTCACTTTTACGAAAATAATCGTATGTATTGCTAAGTCTCGCACTTAAATTTCAATCAGTTCCACAAACTGCCGATCTGAGTTCCAAAGAAAGCAATCTAACGTCCAGAACAAATCACACAAGTAAATATTTACGTCTGAAACAAAAGCAGCTTGTTTCGAGCTCTGTTCGGAATCACTTGATGTCGGCTTATTTTCGAAATTGTTACTCATCGATTTGCGAGTACCGAGAACACTGGGACCAATCGTGCCGGTTTGTTTTTGTCCGTCTGTTGAAACCAGTTGAATAGACGAAATACGAGTTTCCAAAGGCTGCCAAATCGTCAATCGCATCAGAAAAAAAAATACGTTCTCTTTTTACACGAGGTTGTAACAGTACCACGTTGACGAGACAGGGGTCGAATTTTGAATACACGAAGATTAATGATGGTTAAATTGAAGTTCGTATGTTTAATGTGTTGCTTCGTCCACCGTTAAAAATTGAGATGTTCTTCTTCAATGGCGAATTTCGTATAGAAGGGTTTAAAGTATAGCGCAACATTTTTCATGCGGAATGATTTATCGTCCCACGTTCGCACAGCCAACAGACGGCTTTTGAAATCCCATTGAGGAATGGTCAGCACACGTGACCAGAATTGATGCCTGTTAAATTAAAACGTATCTGTTCGTTTATGATTTCTGTCGTCAATTCGAAAGCGAATGACCTTAACTACCTGTATGAAAATGTAACGTGTTAACTGCTGTTTGTTTAGCGCATTAAGTGCTGCGGCAGTTGTACACGACTTTCACTCTGAAAAACATGAATGATATTTTGAATCAACATTGTGGAATACCAAAGGTATATTGACCTTGCGGTGACATTGGCTACTATGTAGATCAAGGTACTGCATTGTGGTCTTTTGGAGTCCTCAAAAAAATCAGATTTGCTCTCGTACAATAATTGGCGAGAAAAAAGCAGGGTCAAAATATAATACAGCGATCACCGTAGGGGAAATAATCGTCCTATAAAATATCACGTGAAATATGATGTAGCGAAGTGTGCGAAGTCGAGGTCGATATTTAGAAAGTCTTCGGGGGAAGGTTACGTCCTCTCCCCCTTATTCACCGTCACTTTGCCTCGCACAAACACCTGGGGTGCACGAGATAAGTTATGAAACCTGTCCGTTTCACGGCTGATGGACTTTACAGGGAGATTTGCCCGCTTCCGGAAGCTGTGTTTGCAGCGGACGAAAAATATTGTACAGGGGCAAATATTGGAAGAGCGTAGTTGCCTCGTGTCTCGCTAGACACGATGATTTTATGCGTTCTCGATGAAGAACGAATTCGCCCTCGGCTCGTTTCGGCTCGACGTAATCTCTAACGATGATAGAATATCGCTTTTGCCTCGCCACGGAATAAACAGAGATATTAATGCAGCCGGCGAGATAAACAGATAGCGGTGAGAAATGACCGCCATAAAATCCACCCTGAGACGTACAAAAGGTACTTAAGTCGAAATTAAGAGAATAATGCGGAGACTTATTGTCGGCGCACGGAGGAGTAAACTTCTGAAAATTAAGTACGAATAAAGAACGGCGCGGCTACTTTAACGCTGTGGGGAAAACTGCTGCTTATTGGAAAAAGAATTTTGATCCTAAAATATCTCGTGGTACAGCCTCGTAATAGGATGCTTTAAAACGTTAATTTAGGAGAATACGGGTAATCAACTTTTAAATTTCAGAGTTTAGAGTGTTGTGATATCTATACTGGCGAGGGGCAATTACTAGGACTCAAAATCCCTATATACCAATATCTATGTCTCAATATTCCTATATTCCAACAACCCTATTACCCAATATCCTTAATACCGATATCTCCCCGGTATCTCCCCACATCCACATATCCTTAACACGAGTAACAAAATTAAAAAATCTGTAAACCGTCGTCCGTACAAATTAAGATATTCTAATGAGTAGAGTACACCATCGTAAGTACATAATGTAGAAGAGCTAAGAAACGAGGGAATTTATTGCAGCTCCAGACAACACGAAGCAGAAGTTGGTGAGGTCAAAAATGATTACACCCCGTGAGCAGCAATTTCCACTTTGCTAGATTGTGGAGGTCGTTCAAAGGGCCGACGCATCGGAGAGTTAAAAATAGGTTTAAAAACGAGAGAGAAGAGGGAAGAAAAAAAATGGTTGATCGAAGAGGCTCGGGGATAGATCAAAGGTTCCCGGTTGATCGTGTCCAGGTCCGTTTGAAGTGCTTCCTCCTGCTTTCCAGCTTTCCGTCGTGACCTCTTGATCCCCTGGACGTGTCTCTTAGACGGGGTTGTTTGCCGAGGCAAGAATAAAGACGTTACTTCGAATGACCCCGTCTCTCGGTTCCATCGACTTTGTACCTGGACGAACATTCATCCGGTCGTTGCTCTAATTACAACCTGAATAGAGATTCGCCGGCGACATCCTCTTTAGTTTCACGGAAGCGTACGGCTGCTTCCGGTCCGTCTCACCCTGAACCTTTTCCCTCGTTAATATTTCACGAACAAGTTGATGTTCTTTCTTCTCGATTGTCCCCGAATATAATACCACCCTTTCAACGTTAATTTCTTTAAACCCGTATTTTTCGACTCCGTACATTCTCTTGCTGAATTCGCTTTCGTACATATTTCCTTCAAATATTTTCGAAGATTATTTCTTTTGGGAAGATTTATCGTTTCTTCGATTTTATTCATTTTTATCAAAGAATTTTTGCATCGATATTACTGTTATTTTCTCATGGATATTTCCAATAGTTCGGAATTGAACAAAAATTTATTTCTTCGGAGTTGACCAGAAGTGTTCTCTGTAGACAAATATTGGAATCACGAGGGAAGGTTCTACAGAAATTTCTGTGTTATTAGTTCAGTCCGAAAGGTTATTGGTAGAACTTCGCCGTTTTATAGAGCTAGTAACAATTTAGCGGAACGTTAATTTTCTTCGCTTCGAAACTTCTCGCAACTTGCTATTCCATACAACGAGACGTGCCGTGGCATTATTCTAATTCGAAGTTTTGGAGAACGGTAAGTTCTCCTTTCTTCACTTCGCTACCACTTGCGCTCTGTTTAACGGCGTCGAGTTCCACTCGAAACGAATGTTTCGCGTTTAAAATCCCGAATTTCGAGGCAACTAATCGATTCCGAGTAGGAAAAAATTCCAAGTGTCGGAATTAAATTTAATTAAAAGTTTCTCGGTTCCGATGAGATTCGCTACTGAAAAACCGAGGTGCTGAACTTTCAGACTATTTGACAGTTGTACTTTCGAACTTTCTCTTTCTTCGACTATTTAGTATATTTTCTTTAATGATATTACTTGTTATACTTTCTTATACTCTGTATTTTTATGTCCAATCAGTTTTACAATCTCTCAGAAAATGTTTATAAAAGGTGTTCTAAAACACAGTTACTGTTACACGAAATTATGGCTTTTTCACCCTTAATGGAACAATGTTGCCATAAGCAGCATTGTACTTAGTTATTTTACACAGCTGAGTTTATTAAACAAAAATTAATATTTTCTTCTCTATACTTTGTATAAAAATGTTTGGTATTTCTCTTTATATAAAAAACATCTTACCTGGCGGAAAATAAACTTGAAATACTTCCTGTCCATTAAGGGTTAAATTTATGATATCGATAAATTTGATCGAAAATAATCGTGATTATTAATAGTTGAAATATAGTAACGTGTCCGCATATAAATACCTGTAGAATGAAAACGAAAGATGTAAAATAGAGAGGAAACAGGAACATGATCAATGATCGAACGAAATACGATGCATTCCTGGTGAAAATAGTATCGAGCTTCAACACCCACGTGACATATGCGTGTGTGCGAAAATCGAGTGTGCAGCTGTCACGTGTGTTGGTGGTAGATTTGTACCGAGGTCGATAAAAAGGAAAGTTATAGTCTGTCCGTGCCACGTGGCCGGCTACATAAAAGTAATAAATCGGGAAGAACAGCGGCGAAGTTTACCGGGAATATACGTTGGTTACATCATGAAAAATAATAATGTTGAAAACGTGACCGCAGCTTCCGTTTAGAGGTGTTTTGCCGAAATTTCCTGTTCACAAAGAATCCTGATTTACATACCGTGCTTCGTTTCTCTAGTCTTGCAACGTGACTGTGAAATAATGTTTTCGAATTTTCGAAGCAATTTCGGCGTGCAGTGGAATAAGAACGGCGAGAAATATACCTGTTGTAGATACCTTTGTGATTTTCGAACGAGGAAAAGGTTTATTTCTGCTTTAAAATATGGGAAAAATGGTGGGCATTGTAATTTATGGACTGAGAATTAATTAACCTGTGTTTGAGGTTCGGATAATCGCGTTATCTGTGAAATCTACGAAGCTGGTGAATAACGTGTTAATGAGCTTCTAAATACAGGGATTAAAAACTAATTAATACGCTTCTTATTATCAGTGATTTAGACACTGATCATAATTGCAATTTTTTGTGTATTCTCATAGTTAAATTAAATTACCTCAATTTCATTCAAATTTGTAAATTTTTTAATTTACATATTTATAAATTCGTGAAATTTTAAGATTTGCAGAGTCATAAAATCTGATTAGGAAATTTACAAATTTTCAAGCTACAGATATCAGGTATAACTTGAATTTAAAAAGAAACAAACAAACGACAAAACATAATTGAACACACATTAATTTATCTCCACAAGTATCAGCACAGATGTCAATTTTGACAAGTTTGGCACAGTCAGTAATTTAAAAATCGCACCACTGAAATGACTTTAATCTACGGAAGATTTCAAAGCACCGAAAATGCGACGTTTACCAAAAGGAAGTAGTTTGACGACCCTCGAGTCGATGCCCGAGCGACAAAAAGATGTGCTCGTGAAAACTCGTGGTACCGATTCGTGAAAATTCGCGTGACGGGTGGCGAAACGACGGAACAAAAGGGAGCAGGGGGTAAGATTAGCAACAGGAGAAACTGGAGTTAGGTGTACCGTGTCAAATTTTGTAGGTGGCACGTCGCCGTGGTAAAAATCCCGGCGATTAAAAAGGGAACGAGAGAGGAGAGCCAGCGGGCCACTGTCACTACAATGGATAAATGGTACCTTTTGTGGAGACCGACGGGTCTCCTTGGGCCGCTCCTCTCCCGCCCACGATCTGCCACGGCGACAAGGAAAGAATGAACGAGGGTGAAAGGAGAGAGAACGAGTGGAGACGGATGGGGGAAAGAAAAGGAGGATGGGGAGAAAAAAGGAGGAGAAAGAGCATCGGTTTAGGGAGGTGGAGGAGGCGCAGCTACCCTCGGCGTGTCGGTTTATACCTGAAGCGACCCTTGAAATCTGTTCTGGGAAGAGTTCACGAGGTGCACTGCCACACAAACACACTCGCACACACACACGTGGGGCACACGTGAGCCTGGATTTGTGTGCCCACGGAGAGGAGCCTTCAGTCGGTCGTGGCTCGTCGTTCAATGCACTTCCTGGGGGAACAAAGTCTCTTCCGAGCGGCTCTCTTCTTCTCTTTCGCGAATTAACGTCGTGTTCTGCGATTCGTTTTTTTTCGACACGGTCAAACGATCGATTTGTTTCGGGCTTTTTCATCGGAGTGTGTTTCGATCTCTTTTTTTTCGCGTGGCTTCATTATTACGCGCTCACCGCCATTATAGAGGTATCTGATACGATTATGTGAATTATTTAACGCGTTTAATGCCACTGTGACGGACGTATCTGGTACGGCACGATATAATTGCGATTGTTAACGAAATTATAGCATCGTTTCACTCTTCGGTTTGAACGTTCCACTTGTTATCTTGCAAAATTAATATGACGGGATACGATATTGATGTTACGTGCAGTTTTAGACAGACCTTATTTTTGTACGGGCAGTTTATTGTTTTACTGCTTCGCTGTTCTACTGCTCTGATAACTTCTGCGTATCCTACTATTTTTTTAATTTGTTGTTCCACTCTTTCACTGTGCTACTATATTATTTTACTAGGACACTACTACTATAGCAATACATTAATTTTGTGCTGGTTTGCTAATTTTATTATACAGCTATTATATTTTACTATTTCATTATTTTGCTATACTACTATTTTGTTACCCTACAACTATACCGTCTACTAACATGGCGATTACATTCACATTCGGCAAAATGAATAAATACATTTCTTAATGGAACGCTGCAACATGTGTCCATTATCTATACCCAAAATGACGGTGACCGCATTAACGAAGAAGCTCATTATGGATATTTCGTTTCGTAGATAACACGATTAACGGAGAGATAAGTGTACGCGAGTGATAACGTGCGATCAACAAGTGATCCTGGAGTTAGCAGTAAAAGTGTCGAGCCCTAATCGAGAAATAAGCAGTGTAACGCTTAGGAAGGGAGGTTTTCATGAATACGCTTTGTAGCACGAATTCGTGTTAGGACTACGAGCACAGACAGTGGAACACGTAAACGTTTCGTACACGTGTTAGAACGTGGTTCGGCTGTATGCATAGGAAGGTTTCAGTCGCCTGCAGCCCGTCACTCGACGCATTTCCTGTCTAAAAGTGGTTGCAAGTGGTTCTTCGTGCGTCGAATAATCTCGAGGATTTCCAAGCGATCCGTATAAATAGAAAACAGTTAATAAAAGGAAAGTTTCTTTCTGTCGAAAGCAACGCTAAAGGAGTTTCTCCCGAGTGCCGAGCGGTTCGAGGCTTCGCCTCCGTTTGAAACAGCTATCGGTTCCACCGTGTTTGTTTTCAGTGCGCGGATATTTTACGTTGAAATGCTTTTAAACAGAGTAAAAAGTGTTCGGCCGTTCTTCGCGGGAAGTTTCGCGGAGTGAACGAAGGAAAAACACGAGAGGACGGAACCGAGCGAAGCGTAAAATGTTGCTAGCCGGCAAGAAGTAACGAAACACGCCGGATAAACATTAATCTGGCTAGTGGAAAAAACTCGATCGGAATCGGCTCGATGATGTGGTATGTGAAACTGGACGATGTTTTCTCATTAATCTGACTGGAATACACGCGAAACGATGTTTGTCGGGGAAAATGAAAAAATACGACAGATGCGCTCTGTGGCGTTTCAACTTAGGTACCTAGATAAAAACGTTTTGCTTCGCTTGTAACGATACCTGTAATCGGTGCAATGATTATACTGAAGTAATTGCGTTTAACACTAGATTTACGGAACAAATAACGAATCTTAGATTTCTTGTATTATAGTAGCAATTATTAGGCCTTTGTCAGAATGTTCATCTTCATCGAGATGAGTTATATAAGCTAGTACACGTAATATTCATTATTTTTTTATTTTTACAGTTTAGTGTTAATTTAAATATGAGTGGTTATTAAATGTCCGCAAATCTAGGTTTAAAACTGTTAAATCTGCAACGAGTTATTAATAGTAACACTTTGACTACGACACATAAACTGCATAGCATTTCAAGTGGGTAGAATCTTGTCCAGAAATAAATATTTAGGTAAAGAAATTCGTGTACTGAGCTGTCAACACAAAAATTAGTTAATAATTATATATTACATATTAGTCTTTTAATCATGTTAACTTGTTAATAATACATAACTTTATGAAGTGATGTTTCAAATTGTACAGTGACATAAAAATTTCTAGTTGGGGTTGCAGTGAGTCTAACCTACACATACATATACCTATACGTACATATACGTTAAAAGTTACAACCCTTATACACGCATCAGCATTGTACATCTATACAGTACGTGATTATAGTACTATATGACTACGTGACCGATTACTATATTCCACTAAAATTCATCAGAATATTCCTGGAATACGTGTGTAGTGCATACTGACTCACTGCAGATTAAAACGTAGTCCAATTGCAAGAATTTCCACGTAGCGTTGCAAGTCGTTCGACGATCGACACAATTTGGAAAGGTTCGTAGAGAAACCGCGAACTTCCGTTTTCGAAGGCAGACGGATGAGACTTCTCGTGACGTGGTCATTTCCGTTACGCAGCTTTGGACAGTCACTTGGTCAGCTGCCGTGTTCGGTGTTCAGCTGCATAAATTGCCTCGCGTTCACTGCACCTTCGGGATCTATCAATTTTACAACGTCTCCTGCAGTGCGGACCGCAGGAAGAAGCGGCGTCGAGTTTCCTGCGGATCGTAAATTATTTTTCTCTACCGATTACAATGGACGGTTGATTAAACGAGTAATCGAATCGATCGAGAACTCGCGTCCCTAATCGACGAGTTTAATTCGACCATTAAATCTGGTCGTTACTCTCTTTTTTTCAATGGCGGACTTCATTTTTTAGTGAGAAGAGGGTGAAGATTCATTTAGTTGATGCTTCGGGAGTTTGGAGGGTTTAGGACTTCAGGATTTTTAGATATTTGAGACTTTAAGATTTTGGGACTTCTAACAAATTCTCCAAAATATTTTTACCTGTAAAAATCTAGGAATGTCTCCTGCAAATAGACTGCTACTGTTAATGAAACTTGTATACCTAAAAAGTTGCCAAACTTTTGATGTAATGAACCACACCGTACATTATACTTAAAGCTATCATGAAATAAATTTTCCACATAAATTTCTTAATAGATTATATTTCGTGTCTCCTATAATTAAATAGTAAATTATGACGTGCTAAGAGGAAAATCTGTGTCATGTTAGTTTTCGTTCCTAGCATACAAACACTCGAGTAATTCACACCGCAGTAGCATCGATCTCCGTTTAAACTAACGATAATTAGATTTCTAAGGATGCAAAGTATCGATAATAAGGTTCCATTATATCGTTTGAACAGTCGACAGTGGTCGGGCGACGAGGAGGACGAGGGGACAACAGGCCACGTAACAACCGAGCATCCTCTGACGGAGGCGACAATTCCGTTGGTTTCTCACTCGCGTCTTCAAGAGCAACCCTCGAACTTGAGTGGCAATATTGTGACCGCTTCCGGTGGCCAGAATTCAGCACGTTCGAGCACGCAGAGCCAGCAAGAGAGCGTTCTGCAGAAATTCAGGAAGAGCTTCTCGCTGAGGTTCCACAAGAAGGGCAGCAAAGAGAGCAACGAGAGCGAATGTCCGGTCGAAGATAACGATGGATCCGGTCCTCTAGACGAGGAAGAGGAAAGGGAACCATCGAACGTCACCGAACAAACGTCTCAGCACAAAGAAGACAACAACACTGATCAGAAATTTCGGTTAGTTTCCTATTGTATTATATTTTTTAAATAGGGTGTGTAGGGATTTGACAAGTTAGGGATTTAAGAGTTTGAGAATTTAGAAATTTATGAATGTGAGAACATACCATAAACCTTCAGCAAATCACATTCCCAAATTCAATATACACCTGAAATCTAAACTCGAATGAATTGTCCTTAGGTTTGGTCCTCTGGTGTGGAGGAGCAGTAAGGAAAGAAAGAAGGGTAGCAAGGCTGCCAGGAACGCGAAGTGCAACAGCGGAGATAGTGGAATACAAATAGAGGTAATTACCAGTGTAACCAGCCACGCAATGTATTTGTATCGTACATTAGTTCCTTAGTAAATCAGCGAAGTTGAAGAAAGCTTGCATCGACGTAGGCGATACGTGCTCCTCAAAGTTTCCCGGTTCGAGGACACGTTTCTCGTATGAACCGATTGCTGTAGAATCGATTCGCTGCAAATCATGATCATGTCGATGGATCTCATATCGAAAATGTCACACGCAGACTCGACGAGTAACCAAGTAAATTGTGAACGATATAGATGGTATCTGGTGGAGCATTGACTGGGGGCGGTGGTGGTGGAATGATAGGGGGTGGTGATAGCTCCGAGTCCCACGACACGGATGCCCAAGACGAGACAGACAGCCCTCCTGCCCTTCGTAGACGAGTCGCGGACAAATCACGACCCCAGTCCGAGCTCATCAACCAGATACTGATCGACAAGTTTAAGGTAAAGACTATCGTTCTTTGCCCTGCTGGCCCGCTACATGCAATTATCACATTAATCATTAACACCAGTAACATATCGCTGCTCGAGAAGCTGCGTGGTCGCTGCATCTCTGCTTCAGAATTTTCGTTAAATTTATCGCAAAGGGATTGCATGATTTCGTCGTTGTGTTTCAATTTATTTCGTTGCTGTGTGTCTCATCAGGGTTATCATTTATAAGTACATGTATAAGGGATGAAACATAAAATAATTTATAATTATTCATCTCGACGAAAATTATGTAGCAGTGCATGCCACAAAATGGCAGAGTTATCTATCTTCAAGCTCCATCATAAACAATACATTCTTATTTATAAATCAGAGTAAATGTTCAAATTTCACCCGACTCGAAAGTACAGAAAGGAACATCATCATGCTAACCTATCGTGAACAGAACGTGCAAAGTACTTTTCAATGGCGTTTCAACGAATAGATTTAGTGCTCTCGTAGCTACAATAGGCATTTCCCTCTGCGATACGATTTAGCGAGGATTAATTAATCCGAAAGGTCTAACAATCGGGTCTGAGAACAAGGAACGAGGATCTTGAGGACGCTTCCGCTTTCCACTGAACGTAACAAGGTTTGTCGTGGATGTTTCGCAGCTTTTGTATCGTTTTCTGCGCAATTCTAAATCCCCCTCTCTCTGTTTTTGTCTCTCCCGGCGATGATTTATAATTGCTACCGTTAGCGTCGCACGTTTGTAATCATTATCGGAGCGTATGACTGTTTCCTTCGTTACAATAGCTGGCATTACTCACGTTTGTATACGATTTAGCCACGCTCAGATCACCGACAGTCTCTCTGATACGCAGTCAGAGAATTATATCGCGCTGGCCAGGATACGAGGAGAGGAAACGCAGTCCTGGTCAGTTGATATCGAGCTGTGCGACCGAGCGAGCACAATTTATGGCGCTATCTACCGAAAGTCGAGGTCATAGTACGCTCGTCGTCACCTCGTCCCGTACGTGGTCGTTTTAACGTTTCGGAAAACCCACCTGGCTCCACTGTGCGAACCTTACGTGTGCGAAAACACTCGGTGCAAATAGCTGTGAATGTGAGGTGGTGTTAACACTTTGTACTCGACAGTCCAGTCACGCTCGTCATTTCGTTTATGCACATCCTCGTACGATCGCACAGTCATTTTAACCCGATTACGGAAATGAACGTATGCAAAATGTGTAATAAAACGGTTCCGAGTTCGTTTAAGTAATGGCCGCCTTTCAAAACCTATCGCCAGCGCTTTTACAGCCTGAGCAACGTTACTTCTGATCGCTGATCGTAAATTGTATTCCGTGAATGTTAATTAATACGGTTCTAAAATAACCTTGTGAAAAGGAACGTTTTGACGGTGAGTATTACATATCTATGTGTAAAATTGATCCTTGAAGAATGCTGATATTTATGTTAAATTAAATTTTCATGTGCATTTATAAAACATAGGTGGATTACTTGAACTAATTTGAACTGAAAATTAAATTTGAAAGATCAAGGTTGGAAAATTGTAAAATTTGAAAGTATTAATCAACCTTCGAGTGCAAAGAGTTAACGAGCTGTGAACAAACATTATCCCCATATCCTCAAAGTTGTAATCCCTTCATGTACTCGCATTAACAGAATCCAATACAATAATAATCGTTAAACCATATGGGAACCACACTAAACTTGCTCGGTGATCAAACAATTTTCTGGAGAACTGGCTTGAAACGTCATACCCAGAAAAGCTGTACATCTTCGCTTGCTCGTGTCAAAGACCATCTACTCTCTTTATTCAACATGTCCTATCTGAAGCATCTACCTATCTACATAAATACCCTATCTGTAGCATCTTTGTGTACCCTGTAAGTTGCCAGAACCAATATTCACACTGTTTCCAACTGGCAACTTACCAAACACGCATATTCCAAAATTATTACAAAATAAATATACAAATTTGCATCGTATGTTTATGTACAAATTATTGAGAAATAAAAATAGAAATTTAAAAAATAAAAGCACATATTTACATCATATACATCATGTAAAAATAAAAATTTACATGGTATGTTGGTATATAAATTATTAAGAAATAAAGATACAAAATCCATATAAAAAATAAGGACAAGAGTAAATAAAGTGAATAAAACATGCAAAGTTTGAAAATGTCAGTTAGGACAGTTGAATGAAGAAGAGCAGAACGTTAAGGAAATGTTGATATTAACGAGAACGTACGTGTGATACTTTCAGGCGGATCTTCAGAGTCGAACGTCGAGGCATCAGCATGTACGCAGAACTAACAGCGATTTAGGAGGTCAAAGGTTACTCCAGTGGGATACGAGGTCTGGTTACAGCCACGTGCACAATTACCGAAGGATGCTCTCGACACCATCACCCATCAAGACGAGGCCTCCTAGGCTCAGTCCAAGGCACTCCTCCCATGACATCGTTACGCTAAGAAGGTGCGTTTAATGACCGTCAACTATACCGTGCTTTCTCGCACCCTCCCTTTCTCTTTATCGCAAACGCCTCATTGACTTTTGCCATTTGCCCAACGAAAGCCGGCTATAACGAGAGAGAACTCGAAGCAATCGTCTCAGGTTCAGGGTTCACCATCTTCCTATATTTCATTTTTCTCCATCTTCGTATATTTCGAGATTTTATTACTGCTACAGTAGGCTCTTGATATATTGCCACCTTCCTGTTGACTTCATGGAGCTCTGTTAGACTGTAAGAATTTTTTCACTCTTGGTGGCAATATATCGGGAGTCTACTGTACGAGTCGCGTTAAATTACATTATGTTGAAGTGAATCACGTCGAATTACAGCGTAATATAAATTAAATTAAGTTACCCCGTTTCGTAATATAAATTAAATCGCGCAGGAAGAGCTGCAATATTCTGCCATGTCTGCCATAAAGTAGAGATCAAAGTGTTAAATTTGATCTTCAACAGAAAAATTTGTTTACCCTGAAGCTGAAACCGTGATCTGTTTACAATTAAAAATAAAAATAAAATAATTGAAATGTAATTAAATGTAGTTAAAGATATAATGAGCTTGAATTTATTGACGATTGCTTGAGTTTTAAATGGAAATAGCAAAATGAGAGCATCGACGTCTTTGCAATAAGAATGCGTGAGCCAGCTACGCTGCTGCGAAAATATAACAAAAGAATCTATCAGGTGCTTTGTTGATTGTTATATTTCTTTTTTGATCAAATTGTTTGTCTCTTAAATGGTTGTTATTTGAAATGATATTCGCTGTTTCTTTATTCTGTGATGTTTTTCCTAAATATTTCTTTATTCCCATTCAATTCGAAATGAATCATGGCACAACATTACAATATCATCAAAAACAATTCCTTGAAAGATTATCCTTTACGAAATTTACATTCTTTATTCTCGAACCTTTCCAGTAAATCGAGGGAGAATAGTGGTAGGTAGACGGGTATTATAACAAACCATCTTCTTTTAATTTTCCTCGTAAAACAGTTGGTCTGTCACGCGTAACAACGTACGGAGTGGTTCGCGTAATTTGAACATTTGGAGGGTTGAAAATTTTCCAATTCTCAAGTTTCTATATTTACAAAATTCTCACGTCTCAAATTCTAAGATTCTTAAGTTACCAAATTCTAAAATTCTGAAATTCCTATATTGACAAATTTACAAATCTGGAAGTTCCTCTATTCGCAAGGTCCTATATCTCCAAATTTTCATATGCCAAAGATCCCATATCCCCAAGGTTCCACATACTCAAGATTCTATATCCTCAAGATCCCATATTCCTAAAGTATCATATTCCCAACTTCTCAAATCCCCAAATCCCCTAATCCTCAAATTCCAACATTCCCGAATTTCCACACTTGTTCCTAAATTGTCAAACTTGAAAATTTGTGAATTTGAAATTTCTAAATCTCTATACAGTCCCTAACAAAAATAGCTAAAAAGGCAACGAAATGACCGCCTGCTAAATGCAGGGTTATAGAACCACTCTGTATACACGTGTATACCTTGTCGTGTGTATATATATACTTACCTATTGTAATTCGTTGCTGAATGTTGTATCGATGCTTCTACGTAAACACAAGCTTGTTGAACCTCTCTATCCGACACATGTACCGGCGAGGGAGAAAATTAATGGCGATTTTATTCTGGTCTCAGTAACGCGAAAGGGAGGAGTTCTCGGACAAATTTGAGGCGTTCACTTAGCCAACCACTGGGTATCAATCAGCTATCACCCTTGATGCGCACCAAAACTGCAGGTAAAGCTTAACACTCGTCGATCCACAGACGAATCTTTACTTGTTTGATACTATGTTTGACTTTTAACGTAGACCACGTTTTCCTTTTGCTTTCCTTCCAAGCAAACGGGTAATGGATCGTTCGTTGCACTTTCATTAATCACAACTCTGATAGTACGATGTTGATGCCTCTTCACGTTAATGCACCAAATACTTTTTACTTTTAACCCATACACTAATTGTCAGCTGACTGACTCGATCAATACATTATTTGATCTTTTTTTATTACTACGAAGGAACTCCATTTTCATTTTTATTAGGGTTATGCAATATCGATGACCTTGAAATATGTTCTCAAGGATATCATTCTAAACAACTTTTGTCTATACATGTAACTGTTGTTCGGCTTTAATTTCGGAGATATTCGCAAAAATATTTTCAATGTGATATTTACAGCAGGATCATCAAATCTGGAACATTTGCATAACCCTAATAGAATCAACATAATTTTGCAAGAATTTTCAAACGGTAGTCTATGGGTTAGAGATATTTTTTGAATAACTGCTACAGCGAAGTGAACACAACATGGTTGCTACTCGTTACTAACCAGCACATCGCTTGTTTGCTTGGTACGAAAGGTTCACTGGTAGCCCGTTGACGAAGATTAGTGCACACCTTCTACCGCAGTGGTACCCAACTTTTTCTCTAGACTAAATCATTTCTGAGAGTATTCTCTGAGCTAGCATGCACCCTTGTAAGAATCTTGAACCACTGGCCGTTGTAACAGATCGCACCTGTAAGAAGATTCCTCAAAAGTAAAAGGAATGCGGAAACACTCTTGTATTGAACGTGTTGATATCTTCGTCCTGTAAAGGTTTGCTTCCTGTGAATATGCTTTTGTTTGCAAGGTGCAGTAGAAAGCGATTACCTTCAGGGAGCTTCATGAAACATTTCAACGAAACGAAACAACTTAACGACGATCGACAAATTCGCGGTTAAATTGCGCGTTATGTTTCACGAAGTTCTGCAAAGAGACCTAGTTAAAATCCCCCATCAAACATCATAAACGATTTTTTAATCTTTCGCTGCCAACGCCAGCAAGCCTGCGATGGATGTCTACACGGTGATTTTTCGCATACGATTGTTTTTTTCTCGTATTATAACATCATAAGCGACTTGACAAATCGAGAAATCGGCGCAAACAAGGCGTACACCGAGCCAACTACACACGCAAAGTAGATTGCTCTCTTTTTTCTTTCTCTGGACGATCAGTTCGCCATTTTGACATCGCGGTAAAATGGTTGTCTCTTTCGTTTGAAATCAGGCGCGAGGTTGCCCGGTGGAAACGTCCTGTCAGAGGACGAACAGGACGGAAGAGGTGGAACGTCCGACGACGAAATGATGTCCGATTCCGAGTCCTCCATCGCCTCCTTGACGGACAGGAAGAAGTCCTTCGAGCAGACGATGGAAGAAGAAGTGGTGATACTGGCTGAAGCTGTTTGGGACCACGTGGCTATGGAACCTGAGGAGCTAGCTTTTCGTGCCGGCGATGTCATCGAGGTTCTCGACAACCTCGACAAGGATTGGTGGTGGGGTAGCTGTAGAGGAGAACATGGATGGTTTCCGGCTGCATTTGTTAGGGTACATTGTCAAACTTTTATCATTTTATCAATTCAATTATCTCGTGTGGTAGAGGAAAGTTAATGCGTTGCAAAGACTTGTAATTCGAGTGCAGACTTTTTTTGTGTAAAAACGTATATGTAAACTTGACAATCTTTTAACTACCAAATGTTCGTATTTCTGAACTAAATCTTTGAATTTTTAGAAAGATTAAAAAATTTGTTACTTCAAAAATTAAAAAATTTGAAAATTAATTAAATGTTTGTGTGTGTAGTTACGCGTAAGCCAAGAGGACACTGTCGAGGATTGTTTGGCGGCGATGGCTTCCGGAGGCACGTCTAACTCCCAACTGAGAAGACGCACCAGTGTTTCGCTGTTATCGAACGAGCAAGTTAGAACGAGCGTAGTTCGCGAACTGGTTCAGACTGAACGAGATTTTGTCAAGATATTGACGGACGTTGCGGAAGGTTACATAGCCGAATGTAGACGGCACACGGATATGTTCAACGAGGAGCAGATAGAAAGGATATTCATCAATCTTGAAGATCTGTTGGACTTCCAGTCCGAATTCTTGAAGGATCTGGAATCTCGAATCGACTGGAACGCACCGTACAAGAGTTGCGTCGGTGAATGCTTCCTAAATCATGTAAGAAAATTTTAAAACCTCAGATATTTTCTGTCCACAATTTTAAAATAAATATCTATGTAAAAAATTGTAATAAGTACTCAGGTATTTAATAATCCTCACATGTTGCTTCGACTTCTTTCAGAGAGCAGGATTTCGTATGTACTCGGAGTATTGCAACAGTCACCCAATGGCCACCGCCACGTTACAAGAACTGTACCAACATAATCGTTACAGTAAATTCTTCGAAGCGTGCAGGCTAATGAGAGGACTGATAGAAATTCCTTTGGACGGGTACTTGTTAACGCCTGTACAACGGATATGCAAATATCCGCTTCAATTGGCGGAGCTTCTGAAATACACGAAAGCTGATCATCCGGATTACCACAAGATTCAAGAAGCTCTTGAAGCGATGCGAGGCGTTGCGGTTTTGATCAACGAGAGGAAGAGACGAATGGAAAGCCTCGAGAAACTTGCTGCTTGGCAATTAAGAGTCGAAGGATGGGAGGTATGAATTTCTTTTGATTCCTAAGAAGTGGGACAAAGTTTACTTCCAGATGTTCATATTTCCGGCTAATGTTGTAGGGTGAAGATCTCATAGAAGTTTCGTCCCAGTTGATTTACCAGGGTGAAGCGATTAGAGTTACCACCGGTATGTGGACGAACAATATCACTCTGTTCCTGTTCGACCATCAGCTGGTTTATTGTAAAAAGGATATTTTGAAGCGGAACACTTACGTCTACAAAGGACGTATTTATCTCGACACGAGCGAAGTGATCGATGTTCCTGATGGAAAAGGTTGTGCATTCATTTAATCTGTAAAGATGAGAAGCTAGTTGGTATGTGTCGATATTGTTAATTTTAAATGCGTTATTTGTAGATCATCAATTAGGAGTAACGGTGAGGCACTGTTTAAAAGTGTACAGTTGCGTTCGAGATAAATGGTTGCTCTTCTGCTGTCGCACGGCAGAAGAGAAGCGTCGATGGTTGGCCGCAATGGCGGAGGAGCGAAGACTGGTTGTTCAAGACAGAAACGATGGATTGGAATTTCCAGCTGCAGCCAAGGAGTTGGCCAGGCTTGCAGCGACGAGACAACAGAACAGACCGCCAATCAAACCTCGCAGTACGTAATACAATTATATAAAATATTATTTCATATCTGTTTGCTATTACATACTAATTATAATTTGAAAATTGATAACTGTGTAGTGTACTTCATATAAATTTCCATGCACATTAAATATACGTCCATCCTAGTATTGAAATCAGTTAGTTCTTTAGTTGATAGAAAAGCTGGTTCTTCAATATATATACATTCTTGTTTTTTAAAGAAAAAATTAGTTGCAGAAGAAAAACAAGAGAATTGTAATCGACTCCTGTGACTATTTCTAGATAAAACGTACAAAAGAGAAGCGGCTTACGAAATTCCTACGATGATCGGTCAAGGTACAACGAATTCGTTGGGACGTAAAGTTGGCACTTGGTTCACATTTGGTAGCAGCAAAAAAAGTACTCGACTTCAGCCGTCCTGAGACAGGCCTACCTTCGTGCCATACATTGATTTGTGAAAGTTTGACGAGATCCGCTTAATCGTTGCTTCAGAACCGTGACTTGAACGTATGTTACCGAAATAATTGTCGGAATAGTTTCTTTGAAACGATTTATGCTCTACCTTGATCCTTCCACATGGATTCAAATACGTTTTCATCCACGGAAAAGCAAACGTTCTTAAGCGCTCGTCACATGTATGGAACGAAGGTGTTTACTTTAATCGTTAAGTTATCATTAAAGGTTGTTATCGACTCGACAGCATCGATACGTCCTGTTGACGAGGTAGCGGATAGCTACGGTTTTCATTAGTCCAATTCTAGTACTGGTTTAATTTATAAAAGCACACAGTTCGATATAACGTGTAACCGCATCATTGACGATATTTATTTCACTGCCTCAAAGAAAGATTCTTCTTCATCCAAACGCTTTGTCGTCGCAAGAAGTGACGTGGTATTGTCACTTAGCTTTCTCTAGTAAATGATAAACGTTGTTTGTTACACGTAAAAGTATATCCGAATGAAGTACCATTAACTAATTATAAAATTGTACGTAAAACGAAGTATACATACAAGCAACGTTTATACGAAAATCTTAGTTGGGAAAAGAAAAGCAAATGGGATCGAAACATTTTGCGAAAAGTTTCAAGGTTAAAAAAAGACACCAGCATTAGAAAAATATAACTGAGGAAATAATTGCATATACTAGAGAAACGAATGCACCTATTATTAGACGAACATAAATATATGTGTAAAGTTAATAGCGAGCTTTTTGAGGTACTAAAGAGAAAGTACTAGTCACTTTTATCACGAGAAGTCGCGTAAAGGAACAGTGATAAGAGTTTAGCGTTATTAAAATACAATCGCTTGAGTGTTGTGAGCAATGAATGGATCAGCGATGGCCATACAATTCTCTTTTTGTGGTAATAAAGACTGACCGAGGAGAGTCGGTGCGAGGGTAGCGCTGAGAGAAAAGAATAATCGAAAACCTCCTAGTTCTAGACTGAAAAGTCTTTTAACTATACTTCTGGTTCGATAATCTTTTAAATAGACTTTTAGAACGCACACTAAAGTAACAAAATGTTGATAGTAAGCTTCACCTCAGAGATATCTCTCTCAGTGAAGGGAAACGCGTTTGTAGAAAAAGAATTTCAAAGCAAAATAAAAAATAAAACGCAGCTACCCTTTTACTGCCTACAAGTTACACTGGAAGCAGTAAATTGTAATGTTCACGCGAAGCGATAAATACTCACCATAGTTTGTACGAAGGTTTTAAATTTCGGTAAACTGACGGAGAATTATCTTTCTACGTCGGCACAAGAAGCGGCAGTATTAAGGATACGCAGGTATCGTTGAAACGTGTAAATACTCGCATATCAAGCCTCTTTTCTCGACTGCTATCAGACGCAGTTTCTAAAAAAAATGAAAATCATCTGAGATATCTTTCAAGTTTTTTCTACTCTTGTACAGAACAATGTTACGAGGATATCGCGATGAAAGCCAGTCAGCCAGCAAAAACCTCTGTGTCTTGTACGAGCAAGGAACAGAATGTATAGTTTCTGCTGCGATATAGCGAGATCGTACAACTTTTTGAAAGGTGAACCGAAGAATATGAAATTTTCGTCAGAACTATACGAGAAAGGATATTGTAAGTGTCAATATTGTGAAGTGACTCAAATTTTCAAACTTCGATATTTCCAACTTCCTAAGTTTCTAATTTCCTAAACATAAAAATTCCCAAATATCAGAATACCCAAATTTCGAAATTCCCTGAACTCCTAAATTCTGGATGACCCTGAAGCAGAACTTAGCATACAATCTTGAGCATTTTATCTTCTAACTTAACAAGGATTTAATTCACGACCCCGCTATGTTCTGTCGGGGACTATACACGCTGTTGTATGTATTATAATTCATCGTGTATGATTAAATTAACGTTTGAAAAAAGAATCTATTACCCTTCGATTGTGAAAGTTTTTCAACACTGCCAATATGTTTACTAAACACGTCTTCGTTCATTTGTGTCGTTATTCATCATGTTCGAAGCACCGTGTAAGTTTCAAAAGTATACGTTTATAAAAATGAGGTGATCGATTATTCTCTGTATTCAACCGTGTGTAATTTCGTAAAAGATGAATAATGAAATATTAGCGAAAACGAAACAATACACAGAAGTATATTTTTGCTTATTTTCTGGCATTGTATTTACTATACGACGAGGACAATATGATGACAAAGCGAAGGAGCAAGATTCCTACTGAAACTGTACAGATATCATTAACCATGGATGTGTAGATTAGACGCGATACATTTGTTGCTGGACGTAACTCATTCAAGAGTTATTTTTATAGGACAACTTTTATTTGTTCGAACGCAATCTCGTTACAAGCATCGTTGTGTAAGAACAAGTATAATGGCCAATGTGACTAAATGTAAGGAGAAAGCATTTTCGTGTTTTACTGTGAATGCTGAAACGATAATACCGCCGTATTGCACAACTCATACATAACTTTTCATCCATTCGATTCCATTTACACGAATAAAGGAATAAAATTTCTGCGAATTGCCAGAGTAATATTACAAGAACCCACGTACTAAAAGATACACCGTAATTTATTCTTTGCCTTGACCATACTCTACATATCCGAACGAAGATGATACACAATGAAGTTTAACGAATAGCGTAATTAATAGTGTGGTATTCTTTCTAAGGATTGTATGTAGATAATGATTGCAAGTTCACTAATTTGTGTTATTACTCTGGCAATATTGAAACGAATTCTGCACAAACGTCAAAATAATGTGCTTCGAAGCAATAATATTATTAGGCGTTACTGTAATAACAGTTTAGGCTGTTGCATATATATGTAAACGCATATATTTTCCCTGATATTTAATACTGCTGGCGGTGAGTGTATATCGATATTATTTAACGATAAATTATTGATATACACGCACGTCCTGTATTGCAATGAATTTAATGAAGGAAGAAATAAAAAGGAAAAACTGATACAACAATGTATTAGTTTGTTTCATGTAAATAACTAGGTATTGTACTTTGTAAATGTAAATACTGTAGAACTCTTCATTAGCAACAACTTCAACACACTCTAGGCAATAAGGAATTTAAAACTGAATGACATATAACTTTTGGATAAAGATTAATTATTGATTGAATAGCACAATGTTTTGTATATTTGTATATCTAATTTAATGATTTACGAATAAATTACTCTTTGCTCGATTGTTCACGTTATAAATAATTATTGTTTATGATATGTACAGTTAAAATTACATAATATGTTTACAATTGTTTTCAAAATATAAATATTTACTCAGTTAAATATATGTAAATAAACATTTTATAATTACTATATTACTATTACTTTATTGCACTAAACTGTACGTGTCCCCCACATATTACTCCAAATACAATGAAAGTACACGACGCTTTAAATAAATCCGTACTGACAGACAAATAATTTCATGAAAAATCGTATCTATTCGCATCTATTATTTGCATTCTCCGAAATTAAGTACCAAGTATATAAGTTGTACCAGTTGGTATTTGTGCTTTTAGTTCAGCATTTTCTTTTCTCAATTGATTCACTACTTGTCTCAAGGTTTTAGCTTCTTCTAATAATTGAGCATTTTCATCTAAACTTTGGGCAAGATTTTCCTGCACATCTCGTAATTCTGTAATATATTCACAAGCTCTTGCTAAAATTCCTCCTTTACTCTGTAACAAGCAATTTTTATTCAAATATTTAGAATAAACATGAGGAACAGTATTCAATGAATAAATTAATTAGAAATAGTGCAAAGTATTAGTATAAAATATTTTACCTGCAGTTCAAAATTTGTTTTTACCTCAGCATCTCCTGTTGTACTTTGTTCACATTCTGGTAAAAGCTTTCCTAACTTTGCTATCCAATTATTAATTTTATCCCTACGACGTCTTTCAACTTCATTATGCGTTACTCTCCTCCTTTCATCCCTCTAAACGAAAATTTTGTATTAACAATCAATATAACTAAACAATTTCTACCAGCTATATAAAATGCATATACCTTTTTGATGCTGGTAAGAATGTTTTGTGGATTATCTATTTGAAGTTTGACTCGTGGTGTAACTGATCTTGTAGAATCTGTGTTAACTACTTCATTACCATTGCTAAGTACATAAAGTTGGCCATTTATTGGAGATGTTAAAACTTGAACAGCATTATTTATAGGTGCAGCCAACGACAACTCTGCATTACTTGCATGACTATCACCAACTTGTACTACACGATATGCTACCGCATTATCATTCCTATTCAGTTCACATAACTGATACTGCACATTATCCTCTTCTGTGACAGTTTCTATTTCTGTATCACAATCTATTATTTCTGCTTCCTCTAGAACGACGCCAACATTGTCATTGCTAATTGTATTCTCATCCACGCTATAAAATATTAAGCATTTACAGAAATGAACAGCTAAATGTCATTAGTTCATTGCTTCTCAAACAATGTAATTAGAAAACTTTTTTCTGAAATATAACCTTACATTCCGAAATCTTACAATTAACTTTATTTTCTATCTAAAATGTAAAATTAAATGCAATTAAATAGTAATAAATTTAACTTATGATAGTTTCTTTAATTATGCAAAACTGGGGATGAGAAATTTCCAATTGGCAAGCTGTTATTTACGAAAATAATCATCGACAGCTTCATCATATTTTTTCTTAGAAATACAAAGAACGATTTGCTTATTAAAATTCCTGAATAAGAGATAAACTATACCTCTCGTCAATATGATCAAAATGACTTAATACTTCCATTTTCACTCACAAAACAAACTCTTTTAAATCAATGATATTTTATGTACACACGATCACAGCATAGTATTTATACCGCAGTGTATTTTCTATATATAATGTGTCTTAATAATACAGAAATATATCGATTGAATAATATTTCTTTTCAACCATCGGGAACAAAAATTTTATTTAAATACAGTAGTCAATATAGATATGTTTGTTTTACATTACTTTATTTAAAAAGTAAGAGCCTATAACAGCAACAAATACTTATTACATAAACTATATAGAATATAAAATTATATAACATACATATTATTTTATTTTTATATACTTTCTCGTAAGCTAGAATATAAATTGAAATTATTCATAAACAATTATTTTGAATTTAAATGATTAAATTACAATTGAAAACAGTGTTAACTATACTCTGTTCAACAATAGATTATAGCTTCTTCGTGCAACTCAGCTAAATTCAGTGAGCTTGCTTTTACTTGGAGTTGTCCCACTGTGATCCACTTTTTCAGTCATTTATATACATGGTAGGCAACGATGTACGAATGAAAAGAAAAACTGATAATATCGGAAGTATACAAAATAGAAGAACACGGGGTACATATGTTCAATGCGATGACATTTGCGTGCGAATCTAGTTCTTCTAGGGAAAATGTTTGCCTATAGAAAGGGTCCCCCCACCCGCTGTAACTTCAGATCATTGACACTTTCTAAAATAAATACTTTTGGAAGCAAGTTATTCATTTTGTAAATGGTCGATAATGTATTTTAAAATAATTAATTCATAAAATTAGAAGTAGTTTGAGAGACACATTTTGACATGTTCTATAAAATTTCAGCAACAATTATCGACAGTTACCGACATATTTGACTTTGAGCTGAATTTGCAATGAGATGAATTTTTCGTGAGATTCGATCTCATACCGTTTCAATAGCGTTGCAGTCTTATTCTGTTCTGAGTCGATAATGTTGTATGCGACACGAAAACGGTAATGGTGTTACATGCGAACCAAGAGATAGAGGATCTACAGCACATAAGTCTATATCGTTCCTTGTCTGTGCTTTAAGACTCCAACTTGTATCAGCTATCGCATCAGTTGAACACGGGACGTCGGTGTTCGTAGTTGGCGGTTTGTGCTGTTTCTAACCTAACCTGTTGAGCGTCTCTCTGCGCGTTCTTTGAACGATTCTCGGTATTGTAACGGATTCCATTGTTTGAACAAGAAGCAACTGTTACGACGAAAAAGCTACGAAAATGGGTTGCGGAATGGGATTGATCAAAATTTTACTCTTCGTATTCAACTTCATTTTTGCGGTAAGTGTTGAGATTATTCAATTAATTTATTGGAGTCGTTTGATGACACAGTTGTCTGATTTGTATCGAGAATAATCGCAGAACGCATTTCTGTTTAACATCGATCGAGAAGTGATCTTATTGTGTAAACAAAAAGCATATGATTGTTGCACTTTTTAAAAAATGATTATACTTCCGTTTCTTAGTGATTAGGAAAGAATGGTCAATGTAATCGGTTCGTGGAACGACACCGGTCGTATTTGACGAGTGCAGGCTATTTTTAAAAGCAATTGATAATCGACCTTCTTTTGATCACTTTTAACGAGTTACATGTTTACGTCGTTATTTGTGCAGATAAAATTTTGTTTGCGTAGTTTGCAGCTTTGTTATAAATTTTTTACGATTATTCGGTTTAACATTCTTTTCAAGTTTAAGCAAATTTCACGGGTAATTTTAAACTTATCAATCATTATTTTATTTCTTTGCGACAATTACGTTCTTGTTTAGCACAGGAACATTCTACGAAAATGAAGCCTTCCTTATCTCGTTAAGAAAGGTGATAACAATACGTATAATTTTCCTTTTGACTGTGTAATCATAACCATTGCAATTATTCATTGTACTATCATTTATCGTGGTTGAACCCGTCACTGTATAAGGGCAACAATGATAAATTCTTCTCGTAAACGTCGTTTTATCAATTGAGTGTAAAATTCATTTCATCAATTCTAATTTTTATGTGATTTCATATAAATAGAGCTAACAGTGATTAATTCTTAGTCATTCTGTTTTACTCGTATTTGTTTAATCATATGTCAGTTCACAAGTGTCCAGCTATGAGTCATGCGATAAAGAAGCCGTGATGGCAAAAAATATTTCAACTCGTTTTCACAAATTGTTAATAACAGTTATACATTTGTTTACGTCAAACGCGTACTTCTTTTACACAAATGCGATTAAATATTTCCTGAAATACAGCAACAAGTTGTTGGCAACGATTATAGTTTATATATTAAGCATCGATAACGTAGATTTTGTTAATATGAATGTTTAATATTTGACGTATCTGAATGTCTTTTATTATAGATAAGAAACTTCGTCCCAAAATACGATAAGTTAACACGCTATGCTCAATGCGTATATACACGTTCTCAATTATGATAGAAAAGTGGATAGACATACATCCTTTTCAACTATTAAACAATCGATATAAGTAGTTCTATTCGTGTCAAGAGAGTTTCGTGTTCGATGTAGGTTCTTTTACGTAGAAAGTCTACGCGTGAACCTAATTCATTTCTTATATACCAAAAATTATTAATTGAAAATTTAGAAGCGTAGAAATTGGGAATTATCAAATTTTCCAAAATGCGTCATAAAAAGCGCGCCATTTTTTAACGGTTCAGCTACGAATTGCTATTTACGTCTCACGTCTATATCCATTAATTTTGGACGTGTTAACCGTAATTTAATAACCACTTGAACGATAATGATTTTCCTCGAAGACTTTTATCAACTACTCTCATACGGTACAGTTTATCAGTGTTTTTATAAAATTACGAAACATTCATTAACCGTTATATCTGCTGTTTTCTTTTTGTCGCAAATTTTACTCATCGTTTTCCTCTATACATTTTCTTTTTCTGGGGAGTATCAGTAACCTATCATATTAACAACAGAATTGTATGCCGAACCATTGGTTGGGAGGAACTCCCAGCCGAAGATGACGCGTCGCAAGATTCACGAGAGTGAAAGAGAGAAACGAACGAATGGATGGGAGCAAGAGAGAGGGCGATATAAGCCTATTTCACGCATTTTGATCGTCGCAACAACTCTGATGTTTTTAGTGTTCGAACTACGTTCGCCTCGTCTTGAGTTCGTGTTGTCATAATCGTCCTTGCGACGTTTTATTCGATCATTCGTTTTCTGCTCTGTGCTCGATTTAATACAGAAAAACAATGAGTTGTGTTTCGGAGTGTATCCAGTGGTTACTCTATATTTTTAACTTTATTTTTGCTGTAAGTACATAACCTTGTTTTTATCTATGAAGGAGAAGGAATCGACTGATAAGATCGTTGCATCACGCTACTTTGTTTTATCAGTCGAGTTACCCAATCCTAAGGACGCCTAGTGACAATTTTTTAAAAATTTTGTCTGTAATTAATAATAGTACATAACCAAGTTGGAAATGAATATGAAGTATTTAAAAGTAGTATTTTCACAGGACTTTTTGTTTTATTTAAAGTTTACCCTAGAATTTCTCAGATCGAGTTATTGAAGACCTTTTTATTATTTGAAACTTGAGAATACATTTTATGTTTTTATCAAAATATGCAGCGATTTTTGTGGAGATAAACAATGATTATATGCTTCGTTCTTTCAATGTAAGATTAGGTTGTACGTCCAACACCAGTTGAAATGTTTTCGAGAAACTGAAGGTTTCTCCGAACGCGTGATACATTCGCTATTGACTTTAAATTTTTTGCATCGACGTTTGACGTGTTTGGGTGGCATTTTATTAATAAAATATTAAGGTGTAGAAAGACGGTAGGAGCAGATAAATATATTCTACCAAAACGAAGACGTTAAAATATCTGCTCAGTGTAGTTTATGTGCTTTACAACGAAACTGCGTCATTTCTCCAGGGTCATAGGGGAACTGGATATAATTCTGCTCTAAATTCCCCGTTTTACTCAAGGCTCGGTCGGGTATCCTTGAAGTTTCATACTCCGTTAAGAACGCGCCTTCACATTTCGCACTGATATCCGTGTCAAACACATATATAACATTTTTTAATACAACAGTGTCAGACATTCGTCTTGTTTTGACAGCTTTTATTTATCGATTTCTTCGAAATGTTCAGTATCACACTTCATCTTTAGATTAGATAAAAGGTAAAACAACGATTGTCTTAGTAAAAAGTTATTCCAACGTAGTAAAACGTTCTGCATTCGAAGTTTCATTATTTTTACTAGCGGCACTCGTTTAAACCAACAATTGTATCGTGTTTCCCGCATTGTGAGTCATGTCATTAACAATTCACACGGTCTTGGATTATACTCGCGTGACATTAAACACCTACTACAATTGAATCTAGTAACTCAGTACCGTGCAGGTGAAATCTGAGAATCCCATCATTTTCACTTAACTCGTGTAATGCGTGGCAATATAACGGGATTCTAATCTCTGTCCCTATATTTCTAGATGTTTAGATTTCTATAATCTTAAATCCAATATCTAGCTCCGAATATTCCAAGACCATGTTATTTTTAAGATATTCTATTCTACTCTAAGACTCGATATATCCCGAAATCCCTATATTTGGAAACCTCTAGATTCCTATATTTCTAATATCCCTAAACTTCTGCATCCCTAGATCTCCGTATCTCTAGTCACTAACAAATGAGAGATTCATTGGTGTCGCCCTAAAAGCATCGATTAGCGTTGGTAATAATATCGCAGTAACTACAATTATAATTATTTGCTGTTGCTTTGTTTATGCATTGTATGCAGAAACAATTAGCTGGAACAAAAATATTTATTTAGATAAGACACAGCGTTTTATTGCGAACGCTGACGAACAATACGAAATTGTGTTCTTTTACATAACCGCGCTTACATCACGTGCGAATTGCACTAACAATGATTATTGGTGTGTTTTTTTTTCTTGTCTTTGATTGCATTTATTCAGATAGATAGATAGATGCAACATCGAGTATGATAAGATTAAGTTCCGAGCCGTGAAGAACGTACTGAAAGTCTCGCCACGGGAGGCTATAATTGGCATGCAGAACGAATAGCATGGCGAGCAAGGTCATCGTCTAAAAATCTGAATGAAACCTGTTGCGGTAACGATGCAACGTATGACGTAATTCGTTGGAATTTTTGAAGTCGTTTCGTGACGTTTCGTCGGAAGATCCACTCCAGATTAATTCGTTTCTACAATCAGGATTGCTGTAATTACAGTTTTATTATTATTCGTTAATTTTTCACTTTGATAACTTTACATTTTGAGGGCGTTCTATAACTATGAATTGTGCTATTTTATGATTATTTTTATCAGGAGAGTATGAGTCAAGTTGTGTTTGTGGATTTATTTAACCTAGTTTTCGAATCGTAGTTGAAATCTGATAATATGAAAATAAAGTGAAGTATAGTGGGATAATTTTGAAAATCTGGAAACACTACGAAAGTGCCAAGTGTTATAACACTAGCGCCTCTTTGAGTAGATGCTTTCCTGGAATCGTATCAACTTACATCGAAACACACTTCCTTGATATTAGTGCAAAGGTTAATAAATTTCCCATTTCAAAATTTCAAAGGTAAGTTAGAATTAAATTCTAACATGATTGTCATACATTAATTTTATGAAGATTCAGATTCGACTGCCAGATATTGAGCGGTGAAAAGAAGAATAAATGAAGTGGTGCTCAAATTAAGAATTATTTCATTTGTATGACACATGTTTCATATGTTTACATGTGACGCATCATATGTCATATCACATTTCAAATATGAAATAATGTAAATCAAATAAGGAAATAATTGGAAGAAGACTCATTGTAGACATATATGTAGACATATATAACATAATTGTACGATATATTTTTTACGTTAGTTTATTCGAATACTGCCCAAGTCAAAATTTGAATGCTAAAATTATAATTTATATTCTGCGTTAATTATTTAACGGGCTTAATACCTTAACGATGTTATCGATAACGTTTCGGTACTATCGATAGCAACAGTTTTACAACAGTGCATCCTTATCGATCATAGGTTCAACAACGCCCTCAGATTTCTTCAGCGCCGGGTGGGCGTCTGTGCTCACGTCGGAAACTACGTTCTAACCGAATGACATCATTCTATTCAACGTATTATACTTACACCACGATATATCGACTTCCTCCGAAATCACATGTGACCGATGATTAGGCTCGTTGAATTCGTCTGAACCGTACATTCGTTTCACTCAAAAGCTCGTTTCACGAATTAACCTACAAAATATGGAAATCAAACGTTCATATACCTCGCGATTTACGAGCACGAAGGACGAAGAAAGCAATTGTCGCTTCAAGTTGACATCAAGACTGTTCGATGTACACCTTTTAAATTTCCATTATTGCCTATAGAACACAAGTGAAAAAATTTATGCACAATCAATGTACACCTTTATGTACAATTTATTTATGTGCACTTCATTTAAAATTAAAAATGAATAAACATACGACTAAACATAAAATCATTAATTCTTCATCTTGATGAAAATCAACGCATCAAGAGCAGCTCAACAAAATAACTTGTAGTTCGAAACTTGTGGTCATTTGATCGATCTGGTAGTTTTAGTGCCAACACTAGAACCCTCGTTAAATGCACACATTTAGATCGGAAGTAAAGTGGGAAGCTAACTACGTAAATACTGAAACAATTAACATAACCTTCACCTCAACAAAATATGACTTCAACAAAAGCTCGGTAACAAAATTCTGTAAATAGAATTTGAAGTCAGCCATTTTGAATAGTTCTAGGTTTAACAGAATATTGTAGTTTTTGAAGGAATTGGCATATCGCGTGCTAACTCAACATGAAATCAGTGTTACCACATAAGGAGAAATGACCGCAGAGGAAATTTTAGTGACGTACTGATGGAGTATCTACTCCATCCGTATTATCCTACACAAATCGGAGTACGTGTGTGGATATGTTCCACATGACGTCATCTACGTTACACGAGGGAATTCCTGGCAACCCTATTTACGACACACTGTCGAACATGAAAAAAAAAACGTTTATAACCGTTGAAAAGAAGAATCAGTTATTGCTAGAGGGCAACAGAACCTGTTCCCCTGCTACGGAAACGTTGAAGAAGAATCCTTGAAAGGTGTTGCGTCGCTGAACAAAAGACCGTGGACGGTTGAAGAATATTTCTTCTTCCTTTTCAGTTCTGCAAACGATCGTTGGATCTGTGTGCAGGATGGTCAAAATGGAGGACACCGAAATGACTCGACCGTATTTCCATGAAAATTCAAGCACTGAAACACTGTTGCAATGACGACGCTAACGATATTACACCTTTTCATTCTTTAGAGATATCTGTGAGCTTATCGCAAGGTATACGGAATAAAGATTCGAAGATAAGATTTTCCTTGTTTCATTTACTGAAACAAACGTTCTCGTTTTTCGGTGTTGAACTCTTTTGTTGTAGATTTTGGAGTTTATGATTTTATATGGAGGTAGATAGGATGGGAGAACTTGTGGACATGTGTGGGATATGAAGGTCTAAGTAGATTTTGTACTTTCAAATTTTTTAATTGAAAAATTTGGAAATTTTGAATATTGTCAGTTCTCAAGTTTGGAAATTCTCAATGTCAGAAATCTTCAAACCAGCAAATTTCTACACATACAAATTTCAAATTCTGATTTGGAAGTTCATAACTTTGGAAACTCTCAAAATTCTTAACCTTGCAGATTCCTAGATGCTTGATACTTTAAATAACACTGTTTGGCTTTGCATAAAAAAACCTAGTTACGTCACTGACTATTATTTAAAAGATATTTTTGATCGTGACGATATACTTGTCTCGAAAGTATCAGGAAAGATATTGAAGCGAATGATTCATATAATCGAGAATCGTTTCACATTCATGTTAAAAAATATCCTGATAATCTCCAATATCTATAATTATCTAATTATGTAAGTTTCATTCATCTTTGAACCTGCTTGTAATAATTTATAGTCTCTTTAAAAAGAACGTATTTGCAGAATGCAGTTTACCTACGTAGAGAATCGATTAGAAAACAAGTATGTAAGTCGATTTAAAATTCGTAAAGCGATGGAACTATAGTTGACAATAGATTTTTAATGATAAATTCGCTATGTGCCCTAAAATGGAGCACAATAGAGCCTTCGCACGTGTGAAACTCTCAGCATCGATCATGATAGTTTTCAGCCTGGGTAATTCACGTCTAGAACATATCTATAAAGTGTCAAGGATAGGCCATACTAGTATTGCTCTACAATTACGCTCAAGCAAACCTTTATTGTTATATTCTTTGGTTACGTTTTCTTTATTGAATCCTGGTCAATTTCATCTCGTAAAACGTACTAGAAATATTTCTGGTTCTATGTCATAACCAGACTCAGCTCGAATGCATTAATTATTTTATTTTACTATTTTATTATTTTGTTATACAAATTTACTATTTTATTGTTTTGTCATACAATTTTACTATTTTATTATATAATTATTTTCTTGTTTCATTATTTTACTGCTGTGCTATTTTACTGTGTAATAATTTCACTATTTTAGTATTTCACTATATAATCATTCTACTATTAAGTTTTATTATTTTACCAACAAAATTGTATGGAAGATGTTTTCAACAAAAGCTACTTTCACACATTTGTGTTTAATATTATTATCAAAAGTTCATTGATAAAAGCATTATATCATCGGTAAATATATTTTCGTAAAATCATTACATTACAATTTTTGCAACGTCCTGTTGCGTGGAAAGTGAATAACTCCACCCATGTGTTACGCGAAATGCTGAAATATGAGATAGATAACATCGTTATTGATTTGGCTTTATCAATGACTCACTTCGAGTTAACGAGAAAATTTCTCCCTCCAGATAACACGTGAAAATGTTAAATATTTTAACAATTACAAGATTTCCCGATAGAACTTAATGGGTGATCGTATCGCTGCGGTACCTACAAAGGAATTTGAAAGTTTCATGAGCTAACATAATCGAGTCTATTTTAGAACTAGATTCAAGATATGATAGAGAATAGATTTTTCTAAAGTACATTTAAATGACGAAGTCAGTGTATAGTCATAGAATTACGAATTTAATTATTTTGTTGTTAATATAGTATAATATCTACGTGCCTCGTAGATAATTTCTTCAGCATTTTGCCACTATCGGATCAGAATTGATATAAATCGTTATCGAGAAATTTATGTAAAAATTTACTGTGTCGCAGGTAGATATGATATGCAATCTTCAGCTGTAGAGTAATTTTTAATATGAAAACATTTATAAGGTTAGGAGAATAGTACAGTATTGCTATAGTTCTCAAATTCTCAAGTTTCCAAGTTTCCAAATCCTTAAATTTCCAAATGTTTTAATTTCTAAATTACTAAGTTCCAAAATTCTAAAATTTTCAAGCCACCAAATCCTGAAATTTCCAAATTCTTAAATTTCGAGTTCCTATATCCCCAAATTCTCAAGTTCCCAAAACTCCAAATCTCCAAATCCCCAAATTCTCAAAACTCCAAATCCCCAAATCTCCAAATTCGCAAGTTCCCAAAACTCCAAATCTCCAAATCCCCAAATTCTCAAAACTCCAAATCCCCAAATCCCCAAATTCTCAAGTTCTCAAAATCCCAATCCCTAAATCCCCAAATTTATATTCGCCGAAATTTTTCCTCGCAAATGATAAAATTTTACAAAATCAAAATCTTTAAATTTAGTTTAGATAATCTGGTAATCGCCGTTCTAAATCACATATCAAATGGGTAGTGTTTATTAACTACATACAAAAATCTTCGACAACATTCTCGACCCATTGAATGAACTCCCACTGAAAAGGTTTAACGGTGCGTTGAACCACCTGGAGCTGTCGCACCTGGAACCTGACCTAAATTCAACTACGGACACTCGCAATCGTTGTGTACCGTGTACAGAATGTTCAATGCCAACCGGTTGATATTGTGCAATGTGATGTAATAAGTGGCTGCTATCGATGGAGCAAGTCTCAGCCTTCAGTTATTGTCTATGTAAATACTCGACGATAGGAATGATCCTGAATCGCGTGTCGAGTATGTGTACATACACTCGGATGCAACGTCTATTACCCTTATTGTTAGTTAAGAGGAACTACAGGAAAAGGAGTGTCTGCGTTGCTCAGACTCTTCTTGCGTTAGCTCCGCCATTATGGTTTACGGGACTCTTACGCACTTTATACAGGGTGTCCATTCAACACTTTTACCAAAATGATCTTAGACTTCTTATACACGTATTATCCATTATTTAGTTATTTTTATAATTCAAATACACGTGGTCATTGACGTCTAGGGCTACACTTAAATGTCTTTGAAAATATTGATGATATAAATGTTTTAGACAAAGTTATAAAGTAACAAGTTTTAGACAGAAGGTATAGTTGCAAGTTTTAGACAAAAGTTATAGTTACAAGTTTTAGACACGAAAGTTACAAAGTAACAAGTTTGTAATGTGACCCAAACATGATATCATTTGAATGTAATTTCATTTAAATGTCATGTAAAAGTGGTATCATTTAAACGCCATTAGTAATGACTCATTGCATATAGATTTAATGGTTGAATCGTGCACAGCTATAATAGCTAAAATTATCTGTTACAGGTATGCGGGTTGGGTATCCTAACCGTTGGTATCCTTGTGCACCTAAACCTATCAAATGTCACCGAACATCTCGACATCAACATTATATTCCCTTCGATAACGTTGATTGTCGTTGGTAGCATAATTTTCGTGATATCGTTCTTCGGATGTTGTGGCGCCATCCGCAGCAGCCACTGCATGATTGTTACCGTAAGTACATTTCATATTGAAAATATTCAAATCTGGATTATCAACTTTCAAATCAGAGAGATTATAATTTTAATTTTGACGCGGTTTTTAAGTGATACTTCTAAGCATTCGTATATTTGAATATTTAATACTTAAATATTTGTGCAGGGTAATTGGATAATAGTTGATGTTTCACCATGATGATTAATGTCATACATCCAAATATATTGTATTTTCCTTTTAGTTTGCCTCGATGCTGATGTTCATCTTGCTGCTTCAAGTAGCAATCGCAGTGTATGCTTTCGTGGTCGTTAAGCCTGTTTCCAGCGAGGACATCGAGCGTAATTACAATAAGTTTTTCCAGGAATACCCTATGAAACCCGAAAACAAAGAAGTAGTGGATATTGTTCAGGGTGGTGTAAGTATATAGTTGATATCCACTGACACTATTACCACTGTGAATAAAATTTAGTGATCTAATTGCCATGTAATTTTCTTTTGCAGTTCCAATGTTGTGGTGTCAAATCTAAGTACGATTTCAGTGCCCACGGTAATTTCACTGGCCAAATTCCCTGGAGTTGTTGCAACAAAAAAGAAGGAGAAGTTTGTGACGCAAACGAGGCGTATGATGTGGGTTGTGCAGAATCATTGACACACGCGATTAGAGTAGCAGGAACCTTATTGGGTGGCGTTGCAATTGGTATTGCCGCGGTTGAAGTAAGTTTATTAGTTCATTATTGCTTCATTTACGGGAAATTTTTAAATTGAAAATACATACATTTATAAATTCATAAGTTTGAGATTAAAGATTTGCAATTTCAGTAGAATTTATTTGTATACGAGTATATAGAACGGATTTTTAACTAAAGTTTGCTAAAGTATATATAATATGTATAACTTCCTTTTTTATTTTTGGATATACTAGTAGAACTTCGCTTCTTCACGAATTATATGTCTTATTTTTGTGTTTCAGTTAATCGGCATCATTTTCGCACTTTGCCTGGCGAATTCCATCAAGAACGCTGAGCGTAGAGGTTACAGGGTGTGAAAGCGTTAAGAAACGTTAAAGAAAGTACATTTTGCGTAAAAAGTAATATAATTGATAACACTATCATTAAATGATTCGATTGTAATATGCGAATAGAGGTTATTGTTACTATCAAGACAAATTTACACAATTTTTTAATACATTTGATAAGAGAGCAAATTCTAGACCGAGAAAGTATACGTTTTAATTTTTCGTGTATCAATTTTGTTTGTAATTTGTACCTTTTGTTGTGCAAGATTGAAACACGTAAACGTGTTGTGTAACATGATTCTTTTTTAGTTTTGATATATTTCTGTAAAATTGGGTATATTACGTATGTTGTCGGAACAATAGTAATAATAGTGATAAACCGGTGCAAAATATTTATTTCTAGAGGCTTGATAATATACTTCTTTTTATTTGATCATAACAACTTACCATTTTTTGTTTGTGTACACAATTTTTATTATCATTATCGTGTCGAAATATCTAAAAGTTTGTAAAAAGAAAGAAAAATACAATTTATAACCGAGACAAATCAAAAACGTTACAAACTATTGTAATAGATAAAAATTTAAATCACAATGTATTATGTATAATATGATGAATGTTATAGGAACGTATTTTTATAATATTTTGATAAGTATTACACGTCGCTTTTATAAAATATATAATTCATACTATTCTTTGTACAGCACATATTCACTATTACTTTTCAAAGAGTAATATCGAATAATATATTTTCATTTTAATAAATTCTATTTTACCCAAATTTCAGTGTGTCATTAACCTGTAAAAAAAAAGAATAAGAAGAAACATTTCGTTATAGTATATCTAATAACTATATTTTTTCCCGTTTTATATAAAATTTGATGATATCATGTTCCCATTAGTTAGATCTTAATTAAGTAATCGAATGTGTATTTATCACAGCTATTTACATGCAATTGAAACATTGATATAATTAAATTATTTGTAATTATTTATTGAAATACTTATTGTATCTTAATGGACAATACGATCAAATGGATTGATACCATACGTACGTATATATATGTATCAATTAATGTCTTTGTAGGAACGGTTTTCTAGATTGAACATCGAGTATGCGCCTTTACATTCGTTATATTGTCGTTATTTATTAAGTTCAAGAGAGGATAACTTACATCTGTTGTGCTATAATACATACTATTTACAATGCCCCAATCATTCACGGTCATCGATGGATTTAGTATTATACTTTTCCTTCCCTTTCGATTGGGTCAGAGAGGATCAGTGCTTTAGTAATCGCATTTTTCAATATAATGCAACTTACAGGTATCTTAGAGCTATCATTTAAATGATTATTTCCGGACTGTAGGATAAAAGTTGTTTTTCGTCGGAACTTCGTTGTAGTTATCAAATGTTCAAAGTTATACAAATTGATAACATAACAATACAAATTGATATTAAATAAATATGTTACATATCTTATTCAGTTTTAACCCATTAATACCCGAAGTTGTGTATAGTATTAGCGCTATAAATAAATACTTTGTCATTTAAGCACGTTGGTTGTCAAATCACGAATCGGTTCTACTGCTGTGTGCCACAATATTGAGCTACTGAAGGCTGTGAACGCGATATCGCGTGATCGGATGTTTAAAGGGGGCACTGACAACCAGACAAATATAGCATTAAATTTTTTAATTATTTTATTTAAAAATTGAGAGAATGAGATTTTAAGGAAACGGGAAAATTTACAAACTGAAGTGTAGAAACCTCTTTATATCACCATATCCAATTTTCTCCGTTCACAGCGACAACAGAGTCGGCGATAAAGCACGCGATATCGTCCTCTACAGAATAACAAATATTCGGCAGTAAACGTTTTCACATATTTTCGTTTACAAATATCTTGAAAATATTAAATTTACTGCTAGGAATTAATGGGTTAACGGACGAAGGATAAACGAATTATTAGAATCAGATGGAACAGCGACAACTTTGTATCCGTACAGTCTTCGTTTCAAATATTGAAAATATCCATCATGTTTAATATATATATATATCTATATTATCTACGTGTAAAATATTTCGATTTCTATCGACTCGTTATCTTAAACGTTATACGAACTAATGATATTATCTCCTAGTAATTTGACCAAACGCGAGTTTAAACTTCGAACGTGCGTCCTCGTACAAATACGACGAAACATCTATTTCTTGGTACGGCGTTTTGATCCATTCAGCGTTTAATCATTCTTCCGTTATAGTTCCTTTCGTTTTGTCTCTATCGTCTACCACTCATACGTCGAGCGTTCACGTGAAATTATACACGCTCCCAAGTTCAAACAATTTCTATTTTACACAGTTCGTAACATGCACGCTCTTTCATCGAAGACGGAACGAAAAATCGCACGCTCTCTTGAAGCGTACGCGGGTGCGTGTTTCACACGAAATAGTACGTTACGTTTATCGACGATCGTTCGCTAAATGGTACAAATTCATGGTCATAAAAAAAATCGTCGATTTATCTTAATCTAGTGTTTCGTTCTAAGCTCAGTTTCGGAGAATGTGCACGACATCGTGTGCCTAATCGAAATCAGAAGTTTCTGGATGAAAATCGTAGAAATTCTTTATCTATCGATCTTGTACGTCTTTTTTTCTATCGAAATATTGGAAAACTCAAAGTCCATTCGGATCGATATCTCGAAGTTTGATGTGTGCGATCATGAACCGTTCGTCGAACGTTAAGATTGATTTCGATTAACAAGATTGTTAAATGGATATATTATCTTTCGTGAGATTTGTATCGATTTTGTAAAGCGAACTCGAATCATAGTTCCAGTTTATCATCTTTTTTTATTTCCCGTTCGTTTCGTAGTAATTTTGTATGTATTGTACATATTACATACACTAAGTGTTTAGACCACATTTTACATCGAGTTACTTTAGTATTAATATTCATTATGCATACGCTAAATAAGAAGTCTATCTTCATTTTGTGAGCAAGAGTATGTTTCAAGTACAGTAATTAGTTTTTAGGTATGTCCTTGTTGGAAATCAAAATCCTTTCACCGAGTGGTTTCTTGTTTATTGTTTTTTGGAAAGAATTCATTGAATATTTCATTCGAAGGAAGCTCAAACGATAATTATTATAACTTTCTCTTAGATCAGTGATGGGCAGATATAGTAATTTGAATATTTTGAAATTAAATTTGGAATTTTACAAATTTAGGAATTTAGGGAGTTTAAGAATTTGGTAATTCGGAAATAACAATTTGTTAAATTTCCAAATATTCTAGGTCAGAAATGTATAATTACCCATCACTGTTCTGCACAGAACAATATTCCTCATCCAACAGTTTTGTCTGAACAGTCATCTCCGAGGCTTTTCTAAAGATCGAGAACAAAAACACCGTAATGCATGGCATTGAAGACGTAACTGGATAATGAACGATTGTTCTTACGGATAGTCTATTTACAAATTGAAATATTCAAGAATACAATAACAAACAGCAAGCACGTAAAGGTTAAAGAAGATGTACCACCTTTAGCATAAATAGGCAAACAAATATATCGTACATAAGTTTCTTCGCTTACTTCATTAATTTACAATAATTGTTTGTTATATGCAGGAACATTTTTCTTTTTTATCAAAAGATCGCAATTTCAAGCAACAGCATGGAAACTCTGTTAAAGGTGTTCGTCAAAATCTTCTCGATGTTTCAACCTACAGAAAAACTTAAAGCTTCTTCAAAGGGGATTCAACAAAAATAAATATTAAATTAAATCCTGCTATCAATAACACTAAAACTATACTGACCCTTTATGATAAACCCATAAAATACGTCCGTACAAAAAATAGCATTTGTACTTCCCTATTACGCATGCGCGATGCAACAGAAACCAAACTTCGACTTAATTTTTACAAGTATACACTCCGTTAACTTATTCCCTTTTATGAATTCATTTTCATAGTTCCGTATGTTACCAGCAATTAATCCTTGTGCACCGTTCAAATTTTTATTATATTCACATTTCATCGATGATTATATTTCTCAAATATTTATGACGCGATTGCCGCAGTAAAAATGGACATATGCGGTTGATCGTATTGAATCTCTACTTATTAACGATATGGTTATTCAATTTTCAAATTTAAATTCTGAATTTGTTATCTCTCTTGTTACGGTAATTACTCTAGCTATAGCCAACGTTGTGTACAGATTAATCAAACTAGCGACACTCTTGGGCTCTATTATCACGATTAACAGGGTTTGTTTCAAAACCAAATTTATTCTCGCACATGTTACACTATTTGACACAGAATTTCAAAATCTTTAATTTGCTAAGTTATACATATGCAAATTGCTTTTTTAAGACCATTTATTGGTCGTTGAAATCTTACTTTACATTCTCTTCAATGGTTCCAAAAAACGCCTGTCTTTTCGGGACCTTATAAAAATTCATTATTTTTCCACAACTGTCAGATTTTCGTAGACAATTTGATTGTCCGACTAGTATTTTCAAAAATTCATGAGACAGCTTTACACACAGACATCAAGTTCCCATTTCGGGTCAATTTAACCCAAACGGTGCACGAGGGTTAAAACAGTCAATGTAACAGAAATCCTGTAAACAGCAGCAAAGCAGATATACAAGATTCGTTCGATCGTTGAACAGTCTGTAGATCAGCGAGTTATCGACAGTAGTTTCACGATAGACTCCTGGATCGAACCTCGTCCTAGAGCGGAGATAGCTTCATGATGTCGCCGCGGAGCTCAGCAGATGGCGTGTCGTCCAGATCGATGAGACTGGCGTTGGAACCTGTCGATGATGGCGCCACGATCTCGTCAAGGAAGTCGAAAGAGGCCACAGCTTCTCGTTCCTTGTCACCGTATCGCACGAAGAAATCTTCACCACGTCCGATGATCGACGGCCTCGATGAACCCCACGTTGACGGCAGTCTCAGCACACGATGTGCCTGGGCCGCCGATGCTGAGAAACCAAGCGCAGCGGGTCAACATGCCTCAGACCTCACTTGATCTCTTTTCTTTCTCTTCCTATACCGGCTCTAGCAGACACAGAGTAGCTCGGCTTAGCACTCTTTTACACGTACCACGTTCCTCTCTCTTTCTCTCCCCTCACTCTTCATTTCTACATCTATTTAACTCTAGCCGTCTTTTTTTGCATCGTCTTTCGTTGTCACGGGATCTCTTAGGCAGTTTACCTTTCTCTCGTGATACGCTTCGATCGCCCGAGACAATCTTCATTGACAGGTAAGCGACCTTGTGTGACGTACGACTTCGTGACAGAACCAAACAGACTTGTTTACTTATTGAATTATGTTTTGAAGGTGTCATTGACGCAGGGAACATTTGTGGACAAGCAAGTGTTGAATGCGACGCGTTTTCTCGCGCATGCGCCACAAGTGGAACATCGGTGAAGTAAATGTTTGGAAGAAAAAGGATTATCTACCCATGAATTTGCAAAGATTTATGCATTTACGGAAAGAATTATAATGTGATCTTTGCACAGTTCGATCATACAAGCGATGAACATTTTTTTTTATCTAAATGTTTACTTCACTGATGTTACGTTCGCTGCACATGCGCGGTGAAGCCCATTTAAAATTTGAGTCTTAAAAATTTGAAAGTTTGCCAATTAAAAATTTCTAAATTTCTAATAAAGTTTGAGTACTCAGAGGAACATTAACTCAAAATTTGAAATAACTCATACGTTACAGCAGTATCAAATAATTTTGTTTTCATTAAAAAATTGCAGTTGCTACATACAATATAAAAACTGATAAAGCTGTTTGTCTGTCACGAGTAACACAGATGCGTAAGTACCATGAAATGAAAATGAATATCTACGTAGGTTATTATGTTTAAAGCTATAATAATGATTGTTGTGAGATTCATGTTACCGCAGTCTTATTAGTCAGATGGCGGGTAATAGAAAAATGATATGAAGTAATGATGAATGAACAACAATGATGACGGTCGGGTACCTGTCAATGACACTCCGTAAGTACCAATTGTCTTCAGAATGAGAGAGAAAGTAACTGTGTTACGTGATCCTTGACGCAATTCCAGGCGCGTCGTTGAACGGATACAACGGCTATATCTGACAAATATCATTAACAAACTTATGTACACAATAATTTCTCCTTTACATATGAAAATTTGAAATACCTACAATAACATTTAACATTTGTATTCGACTACGAACGCCTAATTATCTTATCACAATGATCATTGTTTTACAACTAAAAAAAAAAAAAAAAAAATAAAAATAAAGAAGAGACAACATACATGTATTAACACATTACGGACAAATTTCTACGGACAATTACATTTTCCACTATTCGTCATTCGACCGAGCTAATCGTGAACGGAATGCAAAATAAAATACATAAAAATATAAAACGTATGCGTTCGCAATGTGTTAATGTTTCGATCGAAATTTATCAAACGTATCGGATTCTCAGTTCAAAGTTGGAATTGCGTAAAGGTGACTTCGGCAGAAATTCATTCGTTCGTTCGTCTTCTGGTTAATAATATCTGTTAGTAAGCCAATGGAAAATCCGTTGTAGCCGTACAGTTCACGTTGGATCTGGCCCAAACTAGGTCCCGGCGAAACGATTCCTCCCAACTGGCATGTCGATTACAGAAACTGATCGTCACTAAGCCGAACTACGTAGCTTTTCTTGTGACAATCAAAGCACACCGCGTAGGAGCTACCATCTGAACAGAAAACGTGGAAAAGGCTATGTACAGCGAGGGCTACTAGCGTTTCGTGTTCATGTTCCGTTTGACTGTACAAGTGATCGATGTTAATCAACGGAAGCCGATTAACAACGTGTTGTGTTCACGTGTTACCATAGAACTCACGCTAATATACCTTCCAACATAATGCTCCGATATTATCTGGGAAATTTCAGTATATGTTTCGGAATTCACAGATTTATAAATTCTTATCTTATTATTAGGTATCTAAGAACATAGATATAGGGTCATACGGATCTAAGATTCTGCAGTCTAGGGATTTCAGAATGTAGGAAATTTGAGATGTATAAATTTCTGAGTCTAGGGGATTCGAGATCTAGAAATTTCAAAAAATTTGGGGTACAGGAACTTGGAGATATTTTTGGACATAGAAACTAGGGAGTATAGGGTCTTGAGACTATACCGATTTGATGACATAAAAATCCAGGTATATGATTTTCCCTAGAGAAGTCTACCAAGCACCGAACATTTTACGCGCAGTATGTTGGGTATACTAGCGTGATCTAGGCGATTGTTTGTTAGTAATGTTAATTCGAGTATAATAAGCGAAAGCAATTCGTTCATACTGCATTCTCGATAGAAATTGGATACAGATCGATAGAAGAACGTGTTTCAATGACAAAAGATACGGTAGAAGTTAAAGTTCGAAATGATCGTAGATTCTAATAACGATCGACATATATTTGCTTCCAGTTTATCCATTCCGTGCAACACGTATAGTTGTGTTAAGCGGAAGGTATAGTTCTTAGTCGAGAGAAAGTATAATTCATAGTGATGTGCAGAGGACTGGACAAGAAGAGAGGTTCAATTGAAGACCCTTAAAAAATACCTTTCTTTTGTCGTCGGTATCGGTGTAGTCTGTGCAAGTGACGGTAATCCGGTGGTTCATCCCCAGAGTCACTTCCTGCTGATCCGCTGCTCGATGTCGCCGAAGAACTTTCGCTGCTTTCTAACATCACGTCTAAAAGATTGGCTCTTGCCTGAAGAATATACGAATCATTTAAATATTCTCGTAGTTTAACTCGATACGTTATGTACAGTTTTTTACTAACTTTTGGGTCGGTAAAGTCAATGTCTCGTTCAACGTGAACCCATCCTGTTGGACAGCAGCAAGCGAGATCCAATTTCTCTAGCGGCACCTGGGTTTCGTGGCTGACTGTGTTTTCTTCACCCTTCCTGATCATTCGATTCAGTTCGTCTATCACATCTTTCGATGTGGCACGCTCATGGAAACTCAACGATCGATCTCTGCCTTCGACTAACAGGGGCGCTCTTGCTGGACTCACCTATTGCAAGTCAGATAAATTTTGTAATTTCACAGCTTGGTTATAGATAGTAATAAGGAGGTTTAAAAATATTATAGGTACAGATCTGTATAGATTATACTAGCAATTGGCAAATTTAAAAGATAGAAATTTAGAAACATAATGATTCGAGATTTGGAAGTGAGAACTTAGAGACGGAAGTAGTTTAAGTTTTGAAATGTTCCGTCATTGAGCGGCCGATCATAGTTAATCACTGTAGTACAATTTTATGAAACCTACAACCGTGCTCGGTGTAGAAGAAGTGGCGGCTTCCTCATCTTCTTCAGGAACGGCGCCCAATTCAGAGGGTGCTACCGTGGTGTAGGACACACCACCGTTACACGCCACTGCACTGATTATTCTCTCTTCTGGCGCTAAAGACGGCACAGGTATCTGATCCAGCAGATCGTCGTTACTGCTCGTTTCAACAACGTTCTCCGTGTTGCTGTTATCTTGATCGACGGATGTTTCTATTTCAGTGCACATCGCCTCGGTTCCACGCTCGTCTTTGTTTTCAGTTTCCTCTACAACTGTTTGCATCAAATTAAACTTCAATTTACATTTCAGAGATATCTTACTGCCATTAATTTCACGGTAAACAGCTCTAAACTGTTCTTTGTTCTCTGTTCAACAACAAAAGGAACGAACCTTCCGTTGTATGGGCCGTGTTGTCGTGTTCCAGGAGATTATTCGGCAGTTCGGCAAGGTACATTTGTTGTTCAGCGATGAACGACAATACGCTTTGGAGAGCTTGCTCTCTATCTGGTGGAGGTCTGCCGCTCCTGGACGACGTACTGGCCAAGCTTTTTGTACTCTCGAACTTTACCAGTCTGTAGAAATCTCTGGTAAAATCGGTACCGACGGATGGGGAATCTGGATCGTCGCTGCAACCCGATAAAGCTGCCGATGATCGTTTGCTGGAATTCTCCAGGGCTCCTTCTTCGCTGCTCCAGGAAGCACCAGGACTTGTCGCGTACGGCCACGATCCTGTTGCTCTAGCATCCATTAATAAGGCAACCTAAACGAGAAATCAAAAATTTGTCAGCAAAATATGTTATGAAAGTGTATCAGACTTCATAGTCATTTGGAATATCAGCCATTTTGTATTCAAAATAATGAAATGTTGAAGTAGTTGTTATCCAACTTGAAGTTTTAAATTGATACAGTATATTACATATTTTCTAATACTTTCATGTTACTAAATGTAGTGAAACTTTCGATATTTCGAACTCGATTTAATATGCAACAAGTTGTATAATAAAATGCAAAATAAAAGACGCGAGATATTGTGTTACATTTCGTAACGACTCCCGTACCAATTCGCCTCCGGTTCTATCAGCTAGGTAACTGGCACCATTCCATAAGCATTCGTTCGCGTCCTCCTCCAATTCTAGAGGATTATGTTCCTTGATTGCTGGGAGAGCCGGGGTGGTCGTGGCGGTAGCAGGTTCCTTCCATGCCGTGGATTCATTTTGAACAAGGTCCTCGGTGGACAACGAGAAACTCCAATCTTCCAGTTCTGCTCTGTCGTATTCCAACTCGAGGAGATCTCGATGTTGTTGAGCACTTCTGCTGTCGTCCAACCTGAAATTTATCTCGCGCTTTAATCCTCGACGCTATTGTGCTTTGCTTTAAATTAAACACGCGATTAATTACCCTCATTCTTTGTTCCGCAAACTCGCGAATGATATTGATCGAAGTAACTGTGCATTTTAAATACAAACTATGGACTGCTTTGTTTCATTGTTACACCTATCCTTATTAAATGTGTTGTGCAAGGATTAATTGGTCACCATTTATTTCGAAACAGATGCTTTCATAATGTTTTTACGATGTAACGATAAGACACGGAATATAATGATTTACGTTTAATTACAGGAAACTTTACATTCGCTATCAGGTCTTTTGTAAAATAAAATTGTTGTTCTGTTTAACTTTGTTTAACTCTGTTGGCATGTTATATTCTGTTTTGTTTAAATCTATTCAAATAACAAATTTATCAGGAAATCATCAATGATGAGTGAATGAAACCTAACCTAGCGAATGATATATTTAAATATGATTTAAAAATGATGTCTACAAGATGTAAATTTCTACGATATATAAAATAATGCATGAAACGAACCTGAGCCATTGTTGTACGTATTCAGCGTCCCAACCCTCCTCTTCAACGAGGAGCAAAGAGGAGGATCCAATGGGGCTCGGTAGTTTGTACGGGGTAAAATTGGTCGTTGTGGTCAACTTGAGACATAGGTGACTGTCAGAGAAGCTACGCATCACGTGTTGATACGGCAGCAAATCTTTGGTCGGTGGATAGCTGTGACGTGGATTTATTCCTACGGTGAGATTCAACGGCAAAAATAGAACGTCAGGATCGCCGGCGTCGAGGGCAACCAATCTTGCATCCGGAGAAACATCCGCCTCCGTCTCGTCGGTCGCTTCTTTGAGATCCTCCAACCCTCGGGATGGTTCCTGTCTAGCACCCTCTCCTTGAACGTCACTGGACATCGTCGAGTAACCCTCATCCCTGTTACCGCTCTCTGGACTCTCGCTACCTTCCTCTTCCGATGGTTTCTGAGCTGAATTTCAGTATTTGCCATTTTAATTGCAGAAACGATAATACACTCTCAAATTATTATAGTACACTCTCGTTATATTGTCATATTCTTGATTGAACGAGTTCCATTTCAGATATGTTCTCATATTCATATATTATACTTTCGTACTATACTGTACTTAATTGAGGAAATATGTGTATAGTGATATTAGAAATAAGAGTATCGAAAGGATTTTTCGTGATTTTAGAATGGCACTCGAAGTATTAAAAAGCTGAGATACCATTTGTCGTCGGTGAAGTTGTATGCGATTCTGTTGTAGTGGTTCCTGGAAAATGTAATAAAAGAAACGTACCCAAAGGTCTGTTTCGTCTACACTTGGTAGCGGCCATCACTGGTATTTGTAGATTAAGCGAACGGGGCCTCGATAAAGGAACCCAAGCTGGATCCAGACCAAGTGCAGCGACCACTGCTGCTGGTCCAGCTTCGAGGATCCCTTGAATCAACTCTGTCGGACTTCCAGGACTCGCTGCCTGTGCCAATAATCCTGAAAGCGCCCGATTTTGAGCCTCGAGCTCCCGAATACGCCTCTGCAATGCACCGATTTCTTCCCTGAGACCCTGCGTACCGTACAAACAATAATTACACTCTGTCCATAGAGTACAGCTCGAATCGAACGACGAAAAGCGCAATAGCAGACGAAGAGTCAGGATTTGTGATCGTGAAAGCTGACAACGTGATCTGTTTGCGTGGACAAGCGTTTGCAACGTGTAAATTTACGACTATGGAAAATGGACGGACAAATATTGTTTTTAAGTTTTAACTTTCATACTGTTTCATTCTCAATTTTTCATTCATAAATCTTTACTTTTTGAGTTGTGAGTCTACATTTTCAGGTTACGAATCTTTCAATTTCTGTTATGACTTTTCAAATATTTATATAAACAGATAAATTTTTAAGTCACTTCAACGAAGTCACGTTATAGTACCATCATTTATATGGCTTATCTAACGAGTTTATTACCACACGGACTTTCATGTGTACACTAATGGTGCTCTTTCACTACGACAGCGTACAAAGACTATACGTAAATGCAGATTTGCAAACTTGCAAGACTTGCAGCTTAGCGGATGCGGATGGATTAGAAAGGATCAGTCTCACGGATGGGAGAACTCCATTGTGGACTTAATTATTACTCGCTAAAGTAGTAATTTACAAAATGTGGAGCTAGTTACTAAACATAACGAAACATATTTTTAATCGAGGAGGTTTTAGGGTTTAGGCTGATCTGAAAAGTCTACCTATTCTTATATTAATTTTTCTTTCTGTGAAATTGCAAATTATAATTAACATTGAACACCGCAAAATATGGTCCTCCTCAGATACAATGTTCTACTATTTTAGAAGGGTGACATTTTTAATCTCCTTCGAAGTTCAACTGTTTTTGAGATGATTTTATCATGTCTTGTATGTTTGTAAATGTTAAGTACAAGCTAAAGAGGACGACATAGATTAACAAACACATGTTTATGATAAAATGAAACTTTTCAGATCAACCTAACTTAGTACGTTCTTGGTTTAACAACAAGTAGGAGCTACTGAATGTCATGCGAATACCTTTTGTTGAAATTGACACAAACAAAATGAACTATACATCAAAGAGGAGTGAGAAAAGTGAAGGAAAGTTCTAAAGAGAGAGAAAAAGAGAGAGAGAGAGAAGAGAGAGGAAGTGGTAACGAGAGCATAGCAATGAACCTTTTGGGATAGAAGGGCGCGGACCACCTGGTTGGCGACGTCGTCCAGGCACCGCTCGTACTGGCGACGCTGAGCGTCGGCGTCGCGCGCCAAGGCGGCGTGTTCTGTTTCCAAGGTCGCCAGACGTGCCACAAGTGCAGCATGCACTTCGCCAGCGCATGCAGCTTCCAAACCGCGCAGCTGACCCCTCATTGACTCGTTCTCCAGTTGCAGCTTCGAGATTTGTGCTTGATACTGATGTACTCGTGCCTGATTATAAAAGAAGCAATTATTCAATCTTACTCTTTATATACATATGTATAATGATGAGTACATCGGTGGTCAAAAAACAAGAATTCATCTTCTCAATTTAGAGAAGTGAATCATGAAGTGATCATTTCATGCTGCATACTGCAACAGCATGTAACGACAGGTTAAACGTAACTCACGTGAATGCGTTAAAACAGAGATACTTAAATGTCAAGAAATTTGTAGTTCGTTTAAGTTCAAGGGTGTTTATTTATAATCGATGACATGGATAAACCTATAGCTGAGCCGATTATTTCTTTACAGTCAGATGCACCGTTTTTTCCAAGAGCACGATGCATCTCGTGGCGAGAGTTAATAACGCGAACGGCCGTTATTAGCAGAAAAGCGTTTAACGTTAAATTAGGGCTGTGGAGACCTGTCGGAGACAGGGGTGCTAATAGAGGGTGCGTGTGTCTGATTTATAACAGTCGTGCCAGCCAGCCGGCCCTTGCTTAATGTCTACACCCCCTTCTTCTAAAAGTGAAGGGCGTCCAACGATTTTCTGTCATCCTGCGAGCAGGGAGAAAAATAAAAATACAAACTGTGCGGCCTCTTCTTGGAATTCGCCCGGTGGCTGAACATCTGCCTCGTCGTCGCGCGACCTCGCACCTCCGACTCCTCTGGCTGTAATTTATCCTCACACATCATGTTGCTAGACGGTCTTGCCACTGTGTCTCTAAATTGCACGCATCGCCGTCGCGAAATTTCTAATCTAATTGCGAAACGACGTACGTCCCTCACACCAACGACAACTGCACTTTGGACGCCGTTAATTTCGTACAGGTGCAACTGTTATCGGGCTAACTTTCGGCTCGCTTTGCGTTGTAACTATAGTAGTTTAATACAATGCTTCACTATTATTCTTAAATACGTAGTTAACGATACGTTCACCCCCCTGCCATAGTGGATGTTGGAACTTTTAAGTACAAAATTACAGTTCACTTTTTTAGACTATATACTATGAGATAAGAGTTCGCAATTTTTATATATGCAACGAATTATTACAATTCTATCTCTATCAGCAGAGAACATCATGAACACAACGACATGATTTTGGTCAATACTGCCGATGCAGTATTTTCATTTTTCAATCACCTTGGTAGACAGTTCTCGTGTCGTTTGCTGTCAGGTAAAATTATAGGGCACAGTTTCGAAGTAACTTTTTCTAAAGAAAGGATGTACAAGGGTCGATAGAGGAAGGGGGAAGTTCTCGTTTCGAAAGTAAAATCGAACGGCTACAGAACACTTGCAGGCGTGCTTCCTCATGGCCGATAGAGGGATTCTCAGGGGCTGGGATCGGTGGGGTGGCACGACATTGAACCAGGGGATCGAGTGACGATCGATAATAAACGGTATTTCGTGGGGCAGTGATGCACACCCCTCCGCTCTCTGAATCTACGACTCTTTTAGAAGCAAACCGGCCGTGAACGAGATAGTGCGTACATTCTAAGGGTTCGCAGTAAACGCGGCCGTTTACCGTTCTCCCTTTCGTTGCAGCGACGTGCCATGTTACTTCGTTAAGTCAGGAATATTGGTCGTTCGCAAATACGCCGCGAAAGTAGCGGGCGGTTATATTGCGCGAGGGATGAACGACTGGAAACTCGAGAAATTTGCTGACGCGTTTCTGTCGCTTACACAAAACTAGAAAATGTATAACGCATCCACTGTCACCAGATCGGGTTTTAGTACAAAGTAAGAAATTTGAAAAGAAATGAAAAGGAGAATTTTGTTCAAGGTGAATCTTCGTTCAGCTTCGTAGAGGCACGAACATTAAGTCTACAATGCAAATGGCTGCCATAGCGACTGACCATAGAGTAACCGTACGAATTGGTAAAAGTAATTAGTACCTGCAGATAATTATTAATAAATTGTAATTCATTGTCCCAATTTTACAAGTACCATTGATAGTAATTATTAAAAATTTTTTATTTTTCATCCCCTTACTAATCTAAGTTTTCACTTCAACGCAAACGTAAAAGTAAAATAAAAAATAAATGATATGACGAATACAAGAATTATTTAACAGTGAAACAACTTGGGTTGCTAAAAATTCGTGCTGAACTCGAAATACAATAACTTGCTGAGTATTCTTATCGGTGTAGATAAAGAGCATTTTTACCCGAGTGTCATTGTATTCTGGCAAGAAAAAAATAATAATAAACGTTTGATTATTCGATCGAGAGAATTCGACAGCCTCTTCGTTATCTCTGTTCGTGCTTATCGACAACGCGATCAAGGGGCGACATCAAGGGGGATGTTCCGCCTTTCATTTTGTCCTCATTCGGGGTGGCAGGCTAAAATCGGATGAACCACTCGAACGAGTATAAATTTAAGGAGAACGACGCTCCGTGGAATTGAAATCGTGGCTCCGTTCGAATAAAAAGGGATCCGTGTTTCGATGTGACACGAAATACTACCAATTATCGACCAATCGAGATCACTTCTCGAATCGGAACTTTTAATGGGCCCTCGATGGGGATGTATTCGATATTAATTTGTCTAATGAAACAATCGCCTGTTGAACATTTTTCAGAAGTTCTCTTTGTTTCTGTGTTCTTGATTTTTTTAGCATTTGTACCTGATTACGTACACCAAGATAATTTGTATTAAAATTCTTTATTAAACTGATTTGTGTATAATTTAAAATCTGCTTCAGCTCGTAAGTTTAGTGTCCTGAATTAAAAAAAATATGTCAACCAAATAAATTGTATTGTCATTTATTTATTCTAAGCAAGATATATGTACTCATTATTTATTTTATAAATTATTGAGCAAATAAGTAAAAGTCTGAAGTTCACGTATCTCATGTGACTTTTTATATACCTACAGTTAGAAATAGATTTATGCGTGAATGTTGGGGAAGAGAGTGGTTAAGGAAACGGCAATTATTATTCCAGACGAATAAATAAAGGTATGAAGTTCAGTAAAATCCGTTCAAACGATCGACTTACCTCGTAAGAAAGCGTGAGCGCGGTTTTCTCTTGCTTCAGCTGTTCAGCCCTGTGCTTGTGCTGCAGCAACCCCCGTGACGTCTCCTCCATCCTGAAACAAATCGAATTCGCTTGAAGGAGCAGTCCAATTTTAATTCACGTCGAAAAAGATTGTAATTGAACGAGCTTCGTGAACTATTCGCTTCAATCTCTTTACGAGAACTGCTCGTACCGTTGTTATGCACGATCGAATAGCTCCCAGCGCAGTAATTCTACTGTGAAATATTAATACTTTAAGCTTCGATATAATCGAGAGTAATTGAAACGCTCGTTGGATAAACACAATTCGTAAAAAACATACATATACATACGTATATATAAATGATAGACGGCTAAAGTAATCGTATTTTCATACGGTTCTTATGTTAGAAAATATAACAATTTTCTTTGGTATACATGTTTATGATAAAGTGGTAACTTGATAAAGAGATGAAATGAAACTTTTGTACGAAGACAAATAGTTGGATTATGCGAACTGAATGTTTGAACGGTTTAGAAGAAGCGCGGAATAAACCAATAAAACTTCCACCCCTAGTTTGATGCAACCCCTGTTCTAAACTAACGATTCGGTGTGTATATAGAGGTTTATGTATAACAGCGATGGCCAACTGGGTAGTCAAACTTGGTACTTCGGATATTTGAGTTTCATATTTTTATGGTTTTAAAATTCTAAATTGCCAATTCTCAAATTCTCAAACTTTAAATTTCCGAATTTTCAATTTCTCAATTTCTCAATTTCTCAATTTCCCAAATTTAGAAATTTTCAATTTCCCCAATGCCAAATTCCCCAATTCCAAATTCCCCAATTCTCAAATTCCCCAATTCCAAATTCCCCAATTCCAAATTCCCCAATTCTCAAATTCCCCAATTCCAAATTCCAAATTCCAAATTCCAAATTCCAAATTCCAAATTCCAAATTCCAAATTCCCCAATTCCAAATTCCCCAATTCTAAAATTCCCAATTCCAAATTCCCCAATCCCCCAATTCCCAAATTCCCAAATTCTCCACTTCCCAATTTCCCAATTCCAAATTCCCCAATCCCCCAATTCCCAAATTTCCCAATTCCCCACTTCCCCAATTCCCCAATTTCTTAACTTTAACTACCTCTAAATTTCAACCCCCCAAATTTTCTACTTCCCAAATTCAAAAACTCACAATTTCTCAAATACCAACCTCTCCACCCTAACTCCCCCATTTTCCAGCAGGCACAGATCCCACTGATTTACAAAAGAACATGATTGAACAACCAGTGATAGAATTAGTGAAAAAACCCGGTGACCCCAGGCTCGCTGTTGATTCGATTATTCGTTTTCTCGAAGCGTACGAGGTGATTCGCGCGTGACATTCGCGGACCAACGTTTTCCTCGACAAATTTCATGCGCACGCTCCGCGGGCTTAATGATCTGATTAGAGATACAAGAGGGTTCCACGGGCTGAGATATGAAGCCGATTTAAGCTTTTCGAGGGAGACGAATCGAGCAAGCGAGGGATTTTCTCCAACGCCTGGCAACACCCTCTCTTCCTTCCTTAGCCCTGTCCCCGACTCGCTTCCTTTTGGTCCTTCCAAACTTTCAAACTAACTGCGCTCTTCTTAGGGGCAGCGTCCAATTGTTTTCTATCGCGAAAGCCATCTGCAGGAACGCGGAAGGCTTTAATGAAGATTAATTGCTAATTACTCGATGCCAAAGTTCATCGTCCCTCTTTGTATGCCGTTTTCGAGGGGAGATTCGCGTTTCGATTATTTACTGTCATAGAAGATTACACATTTTTTAAATTAATTTGTTGTAAACTTTTTAATGTCCACTACATCACAAGTTAACACTATTCTATTCTGATGACCGAATACGTATCGAAACTCTTTATTGAACACTAATTATGAACGATTAATAATAAATAATCGCCACTGACTATATGACCGGTGTTAAAACGACATGCATTATATCACCATTATATGACAACCCATGTTCAAACCATTTTGGATGCTAACAACACTCAATATGGTCTTATGGAGGATTTCAGTACATATTGGATCACAAAAAAGAAGCTCCACGAATAAGTTGATTGTCTCACCGTACTCAGCCCACGTTTATACTCCCCTCTGATTGTGTATATTCGAAAGTTCGAGGATGTTAATCGGCTTAAAACTCCATCCCGCCAAAGTTTACAGTTTACTTTAACTTTTAATACTCTCCCGAAACGATTATGAAAATGATCTTCGACGGATCGGAACATCGGAACGGCTTAACCAAAGATAAACCATCACCCTTTATTAACGTTATGGTCGTTGATAATATTTCATGTCCTCTCCTCTTTATCTCATTTTTCTACTTTTCTTTAGTTTCTCATTAACTTTTCTAGTTTTACTTAATCTTTAACGGAGCATTCTAAGTTATTTCGATTTGATGCATTAATTTAAAAGGTTTCGAGTGGTCGAGTGTGGCACATCACATTTCTTTTGGATCTTATAAATAATTCAGTTTAATAGAAAAAGAAAGTTGAAATGGTAAATTATAATTACACTTGAACTCCAAATTGAAGCGTATTAATTCGAGTAAAATCACGATGTCCGAGTGCGATACAAGACTTAAGCAAGGGATTGAGGAGTGCAAAGGGTGAAAATCATATCAACTGATCAAACTTCAAACAATAGTTTCTGCGATAAAATAACATGTTGTATATTTCATAAATATAAAGTAAAAATTTATAGGATTTGAAAGTAACCCCGTAACCCTGACTGCACTCGCGGAAACAGGGGAGGAATTTCAACGGTGATTCCGTGTAACTTATCAACTGGGGTGCCATTTCAAGCGCCAGGCTTAAGAACAATGCTCCGCAAACAGTAATTATAAGTGCAAACAGAAGAACGATTGTCAGCGGGGCAGTCATACGATGAATAATCAAGTTTGTCTACTGCTAGGGATCACTTCGCACATTGTCCCTTCATCTTCCTCGAAGATATCGCATGGATTTCAGTCGAACGTTCAATCTTCTGAAACTTTCGGCTGAATCATTCAAACTAACAGCAAGCTCAGATTCTATGTAGAATTGTACATTAATCAGATTCTATATAGAAGTGTACATACATCAGATTTACATACATCATCTACATAGAACCATACACATATGAAATTTGTCATAAAAGCATACATACATCAGATGTATACATCATCTACATAGAACCATACACATATCAAATTGTACATAAAAGCATACATATATCAACACCTGTATCTGCTGCTGTATCAAGTGCTGTTCAACCAGGTATCAACTATCCAAACTTGTTAATTTACAAATTGCTCCACTACAAAAGTACTCAACACTCAATTCTTCTCAAATTCACCACCGCCAGATAAATTGAAACCCTCCATAATCCTTCTTCAAACAAAAACTTATCTCCCAGAAATTAACAAGTAAAAGTTGGTAAAAGTTCAGCGAGAGCAATATCGCCGATCAACCCCTTAGCGCCGTGAAAAGTGCTTCTAGCGTTAATTAAATCCAAAACAAATTCCATTCTGCGAGTCGTTCCCTTTCTTGAAACACTGCCAAGTTGTTTTGCGCGAGGCCCACGGAGAAAAAAATGTTCGAATCGCGATAAAAAGGCGAAACGGTTAAAGCGCGGAGACAATACAGGAAAGGCCGTATTGTTCCCCTCTTTCCGGCTGTTTCGCGACAACCGAGCGGAAGATGATTATCGTTTAATGAAAGTCCGGCAACGTGGTTCCGCGTGTAATTCGGCACGCCATGTTCCTGCATCATTATAATCGAGTTTGCGAGGCAATTGCCGTAAATCACGAGGAACGGCTGGTTGCTGCCGTGCGTTTCTGTCGCCGATAGAAACTTCGGATGGCCCTCCACGATCAGATGGAAGACAAACTTTTCGAACTATGAGATTATGTATTTAGGTTTGTCGTGGTGTATCGTGGAATTGTTGCTGGATGAATTATCATGACTCGCTGATGTATCCAAATGCAATTCTTAAATTTTTAAATTCACAATTTCTACAGTTCTCAAATGTCCAAATTCTCAACCCCTCGAATTCTCAAACTTCCAAATTGTTAAACCCCCAATTCTTGAATATTTAAATTCTCAAATCCTCCGTTCTAAAACTTCATATTCTCAACTCCCCCAATTCCTAAATTTTCAAATACCCAAATGCTTCAATTCTCAAATATCCAAACTATCAAACCCCCAATTTCTAAAACTTACAAATTCTCAAACTCCCAAATAGTCAAACCCCCCAATTCTCAAATCTCCAAATCCTCAAATCCCTAAATTCCCAAATCCTGAAAATCCTCGATCTCCCAAATCTCCAACCCCTCAGGTCCTACCCTCTCCCCCAAATCTCATTATCCGCATTTCAATCATCCTCGACTTCCGCAAAATTTCCATAAATCTTATTTTGTCGCGCTGCCATCGGGTAAACCGATTGCCTGTTTCGCCATGAATAGAAGACGAAGTAATCGTACAGAGATTTGCCAATTTATCCCGACAGTGAGAAAATCGTCGATGTACGAGAACCACCGAGACCGCTCGTCTTGTAACAATACATCTTCCCCGATAGTTGTTCCGGGGCTGAAAAATACCCACGATCCAACTCGATTCACGAAAACGAGATTAATGGTCCTCGGAGAATGTTTTCTGTCCCCGAAAGAAGAAGTTTGCGGTTAAAAGGAGAAAGAGAAGAGAACGCTACGAACCTCTTGATCAATTCCCGACAAAGCATGGCACGTTTGCAATTACTGCCGCTTCGGCACTCGAATACAATAGTGGCCCCGGGCAGATTACATTCTGCAGGATCAACCCTCTTCCTATTTTGTCGCATTTTATTCACTTTCCTTTTTTTCGGCGCAAAGTGCACCGACCAAACGCTGCACGATATATAGGTTTTAACGAAATTCTCGGTGTCTCTCGGCGGGATGGCTCTTTGGGAAAAATACGTGGGTGGAGATGAAGAGCTTTGAGTTACGTGAAGTCTATGGTTTTTCAGTCAATTCAACATTACAGAACTGGGGATTTGAGAATTTAAGTATTGTGGTATCTTATGTAACACTCTTCTCGAATTTGAACAGACAAAATATCTATTTCTCCTGAACTAATTTCATAGAATTATCGAATGAATAAGTCAAACGATCATCGTTGCTAAACGCGTGTTTACCTGGTGCGTGTCAGAAAGATTGATCTCGCTTTATAAAACAGCCATTATCGTGTCAGCACTTTTTATCCAATCTTGTTTGTCATCGAACATTTGGTATCGCCTTCTGAGAAAAGGTTTACCCTCGTCCTACAAACCGCGTTTGTCTTTCTATACTGTCAGCAGAACGTCGCCCCTCCGCAATCCGTATGAATGCGTTACAAGACACGTTACCCTACATTGCACAGTCGGTTTCTGCGAGTCATAAACAAATTATGCACTTGTACGGCTGTAAGAAACAAACGGCTTCTTCGGTTCGTAGGTGCATTACGCGTCTGTGGTCTTTCTTTGTGGGAATTTATGATTGTTTCTTCTGAAGTATATGACATTAGAGACTTAGACATCTTTCAAAATAATTAATTGAGAAATTTGTATAATTTTAACTTTTTCAAATTGGAAATTGAAATCCTAGATTATAATCTTTTGATTATGTTTATCTTTATAATTGTTACGTGTCGGGTTATGTGCAGTTCTCGCTACTGCAGAGTGCAAGTAGTTCGAGTAAACCATATTGTGGACATCGTGGAAGCAACAACGTAACGAACTTATTCAATCAACTTTATTTATTGTCTCAAACATATACATTGAATATACTCATAACCTAAATTTTGAATATTAAAAAAAAGAATTGAAATTATTTTAAGCGTACGATATTCGTATTGTAATGTAAATTAGGGGACCAGTCCATCGCATGTAATTGTTATCGGTAATTTCAGCGGAGCACAGCCAATTTTCAGGAATATCAGTTCCATTTGATCGAAACTGTCATAAGCGAGGATAATCAAACGTTTGGTAGATCGAAAATTGGGGTAGATTTCGTGTCTCTTAACAGGACCCCACGAATGGTGGTGCGATTCGATTCGATAAAGGAAGCCTCCGTGGGAAAACAATCGTGCGAGCTACGCTCGATTATTATCGCCCTTCAACGAAGGTATCAAAAAGATAAACCATCAATTCCCATACATCACGAAAGTAATTTTATTTCACACGTGATGCGTTCCCCTTCCTTTCGGAACACGGAAGTTTCCTGTATTCGCTCATTTTATGAATTTTTGAAAAATGATTCTTCATTCGTCAGAAATGATGATAATAAAAAAATAGTAATAAAAGCTTTTCTATATTACTTATTTAAAAAACGAATTGTAACATGTTTAATAATCAAAATAATTCATGCAAAAATATTTAATAATCATTCAACGCTTAAATAAAAATACCTCTGATTTTGATATTTTAGTATGATGCAAAAATTACTTTCATGCAAAAATTGTTCTATTTATCATTATAAACAAAATGAACCACATATGTTGACCTATGTAGAGTCGTTCGTTAACGAGAAAATTTACCACGTTTTCTTTTGAAATCAAACACCGTTCATCCGCAAAATCACTTCAAATATGCTCATTAACCGATTAATAATCACACGGACAGTGATCCCAGCGGCAATATGATAGCTAAACCTCTCTTTCAGCGTGAAACACGCGGAAATCCGAGAGCAATGTCAAACAGACCTCCGGCCGCATCGAGTTAAACCCCAAATCCACCATAGTGGCTAATAATACATCCCCCATGGGCTGACCATCGTGCAATATTCCTTTTGCGTGGCCGATCTCGTGAAAGCCGGTTTAATTAACGGAGAAACCGCGTGTCACGCACGATTCCTGAATCCGCGAACGACAGGCCAACTCGATCATCGTTTCGAAATGTGCACGGCATTTGATTCTACGCCACAATGCGTTTACGAGCGGCAGAAGCGGACAGGAAAACGAAAGACCTTTGCTGTGTCGATCGTAAAACGTGCAATAAACGGTGCCGTGGACCCATTGGCGTAACTAGCATTTCCCTTTTTTTTTTTAGGGGACTCGGTTTTTGATTGCTACGCGTTATACTGTCATGCGTTCTATAGCTGCGCGTTAAATTGCTATGCGTTATAGCTTTGCGTTATATCGGCTTGGGACATTTCGAATACACACATGTTGAGTTATCACGAGTTGCATGATCATTACCAGTTGTATAGGACGATGTTATATCACGAATTGTGTGACTGTGATGTCGTTAAACGGCGATGTTACTAAATATGAGATCCTGGGAATGTGACAAATGTAGAAACGCAGAAATGTAGAAATTTAATTATGTAAACATGGGAAAATCTGGAAATGTGAAATTCTGAAAATTTAAAGATCTGTCAATCCATCAATCTATCAATCTATCAATCTGCCAAGCTTTCAATGTATCAATCCAACAATCTACCAATCTACCAATGTACCAAAGTACCAATCTACCAATCTACCAATCTGCCAATATATAAATCTATCTATCTATCAAACTATCAATCTACCAATCTACCAATCTGCCAATCTGCCAATCTACCAATCTACCAATCTATCATTCTACTAATCTGCCAATCTACCAATCTGCCAATTTAACTATCAATCCACCAATCCAGAAATCTACCAATCCATCAATCTAAAAATGAAAAAATCTAAGAATCAAAGAATCTGAAAATCTAAAAATGTTGAAAACAAGAAATTGAAAAGTTAAAAATTAAATTGTACGTAGTCCCTAAGTTCCTGAATATTGGTTACGACAATGGATGCGTCTGTTGGTTAACAGGAATGAGACGGTAACCGTGTTTAACAGGCATTCGCGAAACAGCGTTCGGTGAAATAAATTGAACACGCCAATTTCGTCATACGGGCTCGATTTCGTGAAAAGTAATAATGCCTCGAACGTGAACCGGTAACAGGAACGATTCGCAGCGCAACGTGATTAAATTTTCCATCGGTTGTTAGGCTCATTTCCAGCTTCGAAATCGTGCCCGTTAACGCGGAAAGCACTGATTGTGATGAAAAACGGCGCGACTGAAATTAATCGCATAAAACGAGACGATTTGGGGGGAATGAGGCTTTTATGGAATAGCTTTTCAGACACGAGTTATTAAAAGTTGTTAATCGTTTATATTGAAAAGCTGTTTAGATAGTTTTATTTTGCAAGCGAGATTAAAGATTTTTGTGGAACTTCTCTTTACACTTGAACTTTGGCGAACTACTTTGTTGAACTCGTTCCAGGAAAAGCGAGTATTTTACGAGTATTTAGTTCAGTGTAAATGTATGTACATATTGGACACGAAAAGTATATTGGTAATTCAAAGTAACTTTCAGATTGAAAAATTAGCGCGTAACATGCTTGTGATAATCGCAATGACAATTGATTTATTATTTCAATTATTAAACGTCTTATGCTGTGTCTGACCATACGTTGCTGTTTCTACTGTGACAGTGCCAGTGTCAACAAGATGGCCGCATAATTTCCTAACTACAAATTTTAATTCTCTAACCTGTATCATTCGTATAATATTAAACAGTGCTCCTACATTTATCAATTAAATTATATCTTGTTTACAGAATGATGAGATTAAATAGTAATACATAGGAGTCCTGTTAATAAAATTTCCAAATTGCAAATCTTTTTGATAAATGTATAAAACAGCATCGACGTAAAATACCTACGTTACGTGAACTTTTTCAACTTCATTTACCGTTCCTAACCAATATATTTCGTCTCACAAATAATTTGATAAAATAAACGCATTCAGCCTCGTTAAACAAATTCACGTAATGTATGCAACAAACAGATTAAATGTAAATTCGGCGAATACCATGAAAACAGGATCATATTTGACAGAAATCGACGGAGTAGAATTGCGCGTATTTCGAGAGAATTTTCGAAATTTTCACGGAAAATTGGTCGTTCACGAAGCATGAATTTTACAACAGGTTCAACGGACACCGAAAATTCGTAACGTTTCAACAGCACGCGGACATTACATTTTGCGCGGGCATAATTACAACGAAGCTTTGCAATTACCCGGAAAAATGAAAAGTGTCGGCAGGAAATGGCGGTTAATTCGACGTTAATGGCCGTCGCGCGCACGGACCGGTCATAATTCCGCGGCAATTTTCGATCGTTACCATCGGAATTGCCATTTCGAAATTGCAATTGAATAATTTTCACCTATCGTTTCCGTCTTGCCACGAATTTCATCCCCGCGCTCGACGAATTTCGCCGTGTCGGAAATAATTTGGCTTCCTTCTACGCCGACGGAAATTCCACACTGTAATTCTCCCGATTTTCACCTGCCATTAACCAACGAAATACCGCTCCGTCATTTTCCAGGTGTAATATCGCGCGTTTTAAGACCAACGTCGGTGGCCATTTGCATTTCAAATGAACACGACAAAAGTATCACGATGATTTCAGGTTAGGAGAAAGGTAGAGTCGTTTGTACACGATTGCGACAACTTTTCGTGTTCTTGCGGTTGCAGGTTGAAGAAATTATAAGAAACGTATTATTAACCACGAGATTATTTTTAAATCTCAAGTGCCAAATGCTGAAATTTCTAAAATCCCAAATTCCAGAGTTCTAAATTTTCAAATTAGGAATCTTCAAGTTCCAGAACTATCAAATTCCTAATTTGCCAATTCTCAAATTCTTCAATTTTCTCCACATTTTCAAAAATTGTCAAAATTTTCTAAATTACCCACATTCCCAAATTTCTCAAACTATCCTACCATAATTGCACCCTTCTACCCCATAACACTATCCATATCATAAACATCCACACCAGACCCCAACTACCCCCTACCCCTACAAACATCACCCGCAAATAAAACCATAAAAATCATCAAAAGACTAGCATAAAATTTGCAGAAAATCGCACCACCACACGTGAATCGATAAAAACAAATTTTCAACAATTTCTCAGCGAAATACAAACCATCTGTGCGATCACAATTTATGAACAAGCTGCACGAAATGTCATCGCGCGCTGTCGACAACAGGGGTGGCTTCGTGCAACATTTCGATCTTCATTTTCGCGCATTAATGCACGTTCAGCACGCGTAATTGTGCGGGCAAACTTTCGACTTTCGATCGTCTGGTAAATGGCGTCAGCTTATCCGCGAAATAACGCAGCTTGCAACAGCTGTGTCCGTTTAATACACCCCTGTTGTGAACAAACTCCCTTTTCAACGCGTTTTTCCATCCTTTATTCTCTCACCACGTGACTTTTTCTTCTTTTATCCGTTCTACGTTTTTGCCTTAATCCATTCAACTTTCTTTGCCTTCTTCTTCCAGTTACAGTTGCCTCTATCTTGCATTCGCTTTTTGTTGTTTCGCTTTTATTGTTTCTACTGTTTTGAGATTCTACGGAGTCTGTTCTTCTTCTTTCAGCGTTTCTACTACGGGGTTTTGTTCCCTGTGCTACTTTGTATTCTTCGCGTTGACTTTGACGTCTTCGGGTTTTGCGGACATGTCTTTTCATTTATTTGCTCGTTTCTTCTTGCGTGTGCAGTTTACGGTCAAGTTTTTCACTTATGGAGGAGAATATGTGAGCAAGGATTAAATATTTTAAGTTCTCAAGCTAGAAAATTCTTAGGTGATATTAAAAATTGTTGAAGGGTCGGTTTCAAACTTTTTAAATTTCGAAGCAGTTCAAAATTTTAAAGACTGGAAATTTCGAACATTGCAAAATCCCAAGATGCAAAAACCACAAACTTCCAGAGTTCCAAATAAAAAATATTCTAGTACATACAATCTTCTGAAACTCCAAACTCCACAAATTCCAAAATCCCAAACCTCCAATAAATAGCCTAACCTCTAATAATAAGGTTTAAAAGTTCCCTGATACATTGCACTAAATCTGCTATATAGAGACTAGACCTCATAATTCGGACAACCGTGAAAAAAGTAAACACGAGCGTGGTCACCGGTTTTCCACCTGTAGTTTCAACTAATTCCAAAATCTCTGTTTGGCAAGGTGTTAAGTAGCTCTCCGTACAGTGGCAGAAAAAGCTGTCTGGAGAGGCACGATTTACGCGAGTCTGGTTTCTCCTTAAACCCTTCAAACAAACGAGACCTGTTTTCCTCTCTCGCGTGAAATTCAATCTCGCTTCATCCCCTGATAAATAGCCCGAAGAAAAAGATAAAGCTTGGTCGTTTATGCGAGAGAACCGAAAGCCGTGGAGAATGTCCCGGGCAAAACAAGCAAACACGCGATCCTCCTTGGATCCTTTTCAAGCCTGAGAAATCCTAATCATACGCTACCCTCGTCACGAATCGTTGCGTCGTTGGTCAAAAGGAAAAAGACTTTCGAACGGGTTGAAGGATCAATCCGACACCGCTTGATCGTGTGTTCACGTGTACGAACACAACACACGGCACACAATGTGTTCCAGGAAGGAGGGGACCCCGAGGTGGCTCACGCACCACGTAACACGCAACCAGAATGCGTGTACACCGAGCGGACATTTTGTTTTAGAGAATATAACGCGACATGATGCATTACAACCGGCCGGATATACCGGCTGACGGTTTGCTGTCCTGAATGAATAATCGCGTCGGTTAACGCGACGCGTTCACCTAACCCTGCTTGCTATTGTTCCCTCTGTTTCTATCGTTTTCTATTCTTCTCCTTTTTCTTACCAGATTTCTTTGAGACACTTTTCTCCTATTTTCTACGCGGGAATAATCTCTGTTGAGAATCTCCGTTGGATATGAAATATGAACGCATCGCATTTTCAACCGAATACAGTTGGTCGGAATAAGAAATAGGGGTATCCACAGCAGCAGTTGTGGAATATCAATTTCTGTATCAGCTCAACGCTTTCAACTGCGGACTTAAACTTGTATTTGACTGTTCGATATGAAATTCTTCAATGTCCATGCAAATGTTTAATGGAAATGTGTGGAAGTTCGTCGAGTAACGGTATTCGAAGGCCAAGGAATTAGCGAAACACTTAACAAACGTAAAAGCATTCGGTGAGAAACTCTGAAGCAATGATAGCCGGCAGACGAAGACGTCTAATAGAACGACATCTCGTTAAAATGCCGTTTCAAACTTGGAGAACAGCTAGACGAACTTGAAATTGCTTGAGAATTGCACGGACTCAGTTCCCTGGGGGTATTCTGAACTTTATTCGTAACGAGTCTATGAATCTTCATAGAGACGTTTAGTTCTATCGATTAATTATTTCGAATATGTAATAGTGGTTTTTCGAAGAAACATTCAGCTCGATATTTCTATGACAGGCGATTTTGAAGATTGTATGGATTTAAAGAGACTTGGTGCACTGTTGTTTAGTTTGCTTAAATTAGTGGGACCTGAGTTCTCGTATACAGTATGCAATAATAAGATGAACACAAACTTTGCTGAAATTTAATTTAAAAAGTAAGATGATCATAAATTAAATTACTAAGTCATTCTTCAATCATCAAATTGATATTAGTCATTTTAAATTTACAAATGTTCAAAATGATTATTATGAATATCAACACCAGCTAACATTTTTATATTTGATATTAAAATTTCAAATGTGTGTAAGCACATTTTATGTAACTCCTCGGTCCCACATTTCTGTCATTTTTTGAAATGCCCGAACATTTTGAAGCAAAGTTTAATTTGAACCTTGTGTACCGATAAATATTAATATGAATATCAGATTCAGTCTTCGATAAACAAATTTTATTCATGCATACATGAAATCGTATCTATAGAATTTGATCTGCGTTTTACCGTTTATGATATTGCTTCACCCTCTTCAACGTAGTTTTTATTTTTGCATCGTATCGTAAATCTACGGCAGAGATTCGTGGAAATTACAGCATGAAAGATGTATTACGATCAGTCGTGACTGGTATTTGGTGAAAAGTCGATAACAGCCCTACAAGATCGCTATATCTGCTGTGCTACCGACGGAAATGACAGTCTACAGACGGCAGTAACGGCGCCACCCTTTGGAAGCCAAGCATCCCTTTGGCTGTTCCCGTTCCGATTCACCTGAACGTGCCAATGGAATATCGTATCCGATAAATCTACGTCGCTTTATCGCTCTATTACACGAACTTACTACCTACCATATAGGTGTGATGCAATAAACAAGAATTTGTACTTTGTTTCCATGCAAGGAAAAAATTGAAGACTGCACTCAACAAGTTTATCGATCGTTGCGAAATTTTATCAATTAGACTTTATGTAACATCTCGAGAACTGAAATATGGTGTATTTTTTTCTGTAAATACTCGCCATTATATGGTAAATACAATAACAATTTCTCCATTCTTTATCAGTTAAATAATTTATATCACATGCTTTTTACCCGTGTAATAAATAAGTAGATAAAATTACTAATAACAGTTCTCAGTTCTCAAATTATTAGAATCTAGATGTTCAAATCTTGATTACAGTCAGCGAAGAGAATTTGCATAAGCTTTCAACAGGGTTAAATTACTTCAGCATGTTACCGTTTTATTCGAAATAAGTAAAGACGTTTTATTTGCAAATGAAAAGATGATGCCACGATTACGTGTGTCTGGGGGATGATTTGTAATTCGCTGGAGGCTGCGCACAGAGATGAACGACACATTTTGGAGTAACATAGTAGAGATGAAATTCCAACGATAAGAGAGTATTTCGGGTTTCTCCATCTTCTGGCTTGTAAGCGTCGTCTCTTGCGATGTCTATCCCCAGCTAGTGAAACGAATTTTTATCGCGAACCCCATTTGGCACTGGTATCGTATCTTCTGCAGCCAATAACCCTCCAAAACCGGAATAGTATGCATTATATCGTGGATGTTTGAATTTTATCAAGAAACTTCTTGGCGCCCTGCCGGACAATAACGTTACATCGATCGGATTATTCGGTAGGTGGTATTATGTACTGGTACATACTGTGAATTATTTTTTATTATTTATTTTTTTTACTATACTACTACTTTAATATTTTACTATTTCGCTATATTACTATTTTACTAGTTTGCAATTTTGCTATTTTGCAGTGTTTTCATGTTGCTCCTTTGTTATGTTGCTATGTTACTAATTAGATATTTTGTTACCTTACTATCTTGCTATTATACTATCTTACTTATCATACAAAATTAATTCAATTCAAAGAGCAGAAACACCGAACATCTTCCCTGCTAAAGATTTAAAGGGTGCATTACGTATTCCTAACTTCGTTGCACAATGTTCCCGCCGGAAGTACCCTCGAAGTACCTTCGCATTCGATACAGATTCAACTCGGTGAATTCCTTTCGGAATTTAACAAGAACGCGGAAGTTCATGAACAAAAAGTCCGAAACTCTGTATCTCGTTTTTGGTGTATCGAAGCTAGCCGAGCAGACGTTGTTAAAACCGGAGCCACGAGATCTCTCCCCACGGCGAGTCACGTCCAACGCATCTCGGAAACGGGACAGGGTCGATCCTGTAGGATAGAGCGAGGGTTGCTCGTGGCATTTTGCCACCAGACACGAGACGGCAGCGCATTGTGCGTGAAAACGACAAAAGCACCGATGCGCTTCTCAACGGGCCTACTATGCTTCGCGGCACACAGACACGATTGCTGTTCCTGGATGTCCTTTGTGCCTTGTTAAGCTGCGAATCTTGCACTCACGATCGTTATGTTCATTTACACGTCGTTATTCCACGATTCGATTATCGTCGATGGATGTTCGATAGTCTTTGTTGCAGATTTTTAATTGGAACAAATTTTGAAATTGGGAAATTTGAGAATTGGGGAATTGGGGAATTGGGGAGTTGGGAAATTAGGAAGTTGGGAATTAAGGAGTTGGGAATTAGGGAGTTGGAAATTACGGAATTGGGAATTGGAGAATTGGGGAATTGGGGAGTTGGGAATTAAGGAGTTGGGAATTAGGGAGTTAGGAATTAGGGAATTGGAAATTAGGGAGGTGGGAATTAGGGAATGTGGCATTCGGGAATTGGGGAATTGGGGAATTGGGCAATTGGGGAGTTGGGAAATTAGGAAGTTAGGAATTAAAGAGTTGGGAATTCGGGAGTTGGGAATTAAGGAATGTGGCATTGGAGAATTGGAGAGTTGTGAAATTAGGAAGTTAGGAATTAAGGAGTTGGGAATTAGGGAGTTGAGAATTAGGTAATTGGGGAATTGGGGAATTGGTCATGGAAAATATTTTTTCATATTTGAAAAATTAAAAATATTGAAGTCAACGTATCCCCGACTACGTACTTAATAATTACACGAAAAATTTAATTAAAATATACGGGTTGAACAATCAGTTGCACGGTGTTTGCGTGAACACAATTGAACGGGAGAATTAAATTTCAGCCGTTTACACGATCCCCACAGCGGTGCTTCAACGCTGTATTTTACACCGCACTTAATACTCCATTTAACACTTGCCTCGTATAATTGAACATGACTAATGAACTGCGGATAATTAAGCAATTATTCGATCCTCTCGAATCGTTGCATTTGGTCGCGTCATTAATGGATCCCAGGCGACGTTAAGCCGTTTTTTTCTTTTTAGACACGTAATACCGTTATCGAATGGCAAGACAGAAGAAATTGATTTTTCTAATCTTCCGCGGCAAGTTTTCAAGTTATGAGACTATAAATTTTTGCTGAGTCGTTACATCCAGTTACAACCTGCGAGGCGTAAAATAAGGGGACGATAAAAATCATTAACGGACCGTTCGTTTTAATCAGCTTTTTTATTGGATTTGTCGGTGGAAAAAATTAATGGCGGAGAAAGACATTAAATAAAGTTTAAACCTATTAGCAGGAGAACTAATTAATCTTTCGCTGCACTGTCGATATTAGTATACTATGAAAATCTTGTACTTTCCTCAATTTTATTGCAAGTGTACAGTTTGATTATTAATGAAATTGTCAGTAGGAAGTAATTATCAAATATTTATCTTCTGTAATTACAACTTCTTGTACCTTCGGAATGTTGTGAATTTGCTTTATGAATAATCTGTATTTTAATAATTTTATTTGATAGGAAAAATTTGTTCATGAAAAGCTTGTTAAAATTTGATAATGAGACCTAGGTTGTAACAACTTTTAATACAACTTCCGATCACCACCGTTTCACCTATGCTATTCGCTGGCAAATGCAATCTTTTAGCGAAAGCTCTTATGATTTAACGTCACAATCCCACCTTCCGATATCCGTTGTAATATATCCGCCTGATGCCGTTTCCGACGCTGAGATTTGTCATCGAGAAAGGTTCAATATGAAAGAATTATTATCGACCTCTTACCTTCGCCCTACCTGCTATCTGTAACTGTCCTTGTGTTCTACCATACACGTGCACGGAATATATCTTTCCATGACGCACATATAAGCTGTTCACGACGCAGAGATTAATTGAAACCTTCAAAAAATTAATCCTCTACTAACTAGCCGACGTATGACAAATCACAGACATAGTCATAATCTATGACCTGAACAAGATTAACATGTTAATAACATTCTATAACCTCAATAAGCTACTGCATTCTCAATACCTAATCTAACAAAACCTAACCTAACCTTAATAAGATAGAATCATGTACATCCTATGTACGAGTTTTGCGCATAAAGGGTTAAATATGAAGAGTAAGGTGGACAAAATTTTCATGATTCACAATTCGCGCCAAGCAGCAGCTGGGAAAGGGGTTGTAATCTCGGCTAGCTCGATACAGCCTGATAATATATCCGCGGGGTGACCACCCTTTAGTCGCGTATACGTTATTGGAAGAATGCCAATATCGATGATTTACCATGAAATCCGCTAGTTATTGCGTGGGAAACGCGGTCTCATTATTTATACGTTATATCGCGCCGATACTTTTCCGGCGAGGTTGTACGGGAAAATAAAGTGCTGTCTGCGGCTCGATGAAATAAGCGATTTTCGCGAGCCCCGGCATACACACAGGAACGAAGAGGGTGCAATAAGAGAGAAGGGGCAAGTAAAGGAAGGAGAAATCGATGTCGAACAAGCGTCTCGAATTATTGCCGGATGTTTGGCAAACGCATCGATTTACAGGTTTAGTTCCTCTTCTCTTGTGTATCGGTGAAAACGCGAACACCGGGCTGAGTACAAACAGATTTCTTCTGATTTTTATCAAATCTTAACTGTCTATTTACGGTTAGGAAATTTTGAGATTTGAATAATTCAAGATTTTATAGATTTGTGTGGAGGTTTTTTATTCAGTAATGAATGACTGTAGTGGAAATTTGATAATTTCTATATTTTTAAGTTTCCAAGTTTATAAATTCTTAAATTCTTACATTTCTAAATTCCTACACTAAATTTTACACGGACATCGAATGTCAGAAGCATGATAAAAATCAGCGAAGATTGATCGAAATCAAACGTACCACCGGGCAAAAATATTTGCTCTGGTACTGCACTCGATCTCGACCACTCCCGTTTTTGTGTTCTACACGTTCGTATTTTTTTCGATATCACCGATTCGGGTGTTTTTACAGCACCCAAGCTCGCGTCGTATTTTAATTAAACCGAAACGAATTGCGTAAACATTCTGATCGGGACAGAGAAATGAAAAAAGTAATTGATATGTCAGTGAAATCTGTGCTAAATTGAGGAGTAATTCTTTTTTAATTATATTACATGAAACTACGAACGGAGATGTATTAGAATTTTCTTACCTGGCCAGTTCTCTTTGAAGATGATGAACCCTGGAGCGTGCTCTTTCAGCTTCTGCCGTAACCTCGCGTACACGAGCTTCGGCCTCCATTCGTTGTCGTCGTTCACGTTCCACATCTCGCTGCGTGGCCTCTCTCTGTAACAATCAAAATTTTCTTATTAACCAAAACGCCAAAATTAATTCACAAAATTCTGTAGAACCTGTACACTTCTGCTGTGATTATAATTATACAGGACGTTGGTAATAAAACATAATGTAGTTATAAAATATAATATACAAAAGTATAATGTACATGTGAAATATGATATATGCAAGTGTAACATGCATATAAAAGGAAATGTTCAGAAACACGACCCCTATATTAACGGGACCTACACTAGTTATGAGACACCCTGTAAGGTATAATATATGAAAACATACAGTATAACATGCTGAAGTCGTCGATGAAATAGCATCGATAAAAACAACGTTAACAAAGTAGCATCTAACGATTTCACGGTATCTCGTTTTCTCCACCCTCGGCTGAAATTTTATTCAGAAGACGTTGACGTTTTTCAAGCTCAGACGAGCACGACCGAGCGGATTTATTGCCGCGGGTTACGTCCAACGGACGCGAAATGAATCGTAAAGAAAAGAAGCTTAACGAGCAAATAAAACATCGGCCAGGATTCAGCCAGGAAAACTCGTCCTATTTACGATTCGCTCCCGGTTAGGATAACGTTGATCTGCACCGATCACAGGGCTTCTTCCTACGTTTCTAGCTTCCGGCTACGTTTTATCCGCTCGGGATTTGTCGCAGATTTCGATTTTATTTCGATGCTTCGGGCTGCAATTTCCACGAACAATGCAAATCGAACGCAAATCGTTTACGTCGATACATAAACGGATTCGCCGCGTCTGTTCGTTACAGGATTTGATGGACATCGCCGGAATCAACTTTGAATTATATGGGGGTCGGAAATTGGGGACATTTTATTCGGGTTTGTACCGACAAATTGTGTTTCATTATCTTTGTAATTTTTATTTTGCAATCACTTCACACTTCAAATTCTGAAATTTACAAATCAAATTTCAATAGAATTTATGTTCCAATTCTCAAATACTCGATATTTAGTATTTCTTAATTTCTAATTTTTCAAATATTCCAAACTCTGCAATACTGAATTCTTCAAATTTTTTAATTCATAATTTCTCAAATCTCGAGTTCTGAAATTACCAATATTTAAGTCTAAAGTAAAATCACTAGAAATTTCTCAGGAACACTGTAGAATATATCCTGGGAAACGCTGTACTCTATCGAAAATGAAATGAGAGTCAGGACATCGTGGATGTCGGACATTTTGTTGATTAAACCAAGATGCAAGGCGGAACCGATCGAGCGGAACGATTCGCGTCAGGGAAGGGCAGAAAAAAGCCGGAAGAGAGGAGCTCGTCGATCTTGAAGGGTACCGGTGGGAGGAATTATTCATGAATTTAAATCGAAGCGTTGCACGGTACATTGATTGCACCCTTTCGATTCTGAACGCGGCTAGAGTCGTTCTCCTCTCCGGCAACGGCTGCTCTGCCCTATCAATAATTGCGCTCGGCCAATGTGCCGAAAGCAGTATTTCACGCGATTTAACTCGATGTGCCTCCCATTGCGCCTATAGCCGCCGATAATAAATCGTACACCATGGAAGCTTGGGAAACAAGCGGTCCCGTTTCGTCGATCCGAAAAGATCGACTGCTCTGAATTGCTCTTGGTCCTTCGTTACGATACTGTGAAATTGCGAATTTCTTTGTATCTTTAGTGGTTTTTGAGGTTAGGTTATCTTGACTGGTTTAGGTTATGCGTGGTGATTCGACGCGTGGTGATCCGACGCGTGGTAATTCGACACGTGATAATTCGACGCGTAGCAATTGGGCGCGTGGTAATTCAACGCGTGGTGATTCGATGCGTAGCAGTTGGGTGCGTGGTAATTCGACGCGTGGTGATTCGACGCGTGGTGATTCGACGCGTGATAATCAGATATGTGGTGATCCAACGCGTGGTGATTCGACGTGTGGTAATTCGACGCATGGTGATCCAACGCGTGATAATTCAATACGTGGAAATTTAACGCGTGGTTATCTAACATACGATAATTCTATGCGTGGTGACTTAATGCATGATAGACGTGTCGCAATGTCATACCTAGTAAATAATTCACCTAATTCTGAGAGTAGTTTACAATAAATAAAGTATATTAAACACTGTCTAACTTAACAATTTCAAACATTCATTCAAAACAAGTTGATACGAATTGAGACTCTACTGTAAGGGATTTAGCTACATCTCCATAAGAAGTAAGGAAAGATATCTTACACGTTTAATCGCATGTAGTCCGCAATCGATACACGAACAAGATAGAGAAAAGGTGTTAGAGCATTTGTTAATCTACAGATGAATCCTTTGGATACACCGCTAAGAATTGCCATTGAATCTTGTTAAGAGCGTAAGTTTTTCACGCGTCGCACGTGTCTGGCATGAAACTCACGTGCGGTTATCGATCGACGTGTCTATCTTCTTGCTCGTTGTGCAACCTATACTGTCCCCTTAAAAACGTGTATCTTCTTTTTGTGAACGTTGCTACCGTATTTGACAATGTTACTTTTTGTCTCATCAGATATATACTTCACGAAATTTACTAGGATGTGATTGTCTAATATAATCATTATTACGTGTCATGTTAAAATGCTTTATTTGTGTATATTTGATAGAATATTCTTTTCGTAATACGATGCGATCTAATATTTTTAAATAAGGTGCTGCGTCTTCGTCAGGACATAATAAAGATCCCCTGAAAGAACATAGGTACCCGCATGAATAATATATCGATTTAAATCCTCATCCAAGAAAGTTGGAAAGTCGAAAGTGACCCGGAGACGGGCTAAACTTGCTGAGAGCTCTGTCTAGGTCGTTTCGTTGACTCGCGACTGGAAAAGAAGGACAAGATGGTATTACGGGGCGACGAGAGGTAACCCCCAAAAAGAAGAATAGCCATGGCGGGGTAGTGAACGTTCGTCGGGATTTAAGGCACCATAAATCCGCTCCGACCATCCCTTAAGCCCGGTACGCAGTGGTCAGTCGGCTTTTACCAGATTGTATTCCGCGATATCTTTCGTTTGGACCCTCTCGACTAAACGTCTTTCACCTGACTCTCTTTAATAGACCTTTTTTTTCTTTTCGATTTCAAGCAGCCTTACTTTTAATTCTCTCGGCACGTAGCTCGGGATTTCACCGAAAATTCAATTCAGATACAGTGGGGGCCACAAGTTGGCACCTGCAGTTTGCAGCGAAAGGCGTTTGTATCCCTAATATTTTAACTTTGCGGAACAAATTTTATATCTGCTGGTGTAGCAATTTTTAGATCATTGTTTAATGTCTTGCTTCAATTTTCATACGAATTTTTCATGTATGTTATTATAAGCTTCCTTACTTTTGTAACAGGTATTCATTGCGTACACTGAATTTTTACTTGTTTCATTAATGAAGGTTTTATCAGTCATTAATAAGTGATAACTTATTTCCCGTAGATAAAGTAAATACATAATTTGTTTTACAAAGTTAAATATTTGTTCCCATACAAATATGAACTCCACGTGTTTACTTACTTTTGGTAGTCACTGTACGCCAGAAATCGAGAGATAAGAAAAGATAAAGGTAGGAGTAGATAACATCGGGATGTTTGCTATAGCGTTCGCTCGAGATTAGATAAATTAAATTAGGAAGGGCAGGATCGATGAAAGTTAGTAATGGAAATATCGACGTACCACTAATCGCATTTGGTGGGATTACTACTTAATGTCTACACCTTGTTAATCAATGATTTGTGATATAAGAGTGAAGGGCAGATTAAGCGATCTAGGAGGGGCTCACACTGACGTAACATCCTACTTATTTTTCTGATTATAAATACAGCAACTTCAAATTTTTCTAATAGTATATTGGATATAATAAAATATGTATAAAATGTGTATAAAATACACTCTTCATTTCATTCTCCTACTATGTACTTCCAAATTTATCCTTCACCTATCACCATAGAAAATTCCTATCCCCCTTCGCGAATCTAAAGTGGACTTTCGATTACACAACTTTCTATGCTTACTACTTCAATCTATGAAAACTACTTCAATGAAGAACACATAGCTAAAACTTTCTTGGCGATTATCGTTTTATGACACTTCCGTTCGAGCTGGAGCCGTTAGTATTCGTTTTTCGGCGACAGGGTTGTACGTCGGTTCAAAGTCCCCGGTGACTCAGTGCGTGCGCGTGCGTTTTATTCGGGGCACGTGCGTGAAGCTGCGAGAACACCTCTCGTCCAATCGACATTGCGGCGAGGGGGGCCATCTTTCGGGCCGAGGGCTAGCTGATCGAGCGACAAATAATTAATGAAGTCCGCGAACGATCGCGTATCGCTTGCGTCCCCTAACTCCAGCATCCGGCGAAGAGTGGTCTTAATAATTCAACGAGCGTGCACATCCTCGGCCACGATCGGATTTTCTAGCTCGCGAGCGAGGCTGGAGAAAGTAAAAGCTGGAAAGTCAGGTGAACGTTTCTGGAGCAAAGGGACTGATAGCGACTTGGTCACGTGCCGAATCGCGATAAATCTTGCACGCTTCGCACCTTCCGAGGGGAACGGTGCCCCCTTGGGGATGTAAACGCTCGGTAGTCGCCTTATTACGTGACACTACGTGACAATTAACGAGACTCGTTCGATGGAAGGAATTTCAGACGATCCACGTGTTATTGTTTCAGATTCTACGCAGTTATTATCGTCGCACGATTGAAAATTTTTTATAATGTAAGGTGGAATAATGGAATTTTAGACCGCAGGTTGGTTATATGGCGGCTGTTTATCGATACTAGGCAGTGTGGCTAGGATATAGATGACTAGGCAAGATCTAGAAATTTGAAAATAAAAAATTTTGTGGTTACGCTACATTGCGTCGCCCACAATTTTTCAGTCCAGAAGATGGAATACACCAGGTACAAATCAGAAAAGTAACGAACACGCAGTAGATATCAAAGGAAGTCACGATAAACAATCGAACGGTGGGCACAACTGTGTAAACAGGATAATTAACACTTCTCAACCTCGATGTTACCGGTGCAACGTGCGAATCATGTGTACTTTTCCATTTCATGGGGCGAATCTTGCGTTGGCTGTTTGCGAATGGATCGATACAGTGACCGTTGTATTTGTGCGAAAATTCGCGTTGCGACAATACATGGAAAATTAGTAGACACTGCGTGACCACGGTATTTTTCAAGCTTTGTACACATTTTTACAAACTTTGTATACATTTATACTGACTTTAGTCGCTGCATAAATGACTGATTTTTTGTTCATTTAAACGAATACACAATTTTGTCAATGTGAAGATGTTTGTATTTGCCAATTTCGGTAAATGTATATGTTTATGTAATACAAGAAAGGTATATGTTTTAAATGCTTACAGCAAGTGTATTAAACTGTAGTAAATATATGTATTCTTACTATTTAATACACGTACATAATAATTTAATTTCAGTAAATATATTTGCAAGTAACGACATTCATACTGGCACTGCTGGAAGAATAATTAAACCAAAATGCATAAATGAATAAATGAATATATATTTGGTAGAGCAAGTAGACATTTCATTACTTGATAACTCTGCTAAATATTAAATAACGAGTTCGTTAAAAATGAAATCATATTATTCTATTTTTAAAACGTCCAGCGAACCGGCTACCATGCACCATAATTATCCTTTCTCTCATTAATATTCTATCAAGCATTTTCATCCCATAAAATACTAGCTTCCATTAAGGCTTTTTTTGGCATCGTTTCACCGTAATAATTTCCATGCTGTTATCAAAGAAACTAGCCTATTCAGCGTAATTCGTGTAACGAGCGAATGCAAATTCGGTGGTTCCATGTCCGTGTCGAGGAATAATTAAATCCCTGTTCCATTTCACTGGCGTTCCTCTACGATCGACGTTAATTAGCCGGTTTTGATAAAGGACCCGTGACTTACGATGCCTCTGTAAAAGGTTACATAGTATAGCCAGCTCGGCCTATTTTGAAAATGAACGCGAAACTACGACACGTTTCCACGAATTTCCGGTCTTTCGTGCTGCCACGCGATTCTATTACGCTCGATTTATCGCCGTCAACATCGACGGTACTGAATAACCTTCGCTGGTACTATGCGACAACCTTTGACGTTATTAGATTTTTTTAATTTTAGATGTTCTAATTTTCGATTTAGGAATTTGGAGAGATACAAAGTTGGAGGTTTAGAAGTTAGGGGTTTAGAAATTTGGGGAGGTAAAAATTTGGAGATTTAGGAATTTGGATATACAGAAATTTTGAGAATTAGAAATTTGGAGATTTAGAAATTTAGAAATTTAGAAATTTAGGACTTCGAAAACCCAGAAAGTGCCAATATTATAGATCTTAAAATTCAGAAACTCTTAGAGTTCTAAATTTTCAATTATGCAACTTTCCAACCTTCCAAACTATCAATTTTTCAAACTCTCCCTATATTGCCAGTTTTAAGAACCCTCGCTGCAATCCCTCATCGTGGCAAAATAACGAGAGTTTTTAAAATAACGAGTATCAGTTTCTAAGTATTATACAATAATCACAGTGCTTTTTCACATAAACATGTTGCATCGTGTAGCATAAAATCCGGGAAATGCAAACGGCATACCAAAATTGTTTGGAATGTGCCACGAATGGCAGCGAGTTTGCATTCCTGAGATTTTTAGGTGGAAAATTTGAAGACTGAAGGTCGTGTGCCAAAGAATGTGAAACGACTCGATCAACAGCTACCGGGGAAATTCTTGGGATCGTATAGACGTTTATTGGTTTACGTGAAAAGGTTCTTGTATTATCCAAACAACTTCCTGCAAATACTCTCTATAAAATAACTCTCTACAAATAATACACCTGTCTCAATGAAAGAAGCCATTAAAAACACTGCATTTCATATAGGTATGTTAAATACGATGTTATATTTGCATAAAACCTTTGTAAAATTTTATGTATTTATTTGGACAAATTCCATATAAAATGTAAGATTGCATTTAAAAGAAACACGAAACAAATAGAACTCTGATAAGAAGAGTCAATGCATGTACAAAAAGAAACGAATATAAATGTATAATGACACAAATTGTATCATTCAATTAGTGTACAATTATTCAAAAATGAATTTCCGCTACGAGATTCGCTAAAAAATGGCGTAATAGATGTTTGTTGATTATGTAGTGACTCTGATTAGAGGTGCCTCTAGCTGTTGCAGATGATCAACCGCGAACGATAGTCAACGGTGTCTTTTTCAACGGGCGTTTCGTTTCTTTGGCTTCCATTCATCGCGGCAATCACGATCGAAAAAAAGAGAAAGACAAGAAACAAGGGAACGCGTGAATACGAATCGTCGAGGCGCGTACAAGCTGAATCGGTAGAAACCGTGCGATTCAGATCATCAAAGTAAACTCGCTGGCTTTTACGAACGCGAGCCGTATGAATGCTTCATTCATCCGCACGGAAAACCGTCGGTGAATGGGTGTCTCTCATGGACGTAGATATCTACGTGCGATACCTGCGGGAGAGCTTAAATGGCCCGTGAGTTTCCTCGTTATCTTTTTTCCTCCTTTCTCGTACGTTTCATATTTTTATCGTTCCTCGTCGAATCTATCTACATTCTACCTCTGCATCGGAAACACAGAATCACTTTTTATCTAGTAACATTCTTCGAGACTTCTTCATTGACTTTTTATTCTTAGTCGATTGCAGAAGTTTTAGTTTAAAATATTTCGATCGAAATCAACCTGGTTACGGTATTTACATTGGTGTGCATTAGATAACCACGTGTTTAGACCATCATGCGCCATGACACTAAGTGTTGCATTACCATGCGTTAAATTGCCTCGCGTTATATCGCCGAACCTCGAATTATTATGTGTTAGATCTCCACGTGTCGAATTACCACACGTCACATCACTACGCAGCGAATTACTACGCGTTATAATGCCTCGCGTTATATCGCCACGCGTTATATTGCCACACGTCTAATCACCACGCGTTGAATCACTACTGCGTCAGATCACCTTGCCTCGAATCGCCACGCGTTAAATAGTCAAGTGTCGAATCACTACGCGTTATATCGCCACGCATTATATTGTCACGCATCGAATCACCACGTGTTGGATCACTACTACGTTACATCAGTTCGCTTCGAATTGCCACGCATCGAATCACAACGCATTAGATCGTCACGCGTTAGGTCACCCCTCGTCAAATCATATGTTAAATTGCCACATGTTGAAACCCCTCGCATTACAAAAAACTGAATGTTGTAACGAGACAACGAAACGGTTATATACCTAGAACTTTCATCGCGATTATCGGTTTATTGCGCGAGACAAATATTCAAACAAGTTCGCGATGTATAGACTCTTTACGACAAAATCCTCTGTAATGTCCAGAACAAATCATCGTGACCCATTACCCATGTATTATACTAAAGGTATATTGCATATAGAACGGAGGGACTTCGTAACAGTAATCCCTTTTGTTCTCGCATAAATGATAAAACGAGCTTTTTTCGCTTACGAGTGCACCCTCCATTTTATCCTCAAACGTTATATTTTAAAGCAACGAGAAGATCGTAAATGATAACGCTCTTTGTTTCTTCCATTCGCGGCTAACTACATGCCATTTATTTCTACTTTATACACACCCCCTGATGCAGGAAATTGAAACTGTTTTTTCGTTTGCGTTTCGTGATGCGGATCAATATTTTATTCTTGGGATAATGCTGTGTCAAGGTCTACGTGCATTCTGAGAACTGATTAATTGATAATGAATTGCTAATGATAATGAACTACTTTTTAGTTGCAAATCGCATTGTCGATGTAAGTTCATAATGTTTAATATAAATTCATAATTATGGAACATCTGTTCTATTTTAACTTCAAAGCTTGCGACAATATTGCGAGGTTTAACCCTTCGTTATCCACGTTGTACAACAGTTGTGAATTATCTTTCTTTTCTACCTGAGATCAACCCTTCGGTCATTTACCCCATTTTAATCATCCAGCTAAACCTTTTACACTTCATGGGAAATTCCTACCCTTTTCGCTCCGCTGTCTTTCAATCTGTACCGATATCGAAGAGAAAAAGAACATGATGTTCTCTTACTAAAAATACATCACACGCGTAAACGTGAAATTTTTATGTCGTTTCACTCGAGATAAATGTGTTATTGGGTTGTGTTTTAAAAGTAGTAGAAAATAAGGCAGCATTCTCGACATATCATCTTTTATTACTGGAAAGTCAAGGATGTTTCACAGATACAGAAGATGAGGGTGCCGTTGACGATTCCACGTGTCAGAAATACTTCAGAAAGTTTCGTGAAAACAAATTCCATCTCAGAGTCGAGAAACCTCACAACTTAATTTCTCTTAAATTTTAGTAGGACAGACTTTAATATCAACCTAATATTAGTAAACAAGTTCTGAATGTCTTGTAAACTAATTCCAAGAAACGACAATTATATTTGGCACGAAATGAGTAATCTGAATAAGATGACATACATGATTATATGCCAAAACCTTTGTCGAGGGAGTGGGGTAAAAATAAATTTCATCCCAAAAAGCGTCAGAATATTGGTTACTCGATGTATCTCACCCTCTCTTCCTGTCGCCTCGCTCGCGATTCGAAACAAAAGGCCAGGAAATAAGAAGAGAAGTCCGTGCGCGTGACGCGTGACGGTTGAAAACGAAAGGCGGAAGGCAGAGACACACGCGTCACCCCCTAGGAACCTCGACAACTCACCCTGCTCTGCTTAGTGAGGTTGGCGCCCATCAGCCGGCGATTCTTCGTGGCGTCGAGGACGCTCCGACGGGGGGTGCCCTCTCCGCCGGGGCATTCCTGTTCCGAGGGTGCAGAGGGATTGACCCCTCCTGCCGTTCCCCAACGGTGCACTCGTGCGGCCACCCTGCCTATCGGGCCCTCCACCAGTCCCCTTAGAAGTCGTAACGTTCCACCCCTGCACGAAAGTCCACCGACACCACCACTGGTGCAGCTGCCGCTGCTACTAGCACCACCGTTATTTTTCCGGTTACCCCCGATACCGTTAGTTCCACTGCCACCGATACCACCACTTCCACCACCTTCGACGACACCACTCTCACCCTCCACCTCCTTCTTTTCCAGCCTCGCCACCTTCTCCGCCACCCTCGCTCCTTCCTCTCCTGTCACCTTCGAGGATCGCGATGACACCCCTGAACCCTCTTTTCCGCTGCCACCCTTCCTCGTCTCGCGATATTGCCGCAGCTGTTTCGAAATCGTTGCAGCTGCAACGCAACTGGATGCTGTCCTTCGCCTTCGTTCTCGCTACAACCACCCCAGAGATTAACTCTACCCTGAAGCGGAGGATCGTGCAGTCTCGCTACGACGCTCGGATCTCGAGAGAGTACGTTCGAGTGCGTCGATACGTGAGAATCGCAGCCACGTGGAACAAGTTGAGCAATGACCGATCCTTTGGAAGACTCGTGGTAGCTCGGATCGAGGTTGATCGAGGTCGCTCTTAGGAAATACATACAAAAAATATATCACGATCTCGAGGTAGAGGATTTCGAGCTTGATACGAATGCTACGTTCTAACTAAGGCAACTGCGCGAGCTAGAGTTAGGATTCGAGGGTAGAAAGAGCCGGTGTATCATCAGCTGGTCTCGTTCATCTTTCCGCTGGCTCGCGTCGCTCAAACGCACACGCTGCTCGCCTGTCAACTTCCATTACACGGCTCGCCGGCTCTCATGTCCCGAGGGACGATCCCCGTCATTCGAATTCGCGTTGATCGAACATCGATACTCCCGGCCGCTGCGGATGACAGCGAGGAGGATCTCCAATTATTACTTAAGCCGCCACTAATCGGATATGTTCACTTTTCCATCAAACGTCGCGAGGTTTCGTCGAATACGCTCCGATCCAAAATTTCGAACATGTCATCCTCTCGGTTCTCCCTTTTGTTCTGGATTATTTAAAAATCGAACACGGCGAGGTGGCGCAGGAGAATTCCGAACGAAAGTCACGCGTGAAGAGGAACGTTTATCGGCGTGTGGAAGCGGCTCGAAAAAGCGAGCTGACGTCCGCGGAGCGCGCTGCTTGCCGACCGACTGACTGCCTATCGCCGATTAACGTGGCCTCCCTTCGTCCTGCTGTGTGTTCTGACTCACTCCAACCCTCGGGGAGGATTTTCAACGCTGCGCCTGCGTCGCTCGAATACGCTTCGTGTAAACGCAGCGGCGGCGCGTGTGAAACCGGAGTGACGATTGTCCGCGTATTTATGCGCTTGAAAAATGACACACGGTCATTCGCTACCGTAGAACTGTAAACAGATGTCCGATTTTTTGTTACAGCGTCTACCTAAGTTATTTGCTGTAACTATCTACCACTTTGTCCCTGAGGTATTAATAAAACATCGATACGATCATTTTCGATGAACTTTAAGCTTCGTGATATTTATGACACTATTTTTACATCATTAAATCTTGTCAGACTCAATGTTTTTAGAACAAGTTTTTTAAGATGGCAGTTATACAAAATGGAAGTTTACAAAATTTAGGAATTAAGATGTCTGGAATTAAAATGTCTGTACAATGTTACTGTGCTTCCACACATTTAATTTAAAACTCTGTTTTTTTTGCTACATTATTATTTCAGCAAACGAGTGATTTAATGTAGGTACATAAGTAGAAAATTTATATAACATGACTTGTGTAACATTTTGTTTCTTTAACAATGATCATTCGAAAATGGAGGAATGGCAAAAAGTAAGAAAAAGTAGTATCAATAAAAAATGTTATTACATCGTACAATTATGAAATATTAAAATAAAATCATCGAAAATTTGGACAAACCATCATTGTATAAAATATACGTTACAACAGTGACAACATATATTCCTTGTCTACAATTTAATTTTCGAAGTATCATACGAGAAAGTATCAGCGATCACAATAGTAGAGAAAACGGAAAATTCCATGATGGAAATCGGGAAGCACGTCGTAGCCGTCGATTTGTAAACGTCACCAAACCTCAATATCTCTGACCCCGTGGGCTTATATTAAAAGCGTCGGACAGCGAAAAATTCGCGTGATAAATATGAAACACGGGTCGTAACCACGAGTACAGGTTTTGGTTATCTAAAATTTTCACAAAGTCACGGCTTTCAAATATTCCGTCAACGGAACGTGATCTCCCGTGCCTTTCGTGGATCGAGCCGTAATAAATCACAGGAACGACGAGCATCTCGTGCAAGATCAGCCGAATTTTCTAAAATAAGGGTGATTTTCGAAGGGTGGACGGACGTTAACGGGACCCTCGATCGGTTTTAAAAAGCCATAAACCGGATTAACCGCGAAGGATATTGCGGGTCAATCGAAGTTATGAATTTATTACGAGGGAGTAAACGAGATTAGCAGGCCTTAATTACCACTATTCCGCCAGAACGTGATCGTCTTAGTGCGTCGTTTATGTAATTACCGCTATTCGCCGTGAATAAGGAGCCTTATCTTGGAGAATGTAAGCGCTTGATCATTAAGACTCGATGCACACGACTGATTTTCCCACTTTTTATTTGCAACCTTGCTGCGATCACATATTTATTTTCGTTGTTTTTTTCAAAAAAATAAAGATCGAATAGAAATGTTAGTTGTTCAAATTACAATACTGAAGAGTTGTCCGTATCAGTACTCAAAGTTCAATCCTTGTGTAAATTTAAGTTCGTCATTATTTCTGATATACGCCACGTAATTTGATATTATAAGCCAAGTTAATAAAGTTTGAAGGTAAAGAATTGAAACACCCAGTATTTTCCGATGAAAATGTCGATCGATATGTCCGTTTTCCATTCCGCAAAGTATATTAACAGGTTGCCAATATCGCGATAGAAGGATCCACGAAGGGCGACATTGCGAGGCAAACAATTTAATATGCGCAGCCTCCTTTCGTCGAAAGTCCTTGCTAAGGACCCTTCCTTCCCTTGGCATACCTTATCTGTCTTCTGGCAGTCACAAAGCCTAGATCTCTCCGTTTATTGGAAAGCTCTGCTGTCGTGCGATCCCGGCACAGGATGAAAGACGCTTTGCCCGTCTCTTCGGTTCGCGTATCATCGATACAGGAGTCTCGAGGCCAAACCGTCTTCCCTGAATGTTGATGCTTCTCGGGACAACTCGGGAGAGGCTGGAATTTGTCTGTTATTCCCGTTTTGCCGGGATCGACTGACTTTACTTCTCAAGAGAAACAATTAGACGGGATAACAGACGTCGATGGGAGAATAGGATATGGATGAATATCATCCGAGTGAGCTATTTACTTTAACTTGTTTTGCGGTTCAAGAATGTTATTGTTACGCAAACTAATCTCATCGCGGGTATAATGAAAACTATTTCATTAGTATTCGCTGGGCTGATCGGGGTGAATCAGCAGAATTTCGGGAATTTATAAATTTTCAAATTGTTTCCATGTACTTTAATTTTTAAAGTTCTACACTTTGAAATACTTAGATGTTCGAATACCCAAATTGAAGATAATATACCTAAAAATTGTAAATTTCCAAAGTGAGACTTCTTGCACCTCTCCAGGAAACGAATTTTATGGTTATTAAAATGTAACATATGAGCCGTGATTTTTAACCCGTGACACGTTCATTCTTGAGCAGTGTATCGCACTTTTTTCTCATCGACTATGCTTTTGAGACCGCGCTACCCTTGTACCAAGGGGCGAATTTTTCGCCTCCCCTGTTCCTCCTCTTTTTCGAGCACGTCCGAGAGCGAAGTCATAAAAGACAGAACACTCACGGTGATATTCACTGCTCCCAATCAGTCGTGTTTCATACGTTTCTTGAAAATTAGTTGAAATGTTGCGAAGTGAAAAATTCCACAAAATTAACAAATACAGTATTATTCATTATTATACTTGCACTTTGAAGACACCTAACCATGACAAATATATAAAAATTGTCTTCATCTTGGTTAAAGAATTTTATTATTGTAGACATAGTACCACAGAGTGTTAATGATATACCAGATCAAATCAGGGATTTTGTAAAATTATCATGTCGAAGTTGCATTTACAGAATTTATAGAAATGTAGTCGATTATCAAATTCGTCGATGAAACCCACGTAGGTGAATGTAATTCATTCGGAACATCCTAAAACCCGTGTTAAGAGAAAGGAAAAAGAAGAAGGAACCGAGCGGTTTGGTAGGTGATTCACGATGGGTCGCAGAAAAAGCGAGGAACGTGAGCAGCAGTCGGGTAACGTGTTAAGTCACAGACTCGTTTCCACGCATAACAATGCAACGTAGAAAGGCAGCGAGAACAATGACGTATGCGCATCATAATGCAACGTTGTGTACGTCTTCATGGCAATTAGCATGCATCCAACGGAGCTTAGGCCAAGCAGGGGTTGTCCGAATAATCCCGCGTGATCTACGCACGTTTCTGATACCCATATGCACTGTGCTTATGCTAGTGCTTGCCGCAAACCCCACGTACACAAGTAGCCCTGCATTACAGATGAAGGGAGAAATAAAGAGGGTGCGACGAAGATGGGCAACCCCGCCAGCCCTTTGAATAATTTCCCTTTTTTCCTCGCCGATAGCCGGTTTATTTGTTCCCCGGTAAAAATCGATCAACCATATTGCTATAACCACCGTTTAATACCGGATTCGATTCTGACTGCTGAGGGATTTATCGTGTCAGGAAAAATGGAGCCTGAGTCAATCCGGACCCTATATATTTGTTGGTGTCGTTTTCACACTGACTGGTTATTATTGTCTTAATTATTGCAATGTATAACACTTTTGAAGGATTTTTGTATTTCATGGTTTGGCTAGGTCGATTTGTTAAAATCTGTAAATTTAAATATTTTCAAAGTTATGACTTTTTAATTTTTAAATGTATAGTACATTATAGATCTTGTAAATTTCTATCAAGTTTATAAATTGGTAAATTCGAATTTCCTAATTTTCAGATTTCAAGTTGTTTCACCTTTCGTAGAGAAACAAGATATAATTAACAAATTTGCTCGAGGACTAGATTGATGTATACATATACCGGAACGTAATCCCTAATACGCTATGATTTATACCAAGAGTAAGAGGCTTGTTTAAGCGTCGGAATTACCCTATTAACAGGGTTGTTGGTGATCGATACTGACTCATACCTTGTTCGCACACATGATCGACAGATTTGCCTTTGATTAGAAACTTGATCGATATGTTGGTTGTTACTTAACCGATACGCCATATTGTACTTGGTTTCTTATTAAGTGATATTAAATATCTTGAAGGAAATATTTAAATTATCATATACAAGTTTAACCATTTAAGAATAATAAGATACTTAACGTTTTTCAAGAATAACATCAAGAACGTAGGTTTCCTTTTTTATAAAAAAATTCCTAAAACCAAGTTTATCAGAAAGATGGAAGACGTTGATCATCGATCGACAAAGTACATCTTTCTAGACTATCCGAGAGGTGGTTCGACCAATAAATCGCCTTTAATGATACGGGTTATACCTCGAAATTTAAACTAAAACCCCGAGATCGCCAGTGGACCGTTCGACCCCACGTTATTCCGGCTATCTCGAGGCCGCACCCCCGCATTCGCGGAACAACCATCGTCGCCCTACGCTTTATACGCCCAAAAGGTTTTTATCGGGAAGGGTGCACTACGGGGCCCCTTTAATTAATGGCCAGACACACACGGGATCAGCAACGACGACACAGAGGAAACGGGGATGCGCCCGTTTCGTTTCAACAGACCGACGAATCATTTCGAGGAGCATCGTCGTTTTTCTGAGGGTTGTACCGCAGGATAAAAAGGGTGTCGCTACTGACCCAGCAAGGGACGTGTCCTCGTTTGGGAAATTTCATATAATTTCTTGGAGACTTACACGTGACGAGTATTTTATGACGGACGAGATAAAAGTTGTGCGAGGGGTGACATTCATCCCTGTATTTTGTAAATTCATAATTCTTGAATTTGAGGATTTGAACGTTTTATTCTGTAATTTGCTGTTACTAGGTTCCTAGATTTTTTTGGTTTCAGTACTTGTGAATTAAATTTATCTACATGTTACCAAATTCCTAAATTAAGTGTCCAAATTTAAAAATTACCAAATTACCAAATACCAAAATTTCTAAACTTCTGGATCCCAAATTGTTCAACTTCCTATATTCATAAATTTTATTTCATAGAAGTAAGTTGACAATTATAGTGCACTCTTGCATTTTTCAAAATATCTCCAAAAAAGAGAACAATTGTTTCTGTATACACCTGCTACGGAAACATTTTCCCCGAATAACGTGTATTTCACAAACAGGGGTGTGTTCGTTGGGTCAGTAACGTTGATGCTTTTACTCTTTGTTCGAACCCTGAACAGGGGCTGGATGATGCTTCTCGAATAATTGGTAGGGCAGTAATGACAATCATTTAGGCTTTCCTCGTGGTTATTCGTTTCCGGCCATGCGTGCGACGCTGTATTGCCTGAAGGGAATCTCAAAGAACACACTAAAAGACCCGTTCCGTTTAATCTACATTTCGTGTCGTGTAATTTACAATAAATATTAATGGAGCAGCACGAAGATAATTCTCCGTTTTATCTCAATTTAATTAACACGATGTATCCTTCAAGATTTATCGGATACTTTTAATCAGACTCAATTGTATGCTATATCTTTGTTGCTATAATCTTCATCCTGTCTTCTGATGAAATTGAAACGCGCAGGAAGATCCACTACCCTTTGCTACTTTTCCTAATTACCAACCCACTTTGACTTTTATTCAAATACCATTCTGATTTAATAATAATCTTACCTTTCACATTTTATATCTCGAAGTTCAACCTACGTATTTTACCTTGCCATTTGATCAACGTTAATTAAATAGCCCTTGCTGTCTCAACGATCTGGTCTCACTTTTAAACCGTCAATAATGATATTTCGTACGATGTTCTTATTCGATTTTGTTTGATATTTTTATTCGATTTATTTTGATAACATTTTAGATAACAAACTCTAATATAAAAATATACTAATACATATAGTAATAAACAAAAATGATAACATTGACGAGGTTACCGAGTGACATCAAAGAGTATGTACAAGAGTATGTATGTATCAAAGTATATGTATACACCAAAGATAACAAAGAGTAAACTCTCAAACCGACGTAATCCAACCAAAAATACATCGTCAAAGACAATAAATGTCAAAGTACACGTTTGAACAACCCCATCAGCGTAATAATTCCGCAGAAATCCTCGAAGCAACCCAAACAGTCAATCAAAAGGTTGACTGCACTCGGCAAATACAGTCGCGAAACGAACTCGCGAGAATCATATATGTATCCCGTTGAAAGTTTGGCCAGTCACGGAGTTGGAGCATGTCCTCGAACAACAATGTAAACGAACAAGATAGCGGTTGTTCGCCGAGCTGGAAGTTGTTTTATTGCGTCCCGTTGATCGCCGTACCTTCGCCGCGCGTTTACAAGTCGCCAACTGTCGTTTTCATACTTTCTCGCGAACAGTAAATACGATACGGTACACTGGAAAGCTCTTGAAGCGTTATCACTATGCGCTTCGTTTCTTGTTCGTATTCAACGGGGCGGAGCTCAGGTTGGCCGCGTAAAAGCTCTCGAAAACCCTCCACGCGGAATATCAAATCAAGATTTCAATTTGTTTTCCGTCTTCGACGTTTCGCGGACGCGCCATGTCGTAAAAGCCGATGCTTTACGCAACGCGAAGTCATTTTCGTGTCGGGCAAAGTAAACCCTTTCCGTGGTATTCAGGTGGTTTTCTCTTTCAACCCCTTTGCTGTTACATTTCTGCTGTATGAGCTATCGTGAATTAATTTTGGAAAAGTCTTTGAAAGCTGATGGATATTGGGACGGTGTGAGTCTTTGGATATCATGTGAATCATGTGTGTCATGTGAACCTTGACCATTTTCTGCATCTCACACATGTGACGAATTTTATGATTCCAAAATTCTGTGACTTTGTTATTATAATTTTTCGACCTTCGGAAATTGGACATCCTTAAATTATGTATGTAAAATTTTTAAATGTTGAAACTGAAACTTTCAGGTATGATAAATTGTCACGGTAAAAAGACTAGCAAACTACAAAGGTGAGAACAGGGTTTATAGACAGGTTCTTTCAGATTTTCCTCGTATCGTTTGCTCGTCGAGCAATTTACGTTCGTTGCACCGCCGCCAGTCACAACGATTTATCGTTGTCTGGCTTGTTTCCCCGAACGGTATCGGCACGAATTGAAATACTAGGAATACTTCGACCGTTCAATTTTTTTTCCCGTCGTGCTCGCACATCCAGAACGAAGAGCGAATGGAGGAACGCGCGAGCAACGTTGAATTTCGTCGCGGAATTTCCATTTTGACTTTCAACTCCCCCGGAAAACAGGGTAGGACTCTATTAAAAAAAAACAACCGTCGAAATGCGTAAAAAAGTTATCGCCGTTATCGTCGCGGTACCGAACAGTCAGCTCTTTCAAACTCGCTACGTACCATTCAACGTCTCCCCGTTGTTCGATCATAAATAACCTTTCTACGCACTGTTTTATCAATTTTCGAATCGGAAACTGTCTATTCTACAATTTAGATTGTCGCGCGTTCCCGGTTCCGAACGAATGAACTTGTTTAACATAAAATTCAATCTGATTTCGCCAGAGATTATGTACAGCTCCCAATTATTACACATTTGTAATTAAAAAAGTTAAAAATTGAAAATATTAATAAAATTAAAAATTATTCGGTTAAGAATAATTAAAAATTGATTCGTTTGAACGATAGGGTTGAAATTATTTGTACTGGGACTCGCTGGAATTATACATACACGCAAATAATTCAGCTACATCATAATACAGATATCAAACAATGCGATCTACAGTTAATAACGGCGATTCGCGTTATCTGGTTCATTTAAAATGGCAGTAATATGCGCCGAACGGGCCACGGATTTTCGCGTGTTAACTCCATTAGCACGATAATATCGTTCTCTGATATCCGCGATATTAACTATTTACGCACTTGTAATTCCTAATGCCCATTTGCGACATCCAATTTATTCGTTATAATGTTGAATATTAAATTTTATCGCATTCGGTGCACCGCGTTTCTGTCACTTCTGCATTAAAAATTTAACTTGTTCGAATATACATATATCAGGGTAATTAACAGGTATATATAGATATATTAACTTTTACGTATTGCACATCGTAACAAATTATTATCTTCAAACTAACGAATAAAAGTCACCATTCGCTAAACTAACCGCAACAGTGATCAAACTACCAAAACGAAATTAAGTCAAATCAATGGAAATACTTCTGAAACATTCAGAGTTTCATGTCGTGCGATACTTTTGTCACAAACTTAGGCAAACATAAATCGCCGTTTAGTTGTACAACGACGTTCATTGTTCGAAACGACGAGTATACTGTTCCGGATTCGGTGCAACACGCAGAAACGACGCGGGTCAAAGTGCAAAGTTATGTACCGATCAGCTGTGCCATCGTAAACCACAACGCGGACTGTTTCATCCCCTAATGTGACTCAGTCATTAGTCATTACTTAGGTTCTGTACCAACGATTAGAATGGGTTAGTGGGGTACGATTTACTGTCCCGTGGGAATTTTCAGCCTCTTGCCTTGCCACCGTGGACCCACCATGTCTTTGAATTTGTGTATTGTTGTGCAAAAAGGCGGGTAAAATTTACAGTTATGCATGGACTTGTATTTTATGGTCTTCATATTCTTTTGAAGTATAAAATTAACCAGTATAAAATTACTTATTTCATTATTTAAATATTGGGAGAAAGAAGAAGGAGAAAGAAGTCCTCTGAAATACCGATGTCAGTCACAATTCAGACGATCTCGAAATTCGATGCACGATATCTACGATTCAAAAGCCGATCGAGCGATCAGTAATCCCGTTTGATCACCGAATTAATTGGTTTCTATGAACCGTTGAATTTTCGTGGGGCAATCAACGATTCGTGAGGACGGATTCGAGGGAATCATTGAAACGTGCAGCGCATGAAGCTCGATCGATTTCGAGCCACCGACAATCCTTTGATCAATCTCGATGACGATTCAAACCGAATACCGATATGGCGTGATTAATTGACACGTAATCACGCGATGCTGCAAGGTGCAAGATTGCGTTCTGCTCTACAATGATAACTCCGAGGTGTGTAAGATGACAGAGCGGTTTAAGCCGGGATTATTCCTGATCACACGTGTGAATCAAAATGTGTCCATAAAATTTGATGTATCTAAATATTGGAGTATTTAAGTGTGTTAGAGTATCTAAATTGTACTTTCAATGCTCTAAAGGTACTCTAAAATTTGTCATATTTTAAGTGTGGATGAATCTCTATTCAAATGTTATTTCAATATTTGTTATAAAATTTTGATTCTCAAATTTGTTGCTCAAGGAACAGAAGGAAGTTTACCGCACGTCGCCGACCTTCCGGACGAACCTCTATCTACAGAAACATATACACATTATATAGCGTATGTGGTAAAAAATTTATCACTCAAGTTTGACTTCTTGCGAAGATATCTTACTCACATTTTCATTGGAATATATGTATAAAACGCCTTAAAATCTTCCACCCCTTTTATATCACCCCTGAACGCTACAACTTTTATCACCCTGTCTCCATTTTTATCTCTATCGTTCACACACGATTGCACATTACTACACGAACACCGAGAGAAAGTACAAAAGTTCTGAAATCTGTACCTCGTACGTTTAATGTAAATATTCTTCTCTTTAGTTACCCAAAACCTTGACCAAACAGAGAATGCTCATCAAAATCCTAACCCATCAACCCAGCCAGTAAAATATTCATCCGGTAAATGAGAACCGGAGGAAATTCAGTCGATCATGACATGTACCCTTCGAACAAAGAAAAACACACGCGAGACCGCAACAGGAAAGGGTGGAAAAGCGGAAACCGTGGCTTTCCGCGAAAGGGGTCGTCGCGTGTACGAAGGGTTGAACCGGTTATGCTCGCGGATGCGCGTAAAGGGCGCGAAACCCTTTAATGAATTTCAAACCAATCCTCTTTGGCCGAAGCGTGCACGCTTCTCGATAATCGGCTGAAATTCATGCTCGTGCAACCCGCGTCGCGACAATTGTCGTCATCGGTCATTAATTGCTGTTCTGTTTCATCGGCCACGTCTGGAAACCACCCTCCCATGGGGTGAGTACGTTGACCAAACGGAATGGAAAATTGCTTGATATCCCGATGCGTGGTAATCGCATTGAACACCGTAAATGGATCGTACATCCTGTAATTCGTAAATAACACTACTTCTACCTTAAAGAGAATTTTTTAGACTGTTAGTTTTAGAGAAATGAGTTCTAGAATTTTTATGAGAGAAAATTTTATTATGTAGGAACTGCAAATTTATTACTGGATTCGTGGATATTTATGTTCATATACATATATTTTCATAAATTTATTTGAATGTAACATACATATGTGGGTTAGACAAGGTGCTTCATCATGGCTTTTCCACTGATTGTAAGATGTAGTACAATCTCTGATACACTCAGTTTTGTAAAATAGACAAGTACTTCTAACATATATGATAAGGATTAAAACAAATGTAAATATCATTAAAATTGTATACAACACTATTTATATACAACTCATCTGTATATTAAAATATGTGTATACCAGTTCTCCATTTTTAAGTATGATTTGTAAAAAGAGTCCAACATCCAGTAATCTAAATTTTCACGCAGCATTCAGCACAGAGATTACGTTTCACTTTTTCCTACAGGGGGAAAACAATTTTCGCGTCCGAAAAGTGGCGGAACTCGAAGAAACCCTGGTCCAGGGTAGATTTTTATCGGCCGACACGTACAATGTTAAAACTCCGCCGGCGACAAATGAAAGTAAAGTTTATGCAACGATAACGATCGTCCTCTACTTAAATACGCGTGAATTTCCACGCTTTTCCCGAGTAATCCTTGGAAGCGGTTTTACGACATTTTTACTGTGCCCGGCCGCCTCACCCTCGCTGCAACCCTCGTCACCAGAGATACCTGCTGGGGTTGAAAACGTCGAGAAGAGTACATTTTAAAATTATCAAGCACGGCCACGCGAGTATCCTCGTGGACGATTAAAAACCTTAACGGTTATGGCATCGCACGAGGGTTCTTTGCTGCGAAAGAAATCCAACCGCGCGGTGGATCAAAGATCTTGAGGAAAGATTTCACACTTTGTCTAGACATCGAACGCTTCATAATTTAGAGTGAAATATGCAAATGTACTCAAACCTTCGAATCTAAAAATTTAATGACTGAACTTAAATATTTAGAAATATTGTCAAAAGTAAGGTTGGAATTTTTGAATCCATAAATTTCAAATTTTTAAACTTAAACTTTAAACATCTACAATAATCATAACAAAATTCCAAAGAGGATAAGTACCGAAGAATGTGTATCTCCACGTGATAAAAAGAAGAATTTAATCGATCGCGGGAGAACAAACGTGAATCGAAAAAAGATTTACATGAGAAAGCATCCTATCTTGAATTTTAACTGCGCTTCGTTGAAGGCCAGGTCGATATATGTTAATCCCCGGATATTTATGTGAGACACGGGGAAGCCTTATTGATGACCTTACCGCGACGTTACACGCACCGAGTCGGCCTTGCTTTCGCGATGAAAAATGATGAGCCCCGAGGAAAATGAAGCAAAGGTAATGGCGAAGTGTATTTTTTTTCTACGACCTTGAGTTCGCAGATTTTTGTTGCCTGGTTCGAAGCATCCGATCGAAGAGATTAATATTACCGGAGATCTTTGCCGCGAGTTTGTCGTTACGATAGATTCGTCTGACAAGGCAGTTGTGACAAATCAAGGCTCGTTTTGTTCGAATAACGCGAATCCGGAAGGGGAAATGGCCGGCTAGATTGATGAGAAAATGTAAATCGTGTGCCACTTTGCTTGGTGAAGGGCCAAGGAACGAGGTATTTGAATCATTGTTTGTGGGCGAGTAAGGCCGAGTCAAAGCTGGAAACATATGTTGTGTAATGTTTTAAATAACTGCGACTGAAGTAAAAAATATCGTCGAAGAATAATTACAAAAAATTATGTACGAAAGAAATGTACAGATCAAAATATTTGAAAAGCAAGAAATTTGAGGACAAGAGCTTTTCACTAAGTTAGGAAGTTCGTCGGTTGAAGGATCTTGCTAATTATTATTTACCTGTCCGTGGAGATAGGAATAATTATACCGTGAGATGGTCTCCTTACTGTTTAGGATAATTATTCCATGCATATTTTAACAATTCGGCGTCTGGCCCTTTGAATCTTCATAGCGAGTTACTTATTGTATTGCAAATGTACATTGTGGCCGACAATAACGCGATTAAACCGGAATAATCGCAAGAACGAAGGTGAAAATTCTATTTTGTCCTGTCGCTTGACACATTCTTGGATTAAATTAGCTGAACTTTCTCTCTCTGTTTCTTGCTGTCATTTCCTTCCTTCAATTTCTATCGCGGTTTTATCAAGCGTCAGGGTAATTTGTTACCTTCTCCCTTTCTGTTCACCCTTTCTTCACGGCGGCGTACCCCCCGTCGTTCTCAGTCCGGCGTGAATACAGAGCCGAGGGACAGACGCGAATAATAATCGAAAAATTTAATGAGAATGCGATATACGCTCCCATGGATATTCTGACAACTTTGATTTAAAATTCGGCATTTGTGTAGTCTCGTATTGTAAAACTTTTGTAAGTAATTTTCTCTGTGAAGGGTTGCGTGATATGTGTCATGTATGGTGAATATGATAATTGATGGACAACTGCACTTACCGAGGGGGTAGTCAATTTCTTCATTTCTTAATCACCAAAAGACTACATTGTCTACCAAATGTCTAAATTTCCTAATAATGAAATTTCTAAATTCAAAATCATTCAAAATTTGCCAAGTAGATATACAACATAAAATATTTGAAGTTCTGATACAGCAGAGCGGGAATAATTTTAATATTTACTACGGGGGACACGGTATTGTGGATTCGCGATTCTATCGAGACAAATCGAGATAACTAGTTTACGAGATACCTACAACGACCAATGAACCTAACAGAACAACGTTCCCACGTTGAAATTCAAATTTCGAGGACGGTACGTGCACGTCGCATAATTTCCATCAGCCGCTCGAGTCCGGGATCTGTTTTGAAAGGATTACGGTGGAAAGGGTTGCGCTCGCGAGGGGTGAGTCCGTTCTTTGTTGTCCCAACGATGGATCGTAAGGGTGTATCTTCGATGAATCGATGTTAACGGTGCGCATGATACGAATTTGCATAAATAATAATCGCTCTTTTGTATCGCATCTTTATTACTCTGTGCTTGATCACTACAAACAAATTGGGGAAATTTCACATCGATCAAGCAGACATTGTTGATATTTCGTAATCATATCTTGTTACAAATTTTGAATGACTGTTACATGTCTACATAATTTGTTTGACCTTAAAGATAACATGTAAGTTTGCAAAACATTCTGAGTAACTTCAAAAATTTATTAATTTATCTGTATTCAATTTTGATGGTAGTTGAATATGCCATCAATTTTATAGAATTTTATAGAATTTTCATGTTACCCTATATCTTTCTACTCTATGTTTCCTACAGTAGTCGAATTATTAAAGAAGGTATAATATTCCTCTAATTCCCATAAAAATTGGTCAGAACGCGTGTTCGCGTCGAATCGATAAACGTAACACGAATCAGGACACCGATATATCAATACACGGCCAGTCCTCGAGGCGACAGAACTAAATTCAAAGGCGTCGGGGATGAAGGATGGCTAGAGGCGGGGGAGAAAAGGGCTAAAAGGGAAACAGGGGGAGAGAGAGAGAATGTCGAAAGGACGAAACGAAGAAGGGACACTACCCTCCCGGATTCCATGGCGCCACGACGTCGCGAACATTCTAAAGGTAGGATATCGCCTCGACGACGTCGAATCGTGTCTCGTTGCTATATCGATCATTAATACGATGAAAAACAATCGGGGACGAGAAACGGAGAACCCTCGAGGAACGTCTGGCATCGTCGAGAAGATTGTATTTCTTCTCGGCCGATTTTTTGTTATCAATCATTGGCCGACCGGTTGTAAGTATCGATTAGAGAGCTAGCTTTACGGGGTTGGAAGCTGCTTCGGTACCAGGGATCGTAAAATGTCGTTTCGCCAAATTGTATTCTGGTTTTCTTCGTTCAACTCTATCCGACAGGGTTCAGGTATTTCTTTTGCGCGTGTTTCTTCGAGAGAGACTAATTTTGTTGGTTCCTCGTAATTTCTGGACAATGTTACTTTGTTGCGACTTTAATGGAAGTATGGTTCTGACAGTTATTTCAAAATGGACGATTATGTTGTTTTTTATAACCTTGAACATTTTGTCTACACAGCAGTGAATAAAAGGAAATTTAAATGATATATTTTACAAAAGTAAATAAATATTTATCAACAATGTGTACAAAGTTAAATGTCTAAAGTAAAATTTTTGTTCTGACACTATGTAACAATCATTCTAAATGTCAACACAATGCTATACCGAATTTGTTGCTTGTATCTTTACAAATATTCCACTAGTTCGAATCATCGGTTCCACCCTCGATCGTAAATTTGCATAAACATCGGCTGGTCCACGAACTCGCAGGGCAGCGTCGTGTTATTTTGCAAATAATTACATCGCACACGCGGTCCCTGTATCCGCGAATCAAATGAAACGTCGTCAGGGTTCATATCCCGAGGGAGTACAACCGGACACCCGCAAAATGTTAATTTCACGCGGAACCGCGTCTAAATTCGCCTCGGTATAATTAACAGCGACCCCCTTCGAATTCCCGAAAGAAACGGCTTCCCGATGAAATTTTTTACGCTGACCAATCGCGAGCTCCTCGCCGACGGGGCCATGAAACCGGTCGGAAAAACGAAACAAAACGGAGAAGCTGGAATCACGAGTCCTGAGGGTTTTCGAATATCAAGCGGAAAAAAAGTTTCGTTTGACCGGCACGGAGCATCGTGACGCCTCTCGACGTCTCCTCGACGCTTCAGCAGGCCGCGGAAATATTCCCGCGCGATAAAAACAGAGGCAATTTGCCAAAACGTCGGCTTGATGGTTGTTCGCGTTGCAGACACAAGGGTAACGATGTGCAGGCGGCTCAAGGGCAGCCTCCACAGACGGGAAACACGACAAGAACCGAAGAAAGAGGGGTGAAACCCTGAGCGGGGAGGGCCAGAGACAGAGAAAGGAGGGTCGTAAGGAGGATGCCAAGAGAATATCTTCTTGCAAAGCGGGATGTAAATTGCTCGCATGTACATTAGTCATCATCACTCCCAGCCCTCTTACCTCAACTTTCTTCTATACAAGTGGCTGCCCTTTTATTTTCTTTTGTATTGTTCAAATTATTCAGGTTTCCAATTTAACCTAACATTAATAACTTACTCTAATAAATTTAACCCAACTAAATAATCAGGTTTTTACTTTAACCCATCACTACATAACTATAACTGAAATGAACGGTTTATCACTTTTTTCCATTTTTTAAATTGAAAAAATCTGTACAACTCAGGTATGTTTTAAAATCGTGCGTACCAAATACAATTAAAAAATGTCTGTACTTAAAAATGTGAGAATGTGCTAATTTTTGAATTTCTATATTTGAAATTTTATAACGAGAACAGTCTTTGCAATTACGTGACTGACATGCGTGAAAGGCTATTCGAAGGTGAGCTCATTCATGGAACGCAGAGCCATATAGCGAGATTGCGAGAATTTTCAAGGATAATGAATGAAAACTTTTTCATACTTACAATTTCATTGAAAATTTTAACAATCCCCGCATTGAATAAGTTTGCTAAGCAACGTTCCCGTCGGGTTTCTTTGATCGTACGAATTCGTCGCGATAATACGGAGTAACAAGAATAAAAATTTCTTTAGAAATTCCGATCGTTCAGAGATCGTTGTTTGCGTTCCTATCGCTTTCTCCGTTGGCACGCTCATTTCCGGTTCCGAGTTCCACGTCTCCGCGAACTTCAATTCTCCCCGTACACGGCCTTTCCGTCTCTATCGGTCAAAGTCGTCTATCGACGTCCGTTTCTCCGACTCTCTTATATTCTCTCGCTTCCGTTTACCTTTCGCGACTTCCGTCACCCACCCTTTTTTCCCTTGCTTTCGTTCAACAACGCTCGTTTGACTTAATACGAAATAAATCTCAGCCGGAGGAAATTACTCGCCAGATCCATACATCTCGAGATTTAAATAACATACCTTTTTTATGGCATGTCGAAAATATCTGATCGACGGCTCTACAACGAAATATCAGGAAATTGTGTTTTTAAATTGTCCAATATATTGCATATTGCTACATGGATGTATATTTCCACAATTTTTCAGCGAGAAATTTGCGATTTAAATTTTACTACCAAGTGTCAAATTTACTTCGAAACATAATATTTAAGGTATTAATATTTGTAATTAAATTTAATATATTTTTGCCAGAAACTTCATCTTAACTCTTCACAGTTAACCTAACCTAACTCTTTGCAAGTAACCCATAAAATGGTCGACAAAATGGTTGAAAATTTCCGAGAAGGGTTTTCTGTATCTCAGTATTTTATTGTTAGCTTTACAACCCTGTAAAGGTCTTAAAAGGGTGAACTATTTATCGTGCATGAATATTTCCAGAAATTTCATTTTGTTTGAACACTCGAGGAGCCCCAGCTGTATAATACAATCAGAATTCTTTTCAACATGGATCCACGGCAATTAGTTACCAAGGGTTTAATTAATCGGCGGCGATATTAATAATTTTCCAGCACGTCGAAGACTATCACGATCCAATCTTTCCGTTGCAAACAAAATGTTAATTAACCACGGCTGGGGTTGCCTCGTAGACCCGGCGAAAAATCTCTTCATTATAAGTTTGGCAAGATTTTAACAGCGCTCAGCAGGCGACCTAAGTAAAGGGCCAGCTGGATGAACTCCTTCGTCTGAAACTTGCTGTTCGAGAGAACGATGTTGTTACCTTTAATCGCTTCTTCCTGTCGAACTCTTCTTTAAAATCACATAAATCGATTCAGTCGTTCGCTACAACTTTCAATTACTTTCCTTTTCTCTTTTCGAACTTGTACTGTCTTAATTAACTTTCTGTTCAAGACACTTCTCTTTAACAGAACTCATAACGAATTAATAGGTTAATTAATAGCTTAATTAATTCATAATGAATTAATAATAGGTTCACCCACGAGCAGCTACTTTTAGATTGAAAATAAAATGAAACAATGAAGCATAAATTATTATTCATCTTGAGAAAAGTTTATGTACTATAATCACTCTAATAAATAATTCATAATTATTTTAATAATTATAATAATTATTATAACGTTTGAAACTGAATATAATTATCTCTTCAAAATAGTCCTCATACAAATGTCTCTCGTATCGATTTTTTAAACTCCATTCACAATTATAAACAATCCATGTTTTAATCTGTTTTAATCAATGGAAGAAGAATATGAGGTTTGTAATATAAAGAGAGATCAGTGTAATCCTACTGATTTTTATATCCTGACCAAGTAGAAATTAAAAATTCTGTAATAGTGTTAGGGACAGTAAAAACGCTTTTATATTTCAACGGTATTAATTAGGATTCGTTTAACTATCTTCCTCGTTAGCTTCCACGATAATAATTGCAGAACTTTAATCCTGGATAATGAAAGTGGCAAATTATAGCAGGTACGAATTTGCGAGCTTACGTGGAATTTACGGTGGATATCAACTCGCGAAACTTCAGAATTTTCAGCTAAAGCTCATTCTAATTAAATCGACATTTGTTTACTTTCCCACATCCCACCGGTTCAGCGCAGTATTTAAATGAAACCGCATCCGTTCGCCCACTCGTACATTAAAATAGTTATTCATTAGACCGAGTTGTGCCAACAATAACGTGCTCGATTAAATACTCAAACGATTCACCGCCACACGTCGTCTTACGTCTCTTTCACTCTTCTTCAAAAAGAATTCATAAAACGATTCAAAATGTCACGAAGAATTACGTACACCGTTGAGTAACGAGGACAAAATACGGAAACGCTCGCACGAATAACGAAGCGAGTTATTAAGCCTGAAAAATTGAAACGGTTAATTAAAAGGCCTGTGCGCAGGACGCGCAGAAGCGAAGACAAGATTCTTTCCGTTCGCGTGGTTTCGCATATAATTGAAGGAGGCGTGGGTGGATCGGTAAATCTTGCTTTTTTCAAGCCGGATCCATGAAGTTTGCTGTCGTGTTCCGGTGGAAACCAGACGAGGAGAGAGTCAGGTTGTACGATGATTACGTTTCTCGATATCAGAGATTTATTGTGGCGCGTAGGAACCGCAACGAAACCACACGTTTCCGTTCAATTATTATTCCAACACTCTCGAGATAGCCTTTGCACGTTTATACTGCGAGTGTACACTCGCGTGCAATGTAGGCTTTGAAACACTTAACTTTACTGTATCTCACTTTCTCGTTAAAAAATTTCTTCTCTTGACATGGCGGTAAACACTTCTGGTTCATTGAGGACTACAATAAATATTTTTGCTTGAGTAATAATAAATTTTGTTTGACTAATTTGTAAGCTTTTTAATTCAGAAGTTTGATGCATTATTTTGGAGTTATTATTACAAAGTACAAAGAGTCGTTCAGTTAAGTCTATTCATATCACAAAATTTGAAAGAAGTATCGTCTTGTAACAAAAAGCCGTAAAATTTAATTAAAGTATATAAATGTAAAGGGAGAGTGTAAAGCGGTAATGATATTATTTGTATTCTCAACGCCGTTTTTCGGCGCGAATCACTATCACCTCCTTCATATTCCTCAGCTCGTAAATTTTCCAAGATTCGCTGTCGCTTTCCTCTTCAAGAGCGGTTTCACGAAGGGCCAGAAGCCTGTACGCGACGAGGGTTAAAGTTTTTCGAAGAGCAGCCTGACGTAAAATTTTAATCCACCCCTGGCAATGGCGCACCCCATCAGCTGGCTCGAACCCTCGACGCGCTGGCCAAAAAGTTGCAGAACGGCAAACAAGGAATATTAGCGCGATTATCGAGAGTACCGTGGTCGAAGCCGCTGTTATTTCGTTCATTCCAAAGGGGAATTTGCTTCAGCTTCGTCTAACGATGCACGGGAAACTTTGTCGATTTTTCGATTACTTTCGAACATTAACGAAATCAAGATTTTTGTGTTACGTATATCAAAATATATTAACTCCTTAACGTACAAGTTTCTAGATAGGTGCATGCACAGCTAGTGTAATAATTATAATTGAACCCAAAATTTAATTGCAGTGTGCGTCACGAGTGTGTCACAATATTGTAGGCCAAGAGGTTGAGTAACTATAATTTCTGAAAATATAGAATATTTAAATTTATCACGTGCAATTGCCACGAATTTCCCTCGAATTATTTAACCGAAAATATACGCGGAACCTGATGACCCAAATACCGGTGTCCACACGTTTAACGAGGCAGATGGTCGCGAAACAGTTGTTGAATGAAAACGGAGTTCCGTTACAATAAATTTTCTTTATTCACCGAGAGATGCATCATTTATCAGTGGGCGATTAATAATCGAGGACGACTTTCAACAATTACGTAAGTTGGAAAGAAGTCCTCTGAAACCGAGGCGTCGGAGGATCGGCCAGTTAACACGTCGAGGTGATTAATCGATAAAATGCTACAACGTTTTCTTCGACGATTTATGCCACTTACAGTAAATTGATCGATCCATCTTGATGAGCGATGATTAATGGCGTTAACGACAGCACCGCTGGCTTTTCACCGAGCATTTTTTTTTGCAAAATAATATTTAATAACGCATTCTTGTCGCTTTCGTCGAGTGGCCATCAATCAAACCGATATTTAACACAGGAAAATTGACTACGGAATCGTCTTAATTGGCGAACGCGAATGGGGTACAGTCTGCTCAACAATGATAAATTGCGTCTGCTCGAATGCGTTCCTCAGACGGATCCCACCTGACGTAATAACTGCTCCCGTGAAAATTACGGTGTCTAGTCGCGTGTGTCTCTTGTTCGCTCGAAAATACCACAATTCTACAACCTAACTAATTTTACAAATTATATTGTTGTCTATTTTCTCCTTTTAACTTTGATCCCATTTGATGATGTAAGTGTTGCAAAATGGCACCCAGTTTGTAGCTTCAGATTTAATAAAAATTACTGTACGGACACTTTGCTAATGTTCATTACGTAAAATGACTAATTGTCAACTCTAGTAGATGACGAAGCATTTGTTAGACGTAGCCATGGATATAAATTACAATGATTACTATACATCATTTTAAACCTTAAAGATTAATAAAAACGACTACATAAACCTTTTGTTAATGTTCATAACACAAAATGAGTGATTTATTATTTTATACAGACAATGGTTGTGCAAGTATTGGAAAAGACGTAACAATTTCAAAAATTGAAAATTTATACTTTATTTATAAATACGTCATTGGAAAAATAATTTCTGTTTATATCAATATAAAAATCGTATTGTCTCAAGGAATATAAAAACTTGACAAAAATTACAGAAGCTATTATCGAGAAGGTAAAGTAACTTTAGACGGCGTAAATCACCGTAGACGAGATCAGTGTCGACAATTAATCCCTCGGGATGATAAAGATCGTCTCGATCACCAGCGCGTCACCGCAGGAATCCGGAAAGTTTCCGTTTCCGTAATTCTCTCGGTCATCGTTTCGGAGTCGCTTAATCGATAATCGTTAAGGAATTCGAGCGAAAGAAGGGTGTTGCGCAGGGTCCACGTAGGTGGTTCCCGCGGGAATGAATGACTGATGAGGACTCGTTCCCCTCGCATCTCTGGTCGTCCGAGCGATTCTCTAAGATTCACTTTGCGGGGAGAGATAAATTGCGAGCGCATGCAAATATCCGCGATATGTCAACGCCATCGCGGATCGCGGAGGCTCGTTACTTGCCGCGTGAAAGCGTCGCTGCTCGCGCCTGTTATCGTGTCCCATTGTTATCGCGAGAAAACGAGCGATCGAACCGCGTAACGAACGAATGGGGCGTCTAGCCGAAAAATTTGCGATCTCTTCCGCGTGTGCTTTCGGAGTCTGTGTCGTTAAACGTCGGTTAGGATCGGTACGTGCGAAGATACGCGAAAGAAGAAGTCGAGAAAATTAGAAAAATTGAAGAAACTCCGCTGGAAGATCGTCCTTCGATCAAACGAGTGTAGTTGAAAAGCTGCGATTGCATGTGTGGTTTTCAATGCTCGAAACTTGCTTCGTTAAACATCGATTATGTTCGGTACTAACGAAATCGCCTGAAAGAAGTCGGGAAAATGAAGAAAATTGAAGAAGTTCCAGTTGAAAATTATTCTTCGATATATTGCCGGTTGAGGACGGTCTATACTCCTAATTGATATTAAGCTGGATTACGTCCATTCATGTTAGGTTAGATTAAATTACGTGTAGGGTAGGTTACATTAAATTAAGGATAGGTTAAATGAGATTAGGTGTAGGATACATGAAATTGGGATTAGGTTAGATTGGATTAGGTCAGTAGTTCTGTTCATACCAGCTCATATTGTTCATATTAGGCTGTATACAAAAGTTTGTGAAACAGTAGAATTGTCTAATCGACAAGACAAATCGAATTTGCTGTGACCAATAATATACCATAACCTAAGTAAAAACTCGTCTCCAAAAACAATCAACCAACAGAAATATCGCAAATACATTATTACAATAGAATAACATTCAATTGACATGGTGCACGTACATGATCAATGCCCGCTCATCAGTCAAGGCACGAGGCGGCTTCGAGGATTAAATGTCCTGATCGAAATAGATGGAGGGCTCATACATCATCGAAGAAATGAATTCATCTTCCCTTTAATGAGTACCGTGGTCCCTACGGAGCCAGGATACGCGGGCAAAGTCGCTGGCGGCGCAGGGAAGTCGTAAGTTTAATGCGCAGGACGACAGGATAATCATTATTATACCGGGGCCAGTCTGCGGGGGCGTAAACCGGATGTTACCCCGGGTACTCGCGGTTCCGCTCAGCGGGCGACATTCAAATCTCGAATAGAATGCTACCTTGTGATAAACGGCCGATTTGCATTACAGCCTCGACAAAGAACTCTCTCTACTACGCTCAGGCTTAACGCGTTTATTTCTTTTATTGCGCATCGAGGAAAATTCAAATGTACATGTATCTTCAACGTGTCGAGTATTCTTTGTCTTTTGAATTTGCACGTTACACGTTGCTATGGCGGGAAATTTTTGCAATTTTGGGATTTGGCAATTTGAGAATTTGATAATTTGGGAATCTAAAAATTTGAAATTTTGGAAAATTAGGATTTTATGAACATCAACATTTGGAAATCAGAAAAAGTTCAGTAGAAACTCAGAAAATAAATTTTCTGCAGACATGAGCTACGTGCTTCAAGTAGACATCTTCCCAAGCTTCAAATAAGTAAAAACAGTGCGTAATGTGTTACAGTAAAAAACTATGCACAAAACACATGAAACATCGCGTTGATTACGAACAAACACCGTTCTCCAACGTCGTTTTTCATCCGTCGTATCCATAAAGCGCTTTACATTTCATCCTGTTCAAATACCACCTTGCTGTCCATTACGCATCGATTGTCCTGTTTACTTTTAATACAATTTCCACGGTAGAGGAAGCTGACCGTAAATAAATCCAACAATTCGTGGAGTAAACGCGACGAGAAACGCGTGCGACCAATAAACGAAAATGATTCAGTCAATATTGTCGTGAATAGCGAAACTACTGTTCCGGGTATGATCAGCACCCTCGCATGAGCGTAACAATGAGCCATCTGGAACGGTAATCGACCTAGGCCAACTCTCGTTTAGGAAGACAATTTCGACGGCTAGCACGTTACGATAGATCAGAGCAACGACCACACACTGTCGTGTCACCAACGGACAACGACTTGTATCGAACGTGACTCTACACGCGTGTACCTCGCGTTTCTACGTGGACGTGGATGTGGATGCGTGGCGCCGTCGCGACGGCCGGTTTTCCACTTCGAAAAGCTCAGAAGCCAGTGCACAAGGGAACGACCGGGGACAAGCTTCGTAGCCAGGTTCTTTAACCTTTGCAAGAGAAACCTTTATTGGAAGCAAATTGCGAGACGTGAGCTTGGATCCTATGGCTGAACCTTATCGATCATTTGGAGCTGGTCTTCAAGCTGACTTTGAAATGGTTTGAAAATTTTGGAAAATTCAAACTACTGAATTTTACATCGTATGTTTTCAGGAGTTCAAACTTCAAAATTTTTGAATTCCTCAATTCTTAAATTACTCAATATTTGAACTACAAATTTCCGAACTTCAAACCTCCAAATCTCCAAGTAAAAATTCCCAAATATCCAACTACGTAACTATAAATACATACTCAAGTTGCTAAATGTCCAAATGAGATACGAAAAAATAGTTCATTTTCGTCTCATAAAGAAGACCCAAAGCGTTTAGTACTCAGGATCCGTGGCCAGGATGACATAAATCAGTCCGATAGGGAAGTACGCCACTACGATTCTGACCACAAACGTAGTAACCCGGAGGACAAAATGGTAGTTCACGCCAGGACCAAGCCATTCAATTAACTTTATCTTTCGCCCTTTCGAACGATCGCCGCATCCACGTACATCAGTTTCCTGTTAGAATCTTGCAACCTGATCACGTACCTACTTTTCTCCTGTCAGACATATCTGTACTGTCAAGAACATGTTCGCTGCTGTAGGAAGGAAACGCACCTTACATTATTAACACAATATCAAAATACATTAAACTCTTCCTTTTTTAAATTAGTTCAATAAGTGGTTAAAAGAGTAAAAAATTCATAAATTTTATTTTAAATCTTAATCTTATCAGAGATGTACATTGGTCTAAGAAGATACATCTAAAAGAAAATATAAGTCCATTCGATCTGATGTTTTTTTTGTTACACAACCCCTAGCATGTTTCGGTGCAAATGGTTACGTATCTTATCTATCCCTTATACGATACACAGTCAACTTCCTTCCTTTCCGTTTCGTCGGTCCATTTCACCGTTCGTAAGTTCATTTTTCCGTGATATCGTGTTGGTCGTGCGTAAAATGCCCATTCGGCCTCCGCTCGAATTTCGAGCTTGTCCATAAAGTCGCTTTAAAGCACGAACACCGGGAGTACAGTCATTGGGGATAAGGGAAATTTGCTCGAACACGTGGCCTACTTTCAACAAATATCTACGATCTTGGATTTCTTTTTGCGATAGCCATCGCCGCGTTTCGGAATAAAAGAACATGCGCGATTTCAATTCTGCCGCTGTAATTTCGTAAGATATGCTTCTGCCTTGAATGCTGACCTACTTTTACTGCTAGCTTTCTTTGTTAAGGTGTTTTGAATGAGATACGAGTTTTGAAACTCAAATTTTTTAATTCATAAATTTTCGTATTAACAAATTCTATGTTTTCATGTTTTCATAATCTAAAATCTCTAAATTCTATGTTTTCATATTTTCATAACCTAGAATCTCTAAATTCTATGTTTTCATATTTTCAACCCCTAAAATCCCCAAATTCTAAACATCCATATTTACAATTCCTAAACCCCCGAAATAGTCCAACTGTGAAATTTCTCAACGCAAAAAACCCTAAATTTCTGACCTTTCCCCAAAGGTAGCCAGATCTGCCCCCGGGTGTACCTGCGTCCCGAACTCGACGAACCGTCGCCGGTGTGATTTGCCTTCGGTCCATTTGCAATCGGAAACGGCCTTAACTTTCCTGCCGTTTGCGGCAATGCGTTCCATTAACCTAACTGAGAAGAGAAGCGAAGGGCGAGCCCCGTGAACGGAAGGGAAAAGTACGAGGACGAAGGGTGAGTTTTAAGAAGAGCCGGATTCGCCTTCACGGCAGACTGCTTCCTTGTCCCACAGCTCCTAACCGACTAAAACAAACTTTTCTTCTGTTCCTTTCTTTTTTCTCGCCACTGAACTTCGCTATCGGACAATAGCTAGTATCTGTTCGTTTTTCGATAAACTAGTTTGTAGAATTTTTTCTTTTCGTTATCGACTGTCGGTAAAGTTTATTAATAAGGGTAGTTCTTCAGACGGAACTTTTGCTGGGTTTATCATTTTTATTTCTATTATTATGTTGCTGAAGCAACATTTGATATGTTTCAAGAAATGTTTAGGATCATCAAGATTGAAGATTACCTGAACATGATTTCTTATACATATAATCAGTCAAACATTTAAACTCTGATTAAAGTTTGATATTCCAGCGATGAAACTTTACACTTTAAAAAGTAAACAGAAAGCATCGTAAACGATGTTTGAGCAAATTTGCAGCTTTCCAATTAATCCCGTCACTTTGCCAGTGTTTTTCGGAAACGGAAATCGTTTTCAGCCCCGCGAGGGTTGGAGAACAAGATCAAGGAAAGATATTCGGTGGAATATTTAGTCGTTATAAAAGTAAAGAAGAATTCAAACCGAAACGCAACATGGTATTTATCTCGAAAATATTGAGAGACACCGGGAAAATGGCGGAAAAGGAAACGGGTGTCAGCTGAAAAGCGAAAAGACGAAGCTTTTCCTGTCGCGTTGCTGCGAAATGCTGTCATTCGCTGTTCCTTGTTTATTCGGTTGTTTTGCGTTCCGATGCCGAAGAATGCGTTTCGAGAATGCGAAGTGCATACCGTGTTTCGCGAATGTCGCGAAAATCCCTTTACGATTCCCTTTCAAGTTCTTGATTCTTCAAGTGTGCATTCTTTTGTCGAGCTTTTCTTCCTCTTTACGTTCACTCTCACAATTCTGTATTATTTCATATTTTGTGTTTAAATATATCGTAAAAATTTCTACATTTTCAAATTCCAAAATTCTAAAATTCTCACATCCCCAAATTCCTACATCCCCAAATTTCTACATCCCCAAAGTCTCACATGTTCAAATTCCACATCCCCAAATTTCCACGCCCCCAAATTTCCACATCCCCAAATTCTCACATCCCCAAATTCCTACACCCCCAAATTTCCACATCCCCAAATTCTCACATTCCCAAATTCTCATATCTCCAAATTCTCACATCCCCAAATTCCTACACCCCCAAATTTCCACATCCCCAAATTCTCACATCCCCAAATTCTCACATTCCCAAATTCTCACATCCCCAAATTCTCACATCCCCAAATTTCCACATCCCCAAATTCTCACATTCCCAAATTCTCACACCCCCAAATTCCCACAACCGAAAATTTCCACATTCCAAAATCGTAAAATTCGCTAATAAAATTCCCTGAATATTCCTCTAAAATGAGTATACCTAAACGAATATTAAAGTTCCATTGCAACTATACGAGCCCATAAAAACAATTTTCTAAAACCCTGTTAAGGGAGTTTTAGTAACGAAAAGAAAGTTTCCTACGTCAAACGTTGCACATAATGGGTAATATCGTTGCATTAGCATTTTCCCAAGAATCCACGCAGAACAATATCGGTATTCTCTCAAGGGCTGCGCCCTTTCTGACCTACGTATTCATTTCACTTTCACGGATCGTTAATTCGGCGAAGAAACGGCTCTTTGTCTTTTTCTACGTTTTCTACTCGTGAAATTCACAAAGGAGTCGAATTTTGAATCTGCACAGGGACTTTATTGTATTTTGTCGGATAAAAAAGGAGCTGTTTCGAGCTTACCAGCGAATTTCATACGACGCAATCAACGAGGAACAAAGAAGAACGAAAGGGAAGGAAGTTCCGATGTCTGCGAAGTTCACGAAGACGGGGCAATTCATATTCAAGGCTGCACAATTGTTCGAGTTGTTGATTGTTTAACACTGACGCTTACTAATAGCTTCAATGGCATTAGCATTCGTAGCCAGTGTTTCGGAATAATGATACTGCAAAAGTGCATAGATAACGCTATTCTCACGGTTGTTCGCGTGGAACGTTCGTGTGAAACGATACTTCAGTGATTTAATTACGGGTTACGTGATGGTTTTATTAAACTCGACTTTATTCTAATTTACAGATTTTTTAATTTGGTGATTTATATGGTTCAACAGTTTTAAATATTCAAATTGCATGTGTGAGTACAATCGAAGCAGAGTATAGTAACATTTGCAAATTTGTCGAGTTTTATATTTTTAAATGTTGGAATTGTACACTTGAGAAATTGATACAATATAAAATTTTTAAAGACTACTTTCAAAATCTCAATCTTACAAGCTTTCAAAGTTTCAATTAGCAATGAATGTTTAACAGTGACTACAAAGTAGAACCTCCGCAAAAAAAAATAAAAAGAAATTAAAAACTTTGATCCACGTTTTACTTTGAACGTCAAACGAAAAAAGAAAGATAGCGCAAATTGCAACAATATGAATGCAAAATAGAACCTCTATAAATAGTAAAAAGGTATTAAAAAGTTGCAGGTTTTACTTTGAACGTTGCATGCAAAAAGAAAGATAGTATAGATTGCAACAATATAGATGCAACGATAGCTACAAGGGCACGAAATTATAATTGAATAACCCTTTCATCTGATCTGACCCCTTGTGATCTTCACCCCAGGCAATTTTATCTTGCCAGCCCTGCATTCGTTACAAATAATAGGTTATTTTCTCGACGACCACTTAGTGTACGGTTCACATGTTGTTCGAGTGGCGTTAAAATAGCTTACACGGGTTATGGATTCCATTCGTCGTTTTACAGCAACGCTTTTTTTAAGGCAACATAAAAAAGATCTCTCTTTTTTAATACAATACAAAAAAAGTCAGTCTTTTCAATGCAACACAAAAAAGAACAATTTTTTAAATGTACCCCATTTTGAATGTAACCAAAAATGATAAAAAATTCTTTCTTCAATGTAACTCAATACGATCGCTAAAGGGTGCAAAATAATAAAAAGCAATTAAAGGACAACAAATGGCAGTGCGTAAAAAAGAGAAAAGGTTTCGGAATAATATTATGACAGACAAGAGACTGAAGATGTTATCAAAGGGGGAACAAGTAGTTTTAACTCAATTGTTTTTTTAAGGGACTTCAAGGAGCTTAAAACGTAAACTCACTTGAGAAGTAGCTCCGTATAACTTGGCTGTTATTTATCGTTGAAAATTGTTTGAAAGTTATGCGCTGTTTCTTATACCGTATCTTTGTAAGACAGCTAAAAATTCAAATAAGTTCAATGAAATTCCCTAGAAGGTTGTAAGAAAGTTTATGAACAGTTGCGATAGGACCTCATTGAAGTTACTTCTTTCTTTTTTCTCGGTCTTGGTAGTAAGACCTTCTGGATAGTAAGAGAGAAATTTGCGAGGAATCGATGGAAGAAATTGTAGGAAAGAGAATTTTTATCTTTTTACAAGTTTTGGTTATTATATTTTTATATTTGACAATTTATTGTTTTATTTAGATTTCAGGAGATATTTTATTACTGTGAGTTCTCAAATTTCTAAATTTTAAAATGTCTACATCCCCAATTCCTAAATTTCCTATTTTTCACATCCCCAATTCCTAAATTTCCTATCTCTTACATCACCAATTCCTACATTTCCTATCTTTCACATCCCCAATTCCTAAATTTCCTATTTCTTACACCCCCAATTCCCAAATTCTTAAATCCCAAAATTTCCAATCTCCTAAGTCCCCAAATTTCCAAATTCTCCAATTCCTCAATTTCCAAATTATCTCTAATTTCCACCAATCTAAATCTCCACTTCCCAAATCCCCAAATTACAAAATTTAAAAATGTCCGCATCTCCCAAAATCCCAGATTGCCAAATCTCGAATCCTCCGTCATATATTCTGTTATATCCCCCATTTAGCAGCGGTTGCGTTTGTCAGGATATTTTATAAGCCTGCAAAAGCGGGGTGTTGGAAGAGGGCCTAACATGTCAGAAACAGAGCAACTCTGGTTGTATATTACTTTTCTTCCGCTGTCGCGATTCCTACCACAATTTCGAATTAAAATCTTGTATACGAGACCGTCCGGAATAAATGGTCACGAAAATTTATGTGCCTTTATGGGATAATACTTTTTTACGTCAAGTGAGTCATTATTTAAAATTCTTGCTTTACAATTCAAGTTTTAATTGTTATGACGATAATAGTGTTACGGTATACACTTTTACTCTAACATTAAGCATAAGAAATATTTAGTAATTCGACTTACCTTGTTGATCTGTCGTTGCAGTTTCGTGATCGTCGCTCGATCTCGTTGTGCAGCGAAGCGTTCTGCCTGCAACGCTTGCTCCAACTCTTGCACTCGTTCCTCCAAACTCTCCTGCAACAGCAAACAATTCTATTTCAACAACTGTTCTAACGAATTTAGCAATTTCCTTTTATATGTAGTACAACGAAAACAAGAACCAAGGTAAATATTGTTGGACACATAACGAGTCACCGGTATTTCTTAATTCTGGCTTTAAAAAGGCAAAATCTCTTTTAAAAAGTAAAAACATTTATTGAACATGTCAAATGTTAAACATGTAAAAACATTTATTAAACAGACGTGTGTACACGTCAATGCAAAAGTACATTGACGTTGACACGTATACTATTGCCTAATTTTAATTACATACCTCACGGAGTATTTTACAACTAAAATCTGCAGTTAACTTAGCAATAAACAAGTTAACTTAATAAACAATTATACGAGATTGTAATAGTAAACGATTGTAAACTAGATTATGATGATACGAAATCACAAAGCCTCATAACATCGATACAACAGCAACGTTTCCCTTACATTTCTCTTGAGCAAATACAAATCGAAATCGAAGTGAATAGAAACGTTTAACCAGACCCCCACATAATTCTTGTCCCCCTTCAGACAACAGGTAAACAACGGAATCCAGATCGAAACAGGTACGCGTGATATTTCTCGGTTTCCAGAACCAGAATCGGCCATCCGCGTCCTCGTAATCTCTAAGTACACGTAAAGCACGATCTCACCGGAAACTTTAAGCCTCTGTTAAGGCAGCTTAAAACTCGAGCAACAGGAATTACGGGGAATATCCTGTTGAAAGTTACAGGCAAAGTTCATGGTTCCGTTTGCGTTTGCGGCCGAGTAAGTTAATTGAGAAACGGTCGACCTTAAGCTTTCGATCTATGCGCGATTCGGAATCGAATCGCTGGCCAACTGCTGCCTAAGATAACACTGTGGGACTTGCACAACCTTGGCTTACCTACCGATTACCACCGAAATACTGTTTTTCAAGTTCGATTCGGTTTACAAGCAAAGTTGGATCAGTGGCAAATTTCTGAGTTTTGGAATTTGTCCACTTTTATAAGTTTGGTAATAGCTCGATTGTGAAATTTTTGATAAAATTTTGCATTTAGGAAATTTTTATATTGTCAAATTTCTCAATTATCAGATTTTACCAATGTCCCAATCACAGCATCATTTCAATAACAAATTTATCAATCCCCAAATTCTCTTTAGCCAAATTCTTCAATGACTGAATTTGACAATTCCAAAAGCTGTCAACTTAAAGTATACAATAAATCGCCCAAACATAAAAATTTCTATATAAAGTTAAAATTCACAAATTTCAGTTACATCCGTAAAGTACATCCACAACGTACCATCTCACGAAATATAAATTTTCCACTCGTACCCAAAGGTCCACTAAGATCGTTGAACCACGCGCCTTAAAATTGATAATGTTTCTAGCATCACCGAACAACCGCACAATTATGTAAAGTAAAACTTCGTTCCAGTGGGAAGAAAGTCACGTTCTTCTCTGAAAGAAAATTCTTTCACTTTGCAACCGTTGGAAATAATTTTCGCACCGGCTGCCTAATTTACGTCTTCGCCAGAACGTTTCTGCTTATCAAAAGCGCTCATTGAAGCAATCCAAGCGGAATGGTAATGAGCGGCGTTGGCCTCCAAGGGTTGTTGGTCGCGATTTGACCATAAGTATCGGTGCAATCCATTAGATTCGAGGCGACGCCGACGGTTTCAGGGGTCCTCGAGGCAGCCAACGGCATTTCAGAGGGCGCGGGGGATGATTCGTATGCGGGGGCACGTAGCTGCAATTCACCCTTTCTAAACCCTCGCCGAGTCCACGTTTTAGTACTCCAACCCGATCCACGAGTACGCCTGGCTATTGTTTGTCGCGAACGAACCAAACTTATACCGGGTGTACCGTTCTTGCACCCATCATTTATTATTGCAAAAATTCACTTAAAAAAATTTTTTTTAATTTTTTAGCACCCTGGAAATTAAAATAATGTACCTTTATAACTCTGGAGCTAATGTATTAATTTATAAAATATTTCAACACACTTTATGATGGTCGTTCACAGGTAGAAATTCGGCCTCTTGTCAGTTTTAACATTTTTAAGAACCACAAGCAATAACGTCAAATTTAAAATTTCCAAAAGTTGCGGCAGAACAATTATTAATATCTGATTCGTACAATATTAAAAGAATATTGACCAATAGAGAAAATAGTTTTCGATAGTACAATACGAAAGTCGTAGACAATTTTTTGAGGAATAAATTTGTTATACACCCCATATAAAAGGAGGGTGGATTTCCTTGCCGACTCCTGTATACTTGTAAATCTGTATTAAAGGGCTTCTAGAATGACCATGGTTGACATTATCGGGAAAGTATTGGTTTCCCTTGAATTAATGGCGCACGCTGCGTCGTGAATAATTATGAACCTGCCAAGCCAGAACAAACAAGTAAAGATTTAGGGCTCGGCTTCCCTAGCTGTAATTCTTACGCGACATACATACATCTGTACATTTCCTTTCCTTTCCTTTTTTCCATGAATATGCATTTGAAAACCCGTGTACTCGTTAATTACAAATATATATGCACAGCGGCAAGGCTGTTTCCTCGCGGGACTACATACAATTTGTTCGAGTGATTTGTAATCCAATAATTCAAACCGTATCTGAAAGAATTCTTACGTAGATACACGTTCGTGTAGAAAAGCAGGTGAACAAATTGGAAATGTAAAATCTGTCTGAACATTTTTAATTGTTTCATGTCTGTCTTCGTAATTTCGGTACATTCAACATCTTCATAACTTCTGTACAATAAAGAGATGTCTTCATAATTACTGTACAATCAACAAGTATATTTATAATTCCCGAACAGTGATTTAAATCTATTGCTATTTAATGATCAGGATGTTAAATCAATCTTAAGGCACAATACTAAAGATTTGCTAATAGATAGTTTGTCACAGTAAATTTTAATGACACATTTATTGAATAACAATATAATAATAAAGAAACTTTTCAAATAAGAGTAGCGATCTGTCGACAGCGAAAGACCTTCGATCACAGAAGGTTAATAGTACGAATGCATGGATGTCGATAAGGTTCAGGTGTTTTCCGTCAGGTGGACTAAGTATTGTTCCTTTCCAATCGATAAGTAGATCGATCAGGTAGCATCGTTACCGGTTCATCAAGCAAGATCTAATCCTTTGCCGGTAAATCGAATAAATTCGTTCCCGTTGAAATTAACATTCCCCGAGGAGGCCAGGTTCGTCGAAGAGAAACGTAGAGAAAGGAGGAGATAGATGAAGAGGATCGTAGAGACGCGAGCTTTTCTCCGGGGCATAAGAAAATCGGCTCGAGCTGTCGTCCCGTAAACGTTCCTAGGATCGAGTTAACCGTCTGATTACTCGAGGGCGACGCGAACCGGGACCTTACCCTTGTTCTCTCTCGTTCACCTCCCTTCGCTGGAAAATGGGCGTTTGCAATTTAACGGAATCTCTGCATATAGAGTGGGCTTATCACGGCGGTTCTGTACTTTAAATGACGTCCCGGAAGTCCCCGTACTAATTCTATGGGTCTTCGAATGAATCCCCGTGCATAGAGCCCATCGTCCATCCTGAAGGGTGCACGAGACAAGGGATACTACAAGGGCAGTCGCTAATAATTGCACCGCTCTTCGTGTAAGATAACTGAAAAGCTTCTTGCTTTGTTTGCATTTGTCAACTGTTTCACCTCGTTTTGTCGATTAATTGCTTTAACGCGTCATATGTGCTGTGATTGATTTGAAATTTATGCATAATTGCTTATGTAGTGTGGGTAATATTCAGTATTGATCAATCAAGTTAATCATCAAGTTAGTTACATTGATACAAGTTCATGAGATCAAATAACACTGTCAAAGATATCAACGTATATTAAATATGACAGAAGACTTAAACATAGGATAGTAAATGTTTTACTATAAAATAACCTTAACTTCAAAAATTGTGCACTACGTTGTCGAGTTACTTTTATTAAAATTTTAAAATAATACAATTAAACATTTAAAACATTTTATGATACTGTATGTACACCTTAGAGCTATTAGTGTATGATACTATTTAATGGAATAAAAATCAGATACAAGATAAGACGAGTAGAATATTTATTTAATAAAAAATGATGATAAACACGATACTCGAATTGCAATATGGAAATTGCTAGGAGTGTCGATAATTACAGTCTCGTTACGTTAAGTAAATTTCATAAGACAAGCGTTCTCTATTTCGAGGCAGGCGAGAATGAACTATTCACATGGTCGTGTTTAGGCAGGACCTTGATTTAAGGGTGTTTCGTGTCTCGCGTTGAAACCCGTCAAGCCGAACAGCTGCCAGTTGAAATTACGATCGTTTCGCGTACACGAGGAACACGCGAGTGGCAAAAGCGACCAATGTATTTCTCTAAAACGCGTCTCGGGCTCGAGGAAATTTGCGCCGACAGCATAGCTCCTTTGTCGTCGTCTGATGCTGGCACACGGTTCAATTTGAACGTCAAGGAACGCATGAAACTGCTCTCTAAACAATCACACCAAGGTTTGCATTCTACCCTCTCTCTCTTATTTCCTCTTCGAGATAACATTTTACGTAACATTCATTTCGCTGGTAAAATCCTAGTGGGTAACTAACCCGTTAGTGAATTCTCTTGGGTGGTGTTGCGAAATTGGACTTGGTACTTCGTTAGAGTCACATTTTATAAATAACTGTTGTAGCGTGTACTCTAAGGTATATCGGTAAAAGAAATATAATAAATAATATATCAACAAAGAAACTGGAGAACAAATAGCTAACTTCGAACCCACTAGCCAGGTCAGAAAAAATATTGAACCCTATTCTTTTAATATTTAGCTCGACGGCGTGAAAGAGGAAAAAATTTGGCGGGAAGAGATTTAATAGACTTTCAACGCGAAACACGATCACTTTGCGTACGTGGAAGATGGTGGTCAAAGCAAGGGTGTCCTCTTCAGCGCGCCATCCACTTACACCAAAGAGATTTCACCCCGAAAGACAAGGTCTCTTTGGTGTCGAAATACGTGTGAAGCGTTTTCGCGTCTCTAAATACGACCGCCCCAGGTTAACGTCTGCTCTTCTCGTTCGCTCTATCTTTCTTTCTTCGTCGCGCGACCACTCGTTTCCCTTCGAAACTGGCTACCCATAAATCTTGATGAATTTCGAGGATTTACGGATCATTTATACACGCTGTTACTCCGAAACGCCTGGAAGATTAACTGAACTCGCGAAAGGATATGCGAAGACGAAACGCGGATAGTTGACGCGTTTGGTTAAGTTCAAATTACGTCCTGTAATTCTGTTGTGACATTACGTTTCCAAGATTACCGTGATTGATTTGTGTTGGGCATTACGCGTGTTAAAAGCTGTCGTATATTACGCGAATGTGTCGCGAGTTGGTGTCGTTGACTGGTTATGAGAACGTTTTAATTGATTAATGTTTGGCAGGTGGAGAATTTCAAGTTTTGACAGCTTCGGAGTTTAGGGTTTTGAAAATTTAGAGATTCGGTAAGGTGGGAATTTGGGAAATAAGATTTTGTGATTTCAAGATCTAGTGATTTGGTTATATAGGTATTATGAAGTTAAAGGATTTAGGAATTTAGAAATTTATGAATTTGAAAAGAATGCAAGTTGCGACAGAATCTTGTCTACCGTTGAAATCCTATTTCACGTTGCATCAGTCTATGAACCTTGAAAACGTACCACGTATGTACATTAGATGAGACTATTCGAGAGTGGGAAGCCTCGCTATACCTGGTTGGATTAGGATTGTAGCACGAGGCAACAAGGAACGAGATAGTACAGCGGTCGCAATTTCAGCGATTATGGTATCAAATCGGATTGCTCGCAGATCGCAAGTACGCGACATTCAAGATTCTGAGGCTTTTAATGGTCGCTGGTGCACGGTGTTTAATGTACGCGGACCAAGCCGGCGATTTATTATCGCCCGGTTGACAGCTTGCTATAATTCACCGGTACATTCGAGGAATATTTCTTGGATCCTGGATACCGGTGGAAAACCCGCAACAAACTGGCGATACCCGTTTGCAGGACTAACGTTTATCCTGCCTTACCTAGCGAACGATATTTATAACTATTCTTTTATAATACCTTTTGCTCGGTTGTCCGCGTGGTTCCGTGAGGATCGTTGAAACTCGTAAGTGAATTACGGTTCGTGGTTCCTTTCGAACAAGAAGAAAAGAAAGTCTCGTAATGGCGGCTTTCATTTTACGTTTCCGAGATAACTGTTCATCGGGACTTTTATTATACGCTTAATTTAAGCCGGTGATGTTATCTCGGAGAAAAGACGAGCGGAGGTAACATGGTTTTGAACAGAATGCACGATTTTAAGGTGGACGATCGTTATCGGAGATGGAAGAATCTGATCGTTTAAAAATAATCTGTTTATTAATGTAAGGTTAAAGATACGTGGACGTTTAATACTGGACCGGTGCGTAATGCATAATTAACGGGAAATCAAAAGTTAAAGGTAAATGAATAAACGGTAAAATATTAAGTTATTTACACATCTGTTGCTTGTCTTCATAAAAGTCGTCTGAGATTTGGAGAAAAGTCTTTTAACAAATTTTATAATTTTTTATCGTACAAGACCGTACAAAATAAAAATTTTTGTGCCAACGTAACAACAGTTTGTCTATTTCTCTTCTTATACATTAATTTTATTTAATGAATTAATCTTACCAGAACAAAATAAAGAAGTTTTATTCTTGTCTTGTTACTCGTCATCTCCATCATTCCGAATAAATAAAATAAATTGCTGGAATAAACAAGAGAACGCCGACCTTATACGGTTACACATCAAAGTAACGAATACGTCCATCAAAATAGTAACCGAGAACAGTTCAGACAATCGTATTAGAAATTTAGATCAGCTCGGTAACGCGGAGACAATCGAACTTCCTGTAACCTTGTTACAGCTATAATGGTAGAACCGATCTCGAATGCTGCTTTAATATTAATTATCCGCGACGTCGATCGCGATTATTACAATCACCGTGTCGTTGCATCGCGCAAATGGAATGCCGATCGAGTTGAATTGCTTCATAATCATTGACCTGCAATGCCAGCACTCGCTTTCTATAGAACAATGCGACATCGCAGCTGTTGTTTAGAGCAAACCGGAAGAACAGTTGACTTTCCGTTGCATCACTACTAATTAAACTCATGGATGCATCCATTACTATTTCCTTTCCATTCTTTCTGTTTTTAAGTACATACCAAATGTAATACTATTATTTTGTACAAAATATAAGTGCATTATGAAGCTGTTACAATTATACTGATATTATGTGCAAAATACGAAGGTACTATGAACCTGTGACAATAATATTAATATTTTGTGTAAAATATGAATGGAGCAATACTACAATTATTAATACAAAATATGAATCTCTATGGATAGTTTTTAGTGAATAATTATAGGCATCCGAGAAAACTGGTCGAGAAATATCGAGTAATAAGTGAAATAGCAAGCGTTCGCGGGTTACAGCCGACGTCTGTTCCAAATTTACTTGAAATGTACCAAGTTAGTCGTCGCGTCTCTAAAATGTACACGTGTTCTACATGTACGAACACGCCTAGCTCGTTTGCATGTAAACTATTTGCAAGACCGAGCTACGCTCTCGGTATGCACGTCAACCGAAACGCAACACGTGCTTGTTTCTGTACTTCTACCGCTCAACGACGTTTCTACACTTTCTGAAAGTAAGCGAACGCTTGCCGAGTATAAGTTGAAATTAAAGGCGCAGGGAAGGTTGGGAATATTATACTTTCTGGATGGAAACTTTTGAAATGTTTATACTTGCAAGTTTCTAAATGAACTTCTACATGTACAAATCTGAAAATATATAAATTTATAAATCGCAAAATCTCCAAATCCTCAAATCCCCAAACGGATACTTAAAATAGTCCATCATCCCTGAACTTCAAGACCGAACGACACGTCCACCAATTACCTAATTCGCCCCAAGGTGTATCACCGCGTAACCCAATCTCAATATTTCATTGTTAAAACTGAAGACCAACCCTGTACTCAGGCTAACAAGATGTTCCCCGAACGAGGGGTTAGATGTAGCCGAACCTTTTCGCTCTTGGCACCCTTATCGATCCTGTTTTAAAACACGGCGTCGAACGGAGGAACGGGATTAGCCGATTAGCCAATTTAACGAAGATGACGAGTGAAAAAGCCGTATTGGTGTCCACGATAGGTCCGGCGATATTTAAGTCGCCGTTACCGCGGCCAACGAAATCCTCTTTGCCGTTTTCCACGCGATCGTTAACTTTGATCCTGATTAGCGTAGCCGCCCCCTCGTAACGGGAGCGTGCTTTTAGGGCTATCGAAAATCTCGCTAAAGGGGCCGCTTACTCGCACGCGTGTCTCGTCCGTGTTTCCACGTTACATACATGCGGAAGAAGGAACGGGCTTCAGATGTTCTCACGTCCAGCTGAGCTTTTCGAAGCCGATAATTAGGTGGCGAAAAACGACGGGGACGGGGATGAGACAAATCAGCTGGAAAACGGACTTCAAAGGCCTCTGTCGCTCGTTTGTTCGCTTTTTTTTTTAACGAGTTTATACTGTAAGATTTAAATACTCCTAGTTCAACTCAATCTATGTAACATATTGTTATAACATCATATTGCTATAACATTAACCTATGTCACATATGTAACATATTGTCGAAAACAGACTATAACACTAAAGAACATAATATCTTCCACATTGACCCATGCACTTTCAACCGAAATCAGAAATGCATCGATGAAAGATGTAGCACAGAAATATATAATGTATCTAAGAAAGTAACCGAAATAACTTGGTTTCCTTAACGAAGCAAATACCTAAATCATCATGTACATTTTTACGTCGTTCGATCCCCAGAAAGACATCCGATCTGGCGCGACTTAATATTCAAGATGGTGACGAGGCGAAGATTCACGTTGGTATCGGTGAATATCTGATAGGAAAAGTACGCTTTTGTAAGGTCGACAACGACGGCGAGTTAAGCTCGTACGGCGTATTAAGTTCCATGGATATCTCGAGGGCTTGCACAAGCTTCGCATACTGAGGACACGGGAACCGGGTGTAAAATTATGCAGGAAATATGTACAAGACGCCTTTATATATCGGTCGTCGAGTTAGCAGACGTAGCCTGCCAACTCCGCTGCGAGATACTCGCATTGTCTGCAGACTTTGAAACTATTGATGCGCCAATGCAAATGCATCCTCGTTTTACCCGTTTCACGTGAATCGTTCACCCGGAGGATCCTGTATGTATGTACATATGCACTCCATAAATAATATTCCAGAGGAGAACAGTTAAATTATACCTAACTTTGTAAGACTATGACTTATGTAAAGTGAAGACACGTTATGAAAAATCCATCACGTTGTCATGTTAGATATTTGAGTGATACTAAAATTCTGACACATGCTCATCAACATTACTTTACAGTACTCAATGATCAATGCAACGTTAGAAAATTATTATAGACAACAAAATATTGTTCATAATAATTAATAGTACATATTTCTTGTTGATGATCTTCAATATTTCAAAATCAAATTGATTTAAATTGATACGTTAAGAATTTCGTGTAAAATTTGAAACAATTTTTAAGGTAGAAGAGAATATGGAGCGTAGCATTCTTTTAGGAGAATCTTCTTAACTTCATAAGAAATCCTTGAAACTTCATCTTTGAACAGTATGAAGCTACCCGGAGGAAAGTACTATCGGAAGAGTTTTTAGAAGAGACACTCGATCAGTCTCAGATCCAAAGATGAACAAAATACAGAGCAGGACGAGGGTATCGGAATCTGAAGTGGCACTTGCTACCAGCTCCTTCGATTTTCTGTTAAAAGTCCGGGTAAAACCATCTTCGAGGGTAGTAACGCGGCCAAGAGTCAGCAGGATGCAAAAGAGGTCAACGAACGAACCATCCATGCATGATTTTTTCCATGAGTGCTCTCCATTACCCGACCATCGCTTCGGAATCCGTCTACCCGGCATAAATTTCCATTCGTTTAAAAGTAGACACGCACAAAGCAAGTCGCGGGAATTCACGAATTTTTTGGAGGTGAAGAATTATTGAATTGGTAAATTTCAGAAACATTAAGTTTTCTGCTTTCGAAGTTGGTAAATTCTTCAATTTTAAATTAAAAATTTTTGTAATTGTTAGTTCTTTCTCAAATTCCTAAATTCCACAAATTTCCAACTCCCTAAATTCCCCAGAATCCCAACTACCTAAAATTCCAATAAAACTTCTCAATTCCCAAATAGCTAAATTTAAAAATTTCCAAATGTAACATTAATCGAGACATCGTCCCGCGAACGTGGGTCCCAATAGACCCAACCGCGTTCGATAAATACGAGTCACGAATCGAGAAAAATTTGTAGACGGTATTCGTATGTAAAAGAGTTACCTGACCGAACCAATTACGTCGGCAGAGTTCCGTGGTGCCGTAAAATGGAACGAAAGGAGCGAATAAAATTCGACTTCGTTTCATCGGGGACTCTATTACCCAGCTCAGCAAACAGACGTTCTCGGGGATGTAATAAAGTTAGAGGGCAGGTGGGAAGGGGCGGGAAATAGTGAAGGGAAAGGAACGGGCCAAGGTGGAACCGCAAAAGTTCAAATTGATTTTGCAAAACCGCGGTCCGTTTTATGCAAATTCAACTGGCAGGACACTCGACTAGAGGGTGTTTTCGTGCCTTTCTCCGCTTCACTCCGTGGCCCGTGCTGAATTATAGCCGTGATTTCCGGCGAGATGGACCTTCCGGTCTGGCAGAAGTCCAGTACTTCGCGAAAGTGCACGGATAAATCAAAAGCGTTTTTCGAGGCGCACCAAGGCGTTAGTTTATTGCCGTGTAAATCATTCGCGAAAATGGAAGAGACGTCGATCGAAAAATGCATAGCACCGTTCGTCATCGTTTTCACCGAATAAATGTGACGTTCTCTTCACGAGGTACACGGCGTACGACGCGCACCGTACGTTCCCCTGGGGAATACGACAACGCCGCGGAAACAAATCTCCGCGTTATTGCACAGCAAATCATCGCGCATTTTGATTTACTTTCAATTTCCGTCCTTTGGAAATCTGGAGAATCTGGCAAGTTTTAGGAATTCGGAGAACTTTGGGAATTTGGAAATACGCAGATTCAGAAACTTACAATTCTGAGAATTTGAGTACTTCAATGTTTGATTTGCTCTGGTAATTTGTAAATTTACAAGTTCACAATTTGAAAATTTTATTCAAGTTATTTTGAGAATTCACAAATTTAAATTCCTAGAAATATGAAAATTTAAAAATTAGAACTCTGAAAGCATAAAAATATATGACTTTCTTCTACGTATTTGAAATTGCTGGAATATAAAGTAACGGAAAATATGCACTTTCGTGTTACGGCATTGCCTTTTACTGAAAAGGACGAAAACTACAGTGTTTCCTCTTTGCTCGAATTCCGACCCACTCCATAGGTGGTCCTCTATTCGCACTATGTGGCAAGGGATCTTACATAGCCATGTTCATGCTGTGTTATATTGCATTTTATTACCCTCGGCGTATACTTGCCAGAAGTAATAGTACGAAATTTATAGGCACGAGTCATATAACGTTCCTTCCCGTGCTGTAACCTATATTGACACGTTGTTATCTTCACTTACTAGCCTGCTGGATTTCATTTTGGTTATTTATGATAGTACCCCCCATATGTTCATCTGGATCTTATCGTTACTCATTATTATATATCTTAAATTTTAATTTGTAATGCATTATCCCCTTTAATATTTCATTCTGGATAATGTTACTTTTACGTAGAATTAATTTAATTCTTTTTCGAACGAATGTTTAAACTTTGTCAACATTCTTCATATACTTCACGCATGTCAGGTCTTTCGAATAATTGAAAATTATTATTGAGCCACAAATTATGATCACTCACAAAAGAATACAAATTTAAGAACAAAAGAGTGTAGGATCTTTTGAATTCGTTTAGAAAACCCTTGCGATCAGGTCGTCAAGACGGCCATAACTGTTGGCTTTCGCGTGAAATCGCGTAGAATATATCAACCCTTTGCAGACGACATTTCGCTTTATAAGGAAGTTGCGGGCAAGTTCGGAAGCATCCCGCAGGGGGATGAATCCTCCTGAGAATGCCACCGAAATTGAGAAGAAAGATGAAGGGTAGAAAAGGGGAGAAGCTAGAACGAGGCAAGAAGAGACGCGTGTGTCAACGTAAAACATGGTTACCAGATGCATACAAAATGGATGAAAAAAGTTGAGGAACACCCTGAAGTATTATGCTCAAAAGATCGTGAGAAGCATAATCTCAAAATTCTGATCAATTCTGAAATATAAAATTTCTATCAAGGGGACGTGCAATTTTAACGTTAAAATCAATGCGGACGAAATTGATTTTGAAATATATTTAAGTCTATAAAACATTGTTTACAGCTGTAAAAAAAAAATATTTCAGAGATGAAAAAAAAATTTCTGTCAGAGGGATGTTCAAGTTTGAAAAAGGAATACAATGCAGATGATTGAGTTAGAGGCGATAAATCATGAGGGAAATCATGCATGTGGATTTATCGAGCAAAGAATGTCCGGAAAAGAAAGGCGACCGAGCAAATACTTTGGAAATGGCGGGGGTGTTTCGGTGAGAATTGACTTCGGTGAATGATGAGACTCGGGGGAGAAAACGGCAGGGAGGGTCGAAATAAAAAGAATCGAGAACAAAGAGACGAAACAGAAAAATAAAGATTGGCAAAAGTGGCTCTCCTGAATTTGGCATCTGTGTTTTATTGTGCCACCCCGGTACCTATAGACCTCGGCTACGGAGCCAGAGACAAAATGGCCGTGTTCTATTCACCTTGGCGAGCAAATCAACTTTCATAATAACCTCGAACTCGTGTTTTTGTGCGGAACACTACTTTGCAATGCACCGGCGTTTCTTTGTTTCTGAAAAGCATTTATAAATCGTTTCAAGGAGAAAGATCTATTTCTGAAAACTCAAGTTTGTATCAGGAAGATCAAATGAGGTTCTAGGAACTGCGATTCTATAAAATTTATTCTTAAAATATTGATTAATATGTCATGGTTCAATGTACATGTCATGTAATTATTAAATTTGTATTAATTATTTCATTCAGAAAATAATACCTAATATAATCTAATAATCATACTTTATATTTTTACATTTTCAATAACATTTATAATTGATTTCAATCACACAGTTCAAATACCAAAAGTCCTACAAAATTTCAAAATCTTAATTTTAATACTTAATGTAAGCAAAATAATAAAATGTATACTATAGCAATTTCTGCTAACTGCTTCAATAATAAAAAAATATTCAACATGGACGTATCACTCCACATAAAAATTAAAGAGCAATAAATTTTTCAGTTCACCGTATCTCCTATCATCTGTTCCTTTTTTCTCGCAAAGTAGTTGCGTTTCCGAACGTCCCCGAAGGAATCGATTCTCTGATAGGACGAAGAAGAAAGAGCGACAAAGAGAAGAGAAGAAACGGAAGAAAGGTAGCGAACGAGCGGAAGCAAAGATTAGAGGGAGGAAGAGGAAGGACGTAAAACGAGGCGAGGCAAAAACCACCCCTCCGATACGGTTCTTCGACGAAGACATTTTAATTTACGTCCCCTTCGGCACGGTATCGCATCGAATTCCATTTCTACGCGGCCTATCTTGTGTCTTGAGGCAGAAGAATCGGTCCAAGGACCGCCTCAACTTTCGCATTATTGTCTCGCCGATCGTCGTTATCACCCTTTGTTTCATTCTTGGCTAATTAGCGAGTGCTTCAGCGAAACTCGCGGAAGAACTTGACCGGTCTTTTGCAAGTACAATTTTCTGACTCGCATTGTTCCGATTATAATAATCATTCTTACGGGGTTCTGCCGTATTCTGGAGGGTCTTAAATCTACCGAATGAGAAATCGCCATTATTTTTATATAATTAATATTCTAATTTATTCTTAGATTAGCAAAAGGGAGTATATTATTAAAGTATGTACAAATTATTAAAATATTTGTTATGAATTTCAGAGTAGAAAACCTCAACAAATTTAATAAAATTGTATCATGTCTTAAGAATACTAAAATAAAGTATTGTTTTTTTATTTAATATGAAATGATATAAATGTGAGATACAATGTTCTACGAAATATTGACGAGGACATGTTTATTGTTGCAGGATTAATAACTCCAGAGTATTCTGTAAATATAAGACAGTTTTTTTCACGTCATTTTCTTGTAAGAAGGGAGGTTTCCAATTTTCTTCATCAAAGAAGTAGGTCGTTTTATCGTACGAAGTCTTTTATCTTCTTTCCACAAGTCTATCCTTGAAATGTATACCCTAAACGCTGATGGACCGAAAGTTCGTCGAAACGGGCTAGCCATTAACTGAATCAACATTTACTCGTCCTATTTTTGCCTCGGAAAATGGAAACGTTGCTCTTAAGGGTCTCTAAGCGTCTGTCCAAGGATTTCCGTGTACCAAGAATTGTAACACTAAGATTACATACGGAACATCTTGTTCTTGCCAACGAACCAATTCACCAATTTAGGTTCATGACTAATACAGTTAAATAAAAAAACAAGATTTAAACTCTTAATGCATAATTAACAAATACCCATTAATAACTATAATACCTATTAACAAATAAATGTACATCAATCCAGTTAATAATTAAACAATAAAAAGATACATTTAACGATAATCCTATATACATATACATCACAAAATGTCGTTCCACCATTATTTATTCATTTCAGCACGAGTATTCCGAAGCCAGCCAACCCTAACAATTTCGCTCCGTTTTAAAATCACTGAACGATCGCAGCGAACGATAATAACGTCCACGAGCAAAGCATTAACGATTAATCGTTTAAAAGCTTGCCCCCGTTGCCTCGACGCAGCCGTTAATGAGAGCTTTAATAAGTCCGGAGTGAGTTACGGCGTTCTCGAAAGCGTTTCTTGAGAGCTCGTGTCGTTTCTTATTCATGACGATAACTTCGTCACCCTTAAAGACGAAGTCACTTAAAAATCTGTCAAAAATCAGACTGAACCACTTTCTTCAATTTGAATATCCCTAAATCTCGTTAAACTTACGTCCTAATATACCTAGATTCTATTATCACTAGATCTTGATAGCACTCTACAACGCATTAGATCTTGAAGGTATTAGATCTTGAAGACACTATCTTGAAGGTGCTAGATGTTGTTCGATCTTGATGTTGCTTGATCTTGAACGTACGAGATCTTGATGTTGCTCTATCATGCTTTTGCTTGATCTTGACGGTACTAGATCTTGATGGTGCTAGATCTTGATGACACTCGATACCGATGTCTCCAGATTCCAATATATTTTCATCCCGATATTCCTCGGTGGTGATGCAACTACATAGCAATATTTCCAAATTTTGATACACTTGGATCTTTATATCCTGTACCACTAAACCTTGAATCTAATTCACCGATATCCATATGTATCAACATCTATACATATATGTTGATAGTCCATAAACCTAATATACACCGATATTCCTATGTACCGGTATCCCTATATCCCACACCCTATATTCGTCAATATTTCCCCACATATTTCAAGACGTAAAATCAGCAGTCCAGGTGATACGTAAAAAAGAATCGGATATTAAATTTGGAATGCAAGCGGTATAACCTGACAGTATTTGATGGCGATCGTCCGGTTTCGCCCGTACAATGTATCAGTGATTATCGTGCAAATACATGCGGTGCAATAAAAGATCACGAGTTCGATTTATAGCGGCGAAAGTGGCGTTTTATTGGCACTATCGATCTTCTCAATCCCGGAGACTCCCTGGCTGACTGTACCGGGCCGCTGATACCCGTCGAAATAAGAGGGATTCGGTGTAGCAGGTGTCGCGGATAAACTGACAAGGGTAAAATATAGTGTGCGTGCGAGCGCGACTACCACTTTAATGTATGTATAACCGTAGATAATTTATCTTACTTCCGTTATTTTTTTTCCCACTTCGCTCTTTCATCCGTGCCGATACGTTGTCGACTTCATTTCGCGTGTTGCTCACAAAACTGCATTTTGTTTTTTGCGGTTGACTCGCGAGTAATAAGTAACAGGTTTTATAATTTTGTTATTTTAATGACACAGATTTAATGATCACAGTTATTTAAAACCTGATAGAAAACCTAACTTAACCTAAAACTGATCGTTTTACTTTCTGACTTTTTCATCGAGCGATGATACAATGCATGAGAACATAATTGAAATGTACTGTAAATGAAATTACTTTAATAGAAGGTAATGATGATGGCGCATAGCAGCGATACTCGTAACGTGACGGAATAAACAATGAACATGGCCTGTAGTAAACACTAATAATACCGTTAGGACTAACGTAACGTAGTAAACAGTAATAACAGTAGTAATAACGCAGAGTAGTAAACAGTAGTAACTGTAACAGTAGTGGTTTCACTAAATGCTGCAGGTCTTAATGTAACAGCTACCGTGTTGCTTACCACTAATTAAAAAGGACTTACTTACCACGGACAAACAATTATCCATGCTTCTTAACTGTACAAGTTGGCGTCTCTGGGGAAAAGAGGTCTGGGGAGAAGTTGGAACATCATTGGTTAGTGAATTTGGAAATTTGGAAAGTGTCAAGTTTGGAAATTTGAAATTTGCGGATTTGGGGATTTGGGGATTTGGGAAATTGGGGATTTGGGAATTTGGGGGTTTGGAGATTTGGAATATGTGGGTTTGAGAATTTAGGCGTTTAGAAAATTGTGATTTGGGGATTTGGGGATTTGGGGGTTTGGGGGGTTGGGGATTTTGGGATTTGAAGATATGGGAATATGGGAATTTGGGGATTTGAGAATATGGGAAATATAGGAACTTGGGGTTCGAGAATTAGAAAAACTGCAAATTTGGAAACAATTCACTTTTGAAATTTACGACTGTATCAACACAAAAAGTTAAGAATCGCCTAAGATCACTTTAAGACTAAAACCTTGTTAATACTCCGAACTTGCAAATCTAAATTCTTATTATCTCATCAATCTCTTCAAACTCTAAAAGAGACATAACCTCCCCTTCACTCTCTGAACTGCACTCTCCTCCATAAACATCTAAGAACAACCTCTAAAGAGCCTAAGAACGACATCTAAGAAACGACATCAAGTGCGTAATTAAAATGTCAAGATATCCAACACACGTCCATTTCCAGCGCATCAATCGCGTTAAATTACCGAGGAGATCCTCCATCTTCGGCAAGAGGAAATATGTATGGTTTCCGTGAACGGAGGATTTTCTCACAGAATAATTGACTCTCTGGCAAGTTGGACGTTCGCTCGAAAGGGCTCGAGGGGTGCAGCTTTAAGATCGAAGTCTGGGTGGCGGCGAATGAAGAACAATGAGGGAAGGATGAACGGGTATGAGAGCGGTTTAGGAAGCGAAGGGAGGATTCGAGCTTGTGTCATGGGTTCTCGGGCTTCTTGGTAGAAAGCCTAGCGAAAGATAGAAGGGTGAAGTAGCTCGAAGGGAGGCTAATAGAAATGAAGAGGCTGCCTGTCGTCGAGGCATAAAGTTGTAAACCATACAGGTGCCACCGCTGTTGTCGACACTTTGCGATTTAAACGTACACAACGTACAAAATGATCGGTGCTTTCTGTCTGGCTAACATTTATTTTAATTTCGGTATTTGTGTAATCGTTCAATTTTAATTGGTTCATTTGAATTTACTCATTATTCATGTTGTTACTAGATATTTAATTATTGTCACATTCAATTTTCTCGTATTATTGATTGCATTGTTATTAGTTTAATTGTTTCATTCAGTGTTCTACAGTTATTTCTATTGTTACTACATATTGTTTCATTCAATTTTCTTTCACCATTGATCTCAGTGTTATTAAAGACTTAAAAATATGTTTAGAAATAGGTATACTTCGTAAGTGAAATTTGTAGCCTCGGATAAATGGATTGTCTGCAATCTTCACCGAGGCAGACGATATCTAAGTTTAGGAGCGTTTCGGAATCGTCGATAAACGGTGAAAGGTCTGAAAGGAACGCTCGGCATTTGAAACGACACCCTCGAATTCGCGACGAAGAGAGAAGAGAACCTCGCTGAAGAAATCGACAAAAACGCCTGCATTCCACGATTGGTCGATATCCCTTGTTTGCTTGCTCCGAATTCTGCTTCCGACGTTCCACGGATATTTGTTATTACTTCATGATATATACAAGATGTATTATATGTAACGATATTTAAAATGTATCAAGAAAATCAACATTGAAAATGTGTTAACATCATACATCATATGTAACAACATGCATAATATATCAAATGTAGTAATATTGAAAATGTATCATATGTGACAATGTTCATAAAGTATCAAATGAAATAATCTTCAAACCGTATCAAATATAACTTATTTAAAATAAATTGAACAGTACTTAAAATGTGTCTAATGTAACAGCATTCGAAATGAATCAAGTTTAACAATATTCGAATCTATCAAATGTGATAATATTTTCACTTTCACTAACGAATGAAATTACGAAATAACCTAAAAATTGATCCAAACCAAAATTGCACGAAACCGTTATTACTCCCGAATAAATCTTTTCCGAACGAAAACCGTCTACATCGAGCACTTCATTCCACCCGACGATCTCTGAAATTCTTATCGAGAAAGCATTCGTCGTAAGAATCTTTGGAGGCACGATTTCTCTCGACGGTTCAGCCAACTGAAAATCGACGTACAGGTTCACGGACCCTTTTTATTTGTGCATATCGCGCAAAAATGGCCGAGAGTTAAAAGATTTACGACTTTCTTCTCTTCCGACTACGTTCCCCTTTCCGGCGGTGTATATCTCCAGGACCCTCGGAGACGATCCTTAAGTTATGCAGATTTCGTGGATCGTACAGGAATTCCCGCCGAAAATTGAAATTTCATCCTCCTTTGTCTCTCGACGGAGGATCGGGCCAGAGACTAACCACCGCCAGAAATTGTCCCTCGAGATTACGTTCGCGTGGGAAACAATCGCACGACGCGCCTTGACTTTCATTATCGAAAAAAGACACCAACACCATGGCAACATACACCCCCGCAGGGGAAACGCCACGGGTTATGAATATTTTCCATGCTTTGATGTACTCACGTTAATGCACGCTCGAGGCACCAAACAACGGATTATCTGTACACTGCCGTGAATTACGTACGTGCAAAATAAAATAAAATATTTTTTATTTTTATGTGTAAATGCAACGTGTAAATTATACTTGGTTACAAAAGCCATGGGTATATTTTGTTCAAAACGAACAGTCGGTGTTGCAAACCTCTATGTTAATTTACCTCTATATGTGGCCATATAGCGAGACTCCAAGTTCTAATCCTACATAAAACAAGATCTAATTACCTGAGAATGACTTTCAATCGAAATAACTCTATCTGCATCACACGAGGGTTAAACAATCCTCACTCAAAACTTGAAGCTCTTATTGCAACGCGTTGACGGGACGCGTCTCCATTAACGTACCAAGATCTAACTTTCCTAATTCAATTTCCGCGAGAAATCTAATTAAAAACTTGCACGAATTCATAGAACGTCGAACAGGAAGCTACGGGAGCGTCTACGAGCAACATCAACTGCGTCGGATCGTTTACATTCGCGGCAAACAGAAAGTCCTGAACAGGCGTCCTTGCGTCGCGTTTCTTCCTGCGATTCCAGCGCGACTCATCGTCACCGAAACTTTCCTGATGTCGGCCACGTGAAACTCTTCGTTGATAACATACTCAGTTTAATCAAAGTGCGCGTGTTGCTCCGTGTCGTTGAAAGTACGACTCAATTTAGCATCCAAGATTGCTCCTGGTAACGGCGGTTACAAGACGCGAATATCGATTCAATCTGTACGATTACTTACGAATATTTGGATTAGATTGGAATAGGTTAGGTTCATCGATATTCGGATCTGGGGATGTAGGAATTTAGGGATATACGGGTATGGAGATCTAGAGATATAGGGATATTGACATTTCGAGATATTAGGATATAGGGGTATTGGGATCTAGACAGATCAGTATATGGGGGTATCTGGATACCGGGGCATAACGATATTGGGACATATGGATATAGGGACATAGGAATATTAGGACGTAGATATGGGGACATAGGTATATGGGGATGTAGTGATATTGGGAATAGATATATCAGGACATAGGGATTTCGGGACATAGGAATATTGGGACGTAGGTATATGGGGACATAGACATATGTGAATGTAGTGACATTGGAACATACAGATATCGGAACATAGGTATGGGGACATGAAGATAGCGGGTCATAGAGATTCAGATGTATTGGGATCTAGGAATCCGGGGATCTTGTCACTCCTGAATATTGGAACTCGATGATCTAAGGAATCTGGGATTAATCTAGCGATCTTGGGATCCGATGATGCAATGTAGGAAATACAGAAGTCTGAAGAACCTAAATATACAGATACAGAGTTATCTAAAACCACAGTATATCTACACTAGTATTACAAGTGTATATCTAAGAATATTAGGATCTAACTTATAAATACACGACACATCCTGACACACATATGTTTTGATTTTATAGACGCGAGAGGCTAAGCTCTGGTTGAAAGGTGCCTTCAAGGCACGTGGCACCCTTTTCTAAGGGAAAGAAAAAACCAATGGGTCGTTACAGTTTGCTCGAAGGGGTTAACCAAGTTTGGTTACGAGGGGTGGAAAACGCGGATGACACGAAGAACGACAGGTTCCCATCCGTTCTGACGTAGGACGGCCTTCTTGACCCTTTTACTAGTCGACGCACAACCTAATCGTCCTTAAAGACTCCTCGACGAATGATGAATGGCTGGTTTAACGAGGGTACCCACCCTCGCGGCTCTCAAATGTATCGGCTTACCGGTCATTGATTTTAACCCCGAAGGAGTTGGGAATCGAGTCGGTTCTTGGGTTTGATAGAACGATCAGCGTTTAGGGTTCTGCAACGGTCACGAACATGTACGTTTAATGGAGCCAGGTTTAGGAGCAGTAAACTTTTGATGGCTGGACTGTGTTTAAGTTATACTGTCTTATATTCTGAACATTCGATGAAGTAATTTAATCTTGTAATACCTGAATTTTATGTTTGGTCAGTATGTCTATGTACGATGTCTGCGTTATTCACAAAAATATGATTGTAGAGTAACGTTAAATTACACACCTGAGGTTGACATTTTCAATATTTAAAAGAAATGAAAAAAGACAAGAGTGCTTAGACATTTATGAAATTAGCACTCTAAGATACCACGGGGAATATTCCAAACAGGTAACTTATCAAAGTTACTTATCCTTGCAAGAGCACTTGCAGAACACGAGGACGTTTAAAATACGTACTTATTCATGTCTCATTGAAATAAGACGGTAAAGAGTACGTTACAATTCTAAGAGTACGTTAGAATATAAATTGCCTTCATTACTACCGAATACGCAAGCACAATGCCATTGATTTCATCGGCGAGGAAGAGTCGGAATTGGCATCAGAAACCAGTCCGAACGCTCGGATACAGGTGTCTTATTGTCTGAATAGCCGGAGGGTCTCATTGTTTCGACGTCCCAGATGTTAATTCCAGGTGTATCCGTATGAAATACGAGGTCCTCTGCAATCCACGTGTACGCGAAAGCAAATGAACCAGCGGATGAATGTGAAAAATGGTTGACACTCCACAGTTTTTGCCTGCATTGATCAAAAGTGACCCAAATGCTCCGACAAAAATTGCTATTCTCATACTTTCCAAAGTTGTGCTAATTACAATACACCAGTAGAAAGGGAAACCATTAAAGTTTCCTATTTAAGGTTGCTTCGCATTTGTTTCTTTGCCATCTTGTTTATATTAGCATTTACCTTAAACACAGCATAAGTTATCATCCCTAATTTATTTTTCTACTTTAGTGCAAATTTAAATATGTGACCATCAATCCTAGTGTTAAAGATGAGTCTATCAAAGGTTCGAACCTTTGAGGTTTTCTTTTTTTCACGGACCACGGCTCTACAGTGATTGCATTCAGGAAGGAAGCTCGAACGATGATTATGAATCACCGATTCGTGTAATCGCTGCCTCGTGGGACTCCGTTAAGAGAGCTTGCCACGAAGACTTGGCTCGTCGTCATCCTTCGACGAGCAACGTGGGAGGATACGCTACGGCGAATATCGCGATCCAAAGACAGAGACCCTCGGGTTCAGCCGCAGGAAATGGAAGATCAATATGTACTCTCCTACTGTGTAGTGTCTTGTTACTGCGAGCAGACCCGCGGTTAGATTCGCCCATCCTCTATATTCAAATTGAACGTTCCTGATGAAGAAAGCGAGCCTTTTGCGGTTCTGACCACATTCTTCCACTCGTTTATCGAAATCGTGGGGGTACATGAGCAGTTTGATTGGGTCAATTATTTGTTCTCTGACACCGGTGTCTTCTTTGCTCTTCAAATTTTGGGTGTTTCAATTTTTTGGAATTTTTTAAAATAGTTGTGGTCCAAATACAAGGACCACCTAAGGGAGAAATGACAAAAAATTGTAATATAAAATATAAATTTGAAATTCTGCAACTAGCAAATTGAGAAATTATCCTTGAACGTAAACTCGAGCCCCTCGATAAATATAATAAATTGAAGATGTATTTACCCTCAACTTGTACACTCCATATTTCATGTAAACACAAATACAACAAAAAAATATTCCAACCAGGACGGATACAATACTTCGATTCTTCCCTACGTAGCAAATAATGTATGCTCTTCACCCTCCGAAGTATTTTCCGACTGAACGTTTCCGCCCTTATATTTCGGTAAACACCAAAATTTCTGTGCACGTAACTCAAAACACTGACAGCAATATTCGTTCAACGATCCATTATATACACATAGTTACTTATCACGCGACAAGGCTCGTTTTTTCATGAAAATTTATTACTCGTAACCGGTGGATGTTGAGACCACTGGATGATATTCGGAATAGGAATTCTAAAGTAATGTTCGAAATTACTCGACGATTTCGTCGTTGCAGAGAACACATCAGAAGTTTGCGTTACACGGTGTGTAGCTGTCGAGCGAGTTTGACCGCACCTCAAGGGTTACGACGGCCACGGTAGAAGCTCAACTTCCGGAGGTAATAAAATATTTGGCTGTCAGGTATACAGCTTCCTGCTCGACGAGTACTTTATGCCTATGCTTGAACTTCCAGTTCCAAGAAAGCTGGAATGTATTTATAAAGTTACTTGCGATTCTTGTTACTAGTTATTTCGCCGGACTGCAGAAGTGGGGAACTGCGCAATGAAATTTGAATATTGAGACTAAAGGTTGGGGAAGTTTGGTATTTCAGAATTTGGGATTCTGGAATTTGTGATGAATTTGAATTGGGAGATAAGAAATTTGGGGGATAGGGAATTTGGGAATTTGGGAGATAGGGAATTCGGGAGATGGGGAATTCGGGAGATAGGGAATTCGGGAAATGTGGAATTTGGGAAATGTGGAATTTGGGAAATATGGAATATGGGAAATGGAGAATTCGGTAAATATGGAAATTGGAAAAGCAGAAAATTGTAAAATTGGGAAATAGTGAAAGTAGAAAATTGAAAATTGGAACGTAGTAAAATTCAAAAATTGTAAAATTAAGAATTCGAGGTTTAAAGGAAGAAATTGTGAATTTAAGACCCTAAGTGATATCACCGAAGAGAGTAAAAAGGGGATGCACCGGTATTCGCGTAGACAAGGCGATGCAAGGCGATGAAGCGTAACGATGCTCGTTAGATTGGCCGGCACTTTCCGAGATATGAAATTATTGTTCGTGCAGCAGCCCTCGTTGTCAAAGGATCGACTGACAAGCGATGTCGAACGAAGCACGACAGCTTGACTAATGCGGTTATACGTCGTCCCCTCGCAATCTAACCAAATGAAATACTCCCACTCGTGGAAGGAGCTGATGTCACGAAATCAAAGTTCCTTCCCTTTATCCAGACTCCCTTCTTTCTAACGAAGAAATCATCTTTTCTACCGCATCAGCGAGAATTCTACTCTAGCTGGCATCGTGTTACGTCGCTGTCTGAGAGTAACTTGTTTCTTACCGCCATTCAATTTCCTCTAATTGAATAACTCGATGCTACATCGAACAATTTCGCGTATCAATTCGTGAGCGATGGAGATTACATTTCATTTAAGTATCATACGTGATGAGCTAATATATTAACCCTTGGCCTTAATATATTAACCCTTTACGTGGTTCACACTCATCGTTTTATAGAACGGGTATTGAAATAGGTATTGAAATAGCTACTGAAGATACTGAAAGATTTAATGTGATACTAAAATGAAATTGGTATTGAAATGAAACGTATAATGTGACGTATACTGAAGAGACCATCAAAATGACAAAAAGTGTTCATCAGACTTTTCAATCCGTTACCCGTCAAAGTACCCGTCACCGAAATACCGAGCTCAAAGGATTAACCTGCTGGAATGTAACAACAGCTACAAATTGTTACATCTTCGAATATATTCCCGTCTCCGAATTTCGTTCGATTTTGTTCGGAACCGAACGTAGCCGGGTAAAGCTCGTGACAACGATAGCTTAACTCGAAATGTTGGATGTCACGATCGAATTTCGCGTTCGTTCGCGATTCAATGGAGAAAGTCAGATCGCCATTGCGATTTATCGTTGCCTACCAACCGTCAATCCATTTGCGAACGTAGAGCACGTATAATTGGTAGGGCCTAGGTATCCCGGCCGTGTTTAGCTACCTTTTGTGGGATCAAGGTATTACCACGACCGGTACTCCCGTGCCATTGTTATCCGGTTGCACGGGGTGGCTTTCATTGTGACTCCCGATCGGGGGCCAGGAGCCTCCGAAACACCGGAAGTTACGGGCTGGCGTTTGCTGTTAAATTTTACCGCTCAATAAAACACCCGACTCCCACTGGGGGATATTTCATTCCTGCCGTTGTTTCCCGCTCTGCGCTCAGAATTTTGGTCAACGAGTAATTTCTTCCTGGAATGGGATTCTGCTTTTTGCTCTGCGGATATTGTGCTAATTAGACAACTTATCTCTTGACATATGTCTCTTATGTCAGTTAATAAGTCTCTTATGAGGGGAACAAACAACTCGGTTGAACTCGTGTTTTTCTGATCAATATCAAGGAAATCTTTAAATACTACTTGCTAGTCTTCTTTCTTGCAAGAGGAAGTTTCATCTTCACAAATTGCATGTAGGGTAAATTATTAATTAATTTAATTTTGAGAATACTAAAATGGTAGAAAAGTGCACTCGATAAATTGAGATTCGCAAATTGAAGATGATCAAATCCGATTGTTGCGAAGGAGGAAAAGATTGTTTGCAACAAAAGGGAGAGAAGAATAGCAGGGATCAGAGAAGAGCGTGCCGGATTTCCTGGCCCCGCTTTTGGTTTTATCCTTCAAAAGGCGACAGATGGCTGGACAGGCCAGGATCGTTCAGCGATTCCAGAGGGAACTACCTGCTCGTCTTTCCCTTTTGTTCAACTCCCTAGAGCACGAATTTGAAAATAATCATAATAACGATGACTGAGCGCAGCGTAGATGCCACGATTTTGCGAACAAAGGAGATCAATGACCATGACTCGGTTCAATTGATTCATCCATGCGGAAGTACAGGGTCTTTGTACTCTTCAAACGTTACAGGAACAAAGGTTATGAAATGCTTCAAATGTCTTAATTATGACCTTGAAACCGAGAACAATCAGTGTATACTGTTTTAGGGTTCTTAATATTTTTGCGTTCTCAAATGAAAGGCACAAAGTTGCACTAAAACCAAAAATCGATATCGTCCAATAACTTTTGTCAGTGACTGTATATTTAACGTTTGAGGTCTCCATAAAAATAACTTCTGACAAACTTAACTTTTTTGAGCAATCGAACAAGCAAGAAACAGTGAAAGGTGGAACGCAAAAATGAGTTCACAGTGTTTCCGCTTCCTGACCGCGAAAAGGACTATTTACAGTAAAATGTAAGCAGAAACTGCGGTTTCTGGTTACCACCGACTACTTTTCCTTGATGGGAACATCTCGGGATGCAATACCTCAGGTTATTGCGAATAACAACGGAAGACAAGAGAACTCGAAACGTTATTTACTTATGTAGACTGTTCGGAACGATTTGTCAAACAATTCCAACGATCTTAATTTTGCATTTTATTAAGTTTTAGGTTATGTTGTGTATGACGTAGAAAATGTTTTACATTAAAATTTTCGTGGGGTATAATAATACTTGCGCTGTTTATATTAACAAAACTGTATTGTACCGATAATTTATTCATAAGAATGTACTTATAATTTATCTCGCATTCACCAAAATGCACCACCCCGATTCCCAGAATTCGAGATGTAGCAGATGCAAGCAGATACGCAGTCGCATAAAATATTCGATCAAGAGGTTTCACTTAACCTACCCCTGGGAGATACCAGAGGATCCAACGCGATAACAGAGTGTCCCCATGGATGCACGTCACTCGTATTTGTTCCTGTCAATCAAAACAATCCAGGATCGTGGGCGAGGAACAGCATCAGGGCGAATCGACCACACTCGTGCAACGTTCACAGGGGATGTGTGTGACGTTTAGCCCAATATCCGTCCGTCTGACCCACGCGGGGATTAATCTACTTCAAAGGGTCGCCATGTCTTTTCTGCTCCTTCCAACTTTCTAGTTTACCGGGGTTTCACAAAATTAGTTAATCAGTTAACTATGCAATTAAGATCAAAAGCAAAGACGAATATACATGTTGCAGGGAAAATTCTCTTGTTATAAATTTTGGGGAAACAGCAAAGCAAAACGAGGATTACATGTTTCTTCGTCGAAAATCAACAAATCGTTAATGTTAACTATTTTTAGATAAAATTTTCGAGTGATTAAATTATTTTCGATGAAAATAGAGTAGAAAAGTAAAAAACTAAATACACAAACGATACACTTCGCAGAGGAAACGATATAAGCTAGCGATGGTAGACAGTCTGAGCGCTGAACGTAGCGGAGGCGTCTTCGTGCAGCTTGTTAGCGGTAACCACGAGCGATTTATAATTATCGCGAGTCCCTTCGATGCGAAAGAAAGAGAAAGACAAAGAGACAGAACGAGAGAGTTTCTCTTCTCCCGAGGCAAAAGCCTAGCGGCACAGTTTCCCTCGGTTATCCTGAATCATCGGCCACACACTGGATTCGTGACTCTCGGCTAAGTACATTTACCATTCTAAACGCTCGAGGTATCTCGCTTCGGGGAAGCGGGTTCTTAATCCTCTTTAAACGAGTACACGCTCGGTGCGAGTGCAGATAAGTCCACGAGAGCTGTTTTCACGCAGGTCACCCATTAAGTCCTGATAGTTCAGAGATCGATGCATTTTTCTTTTCACGGATATCTAATGATAAGATCGATAAATCAAGATATGACCATTGAGCAATCGGGGAAATTTACTCGAAACTTTCTCTGTGTACGAAGAGTAACTTTGTTCTTCTATCTCGGGAATTTGGAGATTAGACTTGATGATGTGACAATTTGGGGATTTAGAGATCATAAGAATAACAGATTTGAAAATTAAAAAATTTTCAACATCGACATTACCCGAAAGTGAGGTAACCTTCTGGTTCGAGTCATCGAAGTCGTCAAAAGTCATAAAGATATCGAAAGAAGTTTATCCCTTGAAGGAAAGAGAGAAAAGGTACACCCACGCGTTCGCTCGCGTTACCGTCGAACCTTAATTGTGCTCGCGGGATAATTACGCGTACCTTTCTAAAGCGAGGCGCGCGTGCACGGCCTCCCGTGATTCACGTCCCTCTATTTAAAGGCCTGGTGATTTTTCTCGGTCTTGGACAGGAAGAAAACGCGCACGGAAAGACAGGCGAAGAGGCGGGAACGTACACGAGCAAAGTCACGCTTTGCTTGTTCGTCCCACGCGAGCCAATATCCGACGCGGATACGCGATATTGCGATCAATGCCATTGGCCTATCTGGAATACGATCCGAACGAACGAGCGCGAACCTGGAACGTGTGAGAATCTCGCCGCGACGAGCTTCGAGATCGATTACCAGACGGAGCGGTGGTCGTGCTGCGGCCCGTCGATTTTCATTCGAAAACAACATCGGTGAATCGATATACAGTATGCTCTCGGTATATTGCCGCCGCTTGTAGTACTAACTGAAAGGGGTACGACGAATGTAATAAGCGATAGATGGATATACAGTACGTTCTCGCATAAGTAATCCTACAGTCGATGACGTAAATCCTACGGTCGCAGCTTGCACTATGTACATATGCGTGGCAATGGGCACGTGATCGTCGTGTGTCATCGTGTATGGTGATACAATGTGTGACCCTATCAAATTTTCGAATCTTCAGATTTCTTAAAAGTTAATGAAATTCTCGTCAAAGCAGAGAGAGTAAAAACTTGACCCTCTATTAAGAAACCAAAGAAACGCATAATAAATAAAACGTGAATTTAACAGTGACATTTGAAAATCTCGCAACTAATAAACTGAACATTTTGCCGTTGACTCATCCTATAGGAATGAAAAATGAAGATTTAAACCGGATAACCGGGAATTGTAATGTCACGCATTGCCGATAGAATTAGAAGGTGTAACGTTGAACAACATCGACTGGTTTATCGACAACGGAATCGATAATCTTGCCGGAGAGGACATACAGTCGGCCGAGGGTCGAAGCTGCGAATTGAATTCTCAAATTGCATGCCGCGTAAATTGCCAGCGTATCTTTAATCCCTTCGTACCGGACCGCCATCTCTACGGACAATCCAATAATCGTAAAAGGTAATTCGTGGACGTCCATTCACGAGCATTCCATCTCGAAATCTGTTACGGCACATTTACCATGAACGTAGCCTAACGCTGGATCCTGCTAATCCTCGACTATACGGGTACAATCAAGTTGGGAAAAAGGATCTGCGTTTAACCCTATGGCAAACAAATTTCGTGTCTATTGTCCTGCTGAAAATCAGGCCTGTCGACTCTTTTTTCACTGAATTTACGATTTCGACACTTTTGTGATGTACACTTTCACAAATAATTTATAGGAAGACATATTTTTAACACTGTGGTGAAAAGTTTTCGTTGTAATTGTTGTGTATTTCTATAAAATATTATTGGTTTAAATAAATTATAGTAGTTGCGTATGACTTCTTTGTAACGAGTGAGTTAAAGGTAGAAATATACGAGAAATAAAAGAAGAGATAAATTGAAAATTATTCAGCATTATCAGATATGTGGTTGTTGAAACTAAGAATAATGGACAGCGAGAACGTAATTAATGCATTGATTGCTGACCGAAGTGATTGATGCCGCAAATGTAATTTAACCAAACAATTCTCGACCGACATCATGTCCATGGAAATTATACTCGTGATATTAATTGCAAATGGCGTTATATGCGGTTACCCATCGAAATGCCGAATTAGCACGTTGGCTGCTACGGTGACAATGGTCGCGTAGTGCGTCACATAATTAATAAGTACACGAGAGAATCTACGCTTCTATTTTACTATCAAAGGATTAAATTTAGCTTTTTCATCTCAACTTACATGAAACTAAAATTCTGTACAAACAAAACCACCCCCCTCGACACCATTTCATCTACAGTCTTTATCTTCACACTCCTTGCATTTTGGTGCAATGACACGATATGTGGCACGAGGTATCGGAGCCATCGAACGGCGAAGAAAATTAAGCACATCGTGGAAACAGTATTAATAGGAAGAGAACCCTTGAGACAATTTCGGGTGAGGCATGAAAGACGAGAAGATGTGGCTCCTTCACGTTTTCATTCACGACAACCCTCGACCTAGTAGCAGCCTCGTTCTGTCCTCAAAGCCTTGTCCTCTTCATCGGCTCTGTCTCTGTTTCTCCTTCTTGTACCACTGTCCTTTCTTCGCGACCTTCGATCCAACCCCTTAATTTCGCTCCCTTCGGTCGACCGGTACTTATGGCTGCGCTAGCCTTTTCACGAGGGTTTTAACCGCTCATTGAATTACCTTTGATAATTACTTAAGATACTCCAATTCTCCCTGTTAATGGTGGAAAAAAATTCATTTTGGTCGACAGTCTTGTGACTGCGAAAGTCCGATTTTATAAGTACCGAGTATGAAAGGACTTTGCGTTCTTGACTCGGTTAGAAAATATTTTATCTTAAATTGTCCGCGAACTTCCCTGTTTCTGATTTGCGAGGATATTAGGCGAATCAGCCAATTAGAAAGACAACCTTTCCTCAGCAATATGGCTGCTTTACCCTTCCTCACTAGGTTTATTCCCCAAAGTTGGAGAAGCAAATTATTCCCCCAAGTCCAAGTTGAGACTTCTCCCATATTCCTAGGTCTAACCTTAAGAAAATTAATTAGCTCCTAGTGTACTAAACTGTTCATGAACGACAAAATTTATCTCAAGAAGAATTTTCACGTCCGATGATAAGGAAACTCTTTCTTGTCGTTAACGATCGAAATCAATCGAACTGAAGAAATTGAGAAATGCAAGTGACGAATGAGAAAGAGAAGGTGAATCGAAGGACACGGTGAAAGGATATACTGATGAAGAGAGCAAACTTGTAAGGAGAGATGAAGAGCGGTAGTGGGTCGAGGGTTCGGATGAATGAAACCACTGAGGAGGAACCTCTCTCGTCTTGTACACGGGACAAAGAACCGTCGTCGTCGTCAACGACGACAACGTTCAGAATACCCGAAGGGAAGTTTACTTTGATTAAAACTGTTCCAGTAACGGTTGGGGGCCTTTTCATGCATGCCTTGCGCACAGAATTCGTTTGGCTTACATTAAAGACGCGCCGAATGTGCTCTACGATGCATGCTGAGAAGATGGAGACGTTCGAAGCACGATGAAACGATAAGGTTTATTCTGTTCTATCGACGATGATACTCAACTTTTTAGACATTCATAATCATGTTCTGGTAGAAAATAGAAGCTGATAGAGTTAAAATATGAGACATCGACGTTTGATATTGATTGGAAATTAAGTATCATTAGTAATATGTTTACATGTCATGTACGTTATTAATTATGTACGATTAAAAAATCAAAGAAGCACGAAGTTAAAGTTCATTAGAACAGATTCGTACGTGAATTTAATTTATTCCCGAAGTCGCCTTCCCATGCCAAAGTAATTGTTGGCCGTTTAATAACCCTTCAGTTAAAGTCTGGAATATCGCCGTTCAGTCTGCTCAACGAGCAGGTAACAGCGTCACGAAATAATTGAAACTGTCGATGAGAAGTCGTTTGCCTATTACAGAGAACAAAGGGGCTCCAGGGACAGCGCGAACCACGCACAACTTCACCTTGATTAAAATTGTTTTAATAACGCGAAGACCCTGCTGGTTGCTTGAATAGTTTTCAACGACAAAGGCATTGCTATAGGGACGACAAAAAGCGGCCTACTCTCGAATCGCTTGTTTACGAGAAATCTTCCGTTAACGTCTCGGTCCAAAGGAACTGCAGAACGGTAATATTTCCTCTAATTATCGTATATAAACGTAACAATTTTATGGTGATTCAGGATCTCGTGGAATAGCACTGATCGATAAAATATTGCAAAGATCCTCTGTTACACTGCTTGTTTTGTTGTTTCGTCTGATTAAACAGCCACAGCGGCAATTATCCTGGAATTTCTTCAACAGTTTTATCATCGAACATCTAAAAAATTGTGACATACTTTTCCGCGGAAATTAAGTGTTTTTAAAATTGCCTAAACTTTATTAGTATTGAAATATTTGACTTGTAATGTTTGTAGAAGTTCTAACTTTGTAACATCAACACTATTGTATAACAAAGTAATTTCACAGTGTCGTATGGTACAAATTATGACAATGAAACTATTCTTGTATAAGTTAAAATGAATCTTGTATAAGAAAAGTGAATTTAAATTTGCGTATCGTATAAAATGCAGCGTTCCTCAGGAAACGTGACCAAGCCGTTGATCAATTATTTGTTCCAGGTACTTTGATATTTATGCAGTCGTGCACGGTCGTTAAAATTGCAATTGCTCCCCCACTCGATTGCTTCCAACAACCATAAATTACGTGCACCGTGAAATGTACGTACGTGTTTGCGGCGTGCACCCGGGCAACAAGTTGCAATTACAACGCGTGCCCCCGGCTTGCATGACTCAAGTACAAATATCTTCTGTCGCGCGAAAAATCACCATGCGATACGTTCTTACATTACGCTTATTTCGCTTGATTGAACTAATAGGAAACCCATTCGCAACTTTTATGAACGTTTGAGGAATTATAATACTCATAAACGAAGAATAAAAGCAGAATAAAAATTGAACAAAAGAATCGTTCGACTAATAGTCGGTATAATGGCACCACTTTGCTACAGTAATTGAACGGTAACTTCAAATTCTAAATGCAAATTGCTCTGTCTATCAAGTTTCTCCAGATTTTTCCCGATTCTGAGGTAGATAAGGTAGTGTTGCGTAGGATAGGATTTTTCTGATCTTAAAGATATTAATAACCGTTCATGTGAGGCATAATAATTCACAATAAGAGAAAAAGCGTGGAGAAATAAGCAAGGTATCTCATCAATCATCTCCCTAGAATTTACGTTCTCTCTCTGTCTTTCCGCGAACGACTCTATCGAGCAGCGGCGATCGATATCGACCTTTTAAGGTAACCCTGATCTAGACAGACGATTTATCACTCAGAAACGATGCGTGAAACGGAGCGAGGAGAACGCGTGATTGCTGCGCGAAACACTGCGTGTGGAAAGGTATCTCGCGGTGCGAAATCAAAGGCTGCCACTCAGATATCGAACGCAGAGATTCGTTTCGTGACCGCGACAAGCTTATCGGCAAATTACGTTCTAGAATGCAAACCTGTGATCTACAGATACGAAGATATTACCATGCATTATATTCTATTTCCTCATACTTCATCAATGACAAAAACTGGAAGTTGTCGACTCATTACCGATGCACTTATCACTTAATGTAAGTGGTTAGGTTAATATGAGACTTACAGGTTATGGACTCTAGGAATCAAAAACACCGGAAATAAATTCTTGGACTAAAACACTCATTCGGAACAATAAATGAAAATTTACAATCTATCATGTGCTATATCAGATATGATGAAGTGCACTTTTAAACCATTTTTTATCGGAAAACGGATGAAAAATCGCGCGTCGCGTTAGAGATAACACCCTGTATTTCACAGAATCACCCAGTTCGATAGTTAATCAATCAACGTTTACCGACAAGCATCGTAGATAATTACCAACAGACATGCTCTCCACGTTCTCGCGACTAGTTGTAACTAGTTTCAAGAAGATTCGAAGAAGATGAACGACTTTTAATCAATGACTGCACTTTCCGGTAATTAACGAGGAAAGGGTAACGAGGGAACAGGGAAACGGCCAGGCGAATCGAGTTCGCTAACAACCCGGTGACTTTTAATTCCGAGTCCCAACGAACCTGGCCGGTCAGTTTAAATTGACGAAGGAGCGTCCTGCAAATTTAATCGGTGATAAACGTACGTAACGTTTAAACGAAGTTACGCCCGTTGAACGACGAGTTTACACGATTACGCAATTCCCAGGGATCCCGGGAATCGTCCGTTCCCCTTTTCCTTGCCGTCGTTTCGCATCCTGTCAGCGACAGGACGACTTCTCTGTAGTCTTTCCACCCCCTAATTATTTTGTTTCCGTAACCCTGGCGACAAACGGCCATGCAGGATCGTGTCTCGTGTTAGAAACGCACGAATTTCCATCCGCACAAATTTCTTTCCATTTCGCTTCGGTTACTTTGTGGAAATTGTGCTCCTGACAACTTCTCGATTGATCGAACGGTCACCACTCGAATACAGATTTTTTTGTACCGCTCTAGTTAAGCCTGCGGATACAACTAATTAAATAACATTGAACTCTTGAACATACCTTCATCTCTACTTAACCTGTAATGTTACCTACAGCTTCTAATAATTTTGAAGATATCGTTGAGACACAAAAAGTATTGCACAAAATTAATAGCAACACAGAGGATAAGTGAAGGAAAGCGTAGATCAAAGAGTTAACATCCATTACTCATAAATAGTAAAAATTGTTTCTTCGAGCAGGAGTTTTTCTAATTGCGAGACCGCAACGTAGTCAATGATCGGTAAGATCTCGTGAAAGTCTCCCGGTTTTTATTACACGAGAATGAAACCGAAGGAACACTTGGTGAAATTGTAAAAAGAAATTGTCTGTATTATTTACGATTCCCTGGGACAAAATTAGAAAGCGAACGATAGTTTCGTCGCGTTTCGCCAAATTCTTTTACGATCGCAATTACCGTACTCGTTGTAAAAATGGAGGGCTAGAACCCAACGGGAAAAGTCGTATTCGTTGAAAGCTTTTCTTTTACGTAACCTGTTGTGTTCCGAGATTTTTTACGTCCCGAACTTAAATAATATCGCGAGATTTACTACGAAGGTACTCCTCGAAACAAGTTGCAAGGAATTTCTGTGCACACTCTGCGTAAATTTTTATGGACCTTATTTGAACGTACACCTTCCGGAAGAATATTGATCAAAATTATGATCGTATTGTTGAGAGTAGAAAGATGCTAGAATGTGTATTGATCAAAGTTATGACTGCACCTGTTATTGAAAAGAAAGATTCGATGTAAGAGTAATATAAGCATATACTAGTGTAATAAACTTGTTATAAAAATGTTTCTGAACTTCATCACATTTGTTAACTTCATTGAAGTATTACTTAACCTCATTGCAATAAAAAATCAGTTATCTAACACAGAAATTACATGAAAAATAATACAGACTATTTATACCAATGCCAAAGAAAAATATAAAAATGAATTGTCAAATTAAAAATTTCATGTTCCATGTTTCATGCAACAGTTATGAAATAATTGTTTTGACAGTACTTGTGAAAGATAATTTATGGTGAATATTCCCTGACTATCAAATTGATCAAATTGATACAAAGTTTGGATAGTGATCCTCGACAGTGTTGAACTTCGTAAGCAGATATGACTCGCTAACAGGACTTATTGTTAGTCCCGTTCGATTTCTAGCGTGCAGCTTGTTGGCATCTCCGTGGAGCGACGGTGTAAAGTGAATTAACGTTGCCGCTGAACCGTGCTAGGAGCGGATAATCAGGTAACGCGATTAATACGGGAGCACATCTGATCCCTTTGCATTGGATCTTAGGGAAACTTGGAACTGATCCTGTGTTCGCATACGTCGCTGCGAATTTGGATCTGCCTCTTCTACGAAAATATCTGAAGCAACAGATACATGAATATGGTAAATCAAATTTAAATTGATCTCGGATCGTCTTGATTTATAGGATTTATCTTTAGAAACTATGGTAAACTGTCAGGGAGTTCCAATAACCTTGACCTTGTAGAATTATTTGTAATAGGATTTTTGGGATTTGTCTTTAAAAATCTTGCAGACTTCAGATGTGTTCAGATGACATAAGACAGGTATAGGACCACCCAAAGCTAGACAGATTTATCCGATTCAAGATAAATCGGATTAGGATGAAAACTATGGGACTTAATGTCGAATACCTCAGCAGTGTAGCTTCGAAATTAGGATGACAGGGATTGATATAACATTAGTCAGGATTAGTCTGAATTAACAGTGTTCACATAGACTAACACGGTTACTGTAACACAACCGACTATGAAATTGTGGGAGATTGAAAATAAATGTTTGCCTGAACATAAAATAAGTAAAAATACTAATAGAATATTAATAATAATACTCATAGAATATTCATGGACAATACTCTAATACCTTCCCAAGTACCCGAGTGCAGAATATTAAATGCAGAATTGTGCAAAGCTGGATAAAATCGGTGAAAGCGGATTGCAAACTCGCAACAAAGTTTTGTGGATTAGACAAACACAGGGTGGCGAATTAGCGTCGGTAGAGGCCGAGCAGGAAGCTACCGACCATTTCGAGCGACCCTTTCGAGGACAAGCGTCGCGACGTAGGCGGCGTCCCGTTAATCACGCAGTATTCACCGCTCTTTCCATGTTCTATCATTCTACAATGCCGGCCAACAAGCAGATGGTATCGCGGTTGCAATCAGCCAGTCGATTAATTGAGAGAGCGCAGGATAACCGCGAGTACAATGCGCGTGTCCTCGTAGGAGGCCTTCAGGTTCGCATCTGGACGAAGAACGATCCCTGCACGCGTCTCGATATTTATCGCGCTCGGTAAATCCGTCGACTTCGAACGATCCCTAACAATCGACTGGTAATTGCATCCACGGATAATACGACCTCGCTGTCCTTTATCATCGCGAATAATGTAGGGCTGCTGCTTTTGTGTTGAATATTCAAGAGTTTCTTTTATTGATTTTCGATATCGCATGCAGACACCTGAGGTGCACTCGACAGGTTCAAGGAATAATCTCTTAAGAATTAAGAAATGAGTTGAGATTTTAAGAAATCATTTCTTGCGATACTTGACATACTTTATAACTATGGCGAATTTTGATCTTCGATCAAATAAGTGAGAAAGCAGAATTGCATTTGGCGAATTTCTCTTTTCTGCTTTGATGTTTGAAAATTTCGTAAATTTTTGTTTTACCTAATAGATAGGTGTACGATGATAAAATAATGTGCGATGGAAATCAGGTACTTTATCAAGCAATAATCCTCAAGTTTAATCACGAGTCCTAGTACAATGCTCGAGCAGTGTACCACTGCAATAGTACATCACATTGATCTATTACCTGACAGAGGAACAGCTATCGTGATCCAGTTAAACAGATTAGTCAGATTGCAATTACATATAATTGCGATCTAACATCGTGCAATAACGTATCCTCAATCAGCACTCGATCAAGCGTGAAGGAAGAATCTAATTAAATTTATTATCGGGGTCGTGATCGCGCACGTAATGCGACCAAATGATTTTATTTATTTCTGAAAATTATGGATATATCCTCCCGAGGATAACCAAAATAGAAAACAATAACCAAAGACGTAAATATAAACGCCTGCACTAAAATTTCGTCGCAAAACGCGTAGCAATAACAGAAAGGGATTAACGTAAAACTGTCGAGGCTACCATCCCGAAATACTCTCGTATAATCGTTGATAGAGTATTTTTAAGAGATTGAACGTTTCAACGAGATTTACGCGAATATCAAGCACCGTCGAAATTGCACCTGTTGTGAAATAAATGATGATAGAGGCGCGTAACAGTCGATGCTGCCTAATACACGAATAAACGTTGAGTATCGGAATATCGAACATTTCATCGGTATGGAACGAATTTTACGACGATTGCGGCTCGTAAAGGCAACCGAACGCGTGAAAAAAGCGGAATATAACGATAAATTTGATCGTGATTATTGTTAACTCACTGTGCATCATAAAAGTGGGAAAAGAGGGACGCTCCGTGTTCTTCGTCGATGAATACGCGAAACGATTGCCACGGCACTTTCTATTCCGAGGCTGACCGTGCATTAAATCTACGCTGGCCGATTGAAGTCAATCGTCTTTCGAATCGTAGAAGTAACAAAGGCTAAGGAAAGACCATAATGGACGAGCAACGGGACAATAGAAACGAAAGCTGCTGGTGTTATCGACGTTTCTTTTGTCGCATCTCACAATTGCCTTCGCAATGCAACTAACGAATTCGATTTGTCACTGAAAGTTCTTAGAGACCGATTTATAGGAATTGAATCCGGGAATAAAATATAAATTCTTTGCAAGATTTAACGCTACGTGTTTAAATATTCTCAATTTTAGTATCTTTTAGCGAAATAAAAATTTTATATTTAAATGAGGGAAAAATTTGATATGAAGTTTGAATTTCTGTTAAGAAAATTTTAAGTGAGAAAGGATTTCTGTGAGTGGTATTGAACACTTGCAATTTTATGGTGAGTGGAATTCCACATTTAGAATTTCATTCTTAGTGGAATTCCACATTTGGAATTTTGTTGTGAATGGAATTCCACACTTAGAATTTTGTTGTAAATGGAATTCCATACGTGCAACTTTATTATGAGTGGAATTCCACGTCCGCAATTTTGCTACATGTAAAACATCACATGTTGGATTTTGCTGTGCATCGAATTTTCCATCTTTTGCTACATGCAGAATTTTCTGATCTTTTGCTACATAATTCCACATACAAACTTTAACAATATATGACATTCAAATAATATTTTCGTAACAAGTCGTACGTCACGTCACCATACGCTATATCGTCAGAAGATAATCACTTATTGCATCTCGTGTGTATGTTTCTGATACTATATCACTTCAGCTAAGTTCCAAGAATTTTCCACCGCAAAATCTCGGCAATATAACGAAAATGTAGTGCTTATCAGAAGCGTATATCAAACGCGTTCATCAAAAGAAAGTGAACGAGGGAAACAAGACAGAGTAAGATAAAGGTTGTTCCTAGTCGATGCACAACGGCCTTGCCTAATGCTCGGTTCTTATCTCACCTGTGTTTTACCTGCAGTCTCTCGCGGGACAACCACATACGGTGACAAGACAAAAAAAAGGAAACAACGTTCCGCGAACGGGATTTCAATTATCGTTCGAGAGCATGTCACCGCAACAAGTACACGCGATTGTTCGGACAATACGGTGCCGGGATATGGAGACAGGTAGATTAACTATCAGCGTGCTTTACGTACGTATTAGATCGGCATGCAGTTACGATCGATAACTGTTTACGTGGTTAGGTGGCTACGAACTGCAGATAGAATCGTGTGTCACGCGTATCAAATTGGAGTTTCTCTGGGACCCGATGCGACCTCGATTATTAGTACACGCGGCTGGAATATTGGTCGAACATATTAGCTGTCCGACCGTTGTCTGGATAACATTCGTCAGCTAGATTAAACTATTGCTGTTCACTGATCAACGTTGTTTAGGCAAGAAACGGTTTCGAAACTTTAACATATGTTCTTAGTTATTCTATTAAGACTTGGGCAATGAAAGTATAATCATATACTTCTTAAAGTATAATCATTACTTTATCCTCAACATATTCTATTTGTTAAGGTAAAGGAAGACATGGATCTAGAATCTAGGCTTTCAATCATTCTCGAAACAATACAACTACATTTCTATTGTCAACTAGTAGGATCAATGAAACACCATCGGCTCTAGCCACGGTACTGAATCTCACGAGTCAACGCTTCGATGCACCTTGCCATCGGAGGCGATAAATCACCGAAACGATAGGATTATTCGCCGATAAAATCGCTGGTCGGAAAGTGACTCAGTCACGAGATCGTGATTGCGAATTTTCTCACGATCAATCCCGCTTTCGATCAATTTTTCGATCGAAAAATTATGCACCGGATATTTGCCGAACAACAATAAGTTATGCGTATATTATACCATACCGCTGATCATGTTCGCGATAACGAAACGTGTTCTCGCTCACCTGCAACAAAAAACCGTACAAAAACTTTTAAATATCGTCACGAACATAATTACGCTCTTTAGTAGTAAATTATAGTGTCTTTGTTGTCAGAGAAAATGTTTTTGTATTCATAATTACTTGGATTAGGATTGACACTAAAATATGTTGAAATATGTTCCAGTAAATATTGGACGTATAAAAAGTATTTTCACTTAATCAAAAAATAAACAGGTGGTGCAAAAAGTAAACAAAAAATAAAATAGACCAAGTGGACCAATCTGGTATAGTAAAAATTGAATATCTCCTTTCGACAAATCAAATTCTAGAGACTCGAATATAACAGCGAAGCAAACAAACAATAACGATAATAATAAAATAAAATTTTCCAAGAGGACGTAACATCCGATTGTCCTGAAAAGAAAGATAGCGTGTTTTCGAGCTCCGTGTACCCGTATTCCGGCGACGAGGCAAAATGTTTTCTCGTTTGTTCTCTTTCACGGCAGAGTTCGTAGCCGTATCTTCTGGCTAATCCGCGGGGAATGCTCGGTTACTCGGTTTTTGTCCTTCCGACTCGATCGAACAGAAAATTACGCGGCGCTCTCGAAACGGCTACTGCCTGACGACACGAACAACCGACTCGAGCAAAACGAGCGAGAAGAGGAACACGTACGAGACCAAGTGGAACTACGACCGGACAAGAGGAAATTGGACGGGGTTGGAAAAGGAAGACGTAGGAAGATCGAAAATAAAATAATTGAGATTATCTCATCGCATCGGGGAAACTTCGTCGGCCAACTAACATCGTACCGTCGCATCGTCTCGGAGAGATAACGGAAGCAACTTCTGACTTTGAAAAGTTCCGGGTTATGTGAAACAGTTTCGACAGCGTCGTAAAGTAAATACACGGGGTGATTCTCAAAGTTTTGCAAAACATTAAATTTGTCGGAATGGAATGGTTATGTATTGTCAGGTATGTGTTTAAGGTGACTGAGTAACTACATCTACATCTTGGAGCTACATCTTGTATAAGAAAAAACTTGAGGTGTTTTATGAAGACCTAACAAGGTTGCACGACGTATGATCTTCATAATGACAGAAACACACATCATGAATTTTCCACTTTGTTAAAGGCATTTTTGAAAAACCGAAACAGGATAACACAGGGACGCTTATTATCTACTCATTAAGTCCCCGGAGACATTAGCAGTACATCCGACAAAATCGCGTGCACGCTCCATTTTCACGGTTGGACGATAATGAAACACGAAGACACCGAAGAAACCGAACGGGAAATAAAAGACGATTGACCCAAGGCGGAATTGCGTTAAAAAACAGGCAACTTCTTGGACGAAGGAAAAGCGGCATAAGATCGAGTAAAAAGAGACGAAGAGGGAGACGCGACGGGCGGAAAAAATACGACACGATCCATACGAAGACGGCGACGAAGATGGAAGGATCGGAAGAAGAGGAGCAACTGCGAAGAAGAAAGAGAAGATAGCGGTGAACGATAATGTCCGGCCGTGAGCGTTACTCCGACCGTGAATGTGTCTGCGTCGGGTCCTCATCCTTCGAAGGACTATTTGTTCCACGCAACGCGTAAATTACGGCCAATCGTGCCGGAGAGAGAACCGACGGAGCAGCAACAACGATGGTCCGTTGCTTCGACGTCCATTATGTATCTCGAAGAGCAGGGAATTTCGCGAGTTTGCCCGGAGGGTACTGATCCGGAGCGCGTCACGGTTCGACGATCTGTTCAGTCCGCAGATAGCCGAACCTTCCTGTTCCTCCACGGAGATCCACTCCTAGAATTCGATTATTCCGCACCTGGATTACCGCTGGCACACTCCGCCGAATGGTACGGGAAGTCGTGATATGGGCAAGGAGGATACAGCAGTTTTCAATTATTACATCTTTCGGTTCATTAATTCTCGAATTTAGAATTTGTGGAGGTACTACATTGCATTATGTAAGAAGGTTACTGTTAATTCAAGAAATGTATAAATATTGCAATTTTTAGGAAAATGAATAAATAAGTTGCTACGAATCTTCCTACACCCCAATAAATATACGCCATTAATATAAAAATCCATACGAAAAGTACCTAAATCAGCAATATATCTAGTGTCTACTAGAACCTATAGGCAGTATCCATCATGTCTTATCCAAAATATGTATTCTTCTCTACTCCCTTTATCTCCCTACGTATCCTCGGTCATAAATTTCTGAAGGAGCACTTGATCTGGCCATCGGTCTAACCACATACTTCAGATCCATCTTACGATTCGCTGGAAAGAGTGTATCTCATCCTGACAATTTCCATCCGTTGCACAGGTCTTTCACTTGACCTCGAAGTAGCCGGTCCGTTCATCTTTTCCGTCCACACGAGTTGAATACGAGCGAAATAGGAGAATGGTATGGGGGGTCAGGTAGATGCGGCGGGTGCAGACTGAAGGAATGCCTAATGAGCCAGACATCTCGCGTGGGAGCAATCATTTCCATGGGGACCGCTTCTGGTTCCGCGGGCTGGCGGCAGGAAAACGAGCAGGACCGGTTGAATCGTAATTCAGAAGGGCGGAACTTCGCGCCGGCAACCGGCACGGCCGAAATTTGAATTTAAAGCGGGCCGAATGGCCGGCGATCAGCAAGCTCCGCCACCGAATTAACCTCGCCCCGGTTAAATCCTGCCTACGTGATTATATTTGCTCGTACGCCTGCTGCTGCCCGAACGATAAAGTCCGCGGAAACGAGGGATTTCGTTTTTAAGCCCGCGGACGGATTAAGACCGGCTCATTTATTCGGCTTCGTCTCGCGCCGACTACCGGTGAGCCTGTCGTTAGTTTTTGTCGTTATCTTCCCGCTAATGCCCTCTTCTGATGCCACGATTTGCGACGCTCCTGATATTGCCGCACGCGGCCATTTACTACCTTCGTTGCTTTCTCTGATCCCTTTTAATGTCTTCGTCGCGAATAAATTGCACCCTCCAATTGATGTTTGCTAATGTTTGCGTTCTCCATCATCGAATGTTGCTAATTGCCCGTGGTAAGTGAACACGATCATTAGTGTATCTTTTACGGACTCGGGAAAGACTTTAACTGACCGGTACGAGATCTTGCTGCGCTTTTAACTTTTTATAATAACAGGCGAAAGTATTTGACGCGTGCAGATTGGTAATATTGAAATATACAGAGCATCGCGTAACTGGTTGTATAAGTGTATAGATAATTCTACTTGCAAAAATAGATTTCAAAAAATTTGAATTATTCATCTGTACATCTTTCATCTAAAATATAAATATTAAGACTATACGAAACCTTTTGTGTTTCTAAAAAGTTTGACCACAAAGGGTTCTCTTGAGTAAAAAAATCAAATAAACAGCAAATTATGTGGAAAATGACCTTGCCAAGCGAACGTTTCTTGCCGACAGGTCTCTTCGGTAATTTCATCGTAATAAGTTTGAGCAAACATCTCTATCTTGTATCGCAATTAAAAAAATAATACTGCAAGATCTTCGGTTTTCGACCGACGAAAGGGAAGAAATTTTATTGCATGCAGTAAACTTTTTTATTCACCGTTCACCCTTGTTCGTCATCGCCTTCGGGGTTCCCGCCACCATGATGCAGACATTAAGATAATCGTCCGTACCGAGAACCATCTCTCCCCATGGAACTCGACGGGATTCTTAGTGAAACGATGGATCCCGCTCGTCCAACACTGTATCGATGCTGGGTTATTTTCTGGGTCCGTTATCGGGCCCAAGTGCTCGTGATTGTAGCCTTTCTGTAACTAGGGCTACGGGGAAAAAGCTTCTGACGAGACGCGACCGCCTTGGTGGAACAAATTTGCTTCCTTCTCGAAGAACGTTCTCTTATTATGTCAGAGAGGAAACGATCTGGCGAATGTTTTGTTCTTCTGAACCGCAGAACTGATTGTTTTGCGCTATAAAATGTAGCAAACTGTAACTGCGAGGTTTTTATGCTGGCGTTGATAGTTGCACAATCTTAACTTTAAGGTTAGTTTTGTGGAATACGAGTGTACGTGCTGTTATTGTACTATAATTATTATTGTGTTGTTGTATTATCGTTATGTTATTATAACTATCGTTATGTTACTGTATTATAATAGCAGCATATGGGTATTATTATAGAGTGTTTCTATGTCATCAAATCGTATTAACATGTCGATGTTTCGAACACGGAAAATAAGTTGTTACAGTATCGTGTACCTGGTTCAATCGAACAAACGGACGATTTGCAGATATCAGCTGAATGCAAATTGCAACAAACGATAGCATTCGATAGGTTCCGTGTAATGTTATGAATTACGCTCGATACAGGCGTGAAAAATCAATGTGAAAAGCCGGCGATAATGAAACGCGTGTTGAACAGCAGAGATATGAAGCCATTATTCACGAGAATTATCGACAGGCTGATCTTAGCCTTTTCGTTCGACCGCAATGAAGTATTTTCAATCGTACGTTTCGCTGAAAAATATCTAAGGCACAAATCGCTCCATTCTTACGTTAACGATAATTGATAACTATGATATACCATACGTGTTCATTCTACGCTACGATAAGAAACGCAATTGAATTCGTGGCATCGTACATCAATTTATATCGATTCCAAGCTAGAATATTCGCTCTATCGATCGTTTGATTTTTCATAACGCGCCAGTCAGATAATCCTAGATGATCGGCGTCCGAGAACGCGATTGATTTTGATTCTTTCCCGCCTTCTTTATCGTCGATGTCGATCTCCGGGAATAGATTGGATTCCTATCGATTATCCCTCTCTACCTTCGTACGGCTCATCCAGAATTACGATTGAACGAACACCCAAGAAGTGCAACTAGCGTGAGGTAAATCGATATATTATACTCACCTGCTGCTACGAACAGCTTTAACTTGCTACGATTTATCTGAGGCTTATATACGTTTTACTCGGTGTGACGTCTATACGCTCACAGGCATGTGTGATACTGTACTGATCATATGATGGCAATATAGTAATATTGGTGGTATAACATGTTATAGTATGTTATAGTATCACGGTAGAATGGGATCATAGTGTGATATGTTAGAATGTTTGGTAGTTTGGTAGTACTATAGTATCATAGTGTGAGCGTAGCAAAGTGTGATTGCACGATAGTATGATGACATGGTGGTATGATAGTGTGATATGATGATATGACGATATGGTATATGGGTATGTGTAATAGCATGACACGATACGACAATGTAGTAGTGAACGAAACTACACAAAATTGCACAGATTAGAGATTTCCAAATTCCTGTCACTAACCCATCACTAACTCGGAAAAATGAATTGAACGACACAAAGATGTTCGAGCGTAAGAGTAAAGAAAGTAAGATTGTAAAAGAAAGGATAGAAGTCGTAGGATGAATCCGTAAAATACAGTATTGATATTGAACATTACAGAAGGTATACATGGTTGTTCGCAGACGGATAATTCAATGTACGGCTCTCCGGTTTATACAAGAGAAAAGTAGAATCGCAGAAAATCCGTTGATGTCGCTCGTGAAAAAGATAGAAACAAAAGAAACGAGGAAAAGAAGAGCGAAGCTGTACGTAGGTGGATCAGGCGATTGTGCACGCAGCGAAAGCATGCTGCGAGACGCATAAGTGGCATCGAGACTCGGAAAGAGACGTACAAATATGCTGTCGAGACATACGTGAATCCTCTTGCAAATTCATGTGTGGACTGAAAGGATAAAGGGAAACGTAACGAGGGATAAAGTTGAAAACGATGATGCGCAGATTCGCTACATCCTCTGAATGTGTGTCATGCGACGTTTTCAAATATTTCTGTAATCTTATTCGTCGAACTGCTCTTGTTAGAATTGTTCTATCTGGTATCTATTTATTTTTGGAGATGAATTGAAGAACTCGTAAACTTTTAATTTAGAAAATTGCTGAACTGTGCTTGAAAATTTTCTTATAAATTTTTAAATTAGAAAATTGATGTACTCTTTTCCCAAATATCGACATATTATTTAAGACAACTGAACTAACCGAGAACAGTGTATACAACAGAAACAAAACTTTTGGCAGTCGAACAATTGAACAATCTATTACTGTATATTGCATCTATATACTAATTAACTGAGTAGACATCAAAGTGCTTCAAACAGTTTGCCCCAAGTTTACTGAATTCTGAGACTGACGTCTACAAACTAGAGCACTTCTGATGTATCTGGCAGTTGATCGTTAATTGTCTAGCTAATTGACACAGCCGATTGACCGCTGTGTCACAATCTCTTTACCACCGTAATTGTCCTCTTTAGAGAAGATACGTGTTACAAAATTATTTAGGATATTTTTACTTGATGTTACAAAAGAACGGTTATACAACTTCATCGGAATTTATAGAAGAACTTTATCGTTTCTCAGAATGATGCAAACGGGGTTAGAGAACACTAACTAGGGAAAGGTAAAGAGAAAGCTAAAACTCGTGGGTAGACGAATCCGGCATTCAAGCTGATTCACCTAACTCGCATTTCCTACGGATGTTCGGCAACAGCTGGACGAACGAACCTGTTCTCACCTAACAAGTCACGCTTCATTATGTAGTCCCTTCACACTGGTATTCGAAAATCGAATAGGTTATTAGTGCATTTGAATGAAAGTATTTTTAGATACGGTATATATTAGCTGGGGACTCCTACAGTGATGATGTGTAATTAACGGAACATCAGTTATGCAAGGTACAGGTCTTATTTTAGCGTGTTGACTGATATATACATTTTCCAAGTTCCAAATTGTCGAATTTCTAAATTTGTAACTTTGCAAATACCTCAATTTGTAAATCTTCAAAATTGCAAATTACCAATTTCTATATTCTCCAATTCCAATTCCTATATTTTCCAATTTCCATATTCCCCAATTCCCACATTCCCTAATTCCTACAGTCCCCAATTCTCACATTCCCCAATTCTCAAATACCTAATTACCATATTGTCCAATTCCCACATTCCCCAAACCCAAAATTCCCCAATCCCCAACTTACCAACCTACCAAAATTCCAAATTCCAAAATTTCCAAACCTTCAAATGAATTTTTACTCTTCAGCACAAAATTAATATTTTAATCAATATCGAATTACAAAGCGTTCCATGCATTTTGCAGCGGTGATTTCGTCTTCCGCACAGATAATTTTCTTCGTAAAACATTTTACACGTTCAATGGATCAACATGCGGTTCACTTTGGACAACGAATCGACATTTCAGCAACGCAAACGCAATTACAAATGTATGGAAATTTGCAGAGCGAAACCGTTCGCGAATTTAGCAAGACGTTTCTCGCTACAGACACCGACCACTTGAATATTGCCTGCAGGAGATGTTGGCATGACTAAGTAATTAAACGCGCATGAATACCCATACGGTATTCTGTATTCAGAACCCATCCTCGAAGATTAAACATTTAGCGTCCGAGCGGGCTACTCGTTACTTCACCGAACGACATTTCACTGATTTCTGTCGACTCGATGTCATCAAACTGTGTTGCAATACACTGTCAAAGTAACTTTGTATCTAATGAAAATTACCATACGTCAACGTATTATTAAACAACTACTTCGTGAAAACGGACAGTTCCATCTAGATACTCTTTTAGATCAGACACTCCTTTTTTATTTTGGAAAGGCATAGGCATATAATCTATCCTTATATTGATCACACAATACAATGATTTATTTCTGAATCCTTACACATCATGTTATTAGTAACCGCTTGGTTAACAGTAGCACACAGTTCCATCGTGTTTACCAAATACTATTTATTCTGTGATAAATACCATCAACGTGATTATGTGATAATAAATGTGTTATTCCACGCGTCGAATTGTAATAAATTATTAAAACATGTAACTCTAAGCGCTACCATAATTTGATTTCATTTACTTAAGCATACCCATCACTTAGCTCAGATGATTAATGCAATATTAACGGTGTTCAAAGCTTGTCTTCCCTTTTGGTCTACTAATTATACGATTATACAGAATTCGAGGTGTCAGCCACCGGTGACCCCCGCGCTACTCAACGTGTTAACCACCAGCCAAGCTACCATATGCTTAATCGGCTAACAGCTACTAACGTTCGTGCAAATGTTAACGGTAATCACGCAATTACTGCCGTGTTGCCCCTTCACGGAGTTCGTCCGCGATAATCCGCTATTTATGAACGAATTTACGCGTTGCTCACGATGTTTAACTCCCAGATGTCGATCTGACCAGATATCTGTAATTTATTATGCAATTTTATGATATTTTTCATTTTTTCTTTATTAGGTTCCAGTCGGTTGGGTCTAGGTTTGATCAGATAAAGTTAATTCAAATCAGTGATGAAGCTGGTTAGATTTAGTATGATCAGGTGTGGATTGCATCAGGTTAACATAAAGTTAGTTTAAAGTTCAGTTTCGTCAAGATTAAATTAAATTAGGTTAGGTGACACAAGTATTAGATTATATAAATGAGAGGCTACATTCAATTTTACTAAATTGAATTTAGCCATTTACCGATAGCATAAATAAAATTCGATCACAAAAAATAGGTAAATGTCCCTCTCCGTTAACTACCAACCAGGAATTTCAATTAAACAACCGACCAATAAGTAGCTAATATAGATTAGGACTTTTAATACAGTCCATTAGAAGTTCATAAAAAACCCATTAGTCCATTTTTATACGTCTCTTAAGTCGTTCCCGATAATCTGTGATACATTATATTATCTACATTATTTTCTTCAATGTTTTTACCTCGAGTAATTACGCTTAATGAGCCATTAATCCGTTTCAGTAATCAAGCGTTCGCGACCAAAAATTCAGGTGCACCGCTCGTTACACTGGTCATAATATTCCGGTTCTTTTTTAGGGGAGATAACGGAACCAAAATGGCTACCGAATGATCATTTTTCTTTGAAGTTACAGCCTGATGAAGCTGACATTATCGTTAGCAGCCAACAGATTTTTTGAACTGTTCATTTGCAGCGAAATAATTTTACGAGCTGGACCTTGTTGGTTCACTGTAAACATTTTCCCGTAAAATATTTATGAGATGTTCTTTTGAGAGTAATTAGGACGAAAACGTAAACGTAAAATTGCTCTTGTTCTATTAACTCGAATCATAAAAAGGGATCATGGAAACAGAAGGTTCTTTCTTGAGGCGGAGGATCAGGCTACGTGGGATGGAATACTGAAAATTTTTCTATCGAATTACTCGTTTTTCCACAAATACACATCTCTAGCCTCAATTACAGTGGATCTGGGCTGGGCAGCAACTTCAGACCGCTCGTTTACATAATTTGACGGAAATCAACAAGCTTATCCAGCTGCGATGCAGGACGAACGATCCTATTTCTGAAGCATAATCAGCCAATTTCGAGTGGCTGGCAAATATATCTCCAGCGAAAGAAGACGTTTTATCGAAAATCTCCAAATAACAACTTCAATATCTGATTCAGAAATTACGTCGACGATACATTACAATTTTCTCCCACTTTTACGGAGATTAGATTGTCGAATGGGTGTTATATCAAAAGTGTTTGCAACATCTCAGGCTGCATTTCAGAATATTTCGTTTCACTGCTTCTCTCGAAAGAGTGATTTTCGAGCTGGAAAACTGTTTCTCTAAATTTCGTGTTCTCTGCGGAGAATGTTCAGAAGAGTCGCAAATATTGAAACAATGGCATGCAAACGAGCCACCATTCACGACTACTTTTTTCCCCCAGAGCAAAGTGGTAAGTGGTAGCGTCGGTTTGCAAAACAAACCGGTTAATTGCAAGCACAAAGGAGGATGAGTTTGTACGAAGGATACAGAGAGGAATAAAGAAGAGCGGCAAAGCGGGTGTGGACGTTATTTGGATTAACTCGTTTTAAAATGGGTATTCAACCTCTAAATTAACTTAAATAAAATATTCAGAATTTGCACAGATTATAATTAGATCTGAACCCAAAAGTGAAAATACAAGTCCGGTTTATCACACGTGTGTCACGAGTGCGTCACGATCTTGTAGAGCAAGGAGTTAAAGCATGAAAGACGTCGACCAAGGTTGATCACCAAGCTTTTTTCGTACTAAAAATAATTGGTCAGATAGAAAAGGCAAGACGAGGTCAGATGTTATCGAATGTTCGTCCTGTCTGCTTACGGTCGCAGACACCTGCGAATTCCGGTTCGTATGGAGTCCCGGTCGAGGCAATTTAGCATTCGCTTCGACTGCGAGGTTTGCCCGAGTGGATGAGTCACACCTCCGGATGCTTCGAAAACGTGAATGGATTTTTACGTGGGGGCCACCTTTTAACGAGTACACCCTGTATGTCGTGTAGCCGAATCTTGTTTCCGAACACATTACTCGGTGCCGCGTGTGTCGATGCATTTGTATCCCGAGACCTGTGGTTACTTTTCTCCAGAACGGGTTTAAGGATTCGTTTCTCTGTCCCTTCGAGCGGTCGCAATTAATTAACCACGTGATACTTCCTTCTACCTTAATGGAACCCGGGAATTGGCTTGTCTTTACATGCTACACGCTACAACTTTCCTTCTCCATTTATCCGTTTCGGTACGAAGTCAATTAATCCGGGAAATCTCTCGTTTATAATGCAGTTCGACTATTTTATTCGTCCTTGCGTCGAGGCTTCATTTTTATTAAAATACATGTTTTAGTATTTACCTATATCTTCACTTTATAAGTGTGCATATCCAGAAATTCTGAATATGTTATAATAATCACGTCATGAAATAGTTTCATTCTCAAATAAATTTCCGTATACCATGTCTTAGTGTATACGTCCACTTCCACAGTAAAAACGTGTTGACACGATTACATCAACTTCAACGAAATAAGTAGTTCAGTTTTAATCACGTTGGCCGAAGAGTGAACGGGTTAACCGACCTCCGTAATCTAAAATAAGGTTCAGTAATGAAGATAAAGTTGTCCAGCCCGAACGGGACAACGTAAAAGGCGAGGTCAACGATGGACGGCGTTGAATTAATTTCGTCGATTAAGATAATCACGACCACTGTCACGAGGGTCAAGCAGGGTTAACGTTCTCTTTTAAAAACGCGAGTCGTTCTCGTTTTTCCATTCGTTAGATTAGAATCGTTCGGGCATGAAAGTGCGGCGAGCCTCTTTTTTTCTTTATCGTGGCGTTTTCCGTGGAATATTCACTCTCTCCCGGATCGTTTCGAGGGAACATTAGAAGCCAAGCGGATTGATCGGAGCGGAGTTTCAAAGATTCGAGGGGAAGAATTTTAATTAGTTACTAAGGCAAGAAAGCTTCTTAGGGATTCTCGATAGCCACTCGAACCACCTTTCGAACTCTTTAAAGCTTCAAGTGCAAGGGAATACAATCACTCTCTTTTCCTTCTCTACTACGCGAGTTTCTTCAGCGAGTAGCTAAATGAACTGCCATCGTTGCGCCTGCCGATCTCTTTCCTTCTTCATCCTTTTTCTCAATTACCAGACACCGGCCGGGTAAACAGAAAGTTTCCATTGTTCGTGCCTTCGCCAACTTTACCGAAGACTTCTCGTTCGACGTAATTCACGTGTACGTACCTGTTTGCGAATTAACGTTGATGATATGTACAAAAGTTCACTTATACCAATGTACTTTTATGCTCATATTCTTCTCTTATGCTTGATATTTAGAACAGATATCGCTGATTTAATGCAGCACTTGTAATAACAACCCTGGGGTCGTAACCCACAGTTTCAGAAATGCTAGTTCAAAGTAAAGTAGTATGAGAACAGTAGCATGATGGAATAGTAGCATAACATGCTAGTGCGGTAGTAAAGTGGAAGAGTACAATAATGGAGTAGTAGACAAGTCCTTGAATGAGATGACAGAATAATATAATAGTATGATAGTAGAACAACGAAAATGAAAAACTGACAAACCGCAAAAGAGTGAAATAGTGAAATAGCAAGGTAGTAAAGTAGTAAGGTATAGTAGTGAAGTAGCAAAGTAGCGAAGTAGCGAATTTGCAAAGTAGCGAAGTAATGAAGTAGTAAAGTAGTAAAATAGTAAGGTAGTAAAATAATAAAGTAGTAAAATAGTGGAGTAATAAAATAGTGAACTAATGAACTAGTGAAGTAGTGAAGTATTAAAGTATTGAAGTATTGAAGTACTGAAGTAGTGAAGTATTGAAGTAGTGAAGTATTGAACTAATGAAGTAGTGAAGTAGCGAACTAGTAAAGTAGTAAACTGGTAAAGCAATAAAATGATAAAACGACAAAATCGATAAACGACAGACACTCGTCAAGAAGAAACGAGCCCCAAAAAAGCGTCAGATCGAAAAAAAGGGTGGCACGTAAGAAAAAGGCTGGAGGGTCGAAAACGAACGAAGTCACTGATCGACAAATTACGTTCTCGACGTTGGTCCCTTCATCGATATCAGGTTTTTTTTTCTACTCGAGAGAGAAGCTATCAACCACCATTCTTCGAGCATGTCCGTCTGTTTTCCTCGTTTTCGAAAACAGGCGGCCAGTATTTCGATCTACATCGACAGAGGGGTTAGGAAGCAGCCGAGGGTCGCTCAAGTGGAGTCTCTTGCCTCCCTTGGCAACGGTCACTTGGAAACCCGTCGAAAGAGTGAACATTTCGCGGAATCCCGTATAGGGAGACCTCACGAGACCCTTTTCACCATCTGTAAAGAGCTTTCGAGGGCGCAGACTGGAAAACGAATTTTCTTCCTTGAAATTTTCACGAGACCCTGTCCTCTACTTGTAGCTCGTTAATGTTTCACCGCGATAATCCGACTCTAAATGTGGGATAAACGAACCGGTACAACTTTTGTTCCTCGACGTTCCGCTTCAAAGAATACCTAAATCTACTCTATACCGTGAATAAACTTAACATAACTTCATTCACTACGTCCAGATTTAATTTAACCCAAAATCATACAAGTAAATCTAACATGAGTACATATAATTCACACTGAATAAATCTACTCCAACTTAAACTGAGTAAATGGAACCTAGTCTGACTTAACCTTAACTTGATCCGACGATTATTTTCATCTGAATTTTCATCTCAATCGAAATGTCAAATAGACTTGTGATGTAAACTGCAGGAGTATTTTATAGTTCTAATTATCAGTCAACACAAGGTACGTTGTAATATGTTCAGCAATTAGCAGCCGGTCCAAGGTGTCAATCATGAAAAGAGGATCCCCATAAGAATGCAGGCTAAAAGCAGGAGCAGAAGAAGAGAAAAAGCAAAAGGGGTGGCCCCAATTTGCGAGCATGTCGGATACGTGAGTAATTGCAAGATACTGAAACAAAAGGTCGCTGCTAAACAAAAGATTGACCCTAGGCTTCCTTGTCAGGGGGGTCGTGCACGTCCTTACGACGATGTATGATTGCGTGCCCGTTGACTCTTACGCGAAGAGAAAAGGCGAATCAGTTTGCACTATTCGCGTGGCTGACATTTCATTGCTATCATTACGAGCACACTAATGTTTCTTGATAACGAGACCGTGTACGTGTACCGAGACTTATTGCGACAGATACGGTAGATAAGAATACTCGTTAAAAGCATTGCGTTACTCTTGTCGATCGATCTAATAATTACTGTTCCTGTTGATAAGGGTGCTTTTTTGAAAACGATAATAGGATTTATTGGATCTTTCACGAGATGTAAGCTTTACTTTTACTTGGTTTTGCTGGGAGTTAGATATTGAAGTTTGTGCCAGGAGCATTATTTATGCTTATAAATCGTTAAAAGAAGATTATACGCAAACTTTATGAAACTCCCAGTATATTTGTTAACAAAGAAACAGCTAGTTGTGTACAGAGGGTATTTAAACATTGCTGATCGACGCAGATTTGTAACCGTGGCAAGATAAACGGAATAGGGTAGCCTCCCGATGCATCCTCCCCTTTCTGTTCCTTTTTCACTTTCATTCGAAGGGAAGAAAGAACAATGAATCACGAGAACAACACCCAGTGTGTGGTGAATAGACATCCCTTTTGTGATAGCTGTATCTTACAGGAAATACACATACATCTGAATGTAATGTAAATGTTAATCCTAGACGGTGCAACGTAATTATGCGAAAAGTACAGTTTAAAGTCTTCTCAGATAAGGGACTTTCGAAAGAGAGTTAATGAATATGCAAAGTACATCCATTTATCGGATGAAATATAACTGGTATCGCAATGTTTTGAATATCGCGACTTTTAGGATATATTGAGATTTTATTCAGTTGGGGTATGTGAGAGGGAGTTTGAGATTTGGGGATTTGAGAATTTGAGGATTTGGGAGTTTGAGGGTTTCAGGGGTGGAGGATTTGAAAATTTGGGGGTTTGAGGAGTTGAGGGGTTGAGGGGTTGAAGAGTTGAGGGGTTGTGGATTTGAAAATTTGAGGGTTTCAGGGGTTGAGGATTTGACATTTTAAGAATTTGGGGGTTTGAGAGATTGAAAATTTGAGAATTTGGGGGTTGAGAAGTTGAAAATTTGGGAATTTGGGGATATGGAAATTTTAAGATTTGAGAATTTGGAGATATGGAAATTTGAGAATTTGAGAATTTGGTGATATGGTAATTTGAAGATTTGAGAATTCGGTAATGTGCAAATTTAGGAATTTTGAGAATTTAAAAATGTGCATGTTTGTAAATTTAGAAATTTGGAAATATAGCAATTTCAAGTACCCAAATTGTCAAAACCATCGCCGATGCCCAGGGCCACACATGCCCATCAAGAACTCCACGAACCAAACGAAATTGCCCCTGCAACATATTTCTTCTTTCAGCCGCAGCTCCGGAACCGGAAGGGACGGTTCAGAAATGGCCCCGCAAGCGGAACACCCACGTATGCGATGGATGTACGTCTTATTTACGATAATTGCTTTTCATCTAACCGAGAGAACCGACGCAAGCACGGGTTTTCTGGCGTCTCGAGTCGCGGAATCCGCTTGTTCTCGCTCTCTCATCTAAGCCGTTGAACAGCTAGCCGATATTAACCCGTTCAGTTGGCTACAAGGTTGCCTCGAAGCGTTATCCCGATTTATGGCCATCGAAGAGATTTCTTGCGGGTTTAACGCAAGATCCGGGCCAGGCTACGTTTACCAGCCTGGAAAATCGAGTAATGAAGCCACCTTACCATCGTTACTAGATCATCCGAGTTATCTGGACTTGATCACCTATCGTTTGCGGTGTCCTGCTTCCGAGAACGAGCTGGTTATTAATCACTGTAACCCCTGGCTTTTTCGTTACCCCCATAATCAAGGGACGTTTTTGCTCCCTCTTTGCTGATAAGATATTTTCTGTGTTATACTGTTACATGTGTTTGTTTTGTTGCGGAGTTTTTCGATACCGTTTCATGTTTTTATGGGTACTCTTTTTTTTGAAGGAATCACTTAGTTGGTACAGTTTTGTTGGATATGTTTGTTTGGAAATAAGCTTGATTTTATCTTAGTTGTTTACTCGTTATTTATGATATATCTATATTTGTGATATATATTCAATCATTATATTCATATATTTCTCACATATTATATTCATACATTCTACATGTATGACTCTGACCGAAAACAATGCCGATTAACGCCGTCTGTCTTAATGGCCTCAAATCCCAGCAGTTAGGTTTCGACGAATGATCATACAGGACTTAAAAGAATGCGGGCAAATCGATAGATGTCCTACAGGGGTCAACCATGCGCGAAGCACCGAAATCCTTCACGGCTTAATGATCGTCGAACGTTGGTATTTCGGGGGAGAACAATGAGGGTAGTTTTTATGAACATAATTTCCCGCATCACGTGGATTTTTGTGTTTTATACATATGACTATAATCAATTTTTTGATAAATATGCACAAGGGAGGCACCTCTAATTCCAATCTTTCTGATATTTGTTGTCGAAGTTCACAAATGAATTAAAAAAATAAAAGGTGTATAAATTGAGTGAATTTTTCATATGCATGTAGTGGTTAGACTCTTTTAGTATTCTCAAGGTTGTCGCAATCACAGGTGTCATCCTTATTCAGCATAATTATCAGTTTCATTTCTAACAACTTTTTCTATGCGCATGTGGTCGAGGTCTATTAGTTTTTTCAAGGTCATCGAAATTACAGGTGGCTCCATGGTTCTGCATAATTATCAATTTTATAATACTGAATAACTTTTACTACGTACACAGTGTTTGGTGTCTTTAAGCTCTTCCAAGGTCATTGAAATTGCAGGTGGCACCCTCATTCTGCATAATTATCAGTTTCATGATACCGAACAACTCTTCCTACATGCGTTTACAGTGGTTGGACTCATTTAGCTTTCTCGAGGTTGTCGAAGTGGCAGGTGGCTAGCTTATTCTACATAATTATCAATTTCGTATACCAAACATCGTTAACAATGTACACCGGCAGACTTTTAACAAGCATTTCACTTTTACGGTCTGTTGGAACTTTCAAAATATACAACACCTTAACGAGCAACGGTATCGGGTGAGATCTGTTCTTAATTAGGGGCAATCAGTGCGAAACGGTGATCTACGTGAAAATCTAGTTTCTTGTGGGTATTGAAAACTGTTTATTGGAAATTGACGTTTGACGATTTGGAGATTTGGGAATTTGGGAATTTTGAAATTTTGGGAATTTAAAAACTTGAAGATGTACAAAACAGAAAGTATTTGATACAGAAACGAAGATATTAAGAATCCATAAATTTGCAAATTGAAAAGTGCTACTGATCCCAATCGATCTCAGAAACCACACCGCGATTGAAATGCAATTAAGTCCCATGATTCGTAGTTCCTCGAGTTCCACGCCGCCAGCGTGATTCGTATCTAAGCGTAATTTTGCTCCCAGTGAAAGTGCCAGTTACATACTAATTTACTAATCTCAAAAGGCAAATCCAATCACGCAAAGAACCTCCGACGCCAATAAAAAAAATGTAGAATTTCTAAAATACGAAGAAGATCTTTCCCAGCGACGTGCACTTCCTTGACACGTCATCTTTCACGAGCAGCTAGTAATTATCAGTTCAGCTATAATTTCAGCACAGACCCCAACGACTTTATCGATCCAACGAAAGTTCCATGAAACAGCATGCTTACTACGTTTCGTGCAGCTCGTAATCGAGCAGACCGTGTCGTCTCGGCAAAAACGCACAAAGAAGACACTTTGTGAGACGCTCGAAACGACGATCATGTTTGTAATACGCGGACTGGCTGATGGCGCCAGCGGAAAACGATCATAAAGGATCATTTCGTCACGCAAAATGCTGCGTGACGATCTACGATCAAGTCTTCTTCCTTTTCTCACCTGTGTACCGATGTCGACCCATGAGTTGGCGCGTGAAGGCTGAGGTGTTTAGAAGAGGTTAGTTCACTAGAGCTTGGAGTCCACAATTGGTCATTGTGGATTCGAGAGTTTGAAGATTTGGGTTTATAGAAATTATGATATTTGAGAGTGTTAGGATATAGAAATTTGAAAATTCAGAAATTTTGATACTTAAGAGTAAGATGTAGAAAGTGGAAATTTGGACATGTGAGAATTTGGAGAATTGAACATGTGAGCTCTGACAACCTTGGTTATGTGAGAATCTGAAGATGTAGAAATTTGGAAAATTAGACTTTTATGCTCCACCTACTTTGAAGATTCAACAATCTTCAAATATTGAAATCTAAATTTGAAGTTTTTAAAATTTGAACGGTTTCAAACGCAAAACAAAACGACCGAGATTTACTAAAATACACAGGGCTGACCAATGCTCCACACATACTACTGAACCCCTAAACACTTCATTACCTTGGAATTAAAGAACCGGTGGAATCGTGGAAACTGTCCGTAAATAACGCAATCGTTATCGTCTGTAATTAAAATTTCCGAGGGAAATGCCCGGAACAATTCCAGTTTTATTTGTCCGAAATTCCGAGACCGAACCGTTAAAAATAATCGTCCGTAGAGTGGTCGTTCACTTTGGAAAATGTCCACGATTAATGCTGTTTTACGAGGAAAACTCGACCCGTAGAGAAGGATCAGCTTTAGAAGATGGCCACGCGGATGAGAGGATTTCATTAAGTACTTTCCACGAGATGAAACGTTCGTCCTTTCTACTCCTGAGACTCAGAGCATCACGCGAGCTCTGTTCTTTCGTTTAACCCCGCACTTTCCGTCGCGAAAGCGATTTCACCGCGTACTTTCTTGTCTTTCTGCTCTTCTGCGGTCTTTAAGGGCACTCGTTAATCTGTTTTCGACGATGCCGAGGTAAAAGGGACCGAAAGAGGTTTCAACCTATCAGATTTCATCAATTCGGTCCACTTCGGACGAAATCTGGTTAGTACAGAAATTCTTGTCTAAATGTTATGTTCTCTTTGGAAGTGGTTCATTGTAAACATTTATTATAAATAATTTATTTGGTAATGAAGTCTACGACGGCATAGTTACATGATCAAAATAAAACAAAATGGAGGTCCGAATACAGATAATCATTAGAAATAATCAACATTTTTTTCTATTAGCAGTAATCATAGATAACAAATTCATCAAGTGATGATTATTTTCTATTTAAACAAGAATTAATTCTTGTTTAAAAAATTTTTCATCAAGGAAATATATAATATATCCACTGATTTTAATCTCTGTTTCAAACTGATACATCTTGCACCTCTTGCACGTTATAAATCGGCAACACTTTAATAATCGACAGATTCAATATATCCATGAAAGACATCATTTATTTCATAGAGATAATATAACAAAATTTATAGATAGTTTCCCATAACATCAATTAATATCGAACCACGCCTCTACGTAGTTCGGTTAATTAGACTTCCGTGATTACAGCTTACGGTATCGATAATCCTATTTCTATACGAAGACATAAAATCGATTACGTGTCCGACTCGTTTCATGAAATAGTTTTAATCAGCCGAGTTTGACAATTAAAGTTTCTCATTAAGATAGTCGTACGATACGGTCGTCGGTCATCAGTTGGCTGAAATATTATATTTCGAGCCTTGGGAAAGCACTCTGTGGAAACGTTAAATTTTCCAGCACGCCACGGGAGGGAGGTTAATTTTGACCGCGGTGAAAATGTTGTTTGTACAGGGATTACGATTCAGCAACGTCGGCTCATTCCCGTGACCTAATCGCGTAATAATTCTCATCAGGCTGTCACCGCAGGCCAATTCCACTGCCGCGAAATAAGGCAATTAATTGCGCACCACGATGCACGTCCCTGCAATTAATTAGCCATTTAATTTAGATCCTATCGGCGGAAGAGGTCACCGTGTTGCCCGGCGAGCCTTTCGCTTCGCGCATTCTTTATCCCTGATCTTTGAACGAGTGGAATTTCTCGAGAGGGAATCGAACCAACTTTAAAGAGGATTTCTTCTTTTTATTCCTTACCGACCGTTTCGATCCTTTATCTTCTTTCTCATGGTTCCATTATCGCTACTAAAAATTCAATAAAATTCCAAACGACAAGCTGCTCCTTCGCCAGTCGGACGATACCAGTTACAAATTGTACGTAAATATTTAATGAAGACGGTGTATCGAATGATTCAAAATAAATGAGACACGTAAAAGGAGGATCTTTATCACTCAATAATAATTGCTGATCGCTTGATAACGTTGGATGGACACATTCATCGTAGTACTGTTAGCTTTAATATTTTAATTTTGCTTTCTTGATTCCCAAACTCACAAAGTCTTCAAGTCCCCAAATCCCCAAATCCCCAATGTTTACCTATTTTATCTACTAATTAGCACTAACCTTACCTAATACCTTACACCACGTCATCAGAGAATGTAGCTTGTTACCTAATTCACGTAACACTTTGAAACGCTCTGTAGCCAAGATGGCCGATGATGCCGAGTGTTTCACAGGTAAATTGTCCGATCGGAATCACCGGAATTATCTTCGAAACACGCAGAATTTCAGGCCGCATAATGTTATTTTATCTGTCGAATGATCAAACAGGATTACTAATTTCCGCGAACATTAAACCGATCTTTGATTCCGTAGTCTGCCCTGAGACGAGCCACGGGAGATAAACATCTCACGGCTCGATACATCCCAGTTTAAAGCGGGTTCCCTGATCCCCGGCTTCTCTTCGGTTTTCTTCTTTTTCATCTTCGCTAACCGCGACACCGTTCAATGCTAGCAAATTATTTCCTTCACCTGCGCTCGGTTGTCGCCTCGCGTCTTTCTTCCCCGTTCTTTCGACCTTTCCGCTCCGTTCCTCTCGAGCGAGCCACTCGAGGATACCGGTAAAAGGAGAGGAGAATTTCCTTCTCGGCCCTCCGCCTCGTCGCTCGTACTCTTTCTCTGCCCGCTCGTCGAGCAGAACGTTAATTACCGCTTGGCCTGGCGCTCGCTGTGTCGCGGCGCTGCCTCTCCGAAAGTCGCTGTTTATGGCGCCTTCGTGGCTACTCATTTTTAAGCGGAAAGTTTAATTATGCCCACAGGCTGAGATCGTTTATTCCGGACTGCTTCCGTCGTTTGTCCGCGAATGTGCCGAACAGCCAATTCGTCGCCTTCCCGAGTAGAGGCTACTTATGGTCTGCCTTTGAATCTTCGGTAGTTGCGAAAATGGCCTTGACCTTGAAACTCGAGGTTTCGCGTGGTACTCGAGAGGAAAAGTCGAGACAAGGAGAGGAGACAAACACTGTTGCTTGAAACTGTCCTCTCGAAAGATAAGGTTAATGTCGCATTCATCACCGATAACCATGATAGTGAACATATAAATATTACAAAATTACAAAATTACCTATAACAGATTTAACAATTTTAATTCTCCACCAATAACACCGATATTAATAAGCAATATTGCAGATAACTTTGCAACTATTAAAAAAAATATTAACGGAGAAACGATTTTTTCTTGAAGAAACCCTCGTTTCAGGATATCGGTATTTGCCTCGTAAAATTTCTCCCTATGTTGTAAATCATGTTTCCAGTGCAAGAATGCTTGTGGCTCGTATGGCCATCATTATTTACGTATCCTGCTACGAACAGAACGAGGGTCCGCCATTGCACCCCTCCATAATATTACCCACGAGTTTTGGGAACGAAGATATTCCCTTTCACCCCATTTTGCGCCTTAGGGATTACACCACCGTCCAGGACTGTTCTATTTAAAATTCGATGAGTTTGTTTTATTTGCATGAACAGATACCGGCTTTTCGTGCTTGCGCCCTTTAAGATCCTATACCTTTCAAACGAGTTATCGCTAAGTTTGTTACAGATTTTCAAGGGTGTACCCCTTCAAGAAGTGTTTCGATGTTATTTATAGAAGTCCATTTCGGATATATTTTATTGATAATCTTTCTAAAACGTATTGTACGCATTTCACGACGAATGATGGTGTACGAGATCAAAACAGTTGGGCTTATAAATTGCACTTAATAGTTCTTTGATCAATGGCAATTTCGCTTTAATAGAATAGAAGAATCATTAATTTAAACGTCACGGGATGCGAGAATTACTCAATCGAATTCTCCCAATTGTACGTGGAACAGTAATAACAACTTAATGTTACTTTAACGGCACACAGAAGTCGTTGACTTTAGATTCACTCCACAATTGAGGGAACTTGCTGAAAATATTCTATAATTCAACCAGGATAAAAAATTGTAAAAGTACCTATTTGCAAATGTATACGTAAATTTTATTTTCAAGTTCGTCGCGCTCATCTCGGTTACGGAGACGTAAGCGACCGATGTTACGAAGAAAAAGAACCGAAAAGAAAAAAAGAATAAATGTAACCACACGGCAAGGGTCGACAGGACACCAGAACATCGTCCTATCCAGAGATCCTTTCATGTCACCTTTTCCGTTCGCGTTTTAACGAAGGCTTCGCGCTTTGTCAGAGAGAAAAAGTAACTTCTTTACGAGCGCGGTCTTGTTATCCGTGCAGTTTACGTAATTACAAGCCGCTTCCAGAGGGAAACGAGTCTCCTTGTTTAATCCCTCGGGGAAGGATGACTGTTTATCTATTCTAAAAGAAAAGCCTGGCGCGAACGAGGATCCAGGAAAGACGAGTTTGATGAGTCTCTAGCACAAAGGCATCGAGAGTTGTAAAGTTTCTTCCCTTCGCGAGAACTTGTGCAGCTCTTTTGAAACGACCTCGCGGACCATCAATTACTCTGCCTCCCTGAGGAAGCATCTGTCGATATTTTTAGCAAATTATCCCGCGAAACTTCTTAACGAATTTCACGCGGAAAAATTACTATCGCGATTTTTCAAGTCTATTTTTCAAGAATTTTTTACTGTTATCAATTTTGGGAGAATATTTTATTCGTGTTAATGTTATGAATATTACACTGCTAACTATAAGGTGACTCAATTACCTAACGCAAATCAGGAATCAATACATCTACTATAACTCTAATATCTAAAAATCGCCAGCTCTTTCCCACTAATTGTCATCGTTTCCCATAAAAACCAATCCCATTCGCAATCTGTCTGGATAATCACATGGTCATAAAATCCTCCAACGGTACAAAAACAAATCCCGACGCGGCACGATGATTATCGGACTTTTAACGACGGCATTGTATCATCGTTCCCGTCAATATTATTAAGAATTTCAATCGAAAAAACAGCGCCATAATCCGCGTAGCGTGCGCAGCTGGCTTTTGGTGTACCGACACCGTGACACCAGGTGTCCGTGTGTTGCCCGGCAAATAACCCGTTTAAATTGCCCGAATGAAATACTGCACGGCACACACAACGGCGGTTCTCGTATCGCTCTATACACGAAAATGACAAAGGAACGATCGTACGGTGGACAAGGTGTCGATCGAGCAACGTCTACCTGCCTATTTATTCGACTATCGGCCAAACAGATAGCCGGAGGGGTTGAGAGCAGACAAACACGACGGGAAGACAGGAGCATAAAGAGCGACAGCTCGGAAAAAAACGGGAATCGGGAGAATGGAAAACGTATAGACGTGTCTGAGAGGGTAGACACTGGACGAATTCAATTTCTCTGGAGGGTGGCTGGGTGGACTCGTTCAACAATCGGGGAAATAAATGTACTTCTGGTAATTAACGTATAGGGTGATATCGACAGATATTTTGGAGAACTTAGGTGGAAATTTGGGAATTCGATGTGGGGGGTAAAGTGATTAATTGGGGATGTTGGGTAGATAGAATTTTGGGGATTCGAGGTGGGGGTGAAGTGACGAATTGGGGATGTTTCAGAAGTTAGAAATTTGGAATTTGTTGAGGTGGAAGTTTGGAATGTGGAATTGGGAATTTGGACATTTGAGGATTGGAAATTTGGAAATATGGGTGTTGAGGAATTTGCCTTTATGGAAATTTAGAGATGTCAAAAATTATAAATTTGGAGAGTAGGTATTTCAAGATTGTTAACCCTCTGCAATTGGAGATTCATTTCTCCATTTAAAATGTACCTTCAGAGGAGATAACTGAGTGCAGAGGATTAAATTTTAAAATGTATACAATTGGGAAATTGGGGATAATACAAATACCTAAGGAAATACTTATGGTCCTGTATAATTCCCTGATCCCTCCAATTACACCTAATAAAATCATCTTCTACGCCTCACAAAACGAATCGACGAAGTATCACCTGCAACATCGTACACGATTTCTAACGCAATCTAGCGATCGTTACAAGGTATTCACCCTCGATGAAGATCAAACGCGGATAAAGCGGCATAAAATAAAGGAAAAAGAGAAGAAGGGATCGAACGAGAGTGTAAGTAAACCGAATAGATAGTTAGGCAGATAAATGGAGATATAAACAAAGAGAAAATCGAAAACGAGGAAACGGGAGGAAGGGCAGAGACACGGAGAATGAGAGAACGGTCACGCAACGAAGGGAAAAGGTAGACTTGAATGGGATTCGGCGGATCCATTCAAACCTATCAGGGAAATAATACCTTTTGTGCATTGTGACCAGTCTCGTTAGTTACCTAACGCTCTTCTGCGTTCGCGTACCTGCTATCGGCCTGCCAATTCTCATTAACGTCAGACGGCAAAAATAAAAAACGCCGCTGTCGGTGACGAGGCGTGACGCGGCGTACTAGCACGTGAAAATTTTGATACGCTGGGAACGCGTTTCAAACACGAACGAATTAATAGCCAGATTTCCCTCCAAACGAACGGTAACTAGATAAGTACCAAAGTGCGTCTGATGCACCCTCGTTTGTACCAGTCATAAACACCCTGTATATCAAAAAATACTCGAATTAAAATTTAAAGTCAGAAACGAAAAATTCTTACTTGAGTACACGATTGATGATTTTTGACTCACCCTGACAATCTAATAATAAAGTGCGTCGTTAAAATAATCTCAACAATCCAACCGTATTGGAACATGCGGTACCCAGAGTGGAGTGTAATCCTCTCAATGGTGTACGCGAAATAGCTTCCTGAAAGCTGAAGACTCAAAAGCCAGCTTGGAACCGAAAGCTGCCCAGTCAGCATAGTTCTCGAGACTCTCTTCTAAAATCGTCCAGATGAGCATTATGAACGACACAGGGATGCACACCACCCCACCTTATCGAGAGGGTGAACGAATGAGTACTCCATTCAGAAAAGGTCAGTCGGCGAGTAAGCATAGAGTTTACTGCCTCGTAAAATTCTTTAACGATTGGCACGCAAGAGAACGCCGTTAGAGACTGTCGTCGAGGATGCAAGACGGAGAAAAACGAAGAGGAAAAAAAAGAAACCGTTGAAAGCACTTCGTACTCTTCGAAATGTCGTTTTAATGTCGAATTAATGGTCTTTGCTGAGGGACGATAAAGTGATTCGCTTCAGCTTTCTTTGTGGGTAATGCTTTCCTAATTTTTGGCGAGCATAAGGGAAAACACTCCCTTAGATAGCTAGGGAAAATGTGGAGGAAAGGCGATCATTGTTGGTTGGCACATTTTCAAACTTTCAAATTTAGGAAATTTTTGAGTTTGTATGTTGTCAAATTTGTAAATCTCTAAAATTAAACTTCAACACTTTTGAATCACCACATTTTTTGAAGAACCAAATGTCTAATTTCTCGAGTTTGAAGTTTGTCGAAAAATAGAAAATTTAAGAATTAAGAATTGAAAACCGATTGGTATTTGAAGAAGTACCGGTCGGAACAGAACAGGTGTTGACTTTCATCCGCAGCAGGAGCAATCAACCGCTAATTTCGAAAGAATTCGAGCGAAGCTCAGTAAAGACGAGCAGAGTCGTTTGTTTCGATCGTCGATATGAATCGTACGTTTAGTTCGATACGAGCGATCTCTCTCGACGAAAGCAGGAAGCACGCGTCATTAAAAGTCTCTCGACGACGTTTCGCTCATTTGATATCGGCGGGTAGCGTCGCGTGATTGACACGCAGAGGGTCGAAAGAGAGAAGGGAAACGTAGACAGAGGAGCGTGAGTAAAAAAGATGGAGCTATCAGGATGCAGGCAGACGCGCACGATGAGTTATCGATTTCGGTTTCGATTGTCCGCCACCCTCGCGAACCAACGTTGCTCGGTTTTGTTGCCGTCCCATCCCTCCGTGTGTTTCGCCTCCACCGGTGCAACCACCGTCACCATTACACCGATATCGCGGCGTTTCTTGTTAATGAATTCCCTCTCTCTCTCTTTTTCGCCACGCTTCGCGGCTCGCAATGTCCGTCCATCGATATACCTCAAGTTACGCGGAAAAAAGCGTTTACCACGCTTCGATTCGCATCAATGTATACGGGAATTATGCTAATGAACGGTGCCGAAGATGGATATCGTGGACACGCTTTCACGTTTCGCGACGTTACATCGCCTTCGTTGTAATCGCCCGATAGCGTGATATCTTTTAATGGCAGGCTAATATTCCCGAGATTTAGGGCTGATTTATACGACGCGATAGAAAACCTTGGGAATTAAGGGGTTACCCTGTTATTACGACCCAAACGATCCTGCTATTTAGACCACGAATTCTTACTCTCTAATGATAATGATCGAAATAATTCTTGTTCGCGAGAGAACTGTTACGCGATAGAATGTTCGAGTGTCGTTTGAAAGAAATACTAGTTCGATGTTACATTTAAGTAGCACTTCGGTGAAATGGGAAATGCAAACGAATTTGCCATTTAGGGTAATAGATGGTTACGGAGATTTAGTGTCTCGGTCATATGGCGATGTTATGTGGAGTGATACAGCACGTGACAACATAACAAATAGTGATATAATACGTGAGGACATAATGAGTTGAAGTACAATATGTCGATAGGAATACATCGACTGTACAACGTATCATATATAGAAACACAATGTATTAATGAACAGTCTGGCAGTATTTAACATATTAATATACAGCAAGATGCAAACAGATACAACTCGTCATATTGTTTCGAAAAGTCCAAAAGATAGCAAGTTACTACAAATATATGCAGATCGTTGGTGCTATAACTCGAATGAAAGCAAATATCGAATCACTTCCGATTTCACCGCACGTATTCCATTTCCTATCGTCCTATTAACGAATTATTCGCGCCGTATCAGCGTAGATTTATTTATTAATTTAGCGCGTGGCGTAATTAAATTGTGTACGATGGCGATCATAGTGGCTGCCAATAACGATAAAATTCATATTTTACGCGTGTAATTGGATCGTTTAATTACGATAATAAATAACGAGCGGCGGGATTTTCAGGCTGACACAGGAAAACGTCCGTGGACGGCGAAACGCGATGGCTCATCTAAACGGCGGTGCTCGTGGATCGACGATCATTATAAATACTCGAAATGATTTAACGATATTACCACGGCTTTTATGCAGGTAATCAATTTCGATTCAGCTTCTTGCTCTTGCTTCTTTCGCCGCCGCTATGCCGCCGCGTTTTCCGTTAATGAATTCGCTGGCAACGATCAGATACCCCTGTCGCCGTTGGCAATCAATGCTTTCGTGTATTCCTTTACATACATATACTTATCACTGTGTACGCTCGTATATGTGCACAGTGTGATTCAGCACTTTGTGTTACAGAGTTATCAATTTTTCAAATCTAGAATTACACTAATCCTTATGCAATTTCTAGGGTTCTGAATTTCTCAAGTTTTCCATTCTTCAATTCTTCAATTTTGCATTCCTAATTTTTTCAATTTTTCAATTCCTTAATTTCTCAGTTACTCAATTACTCAATTGCATAGTACTGAAATTCTTAAATTTTCAAATTCCATTCTTCTGCAAATGTTCACATTTGCAAGTACTCACATCCTCTCCGTAACACAGTTACTGAAACAGCCAGTGCATCGATGCACGCAGAACAAATCCGTTTCAACCAGTTACTCGTAAATATATCCTTTGCTATTACGTTGCAGCAGGTGATTAATCGCGGATTATTCTTCGATTAGAGGCGATCCTCTCTATTGCTTGAAATTCTACTAATTACTGATTTACATAATAAATGTATTGCTCGCGTGCTGCGAGAGCATTACTCCAGTTTCAGGTTGAATCTGTTCGGCGAGAACAGGAAGATCGACGATCGCAGATAACCGCGATTTTTCAGTCGTTATTCAAACCGTGCTAATGCGCGAAAAAATAAAGGTACCGAAGTGGAACATTTCGGTTCAAGGCTCGATTACGTGTAATGGCCGATTGTTGGTTTGCGAAGCTGACAGAAATGATCGCGATCGCTATTTTTTTTTTTTATTTCGCGCGTTCGACTTTGATAAAAATTGTTCAACACGAAACGGCCATTAAGCAGAACAGAATTTTTGCGTAGAGTCGAGAGGTGGTTAATTTAGTTTTCATGCTGCGAACTTGCGAATGCTTCCAGACCATTAATTCTTTAATGGCCGCGCCAGCGCGTAATAACCGCGTATGAAAATTTGTTGTGTCAGCATTCTGAATACCGGATCTCTCTCTGTGTTACGAATCTCTACGCTTCACTTGCGAATTAATTAGCAAAATCCCTGACGTACTATTCTTTAACGAATACGAAACACGATCCGAAATTCCATGAATCAAATATGGTGATCGCATTACTTACTCAGTGCTGGATGAAGCAACACCAAACCGCAATTGTATCGTGATATTACGTACCTGAAAATGAAAGAGATGTTGTTAGAAACTTTGTACACATCATACCAAATAACTAGTAGTCCAAGTAACTACCAGTAACTAAATAGTCCAAATAACTGAATTCGTAGAAGTTTGCAAAATGAAAATTTGCAAATGTCTCTGCGTCCTAAAACTTTTTATAACACGACATAAAACATTATCACGGTAAATTGAAGTAGAGTCGGAGTAGGAGATAATAAAAATTAACGAGCGTATCGCAAACGGTGCCCAGGGCACCGCGAGTACCGCGGGCGTGACGTTAACCACGCGAGCTAGCAACGGGATATTTTCATACGCATCGAAATAAATTCTACCCCGCTATTGTTCCCATTTTTCGCGACAATCGCGACTCGAGTCGCCTTTTCATCGTTGTACCCTCGACGTTAGCCGGGTCTTCTCGGAATTGTTAAGCACAGCCTTAACGGTGGGCGTCGACTTTCGAGGCCGAGCACGGTGGACGTATGCATTAACAACCACGGGAGGGATCCTGAAAGGACGAAGAAAGAAGAAGAAGAAAAAGCGCGGACAAAGGGGGAGAAGAGAGAGAGCCAGACAGGGTTAAAGTCCCCGCTCAGGAACTTCGGGGCAGTGCCGTAACCACGGCTTGATAAATTACAGTATTTTTCGATAGCCCGCAGGAAAAAGGAAATACCGGCGTCGAATATGAGTGGCGCCCTTAATGGAATCCGACGGATTACACTGTGCAGGGCAACGATTTCTCCCGGACCGTCCTCTCTGCTATTTCTTTTTATCCACTGTAATCTCAATTTGGCAAGGATCTACGTTTCCCGCTATGTGCTCCTTTTTTCAACGTGCAACGATTACGCTCGCGCTGTTTAATGAACGAGCATAATGTTTGCCGGAACCCTTGCCGCTGCTTTGAACCACCGGACAGCCATGATGGAATGCTACTCTTATCGTGATTTTCATTTGTACGCTCTCGTTCTTAAGTCAAGGAATTCTTATTAATTTCAGCTTTATGCATGAATTAAACAAGATGAATCACACGATTAGGTACAATGTTTACCGCGAATATCTCCGCAATTTTTCAAGATAAACTTCGGGAACAAGGCTCTTATGACGAATAAAAATTGTTTCCAAGTCGTTTCCACTCGAAGATATGAAGGTTCCTTAATGAAGATATTCGTCGGACACTTAAATAGTCTGCTTCATTTGAAATTCAGTGTATGTGCATAATTACTCAAAGTCGTAGATAAAGAGAACACGGAGTAAGTAGAGTATGGGTAGAATTACTCTTGAGTAATAATGAAATAAAAGAACTGTAACATGGTGAAACAATGATACAGCAGAGTAAAGAGAGTGATAGTACCAAAATGAAAAATTCATACAGTAACGCGATAAGAAAGTAAAAGAAGATGGTGGAATACTAGAATAATAAAGTAACGTTCGTACAAGAACTGTTCTCTCAAAAGAAAATGCAGACACCCGCATAGATACAAGATATTGATTTTTCTAACACTACCATGTCTGCTGTTTAAATTTCCTTAAATCACCTGTATTTCTTAAATATTTCTATCACATTCTTAAATACTTAGAACAATAAATATAACGAACCATTCTGAATCTGATAAGATTCGTTAAAAATGAGGATACTAACAATTCTCGAGCTCAAAGCTTCAGTGTGGCAATCAACGTGTAAAGAAAGTGAAGAAATTGTAGGAAGAAGAATCACGAGATGTTGTATAAAAATATTTAAAAGAAAAGTATTCAACCAGCAAGCATTCAGGCATAATTTTTCTCGGCAATCAAGATATCCGGGAGAAACGCGACGTCGCAATTTCTCGAAGCAACTTTCGAGAAAATGGAAGCTACACTCCTTTAGCAAATAGCGTGGACGTCGCTCGCCCCGGCAGGATTTCCAAGGACTTAGCGAAGAAAGTTTCTGAAAAAAAAAAGGAGAAGAAGGATTCTTTCGTTCGAACGACACGATGTCACGACCTTTTGGAGGTACCCTAAAGAAGAGACAGAAGCGACAGAGGAACTATTAGGGAGACACATCGCTCGGTTGCTTTATCTGCCTAAAAGATCTTGGTTGGTCCTCGTGTTAGGGTGGCGTTTGCCGGTATTGTTCGACCTTGTCGACGCCGATGATGGCGAGCCTTATCTCGGTGGACGCGCGTGACTAGTCCCTGACAGAAGACAGGAGGGTGTCTCTGCAGCCTCTGGAAGTCTGACATCGTGTACTCGAAGCGAAACGCAGAAACGCTGCAAGATAACGAAGAGAGAAGTGTACGCAACGACGGACGAAAAAGAGGAACAAACCACCGCGACGCGAGATTACGCGGATAACGCGAAGCGAACAGAAGAGGAAGGTCAAAGAGCACCATGAGAAAGGAGAAGAGGGTGAGATGTGGCGACGATCGCGCACTTTAAAATTAGCCGCGAAAAACAAGAGAACTTGCCCTTGTGCCTCCTAATTCACTTGATAATTGTGCGAGGCCTTAATTGAATTGAAGGGCATATGCAATTTATTCTGAATTTTTGTTAGGTTAGGTTTTTAACTCCATAAATCCTCCAAATTCTGAAATCCTCAGAATCTTCAGAACCCCAAATCCTCAAATTCTCAGATCACTAAATTTCCAAATCTTCAAATCCTGAAATTCTCTCCGAATCCTCAGAAGCTCGAATCGCGAAACCTTCGACTACCGTATCATAAAGTAAGACGGCAATAAGAGAGCTAACGAGTGAGATTCAATAACGCTTAGGCCGATAAGAACGGAATTTCTGCGCGGTTTCATCCATTTCCCCGAGCCGATAAGAGGAGAAAGAAAACGCGCGCAGCAAAGTGAAAAGAAAAGGGAGGTACGAAAGAAAAAGTCGAATCGAAGATAAGAAAGAGTAAAGGATGAGGTGCGAGCAAAGTGGATCGTAGAGAGTAGAAAGAAAGGAAAAGGGCCGAGTAGAAAGACAGAGAACAGGAAGGCTAGGAAGATAGAATAGGAAGGTCGTTTGATAACGGTTCACGTCTCGGCGACAACCGGCGCCGGTCGCACGACGTATAAAACACCCTCGCGCCTCGTTGCGATCGACAATGTATCGATGCTGCGACTGCAATTTCCACTTCTACCGGTCCGTCGCTATTCGATGCCAGCTTTCCATGCCTTCTCGATGCTGATCTAGATAGTCCACTGCAGTCTACCGGCGCGATTCCTAACTGAAACGATTGACGTGACGCGCGCGAGAATCGAACGGGTATCGTCTAGACGATAAACAATAACAGCGTGGGTCCACAGTTTTTCATTAGTAAAAACTTGCTGAAGCTGTTAGATCTCTTCCATCTGTTCTTTACCAATTTCACCCCACGAAATTTTGTTACTCTTCAGAAAAGTTTTCAGTTTTTTTCATTTTTTGAGGTACTTATACAGGATGTTACCTGTAATCCACTTGCAGCTGTCTGATAAAAAAGAATTTAGAACAAGAGAATACAATTACAGGGTATAGTTGTACCATATGCAGTAGTACCACAATAGTGCAGTAAGTTAAATATCAAAAGACAGTTTTCATTAAGGTCACCTATATATCATAAATTCCCAACTTCTCAAATACTAAACCCTTAGTTTAAAAATTGAGGATATTATGAACTCGAAAATATCTTTTCCAAATTTCCAAATCTATCTACCTATCGAAAATCTACGTGCTGCCATAAAAATACGCCCACGCTAAAACGACTTAACGCAGCGTTTGATCTCGAACGGCGAATTAAACAGCGTGAAGGGAAGTTCGTTTAACGAAACCGAAGATGTCAAACGTCCGAAGACCGCGACGCCTGCACGTTTTCACCTGAACGTCCGAGTAGCCAATTAAAATCTCTTTGGAGTCTTTTTTAGAGCGGCTCGCCAGCATCAAGGAGGGGCGGGCTAATGAATTCTGGCAGAGGGTGTCGGGACGCGAAGCCGGTTTCCACAGCGTAAACGCACCATGTCGGGCATCGAACAGAGAGGGAGAGAGAGAAAAGGATGAAAGAGAAAGAGAGAAAACGGGGGAAGAGAAGGTGCTGGTACAGGGATTCCTGGTGTACAGTGCACCCGGCAGACAGGATCGATGCTTCCTGTCTGCTCGAGAGCCTTCAAGCAACGAGTCATTGACTGGCTACGCGTTTGTCAAAGCAATGAACTGGAAATTTTCGCACTTGCGTTTTAAGGTCGACGATGCTTGCCACCGATAGAGACGGCCCTGTGTTTCTGCGTCGATGCTTTCCGGAAAAACGACGCCCGGGTTCCTGCGTGTTGATCGAGCGGGCTTTTTGAAAAATGTTTCACGAGTTCACGTTTTTTAGCACCTTTCCGGGATAATAAATTGTCGGTACAATGATTCACTTTAGTGTCAGTGTTGCTTGAAATACGTAAATCATAATACACTTTATGTCAATGAACGTTCAACTCACATCATGTTACATCTGAGAATTATTTAAGAGACTTGGCTATACACTGAAACATATAACTGCCTTTACATCTGTATAAAGTTCAGAGTTAGAGTTTTATTCAAACGAACTATGAAATATACATGTATTTGATGCATGTACCTGATGCACATGTTTGAAAAATTAAGATGATACAATATCTTATGTGGCCAAATTTATACATGAATGTACAAGTTTAAAAGCACAAAGAGGATTGCATCGAATAACTCGATTGCAAGACTACAGCCAAGAATAAATAAATATATTGTCCGAAAAGAATAAAATGAAGTAAGAAAAGCTTTCTTAATCTGAACCCATCGTGCGTGGACGCCGTAACTCTTATAACCCACCATCTTCTAATAGCGTCCACAAAATCCGCTGACGTCTGACACCATACTTCACTAGACGCAATCTACTTAAAGTCCCAAATGGAACGATTCGTTTGCACCGCCTCTATAACTTTAATCCCAAATCCTCCTTACCAGCAATATTTTCCTAGATCCTCTTCGTCGGATTCCTGTTCACGAGACAGGAAGCGTACGAGAATTATTTTGAATTCGAGATACTCGATGAAATTGCTGCTCACTTTCATGGCCGAAATAGACTTTTGAGAGATCCGGGGTTAACTCTTGAGTACTTGGAAAAGGAGAGAAGGACAAATACATAGACTTAGAAATTTAGGGATCTGAAGATTTCAAAACTTTGTAGTGTTTAAAAAATTTAAATACTTTGAAATTTAAGAATTTGGCACTTGATTTAAGAATTTTACTCGACTATACTTGTGAATCTATTTAGTGTCCATTTCAAAGACAGAAAGCAAGAATACACGAGACGTGAAAAAAGGAAGATTACGAAATTCGTAGCAGGGTTTGTCCGAATTTTTGGTAATTTCTCATTGTTACGGTTGTCTGCTTTGACGTAAAACGTACGCAACGCTGTCAGACCCGCAGACAGCGGACTGTGCCAATATCACCTAGAGACTGGACGATGGTTGCCAGAAACGTTGAGCACGAAGGGTGCCTCGTAATCATTGTTAATTAACATTTATGGGGACACGTACAGGCTCTCTAGACACTTTCAGTAGATACGCACGAGCCTGCGTCATCGTGAACTGTCACAAAGGTACGACTACCAAAGGGCACAGAAGAGCCTCCATTATATTCTAATTGACATCGCTGGCTTCTGAATGAGATAGGGTACTTCTGTAAAATTCGTGAAAATCAATTCTCCACATGACACATAATGTACCTCTTCTATCATAATATAGATGTACATCTACACATGTAGCTAATAAGATAAATGGGATTAATTCAATGGACAGTGGTCGACCCAACCAATTTCATCAAATTCAAGATACCTTGAAACTATGATGTAAGATAAGCACTCGCCCCATCTTATTAAAGCGAGTAATAGAATCCACTCGGTTCGACAAATTGTCGAAAACAACACGAGTACCTTTGATCTCGGGGCGTGTTTAGAATGCAGATAATCTCCGATGAAATGAAAGTGTATCGGTAACGTGCGCGTATAACAATAGAAGGGCGATTCGCGCCTCGTTTATCCCTCGAAATCGGAGATCAAAGATCGTGGTCCCTCGTCGTCTCTCGTTCCGTCGATGTTTCTCGCGTCCCCGGCTCTCTCTCTTTCGCTCGTAACAAGCCTCGGTGTGCTTTCAGCTGGGCCACCGTATTTCCATAAATCAACCCCGTGAACCGCGATCGTTCCACCCCAAAGTCCTCATCGACACGTCCCTTCTCGAATTCTCTGACGTCGGTGTTTTTGCTAACAGCCGACCCGTTCTCTCGTTTTCGCGTTCAAGAAACTCCACGTGTCAGCGACTACCACTCCGTTGATTATCGCTCGGACACGAGCGGGCCCGGTCTTTAGTTACGCTTTGATGAAATTATAGCTTTTGCACGTAAATAGGAAATTTTCATTCTTTTGTACGAAATTTCCAAATTTGAAAACTTGTGAATGTAAATTTTAATCCGAATTGCTATATCTGTACTGTAACCCCAAATTCCCAAATCAACAACACTCAGACCCCTAGATCCATCGATCAAAAACCGATTATCCTTACAAGTGAATCCACGAAAAGAAAGCGTAAAAATCTAAAATTATCCATCAAACCTAACACTGACCTAACAACTATCGAGACAGTTGTATAACATCGATACCGAGATACGCGTAATAAATTCCGTCGCTAATCATATTATTGGAAACGAGAAATCGGTACACATAGTTAGATAAACGCGAGCAATCTCGAAACGGCGAAAGTTCAGTTACGAAATCAATTAGGTACATTACTCGGCTCTTGTTGCCTACCATTGCATAGCAGCTCGAAAGTAACAGGAATAACAAGCAACGCTGACTAATCTCGTACAATGCTTCCTTGGAATAAATAAACGCGTGTTTCATCGGACGGGGAGTCGTGTTTCGCGGTGCAAGCCGGTCGATTACGATCAGCCGGTGGTAAGTCGAGACCCCCGGGGGAAAATAGGTGTTAAATACGACATGTAACAGGTTTCAAGACGTTCTGGATCCCATTATACATCGAACAGGCGCTCTTGATCTTCCGTCTAATGGTCGCGAAAATGAAAATCGTGTTATACACTCCACACGTGGCGATTTGCCTCTTTTTACCATTAACGCGTTCGCTGTTATAGCGAAAATGACTACGTTATAATTAAAATTACTGGACCATATCGTTCACTTTTCCATTTTTAAGGTATCTCGAAATTATCATTATAGTCTTTTTTTAGTATTTTGTTTATAGTATGTATAATGATATTTAAGAAAGGAATTAATGATACTTTCGCCCATAATCATTAACGTTTCCCTGTTTATTTTGAAGAGTACGCCTTTTGTACGTATAATTACGCAATCACTTTCAATGAAATACGAAATTACTTATGCGTGTCCATTAGCAATTAGCAAGCATCATTTGCGAGGGGATACTTTCGGGCGAGTATTTCGAAATCCGGTGGAGAACCGGCATCGGTATCGGCATCACAGGTTACCAGGAGCTGGCGTAATTAGTCGACCCTTTGAGGTTTCAGACCCTCTTTCGAGCATCGATATTAGTAACGTACAGCTACGAGAACCCGTGCCTCTTTGCACGTGGGGCAAAACAAGGGGTGGAAGGAGTCCGATGGAAACAACACGAGTTTGTTCCCGCTCCGACGAAAACCGTTCTAAAGTTGCCCAACTATTATTGGTATATTCAAATGTAACTTCTGGAATGCGTACCGTATACCCCTTCGACGATATGGTCGGCTCATGAATTTCGGCCAACTTCAAATTATTACGGACAAATACTAATGCTTTGAGTAATCAACAGGAAACGAGTTCGAACAGTGTCAGAGGATATCCACTTTCACAGTTTCAACACTTTTAAGTTGTCAAGTTGAGGAATTCATAGATTTGAAGATCCTGCACTGTTAAATTTTTACATTCTCAAATAAAGGAATTTTTTAATTTTTACATTTCCAGATATGGATGTATAAAAATTTAAAAATGTGAACAGCAGCCTACTATCTAACATTAGACTGTAAATTAAAACATTCGATCAGCTACGTACTGAATTGTGTGACTATAGACACGTCGAAAGTACATGCATGTCTCACGAGAAAATTTGTACACACGATGACCGACCATACACTGACATTCAATGCCACTAATTCTCCAATGCGAGAAAATGGCGCTGAAGTAAGGTCCTCGCGATTGGAAAATTATCTCGCGTGATTGCACGATCGAACAAGCATTTAAAATGCAGTGAATGTTTGCGTACGGCTTTAGTTTCGTTTCATGGTAGTATTTAGAAAATCTTTAATCTCGGTAATCAAATGCGGCCGTTGCGCGAGTAATTTCTGGCGCTATTATTATAAACTTTGAGAGCGTCGCGAAACGACGTGCAATTTCCTCGAGGGCTGTACTTTTCGCTGCAGCTAAGTAATTTCGGTTGCAACGATGTTGCATAAATTATTTTCATGTGCCGTTTAGGTACGTTAATACCAGTAATCTCTGTCGCCTTCGGTAGCCGTTCGATTAATCAGACCTTTTAGGGTACCGAGCAAGTACAACCGACTCTCGATTATTTATGGAATACCGTAAGATAACATCAAACGCGAATATATCCTGCCACGTTGATTCATATCGTTATTAACATACTCCTGGAAGCTTCGACATTCCAACCGTTCATTGAGATTTAAACGTTGGCCGGTTTTAATGACGGAAATAATTTTGTGCTACAACGACGGAAAACGCGTGTTTGAACGGTCGATGGGTCGAAGAGGCACACGAACGTTCAACCGGGTCACGATTCTGAAGATCTAGTTCCGATTTCGAAGCATGATCTATTTCTAAACGAGCCCTAATTTCTCTCTAGCGTTCCTAGAAGACCGTTTCTGTACGTAGGAAGAATCTCTAAGTGTCTATCTTTGATCTCTCGATGACACAATGTACACCTCGTTTCGAATGATACCACTGATGGGCAAGTGCACATCGATCAGGCACCGATTTACACGATAAGAATCTTTATTTGTTATTTTCAGCAATGTGGAAATTTAGATTGATAACCATGTACACAATCTCTAATTCTTTCAATTAGAAAATGATTGCAAACATCCTTCGAGCAGTGAACAAATCAAATATCTTGAGAAACTTTAAACATTATCAACTTACTGCTTAATCATCCTAGATAATTGTACATATATAACACCGTGCATATTTCACGGAATAATAGCGAATGTAATTTGTCAGTATACAAGGACAATGTTGATTTACCAGCAGTTACAATTTAAGTACAAGATATGTACGATAAGGCAGCCATCAGGTTAAAACGCTTTCGCTGCAGTGCGATCAATATACCGATGCACTTTAATCGACAAAAAAATGTGTGCACCACTGCACTAGATCGTATCCGCACGCGTACCCTCATACACGGACATACACGCATATGAGCTATTATTAGCCGACCACCTGTGCGACCTGAGGCAATTGCTCTCGTACAATCAGCTGCATGTGCAGCAGACCCTCAGGGCCGTATCGAGTCGCAGCAGGAGGCATCTGCGATGCTAATTGTCTGTAGCGTATCGGAAATACTTGCTTCGATAAACCATCGATTATGCAAATCGAAGATACAAGTCTGCTGGTTCTATAATTATCATAGCGGTCTGTCTGCCACTTTCAACTACTGCATTTCAAATCATTTGAATTCTATTAAAACGCTAATTTCGTGAAAAAATACATTAGCCGTCGTTCAGAGATAAGTCAGATGTTTAATGAACGAGTCATTGGATATTTAAAGTAGATTATGTTGTGATCTGTTCTAGATAGCTTTTTATGAAGGTGACTTAATATCCCTAATTGTCTTTTATTACTCTGTTTACTGATCTTCAGGACATCAAATCAGTGTTTATAATTTATTACAATAAAAATAAAACTGTTACTGCATAATATATGTCACATTCCTCTCCACTTATGTAAGTGTTCGAACACAGGTGCGTATCTCGAAAGAAGCCATAAAAGAAAATATATGCAAGTAGTTGCAAGTAAAAATTTCCAACCTGAAATTAGAATGCCAGTAAGGCTAGGTATTCCGCGTGGTAATTACTAAATTAGCCGCATGATTAAAGAGATCGACTCAGCGGAGGATCGTCTTAAATTAACGCTAGCAGCATTAGGACGACATCGGACTGCGCAAGCGGCCATTTTATGCGATTCGATGTAAATTCGAACGTGAAACTCCGCAGGAGGGTGAAGCCAATGTATTCGCCCACGTTCCCTGCGGCGCTGCTAGTGACAGGAATGGCGATAGAGCAGCGAGTAATTAGGCTAATCAATCGAATCGCATGATCCACGTGCACGTGCACGTAGCTGATACGTTGTTACATGACGTGGATTCGTGATGACCACCAGGATTTACAGTTTCACACCGGAGCCACTCGATCTTTATTCCTTATCGCGCTGTCAATCACTTCAATCTCGTGGAACCTCAGATTTATTTCGTTATTTGGGGATTCAGAAATTTGGAGATTTACGAGTCAATTTGGAGATTTAGAAATGGGATTTGGTAGTTAGGAAGTTTAGAATTTGGGGAAATACAAATTTGGGGGTTTAGAAGTTTGGGAATTTCAAGGTTTAGGAATTTGGTAATTTGGAGATTTAGAAATTCGGGACTTTGGACAACTGAAAATTTCAAATTAAAAAATTTATAACTTCAACAATGTCAAAAATTTGTTATTTGTGAATGTCGAAACTTCAAAATTTACAAATGCAAAAATAAATCCGAAAATTTATAAATTCATAAACTTAGAAGTCCGCTATAGGTATGCAGAGCGCAACTATGCGCCGCACGATCTTCCAAATTTAATTATAGCGGGTGCAGTAATTAGAACGGTATAGATACCCCGAAAATAGAGGCTAGTATCGTTTTCCACGTGAAATATGTTAGAGACGGGCGTGATACGAGTGCAGTTACGGACTTCAAAGGACCCCGCTACCGAACAAATCGCTTGTTTGCCGAAAACGATCTGTGCGTACACACGTACACGTTACCAATCTGGGCAAGGGTTGAATATCCACCGCGTTCCCGGGCAAACGTGATTTCGCTAATAAATGGCTAAATCGCGGCGTTAACTACCACACGGTGCATTCGAAACGATCGAAAAGTTTCACGCGACGGTACAAATGAATCCGCACATAAAATTAAATTTGATTGCTATGGTACACCGATTTGGCCGTTTAATAACACCTACAGATATCCCCGAGTGAATCATCAAACTCGAATCCCGTGCGATACAAAGCCATACATTTCAAGAACTGTCTTCCGCCATACCGGGAACATTAAAGTCATGAAATTTGATATTGAAGATTCTAGAGACCTGCGGTTTCATTGCGAAAGACTCTCTGAGGTCGTGAAATTGGAGACCGTAGATCTCGATATGGAAAAGTCGACAACGTACAAAATGATATTGAATTCTTCAGAAACAGGTGCTTCCATGTTCAGGATCCTCCGAATGGCAAATTTACTACTCCTAATATCTGCTTCATAAAATTTCGATCAGACACTTCTATGTTTGAACCTATAATCTGTGGACATACGTGTGATGTATCTTGTGCTGCATGATGTCGACTTAACCTAAAAAATTCGAACAAAAATTGTGAATGAACTATACTTAAAATAGTCTACTATCACATAACGTTACTACTGAACAATTTTCCCAAGTTATCAAATACCTCACTACTACCCTCAATATTTTATTACTCCATGCAGAAAGCTATAATCTGAAACATCACGTCGAATGGAGAGTAGACAGAATAAACGGTAGCAGTGCAAACGAGGAGCAAAGAAATCGTTAAGGTAACGATGGTATGTTCGTTAAAGGCATTGGTGGGTAAGATAGAGCAAAAACAGGAGTGTCGTAGTCAGCTTAATTTAGTTGGAGGTCTAGAACGGGGCAGCGAGCTCGTTTCGTTCGGTGCTATAATGCGGGGCTGATTATCGGCTGGTCAGATTATCGGGCACGCCTTTCGTTTGCAAAATAGCCACCGACGGAATGATAATGGGTCGGAGATAACCGGACTGCAAGTGTCGTCGACGAGATAACATTCTTCGGGTTCAGGTAGCACTCGCGAGAGCCGAGTTAACGTGTCAACCGGTAATGAAACGGTTACGACGCCGGTACCTATTAGCCGTACCCGCAAAAATATTTCACCTACGTGTACTTTATGCGAATGTTTTGATCATTATTTCAGATAACCGCGGAACTTAATTGGGGCAGCTCGGTGATATTCTTGCGTTAAGTAGACGCCAGCGAGGTACACGGATCTTGTGCGCTCGAATTGCGCGGGAACGATCGAGATCGAGGCGTAATCGGGCGAATAAATTTTCTTGCTCTTTCAATATGGTGACAGGCTGGGGATTAGGTTAGCTGACCAGATGCTCACTGGGGAGCTCCGTGAGTACGATTATGGAGATTTTAAAGGAAGTCTGGAAATTTTGTATTTTCGTAGTTGGTAATTTAGATATTTCGTAATTTAAACACTCGGAAATTTAGATATTTAATAAGTTTGAAATTTGGTACTTCAGAAAATTGATAAATTAGCAATTTGATACCTTACTAATACCTTCGAAAATTTCCAAACCTAGAACATCAAAAATCCTAAATTCCAAGATAAAAATAATAAAAAAATTGACCAGTCCAACATCCATTACAACACATGACTTGCAAGATCATGCTTGCTAGTTCATCATTGTCCTAACCGCCATCGAATAAACGATCACCGATAGGATTTTCGAAAGGTACGCAGAGTTCGTATCTCCACGACGGAATCATTCCCAATTAGCGGCAGCGATACGCACGAGAATTCGATTAATTAAAATTCTCCGTCACCAAGCACGCATACATCAAATTTTTTTCATCCAACTCGACCAACTCCATTGTCACCGTTAATTAATGCACGACGCGTACGCATAATTGCCGAGAGCTCGTTCGCGACTTATTAGAAATCTCTAATTAATAAGGGAATTATTAGCGTGCCCCGTTCGATAGTCGGTTTAATCGATGTAACTATTTATCCCTTGATAAGATCAAAGGCAATGACATCAAAGAGCTTATTCGAGTTTATATTAGTATTTTAATATCACGCTGTCGAGCGACTTTTCCCTTTCAAACTCTATTTCGCGAGTATCGAAGGGTTTCATAACTTTTTTATGAGCTGAATTCGTGAAGGGTATAGCAACGCGTAGATTTCTATGGTTCGTGTGCGAACTTCACTTATGTGGAGGTTACGATTACCTGGGATACAAGCTTTCTAATATTCAAATTTTTCGATTTTATTTTCACAAACTTTCATATGTAGAAATTGAGAAACTTCGTAAAAATTTCAGGAGTCAACTAATTTGAAAAGTTCTCAATTTACAAATAAGAGATTCAGTCCAAATTATACTTGTACACCAAGACCTTGCTCCACACCTGCATACCAGCAGAAGTAAAATAACTATAATTAAAAGATCGCAGATTAAAATAAACATACTTGCACCTACAGAAGGTGTGTTTCCCAAAAAATACTTGAAGAAGAAATTGAAAATTCCATCTTCAATACCCGAAACAGGTGTAACAATGTCGATAGTCGACGATAAGGTTGGCGAACTGGTTCCATTCACGATATTAACGTTCATTCACGCCGATAAAATTGGCGAAGTGATATCATACACCGGTTCCGCGTGAATGGCCAACGAATTTATGAATGAGGACGCAACACGAGTCTCCCGTGTAGTTGTTAATTAGAAGACCCACGGAAGTTGAGAACACGTTCGAGCCGAAGAGAAAGTTTCAAGGCGGACTATTGTTATTGCAATTAGCGCGGTCGACCACTTGTCCGCCGGTTTTTCTTTTAATACCGACTACTCACGACATTTTTCTAAAGGACATTGTACCTCCGAAGATGTTGCTTTGTTCCTTTAAATATCACGAGGTTAATTAAGCAAAGAAACGAGAAACAATAGCCTCTTTCGTTTGTTCGAGCAATTTCAGAGGGGGTAGTTTTTTAAGAAAATGGTAATTGTAAATGTGGTGTAGGCGATTTCTGAATTATTTACAAAATTACAAATAGCAAAAATAATTTTAGCAGAAAATTTTGATCGACAAAGTTGTAGCAAGACAGCTGCAATCGGTGATAGGAACATTGACACGGGGATACTATCGCTTCGACAGCGATTATTGCTCCCGTCGTTCAAAGCACGCTCTTATGGCGAACACAATACAGGAGTGTCCATCACGAAGAAAATTCGCCAAAATTTCCGAGGGTACCACCCTTCGAACTCACCCCTATTGTTGACCTATTCAATTCGGTCTGGTCGCCAGCCTGGGAAACAGGAGACCCCGTTTCACGCTCTTTTAACGCGTAATTTTCAGAGTCTAAATGAAAACTCGAATGACACGAGACTCGGATATTAAAACGCCTCGATGACTATTTTGGATGACGTGTTCAATTAATATTTCAAGATAAGGGTGGACTTTCTTCTGGTATTATTGAAGAGGATTCAACTCGGTGGTAACTAAATAATTTCTCACCCTGCACCTTTACAGTTTTGAATCTGAAAATTTGTTTTGGTATTGCTAAATTTCTATACTTTCGAATTTCTCTATTTGAATAGATGTTTAAGATCTAATACCTAATCTAATATCTGGATCCTTAAGCTCTTAAACTCGTAAATCTTTTAACCCGTAAATTTTTGAACCCGCGCGAAATTTCGAAGATACCTGAAAGTTCGGATAACTTGATTTACCCGAACGTTAAATGCAAGCGCGCTGTCGAGAGTAGCAGAACTTTGTTCTCGCTTTCGAAGTCAATTACCATTACTCCGAGAACTTCTGTTATCGAGTCCCGGCGCTTTTCTAAAAGGTCGAAAGGTTCGGAGACGCAAACATGTTACTCGGAACACGATCATAATGCCGGCAGTAATAGATTAGCGTTATCGGTGCGGTAATAAATTGGAAACGGTTAAAAAGAAGAGCCGCGAGATATAGCGGCACGTGTAAAATTTAAAATGCAAAGTGATGCGAGATAAGCAACGTGTAAGTACGCGCGCTAAAACTGTGTACGAAGGTTCATCCATCATTCGTAAAATCTGAATTACCCAAGAACGACTTAGGAGCTGGAACAATTTATCACGTGCTACATTTTTATGTACGTACTTAGTCCTTCTTATGCTCCTTCGAGGCTTCCTTTTAAAATCTTACGCGATAACAACGAGTCCGAAGCAAATCCCTTCGATTAATGATCACCGCAGATAACCTACACCTGGGTCAACCCTGATATCGAACCTCTTATATCATGGATGTGGAGATCCTATTAGTTCTTGAACATTCGTGTGCATGAAGAAATAGTACGAAAATAAGTAAAAATTGACCAGTTTCCTGTATATGTGTAAAAGAAGCAATTGACTTTGTAAAAATAAACCTTGAAAATAATATTTGACCAATTCTGTACCAGTATCGTTAAAGATGAATTGATCTTCCACGAACACTCGAATACTGATATTTAAACATGTAAGAATCTTGACGAATAAATAAAATTGCAAGATGTAGCAATGTAAAATTGAAAAACTGCTTTGGTCGACTTGTGAACGTTCAAGGATTATTTTGATCACTCGTTACATTTCTTTGGTACGCCATCAGGCTTTGCCGGCGTTGAGAAACTTCTTTTTCTGCACGAGGAAACAGGTAAGTCACGTTACGCCTTTATTGCGCTTTCAGACAACGACGCGGCGTCAAGAGCATTTTGCTTTTACACATTTTTCTTGTTAACGCGTTCCTTCGTGGAACAGAGAGGTTACAGCGGAAAAGTTAGAACAGCAATCAGTTACGTCTGTTTCGTATCATTGGCCGTGGAAACCACTCTGCGGAGTACTCGAAAAGTTCTTCACTCGGTTACGCCAATTCCGTCGAGAATCCTTTCAGTTTTGATTCCACTGGATCAAACTTGAACACGGATACTTTGTTGATCTTGTTTCTAGTTGATAACTATCCGGTAACTTTCCGACGACTGATCTGTTGATTTGTACACAACGGTTCTGGGAGATTTCGTTGAAATATTGTAGAATTAACATTTTGCATCGTGTAGTACTAATATCAGTTGGAATTATTAGGTAATTTAAAAAATGTCTTTCATCATTTTGTAATGTTAATAATCAATTTTTATATACAACTCCTGACAAGGATTCTTAAATATCCAACTTTTATACTAAAGCTTGTCTGCTGTTCTTTTCATATTAATATTACTTGTAACAATTCAAAGATATATTTTTTCTCAAAATTAAAAAAATCATACAACAAACAATTCACACAATAATAAAACACCGAAGAATGAAATTTGAACCTAGTACAATTCGAAAGTGATTAAAATAAATAAACAATGTAACCACCACGAATTCGTGTCGAAATTTTATATAATTACTCACACGTTTCCGTGTACCCACTGGGAGCCAAACGTCCATGGAACATGCTAATTAAAACGATCAAAGAGCGGAACTAATTGAATTAAGCGTTGTAAAAAGCTTCCTGGCCAAAATTAGCATAAATTAGAAGAGCCGTTTATTTCTTTACTTCGTTGCAGCTGTTGCTCCTCGCCTCGCTGTTTCGTTACTTTTAAATTTGCAAATGGGGCAGGATACGAGCGCCAATTTGTACTGATTCGCGGAATAAATTTTATTGTCACGAGCTCTCAATTTAAATCTTCCTCGCATTTCTGTACTCACAGAGAATTTTAATATGTATGTGAATTAAATGTACACTGATTTTCAAATTGCAGATTGCAAGTAAAGTTACAAATTACAAATAGAACACAAAGAGAAAAGTTAGAAAGAAGAGAATAAATAAGAAAATATCGAAGCATCAACTAACATATACAATCATATTTTATCTCAACAAAAACACAATAAAATTTTATAATATATAAAACGTGAAGCTTGAAAGCAGTTTCGGATGGTTAATAGTTCTAATGCTAACAAATATTTTGGATCAGAATTGATTTAAAGACAATCACACGTGATGGACAGCGTCTTCACAAGCTTTCTCTCTTATGTAGAGCTGAAAAGACGCGAAACAGCTGCTCGACAAAAGCGACATCACGAAATTTCGCTTACTCAACATTGTCGTAGCGATCGCGTAGGAACAATCTAGGTTCTGTCCACCGTGATTTATAACGGTTCCACTGGATGAATAGGGCCATAATCAACTCTCCTGCCGCGATTAATTATTATTCGTAACGGCGACGCGCGTGCCAGAAAGTAGTCGCTGGTTTTGTATTGACCCAACGAACCCTCGATTCGTTAGAATCACTTGCTTTTTACTAATGCTATTTAACCCTAAAAAGCCAGTGGATTGCATTTTGGTTCGTCGAGTGGCGATGTGAATCAGAAATGAGATGAATTCGAACTGCGTTGGCAGACACTCGATTTATCACTGTTGCTGAAGAATTGATCAGAAATGGTCAGTTGATAAAAATTATGATGGTTGAACTTCTGAAGTGATTTTTGAAAGTTTGGAGTTTGTTGATGATTACTTTCATCGGTGATAATAATTGGGATAAATAGGAATGTGATATGACCTTCATGTAACCTTGAGTAAGTCCTGAGTCAATCTTTTTGTTACATTTATTTATTTTTAAATGTTGGGTACTGAAGATCCTATGATCATTGGATTCATTTTTACCTCAACTACCATTTATCAAATCTTGCCAAGCCTCTAATACTACAAATGAACCATCATCATTCAATTTATTGACTGAAAAATTTAAGTATTTAGAAAAATATTACCCAGTACATCCAAGTTTTACAACCCCAGAGAGATGGAATTACAGTGCAAAAGACAGCTGTAAAACGTGAAGTCAAAAATGAAAAAAAGCAAACGTACAAGAACGCACCAAGAATTAAAAAGCTTGAAAAAGAGAATACCGGAAAATTGAAAGTCCCGAAGAGAAAAATGTTAGCGTGTATTTGACAAGAAGGTGGGAGATGAACTGTCGCAAAAACGTCGTTTAATTATTCCCGCTTGGCAAACGCAAAATGATTAATTATTTTCCCTGCAAATACGGCGCACGGAAACTCGCGAAACTTCGACAAGTCAACGTAACACGTATGAAATTTACACGAAACGACGAAAAGAACACACGAGCGGGTTAAAAGTAAACGTTACGCGATTTAATTCGCTTTGTGTACACGACTGTTGGCTCGGAATTCGAGATAATAGCGAACATGGTAATTACGAAATAATATAAGAGTAAGCTGAAAAAGTATTCCTGCATGAATTTCAGTCGCGTTCCTATTTTATCCCTATGTACCTTTATTTAACTCGAGCACGCAACCATTGTTCATAATTAAAATGAATTCGCTACATTCGCAAAGTTCTGCGAATATTCTCTGGCTACTGTATGCAAAAAATTAGTTAATACAGCGCTGTAATTTGTTTCTTTTCAAAGCAAGATTTTACTGAATTTTAAACGATCGATTTATCTAGGCTGAACTTCTTGCACTATTTTGAGGAGTCTGACGTACTTGTACTTCAGCTGTGATCAATTTTAGTGGAATTTTTAATACGCTGCCATTTTGGTGTTCAAGTCCAATTATAATTTGCATAGTCAACGATTGCATTATACCAGATTGACATAATACTTATAACTTTCTTTGCCTGTCTTAATATTGCAGCTGTGATCAGTTCTGACTGACGCACCTGACAAATAGAGTAAGGGGTTAATAACAAACACGGGTTCTAATATTTTTGACTTCCCAAGAAAGGAAGAACATTATTAACCAATATAAACCTTCATATTACTAGAAACTCTAAGCATGCCAAAATGAAATTTTTCACCCACCCATACGTTAGACCCGAACGAAATAATTAAAGATCACCCTGTTCCATCCGACGTCGAAAATTACGCGTTCTTCATAGAGCGGTGGAAATTTTTGAGAGTCCCCTAATCTCTCCTCCAACGGTAAAAATTCGGCATAATACGCTCGTTAACGTAGCTTTTCGTCCGGTTGAACGGGCTCGAAAGGGAAGGACGGTTGATTAATCGCATGCAAATGTTCTATGACGACACCTCGAAGGAGTTTAAGACTTTTCATGAACCTAACCTAACCTAACCACACGAACAAGGGATTGCCTTTGTGCCATTAATACCCTTGCTATAAAGTTTGTAGGAAGATTACAATGTTTGTAACCTCTCAAATTTTTATGTCATATTGTACTATATTTTGATGTCACACGGTGTCAAATTTTTATGTCATATACTGTTATATTGTGTTCAATTTTATTACGACTTGTTAAATTTTTATGTTATACCATGTCCCTTTGCACTCAAAACGTGACTCAATCACCACACAGTTTAATATAACAATTTGAAATTATTATTTTTTAACTGCATCTATAGTGCTACACATGTGCTGTATATGGAGCGAGACAGGCAATAGTGGAACCTTTTATCTGAATTTTTCATATGAACATTTTAACTGAAAGGTTTTGAAATTGTCATCTACCATCGGTTAAATTTTCAATCATACAAAAGTTCGTAATAGAGGCAAGAAAATTTTACAGCAACTATACACGAGATTTTGTAATTAAGATCGTTGTACCGTCAGTCAGCAATTTTCGAAAACAGACCCTGAGGAACACAGCTTCATAGTAACATAATTATAGCACTTCGGTTATAATTGCTGATAGTTAAGGTTAGAGCTTGGCTGCCGCGATGTTTCGTCTATAATAGCAGCAATTGACCTTAAACAAGGCGAAACGAAGGAATAAACAGGAACAAGGAGTTAAATCGTTAGAATTACCGGCGTCGGAGGCGCGACACGACGCGAGACGTCGTTAATTTCAGGATAATTGTCGCGTATCGACGCACCAGGCGACAACGAAAGCTCGCGCGCTCCAATTTAATATGGAAATCCTGCAACGCCCTATCGAGAAAATCAATTACGTCTAATGAATACAACATGAAGGGTTAAAGGGTTCGGCAGGAATCTGCGCGCACTTTTCCCTCGTTCGAGTAACGTTTACCGGGGTGAAAATTTCGAGGTCGTCGAACACGATTTATGGACGTGCCCTAAACCGCAACAGACTTTATACCGAACGATTTTATTAAATCTCTCTTGCCTAATCAATGAAGTCATGGACGCTGCTGTACACGTCATTTTTTATAATTTGATACTGGAATAGTAGTTGAAAAAGAATTGGAAGGAATACCATGTTTTAAATTAGTTAAGTCTAAAAGTAAGAAGGAATAATTTAAATACTTAAAAATGGCAAAAAGATCGACAAATCCGAAACGCGAAAGCGTTCAGCACAATAAGAAATTCTCGTCAATAGAATTTGACGAAGATTGGTGTTCAACCGGTGCTGCTAAAACGTCTTAATGACAAGGGTGCGAAGAAAGAAATACGTAATGAACGCGGGGAAAAATTCTCCAGCCACTGAATAGGCTTTGTCGAAACGAAGAAAGCATGCTATAATTATCGTACGTTGTCAGTTGAGTGTTGAAAGGAACGTTAAACAAAAAATACGAAAAAAAAAAAAACAAGAAAATTCAACGAAATATTTTAGCCAAAAGCTAACGAGCTGCCTCGATTACAGTCCCACTAGCAAAGCTGACGGCGTTTAAGGCACTTCACACGTTACGACTTATTCAATTATGGTTACGTCTAATGAATACAACATGAAGGGTTTAAAGAACGCAAGTAATTGAATTCTTCGTCGAACGGGTTGAACAAACGTGATTTGTTAAAATGCAAATACCGGAAAATCGTGTTAGAGGACGTTGACGTACTATCAATTAAAAATCACGAAGCACAGTAACGTTTCATTAATCGGACAGATTTGTACTATAATGTGAATTATATTCCTCAGCAAAATTATTTATAATTTATAAATAAGAATTGTCGCTAAAATATATATCAAAATACAGCACCATTGATACAGTGTAATTTTCCTGCACAGTATATTTCCCCAATTTTCCGCGTTCAAATAAAAAGTCTCCCCATTAAAGAACAATAAATGTTTGAACAGATAATCGGCCTCATTCGAACAAGGCGCGTTTCGACTGCGTCCCAAAACGGTTTCAAAGACGCGAACCCAAACACAAACCAACTAGTCCCTAGCCACTATTTATCCAACCGAGATTTCTTCGTTTTATTTACCCGAACGAAATAAATTCGGAGGCGGTCTCTGTAGACAGAAAAGCCAGCGGCAGTTTAGTCGTCCAGTCTGTCCAGGCACGTGTAAACAGGCAACGGTCTAAGCAAACACAGCCTGGAGGTTGAACAACCGATGGAAAAAGAAAAACTCGACTTACCTTCGCAGGATCAGACTTCTCGGACTCGTCGCTGAACGTCTGCGAGCCTCGGGACATGGTGTTCCTTCGGGGTGTTGTGGTGCCATCCTGCGAGGGGCGCACAAACTCGATTCTGCCACCCTCGACGACGATATTAGGGGCTGGTGGAAAATTTTCTACGTTACCGACGGGGTCGCAGTACCCCAGAAGGCCAGCTTTCTCGCCGTAAAGGGGATGAATTTGTCTACAACAGTCGATAAGAACGTACGAATGTTAGGGTTGCGATTCCAGATGGAGTCCTGTCGGGGATCAACTTTCGTAAATATGAAATCATCACGATATAATGTGTAATAATAACCTACGTTTCGATTGATAGCCTATTTAGTGTCAAATTATTAATGCTTTGATCTATTCATATAGGGTGCTGTACCCTAATGTAAATGTATGTATTTCTCTTTTTTCCTTATGGGCTCATAAGAAGGTGGCATCTCTTTCAATAAACAAGGACATGACCTAAGATCTAGTTGAGATCTACATATGGGCTAGTGGAAATATAGAGTCATTTTATAATATTTTATTTAACTATAATAGTCACCCAAAACTATTCCAAAGTATATTCACCAAAATAAAAAGGAGTGTGAAGAGAGCGTTGACCGAAGAGTTTTTGTTTATATCTAGTCACACAGTACTTGCACAGGTGTTGAACAAGGCATATTCCAAATAGTAGTCATGAATTCATTGAAATTCGCGAGGATAATCAGTATGCATCAGAAATTTTGATCGACGACAAAGCGAATTTATTAAGGGGTGGAAACAGCTTTTCGATTGGAAACTGTTTATCGGCAAAACGGGTCACGAAGTAACGGAATTATAAAGCAATTTACATTTAATCAATGCTTTTTACCTCGTTTCGCAAACGGTGGTAAAAGGGAAATTTGTTTTTGCACCTTCAATGATCCAATATCAATGATAATATAAATTATTGTTAATACGCAGGTGTGCAAATTGCTTGATATAACGAGTATTCGAGCTTCGGGTCGGCTTCGGGTAAACTCGGGCGTTATCGGGTGACGGCCATATGTGTTTATCTTCTTATATGTACATATATAATTTCCAGAGATTTTTTAAGCTGAAAGTTCAAGAATATCAGAACATAAGAATATAGAAATTTAGAAAGTTAGTGCTTCGAATAATACAAAAATTATAAAAGCATTAATATTGTAAATTTGAAAATAACGATAACACGAACAAAATGGAATAAATAATGCTAAAGCCCATACAAATTTTGTATGAAAAGAATTACCTCGCTTGCCTTTGAATCTCGGAATAATTTGTTCGCGATATTCGACGAAGCGATACTGAACGGAAGAAAGCTCGTAACGTTCGTATGAACGCGTACAATTTGCGGAATTAATGAATAAAAGCGAGATTGAAAATATGGAAGGCAGAATCAGCCATTACACCGCGCAGAAGGCTTCTTGATGTGGTCACGACGAATTAAAAGCGACGGTGGCCGATGAAGCAAAAACGGCACGGAGGAAATTGCATTACCGCTAGTTGAATTTTCACGGCAGACGTTCGCCATTAAGACCAAAAAAGTTTCATCCGATTCACGCTTTTTTCGACCCTTTTGTAACGCGAACGCGACCAAGCAAAAACGTTTCCTAACTTTCGTTTTAGTACTCTGACTGTATGACGACTGCATGCTACATACTGAATTAACATTACCTCCAAGTATCCTTCTTTTTATGATATTAAGCGACAAATGTGTCCTCAACTTGATAACAGCGTTATTTTGTTACCTGAAAACTCTGTTCTTTGTGGAGGCAAAGGAAAATTTTTCTTCTTAAGTACAGACGTAAATGAGGTTTATAAAAATTAACCAACTTCATTATTATAGAAATCTTGGTATACTTTTTAATGAACAATGTCTGTGGACTCAAATTTTGTAGTTATATTTTAAAGTGCTTAAACATGGCTTTGAATGATAAATTAATTTATTGAGTCATTTTTACGATATTATTAATATATTTATCAAGAGTATTAAGAATGATTATTGTTAAATGACATTAAATGACAAGTTTTCGCTAAAAAATCAGTTAAAATGAATCGTACAATTTTCAAATTTTTATTAAAAGTATATGGAGGTTAATCAAATGACGAATTCTGCAGCACACTGAACTGTAAATATTTGCGTCCCGTTAAAACTAGGGTAAAACAGCGCGTATTTCCCCAAAGCACGGTATATCCAGCGAGCTGTCGCCGTCGAATTTAGTACACATTAATTTTCCAGGTTGAAGTTTCGTAACGAGTTAATCTATTGCAGCATTAACGAGTAACTACAGTCATATTTTTAATTAGGTAAAGTGAACAGCTCGTAAACTTTCTAGATCGAGGTCAAAGTTGGCCCAGCCCTATCGCTTATGTAACAGCCACTTCCAGCGATCCGCTAAATAAAGACCAACCTAAATTGATAAACTCAGCGTTATTTTATTTCCTGTGTCGCCGATTTGTTTGGCACACAACGAGCGCGCATTATTATAAAGATTATGAAACGGAACAGTAAGATATTATTAGCCGCCCTCTGCCGTTTCGAATAAAAATGTCGCTTTCAGATTCTAATAGCTTCGATTCTCACGGATACGAGTGGCATTCTTGAAGGAACTCTGACATCGTATAATACATTACGTGCTCTTTGCACGCGCATTTTAATGGACCACGTTGTTGAGCAACCGGAAAAGTGGCCGACTTAGACCGATCAACTTAGCACCGTGGCAAAACGTTCTCTTCATTATTCTGCTACCGATGACCGATTACGTTCCTGCTGCATTTACCTATCGAACGCAAGGATCTCTTCAGTATGTAACTCTGACGGAAACACAAAGCAATCGACTAATGGAGCATCGATTTCTAAAACGATATCGAGCATCCACGCGGTCAGCCACATCTGTCCGAAGCCTTACTCCGCAGTTAATAGATATAGTGATTGACAGTTGAATCGTTTACGACTTGCAGACTCTAGTTGTGAATATGAATGCTAGATCGGTTAAAAGTTTGTTCGTAAAATACTGAGACCTATAATCCTTTTGTTGCAGCGTGGCTCAATACACAATGTGTTGTAGGTAGCAGGGCTGTAGGAGTACTCTCGTAATGCAATCACTATTTTGTTGAGAATAGGCGGATATCCGGTTGGACCTTTGGGATTTCGGAATTCTTACATCTTGGAACTTTGGGAACCATGAAATTTTCGACTTCTGAAATTTTTTTGAGTATTGGGGGTTTGGCACTTGGGGACTGAATCTTGAGATTCAGAAATTTTTGACTTCGAGATTAAGGGATTTTTTAATTTTAAAACTTTGAAAAGATTTAAACTCTGAAATGTTATAATTTTGATGCCTTGAATACTTTGATACTTTGGAACTTTGTAGTGTTGAAACTCTTCAAATCCAATAATGAATTTCTATAGAACTCCCTGTCTTTTAACGTTCAAACATCTGTCTATTCTGTTTAATGATTAATACAACCCAGGATCGACATAACTTCACCTCAGCAATATGAAAACTTTCCAATTTTGAGGCAGCGAACTGCAGCGTGTGACCAAACTATTTTACACATGACCTGCTTGAGGGGCTAGTTGAAATTGATGAACAGAAATAGCGGAACAAGTATGCGAACGATGCAAGTACGCGAAACGACTGGTCGAACTATTTCGAAGAGAATTTCGGGGATAATGTTTGTTCGACCACGGTCCATCAAATTACCAACCGGTTTTGCATTATCGAAAATATGGAAACGGTGCTCGGTGATTTTGGTGAACCTCGAAGAGCAATTGCTCCGTACGCAATTTACTGCAGTGAATCACGTCGAAAATTTATGGAAATTTCACGAAGAAAACGAGATAAATGACCGTGTAAATGCATGCAAACTTCGCTGCAAATGTACCGTTAAATTTTTCACCTGTTTTGTTTTAATGCATTTTCTAACTTTGCATATACGTGACTCGCCGTTTACATATCGATCGTCGCATGCTTTGAATAGATCGTCGCTGAATGTGTTTTCATTTTGCAATTCATTGAGAATTTTTATATTTTCAAATCTTTATATCTGCAAATTTTAATCTTTAAATCCGTACATTTTCAAAATTGGAATTAAAAAGATTTGCAAATCTGAAAATTTCATTGTTCACCCATCTGATATAAATGACGACAGAAACTGATAAATTCAAAGCTCAAATATACTTTGCTGTTTCTCAAATATTATCAAGTGTACTTTTAAAAACTCCCGCAGAAATTTATTTAAGCATTTATGGGATAATTTCAAACATCGGTGGCAAACGTATTAATCTTTCACAGAAGTGTATCTCGTATTTAAGAAAGAGGCTCTAGAAAAATCCTGGTGTTTGTTGGAAATGTTGAGCATATCTTAATTAGACGGTGAAACGAGCCGGTGGGTGTAATTACGTCTCGACGCATTTTCCTCGGGCGTTGCGTTCAAAGTGAAACACACGAGGCGGAGCGTGAAAAAACAAAGGAATACTGCGTGGATGTTCGATAATAAGTGGTTTAGTCGGGGGTGAATCTCGTCAGGTGACAAGAGTTCACCGGGGAGGGGTGTCCGCCATCGACTGGCTCGAAATACCACGTGTCGATGAGGAAATAAAATAAGCGTTGGAGTGTGCACGGCGAATGGTTTATTGTGTTGCCAGGCTTATCGAACGTCAAGACTCCATCGAGGGGTGAATCTCGTCAGGTAGGGTGAAACATACGAGCACGGATAAAAATAGACGATTCCGAGCACGCGTCGGGATGTACGGTTTATTAGCACTTCGAACGCGGCCACGGACAGATTAAAGTTGACAAGAACCAGGGACAGCTTACGGATAATTAACTTCCTGTAACGACGCGATTTTTATTGTCATCATCGACAATCTAATTAAATTCAATCTATTCGATGTCACGGATATCCTGTTATGGTGATAGCGAAATTATGCAAAATTATACATGACCGCGATGTGAAACAGGAATAACTTGAAAATAGAATAATATTCCTCTTACATGCGGTTATTATCTTTAGAAAACTAACTTTAATAGTTCTTAATAATATTGGCCAATTTTAATTCTGTAGATTTGTTCCGGTACAAGTACTAGGGACGTGGGAATATTGGTACTTAGGAATTTAGGGGTGCGAATTTGGTCATTGAATTTGGGAGTTCAGAGTTTTGGGGTTTCAAAGAATTGGAGATCTAAGAATTTAAAATGTAGGGATTTTCAGATCTAGAGTTTGTGGGATTTACAGTTTTTTATCTACAGGTTAGTAGGATATAGGGTTTTGATATTTAGGAATCTAGAAATGTAAGAGCCCTCATCCAAAGATCTAGAGATACAAGGATATATGCATCTAGGTATCTAGAATTACATGATGTATCTAGGAATCTTGAGTTATAATACCTACGAATTTAAGACTCTAATCTGATGTTCATGAAAACTAAGAATTTAAGGATCTCGAGATTGATAATTTAGGTATATAGGAATTTAGGAATTTACGTCTCGAACTAACGCACACCCATGTATCGCTATATTACAAACAGACATACTGTATAGCCCAGTGGTACCAATAAACTCAGCATCCTTTATAAACATTAATCGCTTGAAAACATCCGGTTCGAATGAGACTACTTGGTGAATCAGCGTTTTCAATTAAAGCGTATTATAAAGATTCTATGGAGACCCCTTAATATAGGTCAACGCCCTTCAGAGGACGAGGAACCTCGACCGTGAGAAAGAAAGTCCTTGGACACTTTCTCGCCAAGTTTTCCAATTAACCCGGAGTTTATTACGCGCGAGATTGAGGTCGGGCTTTTTTCATTCGGTTTCAAAGGTGAGGAGAGGAAAAAAAAGGGTTAAAGAAGCTTACCTGGGTGATGGTATGGGGCGAGGCTTGTCGAGCGTCAGTTCCGAGCTGAGGGGCGAATCAGGTCCGCGGACGCTGGAAGCCCTAGACACACAGAAACACGGGTTAGATCGATCGTTATTCAGAAGCCAATAACTTATTCGAGTCACTCTTACGTTTTCCTACAAAGTTCAATGTCCGCTAGCCGAAGCACGCGAGCCACTTATTATGTATTAGCGGTTCACGAGCAAACCGCGGTTCACGGAACTTATAATTTATTCCAAATCACGCATTCTTTACATATGTATGGAACGTTTTTTATTTACAAATTCTTAGATGAAACAAGATCAAGGTAGTGGACTAAGTATGGACTAAGTTCACGTTAACTGATTCGTGTATGGCGCCATGTTGGGAAGAGATCTACCGTGATCAATCACCAATTCATATGTAGTTGTACTGTCAATTATGTACTATCAATATATTAGATACTGATTAGTAATACATTAGTAATATTGATTAGATAAAAGTGTTTCTCTGTGTCATTTTACAATTAAAATCTGCTTGCTTCATAACACTTCTGTTGCGTACACTTGCGCGTACATTTGCGCAACGCATGCGTGTGAGAATGTCGAAATCTCGCATGCGCGTAGTTCAAAATGATGTACCCGATGTTGTATAAGTGTACAATTATCGTTACACAAATGTACACGATTTAAGTTAACATATATTTGACAAAGTATTACGTACTCCGTTTATCGAGTACATGTGTGTTACGTGTGCAAAAACATATCTGCGTCTAAAATTTTCACCGCGAGTTTCCAACTTATTAAATCATCACTCAACCTGCCGTACCGTAATTACGTTACGAAAATAAAATCTCTTCGATCGATCATAAATTACACGGTGCACGGCTCGAATTATTGGAAAACGAGTATCTTCGGTAGACAGGTCAAACGATTATTCTGAGAACGTGCCTTGCAGGATATTCACCCTTTTGCATCGCATAACATTGTTGTACAATGTATATTCACACGAAGCTCTCGTGTCACGAATATTTTATTGCAAAATGCATGCAATTTGTCGCGATTGCGCAACATTCGAAAACGTTGTCTTCGATCGGTCTGTAAATATGAACTGCGTTTCGGTGTTAAAATGCAAAATTCATTTTCGCGAGCCACGCCTTGCGGCGGATCTATTCTCGTTGCTCGTATCGAAAAGACGAAGTCGATAACGGTTATGCAATAGCGATTCAGTTTGGATTTCTCCTGTATTACGATACAATATTTGTATTTTATCCGTATAATGATTCGATATAGCGAGCGTGCATTCGTGCGAACGGATCGTAACTCAACTCGTGGCGCCTGGATACGTGACATAAATTAATAAGTTCGACGAATAAACGCGACAACCTCGGATACTTTACGCGCAATCGTAGAATTAATGCGTTTCGTTTTATACCGGTCCTCCGGTGCATCGATTTGCAACGTGTTTGCTCGATACTGACGTTAATAAACTTTATGGAAAATTCACGAATTCACCGTTACACTTGTGCAATAATAATATTTCAGTTCGCTATTAAACTTTAATATTTATTCCTTCATGACATGCGACTGTCCCATTCACTGTTACGTGCATGTCTCAATCTGAAAGCTGTTCTCGAATTTCTAAATTCATCGAATTAAAAAATTTCTAAATTCTTAAATTATCTAATTTCCAATTTCTCAAATTTCTACATAATCTCCGTGGATCTCCGGTAGTTTGTCACTGAACGCACCGTGCACACGGTGCTCAACCACTGATGTACGCGCGTATACGAACATGTGTTTGAAATTTCTTAAGTTGTGTGATCCAGTTGAAAGCAGGTATCACGCATAAAATTTATTGCACGAAACCCTAATTGCCGCTGTGTTTCACGTGGAAAGACACGTTCGTTGAAAGTAGTAACTTAATGAAGAAATGCTTAATACGGGAATTATTGAACAGTTAGCGGTAACGCGTGAAATTAAATTAATTACTTCGTTAAATTAATTACTTTGAACAGTGTTATATTTAATACCCGCGATTATTCTCTCTTCCGTTCGTTATCTCTCGAGAAGAAGCCGCTGGACAAATATAATCAAGACTCCGATTCGTTTCTCGGTTTCAAGTTCCTTAGACAGTTATTTTCGTGATTAATGCTCGGACGAGAGTAAATATATTCTCAACATAACGAGAGGAGATCTCGAAGTGGATTTCGAGCCGGGGAAACGTGTAGTTACGAGTCTGTAGCTAATTAATAATAATCATCCACGGATCGCTCCTCTTGATAAAGCCTGTATATTATCGCGGGTTTCAGCCAAAGCAGCCGCTTGTAATTATGCTTGGCTTTCGAAGCGGTGATCTCAGCAGCGCACAGTTAACACGTATTTATCTCAATTAAAATGCCGCTTTCCTTCTGAAAACGTCCACGATTGCTTGTACACCGCTAGATCTCCCATTAATCAATTAAGAAGCGCTGCAGAGGATGTCTGCAATTAGATCGATGAGGCTATTCGATTGATTTCGCAACTCGTTGTGTGAATGATACATCATTCGTACAGCATTACCACCCTTAAACAACGACTTCAATCGTGCAAATTGTACATTTAGAAAATTTACTATCCTCAACACAGTTGTATTAGAACTACACTGAGGATGTAATTACCCTATCTTATAGTCCTCAATAGTCTTTCCCTCAGTGGAGACAACCAAGTGCAAAAGGGTTAATAACAAAAACGAAAGACTACCAATATTTTGATTTAACAGTGATTTACCATATCTCGAAAAATATGAAACAGGAAATAAGTCTATTCCATCAGTGCTTCAGTATTAAAACATATGTTAAAACACCTACGTAAATTTGATCGTGAAAGAGGTAACGAGAACAATTCCAGTACTCATTCAGTACAACTGAACTCGTCGGGAAGCCCGTACAAAAGGAGCAAGCAGTTTCCTCGTAGTTCAATGGCAAAAGGCCATGTTCACGTTCTGAAAGTTTCATTTACTCGGTAGATTCGTGCAGCATCATTATTTCTACGCGACTGTTCGTATCGGACATCACAGGCGCCCGGTGCAGATTTCATTCTGCGTCGAGATACGGGGCAGATGACGGAAATAAAAAAAAAAATTGGATCGAACTGCAGACGAGACCTGGGGCCAGACATGAATTTTCGCGACACGCGTTTCATCAAAGGGACTTCTAATTAATTTAACAATTTGCACCGGACAGATTATATTGCGAACATTTCACGGTGAAATACATCGTTCCATTACCCTGATGTTATAACGCAGACGTATCGTATTGTACAGCTGCTTTCTACCATGAACATTTTCCCTCAAACTGTTTTCGTTCTTTCGTTAATAAAAAAACTCGCGCAATTTGAGCTGGCCACAAAAATAAAATTTACAAAATGTAGAAAATTTAAAATATATAAATTATGTTAGATATATGTAATGTAACATACAGGGTGTGAGTTGAATTTGAGAATTTTTATATGGAAGACTTGAACATTTAAGAATTCTGGGATGCAAGAGTTAATAATAAAAAGGCAGAAGATTTATACACTTCCCGTTTTTAATTCTCGTTGCCACTGCAAGCAATGGTAATTTGTGACTAACTGGTTTGACGTTGTCAACGAATAAAGTTACCGTTATGATATCAGAGAAATTCTGTATCGAATTGTGATCTAAAAGCCAGGAAATACGAGTATTCGTAGCCACGAGACGATACGGATTTAGTTACCAGATCGTGTTATTTAGTTTGCTGTCGAGAATATCTACGTATTTCTCTTGACGTTGCGAGCGTTTTCGTTTTGCTTCGTCAACGACCGAAACTATGATCGCAATATGTATCACGGAGGAAACTGATGGACGTGCGTGATCGGAGTTATTGACTGGGTCTCCCTCGATTCGCTATTTTATTTATTTTCTACGCGAATCCGATGCATGTCAAAGTGTACCGCGTGCGAAGGCAGCATCTGTCTGCACGCGATGCAAATACCTTTGGGCCATATTTTCTACAGTACGGTTACAACCGATCGATGACTCAAAACGTCATGTACACGCCATTACTTCAGAAACTCAAACTGCCAATGATCATTCTACCTAACAAATCCATTTTAACGTTTATTCCGTAAATAAAAATTCTGACAATTCTACATTTTTCAGAGAAATATGTACAATTTAGCCTTCAATTGTAATTAACATTTAGACATTTTTGATGTTGACTCTCGATCTTTAATTTTTTAATGTATGTATGTACTCATTTATTCAAAATTATTTTCTTCAGCGTTACACTATGTCTCGAGGTTATTTTAATAAGTATATATCAACAACAATAAAATTGCACAATTGCACTTTCTTAACTGAAAATTACATTTCATCATGTCCTTGACAAATATCTGACAAGTACTTCGTTAACTTCTACCGTAATACTTGAACTCAAAAAGTTCTTACAATTTCCGCGAATAACATTGAGAAACTAATTCGCGAGCGAACCGTGTGGAAGAAAGAATCTCTGGAAACAGAGAAGTAGAGAACTCGTCCATCTTTTTATAGGACCAACTGACAGACTGCCTGGAGCATTTTCATCAGACGTACCTTTCCACCTCTTTTAATATCCTGGCTGTGATCAAATGCGAAATCCGTTGAAGTGCTTCCGAATTAAAATCGACGAGAACTTCGAAACGTTATGAACTCGGGTTTCGCTAAATTCCATCATTTATCGTATGCCATTTCATTCGTATACGGCTGGAAATTGCGGCACTGTTACTTCAATTAGCTGTGATTAAATTGCAGGGGTAACTTCTACCTCGAGAATTAAAAACGTATTCAGTGGGTAATCGATTTTAGGAGAGCTTGTGGAAGAAAGCTAAATTCACCAGATAATTCGAATACTATCATATAAGTATTGGAATATTTTTGTTATCATCAATATTTTTGAAGATGAGGGTTGATTTATATGGGACACTTACATAGGAAATATTATAAATTTTATTTGTATAAGATCCAATTGGACACATGAGAATGTGATGGCTTGAAGGTAGCCATTTTATATCGACACACAAATTTTTGCATGAGATAATAATTATTAAGTAAGCGAGTTCTTCAGTGCAACATTGAGTGTTTATCAAAAAATTATTAATACAAATTATATTTGGTCTCATGTCCCCTTTATTGGCCACCACTTATACCTTGCACTATATCAATTAATAAAATAAATGACAAATAATAAAATCTGCAATTACATTCACTAAGACGCCTTAATAAGAACAATCTTTAAGACAGTAAATAAAAAATGTGTACAGCTGTTTTTAATAAACAAGTGCTCATTAACGCTGACGAGCAAGTTCCCTGGATCGGATATTTATCGTATCGGCGCAATGGCCCGTGGCAGGCGCAGTTAAAACGTCTTTGAAGAAGAGTATCGCTGCCGGCAATAGAATTGGATTGGAAAGAGTTTACACGCGAAAAGTACACGCATTTCTCGCGAAACAGATGACGAGAGAGGCAAGGAACGCGGGAATGGTACGAGAAGCTTTGGAAAGAAGCAACCGGCTCCCTTTGTGAACGAGAGTGGAAGCCGGAGGGCGTTTTAACGTGCCGCGTTTTATCGCGCGATCCATTCGCCATTCCGTAAAGCATTTGCCTTTCCCCACGACGAGCGACGAGCCTCGCAATTCCTCCGAGGAAACCTAGACGTCGGTGAATTCGCACAAAACGTGCATTAACAGCAACAATCCGCACCGTTGGCTGCGCTCTCTACCCAAACATTTCTTCTTTTCGACGGAACCTTGCCTTCGAGAAAACTTCCGCTGCCGATTTAATAAGCCAACTGCCGGAAACCAAACGTCCGTCGACGTTTCGTCTTTGATCCTGGGTTGCATCCTCAATAGAGAGTTGATGCTTCCATTGTGCGAGCAACTGGAGCACCTTTTCGAGAAATGAAGAATACCGCTGTGGTGTTTTACGTTTGGTGTTTCATGAGAAACTTTAGGAAATAGTAAGACTGTTAGGGTATGTTTGGGAGAACCTTGAGAAGGAATGGGGTTTGGGGATTTGCTAGCTTGGGTATTAGAGGTTGAGGAATTTGCGCAACTTAGAAATTTAGAAATTGGGAATTTCGAACTTTTGATAGATGGAAATTTAGGATTTTGGGTATGTGGAAATTTGGGAACATAGAGATATGTGTATGTGAGGATTTGGCTATTTAGGGACGTAGGGTGTGAGAACTTGGGAATGTAGAGATGTGGACATGTGAGGATTTTGTAGTTTGGGGACTTGAGGATGTGGACACTTGGACTTTTACAGTTTTCAAAATTAAGGAATTTAGAAATGTGGAAATTAGAGAAGTTGAAAATTTTCAAACTTAGAAACTTGGTAGAAACACTTACAAATCTCTAAACTTGGACACATAACAATTTCAATATTTCCAAATTTAATCACTTAACAATTTAAATAATTCTAAACTCCCCGCTGACAATTTAATAACTTGAAAAGTTATGTCCTAAAAATGTCTAATGTGAAACACACGAAATATCCTATAATGATGCTTAAATGCAAGTTGCCCGATATCGAACCACTTGCAAAAGTTTGAATAAATTTCACCGATTCCATAATTTTCTCTAGTGCACTATGACGCAATGCTGGAGCCACATTCTTACATAAGTAAGACAATATATATCCTGATTGGATACTTAGTTCCGAGCGAATGACAGCGGTTTGAAGAACTGGCCGCAATTGGTCGACAAGTGATCCGTTTTCAAAATTGGACAGAAACCTGAACTTAACAACCGCGATATTGCGTAACAACTATAAATAACCAGATGAAAATAGAAAACGTGGATAAACATTCACCGTACTAGTTAAACGCGTTCGCGGAGGTTACATAAATGTCACTGTTAAAATATTGCAAGGTATCGTCAGATTAATTTTTGATAAATTAATCACCAGCAGATTTCAAAACATAGATGAAACTAACTTGTCGCACTGACCTTGAAAGTATACCTTATTTTTCAGTATCAACTGAAAACGCTTTCTATTAATAGAATCGTAAATTATAATGAAAATTGTGTGTAAATTAACTATTAACATCGTTGTAAGAAAATATCGTGAATATTAGCATTTGATAGAACGATTTCTCACGAAGTTAAATCGTAATACAAACAACGTGACAGACGCCACTCAAACAGATTGTAAGATTCGTGGCAAGCTTGGATAACCCGGATTCCATATTTCCTCTATTATTTACGACACGACGATTTCATAAAGCTAAACTTTCGTCACCCAAGTGTCAACAATGATAATTCCAGGCCGATTCTCGTTAGCAGAAGCTCGACGGCCACGCAAGTGGAAGTTGTGGTTGTTTTAGAAGGATATTGCGTTACATCACGGAGACGGGATCTGAAGTCGCTAATGCACCAGCATCTGACACCGGCTTCATTCGAGAAATATGCACCGAGGGTGTACCGTTACTGGTCGCGCTGCTTCGCCGTCACAGATTATGCAATGCAAAATGAACAGGAAAAGCCGAGCCATCCTCTTCCTTTAATTGAATCGCCTTCCATCGTGTTACGCGACACTCGATCAAGTTACGCTTCCAAGAAATTAAATTCTCAGTTCGCTGTGCATTGTTAATCTCTGCGATAACATCTGCTGTTATAAACCCCAACTTCGTTAAACTTGCAAGTACTTTTTATCTTTGGGATATCTGACACTTCTGAGGTACGTTTTATAGTCAGTGACTCTTCTTATTTTCTACCTCTTCTTTCATCGAAAGAGTAATTATTGAAAATTATGTGTAAAGGTACTTTTCATTTAATTTATGTATACAGGTATTTTTGAGTTCATTTATGTATACAGGTATTTTTCAGGTTTTAATTTAGAGTTAGGTAGAGTAATTTCAAACTTCTCAATTCTCTATCTTTCAAATTTGGACGTTCAGAAATTTAGGGATCTATCTAACTGAAATTTAGAACTTGTCTCAAGGACCCACTTGTACACCTCCGCAGTTTTAAATTTTAAATTTACCGTACTAATTTCGCAAGAAATTTTCTGAAAACTTGCAACAGTTGCTTAGTTTAACTCGGTGAGAAGTTCAAACAGAAGCTTGCCCTCGCGCTCTCCACTCGTTATATACCGCAGCCACGCTCGGCAATCAGCAATTTTTTTATCTAAAATGCAACGCGGCACCGTCATCTGGCACACATTTTTCCCCGTTACAGCTTTTATATATTTTTTTTCCCTCTTCTCATCAAAGAGCCCCCGCGCTCTTGGTTTAAGTTACAACCGGGAGAACGGGGAGTGCGAAATAACTCGCCTTCTTGGTGGCCACTGTTTCTCCGCCATGATTTTCGACCGACCAGACGTTCCGTTGCATTTTTTACGACGGAAACATGAAGCAACGGCAAGCAACAAATTAGATTTCACGGGGACCGGAATGAAATTTTCGTTCTGCCACTTCCTTGGATTCTTGTTGGTACCGACCACTCGCGAACGTCGTCGCAATTCTTTTATTAACGTATTTTCTTCCACTTCTGGACGAGATAATTCGCGGCCATTACGCAACGGTAACGAGTTTACTTTTATTTTACCAAATAAAATTTCTGCTTAATCTTTACGACCTCTCGTGTTTGTACAAATTTTACGACGCGAACTGTTGTTGAAACATTAGAGTGTCTTTCGGCTGTTGACAGTGTATTTTTAAGTAACACTTACTTTTATCCATATAAAGCTTTGAGTTGATAATATTTGTGGAATGATTAAGTTGATACTCGTGTATACAATTTTATAATTATTTGTTTAAATCTTATACTTTCAAACAAGCATTTTTTATTTTATCTAGTAATTATTGTGTACTTGCTAGTTTACTATGAAATTACTTATGAATATTGATAAGATCAATTCATAAACTAGTATAAACTAGTACTAGTATATTCACTTCCCTGTTATCATTTCTTCTTTTATACTTATTTTAAAACTTTACTGTCAAATGTTCATGTCATGAAATTGTAAATAGAACGCTGCAAAATTTAACGAATTTGTGTAAATCAATGTCTTAAATTTTGTCAATGTACCGAGATAGAAAAAGTAGACTTTTATCACCTTCCTCAAATTTAAAAGTATAAATCTCTCGTTTTCACCACCGGAAATTACACCCCCATAAAATCAATGGCATTTTACATCTAACGCCACCTCGAACGACCCACTAAAAGCAGCAAAAACCAAGGACAATATCTCGTCGCTATCTCTCGGTGGCATTTTCGTTCACCTCGTACCAAGAGTCTCTTTTATAGCCGGCCCACCAGAGCACCGTTAACATCTCGAAGCGTTTAAAATCAAGCGAAACCCCGATGAGCATAAAACGTCCGAACAGTCGTCCAGCTGGATTAATATTATCTGTTTCGCGACGTTTTCTGTCGTGTTCGCGAACAATCTGTGCTTAATGATAATACCACCAACGAGAGAAAATCACGACCAAGCATCGCCGAATAAATATTACACGTTTATTGCTGTTCGGTAGTCGTAACAGCTGTTTACGACCTCTTACACCCTTTAAGGGACGTTCATTCGATCGTGAAATCGGCAGATTCTCTGCTCGGTTCAAAGCGGTGCATCGATTCGAATGACGAACAAATTGACCGACGTCGGATTTTATTTGGGAACAGTTTAATGAAGTTTCCACTATCGGAGATCGTTTCGGAACTTTTAAATAGTTAATTGGATTGTTTTTCTCGAATTTCTTTTTTACGGGGAACTGTGGAGATAGATTGCCCGTGATCTTACAGCATGATTGCTTGTAAATATGTTTAGTTCAATTTGTGGAGTTTTGGATGGTGGAGTTTTCAAATTCTCAAATTCCACAACTTCCAAATCCTAGAATTCTCCAATTCACAAATCTGCAAGTCTCCGAGCTATCAAAGTACTAATTTCGAGAGCTACCGTATAAATGACCGAATTCGCAAATTGATCGAGCGAAAGCCGAGGTTGAACGTCTTCACCAGCAGACTATTCCCAAGGGATTCCTGGCATGCACGGCGTGGAAGTCGCGTAGGTCGCAACGACCTTAACGAGAGTCTTTAACCGCGGCAGAAGCAGCTTATTAAAGTAACGCTTCATGAGCGTACATAAAATGCCGGGTGTCCCGAATGTCGTAAATCTTCCCGATACCGAGGCTCGGAACAGGAGCTACACGGGCTACTGGAAAAACCATCAAACAACGGTTACTCCCATTACTAACGAACCTAAAAGCGACGATGGCTCGCGAGATTTGCTTTGAGTTCACTGGCCAGCACCATTTTAAAGGGCCATGCAAATGCCGACTCGTATGATTCTAAGTGGTTCGTAATAGACTTTCGGGAAAACGGGCGCTTTTAGAATTTCACCCGAGGAGGCTGATTCACCCCTCCACGTGTGAATGTGATGAGCAGAGAGAGAGGAGCAGAAAGAAGACGACGATGAGGAGGAAAGAAGGGGGTCAAGCGAGAGATTTCGGCCACGATTCCGTATGCGCGCAGCTGTCGTGTTCTCTACGCCTCCTTGTAGCTTGGTCTGTCAGCAATTTCGGTAATTGGTTAAGTTTAGTATGCGTGACGCGGAACGCGCGATACGAGCGACGAAAAGTAGCGCCGGTACGTGCTGCCCGATGCACGTTTCGCGTTAACAGCTTCTACGCCGAAACAGGAGCCACGGTATAATTTGCCAAACGAAATTCTTCCCGTAATCCTTTGAACGCATCGTCCATTATTTAATACGCGACCATCGCTGAAATGGTTACTCGAGGAACCGTAACACGTTGCTATAAAATGGCCCAAGATCTGATCATGCACTTTCTTCAACTTTCTTGTCGCACGATTAATCACTGTATGGAAGAATTGAAATCGGAACATTGACTGAAACACATTCAATTTTTGTATTATGATGGACAAGGTAGGTTTAAGAAGTTGTCCATTTTTCAAATTCTTAAGCTTTGCTAAACTACCCCAATTTTTAACCCTCCAGGCTCGAGAGGACTCTCGGGCACCATCTCTAATAATCATTTTTTAACAAATTCTGTAATACACATATGACGTATAAACATAGTAAAACAGGTAGTGGAAATTATTAGTAGAAGAATAATAACTTCAAAAGAATTCATTTAACTTTTTAACTGTAAGTTTCAAAGTTGCTGCAAACAGTGAAAATGCGTTCGAGAGGGTTAAACATTCAAATTTACAAATTTCACATATTCAGTTCTGACTGTAATATACATGTGTATTGTATGTATTATGTATACGTAATCGTACTTATAATGTAATGTTTCATTATAATTAACATTAATATCCATCAATGACTGCATTCCAACCAAATTGACTAAAATCGCAATTCATAGTATTGGTAATCGAAGTACTTCAAGTGTAATCTCGAGTGACAATTTCAGCCCCCGGATTGCTGAGACATTGGTATCTCGTATAACCGAGATTTCACGCGTACATCTGCAACATGTTTGACTTCCTGATTCCGAAGGAACGTCGGGGCGCGTTGTTTCGCGAGCGATGTTCTCGCATCCGCGCGTCCAGGACTTCCAGGTCGTTTCGAACGCGTCGCGAAAGATCAAAGTTAGCCGTGCTAGATATTTCATCGTGGACGTCTGAGCGGCTGCCAAGAGCTCCAAATGCGTCCGTCCGAGGATTTGCGAGCGGAAGTGAAGAGCCGCGACGCAGGGAAAAAGCTGAGCCGGAAAGCTGCCGGCGACGTCGCATAAACAGACACCTCCCTTCGATTGCGCTACACTTCGCGACACCACTACGCTTTAACCCTCTCTCAAACTCTTCACGCACATTATTCATCGTTTCATCCATTAAAAATTTAAGAATTCAAGGATTGTAACATTTGGGATGCTGAGGATTTGAAAATGAAAGAATTGGAATTATATTGTAGATGTAAAAATTGAGGACATTGAAAATGTTCAAATTTCTGAACATTGCAAACAGCATTCCTTATCTAAATTTTTGAGGAGAACGGCCTTATTATTCGATAAGTTCGATGTTGCATGAAATTCGTCGTGATTGTAAGAAGGTCGCACGACCTATGGCGGAAGGGAGCATAAAGCCTTGAGGAAAGTAAAGGCACATCCGTGGAAGATACGAGTCGCTTCCCACGGAGAAGGCACCTGCGCCAAGGCACTCGCAACTATTTCTGGTCGGCCGATGTCGCTGGTAGCTGTTCACGCGCCGCTGAAACGGGCGTTATATTTACCGCTTCCTCGTACTCGAGGCGTTCCGCGGCTACTCCTCGTTCTGGGTCAAAAGTCTTCGCGGCCGACGACGAAGAAAGAGCCTCGAAGAAACAAGTGGCTCGCGAGAAACAGAAGTGGACCTTCTCGCTCTTGCTCTCGTTCTTCCTCTCGTTCGCGTGCTTCCACCGGAATCTTTGAATCTCGGCCCGAGTGAACGATCGACCTGTCGACTAGTTGGTCGCTTTGAAACTTTATCGTGTCCCATGATAAATGCCTTGCTGCACGGTCATCTTGCTTAACTATGTTTCCAATTAATCTTCGGCTAACGTCTGATTCCTGACGATGGATTGTTCTCTGAAACTGACGCAGAAACGCACCCTTTGTTCGCAAGGTTTCGATAGCTATACTTGCAGATGCGAATACCTTTCAGTTCAATTTATCCTACTTGAAGATACAAATGTTGCTACAGTTTCGTCATGTGACATGTTCGAATTGTAGCTAAATAAATTAATTTTGAATAAACCACTAAAGTTATCAGTGCAATAAATTTCATTTTCATCTGTACACATTGTACATTCACTTCGTAAACAGTAAACATTGACAGAAGTTCGCAAACAGCTTCCACATAATTTTTCCAATTTTTGTCAATACCATTTTTGTGTTTGCATTGGTTTAATTTCTGATGTAACAGTATTGCGTACAGAAACATTCACGATAATTTTGTTCCTCATCCCGTACGATAAAGGTGATATACACGAACGGATATAAAATTTTACAAACCCGTATCTTGAACGATTTCCTCGACGCCGTAAAGAGAAGAAGCCGAGCATAAAAGTTGATGGTTCGTGCAAACGAAATCACCTAAGCCGCAATTCCCAACGTCCGCGGACAACTGCGGGGCAAAAATTGTTCGAATACACCGAGCTACGGGATAATGCGGGAAAAAGTGTTCGAAGGGATTCAGCGACACCCGGAAGAAGAGAAGAGAGAACGAAAGAGTCGCGAAAGCAGCGAGACGAGAAGCCGTATAATATCACGAAGAAGAGCGGAACGCTTGGAAAAACACTCGCCGAGCACGAACGATAACTACTTCCGCCGGATACGCCACTCACGAATCTTCCTTTCTCTGCACCGCTCCTTTCCCTTCGTGACTTTCCATTTTGTTTCTCCTGGGTTCGAGGGCCTCAAATTCGATCGACGTTCCATGTCAGATCTGCTTTGATTGATATAGACACTTATGTTTACTAAGGGATGATATGGACACTGATGTCTGCTAAGGGGTGATATGTACACTTATGTGTATACACCCCTGTACATATATCTTGAGAGATGAATTTCTGAGAAGTGACCGATGTTACCTGACTTCCACTATTTTTTAACTGGGTTTCTCTATTAATTGACGACCATACTTAGATACGATTGATATGAATATTTAAGGAATATTTAATTTGAACATAAAAAACAGGTATGCACGTGTTTTATGTTATTACAGAAATAGAGCCAAGGTAGATATAAAATAAAAGGAATCTTTATGAAGGTACATAGGGTAATCGTTAATTTTCAAAGTTAGGTGTCACGATGTCTAGCATCCAATCAGCCAGATGTCGGATCCAACATGAAAATTCTAGACAGAACGTAGGTATTTACGGAAAACCCGTTTACGGATGTCAGTTAAAGTGGCAGGACATCGTAGTGGGAAAGGTTAATTCTATTTACGAACGACTTGAATTGTGACCAGTTTGCGAAACGTTGCTACTAAAAGTTAAGTTCGCAACGGGAACGATATACGATGCTCGACCTCTCGTAGATCATTCACGGCGACGTCGTTTGCGTAATATTCCGTGACACCGACGCGGAAAGCGATGGATCGCTCGAATAGAACCAGTTCCTGTGCATTTTTCACCGTGTCGATATTTACGCGCAACTTGCGCCATCGCATCGGTCCATTCCGTCGTTCTCCGGACGGAATTGTCCGATTTCGTGGGTGCACGAAACAAATTTTCAACTATGTGAAATTGAAAAATTTGGGAATGTGGAGATTTTTGGAATATGGGCATATGGGGATGTGGAGATCTTGACGTATGGAGATTTGAGGTTATGGGAATTTAGAGATTTGGAGATATGTGGATTTGGGGATATGTGGATTTGGGCATATGTGGATTTAAGGATATGTGTATTTGAGGATATGTGGATTTGGGGATGTGTGGATTTGGGAGTTTTGAGCGTTCAGTATTTGAGGATTTGAAGATTTTGGGGTTTAAAAAGTTCCATATTTAAGATTTGAGACTAGGATTTAAAAACTTGTGAATTTGGGCATTTGAGAATTTGATCACTTAAAAATTTCAGAATTAAAAATTTGAAGTGTACATTCTTAAAATCAAAGACAAATGTTGCACTTAACCAATCAATTATATCAAACACCACCCAAATACAATATAAATTACACCAAGTATCAATTGCATATACTTGTACCTATCGCTACATCTCACCGAAGAAATCCGAAGCAATATTGCACTTGAAATGGAACGGCGTTCAAAGCTACTCGAGAAAAGAGTGTAAGCTTCTCTTTCAGCTTTCGTCATCGCAATAAAAGTTTCTCCGTGTCGTTGTCGGCCACAGTCCAAGCGGGCACGAACAAATTGTTTTGTTCGCTTTCGTTAAATTTCATTTGTTCGCTGCTCGTAAAAACCGAATATCCTGTTATTTTACAGACAGGCTACTTCTCGGCCAAGTTTCGCGTTGTTCGTTCTTTCATTTGTTCGATCCCGTCGATTCTCTCTCGATCTCCGATATTTCACAAACTCAAAGGCAGGGAATACTTCGAATCGATTGATAACTACAATCTTTTCAGCTAACTTCTCGTGAAGAGAATTAAAACAGCCAAGTTCGCAACGCGTAAACTTTCCGAGCGCGTTGGCGCATAATGCTTGGGAAACTTTCTTATTCGAGTCACGCTCGTATTTCATTCCTTTACGGCCATTTAATCTTCGACTTTTATCGCTGACTAATAATATTGAAGGATCTTTGATTGAACAGCGCGGAGCACTTTTGATAAATCGCCGTTAAATTTCAATATTTCTGGCCTTTTAATATGCTGTTCCACTCAATATACTACATTGTAATTATCTGCAATTTCGATTTTACGCTTCGTTTATAGCCATCAATTAATTTAACCAACTGTTTCTTGTTTGTTGTGTGATGCTTTTGTTTGCACTTTCCAACGCTATGCGTTTACATGTAATTATATATTTTTATTTACCACAAAATAATTCTTGAAATTTTAGATACGATTTGAGAGTTAAGATATTCAAAAATATTTAGAGTACACTTTTAATTCTAGAGAATCAGAAACTTGAGAAATTTAGGAATACCCAAATCCTCAAATTTGCATATTTAAGAAATGTTTGTCAACGTCGAAAATTTGTCGAAAGAAATTTGAAGTATTTTACAAAATCTGGAGATACGAAATTCTTGGGATTTAAGAATAGCCAAGATTAAGAACGTGTCATCCAAAGGAATCTGCGTATCCGAGCGTACATTCCTGTATCGTACAAGTTTCGCGCGAAATGGGACACCCTGTAACATCTGCAAGAGTGACCGCAGCATTCTTCCGTGTTCCAGAAAAGCTATTTCGGACACGGTGTTGGCCACGCGAGCCTGCTCACCGAGGAATGTAATTACCTACCAGCTGAATCATATGCTCGCTCTAGTATATAACTTGAACCGAATCCCTCGGGATAGTCGGGTTAGTTTTCGCGGCGGTCGACGTGACTCATTGCATCGTTGACAGAGTCTACTCTGTTCTGGGACGTTGGTGCAAAATAGCCTTTCAGAACGCCGCAAGAAACGTCTAATCTTCCGTTCTCTTTATTAATAGACCTCGTCCAGGTTTATTAATAGCCACGTCGCGTTTGATCGATCTCGAGCGTTGCTTTTACCGCGTTTAATGGACGCACTTGAGACGATCGTTGGACACATCGCATGATAACGAGCAATCGTCTCGCGCGCTTCGCGAGAACCGCGGGAAATTAATGTCTTCTTACCGTTCGTACCTTTTCTCAACATTTTTCGACACGTAGCGCGAAAATATTGATTTAGTAAACCGTTTCGAAATCCAAATATTGAATAGTAAACCACTGGACAATTAGCATAAACGTTACATTCGACTTTATCATCCAACACTTTCTAAATCTAGGTGAAAATAATAAAGACATTTACATTTATTGTTTAGTAATAGCGACGCTTACCGCGAACGGGTAAATGTGAAAGCGAAGGGAATTCATTTTCTATCGAGTCTATAAATCTTGCCTGTCGCAAGAATTACAGGTCCTGCAAGAATCAGTTGAGATAATGAAGTGTAACCTGTAATTTAGAAACAGTAATACGTGTGCTTAATGTGGTCGCCTTCGGGTTCCGTGAAAATGGTATTTTCATAGACGGAAATCGATAGAAGAGAAAACTATCGATTTCAAGTATGTTAATGTTAAACAACGTTTTGTTATACAAATATTTCAATGCTATTTTTAAGACGTCTCGACAACATTTCGTATATAACTTTCCAAGTATTGGAAAGTAAAAGTAGCGATACACGTTGCATATTGACATGTGCTGTATCGTTACTTGTTGAAAATTTTAACGCATCATATATAGCCACGCGTTATATCACCACGGGTTATAAATTGACACGCGTTGTATAATGCCACTCTCTATATATCGCCACGGATCATGAAATGTAACATGAAATTTTGTGTAGTATTGTACGAAGAAACCTTCTATATCGCCGACTGAAGAAGTTAACTGATGTGTCACCATAGATGGCATTATAGCGAGTACAGTAGCTAAAGATTGATCTAGCAACGGTGAAGCTGCTTTCTCTAATAATAGTTGAAACCGAACTGACATTGTGTTACTTATTCGTTTCCATTAATGCCAGCTTTCAGCTGCATTCGTCTCGGTCTTCCGAGCAAGACTAGCAAGATTAAACATCGTCGCGTTCGGCTACAAACTCCCTGTCCGTTTCTCCGCGTGTTCCTCTCGCGATGAAATGAAACTGCTCGCTGATTAATCGCGCGTCCACCGAACTCGCAGCAACGAATTCCACCTAGACAAGGAACAAGTGTTTACGGTGGCCAGACGGTTATGTTCGTTTTCCGAGCACCACGATTGGCTTTGATCTCGTCCTACGGTAAAACAGACCGATGTTCATTTCCAAACGTGACCGTGGTCTTGTTAATTCGCCGGCTGTGTCCGTTTCTGCGTGTATGCCCACGGGGACACGGGATTTCAATATCGTCGTGTTCTATTTCTACGCGTTGCGTGGATGGTATGCGCTCGTGTGACTTCGACGGAAACGATATTTCGTGGTTTCGTCAAAATAGATTACGCGGTTTTGCCATCTCTATTAACCACAGATCCAAACTAACAATTCATATTTTTTTCAATGGTCATCCACTATAAATTCATCTCTACTTAGAAGTCGGACATTTCGATATCTCTTTAAAAATGTTACTTTTTATGAACGATTATAGTTGCCTATCGATATCAATTTAATCTCAGTTCTCAGTAATCAATATAAATGACCAGAATTTTTGTCAGCCACCAATAATTATTACCGACAATCACAACTTTACTGTAAGTAACTTTACTGTTAAATAAAAATTATTGTTGATCTTATCTGCTCTTGTGACAGCAAATATTTATGTTCAAGCTTTAATAACGTTGCTAAAAAATGATCAATAATCTGATTAATCGCAAGTTTCTTTTTAAATAAGAAACGTCCAAGTCGAATACAGAAGCAGATATAAAGTTTCGTTTCTTCGGTTCCGTGCTCATTTCCCCGAGAAAGGAAGTAACTTCCTCTCAACTTCACCGTTTATTACTCTAATTGCGCAACGCTTTTACCTTCGAGTCTTGATACCACCCGACTCCATTTGATCTCGCTCGTGAGTCATTTCCTCGTCGACAGTCTCCGACGCAGAAATTCATAGCGGACGTTGAGTATATAAATATCACGTTGCAAAACGGAGATTGCGTGTGTCGAAACGACATAACAGTTTAATCACGGTCAGGGGTAACGTAATAAACTACATCCAAGAACCGGTGGAATCTCATCGTTCTATTAGATTATTAGATACTCGACGATTTTGAAACGGTTATATTTAGTGTTCGAAGAAAGCTTGAAATACGTGGGATTTCACCGATTTCTACCTGAGTACTTGGTATAATAGATAATAGCTTTTAAGTTCATTCTGAAACTTGATAATTTGAACTTATGGAATTAATTCTGGAGTCTAGTGAGAGCCAAGGAATTTGGGAGTTCAGGGATTTAGAGACGAGGAAATTTAAGAATTTGTATACTTAACAATTTTTAAACTTCGAGATTGTGATCAAATCTCGATCATATGAATCTTGGTGAATGTACAAACTTCCAAGTATTCATATCAGCTCGATACTGCACGAATACCTCTTTCGTTATTATGAAGGTTAATGGCGCATTTCCATTCGAGGCCGTGGATTTACGAGAAAAAAATAGCACTTGAACAGGGTGTTCCACTCGGAACGAGCGTAATCGAGAAAAACACGCTCCACATTTCGGGGCCTTTTGATCGGCGTGGAATCGCTTCGGCCCGAACGGATAAATATTCAAATATGAGCATCGACCGCGTGGGAGTTCACCCACGTGATTCCCGCTCTCTCACGCATCTATAATGCCGTACGTGTATACCCGTGTATCTCGTGTTTTATGCGCCGCAGCGGCAAGCCGATTGTGATCGATAAATTTCGGTATCCGGGATCGTTGGGCGAGCGAAGGTGGAATCGGTGAGTTTGTTATGATTTCAGAAGACCCTGACGATCATAGGAGAAACGTATCGTTGTCTCGTCCCACGCGATGCTCGCCAACCAACACGATATTCTCTATTTCGAGCAGATTATTCCGTTTTCGTTCTTCGGCTTTCCTCCCGAAAGATTCGATCTGTGAGCGGCCACTTGTGGGCGTCTCACTGAAGTGCGTTTCGGTATCGGGCTGCTCTATCACGGTTGATTTTGAAAGACCTCTTGTACTCGGAATACAGTGCCACGTTATTAATCACCGAGTGAGTGAAACTGGAGAACCAGAGGTACCTTTGTGGGAAACTTTTCGACTTCTTTCGCTTACTGTGGGAGAGTTCAGAACAAAACGGAGCAAAGTAACGATGACGTGTACTTGGCTAGATGGAGTATATTCGTTGTGGAAAGATGGAAACTACAGCTAATTGTAAGATAGCGCGACATTGCAAATGACGACTTTGAAACTTCTCAAGTTGACAGTTTGAATTTATAAATTTAAATTACTCATTAATTACTCCGACTTATTACCTATCACTCGTATAAAGATGGAGAGAGACCCTCTGCCGGATAGCATTTAACACATTGTTGATCAGCCATGAACTCATGTTCAATGATGGTTCACGTTCATGAACAAATGTTGACCGGTTGCTCGATCACGAGTTAACTCTGCACCTGAATTAACTACCTCAACTTTTAAAACTCAGAGTAGTTCACTATTCATTTCATTGTAAAAAGATTACTTAAATATCCCCATAAAATTGTCTGTATCTCGTATAAATGTAATCTTCGTACGTAAAATGGCGAGCTGAATTACCATATTTTGTTAATTAAAGTTTCCTTGGTTCACCGACAGAACTTCAACTTCAACTAAAAAAGGTCTTGAAGTCTCGTCTTCCCTTTTCATAATGATTGACGTATCATAAAGCCACGAGAGACCAGACTTCAAACAGAAGATTACAGGATTACGAGGCAATTTCTCGAGCAACGTGCGTGTGCAACGTGTCTGTATTTACATACTTCGTGTAGCAAAATACGGACACAAAATTCAGGAAACTCTGACTCGGGTTTGCTCGTTATATTTGATCCACTGAGAATAATTCAGCAAAATAACTGGAATTATAAATTAATCTCTCCACATTAAATTGCGATGACTGGACGTTTGCAAAATTAACCAGTTTTAATGTTTTGCGAAATTAAAAATGAATTTTGTGAATAACACTGGGATTTGTGATTTTAATTTCAAATTTTCTTGCACTATTACTTAACGCTGAACGTAATTTAAAAATGAATATGTACGGTACAAACTGTGCAATATAATACTGGTAATAATCTTTATGGAGAGGAACGTAAAGTTGCGGCAGTCATAGATTCTATGAAATGTGCAGACATCAAAGCGTTAATTAATCGAACTGCGAATAAATCGTTACGGCATGAAAGAACTCGTGAAAGCGACTGGTTTTCCTGAACGAAAACGAGGTACGCTTTCACGACTGATCTCTCGATTTCTGTCAAACATCTGCCATGAAGACACTAGAAACGATAAAACTCCCCCACATTGGTTATTTTCCCGGAATTCAAATCTATTCAAATATCTACATGATTATTATTAATAATTATAAAATTACTGATAGTGTGTGACATACTTGATGCCCAAACATATGAATTATTCGAACAACAGATTATTAGTAACATTCGAGTAACTTGAGTAATTTGTATAATTCAAATATTCTTACCGAAAGTTTCTTATATTATTGAAATAGTTCGAATGTAGGAAGTTCCACAGAATTAAATCAAAGAAAGCAACGGTTTCGTTACGCATTCGGTGAACGACCGGAATTTTAATTAACACTGAAACATCCGCAAAAGACGAAGAACAAACTCGATTACGGTATTTAATTGTTATATAAAGTCGAAAAATTATTGCGCAGCGCGACGACGTTTCTTACCCATCTCTTCCCCGTAATTACCTTCAGAAGCATACTCAGAAGCATAAATTCGTCGAGTAATCGTTCACGAAAAAGTTCCACTCGAAATTACCTCCGGGACCCGATGTGCCTCGATAAATTCCATTCGACGACCAATTAAATTACTATCAGAAGTATTTGTCCGCCGTAATTTTCGCGCAACGGCACGTTTTATTAATAATATCGTCCGCAGTTTCGTCCGCGAACGAGACCGGTTCGAAAATTCGTGCCCCGATAAAGATCGGTGGAGAGATACCGTTCGATTTATTTTCAAGCAAGTCCGTCGATACGTCGTATCGAGTTAGTCGCTGGCGAACAAGCCTGAAAGCGTGTACGATTATCGAGCTTTACAAATGTTTTTGTACTCCTCGCGTGTAAATAATCGAACCTCGAACGATCGGTGTACGCGTTACTTTCACGGTGTTCGAAACGCAGCGGCACGATCGTAAAGAAACGCGTTAATTAACCGTAGTTTTCTGTAAAGTGTCAACGGAGAATCGACGGAACACGGTTTCTCTGTTCTCCCCGCGATTTCTCTTTCGCCGCCTCCGCTGTAAAGTACAATTTTAAACGCTTCCGTTAACACGCGTCTCTCTATCTTTATATTCATATATTTTTCACCGTTCAAAAATAATTTATTTAGAACCTTGACAACTTCATTTTCTGTACTGTAATTAACATGCTTGCTACCCGGTTTAAATTAGTTACGGTTTCTTCTGTATCGAGTTGTTAGTCAATAAATACGATAACAGTTACAAAATAAAGGCACAAGAAGAAAATGAGGTAATTTCAAAGGATACAGAATGAAATTGACTCTGTAACTGGTTTACCAACTTGGTCAATTTCAACCGATTCTAATGGGAGCCGAATGTATTTACATGTGTTTTTCGTGATTGCGAAACATTATTTGAATGAAATTTTCAGTGATTATTTGCGGTACGGCAAATTTTTTGCAACATTTATTTGATAATAGTTGTGTTCTGAGCTTATAACATCTAGAACAGCTATATTTTGTTTTAAAGAAAGATGCAAGAGAAAAGGTTATAAAAATATAATCAAAATTTATCACAGAATATTAAAACAAATTAAGAGAACGTCGGAAAAATTTGTTAACATTAATCAAGTTAAAAAAAGCGAGATTCGCAGAATTTGACGTGCAAAAAGCTGAATTAATCCTGCTGCATAATCCCCAGAAAACCAGTGCTCCGTTTAAATTCTGTTTGCTCGGATATTCGAGTTTTATCCGGGTATCATTAACTCGTAAATTTTACGAGACGAAATATCGTTGTGCAAATTCTCATAAAACTTGCTGTCGATAGAACGGTAGATATTTTAACTCAGACTGACAATGTACCATATGGTTCACTACTATCAAATCTACCTATTCAACTAGATAAGTAGAAAATTCTATTTGAACCCCAACTAAAATATTGAACTTCATACTGAAAATATAGAATTTTAGAATGACTGAAATAGTGGAACAATAGTGCAGTACTGTAAAACATTGGTATAGTAGAGTCAGTAAAATAATTAAATAATAAAGTTAATAAAGAATAATGAAATTTCATTCATGTTTTCAACATAAAAGAGTTTCCAGCTTTGCACAGGATTCTTGAAGTATTTAGCTGATCTTCTAAAAGTATAAAAAGAAACGAGAGCTACTTTTCGAAGCGTGACAAGTACGAAAGAACAAAGGAGCCTTTACGAAATATACATTTACATAAGTTCACACTTAAACGAGCCACAAAGGAACGGCCGGTTGAATTTAAATGAAATTAGCATTCAGAGATAGGATCGATTAAGTGTATTCTACTTGTCGCCGTTGTTTCGCCTACCGGTGCGACACCATAGATTCCAATCGACAGTTTCTCATTTATAAGCAACGTCAAAGGTGCACGGGCTAAATTAATGAAACAACCTTTCGACCGTCTCGACGTGATCCTTTAAATCCTGCTCCCTCTGTCATTCCGTCTTTTTATCCGACTCGAGTGCTCGAGTCTGATCCGGAAATCGAGAGCTCATTCACAGGAATTCAAGATGACTCGATGAAAACTGCTCGAAAGAAATGAGAAGTACCCGTTTAAAGTCTCGTCGACGCGTCGATTTATAATTCGACCATCTGATGTTTCGTTATAATCAACGATATCTGATAAGATGCCTTCGGAAGAAAATGGTTCGGAAGATATGTTAATTGGCTCCCTGGTACATTCTTCTCAAGGATCTGCAAACACATTGGAAGGGATTCTAAGAATATATCACGCTTTCTACATTTACCATATTAACTAAACTGTAGAAGTATAGATTTTTCATTCCACAAATTTAATATCTTTCCTGCACGGTACCATACACGACCAAGTTCGAAACGACACAGAAAACTGGATCAAACAACATTCTTGCCAAAGCTTTTCGTGTTTTATCGTCCGCGTTTATTTCGAGGTACAGTCGAGTTTCTGGCCACGAACAGAGAATGCGCATGGAATTCTCGGCACTCGCCATCCTCGGAACTCGAGGCTAGTTTCCTGATGAACGGTCACGGGAGCGAAGATACATAGCAAAGCGATAGGACTACGAAACGTAGCTATTGCATATGTATATGCCTTTGCCACGACACTCGAGACTCGTGGCGGGATCATTACGCGTCATTACAGAGTTACACGCTCGAATAGCCGACGTTACAAATTACAGACCGACCGACAAACTGCTCGAGCTCTCTGCTATCCGAGACGCGTCTCTCGCGGATGTGGCTCGCGAATTGTTATCGGGATTATTCGCGTCGATCTGCCTGACCTCGACATACCTCGACGTTTTCACCAGGCTTTCGAAATTTTACACTTTTATCGGTCGTTTGATACGCAAATCACGTACGGTACAAAAAGTACACTTGCAAAATTTTGTTCTTGACACTTGATCATGGTGTTTCATGTTTTCATAATTAGTTGATCATTTGAAAGGTGAATCTTGATATCCAATACATATATGTATACAATACTTGATACGAAGTCTCGAGTACCTATACGTATTGGATAACTTGGATGATCGACTAATTACAAGAACAATGTATTTGAAGACCGCACAAAGTGTATTCCACATATCACGATTATTACATTAAATTTTATTTTAAAATCTATGAGGATCCAGTCAGAATTCTACATACAAGAAAAACTGAAAATGTAGAACTGTTCAAAATAAAATAAAAATAGTACAAACCTAACCACCTAGTATAGATTTGTTAGATAATGGAGTAGAGACTTCACCGTCGACGCGATCGCTTCAGATTCATACATAATAAAAGAACTCTGGAAAGGAACTCAAACAGCGAAGAACAAACTCGAAGAATGTCAGAAGAACTTTTCGATCTGGAGAAGTTTACACGGGCTTCGCTCAAGATTCGTCGTCGAGAAGAAATCGAGTTGTCCAAGAAATCGACTTCCCGCTGGAAGCAGAACCCTCGACCCGTGCCTAATTAGTAATTACGATTGAACGTGGACTGCATCGAATTCTTCCGCCGAAATCGCGAGAGCAATCTCGCGCACCGTGAAACGAGTTATTAACGAAGTCGCGTGTGCACGACTTACGACTCCGTAGGATTAATATGGGCGACTTAAGCTTGCCAGAAGGCCATGAATAATCCTTCGTTGGCGTCGCGAGACACGGCGGAATTTCACCGTGCGGCTTAATACGGACACGACGGCCACTTGTACCTGTTTAAACGTCACGGCGACCCCCATAAACACGGCGAAGCTATGCAACGAGGATAAATCGATTTGCAAGGCGTCGCGCCTCGAAAATCCAATTTCGCTCGGAACCCGCGACAAATCGTGAGCTGATCGAACGATGATGCTAAGATCCTGCATCGATATCGATTATGATTGGCTTGATCTGGTGCTGAGTCGTGAACGTTTGGTTCATACTTGTCATTTTACCTTGAGGATGTATGGAGTATTTGGTTAGGAATGTATCAAGGAGAGTTAAGGACTTATCGCATCATTTATGAATAATGTATTGAGATCTTGGAGTATTAGAGATGTAGCAAGAAATGTTAAGGACATATGGATCTATCACATCCTTTATGAATGGTGTATTAATATCTTCATGGAGTATTTGGTCAGACATGTACCAATCAGAGTTGAGGACATATGGACCTATCACATCCTTCATGAATAATATATGATGTGCGTGGAGTATTTGGTTAGAGATGTAACAAGAACTGTTAAGGACATATCACATCATTTATGAATAGTATATTAAGATCTTTGTGGAGCATTTGGTTAGAGATGTCCAAGTCATACCAGACTATCAAAAGCATCTTATCATTTCAAACAACATAGTGGTCTTTCAGAACATGTTTCATTTCAAATGCATATCTAAAATATTCTAAGTTAATTAGGTAATGCATAAGTAGTATATTCTGAACTGCCAAGAATTTTACAAGTTGCGAGTACAAATATTTCCGCTAACATCTATCTGTAAAACCTGAAACATCTGGAGGAAACGAATACCAGTAATACTAGAAACGTCTTGGAATAATCTTGAAGATACCGAAAGACTCGAAAAATACCTCGTTGATTAGCTTAAACACGTTTAACGAATAGTCGATTAGAAAATAACGATTAAAAGCATGCAAATCTTACCGGAGGAGATTTAATCTCCAGGAAACGAATAACATCCAGCAATTCGCAGACAGATGCATAAAGTAAAAGACACGAGGAGACAAGCATTATTTTATGTAATATCGCGAGAGGTGATAGTTATTTGCAGCATCTTCGGCAATATTTTATCCCGGCTGTGCCGTGAGAAACTATACTCGCCGCGACCTTTCGTTGAAAACACCTTTCGCGACCGAGAAAAATGTCCGAGAAAAACGGATTCCTATCTGATGGAGACAAATACCTACGGTGTGGTGGTTATAAATTAATGGCGCACGACCGGGGCTAAGTGAAACCGTTTCGACAAAACGATTTATCTTAATTAGGGCTCCGACGGGTTTCCTGATCTGCTCCCGATGGCGCTGCGAAATTTGCATTTCTTTTCGTCGCTGTGTCTACCGTTACGCAACCTCATCGAGAATTAACACATTTCGCAAGTTCCTCTTATTCTATAATTACACTGGCCGAATAGGTACACATTTTATTTTAGTACGTGAAGCATATTAAGGTTGGACGTAGAGAATTTTGGACACTTCCAAATTTGACCTCTTTTAAAAATCTAACATGTGCGACGTTCTAACAGAAATTCAGAAATGAATTCAGAAAGGAATTTGTTTGAATATTAAAGCAAATATAATTTGCTTATTTAAAGAGAAGTAATTAGTTGATTTAGCAGAAAGTATAATAACATGGACCTTGATCAGTAGTTGGAAGAGATGGTAAGAGTTAAATCAATGGTGTCATAGCATCAGAAGTGATATGAGAGATCAAAACGATCGCCGGTGCTGCATTTCACCGCAATGTAAACGTATCAGGCGTCGCGTCGCGTCGCGTCGCAGCGTTAATCGCGAAGCCGTATTACGTCCGATTTAACGATGACCATTAACAACGCGTAGCAAATCGAGACGTCGACCGCAAAATCGGTCATCGCGCACTAAACCGTCTTTTACGACCTGACAGCGTCGACCGCACCGCGGTCGTTGCAAATTTCTACGAAGGAACCGCGATCGCGTGATGAATTTAACACCATAGATGTCAACCGACCCAAGGCTTTCTAAATAATTCTCCGCTGCAAGAACATCTGACACACTAATGTTTATTTATAAATTTTCTATTTGTGTCAAACCGACAGACCTACATTTATTATTAACCAAAACGGCTTTAAACAAACAGGAATTATTTTGGACTACTAGCAAATGCATGAGAGCACCATTTTCGTTTGCGTTGCTAACCAAAATGGCTGCGCTCGCTTCGATCTTTATTTGAACTAATGGAACGTTGAACTTTGATAAAACAAGGCGAAATCTTTCATTCGGAAAATTGTTATCTGCTCAGTTTAGAATGACATTCTGAATCTATATTTAAGTCTTACGAAAGAGCGTTATCTACATATGTCTGCACTGTCTCCTTTTTAAATGCAGAAATAATGTACGATGTCTTATAGTCCTTTATCAAAGAATTATATAATTTATCGAAAGGTAAAATGTCAAAGATGAATGTTCGCTCGTAATCTTTCCGTTTCTTACGGATTCTATCTTCCACGGTTTATGAAAATTAATCCTCCGTTAATGAGGCTTACGTAAACACGCGAATGAAATTACACGGAATCCAGCAGTCTGTTGAAATATTTGGTTTGATCAAGTTGTTTCATTGGAAAGAGGAGTTGCTGCCGCGATCGGAGCTCGAATAAAAAAAAGAATCGACCAAAGTAAAAGCTAATGAAAGCAAAAACCGTGGACCGAATCAGAGTAAAAACCCTCGATGTCTGTGATCGGTGAATTCAGCGTCAAGTACTTTCGAACGAAACGACATCGAAGCGATTAAATTAAAAAGGTCAGTCCAGGATTTTTCCAGCTCGTAAGCGGTGCAATTATGGCCGTCGCTGGTAACCAGTGGCACGTAAATCGATGCTCGGCCACCAGCTCCTCGTTAATGTCTAACCCCCGAACACGCTGTAAAAAAGAGATCCTCGAATGGTTGAGAGGTAGTACGCCGTTTATGTCGCCCCTGACGCTAGTAAATACTTGCCCTGTTTTCCGTTTAATGTCGTCCATTGACGCGAACGACCACGAACGGGGCTGTGCCGTTGCACACATGGACCTTGCACGAGAAAATGGTAATAACCGTGGGGAAAGGATAGTCAGGGGTAAGAAAATGGGGGCAATGAAACTCCAAGAATGAACGACCGAACATGTGACAAAGTAGCTGTACGACGACGTGATGGTTTTTTTCGTCCATTAAAAGTAAATTTCATTTTAGAGCTAACTTATATTTATTATGTGTTCTTTGAATTATCGTTATTAAAAGTAACAGCAGCGTAATCCGTTTCCACTGTTCAACGATAATTTTAAAGGGATTCCATCGAGGTACATCCGTTTGTCGAAATGTACAATAACTTTGCAGAATTTTCAATGCGAGTATAAACATTACACAGCAGTTACGTATGGGCGCGTATCACAAGTACAATGGACTCATTTCGTGAATTGAAGTTTCAAAGAGGGTGACTGATGAATATTGAATGCAAAGAGGATGAAAAGCTTTCGAAAATTGTCCAATAGGCTCTATAATTAGAATTGAATCGTTACATTAACTTTCGATTCGAGTTTGTATTCCAACGGCGACTCATCGTGGATTCTGATTATGTTCGTTTATATTTCTGCCCGCAGATAACAGTCCATTTTATTCTCTGCCGGAATACTAATGCGACTTTTCTGGCATACTTGTTCGTTGAATTGTTTCGAAAAATCAGTTCAGGAACAATAGCAATTCAATCAGCAAGTTAATATTACATATACACATGTTAAACTGTATAATATACAGTGAGTCTAATTTAAGTTTACTATTTTATACAACAGTATAATTGTTATGAATTTATAATTGCAAACGAATACCACCGACAAAATTTTCGTACAATGCTACGTTAACAAAAGTAATAAATTATGTATAAACTTTAAATTTGCAATCTGAAAAAATACAGTGAAACAAATGAAGCAATGCATCGATAAAGAATAATTGACAGCAACGCTCGAAATTCGACGTTGAGAATCTTCGCATCAACAGAGATAAGTAAAATGGCGCCATAAGTGATTAGACCGTGCTCGAAAAGTAAACGTTCGTGGTCAGACAGTTAGGAACAAGTGCATTCCTGCGATACACGATCGCGTGTGCAATATTATGCCCGTGCAATCTTCATTCGCAGTATTTTCTTCGAGATAATGAAAGTGGGCGCGTTATATTTTTGTTCCGCCATCGTCGCAGGGAACGCAAGCTTTGGTTTCGTCGCGAGCTTTTCTGATATTAAAATCTCTTTGAATGCTTCGCGTTCATCGGGAACAATCCTTTCCACCTGTTCCCTCACGTTTTTAATATTGTTGCGACGCATAATAAAATTCTTACGTAACGTGGATTCCTTGCGTGTTCTCCGTTGTTCCGCCATTGTTCCCCGGATGTCGAGGACGCATTCTTTCGCGGGGATGTGCTTTATATCTCAGAAAACGTGCATCTGCACGCGTCGTTTGCATTATGAACACTAAAATGTACAAGCTTTTAGGTTAGAAACGTGCTGGTAGAATTGTGTCATAGATATTGATTTATCAAGGCACCATTTTGTGTCACGTTCTTTTTACGTCCTTCGTGTGCATATCTTTTAAATAAAGAACGTAGATGTGTTACGTGTATTTATTCTAGGTAAATGCTCTCGTTTCATTTTAACAATCATGAAATCTTTATTTGATACATTACTAGCACTCAATTGTCCATCTTGAATCTGAAATGAACTTTCTTTTTTTATTACAAGATATTTTACAAGATGTCTATAAGTTACTCTGTATTATTCAATAATGTTCTATAATTTTAGGTTATGTATAACAGTTTTGCCATAATTCAGTAAATTTAAAATTTAGTAAAGATAGAACGTTCTAGTTTAACGCAGAATATAAGAACGTTTGTTTAAGTTTAACGATTTTTTCTGCGAATAACGAAACGAATGAAACGGTTGCACGGGCATTGTCTAATCTCTTCGCATTAGTCGTTATTCATTGGTCATGTTAGAATAACTGGTCTCCTTGTTCGCGGTGAGATATGATAAGATCGATAGAAAGTGTGGCTGCCGTACGGCTACTACTCAGGCTACATTGTTGAAAGCCTGAGTAGTCCTTGGCGTTGACACGAGCTAAAACGGAACAGGCAGTTTCTGAGGAAAGAACAATAGCTCAGCCGCCTGTTTGTGAGCGACTACGCGAGCAGAACGCACGATCTGACAGATTTTGAGACGGCAGGTAATTTCAAAGAACGTGGAATAACGTTACGATTCAGTTGCTGGCGCCAGGAAGTTGTGCAAACACAAGACTTGGAATTTTGCAGGGAAAAATATCAAATAAGCGAATGAGTTTAGACTTGCGAAATTAATAGTACCTTCTATAAAAACTGAAATTGTCAACTTTTATTTCATGGAAGATGTTGTGTGAGTCCTGTGACACTTCCGGTCTCGCGTTAATATTCCATCCGCTCTGCGTCAGTGACGTCCTTGTAAATTCTTATTTTTAGTCGGTCGTTCCAAACAAACGGACGAAATCGTCCTTTCGAGAAGAGAAATTATTTTTGGATGAAATTGTTAGACGTAACTCGAAGAGAAAAACAACATTCCTCTGAAGCTTCCAGAGGAAAATCGTAATCGAACAAAAATACCTTAGCAAATCAATATTGAATGATTTAATCTATCTTCAATTCCATAACATTCTATAATACTTATATTTCCCGTAAAGTTACTAATTGTTAATATATCAGTAAAAACGATATGAAGACCATCTTTTATCCCTCATCTTTTATTACTACCGTGCAGTATAATAAGAAGCCATCTTTCAGGTCCTGATTTCGACCGTGAAAAAAGATCGGTGGCCAATTTTGTCGGCAAAATAGCCGTCAGGACGAGATTATCCGCTCGGTGCGATGATTTTGCGCGAAAGGAAGCCCCACGTACATATTCACGGTCTGAACTGGATCGAAAGGCTGGATAATACTCGACGATAACTAGAAGGGTTCCTGAAAATGTCCTGCGGCGACTGTAAGACGATTACGGCGTATTCTGTGCTGGCACCGTTGCATTTATCGAAGAAAGCGAAGAGAAAAGGGGAGCCAGGACCAAACGAGGGGGACGATAAATTTTTGGCAGCCAGAAGGCAGTAGCGGTAACGGTCCGCTGGGGAAAAGGGGGAGAAGGAAGCTTGATATTGAACCAACACGAAAACGTGTGTACAACCAACGAGAATGTTAATGGACATCTGATTTATGCTTGAATCCGAGAGGAAAATTGGAACACTATTACATCTCTTGCATCTCTTCTTTCAGTTAACAAGACGCTCGTTTTTATTTTTAACCCCTTGTCCTACAATATTTCTCACACTTGCGGACTGCAGTTCACATCTGACTCGTATTTTCGCTGCAATTTTACGTTCAATTCTGATTTTAATTTGTATAATCAAGAATCAAGGCTTAAAATTTTAACTTTTAGTTGTAGCAATAACTAGCAATGAACTGCCGAGAAAATTGTAGGTTAAGTTCAAAGTTCTATTAACTTGAACATTTTTAAATTAAAAAATTTAGCAAGCTGTTTGATATACAATTTTCTATGTCCATTTTTCTTTCACATTTTTTCTAGAAAAATTAAGCTTGAAGATATGAGCAATTGTATTTGAGATATTTGTTTGGCTGTTTAGCGTGTCGGGACACGATAACGGTTTACGAAACATTCGTGTGAGTTTGAATAAACATACGCGGGCGAGCGAATAGCGGGACCGAGAAAATGCAAAAATACATCGTGGTCGTGTGCCAGTGAAGCAGAACGAATAAGGAACCGCATATAAATCAATATTTAGGCGAATGATAAGTTTGCATAAACTTCAACTCGACATTCAATACATTTTATTCGTCATACCAATTTTTCAAGTTTATACGATTGTTTGTATCAATGTATAATTCTGGTAGATTAAGTACTCACGATTTGCAGTGTTACAAGCAGACAAGATTGTTGATTCTCCTTACCTGAAACACAAAAAAATCTCAAGTTACAAATTAGCCAAATAAAACCAATACAATCTTAAAAATATTTTGTATCTCACTTAACATTTTAAATATTTAAAATAATTATTAAAACATCCCCTTTATTTCAGAGATCCTCTTTGTATCGATGTTTATTAAAATTGTCTAGTATATGAAATTATTGAATTGTTTAGTTTAACTTCATTTTTTAACATTTTTACACAAAGAACAGAAGAAGCAACGTTCTATCGCTATGATTCATTTTCTTCAACGATCCCTTTTAGATTGTCGAAGTTCCCTCAAAATTTCGTGCGCAGCGAGCGAGCTTTGTAAATTTCCATCCCATACGTGTTCCGTCAGCGGAAAACCAATTCCTTGTCAATTTTCTCGCAAGCGACTCGTCGACATTATATTAGCCTATCTCGCGCCGATGGAAATCGAATTCCAGTAATAAAGAGCAAAGTGACTCATCCAGCAAACGAGTAGCCTCGAGGAATCGAATTAAGTCGAAAACGTAGCAATCTTTATGATGCATCGCGAGAATTAGCTGGATACCCTCTGGGTAGACATTTTTAAACGTATTTTTTATTCGACTTTATTCCTTTTTGGAATTTTTAAATTTTGGAAGATTGGGATTTTTGAATTTTTGAACTTTGGAAGATTGGGATTTTGGAATATTGGGATTTTGGTGTATTGGAATATTGGAATATTGGAATTTTAGAATTTTTGAACTTTGGAAGATTGGGATTTTGGAATATTGGGATTTTGGTGTATTGGAATATTGGAATATTGGGACTTTGGAATTCTGGAATTCTGAAAATTTGGAATTTTGGAATTCTTGCAATTTTAGGCCAGTGAGTGCGAAAATTTAGAGCTTCGAAATTTTGGAACCTACAAATTTTAGGATTTGTGGACTTCCAGATTGCAAACTTTAGGGTTTTGAGACTTGGGCATTTCAGAACTTTGGAGCTTCCACATTTTGAGATAATAGAATTGTGGAATTTTGACAATTCTAGAAATATGAAATTTTTAGAGATTGGAAGTTCGAGTAACAATCATTGAAGGGTGAAACGAAGGCTTAATCGCAAGTGAATCGCATGTTATTCCAGCGTGAACGTTTTACTCGATCGAACGAGTTATTTCGTTATGCAGCTGCAGATTGCTGGCTAGGGTCGGTCAAGCGGTCGTAATTGGCCCGGTGCGCTTCAAAACGGAACCTCGTCAGCCTAGAAACCTCGAAAAACACTGCGGGGAGACATTCTCCCTCGAGTGGCACCGATATCGATTGCCCTAGCAGCATCGATTCGTTCGAGCTTGCAATTTCCTCTTGCGTGTCGGTCGCCGGAAACTCGCGACCAATGGAGAACACTAATTGCTTACTCCTTCATTCGCATAGACTTTTGAATAAATGTTACTTGAAATCTTTTATTTTAATCTGTTATATGGGGAACGTGGGATAATTTGTTTGTATTAAACACAGGGTGAAATGTATGGTGAGCATAGGGTGATACACAAGGTGAAATACAAGGTAAAACACAGAGTGAAACACAAGGTCAAACACAAGGTGAAATACAGGGTGAAGTACAGGGTGAAACATAAGGTGAAAAAATAAAAGTACTACTGCCTTTCTTATACGAGTTTGACAAGGTCCCTGTCCTTCGTATCTGACCACCCTACAATACTATACAGGGTGTCTCACAGTTACTACAGGGTGTCTCACAATTACAATAACTCCCAGAAAGGGGTTGTAGAGAACGCCATTCTGAACTTCTTCCTCTGCAAAAATTTGATTTAAAGCTCCGTTTCTTAATTATTATCATTGAAATAAGATATTTTAAATTTGTTATGTTCTCTTTGACACGAAATCTCTAGAAGCAGCGTCTCCAAAATTGTCGTGGCTAACAAAGTCATCCTACGGAGCTTAATTAATGAGCCGAATTACGGTAATTGAAGCTGTAAGTCGTGCAGAGGTTTCTCGGTAACGCGAGCAACAATCGAAACGTGAAAATCACGCGGCGTAAGATCGTGTTTCGGTCGTCCAATTAACAACGTGTGTTCGGGCATTGTCGTGAAATAAAATAACGGTTTCGCGTAGCAGTGCTTCATGTTTAACGAGAATACTAGGTTTCTGTTCATTAATTAACGTTTCACCGGTGTGTGATACATTGCTCGTTAAATGAATATTCACTTGGTGCTTTCGACGGTTATATTTCGTATCAATCATTTCAATTTAGTGGAATCGCTATTGTTTCCGGGAATAAACGGTTTTTTTTTTTATGAAAACATCGTTACTTTATTTTACCTTTGAAAACTCCATTCGTTTTTGCGAACTATTGCCGTTTTGTGTTGTCATTTTTTTAACTGAATCATTTTAATTGTATTCTATTAGAGACGTGCAAACGTTGATATCGTTTTCCAGACAATTTTATTTATTATTATTTTATTGGTGGTATATTTTTAATCAAAATGTTTTGTCACTTTTGAGGTACCTAATAAATATCTCATATATGAAGATATGAACTTTCATTGCACTTGTGAAATGAAGAAACAAATTTTCTTCTAAAAAATTGTTCTCACAATACTGTAATGTCACAATAAATTAAACAACGATCTATGAGCCTGCTTTTAGTTAAAATTTTAGCACAGTAATTGATAATATGTGTAGCTGGTTGTAAGCAGAAGCGACGTAGATAATCTAATCGATTTAGCGTGGATACATTCGAAGAAGGAACAGAAAACCAACCGAAGAAAAAGGATCCAACACGGTTATTCGTTCTCTATCGATTCCCCTTTCATCGCGTTCAATAAATTCCGCAAACGGACCGAATAAATCCATGTTTCTGCTCGCTTCTTCCTCCTCTTCGGCCACGTTCGCTCGCGTGAAACGCACGCCTCTGCTCGTGCACGTGCGTAACACACGTATGATGCATATCGGACCAGATGCAAGGCGGATACGTGCATGTACAGTCTACGGCAAATCTGACTTTTCTAGAGAAAATGTGCCAAACAAACGAATTTTCTTCGAACGACCAAATCAAGAAATACGTAATTTCTCAAGGAAGTTCTTTCGTTTAATTAAATTATTAATTCGTCGAGAGTTCAGCTTGCGTTAATAATGAAATCGTTCGTTCGTAAATAAGAAAAATATAATAAATGTACAGTCATGATTTTATATATAAACGGTGTATTAAATCGAACGAATGTATTTGACGGAGAAAAAGTTCGTTTCAATAATGCGAATATAATTTGCGCAGTTCACGGTGAAAGGAAAGAATTTTATTCCCGAGTAATTGAAAACTGTGTACCTTCGAAATTGTAATTAAACGTATTAATGCTGCGTCTCGTTCATATTTCGATGTTTAAAGTTCTCTCGTAACTCGGGTGAGGATTATTTTAAATGAAGTAATAAATATATTTAAAGTGTATGCGCTGGTACATCATAAATATTTTCGCCGACATATTGAATTCAAAAGAAAATTAAACGGGAGGAAAAATATGTAAACACAATATGTAAAATACAGAAATGAATTACACAACACAATTCGTTGAATTAACCATCAATTTCAGTTATTATTTTCTCGATCGATAACGGAACATCTGAACCGATAAATTTAAGCAAATATCAAATAAATAAAGTACGTTTACGTAAATTAACGTAATTCATCCATTTTACAGGATTGTGTTTTACACAAATATTCTGTTCTTGCTTCGAGAATAATGTTCAGAAAACGAGAGTTTTAGAATTCATACGAGCATACGCAAGTGACATCACGAGTGCACTGACAGTGACGTATGCGCACATATGGATGAATCTCATTAAAAAACGGGCATGCAGAGATCCGAGTAGAGGCTAGAGTTTGAAGAGAGAATTCAGAACGTTTACCAAGTACGTTCTGAAGAATTATTCAGCTCTGTTAACATTTCTCTTAAACACAGCTACAAGTATGAATACTTTGCATTCTTTAACAATATAGAAGGTGGTTCAACCACATTTCGAAATGTCGTTCGTAACTACAAACTTTCAAATTCTGATAGAATTTCTTTTAAGTTTCAAATAAACTTTTCTAAGATACAATAAAATGTACAAAACTCCATTGAGATGCGAGATCGAAACTTTGTTCAGTTGTATTTGTACGTTTTATAGTCTCGTAATCTGCGAGAAGAAGACTGCGATATCTCAACACAGAAATACGAAAGCAAGCATAACTGGTCGGTGGCGAATGCAATTTTCATACGGTGCGGTGTATTTATGGAGCCACGATTTACGGTGCAGGTTCGAGATCATCGACTAGGTCGATCGATATCGAACGCGACTCCGGATCGAGCAATCCGCTCCAAATTGCTTGTAAAGTATCGCGCCGCGCGAAAACGGTGCACGATGTTGTATCGAAACAACGGCTAGCTTCTGTGTTCGAGGTCGCGGAATGAATCATGGAATCGCTTTCGAAGAGGGTAGATCTAGCCGATAATACTGCTGATACCGCAAACAAGGTTGCATAAATTTCGCGGAAAACGATACCGCCTACATTTTCTGGTCACGCAACGACCGCGTTTACATTGCATTTGTAATTTCACGAAAGGAAAATGCTCGGTTGGACGATCAGTTTTTCACTTACGATGCTGGTTAAAATTATATGTTGTTTGTAGCTAATATTATGATGCATTTATACATGTGCTTATTAACATTGAACCCCATATGTGTTCATCCCTATATGTGTTTATCAACATTGATTCCCATATATGTTCATCCATACATGTATATATTAATGTTCATATTAATACTGATCCATATGTATATTTGTTGCTCCACATATTCATATCAGTCTACTTACATTCATCCCCATATGATTGAAATTAACATTAAACGATTAACATCGATAACGTCATTAACATTCATATTACCAATGTCAACAAAGCTAATATTATTACTCGTTTCTCCCCAAAAAATTAACTGTTCTGTGCGTTAACAAAAATTTTCAAGTTTGAAATATTCGCCGAAGCGACCAACCCTTAAAATTATCGAAAAGTATAATTAAAAGTGTAATCATCAAAAGTATAATACGAATCATAATTCGTAGATTGAATTCCGATACGAACGAAGAAGCAGGAGAACAGTCTCGTTTTTCATCCACATTACAATGTCCACTGTGACATCCTGTTCACGATGCCGTGGCTCGAGTAAAGGTCATTTCGAGCACAGAACATTTCTGCTAAGCAGATATAACAAGGCAGATAAAAGCGTGAACCGCGAATGATTTACGACGAGAACCTGCACCCCGCGTTCCTCCTCGTTAAGATCGAACTCGAAACGTGTCACAGGATTTATCCTTGCACGGGCTGCACGCGTGTTTCCGGGCTTCGTGTCTGACTCGTTCCTGCACGCAGCCGGCTCACTGAAAACAAGCGTTAAACACTTTCTCTTCGATCCTTTCCACGCGATCGATCCTCCAATACGCCATTTCGAGTCGTGTTCCGGAGATGTTTCTCTTGTACATTTCTTAATGTACCAAAACTGCTTGTAAACTGTTTTTATAGCTTCGACGTCACGATTTTGTTCCCAGAAGCAGGTGACGCACTGGTGTTTTGTACACGATTCAAAGATTCCTACATATTCCTACAAAATGTAAACCAAAGTATATGCTAAAATATAAATCATATAATCTATGCATGTCTACATAGTCCATCACGTGCTTCGCTGACGTCAACATATCACAAATGCAGAATAATCAAATAGAGAAGCCGAAGAATCAATTCGAAGTTAGAGAAGTATCGGATTAACATCGTTCGACGAAACAATTTCTGTCTTTTCCACGAATCACTCCGAATACCCCAGAGAAATCGGCAGAAAATCGGTCCATTATTCGGTGCCGCCGATCGAATATTCGCGTTCGAAGGAGCCCCCCGTGCTCTCCGCGCCGAATTACGATCATCCGGGCGACGCGGAAGCCGGCTGAAAGGAGAAACCGAAGGCATTAAAAGCTAAGGAGAACGAGGGAATCGAGCTTCCAATCTCGCAGGATTCTCCGGTGTAGACCCCGAACAGGAGACGTTCGTTGAAACGAAAGGTTTCTCTCGCACGATCCACCAGGATTCTTTCGTTCGATGCTTAGATCCAGCCGGAACAGAGCGTGGCGAATAAAAAGAGAAACACTACGAGCACAACCACTCCGGGAATTTCAGATTTACCGATTCAGATACCGAACCTCGTGCACCCTGGATTCCACTCTTGGTGATCTCTCGTGATCCACGCTGCCTTGCGCTTTTTTTCGAATCGAGATACACTAAATCCCTGTTGCCATTATAGACATAGTTCGTTTAGGGATCGGAGAAAATAAATGATCGTTTGCAACATTTCTTTTACGTTGAGATTGTTGAACCATTATTACTGTAAATGTTATTCACTCTCAACTTAAATTTTGTCACCTTGATATTCGATTACATAATGTTTTCTACGTCATGAATATTTGATTGAGCTTCTGAATATATTTCTGTCTCGACACTGATAATGGCATGACTCAGAAAATTATTAGAGAGATGCTTTAAAGAGATGTTTTTATTTTAGAAAGATGTTTTAAAATCTTGAAGTACTTTGAAGTATTTTGAAGTACTGAATAAGGGTCGTATCTGTTATTAGTTTATTATAAGCTTGCTGTTCCATCTGCTAAATAACCTCGTATTCGATGAAATGTTTCAAATCATGCTACTCGATATCAAGCATTCTAGCTAAACTAGAAAATTGTAGGTATGAGATCGTGAAAAAGTGGTTCACAAAAATGCTGTCGTAAGAAACGTGTTAACGAGGTTTAAACGCAAAGAACATAGACTGATAATCGAAGAAAATACAACTGTGAAAGTAAATTCCTGAATAATCTCCGCAAAAAAAAATGCGCAAATTGTATCCTGCCGTCTGACAGAATGAACGTCGAGCACGGATAAAGGAAAGGATCTAAACGTTCAATTAGAAACAGCTCGGAGCGAGTGTTTAGCAGTTTCCGCGGAAATAAAATATCAGCCGTCAGACGAACCTCCGACCATTATTCGATAAATATAAGCGCCTACTAGGAACTGGCACAATAAGGCGTAAATTACGTGTGTGTAATGCCGACGTCATTAAAAACACTCTTCGACCGACCGTGCAACCCACACGTTCTCGCACACAACTCTTAGAAACCATTAAATGCATTTTATCTGTACGCACCGAGAAGTAACGGTTAGAAGAAGGTGCGAACATTTCTAATTGCATTCGCTTTACGACCCACCCTCTCTTTCGCTTTTTTCTTTTATCGGTTTTGTGCTCTGTTATTCACAACGCGACATTAGAAAGGTCAATGGTACTCCGTTTCCTGTTTGAGTAATCCCTTTTCACCAGTTGACATTTCCTAAAGATTACTGCTGATCAACAATTAGCAGTAGAATTAACGATCTAAGAATTAGCAGTAGAATAGATGTAACCGATGACGAAGATCAACGAGGATCTTCGGTAACAAGAGGGTTAACCCTGTCTGTCATCGTGGAGTACCTGGCGCAGAACATTCGAAGGGTGGTACCGCAACACGGATAGCATTCGCACGATAAATCTCCGTATTTGTCGTACAAGGATTCCGATCGGGTGTATCGACGATGCATCCGGCAGGATGAGAAGATCCCGGATGATCCGTGGATAGACGTAAACAATGGCAACGGGAGGGTTCGCCATTATTACGACGTATCGTCGCGGCTCCGAAGACTGGTTTATGTACGAGCGGTGACTCAGCTACGGAATGCTGCACACGCGCCCTGCCTTGATTGCCTATCAGACTCCGTGGCTTGGGCTTCTATAAATAATACGACACACGTATGCGCGTATATACCTACGTGCACGCTGTCTCGCTAGAGATGGGATCAAGCCGGTAATTGATTTCTGGATTTCGAACAATTGACCGATAGGGAAATTTCGTGATTTCGTTTCGACCGTGCGGTACGTAAACAGGGGTGAAAACTTGTTATCCTGGATCAGTGAAATGTCTATAACACCTTGTTAATTAAATCGGCTCTAAATTCTGTGCACAAATTCGATTAGTTAATTGTTACTACACCGGACCGGTTACTATCGGATGTGGTTTGTGGAACTTTAAGTTCGTTTGCAATCTGCATGGAGGATTTATAAGACTCTTATTTAAAGTCCTTAATAGTATAATCAAATACTATTACTTACTAGTTTATTGGAAAATCGTGTGCTTTGACATAGTTAAGGGTTATTGTGTTGATTGTTATTTTGTTACTAATTCTATTTACATACGTAATCGTGTATTCGATCACGCGATCAGTTCAATAAAGTATACGTAATTTAATTGCCAGCATCTGTCCACCTGCTACCTCGTCTGAAATTTATGCTCCTCACAAATCAAGTTTATGAGCCTGCTTATCTCAACGCGGATCATTCTGATCGACGACGATTTCCAATCACTTTTGTTTTCAATTTACCTCGAATTAACCGCGTTATCAGCGGCGTGTTACGCGACTAACTGCTCGTAAATCTGCATATCAGCTTAGGTAGAGGTATCAATTTTCTAAGGTGTCGACAAGCCACACACAATGTAGACGCGGCTTGATCCCATCTCTATCCTGGAGCAATGAAAGGCAGGCTTGGTTAGGTGTTCTTCCAGGTGTCGAGTAGACCGCATCGGCTTCGTATGTAGCTTCATAACGGTCATGTGCGCGTGACAAAATCGGCGTTAATTAATACCGCCACAGCTATTCCGTTGATGGAAAGCTACCGAACGAAAGCTGATCACGTATCTGACTACATCGACTACGAGGATCTATTAAATCTCGACGCAACCTTGTTTGTCCTTCGCTGGCTCTTCATCACTTACACGAAAAACACTTGTAGTATTTTCAAAAATTACTAGACTCATTTTTAGTATATATATAAATTCTTTGATTCATTTTTAAATTCATTTCTAATATACTCGTCAATTTTTAGGTATCTCGGTACATTCAGAAATATATCTCTAGATCTTTAGAGCCCCAAATCTCAACATTCCCCGTTGCATACATTTCTAGATTCTTATGTCCTAGAATCCTTGTACCTCTAGATCCTTGTATTCCTAGAACCCTTGTAACCATAGATTTCTGTATCTTTATCTCCCTATATCCTTATATTCTTAAATGTCCAGATGTGGGTATTCCTTAACTCTGGATCCCTATATTCAAATAATTCGGGCTATGTATCTCCCCATCTCCCTAGATCCCTATCTCCCTAGATCCCTATCTCCCTGGATCCCTATCTCTCTAGATTCCAATCTGCCTACACCCCCATCTCCCCAGTTATTCCTGATAATAGTACCGTCAATGCCGGTGTTATTACTCATCGTCGCAGTGCAGTTGAAAAATTCGGATCAATACGGATCATTAATCTTTTGACGGATTCTTCGGATACATTGATATGCAGTAGACACGCGTCGTATCTCGATCGAACTCGACAGCCACGCACAGCGAATCAGAATTTAATCTAAACACGTCGATGAGACCGATCGAGCTTCGAGCCGTCCTTTTATATTCATTCAACGCCCGCGAATGGTCATCGATCTCCCTATTGACCGTTTCAATCGTAATCCTCGTATCGGGAGTAACCCATTGTTCGATACGTGCTTCGAATGCTTTGTACTCGAAAGATGATTCAGAAGAGTAATCTACGAGTGTTCTTTACAACTCTCCGAACTCGACAGCTGCATAAAAAACGAAACGGAAAAGTGTCACCGACACTGTGTTTAATATCTACTTAAAAACTGCACCTTGACGTGCAGCTTCTTAAATATCCAATCACCTTTAAACGGGACTACGGAAGCTTGTCAAAATTAATTCTGACGTTAATGTATCGGTAATTAAGCATGCAGCGTTTCTTGTGTACTTAGCGAGGAATATTAAGAGTGTTAAAATATGCATGAACACGGATGTACGTTGCACTTCATTAAGGTACAGTAAAAATGAAGAATGCTGTAAATTACATTGATGTACTTTTCATGAGAATCATGGAGCTGACATTCATCTACAAGAAAGCTACCTCCACCAAATAATTTCCTTGCTAAAATCATGAAAGGGTGGATTTAAATGGAACACCCTGTACAATATAATGCACCAGAATGTTTAATTCGTAACAAAAAGAAATACAGGCTTAAAGCACATTCAAATCAATCGAGCTTGATATAAGACTCGCAAACTTTCCGGTAGCGGCCTGGTTGTTTGATTTCAATTTTCACGCTGGTGTGCTGAATGAGCCATTAGTCGTTGGCACGTGTGCTCCATTGGACAGACAGTGTGACGCTGCCGCTTCGCGTTTCTGCGATCGCCGAAAATAACCGGAGCCGACATTATGAGTCGTCTCCGTGGCCCTCCGGGTTCGTTGGCGAACGCGTGCATGGCAGGTGCAGCATCCCGATGCGGTCACACGATCGAAATGCAGATTCGCGGAAGACTCGGTGGTTGCCTTCCTGACCACTTAGGGCCAATTAAAATTACTTTTAATTACGCGTGTACAACGTTGGGAAACGGCGCCCCTTTAATCTTCAAATTTATGAAGCCACCCGTGCAGCAGAGGACGCGACTATATCCGACGCTGAAAAGGATTTTGATTAATCGCCGAGCGGGCATTTTGAGAATTGTTCGCGGAAACGGGGCAAATGAAAACCACTCGTATGATACATCGCGTTTACTTTAGAAATCAAATCTCGAAATTTTTTCGCAAGCGATCCATGGTAAATTGCTTTTTCCACTTTGTACTCTGAGCCCGAGGACAAATTCTAAACGCATTTGATAATTGAAATCTCGTATTAAAAATATTTCTATTTGCACGATATTTCAAGCAAAGGAGTATCAACTTTTTGCCTCAGAATTAGCTTTTGACACTAGGTTGACGTTTGATGATCACTGATATTTGAACTAAAGTAGAGATATAAATAAATTGGGGATGATATGTGAACTACCTAAGACATTCAGCTTGATAATAATTGACATACATTTTTACAAAAATTTCTTGATAAGTTTTGTCATTTAAAATAGATCTATGACCCGTCATTTGGGTTCCGTAAGGTTAAGTCCTAACCTAAGTAGTAACTGCACGGAAAAACGAAATTGAAAGGGGTAGGTATAAAAATGGAATTCAAAGGAGTCGATTCACGGAGGCAAATAGACATCGTGAGTCTACAGTAGATTTTTACAGACTCCGATCCATCAGGGATCTCGAGGAAACACGCGATCCTCTGAGGTCTGGCGCAACCACGATATACACGAGCGTGACGTGATACCGGATCCGCCTCCGGTTGGACCTCGAGTATCGCATCCGAGGCAATTCAACTGCACCGCTCGGTTATTACCCGGACTAACTTCTCGTATGTCTCTGTACTCTTACCCCGTCTCCTGACCCAGGCTCATCCCTCTCGTCGCCAACGGATCCACTCGAAGATCCCCTTCGATTGTTCCTCCTAACGGAAATCCTTCAGATTCTTTCAATTTTTCTGAACTCGTGGCAAGAGGCGATGCCATTGAAACTCGCGTGACAGGGACAAATGAGATTTCCTCTTTTGGTTGCAATTGTGAATCTAGGTATTTAGATTCTTTGGGGCTTTGGAGATGGTTTCTTCAGGATTTGGAGACGGTTTCTGGACTTGGATGTTGGGGAGTTTGAGAATTTGGAAATTTTAGGACTTGGATATCGAGAAATTTGAGAATGTCAATTTATATTAATTTAGAATTATGCAATCCACTATGCAAATAATTGGACTTGAAATTAACCCTTTCGACAGGTTCTCAGTCGCCATTCGATTTAATACAATAAGTTGAAATAAGAATTTTTTAACTGATTCCATAATATGACAGGTGTGATGTAAGTGGAACTTATTAGTAGAGAAATAATAACATTTAACTTGTTAACTAATAAAAGTTGCTATTTGCGTAAAATTCGAGTAAAATTAATGACGAAGTGCGTGACGAGACCAAAATAGTGCAAGAGGTTAGAATTACGTACATCTACGGGTACCTAGTGCATAATCATAGTCGTTATAGTATTCATTTGCTTACAGGCAATGTCGAAATCGCATTTAATGACTGGTATAAGGCGGTAGAATTGAGAAAACGCGGCGGCTTTGTTATACTCATCTCGGGCTAATTGTATTGCACCAGATAGATGCAGAAAGTTGTGCCCATGTCGGTTGTTAGGTGGCGCGTAATTGCTAATCTCTTCGCGCTGCTTGCGATTCTGTTTTCATCTCCGTTGATTACTTCAGGGAATTGTTTCTCGCGAGTACCGTTTCGCGATTTGCTTATGCATATTTACTCTGCGAAGCAGGGATTCCCAAACTCTCGCGAAGCAACATTTTTCGAAACGCTATTATTTTCTGTAATTTTCTGTAGTTTAAATTTCTTTAAAATTTCGAAGTTACGAAGATCCAAAAAAATTCAAAGTTCCGAAGTCTTGGAAATTTCAGTTCCATAACTATATTATTTCTAAGTTTTGGAAATAGTACGAATTACTGTAATCTTAAAGTTCTGAAGTTTCAAAATTTCATAGTGTAATATTCGACTAGAAAGAACGACCCTTTCAGAAAGGGTCACTTTTGCAACACATAAAAAGCCACACTTTGGGAATCTCTGTTCCGAAGATATATGAAGCAGTATCTACGTAACAGTTACGATTGCACCAGGAATCACCAGTTTGCGATTATACTGTTTAGTAATCTTTCCACCAGTCTCTCTCCCTCTCTCGTAATCTATATCGGTCTCGTCTTCATGAAACCCTAACCGCAAGCGATACTAATGCAGCGAACTATTCTCGAACGGTGCAACAGATACACTTTGATTATCGTCTGTTGTGATTATCCTCTCTGTAGGAAGATCGCCTGCAGCGAATGTTAGATCTCTGAAACGCTTCTAAATAACTCTCGTTTAAACCATTAAAAATTTTAGTAACGCATAAATCACTGACTTGAGAGTAAAATATTACACGTTTTAAAATCTTCAAATTTCCAAACCCAATGTCTTGAAATATACAAATTTCCAAAACTCAATAAATACATTTACAATTGTTTGCTCCTTCGTTAACGAAAAATGTTACGAGAGAAAAATGGGAATGCGTGTTCAATGATAAAAGCAAAGTGCAAAAGTGGGAAGACATTAAAGGAACTCTTAATGGGGCAGAGTTCAATTAATTTGCACTCGTGACATTCGATTTCCGTTCCCGTTATGTTTACTGTTTCACTTAAACGCAATCAAGGCTTTCTTTTAAGTATGCGAGTGTGCTCTCAACGGGCATTCGTGCCGGGACACTGAAATGCACTAACATCTCGCACGACCAGTCGGTCAGTCCGCCATATAAAACGACCCTCTGAGATTTATAGATCAAGAAATAATTGCCCCCGATATCGGCGCGATGGCGGAACGTGAAGTGGAAACGAAATCGTCCGCGTGTCTCGAATCGAAACGGCAAGGAAAATGCTGCGACCAATTAACAAGAATAAACGTTACACCCTGAATTCTTCGATAATACAACAAACACGAAGAATCTGTGATAGAAAAGAAACATGTTACAAATTCAATTATCTTTTAAAGTATCCGTAATCACTTAACTACATTTTCCCTAATAATTTTGCAAATATTTGATCATTTCTTTTATTCAAAAATAAATATACATAATTTTGTTATGTTCAATCATGTAGGATTTACAGACAACACAATGTTTATATGACTTAAAAGTTTATTGTAATTGAAAAAAAATAAAAGGTGAATAACATGATGTGATTAGCTTTTTACACACATGTGACATATATGTCTACGTGTGTGTACGAAAAATTGATTACATATCGATTACGTTTTAAACTTTCCTTCATCAAAAAAATGTAGAAAGTGGTATAAAAAGTTGTCCGACTTCTAAGGATTAATAAAATATCGATTTCGGTATCTAATGCGACAAATCTCGAGAGACTTTCTCGCTGTTCAATTTCTCCGTGTCACAGCTTCCCGATCGGATATCGGATAATTTTTCATCGTAACGACCGAGTTCGGTGCAGTCGACATTCTGCAGAGACATTCTTACAAGGTCTCGATCGTCCAGCAGTTCTAAAACAATCGTTCAGATAAAATGTGAACGTGGAACACTATTGTAACGCGATTTGGATCAAAAATGGTACATAACCTCTCGCGAAAGGTTGCGCTGAATGAATTTTTATAGCGTTCGGAAACGAGATTCTCCGATTCGAGCGAAGGAAGTTAAACAGAGTCGAAAAAACATCGGAGTTTCTGAAAATTCCTTTTAAATGAACTTCTGGGTCTGAGCGAGCGTTCATCGTCCGCACAAAAGCTCGTAATACGAGCTAAAGCATAACAAAGAGTATTTATTTTAAAAGCACCGTGCACGGACCGAGGCAGAAGAAAACTCGAAGAGAAAATCGAGAAATAGAACGGGTAGCCAAATTAATAGAAGAACGAGCAAGAGGTGGACAGGGTAGCGTAAAATAAAGATACAAAGCAAAAGAAAAGTGAACGGTTGACACAAAGATAAACGGACAGAGCAGAAAGAAAGAGGGACAAGGCAGCATTATTAACGCAAGAGAGAATCTCTTTACAAAGAGGACGATGAAATCAGAGCTCGAAAATCAGTCAAGATTTCATCTTGCTGCTGGTGTCGATCTCTCTATTCCAGGTCTTCTTCGTGTCTCGTTTTTCACTGAAACGAGACCACGAGGTTCTATCTTCGAACATCAGGAATTCCTTAGATTCGTATCTTGAATGTCAATCAAGTAACGAAATACTCTTAGCCTCTATCGAAGTGGACCTATTTTTATTCGCTCTAAAGTGGGTCTTCAAATTGATGGAGCTACGGGTAATAAATTTAATTCAACGTCGCATCACGGGTTAGACAATTTAAGCTCCATTTTATGATGTAGCTAAGAGCTTTAAATTTTATTACCTAAAATTCATTTTTGAAGGGGGTTATTTTTCGTAGATTCGATTTTGATGTACTATTTACGGAAATATAAGATCTTGCTTTTCAATGTTTTAGTATTAAGAAATCGTCAAGTCAAAAGATGATATGTTTCAACATTTCAGATCCTAAAATTTAGAATTTAATAATCATAAAGTACAATAATCACAAAATAACCAAGTCGCAACGCCTCCTACTGGAGAAATTTCTAAGACCTCATCATTCCCAATGTCCTGATTCCTTACTTTCAAAAATCAAATGCACAAGAATTAAAAAATCCGAAAATCTAAGTATTTGAAAATGTAAAAATCTAGAAATTTAGAAATTCAAATGTCGCACAGTCAAAATGCCTTAGAGTCCACATGTCCCAAAGTCTAAACGTCCCAAGGTCCACATATGCCAAAGTCCACATGTCCCAAAGTCCACATATCCAAAAGTGCACATGTCCCAAAGTCTAAACGTCCCTATGGTCCACATGTCCCAATGTCCACATATGCCAAAGTCCACATGTCCCGAAATCCAAATATCCCATAACGCAAATGTACCAACATCAAAATATCTCCAAATCCATACATCTCAAATCAAAAATATCCCCAACCCCAAAACACGGTACCCAAAGCTCTAAAAATAAAAAATTCCCAAAGTACCAAAAAATATCCTCCCAACAACATGCCAAACAATTTATTAATTTCTACAATCGAAACTTCCACAGCAATCCCAAACAGCCTCCATCAAAGTTAAAAAGCTATCGAACATTCCAGTATCGATAATTAAATCCGTGCAATGCCAGCTAAAGTATCCAAACATCGACCCTAAAGTAAATGAAATTCCCGAAATTCATCGGTTTCGAAGTAGTCGCATTATTCGGGTTCTAGTAAAGCCCTTTAGCTAGAATTAATTTTACGCTCGGTGGACGAAAAGCGGTTCAGGCGAACGCTTTTTCCACGCTCTTCCTCCTCTGTCGTTATTCGATCTGGCAACAGAAGGTGAAATTTCACGGCCATGAAAATCGAAAAACGGACAAAAGTAGAAGGATAAAAGCACGCCCCGATCGAGAACGTATCCGACAAATTTATTCAAATATCCGGCGTTGACGAACAACCTCGATTCGTGTATACGTGTACTCGTTCTCCTTTCGTCTCACGTTTCATCGTCGTGTCGATAAAACGAAAAATCGGGTTTCTCTATAACTCGTGATTGGATCTCGTTTCAAGCATTCTTTCCTCATCGGAAAGATCGATCAATCCTATTTCCGTTCTACGAAATCGTATCACGAGGCTCGCCTAAAAAACTTCATAACACGCTCGCAATTTTCGAACGTACACGTTTATTCGGATATAAATTGTTTGCGGAGGAAAACAGAATTTTAAAGCTAATCCAGATTTGTTTTCGCAGTCTTCCAGCATAATCTCGGAATTTAGAGAGACTGCGGGAGATGCTGGTCCAGGTTCTTATTCCCACAGGCTGCTTGGATTACCTTTGTACGTGTGTATGGTGGGGTATCGAGCTAACGAACACAGATGGGCTCGCGTGTTTCCTGCCCAGTCTCACAAGGTGAGATCCAATGCTAATCCCACTAATCCCATTAGGAAACAAAGTCCGAAACCAGTTTACCAAAAGAAGGGATAGCACGAAGAGTTGTGGACACAGGACATCGTTCTGTTTGCCGGTCGAACCACGAGATAGAAAAAAAGAAAGGTAGAGCAGGACCTACTTTTGGACACCTCTTGGAAATCTATTAGATCACCACTATCTAACCGAAACTTAAATCGTTAAATATAAAAATGATTATAAAAGTTATAGAAATGAAGCCTGTTAAGGGTACAAGCAAAAGATGTGACAATTAACCAACTTTCATAATATTTTCTCCGGAAGCTATAGTAGACAAGAAACAAGCAATCGTAATTAGACAGGTTTCGTTAACAGTCAGCCATTTGTCGATTGTTAAGCTAATATAAATAAAAGTCGGTGTTGCGAACGGGTCGTAATTTTCTACGAAGATTTCCTAACGAGCTTCCTAGAAGAGGTTTTACGAGTGCCTTGAACCCTGCACGATGCACTTCCAGAGGAAAACCGGTAGTGGTAATTCCAGTATCTCCGAGTGTCACCTAGACCGAGCCTTATCGTTCCAGACACCGGGAGACTCGTCGGGAAGATACTCGAGGATGAACAAGGTACCGCGAAGAAAGCAAATCCTATCGAGAATCCTGAAACCAGAAATCGGACGTTGTCGGCGTCAGATGCCGACACGTATTTGCTTCTCCTAGAAAATTCTGAAGCAGCTGGTATCGGCTATAGATTTCATTTAGGTCGATCTTGTGACACCCGGTGAAATATGAAATATACAAGAGACACCGCGAAAACCTTTCTGGAAGTTCGGGAAACAGAAAAACTCGATTTGTGGCAACGGATATTATTCCAGCTCCAAGTTTCATATGAAATGCAATTTTGCAGTGAAAAGTTTTTATCAAAAGATATATTACTTTTATTCTGCTTCAAATTGCATTTTCTTTCCACGTCATATTTTTCTGTTTAAAAACGTTAGCGTATATACGGAAAATCATTTGTAAGAATATTTTGAAAATAATTATCACAGTTATTATAATTCAAAGTATGACAATATAACGCGTGGTGATATAAGGCGAGAGGCGATATAGCGATAAAGCACATATTTACACAATATCCAGCAGTATAACTCATGGTTATAAAATACGTATTCTAACGTATACGTAACACGTACTAATATACGGCTATAAAACACGTGGCGATGTAACCATAGTAGGACATTAAGACTACTCAGTGTCCATCCAGACAAACAGACACCGTTCCCTTTTGTACAGAATAGTGAGATAAAACGGAGTTAATAGAGTACGAAATTGAGTGGACATCTCAACGATTTATCGGCCATATAAGTTGCTGCGAGTGAAGTGCATTTTTCCAGCAGCGGTATTTCAACGCACGACCTGTTTGCACGGTGGTAGCAACGTTCGAGTCTACGAAGCCAAGGTCATAAGCGTTGTACGCGCACGTAGCTTAAGCTATGGGACCCATGCATCGGCGATCGAACGTGGAAAATACGAAGTGCGAAGGAGCATAAACCGCGTATTACAATCCAGCAGGTGATGATAAAGCACGCGCTGTGCGATTTTTAAGCGCCATAAAATCGCCTGTTTGACTTGTGCAAGCGTCGAAAGCAGCGTGATTCAACGGACTATCCTTTGAAGCGTCGATAATCCAGTACGGCATACTCGCAAGATCATGAGCAGCGAACATCCTGTTTAAACAGCTTGCTAAACGATTAACGATGCTAAACATTCAGGATTTTATGAGTCGGTGTAAATTTTTTGTTTCCCGTTTACGAGGCTTTATTACTTGATTTACTGTAATTCGACAGGTGCCAAGTTTTCTGCCTGACGAAATACTATAAAAGATTATGCACCGTTGTATAAATACAAAAACCGTTATATATTATTCGAAACGAAGAATAATAATGTGCAATTTCCGTCGCGTTTTTACCGGAGAAGCTTCGCGGTTATAATTAAATCGCTGGCCGTCAAAAGGTATATACGGTTCTATTAAAAATTCGCTCTCGCCGTATTTTTTAACGCGATCAAATAACAGAGGCAACGGTTTTCCCGTTGTTTTCGTCGTCGATTAAAAGCAAACAAGGATTTCTCGTTGTTTTCATGCTCCAAAAATCAACCAAGCCACGGTGTAGATATAGCGTGAAAATAAAGCGCGAACGATCGTGCGGGTCATTCACGAGCGGTTCCTGTTTTTCTCTGTGACGAAGCAGTAAAATGGCGAACTGGATAAGGGAGACAGAGAGCAAGAACTGAACTGGTATGTGGTTACGTAGAACGAGCTGGGTTAACCCCAATTGCAACCCGTACAAAAAACCAAGACCTTTTCAGAACTGTGTACGAACGTACCACACCTTTACTCGATTTTCTCTCGCCAAAATAAACATAACCTCAACACTATCTCGCGAGTGTATTTGCTTGTTCTCTCAAGTTCCGTGATTTTTGTTCGCGGTTTCAATTATTTGGTCCTTTGGGGATTTGCAAATTTGGGGTTTAGGAATTTGTGAATTTAGGTGTTTGAAATTTGAGAATTCGATGATTTGGTGATTGGCAAATTAAAAAATTCGAAACATCAAAAATTATTAAAGACAATCTGAGATTTGGGGATATGGAAACTAGAAAAAGTCAAATTGTAAATTTTCCACATTTTCAAACTTCCCCCCACGTCCAATACTTAATCGTCCATGAAACTCTAAAGATATCCCTAGTATAAAAACCAAAATCTCGCTATTGCAGAAAACCGATTTGCAGATACCTTTAAAGTCTACCTATCCCGTTATCTTTGAAAAGTCATCGAACCGAATCCTTCGCCGATCAATTCCATATCTGGTAACCGCATTGAAAACGTTTTCCATTCAAGTCTCCACGGTCGAGATTCGCAAGAGTACGCGTTGTTGGTTTTCTTTGCGAGTAATCGGTGCTCGCGATTCTCCATTTCCGCGCGAAGGAATTCACGACCTCCGTTTTGAACGGAACGAAAGCGTTCTCTGATGCGGACGGCGAACGAATTAATCGTTGTACACGGTTATCTTATCCGTGCCGTGTCGCCGGCGGCACGAATGCCTTCGGTAACAATAAATTAATTACCGAGCTTGACAAGATTCTCGCTGTGCATCGCTGACAGACGCTTTATCCACGAACGTGCTTCCATCTAGTCGATCCAACGAATTCCAAAGTGTGCCACTGGAAGCGCTGAATCCAACTGCTTTCCATTTGTTACACCTCGATTCGGTGGCCAAAAGAGACCCGGAATACGGAAGTACAAATACAGAAAAGTAAGGGGTCTCTTTTATCTACCCTGTATAAGATTGAAACGTTCCTGCATCAAGATCTGAATATCAACACCTATGTAAAGATCATTGTGATTGATATGTTGACAGCTAATTAGATATTTGAATTTCACAAAAGAAATCTGTAAAATGTACACGTATTCCAATTAAACCCAAGTAAATTTTGCATGAACATAGTACCGTCCACTTCAAATATTCCGGTTTATATTTGGTTGCTCCAGTGGTCCGCATTTGCAGCGTAAACACTTTCATAATTAAGCAGCGCCCCTTGAATATTTCAATAGTCCAGCGACACGAAAGAGCTTGTAAAATAATTTATAAGCTGCAAGTTGAAATTGTAACCGTGCTTCCATTTGCAGTGAAACGGAATCGCGGAATAAACCCGCTGAAACGTTTCATGCAAACAGCGTGTCTTTTCCCCCGCCGGTAACTTTCTGCGAAGCCGGAGTTACGATGCTCTTCCGCAACGATATCGACGCGTTTCATCCAATTTCACCGACCCGTTAAAACTTCTCGCTAATTGGAAATTCAGACGAAGCCCCGTTTATTCTGCCGTTTCCGACCGTTTTGTTAAACTTTGACGAATATTTGGTCGCGAATCGAACGTCGACATTTTCCAAATTATGAACGTTCGCGAAAACAAGAGATCTCGACACAGCTGAATAACACACGATACGAGCCAATTCTCGGCTTAAAGTCCTATTCAGGGGATATAAAACGGGCTCGTAATCTGTTGGCTATTTCAAAGTGTTCGTCACTCGACTCTGTCTTGTTAGAATTTATAGATGCAGCGTCTACAAAGGGGCGCAAATTTAGAAAAGCTAATACTGTTCTTTGACGTACGGAGTAAATTAGTATGCACGGACCAAATTACACGGAAATATGGCCGATCTGGGGAATAAATTTGCGAGTATATTCTAAGCGTACTGATCATTTCTCAGTGGGTCAAAGATAGAAATTCGCGAATATTTTGGTATTACTTCTACGACAAAAGTTGTTATTACCAAATTTATAGGTTAGGAAATTTCATACTTCTAATGAGGAGTCACGAATACCTGGCTTTTGCGAATCTTGTCTTAAATTATAAATAAACTGCGGATTCTGCATTTATAATAAAATAACGCTGCAATGTATCGTTACATAAATGCAATGTAATTCTAAGAAATATATAATATAAAAATAATGTAAAACTGGTACAAATGTACCAAAATTACCCAACGGTGTCCAATTCTACTTTAACACGATGAAAATCCGTAAATACAGAAATACAACATAAACCAGAAGCTGTAGGTGTTTCCAAATAGAAACCCTCCAAACATTAAGGCTTTCAAAAGACCAGAAGTGTACAAATAAAAGAATGAATCTAAATTCTTCTCCAAACGAGAACCAATCGTATCTCTAAACGTGTACGCATGAATATTTAAAGTTTGAGATATTCAACACTGAATACGGCAAACTGGTGTCAACAATTCAGCCGAAATCAATCGCTCAAACAGCGCAGTCAAATAGTTTCAGTCGACGAACCACGACCTCGCTAGCCACCATATTGATTTTTCTGGTAACTCCTATTATTATACCGAAGACAAACACTGATACGCTGTGCAAACTTTAACGTGCTGTCTAATTAGTTTACGTTCCCTGGGTTATCTAATAACAACGTGTATGGTAATTTATCGCACACTTTGAAGTCAAACAAGCTCCAAACTTGACACAACTTTTGATTACTTTTTTAAGAATCATGTTTTGTTGGGAAATTTTGTTACTTACGAAGCTTCTTGGTTCTTAGGATGTTGAAAGATGTCTTAACGTTTGAAAAGATATTTGGTTCCTCACCTGTAACAGAAATTTAAGCATTTAGAAACACATCTTGGAGTTTCACAATTTTTAAAATTTAGGTCTTCAAGTTTTTCAATGACCAGATTTTCGAATTGGGACTTTAGTTAGATAGGAATTTCAAGTTTTCAGATTTTCAATTTTAAAGACTCAGAAATTGGAATGTTCGGTTATTTAAAAATTTAGGTGCTTCGAAATTTGAAGGTTTGTAAACATCAAGTGCAGCTATTTTCAGATATAGAAACTTGATATATGTATGTCACTGAGTTGGTCCACTAACAATCCATAAAATGGTTAACGTTTTCCGTACAACTCAATTATTTCTCCAACGTGTCATAAATAAAGGAGTCATGTTGAAAGTAAATGATCATAAGACGGCAATATTGAATATAGCATACCTGCAGTACGCATATTATAGGGGATCTTATTGTAATTCACACGACATATATCACGTCTAAGGATGCGGGAAGAACACAGCCATTACTCTTCTCGAAACGGATGAATAACTCGCGAAATTTATGACACGAACCCCGGGACTCTCATTTGTACCATTGACAAGCTTCAACGCGATGGCTGTTGCATTGTCGTGCATCACGCGTAATACCGAAAATCCAATAATTTCTTGCGCGGAATCACCACGGTCGTGTACCTAAACGTACGAGCATTTATCAAAGCCTGCTCGAATGGCGTATTGCAACTTCGATAGCGATTCGTGGACACCACTCGTCGGGCAATAAAACACATCACTGCACTAACCATGTCCAACAGATGGTTTATGCCGCCTTTCTATGACAATGAGACGCGTCTTAACGGTGAGAAACGCGGTGAGCAGGAATGACGAAGACAAAATGAGAGACACGAAGCGGGAACAAAAACAATACAAAAATCTAATGATCCACGTTTAACCCACGTTATGACTCAACCTAATCTAACCTAACACTGGTATTCTCTGTTGGGAAGGTCTATGTCTACTCACGTTGGATTAAAACAGGAGTTAGGTTAGGTTCGTTATCGGAAAATAGAGATGGGATACTCTTATGCATAATTGTTACTTTATAATTGTAACTACAATTTGATAAAGTGCATAAAAATGATGTAATGGCAGACATCATAGAATTGGATGAACACATGGTCACATAACTCAAATAACAAATTTTAATACTCTATAGCTAAAATTGAAGTTGTAACTATAATTTGATAAAATGAATAAACCTGATGTAACGGGACTCATCAAAGAATAAAATGAACAACACAGCACAACAGAAGCAACTTTGTACATTCTATAATAAAACTTGAAAACAGGAATCAAGAAGTGGATGAAGCAATAACCTTCAGAAACACGAATAGCCAGAAGGTAGACAGATAGAACGAGCAGAAGACAGTAGGATAAAAAAAAAATGAAAACAGGAAGACATAGAATCGTTTAGAACGAAAATACGAGGAAAAAGAAACATGGAAACAAGAATACAACGAGGAGGATTCGAAAATGGATTCTGCCCAAGGATCAGGTACTACGTGCCACGCGTGTGGTCCATCTCTGACCTCTCTGTTTTCGAGGTCGGGCCCCGAAAAGGCCCGTGTATAAGTATTCTGATGTACGATCGGTCGGAATCGTTACTCCTTCGTGGCTGTTTGACCTTTGCCCGTTGCTTCGTGCCCGAATCCTTTTTATCGCGGGCCAATTCCTGTAAATATTTACGCGAACCCCGGAGAAAGAATGGGAAATGCCCCAACGACATCGGCAATTTATAAAGGAGTCCCATGAAATTTATAAAGAAGATCTTTCTGTAATCGATGCGAGTTATTTACCGAGCTGTCAAGGAGCTTTTATGAAACATGATTCTCGGGAAAGTGTGATATTTGTTATTTAATTTTGGTGGCTCGTAATCCACCAAAGATATGCGTGGAGGTACATCGACTGATTATATAGTATATACAAGGATAGTACAATATGTAGTATAAGGGTAGTATTATATATTATATTTAGTATAGGTATAGTATTGGTACAATAATATGTAGTGTAGGGGAGTATAGTTGCGATGGCACTCAAAATGGCTATATGTTGCAATATGATGTGTGGAGATAGAATGAATAACGTGTGGAAAATACGATGTGGGATTCAACGCATGGTGAATACAACACATGACAAATACAACGCGCGACGAATACAACGCGTGGTGGATTCAATACGTGATTCCCCTAGTACATCCCCTAACTGTAGTTCAAAGTCATCCTACAATCAGCAAATCTCCGATGAACTAATTTTACAAGTATCTGGTATTTTTATATAATATTACAGTAAAGGGCTATTTCAGTAAATCGCCAGACAGCATCCGTTACCGGTACATTTTTCTTTTCACCATGACTCGGTTCTTTCAAACGCGTTATTTCGTCCCTTGATCCTGGAGATAGCAGAGTTGCGTCATCGTTACATGGCCCGGTGATATCTGATGTCTACCACCTAGCGTTTCACCGTGAGAATTCTTCCAAGGAAAACGAAAACACGAATCTACCGCTTTGTCACGAACGCTTCAGAGACTGCTTTCAATTAAATACACGGTAGAACGGATCCCCGGTGGTTGCCCTCGAACAAACATAGATCGGTATCGAAGGACATAAAACCTTGCTCCCATACATCCTTCTGTTTTATAAATTTTATGCTTCTTCTCCGAGCAAAAGAAACTTAACGCGTTCGTCTTCGTATCAGATATTAAATAGAACGTTGCGTGTACTACCTGCTGAGACCCATCCGAGCTCGAAGATCGACTTCCACGATATCGTTATAAAAGAATTTTTATTGTTAACCTCGATATATGTTTTGCATTTAATCTGACATCTAAACTGATCGACCTCTTTAATTCCGAAGAAAAATTCACCTTGGACGATCCACAAGTCTTTCTTATTTCTCCAACATCTTTGATCAAATATCTGAGACGAAATCTTACATCTGATCAAAACAAGTACTTACACGAATGTTAAAGTAACTGTACGAAATTAATAACAAGAGTTATGTTCGTAACACCTCAGAGTTTAAACACGATCGAATTATTCAAGAAACACAGACCGTATCTGTGTTCGATTTGATCGATTGCCTGAAAGCAAACACCTTCGAAGCCAATGACGTTCCACGCGTGTTATATCCGAAGAAATTTCTATCATCAGTCAGAAAGGTATCGTACCATAAAGTGTGTAAGATTGAATGTTCCCGTCGATTCGACATTGGAGTAAGAAAATAATGGTCTACCATAAATTCTGGCTCTCGTGGATTGTGTAATAAGATCGTGTTCACGAATGAGTTAAATAGACCGCGACGGAGATGAGACGCCAAACGTCCGGCGAACTATTTCAAACAAATCTGATTCACGTCGACGCGCGACGTGTTCTGAATTCAGAACGGGTCTCCGTTAAACCGGAAACTTTCCACACGCTGCTCCACCTTGAAGCACACAAAGATTCGACTAACGAGAGGGTTAAATTGGTCAGCGGGGTAGCTTTCGATAGATCCGACTCGTCGAGATATCGTTATCCTGCATCGAACATCGTCGTCCGACCATGTAGATGCGATAGGAATCTGTGAACCGTTGGATTCTACCTAATCGCTCAATCCTATCGTTTGTGGCTCTGTCACGGGCTGACCGAACACTGATATCAACTACCATTTCCATGGTTTCACGGTGAAACCTGCTTTTGACTCACAGTTATACACGAATTGACTTTTCTAGTAAATTGAAATGTCGTTACAAAAATGTGCTGTGTCACGAACAGAGGGCATACAGAAGTGAAAAGTGTCGAAACCAAATTCAGTTTACATTTTTGTAAATATGCAGTAGGATATTTTAGACTATATTTATGTAATATTTGTTCCTTATTTTTAATTATTACATTTGAAGGAAAAAAACCTTGTATAATAGTAGACATAAACACTTGGTATATTAGCGGAGCGTGATATTAATACATGGTGTGTGATCACTTGTTCTACTATTACGGATTTTGGGACCACATATTGATCCGCCATGAGCTGGATGGATATTGTACTGCTACGTGAATTGTATTTGTTGTACGTTGTATTTGTATTTATACTGGCCAAGTGTTGTATTCATAACGTAGTTTCCGATACACGTTGTATCACCATGCGTTACATAACTACGCGTTGTATTTGTCACGCGTCTCATTCGTCACGCGTTACATTCATCACATATTACATTCATCACGCGTTTGCTACCCGTTAAATCACCGCGTACCGCCCGCGGTCTAACAACAATTTTCCATAAATCCAGTCCCTACTAGATACAGCAAGAAATTCAAAATTATGAAAGTCATAAACACATGGTCGTGAAAGTGTTACGACGCTAATATATTTACCGATTCATCGCGTACGTTCGCCACGAAAGTGCTACAACGTTTTAATAAGGTTGCAACTTCGCGTTAGAATTCTTGTTCGGGATTCATTTTATGGAGTTTCGCTTAGAGACTTATCTTGTTTGTAGTGGTTTCAAAGTTATTGGAAACCGCGGAGGATCGTTCCAGAATGATACTCGTAAAACGAGTCGCGGAATATTAAAGTCAGGAACAGTTGGCATTGGTTCTACCTTGCGAGGCGCATTTAAACTGAAATTAAATCGTCTGCTTGCTACTTGGCAACCGTCGTCGCAGCTAATTTAGATCAAGTAATTCTCTCACACAGTTTTTCACGATTATTCTACAAAAAGGGGAGACATCGTTTTTCATGAGAAAGATGCAATTCATTGTAAACACCTCTGAAGTGGAACGCGTTCTCTTTCCTAGTGCGAATTAATCGCTGTATTGTTCGATGTTTACTTATACGTTCACCGTGTTAACTTTCTTAATTGCTGCACAATGTGAAACGCAGATACTTAGAAAACGGGATATATTCTTGATTCTCACGTATTATCGCAGTTGTTTCGCACGGTATATTTTTCTTAATAACCATAACTGACTTAGAAAGTACGAACCATTTAAATAGTTGACTGAAACAGAGCCCCTCTCAGACTTTCAGATTTTTAGATTTTCAAATGTTCTAATGTACAAACGAAAAATTCTTCTAGTTACAGATTACAAGTCCTGAGTTTATAAATTTTTAAACTTCCTGAATTTCCAAATTCTAAGTCTAGTTCTAGAAGTCTGACTTATAGATTAGTGATGGAACGGATACGATACAAGTGCAACAAGTGGTGATGTTACGTGTACAAATCTAAAACATTTGGGATACAATGCACAGTAATTTAGCACGTGACATATACAGCGGAGGGTGAGTGCAACGCATAGTGATATAACACCTGATAAATACAACGTAGCAATTTAGCACATGACGGATACAGCGAAGGGTTAATACAACACATGGTAATATAACACGTGGCAAATACAACGCGTGAAAAATATACGAGTGGAAACAATATGTGACAAACACAATATATGAAAAATATAACGAGTGAAAATAATATATGACAAACATGTGACAAACACAATATGTGAAAAATATAATATGTGATAAATGTATCACTCAATGACACAATGTGTAGCAATCTAACACCTTGGTAATACAAGAGCGACAGTAAATGTAATATTCAATAGATCGAAAGTATAAATAATCATATTAAAACAATCTTCCGTATCGTCGCGTTAATAGTCGAAGACTCAGCTCTCAATGACAGAGGCCATTAACTTGAATGTTACTCCAGTCTTATTCAATAACATGGCTGTATTTCCTTACATAATCGTTCCGATCTAATGCGATCCAGTATAATGCTAATCGTTTGTACACATCTCTGACTTAAAAATTAGCAGGAAAACGAAGCATCAACCGACACGTTACGGTTACTAATTACAGTTAGACTTAACGCTCGACTTAATTGTATGCCAATGATTCATTCCTATTTACGGGAAACGTTTTCTCCGTTATTCGAGCGAACTGCAAGACAAAAAAAATGATTTGTCACGATAACGCTGTTCGTTCTCTTTCTCTCCTTCGAGTCTTAAAGTAATTAACGCTACCACAAGAACAGGTGTAACTGCAGGTGTTAATTAAATCAACAACTGCCGGAACGAATGCGCGAAAGTACACATAACGAGGAAACTCTTGATAAACTACAAATACGATCTCGCATCGAGTTTCACCGATATTTTCGCGCTACTTTTTACGCGAACGGAGAAAATCCATGATATATCGCCGCGTAAGCAGTTCGCTAACCTACATACGAGTAATGGTACGTTGATAGTTAATTTGTAGCAATTAGCGTGATCACCGATCGTTCTTAAGCACACAAGCATGGTAACAGAGTATGTGCACTTAATTTTCATACGTGGCAATTGTTGTTAGTAATTACGATTCGTAACCAAACTTTATCTTATAACAACTTCGTGATGGAACATATGCATGAACGTGTGTGTCCACAAATATGACTGTTGAGCTCGCATGAGCGTGCAATTTGAGCAAGTGGAAACAACTGAACATATATTTGTTGAGTTTAAGTGGATCGATAGTCTTGCTTGCGTATTCAGTTCGTTGTGCACTATTGCTTATTTTGCTGGATATTTTTGGTGTTTGTGGTATTTGGCGTAATTGGCGTATTTGGAATATTTGAGATATTGAGATATTGGAGATACTTGAAATATTTGGAAATTTGAGAATCTAGAAATTTAATCATTGAGAGATTTATAATTTTAGAATTAGGGAATTTGGAATTCGGGATTTGCAAATTTGGGGTGTTAGAATTCGGTATTTGAGAATTCGGGATTTCAGAATTTGGGGTTGGAGAATTCGGGATTCATGAATTTAGGGTTTGGGAATTCCAAATTTGAGAATTCGGAACATGAGGATTCCAAATTTGAGAATTCGGGACTTGAGGATTTGGGGTTTGAGAATTCGGGATATGAGAATTTCAAATTTGATAATTCGGGTCATGAGAATTCCAAATTTGTGGATTTGGGGTTTGAGAATTCGGGATTCATGAATTTGGGGCTTGAGAATTTGGGACATGAGAATTTCAAATTTGAGAACTCAGTATTTGAAAATTCGAAATTTGAGAATTTCAAATTCTGCATATGTAAAAATTTAGAAATTCGAAGATCAGAAGATCGATAGTTTCCAAATAAAAAAATATGAAGCTTGAAACTGTGTGAGTTAATTTTATTTCAGGAAACAATGTCAGGGACAAAGCGGCGTCGCGACGCCTCGGTTCGTTTGAGCCGAAGGTACACGTCTGTTCGTATCGAAGTACCGTTCCGCAGATGGAGCTGCGAATAATTAAACTCTCGCCCTTCGGTAGGAATACGCGTGAGCGCCACTCGCAAATGTGTTACGGGGAGATTATATCGCGGTGCATCCGTTACGCGGCGAACAACACGTAGTTAATATGCATGCACGGCTTAATTTACATTAGCTGCTGCATCCAAGTTGCATTATGTACACGGAAGCAGTCCCCGAGGAGCGCAAGAACGACGGATGAGTAAAGCGTAGAGTCAAAGGGTGAGAAGGAGAGAGAGGGGGAGCAAGAGGAAACAGATTGGACAAACGTCCCTTCGAATGTAGTTACAGAGATAAATCGAGGATTACGGTAAAGAGGGACCGAGGGAGAAACGACTAAAATATTAACCCTTCGACAGACGACCGTTGAAACATGTGCATCATTTTATTTTTGCGTTATATCATTATTTGCATAGCTGTTATTTTTGTAATTATAGAAGGTACCTTAACAATTTTTAATTCATTTCAGTGACTGTAAGGTGTCATCAGGGATGATGATACGTATATAGTATATACATATATGCTTGTATAAGCTGGGACTTAATTTCAGAAATACTTACAAAAAATTGAAATAATTTATATTATCAGTAGTATATTTTACCATTATATATTCAGTATGGGTTCTTTTTAGATAATATAATGCACCAAGTGCACTATGTTTCAACGTATTTTCTACTATCGTATATGGTATCATGCACATTACGATGTCGTGCACACCACAAGTGACATGATCAAATGAGAATAAATGCACCTAATCTATCTCCAGGGGAATCTAATATCCATCAAGTTTTAATCGTTCTAAAGTAAAAATTAAGATGTATCTTTAATCTCAAACAAAAGGAACATTTATGATTAATATGCATCCAGTTAAAACAGTTACCATGTAAAAGATTCTTAATGAAGACGAAGGAAGTAAAAGACCAAGTATCGATTTCTTTATAATTGCAGAATCACTCTGAATCAGCTAGAACAAATTAAAATTCCATAACGAATGATGATGTTTTAATTGCCCGTGAAAACGATAACCGGGAACCATAACCTAGAACATTTTACGAAGATTATAACGTCCACGGACCACGGGAATGATTTATGGAACCACGAAAATCCAAAGAGTTATTAGCATAAATTTCGAAATTAAAACTGATAACACGAATTACATCTACTGTGTTAATTATCTGGTTACGACTATCATTAGCATAAAATTTATGTCAAGAATGTGAGAAAAGAGTAATCGTGAAGAAAAGCTTGAAATATTTGAAAGTTCGTTAATATTTGTCCGGTATTCCGATAATTCCGAACGACGCGATACAATTAGCGCACAATGATCCGTCGAATCGAATTATCGATCGTAATCGCGCGATATTCTTTTCCGACCCGTTAATGAACCCGTATACACCGGTCATTAGACATTGACGTTCAGGAAACAGCTTGCTGTAATGAATGGTACGCGTTTTTGCTCGTAGGGAACAGTTGTCGGACAAATCATCGCGGATGAACGACTACCAGGATGATATCGTGATATCTGCGATCTAGCCGGTAATAATTTACGAACCGGATTAAGACGCGTGCTATTACGAAGGTGAGCTTACTCGTTTCCACGTCGATTTCTCTTTCGCTACGGCTTTTACCGATATTTACGAGACAAAGACAGATCTGACGCGATATTATCTTTCATTAATACCTTCAGACTCAACGACTTAATAATTATACTCCTCGTCGCTTTAGATCCGACTTTTTCATTAAGGTTTAAATATATTCATACTTCTTAAATATATTCATACTTCGTATTGTTAATTTTTGTGCAACTGTTTGTACAATTTATTTCGTACAAAATTTTGTATATTTTAGTTCGTTAATTTCTGTGTTCTAAATATAATAAGGATCTGCAGCATGAAGAGTCCTTATGCTTCAACAGAAGTCATTTTTACATTATCAAAAATTTGTTCCAATTAAATTCAGACATATTGGTGACACATGGCTGATATACGAAGCAAAGTACAAAAATGACCTTAATATGTATTAAACGAAGAATTGAATATTTCGCACGAAAGTGTGACGCGGATTTATGTACCTCAGGTTTTAGAAGCGCACGAAGGTATTTCTCGACAGAGACGTTCGCAGTGAAAGGGTTTAAATATTTATTACGTCAAGTCAACCAATAATGCCGCGAAGAAAAATTGCACGGCGTGAACCAGGACAGAGATTTATTAGAGTGTGGAACCTCCCTCTGATAACTTCCCTCGACCTCTGACATATCCAAACATCGTTACCCGTAGGATCGCTAATAGATGCATGAACTTTTCACCTATCACGAAAGTTAACCAGCTGACTACCGTGGCTTTCCTCGAACCGCAACAAGCGTTTCGGCGTAAATTGAGAATGCCACCGGGACAAATATAGCGCATTCGGACTGGGTCAACCGGGGGAAACTAGGTGTCTGACATTTGCATTGCAGAAAACGGCTCGACGTTATCGTGCGACACGCGAACGTATCGCGGACACGCACCGTCGTGCTTCGCCAACGGAAGACATTAGCAAAAAGGGAAACGAACGAAATCTACCCGTTCTGTGTTAAAATTACACTCAATCTAAAACAGGGTACATTCGGTTGGAGCTCGTTGTTAATAAAGAACATGATTTCTTTCGATTGACGCCGTTCAAGATGCAAGATTTCTCTCGAGACATTGACCTCTTCCACTTCACCGTTCGAGTAAGGCCGAGTGTCAAGATGAAAATAGCGACTTTCGTGATGAGGTCATCGACATCGGGTCCGATGCAAGCGGAGGTGCACTCGAAAGCGTCTCAAGGTGCCAAAGGTCGAACGAGTAGGCGAGTTAATAAAACTCGATGGTGTCTGTGTTGTCAACCAATGACGATTGCCAGCGAGAGAAAAGGCAGAAAAGGTCACTATTAGGTAAGGTTTGTATCCAAACATGATCTTTCGAAATCAAGTTTAACGTGTTAATGTGATTGGCGTTTATACTACTTCATAAGATTTGCAATCTCATATATATATTTTATGCTAATATTTGTAGATAGTTAAAGAGAGCAAAAGTTCAAAATAGCACTTGGATTATCACTTGTTACCCCAGAACAAATGGAACGGAATATTCATAAATTTTATTCAGCGTTTCCGCCGTTTTGCAACGATACAATTAAAGCAGCAACAGCAACGTTATGATAATGCGTTCCCTCGTTTCCGGCCAAGTTTTAAAGGGCCTTCGAGCAACGTTCGCAATTACGAGATTTCAAGTTGCATTTTACGTGCCTTCCCGGGCGAATTTCTCGCTGCTGACGAACGAGTTACGAGATACACGTTAGTCGTTTCCAAGCTGCATAGACGGAATAGTTCTGTACCGGACTCCAGGAGTCTAGACGCTGAAACTTCTAATCGCGCTGAAGATCACGATAAAACCGTGGGGATGGAACAAGTAACGTGCACGCAAATGAAGAGAACTTGAACGACTCAAACGGATAGTAAAGCGCCCACGTATAACATCAAGGAAAACGTACAACCTTGTCTGCTCTCGAAGCTGCGAGAATTCTCCCCTAGTTTCCATACAGATTCTTTTAAACCCTCGGGTACCGTTACCGAAGCGGTATAATAAGATTAACGAGTTCACGACTGAAATGTGCGAAAGCTGCATAATATCTTTATAAAGGAGAGAGGAAAATTTCGTGCAGTTATCGTATAAATCAGAAGCGGAAAAAAATTTATGATTTGATAATTCAACGATATCGTCAAACTTTATGATAGAAATTGATGATCATTTCAGACTGCGTTATAATTTAATGTCTTTACGGTATCAGACTCTGATAAGAGTTAACGTATCCATAAAATTAAGAATTTTTATCTCCGCCTTTAGCGTTAATTTGATTTAACTTCACTTCCTGCAAATGTTATAGACTTATCTGAAAGTGTCGGTGATGAACTCGCACTGTTTCTAGAATAAAAATTCTAATTTCACGTAATTCCGGAATCGTGTAACACAACGACCCTGGGAACCCGAGTTGTTCGCTTCCTGGAACTCCTAACTAGTTTCATACTTTGTTATACCGAATGCCATTTTAACCTAAACACTGATGTACTTGCATGGTACAATGTCATTAATTTTTCAAATTGCAGACTAATGCTTTCGATCTTGTTTTCTAACACGTTAACTTTTGGGCGATATAGTTCATGACATTATATGATGCATGGTACATGATGCATACAGCACATGACGAGATAGGTGGTAGTATATGGCGAGTACGAATACATGACTCGTTGCAAGATACAGCGTGGGACAATATAGGGAGCGTGACGATAAACGGCATGTGGCGATATAGGGCGTTGCGATATGACGGGTATCATCGCGTGCCTCTATATAGTGCATGCTGATAAGCTATAGCGATATAGCAGGTAGACGTTTAGAGACGATACATCGCATAGTAGATAACTCGATTAAAGCGAATCTTATCTCTACCATATTCAACACTATAACTTTTGTTGCTAATTAAAAATTTAATTGAATATAAAGCAAGTTTAATTTTGCAATAATGTTGCATTAATTTCTGAAATAAAATTATCCGAATAACGTCCGGAAAAACGAACTGTGTCAAGACACATTCGAGTAAGAGACAGAATGGTTAGCACAGAGCCCTTGTCAGTCGGCACGAAGTAATTTTAAACGTCACTCGGAATATCCCTCGGTAACTGAAGGTGTAGGACCAACATAACGAGTGCGGTAATCGGTGCATCACGATTTCTCTGTTTCGTTGTACAGCGAACTAGGACTGCTCGTTGTTCGAGCAAGATATCTATCAAGATTTTTATCGCTCATAATTCTATGCGCTGAAAGCGTTGTTTGCTCGCCTTTCAATTTTTTTAAATCCACTAGGAATCACCTGGGTAAAGTCACTCGGACAAGTTATGAAATTCAATTACTTCAAACCGAGTCACGGTGAGCGTTGGCAACAAGCTCGAAAGATGACCACGAAAATCTTATTTACTGAAATTATATCTATGTTTCTTTACGGCACAAGTTCCCAAACAATATCAATTCTTGCATCAATTTCCTTCATGTGTTTCATTTGCAGTCACAAGAAAATTAATTATGTACATGAACACTGGAAACCTGTGTCACAAAAAATTTAATCGTGTACGCGAATACCAGGAGCCTGTGTTACAAGAAAATTATATTATGTGCATGAACGCTAGAAGTCTGTGTTACAAGAAAACTTAATTATATACTTCGATGCTAGGAATCTCGGTGACAAAAAATTTAATTGTGCACAAGAACACCAGGAGCCTATATTAAAAAAATTTAATTATGTACACAAACACTATAAATCTGTGATATAAGAAAATTGAATTACGTATATAAGAGGGGCCTATGTGGACCAGAACATTTATGAAAAAATATATTTACTCGTGTGTAATACAAAAATCGATATCGGTCAGAAGCTTTTAACCGCAACTATAGTACAAACCCTGTAGAAGATCTGGTGATAGCGCACGACCAGAACATTTATGAAAAAATATATTTACCCGCCGAATACAAAAATTGATATCGTTCAGAAGCTTTCACCACAACCACCCGTGAAAAATCTTATAACAACGCACGACCAGAACATTTATTAAAAATTATATTTGTCCGCGCGTAATGCAAAAATCGATATCGTTCAGCTTTTGTCCGCAGCTGTACGTAATCCAAGCCCCGTAGAAAATCTGGTGATAGCGCATGACCATTCATGTAAAAATATATTTATCCGCGCGTAATACAAAAATCGATATCGTTCAGCTTTTGTCCGCAGCTGTAACATTGCGTGTGTAGTTAAGCCTGAACGTCGACGGCCTCTGTGAGATCGTCCAAAACGAGCAAGTGCTCGTTCAAAGCAGACACGCCTGATAGAAGCGTTCTTCCCCGAGTACGAAACGTTACGAGCGTGTTCTACGAGGCAGACGAGCGGTCCGCTTCGCTTGTAGGAGCTGGAAAAGCGATATCGCAGCGTGTTGCAGCGTGGCCGAGCCAAGTGGAACCGAGCGGAATGAGCGTGAGGCCGAAGGAGCAGAGCGGCGAGGCGGTTACGAGCGGATGAGTCACACTCTTAGCAGCGCACCGCTCTCGCTGCCGATAGTCCGGCTGATGTGTAACCGGCTGCTCGGTGATGGGTCACCGCACCTTGCCTTTCGATCTTCTCCTCTTCTAGACGCTGGCAGTCGCCGCGTTTCGCCTCGCGTGTAGACAAGGTAATTCCCTGGCGAAACGACTGCGAGGGTTCCACGACGTTTTACGATCCGTCTTTATTGTTGTTCCCTGCTTCGTAATATCTCAAGCTGCCGTGTATTTCACCAAGTATTAACTCTGCTGATACTTTATGTCCGAGACTGCTAGTCGAAATTATACGCTCGCTTCATTTCTGATCTCTTATGAATACTGGATGATGCTATTGTATCGAATATGAATAGAGTACTGTACTCGAATACCGTCGTTTAGAAATAATCGTTCTTTATGTCAAGATTTGGTAAAATGTGGATTAGGTATGTTTGAGTGTACAGCTGATGTGGATTAGGAGATATTTTGGCACATTTAATAGAGGTTCTTTGTGGGATAATATAGTCCCTCATCATTGGTATATCGCACCTGTTATGTTGACATGTGTTCGCATACGTTATGTCACACATGGTTTCGCCATGTGTGCCTACGCGTCACCCAATATTTTATACCGCCAAGAAAGTAGTGAAATGGTAGAACAGTACAACAGTAATAGTACTGAAATAGTAGAATAAAGTAGTATATTAGCAGAATAAGTGGGATAGTACCTGCATAATTTGAAAGCACAATCGAGTAACACCCTGTATGAATATATCGCAGCAACTACTCCGTTATCGTTATCGTACATCTCTTAAACCGCTACTTCACCTTTTCCATTCAACCTTTCTCCATTGCACGCTTATTTCAGCCAGCTACTTGAGCAGCTCGCAAACTAGTCTCGTTAGCCATCGACGCGAAAACGGAAGCAATTCAACACACGCGGTAAAATAAACCGATAGAACAGTGTGGAAAGTTCGGAAACTTCGTAACAACCAGTTTTTACGTGAAATTCCCCAGACAAAATATACATTTCCCATCGCAGCCGGCAATCGCTTCCACTTTGCGTTCGAACGCAACGTTACGCTTCGTATAGTTTTATATTGAAATTTAAGCAACCGTGCAGAATACCACGCTGAGAAAGTAATACGATTTCCTGCTGCGCTTCGTTCGGTTATTATATTTCACGCTGTTTCGGAGAATCACTTAGCGAATCGAAACTAAAGCAGCTTTGTCGACACCGCCGATCATGAAAACAATCGTTACAGCTTGTTGTTTTTAATTGCACGAAACTGCATTATTTTGTTGTTCGATTATTCGTACGACGCCGATTTTCCACCACAGACAGACACGCACAGTCCGCTTCGTTGAACTTGTTGCGCTTCATGCTTCAAAAAGGTTGCTCGATCAACCGGTATGGCTGGTCGAGAGACATACCGGTGCTTCACTCTCGGACGAATCGAGCACAGACTGCTCGCGAATCGAATCGATATCTTCGCGTCAAACTGTTCGCGATACGATGCAGAATTATCTGAGTACTTCAGAATCATCAGAGATATACGAAGATCATTTGGTTAAGAGGTTGTTGCAGTTGAAATATTTGGACCATAAGAATGTATCAAGATACACCTTAAATTGTGGTGCAAGGATTAAGAAGGATTCTTGGTTTTCATATTTTCAATTGGATTCTTCATCTTCAGATCTAAAGTTTTTATTGATTGTAACATCCCACAGGAAGACGTTACCTTTCATTTAGTGCCATTTCTTACAAACCCAAAAAATATAAAAATACGCAGCATAAGATTTCTTATAAGAGTCATAACCGTAACTTACGGTTGTCAGCTTTTTATCACATATTGTCAGAGTAGATAAGTCGTACGAGCGTGTTTATAAACTGGAACGAATTTTTCTCGATAGCGCCTCGCGCTAAAAGACAGCGTTTAGCATACGCAATATTGGTTGATTGATGGCCTGTGTCAGCCGAGAGACGAGTAATTTGAATAATACATCTCGCTGTTTAATGAGCTGCTTAATAACCCTCTCGATGCTGACAAGCCAGAGCAAAATTGTTTTGAAAGCTGTCCAAGAAGTAGCGCGCAAATTTGCGAGTCCATGGTGGTTACCGGTAGAAACAACCATACAGGGAAAGGGTAACACGAATTGAGCTCGATTAATTAATTCACGACGCGTAATGAATTCGTGCGACGGGGTAGGCGAGAACGCGGTAATTGATGTTTACGACGTCGAATTTATCGTCGCCACACATTTCTCGTCCTATTATGCCATCGTTATTCAGAATTTACTATGAATTAGAATGTGGTATCGTTTATGAAAATTTTAGTCTATGAAATTTTAGATCGCTGGGTGATATTTGATGAATAAATTTGAAACTTCATATGATTAATCCCAAAATTTCCAAAATTCCCACACTGCAAAATCCCAAAACAATCCCCGATTCCTAAAATCCCCAAATTCCCGAATATACCATCCAAACCCCAAATTCGCAAAGTATCCACCTCGAACGCAAGGTGCAGAAACCCACCGTATAGCGCTCTGCAAAAGCAACTTTCACTGTCAACACGCGTTAACTTACACCGGATAACGTTTTCTAAGCCTATCATCGATGCCGATCGGCCGAGAACAAACATCGAGATTCTAGACGACCACATAACACAGAGGTTATCGATTGAAAAGCCATCATTATCGAGAACCTATCTGCCAGCTCGTTATTACTTATCTTCGAGCCATTCGTTCGTACAATCTCGGTTTTCCGCTTCGTTTTAACAGCTCGTGCCAGACTCGACGACGTCTACTGACCGGTCCGTTGAATTTGCGGTGCTTCGTGGCTCAAAAAGGCTGCTCGACCAGCCGGTAAGTCTAGACCGGCTACGACAGGTCATTCGTGAATGGACTCGATGGACCAATGTTCGAGCGATATTAAGCCGCACCCACAATAGACCAATTTTTCGACCATGTCGTCTGCACGCCCGCAAAAACTACTTGACGATTACTTTTACGCGGACGAAAGTTCGTTTCGTTTCGCGCCATTCATCTCGAACCTGTTCGCGCTCGAATCAATTCTATTCTTCTCTTTTTGTTTCTGTCGGTAGAGAAATGGACTTGGAACTTCTTCGTTGGTGACAGATACTGTGAAGGCAAGGTTTTTGAAAACGTTCTTTAGGATGGTATTTATGGTGTATTGTATATGCATGTTAATATGTTTGGAAAAGATTTTGAATTTGCGAATTTACAAATTTGTAAATATACTGATTCTGAAATATAAAAATTCCTGAATCCCTAAATACCCCCATTTCACAATTCTCAAATTCTCAAGTCTTGTCCATTTTTCCATCTACCCACGATATCAAGAACCGCAAATACGATACTGAAAGGGAACATAAGGAGAATTCACAAAGGTGGCTCAGAAGTACTCGTAAATCGTAATACGGCTAATTATGTACATCCTGTTCCCTCAGCACGCGCAATTTAGTGCAAGGCGAACACACGAACGAGGTAATCTGTCCTTCCGCTTTTTCTTAGTCATGGAAAACAGGGCTTCTTTTGTTCGAGCGACGTACCGCGTAATTAGAGAATGTGGCGTTACGAAATGGCTGGGTGCCTTGTAATCAGCTAATCACAGTCGGAATTATTCGTCGACTTCTTCTTTTCATTCGCAGTCGAGCAACACTTCTGAGTACACCATTTTGTCTCCCCGTCGATGCTTTGAAAACAAACACCCGCATAAAAACCATAATTAGTTAAGTGCAGTAGTATTTACCATTTTTATGTATCCTTCAGAAGCGGAAATTGAGGGATGTTACTTTGACAGGTTCTTCCTGTGACTTACCGACTATTAATTTTGTTAAATGCTCAAGTAACATGTTTACGTTTATTCTTCAAATGGAGGGAACTAGGTTTCCATAGAGGGTTAAAATTTATCTAAATAGAAATCGTTATTTAATTAAATTTTTCTGAAGGGTGTAGAAAAATTCTACCGTTCTTTTACCGAGAGGAAAATTAGTTACACGTATTCAAAATAAAAACTGACTCGCAAAGAATGCGTTAAGGGAGGCAAACAAGCTTCAAAGCTTAATTAAAATCAGAAGCAATTTCGAAACAAATTTATCCAGTGTGTACAAGGAGGAAATACCGTGAGGTTCATTCGGGAGGAAATTTTCGTGGAGCAACGTTGATTCGCGGCGAAGTCGTTCCGATAAAACGAAATTGAATTTTCGTGGAACAAAAGGATTCGTCGGATGGAGTGGTGCCTTCGAGGTCCATGGTCAACGAAAATGAAAGATAATTCCACGCTGAGCGGCGGAACGCGATTATTTCGATGATTCGATTTACACAGAAGAGCCTTGTCTCGGAGCTGCCTAATCAGATTATCTGCCATAAACCCGCCATCACGGGGGATGCAGCGGGAATAACAGGTTACTGTAAGCCCGCGGAGAGCCGTATTAACGGAAACTTCTCTCGAATGAATTCACAAGGAGCTTCGATGTTGCGTTCTTACAAAGCGAATTTTAATCGTACCGCCTCGTTATTTGAAGCCGGCTTTGATTAGATTAATCAGTTCACCGTGGCACTTTCGTCAGACACAACTTCCACCCTCCCGTTAGATTACCTTCAAAGCGATTCTGTAGGTTAAGCTGAAGTTATTAAAGTGAACATTCGCTTGTAATTCTACTCCTCGCTTATTCCATTTCTTTCGACGCCAAGGTCATTGCTGTGAGTACTTTTGCAAGAGGGGAAAATTGCCACGTTATGTCGTGCTGGGTAAAAATATATATTTACGACAACGAATGCTTTGATTTATTTGACATTTCTCAAATTAACTGGTTTCATTTCTGAATGAAGTTTAAGTTCTTTTTCTTAAATATGGAAACGTTATAGATAAATATAATAATAAATATTTGAATATTAAAATTTAAACTCTATGAATCCTATGTCAGATAATTTATAAATTTGTCCAAACTTTAACATCCTTGATACGATTCATCTAAAGAGTTCATTCGAGGACGTCACCCTTCAGAACGTTCAATCTGCACGATCCCGAGTTGGGAAGTCGTCGGGTCAACTTTGGAGCCATTCAAACTGAAAAGTTTGCAATGCCGAGAAATCTTGCCACGATGAATAGACTCTTCGAAATTGGCTCATACGAGATAATTTCGCTCCAGCGGTTATCAAATTCGATGAGATCCACGGACTATTTTGAATGTTATCGGATTGGAAAGCGGAGAATGTACCGGCGCGTTCCATCGGTGGTTAATCTGCACCATTAAACTTAGACCATGCGCGTTACACACGCGGTTGTGGTTTAACAGTCGCGCAAGTGACAGTTCACACTGAATTCTGGTATCTGATTTTCAAAGTCTATGGAGACGAGTTACACAGAATGACTTTGGGGAGCTCTGAAACTCTCGTGTGCTTAAACGAACCGAATTACTGAGCTCGTGGCATTCGAATATCCTTTGAGCACCTTGTATCTTCGCGATGCGATTAATCTATTTTCTGTCTGTTCTGGTATTTCAGGAGCTGGAGAGGGAAATATTTCAGGTCACTGGTTTCATTGGGGAATTAAGGAATACTTGGGAAAGGGCAGATGAAAATTTATAATTTATGCAATTTTTGGATATTTTACAAATATGGAAGGAAAAAGGAGGATTTGGAGCTTGAACGACCTAGGAATTGAAAAATTTGCTAACTACAAAATTTTCTCCTTCGAAGATCTAAAATTTATAAATCTAAGGTTTGAAGGTATAAAAATAGAAAATGTTGAGGTTAAGTAATTCCAGAATATTAAAAACTGCGACCTTCAGAAAATAGAACAAAAATTGTAATGTCTCATTAGCAAGAATGAAAAGAAGATAGTTTAGGAGCATAATTGAAATATCAAGATGGTGAATGTGGGTAACTGACCAGAGCAAGTTCGAGGTCTGTTCGCGCGTCTGTTCCGAAAGCGAGGGCAATTCCTCAAAATCCTGGGGCGTTCGAGGATCCATTAATTCTGCGAGCATCAGGAGCGTCTATTCTCGGCCGTAGGCGTGTTTCGAGTCCAAACACTTGGAGGTGTGTTTCAAATTAACGGCAACTCTTTCGCAAAATGTATCCATAACGCGGCAAAGGAAATTATATATAGAAATCGTATAGCTGTCGTCTAAGGAACGAGAGGTTGAACAGAGGCGTCGTTTTACTCGCTTGCCTACGGGGACACCGTATTATCTTATTGCCGGTGCTTGTTGTCGCGTGCGAACGTACGCGAATTTTCAACGGTCTATAGCGCATAAAGGAAGCCGAAGGTTTCGAGAACATATGGAATTACCGGACCACGATGGACGAATTGAACGTGGCTCGACGAACAGCTGCTACCACACAACCACCACGTGGTGAGCCACCTATGTGCAATTATACCTTCCTCTACCTATATTCTATATAAATAGCGGGTAATTTCGCCAATAGCGGAATACGCCGATAGATGAATCCGTCCTTCCATACGTCGATATTCGTACACGCGATATGTACTCGGCTGCTACGCTCTTTTTGGACACATATCTTCATATTTCCATCTCCAAATTTTCAAATCTTCAAGAATCTCTAGTAATCAACGAATGTGTTATCTTTTCTTGTTCAACTGTCATTATTTCTAGAGAAGTTACTCTTTGCTCTGAACTTTACTAGATGTGTATCAACAGCCAAACCTGTGTAGATCCAGATCTGTCTAGATATTAAAGTTAGACTAAAAATTCTGAACATGTGGCAGAATTTTGTCACCCGTTCGTATTATTTCGAAATGGTGTATTTGTACAATGTACAACACGATTTCGACATCAATGTCAATAATATCTAGCTACCGATACGAAGAGATAAACTCCGGGTTACCAAAACGTACGTAATACAATTCAATCCGTTTTAAAATGAAACACCGCGAGAGAACATGATCAACTAGAGCGAAATTAAATGCTACGTAATATTCGAGTCAACAGCATTTGCTGCAACGCAATACGATTAAATTACGTTAAAATTACTCCGACACTCGTATCATGTGAGCTGCACAATAATCGCGGAAATACTGTTGTTTTCGCGCAAACAGTGTGAGCCGACGAACATCTCGCTAATTGCTTTCAACTGGAGAAGCCAGCTTTCGATGGGAGATCAAATACATAAATTTCACAATTTTTTAATTAATATTTCAATTGATATTTCAATTAGTGTTTCTTAATTTGGGAATTTAAAAATTTGATAACTTTTGAATTTAAAAGTTTGAGAACTTGATAATTTTTTAATTTGAATATACGATAATTTGGTGGCTTGGAAATGTTCGAATCTATAAAGTTAGAAATAAATTTCATTCACTGGGTAAATACACAGTCCTCAATCTGCATTGTATGCATTTAAGCGAATTGTGTGCCTCGCTCCTTAACACCGCCATTTTCTCAACAAAAGCATATGGTACTCGACAGTGTACACTCTGATATAACCTCAACCTCCTTTGGATAAAGACACCTATGTAAATTTAACAATTTCTAAAGTTTCAAATCTTAAAATCCTCTTCCCTTTCGGTTGTCATATTTTTCCTAAAGAAGTCGAATTCGCACTCGACCACAAAGAAATAACGCTATCGCGTTTCTTTAATATTCGAAATTTTTACGAGTAAGGTTTCTTCCAGGCTCCACCGAAGAAAAACATACTCCGCTGTAATAGTGCTTCTCTCTAGCTGCTGTTTACATTGGATTACGAATAATGGAGGAGGCAAGGGGTCGGGGGAGATCAAAAGAAACTTCTGTCGAGACGAAAAACCTTGGCTTTGCAAGAAAGCTAGCGGAGCACCGGCTTCACAGGAAAAGTTCTCGACGCACAGACGAGGAAGAAATTGCCGGGCTGCACGATAGAAATCCTGCAGGTATTTTTCAAATCCTGGATTTAATGGATCCGCCGGATATAAAGTCCCGAACAGCGAGAAGGCGGCCAAGCTAGTTTGCATTGATTAAAATGAGCCAGGAAGAAACATTGTACGATATCGTGTTTGCATAGCAGTTAGTAATTACGCGAGTACAGTCGGTTTGCTGTTCATTGAAAATAATCCCGTCGCGTTTATCACTCGACGAGAAAACGGCGAACCAAAAGCGAACCTGTCCTACAATTTTTTTAAAGATTCTACGTTACTCCCCATACCAACATGGAAATCCTTAGCACAACAAATGTATAGCACAACAGTTGCACTTTTGCAAAAACATTTATTTAAAAAGTGGTTTCTAAGAGAACCGATTGCTCCCATTAACTCCCAGGACTAATTGAAATACGTCAGTTTGAATGTAAAAAATAAAATAGCAGAATTACAATGCAAAGGCGTCGCGAAGCATGTCGTTGAATGTCAATGGGCTTTTTTGGGCAAACTGTTTGCACGAGACTTACCTTCCATGGAACCGATTTACGCTTCATTCATTGGCCTTTAGGGCATTACGCAGCAACGAAATAATATAATTTACGGCACACAGCCGCATTCGAGCGACAGGGTTCGCCATTACGCAAGAACAAGGGGTTGCTAATTGCCTTGCACCTGCACCCGTCCGCGGTTGCAAGACGCGTTCTTGCAAGGCGTTTCGCTTCAACGAATGCCCGCGAACAGGTACAGGGACGATTTAACGACTTTGCCCTTAAACAGTTTAACGAGCTGGATGCTCTCACTCCGGGAACCGGGAGACCTCGGGGACTGGGATGCAGCTGGGTAAACGAATTCTACCTTTACGTTGGAAATTCTACCGAAATAGCTATCTGCATAAAAATTACCCTCTAAGTTTCTGCGTTTATAACTATAATTCGTACCACCTGTAAGGGTAAATGGAAAATTATAGGTTAACGAACAATGTTTCGTTTTTGTAAGTTTGAGGTATTTTGGTTGAGGCTGATTGTTCAGTTAACTGATGGTAACCTTAACCTATAATTTTTACTGACATGTAAGTTCAATCTGTTTATTGACATCTACTTATTGTAGTTTAAGCTTGTTGTTAAAAATTGTACATTTATATATCCGTGAAATTTTAGGTCCATAGATCTTTATCTCTGATATATGCATAAATCGCTCGAGACCTCTACATACCTATATTACTAGATCTCCACATATCCTCCAAATCTTAAATTCTTATATTCTTAAATTTCTATACCTTCAACCAAATCAATAAATACTTAAATTCCAGTATCACTTCTAAATTTGAAGAGAGTTAACTAGCCATGGTGGCTAAATCTGAACGTAAATTAATTCCACATACGCGATGTCGTATAAATACCGCCGAGTACATGGAACAGCGATTTGAACCGAAGAAATTGGTGCTATAAAACCTAAGCGTTTTCCCTAAACCTAAGCAATCTGAACGTCGCACACGCAGCCAATAACTTTCTCGCGCGAGCGAATTCCCATGAATACCGTTAAAAGCTTCGACGTAGAAGCGCACAAATTACTCGACGATTATTAGCGAGTACAAGACAACGTGTTGCTCCGGCAACGAAGATAATTTAACCACCACCTCGAACGTTTTAACCGCTTCAAATGTAATTTAACGAGGCTCGCCTCTTCGGGACTGCAGCGGAGCTCGTATTTGCATAGGGATATACGCGAGTATATGTACACGGGCGCAGATTGCATCAATGCAAGGTACACGACTCCCTTAAACGACCAATGTCATATCCATGTAACTTCTGTGGATAGCTTTTAACGTGCTTTCGTCTTTGACTGTTCGTGCGTTTATTCACCCCGTGGGACACGACCAGCCCGAGCAGGTGCTTTGGCCTTGCGTGCTTTAATGGGTACGAAAGAATGGCCTTTGAGGATCGTTGTTACTACGCTTTCGCGCGGCGAACGCGTTCAACTAGCATGGAAGACACTTTTGCGGATGGTAATTTTCACAGATGCTTTTAGAAAAGAAAAAAGAATGCGCGATGGCGAAATGAAATTATTCATAGGTTTATCGCGGTGTTATGCACGATGTGCGCACATAAGAGTTTCAACGGGGTTGTATAATTAACGTGGGACTGATAAGATTTATTAGCTTGATAAGACTAATTAATGAGATTCTGAGGAGGGATTATTGTGGTTTACTTTGCTCGTTTAGGAGGTTAAGAGTTTCGGAATATAGACATTTGGGAATTGGGGCTTGGCAAACTGGGGATTTGACAAATTGCAAATTGGGAACTGGTAGGTAAGAATTTGATCAATTATAAATTTGAAATCAGACATTCAAATAATTAACTCACCCACCCTTCAATACCATCAATTGCATTGTCCTCTCAGTGCATGCATAAATCGTACAACATCGAAGTCGATTAGCCGATAGAAACATCAGAACCGAAAGTAGCCGGTCCAAGACACGTGAGTCACGCGTTAAACTGTGTCAGAGAAGCTCGCGGTCTTTAAAGCGGGTCTAGTGCGTTCCACCGGTGTTAGATTTTTCGTATTGGCAATTAGCGGCGAGTGCCAGCGGCAAGGAAGACGAGCGAGGGAAAAAAGGAGATGAGGCGATGCGAAACGAACGCGTAAAAAAGGAGGAAGGAAAAGGAGAGGAACGGTTCTCAAGTATTTATATATCTTTGCATTCCCGGCTGCCGGAGACACAGGGGCTTTTCCTAGTAAACCCGGAATAGATACCAGGCAGATGAGCTTGAAAACAGGATGGAAAGCTCATCTCCGCCGCTCTTCCCATTGTTGATCATCATTTGTTTCTACGTTGTGGACGGCAAAACCTGCGAGCACCTGTCCCAACTGAACTTCTTAGAAAGATGATAGCCTCTGTTCGTGACAGTTTGCTACGCCTTTATCGATTAGCGTTAATCCTTTGGCTAAGGCTGCTTAGGTACCGTAAGAGGAATTACATAGTCAATATCGGTTAAACGATTTAATTTATCTACCTATATACAGTAAAATAACTTATGGAGTTGTATAAACACAGGCTAGGTGTAAATATGAGCTAGTTGAAGTATAGCGTTATGTTAGGCGTTCACCCTAATGGAAATAGTGTGATACGGTGCAAGAAGATACGACGCGACAGAATACGAAAGAATAATTCTCGAAGCGAGTAAATCATGAAGTTTCTTGCGCGTAAAAACCGTGGACCATCTCCCCGTGATGTAGTAGCAGGTGTTTGAAAAGTAACTAAAACACAGAGAGACGAGACACGATAAACTCCGCCCTTCTTTCCTGAAGAACGGAAGAATTATTGCTGTTACGAAAATCAAGCAGAGCGAGAGCCACGCCACAAACACCGATAAATCATTCGTTCTCGGGAGCAGTGGCCACTCGTCTTTTTTTCGATCTTGCTTAATCGATCTTGCTCGAAAATATTTTCGATAAAAACACGCGCGAAGAACGCTTAATTTATCGGAAAGTTTTAAATACAAATTCGAGACCGGTGAAAAGCACGGGGAACGACTCTGGATTCGAAATGAAGATATTTGGGCAGCGCACGAAAATAGAAGCGTAAAAGAGCGAGGAAAATCGTGAGGACACGAGCAACAAAAGACGCGAAAGTTCGAGAAAACAAACACGGCGTATCCTGCCCTGTGAAGCTGCCCGCTCGGTTGATAGAAATTGCTGTTAAAAAACACGAGGAACATCGTAACCGAACATTATTCTCTTTCTACACGAGGTTGTCGACGTTCTACAGTCGGTTTCTTTCTGAGAACTCCGAGGGCACAGGTGCTCGCACACTCGACGTTCCTTCGAACGAAAACAAATTGCGATTAATGGTAGGGCAACAACTTTCCTCGAGGCATATCGTTAAACCTCGAACGAGCATCGTATACCGAGGGAAAGAACGTTAGTCGAATTGATGTAACCGTTGCTTCTACGAAAAACTATAACTTCGAACAATTCTAATTTCGAATAATTTTCGATGCGATTAACTTTAAAGAATTATTCAAGTACTCACACATTTTCACCCACGAACGGCAGAAATTATGTCAGTCATAGCCTCTTACCTGTAATCAAACGAAAACATCGGTTAGATATAAAATTTTCATTAATGAGTATTCACGGTTAAAATTCTCTTAAAGTTACATTCGTGGTACCTTCAAAACACTCCGAGCCATCAACTTGAAAGCACGTGAGCAAGTAGCGACTAGCGAAAGCCTGAAAACTGTACCGTTAGTGACGGAGACAGGTAAGAAATTTATGAAGGAAGAGCCTTGAAGACGAGAGAATGCACCGTCCTTGAGCATGTGCAAGATCAGCGTAAAGAAACTTGGTACACACGTCGAAAGGTGAAGGACGAACCTTGTCGATGGCCTGTTCTCGTTCGCGGACCACACACGATACACGTTTACTTCAAACACCTCCAATTAACGTAGCCTACTAATTGAACACCCGATATTTTACCGCGAAGAATCGCGCGATTTGCGTCAGAACGCGGTATATTATGGTACAAGATACGCTTAATTACCTTTATAAATAGCTCGGTGAAACTATGCTATAGTTTGTCCCACACACCCATTTGAATTTACCACCACTACATATGACCAGAAACTCATGTACTGTTCTCGCATTATTTGAACGATATCCAATCTTCTAGTATCGAAAATAATATTTTGCAAAATAAATTTCGACACCTTTCGTCACCTCGATACATCAAAATTATTACGAAACGAACACAATGACCTGTATTTACTGTCGGATTGTGTTGCACGGCTGAATTAGCAGCAATACATCACGCTAAACGATTTCACCGACCGGATCTATTTACTTGAGCGAGTCAGCCGGTAACTTTGTGTTCTGAATTATTAAGCAACTTCTAAGCAAAGAGGATGACAGTTCCGAGGCACGCAGCTTGGAGGATTGCCACGTCTTCCTTGGCATGCGGTCCAAACGGCAACTCTCTATGCGAGTATTGAAACGCTAACGTCGAGCTTCTTGCACGAACGCGCTCGTTCTGCTGACCGAATCTCGTCTCGAAAACTTTTTTACCTATCCACGAATACCGAGATAGTTACCTTTTTACCAGGACGATCCAACCGGACGAATGCAGCCACTTTAATACTGCACAAATCGATGCCATGCTTCCGTTTCTTGCTATCTTCCCTCGGTCTCAGGATAATGGTAATGCTGTTTGTACCGTGCAATTTATTGCACTGCATGGAGCAAACGGGTCATTTGAATATCGGTACAATGTTTCTTTGCTGATTAGAAACATTAGGTTTTTATACTATTCTTTCGATCACGGAGATACAGTTTTGTCAAAATTCAAATTGTTAGTTTCTATTCAAAAATTGATTAAAAAATTCATGCGTTTATATTCCTGGACCAACTAGTGGTCTATTGGTAAAAGTTTAAATATTTATTTGAAATTTATAAATTTCAATGTTTTCAAAGTTCAAAAATTTTAATGCTTCCGAAGTTTGTAAGTTCTAAATTTCCAAGTAAAACGGTGGAAAGAAACGTGTATTCCACGGGCCATGTAGCGAGACTGCGCAGAGGAGGAACGTCTATTCGTGACGTTGTTTAATCTTTCTCGTTAAACCTGTCCAGAACAAGTACACGGGAACTGGTAGTTCAATTTCGAGAATTTGCTCGCAAAACACGCGGTCTGGTCGCGCCTAGTTAAACCCACGTCCTTCAAACGCAGTTTCCAACAAGTTACATCGAAACCGGACTATTTTCGCGACCAAATCTGCCTGTGCGTTGCACTTGGCGTCAGGGGCGCGGCGTTCTAAGCGCGTGTTTCACGCTGCCAATCCGCGTCTCGGCGATTCGAGAAACAAAAACAAGAATAAGAAAAAAAGGAAGCATAGGTGCGTGCACGCGTCAAAGAACGACGATGAAATCGGCCGAGTTTCGCGAGCGGACGCACCTGCTCGTGCTTAAAGCGTTCGGGAACAAGCGCACGGGCCCCATTTGCATGAACATATGCGCTCGAGGAAGATCTTGATGGGAACACGATAGTTATCTAGAGCGAAACGTGGATGCCACACATGCCCTCGGACGCGATAAAACGGCCATCATACGATACACTACACTCTGGTGGTCCCCGTACAACTACTCTACGCTTTGATATACTACTGATCAGACGCACTGTATTAATTAGTCTTAATTGAACTTAATTAAAACGATCGAACAAGCTTTGAGGAACCGTTCGTTTTCTCGCATTTTTGATAACGGTACCGAACTCGCTTCTTTACGCCTCAAAATTCCAGGCCAGCTGTTATTATGTACTCGTTTTATTTTAACGAGTGTATAATTTCTGTTTAAATTGGTAATATGCAACTGTAGGCTCTGTCAATTTTTTATTTTATTAAATTGTTAAGCATTTAAGATATTGATTATTTAAAATCGTGAGATGGTAAACAGGTAGCTTGTTGAGCATATTCATTGATAATGATAATACACAGCTATTGATAATGATAATAAACAGCTATTATCGAAATCGTTGTACTTAATAAACTAGTTTGAAAGTCTTAGCCATTTCTAACATGATTCGAATAAAAATTGTCAAAAATGTCTGAGAAGTGATGGTCAACGTCAGATACACTGATTGCATCGGTATGTTCCTAAATGAAATATTATGATGGCCTCAACTCATCGAACCGCAAAAACACTTGCTTTTTGTATCGAAAAAGATTAAACCGGACCACCAGAAGCAGCTGCACCTGTATCTCATGCATACACCGTGTTTGTAACACGATTTTGTGAATACCGAACGAACCTAATAACTGTAATTAGTTCGCTGGTACGTAAACGAAGCGCGATTCGATCGAGTGTGTCCGAGACCGGGTAAAACTACTGAATGAACGATCATTAAAAGTTCTTATCGCTGTCATTCAATCTTGCACGCGTTTTGCATCGATGAATGCCCTGAAATGATAGATCCGAGAGACCCCGTAGCGATAGAGACATCAACCAACGACCGTAGAGAGATAAACTGGACCAGAAAAGTTGTCGCTCGACTTCGCTCGGAATTTATCCGATTATTTTCCATAATTATATTGCCTACGATGTACACGGGATACGTTTCGCAAGGTTAACCACTCACTCGATAATTCTTTTTTGCGTTTCGCCGACAGGATTTATCTTTAAGATCTGCCGGGGCTCTGGAAATGTTACAAAAATCTATACTTTTTACGTTTCAAGGTTTTGAGCTTCATCTGAAAGTTTTGAAGCAACAGATTTTCGAAATGTATGCGTCACAAAGTCAAACTGAAGTCATAAAATCTTGGAACTCTAAAATTCAATATGTCAAAACCACAGCATCGAAAAATCTTAGTATCTTATGATCCTAAAATCCTGGAATCCCAAAATTGTGACATTTCAAGGCTCTAAAATCTTAGAACCACAACATCCCACAATTCTAAGATTCTAAAATTATAAAATCCCAAAATCGTAGAATCTTAGAGTCCTAAAACCACAAAGTCTTAAAACCGCAAAATCCCAAAATCATGTCGCGCATTTAAAACCAATCTTACACGACTCAGCAATCCCGTGACATAAAGTACCGAAATTGTCGCGCAGGTGAAAACAATTTCTGCACCGAATCACGCCCTCGGGATACGTAGGCTACCATCCCGAGTGATGTCGCATCCTATCTCGGTGATCTCGTGCTAAACTGTCGTGGAACGAGTCGCAACACTCTCCCGCGAATACATTTACATAAAACACGAAAGCCGTGCGTGTCTTGCAGGTCGCGGATGCGCGTCCGGGCTGGTTGCACGTGCACACGTTGCAACACTTCCCGGTGCTGGACGCCACGTGGGCAAGCCGAGGAGCATCGGAAAACAAAGGACCGGGAACGAACCGGGTTCCCTTTCAGTCGAGCTCTGTTGTAACGAATTCGAAGGAAGCGCTCATGAAAAGCTCGAGTGCCTTTGCAACGAGGAAACTTCGAGTGCCACGTTCTCGCCTGCCCTCCCTAATCGATCGTCTTTTCACCCTTTCGTCATCGAACACCTTTCAGGAACGGTATAAGTACATGCAGTATGTTGATTTTCTGTTCCTTGTCGTTTCCTTTTTATTTGTGGATTGAATCGCAATGCATTGAGTTTCATTGGAGTATAATATCTCGATTCTTTGTATCATGATTCTGTTACAACGAATCACGATCGTTCAGCTAGCGCCGAAAGGGTTAAACGAAATCAAAGCGGCGGATCAAACCTTTTTAATCCAAAGAAAGTGCATGTGCGTTCTGCAGGTGGATTGCTACAGTTATTTGTATAAGAAACGAGATCACCAAACGATAAGCTTCATCTGTTCGACTCTCTGCCTTGCATTTTTCATCGTCGATCAGACAGAAGATACGTTTGATCCCGATTTCGTGACTCCTGTCACGAAGCGAAAAAAATATTGGCCGATTTGATCGGTGGATTAAGATTCGAACTCCGATATTTCTTCTTATACCCGATATTTAATGAATCTGTAGGTTCCATGATTAATGCGATCGAATTCCAGATTCGAGATAATGCGATTACAAATCCTAATTTCACAAGCTACGAGAAGAGGGAGATTCGATCGATCTCGACGGGTTAACCTTTGAGGCCCAAACGACTCTTGTAGAAACGATGACGAAAAATTTTACATAAAATTGTACACAACAACAAAAAATTATATAGTATATAGTATACTACTTGTACATATAATTAGTGGAAGAGTAGAATAATGATATAATAGTATAATGGAACTATAAAATAGTAGAAGGATAACATAGCAGAAGAGTAATAAAATAGTAGACACGTGTCTGTATTTAATTTAAAATCTCGATCAGCAAAGATACTAATATCAAATAATTAATCAGTCGAACGTGTCCAAGAAATTTCAATTCTGTGATATCTAAATCTTATACTTATGCTTCACGGTCTAATAACCCAAAAAGTGACTACCGTTTAAAACAATTTGCAAACAATTACTAAGCGATAACGTTTCAACTCGATCGGCAATATATTCGCGAAAGAATTTATTCCGATACGCGCGTTTATCTGCAAGACTAACAGCATTTTGCAACAGTTAAGAGCGTTAGTATTAAGATAAAGCGTGGTAGAGGCGTAACGCCAAACCGTTATACCAGCACATAATAAATATCGATGCAAACTCCATTACAAAATACATATTCTACGGTGAGAACGAGTTCTAATGCCATGGATAGATTTATTGCCCGATCTCGCTGAGGCATATACATATTGGCATGCAACAAAAGATTCGAGAAACACTGATTTACCCCCGATAGCGGGCTGACTCATTACTTTAATTTCAAGAAAACGGAACACGCGATGGACTCGCGTAATCGTTCCTACGATCGCGGAGTATCTCACGTAATAACAGTGCCTAGCACGATGAACTAATCTTCAAAATAGAGATTATCTATTGCTACAACAAAGCGGTCGTACATCGCCGCCCATAAGCATTAGGATTAGGGATGAGATCACGTATCTATTTAAGCATCTCGGTTAATTACCTAGTTTCTCTTCACAGATTTCTATTTACAGTTACGTATTATTTCAGTGATTGTACTAACAATATATTAAATTTATAGAAACTGATTTCGAACAATGAGGTTATGTTTGAAGTTAAATATAGCCCTGTGTGACTTACAGAGCCTAACCTTCAACTATACTCTCTTCCAGTTCTGCGGTAGATCATTTCATCATTGACATTTTCCTGCAAACTTTACGTAATATCCATTAATTATCTCGACACAATCGACTCTGTGACCCAATTAATCTTGCTCCGTCGTGGAGCAGTCAATCGAAGGGAGAAAGGATCACGTCGCATGAACTTTGGAAAGCAGTTATTGATTATTCATTAACGCTATGATATAGACTAGCCTCAACAATAATCGTCAATCGATTATCTTCATCCGCTCGACGATTACGCCTCCAGACGTCTGTTTGCGATCAGAAACCACTTAGGGTGATGAATTCGTGGGAAGGGGAATATTGATCGAATTATACCCGGCTAACTTCCCGTGCAATTAAATACAACTGAATAATATTTCAATTCGAATTAATACCAACGCGACAAAATACTACGATCAGAAATCATGGTTTCGTACCGTCATAAAGTTTACAACTTTCGACTAAAAACGAGATATGACACGCGAGAAAGAATAATGCAGGGTCATGGGCAGACAACGACGAAAACCAAGGTCGTATATCATAAAGGGAGCAAGTGGTTTACCATGCATATCGCGACTCTTCTTTCTCGACCCGTGTGTTTCTCAATTAATTATCCTGGTTGTGAAATTAATTACAAAAACCGACCGTGTTCGCTCGAGTTCACCTCGACTCAGGAAATGTAGGACGTCTATCGAACTGACGATTCGCGTGACGAACAAAAGTTGCATATACAATTATATGCACTCGGCTGATTTTATTCAGCTTCTATTGTCCACCCTTTGTCGATAACGCAAAGTGAAACAAGGACGTACAGTAAATGAAATCTCTGTTTAGCTTGTGTTCATTAAAACAGCTTTTTATTTCTGGAAGACTAGTTTATATTTTTAGGTAGCAAGTACTATTTGATGATATTTTTACATGTTTGATATTCAATTTGTATTTTGAGAAGAGGGAGGTGTAAGTAACTTTACCTAGTTAGGTCAGTGATTTGGGAATTTGGAATTTATGAATTGATAACGTAGAATTTTAGTCATGATATTTAAAAATATGTTAAAATCTTTAAATTTAGAAATATAAAAAAATTACAAATGTACAAATTGATAACACATTAGTACGTGTTAGTACAGGTCGTTGGTAAACAGGAGGCCCAGGGCAAGTACCCCATTTGACGGTACAAACTGCGTTACTGCAACACGCGAGCTCGCAATAATTTCGAACCAGTTTCACCGCGAGAAAGAAACGGCGACACGTGACTGCAACGACGACGATCGCAACGAACGTCAGGGACCAGATTCATTTCACCGACTTTCCACATCCGGTTGGACAACCTCGGCGAACGTATCAGAAATTCAAAAGTTGTCGCTGTCGGACGCACGACGCGAAAAACCAGCGCATCGACTTTGCTATGACGTAAAAGAACGAAGTACATTTCTTCTCCGAGCGTCTGCAAGGCTCCCCTTTCAATGGGACTCGCTTCGATTCACGTTTATTCGACTTCCTCTCGTACCTCGAGACGCGAACATTGGCGTACCCCGCACGATAAGCTGCGACACCCTTTGTTTCGCGAAAATGTTTCGAGATGGAGGAAACCAGAACAAAGAATCGTGCACCTTTTCACGTGGATACGACACCTTTTCAACGAATTCTCGAGAAATCTATACCGGATGCAGCCTCGAAATTTGCCGAAATTAAGATTTTAAATATTTTTTTTTTTGCTTGTGAGAGATTGTTGGCTTAATGAATTAATTTTGGATTAATGAATGTATACGGATATGGTTATCGTAGGGAAGATAATGATGTAGGCCTCGTTATAATACTCTCATTAGTATCTAATAACGTATACATCTTTCCCAGGCAGAAATATTGAAGGTTTAATTAATGCATGAATAGACTGTTCTTAGAATTCGTTTTGAAGATGTTAATTAGATTGAGAGAACTGAGGAATTTTAAAGATTGTGAGAATTTACTTTAGGAATTAATGTAATTTTTAATTGTTACATCATAAAGTTGTGATATTTAATTTTATTATAACTAAACATTATTCATAACTGCGGTAAAGTGTACATGTTACATCATAACATTACATAATGATGAGTTTCATTAATATGTACCAAGTTGACAATAAAATGCTACAGTATTTACGATATACAATAGGTAACACAACATATTTTACTATAACATCAGTTATTTTTATATCTATAATATATTCTCGTTTACTATATTTGCACATATCACCGCATGCATTTGACAACGTCACCTATGATGTAGTGCATGCATAAAATACATATCAGAAACTGTCACATTGAAATATAGTACTGTGTACCCGAGATGTTCAAAGAAAACAAACCGACATAGTACCCAGTAGCAACGTGTCAATTAAAATGTAAATTTAATAATTAAAATGTAAATGTAATTTGTAAAACGTAAAATTTCACTTTTTTCCACGTATAAGGAAACCTGAGATTATATTGTTGCCCTTGAGAAGATATTCCGAGATAATTAAAATTGACGACGCGCGTTTTCTATATAATTACCGAGTTTCGCACACTAAGCAATGTACCGAGACACGCGTGGCTTACGTAATAAGAGTGTCCCTTTAATTTTGGAGAGTAGCGCCCTCGTGCAAGCCCGTGTGCCTACGGCACTGCGCATGCACCTCCCGACCACCGCACTGGCGAAGGTCAAAGAATGCAACTGGGATGGTTGATATAAGCTTCGATTGAAATGCAGCTCGCGAAGAAGACGAGGACGCCGACCAGTCTGCGCAGCGCGTTCCACCTTCGAAACTCATCTCTCGGTCTGCAACTCCCTTCGTCGGTGCGTGCTTGCCACGGAATACTTAATGTGACGAAACCGTACTTCATCTTGCTACGTCCCGACGCATCTCCCGTGTTATCCATGGATAATGCAGATGTTCGCATTTAAAGCCGTTCCGCTTTAATTTGTCTTAGTATCCCTCGTCTCGTTCCATTTTCTCTGGCTATCTTCAGCTTTTAGCGTTACTCAACCGTGGAATACCTCAACGCGTTTCTGACCGCTCACGTGGTATCGAAACCTCTTAAAACTTTCTTTTAAATCCTTCGAGATTAAAGCAATTGTGGGAACGTTAAGGTGTTGACAGTGCGAATGATTTGGACAAATTAGGCGCCAGGCGGGAATAAGGTCAAAATTTTTTAATTTGAACTTGATCTTGAATGTGAGGACTTCAGAATTTGGGAGTTTGAAAGCTTGGAAATTTAGGAAGTTTAGCAACATCCTATATGAAAATTTGGCTCTTTGGGAATTCTAAAATTTCTCTCTTCATAAGTACCAACCCCAAAATATTTGCCTCCTACGATAACGGTATTTCATGTTCCGCAGACATCTAGTTGTTCCACGTCTTTTTGAAATCTCAACGACTTTAACTTCCCGTTAAGTGCGGATGCTATTTGCTCCGTCGCTCACTAGCGTAATAACGCTTTGTTTCGTTATCCTGCTCCTTCTGTGCGATCCTTTGTGTATAACCTTATGTCGTTCCTTTAGCTAAGCCTTTCAACGTCACCTTTGACTCTACTTGCGCGCCGACGGTAGTTGAATTTAACATCTGCCATCGCGCTGCAACCAGGAAACCACGGGACATTATTGTCCAGATGCCGACGACCATCAACAAGGCACGTGCGGTTACTATTAATCCATAAGAGTACAAAACACCGACGATCGCGAGAGACTGGTTCGCCTTTGATGAAGATGTACGAATCAGGAAAGCTCCGCGACGTTTACTGCCTTATTGTTCGAATCGAGTTCACGGGTCAATTGCATGGAATAACATTTTAGCATCAAATGAATAGAAAGCGGAACGACTGGAATCGTAAGAAACCGACAGCACGTTTTCGCGAGAGAAACTATTTCTTATCAATATTAATACGATGCCTCGGAACAAATTAATCTTTGCATCGATTTCTTTTCATTAATAAGAAGAGAAATTATGAACTTAAATGCTTCGCTGGAAGAAAAGAAAGATTTCATCCGTAACTTCGTGGTAACGAGAACGAGATAAAACGCGATCACGAAACGAGAACCAGAAATCACGTATCGTTGAACTTCGATATTAATTAATGTAATGAATCGAGCGATAACGTATTTGAAGCGATGCGTTCGAGCTCGCAGATCCGATGAAAATGCTGATCGGAAAGTTCAATATTCCGCTCGAATAACGCTAGCACAAATACGCACGTCCGCGCTTTCATTCAATTTCTTTGATGCATGGTCCGGTTTTTCCCTTTGTGTTTCGCATCGACGCTAGAAGTTGTTCCACTGAATCGTATTAATGTAAATCTTGTTGAGTGCACAGGACATTGGACATTTTCGAATCATAACGAGGTACTTGGAGTCGATACCTTTCGGAATATCGGAAATTTTGTCTGTTGTATGGTTATTAGTGGTAACAACACAGATTTCTCTGTTTTGTACTTGATGTTTCATGTATCATGTGGTACAGAAATAAATTCTTATAAATGGTATAGAATTCTTCCCAACTGACTTGGCCATATATGGAGATTACAGTTACAGCAGTCACACAACGTGGCTATCTCTGAACACAAAAATTTAAAAACTTCTCTGAAATATTCCCACTTCTCTTCAAAAATTAGAAATTTATTTCTACAGCCAATTCAACTCGAAAGTTGCAAATCGAAGATGGTTCCTTCAACCTAGCATCTTTTGATGCAACCTACGACCTTTCGCAAGATCTTCCTCATCCTAAGAGATGCCACTTATCTCTATAACCAGTTACACTATCAACCATCTCAACAAGTCACCAGAACTTCAAAGTACTTTTCAAGTTCTCAAACCACGATTTTCATCTAAACATTCAAACCGACAGTTTTCGTTTCATAGTAATTGAAACCGAATTATCATTACCAACCAGAATTATTATCGTTATCGAGCTTGTACCGTGTTGATGCGCATCTCGAGTTTCAGGATTCATACTGTTCTCGGCAAATACATTATACATATATTGTACATTACGGTGTGGTGTTTTCGAATATATACGCGAACGATGTATGGATGCAAAGTACGTATTGTATAAACTCGGTTATTGACCTTAGTCGCGGATATATCACACGGCGGAACACTATCTGAATAGCAATCCAAGTAAGTAGAGACGTACATACGTTCTGCTTAACGTCCATGTTGATTTATTAGGTGCATCTCAGCCGTACGTTCCCTAGCTATCTGTACTAATTTAGACAGCGATATTGGTTCCTTCGCACCGACAATTTCTAGCGAATAATACTATGCATAATGTTCAGCTTCTATTTCGTTAATGTTGATTTTGACATTTCTATCTCACATTTATTCCTCACGCATTTATTCCTTCAGTTTCAAATTTCTTTATTCCCCGTCAAAATTTCATGAGGACTCTAACCATGCTTCAACAGTTAAAAGAAACCGCATGGGACGCAGTCCGCCATTATGGCTGCCGAATCTAAACGATTATTTTGTCTTGCTTTGTCTCTAAATCTGCGGTTGGCGAGATTCCCGCGTTCGATCGGTACCCTAGCAATTTACTTTTAGGTCCTCGTACATCAGCACGCGATGCACCGCGCCAGCAACATTTAAGCGACCATAATTCGTTCCAACATGCTCATTAGTCCCAAGTCGAATCCTAACCGAATCTCGTAAAGGATACTCGAAACGACCGCAGTGCACTGCACGATCACGTTCGACGATCGATAATCTGTGGAGAACTCATGAAATCGAAATCGGTCGAGTTCAGAATTGACCTGCATCGAGGTCTTAACCTAAGACCAAACCCAAAATTGTCCAAACATAAAATTCAAGTAAATCGTACAGTTTCAATCGATTTTATTCAGAACTGAATGCAATTTCAGCGATCGATGGTCCAAGGTAATTTCATCACGTTCGATAATCGATATAATCTGCGGATAATTAATGAAGGTTAACTTTTCGATTGGACTGTCCGAAACCAAAATTCAAGTAAATCTAACAATTTCAATGAATTTCGTGCACCATCGAAATTTCGTTGAGAACCGAATGCAATTTCAGCGATCGGTGGTCAAAGAGAATTTCCACAGCGTAACGTTTGTTTTTCTTTTTTAATTAAAAACAGAACGTTACACGTGGCGCGGTTAAATAACCCACCCACCGGCGTCGTGGTCGCGATTGCATAACGTTCCGCCAGAGTTACAATGCCGGTGAATCGATACGGGGAACCTGAATGGCCAACGGTGACGTTCTTGAATTCTAAACGCGAGATTGGCAACCTTCCCGAATTCGATTTTCGCGTCCCACTAATTTCCCCGTCGCTGCTAACGCCGCTTATTTGCGACGTGGCTGTGCCGCAAGTGATTCCTAATGAGATCCAGAAATATCGAGGATTATCGTGCCACTCGAACTCGAAGCGCGATGATATGCAAAACGGAAAACACGAAATTGGAACGAGTTCCCTGTTTCATCGAGCCAACAAAGAGAACAAGAAGCTTGAATAACGCGATTGGTCTTCTTTATCTTATTAATATTTTATGGACATTAATTTAGCAATAAGTATTGATAATGTCGCTGGGATATCAAACTAATGGGAGTGTCTGACAATGATAACTTACCATTCAAATTTATTTATTTCTATTTAAACTGCATGTCTAATGTAAGCGCTCAATCTGGTATGCAATTTTATATTAAGTTTAAACAAGATTAAATAAACTTGAATGATAATCTTATCACATTTCAAATAGAAATTGTTAGACCTGGATAATACTGCACCAGTTTAAAGTAGGTTAGGTTTTACTCGAATCTAGTATGTTCTGTAAAATTAAATTATACTAGTCAGTTAGGTATTAGAATTCACTTAGGTTGTGTCCGAGTTAAGTTAGATTAGATTCAGATGTAGTTAGGTTAAGCTAAGTTGAAGATAAGTTAGGAATTCAGTTAAGTTATTTTAGAAGCAAATTAAATTAACGTTGAGTTACTATGTATTCTTCCTCGCATCTTCAGATCTCGTTAACACAACAAAATTAAAATGTCTCAACTGTAGTTTCACAAAAGATCAATCAAGCATCTGCCGACCATCGAACTCATCGAGTTAACGCATCGTCATACATCGAAGAATAATCAACGATGAGATACGCGAAGAGAAACAAAAGTTGAGTGTTGTGTTGGTTGTTCAACGAAAAATGAGATCCCCTTGATGGCGTTCCCGGTGAAAAATGAATATCCACCGGCAGAAGCGAGGCCCTCTATCGCCAAGGAATCGGAAGCGATGGATCAACGACAGCTCGCCTCGGCGGTGGTCGGCCCTCTTTCCGCTGGCCTGGACAGCCTGCCAATTTATGGCCGATTGATTAAGGCTTCGATAAACTGGTAATCCGGAGGAAGCAGAGGAACGTTCTTGCTCTTCGATGTCGTTGAGGGTCCGTTTTTTTTACGGTACCTTGCCATTCATCGTTTCATCCGCGAGCTACGGCGGTCGCGAGGATTCCGATTCAGCTCTAGATACATACGATTCATTGATCAGCTTCATTCTTCGAACGATACGAAAAACGTTCGATACATATATTCATAAGGATCTTTCTTTATCGACGGTCGCTGGACTTACGAGTACTTTAAACTAATTCAATATAGCTAAATTCTCCATTTTGTTTAAGTCTCTACATAGATTTAGACCATAGTTAACATAGTTGTAAGATGATCTAGACATCAATGATTTCTGTACTTGTTCATACACACATGTTCATACACAATGAATGTATAAGAAGCATATAATATTTGTGGACAAAAAGTATACAATATGCACTGAGTGCAAATGTGCCCTGCCAATATGCAAAAGGTCTTACAAGTCTAGGATTCAGTGTCTATACAAAAAAGTATTTTAGTTAAAAGTTAATAAGTCCATATTTAGCCACAAACTGCAAGACAAAAGTGTTGTTCAACAAAATGCCAAGGAGACATTGATTTTTCCTTAACACATGTTTAATCTAGTACGCGTGGTTGGAAGATTTACCAGGCGAAATTCTCGTATCGATAGAGTTACAGCAACGGCTGCTTATCGCGGTGAATAATGTTGCAATTAACGACAACCATAATTTCGCGTGTCGTGCATCTACGTTCCAACGTCGCAATAACGTGTCGATGTAGTCAGACGGAAAACGGAGTTGCATTCCCGTGACAATTTATCGGCAAACAAACGTTCTACGTAAAATTCTTCCATACACGAAATACTCTCTCGACTTTCTTCGTCATAAATCTATTTTATAGCACGACCGGCTGGAAAGTTCTCCATCGGTGGATGGCTGCGCTCCAAGTGCCACGTCGTTGATCTTAAACGGACGAACGCGACTCGATTGAATCTCGCCAATATTTACTTGGATTTTTCGTTAAATCTGCACGAATATATTCCTGTGGATGATAAAACGATGGGATAACACCGCGGATCTCGATGCGGATAGACATATTTCTCTAAATGGAACCGGATGATGTGTCCATAGTTTCCTCGGTGGAATTTCGGGGATGTGGGAAGGAGACCTGAGAATTTTGGAATTTAAGGATTTGGGGAATTTAGAAATTTGGGGGTTTAGGAAATTTCGAGATTTGAAGACTTGAAAATTTGCAAATTTGAGGATTTGGGGATTTGGGACTTTGGGGATATGGGGATCTGAGGATTTAGGGACTTTAAAATTTGGGAATTTGGAGATTTGGGACTTTGAGGATTTGGAGATTTGGGAATCTGAGGATTTAGGGACTTAGGAATTTGTGGATATGGAGACTCAGGGATTTGGGGATTTGGAAATTTGGAGATTTGCTAATTTAGAGATTTGGTGTTGTGGTTATTTGGAGATTTCGAGATTTGGAGATTTGCGGTGTGAAAATTTGGGGATTTGAAGATTTCGAGATTTCGACGTTTGGGGTTTAGAAATTGGGATTTTGAATCTTGTAAAATTGGGGATTTGACGATTTCCTTGAAAACAGGTTTGAAACTACACAAAGTCGTCGATGACAATTAACCCGCGTCGATTTCCCAGCAAATGTTCGAATATCGTTCGAATTATCATAATTGGGAGAAACGGTGCTTAAATTGCTTCGTCTTCCGTTAGACGAAAGCACCGTCTGACCCTAGGGAGTTCTGATCTCCCGAAGATTCCCCTCTGGATCATACATTATGTAAAGAATTCCAACACTCCCGTATCGAGCAGTCTCATCCATCAGCTAAGTCAAGGTTGTCGTTGTTTAGCCCGATGGACCGATAAATGTTCGCGATATGTCTGCTCGATCGCGCATTGATCGTTTGTTTTCAACGAATGCTAAGGCGACGGGGTACTTTAATCTTACGCGGGTTAAGTGCAATCGGTGAAATTGCAGATTTCGATCGGGCAACCTTAGCAATTTACTCTTCAATCTCGTTCGACTGCAACGTGGCCGGTTTTAGTTACATAGATAGGCATAATGAAGGATCATTATGACTCGATGTTCGTGACTCGTTTTCGAGAACCCATCGTTTGCATTTTTAATACGTCATTATAGGTAAGCTTCTTCAAATACATTATGTTGCTTCCCGATTATTAATAGGTTTCTTGGGATGACTGACGTTTTGTTCTTTTTGTACTCCACTATTTTAATCTTAGGACGTTAGATTAAAAATACAGCAAGTGATAGGTTAATTAATGGTAGGTCTATTTGTATACGATATTTTGTACGAATGATATATTTAACTCAAATGGGAGATTGAAGATATTTAAGAGATCATTATAGGCTAGCTAAAAATAAAATACAGCAGGTACATAATATGTTATCAAGTTAATACACAAGTCATATATGTCTGGATTTTATATGACTGATACAATGAACTCAAATAGAAGATGACTTACAAATAATGTATCTTAATTCCACGTTAAACAAAACCATTATTCAGAGTGCATAAATAAACAGCCTGAAATAATTCACCGCTTATTTTTTTTTCGGAATAAAATGTCTACCAGAGTATATAACAACTATCGAATTTGACGGAGAGCAGAATAAACAGTAAAATATTTCTTACAAGAAGCATCTGAAATTCTGATTCAAAGTCTTGTGTGGCCGATTCGCTTACATCGCCCAGCGGGAATCTTGATCGCGCGTTACCAAAAAGCTTCGTCAAATCCAGACGCCGCTAAAAAATGCAGCGTATCAACACGAGGGGTCGAATTCGATATCCCCCCGTCTTTTCCTCCGCGTCGAATCTCGGCGATTCTTCGCCGCTCGAACGAGTTTAAATTTTCAAAGGACCTCCAGGCGAATCTCGTCCCGCACAAAAAGCTTCCGCGACAAAAGCATCGACGAGCCTCTGACATTGATTAAAAGCCGCGTCTGTTGTAACACGCGAGGCGTGTTTCATCGCGAAAACGCGCGGAAAATTCGGCTCGTTTCGACGATTGCGATACGATTTACCTTTCGTCTACGACGCGTAATTGCCTCTCGGTAACGGCTCCAACCAGATTTCCACGAATATGAGAGCCACAGCAAATACGGCCTCCATGCGTTTAATTAAATTTCGCCGGCGAATTTCGAGCGTAATTTAAACAATGTCGAAAACATCGATTTCTCAAAAACGGGAGGCTCGCGCAAAAAAATACCTGCTCTTTACTCTGGCTCGAGCAAACGAGCTTCATATTACGGTTCATAATACATATTTTACCACCCCTTTTGTATTCTCGGGTTTTATATTTTCGGGTGAGTATAGTTTTTCGTAGGAAATATTAGAAATTTTTGGAGTTGGAAAAATTTTAGGAAATTTGAAAATTGTGGAAATGTGGATAATTTTAGTAATTGTATTACTCTTATAATTATATAGTTTGTTTGAACAAAATCGTTGCTTTCATCGAGAATCCCCAGCACAAATAACGCAATCGCACATTCAGTAGATCCCCGTTCAAATTTCCTCTGAAATTAGCAAAAAGGAAGGCAGTTTTCCACTGCACGTTAGAACGCAATCGTTCCGCAGGTGCATCGTTGCAGCTGTGTGCAACGAAATAATCGTAAAAGCATATAGCACAGGGTCCTACAGATGCAGGTTCCACGGTTAAATTCCCGCGTTCATTACCCGTGCATATTAATTAAACGCCATCAATTAACGATTATCTAATCGGGTCAAAGCATTGTTTATTGCTGCATCGGCATCGCATGCATATGTATGAGTCGAATGTAAACGTTGACAGAAAATGTCTGCGGCTGCACATGCGTGAAACGTTGCAACAACAGGACACGAATTCTTTTTAAGCGTAATTAATTTTCTTTACCCTGTTAACCTAACAGAACCGATAGATCGATAAATTGTATTTTGCATTTATAGTAAGGTCAATTAATCCGTTCACATACTCTTCGTATCAGATCGTAATTTTTTGTTTTATATGGACGGATAAAAATCTCTTTCATACGGTAGATATAAAAACAATATAAAGTACGGTTTCGAGTTACATAAAATTTTGTATTGTTTTACAAAGAGAGAAGTAGTTAAAAATCTGTACATATTTGTAATCGTTACCAGCGATTTAATCATTTTTATCGTATGCATAAAAAGGAAATATTTTTAAAACGCAGCGACAGATTTCTGAGCAAGCAGAATTTTATGCGAGATAAATTTACGAAACCGCGAGTTTGTCAGGAGAATTAATTACCACGTTCGTTATAAAGCGTGAATTCAGTAGTTTTTATCTCGACTACGTGTGATAAAAAAAACGTCAGGCCTTATGCACAGCCATTATCATTTTTCAATTGAGTACGATATCATTACACAATCGTTGCTATTTTAAAGACAACTTTCGTCATTCCCACACGGCTCGGCGTAGCAAAATCGATGACTAATCGAATAACCCGACAGTTCGAGCACTTTGCATTAATATCGTTCGATCGGGCACCCAACCTTTCTCGATTCAGGTAAGGGAGCGATTTTCCTCTTTGAATAGCAATTCGTGACTTTGTTCCACGTTGAGTGCGGATTGTTTGGACGAGATTTATTGCGCCGTGTAACAGCGAACGTTTAATAAGCGATGCCTCCGACTCTTCGACTTTTATGCAAACGATCTTTTTCAAGCGGAACACATAGTTTCTCTGTAAAAGCCAACACGGGATTACATTAAGCATTCAACCGATGTCAAATACAGGGACTGAAAAAAAGAGGACTATAACACTCGTTCATTTTTAGGGATTTTTGGGATTTGACCATTTGGGGTGGGTTCATTTAGGGTCTTGTGATTTTCGAGTTTTAGGGATTTTGGGACTTTGGAAGTTGGAGGTTTAGGTATTTGGGGACATTTGGAGATATGGGGACTTTGGGATTTGGGTACTTTGGGTACGTTGAGTACTATGGTGACTTGAGGATTTGGGGTTTAGAGATTTAGAGATTTGGAGATCTGGAAATTTAGAGATTTGGGTATTTTAATATTTGGGGATTTTGGGATTGGGGGCTGTTGGGATTTGGAAATTTTACCAACCTAACCCAACCCCCAAATTCTCAAGTCTGCAAATTTCCAAATTCCCCAAATTCTCGAATCTGCAAATTTCCTAAACATCCCAATCCCCAAATTCCTAAATTTCTCAAAATTTCAAACCATGAATTTACCCTACCTTCTTCCCAACATTCAGAGTTCAACATCGAACACTTTTCCATAAATTCCTACCAAAAAGAGAAATAACCGTAAAAAGCTGAAAAAAGTGCCGGAAAGAGTCCTCCATATCCTCATGTGTCCCGATATCCAGTTTCATTTTTTCTTTCGGTCGTTCTGCCATAGCACTTCGCGTTTGCTCTCAGAATCCTCGCGAAAACGGCTGCGAAACGATAAGCCAGACCTTTTGCGGACGACACCGTGCAAAATCGTTACTCACTTATCGCTTTTTCAGGGTGCTAAAAATTGTAGTCGCACGAGATACGCGTCGAAAGTGAACAGGTGTCGACTAAGGATATCCATTTGCAAGGGTTCTGGGATCTTTATGGATCGAAATTAGCGTGAATACAGGGCCCGCCGAACAATTTCGAGAATTTAAATTACCTCTCTGCCTTAAACGACCCTCTGACTTTATTGCTCGTGGTTAAATACGAGTATGGATTTTTGATAAAACAGGGGTCAAGGTTCAAACACCTGTCTGTGTAAATTGGGAAATCGAATTTCGGATGAAATTACTAATTTTAGAAGACACCACTTTACGAGGACTTTCGAACTGGTTTATTTAAGAGAGTTTTCTTGAAAAGCTAGTGATAGTCGTTTTGAAAGTTTGTTCGCTTTTCAAAAGAGAAGAGTGTGAATCTTGTATTGGGAACATAAAATTGTCGATGTGTATACCCTGCAATTTTTCGGGTTGGTCGAATCTTTTTACTGCGAGGACCGTAGGAGGCAAGAAGGGTTTCTGATATTTGAAGAATCAATCGATTTGATATATCCTTGTGAATATTGTAAGGGAAATTGTGCGGAGGGAATAAAATCTCGGTTCTGGACTTTTATTTGCCTTATCGAAAAGTTCTGTGCTTTTGAATTACTATTTTCAGATTCCTGAATTCTCGAATTTCAATGTTATTATATTTTCAAATTCCTGTTTGCAAGTTCTCAGTTCTCCAAATTTTCATATTCTCAAATTTACAAATTTACAAATTTACAAATTCCTAAATCCCCATATCCCCAAATTTCCCGATTGACCAATAAATACATCAAGTGCAACGGTTTAACGAAACGGATCCCAAACGATTAACGAAGCTCCAACAAAGCTGCTTTTGTCCTTACGCTCTTGTTGCTCCGGAATAAAAATCGCTCGGGCCGTAATTCGAGACTGCTACCCTTTCTCGAGCTATTAAACCGGATTCGTACACGTTGGAAGAGCGTGCCTCTTTTTGTCCGAATTTCACGAGTTGGTGCATAATGCACGTTTTAATCAAAGGAAGTGTAACGAAGAAAGAAACGCGGTCAGAGCACGTTCACCAACTTCTGCGATGTATTCTTAATTCAACACCACCGGATGAATTCCTGTTCGGTCTACTGTTCCACTTAAGTTTCGTGAAGTTTGAACTTGATTAAAATTAAATGAAGCAAGAAAATCGTTCCCTTGAAGGGAACACGCCTGAATGGATCTATATTTTGTAAGTTACACGAACTGTCTCCGAAGTTACAGCTCCAACGTGACTGGTCTGCGAATAAAATATTAAACAGGGAGAAATGTAACTATAATCGAGGAAGTTGCTGAATCTCTACGACAGAAGATTTTAGAAGATCGGAAGTTCTGAATGTGTTGAACTTTATAGTAGGACTTTAACCTATACGTAACAGAAAAGAAATGAAGTTTCGAAATACACGAAGTTTCTAACTTTCAATATTATAGTTAGTAACAACGAACACTTTCTACATTCCGTTATCACTAATTTACGATACGATTATTATTCCCGTGTAATAGTCACGATAAGCAGAAGATCATAGATTACGAGTGGTAGGTACACCTATTGCTTACGCAACGCACATTTATCATGGCATTCACTCAGAACGATTGTATTCCCTGTGTTTTGTAACATTGTAACGATTGTAAGTCTTTCACCGCAACGTTTCTACAAACGAACACGATAAAAAACTATGAATTATTATGTATGGGATTCTTACACAGTAACGCCAACTTGTAACAAATTGTGGCCTGTATTTTCACTTATCTGCTGCACTGATATTTGCGAATCGACTGAAAACATGGTGTTGTAAAACATGTTTCATTCTTGTGTAGCTTAATAAATATGAACGGACATTAACTTAATGTTGCAATATCTGGAAATTAGAAACTTGTAAAACGATCAGCAACGTTAATGCGATCCTTTATTTTCCTAAAAAGGTTAATGTTTAAACACCAACCACTGGCAGTGAAAATGGGTATTTCATGAAACATCCCGGAAAATTCGATCCCCAATATTTGCCCATTTTCCCTATGCATCGACGGGATTAAAAGAATCTTGATCGCACTACAACAGCCCTTGTAACTACAAAGCGCGGGTCAAGAAGGGAAGGTAACAAGCAGACTTTTTATCATTCCACGCACAAAGCAGATTCGAAGCGTCGCACTTCAAAGGTTCGTACTGAAAACGAGTGATCTCTTTGAAGAACTCGATACGCTCGATATTCTGGCTATGCATTGCAGAAAATACAAGGAAAACATTCTCGAATATCTAATTTCACATCAATTCTGACTTCACGTACGTTCAAAAATCTTTCTTCCTTAAAAAAAAAATGCTCGAAACGAACGAAGTAATTCTTCCAAACAAAATGGTTCTAAATTTATTTTTTTTTCGAGTTTCCACATACCGATCCAAACCGATCTCTCCGGAAATCGTACTCGAAGCTCGGTGGTATTGAACGTGCACGATAGAGATCCGCCTTTGAAACGGCTCCTCCTCGACTCGTTCGGATATTCTCTTTGAAGACAGTCCTCACCTTGCAAACGTTGCTCGTGTGGTAGTAGGTCAGTAATGCCGAGGGCGAACCGCTGAACTATATTCGCGAGCAAAGAACAGGGTGGGGCAAGCCTCCCCAATCAATAAACCTCCAGCCGACGATATTCGGATTCGGTCAGGAGCTCGACCGTGTTACGGAAATAGGAAAATACGAGGGGCTTAGCCTTTTTGGTACAATGAAATAAAAAAAGTCGCGTCATGGAAATGAAAAGCAGCTTATTGTTGAACGTCAAAGAGGATGGAGAATTCAAAGGAGCTCTGGAAGACGAAAATTAATTATACTGTGTAATAAAAGGCACTTAAATCGGACAGATGAGGAAAGGATTGAAGCAAAACGTTTTATATCCTACAATCTTTCTTGACTTTCAAGGGAGATCAGATTGAAGGTTCGGTTATTAAAACCTGAGCATCTTTTGTCACTCATCTACCAAAATAATAAATGTTAGAAGAAATATAAAATTTTCGTTGTTAATGTATACCAATGAAAATCAAGTTTATTACATCAAGAAAATCAAGGTTATTTTAGAACTTCACAATTTCTGATCAGGTACTGAAATAACTTTAAGATGTCTCTCAGCAATGCTCTTCTTTCGAAAAATGCCTTTTGTTATAATTAAATCAAAATTAGACCAAAAAAGTATTAAATAGAGATAATTGCAGGTATTTTTTTCGAGAGAAAAGGTCCATTGGCAGAGACAAATTCCTTGCAATATGGTAGGAAAATAATAGAGCTCTCGAAATATTCAACGGAGCTACACTCCAGAGAGAATCTTATTTGTTCGGTATACAACCAACACAGGTAAACTTTACCTGGCTGGCATCACGGTTTGCCGGCTCCTCGGATGCGTTTGTGTGCGGTTTTATCTGCATTCGTGACCGTGTCAAACGGAGTTCATCGTGGCACTGTCCTTCATTTGTTCGGAGAATAGCAAATGGAACGACAAACTATTCCGTTTCCCTCGCAAACACGGCACCGGTTTTATCCCGATTCGCCTCTTTAACGCTCCGTTTGGTGCCCGGCTAGAATTCCGATCGATTCGTATCGATGACCACTGCATTTCCATTCGTTATCATGAATTATCGCTATTCTGAACCACTCTGAGATGATAAATATTAAGTGGTTACGTGGCAAATGGCCTAGTTTGGAAATAGGAAATTAGAGGTTGGGTTCGATCTGATGTTTGGGGCAGACAGGAAATTAGTTAGGTTTGATGCTTGGATTCAATTAGTTGATATGTGTAAGGAAAAGAAGACATGCTAGGGAATTGTTTAGTATTAGGTAAAATTTGATTTTCTTCTCTTCAATCAAACTTGTATTTTTCTAAGAAAAAGTGGAAGTCAGTGATTCTCGTTTTTGCTAGAAATTTTAAGTATTTATTTCAATTGATGTTCTATCTATGATATACATATATCATAGATAAAAACATTGAATCTATGTTTATATGTTACTAATATTAAATAAATATCATTGAATAATAAGGCATTAGAGAATGAATATCACTGAACAAGAAAATACTAAATAATAATAAAATATCAAATAATAACCAATAGTGGTTTTAATGACATCCTCCAACCGCAGAAAAGAATCTGATTACGCATTTTATATAAAAAGCGCTCGAATATCTTGAAGCTCACGCTGCATCCAACAATACAATTACAGTCATTCGTTCTCAGTTGCGAAGAGGCTTCATTTACTTCGCAGAATATCACAGCTATGCAAATTATGATCCTAGCGCGATATGCTAAAGCTCTCTGCAATGCACCGAGGATCGTATTTCGGTAGACGGAAGAGCGAATAGAGGCAGGTAAGAATAGACTGACCTCCAAAAGCTCTCTCGGGGGAGTGCAGCAACTTGCAAGGGAGTTGTACAATGCAAGCAGAGCATATAATGAGATGACGTATAATAGTCTTCCCGCAAGGTTGAGTCAGGCCGAGAAACATGCTGACAAGTAATTGAATGTTCAACGATAGCTACACCGTATCAAGTTTACGGTGACCTTGCACCCAAAATGCACTATGCAGTTCTCTGAAGAGTATGCAACTCCAATTCGTCTCATTTGCAAAGAGAAACTTCGCAGTATTTATTAGTATATCAAGAATTATTTATTAGATATTCGAAGATATACCAGTGGGTCAATTCAAAATGACACACCCTGTTAAAGTTTTGATTTCTGGAGACCCTGCAATTTTTATCGTTCGCAGCTAGAATGCAATATGTTTCAATTACTGTCAATTTGAAAGTGTTTCAAAAGTGTGAGCTTCCTGCGAGACAAAACACGTCAACATTTTTCGACGTGTATACCCGCAGCAAAGTGGTTAACGGTTGTTCGCGTGTCGGTATCCTCGTTGAAATCGGCTCGTGACGGATTTTAGTTATTAACGAGATATTTCGCGAACGTGTAATCGATACTTATTACTCCCACGAAGATTCGTCAAGAATCGGCGTGTAATGTTCGCGGGTACTCGAGTGCATTGCTATTAACCGCGCCATCTTATAGAAGGATTATAGGCGAACGCCTTATGAATAGCTCGATAAATCTCCGTGCTTGATATCGTTCACCGTTCATGTGTTGGTTTTAAATGCTCGTTTAACGCTCGGGGCGATTTATCACGAGATTATCGTGCCGCTTCGCAGATCTCCCGTAGCTCGAACCCGAAAAAAAGACCGTGAGATTTTCAGAAATGATCGGCTTTCTCAGTGTTTCCCTTTGTGAACGCGTGTAAACTTTAACGAGGTACCGCGACACGAGGAAAGTGAGAGGAGCTGCGATATATCGCGTATTTATCCACGCGACTCGAATCGTGGATCGGGATTAATTAAGATGTTTGAAACCGCGATCGATTCTGCTCGTGCAACACGTGTACCCTCGGGTGAATAGTGCAGAAACGAAATCGACATTTTACTCGCAATCTTCGTTATTGTTCCTATTGTTTCCATACATGGGTGAAGGTTTAAATATAAATGTGAAGGTTCGTGATCATTATTTTATGTAGTTGCTCTCGAGTAACTTTAGCAACTTTAATAAAACCATGAACGAATATTTGTGTTAATCAAATACTTATAGACCTATATAGATCGATGGAGCTGCCCTCTAATCGCAGCAAACCTAATTAGTACTTTTTTCAATAACTTCAATTTTTTTCGCATCGATTGCAGTTCAACGAGCCACGACCTTTGCACCAGCTGCGGCTAAGTGAGGCTCACAGGAAATGTATTTCTACGGTTTGAACGATTCTATTTTTAAAGGCAGACAATAATGCCGTCTGCGTGTCGAAAGATACTCGGTTGAACTCGGGGCTCTCTTTTGTTCGGGATCTCTCCTTCTCGTATGTATACGCAGTCAGTTGTACCCTTAATAAAAGCTCGTAAAAATTGCTCAGTTTTGCTCGCGTCGCGTGTAAATTTATTTTTGGTCCGGGGCGTAGTCGTAAAATTCAAATTTCCATACCTTTTTTGTCCGTTCGTTTCTCCTGTTTTTTTTTTCTCGTTTTTGTTTTCAAGAGTTTTTGGCACCGACAACAGGACGTACACGGGGAATAAAGAACCCCTAGAATGACGCGCCGGCGAAAAATATCGCCGATAAACTTTCAAACGATGCGTCGCTTTTTACGAGGTCGGTGATAAAAGTTCCCGCTGTTATCTTCGCCGAAGTTGCCTCCTTCGTGATAACTGGATCTTTTTCTATCTCCTGTTTACGGAATGTGTGGAAGTACTGTAGTTCAACCCCATAAAAATACATATAGTTTCAGCTGGATACTGTTTGACGATCGAGAAAAGATCAACAAGGAGCAACGTCGTTTCAAATTTGTAAGAATTCAAGTTTCTTGAGTATGAAATAAGTAGAAAAGTAGTGTAACAACTCTTATGTACACGAACTTCTTTTGCATGTTTTACAAAATTCATTCTCTGAAATGAAACTAAGAAGTAAAGATTTTTGTTGCCATAGAATCACATGACACAGTGAAGTAGTGATGTGTTAGAACAGCGGATGAGTGAAACAATCAAATAGCCAAACAGAGAAATACTGATATAGTAGTTAGGTATTTGATTGAATAGTAAAATTGAAACACAATAGTACAGCATAATAATGTAACAGTATTACATGACTGTATTTTGTCTCTGACCTCGACAATCGAGACACCTAAGCCATTTGATAAAATGTACAATTAAGCAAATATCAAACTTGACGAAAGGCATTGAAGAACTGAAATTTGTAAAACTAAGAGAATCGTCTGAATCGTATCAGAAACGTAACTTCGATGGTAATGCGGTAATATCGATCAGTATTATAGGTACGACGACTCGTGAACCTTATGGCAGACCCTCGCGGTGATACAAAGTTTCCGCAATAAGAGCTGATTGTTTCAAGAGATATCATCTTTTCCCATCGGAACGGAGCAAAGTTTAAAGCCCATTCTAGCGGAAGCGGTTAGAACACCGAAACCACTTCCGGCCAGAGGAGACAATCGGCTTTCAGTACGGTTCCCCTGTATTTTAAGAGCACTCTACCGATGAAAACCGAACGGGAAGCTAAGCAGAAAGGAAGTGGCACAGTTGCCCCTTTGATATTGATTTCTTTCTGCTAAACAACGCATAATGGCTGATCCTGGCCGAGCTAAAGAAGCCATGAATTCTAGTGAATCTCGTAGTGGTCGTTGTTCCTTTCGACGTCGTGCAACGCGTAAAAATTGCTTTCATCAAAGTCGAATCGAAGACGCGAAGACCTCTTAAAATCTGAAGCCTTTAAACATTCGCTCGTAATCTCTTTAATATTTCGAACTTTTATGATCCTCGGGCGCCAAGCTCTTATTCATCTTGTTTCAATATTCGTGTCGCCAAATATTCGACGGAGAATGCTTTCAAGTTATTAAAGTCTTGCTTGTGTTTACGCGGGTGGAAGTCACTGAAACTTGATATGTAGTCGATATTGCAGGATTCTTAATATTTGTTGATGATATGTATTGATCGGGAATTTGTGGATTTAGACATTCGGGAATTTGAAAATTTAGAAATTCGGGAATTTGAGAGTTTAGTATATTGTCCAACTATATCTTGTAAGAATTCTCACAAACACCCATATCAAAATTTCGTCGTTGCTTCCTGTTTCGTCTGGTCGACATGTCGTGCGTGTAACTAATCCAAAAAGAATGACGGGTCATTTACGGGTTATTAGTTCTGCCTACAAGGAACACGAAAATAGGGAACAAGTGAAGAAGTAAAAGCAACGAAGCGTATGTCTTCGCCCTCGTGAGTTTCCCTTAAAACATCCCCCATCGAGCAAAGTAAGAGGAAACTAACTACTTCATCCGTAAGGTCGTCGCCTCGATGAACTGTCTAATACACATTCCGTACAAATGTCTCTTCAAAAGGAACAGTCCTACTCAGACTCGTTTGTAGTGCAATATTTACGTAAGCATTTACGAGGGATGCGCTCTGTTATGGAGCAGGAGCACGTTGACTTCAAATATTTTCAGTTTGCGTGCCAACAGAATGGAGTTTGTGGGTAACTTTCGTTGCTCTTTCAGTTTCGAGAACAACGAATTCTGTTTAAATAATGTATGAATCGCTTTTAATGGAAATATGCCGCTCTTTTTACAGAATTTAAATTGCAGTATTTTTTAGACATTAAATGTAGGAAATAAGACTTTGAACTACTTCCAGATTCAACTCTTGAACTGAGGCAATTTAATTTAATTTCTTTTCTCCAAGTTTTTCGCTACTTTTCAGTTTCTAAAAATTTACACAACATTGACTATAACACACGGTAGTATAATTGAAATGTTATGTAAACATGATTGATAATCTTTCACTTAAATAAACTTTACGTGTACGTTCATATTATTAAGTTAATAGAATAAGTCCAATTGAACTCTTAAAAATTATGCAATATTTCTGATAAGGGAAGTTTGTGTAATTATGCAGCTTTCAGAGAAGCATTTGTCAGCACGTTCCTCGCTTAACGAATTTGTCAAGGGAACGGATGGTAATCCGAAATAAATTTCTGCGTAGAAAATTTTCGCTCCGCAACCCGCTGTCAACGAACTTTCCCCCGTGGTTATCGTTTCTTTTTAACGCCGTCATTCCGTAGAATTTCGCGGAACACTCTCACCAACGAAATATTAACGCTGCAAGAAAAATCAAAACACCGTCCCGTTCCCTGAAAGCATTTGTCTCTGTGTGTACCAGGCAACGCTTTTAACTTTTCATGCGCATTCTTCTCCCGCTTGGTGCACATTTAGCATCGGCCATAATGCGCGCAAAGAAATGTTACATGAGGTTGCGTACATTGCTGAGCTACATGCTAATGGGAGAACAATGGTATTCCGTTTATAATTGCAAACTGTATTAACAGGCATAAAATGAGGTAATAAAAACGTGCGAGCACTCGAATATCTCAGGTAGGGTTATGAAATATTTAACAATTTTATTCTTTTAAATTGTCAAGTTCAAACGTTTACAAATGTCAAATCTTGTACTTTTAATATTTTATATAGCATGATTTTAAACATTAAAAAGTTTCAAATTTAGATATTACAAATTGTAGACAATCAAATTTTGAAATTTTATATGGTAGATTATCAAATTCATGAATGTTCATAGTTGAATTGATTTTAAATGATCGAATTACGCGGGGATCTGTACATGCGCCCGAATCCACCCGACTTCACCCGACTCGCCCCGAGTCCGAATACAGGGTGTCCACATATGATGATTTGAAGCTTTCAAATTTGAAAATTTATGAGTTAAATTAAAAAACAATTTATATCGGACATTTTCCCTTATATATTATTATATTTATTGTGATATAACAATATTATAAAACCAAATTGCAAATACGAACAAACCAAAGAGCAGTAAAGAGTATTGTATCAAAATGAAAGAAGTTTAGATATTTTTATAATTAGTCGAAGCGATAGCAATTTTTTTCAAGAAATACGGACATCCGTGAATTCGTGGTTTCGACTGCGTTAAATCGAGCGTCCACGTGGCGAGGCTGGAATTTACGAATCGCGCCAACAAGGCGAAGGCGTTATGCTCCGACTAATCTACTAATTGGAGGGTGGCCACGAAGCTACCGGGGGTTGCGAAGCAAATTGGGCTAATACAGAAGCAAACAGCATGACGCCTATAAATACGCAGCATCGCCGGAACAACGTCGAACAACGAACACGCGAGAAACACGCCTACTGTCGAACATCTGTATCCGCGAAGTGTTTCGCACATACTTACAGCTTTCTTCGCGATATTACGCTAATTATCCCTTTATTTACTCAATTTTTATATGTAAGATGCAGTCTAGACATTCTTCGTTTATGAAGAAGGTTGCTCGTTTAGAAATGCGTTGAGATTAGGTCCTTTAGAAATGCATGAAGTTTAAAATTAGGTCACTTAGAAATCCATTAAGTTTAAAATTAGGTCATTTAGATCATCAAGTTTGAAATTAGGTCACTTAGAAACGCATCAAGTTTAGAACTAGGTAATTTAGAAATACAGAAGTTGAAAATTTGAGAATATAGAAATTTCTTAAGTTTATGAATTAAACATTGCTTCTGGAGAAAAGAAGAGACAAGTCATACTTAATGCAATCTGTAACTCGTTGCAAGTAGTAGAAACGTTCGTGTCACAAAGTATCACCGGTATTCGATATTTAATTTGCCCCAATAAAACGTAAGAGCAAATAAGACCTGCTCGAGCATAGTAAAGCGGAATATTTCAAATCGGAATAAACATGAAGTGAATTGAATAGCTCGAAGCTCGGAATATTCACGAAACAAGAAATCGATACAAGCCATTTCCAGGTCGTTTCGAAAACCGTCGTCGAAACGTTGAAAGTTTGAGCGTGTGTCGTGCACCGCACTGTTTACGATCGTCCGTGGCAGCAACCTCTCCGTATCGTAGCACGTCTCCGGAAGAAATTGAATTATTACGACGGCGCATCCTGCGAGCGCGTTGGCTCGAAATTGTTCTTTGTTTGGCTCGAGTTAGCGGCCCTTTTATTTCTCAATAATTGATATCGACGAGGCCGGAACGCTCGACACCGACATAATTTATCATTTCTACATTTCTCCACGACTTTCATGTTCCTTCGTGCCTCTCGAGGTGCACGCTGGCCGGCCGCTTCGATGCATTGAATTATTGCCGCGATACAGGTGCACCTGCAACCTGCAAACGTTCGCCGCGTATGCCTCTTCGACTTTACATTGGTAGCTGCGTGTGCATTGCATCATTCTAGCCTGTTGCGGCACTCGAAAATGCACACGGTGTTGTTTGCTGCACGAGCAAAACGATCGGAACATTTCAAACGTTTGCATACTTTCTACGGAATGAATTCTGACTCTTAATCGACTTCCACCGTTCTACAGTTTCTGCTCGCCACACGTCGCGCTAACTGTATCGCTCAATAGCGTAACTACCATTTCTGTTTCTGGGACAGATGACGTAACTACATTTTTGGGAATTTGGGGAAGTTGGAATTTGGGGAATTTAGAGTTTGGGGAATTTAGAATTTAGCGAATTTGGAATTTGGAGGTTTTGGACCTTAAAAATTAAGAATTCGATTTTATAGAGATTCCGGAATTTGGAAATTCAGGAAGTAAGAATTTGGATTTTCAGAAATATGGAGATCTCGAAATTTAGAATCCTGAGAATTTGGTAATTAAGCAAATTATAAACTAGGAAATTGGGAATTTAGATTTTCAGAAATCTGAACACTTCGACATTTGGAAATTAAGAAATTCGGGATTTAGAAAATATCCAATCGAATCATATCAACGTCAAGTGCATCAAACGTTTTTCAAATTACATTAAAAGTTTAAAATTCAGAAATCATACTACTCACAAAATCAATAAGCAAGTTCACATAGCTTCGCGTACGTCTGTTTCAATTAGGCGGTATGACAAGCAAAAATACAGTGAAACGTTGCTTCCTGTTATTGGTGTAGAAAAAAAAATGGTTTCCTCTGTCGTTTCATGGTTAGGGTGCTCCCTTCATCGACCTCTTCATCCCCATGTTACGAGGCACGTAACCCCTGTCTAATGGATGCTCTTGTCACATAGTGGATAGTGGTCGTCAGGGTACCGACTGCATTTAGAAAGGTCGTTAAGGACTTATTATAGGAACGCGGTGCGTTACCCGTATCTCGAGGGTGAGAAGTAGCAGGCTCCTCCTCTTCACCCTCGAACGCTTCAAGCGCCTTTATTCGTTAAGGTCTGTTCATACGAGACGAAACGAGCTTGTCTGCACTTCGTTTATTAAACGAGAATTTGCATTACGTCTTAAGTAGATTCGGAACGTCGGCGTGTAAGGGGATCGAGATAGGGGGACGTCTTTCTGGTGATTGCTAAATTAATTAGTATCTACGCAGTTGGTTGGTTACAAATTACTGCGATACATTAATAATTTTCTGATGTATATTATCTGCTGGATCCATACATTTATAATACGTGTACACGTGTGAAGTATAATAATAAGTCATCCCTTCATCGTGTTGCTGATATTCTTTATTTTATGAAATAATGTACTGAGAAATTAATTAAATAGAAATATCAGTATATGGTAGAACAACGAAATAGTAGTAAAATAGTGAGACAATAAAATGGCAGTCTCATCTGTCTCATTGAAGGAATATGTAGACAGACTATTTCAAAATTTTGAACAGATCGCGTAAATTTCGTGGAATCGCGAATTTAGAAACGTAGCGTCGTGAATTCGTGTACGGGATGGCTTTCATCCAAGATTCGTTTATATTTCATGGATGCAGAGCACTTTAACGACCCGTTATAATCCGCCGGACGACTACTAACACGGTTTATCAGAATTCCACGGCGATTCTCGAAGAGCGCCCTCCGTTCCGTCGATATTTACATTTTCGCGACGCGACGAAACGTTGAAATGGTCGCGAAGCTATTGTATCGTTTCGTGCCGGTTTCAGACGCGGATGAACTTATCCCCTGCTCTTTTCACCTTTCCACGGCTGCCTCGAATAATCGCGGTCCCATCGTGGGTCGAATCAAAGGTCAGTGTGTACAGTTGCCTCCGTTTAGTAGACAGTGCCGTCTGATCACGAACAGGGTCGAGCGCGAAATTCCCCATAAGGGTTTCCGCACGTTTTCACGCCAACGTCTCGACCTCTTCCGCCACGTCTGAGACGAACTTCTGTTTCTAATACGCGATGATCACCTTTGTTCTAATATTCCACGGAATTTTAGGGAATTTCTGAAATTTAGAAAATTTGGAATTTGGAAAATGTAGGGAACTTGAGGAATTTGGAGAATTTGGCATTTGATGAATTGGCAATTTGAAGAATTTGGATTTTGGGGAATTTGGAACAAGGAGTTTGAAACTTGGAATTTGGAATTTGGAAAATTTTGAATATTGTAATATCAAATATTTCAATTTTCACAATTTCTGAAGTTAAATTTAAAAAACTTGCAAAATTAACCATCTCTGAATCGCAACTGGTTCTTTAAAAATGAAAATATCTCAAGACTAAAAAAAAATGTAAAAATCATAAAAACGTGCGAGTAGAAATGATGTAATTCAATTCGATTGCAGTTTCATATCTCTCACACGTCCATATACGATTTTTCACAACATGGCGCGTGCAAAAGTGATGTGGGTGCTTAGCGTTTTTTCGTTCGTATTTTTATGAATGAACATGCAACGTCGATTACGACCTTTCGCGGCTGAATGGAAGGAGTTCAAGAATGAGCTGGCAATATCCTCTTTTTTTTTCCCCGCGTGTCGCAATCGTTCGAGCGGCCAACAGACGTCGTGGAGTTTCTTTTAAACGCGGCGGCGATACACGACGCGGAAAGTGGCAGGTTCGCCGTGTCGTTTAATCGTCCACAAGGGACCATCGATCACTACCTTCGGTATAGAGATTGATCACCGTTTCGAGCATCGGTTTCGCATAGACAACGACGGCATTGTCGGTGGGTGGTGAGGTTCAGCGACGATTTAAGCGGCGTGTGACTCATGAATGCGGCTTTAAAAGGCGTAACGGTACCTGCCCTGCGTGCATCGCGTTTTAGAGAATCGCGTTCTCATACGTGTACTACTTCCATTGTATCTAATTGTTCCGCTGAAGGAATGGAATTCTCGCTATTGTCGGTGAAACAGCAACGCGATCTTAAGTGTGTCTTCGCGCGGTTTGTAATAAAAAAGGAAACAGAGGACGTTCACCTTTCGTTGCAACACTCGATGTGGGTACCTTCGTTGTTTAACCTTTAACCCTTAGCACTGGTTTGCTGTTGCAATACTCTTAAACTTTCTAGTCAAGTATAATAAATTCTTTCGAAGTTATTATTCCTGTATTTTTAGTTGACTCTATTGCTATGACGTGTATAACATTATAGGTACGGGTAGAAAATATTTACTTCAAATTCTATGAGTGCATAATGGTTCTTCGTTAGAAGTATTAAAAAGATTAGAAACATTCTCATTCCCAATAGTATCGACATCGATATTGTTTATTTAAAGAGTCTTGCAATGTTTTTCATTATACAAAAACCATTAATACTCTGACGATAATACGAAAACATTTTTCATTGTAACGTTCGACACGTCGTTTAGTATTCCCTGTTTTTGAGAGAATACGGTAGAAGATTGAACTTCTACCATCGCCTTTTTCTCCCCGTAAACAATTTTTCAACGAAGATTGCCTCTCCCAACGGCTACGCGAGGAACTTAGAGATCGTAATATCTCGGAGCCAAAATTTTGCGCCAGCTATTTGGCACTCCTGCAACCGTTAAATAAAGCTTTCACGTATTCGTGTTTTAAACAATTTCGTGTCTAGCAATTCGGTTATTGACCTTCATGAAATTCAGATAACGATATTATCCATAATTCGAGTGCACTGCTTCGATTGAAAATTCTCTTTAATCTAATCAGGATAATTAATTATAATTAGTTGAAAGTCTACTGATAGATTTCTCGAAATTTTATATCTCAGTTTTAATTAATAGTCAAGTGCGTTTCAGAAATTAACAATGTACGCAGCAACGCGATTAATTCACCGATACTTATCTATGATAGTGGCTTTTTCCTCACAGACAAGCGCTAATTAGAAGCAATATATTACGCCGGGTCGCTTATCAACAGAAGAACTTGAATAATTCAAGGCGTGATTACCGTCAAGGTGAACCGGTCGTAAGGTCATTCTTCGCGGTGTCTGCCGCCTCTCGCAATTAAATTTATCCACCAGAGACCGAGTTGGCAGACGCAAAGCGTTTCCACCGGCGGAATTTGTTTGTTATGCCCGCGTCATTGCACGTGCCAAACACCACGACCGTAATGGACCGACCCTCGTTCGAAAGCTTCAAATTTCTTCTTTCCGACGCATCTTTAGAGCAGCGAAATTCGAGTTTATTTGCTTACTTTAGCACTTATTAGATTTGCTTTGAACAGATGCATCAAATGGTATTGACTGAATTTGGTGCACTCGTGATTTATTGCCAAAATGTTTTAAATTTTCAAGGTTATACGTTCTCCAATTGGTATGGTTTCAAATTTTTAAGTTAAATTTACATTTTAGATTGTAATTGTTCTTACATTTCTTTGAGACTTAAGCTTCTCAAATTATGAACAGAATTCTTTAAATTTTTAAATTGTAAACTACCCAAACCTTCTAATTCTGAAATTTCCAAACTCCGATTTCACTGAGACATCCACAAAGCTATAATTCACAAAAACAGTCAAATTTAACTAAAGTTGATCCCTATCATATTTTTATCTATAATAGTCCAAAAACTAACTCATTGTACGCTTCATAATTTACTTCACCTTTCTGCGCGAAATATCAAGTCCCCAATTTTATAGCTTCCAGTTGGAGTCCGCATAGCAAACCCATTTATCATCCGTTTTAGAGCATGTATCGAAACGATCGTAAATACCGGGAGTTCGATTTCGACGGGTTTTATGTCCGCGTCCCTTGAGAAGTTCGAATGTTACCGACTTCACCGAGCACCCTCGTCTTTTACCTTTTGCTTCTCCACTCCGGAATCCTATTCGAGGCTTGCTCAGAACTTGGCGTGTTTGTACAGTGCTCGAAATTCGAGCCTCCCGTACTCGTATTAGTCCCCTGTTTTCGTTGGACAAAACCATATGTTAGTCCTCGGAAGGTATTTTAATTGTGAGAAAACTTTGTACACCGAAATCCTTTCAATTCGAAAGTTATCGCTGGGAAACAAAATTATTCAGCACTTTCGAGAGGTTATATCCGACACGAAATTTGGGTCACTCGATTAATCATCCCGCTAGAGAATCAATTTTTCATACCCGCTCTAAAGTTCTTCGGACGTATTTTGCGAAACTCTGTTGCAGAGCGGCGTTCGCGCATGCACGGTTTAAAAGGGGTAAAAATAGCAAAAGCTAAACTGTTTCGGCGATTTCGCGGATACTGAACACATTCTGGCTTAGCAGATATCGATAAATCATTCACGTGGTCTTTTCAGTCGAACTCAATGTTTGTTAATAGTAGGTACTTGTTAAGAAGCTTTCTAATTTCGTAAATTTTAAAGAGAGCATTTCTTTTTATATGAGGAAGTACATCTCGTTAATAAAAAATTGTACGTTGTAATAGTGGAAAGATTTATCAATTCATTTTTGATGATAAGAATTTTCATGATGTACTCTTTGAACAATCTCCTACCTCGAAACAATAAACTTTACAACCTGCCAACTGCAAGATTCAAGAATTTAAAAATTGAAAGATTCGAAAGAACCTCAAAACTTAACCACACTGTCGACTACGGTTGCAATATACCGAAAGTCTGCAATCTAAAGTGCCCCTATTACCCCTCACCTTGTTCCTCGACAAAGCACACCAATTCAAACCAATTGCCCGAAAGAAACAGCAATATTTTCGTAGAAGAAAAGTTGTATAAAAAGTTTGAAGGAAAAGAAATTTCTCGGTCGAGTTTGCTTGGTCGCTCGATGACCTAAATCCCGAACAATGCGGCGTTCTATGACCAAAAATCATGAGTCGTGGAAATTCGCGTGTTTGAAAGGATCTCCAGAAGTTGCGGCCACTCTTCTCGGGGCGTAGACAATACGAGGAACGCGAAATACCTCGGTAATCGGGCGAAGAATGGCGTCGTATTTTCAGGGGCAAAAAGTTTCGAGGGGAACACGGTCCAGAAACTCGGTCGGAATTTAGCGGCTGTGTACCGTAAGGTTTCTTGCTCGTTTCAGCCATTTCTAATTGGCGCTGCAGAAACAGCTCGTCCTGTATTCGACTCAAGAATTTCATTCGGCCATTGTGGCGAACCGACTGAATCATGGACAATCATCCTTTCAACAGTCTCTAATTAAATATTGCAAACTTTTCTGCTTACTTTCGCTCTAGAAACTTTTTGGTATAATAAGGTATGTAGTTATGAAAGATAAGATGTGTACTGAGTCTCATAATCATAGTACAACCTCTTAGACACGACACGCCACTATAGTGGCTTTTGTAGGTACCATCTTTCTGTACGACCACTATAGTGGCTTAATGTCGTAGATAGCATGGCTCACTCTACTCGCTGACTCCCTCACCGTTTCAATTGAATGATCATTTCCATATGTTTCAATGTTTGTATGTGACAAAAGTACATTACATGTAAATAAAAGGTAACGCCAAAAACAGCAAAAAAATATAGCGAAAATAAACCTATCTAACAGTAAAATGATGTACGAATCTGCCTCCACTCAGATATTGGTTCACGGAATATTCTATCTGTACATCTGCACCGATGATCCACCTATTCCCGACTTATCCTTATTCCATTCGTCAAAGACTGGTTGAAGCCGAGTGCAATGGAACCCGATTACGATTCTCCCTTATTTTCCCCCATCGTGATGGTATATTCTCTTTTTCATGTAGTTCGCAATCTCCTTAGAGTTGTCCGCGTTTTCGTTTTTCCTTCAGGCCAGAATATCCGGAAACGAGAGAGGATTTCACTCGATCGGGTTGCATGCTTCTCTCGTGCGACAGATATAATTGCGAATGAGATTACACCCTTGCGCAAATCCTATTCAACGTTTTCACGTTATTCGTCGCGTCGGTTCGTGCTCTTTTCTGTGAGACGGATAAATTGATAAAAGAACAGAGACGGCTTTTATTAAGTAATGATGCGTACGTCCATTTCTAGTGTTCTTAACTGGCTACGCTTATTTTGTCGTTACACGCTGGTACGTGATGAGGCACTATAATCACAGATGAGCAACTGCATCACGAGGTACAAATTTGTAAATTGGAAAATTTGAGAGATTTCAATTGAAACTCCCAATTTCGATATTTTTCAATTCTTTAATATTGCAGTTTCTGAAGTTAAATTCCCAAAGTTCCGACTTCTCAAATACCCAAATTTACAAATCCCCAAATCCTGAGAATATATTCATTCATCTCAACATTCATAATTTATAAATTATCATTTAATCACAAATAAACGTATTTAGCGAATGGAAAATAAAATAATCGTCCAACTTCATAACAAGCTAAAGTTCGCAGTTAATTAAAAGTACTTAAAATTTAAAATGAAAATAATTTCCACGATTAACGCTGCTTGAGAAAACACCCAATCTTGATGTGCACAAAATGGAATATTTACAAAAGCGTTATGAATTATTCGGTTAATTGAATTGCAAATTCAGATGCAAACACGGAGGACAATGAACGAAAACATTTTTAACAAAATTAAAACCGATTGATCGGGATTTCACTGTACAATGATTTTCCTGCCTTTGTATCTTTTTTAACGTCTCAGTAACTGTACCGCGTGCATCTCGAAGCACTTCCTGCGGCGAAATTCCTTAACGAAGCAATTTTCAGCCACGTTTGCATTTCAAACGCATCGCAGCCACTTTTTCTCAGCGAAGATGCGGTAATTAGCATTTTGACCTAACACGGGATTGACTACGAATACCGTTAGTTGGCGAAACCAGACAGGAAATCTGATATCAAATCGATCTGGTTAATGAAACTTGATCTGTTTAATCTGCAATTGAATAAATTACATCGTATCTGCTCTGCGAGTGATTTTATGCGAAACGTATTTATCTCGAGCGTGATAACAATTCTTAATGTACGAGGTGTTGCCATCATGATACGCAACGTTGAAGGCGCGATAAATTCGTAAATAATTTCGATTGCGATACAGATTTATATAATTTTCTTTACTCAAGGACTGTCAAATGGAAAGATTGATATATGAGAGATTACTTTTGATTGGGAATTAGGGTTTAAGATTGAAAATATGACTTGAAATATAATAGAATAGTATTTAATAATGTGAGTTGTACGTTTTGTTTAAATTATTTACAATATTATATTAAATATATCATCGTTTGAAGTGTTATTTCAATTCTTATTACGTATTGTAAATTTTGAATTGAAACAGTTGTAAATTTTGTACAGTCATAAACTGGACTTTATCTGTTATACAAAATGAAGAAGCAAGAATAAATTACTCTTCAAATAGGTTACTATTCGTAGGACAAGTGTGACTCGTATTGTATACAAGTGTTGCTACGTGTAGTAGAACAAGGGGTTAAACAACGATTTGCAGGAAACGGGAATTGATTGTAGCAAGGAACTGTAAGGTTCACATTGTTGCCACGGTTGCACCATGAAACACACTCGATACCATTGGCGTAACTAGGTAAAGACAAAAAATTATTGGGACAACTAAAAAGACATTCGTTACAAGATACACTTTATTAATATTGTTCTCGTGAAAATCCATGAAAAATTATTCGTCAAAATTATAATTGTCTCACAGATAATTGAACGTAAATCAACTGTACATTACAATGTACACCTTGAACCTACATTAAATTTGTCAAAATTCCAAAACAATAGTAACTCCATTTTCAACAAACCAATTTCGCTACAAATTATTAACTTTTCACCCTCGAAGATCGACCATTTAAAATATTGTCTTATTTATCGGTAGGAAACTACGAACGTTGTTCATAAAGTGACTAGATCAAGTGTGAACTCGCGTGTCATTGAAATATGGATGACACGCAATCAAAGTGTGAAGCAACGCTAGACGTTCGAGGCTTCGAGTAAAGCTAAGAGACGCACCCTAGACAAAGAACCCAATTACGCCAATGCTAGGGACCCTCCAAGTCGATTTTAGTAGCAGGATACAAGGCGAACGAAGGCGGGCAACGTGTTTGAAAGCAAATAAATACGTGTACCTATGTCGAGTGGTCGTATTCGAGAGGGAACAAGCGTAGAAACTGTTCGTTTCGAGTAGGAGTTCTGAGCATGCGTCGAAGACTCGGTTTGTTCTTGCAAATCTACCTTCTCTTGGGAAAATGTGACGATCGAAGGATATGAGATCTTTCAATTGCTGATTTTTCAGGATTTAACATTTGGTGACATGGGAATTTTTGGGTGTTGAGAGTTGAGGGTCTAGGTTTTGGGGGCTTTGAGATTTGGGGGTTAGGGAGTTGGATATTTAGGGATTTGATGACTTAGGGATTTCGGAATTTCGACATTTGGAAATTTAGAGATTTGCACATGTAGAGATTTGAACATGTAGAGATTTGCACATATAGAGATTTGGACATGTAGAGATCTGGACATGTAGAGATTTGAACATATAGAGATTTGGACATGTAGAGATCTGGACATGTAGAGATTTGAACATATAGAGATTTGGAAATGTAGAGATCAGGAAATTGTCAAATTTCAGAGAATTGCATATACGTCACTAGAACCAGTATCTATAAGTAATTAAGCAGAATGTGTTTCGACATGTGGCTCTCCAGAGATGCAAAGAAAGTTTAAGAATTGCCATGCATATCTTAAACGCAGGAAGACTTATCTTCTCTGAAGTGGAACTATCACGCCCTGATAAGAACTGGTACCAGTTTGATTTATGTTATCTAAGTGTGTTACTGTCAGGTATTTAAAACTACATGTACGGTATGCGCTCTATACTGTTGAATATACAATACATCATTAACATTATTTCTACACTTATCAAAGATAAGAACAAGTGTTTCTATAAGCTTGATTAAGAGTTACCTAATTTAACACCTAATTTTTTGGTCAAATTTTTGTTACTGTTCAAAATGACAATGGACGAATATACATATGGGTTAGGGTAAGAATATAATTTTTTTTTAATAGATCTATTTATAACGCTTGTAATTAATATTAGTATTTAAGTACACGTTTCAGAATGAATTCACAAAGTAATCCATTAACACATTTTCCCCGATATTCCTGATAAAACGTGTATCGAGAACACGTCTATCCGCTAACAGTAATCGCGTCATGGTTGATCCTCTCAATGTATGATCTAATGAAAATTAATCGACGTAGCCGCAGCAGGTGTTATGATAATTCGTTTAGATTAACCGGTGTAAATATTGTCATGCAAAGTTATGCAGCGAACTAAACGTAATCATCTTCGTTGCAGTCGTCCACACACATTACGCCGGTCACGGTATTATTTAGAGAATTACAATTACGTTATACACTTACACGACTTCATTCCGTGCTAATATAATATTCTAATTAAGCGTGCAACAGCGTGTGGCATTATTCATTTGCACTGATGTTTGATTTCGGTGATAGTAATTAATTCCTCAAAGAGTCAAAATTAACTGCATGCTACAAAATCAATAAAGGTGTTTGATAAATATGGGGGTTTCATTTAGACATCTGAAAGAAGTTGAAATCTAGGGGTGTGAAGATGGGAGGTATGGGAATCTAAGAAATATAGGGATTTGGGGGATATAGAAATTTGGGAAATATAGGGATTTGGGACACATTTCAATTTAGGGAATATAGAAATTTGGGGAATATAGGAATTTGGGGAATATAGGGATTTGGAGATGTAGAGATCTAGATAAATATTAACCTAACAATCTAGAGATCTAGGAATCTACAGAATTGTGAAATATAGGGATTTGGAGAATACTGAGATTTGCAGATATAGAGATCTAGGAGTCCTAATATTTTCGGACTATAGAGATTTCTATAATGTAGATAATGATCTAGTAATCTAGAGACCTAGGGATCTAGAAATCTAAGAATCTAAAGATATGCTTACTATTAACACATATGTTCATATACACACATATTTCATTTTAACAGCACAAAAGAAAATATACATGCTATTGTTCGAAAAACTGCATCCATCTCCAACCAGATATCATAATTACAATATTCCCGTACAACTCTATTCTCCAATTACCTCTAATTAGTCAACGAAACTCCATTAATGAAAGATTTAATTGGCAAAATGGAACGAAACAGTAGTACACAATTTTGCAGTGAATCGTGTTCGATTAATTACACTAATCATACAAAGCATTGTGTATCCGCTCAGTTCGTTTCAAACTTTCAACGAAATACGAACGATTTAATTACTCAGAACAAACGGCAGGACGATTATTTATTGAGAAACTCCCGTATCGATCACACCAATTAGTTCAACGCTGGATTTGGAGCAGTTACGACGCATTTAATTGGACAACCTACATATCTGACACGTTTCCGTAGCCTAGACCTAAACTGTATCAACTTAAAAACTACTGTTAAAACACTAACAATCTTGAAATAAGTATCTCACGGTTACAAAATACAAAGTATAAAATTTCTATGATCCTTTCACCAATTTATCCGCCGTTCGAACAAATCTCTGGAACATCCTGCATGTTCAAGCTGCGTTTACCTCGGAGCAATCCTCGTGCAAATATAAAATCAAAAAGCAGGTATGTTTACTATCGATGCCATAACCGATCCTCTCGAATAACCAGATTTCAAACGGGACGACTGCTTACTCTCGAGACAGAAGTGAAGATAAAATTTACTGGATCCAGGAACGAATCGATATTTACAGTTTAGTCTTGATATGGCAATGATCTGTCTACACGTGTAAGCGACAAAATGATCTCACATATGATGTTTGGCAGTTGCAAGTAATAGGTTCAGGGGGTACCAGGGGCAACACAAAAAATTGGGGAAGGGTAGGTGTACTGTATTTTGGGGCAGTGCTGTTCACTCAGTTAGGTTTTGGGGGGTCAAGGATTTTGGGGTATTCCACTGGGTCTGTGGCGATCATGGGTTTTTTGGGACACTGCACTAGGTCTGTGGCAGTCAGGGGTTTCGGGGCACTCTACTGGGTCTGGGGTGATCAGGGATTTTTTGGAGAACTCCGCCAGGTCTGCCACGATTAGGGTTTTGGGGCACTCTGCTGGATCTGAAGTAATCAGGGGTTTCTTGAGGTACTCCACTAGGTCTGGGGCAAACAGAGTTCTAGGACAATCGGGAGCTGCGTCAATCAAAGATTTTGGGGTACTTCGTTGGATCTGGAACCAGGTCTGGGACGATCAGAGATTTTGGAGCAGTCAGCTAAGTCTGGGGCAAACAGGTGTTCTAAAACATTTGGGATCTGCACCAATCAAAGATTTTGGGGTACTCCGTTAGAGCTGGGACCAGGTCTGGGCAACTAGAGATTTTGGGACACTCAGCTAGGTCTGGGTCAATTAGAACTTTCAGGACAATCAAGATCTGCACCAATTTTGGGGTAATCGGGGGTCTAAAGCAATCAGGGAACATAAATGAAAGCTTTCATCAAAACTTCACCATGGTGAGGATTACTAGATATTATATAACATATTTGCAACGCAATGCAACAAACAGTTGACACCTGCAAAAGACATTTATAAGGCAAAATTTTGAACAACCTGTATCACGAGATTACTATCTTCAGGCTACTTTCTTTATCTTTCCATCAAAACGGATGCAACGTTCATAATCATTGCAACTCCGTTACTCTACAACGTCGCTGCTCGTTAAAGTCGGGTTATTCTATTGTTCTATTGTTCCATTGTGACTAGTTGCAGTAGAGTGATAAATAACAACGTAGCAAATTTCTTCTTACCACGAATATCGACATTCGCGTTAAAATATGATTATAAGCCGGTTACACAGCGCACTGGTATCTCGTCGCGCACTTCACATATCGTTTTCACTTTATGACAGTTGAAACGTGGTATATTTTAGCAAATGTAGTATAATTTTATTCTTGAAGGACAAGTAATTCTATGAAAGTAGGTGAGGATCATTTTGCATAGGTAATGTTGAATATTTTAATAGAATGGGAAACTCCCGTTATATTGCCACTATCATACGAATTTGCAAGGATGTTAGAGATGGTGAAGTTTCTTTATTATTACTGGATTTTATGTAACATATTTGCAACTATGCAACAAACAGTTCATTTAACTCCTACAAAAGATATTTGTAGTATTCTCCACGTACTATTTAGTACGTGTGGTATATCACACGACAATTTACAAAACCCAACATAACATCAAAAAAAAGTTCCATTCCAATAAATTACTATTACCAAGAATCTCTACAATCACGCCAACGGCAATATAACGAGAATCCATAATTAAGAACATACGTAATTTTAATTTCGGATTACATGGACCCAAAACGAAAGCTGGAAACTAATAATACGGTTCCCTGAAATTACCAATAAATGGTCAATATTTTCGTAAGAAGTTTAATTATCGCGCGAGGATATTGCCCTCGGCTCACGTTCCGTAATTCTGCCCAGTTAACTTGTAATTAACGTGTCACATAACGTTACTTTATCTTTACGCCAGTGAGCTGTAATGCATCAAGGTAACACCGTGTTATTACTGAAATTTAATAAAAGAACTGTATTCATTTATCGGGGTTATAACTACTCATCATTTACCCGTTATCTACATATAAGCAGAACTGCGATAAAAATAATTGTAACCTAAAAGCCAGATACACCAAATGATTCATTTAAAATGTTAATACCAGAAATCTAACTGTAAATTTAATATATCTTTCGTTATTTCAATTCTAACTGCAGTGTACTGATAAGATAAACTGACGCAGGAAACCTTATGTACAAAACTGTTTAGTAACGCAATTAATTGAAATCTAGACTTATATAACATATGGTACAGTAATTGTAGTGTTCCAGAGTTATATTATTATCGTTATCAAATTGACAAATAATGAAAGGCAATTTTGCTGAAAAAATGAATAGAATTTTGTTGCGTGGTTAATACTCAAATAGTATAAGTTTGTAAAGCATAACTTGAAATGGAAATTTCGTTTCATAGTTATTTCAGCAATTCAGTGTTATTCTTAATGGCGCACAGTGTATTAGAAGAGCAAAGTGTATTCACCTTTTCGATGGCTTCCAACGCCGCTTCAAAACTCCCAGCATGAGTAAACCGACGAAAACGAGGCCCAAGTGCCAACGAGCTTCCGACTCCCAGGAGCGTATCAAGCACCACCACCAAAACCAATCACCACACAACCACTGGTCAACCTTGTCGATCTTTCCGAAAGATCTGTTTAATCACTCGAGTCACACCATGATCCTCCACGCTGTTCCCTCTTATACACCGTTATTATCCTCTGATCGATTCACCCGCAAAAAATTTCTCTATCACGTGAACGGAGAACAAACAATTAACTCCAGCCCCGTTCGTAGCGTCAGTTCACTTCTTTATCGAACGATAAAACGATATACAATAAATTCCTCGAAATATCTACGATGATTAATGAGATACAAGCGAAGAGACCATTATCGTTTTTCTTCGAGAGATAAAACGTACAAGTGAATTACCGATGTTTCGTTATCAATTATTGTACTTTCTCGCAAGATAAGAAAAGTTTCTATAGCAGACTATAGTTCCTGCGATATACATAATAAGATGTTTGCACGTCGATACAGGTGAACGTCCTGCTATAGTAACCCGTTTACGGGGAACGAAAGAAACGTGTCGATAGCACTGACATGTTAACTTCGCGACACAAGTAGGATAATAAAAAATGATCGTTAAAATCAAACACACTGAGTCAGCGACATTTCTCGTCGTGCTATCTGTAAACGCCATCCGAATCGCGTACGTTTTCGACCTGCATGTGGCGCGGGAGGACAAGGTTAATTCACACGTTGGACGATCTGGGGTCCAACCAGAATTGGTACCACAAAAATACATTGCTCGCAAGCTTTTGAACGATTTACAAGGTCATTTTCGAATTTCGAACTTTTAGAATTTTTAAGTTCTGACTTTGGAACCTTGGAATGTTGAAATCTTAGGATTTTGCAACTTTGGAATTTTAGGACTTTAGTGTTTGGTAATTTTAGAGTTTTTGAGGTTGGGAAGGTTAAGATATTAGAGTTTTAAGATTTTAGAACTTTAGAGTTTGGAGATTTCAGGATTGGTGAGCTTCGGAATTTTGAAGGATTAAAATTTTTGAATGTTAACATTTTACTACTTTGAAATTTGAGGACTTTCATATTTGGGAATTTTAGAGTTCTTGAACGCTGAAACTTTTAACCTTACGATTTTATAACTTTGAATTTGAAACTTGACTATTTTGAAACTTCTGTTTGGGAAGTTCCACTTTACTATCTTATCAAGTTGTTAAATGTTGCAAGACAGTTTCAATAAAATGATACTAGAACGAATTAATAACACCAACTATCTACATGAAAATTAATAAAATCGAATAATTGAAAAAAAGAATTGATGGATGTAATCTCACCACACTTCTTAATAATGCTGTAATTCTAAATAACATAGTGATATTCTGTTATACTACTTCTTGAATGATTTATAATACACTAAATTTTCATTAATAATATATTCTATTACACAATGTACTCTCTATAGAATTGATTAATTTTTTTTTAAAGAACACTTCTATTTTGCTATAATATAGTATGTACATTATGTACATTACACAATCTATTTTCTAAAGAAACTCTGTAATGTAATAATTCTTAATCTATTTTTCTCCGTAAGGTTAAAAGTACACATACTTATGCAATAAACCATCGATGATAAAAATGAATAAGTAATAGTAATAGCATTATGCTTTATTTCCTAAGATCTCAGATTTCAAGAAAATTGAATCAAATGAAACATAATTTGATCACGACCATAGCACGTATACGGGCATTTTCACAACGCCATTTCACTTATTAACCAGAAAACACTTGTTTCAAAATACGAACACGTTTATTTCGTCCTCAAGAAAGTAGCCATATTTCCCTAATAATATAATCATTTAACGCGTGTGGTCTTTAGCGATTACGCTCTAAATGGACAGAGAATAAATAACTCGATATGAGGAATCGACTAATTGCTCCCGGTGATCCAACCGCGAAGGAGACTTATAACAATTTCTCCGTCGAATAATTACTCACACAACGATAGTCATCGCTGCGGACGTTCAACGTTACGTGTACGTACACGAGATACGTCTGTCGCTGATTAATTAGCTGCCAATGTTGTCGGCGAGAACGTTCTCTAGGTCCTCTGATTAATAACCCTCCTTCCGAAATAATAAATTACAAATTGCGATAACGAAGCCAATAATTAACTCGACGCTTTAAAAGAAACTTCTATCCGCTCTTCTACTCTTGTGGTTACATTCTATTTCATCATTATCAACGATCTAGAACGTTATCGGATCGACGATACCGCGAATCGTTCGAATAATTTATGTACGAAGTTGACACTGAATGAATGCTTTCGTTTAACCGTGTCACATTTTCGACGCTAAACTACCAAATAAACGATTGTTCCAATTCTATTTTGCTCCACTTGTGTACTGAGGTTACGTCAATAAATCATCAATTCAGAACTCTGCAGCACAACTTCGTTTTTGACAGCTGATGACTGATGTAAACTTGTATGTTTGGTACACGTTTCATAGAAATAACGATTTATTGCGACTTTTGGTGGGGGAGGGTGTTACTATTGTGATGAAGAGACTCAACAGTTTTATTGATGTCTATCGTCACTGTAGTTTTATTGCTAAAGCAACAACAAGTGATTAAATGCGATCTTAAAGTACAGTTAACGAATTTGTGCACCTTGGCGCAGGTCAAGGTCGGGACTTGAAAAATTCACCAAAGATAAAAGTAAAAATTGATCAACTTGTTAACTATTTACTGTGTGAAAATATGTATTTCTCAACTACATCGTTGCCAAATTAAAAAAATTTTATAAGCAACACTCAAAATCGGTGAAAACGAAGTTACACCCCTTTCAAGGTTCTCAACCCTTTTATCGTGTAATAAAACACTGCAGGAAGAAAATTCGAGAGAGTAACGATATTTTTACTAAATATTTCATTGATCCGAGAGTTGAAATAATTTACGTCGAAGGTTGACACAGAATGGAGCACCGACCTTTAGTTACGAGTTAAACGCTGTCACATCGTTCATTTTCGACAATAAATAACAAAATCCAATAATTTATCCCGGACAATGGACAATTAATCTACCAGACATTTGTCTATGCGTTCACAACGGAAACCGTGAATGGAAATAAAAAAAAAAAACCGCGCGAACATAATCGCGCTCCAAAAAAGTGCGTGCCTACGCGTACGTAGGGGCGATCGATCGCCAACTCGCGAACCGCGTCGACCGATCGATATTTCAGAAGAATCTGCGTCGCAATATTTACGTTTGATATCTTTGAAAACAGGCGCTGAAGCCTGGTGAAGACAAGGTAGCTGTCTGTCCGCGTGCAAGCGTTAATAAAACAAACATCTCACTCTTTTTCACCGTTCAATGAATCATCGTGAGTCGCGTGTGAACTATCACTGAAATGACTCCGATTTTTTCTTTCCCTAAAGACCACACGTTTTTGACCGGTCGATCGAAAACCGTGTACGACGCTACGAATCGGTGCTGGTTACCTACGTCTGGCCACGTTTACGGCAAGTCAACGCGAAAAACACTCCGAGTCAACGACGAACCGATGCGAGTTGCGACGAAGAAACGAGCGTTGATCAGGCGGAAGTCGCGCGCGGAACACACAGACGCGAACCGGCTGCGCGCCGAACTCGAACTGAAGACAGAGATGGCAGACACGCGGTACTCCTTCCCGACTCCTCGTTTCCCCCACCCTCGGGCAAACACTACAGGCTTCCCCTACCACGCGGCTCAAGGTACCGCGGATACGGAGCGCCCGTGGGTTACCTTACTGATATCAATCCAATTAGATCCCGAAAATGAGACTCTGGAAACACAGATGGGTCGCAAGCTAATCTTCGATGGGTCACATATTAACTTGCACTGTAATTTATCTGGTACGTCACTCAGAACTCACAGATGCAATATTAAAAATGACAAAGAAAGTTGAAATGTTATGTCATTTTGATATCAATCGTTGACTATGCAAATAATTGGACTTGAACTCCAAATGGAGTTCAAATTGCTAACGTGATAATTTCCTACTTACTACGTACAGGTACACTGAGTATCCCAATATTTTACAAGCAAATAAAAGATCGTGAACCACGTATACTTTATGAACCGAAATGAATCAAGCAGTCTCCTAAGCTGTAGGATTGCGCGTACATCCTGTAACCCGGGTACAAAAAGCCCGAAACATAAGAGTGGATGAGCTCGACTAATGTTACATAATCCTCGTGTTCTCCGATCTTATTACGAAATGATTAATTCGTACTCGTGTCTCTGAAATTCTTCAGGAAAATGAAATTCGTTAGGAATCCTATTACCAATAAAATCTTCTTTGTAATACGACGTTAATCGTTAATATTTAATCCGGATTATAAAATATATTGAATTATCGATGCTGCAGAACGAACGTCCCGGCAAAAGATTAACGGGACAATTATTAGAACATCCTCTGACATTTCTACATCCCTCGAGAATATTTTATTTTCCCTGTACAGCGATAAAAGGTTGCCCTGATTTTCTTTCTATTTTTAGAGAATCACGTCACGAAATTACGGGGAGCTTTAATTATAGTGGTTAGTAACAGCCTTATAAAACACCGGTGGCTAATCTGAAAATTTGGAAACTTCAGAATTAAGTATGAGAACTTCGAGAATTGATTATGTTGCTGTTATGAGAATTTGTGAAGTTAAAAATGTAGGATCAGAAATTTCAAGCTGCGAACTTCTAAATTTTCCGTTGCTCTTCTTGCTCTTTTAAAATTACTTAAATTTTTAAACAATTTTAAATGGATCGTGACGCAAACTAGGATAAGTCAAAAATAAATTCGCATAAAATCCAACGGAGACTGTTGAACATAAAATGTCTGAAAACCTCGATCTCACCTATTTTCAACGAAACCGTAATACGTATATCCTGTTCTATTTACCCGAACGAAAATATGCACATCGCAATTGCGCGTTATCTGTCTGCGCTAAGAATCAGCACAATGGCCGTACAATAAACAAAAGATACTGCTTCCTTTCAAAGCTCCGTTTCGTGTGTACGTTTCAATGCAGATAACGACCAGCGCCACTTTTTCGTCGTTCTTTCGTCAGAACGAATTTCAATGGAAATCCTACCAGCCTCATTGAATATAATACCAAAAACAATAATTGAATTGTCATGCTTTGAAACAATTCGAAAGTGCATCCCTTCAAAGTGCATCCACTGTCCACTTATTGCAAAAAGTTATCATTGTTATTTACAACGAAGATGTTTCGGTAAAAAGCGATCTTTACAAATGCAAATTAACAAAGGGAGACCTTAAAGAAATTATAGTGGACAATTACGAAATTTATTAAGAATGAAATATCCACTGTTTCATTATTGCTTATTGTAATAAATGATACAATTTTTTTTTTAATATCATGTAGCTATACATTTCTATAGTGTATGATTGTACATTAGTAATCGTACCGGTAAAGATAAAGGAACTTTTATGTATACCAGTTTTGCAGATTAGTTTCCACATCACCGTGAATCACGCATACAATTTAGAAACTTGGCGAATCTAATGTTCGATAATGAATCGTTTATTTCGCACAGCTTCCTCTTTAATCTGGCAAGGTAAAGAAAGTCGAATCACGTCCCAGATATCGGGAAGAAAGTACAGAAACGCCATCGCCGAAACGTATATCCGACTCGCGAAATAAGGCTCGTACCAAACTTTCCACTATGTATACAATTGCATCGAGTTTTCGCCATTTCCAGAGTGTATTCGTAGATCCCGGATAATTTGTGCGAATCGGCTTTTGGAAATTCACATAAATAACCAAATTAATTCCAAATTGAATTTTAAAATAACTCACACAAAAAAATTATAGTGATCAAGAATTTTTATTAAATAAAACTATAATAAGATATGAAGCACGTGAATAAATAAGTTCATTTCTAACCAAAACAGCGTTGATTTAGTAAAACTGCAGTGCTTTAAAACCATGCGTGTTTATTTGGTTCTCTTAAAAAATGGTCGAAAATCGGGAAAGACAGAGAAAAAACAAGCCATCCGTTAAGTGTTAAGGTTCTTATTCCAGAAGGGGAGGTGGCGAGTGTGAACGTAACCACGGTGCAAAGGCGATGCACCGTAGCTGCAGTAGCAGTGGATGAAGGAAAAATCGATGCATCGCCTGCGATTGTGGCCGAGCACCGCCGAAGTCGGCTCAGCTGTGCCGAATACGAAGAACCAGCGCGAAACTGCACCGATGAGAAATACGATCGTTGCACCAGCTCTCGATACGATTTCATTTCACAAAAAGTTCGAACAAGTACCATGATACCTAACCATATGTACGAATATACCATACTTATGGACTTCATCTATTAATTTGTGAACAGCTTTTGTACAAATTTAGTTACTACTTATGTATTCACTTCATAAATCAGTATTGAATTTTTTTATTATTGTTGTTATGTATTATACGGATAGATGCTGTAGTAGCATGAAAAACGTCCTGGCTATAGATAAATCCGGTTTAGGAAAACTATTAGAGAAGCTAATTTGGCTGCTGTCCATTGACGTAACTACGGGGGTGGACTACGAGGATGTATCTTGTGCAACTCGTGTTGGAAACTTGGAAATGTTCGAAATTATAGATCTTTAAATTATCGAGATTACAGATCTTCAAATTGAATAATTTATGAATTGGAGTCACTAGTTTCCATGATTTCTGAATCGTTAACTTGTAAAATTCTCAAATTCCTCAATTATTAATAGACCAAGTTCTCAATCATCCAAGCTCTCAAATTTCAAAATTTCTAAAGCACCAGATCCTCAAATTCCACAATCCCCAAATTTCACTACCCCCAAATTCTACATTCCCTAAATTTTACAATCTCCAAATTCCACAATCCCCAAATTCCACAACCCCCAAATTCCCAAGTATCCAAATACCCAAACTCCTAAAATCTACAATTGTTAAATTTTCAACAACTATCCACAATATCTGAAGTAAAAGGTACCATGTCTGCTCCAAAAGAAAATCCTAGTTACGCCAATGCAGTAGCCTCGAATATAAACCGTGATTAGGGTCAGGGTGAAGTTCACCTGCGAGGACGAAAGAAAGCTGCAGGTGGAGATCGCTGATGTTTGGAAATATTAACGACCGTGTGACTGGTTTCTCCAGATTTCACGATCCTTTTGGACAGGTAGTACCCTCGGGATACACGAATAACACGGATTAAATGCAGGGTATCGTTTCAAAAAACCCGTCACAAAAATTGATCATTGCACGCTGAAGGTAAAAATTTCACCATCTTGAGCAGTCGCTCCTAATTAATCACTTAGTAAGATTAATTATAGGACTGTAGTAATATGGATCATTTTGCAGCTTCAGATTATGGACAGATAACAGTTTTTAATTATACTACTTGATAATTACTTAATACGTATGTCATGCCGGTTTAAGTAGGTTGTACTAATTATCATCGATATCATGTAGTGTCGTCGTTATACAGAAATTAATTCAACAGAAAAAACATTTATAATATGTAGCTTTGTAACTGAAATTAAAAATGCAGATCACTCGATGAATGAGAATAAAGGACTATTAAATGAGATGAAAGTAAACATTTAAGGAGCAAAGTGCTGTAAATAATAATGAATGCAGTCAGGGCACATAAACTAAAACAATTAGATAATTAACTGTGGAAAATGTACATTCTGCCTATATCGACTGAAAACTAACTTATCATCAAATGCATTGACTACAGTTGGCATATTAATAGAACTTTTGGCGAAACTTCGGAAAACCGTCATGCTCCGATATCGACCAAATTTTACAAGTAAGCTCCTTTTTGCAAAAGAATATATCTGTGAGAGTGGTTTTTGGGGACTCGAAAGAAAATTTGTTGCCATTCTTATATCGTTCCCTATATTATCGACGAGACACATCTTTGGATCCAAGGAATATATTGCGAACAACATAAAATCAATATTAATAAATATTTATTAATTAATATAAGCATATTAATCAATAAAATCGATATTAATTGCATTAAAAAAAAATGGAACAAGTGGCGCCATCTCTTCAACGAACAGGGTGAACTACACGGTTATGAAACTGTCGTTTCAGTAGTTCCTACGCACCGCCACCAGATGGCGCCACGTCTACCGTTTTCGGTTCAATTCAACCAATATAGTTGATTTTATTAGTTTAATTGACTATAATATGAATCGAATTACACTGAAGCGCAAAACCAATTAACTTCACCAAAGTATTATCAATTTTTAACCATTCTTAGGCTAATCCTACTTATCCAAAGAGTTTCTGTCTTATGTGCTGCCATCTAGCGGTAGAAGGTAGGAACTAATTAAACTACAGTTTCAAAAGTGTGTAGTTCACCCTGTTCGTTGAAGAGATGGCGCCACTTGTTCCATTTTTTTTTTAAATGCAATTAATATTGATTTTATTGATTAATATGCTTACATTAATTAATATATATTTATTAATATTGATTTTATGCTGTTTGCAATGTCCAAAGATGTGGATTATGTGTTCAGAACAGTTTGCGGACTATACTTTGTCTCGTCGATAATATAGGGAATGACAAAAAATTTCCTTTCGAGTCACCAAAAACCATTTTCACAGATATCTTCATTTGTAAAAAAGGAGCTTATCTGCAAAATTTGATGTATATCGGAGCATGATGGTTTTAGTTTTCCCAAAATTTATCGATTCCTATGAATTAGACATAATGTGCGACAATGTTCTGGAGCTGTCAGGTGGCCCCTTTTTCTTCCTCACCACTTTTTCTAGGGAATCCAGATTTGTACTAATGTCAAAAAGTCTAAAGGAATGTAAATTTATAGCTTACTGTATTCAGCATAAAATATTTACTCTATAATTTTAGTTTTACATTCATTTTATATACCAGTTGTCATTGTTCGTTGCTTTCTCATGTTTTATGTATTTAATGAGTCAGTTCACTGCTGGGTGTTGTCCATATAGTGTCAGTTTGTGTACAATTACGTTGCCAATGAAACAGTTTTTGTAAATATTTTATAATTGTTACTTATTTTGCTGAGAATAAAATTATTGATTATGAGTTTGGAAAAGGATGAAGTCTGTGATTTGTCAGATGTTGTTTTAAACGAAAATGCCAACACAGATGTGCAAGTATGTAATTTTAAAGATGTGTGTGATTGTACTTTTATTGTGACTCAAAATAATTGTAGGATAAAAAATCGTTAAAACAACCGGTACGTGTACTACACTTTTCGGATGGTGATCTGGAATATTCTGCAGATGAAGTGGATACCGCAGAAGTAAATAAAGTAGAACATATAGACCCAGTTAAGTGTTCACTGAATTAGTACATTGTTACACTTTTAAATTAGTTAAATGGTTTTTAATTAGTTTACATTCAAATAAAAATTAATTTTTGTTTTTAGAAAACCCTTACTTGGTTACCATGGACTTGGTATAAAACAACATGGGTTGGTAATAAAATATTGAATGGTTGTGATTGTGTCGGTGAATGGTTGGCAGATTTTTTTGGCATTACATCCCCAAAATATGAATTTGAAATTAATGAATTTTATAGACTTCAGGCTCTTGAAAATGAAAAAAGACATAAACAGGATTTAGAAATGGGTGGATGGAATACTCAGAACCAAAATAATCTTATTAATAATAATAATATATAATAAAATTATGATTATTGTATTTTGCAATATTTATTCACTAAACTAATATTGTATTGCTCAATACTGGAATATTTAATACTTCGAAAATCATTTTCATTTATTTAAATGTCACACATAAAATAATAAGTGTATGATACTTGATTATGCAAATCAATAATATAAATAAACATGCAAGTATAAAAATGCTATTTTTCAGAAAAAGTTAACAGTACTGTAAATAGTATTAGTTGAACATGAGCTAAACATTACTGTAAATTGTTATTTATATAGAGAATGTACAATATACAAAATTGTTTTGTCATCAAGACACTTAATATTAAAATATTTTTATACATAAATTGTGACATAAAAATCTTGTATAATTAATATACATATTGTAATGACTTAAAAACATGTAACTAATTTCTAAATACAGTTGTATTATAAAAAATGAACTTTTTGATTGTAATTATTATTTTTCATATTGTATATTATCTTAAACAATATTTCTTGTTAAGTTGATTTTAGACCTTGAGAATTAATCACATTCATACAAGTGTTAAAAATTACTGTAATATAAAATATTGAATTAGGAAGATCATTAAAACCGTACATAAAGTAAATGAGATAATGGTACAATATATTATTCTGTGCCAGTAAATGTTGTTTCAAAGGAACATTAGTAAGCTCTTTGTGTAATTGCTTTCAGCACAATAGTATACCTGCAGCCTCGTATAGCAGGAACTGATATTATATTGTACATTTATATGAAAATCTTTTGTGTTTTCAAACTTCAAAGAATTATGTTTCTGGCACAAACCTATGTAATGCACTAGTGAGGACTAGTAAAGAGCTTTGAAGGCCCTGAGGTAAATGCCTTTGTAACCACGAACCTTTATACTGCTCTATATGAGCTAACATCTTATTTGCTACATCAGTTCTAAATGTAGGTGGTAGATTACATATTCCCAAGTTGATTACTGCAAGACCCATATTGCTATTAGGATTAACACCAACGCCAATTAATGTTCTACCAATTTTGCAAGCCGTTAACATTATGTCAGCAGTCAACTGAAGTTCTTGTATTTCCATCGATCCAAATTTTGACGATAAATTAGCTTCGTATAACGAATGCGAAATACGTTTAACTTGTTTCGTCACTTTCTGTTAAAAAAGATCAAAAACATTGTTTTTCACCCTTACTCGTCCTAAATTTGCAATAATCAATTATACTTACTGCAAACAAATCTGCTGAAAGATATTCCAAATTGACATTATCCGGATCTGTCAGTAATCTATACAATGTTGATCCTCGATTATCAGGAATTTGTTGTAAATCTTTTACTGTTTGATTCTTACTTAAAGTCAGTACTAAAGTATCTAAACGACCCAACTCTAATATTGCGTTACCGATTTTATATTCTGAATCTTGAAAAACATGAATATCAAGCAGTTTTGTGATACATTTTTGCCTGCAAAATATTTTCGTTCAAACATTTTTTTTCTTGTATCAATCTTGTATAGAATTTCAAAATTGAGTACCTTGATCCAAAAGCCTCCGGCATATCGTAATTATCATCAACTCCCATATCTATTTCACTGGCTGGATTCCATGCTAGTCCCGCTGCTATTAAATATCCAATCCAAGCAAACGGATGGGGAGTAAGATGATGACTTCCAGACCAATGTGCTACAACTATACCGATTGAATCCTGTTCAAGGGAGGTTTTTATTGCATTTTTCGTATTTGCATAAGTTGATGGTGGACACCCCGCTAAACTGTTATAACTTGCTGTTCCAGAACTTGGTAAAACATTACCACCTGCTATTCTAAACGCTTCTGTCCATTCAGAAAAATCATAGTCCGCCTACAATATCGAATTTCACAGATGACATAATCTTGAATTAGCTATAGTTATTTCAGCAAAATGACTAAATACGTATATTATAATTTAATTTACCTGGAATCCATATTCAACAAGAATAATGTTATTAGGTATATTGTGAAATTCTACTTTGGAATGTAAACCATTTGAACATAACAATAAAGTTGTACTTGGGCATAAATTTAAAATATGCCATAATTCTTGAAGACAAGAATACGATTTAAACACTTCTGACATATCTGTTTCTATAGTTTCATTTACGGACAAATTGAGATCAAAATTATCTGCCTGAACAAGCAAATTGGCTAATCTAGGTCCGACGTGAACATAACTTAAACTTGGAAATACTGCTAATAACTCTTGAAATATAGGCCACATTTGTGATAAATGATGTTGTCCCACGTTCGAATCAACATCTAGAGTTGGAACTAAATCCAAATGTCGATCTCTAAAATACAGAATAATATATTATACATTCTTATCATATACAAAAATAATATTATCTATATAACAATATACAAACCTACAATAACGGTCGAGTGTAACCATTTCTGACTTTGAATAGCAAAGTTGCCAATCGCAGTTTGGAGTAAGTCTTGAGTATAAATGTAAATATGATATTTTAAAAGATGACCACAAATCAATCATGTGTAGCAAATATTCTAAAGTAGGGATACGTCCTCTAGGTGAAATGTCTAACAATATACCACGATGAGTGAATCGAGGTTCGTCTTTTATAAAAACAGGTTCAATTTCACATGCCTCGGATCGATTATGAATTTTACTTAATCGCAAAATTTGTACAAAGGTACAAACTGCATAATGTAGTCCAGCTAAACTTCCAGCACCAACTTTAATAGTGTTTTGTGAAATATGTAACTGATATCCCTCAGGTATATTGAATAATTTTTCATTTACTATGCATTCAATTCTGTTTTCACTAAGTAATTTCCCGGAACTAGGATGTACTTCACCAATTTTTACATCATAACCCAACTCTAATAAATGAGTTCTGCTAATTTCCCAAACATCTAGTATTTTATGTATGGATTCACTACCCTATATAATAATATACACGTAAATAATATGATAAATGTTTACTGTAATTATTCTTTAGAAACATACCTGTATTATAGATATAAATAATTCCTTTCCAGCAATAAAGGGTGCAGAAACATTTTTTAATTCAACAACTGTTTTCGGCTGCGGCCAAAGTAAACTATAAATTCCATCTTTCTCTGTACTTTTAGTTGGACTATCTTTGCCTGATTCACGTAGAGGTACCTCATATACTGGATCTAATGATTTACCAGATTCAATAGAAAGCTGACTCATATTACTTGAAATACTTTTTTGGCAAAAATTGCCTTCTGTAAATGTAGTTGGACTATGTACTGTTTCAGTTTCATTCGATACAAAGTTTGATAAAAATCTTTGAAGAAAACAGTGCAAAGATTGTTTTCCTCGTGAAAGATCATATGGAGTTTTCCCAGCAAAAGTTCTGCAATGAGTTTTCTTAAAATATGATAAAATCTGTACCTATATTTATAATACTGTATTATTTAAATACCCTTTAGTTGCTCGTACAAGAGGATTTGCACCTGCTTGTAGCAATTCTTGACAAACAGCAACATCACCACGATCTACTGCATCATGTAATGGTGTAGCACCACATCCATTTATAGCATTTACATCTGCACCTCTATCTAAATAACAGTTATATAATTAAACAATATACAAACATGTATATCACACTTAAAATTTTACCAATTAAACAGGTGACAATATCTTTATTCCCATAACAGGCTGCCCAATGTAAAGGTGTATTTTTACTTCCATGGGAATCCCATGAATTTACATTTAATCCTGCATCTAATAGTTGTATCACCCTGTCTATCCTTTAAATAATTACATATTATTATAGAAGCAAGTAAATATATTAAATATTGATATTATATGTACATGCATATTACATACTCGGATGCAGCAGTTGCTCTTAATAACTCTTCAATGTAAGTACGGCGTATTACATCGCTTGATGCAACATCTACAGCATTACATCCATTACTATTTTGAATAGCTGGATTAGCACCACAGCTTAACAAAGTCCTTACAATATCTGGCTGATTTGCCTATATTTTTATGTAATATAAAATATGATTTGTTATGTATATTTAAATATGTTATAATATACAGAGTATTTCAGGTTTTGATACTGAAATTTTGACAGTATATTCTATAGCACTATTCTTATGGCATTTGTACATCTATATTATTACCTTTGACGCATATGAAAGGAAAGTACCTTCTTCTAAAAGTGGTTGATTAAGAATCTTTTCTTTAGTTATACCCTCGGCTGAATTACCATTTTCACCTATTACAAAAAAGAAACAGAACAAAAATTTTACATCATATCTTTTAATATTTAAAATATTATTTTATACTGTTTCATGTAACATATTTTTATTCATTTTTCTATCTTATTTCAAATACAAATATTTTTAATATAATATTATGTGATAAATTATAAATTATGCATAATTTTAATACAAAGTTTGTGACACATACACGCATCTAAAAGAGATCTAATTATATCGGTTCGTCCATGTTCAATAGCTGTACGAATATTTTCGCAAAGGTCTTGCATTTCTGCTTATTCTTATTTCATATCAAAATTCTATATTGCACAACATTTTAAATTAATTATTTTAATGTCAGCTGCTAAATATTATCACAAACATATCACTGAACTTGTTCATATTACTGTTGCAGTTTTAAGCATCGCAAAGCATCGATGTGTCGAATACAACTAATATCGAAACATCGAAACTGTGTATCGATTTGATGATACGTTTTCAAAATATTATTTTCTTTCTTACAATGTAATTTAAATAGCTACAATTTGAACAATTTTAAAGTTCTTCAGTATGTTGTATATGTATAAATTCAATAAAATAACAACATTATAAATAATAGTAATTTTAATTAATTCATAACAATTTATATGGACAAAATACTCTTACCATAAGAGCCATTACATTCTATTTTTATAATACAGTGTTGAAAATTTATTTAATATAATTATATTTTAAAAACAATATAACAAAATTAGTTAGTTTCAATAAATTTCAAATACTTTACAAAATAAACAAACGAACGGAACGGAAATAGAAAGAACATAGAATAAGAGAAAAGCTGTGAACGCATCATGTTTTGTTGATGATTTCATAAAATCGAAGTGTATCTCGAATCAAAAGCATTCTGTTTTCGGATAGTATTTTTTAGTGACAATAATGACTTCAGAATTAATTTTAGGTGTACGTTTAGATCCTCAAACATTAACTACAATTAAACTAAACGATATTAATTTTAAAACAAAGGTTGGGGAACTAAAATATGAGGCAGCTAAGAAAGTTAACCTATCAAAAGAATCCTTTGGTAAGATGACACTTTGTTTTCGAACTTTTGTTCTTTGTCTAAAATTCTTGTATTAATTTTTTGATTTTTCTAATATACACTAATGATAACATAGTTTTTTCGCGTGAATTCTTCTATATAATATCAATAAAAATATATAAATGTATTTAATCTTTATACATGTATAAACGTTTTATGATATTTTTTTATGTAGAATTGATTTATTGCGGCAGTGTCCTAGAAGATGACATGACTTTAGAATTTTATGGTTTAAAAAGTGGTGCAATGGTACATATCTTAAGGAAAAGGGAACAAGAAATGATGTCGTTACCAAAATACATATCAGAAGATAGTATTTTGCAGCTTGCATCTACATTTAAATCATTTAAAGAAAATCCCAAATTACGAAGTGCTTTAAATGTATGTTAATCATAATATCACGTTCATACCTACTGGCATGCATCATAAGTAATATAGAACATTTATTCAATAAAGCATTTAGGTGAAAGACCAGAAGTTATAAATAATATAATTTCATCTTCTCCTGGTTTACACGAAGATACTGTAGCAATTGCTATCTTGCAGGATCCTGATTTAATGGCATATTTTACAGATGTAGATACTGTTCGAAGGTATGTGTTAATTAATATACTCTTGAATACTTTAATTTTTTAAAACTAATATATATATACATATGTTAATGTCTCAAACAGATTTGCAGAGGCACATCCAGTTCTAGTAGAGGCAGCACAAAATATAGCTGCTGCAGTTCATGCTGAAGTACATAACAATACAACTGCCGGTTCTAATTCTTCACTGTCTACGTTACAGCCTACTGCTAATTTCTGTAGTTTAGACAATTTGAGTGACGATGAAGAAATGGCTGGTGATTCTTCTCAATCTTCAGATTCTACACAGCCATCAAATATATCAAATAATCCTTCAAATTCAGCGATTACTGTTGCACAACTTGCAGCAGCAGTTTCTAGAGCAAGAGCCAGGAGTTTTCCTCTTTCCAATTCTCCTTCCTCTACATCGGCTAGTAGTACAAATTCTGGAATAATAACCACAGAAATGTTCACTCAAGCTATGCAACAAGCTTCTGCAGCAACGCCCAGTTTAATCAACGATACAACATTACCACCAATTCTACCAGCCGTTTTACCGCAGTTCACAGATTTGCAACGACAATTAGCGCAAATGCATGAATTAGGATTACAAGATGACACAATAAACATCCAAGCGCTACATTTTACAAACGGCGATGTTCAGGCAGCAATCGAACTTGTGTTCAATGGTTTTAGCAATAATTAAATTTCACTCAATTAGAAGAGCATAGTGATTTATTTGAAATTAATAGGATAACAGATGTAATTACACGCGTCCTATTCGAATAAATAAAATGAAGTTGTGTGAAGCTCAATAAACGAGAAATGCTTTTTAAAACATGTAAAAGATATTTCAATTCTTGTTTCGCATTTTTTCGTTTTAAAAGCATATTCTGAAGATATGTAAATCCAATTTCTGCAATCTTTCATGTAAATTATATGTTACATTTAAATCATTTAAACTTATTTGTATACTTTTGATAATATTATTAAAACATATATTTTATACAATTTTATTAATGTATATAATACCTATATATATTAAGAAATAATAAAATTACATATATACATAACAAATTGACTTAATTAAATCAAACAAAAAATCACTTGAAGACGATTTATTTAAATTTCAAACAAAATAAAATTACTTCTCTGTTGAAACCGAAAATAAAATAATAATTTGGCTGAAAGAGTTAATTATTTTAAATAGTTATTTTTCAAAATAAAACGGCGGCTGATGTGTACAATATTGGCAGCAGAAATATGCTCGTACGTTAAATTTCGTGAAAGTAACGAATAGTCGTTCGCCTAATCGAAACGCCCCTTAAAAAGTGCGTGCGCGCGGTAACGGCAACGCGTGTGCCATGAATCGAGGTGCCTGTGTGCACGCATGCACCGTTGCACATAGTGGCGCATCGTTACTACGGGTGCAGTTGTGTGCAGGTCGGGTACGCGGTGGCGGGTAGGGCTAGTAAAGGGGAATTGTGCGACGTTCAGTCAGTAGTAATCGGGATTTTGTGACGGTCGGACGCGTCGAGGAGTTAGCGAGTCTCTAAAATCCCACGAGTACGTATGACAGAGGCGGCACGTGTTTGATCAAACGCATAGAATTAGTGTACGCGTCTAATACCAGCGAGTTTTCCAACAGCCCGAAACCCAGTGAGAGAAGGATTTCAAACGGAGATCGTGTCCGGTGGCGGAAACAAGCTGAGAAGGCGCCGGCTTCGTTCCATGTTGCCCGAGATGCAGTCGACTTCATTCACGAAAAGCTCCGAATGTTAAACTGGTCGGATATATTTTGTGGACAGATGTAACGACCCCAAGCGTGAATATTCATGGAGTGAGGTTATGGGGGGATTGGATACCTGACAGACACTCTATTCCATTCGAGCTCCCTTTTACGTGGCTGAGAAAGAAGGTGAAGGCCGAGATGCATATCTCCATTTCTTCTGCTGCGACCGATTTTCTATTGAAAGAAACACCGGTCTTTTACCCTCGCGTGTGATTGAAAAGAAACGAACCGAAACGTTCGAATTTATTTGAAGGGTGGACCGGTACAGAGCCGGCTCTTTCAATCTTTCTTCTCGTTCGTCTTTAGATTGGTTTCCCTCTTCAATATGCAATTAACTGCACTTCTCAAACGCGTGATAATACGTTGCAATTTAGTCTCGTTGTGAATCGACCGATTTTTTGGGAAGGGTGTGACACGGGTGAGAAAGGTGCAGTTTCGTTATATCATCCACGGAACAAATTAAAAATTTAGCAATTAAAACTTTCGATGCTTTAGGATTCACTGAGTGGAAGGAATTTACGTAGAAACCCTTTTCTTTTTTTTCTATTAGGGTTCACAACCCCTCGTCTCACCCTTGAAACTCCCCTGAATTCAGCCTTTCTGTTACTATTTTAGATGTAATAAGATAATACCAAAAGTGACGAAAATTGTAAAAATAATTCTTTTGCACGTTCGTGATCCGTACGATAGAACAATTTAGTGTTGAGAAATTGGTAATTGTTAGGGTTCGTCAGCGGTGTTTCACTACGCTCTTTTCATGAATGAACGGCGTGCAATTTACGCGAACTATTTTTAACATGGTTTCGAAAATTGTTCTTTTTTAAATCGATGCATTGACAATACTCAATGTGATTAAATTAAAATTAATTGTAATAGTGAACATTCAATTTAACAGATCAATAATCACATTCATATGATTGATAGAAGAAATATTAAAATTTAGTTGAATTCATATAACAAAATGAAAATTTTCATATTGCATCAATAATATTGATCATAAGATACAAGATGTATAACATATGATTTGGAGCACTAATTTTGTTTCAAACAACACAGTGATATTAGAGGCCCTTGAAATTGAACAAATGATATAATTTTCTTCAATTCGAGTGTTACAATGTATTCAGTACAATTTAAAATAGCAATTCGTGACACTAAATGGTCAATTAACTTGAAATTATTACACTCCGGAGGTAACTTCTATGACAAGTAATTGGTTTATGGATTCGGTTCGCTTAACAGTTTTTTATTTTTCTTGATACATTTAAAATATTTTCATTGGAATTGCATTCTAATAACCAGTATTAATTGAGTCTCTATAATTGATAAGATATTTATTCAGCAACTACTGCGATTGCGCATCGAAATCCCTTTATGCAACTTTGAACCGGTCCGTTTCATTGTTAAAATATTTTTATTCTCACAACATAGATCAATTCCTCCAACAGGTAGTTATGCAGGACGTCTCGACAAATGATAGTTCGAAAGAAAAAGGGTCTAACTTGAAAAGTACCGAAAAATCACGACTAAACCGTTTGAACCGAGTCAAAGTTTCAAAGATCAGCCCACAGTATGATTTTTACAACGTTACGAGAAACGATTAATTCGCTAACTAGAACATCCATGCATTAACCCGTCGAGAAACAGTAATTATGTGTGGAGTGTTGTAAACAAGGGTAATTTCATAATTGCCAAGCCTACGCGACAGTTGTTAACTAATTGTAACTGGAGAATCAAGGGCATCGGGTGGCGATCCTCTTTCAAGACCTAACGCTAACTTCCTGTTAATCTTTCCACTTTTCATTATTTCATTTTATTTCCCTTATCAAAAATTAAGATGTACATAACCATAGAAAGCAGCAATCAATTTTCCATAACATAATTCTCGTTAAAACATTGATCAAAACCTGTACATAATGTTTATTTCTGTACCGAATTCCCCGTAAAGATAAATCCTACACAAATCCCGAGTTCAGTGAGATTAATGCGTTCGATTGTACAACAGATTGTTAACAGAGAGCTTCGATCAGAAAACGAAGGAATTAACGGATCGTATTTCGCTCTGTAATTGAGCTTCGAACGTGGCAGACCCCATCGAACTTGATCTCCGATAACTGAACGAATCTTGCGAAGGTGTGAGAGAAAACATGGCACACGAAAACGGATTAAACGGTGATACCGATTCCGAGACGGTGGAATTGAATCCATTGAGAAGAACCAGGTTCCACGTGAATCGAGTCGACAGCCTCGAAGGACGTGCCAGTCTTCTTGGCGAACAAGAGACCAAAAAGTCCCTCAGGCACATGACCAGAGAGGCTCTACCCAGGCTGGACAATTACAGGAACATCATGAGTATTCAGGCTGCTCATAGACCATCTTTGGACGAGCTTCACAATCCCACTCTGCTTAACAAGGTAAGAATGATGATACTTGACTATTAATAGTACCGTTATTCCTTTTGTTTTATAATGCGTAGCTACTCGTATTCATTATAGTTCACGACGTGCGATACGTGTTATATCGTACTTTTCGTCGGCTATGCACGAGTATTTTTAAGCAGGTGGATCGTACAATATTTTGTTAGCTTTGATAGGATTTGGGACAAATTGTTATCAAAGTTTCTTGTATTGGTTTTTCTTTTACAAGAATTAAAAGTTAGAAGGATGTTGGGAGATAGGACTGTTATTTTATCCTTTAATGGCGGAGCTGAGTTTTTGCTCAGCAATCTTTTATTCAGAGGGTTACCTAAACTTTATAGGTCCGATACCACAATTAATAGAATTTTAAATTCTGTCTCTCATGTCTGAAATCCTAAAGTCCAGAATGTCTCTTAAAGTTCCAAAGTAAATTGCGAAACCCGGAGTTCCAAAGTTCGAAAATAAAGATGCAACGAACAAACACTTCATCTAATGGAATCTCATAAAATAGGAATTCTTCAAGGTTCGTTCAGAGATTAATAAAAATTCTAAGAAGATAATTCCTACAGTTGGTTAAACGTCTTCGAGGAAAGTACGTGGATCAAGTAAAGCATAACCTACTTATAGGGTTTCAGAGTTTTTTTTTTATTTGTGGGCCATTATCAAGTGAACCTCAACTGAGAGTTAAGCAATTGCAAGATTGTCTATTTTAAGACTGAATTAATGCTTGTTTAAGAGCTTGTAGGGTGGGACAACTTAAATGAAAAAATCATACCGGAATGAACCGAACACAGCAGCGTTTCTCGCCTGGACGTTCGATGTATTCGAATGATAGAACTCAAATTTTTATTACTAGCTCAACTATTCGAATATTTAACATATCGAGATATACTTCAATAATCAAATTGTAATATTTAAATTTTCAATATTCAAACCTAGATATTTAAACTTACAGTACTCAAACTTGAACTCAAATTACCCCGAATGTTAGAATATTAGATACAATCCGAATTTTGAATATTCGAATTATTAATCCGAATTAGCTCTAAGATTCTCAGAGTGTAAATGGTATCACGTTAAATATTGACTTTGAAATTTTAAAACTGTGACTTCAAAAGATAATGCCGAGCAATTAAATCGCAAAAAATGTAAGTTTTTAACAGATAGGCCGGCCCATAAATGTTTGAGAAGCCTTGGTATAATCATTCGAAATTTTACAGCCCTATTCTCTCGTTTAGAGCACTCGTATGCACAAATGTCGCTTACAATTTGTCCGTGCACGAGACCGATGATGCATCGTGTACATTGACATTCACCCATTTTCTTAGCCACTGGTCCCTTATCTACGACCCTCTCGTCAGCTATTCCGATCTAAAATTAAACGAGCATAGTAAACGTAATCGTACAATCGCCAGTAATGGTACACGGAATCAAACGCGTTTCCTGCGACGAACGTTACTCATTAACGCGTCACGATTAGTTCACGATTTCTGTTTGTCAACGTAACAAACTCGTAATTAATTCCAACAGTAAAGTGGCTGATCGCGATTATAAAGTTCAATAGTTACACAATTCTGCAAATATGAAATTGCATAGAATTGCATTGGCAAGAAAAATCAAGATAACAATTATCAAGATAAAAAAGATAAAAGTAGAGGTTAAATAGACATTGCGTCAACGATTTTAATATGTTAATGTAATGCGAGAAACGTTACGGAGGAAGTAACGGTTTTGTTTTTCCTCTGCGGTTTATCAGAACCAGGAACGCCCTTAGCGTCGGGCATACTGGGTACTTGCCCTGGGCTCTGCTTTAGAAAATCTTATAAATTTTTTAAGTCACAAATTTTTGGATTCAGATATTTTTAAAGGCATAAAATTTCAAAAGTTTCATAAGTTGTCAAACTTGGAATTTGTTTCAAATTTTTTAATTTTCAAATAATCGACTATTCAGGTATTGAAATATTCGAATATTTGCAAGCTTAAGTTACAAATTTAAAAACTGCAGAAACATCAATTTAAAAATTAGTACAGTATGAAAATGTTAGTTTTTGCACCGGGTTCTGTAAACTCTGCAGACGGTCCTGGAACACGGTGGATTTATCAAAAGCTAATATTGAAGGTGCGACTGATTTTTTATTATTAGACCAATATACATATTTCAGGCAACGAAGCAATGTAAAGCGATTAAACACGATAAAAGTGCTAAAATTTGCTTTCGTATTTAAACAGATTCTTTCGTGCAAAACACATTTTGTTGACACCTTCGAGTCTAATTTATTCGTCGATCGCGTTCATTATGCGTTTCGATATAGAATGCTGACTATGATTGAGTGCTATTTAATTAGGATTCATGCTTAGAAATACAATGTTGGATAACGTCGATACATACCGGTTCTTTGAATAATTATAATCAATTTATCACGATAATATACAATGTAAGATTTTCTAATCTTTGCGGATATCTAATAACATCTTAGTGAAAAACAAAGATAAGATTTATACCTATTACCTAATACTTATTCATAGGTTATTCATTAGAATTTTTTTATAATCATGCATGGAATTAGTTTTCTTTCTCCGTGCGTACTTTTTTATAAACCGGTGACTTCTGATAAATGTAGAGAACAATAAAGGAATTCTTGTCTGTGATTAATCGTCCGTTCCCATAAGATAAAGCAAGAATCGTAATAACTAATGATTCCTTCACTGAAATCACCATTACGAAAGAGTCCTATTCCATCGAGTTTTCCAGGCAATTTTGTTAGCAGTTAATTACAAAAAAATTGTTTATCCAGCAGCTTGTATTGTGCACACATGTTACGTTGAAAATTTGCTTATTAGGTTTTTCATGTATGTATTTTAGAAACACGTAATGTCGGAAGAAACCATTTAAAACATAGGAAGTAAAAAATTAATGGAAACAGTTAAGTTTACATTGCAAATATTTCATCGACTCGGAAGATTCACACTTCTCTAAAGTACAATATGTATCAATGTAATATTGAATTCTTTTTTATTTAAACACTCCGATCGGTTACAACTACAAGACATACTATGAAATATTTTTACAGTTTCACTTAACTAAGTTTCACGACGACTTTAGCTAAATTATAACTCTCTGAACAGATTGCTACGAAATACGATATACCCCGCACAATCCTAACGACTTAAATCCATCATCCAGATTGCTCTTGACACAGAGCAACGATTCAACCTGAATAAGTTTTGGATACAATTCGTTTGAATCGGATCTAGATTCTTCATAATGCTTCATAAACTTCGTTTAAAAGTGAACGAGTCTTTATTTAAACTATAACAGACGAATCGTTTTACCTGAATAACCTCAATTTTAGCTTCTGTTGCTTGGTATATCAGGACGGACTATATTTCTGTTTGCACTACTTGCAAAACGTGTCTTCATATTTGAAATCTCCAATTTTCCTCGTTAGTTCTGTATAAGCAATATTTTTTAGTAATTTTTATTTCAGTTTGTTAATTATGAACTGGAAGATTGCAATGACAAATTCGTCCATAAAATTATAGACTTTTAGTCTAACTGGACATGATAACTTTCGTACTTTGAAAGAGTATATTAAGTCTGTTGAATACAAGACAAGAACATAATGATAGCAGATAATTTTTTGTGCTCGATAATCTGAAAGTATTGCTCAAAAGCAAGATAGCACTTTTTCCTCATCCCAGAATGTAATTCTATTTGCGTACCAAATATAAAATTGCTAATTTTGGACCTGTACCATTTGTCAACTCATGAATTTCGTTATCCTCGATAAACGAAAACTGATAACGTCTAGACTCGATAAAAATACCGAGCACTTTGGTTCGAGCGACAAGAAACTAATTAGCAATTCGTGGTTTAATTTTAATTGCAAACCTATTAGCTTTGAAATGCGGGAATCTTTATTCTTAGTATCGTGTAAATTTAATTAGCAACGGTATTTTACGACGATTAAAATCGATCTTAGCGAATGTTAAAAATCGCGAGTTTTATTTACGAAATGTTCGTGAGCTAACATTATCTTTCGAATCGTCGAAGGTAACTTTTTTGCAACGATTGATAATTTAACGCGAATCTTGACGTTCATGATTCGAAGACGCTAGACTTCATGGTTTCCAGCGGGTTTAAAAGACCCCCCACGTTTGACCGAACAATTAAAGCATCGCTTGAAGTGATCGTAAATGCCGCAAGATTGCCTCGTCTACTGCGCAATGCACGGTTATTTCAAGTATTTATTCCAGAAATTAGTATCTTTGTCTAACTGCGTAGGGCGTTACTGAAATCGTGGTGTAATTGGTAGTGGAATGATACGATTGCAAATTATTAAATTTAGAAGATAAATATTGGAATTTAGATATCGAACTTTGGGTTTAAGAAATTTTTTTAGTTGGAAATTTGCAAGGTTTTATATTATTAAATTGAGGATGTTTTGCATTTTGGAAACATTTAAAACTTTCAAGTTGAAAATTTGAATATTCGAATATTTTCAATTTGGAATTCTTAGCATTTCAGATTGAGAAATTTTCTGTCGAGCTTCAAATTTTCAAACTTACAGTCTTTCATACTTTCAAACCTTCAAATCTTCAAACTTTCAAACCTTCAAATTTCCAATTCACAAACTTCTAAAACTTCAAACCTGTAATCTCCCAAATTTTCAAATGTTGCAAACACGGCAATATAACGAAAGTCTACTGTACCTATCCACTTTGCCGAAAAACTTCAACCAAAAATCTCGAACGAAACACAGAATGAATAATGAAAGATAAACATAACAGACTCACCGAAAATAAAGTGTAAGAGAAAATTGAAATATCATTCACGAATTCGAATCGTACAACACACACGGCTTAATAGCAGCGTCCATAGGGCCAGTAAAACGCGTGCTCCGAATACATTACGGGTCGAGGGATAAGCGTTCGTTATTATTTGACTATTATACCGCGTATTGCACGAGCGTGTTGATACGAAGGAGTATATGTAACGTTGTAGAAGTACATATTCTTTTCATTGTCGTTCTGTTCTTTCGACGGTACAAGCTCGTAACTCACTTGTACACGTCGCGTGCACTTACGCACGTGAGTGCATCGAGTTTATGATCCGTAATAATGAACAAAATTCTTCTTCCTGAGCGAGAAAGAGCTCGTTTGTCCTCGTTGCAGTCTGCAATTGAATCGATGAGTTCAAGGACGGTATTAGTCCAAAAACCACATTTTAATATGTTTAAAGAGATTTAGTTCTCGTGTATTCGTTTCATATAACTGTTGTTAAAAACTGTTTTCAGTTGTAAATAGTACTATGCTAGATGTATATTTATGTGTCTGATCTCAAGGATACTTGTATGTTTTTATATGTATCAAAGGTAACATATGTGGATATCATCACTTGTATATTATAAATTCTGTAAGAATTATACACGCAGATGAGTTTATTGCTTTATTAGTATACATTATAATTTATTACACAAATTAAGTAATTTATTATGTAATTTTAAAAAATCATTTCCGAAGAGTTCACCTTGTGAATTCTTGCGAAATGTCTAGTTTTAGTAGAAATTACCTTATTCTCTTTTCGCATCATTTTATAATTCTCAAATTATAGAACCCCTTATAAGATATACTTTTATCAAATACGTCGCAATCTACACCAAATTAGATCAACAATGAAATATAATTTAGACCCTGTATTTTCTAACGATACAGCATCGCCGGAAGAAATTCGAAACTCGTTGTTTCAGCAAAGTTCAGATCATCCGCGAGCACGTGTAAGAATAATTTCGCAATTATACCGTAGTCCAAGACACGATATTCGAGGATGTAACGGGAAATAATGGGATGAAATAATCGTCCAAGAGCTATAAGCCAGTTGAGAATGTTCGTATCTCTGTGTCTCGGAATTGTTCGCTGATTCAAAGGGTATTCTTCACCGAAGAAAATGGACGGATTCCCCATAATCCTGATCAACAAACCAGCAATAAACCGAAAACCCTTGATGTACCCTTCTCGCCTCGCCACATTTGATAGAGCACAATCCTATTATCGTTTACCCAGTTGTTCGTTTATAAGGTTTCGATGAACGTTTGTTTGGCCAGATTCATGCGTGTTTAGAAATCGAAACTAGTTCACTCGGCTTTGTTTACATACCACGAACCTTGAAAATATTTCATCCTATCAGAACTGTTCTTCGATTGTTTCCGAATTCCAATTTCGTACAAATATTTTCACCAAATGTTTTTACATCGATGTTTGTTCTAATCCTGTCAGAGAGTGGAAATTGAGCAGACGTCGTTTTACTTTCCCAGAAGGTATACCAGATTTCCATGATCTCGAACACTGAATTTCTAAAAAGTCTTTCAACATTGGGCGACGTGTAATGCACGGCATGTGAGGCATTGTTACGTAAATCGTTAGTCTTCATTGGTCGACTGGCGACCCTTCCTCTAGACGAATCACCTTCAATGCCGATAACCACCTCTAAATCTCAATCTACGCGTAACGTTCACGTACAGAGATCTACGGATCTCTATTGCGATCTCTAATTCTACAAATTCTGCGTCTACCTGTTATTTGGACGACCGTGGACCGAGAGGTTTGTAATCATTGCATGATCAAACGGTATATTGTAGAGTATTGTATCAAACGTTATACTAATACCACATGTTGTGTGATCAAGTGTTAAGCATTGCTTGAAACTTCGGAATTTCTATGTTTTAAGTTTCAAATTTCTATATTTAAATCTCTGAGGTCTCAAATTTTCAGATTCACAAGTTTTCCAATTTATGAACCTTCGAATTTTTAAATTCAAAAATTCTCAAATTCCTAAATCTACATATTCCCAAATTCTCAAACTTCTAAATCTACAAATGTCCATTTTCTAACGACCAAATTCTCAAATTCATAAATCCACAAATTCCCAAATTCTCAAACTTCCAAACCTCCATAAGTCCAAATTTTCAATTCCCAAAATATTCCAAAGTTCCTAAATCCGTCGATGGCAATATAACGAGAGAGTAGTAAGATTACATACGAAAGTGTTAAAAAGAGTAATCTTCTCCTAACACCACACAATCTAAATAATAGAAATTGTTGCACATTCCAAAAATTCCTATAAACGTTTAATTTTTTGTCCAGAGTTCAGGTTCGCACATTTTGCCGATAGCCCACGTGAAACCACCGACGACCGGAGTGAAATTCGGATGGATTCAAGGAGTGTTATTAAGATGTCTACTCAACATTTGGGGGGTGATGTTATTCCTACGACTCTCTTGGGTCGTAGCACAAGCTGGGATAGGTAATGAATAAAACATCGAAATGTTTTGATCAAGTATACTAAATCATTTACTTCATGCTTTCAGGACAAGCTATTTTATTGATTGTAACGACGACAGTTGTGACCACTATTACATCGTTATCGATGTCGGCGATTAGCACGAACGGGCTTATTAAAGGAGGTGAGTAACAGTTGTCGTCGATTATAACACGGTTAGACTGGTGATTATGATTTTCAACAGATTATATAATATTGGAAAATGCTAGTAATTAAAGAGCTTGCGATGAAATATTTAACGACATGCCAAGAGACGTGAATATCCACGTGTAGCAAAATTGTACAAAGTCTGGTTGAATTTGTTTAAAAAATTGTTGATTAACTCACAATTATTTCTTTATCTGTTTGTTCAGTTTATTAGAAGCAGGCAATTGTACAATTTACTTCTGTTATTTGCGATACTAAAATTCAACAAATTCTTTTATTTTTGCCTTTTAATACTTGCATGTAGATATTTGTATTTATATGTTTACATGTGATTTACATACACTTAATTGTGCAAATACATACATGCGTGTTCATACACGTATAATGCATATCCACATATTCACAAATAAATGTTCTTGCATAAATTCATGAATTGAAACTTGAGATACTTGTGTTACCAAGTATCCTGGTCACAATGCCCAGTATACATGAATCGATTAATTCACTCGTTCTGAACTAACTTTTTGTTTTTGTCCATCAGTCAATAAGATTAAACATTCTTCGCAGGTGGAACATATTACATGATCTCCAGATCACTGGGTCCAGAATTCGGAGGAGCGATAGGACTCATATTTTCATTAGCGAACGCGGTCGCGTGTTCCATGTACGTAGTTGGATTTTGCGAAAGTATGGTAGACTGTCTGAAATCGAACGGAGTTTGCATCGTCGATTGTGATAACACGGATATCAGGATCATAGGTTCGTAGAAATTAACGAAAGATATTTTGTTCAGATATTTTCAATGGTTTCTTTGGTACAGGTTGTATTACGATAGTTCTGTTGCTCTTAATCGTGATGATCGGTTTGGAATGGGAAGCAAAGGCTCAGATAGGTTTACTTGTTATTTTGCTGTTGGCCATCGCTGATTTCATGATTGGCACTTTTATTGGACCCAAAGACGATTTGGAAAAAGCTAAAGGATTTATGGGATACAATGGTAAATATAAGTAAATCCACAAAGATAAATTGTGTAATTGTCGGCAAGCGGAAGATTAAAATTCATGACACAAACGTTTACACGAGTCTGTTTCTCAAACGTCTAAAATTGTAAGAGATCTATAAACTTTTCAATTTACGATTTATTTTATGTTCACAGCTGATCTGTTCATGGAAAACTTTCATCCGGACTACAGATACAGCGAAGGGATGGAACATAATTTTTTTTCAGTCTTGGCTATCTTTTTCCCAGCAGCAACAGGTATCCTGGCAGGTGCGAATATATCCGGTGATTTGAAGGTGATTTAGTCCTTTCGTCTACAGGGAATACTTCTTAATACTTTAATCGTTAAGATCACGTGTCGTAGCGTTACTTAATTTTAACAATAATTGTTACTTTGATATTCTTTAATTTCTTCACAATTTTGCGTTACATATCGTTCATTGAGTTCTGTCTTGAAACTAGTAAACCACGAAGTGTTTCGAATCGTATTTGAACCCAAGTACAATCTTGAATCTTCTGAAATTCTAAAAATTCTTGAAATATGTTTCAATCGATTCGAGGTACTTCAAAACCCTTCAAGAATTTGAAAAGCATACGGAATTTTAAGTATATTTATATTTGCAATATCTCGAAAATTCATCATTAGAAATAAAATTGGTAAACATTTAGATTCCAGTCTAATAATTTTCATTTTCTTGGTAGGATCCTCAAACAGCGATTCCAAAGGGAACTTTGTTAGCAATTCTATTGACGACAATTTCTTACATATTCATGGCATTTATGGTAGGAGGCACAGTCGTGCGAGACGCGTCTGGCGACGTTAATGACTTATGGAACGTTTACAATAGTTCATATCATGTTTTGTCGAGCTTCAATGTGACCAACCAAACAGCTGAAAGCCCAATTGCTACTGACGATAATCTCTTGAATCCGAGTCAATTAACGTGGAGCGTGTATGGCACGAAATTCAACTGCACGGGCAACTGCCATTATGGTAGCCACAACAGTTTTCAGGTATTTTTTGAAGATTTCGAAATTTTCAAATCATGAATTTTTCATATTCTTGAATCTTCAAATTCTTACTCTTCAGAGTCTTAAATCCTCAAATTCTCACTCTTCGTCTCACATCCTGAAATTCTCAAATCTTCAACTTCCTCACTTCTCTCTCATAAAGAATATAACCAAAATAGAAATAATTAATTAATCGTTTTTAGGTGATAGAACTGGTTTCCGCGTTCGGTCCATTCATTTATGCTGGATGTTTCGCGGCCACATTGTCAAGTGCTTTAGCGTCGTTAGTTTCCGCGCCGAAAGTATTTCAGGCACTTTGCCTGGATGAATTGTATCCTGGAATATCGTGGTTCAGCGGCGAAAAGGATAAAGAACCTATTCGTGGTTATTTTCTGACTTTCGTGATCGCTGTTGGTTTCATTTTAATCGGTAAGGATACCCCTGCTAATTAACTGAATATAATTTCCTCGCTATTGAACAAGTTGATTAAATATCTGTTCTGTCATAGGGGAATTGAATGCCATAGCTCCTTTGATCTCAAACTTCTTTTTGGCCGCCTACACCCTTATTAATTTTAGCACTTTTCATGCATCACTGGCCAAACCAATTGGTTGGCGACCAACGTTTAAGGTAATCTTATCTTATTTATAACTTATAAATATTTAATTATATTCCAATTAGTATTCGATGTTTTTTACTACTCCGTGTACTTCTTCATTTTAGTATTATAACATGTGGCTGAGTCTCGCTGGTGCTATACTCTGCGTTTCTGTGATGTTCTTGATCTCATGGTGGACGGCGTTAATCACTTTAAGCGTAGTCTTAGCACTTTATTTAGTAGTCTCGTACCGGAAACCAGGTAACATTTCGTAATTTCTCTATTTTCGTGTAACAGCATCAAAATAATTAAAATTCTTTTACAGACGTAAATTGGGGTTCTACCACGCAAGCTCAAACGTACAATAACGCCTTGACTGCTGTCCAACAACTGGACAGAGTCGAGGAACACGTTAAAAATTATAGGCCTCAATTGTTAGTACTCACTGGTATGCCGAGCACCAGATCAGCACTCGTTGATTTTGCACACCATATCACCAAAAATAATAGTTTATTTATTTGCGGTCATGTCATAGAGGTAAAGTTTTATTACCAAACTTATAAACTACACATTGCATGAATTCTATTCATATGATCTTTCTCATAATTTTCTTTGCTTTTACAGCTCTAAAGTCATGTAGCAATTATTTCGTGTTTATATTCATATTTTTAATGTTTATGTTTCAGACACCGATATCATATAAGACGCGTAATTCCATGATCGAGAACTGTACTTCCTGGTTCAGAGCGAATAAAATCAAAGCATTTTATTCCGTGGTGGATGGCGCAAACTTTCAAGACGGTACTACCACGCTGTTGCAAGCTGCTGGTTTAGGGAAAATGAGGCCCAACATTTTATTAATGGGCTACAAGCAAGACTGGGCGACCTGCCCACGAGATAAATTGAATATGTACTTTAACATAATGCAGTAAGTATTTGTTCAAAGGAATATTAAAAGTAATTACCTTTTATTTAAAGTAATGTTAAAGTAATTACCTAGGTTAACGTAATTCATACGGTGCTTTGGAATAGAATTCAAAATTAAAGTTTACTTGCTAGTCCAAGACTGAAATATCATTCGATTCTGATATTTTATAAACGTCAAAGTGATTTTATATTTATTTGTACAGTAAAGCATTGGATATGCACATAGCGGTAGCACTTCTTCGAATAAGCGAGGGTTTGGATTGTAGTGCAACCATCGGAGACAGCGACGAGCAAAAGAAAAATATTCCATCCACGTTACCAGGAAATCAAAGTTTCTCGCAACTCAGTCAAGGTTTGACACTAATTCCTCAGATTTGCAAATAGATATTGCATAAGAAATTCCTCAGAATTGTTATACACGAGTGTTTCTTTCTACAGCCAGTAGTACATCGGACATTTCGATTCCTGGTAGTCCTGCGCCAAGGAGATCCAAAATGATCAACGAATATCCTAATCCAACGGAAGAACAACGCGAAAATCGGCAGACTATCATACCCGTAGCGAAGGATATACTTAACGTTGTAACAAAATTCCAGCGTAAACAGAAAAAGGGTACCATCGACGTATGGTGGTTGTACGATGATGGTGGCCTAACCCTCTTGTTACCCTATATCATAAGTACGAGACGCAACTGGTCGAACAGTAAATTACGAGTGTTTGCTCTTGCAAATAAACACTCTGAACTAGAATATGAACAGAGAAAGTGAGTTTCGAAATAAGTATTGATATACGATTATCATTATTATGATAATATTATGATTTTCATGTTTTCAGTATGGCAAGTCTTTTATCGAAATTCCGGATAGATTATTCGGCGCTGAAAGTTATACCAGATATATCGAAACCAGCGCAGGAGAGCACGAAAAACTTGTTCAATTTGTTAATAGAACATTTTCAGCAGACTGAAGATCCAAAAGCGACAGACGATGGTATTTTATATAATAAATATTGGAATTCCTCTAATACGATATTATAATTATGTCGGTATCTATAATATATGCTAAACCTTTATAAAATACGTCCTTTACTTACAGATGCAATTAAAGAATCTGAATTACTCGCCATGAAGGAAAAAACGAACAGGCATCTACGTTTGCGAGAACTGTTGCTTGAGAATTCGATGGAAGCCAATTTAGTTGTCATGTAAGTAACTCGCGAACAAAATCGTATTTTTTAGAACTATAATTATCGAAATATTAATTGTACCACATTTTCTTTCTCAGGACATTACCAATGCCTAGAAAGGGTGCTGTATCAGCACCTCTTTACATGGCCTGGTTAGAAATTCTAACACGCGATATGCCACCATTTTTACTTGTCCGAGGAAATCATACGTCCGTTCTAACTTTTTATTCGTAAAGACATGGAGATGAACATTTATATACGAAGAAATCGGTCGTTTTTTTAAATTAGTTGAATCGTATCGATGACTTAATCATAGACACGCAAATAAGTGAATGAATGAATGAATAATAAAAAAGCAGCAAGTGATATAATATAAATTATAGTATAATCAGTGTCTTTTTATGTGAAAAGACTCGTGTTTGAATGAGTTAATTGTCCAGGAATGCGTGTTTACCAAGGACCAATATATTCGAATACAAGGAATGCAGCAAGACTGTATTATTTTTTTAATAACACGTTTGCTATACCAATCGTTCCTAAATCTCGAACCACCAAATGTAAAAAAAAGAGTAATTGCTTCCGTATTAGATATACTTAAAATAAATAACGATGCCAGATACGTAATTTGTATAATCCTCAAACAAAGTGTTCCGCATATTTGCTTATAATTGTTCAAAATTATAATAACTAGTTTTAATAATTTATTTTATTTCATAACGCGTGGCGATATAATGAGAGTCTATTGCAGATATTTTCAATATCAGTCATTGCATCGACAATCATTATAGCCTAAATAAAATGATTTTAACGAAAATATTTTGACTAATTATAAGCAAATATGAACTTCTTTTATCATAGGTATTTCCTAGAAAGATACTAGTCCTACGTCTAACATCAAAGCTAAAATTGGTAAATACAGTATTTGTGTTAAAAAAAAAAAAAAAAAAAAATGGTGTACAAAATTTGAAATCTCGAATATAATACAGATACTCTGTTACATTGTTCATTCGTACAAAATATTGCGTATGTTTTGTGAAAAGATTTTTTGAATAAATCAACTATTTTATTAATTAAGCTACTGTCGAGTACATATATTTACATACGTGTTATCATTCACACGGGTAAGGTATTAACTGATAAGAACCAGACTACTAACGTCTAGCATTTAACTTTTATTTTGTTTACAGCTTCGTAGTCTTATACATTTTGAGAAAAATTGTAAAAGAATTATAATAGAATAGCACTAAATCTAATAATACAAATGGTGAAACATTTGTCGAAAAAGCTATTTTCAAATTACAAAATTCATAAAATTAATAGTATATTTACATATTAAAGAAATGATTACTATAGAAACATAAGAAATGCTCGAACGTGAAGCCTTCATATCAATAGATATAAAAGTATGATTAAATCACTTAAATATTGTCATGACTTAAAAGTATGAGGAAAAATTGTTACATCATACTGTAAATTGTATTAATACTTCACAGACATTGTAAATTTGCCAAAAACATTTCAAGCTTATCTCAATATATACTGTGTATATATGAAATCTATTATTATACAGAAATTTATTTTTTTCTGTTTTGTAGACTCTTAATCGTGTAACTTTGCTATAATGTGAATCAGCACATTAACCCTTAACTATCAGTGCTTTTATATATCATTAACTCTGTAGAATATTATTGAATTATAGAAGAACTCTATTCAAATAGTTAGGTGAACACTTTTTATAGACTAGTAGCAAATGCATTCAAGGATATCAGAATATTGACAATTGATTTTTAATGATCGATTCTTAATTATATAACGCAAAATATCAAAAGTAGAAGACATTAACTACGTATAATGTCATATCTTATTAACTTTATGGTTTTGTTCGTTTTGTGCTATATTAAAAATTCATTTTGATTTAATCGTATAATTTACAAACCAACTTTTTTTTTATATATTTTGTGTCTTTATAAAAAAGTAATTTTGTGCAATATGAATTATTATTATTACATTTTGATAATGAATTCATTATGTGTAAAGATCGATAACACGTTATTAAAGCATATAATATAAAAAAAATAAACAAACGTAGAAAGTGTTTAAATTTATGGAAATATACAAAAATATTTTGTATGTCTATAAATGCTGCCACAATAAAATTGAAAAATATTAAAAACAATAATAATCTTTTTATGCAAAATGGCAAGATGTAAATCAGTTTCATATATGCAATATAAATCTACAAATAATTAAAGTATTAATATATTACCTCTACTGTAAATATGTTAAAATCAAATATATTAATCTTTTCAATTATAAAATCTCTTTTATATTAAGATAATCTTTAATAAAATAATTATAAAATAATCTTTTCTATTCATTGAAGTAGTCATTAAAATTTTAGAGCGACGTAAATGCTACGTCTGTATTACAGGTTTCGCACAGCATTATGGTAGTGTTTCTTGTTAGAAATATTCAAACTCTGAATTTTTTGATTCGCGTATATACCGCTCACGGCTCAACATGTTTGCTAAAGTATATAATTCTTTTTGGTTTAAATACTGCGAATATGTCTTGGTCTACGTACCAATAAACAACAAGAAGTTAAACCTGAACTAACCTTTGCTAATTCAGACATAGGTAAAGATCTGGTTGGAAATTCAATTTTCTCTGCAAACATTTTACTTGATTGCGGGATTTCATCCTCTGATCGATGAATCAATGTTCCATTAACATATAATACATTGGCAGCAGCATCTTCAGGCACAGTTAATGTTTGATAGCTGTAACTTGCCTCCCTCTCAATTCTCTAGATTGCACATAATACAAATATATAAGAAATTATAATATAACATTAAAAGATCAGAACATTAGAATAATGTACCTTCAGTACTTCCTGTGCTTCTTTTCCAGCACCCACACATATGATATCTGGGCCAGCCATTGTAACTAAGCCTTTAAGACGTTTAGACTCAGCAACCTGTGAACAATAATTATACAGATATATATTTTTGTATTTTAATTAGTCTTAAATTGTATTAACAAATGCAATAATGCACAAATTTTTAACATTCTTCTTCTTTTGTATACATTTTAATGTAATTATACATTATCATAAGATTATATTTTATTAGAGTAAAATAAATTCATAAATATTTTAAGCATAATTTGTAGTGTGTTGTAACATTTATCCACAATGCATGAAATAAGGAATTATAAGTACTGAACATAATATTGTCTATTTCGTATAGTATTGCATACGAAAAACAATAAAATAAAATTAATCAAAATACTCATTCGGAACTTCGATCGATCATTAAAACATCTTGACAATTATAAAGATATTGGGAACTAACTCCTACAAACATAAACCTTATATTTTATATAGTAATATATATCTTTTTTTATAATAATCGATTGAAGCGGTATTTTATAAAATTCTATGACGTGAAAAATATATGTATTTATGCAATAGAAAAATAACGTATTCACGTGCGGAAGTGAATTACAATTTTGTATATTTGTGTGCCCTGTGTGCAGAATTGCACAAAGCCATAACTTGCATACTGTATGACAATTTTTCTTGAAAAGCATTTTGTTAAAATCTGTAATAGATAATTATAAAAAATATTTATATAAATAAATTCATTGAATCGTGCAAATTTGTGTTTCTAGTGTCCATTTTTTTTTAATGAAATATGCAAAAGAGAGTCAGTCTAGTACACCCAAACCTGTATTGGGGCTGAGGTAAGACTCTCCACTATCACCTCTTCACCACCATCACCCACCTTAAATAAACACCAAAACATTAAATTGCTTGATCTCAAAACTTTGTTTTAATCAATCATATTTGAACCCAATGTTTGTGTGCGTGTATTTATACATATTCTATAACTGTAAAATGTGGTGTAAACATGTTTATTTAATATTTAAGTGAACTTGTTGAAAATATGTTATCATTTGTTAGTACAAACATAACAAATATATCACAAATCCAGAAAGATAGAGGTTTAAAATTACAACTATTTAGTTCCAAGTCTATAATGAAGAAGTTGATATCAATCAATATGATGTTGTGTAAACACTAAAAACATATGAGAAAAAAATATAACTCTAAAGCAAACAATCACAATACACATATACATTTTCTCTGTCACACATTGTAGTTATTAGTAACATTGATTACATTACATACCAACAGGATTAGTAAGTATTTCACTAAATAATACATGCAAATTTATATATTTTTAAAGTAGTATATTAACATTAGAAGTTTGTGTAAAGGTTTAAAAAATAAATTGAATACATTGTTGAAAAACAAATACCAATATATATGTTAAAGATTAAGTGAGATGTTTAGTAACTGACCTTAATAGGTACACATGGATATTCTGGGAAAGCTGCTGCAACTGCTCTTGCACCTGCTTCATTCGTGTAGTGAGACAGTCCAACAAAAAACTCACGCCCTATAATAAAAGATCATTTTGAATAAATATCTGTTAATATATCTCTTAAACTAAACATAAATAAAAATAAATTAAATTGTACCAGTAAATAATACATCTCCTCCATCTAGGCGAGCATTTGTATCTGCTATTTCTATAAGTGGAATTTCCAACTCTTTCTTTAAAACTGCTCTAATTGTCTCAATCTGAAATTAGATCATCATTTTTTTAGTTCCTCGTATGCTAGAAATATTGCATAATAAATATACTAATATAACTTATTGTAATGTAATTGTCTAACAAACATGTTTTATAATACAATTGTAATTAAAATAATTATCCATGTTACAAACTGAAAATTTTATATCTAATATGTTTTATATGTATAAAGTAAATTTTGACTGTAAACACGTATCTTGTTCTTTCAAGTTATGTGAAAATAAATTTAAGTAAAATACTATTAAATGCGGAGTATAAAACTATATAGTTAAAAAAATGTTTGTTAACGAATAAAAAATGATTATGCATACCTCTTTTACGCGCGATGGTTCGTTCGGTCGCGCTATAAGCGCGATACCATTGCAAACCACTGCGATATCTTCCACGAAAACACAAAGCGGCGAATTTTCATCCGGTGGCATTTCAACAACATCAATGTCGAGTTCTCGTAAAAGTTGAGCTAGTGCTAAATGTTGCGTTCTAGCTTCGTCTAATGTGACCTCACCTCTTGTACGAAGCGAAAGAGGAATTCTGCATAGTACCGCATGAGTGTAACGATGAAGAGGCATGATTTATATGTCAATAAAAATGATACTCTTGTAAAAACGTATTTGAATTTCGGTATTTTTCGTTCTTTGAATTATTCCGGAACAACCAGCAAATGGTTAGATGTTAATTTCTTACTAACTTCAGTGAAACGCCGAGTATCATAGATGTAGATTTTGACGTTTATGTAAAAACAACACTATAGCAGTATTCTCAACATACATATTTACAATGTCACCAGGATATAGTGTCACGTGTAGAAAAATATTTAATAGATTGGTAGTACTGAGTAGATACGAATTGAACATGCAAAAGAAATTTGTCAAATCAAACATTCAAACATTATTTAGGTGTGCAATGGTATAGAAATTAAGTGACAGAAAATTTGACATACAATGACATTACAAAATCTGCGATAATTATGCGCCTTAAGTTTGTAAGAACGCTATTAGTGCTTGCACTGTTAGGTAATATCATTGTATGGCATAGAATATGGAGGTTATTTACAACACAAAATACTTTGCGGTTGTTGACACCAAGCATGGTAACTCCTGATCCTCCGCAGAAACTTCATCGACGGTTAGCTCGATTAGTAACCGTAGTCATTCGACAGTTTGAAACGTTTGAAAATGATGTGACCTCCACTGTGGAATCCGTATTGAACTTTTTTCCTACTATACCTATTTTAATAGTATGTAATGAGTTACCATATCCACCACTACAATTAGATTTTGCCAATGAAAGCATGCAAAATGTTAAATTAATAAGTGTGGAACCAGAATTTAATAAATCTTACGATGAAAGAAATCCACTTTTCTATATACGTACAAAGTACGTTTTATTTTTGCCTGATGGTAGCAGACTTTCTTCTACACAAATCATGCAAGTAAGAATTAAATTAATATTAAATGCTACTTCAATATTGTATTAAATAATTATTTAAAATTCATTTTTCCATAGGATACTATAACACAAGCAGCAAAATTTGGTATAGTAACTATACCAATAGGAAGCATGACATTAAATTGTATCAACATAGATTTGAAAGTAAAAGAATGGAGTCTTAGATTTGCACATATTGCAGGCAATGAATGTGATAGTGTGAATGGAAAGCATGCTACAATGTTTGAAACAAAATTATTAAGGAAATTAAGTGATCCTTTTCTTTTACCTTTTACTGATGCATTGTATATTCAAACAACTGCATTAAGTATGAAGGTATGTTACTTATTTTTCTAAGTCTACATATTATATTTATTATATTTATAATGTACTATCTGTTGCTAGATTCACATATTGTCAGATTATCAGTTCAATGAAGGAAAACCACTGTATAGAAATCAACAGTCTCAATGGAAACTGCAGCAATTGTACCAAAGCCGTGAACGATCAATGTTTGAGAAGTTAGGAATTAAAAAGGTTATAAGACTATCCAATTCTATAGATTGGTATGGGTGTTCAAGAGAAAGTAGTAGATGCTTTGGATCAGTTATAAATGGTATTCCATCGTATCTTTATCAAAATCGATATACACCACCTTGCTGTCTCTCAGGATTGAGGAAAGTTGCTCATCATGTATTTGATAAATTAGAAGAGGTTGGTATTCGATTTTGGTTAGAAAGTGGATCTTTACTTGGTGCTATGAGAAATGGTGATATTCTGCCATGGGATCATGAAGTACAAATAGGAGTAAATCGTGATGATCTTGAACGATCACCATGGTTAATTAAAGCTATGAACAAACCAGTTGTTGATAATCATGGTTTTGTTTGGGAGAAGGCAACGGAAGGAGAATTTTTTAAAGTACAGTATTCTAGAATAAATCGTTTAACTGTAAATGTACTTCCATTTTATGCAAAAAATGGCTCTATGGTTAAAGATGCATGGTTTTTAAACAATAAAGACTTTCCAGAGCAATTTCTTCACCCAATGTCTACTATTGAGTTTGCTGGTAGACAAGTGCCATGTCCAAACAATATTAGGGATTTTTTAGAATTGAAATATTTCAAAGGTGTGATAGAAAATCCAGAGCTCCCTGGTAAAATTTCTTTTTAGGTTTTATATTTATCAAACATTACTTTTGTAGCAAATGGCATATGAAGTTAATATAAAGTAATTCTTATATCTATAATATACATTATATAATCAGTAACAGACTTACCTAAAATGTAATCAGTTTTACATGTTTTTCGTACTACCTTAAAACATCCGAATTAATAAATATTATTAAAAAGCTGAATTAGGAATAAATTTAGTCTTTTCGTAAAAGAAATATTATTTTCCAATATTTTATAAATACTAATACAATTGTATTATAAAGTAAGAATCATTAATAATTTTGCTAGAAGTTTAGTGTGATAGTTAAAGGAGGATATTTTCTAGAATATATAGTGAATAATAAGTGTGTCGACACTAATTTATATTTTTCATTACATTTACGTATTTATTTATTCATTTTTCATAAATCCATTTTTTCTACTTTGCCACCAATAAATTATCAGACATTATCACAAGTTCCTAAAAAAAGTCTTTGATCATTTTAATTATGTATAATATTGAAATGTATTATTTAATGAGTTGCAAAAAAAATTTAGGAAATTGTACAATTTCAGTTTTGTTTTACTAAATATTAATGTGCCAAAAATTTAGAGATCATTTAGTTTTATATGCTATTTGATAATTTTTTAAATAATATATATCGAAAGTAATCAGTATTTATTGATATTTAGAGGAATAGTCTTTATTGAAATGATTCCGTTTATTTTCCTTTTATAAATTTTTTTTATAAATTAATGTTGCTGTGATATATTTTTCATATTTATTCATTACCTGATTTACTACTATTCAAAAATGTATTACATACTAAGTCATTTTATAAATTTTATTCATTGTACGAAGTATTTTAAGTTATTTTCATATTCATTCTAGTATTCTTAGAAAACATACCAGACACTGTGATAGCCAGTGATTACTATATTTGAACATAAGATTTGTGCGATAATAATATTTTATATTAAGTTTACAAAAATTTGAGTATGACATTAAATTAAGATCTTTTGTATCTATTAAAAGACCTTTCTTTATAAAAATGATGAAAAATATGGTTCTTTATATAAACCATATTTTTATTAATATTATAAATGTTTATTATTGATTACGTAATTTAATATTTAAATGTTTTTTGTTATTATATTTCCTGAAATATAATAACTATTTAAATACATATTACGCTACCTAAATATATAGGTAATGTGCACGATTTTTATATGTCTTCAATTTATTCTTTAATATTTAAAAATAGTCATAAAGCTATGCTATATTGTTACATACATATATGGAATTGCAAGAACTTTAATATATATAGTTACAGATGGGTATATTAAAGTAGTTTCATAATGGTTAAATTGCTTCTAGTTTAGGAAACGTTATAGCTATTGTAGATAATAAGTTTAAATTTGTAAATTATAACAATGTTTTACATGTACTCTAAATTTAGTGCCAATTTATTTATAAAGACATAAATATTAATATGTATTTTCTGTTATAAAAAATGTTAATAAAGTGTTGATGTTTACAAAAAATTGAAAGATGTACATAATTGTTATAAAGTGATATTTTAAAAAGATGTATAAATGACCTTGCAATTAAATATACTAAAAACATAAAAATAAGAATAAAAATGGTAGTATTCATTATAAGTAAATAATGCAAAGTATAACATTTCATATACATAAATAGAGTTTATTTTTAAAAAGAGATCTTTAATATTTCGTTCCATTAAGTTATACTGTTCTTTCATCTTTTGGTGGTACTAGGACAGGTGGCTCACGTACAAAACTCAATAATTTTTCTAATTTCATAACTTCTAATTCTGCATGAGTTAAATGAAGCTGTTTCTTTGTTGGCTTTACCTTTAGTCTGAGGTTTGGTGACAACTTTAATGTATTTATTGTACCCCTGTTAGTATGAAACGAGAATAATAATAAATTAAGGTATTGAACTAAACATCAAAACAACATTCATCTACTAAATAAAAATATAAAGTAGGTACTTACTTATCATCACCAACTATAATGAATGGTAGTTTATTGTTGAATGCAAGTCGAGTCGGTTTATTTTTCTTTTTATTAACAACTGGTTGACTGCATATTGGTCTATACTTATTCACATTTAGATCAAATACTGTAACTTTACCATCATTTGAAACACAAGCTAGTACAGTTGAACTATATGGGGCCCATTGAACATCTCCAATTGGAACACCAAGATCAAACATAAACAGAGGTTCCCTATATTTGTATATTTAATAAATACTGATCTAAGAATTATAAACTTTTATTATCTATTTTACTCGTTCTTACATGTTCTTACATTCTCTCATCTTCCCATATTTTTATCCTCCAGTCACCTGAACAACTTGCAAATATATTTGAATTGAATTTGTTAAATACTATTCTGTATACTGGCATATTATGTGCTTCATTATAAGTCCTCATATAAACACTACTATATGCTGTATTGCATTTATAAATTGTTCCTTCTTCTGTTCCAACTAAGAATACATTTTGATCTGCAGGATGAAATGCTATGCATGTTCCACAGCCTATGTATAGAAAAAAGATTATTTATATGATTGCATAATATGTAAGAGAAAAATTATATTAAACACAATTACCTTTAAGTGTAATCATAGTCCCATCTGGTCCAGGTATTGGTGGACGGTCTAAGATCAACGTCATTACAGTTGTTAAACCAAGTTCATTTTGATTTAATATCCAGTAGTTAATTTTTCCGTCGATGCTGACACTGTAGAATGCCAAATTACCTTCTTCTGTATCTGGTGCCCAACATACCTAATTAGTATGACATTATTAGTATGAAAACTGGTTAATTGAAATTTATAATGAATTTACTGCTTAACAAACCTCCCATACAATACCTCCATGTTTTTGAACAACATCATTACTTTTATATTGAGGAGCTGCTGGTGGTAACATAATATTATAAACAGCTACTGCACCATCTGTAGTACCTTTATTGCAAATACATTTGTGTTATTATTAATAACAATACTATATTTAACATGAATATATATAAGACTGTATTATTATTTTTTTTACCAATGACTAAAAGATGTGGATGTTGTTCATTAAAAGCTAAACACATTACTGGAGATTCTGTTGGACAAATCCACTCTGGATATGATGGATTTTTTAACGTAAATAAACATATTGCTCCATTTGTTATTACACTACTAAATGACACTGAAACAATATGTAGACACTTATCATATATTTAAATTATAATAAAATTTGATCACATTTTACTAACTTGTTCCATAAGATACAGCAAATAAGTCATAATATCTACTGTTAAAACACAAATTTGTAATATGGTGTTTTTTAGTTTTTTCATAGCTAAATTTCCATAAGGGTAGTAATGATCCTTCTCCACTTTTAAATTCATCACTTGGATCATCCCAATATCTGTAATCTGGAAATATTTAGATAAATGCATTGTGAAATAGGGCAAAATTCGTTATGGATAATGGAATAAAATATCAACCTTGTAATATTTCATCAAAAATATTTTGATTCACCATTCGCTCCAATGTTTTCATAGCTTGTAACATTCTTGACGTTAGTGCTGCAGATTCTGTCTGAGTTGTTTTCTTCTCTTCCCTTTTTGGTTGCATAAGTGGAATTCTTCTTTCTTTTTCTCTTTCACGTTGTTGTTGAGCAAAATCTTCCTATAGTATAAGCTACATATTATGCTTGTATGTAATTGGAATTAGTTTAATGGCGGGTGAGAGTATGTACATGCCTGATATTCATCAAAGATTGTCCATTGGAAAACATGAGTATTAAATTCAGCTGTTGGTGGTGGTACCGTTTGGGTAGTCATTTCCTGTAGAATTAAAGTCAATCAGATATATGTAAAAACTATATTTCATTTGACTTATTTCTTTATAAACATACTCGCATAGGATTACTGTATGTTAAAGCAGCTCTCTCACAAAAATTAAATTGATTTGGTATTTTTTTAGGTTTTACTGGTTCTTCTTCTTCATCTGGTTCGCGTTCATGGTCGTGTTCAGCTTCTTTATGTTCTTCCTCAGCTTCTATTAGTATTGTTAGTAATTTATCTATTATTCGTACTCAAAAATTCAAAATATTTATATATTTTGTTTATTTTATATACTGTATATCCTACCATCTTGCTCATGTCCTTCTTCTTCTTCTTCTTCTTCTTCTGCTGCTTCCATTGCTCCTTCTTCTTCATCATCTTCTTCAAGTTTCTGAAGTGTTGCTTCATGATCCATCACTATAACAAAATATTCCAATTTTGCGATTTAATAAAATATTAAATTAATTATGATTTTTAAAATTATCTTCTGTTTCAAGGATATTTACCAAGTCCACCTGCTAATTGCACTTTTGCTTCTTCAGAATCTCTATGTAATACAAACCCAGGTACATTTATAAGAGTTATTAAATGTGGCGGAGGAGGCAATTTTATAAAATTCTTCAATTTCCATGACCATTCAACTAAAGAATCTGGAACTCTTGTATTATGTATAGTTAATACTCTTGCAATTTCTTCTTGTAATTCCTAAAATTTTATTTTGAAAATGAGATACAATAAGTTATTTATAAATTTTATGATATACATACTGCTTCTGTTAATTGTAATTGATCGTCTGGTTTAAGATAAACTTTTCCTCGTAAGAATTCATAGTCACCAGCACCTAGGTCTATACGACTTTTTGCAAAGCTCATGTGCTAAATACATATAATATGTCATTATTCATTTTTTTAAATATAATTACACTTTTCAGTAAAAATATATTTTACTTCTACTATAATACCATAATTATAAAAAGTATTAAATATTACCTTTGGTAACTCTTGTATTTTGGACGGAGCCGGTTTTAGTGAAGAATGCATTGTTCTTGTGTTATAAATTATTTATACTTTAATTATATATACAAATTATATAATTTATTATTTCTGTGTTATTTATTTTGTCTAAAATAGACTATTCTGGTTTATACATCATGCAAAAGTACTTCTTACAATTTGAAAGAGTGATATTAAGTAATTAAATTTTTATGTATAATAGATGTGTAAATAGAAGTCGTTCTGTTATAATAAAAGTGTAATAAAACATTAAACTGTAATTCTTTATTCCCAATTTTTCTCAGTAAATACAGAACAGTAAATTATGGTTTCCTAGGAAACCTGTTATATTGTTACAGAATGATTTGTGAAGCGTTTGCTTTAGGGGAAGAATGTTATATTGCATAATAATTTTTAAAAATTATGTTACTAACATTTATAAAACGCGCTTAATTTAAATATAATATAATAAGGATTTCTTTTACATATATAAGGGTACATTTGCAGTGAGCTACAATATGTTGTATGATACATCTATTAATCAATATACATATATTTTTTCTTCAATATTTTTTCAAAAAATATATTTATCTGATCATAAAGAATTATATTGTAAATGAAGATCAGAATTTTGAAATATTATACTTGGTTATATAGATGGAAGAAAATCAATAATGGGTCATGCCATGATAATGCAAGCATGCTTGTTACTTGTAGATAAGTCAGAATAACTTGTAAATATTTGTGAGTAAACATTCTCAAATTATTTTTAAATCAGCATGTTTTTATGTAATAAAATACGTGTCATATGTGTGTAATATTATAGTCCAAAGTAAATTATTATTTTGCCAGTATATCTGTTCAAAGTACATGAATATTAAAAATGACTGTGCAAATTAAAGGTGGAGTTTGTGCAATGTTGTTAAAAGTGTATATATTAGAAGATATTACTTTAACAATTACTTTATTAAATATCATTATATTTATATGAATTGTGTTTAACAAAGTTCTAATTATTTATTTGAAAATATGTTACATTTTATTTCAGATGAGTTGTGAGAATAAATCTTTAATTTAGTATATATTTTTATTTTGTGATGGAAGATAGTGGAATTGATAGTGATCCAAAAACCACTAATCATCTTGAAGATGAAAGACTTTTTTTGGTAAATATTTGATTCCTTACATTCTTTTATTCATTTTCAAATATTTCATTCTCCATTTAGTAAATAGAAAAATATGTAATAATATATTATATTTGTAGGGTAGCGATAGTAGCTGCAGCAGTAATCAAACACAAACATCACAACATAATTCTACTACTAAACAGCTGCAAAGAAAACTTGGTATTGCTATTAATTTTTTGTTTATACATATAGTATCACTTAGAATTTTCTATACATATATTTTATTTTGAATAGAGGCACGAATTGAACAAGCAAAGCGTATTCAGCGTAATTCAGATTATGTAAAATTGCCAAAGTATGATAAGGGATGCGGAGGTGGCAGTAGCACAACTGGTTTGATACCCATTCAAAGACTTCCTATACCAAATAAAAATAAGGAACATCTTCCTCTTGTTGAATATTGGCATTGTGACAGTGAAAGGCATGTATCAATTTATGTAATGTATATAATTTTCAATAGTATGTGTCTGTGTATTTTTAGCGAAGGTGAAATGACTCTGTTTCCAACAAGTAAATCAAAAGATTCTTCGAAGCATAAACAAGATCTTACTGACACATTTAGCATTGAAGAGCTTAGCGAAGAGAGTGAAGATTCCTTGAATTTAGGACCTGCACAATCATCTCCAGAACTGAAGTTTATGAAATCCTATAGGTGTACTGGTGACTGCTGTCGCTGTCAGTGCCACATACTATAATTTATTGTTATGTAAATATATTTTAAATATGTTGCAGATTGATTACGTTTTACAGATTAAATATTAGTTTAAAATTTGGAAATTTTATGTGACTTTATGTAACTGAAGGTTTTATATATAGCAAATTATGCAAGCCAAATATACTAAATATTTACAGCATGTAATTTTTATTCGTTTATTTTCATGTTTCATATCAATAAATTTATATACTCGAGATTGGTATATGTTGTAAAACAAGCTAAACACTAAAGATGATAGATTCGAACTTTCCGTTGTCTCGAATTGTTTTTTGTGTTATTACAGTTGGTAAAAATTCCATGCAAAATGCAAATTGTTTTGCAAGGAAATTTTGTTGAACATCTAACAAAGTTTGATTATAGGAATGGCATACAGTACCAAAGAAAATCGATCAAATGTTCAAGTAACTAGATTGTGACATCGGAAACAGTGCTTGCCGTCTTCGTGACCGAAGCAATTATTGTTAAGGATATTATTTGAATAGTGTTTCTCAATGAGCATCGGCAAGGATCGCAACGTCTATTTTGTACGAAGTCGAAGTAGGTAATATCCGTTGCTGTCACTGCAGGATATTACTTAAGACTCGAGATCATTGTTAATGGTGCCGTGCGAAAATTTCAAATTGACAAAAAGATGGCAAATTGTTGTTTGTTATTTGCGAATAAGATTATACCAGCTAATGAGAATGAAATATTGCGTAAGATTACAGATGCAATTTATTCAAATATGTATTGCAATTTACATGTATACAAATTCAATTGAATCCTTGATATTGCTGTTAACATTTAGCGAATAGAGCATTCGCCTCGAGCTTCGGAAATTTGAGCTTCTAGGAACCTGAAAAGTTTGAAAATTTAGAAATTTGTCAATTTAAAAATTCACAAATTTAGATATTTAGGATTTCAAAAAGAAAAAAATTAAAAAGTTGAGAAATAAATTACCCGTTAGTGTCTGCGAATGCACAGTACTTGCACGTATACACACCGCGCCCTTACGGTCACACTTGCTCATCATTGGTTTAACAAACTTTTTTTTTCTGAAAGGATTACTACGCATGCAGACATGTACACCTGGGAAACATACTTTGTCAAGGAATTCACGAACAATGTGCAATAGAGTCCCGTACACACGTAGCTCGAGGAATTTTTCAAAGAATTTTTCTAGGCACGCACAATGTGCAGCAGATCGGCCAAGTGAGATACAGCGAGTGGGAATACAGAAGAGAAGCCTCTATAACGGTATAAAATATAGTCGAATTGTTGCTCGCAGAAAACAAGAAATGGAGCACGCGGTCTTTTTCCCCCGAGGACGATCTAGATTACAGAATAAAACGCGCATTACGAAGGGGGCCGCATTTCCTCGTGGTATCTGTATGTACACTTGGTACAAGACAAGATTTCCATACGACTTTATTTCAGAAACTCGTTCTTCTATTTGTACATTACTTTATAACTTAACATTTCTATAATACGGAGATTTCTATTACTAATGGACACCATGAGTACAGTTGACTTTTATTATATTGACACAGACGGGGTTGTAGCAATTGGCAATACAGTAAGAGATTTTTCTATGTGAAATTTGAAAATTTCCAACTTATCGAATTACCTTGAATGAAAACTATCGGTCGTTCATTCGACCGTATATTTAAATATCAAGCGTAATATCGCGTTGTATCCCTTGTTCTTTGTGTTTAATGTGCCTTTATTCCGTACTTTATGTGTTCGGTTAAACGCAATTTCAGCGTGCATACAATGAGCAAAGATGCGTGGAAGGAGCCGCATTAACATAAGAAAGAAGAATTCTTAAATTTCACTAAATACGAGCAAGCATAAGCGTATAAAAATTTTATCCGACAACTGCATATTTCTTGAGCAAACGCAGAATGGATTTTATTTCACGCAATACTTTGTTTCGAAACATGCAGACTTATAAAGTTGTTTATAAACAAGTAATAAATCAACTAAGGAGATTTACAGCACTTTTAAGCGAAATGTCAACGAGAGTTGTTGCTACAGTACAGCCCAACAATTATTAAATTATTTGCAAGTGTACGTACCGATTTTCTAGATACAAATTAAGAGTAACTTAGTTGCAAGGTGTTTGCACCTGACCAATTTGCTAGCACCACGTGTTAAATATGCAAGTTCAACACCATAAGTAACTAGACACATAGTAACTAACATCGGGAGCGTTTGTAGTAGCTTCATAGCACGGCTCGAGAATTTCCCATGAGTTCATTGCTCGCGAAACTCAGCAGCTGTAAATGTGTTCGTGTAGAGTTAATTGTTTCTCTTGGCAAGTTCTTGCCGCGATACCACTTCTCCTTGCATCGTCGTGTTTAGGATTCTCTTCGAAGTGTTTTCCAACTGGTGCATTCGGTAGAATAACAAGTTGAGCCGTGCAATGCATAAAATAACACTCGTGTAATGATACGTCACGTGAAAATTAAATGTTTGATTAAAATAAATTAACAATGAAATTATTCAGCATCCGAAACATGGTGAACACTTTTATACCATCCATGGTATGCACGAGTCGTTATTCAGAACTTGTTTGTAATGGTAGGGAGAATTTGAAGCGAGTCAGGTATGGGGTGTCTTAAATGAATGCTTGATAAACGCTTCACTACCGGTACGCACTGTAGGTACCATAAATATTTAACCTCCCAGGAGTACTGCTCTTTACGCTCGAATGGCGCATTTCATACATCAAACTCATTATCTTAATTCTACGAATTTCGATGCAACGTGTGCCCGCACATCGTTAAGGTTTTACGCTTTCGAAGGACGTGAACAACGAAGTAACCGCTGTTCAATTATAAACTTAAACAGAAGTCGCGGCATCTGATATTGACAACGCCAATGTCACGAAACTCGATATCGGGAACCGGCTTAATGGGACACGATAAAGACGATCCACGTAGCCGTGGGATCCGATACAAAAGACCCCGGACCCATGGGAATCGACAGCGACGATCTTGAACACGTAAGATCCAATACTAACGACCTCAACTTCTTAGAATGCAGTACGAACAATTTCGAACTCGTTAAATGCCATATAAACTATTCTGATCTCGTTTATTTTGGGCCTGGAAGTTTGTGTATACACTCAGGTAGGGAAAGAATATAGGGACCATTACCACCATTCGCTTTCGGTTTCTAGGAAGAACTTAATTTTAATAAAAAGAATGTAGTCTTTGAACGAAATAGTACAAGGCTCCAGTGATTCGGTGATCAAGATCAAACGTTTAAAATGTGCTAACAGCCTTAAAATTCTTGAAACTCGGAGAATCTACAAGTCTGGGGACCAATCTGATCGAAGTCCCGTGAATCGAATCACGACAACCTAACGAGGACCTCGTGATCCAACACTTTACGTAATCTGTGGACATATCTGGACCCTGCAAGAACCCATAACTTCCTGGAACCTTCATATACTTTTTATTACATTATTATTAAATACTTATTTATAAGAAAAAAGTGATACATGTCCTATACACCATATCATAAAAGTTCTATTTGCGACCTTTATAGTTGACACCTATGGTGATCTATGTTGCACAGAACTAGAAATAAAGTTTTACGACACAATTTGCTAGTTCATGAATATTCTTGTTGTACGAGAACAAGCGAAACTTCTCACGAAGACAAACGGTAGAGTTTCGTTATACCATTTGATTTATACCAGAAATGTATTATGCACATTTTATGTACTGTTGCCAGTTTTTATTTACTACATCATGGGCCAACAAATCGGTGCACTTGTTGGAGCTTTTTTTTCGGTACCCACCTTCTGTGTATATGCATCGTTCGCCTTGTACAACAAGAATGTCGGCAAGTGGTACACTAATTAATGGCTGCAACGCGTTAAATTTATTCTTCTCCTTGATATTCTGACCACATCAATTTTTAATTAAACCTACCGCCGTGGCTCTTACGGAGAAGAATTAACAACCCGTTGAGAGGGAGAAAGCGTTTAGCTGCATGAAGCTTTTGCGTACGAGATGAAGTATTTATCCGTATCATCGAAAAAATATCATTAACATTAACAATTTAATATCTTTGGGCACAGGCATTTTTCGTTAACTGCTGGCAATTTACGAACATTAGTGTCATAATTAAAACCTTTCACAAACACCACTGACTTCATTAAAATCTTGCTATAATTCATATCTTCTATATTTGAGAAAGACGACCATAAAACTGTAATTATAGTATAAAACAAAATAAGCTATTTACGATATTATTCTACCCATTTCTGAAAGTAATGAAATTAAGACGGAGATTTGGTACGGCACGAAGAGGTTAAAAAAGAAGTACTCCGTGTACCTTCGGTAGGTTGCATGTTCGTAAACACACGCAGTCTCGAACTGATGTATGGTGCGTGATACATTGCATATGAATATTTAAAAGCACCCGGTCTCTCGTATTGCCCTCGTATAATATTATATGAGGGAGACGTATTTCGCAGGCTGCGTCGTCAACATAGCTAGTACAGCCGTAAATTGTACGAGACTTATGGCGTATTTTGTAACCAATTTAAAGCGATAAATTTCATCCCCTTGGCGAACGTGACAGCCAGTAATGTGAGCGCCACTAATATCCTCTCATTTGTTCCTATGAATCGAGAAGACGAGAAAAAGAAGCGATCTTCCTTCTAAATGGGATTCCAACGTACGATTAACGACCGATACTTGTCGGATATATTCGCGAGAAGTTAATAGAGATTGCCATTCATTTGCCATCTGTCAAATATTAGGACGTTTTCTCGTTTAATGTAACGGGCATCATTGATTTCGCGACTCTCCTTTCGTTTGTTTCCTTTACGGACTTCAGTTATGTAGGTTGAGTTAATTAGACCTGGTACATTTCTTGGTGTAGTCTTACATTTTCCCTTTGATGTAACTGAGAAGCTAATTGCCCTTATTTTGCTTGGGTCGTACACGATTTTCTTGTGACACCAAATATAGTGGAGTTTATGTATTTATTAAACTTTGGAAATTTTTGTGTTTGTGGATTTGGGAATTAGGGAATTTGAGGATGATTTAAAAATATGGGATATTGGTAATATGAAAATTTGGGGACGTAGGAATGTGGGGATATGGGAACTTATGGGTATGAGAATTTGCGAATATGGAAATTTAGGGACATGGGAATTTGGGAGTATACAAAATAAATATGAGAATTTCGAGACATAGGAATTCGAGAATATTGGAGTGTGAGGATTTAGAAATTTAATTTGGATTTCATCTGAACATTTGACGTAAAGTTATTTGTTCAAAACGACGAAGGACTAAATATGAAGTAAAAGATATCGCTAAGTTTCAACGCAACATCTCAATTTGTTCTGTCAACTATGACACCCGATCCCTATTCTTATGCGTAATAAACGAACTAATCTAATGCGATGCAATGTTGTGTAGTAATCAACAGAGGTGCCGATTTCTCGGGCCACTGCAGCTAAACTTCACCTTCGTATCTAACCCCAAACCAGTAGAACCGGATTTCGTGAGAATATGTCCCTCGCGGCTTGAAAAAACGAGCGAATAAAGCGAGGAACCATAGAAGAATTTCGTTGGTACGTAGGATCGCGTTTAGGTATTATACCGAAATTGCGCGCCAATCACAACTTTCTTGTAACAGAGGCAGACACGTTCCAATAGTTATTTGGAGCAACCGTTATTTATAGAAATCAATGTAATCATCGCGTAGAACATATATTTAATAAAACGGTATAGTACGAAACAAATTATCTTACTAAATTACAAAATTGGTGTTTTAATCGTTAATTAATTTTAACAGTTAAATATTGGTATATTGTAGTAACATATTTTGGTAATTTAGGGATTTAGGACTTTAGGTTGATCGTTAGCATTTTCATATTAGATTTCAGAAATTCGAAAATTTCAGGGTTTGAAATTTTGAACATTGAGACATTCGGAATTTCAAAACTTCGCGAGTGAAGCACGGGTCAAAGATGTAAAGGTGATCTAAAAATCATGCAAACGTGCAGTTTACTTCCCCAACAAAGTCACGTGCAATTGCCTCCGTGTGCGATACAAGGAGCGTTCCGAGTCACAGATCACGCGTCGTGATCGAGCCACGATTGGAAGTTCCTCGGCCGTCCATTTCGTTGTCGGGGTGAAAAACAGCGGATCGTTTGCCTATCGTGGCGATAGAGCGAGATAAAAAGGTAAAAGGGGATCGTGCGACAAAGACAAAGCCGTTGTTCCGTTCTGACCATTACTCTCTTGCCTCGTGTCGATAATTTTTAAGGTCGACATAGTTCGCGATCCCTCGGAATACCGGCGTGAGGTTGCACCGGCATTCTGCAACGGCGTGGTCGAGACGCTACCGTGTCGTGATTATTCGCGAGGAGGCCAAGTTATGGTGGCCGATGGGGGTTACGCCAATGCATTTGTCCCGTAACGGGGCTCGAACTACGGTCCGCTGCTCGCGTACTCGAAACCCATCGCTTCCTGTACAAACGACTTTTTTTCTCGAACGACCGGGCTTAATTAAATACCGGTAGACCGAGGCATCCGTGTCCTCTTCGCGGAGAGACCCGCTTACGTGACTGCCACGCGATTTTACCTTGCTAACGATCGGAATGGCAGAGAGAGACAACGTGACATCGCGGGGATAAGGAAATGTGGGTAATGAACAAATCGGATGCTTTCGTGCAGGAAACTGTTCGGAGGTGGTTGGCAAACGCTTTGTCCACGTTGAGTAAGATTTACACGCTACGTTTGAAGTTTGGTAATCTCAGAGGGAGAAACCTGTATCCCAAAGAAGAATGCGAGACGTCAGATTTCTGCCTCCAAATAAATATCATGCTTGTTTGTACCTTCAGATACGAACAATTGTGTTTGAAAAAACGCATGTGGGCAAATAATGAACCGAAGTCAAAAATTTATTGTCGAGTTTGTCCGCAGATTCATCTTGTAAAATGTTATAATTTTAATTACTATGTATGGTTAACAACTATTTTATGTTCAAGATTATTGCAAAAATATTTCTTTGAAAAGTATTGTTATCATTGATAAATACATATAGTAAGAGGTGAAGTTGAAATAAATTTTGAAATTAATGTTTTATAAGGAAGAAATATGTCGTACTGCAGGAAAGAAAAGGGGTGGAACAAAAGACACGCGTTGATTATTCGATTACGAATAAAATTTAAAATTTAAGCATTCGTAGAATCGATTTCGTTGGGTGAGCCGATTCGAAGAAGCGCCGGATACATCGTGTGCATTCTTATAAGATCTTGCAGGGCATCGAAATTGGTTTATTAAACGGGTGAAGTTCGAACAATAGTTCGTTATACTTCGTCACAGTGGTGCAACGATATGATTCAATTTTTATATGTATTTGTTGAGTGCATATAAAATATCGGGTATCTCGATTCTGAATGTCATGAGATATTTCAATAAACATTTTATAATCAGTTATATCCGTAGCAAATACTCTCTGATAACCATGCATTAAATGTATTTTGTTTTGATAAAGAAGGAAACTATTTTCTTATCGAAGCACTTCAAATTTTATTCAAAGCGTATATCATTGTACAGTAATGGTTAGAATTATATAGGAGCTTAGTTTATTTTATACAGACAAGTTACATTTCCCAAAGAAGATATATAATTATTTATTAACTTGTATTTTAGTAACTTGATTTTTTACATTTTTGATTAAATTAGTTTTTCCGCATTGTAGATATGATATGTTATAAGTCATGGTTTAAAAGTTGCATAGCCATGCATTCGGTTGGCGCTTACGCACACAAACGCGCGTAGTATAAAAGGACTTGTCTCCATGAATGAAATGGCCACGTGACATCGCGAGAGGGAACGAGGGTGAGGAGCGTGCGCGTGAAAAGCCCGCCAGTTGCTTAAGCACGACAGCGAGTGTTCGGTGATAGTTCGACAGATGGTGCTGGATTCGCGTGGCGGCTGCTTGAAACATCTGACCGCCGTCTAGCAGTGCGGCATGGACTCGTGCGGGAAGCGCACACTTCTTTTAAAACCGGTAGCACGCGCGACCCTGATTGTTTTTTCTTGTTATCGTGTCGGCAAGCCGCGGTCGGTTACGTGTACGCGAGTGACACGCGACCAGTGCGTACGTATGTAACGGGCCGATCGTTTACGAACAACCCTCGAGGAAGCCAAGAGAATCATTCGAAAGGACGAGAGATCGAACGAAGAGGATTCGCGAAGTTTCACCGACCTCGAGCTTCTCACCCGTGAACGAACGCTCGTTTTGTACGCGCCGCTGTCACATGCGCAGTAATTATGACACTTGGTTCGATCTGCGCACGCGTCGATCACGCACCCTTCAACAGGCAACTTCGCGCCGTATCAGTTTGAAGAACGCCGCGAAGATGAGTCGGTTGTAACGGTGTATCGGTCCACTCGCTGTGTTTATTATTTTCTCTCTCGTCCTCGTTCCGTCCTGGTCAGCCGTGTTTAATGATATGCGCGGATTCGCGTCCCGCACGCAACCCCGACATTCGAACGTCACGCTTCGGCCGCTCGTTCACCTCGTGGTTTCATTTTCGACGCGGCGATCTTTGAGGGTGGCGAAAATGTGATCGTACGGACGTAGTTTGTGTCGCGCGACGGATTACTCGTGGCCGATAAAACACGCGTGTTCGTTGTATCAAAATGACGGTGAACCGATCGGTGTTGGCGATGGTGTTGATGCTGGTGACCTCCGTAATTATACTGGTTCACGCGAAGGATGTGACGACACTGGAGTACGACGATCTTCTTCCGGCAAACGAGACCAATGCCCGGCACCGCATCGATACAGGTTAGTCAATCATTCTTATTTATTTTCTTTTAGGGTTCCAGTTTACACTTTTATCTACTTTGTAATTTATTTAATTCTTAGAACTGAATGTTCAATTTAATTTAATCATTGAAGCGTAAATTTTTAATTTATATTTTAAACATAAAGTTAGGGGTGTGAACACTCTTTACGGAACGTGGGTAAATCAAAGAGCGCTACTTTGACTAGTTACAAGTATAACAAAATGTTTTATAGCGTTACAAAGTCGTATATCGTCACGTTATATTTCTATTTATGTATAGTTTCATATTATCGTATATTGTATAGACTCGCGTTTTTAATTACAATAATTATATTTGTATCCGACGCGGGTTTCTTAAAAAGGAATCAGTACGTCCTCCAGCGGTTGTCCCCTCGTTGTTGATTTCATACGCGTCACGATTTGCATTGAATGTCACCGCTCATTTAAATTATCGAAAGTGTCGATGTTCGTTGCACAATGTGTGTCACGATGCCTCTTTCGGACGACGGCCTTACTATAGAAACGATATTAGCAATGTTAATAATACGGACAATATATTATTTTCTTTTCATTAATACGTTCCATTTAACACTTTAAATTAATAATGAAATATTGTCAACATAAAAATTTATTAGCTTTCACGAAGGAATTAAAACAGATAAAGATTTATAAACATTTTCTGTTCCCTCATCTTTATTATTTGTATGTTAAGTAGAACATTTTTTAATCATAATAAATGAATATACAATTTAGAGTGTACATTGATTGATTGATTTATTGGTTTGTTCAAACGCATCGATAAGGTTAAATTTATAAACATTTTCTGTTCAGTGTATGGCAATTGTAGTCTCGCGAAATCTGCAAGTATGACGGTGAATGCTTGAACTTTGTTACTCGTCTCGGATTTGCCAAGGAAGAATGACCTTTGCTCTAACGCTTCTGTGAAAGTATTACACGTTCGCCAGGCTAAGGCCTTGTGCCTTAGCAAACTTATCTTTCTAACGTACGCCTACTTTTCACGGGGAAATTTAATTTTCCCTCGGTTTCTATGCCATGAAAATTTCCGTGAAATCGTGGCTTTATCGGATACATACAAACATCTTTCTGTATAATCTACCCTATTGTATCGGTTTCCAAGCGAACCATAAAACAATCATTGAATTCGCAATGCACCTTAAGAAATGTGTGAGAGCTACCATTAGGAATTATCCCCGTATATTATTTCATAAGGTACATAACATTATACGAATACCAGACTGGAATGTTTTGAGACATTTGTTTCGCGATTCAATTTATACGTAATACAAATACAAGATTTGGAGATTTGGGGATTTGGGAATTTGGGGATTTGGAGATTTGGAGATTTGGAGATTTGGAGATTTGGGGATTTGGAGATTTGGGAATTTAGAATTTTGGAATTTGGGAAGTTGGCAATTTCAAAATTTGGGGATTTGAGGGTTTGGGAATTTGGAGATTTCGGAATTTAGAAATTTGGAATTTGGGAAGTTGGCAATTTCAAAATTTGGGGATTTGAGGTTTGGAGAATTTGAGAATGTAGGGATTTGGAGATTTGGGAATTTGGGGATTTGGGGATGTGAGGATTTGGGGATTTGGGAATTTGGAGATTTGAGAATTTGGGAAATTGGAACTTGGGCAATTGGGAATTTGATCCTGTAGGATATTTGCGGGTTTGGTAATTTAAGAATTTGAGGAGTTGGAAATTAGGGGAGTTAGAAATTGGATAACTTGGATAATTTGGGGATTTAGAAGTTTGCTAAATTAAGAATTTGCAAATTTCCAAATTCTGATCTTCCAAAATCGATACTTGAAGAGCCTAACACGTTCCTAATTTACAAGAACTTGAGATTGCTCACGATCAATCGTTCCGAATATCTCTAAATCAATTTTGCTGCATTATGGTTTCGACACGTGAGGTATACGCGTTACACCACATCCTGTACCGCTTCGCAACGCTACTTGCCACAACGAAGTTTAGGCAAAGAATTTCGATTCAATTAAGAACGACGCGATCAAGGAACACTCGATGGGCGAGCCTCGATTGTTTGCGGTGTCAAATTCTATTTAACTTGTTGCATATTTAATCGTTCGCCTGCCAATAGAAAGCGCGATCACGCAAATAATTTGCACGCACAGTTAGACGCCTGTTTGGTAGCTCATCGGGTTGGTGCACGACACCTTCTGTGACACGCACAGAAACGCATTTCCGCCTTTCTAAACGAATGCAAATCAAACGAACAGGATTAAGTCGATGGACGTTGTCCAACGATGACCGATAGCATTCTTCGACGACGTGGGAAATTTTTCTAACAACGCTGGAACGTGTTCTGCTTTGTTTTTCTTTTGTGAACAACTTATCTTGGTATGAGTTATTGACACCTCTCTGTCTAGTTATCCTAACATGAAATATAAGTATCTACAATTAAACTACTATTGAATGATAGGACTTTTTATCTGTAATCTTTTTGCAATTAATTTTTATTTCAATTACGGATTTTTTTTTTATTATTTATTACTGACGAATTATGTATTATTCGTTATGTGGTGAGGCTTGATGAGGTTTGTAATTATTATAATTATTATATTTATTCATTAATTATGAATTTTGTTTAGTTATTCATTAACGATGAACTTTGTATAATTATTCATCAATGACGATTTTTTCTAATTCTTCATTACTGATGAATTTCGTGTAATTATTTATTAACAACAAGTTTTATGTAACAATTCATCATTACTTCGTATAATTATACACTCATAACCAATATTGTATAATGTCAACCGTGGTTCATTTTAAGTAATCTAATCTATTTTACAACAACGTGTTAACACGTCGACGTAAACGTAGTCATAGAATCGTTTTCGAAGCGTGACGTTACACGCGTACGTGTCGAGAGTATTGTTGAAAGAAAGAAATTGTGCGAACCTTGCCAAGGGTTAACTGTACGATACGCCTCGAGCATTTGTTTAACGATACGGGATTTACGATTCGTTAATGTTATTTACTGTTCGGAACGTGATCGTTAATAAATCATTCGGTACTTTGGGTAGACGTAACGATAGTAACGCGTGATTGCTTTCTTCTTCGCTCGTGACAGTTCCCCGCCGCGTTATAATTAATTTCTTGCTGCTTCGTTAAAATCCTGGGTGCCACAATGTTATTTAAAATTACCGGTCGCAAATTCGTCGGCAGATAAATTGGCTGGTTCAACATGTAAAACGAATCTTTATGAAGTCTTGTTATTTTAATCTGTTGTATGTTTTAAATAAAGTTCGAGGATAATGTATTGTGTTGTTATATCGTTATTTTATCTATTTGTGTCTATGTACATCCAAGAAGATGACTAAAAAATTAGGTTTTCTATTAGATCCAAAAAAGTCTCGAAGATTAATGTATCCGCAGTGTTAGACGATAGGAGATTTAATTAAGATTAACCCCTACGTGGATGATACTTCTAATCCAGAAGTACACAGTACAGTTAGACAGTGTTATTATTGTTATAGAGCAAAAATGATTAATGTCGTTTCATTCTGACAATTATTTATTATCCTACACACTTCAGTTACAGTTATGAATCCTTACATTGTTACAGTTATGAAACCTATTATTACTTAAGGTCATTAAAAACGTTATCGGAAGTTTCAAAAAAATGACGAAAGCCTTTATGTGAACAGGTAAGACTCATTACTTCGCTCTGTTGAACGTATATTATTTTAAGGATAATAATTGTCACGGTCGTAGCTTGTTCCTTAACCTATTGCGTATTGCCTTTTAATGTTACGTGTATGGTCTTGTAATGCGATGCAAGGATTTCAAGGTTTTGCCTATATGGACAGCTTCGCCGTTTGTGTTGCAAGCATGGACACAGTTCGAACAAGATTTAAACGAACTTGCAATAAATCATGCATACTTGCCATTGAAAGTTGGACAGTAAACCAGTTCTCCCGCATTATACAACTTTTTTCCACGATTTTATTGGTCCCTTTATTTCTCCGTATACGACCAATTGAAATGTTGCCAATTATTTGTGCAATGATGCCCGTAATAACCAGTTTCCCATAATCGTTCCGAGAAAGTATCTAATTTGCAAAAATTTCCAAGGATTATTTTTATTATAACTTGAATCATAAGGGTTAGAAAGTTGAAACCGAGTGTTAATGAATCTAAGAATAGATTCTAGAATTCAATGTCAGCATGGTAATTATTAATGACAGTCAATACTATTTCATATATATCCGTTACGGTAGTTACGTGTACAGGATCATTAATCACTTTCATCAATCACTCGCGTACAATTCAATCTGCACCGAGTAAACCTTGCCACTTTTTCTTTGACTGTTCTTTTCGGAGAAAACGTGTGATTGACACTTGACGGAAGGAGAGTCTATAAAGCTAGATACATATCAAGAGATATAGGAATACAATGATCTAGGAATAAATCGGATTAGGGGCGTAGAAATCCTTGAGTGTATAGATGTAGGTATGTAGAGATTTATGAGTGCAAAGCTGTAGCTGTGTAGGGATGTATGGGTGTAAAGATCTGGGAATGTAGGGATCTATGGGTTTAAAGTTGTAGGGATCTACGTATGTGGAGATCTAGGTATGTAGGGATTTGTGAATGTGGAGATTTAGGTATGTAGGGATCTATGAATGTGGAGATCTAAATATGTAGAGATCTATGAATGTGGAGATCCAAGTATGTAGAGATCTATGAACGCAGAGATCTTGGTATGTAGGTATCTATGAATGTACAGATCTAGGTATGTAGGGATCTATGAATATGGAGATCTAAGTATGTAGAGATCTATGAATGTGGAGATCCAAGTATGTAGAGATCTATGAACGCAGAGATCTTGGTATGTAGGTATCTATGAATGTACAGATCTAGGTATGTAGGGATCTATGAATATGGAGATCTAAGTATGTAGAGATTTATGAATGTGGAGATCTAGCTATGTAGGGATCTATGATTGCAAAGATCCAGACATGCAAGGATCTATGGGTGCAAAGACCTAGCTATGTAGGGATCTATAACTTTAAAGATCTAAGACTGTAGGAATCCATGGGTGTAACGATCTAGAAATGTAGGTACCTATAATCATGAAGATCAAGATGTGTAAATATCTATGGGTGTAAAGCTCTAGCGTTGTATAGATCCAAATATACAGCAAACTATAGTACATAACTAACGCAGAAATCTAAAAGTGCGTGATTCAGGAATTTAGAAATGTACGAACATAAACGTACACGTGTGCTTTTATGGTCCAGACAGATGGTGATCTAGAAATTTAGGAGTATGCGTCACGCGTTTCCGCTTTTAGTACCTATAGATTGTCCGAGAAAACAGTAATATCGGTTCAGTTTTCCCTATCGCTAGAATCCTGAAACTTAATCCTCGTAGAGCAAGCAACTAGGCAAGCAAATATATGTCCATAACTCCATCGCCATATTTATGATGTATCTGCACCTGCTGAAATTCGATGCACAGCGTAGCTCAAGCATGACAAAACGCACAGAAATAACTTGGCAGTGGTCGAAACTAAAAAACACCCATCGTTCAGGTGTGTAATTGCTAAATAAACACGCACTTGTTCGCGCGAATCGCCGTAAAGGTTGGCCGTAAAAAGCGTGGCGTTCTTGCGCAGCAATCGGCCCGCAATAAATTGCTATCGCAACACGATAATTATCGTTCGCCAGTGATATTTTTCGCCTGTTCGCGCCGGGTTCCGGTCAGGCTGGTATGCGGCTTTTTCCCGCGTTGTTTTGACGTTTCGATACCGCTCGTTACTCGCCGGTTCTGGGACAGAAGCAAGATTTAGCGAGCGTTGACAGTACAATGGTGCTCGCGCGAACACTGCCAACGTTTCGCTGTCATAGCTTCTCGTGGGATCGCGGAACGCATGCATCGTTTGCGTGGACAGCGGTGTGGATTCGTTAAGTCGATATGGGAAGGAACACGTATTTTTCTATTGCCGAGATACCGCCTCGATCGCCGAGCAAATAAATTTTAACGGCAGAAAGCGGATCCGTTTGAAAAAGGTATCCGACAAGCAAAATGACGATTATCAGGTGGTACCGGTCTATGGAAGTGTGCGCAGGTGAACGCAAATGCGAATGCGTGCTCGATACTTATAAAGGAGAGGGTGTGGAGCTTGCTGTGCATAATTCCGTATTATGCCGGCTTTGATTCAGCTGATACCTGATTGGTAAGAAGCAAATGCAAAAGTCATGAGCTACGATTATTTCAATTAGTTTATGCTGTAACCTTTTTTCTCGAATTATTGCGAATAAGTGTGGTATGAAATACTGAGTAAGAAATGTACACTATAATTATTAGGAAAAGTATACAACTTCATGTCTATATATCATTACTGTATATTACATTTAGCATATCAACTAAGGTCAAATTTTCTGTATAGAATGTACCTGGTTTATGTGAGGCACATTGAACATATTAAAGACGACTATAAATATTTTGATGGAAACACCCTCATAAATGAAATGCATTACATATTTCCTAACTGGTTTCTGGGATTAAATCTAATATATTTCTAGACCGTATCGTTTCAAATCGTCGCTGAAATATTTCACTATTATCTTATCCAATTACTTTCGTTCGGTAAGGAGATTGCAAATGCGCTACGTGTCCTATAAAATGAGAAACGATCCGTGTTCGTTCATGTCGTGTAACGTTTCAAGTTTATGATTATTGTTGAGGCAATAAACGAGTAGCTAGGTTAAAAAGGATCAGAAATAAATGCAAATGTATACGCAAAAAGTCACGAGTAGGTATACGACTCTTTAACGGTGCCAATTAGTTTCGCCTGTGAGACTCTTTCTGTCGAAAATTTTATTTTAAACGGCGATCTTATCGTTCGAAAATTATCATTAATATGTCCTACGATTATCTCATCAAATTATTTTCCTGTAATTAGTAAATTGCGAATGTACTTCGTATCGTACGATATACCACGTCGTGATTTATAAAGTCTAACGTTCGAAGTTTACGATTATCGTTGTTACGGTAAATGGTCAGTAGCTCGATTAAAAGGGGAGAGATTTGTAGAAACTACGGTGATAATTAAAAAGATTACGATGACGATTAAAATAACAATTATCCAGGGGCATTGCAACTCGGGTGTGTACAAGTGAACGTAAATACTGACCACCTTCGTGTAGCTGCGGATACTCGCGAACAAATGGGCGTGTAAGCTAAGCGTTCCGCTATGCTTCGCTATAGTTTGCAAGTCTGTGTCATGTTCAAGTATAAATACATTTTGATCCTATTTATCTGCTGTTATCACGGAAGAAACTTTGTCAGAGGAAATTACATGTCAGTTGTAATCACAGATCAAAACTTGGGTGCTGATATGTGATTGGAGTCAATATGCATACATATGTTGTAGGGCATATATGTAGTAGGTCATATATGATGTAGAGCATATATTTGTAGTAGGGCATATACATATGTAGGGCATATATGTAGTAGGACATATACATATGTAGGGCATATGTAATAATGTAGTTATAGTGTCACATGTGAAACTACAACAGCATAACATATTTAAAGCTGGCAATATATTGGGATGGTCAGAAAGTTTCATATATATATGTACATATTTTAAGAACATACGTTTTTAAGAATGAATACTGGTTTCATCTTTGACGCAGCTTTCTAGCACTCGCATATCACTTTTCATCGACCTGATTATAATCGATTGCCATGAACGCGTGGTATTTGGGTTATGATACTGAACGAGTACCAATAGCGAGAAGGTTTCCGTGAAGGTGAAAATAGAATGCTTCATGAAATTATACATCTGATATCCTAAACCAAAAGCCTAGATTTTCTACATTTGACAATGCGGTCTGTATCTGTCAGATATTTTACGTTCACTGCTTTCTGTGGTCGACAATCGATAGAGGTACAAGTCGGAGTAGATAATAGAAAAGATATCGATGAAAGGCGAGAAACTGGAGAACCTTTCTGTAAAGTTACACTCATTGTCCACACCTGTCTCTTATTTATAGAAATCTGTGTTACAAATGTATCGATAATTAGGTTATCTAGTTTCAGACAGGGTTATCTATTGTTCATGTATCGTTACATAGCAACTGCAATTTTCAACATGTAGAACACGTACGTAGACCTGATAACTTCTGAAATCCTGAATGAATTTATCTTATGTTTATACATGTTAATAAAAAGAATAGATATATGTGGATCAAGATCCACACATTAGATAATTTATTTCATAGTCTTCTATAAAAATGCATAAATCGCAGCCTAGTTATCTGTACATCTTGAAATAAAGAGTCTATTTGAAAATAAAAATCATGAAGATTGCAGTCGTTTCTGTGCTCGATTTGCACGAGTATAATTAAATGAAGAAGTAATCTCGTGGTAATCGATTTGAGCGCGAGTAATTAGAACAAAAAATAATGAACGCATGGTAATAACCAGTCACGTTACTAAGGGAAGGGCAGGTTTAATATCAAGGTCTTTCTATTTATTGAACCCACGAGGAGTACATCGCTACAATTACCCATGATTTCTGTTCACTGACACGCGATGCACGTAGAAGTTAAAGGCAAATCACCGACACGCTCGCCAGAAATGACCCTTGATTGCGAATAAAACAAAGATCGTCGGTATCATCAGACATGCACGAGTTAACGTTGACCTGGCGAGTTGGGCGATTAAAGAGGAGGAGTTGCTTTCAATCTATTCCCTTCGCTGTTTTTAACCGACACGAAATTAATAGCATTATTACGATTTTTATTACTACGAATAGAAATGATACAGAAATTATATGGAATTTATTACTGTGAATAGCTCTTTCACTTTTATAGGTTGTTAACTTCAAGTCTTCAAATCTTCGAATTCTCAAATTTCCAAAACCTCAAATTTTAAAATCTCTAAATTTTCAACCTTCTAATTCCCAAATCCCCAAATTGCCAGTTGCCTAAATTTCAACCCCCAAATCACAATATTTCATAAACACCAATTTCCAAATCTCGAGGATCCAAAACCCTGGAAGTAAAATACTACATCACCCTCGATCCAACGTTCTTCAAACATTTCCCTCCGTAGCACGAGTTCATGCTAACGATCCCCTATAAAAATATCAAAGTCATGTTCCAACGTTAGCGATGGTTGGTTCGAAATAAGTTTGTACCCCTGTTAAAAAGGCAAATTCTTCTGAACAAAAACAGGTCCTATGCAACTGTGTCATGCCACGTTGTAAAGATTGAGGCCTCCTTAGGAGATCTTGGCTGGACGTAAGAAGGGGTTCTTAGGGGAGAGACACACAACACACAGTGTGTCGACCACGCAACGCACCTTACGCTCGCTGTGTTACACAGCGTGTGCAGTCGTGTACACGACGCGTATAAGTCGCGCACAGGTGAAGCGGAATCTCCGGTGGTAAACGGATGACACTCTTCTTCTCTCTTTTTCTTTCTGTCTCGTTCGCCATTTTATATGATACGAGTTAACGTCGTCGTGGTCCTCTCTTGGTGAATGCGCGCAGGTTTATACCGGTCACTGGCATCCTGTGTCATTATCCATCATTACGAAGCTGGACAACGCTGAGGAATAGCCTCTGTCGGGATACAGCGTACCGTGTAAAATCTCTTCCTCTTTATTTTATTTCTCCTCCTTTTTTATTTTCCCCCGTTACATCGCCGATCGCCGTTCTCTCCTACGTTCGCGTCATTCTGACGCGGTTTAGAATTCGTACCATGCACACGTAATTGCGTGTTTTGTCCGACACTTTTACTTGATTTTAGTTGGCGTTTAATTCGGTAATCGTCGAGTATAGGTGTATTTTAAGATAGTTGCGGAAGATTTTCATATTTCATGAACTGATTCTTTTGCGAAGATTGGGGAGTTCTTAGAGATTGTTAGATTAGACTATTATGTTCTGTGAGATTTTCATAATTATTTCGTAATTACAGTTTCAGAATATAATTAGAATTTCTTGTAATACAAGCATCACAATATACTAAAATCACAATACATTACATGCAATGATCTACATCTTCTCAATAACACATACTTTGAGCAGCACAATATACTAAGAATATATTTCAAGTCCATACTGCTCATAGTGTGCAATTTAAGAAACACATTATAATACTCGAATTATAGGATTGTACCATTCGGATTATCTAATCGCAGTTGCAGAACGCTGTTCGATATCGTCTATGCGCTCGTTAAAGTCTCTCAGACTACAGTCTAGATATACATATCTCTTCACTACTCCGTCCTTTTTCTATTTATTGCAATCGAATAAAGTGTAAGATTACTTTAGATAATTAACATAAACAGTTAATTATCGGAGTGAGTCGTTTCGATAGGGATCTAGCTCTCGTTACTTGGTTATTTTTTTCTTGATCTGTAATTACACCCTCATTACGGTGTAAGGCTGTTCGTTAATCGCGACGGCGCGTCGAATTCGTGAGATAACACTCAATCCATTAATACTCGGCTCTGTACACACGTACGATCTCTCTTTCTCGCGATACGAAGCATTAAAACCTCTTACGTCGTGTTCCCTCTCTCGGTTGGTTCATCTCTTGTTATGTCTTGCCGTTGAAGGTGGTTGTCGGTGCATGCTACACTCGAGATAGCCAGGTCGGGTTTGTTACTCTTCTGGATGCTTTATTTTTCCAGTTAACGTTTGCTCACCTCTCTGTGACCATTTTTCCATGCAGATACACGCAATGGACCTCGATTTTCCCGATTCGTTATTTACCTTTCGTAATTGGAACGGATAACCATTATCTTTACTACGTTCTGTTTATTCGAATACATTAGATAGACTAGTACAATCATTTGAGACATGTTTGTAAATCTGAAGATTTTAAAATATAATTAAATTTCAATTTTAAATTAAACAATATATGACTAAATTTGAGTCTCTGTAAATTTGAAATTTGATTTATCATTTGCAACTGCAAATTCGAAATTACAGTAAAGATACGAAATATAAATATAGATATTTAAGAAATGCATGTATGTATAAATATAAATGATAAGGAACGACAATTATAAGAAAATACATTGAACATTCAAATTGTACGGATATTTCAACTGTTTGGCCATAAAATCTGAATTTTTATAATATTTCTATGAACTCCTGTCTACTGGCAACGATAACCGTATGGATATGCAGATGATGCTTCTGCCAAGTTACTGGTAGTCAGAATTTTATAGTTGCCGGATATCGTGTTTACGATATTAATATCCGACGTGATGCAAAATTATGATCGTCTTTGCAGACGAAGAAGAAAATAAACGGCATCATTATTTGCAATTAATCTACTGTAATTTTAAACGTTGGTAGTTCGAAGAGTACCCTTTTATTAAATATAAAAATGATTTATATCGAAACGATATAGTCGATGTATTTTTTTATATGCAGCTTTTCTGTTTTCAAACTACGTTTTACGACGTGTTTTTTCTGATATTGTAATGCTGAATGCCGGTTATTTAATATACTCACGTTTATGGTTACATATTTTAGGGATTAAATGATTATTGTGATTTTACTTTTTAAACTGAAGATATACCACCGACAGAATTATATGCGGAAGCTTTCATAATGCGTGCCATAAAATTATTAATTTTCGTGCTAGAATCAGTACGTATTTCTCCAATTACCAAATGTAATTTGTGAATACAAATTTTTAATTGTAAGATGATCAAATTTTTAAATTTCCAAATTGTCAGACCTCAAAGTTATTAAATTTCTAAATTCTCAATTTTTCTTTCGAACTGTTCTTATAATAGCATGTTAATTGTAAGAGTAAAAACTACTACTGTGTTTAACAAAAATTGGAAAAATAAAAAAATAAAAAATTTGTATATAAATTTTAAGGCTTCTAAAAATACAGATAATGAAATCCGGATTCGTGTAATTCATACATCTACACGATGTCCGAAGCAAAGTAGGAAATAGTAATTCGTAAAGCAAAAATGTTCAGGTAGCATTAATTGTAATCTATTGCGGTATAAAGTATGTCTACAATGGAACGCCTGCAGAGACGGCGTTCGGACGTTCAAGGATTTATTTAAACGTTCACGGAGTCCCCGTTCTTCTTGGAAAATTTATTGAACAAGATCTAAAGAGCAATGGGAATCTAGGAGTTTCACTTCGTGAACATATATCATCCGCTTACTGGGATATTCGCCAAGCATTTCGCATAAACCATTTATTCCGAAAGTGCAATTACGAAAATTTGAAAATCTTATTATAGAACTCAAACGAATCACACGTGTGCGCTTGGAGATCAAACAGGTGTTATCGTGTGATGTAACGATTAACAATTAATGCGCAAACGGTGCATTATTATAAAACATTATTACGATAATCTTAATTTGATGCGTTATTCGAGGAAAACATTGGGAAACATCGTTGTAACGAGAAAATCGTAAGAGATGCTCCGTTAAGATAACAACTCTTTGTCTAGCGAATACAATACGGTTATTTAGAAAAAAAGCTTCGTACTTGTTCCGTTCCTTTTTAAGACCGATGTCAACCCACGAGGCTCTCAGGTGTTTAGAAGAGCTACAATTTGCAATTAGGCCAAAAACAATGACAGCAAACGTCTCGAGAAATAGTGCTACTTGCGTTCAGCAGTTGTCGTTATTATTCTTATTTGCCGAATGTAACGGAAGTGTTCACTGTGGACAGAGCTTCTTTTACTTTGGGTCACGCGCCAACTCGTGGGTCGACATCTGTAGACTAGGAGAGTGACGATCAATCACGTGGCTAGAGACACCTTTCTCTGTTCTTGGCGTTTCGCTTTATTATCTACACGTAATGGAGTAGCTAGATAGCGGTCTAATGTAACGCAGCTGCAATCCAGCTTCGCAAGTCCTCCAATTTGTACATCCTCAAATTCCTATGTTTCAAAATTAGATAATTTAAAGGCACAAATCTCTATCCAGCACACCAGCTTGTTTTCACCGCCCCGCTTAATCCGCCGATCACCGCTCCAAGATGAGCTTAATCTCTCGGTGAGTTGCTTTTTAATCAAGAATTACGCCGGGCAATTTCCCAGAGCGAGCGATCGTAAGAAAGTCCGTACACGTAGCTATAATCGCGGCGACTCTAAACAGGTTTCCAAGGGACGTCGGATGAAAAATCGTCGCGACACCGGCGCGTTTCTCAGAATTCCACGAGCAATCGAACTCGAACTTGAAAACGAGTCTGCGTGTTCTTAATACGTCGCCATTTTTCCGGCCGGTTTTCTGCGAGAACGCCCGATGACAAACTGGATCCGGCGCGTTTTCCTCGCGACGTGGAGTTTTCTTTTCTTCCTCTCGAGAGCGGATCGTGTACGAGCGGATGTTAGCGGTCGCGACTATATTATAGCAGTACTCGGGGATCATCCATCAACCGGATCGAGACAGACGAGCAAAAAGCTCAAACTCGTCTAAACCGATTGCTCCGAGCTGCTCTCACGGTCCAGCTCGAGTCGCTCATTTCAGATAACCCACGTCCTCTTCGTGAGACTGCGTACATTCTCTCGCGGGCATTTTTATCGTGTCAACCAGGTTTCTGGACACGCGTTCAAGAATGTGGATGAAATCGCGTGTACGAGATGTGGACCTGTTCATCGTTGGCTCTATAGACGGTAATGTCTCGAGGAACACTCTTCTTACGCGAGAGATGGATTATGCTGCAAACGGTGTTGACGATAGGATAATCGTTTAATGAGTGACACGCACGTGTTGAAGAGGTGTAATTGTTGTGAAACGTAGTTGGGGGAAGCATGTATGGGAGTATTAGTTTATGTAAATTTGATATGTGACTCTGAGATATAGAATTGAAGTGTCTATGTACTGGGGTGTATACTGGTGAACATGGTAGGATTTCCTAGAGAAAGTTATTGCTAATAGTTTGTGGTGGAGTCTTTACATTTTCATATTTTCAAATTCTCAAACTTTCAACTTCTCAGACTCCCAAATTTCTAAATTTTCAAGCTTACCTATTTCCAAATTCTCAAGCCCCCAATTTCTAAATTACCAATCTTTCCAATTTCCAAATTTCAAAAATTCCAAATTTGAAATCACCCAGTATCCCTAAACACGTATCCCCACGCTCATCGAACATATAATCGATCTAACCACAGCGACAGTAGCCAGTATGGCAGGTTTCCCTAAGGAAAATGGCGTCGTTAAGTAAGAAGGAGTGGCTGTCCTTAGAAGCTCTTGTTATTAGAAGTTTGAAATTTTATAAATATTGTGGGTAATATCATTTGAGTTGCGTGCATTTAGCGAGGACACTTGGATTTGAAAAGGCTGCTATAAAGGTTGCTTTCGTCCTCGCGATGGCTATAAGAGACGTTCACAATTTACTAAGGTTTAACGACTAGGAGGGTAGAAGATCCATTATGGAATATCGTTTAAAGCCGCGTCCGCGAAAAGGTCTCGGTTATAGTGTTCATCAGCCAGCCGTATGTTCATACGCGGATGAGTTCGTATTAACGCATTTTCTTAATGCTCATAAACCGTAACGATTGCGCCGCGTCGCGCGCTGCCGCCCTCTAATGAAGACGTTGCTAAATGACTTTTCTTTCTCGAGTTCATCTCAATATAGAATATTTCGCTAGATTCAGCTTTTCAACTATTCTCAAGTTTCTTTCAACTTTCAAGTTTCTGGTCGGAAATTTTTTAGTTATTTAAAACCGTGAAAATTTTAAAAAATGTGCGAATGGATTCAGAAATCTTCAGATTTGCGAATTGGTAATGTACGAAATTGATCTCTTGAATATTTGAGAAATGTAGCAGTACAATAACTTGAAGACTAAAAGACTTGAAAAACTTGAATACTATAGTATTCCATTGTTTTCAACATACGAATAAACATTACATCTACATATTACGAAATTGGATCCATAATGGCAGTCAGGTAATGGTCGAGAAGTAATCGTGCAAGAATTCATAAAAGTCAGGTAACCATTTTCGGTGTACACAGGGTCGCGGTACATAAAAGCAGGATAACTGCAGCGAACAGTGTACCTTAATTAAATTCCATCCGTTTTCGCGCTTGATTATCTCGTAATCCTCGAAACGGTTAATTTCATCATACGCGTGTTGCGTGGAACGCGCATTTTGCTTCTGTGTCAGTCCGAAAGTTTTCCCCGAGTATCATTGCGGTTGTTGCACGTACTATTTACGGGGCTCGTAGAACCGAGCTAAAGTGCTGCTCAATGACCATTTACGCAAGGCGAAAATACCTGTCGCGTACCGGCTTATTATCATTTCACGACGTAAAAACTCATTGCTTAGCTCGTGGCGGGCCAACAGGGTTCATTAGGTATTTCGTATGAAAACGTTTCTGTGCAATTCCTTTTTTTCTACTTTGCGTCTCTCCGTTTGACGGTTCGACGGTTTCATAGAAACAGGGATTTGAGAACGTTTTCTACAGTCGTTTTATTGCTCGAACGTTCAACGGCTTCGCTGAGCATCGCCGTTGCAGTTGCAACTAATTGTATGTGTAATTGTGTCATCGCGCACATAGACACCGTCATTAAATATTTTCGTTTCGACATCGACGCATGCCTGTCCGTCACGCTTTAAGGAAATGAGGTTACGGAACCTTTGGAGCAATTTATTATCTATCGTCGGTGTTAACGATCTTACGGAAAACGATTCGTTAATTTATGCCGATCTTCGAATCGGGTAATATGGTGACTGGAAAGTATCGGGTTGCTGCATATCGACCTATTTCGAACTGTAGAAAGTCTGGCAAGATTTCATGACATAAAACTGTCACAGTGCTTGTGGCATATCAATTTGATGCAAGTTCAGCGAAAATATCAAGATAAATATTTTATGTTGTTTATATAAAATGATTCGGTTGCTATCAATGTTAACTGCTTTTGATATGTATAAAGTTTGATACGAATGATGTATAAACATCATGAAGTATGAAGTATTATATAACAAAGTGGATGAATGTGTATTAATTTTAAGCCTAATGTGGCAGACTATGTAACCAAATGGCAGACCATGTAACTAAATGTTACCTTTGTACATTTGAACTGAATGGTTTATATGGTTTGCTATAAACTAAGTTATCCAAGTAAAGTTGTTTATGAATATGCTGCATTGAAATTCTAGTTTCATTTATATGATCTAAACGATGACACACGGAGAGCAATCGAAGGCGAGCGTGTTACCTGCACAGTAAATGAATTAGTTGCACACCTTGTCACACTTCAATTATCGTGACATAATTTCGTGCGTTCCTCGAGTCCTCGGCATTCTGCCTTCGAATTCTATCGATACCGATCAATCAAAGGATCTTAATCGCTGTCACAGCTCTCCATGAGAATAAACCTTCTAGAAATTTTAATCTCTATCAAGGAGCGAATGTTACAAGAAACGTGAGTGTGTGTTTTTGCTTTGTTAAAGCGTGTCAACCGCATTCGGAGCGCGGAGAAAGATACACAGAATCTGCCAACAATCTGCCATATAATCTTCTTGATATTGGAGCCTCGTTAGATGACGATGATGCAGCAGCATCTGATGATTAAGTAGAACCGGAACAAATTATAGGACTCGCTTCTTCTCGCATCCTTTAGCCGCTGTTCCACTAACCCAATCACGTCGCCAGCCTTTCTATGGACCGTGCCATAACCAATTTTTAGACAAACTCGCTTTCCACTCCATAATCGACCTATTTACCGATGCTCTTTCATCTTGGCAAGTAGGGGTATAGGAATACTGTAGTATTTGAAGATCTTGAAGATATTTGAAGACCTTCTGAAGTTTCCTTTAAAACTGACCCGAACACAACAAATCAACCAATTAATAATTTTAAACAATTCTGCACACGTTCATACCGAGACTTAATTCGCATACGAGCAAAGTCAATTGGATAGTATAAATCGAATAATTTCATGCACGTTCGTCTTTCTTTCGCGTGCACGCTTCTCCGTTATCCGTTTTCCAAGGAACACGCAAGCCAGCACAAGGGGGCAAAGAACGGTCGTTTCGTGCGAGTCGAAGATCCGACTAACGTTCATTGATAAAACGACGGAAACCTTCCTTTTGCCGGCGCGAATTAATTAAGACGATCGATGCGTCCCGACGACCGGCACCCTCGCTCTCTCCACAAACCCGTGCTTAAGCGTGCCGTTCTGCGTGCCTCCGTCCTCCGCTTCTTATCTGGATCTTCGTGAAATGCGACGTGCGCGGTGTCCATGGCGTCCGATGACCGATCGCGAGGATTTACGTGGTTCGTTAAATTAAATTACGCCGACTTGTCTCGGATGGCTTAGCTATCGCCGATGGAACAACTTATATTCAGCTACGGGAATCGCGTGCGTCTCGGCGAGGCCGCTTAACGATATTAATTTATTTTTTATCGTACCGGCTCATTTGGAAGTTCTTAGCGAAACGATCGGAGAAATTGTAACAAAGAAACAGACTTGACTACGGATGGTTCTCAACTTTGAACCTATGGAACCTTTTAACACGTTCTGGAACCTAAAGTGTCTTTCCTAGAACGTATGAGGAAACTAACACCAGTGGTTCTGCTAGTTGTGTACATGTTAAAGTGCATCTATTGCATATTTTGTAGAAATTGTAAATGAAAATTGTAACAATTATTATGTACAACTATTTTGATATTTTGTATGTGGACAAGTGTATATATCAAATGATGTAACGTATAATTATATCACACAAGCTTATACTTAATTAGACTTGAACCTTGGTAAATCTTTATTAAACTTGAACCTGATCTGGTACACAACCTGGTCAAACTTGAACCTGATCTTATGTCTAACTCAGGTCTACGTCTCTTTAAACATCAGATGTGATCAAACGCAATTTCAAACAGAAATTAAACTTGATAACATCAACCAGTTAGATCATTGAAATTCTAGCTCAAACATATGCAGGTCATTTTCAGAAAAGAGTAATTCTCTCATAATTATGAGTAACCGATGGTAAGTTTATATCCTGTGTTAGATAATAATAGATCCCGACTGGCCACTTGTCGTGTCATCATTTAAAAGGATGATACGAAAGTAGAATAACGAGTGCAGTTAGGCATCGTGAGCGTTTCAAAACGTCTCACGGTCAATTGCCGCAGCCCGTCGGAAGGCTGGCAGAGGCCCTGAGGCATAAAACTTTCATGAATCCGCGATACATCATAAGTTGTACGGCCGCCGTCTCAAACGAGAAACTGGTTTAACTTACACGTCCGTGCAATTACTTTTAGTGTTATAACAGCTCCTATGATGACGCGTATAACGCACGCAGGGGAGCCATATCCGACTCGAACGGCCTAGCTTTCTCAAGCACCAAGGTGAGGCAGGTCGAAAGTGCAAAGGTTGTAATGCGTCGGCCTCGTAAAGCAGAAATTATAAAGTGGTTCGTAAAGATGAGACTCATTCTCTCGATAAAGTTTGAAATTAAACTTTATTTTGATAGATAAATATTAGCAGTCGAAGATTTACTGCCAGTAAAGGTTGATGAATGTGTTCACTTCTCTTTTCGATTAAGCTTTTTATTGCGGACATCGGAGATACAGTGTGTTTATAATCTTAACGTTGCATGATTGTCTTTATGGACAAATAATTACTTTTAATAATAGGGAATGTTGTCCTCATTTTCTTTTAATTGTGGGTTGTATTGTCAGATGACGATTCACTATTGTCTCAGGCAGGATGATTCTATGCTAAGCTTGGCCAAGTTTAAAAATTTGTTAAAGTTGGAGACTTTCAAATTCTCAATTACACAAATTGTAAAATTTTTATATTCTCAAATTCCCATATTTCCAATTCCTATATTTTTAAATTTACAAATTTTCCAATTTTCAAATTGTCAAGTTCTCAAGTTCCTAAATTAAAGTGGAGAAGATACTGAGGTACGAAGAAAAGGGAATAAGGTTACAGAGAAGAAGAAGAAAAAGAGAAGGAGAAAAGAGAGTAGAAGGAGGTCGAAGAGAAGCGTGCACCACAACGCGTGGGTAGTTTTGCCCATAATTACATAAGGGTCTATTAAATGCAATCATTAATGGACATCTAATGGTAGCAGTGGCTTCGTGCAGGTAGTCCACATGGTCGCGTGATCATTTGTACTGCGTGCCGAGGAATGACTGTCGATCTTTGATTTGTTTGTCGCAGCACAGTACTTACTCTATTGTGTCTCGACAAGAGTAATAGGTTTAAAATTGATAGATTAGTAGCTTGTTTATAGCGGCACTTTAGATCCTTTTGTAAATGCGACACGGGTTCAAATTTCGCGTAAATTTTTGGTAATGGGCTGGTTAAATATTTGTTCAACATAATTAATCTGAGTAATTTTTTCTTTTAAATATAAAAATTTGGAATTGTTTGTAAATCTCCAAGTCTTCAAATTCTCAAATCGTCAAATTCATAAATATTTACAAATGCTCAAATCATCAAATTTCCAAACCCCTAAATCCCCAAGTCCACAAATTCCCAAATCCCTAAATGTCGCTATAAGTAAAATTAAGAAAAAGTTAGACTCCAACGAGGAAGCAACTCAATGGAGGATGAAGCTGGAAAGAATATATCGTTCTGGTGGAACGAAGTACCCTGAATTATATTCCAGAGGGAATTAACAAGATCCCCAGGGGGGATAGAACGCCCACTGGTGAAAGATGCATTTCAGGATTAGTCGCTGCGAACGTGTATCTGACATCTCGCAGCACTCGGTTCTCGTGCTAGTCAATTTCATAACAAGAAGGACAGCAGGGGAAGTCCCACGTTACTGTATACCCGCTCTGACGAGGGATTACGGAATTTCCATGAACGTCTAGTTAAGAGATCGACGATCGTTGAAGAACGACGAGAAAGAAGAACAATGCGCGAGTAAGGAGTTTACAAATTAACTGGCAACGGGAAGGAAACAGCGTTTCAACGACCACCAACGACGTAACACATCTTCAGAAAAAAATGAACATTTAAAAAAATTAGAGATTAGGGATTTGAAAATTTTTGAGATTCGACTAGTTGAGTTTTGGTAACGTAGAGGATTGTGAAATAACTTGGAAAATTCAAAAATTGGAGGATTCGAGGAATTATAAATTTACCGCTTCAATCATCCCTGTCTAAATAAATCCTAACACTATTACCGATATACCCATAACATCCCACAATTTCACGTGGTATTTGCAGTAAAGATATTCTCGGGAATAAAATCCTTCTGGTTTAGTATTCTCTCCGTTTCCTAGAAGTCCTAGCCCGTCATTTTAGTATTCCACGCTAAAGAAGCTCTCGCAGATTTATGGTATTACAGTCGGACATTTCATAATTACCAGTTACAGTACCGGGTTCTGTTGATTTCTCGGACGAAGATCATAGTAATTCTTGCTGGCATCTCATTGCTATCCAGGAAACAGCTTTCTTATGCCGCTTTTATTTCGAAGACTGACATTCGGTTAGTTGAGACGGTTCTCCTCTCTCGTAATCAGATGGTTTCTAGTTCATTTGCGATAACCGTTGTCATAAAATTGAATGTTGTCGTAAAGTTCAGGTGTCTAAACGTAGTCGGTGTTCGATCTCGATGTGAACCTCGCGGCATACCGGTGGGCGTTCAATCGTTATTCACCACCTCGCCGGGGGTCTGCTTACCCGATGAACCTTGAGCAATTTCTTTTCGAGTTTCGTATCGTGCCGTGTGCCGCCAATCAACGGCGTGATTCCATTCACGCTATCGATCATTCGATGCAGCTTCGATCGGTATCGATCTTGCTCGCTGCATGCAAGAATTTCAGGGACACGGGTGGCTTCTTGCAGACACATTCGTGTAAACGCACCCATTTTGAAATTAGAGATCCTCTGTTATAGGTACACTGAAACAATACATTTTCATTCACCTTTTAGTCATCGTACTATCATTTTGTTTGTTCTCTGTACTTTATACGTTTAATCTCATGTCAAACAGTCAATATAAAATTTTTGTCTGAAGAGTACAAAGTTTCTAATTTTATTTAATTAGCAAGGTCAATGAAAATGTAGTAGGTTCTGTTCCTATGTATTTATTAAAGATTTCGTACTTTGTTGAATTAACAAAATTAAGTCGAAATTCTTACATCTAAAATCAGTAAATATAATTGTATCTCATATAAAGAATTTCACAATTTCTTTTAATTAACAAGACTAAAAATGTAAAAGGTTCTATATATATTTGTTAAATATTGCATACCTCGTTGAACTAATATAAGAAGAGGTATATAATTAAGAGGAAATAGAATATTGACAGACATGGGTAAATAACAAGAGGAACCTAATGGCTAGTCATCGTCGCCATTAACTATACCGAAGGCAAATGTTAATACATTCGCGTCGTTCATTTCCGCGACAGTGCCTAACGAGGCATTTTTGCGCATACACAGACGTGCACTACGAGACAAAGGAGTGCGTGGGTTACAAGGGTGGTGAAGGATTGCACTCAGAAGAAGAAACAGCAATTTGGGACTCCCCACGACGCCTCTGCACTTAACATCGCCATTTCGTGTTCTTGCAGACCGAGTCATAAATCAAAAAGAGACCACGACTCTGGAGCAAGCGTTCTTTTTTTGCCTGTTTTAGCTTCCGAGCGGATCTTGTTATTAAACGTAACTTCAATTTTAATTACGGTTGGGAGATTCATAAAGTAGCGTGAAGGTGACACATAAAGTTGGAAAGAGGGTGAAGTTTATTCGTGGTAAGAGATTCGAGAGGATTAATATACGGTACAAGGAATAATTTGACAGTATATGAACAGGTACTTTTCTGTGTACCTTACTGTGACTGTACATGAATTAAAAAATTTCTCGGTTCAAGAACTTCAAAGTTTGTGAACTTGAAAATCAGACAATTTTGAAGTAACAAATTTAAAGATTTCTGGACCTGTACACTTGGTAGTTTGGAAGTCTGTAAATTCTCGAATTGAAGTTGAAGAAAAATATTTTTATAAAAATACCAAAACAAGCTGTCACATCTCATTCTATATCCCCAGTTATCGAATTACTGGAGGACAAACATCGAACAATTTCCTAAGTCGTGTCTTCGACAATACACAGCGTTGAAGTTGAAGTAACCGCAAGAACAGGTTGATAAGCACAGTGTACGCGTAGAAGATCGATCTCGGACAAGAAACCGTGAAACGATACTCTTGAAACTTCCTAGACTAGTCTAACTAGATGTTATCCTCATTTTCTAGCCATTTTCTGCCATCCTTCTCTCGCGATGGTTTCACTCTGTTCTTCCTATTCGATGGTGGTTACTTCTTTCTTGCTGTTTCTTGTTTCTTGGTCGACGAACGTGGCCAATGGTCTCTCTTGTACTCTTATATCTCTCTTGGCTCCCGTTCGATCTCGATCCATTCAACCAAACGACCAAGTACATGCTCCAGATCACAGCAGCTCGATATCGGTAGCAAACGAGAACGAGCGGCAAAGAAGAAACTGATACCGCTAGTAGAACGAACGTACCGGTCGTACGTTTAATGAATGTAATTCAATGGGACGCCCACGAAAAGATTCGGTACGCTTTTCTTCCCTAGATGGGGTTGCTGTCGCAAGATTTTTTGGTGCTGGTGTTGGGGAATTTTAGAGGTGCATATAGGGATTTAGGAATTTGGAGGATTTAGGGATTTTGGGAATTTTGGGAATTTTGAGAATTTGGGGATTTGGGAATTGGGGAATTGGGGAATTTGGGGATTTAGGAATTTGGAGGATTTGGAGGATTTGGAGGATTTGGAGGATTTGGAGGATTTGGGGATTTGGGATTTTGGGAATTGCGGAATTGGGGAATAGGGTATGTGGGGATTTAGAGATTTGGAGATCTAGAGATTAGGTGACTTCGAAATTTGGAAATTTAAGAAATTACTAACTTTGTAATTTAAGAAGTTGATAATTTAATTAATTTACAAAAATTTGGAATTTGATACCTTAAAATTTGTCAACTTAAAAGTATCAAGAATAAAAAATTTCGCTCTCCTCACACAATTCCTTTCAGTCCCACCCCTTCTTTCTGCAGCTCGAATATTTGTTTGGAGATTGTTTGTGGTCGACAAAGAGTGGTAGGCAGCGATTCGAGATTGGATCACGCGTTAAATCGCGAACCTCTCGAGCAGTTCAATAAATCATCTTGAGGGATGGCCACTTTACAGGGACACCCTAATAATCGAGACGCATACGACAAACATTTATTATGGAGCGGAATTGATTCGTGGTCAAGAAGGTGATATCGTACCGACATTTTTCAAACCGATTACATTCACGGATGGGACTACTTCAGTACCTGACAGTGACGATTATTTGTCTCGTTATTCTTAAAACGTTATTGATCGTCTAGAGATGCTTACCAATTTTCAATTGTGGTTAAAGTATAAAATTATATTTACATGTTATTAAAGTAAAATTTAAAAATAACGTATGACTACATTTTATATCACCTCACAATAATAAATTTCAAAGTACCCACGATTTGCATCAATAAACCTTGATTACACTAACAGTAATGGTTCCGATCTGTAATTGAACAATTTTCTAACAAAATACACGGAAACGCAATTTTAGTTTCCAATTGCCAGCATCTCGTAGTTAAAGCTAATGAGCGGAAATAAATGAAACTTGATCTTGATGTTAGGATAAATGGACCGAATAAACGGAATTCCATTCGAGGAAAGGTTATAAAAAATATGCAAGAAACTAGGTGAAAGGAATCTCCGTTTCTTTGTCGTTTTATTCCGATCGATTTTATGCTTTCACGGTCCGCTAGCTGATTTCATTGGCATCTCTGCAGATAGCCAGCATTATATCGATAGTGAATGGTTCCGAGGCATCGCGATCGAGAAGAGTAACCGGTGCAATAGAGAATAAAAGGCTGATTTGCATTGGAAGACGCGTAACGCGTTCGTTTTGCCAAGCAGGTACTTGCTTGTTTATAATCACGGCCATTGGAATTCACTTTACGACGGTGATGGCCGTTCAAGTTTCTTTATTCGCGCGCCAAACAACTTCCGCGATATTTTCAACTCATGTGCTCTTACGTTTCTCCTGCACGTAACACGCATTAATCGTACTATATTTAATTATTACATTTAATACGATTTTTAATTTATAACTGGGTATTTCTGAAATAGTTAGGTTCACAACCTAGGGATTTTTAGGGATTTTTGATGATTTGAAAATTTTAACAATCAGCAAATATAAAAATTCGTACATCCGGAAATTTCCAAAGAGTTTCTCGTCCCCGCACAAAGATGAGAAAGTGGATTTGCAAATACATCAAGTTTTGATACACCGGTCGAACGTGCTCGAAGCCAGATAAGAGTAGGATCAACAGGTGAAAGTTCCGGATGACAAGTTGCTGATTTAGGTATAACCTAACCACTTTCAAAAAATGAAAGGTCAGGACCTTACCGACGCATAATCTAATCTTTCGGATCTAACATCACCGCTAGATGTTTCTAGCCGAGATTAAACCTTACGCTGAGCTTGTCGCAATATATTCAAAAAACAGTCATACGAAGTACCGATGTCAACACCACGAGTTGGCGCGTGAAGGTGTTTAGAAGAGCTACAATCGGTTAGAATAGAAAAATTCACACGTATTTTCGGCGGTATTCGAGCGGTCGCAATTAGGCCAAAAACGTCAGCAAACGTCTCGAGAGATAGTGCTACTTGCGTTCAGCAGTTGTTATTATTCTTATTTGCCGAAATGTAACGGAAGCGTTCACTGTGGATAGAGCTTCTTTTACTTTGGGTCACGCGCCAACTCGTGGGTCGACATCTGCAGATTAGGAGAGCGACGATCAATCACGTGGCTAGAGACACCTTTCTCTGTTCTTGGCGTTTCGCTTTATTATCTACACGTAATGGAGTAGTTAGATAGCGGTCTAGCTAATGTCACAGACATTTGACGCAGCTACAATCCAACCGCTATCCGCCTACACATTGAAGGTAGTGGCGTCGAAATCGGTGAATTTGCTCGTTCCACTCGAGGTGTAAGGTTACCGGTGCTTTCTGTACCCTCGAATAATACTACCACCAGGATATCTTGATCTTTGCGAGCAGATAACGAGCCTGCTTGTTTACGAAGCCTGAAAACGACGGAGTATTTACCACCGCGATAAATAGAATAGAATCGGTGTCTACGCCATTGTTGCAATTCTAATGTAGGTGGTTCGCGAATGGACCGTGTCGGCATCAAATGCCTGTGACATTAGGTGCTATTATCTACCAGCTACTACATTATTTCGAGCGATGAGGCAACGCGGTTGTATTTCTTCGATTATTCTCGCATTACCGAGCAACACCTTCTGTTGCACGTACTGTGACTAATTTCAAGATATTTATGGATTATTACATTTTTTTCTGATCTTCGATTCCTATTTTTATCTCTTCAAACACTTCTGAACTTCTTCGAGTTCTACATTCTCAAATTTCTAGATTTATAAATTCTTGAATATTTACATCCTCAAATCCCTATTTTACCAAACTCTCAACTTCCCAATCTATCTCTTTAAATTTAAAAATTCTAAAATTTTTAAACGAGTAAAGTTTCCACAATTGTTGGCAAGAGTTTAACAGAGCGTAGAAAGATTAATTCATTATCGTGAAATATTGTTCTCGGATAGAAACACCAGATACGTTCATCGCGAACATCTTAACTCTTGCACTCCCCCTTTTATTTGGTTACCTCGCCTTATTTGAGCAATCCTCGACGAACGCTGTCGGCGTTATTACCTTTACAAACCGAATAATCATCCACAAGCATACACCGGCTCGTAGAACAATGTGATAGACATAACCCGTGACCCGATACCCTAATGAGAGTACTCAAGCTTCGAGGGTTTATACGAGAGACCTGTTCTTATGGCGATGTAATCGGTCCGTTGTGTTCGGTAAATTGGATTCGATGATAGTGGCTTGTTTCAGCCTTCTATATATTCTACGTGATTTTACGTGAATCGTTGAAAATTCTGCTCTACAACAACGTAAACGATATGAAATTGGCAAAAATCTCGCGGAAATTTAAAAATGTGAATTTTAAATTTGGCGGTTCGGAGTTTGTCAATTGAGGAAATTGACAATTCGGGTATTTGGGGGTTTAGAAATTCGGGAAATTGGAAATTGGGGGGTTTAGAAATTTGGAAAATTGGGTGTTTGGGGATATAGGAATTTGGGGGTTTAGAAATTTGGGAAATTGGGAATTTGGTAATATAGATAATTGGGGGTTTAGAAATTTGAGAAATTGAATATTTTATATCACAAATTTGTCGATCCAGAAATTGGAAATTTTAGAATTCACAAATACTAAAATTTGGGATCAACAAAATAAAAAATTTGGAGATTTGAAAACTTAAAAATTTCCATACGTTCTGCACATCAATGTAGTAACAAAATTAAAATAGAAACTAAACACCACATGTACTAAACACCATAGTGTTACCCCACTATGAACTATTCAAACAGTCCTCTAAATCTGGCATCACCCGTCGAAAATCATCCCGAACGTGAAATGAACACGTCACAAGAAAAGACACGTGACACGAGTCGTACGAGGTGTACCACGTTTCCGGAAAGTAAATTCCTAAAGGCTTGTTTAAATGCTGGCTGCATTCGGTCGCCTTGAAGCCACATACCGGTTATGTCACGATGCCGCAAGTGGGCCACACGGTGCTCTCTTCGTTTTATTTCGAGAACACACTCCTGTATCTTTCTTTTCACTTCTGACTGGCTCTCCTTTTGTGTTAAAGAATTATCCCGTAGAGTAACGACCCTCTTGAGAAACCTGATTTACCTCTGTCGCGATCACGTGGTTGCTTTAGTTGTAGCAACAACTGAAGTACAAAGGTCAAACGCACTATGTTTGTTTGTTTACGACTAACGTGATGGACGGAGCACTCGTAAAGCGTGGAATTTCAGAAATATATTTTCCGCGGGAGATAAGCGTGCGCAATCTTTCTTCTTGAAACATTGTTCCATAAAAAATTAATGAGCGGCTGCAATGAAGATGTTTAACGTTCTACGTGTACCGTGATGACAGCGTATGTATTTATAGACATGTGTGATTGCGTAAAAGTAGTTGACTTTATATTTCTACTATTTTTAAAATACTTCAATTTTATATACAATATATTTTTGTGACAAAAAGATTACTAAAATTTTTTGAGAGCATATGTGCGTCATACAATTATTTTGTCAGATAGATATTCATATGTTACCTGATATGATAATGTGACATAATACTGATCGAATACTTCCATAAGTTTCATACCAAGAGAATGCCTTGAAAGTGTTAAGCTTGAAAGAGGATTACACTATCACCTTATATGATAACGCTTGTGCGATCGAATGCATTTGATATTAAGTAGATATCAGCGATTATAAAGTATCTTCAAAGATATTAGAGATATATAAAGTATTGTTGGTTTCGTGGTAAGCAATTCTGTACACGTTTTGATTGGACGTAAACGTCCTTATTCGTTGAACCTGATGTAGATGTCCTTGGTGCCGAAGAACATACCTGATAGAGGTTGCTCAGGAATAGGATAATCCCTGGCCTAAAAAGGATTCTGGAATCGTGCGATCTCGGTAGGAGGTACTTAACGTCGATTTAACCCTCCATTTTGGATCGTGGAACACGATATAGTCAGCTCTCGACATTTTATTGACGCACGAATTTTATCTTGTGTTATATTGTTAACTTCTCTGCTTGGTATTATAAGACTTTAATCCTTCAGAAATTGACTTACTGTAATTTTTTAATAGACATTCAAATTACTACCTTTCTAGCATTCAATACTTTTTAATTTTTTAAGTCGTACAGTTTGAGATTCTGAAATTTCAGATTTGAAAATTTCCATTGCAATAAGCACATATAAAACATTCGATATTTATATTCGATGATTTCATGATTAGGTCAGTACAGATATTTCTTTGACAACCCGAAATATATTCAGGTGATAACAGTGATACATAGCAGTTGCGAAACCCTGTCATGCATCATACACGGTATAAAGAAATATAAATGCCGCAGACGTTGCAGTGATCTAAGCGTATGAATTTCATAAGATCGCCAAAGAAACGAAGAAAATAAAAAATACTAGACAAGTTTGTTAATTTCTGTTTGAATTCCGTACCGCTGGATGCTATCGAAGTCGATCGAATTGCAGAATTTCTAGTCGCGATCGCCGCGATAAATAATTTATAACGATGATCGATTTTCTCCGTATTTTTTCTCCTTTAAATGAGTTTACGCGTAGGTAAGATTTCAATGTCATCCGTCAAGAAGAGACGTCGAAGGACTAGCAAGCATTGGTATTCTTAAAGAATCCTTTCTGCCTCGAGTTTATACTTTTTCTCCTTATCCTTCGACTAGCATCTCTGCCCGTCGTGTTCTCCGTTTTTGTATTCTCGTTCCTGTTCGGTGGAAAAGGACATAACCTTCGGTATGATTGCTCCTCGAACGCCAGCTTTTTCTTATATTTGCGTGGTATTCTTCAACCGGTGCTCCCGCTAAGAGAAGAGGTTTTCTTCGAACGGAAACTTCTACGAAGCACCTTTAAAGTCTAGCAAGAGTAAACATTTCTGTGTACGTGTGCTTCTGCTTGCTAGTCGTTTTCGCATGTCACATTTAAATAATTAATGAACGAGTTAGCGAAGAAAATAATATAATTTCTATTGCGAGACAATTTCCGTGTTGAAATGAAAAAATTGTACACTACCAACGCAGTAAACTGCGACGGAATATGTTCTGAACTTTATCTGACTCAGTTGTGGGCAGATCAAGTGCTGATCAGATCACACCTGCACGGTACGTGAAACTATGAGGAAGGAGCAAAATTTTCCACTAACTTGAGAGGAATCTAGACATTTATGAGCCTAGACACGTGGAATCTAGGGATTTTGAGGTTTACCAATTTCCCAGAATTAAGTCCTATGATTACCAAATTCTCAAATTTCTATTCCCTCAATCCTCACTTCCCCAATTTCCCAAATTCTCAAACTTGTAAATCCTCAAATCCCCAATTTCTCAAACTCACAAACTCACAAACTCACAAACTTGCAAATCTTCAAATGCCCAATTTCCCAAACTCTCAAACCTGGAAATCCTCAAATCCCCAATTTCCCAATTTCCCAAACTCTGAAACTTGCAAATCCTCATATCCCCAATTTCCAAATTTCGCCACAGATAATTTTCCAAATTTCTAAATTCGTATATCCAAACTTCCAAAATCCTCAAATTCCCACAACCGACCCCACATCCCAAGATTCAAAAACCATCACCCCAACAAAATCAACTTTGAACATCACATAAAGGGATATCTCCAGCAACATTTCTAGCAAAGCAGGATTTTTCTTTTTGCGCAATACGCTAGTACAATTCCTACTGTAGCACGTATTATCGAGTCTCGTCACAGAAGTCCAACGAGCTCTCGAGTAGATGCGCGATCGGTGCTCGAAGAACAGGTTGCCATCCAGCTTTTTGCAGGTGGCTTATAGTGCAACCACTGTTCTCTTTCTCTCTCCATCTATCCCCTCTCTATCTCTCTCTCTTCCTCTCTCTCCCCTCAGTTTCTTTCCCCATGGCATTTCTAGGTACCTCGTATCTAACGATCTCGTCTGGAGTCCGTGCTGCTCTTGAAACTCGGTACAAAATGTTCCGACCAAGACCGTGAGCCGACGTTAGTTTTATCACGGTATCTTCGCGGCCATTTCGATGATGTTTCATTGCTACGCTTGCTAGATTAGTTCCGATACGTAGGTGTAAAGATCCAGGTATCGAGCACCTGTTCTCTTCTTCCCTCTAGATTGATCGATTCGATTGATTTTTCTAATGTTTGCCTTTTATTTCTACTTCAAGCGTGAAGGGTTAATCGTTCGAATAGGGACATACAGGGTGGTTCAAAAATTGTAGGCAAACATTTTTATGGACTACTGTCGGATAACTGGACTTTATGACTCTTTTTAACGAGTACATTGTTTATGAAATGTGTCAAATGGATTGGGTTGATATTTAGGATTGACTTGTTAGGGTTGGAATATTTTTTAGGTCACATTCAGCTAAAGTCATAATCTTTCTCTCCTTTTAAATTTCACATTCTTAGATCATCAATTCGTAAATTCACAAGTGTGGACTATATAATTATCACAATGTATTACTTAAACGAGTAATTCTGTAAAACATCCCAGAAAGGTTTTTCTTTCTCTCGGATCGGTTTTTCTTTTTCTTCAGTCGGAAGTTATTGTCTTATCTTCCAAGACGGATGATTAATGTTAGGATCCAACGTTCCAATCGATAACCGAGGGCTGTCAGGTGTCAGTCGTGTCCACGTGAAAAATTATTCCAACGCGTTACACCATCAGTGTCACTTAATCGTTGGAATTATCTTCCACGTGGACGCAATCTATAATCAGCAAGACCTGTGCTACCGATACTCTTTAAATCTCTGTCCGCATGGAACTCGTATTTCTATAAATCAAGATTCCTCACGGTTGCGTGTTACTTTCGCTTTAAATCAGTATGGTAGATCGATCTTCGATCCTTGCTCCTTGTAGAAACCTCTTGAGTGCAGTTGACACCGTTTATGTATGAAAATGGTGCCGGCAATCTTACCTCGATCGATGTAGTAATAAAATATTTCAAACGTGGAAGATGCATTAGATAAATTCGAAAGTTTAGATACCGAAGGTGTAACTCTTCTTACAAAGTAGGTAATTTCACTTTCTATTAATAGAACATTCTATTTTATACAACAATTATATTTGCTATTTGGTGTTACAAGATGGCGGGGATTGTTTAGCAATCAATCAAACATCTTACTGAATTACCTGTTGAATAATTATTGCAATGTGAGCTCTAGTGCTATTATGATAAAATAATACTTGTCGTAGTATTACGATATGATACACACATTGTTAACTTTCAAAGTTAACGCAGAGGAAGATATCAGAATACGGTTCAAAAATTTCATACATTTTGCACAAAATATTTCAGCCCTAAAATATTTCATCTTCAGTGAATACCTCTTCCAAATTAAACTATGTGAACATAAATTTCAAAGTCTCATCCAAAAAATGTTTAATCTTGCATTTTAGTTTAAAACGTTTTAAAAACAGAGCCTCCTGAAGGTTGAATCAAGGTGTAGTTAGGTTCAGTTGCATGTGAAGAAGCATCAATGGATTATGAATTCGTCTTTCATCTCGATTCCTTATTCGGATAGCGGTCTCGATGCCGCTAGGATCCTTGGATTTAATAATGCCCCATCTGGTCAGATTTATGTCCGCCGATATGAAATCGAGATTGTTCGAAGGTAGCTCGTTTTCGACGTGGACATCTTCGTTCGCGAGCGAACTGTGCCATCTGATTCACGTACACTGTGCGTAAACCTTATTCCAGTCACGTTCGCTTATGCGCATATGCTGTGCATGATCCTTTATTTTCTCCGCGTCATTTACGCACGTTCTTCGAGTTCAGACGCGGCTTCATTATAACTAATGATGTTGTAAATTCCACGATAACAATGCCAGATGAGCCCTAAACGTTTGATTAATGTTTTTGCTACCGGTTACGCCACTCCTCACTCTGGATACTGCAGTGCTTTACTTTCATCTACCGGGAGCTTGCTTACGGAAAAAAGGTCTTGCGAAACAATGGAGAAATAAGCTCTCTTGTTATATTGCCTCGTTTCGAGCGGAAAACTTTAGAAATTGACGATGAAAGACAATTTTCCTATTCTTGTATTTCTAAATTTTCGAATTTTCTAGCTTTTCGGTTTAAAAATTTATCAATTCCAAGATTTAGTATTTTTCAAATTTTTCATTTCCCAAGTTTCCCATTTGCAAATTTCCCATTACTCAAATTTTCATTTTCCTCAATTTCCTATTTACCAAGTATTCCATTTCCCAAATTTCTGCAATTTCTAAAATTTCCCAAATTTCTTCAATTTCCAAATTTCTCAATTTCTACAGGCTGCCATAGAACAGCAGTTCTATCAGCGTGCGTGCAATCGCTTGCGAAAGTGGCAATATAACCAGAGACTGCAACCAACTCAAAGTAAATTACTTCACCTCTCAACTCAAGCATTCACGTAGTTAACGTAATATTAATAAGTAGTACCCTACAGCGAATTCCAACATCGCAAACTTAATATGTTGATATAATGAACAATAATTTGAAGTACCGTTAGAATTATACTAATTTCGCAAAGTACAGGTGGAAAGTTTAAATTAGAAAACGGAACTAATTATAATACGTGCTTATCGTGGAATGTAACGTGTTAATGCTGCTTAGGATCTTTCTACGATTACTCCACGTTATACGATTATATTAAATTCCTGGGTGCCGGTCACCGGTGACCCCCACGGTAGTGAATGTATTAAACAAGGAAAGAAGGTGTGCTGTCGCGTGAACGCTTACAATGCAAAAGTTCGCACAATGTCGTAAACAACGAGGCAGGATTTCAAGAGAGCTAACTTTACTTTCTACGGACGCGAAGCTAGCTATTATTTTCAAGCTGTGCGCGATCGTGCCTCGCTTTTCCACCGCTCGTTGTTTCGCCATCGATAGGAAACACTTTTACTTCGTGATGCAGGCTTCGACTTCAGAATCAAACACAATTTTAGATCGTTAAAATATCGTTTTGCTTCATTAGCTCGTGATTGGGTTAATGTAGTCTTTCGAATAAATTAGTGGCATTCAATCGAACTAGATTGATAGGTTTCAGAGTTCAAATGAAAGAATTAGTGTTACTAGCTTTTACTGTAATATGTACAGTAATATGTCAGAAATTGAGGAATATATGTGCAGTATAGAAATTTGCATATGTAGACATTTCTATATGTAGCATATGAAAATTTAGAAAACAGAAATTAAAGAATATAAAATTTTAAAAACATAAATTAGAGAATACAGAGATTTGGAAATGTGGAAATTTGTAACTCCACAAACATCAACATTGCCCACAAGGTTGAAATAACCCTAAAAATGAAATAAAACAAAAATGCATCTAAGTCGTTAACAAGTCTAATTTTATTAGCGATCGAATAAATAGAGCGTGTAGTGTATCTATTGATTATGATACGGTTAAACAACGATAAATGAGAAATCGATACAACTACGAGTAAGCAAATGAGACGCAGGCTACTGGGTTCCAGGGTGTACGCTTACAATCGTCGAGCTGTAACACTGCACTTATCTGCATTCATGAACCTCTATTTTCAATAGCGTGCTCGACACCCAGTTGTTCGTAGCATCTTTTAAATTCATATTATACCCGCCAGACCGTTTACAGCAAATTATAGTGGCAACATAAATAACGCGAACGTGGGTAACATGCGACCAATATGATTTATCGCCACGGACTGAATATGTAAGTGCTTGCAACATTTTAATATCGATATACTCTAATTAAATCGATCAGTTCACAATTTGATGCTATTATATCGATAATTGGACCAGAATTTAGCGTCATTTTCATCTGTTTCATATTCGATTACCGATCACTTTCTTATTTTTAACATCACTCATTGCTACGTTTGCATGTACAATTTTTGTTATTCTTATAATTTAGTAACTCTATAACAGTAGAGAAGATATTTACTACATTTTTTACAATGTTACTACATGTTGCTTATGTCTACATTTACTATGTCGTGGACAGGATTCGTTTGATGAAGAGGATATGAAGGCCACATGTGCTCCAATTTTCACATGTGGATCACTACTCCGCGAGTCGAAATCAAATGAGACTAGGAATGTTTATTATGTACAGAAACAAGTTGGATAAAAGACTGAATTTGTTTTCATATATTCATATAGGTAAGACACTGCAATAACCAGGTGTAATTGAGCGCAATCAGGTGTGTCAAAAACGAGCAGAATATATTGAGATTTTAGAAACATAGTCTCCTAAAGTCTGCGTGAAACATGGAGATCTCAAGATCGGTTTCAAACCTTCAGTTCGCCTTCAGGGAACGATCCGGCCAATAAAATCGAGCCAAATTCCACGTTGGGCCAATTTCGTTCCGCCTCCAGTCTGCCATTATCTAACCCGCTAATATCCGGCCCCTGTGTGGCGAGGATTTTTTCGTCGGTGATAATCGCGGGGTGTCTGTACACGTGACGGTTTTTACAAGTCGCCAGGGCGAGCATCGAGGAACGAAATTGAATTTCGACGATACGCTTCGTGCATCTTCCTTTTTATGGGATAGCTCTCGGTGTGTAAGGTTGGTCCGCACGTTGTTGCGGCCAGTGTAAGGGGTTCGTACGTTTGCTCTCGATAGCACTTTCGCCGCAAACGTAGAAATACGTGACTGGTCGTCTTATTTCTGTTCTTGGCTTTACTACGTATTCGCATTATTTTGCGACTCTTCGGTGTTTCCGGTTGTTGCTCAACTGTTACGAGCGGCAATTAAATATTCTTGGAATTAGTTACGCGGTGATTAGTTAGGTAATTGGAAATTCTTGCACTTACTTCATTTAAGGCAGATGTTTAATGGGTGTTATATGATTATGGAATGTAATAGATTTCGTAAGGTTTGATGGATTGGGAGTAGTGTGTTGTGGATGACATACTTGGGTAACATTTGCAGAATATTAGTTCCTTGAGTTGTTGTCTTACTGTACCTTCAAATGTCAAAAGCTTCAAATCCTCTATACCCAAGTTCCTAAACATATTCCTAAATCTTCAAATCCAGTCATTCTCAAAATTTCAAATTTCCCAAGTACCAGTATTTGAACACTGAACAAGTGGCTCATTCCTTCCGATTGTCCAAAAAGAAATGTGCATTTCTAGCCAACAGGAAACAGAAGCTGATCCTAAACAAACATGACAATCGTGAGCGTAAGATCGCGTGGCAAAAAGGAGCCGGCGTATCGGGAATCCGAGTGGTTAAGATCGGCAAAGGAAAACAGGGGTCCTTGTAAAAATAACCGGGATCGTCCATCCATCGAGTCGTTGGCAGGAGACGTCGTCGATTTTTCCTGAATATAATCGAGGCCAGTCTCGGATCGGTGGACGGGTCTCGCGCGTGCAGCCTTTTTGTCGAGCGTCTGTGTCGGCACGTTGTAAGCGTAGAAACAGAATTCACGCGAGTCCCGCGAGACGGTATCGTTTTACTCGCTCCTGTTTACGGTGGAAGGACCGTGGCCTGCAGCTATCCCGGCACGGGATCTAGTTGCTGCTCGCAGGCTGCACAGGCTTCGTGCAGGAATCTAGCCTTAATGAGTAAAATTGAGTCCGGGAAGAGGCGACCAGCTGAGCCAACCACGGCCAGTTTCTATACGCCGTTGCTTTCTTTCTGCTACCGGTGGATCGTGCAGGCGTAAAAACTGTAGCGCAAGAAGGACCAAAAGGAACACGGCGACCGGTGGCTGGTACTCTCCCTATTGGGGACGTTGCTAGCTTGCTTTACGCTACTGAATCGGGATGGTACACTCGGCTGCAAATCTGTCGTACTCTCAGGAAAGTTTAGATACTTTTAGATTTGGATATTTCAGAATTTTCAACCTTGGCTATTTGTTGATTTGACATTTTTGGAATTTGGAGCTTAGAAATTTCATAATGAAACATTTGAATTTGTGGAACTTCCAAATTTTAAAATATAGAGTATGGTGAACTAGAGGACTAGGAAGTGTGACATTTACAAATTTGCAAAACTTGATTTATAAACAAAAAATCTAAAAATTTCGAAATGAAAGAATTTTCAAATTTCCACATTCCCAAAATGGAAGTGAAACGATAGATCCCCACATCGTTACTCGAAAGAAGCCTAGATTGCAGTCGAGTGTACCGGTATCGTTACGCTTACGTTGTTGCTGCGGTTCGTAGAATTATATCGGTGTCGGATGTGCAGGGCGGAGAAACAGGAATCTCCGCTTAGGCCTGGGGAGCTTGAGCTTGCGCGATGCTCGTCGATTATCGAGCAGAGTGGAAGCCTAACTCGTTTTGCTCGTTTTCCCTTTGCCTAGCAGCAGCTTGTCTGATGCTGGAACATGTCTTTGATAGGCGTGGCTTTCAAACTATCGGCTTAGACGGTTGTTCCGTTCAACAGCGTTAGTTAAGCTTGATTGGGTGTTGACGTTCTTCGCGCTGTGTTTGATGGAGGTTCTAAATACAGTCTGCGATCAACAGCTTTCTTGTATCCTTTTGATGTTTGCGGTTTTTAACGCTTTGCCTCTTTAACGTCTATACGTGTGCTCTTATACGTTCATTAGCTTTATCATCCCGTCTATAAGAGTCTCTGATCAAAAAAGTCATTAAGCTCTTCTTATATCTCCCGTATTTCTTGTCTGTTCACTTGCTTCTTGTTTCTTGCGAGTTTAACACTCGATGCACACGAGCAACTTTTTCGAGCCTGCTGCGATGTGTCTTTCACCCAGAAAGATCACAAGAGAGAATTGTACGAAAAAACGTTGCTCGGGGACTTCGTAAGTTAACAAACGAAAGATTCACGGTTATTTTCAATTTCTTGCAAATTAAACTGTCGACAGTTTATCTGCCGTCTGAATCTGTCTTAGAATAATCGTGCAGTCGATAACAATTTGCTGAGCAGAATCCACCTCAGGTAGCGTAACGAGTACGCCGGATAAAGTACTATCATTATAAGTCATAAAACACAGATTTCGATGGTTATTGCGAGCGATCTGTTATTGAAAAGGCCGAAAGTTATTAAATTACAGATGCTCTATCTAACTCCACTTAACTCGAGAAAATAATAAAATCATAACTGTTTATTGTGTCGGCGAACAATCGGCTTCCAAACCTTTCCGGCGATAATCTACGTATAAATTAGAAAGAGCAAGCTTGGCAATTTCACGATCAACGATTGCCTCACGCACGCTCGGTGCATGTTCGGAGAGTAGTTGAACGTAGTACACCTCAGGAATTGCACACCGTGAGAGAGTTGGCCGACCCGTTTACTTTCTAGCGCGAAGATGCTAGCGGAGAAAAAAAGACGCGATTTGCCGGTGAGGAAAGGAAATACGTTGAATCACTGTCCAACGTCTTCAACGAGTTCGTGTGATTCGCAGACGTAGAGGAAGTATCGATCGTGACGATTTCTCCGCGGGAAAACGCCTACTCTTACAACGATTCATCCCTGGCGGACATTAATATTGAAAGTCGGAAAGTGTTTTACAATTATTAGCCGACTTTCTCGTGCGTTATGTCGCATGGGAACAATCGAATTAAACGCGGTGAGATACAATAACCTCGAAGGAGTGTGCTTCGAGGAAATTGAAATTGTGGTTAGATTAGGTTTATGGAAATGGAACTTTAGAGAAGAAATTTAAATTTGTTACGCTTTTTATTTGGAGATGAATTTTGGCGAATTTTTGGTGTTAAAATGGGAGATGGATAAATGTGTAGCATAGGTTTGTAAATTTTGTGAAATTAGAATTTGGTATTCTGACAATTCTTAATTTCTACATTTAAAAAGTCTCAAATCTGCAAATTACCAAATTACCAAATCATAAAATTTCTAAATTGGAAATTTGACATCAGTTTGGTCAAATATTTAAAGTATGTTAAATATGTTAAATATGTTAAGTATGTTAAAGTCAATTTAATGAAAAAATAGCAATCAAGATTTTCGACAAGCAATAATTCTTTCCTAACAAGATTTTCTTCCTTAGCATCCATCGATCAAATAAAGAAATTAAATTCGCTATACCCGTGACTTGACGTGTTTCTATTCACGCGAGTCTTAAAAGGCGTCTCGATGCATACGCGAGAGTGGCACTCTCACAATTAGAGTGCTCTTCCAGTGAAAGTTCTCGGTTCTCGCCACTCTATTAGCTGTCTACTGAAAAGCATAGAGCGAGTGGTTAATTAAAAGCAACCGATGACCGATTTTCTCCATTGATTTCTGATGCGCACTGCTTGCATTCCTCTTGGTGTCAACCGTACAGTTCATCGATAAATTAGTCGTGCGTAGGATTGCCATTAGAATTGCTATTAGCAGAGTCGAATCGCTGTTAGAAAGTCTTGCAAGTGTTCTGAGGATAATTAGACGAGTATCTCCTTTTCCTCTTATCGAAAGGAATTCGAAGTAACGAGTTGCGCTATTCGAGACACTTTCAGATTGAAAAATCATTATGTAAAAGTAATTGGCTGGAAGAATGTTTCTCCGTGAAATATTTCAATTATTCAACATTTCGTCGAATAATTAGGTATTCTAGTTTCTTCGTTATTCATTGAAAGATGTTCTGCCATAGGACATGTACGGGTTAGTCGGAACTATTCGACTGTGTACATTAAGAACGTTTTTACAAATAAATCATTTATCACAAATAACACCAAAGCGGTGTTTCGTATACAATAGTTCAAAATCCCAATTATTATTAGTAATACCATTTCCTTTTCTGAAAACGTTAATCGATGTTATCAAAAGTTTCACTCTTTATTAGAATACCAAAGATAAAATCAGACATCCGATTATCGACATCTCCGCAACTTTCTCCGTTCTCACGAAGATCTGCTATCGAACGAAGAAAAAAAGAATGGTCCATGCATTCCCGAGTTAACCTACATACCATTGATTGGCCACGCAAGCGTAAAAACGAAAGCGAGCGCGGGTGTGCTCCACATTCGTCACGCGATGCGACAAAGGTGTCACAAAAGAAGGAGCAGTCCTCTCCATTAGTCGAGGAGCAATGAATAAAAAGGAGCTCGATTTTTCGTCCGTGTGTTTCGACGGTAATATCGCGACCGGCTATTAATATTGTTTCAAAACACGACGGTGGTCCACGTGACTGCGAACTGGTTTCGTTGTCGCCCCGAGGCCGATGGGACCCTGACACTGACATTCTTCAAGGTTCCTCCTGGGATCGTTTCGCATTTGCCCGGGGCTTCGTCGGACCATGACATTGACTTCGAGATGGAAGCCTCGTGAATATGGTAATACCGGGCCTGTACGCGAAGCATCCGTTTCTTCGGCGATGCCAGCGCTGATGCTGAAACGTCCTCTTCGTCCCTTTCGCAATCGTTTATCCTCCGTGAACGTACACCGCCGTGCATCATAGATTTCATACGGAAAATTGCCACGTATTCGTCTGGTTTCTGAAATTTAATTATTTTCAAGGTGGAACGCTTATAAGGTTGGAATTTATGGACTGAGTTTGGGAAGCTGGAACTTTGGGAATTTTAGGAACTTTAGGAATTTGGGGATCTGAGAATTTTGGGACTTGAAAATTGGGGAGATTTGGGAACTTGGGGATTTGAGGATGTGAGAATTTGGGAAATTGAGGAAATGGAAATTTGAGAAGATGGAAGGTTGACAATTATTAAATTTGAGAATTTGGAAGCTTGAATATTAAAATATTTGAGAACTTGCAACCTTGACTATTTCAATATTTGGGAAACTAAAAATTTTTACTTGAAACCTTGAGTCCTCCAATATCTGAGATTTGAAAAATAAAGATTTGAAAAGCCCTTAATTTTGATCTAAGTTGAAGAAAGAGTACTTTGCCCTGGAGTGTACCTCGCGTATCTCCGCCACCGGATGTTGTCCCCTTTTCTAACTGCCTGTTCACGTGACTTAGACAGCATAAAATATATTTTTCAAAGGGCAGTCGAGCTGCGAACAACGCTAGGAGCAGGAATCCTGTTCGAGCTACGGACTGAATTTAAATGGGGATGTCATGGCTGTTTCTTCGACTCTATGTTCTTTGAATAGAGGGTAGAATCGAGGTTGATCATAAAGATAGGTGACTTTTTGTACTCCTCCCGACTGTTACACTTCACAGATATTTTCGTTCTGTTACAGGTACTGTGAATATTTTACGTTCGGAGATAGGATAAGTCGACGTGGAAAGTGTACCTGATACGTAAGTCTTTGATGTTCTTGTTCAATATAAGTCTTCAATATTCTTTTTCAATGTAATGTTCGATTAAATGTCGCTGTTCGAATATTTCGAAATAGACGTCGACTAATAAGGAATTTTGAAAAATTGGTAGAATGAGATAGTTTAAAAATTCCAAAAATTTCTAGTACAATATTTCAAATATTCAAAAGTGAGATTATCGTATAATACAGAGATGCTTTCGTACTCCCATCTCCATAATCTCGTATACTTTCGCATCTTTATGCAATTGACCAATGTACATAGAAATCGTGTACCTACCACGTGATTTTAATTCCCAGCACGTAATATCGGTTACGCGCAAATTCGTTTCGGTGATCACAGCGAGTAACGTTATCATCAGAGGTCGTTGGTACCGTTCAATAATCGATACTGGAACTTCCTAGAAAGTAGAATGTCTGAACGGAAGGAAGAAGATTTGCGTGTACTTTCTTTTCGTCGAGACGTTACCGAGGAAAAGCTGGCATTAAGAAAATCACGGTATCCCCATCGTGCGATCGGTCTCGACTTTCACCGTACCGAATCTCTTATCGTTCTTATCCGCCACGATTTACACCCTCCTTCGATTTTTTTTTTATCTTCGATTCGATTCGCGATCGACGCAAGCACGCGTCTTACACGACCAACGTCACTCTCTTTTCGTTGCATTAAACATGACGTATGCATTATGGATGGCCTACGATCAAACTCCTTGTTTCGTGTCAAAGCGTCGCCCGTTGCACGGTGCACATGATCTCGAACAATTTGTAACGACGTAACAATCGTGCGGAGCATTATGCAAATCATTGGGTTCGTTGCGCGTAAAGGAAGGAACATCGAAATGTTACATCACGGAAGGAAAGTGGTCAAGGATTTAGAAGCACGGTGCGCGAACTGAAACGCACCGACGTTCCACCGATTTCGTAACCGATGATCTTCATCTGCGACAGATGACTTGGCAGCTTTGTAACAACCGGTCGGAGAAAGTAATGCTTAACAATGTGGAACTTACGTCTAAGCTGACGTTAGAACGAATGTCGTGTTACAATGGACGTAGTTGACTGGTTGTAAGAATTACGAATGGTGGATTTTTTCATTCTTTTTAACGTTACAACTTTGACAAATAATAACATCGTTCAATTAAACCTCAACCGAATCTAACATTAATCAAAACGATAACCTCGACTTAATTTATCTTAACCTATCTTAGCTTAAAACATTATCATATTCTATCTTAACGTAACCTTACATCATTAAATCCAACAACTTTAGCTTAACCAAACCTATAGTCATTCAAACTAATAACCTCTACTTAATTTGTTCTAATCTAATCTTGCCTAAAACTGCTATCCTATCTGATCTTGCCTTATCCTTAACTATACATCATTGAATCCAACAACTTCAGCCTAACCAAACTTATAGTCATTCAAACTAATGTCGCCGACTTAATTTATTCTAACCTAATCTTGCCTAAAATTCTTGTCCTATCTTCTTCTGCCTTATTTTTAACATTACATCATTGAATTCAACAACTTCAAACCTACAGTTATTCAAGCTAACCTTGATTTAATTTATCCTAATCTAATCTTGCCTAAAACTGCTATTATATCTGATCCTGCCTTACATTTAATCTTACATCATTGAATCCAACTTCAGCCTAACCAAATAGTCAAACTACCTCGACTTAATTTGTCCTATCTAAAAATCCCCCTAATTCATCCTAGCTTAAAACTCTTATTTGATCCTATCTTAACCTTACATCATTGCATCCAGCTTCAGCCTAACCAAACCTCCCGTCACTCAATCCCCTCAAGCAAACTTAACGTAACCTAACACCAGTCAAGCCAACAACCTCCGTTTTGCCGAATCCTACAGCTCTCTCCAAATCATCCGCACGATTCTAGCGTTTTCAAGCGAAGCGTATGCGCAGTGAGCGCAGCACACAGCGTTAGGAGCATCCTATAGGACGGTCGTTACCATTAGTTTTCCCCAATAAAGCGCCAATAAATCTGGTGGTGGGATCAGGTAGGCAACGGTGATGGCAGTTCCTTACTGCTCGGTCTGTTCCGTGGCTGCTGGCTCAGAGGAAGCGGCTGACTCTTGTAAGAAGAGAAACGCGGAGCGAGTGTCTTTCTCGCGGTAACGAGCTCCCATGTAGCACGTCGCTTACTTTCCAGGAGCGGTCATCCGTTTCCAACAGCGTCTGGCTATGGCTGTGCCTGTACCCGTGGCTAACCGTGTTCGAATTATAGCGACGAACCGGCCGTAACGCTATCCTCGCGCGTACGACACGAACTGACATCGTCCACGGGTCAAAGGTGGACCGAGAATCTCGGCTTGTAATGCACGCTGTAGTACGCGCGCGTCGTGTGCACCGGCAAGAAATGACGAGCGGAACCACGCGGAGGAGCAAGCTCTAATAGGAATGATACTTTTCTGTACGATCTCCACTCCGATATGTCTTTCCATGCTTTCGAAAACAGCCATATACAGACGTTTGCACTGAGGAAGACATACAATCGCAGTAAGATCATATGGAAAAGTTCGTGTGTATTGAGTCGATTTGTGTTATACTCTACGGTTAGAATAAACTTTTTGAGGAGAGACTACATCTGAGGAAACTTTGTAAGAATCGATCTCAATTGGACCTTCCAGTGCTGAACGAGGAATATGGACCTCTAGAATGTTCGAGACTTGATACATTTGACAATGTAAAAATTTAAAAATATGGGATTGTGGATGATAGGAACTTTCAATTTTGCAAACTCCTCAAGATTTGTAAATTCGGAAATCTTGATTAATCTCTAAAATGAAAGAGTTTGTCAGGATCCAAGATGGATTTGATCCAGGATTTGGATTTTTTCCAAAATCTGGAAAAAATTTGAAATTTCCAGTACAGAAAGAAACTTGTGAAGTCTGAAATTGTCAAATGTAAGCTCATCAGTATTCACGCGCATACCACTTGAATATCCATGCGCTACGCCTTCGCGCAGCTGGCCATCATTGTGCTTGACGTTTACGTTTTCCGCTGGATTTATGAAACGGGATTGAGTCGTCTTCTTCACCGGCACGCTCCGCAAAAGCTTAAAGGATTCAACGTTCCACTTTCGGTTCAGCATAGGAGAAGGTAATTGGATCCCCGCAATCGGAGACGATGTAAATTCATAGAGGCGGATGGTTCGGTGATCCACTGATAAGTCAACCTGGATTGTTATCTGTTTTGATTTACATCCGTGCGCGAAAGCGGTGGCTGAAAAGAATGCGTGGGTCTGATTGGTAGTAGCTACTACAACGAACTTTTAACCGAATCGGATTATTGGTCACAACTACCAATTGCATCGCGTGACGAGAGGGTATTAAAGGCGGGAATAGGAGAAGCCACGTGCATTCTTTCCAGCTATGAACAGTACTCGCCGGTGTGTTCGTGGCTGGGTGTACTTTATTTCATTTTGAACGTATAACTTTCGTGCAGCGTATCTCCAGTTGGTTTAGAGCTAGTTAAACGAAGTACGCTTCGTTTTGATGTCTTCCAGGAATATACTTGTTTGTTACGGTGATCGTAGATGGAATCAGAATATTCTTGTAACTTATACCGTGTGATGTAATCAAAAGCTGATGGGAGTGAGATGTGGGTAGTTCAATTAACGCGGGATTCGAAACTTTCTGAACCGATAGTGGAATCCTGGAATTCCGCACGACGCTATTCAATTGGATGCGATTCGATAAAATCCAATTTGATGCAATTTAACATAATTCAATTCGGTAAAATCGCATTCCGCGTGATTCAATTTCACGCGATTTAACTTAACGCGGCTCGGTGCGAGCAATTCGATTTAATAAGGAATTCCACGCGATTTACTTTGATTTCGCTGCTATTTCAAACTCTCAAAATCCAAAATACTGTTGACTTTTATTATGTAAAACTGATAAAAAATCTTGATTTCTATCGCTAGCGTATGTGTACGATATGCAGCTCTTTCAATTTTGAAGAATGTTAAATAAGGAAAATTTATTATTGTAAAATAATGAATTTCTCTGACAATCCAACTTCGAATTTCTCGATACTTTTGCGAAACGAGGTCTCTTTGTTCCCACAATTCATAGAAAGCCTAGAAGCAACAAAGGTAGCAATGCCATTGGTTCCACATCGAAACAGTTAGCAATCACAAATGAAATTTGCATAATAAACGCATGCATGACGTTACTAATTCCAACTGTTCGATTCTAAAACACACAGTGAACGGCGATCACATGGTCCGACACGAAAACCAAGAAAACTGTATCTCGCAGAATTGCTGCGTTGTGTTTTCTGATTCTATTCGATAGCAAAGGTGGTCGTTACACGCTGGGAACTAACCAGTGATTTCGGAAGAGCTTGTTTCAACGTTGCGTTCGCTCCGACATTTTTACGACACACATTTATGATTAATTTGTCGTATTCGTCTAATTTCAATAGTGGCTGTTTAATTTGAACGTCACCGCTAAACTGTTACCGTATTATCAAGATCTCTTTGTCCTCGAGTATCGAGACCACTGATACAGAATTTTAATTTATTCCACTGGAACTACCCGAAAAACCTGTTCCCCTGGAATTTTATGACACGACTAACTGGTCGTAGATAATTAAGAATAATGAAGCTTGCGCAACAGGCAAAATAAGCTGCCGGAGGGGTTCTGGGGTAATGAAACGTTGCTCGACACGGAAAGTGAAGTTCTTTATGCACTTTTAAAATCGACGTATTAACATAAAATTGCAGATCAAGGACACTGATCTTAATAACGTTCAATTTTGTGGGACTGAGGGTATAGGTGTAAAATAACCGAGCAACTGCAACAAAACTTACTGTTTCAGAAATCTTAGAAATAAATATTTTTTAACTAAATCTATGGTATTATACATATGACGTATAAACATAGTGGGGTAATAAGGGCAATTAATAGAGAAATAATTATAAAAGGATTCAGCAAACTTCTTAACTAAAATGTTTATTGACAAGAATTTTTGCAAAGTTGCATCATTCAGCGAAGTAATTATTGTAATTTTTGAAATTTTTTGAATTTTTAAATTTAAGTAATTTCTATTTTCTTGTATCGGTCTCTTTTAAGTTTACTTCACGAGTCTAGTAAACGTTTTTACTGTACCTTTCCTATTTAACCTTTTCTGTTTTATCTTTTCTATTATAGGTTTTCTATAGGTCTTGAACCGTATCTCCCTTAAATCGCCATTTTCCGCCTAGAAGTTTTAGAACGTGCATCAGGTGTCTGGCAACGCGATTTCAAAGCGCAATCGTTAACGGAACCGTAAATAAAGCCGGAAATCGAGTATTCGATGGAGTTAATAGCCATGACGAAATTTATCGACGCTTAGAAAAGGCACGGTTTATAGTCGAAGGGCCAACAACATCCTCGATGTAGCACTCGCACGCTAAAGGGCCTCGAATACAAGCAAAACTACTCGAAGGCAGTTCTCGAGAGTTTTGTTGCACGGTCGCTAGCTACGGATAATTAAGGATAATAGAGGTGCCCGAGGGAAGACGGGAATGGATGAGGCATTTCCAAGTGATGGAATATTATGAATAGTACGTTGCTCGATACCACGGTGGTATCGGTCTACGAGAGGAACTGGTTCTTACTTTTGCGTATTCATTGCTCTCCGCCATAGAAATCTCTTCTGCTTCGAAAGCTATCGTTGCGATTACGCGTCAAATAATACGTATCCGTGTATCGGGAAATTCTCGCGGGTTTCGAATTTTCTTCGAGGGATAATTCATTGCCTCGGGACCTGCACGGAATCTTAAACACGAAACGGAGAATAGAGGTGTCGCTTGCATTATAATTTTAGGAACGTTCGACGTGCGTTATTGTTCGTAATACTTGTGGTTAAATTTACAAATATTTTCAGGTATAATGTTGCTTCGATACTTTTAGCGATGATATCTGAAATACACGGAGAAAGTTTCGACCTTTGAATTTTATCTCGCTTTAAAAAATCTTGGAAAGGCTTCTATAATACATCACTTGGAGAATGAAACTTGATATTTTTAACCCATCAATGCTTCTAACCTTTAATTTTTAATCATTTTAACTCGAATTTCAAATCTTTTATGTATATGAGATATGTCTTAAAACTATTGAAAGTTCGAGGATCAGTTGTTGAAAAGTTTCCATAGAGGAGAATTGGAACAGGAAGTTTTTCATGAACGAGATTCTCACGTCGCAGTCCCCAGGTAAATCATTAGCGACATTAATCACGAGTCTTGCGGTGCGAGTTGCGTTGTAAATAATCGACCGCGGCGAATGTTCATAATTTATACGGTCGAAGCTGCACGAGATCACCCTAACCACTAAATAGATGCACTCTGATCATTCTACCAGAGAACCGTCACGAATTACACCTGATGTTGCTTTGTTGTCTCGTTATCGGTGCTGAGGCAGATAGCGAACAAGATTTAGTACCATCTGCTTTTATGAATTTCTTCTATTATATACTTTTATCTTATACTTTTACGATTCGTGTAGGAAGGTGTTTTTTGTAATGTACACATTAATTATTCATTTTGATTAAAATCAATACAGATTTCAAGAAAAACATCTTAACAAGTTTTGTGACGTAAAACACAATATTTGTGAACTAATAGTAATTGTGGCTTAAAATATATTTTTGTAAAAAGTAGATTTCAGGATGACAATAAATGATTGCTTTACTTTTGACAAATAATGACAAATTTGTCTGCCTTTCTAAATTTGAAACTCTTCAACAAATCATTAAAAATGGAAGTCGAGAACTTTGTAACTTAAAATAAAATACTTGTGAATTAATAGTAATTGTGGCTTAAAATACATTTTCGTAAAAAATTGTTGACGAGTATAATAAATGAAAAGTAATGGAAAAGTCTACCTTTCTAAATTTGAAGCTCGATCACCAAAAATGGAGATGGAGTTATTTCCGAAATAAATCTGTAACCGATGATGAATTTCGAAATGAATGTCGATAGATATCGAAAGAAGTGTGTGGAGAAAGAAAGACGAGCCTCGGAGATAATTATTATCCACGGACCAGTTAATTATGTATAACCTAACGTTACCTCATTAAGGACGGCGTTCTACAAACGATTAAGGTAGTCGCCGTGTGAAACGGCACGGGTTATTGCTGTCTCTTTTTTTTCCGTTATTCGAGTGAACGCCATTCATCAACGCATGGCAGGGTAGGTTCGTTAAAGGCAAAACTTCCGATGACCTCCTGCGCTGAAATAGTCCTGGATGGGAACGGGAAGTGGCACCCATATCCGGCAAGAGCTGCTTTCATCGTCGTCCACAATGCAGCCGAAAGCGTGGCTTTGCCTGTAATCCATTGTGTTGCGTCCCCGTTTCGAGAAACGTGTTCTTTCCTGCAACACGAAGTGTTACGAGTTTGCCTCCGTCGATCGCGATAAAACCGGCATGGCGAACACAAAAATTTCGCTCGTCAACGAGAGGATCCTCGTTGCCACTTTAATTCGAGAGAACGAAACCGCGTTTGCTGTACCGTAACGTCGGCTCATACACCGTGCAATGATTATTTATTTATTCGCGTGCCTGCTGGAAGGTCAACGACGATTCACCACTCGATGAATTACCGTTTTCTTTTTAGGAATTCACACGAGTGCGACTATCGCGATGTCGTTAGAATTTCATTGATAGGTATGAAATAAATTCATGGCGCATCGCATCTGATTTTTATGCAATTTTATCGCTTAAAAATTCTCGAATTTAAAGTTACATCGTGGCCCGAATAAATATATGTGAATTGGAGTTAGAATTAGGTGGGTTAAGGACAAGTTGAGGTTAGGTTGGGACTAGATTATGATTATTGAAATGATGTTATAGTTACATTAGATTAAGTTAATAGATTAATGTTTAGTTGAGGTTAAGTTTAAATTAAGGTTTGCTTGGAGTAAATTTAGGTGAAATGCTAGGTTAAGTGTGGTTAAAGTTAGGTTGCCAAGGTTTCAAGGTTTTGTTAAGTTTCTCTCGCGATGCACCCTGTACATCAATTTTATATCATTGCGATATAACTTGGAAAATTTTCATTTAAAACATGTAGGAATTTGCTAATCTAATATCCTGATAAGCAAAGGAACGTTTTGACAAAAAGTGCAGACACATAAATGTAAATATCAACAGGTATCGAAAACGTTATGAACTTGTAAATCGACGGTTTCGCCTTGACTTTCGTTCTATTATCATAAACAACATCCGTATAAAATTTAATATAAAGTCGAACGATAAGCCGGTGAATAACACGAAACGTGTTAAACGTTTCTTCGAGATTACACGTTCGATCGGGATGAAAGAAATCCTCGTGGGACGAAGAACAACGGCAGAAAATCATCCGGTGTACGTGTAAAGCTACCTGACGCAGGTGATTCACGGCCACTCGAGAGCTAATTTAGATCAACGTATCGATACGTTGCTCACTCGAGGTGGACCTCACGTGCACGTTACACTGCTTTCGCTTTTTTGAAGCGGATCGCTGCACGAGATAATACCCTTTCGTCGGGGGAGAAGACGAGCTCGGGCTATTTTGGAGTAGGTAAATTGTTCCTTGACTGCGAAAAAGAACCAGTGAAAGCAAACATCCTTTCTCTATCGAATCGATGTTACAATATGATATACTAGGGAAAACGCATTGAAATTTCATAAAACGCAGAAATGTGTCGATCGAAGTTGTGATCATTCGTAATTCGAGCATTAATAATGATGACGAATAATTATGGTTGATAAGGGGAGATGTAATGATGCAATATACTCGCAATAACGTCTTGTACAACAACATTCAATGCATGGCGATATACTGCATCGATATTCAATGTGCTGACATTCAACGCACCGATATCCAACAGGTTGCTATCCAACGTGCCGTTATCTGTACCTCCTCATATTCTACCCAAATCAAACAAACCTCAATACAGCATACAAACTGACGATAGAATCCATAGCTAAGATTATATCGACCAAAGCTTATTCCACAATAAACTCCACATACTCAAACGAGAAAGCAGACGCCCACCATTGAATTCCTCGCACAGTTTCTTTCTCACGGTTCATAATGATTTATTTTCGGTTAGCGCACAGGTTACACCGGTTTGCGAATCATAGATTCGTGTTTCAAAGTTCGTGCAACGAAAATCGACAGGATGGTTAATAAACGCGGTAGCTCGTGAAATTCATTCGGTTACGCGCATCGAATTCCAATGAACGGAAGGGTGCACCGAACACGTGGCTCGGAATATATTTGTCGAAGAATATATATATTTGTCCGTCACTCGATCGGTGATCGATGAATCCTGATAGATCGAGTCTCTGACCTCCATTTCTGATCCACTGACGTGGAACGACAAGTGGCGATTGGTGTCAGATTATACGCTTCGAAATCGATCATTATATCCTATAACTGGTAACCGGTCATTTTACATTGTGCATATTAACACTTTTGCTACCGAATATCACTTATGCGTGCAATCGCAACCGGGGCTAACCTAGCCAGTGTGATCTGTGATACCGAATAGTATATCTTAATAGCATGCGTTTAAATACTTATAAGATATGTAGAATAAGGATATGATAGCTGTGGAGATTTTCATTAATTCATATGGAACTTATGTCACCATTTTCATTTTCGAGACCGGCTATATTCTTAAATGCATCGTTGTTGCGCATGTCCTCGAATATTTGCTTAGAAAGCATCGGAAATAAGTTGTGGGCGTGTACGGTCATCAATCTTCCACTTTTTGCCCGAGTGCTCCAGGTTGTTCTGTATCATTTCCAAAGCATCCCCGGAGTTTGAGATTTTTCTGCGAAAAAACACACGCTGCCCGATGCTCTCCTTCGTCCCACCCCTGCGCGATCCCTCCTGTCTAACGACTATTTATGTGTGGTCCGTTTGCATACTCGTTTCCTATTCCTCTTGTTTTCCCCCAACAAACAAGCGACAATACGGTACAAACCGACTCGGTTCGTCCTTTCTGCTCGTGCTTCGTTGCCCCGATCCGAACAGTGCCTCGACGACGGTCCACGGCGACGTCGATAAATCATTTCGTGGTCGTTATACTTTGTCGCGACCGACACCGTCCTCCTCTTCATGGGTTGGCCTTCGACTCGTAGAAGAATCGAGCTACAGAATCGAGAATGTGCATTGGTCGCCGTGACTATGCGGAAGAGCAGCTACAAGATGATACGCTGTTTGATTTGTGGCGTTTAATGCCGCGAGCGCAGCACACGCCTCGAATTCTGTTGCTCTGATAGGACATTCGATAAGTGATAAGATACTGCTGCGAGAGAACGTTAGAAGACATTGGGCTGATAGGATATCGAAATGATAAGACATTACGATTATATGACAGAATGTTACATCATTGGAATGATAGAATATTAGAATATGATATGATGTTTGAAGATAGGACAATTGAGTTGAAGATTTTTATTTAGTACGATGTAGTGTTGGGAACAACAGTCGAGTGCAAAGAGAATGCATTTGAATCATGGAGAAATTTTTAAAGTTATAAACAAACTATCAAATTTTAAATTCTCAAAATGATGAACATCCAAAATATTAAAAAATTGCAAAGTTACAACTTACAAAACTATCAGACCTAACACGGGTTCTAAAGTCTTAAATTCCTAAAGCCTCAATATAGTTCTAAAAGACCTAGTTCTAAAAGTCCTAGTTCTAAAATTATAAGAAAATAGATCTAGACCCAAAGTCCCAAAGTGAAAGAGTTATAAGTCCAGCCCAGGTCCTTACGGCAGTGGACGTCGTGCGTTTATCGAGCGTCGCATACCGGTGACGTTACCTCGAGGTGTTTAATGATCATCGATTAGATCGGAAGGCATCGTCGCAGATACCGTTTCATAATCGACGTGATCGATGGTCGAGCGAGAGATCCTGTCGGCGACGAGCATCCTGAATCCGCAGGAGGTTCGATCCTTTTTACTCCTGTTGGGACTGTTGCAATGAAAAAAAGTGCAACTGCAAAAGAGTCACGTGACCGGGAGAGGCGCATCAGCATTGCAAATTGGCCGAGCTTAACGTACTCCGCCGATTTCCCGGGAAAAACGTGACACGTTACGTGCCACGCTTACTAATTAACCGTGATCTCATGCCGTTTCCATGGTAATGTTTCAAGTATTTAACAATCGACAGTCCGAGCTCCGAGAAGGATTTAATAGGAATCTTTGGCAAAAATCCTCGGGTTGCGATAGGAGCGATATACAGGGTGTCTCAAAAGTTGTGGTACAACTCGGATACTGATTCTACATGTAAAAATAAATTAAAACAGTGGAACAACATTTGCTCTTATACTTACTTTTGTTGTTGAGGAAATTGAACGTGGTAATCCTGGAAAATATTTATAATTATTATCAATGAAATAGTTGTTGAAGTTATGTTTCTTGTCGTAGACTGAGTTTCTTACAAACTTTTCTTTTCAGTTTTAGTTTTTGTGAAAATATACCCATGTATGAAGTGTTATTTTCCGTTTTTGACTCATTTTGTATGCAGTAGACCTAGTCGAATATATCATGATATTTGAGACACCTTGTACAGATACGAATATCCGAAGAAGATTGATGAGATCCGCGACGACAGTTGGGTAAACGCAATCGAGGATATTGTATTCTACCGATAGCATCGCGGCATGTTACCATGCTTCACGCATTTTTCTTTGCGAATTTTCTGCGAAATCTAGCTAACAGGTGAATAACGTTCATTGTTTGTTGATTTTTGTAGCGCTCGATTGCGAATTCTTTGAGAAACTCCACGAATTTTTGATAAATCATTGTTAATATCTTAGAGCTGATGCACAGAGTGATCTGTCTGAAGGTATTCACCTAAATAGTTTCTACAGTAATGGCGTTGTCTCGCCACACGTTATTGTAACATGCGAGTGATACTATGTATGCCTATACAACGTGTGGGTGACACTATCATATCAGTAATACGACACGAAAAATAACGACGCGTGAAATTACAACGCGTGCCGATATCAAGTGTGGAATTACAACGCGTGAGTAATACCAAGCGTGGAATTACGTGTTGTGATACGACGCGAGAAATTAGGACGCGTGGAATTACAATACTTGAGCGATACCAGGTGTGAAATTACAACGCGTGGGTGATATCACGCATGGAATTACAACGAACAGGCGATACCACGCGTGGAATTACAACGTGTTGTGATACGGCGCGTGGCGGTGCTACGCAAGGAATTATAACGCGTGGCAATATTATGCGTGATAATACAACACGTAGAAATAGAACGCGTGAATTTATAGCGCGTGGAATTAGAATATGTGGAGTTAGCCTGCGTTGAATTAGAATGCGTGGAGGTAGAATACGTGGAACTGGAATGCGTAGAATTAAAATGAGTGGAGTTGGAATGCGTAGAATTATAATGCGTGGAATTAAAACGCGTGTAATTAGATCGCGCGGAATTAAAACGCGTTGAATTGTAATGCGTGAAATTAAAACGCGTGGAATTATAATGCGTGAAATTAAAACGCAGACTGATATAACGCGTGGCTATAAAATACGTGGCAATATAACCCAAAATAGCAAGAGTTAGACAAGTCTGAGTACGCAGACCGCCTTTGTTCGGTTAAATAAAATAGTAAGATAAATTCAAATCTACCGTCGTAAATGTTAGACCAAGGTGTAGAGCTGTTACCGCAACGAATACAAATTGCGTCAGTTATCCGTGATCCTGCTAAAGTACCAGAGAAAATACGTATTCATCTCGAGGATGCTTAACGTTAACCACACACCATAATAGCTCTGCATATTGCGGAGAATCTACGCTGCTAGGAAATATAAGCGACCCCTTAATTCCGCGTATACCTGCTTCCATTTTAAATATGATTCATATCTAGTCGGAAAGTTTCTGGCTTAGGGATATTTCTGTAACTCCAGGCCATTTACACTATGTATAATGAACACATATTGTTGCAAACATAATAATCTTGATAATCGGAAAAAAATCTGTGAAATTTATTACCACGGTGGATAGAGATTTCGATACAAAATTTCGATAAGAATTTTAGACAACCTATGGAGCATGATTAATTCGCTGTTTGACTAGATAATAGAAGTTTGTTTAACGTAAAATCGAGAAAAGCTTGCGTAAGAGCGTGATTAAGCCTTGCGTTCACCGCATAGTTTCATTATGCGCACAGGAAAGGTTACTATCGAGTTTACGTTAATGAAATCGCTGCTATGAATAACTTCGTCCCACGCGCTCCCTTCGAATGCATCCTCGAGATCTTCGACCCACCTTCGATTTCGTTAAGTTAATCGGTTCTGAACTTTCGTCAACATCCTTAAACAAATACAAATACTGGGTGGCCAAGATGAAAGAGACATCACGTGACCCCTCTCGAACGTATTCAAATATCATGTACAGTATCTCTTTTATCTTGTCTATCCTGTATTTATAATGAAGATAGCAGAAGTGTCCAATTGTGGTGCTTGTGGAGAGTAGAATTAAAAAGGAAAGAAAATTGTTTAGTTGATTGGCATTTCTGAGAGGACGCGGAATGTCGGACAAACCTTTACGTTCCTTCGTTTTTCTGATTGGAACAGGCGCGATCGAATCTCGAGAAAGATGAATCTGACACGATGAGATGTTGTTGCCGGAATACGGTGAACGGAAGATAGCTTTGTGGGAATGGAGTAGATCCTTGGGAGCTAATGATATAATCGAAGGTGACTCCTCGACCAGTCGTAAACTCCCCACCGTCATGATAATTGTGAATATGTTCGTGTCGAAACGGATGTATCGTTTTATGATTATTACACGGTTCAACAAAACCGCGGTTATAAGATGCTTTAAGTGAACAATTGCACGAAATCAGTGCCATCAACTTTTACGAGCTGCATCCTGATGTAAAATCTTTACTGACCCAATGAGACATAGGAAAAATAATCAGACATGCTTTTTATATAGAAATATTTTTAGAATTCCATATTCCATATATTTATCCATATTTATTCACATTTGTTCAATCATCATTTTTAGGTAAAAAAACTTCCTTAATTTTTCGCGTGGAAATATTCTCCGTGTCAATATTTAAACGCATCATTTGCATGCGATGATTCTACATATGTTCATATATCTGCGTCCATATTTCACACATTTGCATATTTCAACACGAGTGCACAAACATCTCCTTATACGCAGAGAAAAATCTGATGCAAAGTTCGATGCAATTGAAAGGTCGTAATTAAGAATTCAAGGTTTCCTCGAACAACGTATTCGTTAGCACGTAAGAATCTTAATGGTCCGTTTATAATAATTGATGGATGACCATAATAAATCCGATCAGAACGTTTCGAGCAAATCAGTGGATTTGTTGGAAGTATTTGATGAATTTTTTGTGGGTATCGAATTGCTTTATTCCGTGGCAACGAGTTCATTTGTGCGCGGTTGAACAATGGGGATTCGAACGTTTTCGCAGAGCATTGATTAATGATTGACGATACCGAACATGTGGCTGGGCATTGTTCTTTATGCGTGAAAAAAGGTCACGATATCGAAAGCGTTCCCTTTGAAATCCGATCGAAAGTTCTTTGAGTCAGACGATGACGATGCTTAATTAACGGTGTTTATGAAAGGTTCGATCGTTAAAATGAAGTATGTGTTATTCATTCTTTCGCCATATATTGGATTCTATATTTCGAAATGTCAGTTACTATGAAAGAATATTTAGATCAAAAAGTGATATAAAAATATAGGAAGCAGAAGTAGAACATTTGAACAGTCGGATATTGGTAGAATTTGAATTTGAAACACGGAAAATTAATTTTCAGTATATCTGTGTGTATCTTTTAATTGCTGTTTTTAATACAACATCCAAAATGAAAAGCAAGCACGACCACAGTAATTATTCGTTAATGAACTGCTTTTTGTTTGCCATAAGAGATAAGAGACCCCCGTGTCGAGTTCGTTTTTTACCCGAACTGCAGGAAGATAATTCTAGTAATTTGCACGATTATCCGTGCGATAAGTTGAAGCACGTGATGTCAGCCGTGTATTCGGCAAATTGCCAAATTGGGATGGATCGTTTCTCCCCAAGGCTGTCAGGTGAGGATTCGCCGCAAACGAGCCTTTCAGCTTCCAAGAAACCGATTATTATGGAAGTACGTGTTTTAATCCACTCGCAAACAAATTAAGCTTGAACTAACGAAATATCTTGTGGCAAATTCAAGCAAAATACACATAATAGAATTTGGGGATATAGGGATTTGGGGATGTAGGTATTTGGGGATATGGGGATAAGTGTCAAGAAGTTATTTACCTATCCCTTAGGATTCTTTCCACCACGAGATCCTTTCGACTAGCTATTATCTCGCTTTCCGTTTTCCTTGTTATCTCGTTTTATTTTCTCATGGGATCGTGCTCGTGGCAAGGATCTTTGATACTAATGAACGCGGCGGGACGATGTAGAAATCGTGAGACCGTACCGTAGATCCGCGGTTAGATTATTTCCATCCAAAAGCGGGCTACAAAGACGGGCTACTTTTGGATGCGGAGAAACCAGGTAGGATGTAATTAAATGGATGGCAATGCTGCCGGAGATTCTTTCCTGGATAACAAATGAAATAAGGTAATCGAGTATTGATCGTTAGATTTGGACATTATTATTACGAATGTATTTCGTCACCAAGCCGAAGAGGATTCAGACGTATGCAAATTCGAAGATTCTTGTTAACGATTTCTATTTGGGATTTGCATTTATTATTTATTGCACACGAATTTAATCCTCTGCAGATATTTATCGGTATCATTTCTTTGCAAATGATTCAAGTCACGGAAAAAATGCAAGTTCCTTTTGGTCTTGTTACGGGTCACGCAATAATTTTTAATTATTCGTAATACGTTGCAAATTAAATTTCCCGCTTCCTTACCGGATTAATTTAATATCGTATTTTTTTCCCCGTGAAATTTATGACCCCGCGTGAAAAATTCAATCTCGTTCCACACGATGATGCACGTATTCTTCTCGGATCGAAGTGTTGATTTTAGCGCGAAGAGCATACGTAAGTGCCGCAAATATTCGTTCGTTAACGAAGCGGACACACCGGCATATTTTCCGTAATGCAACGCTCGTAAATGGAATTTCCATATTTATCGTGTGTCGATTTGCATCGCACGAAGGAAATTATAATCACCCGTCGGTTTAATCTGCGAGGCTGTATTGGTCCGGAGCCTTATCTGCCTCGTCAAACTGTTTAAAAGTCACGAATGAAGGATCATGTCTCTCCCCGAAGACACGAGTCGTTGAACGAAGAGATTATCCCTCAAGGTCCACTAATTACGTTGACTCGGAACAATGGCTACGAACGGACGAAGAAAAGGAAGAGACAAAGGCTCTATCGAAGGTTAGACCCAACAATGAACTCGATCGTCCTAGGTTAGGTATGCAAGAGATCTCTTCGATGCCTGCAGCGTCGATTCCTCTTGTAATAGCTGGCTATCCGCTTCCCCTCGGACAACCTTCTGCTCGCGATGACTTCGAACCATCTTCGATGTTATTCTAGGAATGAAACCGCCTCGATTATCTTTCTGTGGCCGCGCGTACTCGCGCGTTGTTCGAGATTGTCGCTTCAAACGTGATTAGAAGCCACGATCGGACCTTTCATTATCGCTCGACTATGATTTCGACCGTGGTACACCCCGGTGCTACATAGGCTTTTGTTCGGGGACTCGAGGATTGTTAGGTTCCCTCTAGATTAGGTATTTCTAGGTCTTTGGACTCTTCTTGGATCCATTTGGGATTTTGGAAATTTTCTAGTGTTGGGATTATAGGAGTTTGGAATTTGAATGGTTTGCATTTTAGGGATGTGGGGATTTGGGAGATTGGGAGTTTGGGAAATTTGGGGATTTGGGGATCTGAGTATTTGGAGAGTTGAGAATTTGGTGATTTGATATTTTGGGCATTTGAGAATTTTGGGACTTGAAAATTCATGATTTGACATTTGTGGATAGTGGTACTCGAGAATTTGGGATTATTGAGGTATGTGGATGTGGTGATTTGGGAAGGGATGTATCAGAACATAGGCACAATATTATAATATTATACCAACATTATCAAATAGACACAGTATCACAAAAATTAATTTTATTAAGTATTAATCATTCACTACATAGTCATCTGCTTGAGACATACCTCACACAATCATGACACATATACCAATCCCTTCAAGAGAATTGAATTCCCATGAACATTAACCGCTGTTCACAAGGCGTAAAATTGTAACAACGGAAAAAGATGCATAAAACCGATAGTAGTAGAGTGGTAGTGACATGCTTTTTCAGGCTTTTAACGTCAATCGAGCCGAAAATGAAATCCCTACCGTGTCGGGGGGCAGACTTTTTGCTCTGATGGTCCGACGATGTCGACCGAGTTTTGCTGTTCGCTACCTGCTTGCCCATTTGATTTTCGAGTTGGACGAGTAGGCAGCGAAAAAAGGTCTATCCAACCTGGAGAACGTATAAACGATGGTGTTTCATGCTTGATTCGCGAGTAAATGTCGCGGTGAAAGGTTTATCTCGGAAATGTATCTGACATCCTTTCCAATTTAGGATCTTTCGTTGCTGATTAAATTTGTTCCTATTATTTTTAATTGCAATTGGATGTGTACAGGTATACAGGTGGACATATGTACACTCATACGTGTACGTATTGGACATGTACATGTTTGGACGTGTGCACGTATGCACTTGTATGCGTATGTTCATATGCACATATGTACATACACGAATGTATTTATCTGTAGACGCACACATGTGACATATGCATGTTTATACGTATGTACATATGTACATGTGTTTACACACATTTATTTTCATAATGATGTAATCAACGAAAAGTTCAATTCTGATAGACTTATTCACTTTCATGATCATATGGATAATCATGACATATGGATTTTGATTATCCAATCACATAAACAGTCCATCAGTATGAAACTCGGTATACTTTATCGCGTATCGGTACAATTACTTGAATTTATGTAACCCAAATCAGATTTTGAAGCACAGTAATGTTATCTAATCCAAAGTATAAATGTTTCATCAACATAATTGGTTTCTCCAGAATAAGGTATAGTAATAAGAAAGGTCGCTTATCGTACGCGACGTACAGAATCGCGAGGATAATAAGGATTGGCCGTTGAATAATCGAGTCCCGGGAGAAGCTCGTGACGCTGTTGAACGTTAACGAGTAACGAAACTCCTCTTATCCTCTTATACGAGAGACTTTAACCTCGGCAACGGAGGTAGTCCTTACACCGGAGCTAAGTACACCGAAGAGAGTTTACTATAAGCTACTCTAGAGGGGCTAGAGAACACTGGGTCGAAACGCTAAACTCCGCGGAAAGGATTAATGTCCCTATCGTAGGGTTGCATTGTGACGTTTAAGAAGACACCATGCATCACTCGTAGCTGCTACGAAATGCGTACGTACACGAACTGCGGTTGCATCTAAGCTAAGGCAAAGTTATATTAATGGCCACCGCCATTAGTTCCACCGTAGGACACTTGCATGCTTTGCTGACTAAGAACACCTTCGTTCTCTGCTGCCTCTCTTCTACATCCGTTCCATTCTGTTACACTCTGTCTTCGTTTCTTTGTCTTCTCCTGTTCATTCATCTTTCTTCTCCTTTGTACCTTAAGGCTTATCGGCTTCCGAGGATTTCTCCGCTTTTTCCGTTTCTTTGTACCACGGACAAATTCATATGTGCAGGGTTTTAGAGCGAACTAATACAGTTGTAATTGGAGTCTCGTGGTATGTAAGTTTTTATAATTTTCTGAACTTTTCAATTTTCTAATACCACATTTCGAATGCCCTCCATAATCCAATTTTTAAATCAAATCTTCCTACAAAACTTCAACAAAAGTAAGATCAGCGTTCAAGTACAAAAACTCCCAGCGAAGTAGAGCATAACATTCAGGTTGATATAGTACGCAAAAAAACGATCACGAGAAAAGTATGGTAGTATAAAATGCATCATCGGAAACACAAGACAAAAATAGTATTTTAAACTGTATAAAAGGGTAGACTTTCGTTTGACGGTGAAAGGGTTCGAGTCGAAGAAGGTTGATTCGATTGCATCGGGTCAGGTTGTTAATTCCAAGTAGATTTGAGAGTTCAGTGAACGTATCGGGAGAGAAAGATTGTTGCGACGGAACAGAGAATCGGTTCATTAACTTGAAACAATTAATTCGGTTCGTTCGAAGAGAAAATGGAGAGAGGAATCGTATATCCTTCCTGTTGTGTGTCTTCGTTTTTTTCGCTACCATCCGCAATAACAATTTCTTCTCTTGTCTTTGCGAGGAAGAACGCTTCCTACTCTCAGCTGGAAACCCATTAAGATAATTTCCTTTACTCTGTTACTGCCTCGTTTAATGACACTTTCCAGGGAACCTTGTGTACGCACGAGATAACACCAGCATTTTCGTTCTAGCATTCATATTTCTTGTCCCTGTGAACAGTTCTCGTGCTGCGTAGACCAGCTTTTAACGCTTAATACTAAGTTATATTTTTGATAAGGCGTTTATTTTGTTGGGATACATATTTGCACGTCTTCAGGTTTCTCAAATTTATTGTTCTTAAGTTTTTGAACTTTTATAGTGTTATAATTTGTAATTTCTCTAGTTTTCAATTTGGAGATTTAATTTGTAATGAACCTTTTTCTAAGTTTTTATTTTTCTATATTTGCTATTTTCCAATTTCCCAATTTTTCAATTTCTCAATTTCTCAATTTCTCAATTTCTCAATTTCTCAATTTCTCAATTTCTCAATTTCTCAATTTCTCAATTTCTCAATTTCTCAATTTTTAATTTCCCCAATTTCCAATTTTTCAATTTCCCAATTTCCGAATTTCTCAGTGTTCAATTGCCCAAATTGACCATGTCCAAATTTTCAAATCAGCCTTGCTATGTTTTCACAAAATCTAGAAAATTGTAATCAAGAAATACAGTGACACAATCCTGCATATCGAATCGATTAACTAAAGAGCACAGTTAACAAAGCAAATGTTATCCTTTCTGTACCAATTCAATTTCTTCCTCGTGTCCACGGTCGGTGCATTCACCTTTACCATTCGGATCAACAGACACGTACTAAGGTTCAATCTACAAGATGACAATCAGAATTCTTCTTTATCATCGAACTGTTTCCTCTTCGAGAAGTATCCCGCGTAATTACAGTCGTTTTGGTAGTAATGAAAGAGAAATGTCTGCCGACGTCGATGCTACGAGAGAAAGGAAAATGATGATCATCTTGGGACATTCTGACTAGACAGTCTCTTAGAGACATTAGTCTCCGTTCTTTTTTCTAATTAAATGAGGTAGGAGAGGAAATGGGGCTGATCCTTTTTTAATTATCTGCCATTTAATTTCGAAACAATTATTCCGACGGAAATTAACGTTTGCCTGTCTCCTACTGCAACCTTCAATTTGACGTTGAGTATCTAGTTTAATGTCGTTCCAGTTTGCTCGACTACTTTCTTTCCTTTCGCTTAATCTTTTAATTTCTAGAGACTGCAGTCGCCAGGTGGCGGCCATTTTTGTGGCTAGTTGAGTGTTCGCTTTTGTGTGCATTAGGGACATGAAATTCAACTTAGAATGGGTTTAGAATAGGTTTGAATTTTTACAGATTGAGAAACTAGGAAATTTTTATTTTTGCAAGTTTGGAAATATGCGAACTTCCAAACTTTCAGATTAAGAATGAGGGCGTTCAAAAATGATGGAATTGAACAATTTATAAATACAGAGATGTTAGATCTCAAATTTGCAGTAACAAACTTTCCGATTTTCGGATCTGGAAATTCCAATATGGCTACCACCCGAAGTCATATAACATGTCACCCTAATCTGCTCCTATAGTTACCATAACCTAAAAGTTACCGTATTTCCCCACTTTCAACGTATGAAGTTTGTAATTTTTCCCCGGGATCACAAAGGAACATGTTTTTCGTAGAATCACGTATCCTTGGCTGGTATTACCAGCTTAAAGTTCAATATCGTGTGTTCCCGGAGTAAATTTATCGTCTGCATGTGCAGGCCATATTTAAAATTCCTGCACGCGTTACGTTTCGATCCGGCAGAAAAAAATCCATATTTTCCACGCGCGAGCCTTTCTGAAAGGCTAGTTGCGGCCACTTTTATGGGACTTTATGGAGTGCACCTTTACGTAGTAACATTACACCGCGGTTAAGCGAGAGGAGCGACCAAGGGAGAGGTAACATTTCACTCCGGTTCAACGAGTTCAAGAGAAAAATCGTTGTGGTCTATGCACCGGTCGTTTGCGGTCCATCATATTCTTATCATTCTTCTAGATGCAATCGTTTCTCGCGTCAGAAATTGGATCTGCCACCGATACGAATTCTTCCTACGCTTTTTGCATCTTGATTTCAGTGTTACCAACCAAATTTCAGCCAAATGCCACGCTCGTTAATCTTGTCATGAGAGTCTGTGAGCCATCTTCTTTTTCTTTTTAGAGTTGCAATTTTCATATATAATTTAAGGTTTATTATTCTTCTAATATTCGTTTAATGTGTGTTTAATATTAGTATAAAATTTGTTTTAATGTTCATTTAAATATAGCCATCGAGGACGGCCATATATCAGGAGAGGTGAAGATATTGGAGATCTTGACTTCTGGAGATATTGTTCGAAGAACATGACAGCTCGAAACGCGTTTAGGTATTATTGAAATAAAATGTTTAAACTTAATACAAAATACAGCTGTTTCCTCAGGTAGTAATAAAGATAACATAAATATAAAGCTCACACAAAAATTTTCATAAAACTTCAATAACTTATTTCTCCTATTTCGTTTCCTAATTATTTCCTGCTTTCTATTATTTGCAGCAGCAAATGATATAGCGATATGGTGAATTAAACAGTAACATAGTAGTGGTAAAATATATTAAAATATAAATCATTACATTATACAAAATCCAAGGCATTCCTTTAAGAATTCATTAATTCATAGTGGATTTTATTAAGTTACTGTTTGGAAGTATAAAATGGTAAGGTAGTATCGATACTGTGCTCAGTTGCCATTGAAATTCAAGACAGCAGGGGTCGTTCAGTGAATATGCGGTAATATCGTCGCGACAAATTGCGATGTAATTGCACGCGATACACGTTCATTCGGTAAACAAGCATAGACATCGTGGCAACAGATATCTCTCCCGACATTGTATTCCCTTTAAGGTTGCGAAGTCTATCCGGTTGCGTGACGATTGAGTCTTACCCTTGTAGCAACAGTTAATTGAAACCCCGACAGAGTTTCATTAATTGTGGAAAACAGGTTAATTCACGGGAAACGAAAGCTCGAGGTAACGTCACGTAACTCTTCAGATAATTGCTTCAGGATAGATAAATGCGATGTTGATTATATTATGATTATATTTAATCTTTATGCGAATCTTTATTTATTATAAATCCTCGTACAAACTTTCCAATAAAAATTAATAAAACTGCACCATATGCACTCGTCAGCTCACCAAAATCGGACAAGACAAACCTAGTATAAAAATTGTGAAAGTTTTGTGGATCGCTACCGTCGACCCGGGTAGATTAAATAGATTCATCAGAAGGGCTGTCGTTGCAGAAAAAGTCAGCCAGCCATCGAAGACGGGTTGTCGCAGCCGTGGCGAGGAACACGGTATTCGTGGCAGGTATAACAGAAACGCTCCGGGCAATCTAATCCAGCGCATTCCAGCTGTCAGTGCACGCGAGTACGGGCAGCAGCCACCTAGGCACACCCCGCTCGTAATATGCAGATGAGAGTATAAATATGAAACATGAGATCACTAAGCCACCTACGGGCCCGCTGTTATATCGCCGCCGCCGCCGCCGCCGTTGTGCGTTGCAGCTCTTCCGACACGCATGTATGCACCGATGCACCTCGAATATGCGCGCCGACGTGCATGCGCGCGTGCACCGTCGCTCGAGACTGCCTCATCTCGCGAGTTTCGAAAAAACGAACGTGTCTTGAAAACGCAGATACGGAGAATTCCTCGGAATTGCACGGAGAAGTAGTCGTATACAGACGTTGTATGCAGAATAGTCGACGTACAGGCGCGAGTAGTGCTACTTCGGCTAACTTCGTTTCTCTTCGGCGCTCTTCGGATAATCTATGTCTGATCATAGTCGAAGTTATTCACTGTCGAAGACTTCATGTTCAATGTAGAAATGTATAATGTGAAATTAAAATTGTATGTATTATGTGCATATATGTATTATGCTGTGATCGAGGTTGTTATGAAAAAGACATATGTGTAAATGGACGAGAGGTAAATATCTGAAATTATAAATGATTAGGTAAAACTAAAAAAAGGACTTGACAAACTTCTATTTTTACTTTATATAATAGCTTGTATAATATTTCCAAAAGTTAATGAATATGAGTTATGTACTTTTGAATGTACAAAATTTTAACGAAAGATTTAATATGAATTTTATTGAGACAAGTATTGTAATATTAGTAGTAACAATTTGTGATTGTAAAATAATTTCAGTCTAGGGAAATTGTGAACAGTACGTTCTCCAACAGCAGTTGAATTAACCAAAACACTTTCTTCTCACAAATTGTAGTTAATAAAGACATTTCACACTGTAAAGTGCAAATATCACTACAAACGTAAAAGCGAGTACAGGAAAATACACAAGTTTGCATAGATTAGAAATTATATAACAGTAATAAAAAATAATTGCACAAATATTTGTTCTCCAAATTAGCGCGTTAATATATTTTATTCTCAATTATATAAGTAATCTTGCAATTTTACACTTTCGTTCAATTAGTCGGACTATATAACATTTAGAAAATAGAAATTTCTTTTTCTTCCAATGACACGAATACCGTTTCCACCTGGCGCAAGGTTCAGTTAATTGTTAACTTCTTGCCACCTGTTTCCCGCTAATCCACATATTTATAACCGAACTCAACGAGCGTAAAGTCGATGCTAACGAAAGTACATTTCTCGCGGCTTACAATTTCAGGATCATAAACCAAGCTGTACTTTTAAAGTCCAGTTTTCTCTTTAGTTGTCCACGATAATTATATCATTATTTAGCGGGCCAGCTCATGCAACTAAACAGCGAATATCTATTATGGTAGATGGAGAACCGAGAAAACCGGTGATTCGTTTACTTTCAATGTTCAGCGAACTCCTCGCTTTCGCTGCAGAAAATTTGTTACCCGTGAAGCCGTTAAACAGTCATTAACACAGAATAAATTTCTCGATACGAATGTCGTAATTGTATCTTCGAAGAATTCGATCGTTCAAACTATCTTCGAGATTCGTCCCCGCGATAGAGGTTCTATGTGATCGTTGAACACATTTTTTTTTTAATTCACTTGAAATACAATTTTATTTTAAGGTAAAATGTTAAGGATTTCTTAATCTCCCAAATTGTCGAGGTGTTCATAGAGCAACATAAAATAAATTTTCATTGCAATGTCCTCCATGAAATACTTCCAACTTTCGATGAACTCAATCCCTTCTATGATTCATATTTTGAAGTCCTCTTAGCATAATCGATTTGAAGTCAGTATGGATGACGAATCATCGAAGCATTCATTCGCGATTTATCATCCACTTTCAGCATTATTTCGTAGAAGTTAAAGCTTCGTTGTTATTCTTCACCGAAATACTTGTTAAAAATAAATTTTCATTCGACCGTATTAACGCAAGGGCGAATAACATGATAATATCGTTTCGTTCCCAATTGGAAGAATATTCGAGAATGTTCGAGCAGAGGATATTGTTAGCGAAACGAGCAGATAGGCTGCTTTCATAAGCGAAAAGTTGCGGCCCTTTTAGTCCTTTTTGCGCTTTCGAATCACGAAGTCTATACGCTAATTGATCGAGTCCAAGCACGGTTCTACCGTTGTATACACGGATGCCCTTAGGCCCTGAGCAAGGATAATGAAGATGCGCGAGCACGACGGTTCCTAGAATCTCGGCCCTTCCTTTTCTTCTTTTCTCCGACTTGCCCCTCGACTTTCTCTCTTTTTCCATCTACCGTTTCTGCGATCTTCTGCGGAGTGGCTCCGTCGAGCTTATGCCTCGCGAGCCCTTCGAATCTACGCTGCGGGAGAAGATTCGAAATTGCATCTCGATTCCTCGAAGCCCTCTATAAATTCGGCTAATAGACTCCGTATCATCTTCTCGCCCCCGGCGAATTAAATGGGCGGGAATCGATTTTGAAACGGGAGCGACCCGCCACTTCCCCTTTACTTTCGAAATATCTTTCTTCTGATTTACTTCATCCTTTATGGGACTGTAAGTCTTCATCTCTGATTAATCTACTTTTTCGCAAATGTTTTACATTTTTTTAACGTTGTAGACACTTTAAGAAAGGACATTGGTGAATATGATCAATTTTAGTGAGAAGAAATTTTGGTAAAAATAAATTCTTGTAATTCAAAGATGATAAATTTTAAGTATAATATCGATGAAGGATAATGTAAGAAAATATAAAATAAGTAAAAAATATTTGTCATGTTATGAAATAAATTTGACAAAATATTTGTATTGTAGATTACAAAGCTTTTAATATGAAATTGGTACAAGAATAATATATCCAACAATATAAAATTAGCAAAAATACTTATTCTTGTCTTAAAATATTATCTCCAATATTACCTTAATATTCAATGAAGGTATATATTTTTTATATATAAACTAACATCGCATGATAATTGAGAATGATCAAAAAGTATTTTCTTATACAACAACAGTATAGTAAAACGAGAGACGTGGAACTAACACATAATTTCAACTTTCATCGCTAGGACCCCGAAATTATTCATCGCATATAAGTTTGTAACTTTACGATTCGTATCTACTTAATATGTATGTTTCGAATACAGGCGAATTCGTTTTACGAGGATGAAAACCGATCCCTTCGCAGCTTCCTGTGGATGTATTTAATAGGGAGAGAGCGGGCAGACACAAGAAGAGCAAAAATTCGTGCGAACGATACCGATGAAGACATGCAACCGAGCAAGCTTAGAGAACCCTCATCGCATGCTTTCTCACCACCATTCATTTTATCTAGATTAGTTGGTGAGGAACCCTCTTGTCAAATAATTTCTGCTCCCCGTCTTCTTCGCTCCTCGTTCTACAACTTTTCTTCTTTTTCCTGTCGTTAATAATTCGTTTTATGATTGTACGTTTCATCGTTGGGTTCTTCATTTAAAATTCTGCTTTGGTTATGGAACATGTATTCGGGAAATTGATTTTTGGATAGTATGTAGTTACTTTGTTCGAGTTTACTGATTTACTTAAAAATGAATATATTTATTTATACATTAAATTCATATTTCTTAGCAAAGATTTTGTTCAGCTTATTTAAACTCTATATCATAAAGCAAATATATTGTATACATTAAAGCATAAAAATATTACATTGAATGTTAAAAATATTAAACAGGCTTGACAATATACTGAAATAAAAATGATGGTTCACATTTAGTCTTCTATAATACTAACACAATCATGTACGGATAAATCGTGAAATACAACACCGTAAGGGTTAAAGAAAAATCGATAAGGATGCACTATTCGATTCGTGTCAATCGTGTCGTGCGAACCATCGACTTTCTCTGCTTGATCGAAGACCCAGAGGTCTGTATCCCAAGCACCGTAGAACGTGAACTTTCGAATGCGTAGGTTAGTCGTGCTTTACCTTTCGAGATCATTAAATCGAATGTCGTGCATCCGATTCGTTCTCCCATGAATCTGTGCAAAGATGAGACCTCCACTGCCTACGACTACTTTCTATAGAAAGGACCGACTAGAATTCTGATGTCCTCCTTCCTGCGACCACGAAACGATCCACTTTCATCATGAAATGATACACCTCCGAACAATTGCCATATTAAATCGAAAACTATGCTGATGTCTAGAAAGTCTAGTAATACGGTGGCTTTTGTACGTTTTATAGTGGGTAGTGCATCGAAATAAAAGCAATGTAGTAAAGATGGAATCTTGATGGAGAAAGTTTATGTTCGCTGATTAAATATTTTGTGTAAGTTTTAATTATTCTGAGAATTGAGGATTTGGAGAATTAGGGATTTGAGGGTTTGAATGTTTGAGCAGTTAATAGTTTGTAGATTCGAGAATTTGGGGTTTTGGGGAATTTAGAAATTTGGAGATTTGAGATATAAAAAATTGAGAATTAGGGGTTTGATAATTTGGGGTTTTCAGAGTTTGGAAATTCAGTAATTCGGAGGTTTGAGAATTTGGAGATTTGGAAATTCGGTATTTGAGAACTTGGAGATTAGAGTTTGAGATTTTGAGAATTGAAGGATTTGAGAATTTGGAGGGATGGTTTGAGATGTTCAAAAACTTGAGAGGGAGATTTGAGAAAGAGTTTGTAAAGTTTTGTAAAATGTACAATGTCTGAGAATACCTCTTAATGAGGTTATTTGTTATTTGATAACGATCCTTGTACTCGGGTTACACAGCATCGTCGTGAGTCAATTAAAACGGCGCTTCGGGGTTCGAATATTACCTGGATGATATTGGCATTCAGCTGGTATGGGCGGTCTATTATCTTCGAATCGATCTAATTTAATAGATCCGCTATTAGAGCTAGCAAGTGTATTATGTCTCTGTTATCGAGTTCGTTGAAACGTTGAACAGGATTTTCTCGCGAACTGTGTGGGGCAATGAAATTCTAGTTTCACGATGCTTACGCGTTACGTTGACTTTTCGATCGTGTCACGGTGAGAAGCTGGTCGTTAACGATAATTTACGTGGCTTTGCAGCGTAAACTCGACAGGAAAACGATTCACTGAGTACCATTCGAATGGAGGCGTCGAGTTTCACTTACGACATTCTTTTCCGTACGACTTATAACTTTTAAATGGTAGATAAACAGTACATTTGGAAATGATGTTTTGGTGGTAGTCGATGATTTGAAATTTGGGAATTTAATTATTTGGCAGTTTGGAAATTTGCAAATTTAAATATTTAGAAATTTGGAGATATAATATTTTGAAGATTTGGGAATTGGAATTTTGTAGACTTTGAGAAGTTGAAGATTTGGTAACGTGAAAATTATTTGAGGATTATTTTCAGAGACTTAATAATTTTGCGAACTTAGGGATTTGAAGATTTGGAATCTTACTTCTTAAATTTAGGGATTCCGAGGTCGAGTTTCTTATACTGAGGACTGTATGCGGAAAAAAATGCTGTCAAACGACGTCCTGTTACTTCCTGGAGGATTCGGAGAAACCGAACAACCGAGGATCCTTGAAAGGGCGAAACGAGTTTGGGAACCGGGTTACCCACATAAAACATGCGAAATATTTCGGGTCGCTTTTTATTTCATTTCTTGCAGTTCATTCAAACTGCTTATGTATTTCCAAATTAGAAAAGCAAATTAAGAATCGAATATATCTTTTCTTGCTGTACAAAAGAAATGTCCCTTTGAAAACTTGAAACCAGTCTCCTACTGCAAACCTAGAAAAAGTCCTTGATCAACGAAGTAAACCACAAAATTTACAAAGCTCCAAACTAATCAAAATACCAATACAGCAATGGCTACAAGTCATAACAACTCGAAAGGTCATAAAGCCTAATTCGATCTCCAATGAATCATTGAACCAGTAAGTGGTTAAAATACGTAACACTTCCTGGAGAGTTGAAAAGTAAACGTCCGTGAAGAGGGTTGAGCAGGATCCACGGAAGGGCGGAACAAGTTTCTGGGACCGGGTCACCCAGATAGGATTCGAGCTGGACGCCGTTGCAGCTGCCCACTTATTCCGCGTGCATACGGTCTCTCGGCTTCACGGCCGCCTACAAGCACGCAAATGAAGATATTCACCGTGTTTACACAGCCGGTCGCGAGGTCAACGTCTCGTAAGTGTGTCGCCGGCTCTGAACCGGCTGAAAAACGGACAGCTTATCCTATCCTGACCTTGCTGTCTTCTCGTTGAAGGTTCGACGAACGTGTCGCCTGTCTGTCTGTCTTATGCCTCATTATTTTATTACTATCCCGCTTTCTCTTACTCTATCTTCCCTCTTCTAGTTCATGTGTAGAGGTCGAGGTGATTTGGAGTCTGGAGTGAATCAGTTCTTCACCTACATTTCTTGCTTTTTCATTCTTTCTGATAGGGGTAGGATGAAATTGGTGAAATTCTTGGTGAAATTGATTGTACTTTTTTCTACTTTTGAGTTCTGATCTTCTAGTGTCTTCAATTTTCTCAATCTCAAAGTTTTAATTTTTCTGCGTTTTTAAATTTTGAAGATCCAGTCTCCTAGTGTCCCAAAATTCCAAGGTCGAAATTTCCCACAGTTTCAAGTCTGACAAGATCAAAAATATTCAGAGTCCAATCTTCCAGTGTTCTAATATTCCAAAGTCCCACTTTTTCAATGTCCCAAAATTCCAAAGTAAGTTCCATTTTCGTAGTGTCCCAAAATTCCAGAGTCGTCCTAACCGACTCTCTCACCATCCCAAAATCTCTCCTACCATCCAAAAGTTTCAAGGTCACAAAATCTCCAGTTCCAAAAATCTCATAACTCAAATATTCCAGCTCACAACAAGTTCGATCTTTTCCGTCCCAGTTCTCCATATAAAAATCGTAGTGATACATAGATTACACAATTGTCAGGATTGTATGAATGATAGTTTACACCACTTCAACAAGTGTATTTCGAAATATCGTATATCAAGTTCTTACAGGTACTCGATATTTATTCCTGATCGATCGAGTGTATTTTTGGTATAGATCGGTGACGTTCAATGTTATCGGCGGGGATCTTGCAAAATTTATTCCCCTTTGTATCGGAGGCGTGGTTAGAACAATGAACAAAGAGCAGCGGGATGTTGCGGATCGTCATAAAAGTCGCGAAAAGACTTCTGACAAGCTAACTCGCTCGTAAAACATTCGCCCTCTTTCTTTTGCTCGTTTATACCGCTAGGAAACACACTATTGAATCGTTCGCAATCCACGGTTTACGCACCGTTTCTATGCAGATACGGCCGGTTGAAACGATTTCTACTCTTATTCTCGATGCTCTTTTGCTCCGACTTCTTATTCTTTGTTTACTCGTACAAAACGCTTTGCGCGTTCGTAAAACGTTCCGCAACACCTAATTCATTTCTGTCCGGTTCGGACGCCTTTGTCGAATATCTGTCGGTGAAAGTCAACTGTACTGATAACAGATATTATGAATTACTAGATATGATTTTAATTTAAAAGTGGTGAACAATTCTAAAGTGAAATAAATGAAGAGGAGATTTTTATGTTATATCTTTTACATACATTTGTAAAAATTACAAAATTTATTGAACATCAGTTTTGATATACATATCTGATTCATCGAATATGTTAGGTCACGCGTAGACATGTTGGAAATATGAAGCTGGCCTCGAACCCTCTTTGTCCTTATTTTAAATAATATTCTGATGAGCAGTAGTAAATAAACAACACGATATATCACAATAACCTTGAAGTAATTTCAACCTAAAAGATGAAGAGGCCATCCTTCGGAATAAGTAGATAGTGCTGTCTAACCCATCAACCTCTTTTTTGCTTCCTAATGATTAGGGTCGATTAGTGATCACATCATGATAGATCACTCAATTTTTTCTGCTGGTTATATCCTACAGAATAAAATAAACTGTATTTCCTGACAATGTTTAAGGGTATCAAAGAGTAGATCGATGGATGGTGATAGTTTTTTCCCGCAACATTGAATAGTGACCGAAAGGCAGAGAGAGGCACGCTTGGTAGCAGTTTGTTTCACAAATCAGCTAGCCAGCGAGGGTCACGTTCACGTACACACACATGCGCGAGCTTGCGTCCACGTTCCACCTTCCATCTACGACGTTTTATCTTTTCTAGGCGATTTATGCCCGTAGGTCCCTCTCTAACATCGTCTCCTAGACAGCCTGTACAAGCGCTACGCCTCTCAGCGGCTCCTCAAAGGCCACCGAAACCCGCCACGCTGCTTGCTTTACGAGTTAAACTCTCGGAACACGATTTTCGAAACGATTGTTCCCTTCGCGCCAACTATGGCCCCCTGGACATTCGAACCCTCCTTTCTTTTATATGGAAAATAAAACGCTGCGTCCATTAGTTACGATCGAGGCGACTGGGATGCGAATTTGTAACGTTTACACCTTGTAATTTCATCGATTAGTGATGTGGAGTATTGAGATTAATAGTTTATTAGTTTTGCAATGTTTAGATGATATATAGATGAATATTCATGGTAGTCAATTTTAGAATTTGGTGATGTTTTATATTTTTGGTTATTAGTTTTTAGGTTATCAAATTTTGAAATTATGGAATGAGATGTTCAGATTTTTTGATTCATAAATTCTATAATTGCCATGTTTTTAAATCTTTAAGTTTTCGAGTCCTACTTTTCCAAGTTGGTAAAATTCTTGCATACTCAATTTCTCAGGTATTAATTTCCAAATTCTCTCATCCCAAATCTTCCAATTCCTCCATCCCAACCCCAATCCCCAAAGTCTCCAAACTCCCAAATTGCACCCTACAAAAAGTTTCACTTTCACGAAGTAGGCAAAAGTTGAACACTCGCAGTGGAAAGTTCGCATGATCAAACTAGCTACAAGACGAACTTCGTTCCTTCCTGTATTCTTTTCAAAACATCAACGTATATTTATTGTGCAACTGTTGTCTCTCGATTGTCACCACCATTTCACAACAATACGATTAATTGCATCTCATTCCGGCTAATCCCCGTATGTTACAGTATACAGTATTTTTTAATGGCGAAAGAATTTCTCACGGTTAAAATAACAGCTTCCTCGATGCGAACCTTGGATTCTTAGAGCGCTAATATTTTTCTTTCATGCTCATGCGGTTTTAGCCTTCGTGTTTTCATGGAAAGTCGCGCTACCATTATCTCGGCGTCGCATTATCTGCGATCGAAAGAAAAAAAAGGAATCTTGTATCGTACTTTATTCGACAGAGAATTATCGTGATTTAATCGCACGATCGAGGACGTTTAACGTCGCGTTATCCTTGCTATAAATTGCTGGGGCATTCGAGAATAAGTGACAAGTATAATTTGCTTAATCTTGTGTATCACGCACGATCAAGTGTGTGAGCAAACTAAATATAAATTGCATGAATCAATTACATTCTTGCCCTTGTGTTCGCGGTATCGATAAATGTGTATAACGTGGTGTGTTATTATCGAGTGGAGAATTCATTTCGAGCAACTCATTGTATTTTATTAGGTACATTTTCTGTCGTTTATGGGAAATATTATTTTATGGAAGTTCCAAAGTTCCGAAAATTTCAAAGTTTCAAAACATCATTATTCGAAGATTCTAAAATTCAAAAATTCCGACATTCTAACATTCAAAAATTTCCACATTTCCACATTCCAACATTCACACATTCCACCATTCTGAATTTGCACATTTCAAAATGCCCGAAAGCTTTGAATGCTACGTAGCTAAAAGTCCCAATATCAGTCATCAGTCAACAGTTTAAAACTCGCAGTATTGACCGATTTCATAAGATCAGTTTGTCTTCCACATCAGAAAATTCCTAACGGAAAACTGCGTTGCGTAATTCGAGAACAAGCAAATTTCTCTGAGGTTCAAAGCATCGTCAGGAATTCTTGTACGACGTTTCCGTGAAACATTTCATTTCCTGCGAAGCAAACCGAATTGTAAATCAACGATGCGCGTTGCACAACTGTCCATTGCACCGCGGCTCAAATTATTCTTTTACGAGGTATTAAGAGCTCGTTCGATTAGGCAATCGTACGAACATTTTCGTTTCTTTTTTTTTCTCCATTCCCTGCAAATACTTTGCGAAGGTGCAACAGTAAGCTCATAAAAGGCTATCGTTGCTTAAGTAGCGAAACTTGTATCTGCCATTCATGGTGTCCAGCGTGTAAACGTATCCGAAGGAGCACTCGCTCGTGAGAAAGAAATAATCAGATCTATACGTAAGGTCAGGCAACCGTGCAGACATGATTGACTTGTTTATGAAACGGAGGAATGAGGTTGAATTCGAATACGAGATATTAACACGGAAGTGTCGTGGAATATTTGTAGAATTTCAGGTATACGAAGCTATTCGACATTTTGAAATTTGGGGACTTGAAAAATGGAAAATAATAGATATCTGATAAATACTTAATAAAATGACGTATTCAGTTATCAACATATTTTGAAATAGGTTCATACAAACTGTATTATCAAAATGTTTCATGTTAATGTGTCAAAAGCGATAATACAAGTAACACGCTATTATTCGAGTGCATATTTCTTGCAAAAGTCAAACATGTCCTCAAGAATGCATATCGTAAAACGCCCCTGTGATTTCAAAGGGTCATTCCTGGTGTAGGTTCATTGATCACGCACGTATAACCGGTGCTGTGCGACTATAATATCTCACGATACGATATCCCTCGTATAACTTGAAATATCGCTGTTATAAAAGTATTTATACTTATTATTGACGCTGTACGATGAACGTAAATGGCGGGGAGCAAAGAGAGGTGTTGTTGATGGGCCATTCAAGAACCCGCTTGCATGCTCAAATAATGTATTTATATGCCATTGAAATATGAAACAAAGAATCTTTCATCATTTCGAACGATTAAGGGAGGGAATTTAACACCGATAGTTCGAAGGTACAGTAATTGTAATTTGAAGAACACGTACTTGGGTATTTCAAGGATACCGAACGAGGAAGATTGTAAAATTGTAAAATTTTATCTTTATGTTGGTACTTTATGCTTTTTCGTATTTATGGTGTCTACTTGGTGCATACAGAAGGTTAAGAAAAGATAGATTCAAGTTTGAGGAGATTTTCCAAATTTTCATATTTTCGAGTTTCTAAATTTTTACATATTCAAATCTTCACATACTCAGTCCCTAAATTTCCACATACTCAAATTTCTTTCTTCCTCGATCACTATCAACTCCATACAAAACATGTGAGGTAACAGTGACCAAAGATTCTAGTTTCACTCAAAACTATTCCATATGCGCTGAGCGTATGTGAAGACTTATGTATAGGAAGGAAGCGAATAGTTACATAAGCTGTATCCTCACGTTTTATTCTTCGCGCAAGTTTCTTCCATTCATCTTCGTGGCATCAGCTGTCCAAAAGTCAGCGCACACCTGGGTCTAATTTCCATATGATCGATGAATGAATTGTTGAGGCCACTCACGAGTAGACATGGCGTGGTGTTCCCCGGGGCCGTCTTTGACGACCCGACGAAACACACGGCCGGCCAAGTATCGTTCGCGGTGTCGTCGCCATCAAATTAACATACGAAATCCAGCCGGTTACAGCGGTGTATATCTTGTTTAATGGCCGCCAGTTGCATTACTCGGAGCAGAAACGAACCTTGGTACATCACGCGCTTAGAGGTTGTCTCGGTCTCGTTGTGTAGCTCGAAACTCGATACTCGATTCGAGAGCCAGGATCGATCGAACGCGGTCGACGAAGGTGGAAAAAGAAGATGGAAAAATCGGATTAACAATCTTGGAACATTGCTTGGGGATCAAGAAAACGAACCCATGGGAAGTCTCACGGCGATCGACACGCGATTCTTTTTCTCGATTATGTAACTGGAAAATGCATGGGAGACTGCTTGTAAGGAATACGATCTTGGGAAATTTTCTAATTGATTGTTTGCTAATTTTTTACCGAGCGATTTTTCGCGTTTCTTTTCGGAACATTTTATATTTAATACTTTATGCAATAGGTTTCAAATTTGATATGGCCCTCGTTATATTGCCGTCTTTAAAATCTCCCGTACGGCTACCAGTTGCAAATTGTATCACTAGGTAATTAAGAGTTACGTGAAAATTACCTCAGGAAGTTTTTCTACGGTTCTATAATTGTTTACTTGCTGGTATCGGGGAATATTCTGACGGGAATAAGGAACAAAGCGTGGGTCTTGTATAACTAATAAATGGCATATGAGAACAGATAAAAATGTAAATCGGTGAGGTTCTTATTTAATGGGAAAATGTTTTCTGTTGCAGGTATGTATCCATATTTTGTGGACATCGGTTTCCTTCTGTCACTGTAAGTTAAAAAACTCAATATACATATATGTACACTATTGTTCAAAATTTCGGAATTCGTTGCATTTCACGTCAATTAAAAATCATCAAATAATTGTCATCACAAAATAAAATTATATTTAAACTGGGTTCTATTAAATTAAATTTATTCAATTTCCGAATATGGAAATTTGAAACTTGTGGAGCAATAGAAAACCTGACCTTTGCGTGTCTAATTATCTCCGTAATTTAACTAACTAATAACCCGTAAAAAAACGAAGCGTAAGAGCCGTCATAAATTGTGTACGAGACCTTACGTAGAAGTCGCGGTGAAACGAATCGGGCGACAGAGTCTATTTTCAAAGATGACGGCGAGGGCGTCGCATCGATTATTCAGGACAGCGGTTAATTACGTTGGCCGGTAATCCTATTAACAGTTAACGTCGAGCAGCGAGGTCCTCGGGTGCTCTCCGTTTGTTGCTTATTGCCTCTTTTAACCTGCTCCAGTTTCAATAAAACCAAAGGTGGACGGCCACGTTCGTAATTGCCGCGACGATGAATTAGTCGACGCGTGTTCATGCACCGGTCGAGAATGCAGTTACGTTGTCTTACGACACGACACGAATCGCACGACCTTGTTCGATGTTTCCGATAGCTTGTTCGTGTAACTTGTACGATTTCGACACAAGGAATTGTCGCGTGTGTTACATGGAACAACTTCGCCCAGGTTTATGGACCGTTGCGACATTCGTGTATAATCGAAGGTACTTGTAGTTTTTGGTATCGGTAAGTGCCGGGTTGAGGACTTTAGGCTACATAGATGACTTTGGGACTTTGGTACATTTGGTAATTTTGGAATTTTTGCAACTCTACGATTTTAGAATTTTGTAGAGATTTCATAGTAGACTTCATAGATCTTTAGACTTGATGGGTGGATCCAGCACTTTATCGAGAACAGAGTAATAGGAAATTTCACAGGTAGCACATAATTTAGAATTAGATGTGCCATCACACGCATGACAGTGTTATCTGTTCCAACGTATCGATCATGAGAGCATCGTTCACTAGGATGTTGCTATACGAAAGTTGCTACATGTGTCGAACGCGTAGATAAAACGTGTCGAATAGAATGGGATACCGATGATCCTAGATTCGTGCGATACGCCGTAGCTACATTGAGATCCACAGGATCTGATACCGCAGTCTTCAGGTACACACGGTAGGATATAGTAAATGTTGGTTTTCTTGGCACGGATAACGCAAAGCTTGGTAGGTTCATGCTTTATTGTACGGATGGTGCGAATTAAAAAAAGGCTCGATTGCGTAAGAGCGAATATTATAGCCAATTATGTAGTTAGAGGAGTAACTGGTGAAGGTAAGAATGTGAAGTGAATATGATAGTTTTGAATGAGGTTGCAAGGGAGTGAAACAGAAGACGAGAGAGAACCGTGTGAAACGTTGGCTGTCTTCAAAAATGTGGCGATCGTGAGTACTCATTGATGATTCGTGTTACAAACATGATCAAGGCTTCGAAGATTGGTCAAGGAAGCTATCAAAATTTTTTGACACACAAAATGTCAAAGTACTAAATGGTCTTCGTGTCGTAAAGAGTCCCTGAAGAGTACGCTGTGAGATATATGGATCACAAGGTAACAGTAACAATAGAAAGCGAAGGTGATAACCGTGGCGCAGAGTGAATCTGGAAACAGTGGAACGACGTTGAGAGACGGTTCGGAAACGTAATCTGGAGTCAGCTGGCGATAATTGTGTCGTTTCCAAACTGGTCGCATGCCTACGCGTTTGGAATACCTGCGTCGAACGAGGCCAGGATTTACTCTCGATCGTAGACTTCTCTAGCTCGATTCGTTCGAGGTTACATCGCGAACCGTATAAAGTCGGTCTCGAGGTAGACCAGGGTGGCTCCAAGTGACGACACTGTTCGTCGTTCTTTTTTCTTTCCACCGTCTATCTCTCCGAAAATGGATCTTATACTATCGGATTAGCCGTTCACGATGATCCTTGAATCCAGTGAACGGTTCGATGCATTTTGAAACGTAGATTCTAACGCAATTCGATTCGATTTTCATCCTTGTGTAATTTGGAATTTCATGTCTCACTTTTGGCAATTTTGACATCCACTATTACCGATGTTTCAACGTAACCTCTTTAGTTTAATAGAGTCTTTAACCTACAATTTTCTAGGTAGTCTTGTTACAATGTGAAGACAGGTAAAGAAAATTGAAGTTTGATACATTTTGTATACATCCTTGATTATAGTTAGAACGAAAAATTGCGATGGAATGGTTTATCACATGTGAACTGTAGTGTACATCATGAGTGATATTGTAGTTCAAGTTAGATTAGGAAAGATTGACATCTTTAAAAGTTTGCTAAATAGTCCATGTCTCCCCTTATTATAATTACAAATTAACGATAAATGAATCACGAGTTAAGTGGCAATTTGTAACAGACTATGACTCGATGTTACAAGACAAAGGGTTAAGGTTGGCGCTGATTCAAACCACGAACAGGAAGTATCTTACAAAGGCGTATGAAACATTGTTAATGAGATGAATTCACTTGGCATTGATTAGTCCGAGGTGAACCACAGCTTAACATTAAGTTGACGTTAATAAACAAGCAAGAAAACCGCAACTACGTCAAGCGACGTAAACAGAGGAGCGTTATAACTTATACATTGTATTATTTACGTCAATCGTGATGCAAGTAAATTACAATAAACGATGTCAAAATGACAAGTTTTTTGTACAGTACCAACAAAGAATGAAAAATTTCAGATTTGTACCGTTGTCAAAATGTGTGAAGAAAGAAGATAAAGTATTGAGATAAGATTCTTTTGAACCAAATTTTTCTCGCAGAACATAAACCGAAGGGCGCTGTAACTTTAGAAAGAGCTTAAGGACATCGTGCACATAAATTGCGCGGTGTCTTTCGTTACTGTTTTCAGCACACCCCGTGTCAATAGCGTTACTCATGCACTAATACGCAACTCTGTACGAGCAGCAGCAATAACGAACGCGTTCGTTGTAACAAAGAAAGTTAACCTTGCGGATGGCTCTATAAGGATCGAAAAAAGCTGAACCTCCGAGGTACAATTTATAACCTCGTCATTAAAATGTATAAAGGTTCTGCTTATCACGTACCACACGAACAACGCCGTATATTATGACTCGTAGCAGCCTTTCACGCCTCGAACAGGCGACCATTTTTGAAAGATGAACTGTCTGTTGTATAAATCGATTGTTTGCAGGCGAAAAATTTTGGGTATTCAACAATTTATGCTTTGATACTTGTGTGTTTTGTAGAAAATATAAATTTGGGTCCCTTGGTACACTTAGGGGCAAAGGGTTTTTGTATAATTAGGTGTACGTTATTTGTTACTGGTAGCTTGCAATGTTTTAAAGTTGCAAGTATTAAAATTTTCAAGTCTCCAAATTTTTACATTCTGGAGTTCATAAAGTCTCTCATGTCCCTAAATTTTCAATTCTTTAAATCTTCAAATCACAAATTCCAAAATACCTGAATTTCCAAATCTCTGAAATTTCTGCATATATTGTTCAAATCTTTAAATTACCAATTCTCACATTCCTAAATCTCTAAGTCTCTAAACACCTAAATCCCTAAATCCCTAAATCCCTAAATCCCTAAATCCCCAAATACCCAAATGGTCAAGTATCAAAATGTTCACCGTGCAATTTCCACTAATTGGCAAATAACAGTAAGGAGAAATATAATCCGTCTAGGTTTGCCACTCGCAAAAAGGAACACGGCACGTGGTCAGTAAATCAGTTAGCAAAACGTATTCGCGACACACCTTGTAGGTTTATTCCCGATCGCGTTATGTAAGGGGATCTCTGTATGCTCACCTGCTGTCTCGATGCTTTACGAGAAACGTTACTCACTGTTATTCTTATTAACTATTCCCTGACGTTGTACCGATCCAGCTACGAACGACGCGATACGATCAGCAACGGAGGATCTTGCCGCAACCATAATCGTATTGTGATCATTGATTACGCTCTGCGTTCTTCGAGAAACACGCTCGCGTTGGCGCGGTTGCACGCGAGTCTTGCTACTTGCCTCTGTAGCGTTTAGTAATGATCAACTCAGAGAATTCTAATTGACGATCAACAACTTCTAGAAACCTACGTTTCTTTCCAAAACGATCATTTACTTTGTCGAATGCTGATACTGATCGTACTTTCGTGTCTAACCTAAATTATGGTACCTTAACTTGGCCCATCCCATTACCTAATATCTAACTTATCTCCAGCTAATATCTGAAGATAACTTGGTCTCAATATGACCTAACCTGACAACAACTTAAATAACTCTAACCTAACTATAGTAACGTTCTAACGTAACTCTAAAAACTGTAACCTACCTCTAACCTTGACTTAATTTAACATTACTGAACTCCAACTTAAACACATAATCTTAAATATATCATAACCTAACCTGCTGAACTCCAGCATATAAATCTAGAATGTAAACAATAGTCATGTGTTTAATTTTTACAGTCAATAAAAATCCCCAATGAAGTGTGAGCAATAATTCAAATGTTTGCCCGCCGTTAATGGCGCCACTGTGATCGTCAGCTAATGAGTGATTGGGTGCTCATTACTCGCCGATTATGCGTTACTCTGCATACAGAGAATTCCAGCAATTATTCTTGAATTAGGTTCAATATATGCAGAAAGTTGGATAGCCGTTAACGAGCGATATGTATGAACCATTCGATTATTAACGAGGAAAGAATGTCAGTTCTATCGTGTGAAATGAGTTGCATCGTTCATTTCGTTACGCAACGGTAGCAAAGAAAAATGGCGGTGAGAATTTATCCTGTAATTGCGTTCAATATTTTACTCCAACTTTTCCCATATACTGTCAATTCCAAGAACTGTTCGCTTCCTTAACTCACATGGCGATATAACGAAAATGTACCCGATGCTTCTTCTTCCTTTTTGTAATTACTCATTCCTCTCTAGCCCAGCTTTATCATCATTCTCTTCTCGATTAATTTTATTTCTTCCATTTTTTGTTACCATCTTTGTACATTTCTTGCCCCTCTTTTTGCAATTACCTGATTGCACGAAGTGCACGACATCGTCTCACCAGTGGCCTCCGCTGCACTCAGCGTATAAATTATATCTCATAAACACCGTAACATTTTACAAATAATGGTTCTCATAAAGACCTAATTGAGCGCAGTTTTGCGTGCGCGCCGTTCTTAATAACGACATCAATGTCAGCTTAGGCAACAATAAAGGAACGTCCACAAAGTCGAGCCGCTTTTATACCGGATACATGTTAATCCGTGAGGTCGGTGCTCGTGCATGGTCGTTCGCGAGCTGGTCAATCAGTCCAAGTGCCAAGAAATTGCTCCACGGATGGTTTACTGCTACGAAGCGACGTAAATCTCGGTCAACAATACAGCTGGGAAACATAACGAGGCGAAGGCTGTAGGTTACGATGCTGATGATCTCGTTTTCTTCGTTTCAAATGGAAATTCTTGTTTCTTCAATCTGCCCATCGCGTCGACATTCTGTCGTAACAAGCTTCGAAGTGGAAACTAACAAGTTTACACGTTTGGGATAAATTTTTTAATCGTTGATAACTTGCGTTGGTGTAGCAAGTTTTTCAGCTACTTCAATTTCTTCGAGATTTCTACACGTGTATTCAAAATTCATTCTAGTCCAAGATATCTTATAGGAATATGTGCTACATATTCCTAAAGTTTTATAATTTGTTGAATTTCCAAGTTGTAGATATTGTATTTTATTGACAGAGTAGCTCTGCTTATACCAATGAACACTTGCTCCTTAAACGCTATATCCTTTTACGGATATTTCCTATTTAAGTACACTAAGTTTTAAACATACAGGTGTAATATCAAAATTGTCGCTATGCCGGCACGAGAGAAAGGGCGATGTTAATGTCCGAGCCTCGCGAAAACGAAAATAAATCGAGGCGAGTTCACGGCACGCAGTCACTTTGCGGTCCGTGACGAGAATGTCGATTCCCGAGCCCGTACGTGTGTCTTTATACGCGATTAAATTTTTTACGACGCAATTGTATCGGCCGTACGTGGCCATTGAACGATCGTAATTCAAATGTGTCGTACGCGACGATTCAGCCGCGATACCGTAACGTTTGATCGACAATTAACCTGGACAACGATTAGCCATCCTCGTCAGATCGTTATCAAGCGATTCAGATTCGAAGAGGAATTTCGTGCACGTCGATCATTATCTCATTTTCGCGAGGATTTTTCGGCGAAACGATAATACGAGGTTTTGATCGCCGACCCAAACGAAGGGGAACATTTTTCTCCGCGTACGAAGCTTAATTACGCAGGGCTATAATGAAGGGTCTTGTCCGATCGTGCAGCATCTTCGCGAGCCGTTGTTAACGAAGAAAAAGATCTGGTTATCTTGATGGGGGGCCGATAAACCGGCACAATAAGCTGACAAGCGGCTCTCGCTTCTCAAAGACGACCCGGTTATTTTGTCTGTGCTTTAATAACGGACCTTTTCGACCTATTCGACGTCCCACCCCTATACTCTCCACGATATCGAGACCGCATTCCTCGTCACGATCGAACTGCCCTTCAAACGATGATCGACAATTAGAGGGTTTGTGTCTATGATCGATCGTGGTCGATTGAACAGCGTTTTCTGAACTCGAGGTCGAGTTCAGGGTTCGATTCGATTTAACCTTGCACTAGAAACCCTATCGCGGAGAGTGGTCTTTCATATGATAAATTCTATAAGGAATTATTGCTTAAATACACTTGTTTTCAAGTATTGTTTACGCGAAAGTCATTAGTGTTCGTATCGTTCGGTAACATTACATGAGGAATAAAGGAAAACATTGTTAATTTCTAACATTGTATCGATCTGACGAAAAATTGTATAACGTCAACGACCATAAATACAATGAAATTCCTTCAAACCAGTTTTTCTCTCCCTATCAATGAACCGTTCTCCAAAATCCATAATTAAGAGATTGTCAGCAATCTCGTTAGTATCACGATTACGAAACTGCTCTGCGATTCTGCGCGTCATCGCCGCGTCATTAAGCTCGAGAGATCTTACGTGAACAAATTGAAAGATCAATCGGAACGTTTAGTAAAAAAGTCGCTGAAACGAAGCATAAATTGGCGAAAAAAGATGGAACAAGAACAGCGAGATAGCGTAATAACGAGGTCTGTCGCGTCCCGAGTCACAGGCATCGAAGTCTCCGGTTCTGCTCGAACGATCGATCCTTGGCGCGAGGCCAAGTTGCGATTCATTTCGCATCGACGGCGCGGAGCAGTTGACCGAGAAAACCGCTAGATTCTTGCCCACCCACTGTCGTTAGTCTAATCGAATCGTGGAGGCCGATCTCGTAACCGTGAGCGAGTTTCTCACGAATCGAACGTTACACGATGCACGCTGCACGTGAACGAACCGCAACAACCCACCGTCTACTTAATAAACCTATGCACGAGGTCACGTGTGTCATGTTTGATTAAAAGTTGGAATTTCATGCAAATTTCGATGTGTTTGTAGTGGATGGTATTGACTGCATCAGTTAGAAGCATGATCAGAGATTCAACGAAGATGGAGGCAGCAAAGGGAGTCTAGAGAAATGGTGGGTAGTTGTACGGACACTTATAGTTTCGTGTAGATGGTACTTATTGTTAGTGTCATTTGAAGAATAATTTCTATACCTCCTTCGTCTTGTAAATATTGAGATATCAAGTAACCAGTTTGACTATAATCGGCAAAGTCACAATCAGATATTGTAAATATCTCGAAAGTTTCAAGTTATACGTATCTATAAAAGGCAAATCGAAAAGAAATGAAACCACTCGGGTTTTCTGTATCCACAGCTTCTTTTATCTCTGACAATGATAGGGCGTTACCAGTGAAAAGGAGCATGGTCATCGGTATAAATCCACCACTCACGTTGCACTTATTGCGACGGAATCTCCCGTAGCGAAAGGATTAATTAAATATTTCCACTTCCAGATACCCTTACGACATTCTAGACAGAAGTTTAATCGATTTACGATTATATCCCGCGACACGAAGCGGAGAAACTAGTTTTTCGATGAAATACAAGAAAGCATAGAAAAATGAACGGGATTATCGTTTATCTTCGACTGGTTCCATTCCATCGGCGCAATTTCATTGGCAAATGATCGGTGCTTCATTCGCGGTGAATTTAAACCGGTTCTGCATACGACGGACGCGTAAAACTGAAAGCGGGAAAATAAAACAATAATCTTGTTGTTTTGAGCATACGCACGCGATATCTACGCGAAGAATCCAGAGCGGATGCGTCCGGCGAAGTGAGCCGTGCAAACTTGTCGCGTAAATCGTATCGGTTGGTTGCACCGCGGTGGCATGCAGAAACAGCTAAAGTGCAGCATCGTAAACCTTGATTTCTTTCTGTCCCCCCGTTGTTCTTTCTCTCCTCCTCTCTCTCTCTTTCTATTCTGTTCTCCGTCTCGTTCTCAACGAACGAAGGAGGCTGACTCTCGATCGTCGGCTGGCAAGTGGAGCACGCCTATAAAATAAATAGCGGCGAACCTTGCCTGCTTCGGTTGCTATTGAACTTTAGAAGTCGCTATAAACCTTTCAGTGCTCCTTTCTCCAGGTTTGTCGCACGTGCCTTATCGATTCTCCCATTTAATCGATCCACATCCCTTTTCGATCCCACTCGATGATACTAACGAACCCGAGAGAGACGATGTGCTGGAACCTTTGCGGTTAACAATCTGCTGGAATCTCGTATCTGCAATCATTTAGGGCCTTGGTAGCTTCGGGTGAAGTCGGCTAGGTTCGGTCTGATGCTAGTAACGTACGATAGCTACATAGAATAATCTGATTATCTACACTGGTGATATAAGGGACATACTAGGGCTATACTAGGATTTAGGAATATTTGAATTTAGAGATATGTTGCATCAAGGGGTATTGGTCAAAGGACATGTAAATTGAAGAATATGGTGTTATGACAATATCGACATTACCTAAATATAGTTGAGTCTATTGCAAGTATTTGAACTGTCAGCGGTCCCTAACCGAGTCTGGTTCTAACCCGACACGATCAGCCACTTTTTCAAGAACGAAGAAACAAAAAGGTGCGAAGAGATGCGAAAAGCGTGAGAGCAAAGCTGAACTTTTCGATGCTATTAGTAAATTGAAGCTAAGAAAAGCGATCGATGGGACGAGTCGGGGGGGTAAATGAATAATGGAGTCGAATGGAGATAAATACGCTCGACCTCCGGTCGGTACTCAATTAAAACGCTTTTATCGCTTCGAAGAACCGGATTCCCTCTTGAAAAACGCTCGCAACGTTTTAATCCGCTTAGAGATCAGCCGCGAGATTATCGCGTGCAGCTGGACGATTCAATAATAATTATTCTTTTGAGGCTGTGTGTCTCAACGTCGACTATTTTCCCATTGACGTTCCATTAACGGGCTTTTTACGATTTGTCGAATGGTTCGTATCGTTGGTTAAGTATTACGCCGTTGATGGAGAGGGTTGTTCGATCGTGTTGGGTCCGTTCGTCGAAAAAAGTTAATTCTATCGATAGACATTTTGTTTCCCCCTTTCGACATAGCCTCGCGTTTTTCTGATAATCACAACGCGAGACGAGGCAAACGATAACGAGCAAAAAATCAACGAGATCTTAATGCAATATGCGATTGAAATAAATTGGTCGAAGGTAATCGTAACAGAAATTCAGGTACTATCGAAACGAAAGCGGGTTTCGTTTTAATATCGTTCGGGGAATGTCTCGCGACAAGAAATCGCGTAAAAGGTTGCTCAAGGCTAGCCTTTCAATTAGATCACGATACTGGGTTACTCGTAGGTGCATCCACGTTCATAATTAGTGCGAGGATTTTTTTTAGATCATGTCGAAGACGCGCATCGCCGGCCAGGTATCTTTGGTATTCCGCTTTGAAGTTTTACCGAGTGAAGGAATCGCAGTTACTGGGTTGTTGCGTTTGGAGAAAGATTCCATTTATCTCGTTGAACAAACGAGGCCTCGGAGATTAATGAAACAAGCATGGCTGAACGTACACACCGATATCCATCGAGAGATATTTCATTTTTTATTTACAACGAACGTATTAAATCTCTTAAAAACGACTATGTGCATTGGATACTTCAGATGAAAGATTTCAAAACTAATCTCCTATTCTTTCGACGCGTTTCCGTTAACGGATATACAAGATCCAAAGTTCATTGAATCATGAACCGCGTTATCGGTTATTCGATTGATTAAACCGATCGCGATCGCTCGAAATCGAGTAACTATTATCGTTCCATTCCGGTCACTTGGATTACGCTGGTTAGTACGGCTGGTTTCTTAACTAGTGGATCAGCTTTCTGGTATTTTAATTATTAGCGATCATGTAACGGACTAGTTTGATACATACATCGTGCCGGGATAATTAAAGTCTCGAATCACTGATCAATTTCAACGCTCCATCAAGAACTCTTAGCAACAAATTCATCTTCTCCGACTCTATTCAACTTGTAATTTTTCTATCAAATTTAAATTTTGAATCCATGTTCTTACATTAATCAAAGACTGAGTAGGAGTCTTATTTAATCCGTTGCACTGTTCGACCATGGTTACATAATGCAAAGAGGAGAAGCAAAATGAAAAAAATACAGACGTAAGAGTAATGACGTTACGGTAACAGTTACCCGTGTATATTTCAATTTTTCGAGAGCAAAAACGCGTTGGAACCGGATAAATTCTTTTCACCGGCAATAAATTCCGTAATCTTTTCTCGAACTGTCTCGTCCGGCGTTCAATGTTTCACAAATCGCATCAACGTTATCTCTCGCATAATAATAGGGTACCATTTATAGAATACACGCGATGGACATCTCTGAACGTTGCCCGGAGCTAAGCATTGTCCTTTGTAAAGGTTCCTAACAGACGTCCAAGTAACTCTAAAAATCAACCGGCACTATCGTTCGCCATATTTCATCGTGCACGCTTTTCGTGCGATACTTCGTTCCATATTTCAGGCTTATCAACGTGTGCCCAGAAGGAAGCTCGTTCTCTGTCTACGCCACCAGCCAATTATAATCTGATTTTTCAGCAGAATGCACCGAGGAATCCTTAGCCGTTTTTATACAGACTCATAAATAACGTAGACGCCGCGAAATCTTTGTCGATGGCCATTCTTCAGCGTCCTTCGCTTCGAGGCGAACACTCAGACTGCAACGTTGATTCTATGGCTGCATTATCACTTTTATCATCGATATCACGTATTTGGAATTTTTACAGTTTATTGTCTTTCACTTTGCAGTGTAGTAGTTATTGATGTTGAATAGTATGTTTGAGATTGAGTAGTGATTTTAGGTTAAGTTAGGATTATTATAATAGACATTATCTGTTACAATCTTTTACTCTGCGGTATAGCAATTATTAACCGCAATTTGATATTGAATAATATATTTGAAATTGAATGGCAACTTTATGTTAATAATTTTAGGATGAATTTTTTAAATTATGAAGCGTGAAGATGTATAACGAGATACCAAGCATTCAGATTTGCAATGATTATTAAGTGAACGGGTGTAAATAATGGTGTTAAAAATGATGTAGACAGGGGAAAACGAATGCGTGGAACTCGGACGAAAGTGAGAATCCGAGTGAATCAAGGAAGGTTTTGTGCTTGAGAGGCCATGCGGTATCCTTGAACCATCCACCTGTTCCCTTGGAACGTTACGCTCGGATTATCTGATCGTAATAACAGGACGAGCACACCGATTGCTGGTGAGGTTTAATTGCAACGAACTGCAGCATCACGTGCGTTTCGAGGCATGATAGTGGTTGGATTTAACGCTTCGTACGCTCAAGATCCCTTCGAGATTTGTGTCCGTCCTCGTGGATTCTGTTTCATTAGAAATCAATCGCAGAAACGATACGTAATATCAATATACGTGGAATTGTCAATGAAATCGATCGCAGTCTCGAGAGATTTTGCTGATCTTGTTCGAGGATCGTTAGCGAAATCCCGAGTGAAACTTTCGATGAATTATTAATTGAGGTACGCAAAGCGGCACGCGAAGAAATTCGAGCACCAAAATGGAAGCAGTCGAAAAAGGCAAGTCGATGAAAGTGAATCGAGGAAGTTAAATCTTCTATCGGAAGTTCGATGTCTTTTTTCAACTGAAGCTCTTCTAGGAAATGAAATTAAATTAAGGAAGAAGAGAATCTTCGATCTAAATTTTGTTGAGTAGCAGAAGAATGCGGACAGGCAATGAAATCAGATCAGGGAAGGAGGAATCAATTATCGATCTGACTGTTTTTCAGGAGATAATAATTGTAATCTGCGATGAAAACTTCTTTCTCTTTTAAGCAAGAAATGTACGAGGAAGCACTAAAAGTTAAGGAATTTATAACTTTCGATTAAAGTATCGATATTTCTCTAAGCAAAGATGGAAGCAAGGCAGTAAAATTAAATTGAGGAAGAAGAAATTGCGATAACTTTTTCTAATTAGAAATAAAAGCGTTCAGAGTTAGAACAGTCAAGTCGAATACAGAATTAATATTAAAATTTTCTACCCACAAAAATATATCTAATATAATACTACACATGTATACTACAAATGTTTATGACATCTGTTATATATCGTCTACATGTAATCTGTGCGATCCACAGTGGTTACATTATTAAGGTTCGCATACTTTGTAAATTTTTAAGAGAAGCTTCATGGAAATTTCGTTTTTATTCTCCACTCACGTTTCGCTGTTGTGGATATATCTGGCTAGTCTGTATCGAAAATCGATCACGAGGGATCGTTTTAGCTCGCACGCATTGCAAACGCTTCGACCGCAAATTCCTATGTAAGTGACTTAAGTGGTCGATTTGGCTGGCATCGAAGAAGTATTAGCTGCGAACGATCGCTTCTCCCTTGTTCTCTCATTACACGCGTGCCTTGGGTTTTTTATGCGAGCCGAACAGTAAAAGTATCGGACAAGAAATTTCCTATAAAATTGTATCCGCTCGGAGACGATGTCCGATTATGATAGCAACAGTCAAACTTTCTCCGTCGAATTTCCATCAGGAATTTGAATTATGGAACCGAGTATCGCGCGGAAATGCCTTTAATAGTGACTTTCGAAACGTTGCATGCGAGTTATTTGGTCGTAGATAAGGGTTTATATCGAGCTTGATTAGAGTGCAATTTACTCGGATTTTAATAGGCGTTATAACTGGGTTGTTGATATTTAATCTGTGATCGGGAACGTGATACTGGGTGAATCATGAGATACAGAATGTTTCAGATATTGGCAATCGAGGGTGCAGTTTCGCGTCATTTGAAAACTTATAGTTGATTGTTGCTAATGTACTGTAACTCTCTTTATTTGCGAGTTATGTGCATTTCATAATTAATACATTTACAAATCATGAAATTTCTATATTTCTAAATTTCTGGATTACTAAATTTCTGACTCGTCGATTTCTAATTTCACATTTCTGTGGTTTTCTGTTTTTATACTTTTTTATTTCTATGTTTCGATATCTTGATATTTCGATCTTCGATATTTCAACGGTTCGATACTTCGATATTTTGATACTTCGTTATTTCGACACTTTAACACTTTTATATTTCAATATGTCGATATTATATCGCTGTTTTGATATTTCGATATTCCACTTTTTCGATACTTCGATAATTACAAATTTAAAAAAGCTAAAGTCTCCAGAAATCTCATCATTCACGCATCAAGCAGTCCAGTGTCCATGAGTTTTTCGACGAGGAGCTAACCCGTCCATCACCGACACAATTCACGAGCCATAATGAATTTAAAATGCCCTATCAAGTTACCCCATCAAGCCCGGTTAACAGTTTAAATTTTTGGCCGAGCCATCTAGAAAAAAGCGGCATCAAGATTGCAGCAAAGTTCGGACAGGCCAACCCACAAACACGGCGTATAAAAACTAAAACGTAGACAGGACCAGCGTGAGAGAAGCAATAAAGCAGGGCGTTGGAGGTTGGCGTCCATCAGGACGATACGTTTTTCACGAACCGTGGCAGCACCCAGAAATTTAGGGCGTGCTGCCATTCCGACGGTAATTGCTGACCAGCAACGGATAATTAACACGGCATTAAGGAGTTATCTCGGCAAATCTATCGTCGGAGTCGGGCTCGAAACGCCTCTTCGCCGTTCAAGCCAGATGTTCGCCTAGTCTGAATTACGAGCCACTCTCACGCCAGCTCGCACCATGGAAAAGTGTGTGTCGTTTTGCCGAGCTATCTCGACTACGTGGCTATCTCTAAGACTGTTTAATTGCCTTGACAAAATTACGGCAGCTCGTTATTGCTGATAATAGAACGAACGCCGGTGTCTTGCTTCGGATAATCCCGCGGGACGACAATGAACAAAATTGAATTATTGTTTGAGCTGTTCGCTTGGTTGTTAGTCATTGCAGTCAAGGTTTAATTTAGAGCAAGACATGATGTGTTACAAGATTTAATTTACGAATTTTTATATTGTCGAGACGTGTCAAATTTTATAGCAAGCTCTTCAGTTCTATAATCACATAATTTCCTACATAGTTTTATAAAGGAAGGTTACTTAGAAGGGTTATAGAATTAATAGTACATTAGTAGTCAAGCTAGTAAAATTACCAAGGCAGATATAAGAATTTAACTCCCATGCAGAACATAAATGCAAAAGTTAAAAACTGCAATCTGCAGCAAATTCGCAGGAAAAAATTGCACAATCCGTGTATGATTAATTGCGAGGTCCTGATCCCGATAACGTTCAATGAACCGCAGCTGACTCCATCACTTTTTTCACTCACGATTTCTACACTTTCTACGGTGGGTCATTGCGATGCACGAGACGTCCAGCGGATGATTCAGCGTCTCATTTCCCGGGAAACGGGCAGGAACGATGAACTCTCGAACCCTTACGTGGCGGTTAATTTCCTCGGAACGGTCGTATCGATGCCATGAGAACGCCAAGTGCCTCGTTCTCGTAATGCGGTTATTAATTATACGTGACAGCAATGACGATTGAAATACAGAGGCGCAGGTTGCACGACGGAGATTGAGCGATCAGGGATCAGCCGAGTTTACGTGCAGTCCTATCATTTCGTCTTGCAAGATTGATCGCGTGCTATATCTGTTGCAATGTAACGAGGATTAATTTCGACGCTGTGTTGAGTGGAATTCGAAACGTGTTATTGCAGGGAAAGTTATGCAAGGTTTCGTTTATGACTGCGGATGTTGGGATTTAGGGAGTGTTGGAATGTGGAAGGTGGAGTGGGACGTTGGGGATATTAGGATGAAGGAATGTTTGAGTGTAGAGTAATTGGGACGTAGGATGATTGGGACGTAGGGAAATTGGAATGTAGAAATATTGGGACGTAACGATATAGGGACGTAGGGGGATTGGGACGTAGGGTGTTTGGGACGTAGAGATATTGGGACATAAGGTAATTGGAACTTGGGGCAATTCAGACGTAGGAACATCGAGACATAGGGTAATTGGGACGTAGAGTAATTGAAACATAAGAATATTGGTACTTCGAAATATTAGGGCGTAGAATATTTGGGACGTAGAAATATTTGAGTGTTGGGTAATTAGAACGTAGGGTAACTGGGTCGTAGACTAAATGAAACATATTGATTGCAATATAATGTTAGAATAAGTAGAATGTTGGATAATGAAGACGTAGGTTAATTAAAACATGGAATAATTACATAGTGATATTCACATCGATCTAAGTATATTGACTTCTAGAAATATTGCAATGTATCAATCTACATATATTACCAACTAATTCTACTAACACATTGATCTTATCATACAAATTCCTTATAGAACATTAATCAAAACTACTAACTAGTTCCTAAAATTCGCCATAATTCGTGATAAATTAAAATTTCACACGGTAGAATGCAATTAGTGTCAAATATCGGTGTACCATTAATTTGAATGCAGAAAAGGCAACCAACTGAAGAAGATTTATACGGTATTTGGTTATGTAAAGATGTTAGGATATGAATTTCGAGGAGATTAGATTACGAGTCCCTTCCGTGTCGGTACGGCACGATCGATCATTTTTAAACTCAATATCGTAAATCGCCGTGGTCAGTTAGAGCTTAGACAACCATTTTTGGCGAACGCGTTGCCAGCAGCATGCATTGCCGGGCTTGACCTTTATGGGCATCGTTACGAATCACCGTGAAATCGTCCTGGAACGAACGCGGAGACGCGATGCTGCATCCTCACGTGAATTATGCACACAAGCTAACCGTACTTCCTCCTGAACTTTCTCTGCTATAGCCACCGACATGTTGGCCGTCTTTAAAGCGCCGAGAAACACTCAACAATTGAGGATCCACGAAATTTAGATATCAATTCAAGTTTTTTATTTTGGAGTTTTGGAAGTTTTAAATTTTTACGTTTCTAAATTTCCGAATTCTTACATTTCCAAATCTCTAAACTCCTAATTTTCTAAATGTCCCAATCTAAAAATGTCCTCAGCATAATTTCAAAATTCCACCCCACTATGTCTCACAAAAAAATCAATTCCTCCATGATTGAACAAACTCCAGCACACGATATCAATACTCTGCAGAACGATTGAAATTTCTCCATAGGGTCTAAAGCAACCATCGATCATTTCTAAAACGCCATTGTTACACCGTGAAATGTTCTCACGTAATTGGAAGAACGTTTACCTTGATTCGTTGTTTATCAAGCGTTTATGCAAGATTATCGTGCTCGGTATTGCAAATAACGATCCTTTTTTTTCGTATCAAGACTCGCTGTCGTTATTCGCCTTTCGAATCGCATTTAATGTCCGCGAAGCTTTCGCAAGCGTGATGATTTCACTTGGTACATCGTGTACCTATCAAGCAAACCTGAAAGCACTTAAGAGCGATCAAGTAGCCAAGGTGCGTACTACATGTCTGTGGATCTCTTCTCACGGTGGTTCGATCGTCGTTGAAATTGCCGACGATTTCTCTCTCAGCCTGTGTCTACTCCCACTTGTTAAACAGGGTCTTCAGATTTTGATTGTGAGATTAATAGAAGCTACCTCCATACATCGGTTGCTGAATGCAAACCGTGAGCGTGTTCAAGGATGTTTGAGAAAATTATTCTTCTGGATGTGGTTTTATGGCTTGTAATTCTTACAATTTCTTTTTTTTCTATGCTTATGTTTTTTCAGTTTTTATGTTACGAGTTTCAGGATTCTGTTTAATACAACAATTTGGAATAGGTAATTTTACCTAAATCCATAGTGCTATACATGAACATAATGAAACAGACAATAGCAACAATTAATATTAGAAAAATAATGACCAAAAGAATTGATCAAAATTCTCAATTAAAAAGTTACAAGTCGCCGTCTGCCAACAGCAAAACCTTCAAGTGCTAAAAAATTTCTGAGAGTGGCTTCGATAGAACTCCGCGATGAAAGCCCCGAAGCCTACCCGCCGCACGCATAAAAGATTTTTCCGAACGCAGCCATGGATCAATAAATGGTACAGAACAAAAGGAAAAGGTGGGAACGCCTTAGGCGCGAACAGGCGAGCCAACGCAACGGTACAAGGGGATGGAACGAATCGTTTAAGCTAAAGGTACGTAGGCACGTTCGACAAGAGAGACGAATCGCCGAGGTCGGAGGTCTCTGATAGATGTTCTCAGATAAGGATGCTTGCTATCTCGATTTCAGCGGTGCCCATCGGTGCACACGCGTTCTCGCTGGATTGAAATCCAGTATTGCGTTTCACCAGGAAGCCCAAGGATTCACCTCGATCGGGAACGTGGAATGTGGATAATATGTGGCAATCGGATCGTAACTCTTGTAACTATTCTGAATCGTTGCGGACCGAGCGAATCGCTGCATGCAAATTGATCCTTTTTCCATTGTGTAACAACCAGAAATTGGATATTGCGTTGATAACGACTAATGTGTGGACGTGCTTTGCTACTGCAGTAGCCACTTTGCTGGTTCAACTCTTTATGGTGCACTTTTACATGGAACGTTGATATGAAATCCGATTGTAGTGGTGCACACTGGTGATTGTACTCGGTGCTATTTGTAGTTGACGACGGTAGATTTCAGTTTTGTGAAGCAGTAATGTGTTATACGTATGTAGGTCAGGTAAGACAGAATCACCATATCAAGACTGTGAACAGGCAGACTCATCTATTTACTTAAAAGGACTTCATTATGTAATCAACCACTATCAACAAACTCTTCGAATGGGAACCATACTTATTTCTACAAGAAGATAGTATAAAATAGGACCACAGTTACAGCCACAGTAACATCGCGAGAACATATTGCAGCAATCCTGTACCTGAAAGAGATTATACAAATAAATCTATGAAAGACATCCAAACCATTGTTCTGATCTAATGACCTGAAGGTTGGTGCGACGTAACCAGTACTGAACAAAGAATGTGAGTCAGTTTAGTGAAATATGAAGCATATGAATATTTTCATATGTACATATGTACATAGTACAAATTTCAGTTTTTCATTGTACAAAACATAGTTCTGTTCCAAGTTATAGAGTTGATCTAAAAACAAGCTCCAAATGATTCTCTTGTTATTTTCATATAATTGAGAAATATTTACGTACTGTGTACAATAAAACCTGTATTCATTTTATTACTCCATCAAAATTACACCTGCATTTGAAACCACATGCAAATGTCAATCCATGAGTTGGTGCATATGGTCCTTAAATTGAAACTGTACAATCAACAGTTAACGTCACAACATGAAAGAAATTCTGGATACGTGGAATGAAGAAGACGATAATATCACTGTTATTGAAATAGCATGTATTTCAACGACAAGAGCTACTTGTTGCATTAAGGAAATCGTGGATGAAGTGACATCGCACGCGGCCCTCGAACACGATAGAGCAAGTGTCGGAAGCTACGTTCGCGATAATATTATCCTGCTACACAATATCGTAACATAAATGTGGTGCTATTGGCGTGGCTTACGTTACATCGGAACCAGTCGAGAAACATAGCGCGCATTATTATGAACACGAGCGTAATTTATGCAGCGAGCTTCTGCTCGTGAGCCGAGCAGCTTCGACGTTTCCCTGAGAAAATAGCTTCGTTTCTTGTACAGAGAAATCCAGCCGCGACATTTGCGAGCGTAATGGAGCGTTCGTCTATCCACACTTCCTGAAGACGGTTTTCTATCGTTTCTGATATTACAGCCAGCTGAAACACGCGGGGATCTCATTCTTGTCGCTGCGAGTTACGATACTCTGCGCGATAAAGCTGTTCGTTTCGAGATCCGTGAACGATTTATTTTGCGGACGAATGAGTCGACGATAAAATATTACGGTTGCAAATTCGAGTAGTATCTTAGGGTTTAGTCATAGTTCTCAACTTGCTGAAAATTTTGTAACCTGTATTGGAAAATTTTCAGAGTTAAATTTCCTGGTGTAGGAATTTAATGTTTCGAAACTTCAAATTTACTGGTATACAAATTCATAGAGTCACAATTTGTATATTTTCAAAGTTGGAAATCTAGAAATTCAAAAACGTACAAATATAGGAATCTATAAATATCGAAAGAAATTTTTTAATATTTACAGCTAAAATTTGATCTTCATGACTCTGTATGACGTAGGCCATATATCGAGACTCCACCGTATACAGCAGTTAAAAAGTGTATTGATGCACTCAGCTGTATTATAATTTAGTATTTAATCCTTATTATAAACTATACCCTGTTGGAATCAATATCACTCTTAAAAATCCGTCGTTTAACAATCATCATCAATTACTATCAATAAACACCCTTCAATTTTTTATAGAAACTGTGAACGAAGACTTATGGATTAATTATAGAGTTAATTGAATAGTAAGAACAAGTTGAGTTCATTGCTAATTCTCCTGTGTTATTCTTTCTGTTACAGGTATTATATAACGTTTTACTTCCATCACCGCGCACAGTTAGGTTACCCAAACGATAAATCATAGGATCACGTAAGTTTGCGATTCAAGTTATCCTCTGTTAGCGTTGATGGATCATTCCGTCTCAATTGGAGCTCGTTCTCGAGCAAATACAATTTATAACTAGTACCTGTTCTTTAACACATTTTGCAACGCCTCAAATTTAAGGTGTGTGGTGAATGTCTGAAACAGGTCTCAGAATTCTAATTAGTACATTCCTGAAATCTTTGTGCTAATTTCACTTTCAAACCTGGTAAAATCTGTATATACTTTTTATGATATTTAAATGAATATTGGACGAGCTTTCACAAATTATTTATAATTTATAGTATAAATCATCAACCAGACTTAAGTACAGGATATTAAAAGCACTAGGGGTAGAAGGTGGTTCATCTATATTTTTAATGCTTTCGATGAATTCTTTCTGTCTCAAAATTGAACTAACAACTGCCTACTTTTTCAAATTACAATTGAAAAATTACAACATTTTTTTTCAAATTACAGGGGGTTATCTGTAATTCATGAAGCACTATTAAATTATTGCACTATGTCACTGAAAATACAGAAATTAATATCAAGTTCAAATGACATATGTATTAAATTATAGCATTACTCATAGTACAAAAAATAGTAAAAACGAAAGGAAAAATTAAGTAGTAACAACGTACATATCCTAATCATAAGCCACCGAACAAAGATTAAAAAGGAAATAGAATTTCGCAATTGTACACTTTCGTTTCATAATTTATAGCGATAGGAAAAAGCTTATCTATCGTTGATAGACGTGCAAGAATCGGTCGAAGTTCCGTTAAGAATGATGGAAGATTCTTTGTTTCACATATGAATGACAGATGAATACGTTATCGGTGCAGGCGTTAACAGTTATTTCCGACAGTTCTCAAAACAAACTATGCCCCGGGTAAATTAATTGCCTTGCATAACTCGACTAGCCTCGTGGAACTTGCGATAGCAGCGAGCCAGTTCTATCCCCGTTTGGTGGCCACGATACGCGCATAAATAACCGGTAAGTATCTTTGGAAATCGTTCGTGCGTTCGCGTGAACATGCATCACGAATGCACGGGTCCGTTTCCCATGAGTTTCACCGGCCATAATGGTCTTCAATCGTGGAAAACGATCGCCGGGCGAGCGTAATGTTAACGCTTCGATTCAGGCTATCGATCGACATTTTTCATTTTTCCTCTCAGTGATTTCATTTCTGCGCGCGAACATTATTGATACTTTGACAGATACAACTGCTGACGTGTTTAACTTTTTTTTTGTAACTATTGACTGGTGTGGGTTGGAGTTTTGAATCGATGGTGTAACTGGAATTCTGGGGTTGATTAGGTCAGTGGTTTTATTAATCGTCTCAAAGTTATGTAAGAGATGTAAGTTTTTGAAAGTTTGCAAGGAGAGGTTCTAGCAATTTTGATAATTGGAAAACTTGAGTAACGTTCCTAAAGTTTTTAAGTCTTGAACCAACAAATTGCTTAATTTCTTTCAGTGAATTAAAATAAACTTTTGCCTCAAATGACAAAATAAACAATTGCATCTGTAAATGCATTCTTTAATACCAGAAGAGAGGAGAAAGTTACGTGAAAAGTTAATGCGATAGAATGCGAAGTGCTTTGTCAACGATAAACCGTTACATCCTTCCAAGGAAATCGGTACTCGAAGTTTCCCTTATCACATCGCGAAATGGTACTCGTTTCCTCGACGAGCAAAGTGCTGTTCTCTGTCGAACTGCTTACATAATTAGCGAACGAATAAGCGATAACGAACGTCGGAGAAGACGCGGTCTTCTGTACTTATTCGTGACCTCGTTACGATCGGTTTGTTCGCTCGGTAGCGCCAATGTCGGCTAATCGCTCGTTAGCGATGACTAAAGCCGATCTCGCTGTAACGAGGCGAAATCGATTCTTCTCTGTGCATCACGATCCTGTCTTTGCGAAACCGACTGGACCCGTATCCTCATCAAATTCAATTTTCCATTCGCTGTCGTCACGATTTTCATTTTTCTCGTAATCCACTTCATTTATCTCTTATGATATTTTAACGTCGTTTATTATGCACGAAGAAACGTATCTACTTTGCTAATCTCAGTGTCTATTAACTATCTTGCTCAGCTGCAAAATACATTTCTTTAACTTTATCAATATTTCATTTTTCATATGTAATGTTACTTTAATATTTATGGAATTGTTGCTACATAAGTACATAGGTATATTAATGACATAAATATACAACTGAATTGATTCAGCACTCTATTAATCTATCAGTCAATGTATCAAACAATCTGTCAGTCAATCTATCAATTAGTCAATCAATACATCAATCTGTCTATTCACCAACTCACCAATCTATTAATCTATCAATTTATCAATCTACCAATCTACCAATCTACCAATCTACCAATCTACCAATCTACCAATCTACCAATCTACCAATCTACCAATCTACCAATCTACCAATCTACCAATCTACCAATCTACCAATCTACCAATCTACCAATCTACCAATCTACCAATCTACCAATCTACCAATCTACCAATCTACCAATCTACCAATCTACCAATCTACCAATCTACCAATCTACCAATCTACCAATCTACCAATCTACCAATCTACCAATCTACCAATCTACCAATCTATCAATCTACTAATCCACCAATCTATCAATCCACCAATCTCCCCATCCACCAATCTACCAATCTATCAATCTACCAAAGCATCGAAACTAAATTTTTACCTAACTGAACCGATTGAATATTCTTAGTATTTCATATGATGTTTTTTACGACCTGCCAATTAAGAACCTCCGAATTCGACTTAGTCACGTAACGAACAACGGGTCGTAATTAAACTATGAATCTCAACAAACGATAACTATCTGACCGATGACTTTGAAGTTCGATAACCTTCGACGCTAATCGGCCAACGGATACACCATACTAGCAGGTAGTCATTAATTTGAAGAGAGTAGACGATGTTTTAACATTATCATCATAATCATCGCAAGGATGTTCCCGTTATATCCTGCGAGTCCGATCGTGGGAATAACGAGGCACGTTTCGTAGCCGAAGAATCAATAGCCATCGATATTTGGTCGTGTCTGGTCGTTTTCGATCGACACCGCGATACAAATCGGATCATAAATCACGGGAATAATTGAAATTGCGGTAAACTCAACGCTGTACCGTTTCCTTCTGTTATCCAGCCGTTATGCAACTTTTGTGACGTAAATACGTCGATTAGGTTCAACGATCACAATCGCGCCGGTGAATCATGAAACTTGAATACAATGACCGAATCGATCGACCTCGCGAAAATCAATAACCTTTTTCTTTCTGGGGAAATTGCGCGTACGAGGAGTCTGTGGAAGTACGTGCTCGTTTAACAGAACGGTTGAAAACGGTTAATTACTCAAACGTGTGACATAATGATTACGTTCTTTGAATTTGCTTTTGTAGTTATCTAAGATCGTAATTGTGCATTACTTAACAAGTTTCTAGGTTTTATACTTTTAAAGAGCATTATTTAATCGTGAGTCTTATTTAACGCGTTAGGTAGAAAGACAAGTTCATTTGAAATAATTAAAGACTGATCTGATTTGAAATAATTAAAGACAGATGTAATTTAACTTAATTAAAGACAGATCTCATTTGAAATAATCAAAGAAATACCCATATTAAAACTTCATTTCTTTCACTTTATTATGTTACATTCACCACGTAGCCTAATTTAATAACATTTAACGACACCTCGATTAATTGAATTTCTCCTTTTATTACAGTCTGTAGCTATCCAAAGTGCATCGGTTAATTAATCTTCCTGGAATGATTGATTCGAGGAAAATTACATTGAGATCGTGCACAATACCAATTTTCGTTCCACATGTGTGTAATTCACAAATTACTCCATAATTAGGTACCTCTTACTTCTATGATCGATTTTTAAGCGATTTAGGTCAATTTGAACGCGTAGTTTGCGTCGAGTCTCTTTGCTTGAAACCTCATTGCCTCTCCATTGCTTGCCAAGTGCAATCATCAAGTAGACGAACTAACGAGCAGTAGCTATTTACATAAAAATATGAAATTCCAAACAGGTACAGCATATTTCTGTTCGTTTCAAGTATCGTCTGTATTTTTTTAGAGAATACCTAGACTGTCGTAAAACGTTGTACCGTTTTGCTTCTTATATACCGTTACGAATTCACTGAATATTCTACTACTATTTGTCTTGGTAAATCATTTTTTAACTCTTTTCACGTTATTGATTCTTTGAAAGTGTAAATGAAACATATTTTTGTTCTGGTGAAGATGGATGAGAAATATACGAAAAGTGATTGGTGAGGATATAAGTAGTTATTTTGGAATAAAAATTTACAGTTTGATATATTATATTTATGGTAGGCTAGCGTTATAGAGTGGAGTCTCGCTATATGGCCCTGTGGTACTGATGGAAGAGGTTATTCACTTTCTCTATATTTTCAAACCATAACTTTACAAATTTTCAAATCTCAACTTTGCAGATTTCTAAATTCTCAAACCTCAAATTTCTACACTTCCAAATTTTCAAACTTCAAATTTCAATTCTACGCATTTAAAATTAAAACCTGTTAAATTCCAACATTCCCAAATGCTAAAATATACAAATTTATTTTTCCAAATTTCCAAATTTCATTGACCAAGTTTCTCCCCCTAAATCCCAGTGCAATCCCAATCTACCTCCCACCACAAGTTAAATCTAACCTAACTGGTCACGAACTTTCCACGGTCGAGTCGGTAAAAAAAATGACCAGCGAAACTCGTTTCCGTGGCAACGGAATTCTCGTTTGCAAAATGAATTACCGCGAATTAACGCTTCGCGCGCACACCAGCTGCAATCGTTCATAGGAAGCATTAACGCCGACTGACGCGTTTCGTGTAAACCCACCGGTCGTACACCTGCTTTATTAACGCGGTTGTATCTCCTGGAACCGGTGTAGGTCGCGTAGACCCCTTTGCGCGCCTCGGCTGACCTAACGAAGGAAAAGGAAATAAAAAAAGAAACGAGAGAAAGAAGTGGCTGGGTTAAATTATCGGCATAGCCGGTGTCACGGTCGTGTGTATATTTTAGAGGCGAGCTTCGCTTGACTCCGTGATCTCTCCTCGAATACGTAGCCGGTGTTACCGTGAATGCATTGCCGTAGCACCTATAACGCCTGTCTTTTGTATAATCATAAATCTCACCACGGCGAAAAATCACCAGCTTATTCGCGCGAACGGATCGGATGTCCAGGGCAATGTTTATCCATTTACGGTTTCCTCGATAATTTACCCCGGTCGTTAGGTCGTGGAACAATTTTTAACCACGCCGAACTGTTAGATCCGCTGGAACAGTGGAAAGGCGCATGTATCGTGAAATATGTGCTCGAGCCGAGATATGGCTGTTTGCTTTGTGAAATTCTTTGCGGGAGTTGGAATTCGATGGCGGCGCGCTTGCAAATTGCGAGCGTGAAACATGGAGTGCGAGCGAACGTGTAGTGCAGGCTTCTTTTGATCGAGGATGCGTGTACGGGGAAGACAAATATTTGCGCTTTGTTCTGGGGGATTAAAGGCTTCCACCTGGAAATAATCGAGTATCCTGATTTTTTTTATATGACAGGTTTGAAAATTTTCAGTTTTTTGAAGGTTGAGTCACACTCACTAATCACCAAATCGCCCTATATTATTGTAACATTACAAATGTCTGAAGCATCGTATTATTATAAATGTATTTTTTCAAACGATTTTTTTTTCGAAAATTTTTAGCAGCGTTTAAGGAAATTACGTAGGAATAGGGATTCGCAACGATTCCAGAATAGATCGTTGATAAAAGATATCCAGCGTAAGGTAGTAATTTACGAGAATCACGAAGTTATCGTGCAAATAGGGATTGAAATTATACAGATTTATCTTTTGCTTCTCATGATTGTACGGGTCGCGCAACATGTAAGTACATATAGTCGAACGAGACCAGGAACTTTCCCAAGCATTTAACACCCTCGTGAATACCGGCAAAAAGTGACAGATCTTTCGTTAAGGTTCTCTGTTCCTGATTTTCTAGCCTGATTTCTTAGGAAATGCTCTTTCCGTTAAGCTCGGTTAGCAAGAATTTCTATTAAATGCGTTAGCTAACCCTTGCGAAACGCGATCACGCTTCGAACAAACATTGTGATTAATCTTCTGAAAATCTTTCGAATTTGCATTTCTTCGACAACTTGGATAAAACAATTTCTCGATTCTTTTCGATAGACATAAACCAGACTATCGAATTACAACGCTCTTACATATTCCAAAACATATTCTACGAATTCCTTCATCGATACAGATCGCATCTTTTGCTTATGAATAACTCTTCAAAATATACTGGTTGATTCACGTAATGTGTACCAACTGTACAACTACATATACGTATATTGTCACGCGTAATATTGCCACGAATTATATTGTCATGCATTATATGGCTACGAGTTACATCGTTCTGCGTTAGACTACCACGCGTTACATCGTCACGCGTTATATTGTCATGTGTCATATCCCTACGTGTTATATCGCTATTCGTTAGACAAGTTTTCAAGATACAGCTCGTGCCAGTTGTATGAAACGTCCTGTACAATAAATCTCGAAACAAGCGAATACGCAGAAGGAAATAACATTGAAAGGTCATCGAAAATAACACAAGACGTGCGGTCGGATAACATCGTGAAAATATCAATCATAGTATACCTAGAAGGACGAGCAGGGGCAGACAGAAAGGAAGAAGAAAAAGGATCGAGCAACCGTAAGGGAACGGGATGTGTACGCGAAAACAAGCGATTACTTCATCGAAGAATTCCTATCTCGGCGTGGATCTGTAGTAAACGGCCATCGTATTTGACGATTCGAATCCTCGTTTCATACGGTGTTTGATAATCATCTCAACGCGTAACATCGCACTTATCTCTGCAACGTATGTGCGTACGCTTATGCCCAACAGTTCCCGGACACTTGGTAACTTCGCTCTTACGGTACACAGCTGTCGCTAAATGACATTTTCATTGAAATTTGCTTTTTTATTGCTTGGGGTCTTCTGTGAGACAAACAACTCATAAATCAAAATATTTGCTGGACGGTTCGCTGGAAGTCTATTCGATACCTTTGATTCCTAGTATTCGAGGAGACTGGATGAGCATATTTTAATACTTGGCGGTGCTTTAGATCGGATCTTTATGTTTGTAACTTGCTATATTATTAGCATAGTTTCCCTATTTTTGAATATCGAAATTCACAAACTTTTGAATCTCTGAATTTCTAAATGTTCAAGTTCCTGAATTTCTAAGTTTCCAAGCTGATGTCTGAACTTTCTACCTTTCACATCTCCAAATTTCCAAATTTCTAAAATCCCAAATTTGCAATCCCCAACTTTTTAATTCTTCAACCTCCTATAATATTCACAAATTCCTAAATCCCCATAATTCCCTACATATCTCACGAAATACTTGCGTCCGTAAGAGAAGCGATTAGACAGCATTTCAGAAGCGTTTTGCAGAAATCCCGTACACGAGTAATTTGTGTTCGTTCCTTCTTTGATAAAGGACATTCTTTAGTCATAACGGTACCTCATCCGACTTGCTTAGTTAGAAAATCACTGGAAAAAATTGTTGTTATCCGCTATCGGAATTCTTCAGGCATTCCCTAAGCTGCGAATCGTCGATTCTCTCGGCAGCAATACCGCAAGCAGGTAATCAAAGTTGCTAAAACCACCGCGTTCACACTTCCGCCGGGATATTGCGTGACCTCGCGAGAGCAGCATTTGGTATACGATAGCGAAATTGTACATCTATCGTCCGAACGACGCGATAAATCTCCGTGCAGAAGAAATTTTGGAGAGGATCGTATTTACGACTTCGGTTGTTCTTAATTGATCATCGTTATCTTGCAGGTTCTAGCGATTTAAGCGATTCTATTACTCAGCTGGGTCGTAAATTCCTTTCTCTTTGAATGTGTTCTTCGCTGACTTCATCTGTTATTCCGATTAAATTATAACAGTGTATCCTCCAGCTGGGTGTATCGCTGCAGTCTACCTATTTCCGTTCACGATCGCTATAATCGCGTTTATAGAAATTCATAGCGTCGTAGATTCTCAGCTTACAAACCGTGCCGGTATACGTACAGTCGGGGGTGTCAATGGGTATACATTATTCGATAAATTTTAGCATTATAGGCTAAAGTCGCGTTGCCTTGAATTTATGGCAACGCAGGGGACCGTCGCTTCCCCAGTTCCACCTGTCTCGCCTTGAAGCTCGTTCTTATTGGGATGTAAAGCGCTATGTTGCGTCGTGGCTTTCGAAGTGCGACTTTTTGAGCACGCTTCGAGTGTTAATAAATTTACTTTGATGCATCAAAGGGACTGGTACAAGCTATTACATTTGTACCGTTTAAATTACTGTCTTCGTACAGGTGCTTTTCTAATGTTATTCTGTGTGGAAATTATTTTCGATATTAGTTGTAAGCATGTAGAATCAAATTAAGTTTATCTGGATACGAAGTATCTTCTAAGCATTGTCATGGAAGAGGTATCAGCCATTGTGGTACCACTGATGAAACAACTGAACAGGGTCAATCGAACAGAGAGAATTTCATTCGATGTCGAGGTACCTAATTATACTTTATCAATATCAGGTACTTAATTGGACACTTAGGAACCACGAGCAAAGAAAGAAATATCAATCGAATGAATTGAAATTCGTTCGAAGACAAAGTAATTAGGTTCTCTCGGATATAATGAGGTATATGGAACATTGATTTAGCTACTACTATTGTGAGAGGTGAATAGGTCGTAACAAGTGAAATAAATGACGTATAGGAAACAAATGATTCGAACACCAGTATGGAAAGTCGATCCGTCCGAAAGAATCCGGGCAAAAAAGGGGGAAGGGAATTTTTGAGAAGGAAAAGAGTTTCCAGCAATTTCGAGACGTCGAAACGAGAAGTATGACCGTCATAAATAATCGCCGTTGGTCTATCGAAGGTGTGTACCCACCTACCGGGTGAATTGCGAGACAATCCCGTGGCGAAGAAACTCTTCGTTTCTTCGATTTACTGTTCGCCGTTTCGCGATTCCCTTTCACCTAACGGTTCCCATGCACGCCGCTTAATGGCGGGAAGAAAGGTTTCGCCGGAGGAAAGCAAAATCGTCGATGAACCCCCTTCTGTTTTGTTTTTATCCGACAAATATGTTCCGCTCACTGATGATTCCTTTCTGATAAAACCGCGAGACACGGCTGCCACGGTGAAAGCTAACTCGCGAACTCATCTTAAATGCGTTCTATTAATTTCATCCTAGACACGAATGAATCTGCAATAAAACACGCTTGGAAATATCGAACCCGTTTTTGCGGACGCACACGCTTGAAGTATGTTAACAGGTGTTCCTACCGATTGGTTCATTTATCTTGCAACTTTCTCCTTTAACGTTCCTTGGTATTCCTAGGTAATCTGGATCATTTATCGAATCGAGGAATTTTGCAATTTAACATATTTCTTTTTGGGTCGGAAAAGAATTTAGGTGCTCTTGTAAGTTAGTATCGCTACGCGTTAAATCACCACGCGTTATATTGCTCCGTGTAATACCACCACACGTAAATATTATCATACTCCACATTGCCACGCATTATATCGCTAGGTCACCATTAGTCCACATCGTCGTGCGTAAATATCGTCACGCGTTATATCGCCATGCGTGGATACCATTAGGCGTTATATCGTCACATGTTAAAAGGCTATCGGACCCTTACACTTTAACACCTCTGACAATATCGGGCCCATCAATCGCAAAAGCATGGTGATGGATGATTATCGCGATCAAAATTTATCTTTCGAGCGACGTTCCCGCATCCAGCATATTCGCAGCATCCGACGATTACACGACACAGCAAGCTACCGGTGTACACGACAGTGCACGGTCGCTTCCTTTGATACGCTGCTACAATCCTAATCCCTCGTGCTTACATCGCGTCGGTGCTGTCCGTGAAATTGCATAATATAATCCACCCACGGTCGCGAAAACCCCTCGCGAGAGTAGGTGCTCGTACCACCCAGACAGGAGGCGGACTGAAGATTTGAATAATGAAACGGACTGCGAAGATGGACGATTTATTTTGTTCATATGCAATTTGTGGTAGAAAACGTGACAAATCGTGAAATTCAACATTTGTTTCAAACAGTTGTTGAATACAATTATTTCGGTAGGAGTAGACACTCGATATATCAATTACCTGTTTTAAATTTATTTTACAAGCATGTTCTAAAACATACACAAGTTGAAATGTATTGACCACCAAATATATCAAATATATTAATCTGTTTTAAGAAACTGAAAACCATTCACAAGTTAATAGAGTCTATTTCCATATATTTCCTATACTTTAAGTTTAATACATTTTTTCTGCGAATTTCGCACAAAGGTTCCTAATATTTCTCAGCCGGTTAAAAAGCTTGACGTCGAATAAAAAGGTACAAAAGCCAGCAATTTTCCACTCGACAAGCGACAAAGAGCTTTTTTTCGCTGGCATCGCATGTTTCTTTCATTCTGAAATCGCATGGACATCCTTCGTCGGTAATGAAACACAACGTATACGTTGACGGGGTCATGAATATCCCCTGGGATGGCTCGTTGACACGAGATTCTTCTTCACAATCGCTTCCACACTTCGAGCAAAGGGACCACCAGCGAACGCTCATCGTTCGGGACATTCTTCAACGAGCGTGCCATTCTCGCGCGTATGACGCGAGCTTGAAGCGTGTTTAACCGGGCGCACAGGTGTTGAGCGTTCTCGAAGCTGTGTTTAATTGGTCCTCGAATGAACCTCGCAACCACGCATTGGCGTATCCAGGGCCTTCACGTTTAAAAGCGATACAATGCGTGACGGTCGAACGTGTGACATTTAAGTATTGCAAAATGTTAAACAGGAACATTTGATAATACAAAAGTTTGCTAGTAGAAGAATACTTAAATTTGAAAAGCTTTATGAACATTTAAAAGTTTGTAACTGGACAAATGTCGAAAATTGAAACATTTGAAAGTTCGAAACTAGGATTATGTTGAAAATGTAAACTCTTTGTAAATTACAATTCTGTGATACAATACGTGGGAACGCACCACGTGGTGATACAACACATAGAAATACTGTACATTGCGATAAAAATGTCGTGGGAATACAAAACGTTTTGATACAAACGTACAGTGATAGTGCGCGTAGGAATACAATGAGCGGCAATACAACCTGTTGCAACCTACCGCTTAGCCATACCACGCATGACTGTGCAGCACATTGTGATAAAGCGCATAGTAATCTAACACATGGTAATTCAACGCGTTGCAAGCTTACGCGGAAGATTAGATCTAATGCAACATAATCCGATGGACTGCGATGCAACACGTGGCTATATAGCTTGTCATGATGCAGGACGTGGCAATATGACACACGTCAATTTAACATGTAGCGATATAACGCGTGGCAATATACTGCATGGCAACTCAACGCGCAATCACGAAGTGAACAGTGATGCAGCATTGGCAAGTTGATGTGCAGCAATATAAAGCGTGGCAATATAATTCAAGGTAATCTAAATGAACGCGTTGCTATATAAGTAACTATCTAATCCTAGTTTTCCAAAATGAAGATTGCAATTACGCCAATGTTCGCATGGTGTAGACAGTGGCTCGATTACACTCGTTCACGCTCCAAAAATTGGCGTGCAACAATCCGGGCTGTTCAACGATCCATCTCGAACAGTTGGCGTTTCGTGTGGGCACGAAACGATCGTAAATATCGAACTCGCGTGCGTCGGATCAATTAGCGAGCGTACGCGTAAGCTCAGTGACTGGTCTCGGAATATTTTCGACGATGCGCAATGCCTCCGCCGTTTAAATGCTTTTTAATGCGCGATTAGCGCGGCACGGGGTAAAAACGAGCAGTCGTTTAACTTTCGTTCGAATTTACCTGCTGTATACGGCGCGAACCATGACGCGTATCGCGAAATGAAAATAATCTTTAGCAGGTGCGATTTTTTTTCAAGCATTACAATATTTATCGCTTTACGCTCGCTGCGATGCCGTACACACAGCGAATGTGCCTTTCTTTCCCGATGCCACATTCTTTGACGCAAGATAAATTTCGAAGGAACGCGGATAAACGCACTCGCGTAGAGATTAGTTTCTTACCAGACATTATTTTAACCCTTTAGATTCAAGGTAATTTTAGTTTTGTAACTTTTGCTGATATCGGAAGGGAAGAAGAAAGTAATTGATCGCGGATAAATAGGATACAGGCATACCTACGTTTATTGGGTATTAATTTATCCCGTTAAGTACCGAACAGTGATATGACGCAATTTTTGCACATAACATTCTTCGTTCTTTGCAACGTTGCGTACAAAGGAGCATAAAATTTATCGTAAAGGACTTTTGAACGGTAGTTCCATTGCGACGTTGGTCTTGTATGAGTTAATTTACCTTATAATTTTCATAGTCAATACTTTTATAATCCTACATGGAACATTCCAAATATATTTATCTCTAGCATATTTCACTAATAATAGAACAATAATATAGTAGTATAGTAAAATGATGAAATAGCGAAACAGTAAAATAATAAAATAAAATCATATGCAGGCAACAGACAGATAAACAAACACAGTCCGCTTAAACGGTGGCTAGTGAAATGACACAAGCAATAAGTCATCGATAAACGAAAAAGAAGCTAGAAATCGAACAACAATGAGAGAGCACAAAGCAAAGTCGCCGGCCCGAAGCAAACCATTTTAAATCTCTGTAATCCGCTCGTACATTGTCCGACATAGCTTCGTTAGAGATAAAAATCACGACTCACGTATCGGATCTTCTCTCAGCGTGAGTCGAGAAAAGTAATCCCCTCGAAAAGTATTCGATCCTTTGATATTGAAATCGTTCCTAAGCCGGTTCGCCGGCGCAAAGTGTATTTTACAAATGATCCTAAACTATGCCGTATAAATAACACTGTATGCACGCTTATTGTCGCGATCGGCTTCTGGAACTGGCGACGCTTTCAAACGACAGCATTATGCGGGACACGGCGAACGCATTCAGACGCAATGGAGATCGGCCATAACCTATAACACGCAACTTACATCCGAAGAAATACCTATCACTGTTGCACGCCAATTTCGTTTGCGTCGTTTAACTTTACTGCACTTTCTATTCTTAATTTTACATACCTCTACTCCTACGTGGGGATCCCTATATTCGGAGAACTCTAGATACTTAAATCACTAGATACCTAGATACCTGCATTTTTTAGATACCTAGGTACATTGCTTCATTCTTAGATTTCTAGTTTTCTGGATTTTTAGATTTTTAGATTTTTAGATTTTTAGATTTCTAGATTTCTAGATTTCTAGATTTCTAGATTCCAAGATTTCTAGATTTCTAGGTTTTTAGATTCCTAGATCCCTAAACCGCGAGGTACCTGTACTCTATCGGCATGTTGGATATTGTCGCGTTAGATTTTTACATGTTGGATATCGACGAGTTAGGTTTCGACGCGTTGGATATCGACGCGTTAGATTCTGACACGTTGAATATCGACACGTCGGATATTGGCACGTTAGGTTTCGACGCGTGGGATATTGGCGCGTTAGGTTTCGACGCGTTGGATATCGGAGCATTGGGTATTGGTTAATTAGATATCAACGCGTTGAATATCGGCATGTTGGATTTCGACGCGTTTTATATTAACGCGTTAGATATCGACGTGTTGGATACTGTACTCTGATCTCCCTACACCCCTCTATTCCTACGTCCCTATCTTCTTACATCCCTATATTTCTACATTGTGCGACACCCCTATATCCCCATATTCTGCGACTCCTACATCCCCATATTCCTATATTTTGGAACTGCTATATCTCTGTATCCGTAGGATTCTTGCTTTCAATGATCGGTGCATAAAAGCACGCGGTCTCGAGTGTTCGGCCGAACCTGTTAGATCTGAGACGCGTCGAATGGCCTGGTAGCCTGGTGAAATACGCGTCGGTACCGAGGAACGTATATATTCGTGTTGCACACGGGATACCAAGGTACCTACCTACCGGTCTACCTGCAATCCATTTGCATGCAAGAAGTTCGCATGCTGTGCCGGCGCTGCCGTCATTTTTACTATTATTATAAAGTACATGTTAACCTACCCTTGCGTGTGCTGACCGCATGCCGGTACAACGTCCCCTCGTTGGTTTATAAGCGCTATAAGTTTTATTGAAAAGCTGTCGATTTTTTTTTACCTCGTCGAATCGCCGGGAACACCGGTGCCTGCTCGAAACGGAACGAGATCCCTGGGGACGTTGGCGAACCCTACGAGTTCGATAACGCGTTCTCTTCGTTCCTGTTTCCAGACGTTCCTGCAACCCCTGGTTTTGCTTCGGAAAAAAACCGACCGAGAATTATGCGACGTGTAGCCAATGCTACCGGTTAGAATGTTGGTTTGGTACTTACCGGTAATGTTGCTGATATTGCACGAACAAGAGAGATGAGTGTTGTGGCTGGATATCTTATGAGTTGTTTTGTGAGATTATTTGGCTTGGTTGAAATTTTAAGAATTATCGAAACGTAAATCATTTGATTGACAGATGTCAGTATTTCTTGAAGAGTTTGTTATTACCATTTTTTTGGTTGTTTCTCATAATTCATATACTAATTAAGCAATTTGCAACAAGGACTTTTACCAGCGAAATTATTTGTATAAATGTTCATTTTTGCACGAGAATTAGTATATTTATCGAGTCGTCAACTCTATATTTCAGCTTTTGAAAAACTCTTGAGAACAGTAATAAAACATTGAGAATCGACGTAATATCGATGGGACAGGAGCATGAATATCGGTTTGTTCGCCATTAAATTTTAACAAATAGCGTAGGAGTGCATGTAGGAATCAATTGTACTAGGTCATTTATAATTTAAATGGGAGCTATTTATTTCAACAGGGTAACGGTAACAAGCTCGTTCTAATGATCTCACGAATCGGTACACGAGAATAACAACTACATCAGCAACGTTGCTTCGCTTCCCTTGAACGAGAAACGTGCTGACAGTTAACATACTTTACAATGGAATTATGCACGTTACTACTCAATTCGTGCGGTGAAACTATGACAAATTTCTCTTTCGCTAAATATCTATTATGGTTTATGAATTTCATTAACGTTTCCGCTCTAGAAACTAGTAGTAAGCTGTAACTATGAATGCAATCCATTTTAAAGTGTAATTAACAGCCAATTTAATGTATAACTTAAATAGTCAATTCAAATGTCCATCAACAATGATCGACATTTAAACAGTTAATTTAAATATAATTTAAATAGTCAATTTAAATGTCGATCAACAAAGATGAACACTAATGCACACAAAAATCCACGTGAAAATAAAATAACGAATGGTGCAGTATAAAAAAAAATAGCTACACAAAATTTCGTTTACCTAAACATAGCAGCCGAGAGTGAATTGATTCGAGATGATGGTAAGATATTTCTAAATCTTGTTCAAAGCAAAATAAAACGTTTCTATCGAGTCAGAACCACATACCAATTATTGAAGGCAATGGGGTATTGTTGAGTGAAAGCCACGTAACGCCCACGTCGCGATCGTGCAGCCGCATCTCTTGTCCCCTTGCATCGTGCATAGTCGTGTACCGTGCAGGAAGTCACGTGCACTTGTGTGCATCCCTGTCAGCTTTGTGTCCGTGGCTGTCGTACGCACACGTCTGGAACGAAAGCAAGATTCATCTGCATGGAACTCGATCCAGAGTGCAACGATCGTGGGCATCGACGATCGAAAGTGAGATTAGGAGATGATGTGAACCATTCGAAATCGGTACCAAACGAGACTAATCCAAATCGTATCACAATGGAAGTATGTTGTTAATCTTTCGTTGGTAATCGTATTTGTTCACACTCTTCGGAACAACTGGATAGTTTAGGTTATTTTACTGCTCTATGTTTATAAGGAGTCTTGAGTTTTCTCTTCATGGGAAATTCATCAGTTCAAGTGATTTAGGTAGTTGGTATATTTGGTATATTGATTCAAATTCTTTATTTGTAGAAAATTACTAACCCTTTAGGATTAAGTACAAAATTTGTCAAATATCAAGACACAAATTGAACATTTACCACATTTGTTGCAACGTGTTGCAAAATTTCTGTTACGGTAATTGTACACCATGTATTTGTCCAGCAATGAAAAAATCGCAGAAATATTTGTGATTAATGAATACGAATTCTGTCTACGATAGCGATACGAAGATCGAGGTAACTTTCGTTTCGATCGGTGGTATTTCTTGTTACGTAAGTTTTATCAGAGGTGGAAGAGAGACTGGAAGCGTGGGCGCAAGTTCATTCTCCTTAACCAGCGATATCAATCACTGATAACGCAGCATCGTTGTATACAGACGAGTTGAACGTCTCTCGTTCGGGTAGGCCAAGTAACTGTAAACCGAGTTCGCGGTTGTACAGGGAAGCTTAGAGACGCGAGCTCATCTCTGGAAGCAGGTTTTATCAGTTTTGTCAAGGTTTACGGTACTCGGAACAACGGGCTAGCCATTAAACTAGGTCGTGATGTTGATGTTGATTCGTTCGTTTGCTTAGCGAAACATTGCGGTATCGGTTTCGCGTTTCCACGCCGACGGTATCTCCATGCAAGCCACGTGTTATCTTCAAATTCACTTATACCTAACGGTTTATAATCGACTTCCCTGTTTCTTTAATGCATCCTTCAGTTCTTTGTATTTAACGGCACGAATATTCACTTTGGTCTTTCAGCGCAGTCGTAGCATGTTTAGATTCGCAAATGGTCTTTTACTTACAAATTCACAAATTCTCAGATTTTCAGGTTCATAGGTTCACAAATTCACAAAATCACTAATGTACAAATTTCTATATTCTCACATTTTCAATTATACAAATGTCTGCATTTACAAATCTCCACACTTCAAGCTACTGATGGCAAGAAAGTTTAAGACACGAACAATACGAGATACCTAAAAGATCATTTAACGAATCTACATTTCTGCGATGCATCAACTGCAATTGGTAGCATTTAGCATTAACAGAAATTCCGATACAAATGAAATCCTCAGCGATCGAGGGAATAGCAATCGTTCTCGGCGAGCAATGGTAACCGGTACAGACCGAGCCATTGATCTCGAGTGAAAATGGAACTCGAAGGTGGCCGTGTTTCACGACTCCTTGGCGATTTATCCGCTTGCTCAATGATTCCAACGAGAAGTGGGACATGGAGTCGTAGAATCGTCGCTTCTAAGTCTCGTGTTGCTAAACGTTGATGTACGGCCAGTAAAAAAAAAGGTATGAATGCGTGACGTAGGATGTCAGAACGATTACGTGTCGTTGCCTCACGCGTCAACGGAAGCACGGCTACGAATTAACACCTGGGTTAAACGGTGTTTTACTCCCGTTTCTCGAAAACCACGAACCGGTTGAAACGCTAGGGTTCGACGGACCTTTATTCTTTCCTTCTGCGCAACATGCTGCGAATCGATCGAACATGTTCCGCTGAGAACGCGTAAATTATGCTTTGTTCTCTGGCAGCGACCAGCCAGCCAACAAATCATATCGACACACTCGACCCGATGTTTCTTCGTACACATCCCACGCCCTCCGGAACCTCCCTCTTATCGATGTTCTCCCGTGAAAAAACGCGCTGCGATGTCTTCATAAATACAGTATTGGACACATGTACGCGGACAAATGAGTTTTCTTATACTGCTCGATTCACAAGACAGTGTATGGATAATGCACCATATAGAGGACAAAGAATTCATGAAGGTTGGATCTGGTTAAAAATGTTTTAACATGTTGAAACTTGATATATGTTGCAGATCCGACTGTTCAAGTAATTCATTTTAACATCAAATGTAATCAGATCCAATAATCTGACAGTAATATTCTTTCGCAGTAATAAACATACGAATAATGTAATTATTTGAGCAATGCCCTTTGTACCAATACAAAAATGAATGTACCTTAGAGTCGTTAAAATATAATTCAATTAATACTAATCTAACGTGGCGTACACAGCAATTTCTCCAGGGGCGCGTTAATTCAGTATCGTTCACATTGATGAAGCAGTCTCACAGCGATAAACCGGTAAATGATGTTAATATCTCTCATTAACAGCGCAAATAAGAGAATTCTGTGCGTGTACACTTAAAGAAACGTTAAGCCGGTATTACGTTTCAATTAAAATCGTCGTGCAAGCGGATTCGCGCATCAAGGAACATCCTCGGCGTGCATATAAACTTTTGGAATAACCCATCGGGAGTTAGAAGTCGCGTGATTGCACGTTTTTCCTTTAGCCGATACGAGAGCTGATTGCCGACGCTTCTATTAAGTTCGAGCAACGAGAAGGAACGGTCTCCATTAGGCGATGCCCGCAGGATCCGACGCAAAAATCATAGCCGTTTCATTAAGCCTCGATCCCGATCGAGCTCGAACAACTTTCAAGGTGAACCTATCAGGGATGCGCCATCTCTTTTTCCCGCTGCCCTGAAAACAATTACCGGCCAGCCGTCTGGCGATTCGCGTTTCGTATACATAACGCCACGCCGAGAGGCGCAACGAATCTTCATCGAGATACCAGCCTCCCTCCAAGTGAAATATAAACGACGCTGGCGTTTTAATTGCTACATCCTACCTCGATCCTTTGCCTTTACTTCTCTTAAACTGAATACAGATTGCGTTATTTTAGATTGGATAGATGCATCGAGACTGATATGTTATTTTGTTTCAAGCTTAGTTTAAAACTGAAAGGTCTTTTCTTTGTAAATAGTGATGCGTTATTAGTTAATTTGGTCGTTCTCGGTAGAAGCGCGAGTGGTATTTTGATCGTTGTGGAGAGATAGGATACTCGATGTTGGGTGTGTGCACAATTAATTTTTGATCCTTAAAAGCTTGACAATTTTTGAATCTCTACATTTCTCTGAAGTCCCTTTATACTCAAACTTCTACATTCTCAAATCCCTACATCTGTGGACTTGCTAATACCAAAATTCCCAAGTTTCGATGTCCCCTTTCGAAAATCTTAGATTCTTACATCCGTAGATCCTTAAATTCCAAGATTCCAGAATTATGATCTAATCTCCAAATTTTCAAATATCAAAAATCCCTAAAAATCCTTAACAATGCCCAATCCTTAAAAATGTCCAAAAATCGAGTGAAGTACATTTTCATCATTTGCTGCCACATTTACGTGAAATCCAGACTTGTTGTTGACTGCACGAACCGTGGATACATATATTCCTATCGATATTACAGTAGGCAAACTCGATGTTGCCTCGCGTTAGAAGATAGAGGACGAGAAAGGGACGGTGGCTGTGGAAAATGAGAGAAGCCGGCGCGGCTGAGAGTTACTGGAATTTATTAGCGATCGTACATACAGATACAACGGCGCATCGCAATAACACTTCTTCTAACAGGTTTCCTTGGCTTCGATAAAATCGTCGACGGTCGCGTTGCGCCTTTTGCAACGCCCTGTACGCACCTGCGCGTCATGATCCCACCATAGGGATCCTCTTAATAACGCCATTAACGGCAACCTGGTAGGAAAGTCCTTTACACGCTTTAGCAAATCTTCCTAGGGTTTACTTACGAACGGTAATCTGAAACGAAACTAAGCTGCGTGGGCGGTTACCCTGATTATGGTCATCTTCTTAGGACGGGCAAATACGATACCGATAGAGAGGAAAAATTTTGCAGAATGAAATTTTAATAAACGTCATCTTTTAGTGCTAGCAGTATATTCTTGGTTTATAAAGAAATTAATTAATACCTTCTGAATCCACATTTGGATCAAAGTTTTGCTATCTCCATCAGTTTTAAAGTTTCTTATGTTGCACTCCATTACAAATGAAAAGCTTTCTTTTACAAAATAAAGTACTAAGTAGCAAGTTATATCCAATAATATAAAATTTGAAGAATAAAGGATGAATAGCATCACGAAGGCACAAGTTCGTTGACATTAAATGAATTGAAAGAACATAATGATTTTCTAAATTTGCATACAATTATTGAGCCGCCGACACCATGGGAATGAAAAAGCGAAGACAGCACAGGGCATCGTTCTCCCAATTGCGTTGCTCTCTAATTAATTATCGTTATTTCTTGTCACATGAATACTCCATTCTCTCGTGAGCACGCAGCTGGTTATTTCAGAACGTGGCGAAAGATATATCGATATCCTTCTCGATGACGAGGTGCAACATGTTTACCGAGTAAGCGCATGGGTGTACCACTGCAACGAGCACTATTTTTCTTCGTAACTGTCTAAATGTTAAACGAGCGTGTGGCAATTCTGTGATAGTAATTATTCGAACGGTTTGCTCATTATGACAATGGGTTTAGACCGTTGTTTCGCTGATTGTTTCTGATACCTGCATTTCGCTAATATTTTCCTCTTTGGTTTCAGGTACCGAGATATATCACTGTTACCGAGCAAAGTTTGCCGATTTAGTCACCTGCACGTGAGTCACTTAGTCATTTCTTAAGCTTGCTTAATAATCTCAATATCCACGTTATCGTGCTGTAATAGAAATTCTGTAATACCTTCATATGTAGATATCTACATACATAGATAGCTTGACATGATAATATCTAGACACGTAGATACTCACATACGTAGATACCTAGATACGTAAGTACCCACATACGTACATACTCGCATATGTAGATACCTACATACGTAGATACTCACATGTGTACATCCATATGTGGATACCTAGGTGCATAGATACCTACATACGTAGATACTTAGATATGTAGGTACTCACATACGTACATACTCACATATGTAAATAAATATAAATATCTCACATATGTGAGATATACTCACCCCATAAACACCTTAGTCACCTATCTTCCTAGATCTATACATTCCCAAATCCTTCTTTCGCTACATCCATATAACCTTGGATCTCTATACATCTACATCCTCATAACTGCACACATGTGTATCACCGCGTCAGAAAATTTCCGCATCCTCTGAACCGCGCTGTACACGCCACGTCGCAGGAGACTCCCGTGCAAAGAAGCATCTCGCAAATGAACATCTGCATAGCGAAAATTAATGAACTATTCGACATCGTATCGCGAAATCGACGCATTCTTGTAGGGATTTCCGCGTCGGATCCGTTCAATTTATCTTCCGTCCATTACTTCGAGTCAGCTTCAAACAGAAGCCCGTAAACTCGACGCGACCGGTCGGCATATTAATTACGATTTGTCGCGACGTTAAGGCTCGCCTTGAAATTGGTTGCGACGTCGAAGGTAGTCGTGGACGAGGGTGCGTTTGCAATTAAACATGTTCCTTGCGCCTCGTTGAACAAAGTTGTTCCGAAGCTTCGAGTTGTCTCGACGGCTGAACGGGTCGGCCTCAGACAACTTTCTATCAGCATTTGCATTTGAACGTTTCGCGTATTGCGAAATCGCGTCGCTGCAGGGACCCATCGTTTCGCTTATGGCCGCGATTAAACGCGAATGTTAATTAAACACGAGTTATGTGGCACTGTAAGGAGCGATCGTTACTATCGGTCGATATAGCGTGCTGATGGAATCGATGATACGTGTAATGAATTTATAAACGGGAGTTTCGCGTTGGGAAACTAGGAACGAAAGATGATAGCTTTGGGGTCTGATGTGTCAAATAGTATGCAGTTTGAGTATGTAATATGTTCAATAAAAGGATATAGTCGTACAATTATTATTATACATATACAGTCTTATAACTTACATTTTCTTTCTGATGATTTTTATCAGAACAAAAAATTGCTTAACCACTTTAGGTTTCACCATGTGCTTATCTTTCCCTGCTTTTAATTTCAAATTAAACGAGCACAAGTCTCAGTGTAAACAATCTCGAGAATACATCTCGAAATGAAAGTAGCTATTTAGACCACTTCCTGTATTATTAATACCCGATAAAAATCTGCAGATTGAATCCGCATGAAGCAGCGCGAAGCAATCGTATTTCGCGCACGGAGCTGTTCAATTACGTATTCGAGGCACGCAAGCACCGATAAAGGAAGAGCAAAGTAAATTTTATCCATTCCCCCGCGCGATTGCACCTCGATGGCGATTCTAAAACAGCCAAAGGGGATATTCTACGGTGCAGTAAATTCCCAGTCATCCTGTGCAATCATTCTAACCCACCCTTTGCTTAGCCTTCGTCGGACCTTTGAACTCTTCCTTCACCTCCTCTCGTTGTTCCGCTCGGGTAATTTGCGATCGAACAACAGGTCCGATTTTTTCGCGAACATCGATCCATCTGGATGCGTTTGTCCTTCGAATCGAACGATTGTTAGACACGCGTCGGACTTCCAGGAAAATTATTTGTATCTTCTTCGCTGGATCTTTTACGCTTGATTATACATTTTTATCCTTTTAAGTGGTTTTTGATTTCTTTTTTTCTGAGAAACATGGGAAGGTGGGAATTCGATGGGGATGATTGGAATTACCCAGATTATGCATATAACATTTTTCCTCAAGTTTTTCCTTGTTTTTAAAATTCATGATTTATTTGGTTCAATGCCACACTGTGAAGGAACGATGTAAATTAAAATTTTTTGAATATAAACCTTTTAGTTTTCAGTAAAAGTTACGAAGTTAACAGCGTATGTTATTAATGTTATGACAAATTTTCGTTATACCACGGTTATAAAAGAAGATGATCAGAGTATTCAGAGTGCTAATGCACAATGTATTCGAACCTGGTAGAAAATTGCAACGTAAATATATAATTTGTATGTAAATATAGATGGAAGACTGTTCTTGAATTTGTTTCTCCATCGTTGGTAGTCGATTGTAATGTTTACAATTTATCTGTAATTTTCTTAATTGCAAGCGTCCTTCGGCACGACAATTTTCCTTCTTCGATAATCGTCGATGATTTTTAAGGAATTCGTGTGTCATCGACTCCCTTAGTGAAAATACCGACATCTGGGAATTTCACTTAGACGTCGAGGTCGAAAGAGACAATCACGTTTTTTAAAAAACCAGAAATAGTCTTGTAAATTGTTTTGTAAGATTTCGAGAAATTGAAACGGCCTCTGTACGTGAATTACTGGCAATTTTTTGCGCTGCCTTGTTCTGTCATCTACGACATTATACGTTAAATTACACGTGACGTGGAAAGTTAAATACGAGTGATTTTGAGATTTACATATTTGGAAGGTTAATTGTATGGTATTAGTGATTATTTGTTTGTGGATGAGTTGGAGAAATGCTACGTGTTAAATTGGAACGTGTTGGATCATTGCAGGTTGGATTACTAGCTGTTAGATATCGGCGCGTTGGATATCGACGCGTTAGATATCAACGCGTTGAATGTCGACCCGCTGGATTTCGACGAGTTAGATTTCGACACATTGAATTTGGATTCGTTGGATGTTGACACGTTCAATATTGGTACGTTAGATTTCAACATGTTGGATATCGGCACGTTGGATTCCGACGCGTTGGATATCAACACATTAGATATCGATGTGTTGGATATCAATGCATTAGATACCAACGTGTTAGATTTCCATGCGTTTAATACCGATGAGTTAGATATCGACGCATTGAATTTCGTCACATTGGATGTTGGCGCATAAGATTTCGACACGTTAGATATCGACGCGTTGAATGTTGACGAGTCGTAAAGCAACGCGTTAGATCACCATGCATTAGATCGCGTCTCATTAAACTGTTCCGCACTAGATTTCCACACATTGGATTGCTACAGGTTAGATCATCACATGTATCTACACCACACATTGTGTATTCACACATTAGATAGTTACGGAGTATATTACTACTCGCTACTCATTAAATCACCACGTGTTATATTGCTCACCCATTTCTAATAAAGTCAGAAATATTTATTCCTTCCTGTTTAATAAAAGTCCTATTCACACCAACACATATACTCCACTTCCAAACATCGTCATAAATAACCTCATTCACACCTAGATTACCATCGTGCAATTGAATAATCTCCACAATATGCACACACGAGTGAACATCGAAAAAAGAAAGGATCTTCCGTGTCATCGAGCAATGACCAATCTCAGGTTATCTGAAATCGCGTTAGACGCTCGAGGTTAGAACGCTTTGAACGTAATTAAGAAACGTTCCATGTGGAACGTGCAGGTTAGCTGCTTCATTGTCTCGTCGCGTGTTTTTCTTTTATCACGAGGTCGATAATTATTATCGAATCAAAGGGTACGACGCCGCTCGACGAGTGTTGTTGGCTGGCTCTTTTATTCAGTGTCTGTTGCACGCCTACCGGTCGAGAGGTCAGACGCAAAGGCCTTCAGGGCTATGGAGACGTAGCGCAAACCAACCGAAGAGATTCAACAGATACATCCATCTCGGACGCGGCTGATGCATCCTTGGAAATAATCGCTCGAACACGGCCTTCCTTCCATTTCTGTCAACAGCATTTTTCGCCATTTTCGCACATCCTCTCGTGAGGTTTTGTTCAGAGGATCATCTTCGATCGACGGTGTTTCGATTCTGGTTAGCAAGCTTCAAAGGTGGACGTTGGATTTCAACGCACTGGATATTGACGCGTTGGATATTGGCACGTTAGATATCAACACGTTGGTTATCGGTGCATTCGGTTCCAACGTTTTTAACGTGTTAGATTTTGGCAAATTTGATGCGTTGGATCTCGATGAGTTGAAATCTCATCTACTAAATATGTCATTACATCGAATTTATTGTAATAGCATAAATTATCACATACACACAATATAACCTAGCATCATATTATAATACATATACTAGGTTATATAATAGTATTATATTATAATATATTTTAGAGTTAGGTTACAGTTACACCGATGTATATTAGATCTGCTTATATCTGACGATGATAAACATCTTCCAATCGAATTCTTTTTCAAGTTTTCTCTGAAAAGCCTGCAATATAACCGAACACCGGAAGAGTTGTTTTCTTGCCAAACACACAGACTCGTTCCTGGTATGTATAAGCTACGTTACTTTTTGTCCGTTCCCCGCACGCACAAAAATCTTATAATGTGCGCATCCGGCGTAAAATCTCATAACGGGTAAAACATAGAGCGTATCTTGCTCCCGAAGAGAGCCACTCGTTACTTCTTCTTCGGTGAAATATTATTTCCGCTCCGGGATCGGTTGTTTTCTTACGCGAACAAAGAACCCCCTCCGTGAACCACACGTATTTTTCTTCCTTTTTTTATTGTCTTCATGTCACGCAAAGGTCAGAAGCGTGCAGCAATTCTCTTCCGTATTCAAATCGTTCCAATTTACATCCATTACAGATTTCTGATTGAAATTCTTGAACTATGGTATTTCTAACATTGATAGCGTTCGAAAGGAAATGAATCTGTTGTGTGATTCACCACGATCGTCGCTGCTCGATACAATTAACGGACAAGTTTTTTGAGATTGAGTGAACTAGAAACTCCTTCAACGGAACGTTTGCTCGCTGTTCTACAAAACCACGCTTCCTCTAACAAGATTTAGCGTGTAATTAGCGTGGTTCGTGAAACGGTTCTTAAAAGCAACCACGTGAAATCGGGACTTGTACATCAGCAAAAAAATGTTTGTGTCAGATCATCGCTCTTGAAGAACATTTTAGTTCTGAAAATAGCCTGAATGGTGTTCTTTACAATCTCTTAAATGACAAAATTTGTAATTCTTCATATTCCGAAATTATCAAGTTTCTGAATCTCTAAACTCTGAAAATTCCTGAATCAGCAAATCTCAAATTTCTGAATTTCTAAACCCCTAAAATTCCAAAGTTCCCTTTCGTCCTCACTCGTAAATTGAAAGCGGTAGAAATGTATCACTTGCGGACTTTAAACGCAGTTTTCAGAAGCATAACGTTTCTTTCCGTCGTTCGACATTAATGTATCGCCGTTTAGACGCGGAAGGTTCACGGTCACCGACATTACTCTCGGCGCAGCAACCCTCGTAAGTCCGAGCTCGTGTTTTTGAAACTGTCAGGCTACTGAGGAGCCGTAGATCTTCGGGAAGTTGGCGTCCATTAAACGAGCGTAAAACCGCAAAGGAGAAAAAAAAGGCCGGCCGCTTCTGGAAAGTGGCGGAACGGCCGTAAAACTGTAGAACAATTTGAGGCGGTGCTGCGTAGGCGCCCTTTGAGTTCCCCTTTTTTTTTCTTCCTCTTGAACCAGCGGTTGGAGCCAGACAACCTGGTGAAAAAGAGAAACCAACAGAGAGAACAGAGAGAACGAGAGAGACAGAGCAGGAGAATGATTCACGATTATTACAAACGTTCCTCGTTCTGACCACGCTCGTGTTTAGTCTTCGCTGTTTAACCTATAAAGTGGCCGGGGTTCCTGTACGAAATTAACGTGCTTTACGGTACTGCCCTTCTGGCTCGTATTTTTGCTCCAAAGCATTCGTCGTTTGCGTCTCGCAAATTAATTTCCCGATTGATGGTCGCGGAAGTTTTGTGGCCTGCGGAATTGTCCGTTTAAGATGCTTCTTGTCCTTTTAGCATGAGAAGTAGCCGATCAAAATTTATCGACGCATTTGAGGTAGCTTTAAAACTGGAGGTTGAAGGTTTTTTATTGGATGTATGTCTTGGACGTAGTGTTAGGTCAAAGTCCTATGTTAGATGTTGCAACAAATTCACCAAATCTCTAAACTCCTCAGATTTATCAATTTTTTTTATAAAAGAGACCCCCTTTCACAGTAACCTAAAATCAGTAATATTTTCCAACGTACACAAGCTGTCATCGAAGTCATCGAAATAAATCAGTGGAACGTAGCGTATCAAAGATCGGCCAGATATCGGGAGCAGATAATCATAGAGCAGACCACAGACATCTTTTCCATCGATTGAACCGAGTTCTCGGTTCACTTCCTAATTGAATCGCTCGGAATCGGAACGAGCTCAGATCGGTTAACCTGATCAGGGGAAACCTTATGAGCGGGTTCCCTTCTCTGCTCGATTTCCGTGCCGTCCGGTCAAGCAATTAGAAGCATCAAAGGAGCAGGACGATAATGAGCCAGTCGAAGTAACTCGAGACGGATCGGACTTGCTGATTTTAGGTATCTACCCTTCGCAGTGTGGTCGGGATTCGTGGTTCGCTCGAGAGATTATCCAGCACGAGTGGTATGTGCTCCGAAGAATGTGGAATCGATTTTTTTCGACCAAACACCGTGATTCCGGCCTCTCTAATTATACCGTGACCTCGGTGCTCCTGCCAGCCACCGATTATCTTACGAAACGACGAAAGAACGTCCCGTGGACGGGATGCAACCACTCGTTAATTGACGTACTTCGAGATGCATTCGATCCCCGGTTGACTTTCGATTCAGAAATTCTTGCGACCACTCTGCGTTCACGTGCTATCGTTAAATAAATCGCTGCTTCTGGATAATTTTCTTTCCTCGGAGACTGATTTCTTATTTTGATCAATCGCGTAGTTGGGGAACGGAATTCGGATAATTTGATACGTGGTGCAACGAAGCGAATTTTTAGGAAGGTATGTTAATTGTGTATACGTTGTACGTGTGTCACTGTAGAAGAGAAGTTCGGTATGCGATGGTATTCGCAATGCGTTGTGTGGCTACGTGTTAGGTCATCTCCCATTAGATTGCTACGTGTTGTATTCTAAACATTATTCTGAGCGTTGCATCTAAACAATATACGTGTTTGCCATTTTATATGCTTCATTTCCATTTATAAAGTATCAAATGAAAATTCTAACAGCTACAGAAACTTCAGAATCTTTCCCCCGTATTTAAAATCCATTTTTCGATATGTAATCTGTTTGTTCTACTAGTTACACGGTAGACTGTATATCGAATGGCGATATCTTGCTAACCACGGGTCATGTTAATAGTGATTGATCGCAAGAAATCTGATTCTATCGAATTCCATGGGGGGTTTTGAAAGCGTAGGAGCGGTCGGAGTGATGAAATGATTTCTACGGGCTTTTCTCATGTTATTGAATGCTCAGATTTTTGGTTCTCACGATACGCGTCATTTCGATGATTAATTATGCTCCATTCGGCAAATGTAATTAAGAAACAATCGATCTTAGATTGCTAATATGACACGTTATCAAAAAAGATCACTGTAACTACGATGTTGATATCATAATACAGCGATCAGAGTTCGTTCGATCGAGTACAGGGTGTGTCGCATGAGTGAGACAAATTATGTTAAATGAGTCATTAAAAATTAGCAAATGAGCACACATCTGTGCAATCAGTTAGATCTTTCTTGTCGATTCATTCTTCAACGTAAAGTGTTTAGCATGTTTCACTAATATGCATTATTTCAGTTAATTCAATCACTCGTTAGTATAAAATAATTAAGAGTCTGTCAAATTCATTTCCTAGATTCTGCGCAAGGGCAGCCTCGATATGATATGCGCTAGCCGACTCGCGCATGCGTACATCAAACAATTGTTTTAAGTCCTATCGATTTATTCCTTGCAATTAAAAATTGAATCAAATCACGTTGTGCAACAAAGTGCTAACTAATTTATGCAATCCTTTTAAGTTATCTTTCGTATCTATCACAATAACATCGATAACTTTCCCGGTAGAAAATAGTAGTTATGTAAATTAGAATTGCGTAAAGATTTGCATTTTGAATGCTTTCACTCACGTTTGATGATCGTAAACCTTCTCGCAAACGAAGTGCGTATTTTCTTGTGAAACAAAGTGCGCTTTCATTTGTATCACCAGGTACCTTTTACGTTCGATAGATCGGCGAAGATCGATCGTGAGAGAGCAATCGAGCTCCCAGGCAAACTGACCGATACCGAGCCGCACTTGTTCCCGTATCTTAACAACAGAGGCAGACTACCAGTTCTTTCTTTCCGTGGACAATCCGCTGATTTATAGTAACGCACGACCGTGGCCACGAATCGTATACCCCAGCCAGCGAAACGTACGCTCTGGCATTTATTTCCCCGTGGGTGATTTATGCCCGACCAATCCTCCCTACTTATGCCACGTCTACGCTGCAATGAGGGCGTCACATAGCCGGTCGGCATCGAAGGATTCCGATCTATAAAGCGCATACCGGACGCTACACGTTCGATCGTGCCGCTTCACCAACTAAAAGAATCGTCCGCTTCGAAGAAACGCGTCCTGCGAGGCCAGCTTCCAGAGAATCTTCTCGCGATCGAAAGGAGCTTCTTGTCGCGGATGCTGCGACGGGGTAATTGATCGAGCGACGATTTATGACACGGAACGCGCGGTTACCTCGTCGAGAAGATCGTTTCCAGGAGCCGTTGGATTATTTCTACCGACTCGCAATCGGAGGGTGATTGCTTCTTGTCCATGGTTGCTATCGTGCCGAATTGATTCGTCTCTTCTCGGTATTACCACCTTAATTGAGACAAGATCATTATTCATCGTTTCGAATTTTCGTCGTGAGGAATATTGTTTGGGAACTGGGAGTTGCGGATTTGGGGATTTGAGATGCGAGGATTTGGGATTTAGGAAGTTAGGATTTAGGGAATTGGGATTTGGGGATTTAGGGAATTTGGAGAGTTGGAATTTGAGGAGTTGGGATTTGGGAAATTGGGATTTGGGGAGTTGTGATTTTGGGAGTTGGGATTTGGGGATTTAGGGAATTTGAGGAGTTGGAATTTGGGGAGTTGGGATTTGGGGACTTGGGATTTGGGGAATTGGAATTTGGGGATTTAGGGAATTTGGGGAGTTGGGATTTGGTTAGTTGGGATTTGGGGATTTAGGAAATTTAGGGTGTGTGAATTTGGGGACTTAGAAATTTGGGATTTGAGGATTGGCAATCTGAGGATTTGGGATTTGAGGATGTGAGGATTTGCAGATTTAGGGATTTGGATATTTCAACATTAGAGCATGTGGAGATTTGGTATTTGGGTCTGTATGCGTTTGAAAATTTGAAGATTTAGAGAGTTGCATCAAATCAAATGCATCGTGCGTCAAATACAATGCAACATGCGTCAGATTCAACATGCATCGCCAGATCTACCTCAAAGGTGGTCTAATCCCTGAAAAACATTAAACTATAACCCAAATTCATATACCAACTCCTGAAATCCCACTTCTATGAACAATTTGACGTGTCATCTACGACCTTATTGACCCTTCTCAGACGCCCGACGCAATATTTCGTGTCTAATCTACACAATATCGCATCAAATGGTAACAAATGAAGCCACGATGCGTGGCAGAGAAAAGAGACCAACGAGAATCGAGCTCGGTATCCCTTCATCTCCTTAATCGCACGGCCTTGTTCAGCCTCGGGGTGGTTGGTGCACGCCACAACGAAATAAATAAGCGAGCCAGGACTCCGTTGGCCCGTGCACAATACGCCACCATTTGTCTTGGCGGATTCGTTTATTTGGCGCTTATTAATTTCAACAACGGGGCAACCTGCAAAAGCCCCGGTGATGAAGTGTTGTTCCCGGGCCGTGCGGCCTCCGCGAGCGTTTTCAACCGAGTCGAACGGAGTTCTCGCGGATTTAGGCGGGCCCGCATTGTGGTCTCGTCCCCGCGAACAAATGTGTTCGGTAGCCGCAAGCTTTTGTCGGGGAAACGCGACCCACGGTGATTAGCCTTTTTCTTCCCTTTCGGGGGCGAATTTCTTCGAGCCGAGATGGATGATTTGTTTCTCGCGTCCGAACAGGGCGGGGCATTTTTCTATCCGGGGATTAATGAATGGGCTACGTCGGATAATTGATCTTCGACTCGTACCTTGTTGTTGGTCGGACTCTAAGATTAAGCGAGAGTGGGATGAGACTTTTATGAAATATTTTGATACCTTGATGGGATCGATAATCACTGGTGTCTGTGAACATCCTTTGCGATGGAACATGTACAATATTATGGAATATAAATGTACGAAGATTTATCATCTCATCTCTAGGAAATCATCGTACTTTCATTTCTTTTCACTTGACACTCTAGGAAGTCTAAGTAGAACCTAACCTTGATATTCCTATTCGAACACGTAAGGATGTTGCATCAGATATATTTATTCGTTTATACGATTGATCTTATCGAACATGACCTTTTATGGACAGACCCTTTTTTGTACTAAATGGTTACAATACAAACGTTTAATGCTTGTGTTAAGAATAATTCACGACATAGATGAAGAGATAGCGAGAAGTATAATTTCTTTTCGTTTGTTCTCAGATAATATAATTATAGGCAGAGTCGTTCCTTAATCATAAAGTAGCGGGGACCTTGCGTTATGGTCTGTTAATATCGTGGCGAACTTGCTCGTACATTATGATACTTCCCGGTGGCTATTTTGCGTAGAGTAATTTCGCATCTCGAAGGATCAATGATCCAGAAAGTTTTACGCGTGATCGCGTGCAGTCACGCTATGGTGCAGACGCGAATACCTGGAGTCTTTGCTATTCCTATCGAGAATACACCACGAAACTTCCTGTTATCATCAACCTTTATTTTTATAAAAATCCTTTTCTTATGCAAATTCATCCCCAAAGTGTTATTTAATGGTTTGAGCCTAAATGTTTCGAAATGGACAGTTTGCTCAGGACAGTACATGTATCGACGTGATGCGATGAAATGTTTATGGAGACAAAATGTTCGAATCGCAAGGATGTTGAAAAAGAATTGAACACGATGCTCCAGGACACGCAGGAATATTTAAACGAGCGATTTAACGGTACATCGAAACAGCACCACGCGATTTCTTTCACGGGCTGTGAATTCTCCACTGACAGGAATTGCCATCAGAACTTTCAAACGTGATACGTGAAAGAGTGCCAACCACCTGCCTACCGGTGCGTTGACTTTTCCCGTCCACGTTGCAGGTCGTGGTTCTCAACTTCCGAACATCTGGCGGATATTGAAAGATTATCTGATCTTTATTTCGAATGAAATTCGTGACTGTAGCAAGGTTTTTTGTGAGTATTGAACTATATTGGGAAGTTTGGAGGAATATGGTAATTTGGGAATTTGGGAATATTGAAATTTTAGAATTTTGGAATTCTGGAATTTTGGGAAATTTGCATTCTGGAATTTTGGAACTCTGGAATTCAGGAATTTTGGAATTTTGGAATTCTGGAATTTTGCAATTTTGGAACTTGGGAATTTTAGAATTTTGGAATTTTGGAATTCTGGAATTTTGGAACTTGGGAAGTTTGGAATTCTGGAATTCTGGAACTTGGGAATTTTGCAATTTTGCAATTTTGGAACTTGGAAAGTTTGGAATTCTGGAATTCTGGAACTTGGGAATTTTGAAATTCTGAAATTTTGGAATTTTGAGAAATTTGTAATTCTGGAACAATTGAATTCTCGAAGTTCGGAATTCTGAAATTTTGGAATTCTGGAATTTTGAAAATTTGCAATTCTGAAATTTTCGAAATCTCTCGAAACCGAATGGAGAACCTTCAGTATAGGAATTCCACGAACGAAAATTGCATCACCGATCAGCAGCAACATGAATGAACCTATTGCATGAGAATCCAGAATACCGGAAATTGTGAGCGGCGATCGAAGAAGGTGCAAGCCGAGAGAATCAGCTCGAGAGGAAAAGGGAGAAACGCGAGAAGACGCGGTCGAATTTTACTGCATTGCGGTAGCTGTGTTCGACGATCCGCAGTTTACCGCAGATATCCGGATGACCTGAGAGAATAACGGTTCCTCTCAGCTTCCTGGTGGTTCCTCGTCGTTTTTTGGACCCTGCTCGCCAAGATCCTGTCCCATTTAAGCCGATTATTCGAGCTGCTGTTCGACCAGCCTTGTCTTCCCCCAAAAAAAGTCGATACGCAGCGATCGGTGCTGCCGATTCGGTTTTTCTTGAATTCGGCGTTTAAGATATCTCCAAATTTATTTATTTGTAGATGTACAAGTTTTTATAGTTATAAATCTGGGGATTTATGAAGTTTTGTACTTAGAATTTGAAGATTTATAAATTTTTATACTTACAAATCTTAGAATTTAGGAATTTAGAAATGTAGTAATCTTGGAATTTAAAAATCTAGCAATCCAGGAATTTAGCAAAATTTGCTATTGGTTTTAAAAAAAAATGAACAATGCACTCATGGAAATTCTACGTCTGTTAACCTAATTCCTGCCGTAAATCGTGAAGGAATTCAAACAATTTTAATTCGTCACAATTTATACTATCGTTTGGATACCATTGTAACAACTAGATAAATCTTGATCGATCAACGTAAATTAATTTTCAATTTGTGCGGAATGCGTTTTATTACCGTGAACAATTGCGCGGAAAGTTAAACGTTGTACGAAAGTAGGAAATAGATTCGTAAAAATGGAATAACGAGTAATAGCTAGGGAACAATAGAACAGCTCGATCTGTCTTTGAAAGTAACGCAATTTGAAAGATGACGTCATACAATAAAGTCTATTTCCTTTTCCTTCTTTTCCTTTTTTAAGGAGTTTGCGGACGAGAAACTTTTAGAGGTCGTTCGACTTTGATGACTGAAAAATTAATTTTCAAATTCTTCTTTCATTAACAAATGTAATTTATAATATATTATATTATGCATTTATAATATATTATATTTTATAAATAATATAAAATATTGTCAACGTTATTTGATTCATGACGTACATTTGATTTTATGTTATAAGTAGTTTAATAAACGTTGAAAGATTTATTTTACGTTATTAATTAAAAGTTTATATCATAAGATTATTGTAGTGTTTGTTTCACATTATTAATTAAAGATCAATTTTTTATCGTCATCAAAGAAATCTGCCCATAATTATATTTCTAAGAGTCGATTGAAATTCCGACGAGAAAAATTTCTTTAGGGAAAGGTTGCATTGACTTCGCGATTTTTACCTTTCGGCTGGTAATTGGGTTTGAAAGGGGTTTGCAAGGAAACAAGAAGCTCGTTAGAAAGGAAAACGTCTCAATAGATGCATTCTCTCGTTCGCGGCGCGTGCACAAGTGGCTACGAAACAAATCGTATCGATTAGAATCGGCTCGTTACTTGGCTCTAGCAAGATTTTAAGGAACGCCTTACACCTGGACGATCAGAGTTACGTGTTTCGCTTCACTTCCCTACATTTTGCTCTATAAATGGTCATCCCTTTACATCTGCTTTACAGGAGCACTCTCTCTTCTGTTACATTTCAAGCTGCAAAATTTACTAATGAAAAATTAAACTTTTAACCCATTTATAGAAACATTGAATCGTTTGAATCGTTTTCTATGCTCATTGGAAGCTAATAAATAATTAGAAAATTGTTTAAAAATATTTTCTCGTGAAGTTAGAGTAATTATAGTAGCTAAAGAATCTTTTAGACCTATCCTTTTCATATCCTTCCCGTTATAAAATTAACAGTTAAACTTTGGATCTGTCGCCTCACTCTCATAAAATAATTCATAGATAATTCGAAACTGAACCAAACTGCAATTTTAATGTACACTTAAGACCGAATGACAGTTTAATTTCAGGTGTTCAGAATCTTTACAGTCGAACCATCTTCCACTTTATGCATCCTGGTACAGTTAACAAGAAAGTTTATAATATTGCACGGTCGTGTAATGATAGAGTAACCAAGATGATTGCGTCTACTAATGAACAAGTAGCAATCGGTTACATAAGGATGTTTATAGCCCATCATTTCTATTTCCCGTTACTGTAACGTACGAAACTCCTTTGCTTTTGTCGAATGGATAAAAAACACGAAGCATAAAACACGGGTGCTCGGTTATTGCCCGATGTAATATTTCAAGGTTTATGGACCACAAAACAGAGACATCAATTCGTGAAAAGTGGAGGAGCAAGATTGAAATACTGTACGTGATTTGTATTTCGAGATGTTCTACTTTGAATATGGCATTTGCAATTTTAACTATTCCATATTTTTATGCTGTAATATGTGGTATGCACTTGCGGTTATAGTACTGAAGTTTATTAAATTTATTGCTATCCCAAAGCAATCATCCTAAATTTCTTCTATTTTGTTTTCTATGTATGTAGAAGCAATTTTATTTATTTTAATAATCTAACCTAACAATTTCACCCCCATCTCTCTGGATACCAAAATCCAAAATGTAGTTTTAAAATAAAAAATACATAAAAGGCACCAGTACTAGAAAGTACCAATAACCTTGCAAGCTTGAATTTGAACAAATGATGAAATAAAAGAAACAGAAATTCGTCCTTCCAGTGGGTGAATGATTAATTGTGGCGCATGCAGCTTACGAAAAGGCGTGAGGAAATAACGAAAGACAGAGAAGAATCTGTAACGTGGCAGAAGGTTATGTCACACACGTTTCCTTCACGCAGTCGTGTGTCATCCAGCTAATGATCTTTGTCCCGTTGGAACAAGCACGCTTTTCCTTCTCGTCGGCGCGTGACTCCGTGAATCGTGTAACCGTTAACCTCGTGCCACTTTCGCGACAGTCGCTGATTACCATGATAATTAGTCCATAGAAAAATGGACGCGAACTTCGTTTGCATCGTTCACTGTTCCCTGGACGTCCTCCAGAACAAGGAGAATCGTAGTCCTCCGTGATCGAGTCCCATCGATTATCTTCGATTTCGATTATCCGCGATTGGAAATCCGTGGGAACGTTATTTCCCCGGGACCTCTATTTTCGTCATTTCCTCGGATAATCAGAGCGTAATTATCAGAGCGATCTTGGAGATGTGCAATACGTTTCAACCACGGTATTACGTTTATTATTTTATATTATACTGATTGTTGCAGCATCTCGTTTCATAAAGTTATCAGTATTACAAGGTATTTTCTGATTGTCCATGTTTTCTGGAGTCATTCTATATGTTAGCATCATTGTTTTTAAGAGATATAGTGTAATACAATAGTTTGAACCTTTGAAGAATGATGAAACGATAGATTTATCTTCCTCCACGCTATTTGTAAAAAAAAGAATTGCGCAATGTTGTTTGAAGATCACGTGTCAAATTAGAAATAAAAAGCAGGGTGGATCTCGTTTGCCCGAAAATTATTTTCGGGTAGCATCGATCGACAGAGTTGGGTCGACCCTTAACCCTAAATCTCGGCATATAGAACTATAATTGGCGGTCTCGGTAGAAAATATCCCGTGGCTGTTGGCGTGTTCGGATGTATAGAAATTTTTACACCAGAATGCATCGGTCCCCGCCCATTTCGCTTTATTGCTGGGCGTTGCGAGTGCGTAAAACATGCAAATCTCACAGGTATTACCGATTCCCGTGTGACGAGCGTTTCGTGGAAGATCTTCCTCTTCCCGTGGCCCTACTACGTGGATACGCAAACGAGATTGAGAGATACCGCACCTCTAAAAAACGTAATCTTCCCGCGAATTCATTCCCCATTTCACGGTATAATTGCAAATTTGTCGTCACGGTGCGTGCGGAGTAATAGGAACGCAATTTGCAACGCCCTGCATTTGTCGGGGTGTGATATTCGTATTTTATTTTGGTATTTAGGGATTTGGGGATTTTGAAAATTTCGAACTGAGAATTTGGAAATGTAGGGATTCGGGAATGTGGGGGATTGGGGGATGTGGAGGATTTGGGCATGTGGTGGATTTGGGGATGTGGGGGAATTGGGGATGTAGGAATTTGGGGATGTAGAATTTTGGGGACGTAGGGATTTGGGAATGTAGATATTTTGGGGATGTAGAATTTGGGGGATGTAGAGATTTGGGGATGTAGGAATTTGGGGATGTAGAATTTTGGGGACGTAGGGATTTGGGAATGTAGATATTTTGGGGATGTAGAATTTGGGGGATGTAGAGATTTGGGGATGTAGGAATTTGGGGATGTAGAATTTTGGGGATGTAGGGACTTGGAGATGTAGGTATTTGGGGATGTAGGAATTTGGGGATGTAGGGATTTGGGGATGTAGGAATTTGGGAATGTAGGGGCTTGGGCATGTAGGTATTTGGAAATGTACGGATTTAGGGGTATAGAAATTAAAAAATTTGAGAATTGAAAATGTAGAAATTTAGAAGTTCAATAATTCAATAATTTAGTAATGTAAAATAATAATTCACGCATGTAAAAATTTCGAAATTTGATAATTTAAAAATTCTGAACATTGAAAACATTAAACTTCATAATTCATTCCTACATCCTCTCCTTATTAATTCTTAATAAGCAACACCTCTTTTTAAAACACCTTTGCTTGATTAAATTCAAAAGCACTTAAAAAAGTACAGTTAAACCGAATCTGTATAAACGCTTGTGAAGTACGTGCGTAACCGAAACGTTACAAGAATATACCTCGAGAACGGTAATCCTTTTCTTCGTTCCTTGTTAATTTACACCAAAGGCCAGACACAAAAAGGCAACTCTTTTTGCGAACTGAGACCTCGTTATCGACCACTCTCGTTTCTCTCGTGTACACAGCGGTTTTCACATACTACTGTTTTTCTTGAAAAATTTTTTAAACAAATCTCGAACTTTGCTTCTCCGTTTAGCCACCCGTAGAAAATTGTATTACAAAGTGTCGAATATTAATTACAATCTGACACTCGAGTGTATATTAACTTCTTAGTACACGCGCATTAATTTTTTCGGTACATCAAATAAATTATACTGTTATTGACGGTAAGGTATCATTACAAAATCCAGGAAAGAAGGCATCTTTTATTGGCCCCCTTGTAATTAGATACATCGACCGCGTTACGCAGTACGAATATATTACTGGTCGAAACGGCTCGAATATTATGATTCAGCAAACGTATAATTAGCTCGAGTTAACTGGTCCTGCCTTAATCGTTCAGGAAGTTCTCATCCCCGTAATTGTAGCTGACACCGCTTCTTCGACGGTTTGCAATTCCTGTCTTTTTTACAATCCATTTTTACGATTCGGACGTTGATACATTCGTGTATATTTCATTTAAGTCCCAGCATACAAATCGGCCCATAAAACTCGTAGCGAAAAGAGGAAACAATTCGGAGAAGGTACTAATTTAAGACTGTAGCTACGATATTTCCTGTCGTATTTTATTATTAATTAGAAATACTTTTAATTAAACGGTATCTACCATCTGTTTCGAATGTTCAGTTCAGTTCACGTGCTCCGTGCGTTTAATCGCGTCCTTCATTTTATAGTCGAACTCGATACATAATTAATAAAAAAAACGTATGCAGAGATCTGTGTGGCTCGAGAGTACCGTAAGGACGCGCAAGCGAGTTTCCTTTCAATATCAGTAATCAAAATCTGAACGAAGGAGCACGAAAAAGGAAGAAGAAAATGGTGGGCAGCTGCACGGGGCTCCATCTCCGAAACACCGGTAACTCGTTTACCAATAAGAACGGCAAAAAAGCGGCGTGTGTGTGGACCGGGGTAACCGAACACGGGAATTAAAATATGTGCGTGTACACGTGGGAAAAGACAACAATAGCCGGCAACACTCGTTTCCCGAACGTCCGAACGCGGAAGTCCCATAAATTTCTTCTCCGGTCAGGGATTTAAAATTCCTCCGAGCGGGCATAAAAGATCGAATCGTTCGAAACGCGGTTTGAACCGTACGAAAAGGGGGGCAATAATTGTGCATACCGTAGGGCCGGCCGTGTGTTTGAACGTGACGTGAAATTCCTGCCGTTCCGGGCTCCCAGAACGTCGACGTGTGTTTCTGGCTTGCTTTATGTAACAGTCGCGTAATTATTATCTCACGGGCTCGTGAGCCGAATTTTTTCGCATTAGCCCGATCTTCGCCGGGTGGTCAAGAACCTCTAACTTTCGTGCGTGTCGCTTTTAATGCTACGCGAAAACCGTGAAACCGATTTATCCGATCGGAGTGACGTTTCGCGATTGAACTTTTGGCTTGTCGCGTTCGCGACCAATTAACACCGCCCACCCACGCGTCAACGCGAACATTTTTCTGCGGATACGTGACACGATTAACGAGTTTATTTTCAGCGTGTTTCAGCAATCTCGTGTGCACCTTTTTTCGTACTTTTGTCACGTTTTCAATTTGGAAAGTTGCAAATTTACGTCCTTCGAAATTTACATTTTCTAATTAGAAATTAAATTCCATTGAAAATTTGCGATATTAAGAATTTTACAATCTAGGGAATTGGGCATCTATGGAACTTGGAGACCTGGGGAATTTGGGGATCTAGAGAATCTGAGGATTTAGGGAATCTGCAGATCTAGGGAATTTAGGGATTTAGGAATTTTGGAATTTGTCAATATAAAGATTTACAAACCTGAGAATTTTCAGATGTGATATTTTAGAAATTAAGAAAGTTGAAGATTTGAAAATTTTCAAGTTCAAAAATTTAAAAGGTAGGAAACTTTTCAGATGTGCAACATTGAATTCAACAATAAAATGTTTTGATATTGTTCTTAAAATATTCAATTGAATACTGTATTATAAAAATATCTTAATTAAATATTTGCTATCTTGTGTATCAATTTTCATTGAATAGCGTTGATATGTTAATACTTGCATGTTCTCAAGTTGCAGTTGCGGTATGTATTTAATTCACATATCATTTGTACGTTTTATTTTTGAATACTCCCGCATAACATGTACCTACATTTTACACATATCTTACTGCCCTCGAGTATGAAGTAATTGCAACCGCGAATGCATAAAATGAAAATTTGTGTAATACATTTTGCGTATCAACGGGACGAAACGCTCTTAGCGATATCCCTTAATGCTCTCCCCGCTGAACGTCGAAAAATTATTACAACCCACGAACAATTACCCGTAAACACTGGATTTTACGCGGATGCAATAAACAAGCGGCGTAATGAATGGCGACAGTCTCCCCGAGAGTGTTAGAAGATAATACAGCACCACACCTACTTCACGTGTAGCGTTTAATGGGATATGTGGCCAGGGACGTGTTCCGAAGTTCAAGGAAATTATAATAGACGTAGGTACAACTGCGTTTCAAAATTACCTGGAACATATTTCCTTATTGTTACAATATTAAAATATATCACTTATATTACTCATATAGCGATCTTCCCTTTATCCCATTAAGATGTAATTTTGTAATTTTTTTAATTAGCTTGATGGTGTATTTTTCTTTTTCTTTGACGATATCAAGAATATAGTGAATGCAAAGAAGAAATTTTTTAAATGCAAAATTATGAATCAGTTAAAGAGTTAATCAGGTTTTACAGGTAAGATTGCTAGGTAGTCGAATGAAAATTTCCAGGATCGAAGACGAAACAGATCCATATAAGAACGTTCGTTACTCTGCACGCGAAAGGAGAGGTTGGGTGTCGTAGTTGGATTTTTCAGACGCGTTTATCGGCCGATTAGTTGGAGGTACATGTGGATTCACTTTCGCGCCTTGTCGTCGAACATGTCTTTTCGCTTGCGCCGCGTTCGAGCTGGAAAACGATGCGGTGCTCACAACATAGCCATTGTCATTAGCGTGAAAGTCAGCTTTACTGTCTCGACGAGACACGCTAATGGCCTGAGCGACGCGCTCAGAATCGGCAAAACGATCTCTGACTAATCCTGCTGCTGACATTGCCATGCGATCAGGATCAAGATTGATAAACTGATAATCTCTTAATCTTTAATTAATCTTAAATTTTCAAATTCTTAAATTTCTATATCCCAAATTCTCAATTCCCAATTTCAACATTTATCAATTCCTAAATTCCCAAATTCGGAAATTTCTAAATTTCAACTACCACAAATTCTCAATTCCCCAATTTCAACCTTTACCGATTCCTAAATCCCCAAATTCGGAAATTTCCAAATTTCTACCATGCCAAATTCTCAAATTCCCAAATTCTCAATTCCCCAATTTCAACCTTCACTGATTCCAAAATCCCCCAATTCGGAAATTTCTAAATTTCTACCATCCCAAATTCTCAAATTCCCAAATTCCCAATTCCCCAATTTCAACCCTTACCGATTCCTAAATCTCCAAATTTCTACCATCCCAAATTCTCAAATTTCCAAATACCTACTACCCCAAATACCCAGATTCCGAAATCTCTACCTCCCCCTATCTTCTCAAATTTCCAAGTTCCTCAAATGTCCAAATTTCTATCTCCAAATTCTAAAATTATATGACAAACTTACCCGTCGGAATACAGATTTGCTTTTGACTGTACGTATCGCAACAGGTTCATCGGACTTGGTTGCACGGTCGACAAGTGGACTCGCGTGCTGGCCGCGTCGCATCGCGGAATTTTCTTTCTCGCCGTTCGTTCTCCCTGTTTCTTCTCCGCGTTTCGCGATCTCGAGAACTAGTTGTCATACCGGTGTTCTCCGCGAAAGCCTTCCACGATTTTTCAGACCGGTGCTAAAGAGCCTGTTCGATCGGTTCGCGGTAAAAATCGAACGACTTAAGCGTCTCCACACGCTCGGTGATTTGAAGCGAGCCAGATGCAGGATTTACGCGGATCCAATGTCGCGCCGCTCCCGTTTTATTATCGGAGAAACACGTTTGTTGCTAAGAAGATGATTTTTACGTCCTGCCTGTAGATTCCAATGGTTTTGCACAAATATCTTTTATGAAATAGCTGACATTGTATTTTTTATCATTCGTAGGTCAATGTTGGATGATGAATTTTTGTGTTTTTATGTACTGCTCTTGAATTGTGGATTTTAGATGTTTCTTAATTGAGGAATTTAGATAGTTTCGAGTTTTTAAATATATACAAAGATATTCATGTATATGTGTATATGTGTAAGCATATGTGTATGTGCATATGTTTATATGCATATGCACATATGCATATCATATGTGTATATGTTATGTGTATATGTTATGTGTATATGCATATGTGTATACGTATAAATATATTTAGAGATTTGTATACACAAGTGATTTACATGTGTTGTCAACTATATTCATGCATATGTGAAGCACATATGAACTTTGAAGTTTTCAAATTTTCTGATCCTCAACATTAAGAATTTACAAGATGAAACATTTAGATTCAAGTTTTCTGATCGTCAAGTTTAAAATATTACAAATGGAAGCATTCAGAAATTATCAAACGATTTCATATGAATTTATGAACTAGCCTTATAATTTACTCCGCAATTTTTACGTTTTTTAGATCTTTTATCTAAGAGAAACTGACAAGTATCCAGAGGAAGTGCTCCGCACTTCCATTACACTCGTAAGAAAAAGTTGGAGAGTTAATTCCCGACATTATCGTTGTGTTTATTGATTGGTAGGAGTTAAATTAACCGTGTCCATAGAGTGTAGTCGGTATTCTCTGGTTATCGTGTCCTTTCTCGACAACTGGACGTGAGAGTGAATTCACGACCACTGGAAATAATTATCCGACACGATACGGATTCGATCCAGCTACGGTAGCTTGTTCTGACCTTAGTTAGGTTCGTTTCGTGTGTCTGCTCGGAATTATATTGGACAGCAGTAAATTGTCGTTTAGAGCCACAAGTATGTCCCATTTTGTCCTCGCCATCTTTTCAATCTCGAATTCTTCATTCTCCCGTAACGATTATTTTAATCGTGACCTTCGCAACTCGATGGTCTTTAAATCTGATTTTATTGTGGCTAATATTTTCTTGGATATCGAGCTAATTGTATTTTTATTTAGTTCAATTTATATTGAACTAAAGTACATAATTTATATTGAACAAAGTACCAGTCTAAAGTACATAATGTAAAGTACTAGTCTAAGAACCTAACCTAAAGTCCTAGTTTAAGTACCTAACCTAAAATACCTATAAAAGTACAATATACATATGACCGAAAATAAATATAGTCTATCAGCAACCATAACAGCCACCACAGTATAATTTTATCATGATCCATTTTACACGTTTCCTAACCTAAAAAGTGCATAAAACTCCACTTAGCATAAATTCCACTTTGAACATCGAATCGAGCAATCATGTGATGAGCTCGTTCCAGATTATCGTCGAGTAGCATTAAACCCGAAGCATTCGATTATCGTTCGAGTATTCTTCGGGACAGGCATTTCCTGCGGGCTGTTGAGCGCTCCATCCGGTAGACAGTTGATTTCCGGTCCCCTTTATTCCGTTGATCGTAACACGCTGGTTCCACGTAGAAGAAGTTTAGTCCGTAACATACTAACACCGTTTCGCGGATACTTTTCGTTTTCCCCGGTTGCTCGCGTGATTCGAACGTGTAGGTGCATTCGCGAACGATCTACAATTACATCCGTGAATCGCTTCTCGGTCTAATTAAAGCTTCTTCGGTCTTGTTTTTCAGGTACGTTGACCGGACGACGAAGGCGAGCCGCATCGTGAGAATCTCAGAAGTCGCCGGAAGTGCGGTATGATGCGTTTGCTTCGCGTTACTCGAGTACTCGTCTCGATCCGCCTCGAGCTTTCAAAGAAACCTGCTGGTTCCCTTCCAACTGATTGCTTACTTCTCTGCAAGAAGTGTATTGGGTTTTATAATACGTAATTAGCATATTGCAATTCAAAATCTATCAATTATGAAATTTTTTATTTTTAAATAGTCAGAACTCAAATTATAGAATTCTTAAATTACCAAATTTGAAAACCCCAAAATTCCGAAATCCTAAATTATCAAAATTGTCATCCAAAAATTTTCAAAAATCCAAATTCTTCAATTACCAAATTTACAATCCCCAAAGTTACCAAACTTTCGAATTATAAAATTGAAAAATTACCAAATCCCTAAATTAAAAAATTCCTAAAATATCTCTAAACTAAATTTGCAAGTTTCCCCAATTCCCAGATTTCCAAATGTCCGGAAATGTACCAATCTCGGAAGTGCAAACTTCCTAGGATTTCGCTCGCAAAACCGACATTCTGTCGCCTCTTCAAATATTGAATTTTCGTAACCTCCCCGGATATCTAACGGTGATGAAATACCAATAGAAACACCAGGACTGTTCACGTGGTCGACCTCGATGTCTATTTGAACTTGCACAATCTTTTGTACGTTTCCAAGGAAGCTGAAGGAAGAATCAATATTTGGAAACTCTGGTGACGTTAGGTGCTAAAGACTCATGGACTAATAGAGTTTATAGTTATAATTAATAAATCAATAAGAGTTACATTTTGTTTTCGGTTCAAAACGTTCGAGGCATGAGCTGGTAACCGAAATAGGAACGAACGATTTGCATGATGAAATATTCAAAATATTTAAGAATATTTAAAATTTAAAGTTGAAGAGAATGAGATTCACTTCGGTAAATACGAAAATCGTAAATTATATTCTGTCATGATTTTTTGTGGTTACAGGTTAATTCATGATTATTGCAATGTTAAAGTGAATAAACGTTTCTCGAGTGTATAAATTACAATTTGAATTAAACTTTTGTCGATTTATATTCATTTCACTGTAATCTTGTCAAAGTTCTTGAATATTACAACCTTAAAATTTAATAACTACCGCATACGTTAAAATTTAATCGCACTAATAATATGTTAAGAACATACAATTGTAAAAGAAATTTCACTAAATGTACAGTGATAACGATATCAAGATATCAAGGTATTAATGAACGAAATGACAAAACTATTTTATATAACAAAAGAATTTAACAAGAAAATAGTTTTCGTATTAAAACGTATAATTGATTTCATTTAACCAGCAACAAAGCTCAATCACATAACGAGCTGCCAATTTCAGGCCTTTTAATTAACCCGAGCCGGCAATGTCATTAGCAGGCAAAGGTATCGCAATCGCGGACCCGGTTAATCCCATAATTAGACGAGCATTGTTGCAAACCGCGAGTTCACGATACGTCTTCCTTTTACCTCACGCCATCTCGATTTTATTCCAGCGAGTTGCAGGTGAAAATGCCGGCTGGCCTTGTGTCTGATTGCGACAACTATGGTCGACGACCATTCGTTTCCGAATTATCTTTTACTTTGCGAGTAGCCCGCATTAGGTTAATATTACTATTTTGAATTTGTTTATAAAATAGACTCTTTCAAACAGATTTACACTGTTCTATGGAAAATTAACAAGTGTTGCTGAGCAATTTTCTTAGAATTGTTGAAAGAGATTTAAATTGTTTTTATGCAAAAATTAATAGGACAGTTGTTCGTGTAGTTGTGAACTGTTTTGTAAAAATGATTATAAAAGCTTTTTAATGATAAGAGAATCATTTATTACATAAATTGCATTTTGACATATTTAATGTACTTGTTATATTATTTGTTTAATATATTTGACATACTTTTTATATGTATGAATGAGTATATTAATTTATTTGCATAATTTATATTGTTTATATGAATTGTATAATAGACGTATGAATAATAATTTTTTAGACGGAACATATTTTAAAAATATAATATAATAGCAAGTACACTTTACATTCCAAATTAATGAAAATTGCATGTTTCACAGACGATCATTATTCCCTTTTGCTCTGACAATCAATAGTCAATTGTAGAGGATTACTATCGCAGTAATCGAAGTCGATGGGATTCCATTCGAAACCATTTATCGATCTCCTGGGAAACTGATCACTATTCAAGTAGTGACCGTTCGCGTGCTTCAGATCTATAAAGCTATTGATGAAATCGCATAGAATTAGAATACAATTATAGAAGCAGCGTTTTCTTACAAGTATACAGGGTGTTTCTGAAACGGTCGATCAATTGAATCAAATTTTTCAAATTCTCAATTTCCAAATTCTCAAACTTCCAAATTCTCAAATTTTCAAATTCTCAAATCTCCAAATTCTCAAATTTTCAAATTCTCAAATTTCCAAATTCTCAAACTTCCAAATTCTCAAATTTTCAAATTCTCAAATTCTCAAATTCTCAAATTTCCAAATTCTCAAATTTCCAAATTCTCAAATTTCCAAATTCTCAAATTTCCAAATTCTCAAACTTCCAAATTCCCAAATTTCCAAATCACCAATCTGTCAAATTTCAAAATCCTTGTCCTCAAATATTAAATCCAAAATTTCCACGTTTCCAACCTTCAAATCCTCAATTCACCAACTCCCCAAACTCCCGAATTCCCAAATCTAAGAACTCCCAAATTCCAACCTTATCCAAATCTCGCGCAAATATCCATTTAAAGTACTTCTCGGAAGTGCACAGATAACTCAAGTCACTTTTCATTGTCAATTGATCTACAGATGCTCTCAGCAGGGTGTACACTCGTTAGAAATGCTGGCGACAGTTTCTCGCGCGAGTTTTACTCTCAAATGAACTGGTAGCATAAGTCTGGTCTCTATTCAGCACGAGCGCATTCGCAGACACCGGAGGAGGTCAGGTGCATACCGGTTTGCACCCGGAAGTATTTATCAATTTTAAACTGCAAGTTGCATCGCGAGTTAGAAACTTGATAACGGATTATACTATCAAATTCTAAGTGTTCCGGATGTTTAATTAGTTAAAATTCTATCAAAAATTGTTTTACGACAAAGAAGAAAAAAATTGTTGTTCGTTCAAATGTGTTTTAGACACAGTTGAAAGTGAAGGTGATAAAGCAAAAAATGTAAAAAAGAACCTAACCTCTATTTCTGTATTCTTGTCACACTTTGTATGTTCAAGTGATCATACGATCTTTCAAAGATGGCTGCTCACAGAAAGATGTGTTAAAACACATTTGGAGCTGAAGATGATAAGCCAAATTGTAAAAAAAGATATAATTTGTGTCTTTATTAATCTTTGTCCTTTACAAGCACTTAAAATGAGTCCTTCACACATTAGATACGTATTAGCTTTAAAATAGAAAACGAACGAAGTTTGCTCTTTTTGCAATTAATTAGAGAAAGTCTACATTGCAGCCGAGTGTACGTGTTGCTCGTCCAGTTGCATTTTGTCGCGTGTGCAAGCAGCGACGGTTTAACGAACCGATCGAAGGTCGACCATCGATTTTCACACGATCGACTACGCGAGTGTGCAGCAGGTTCTCTGTAGATCGTCGTTTATCTTCGTACACGGTCGTCGTATCAATGCGACTTTAATCGAAAGAAGCAGCAGAGAAATTGCAGTACATCTCGAACTGTATCATTCGATAAATCGGATAAAGTTACTATTTAGCTTCATCAGACTCGAATATCTTTTCTATTAAAAATACACGTTCCTCATTTTCCATTCACATTTCAATTTATTGATTTATTCTTTTTATTCGTAATACTCAAGATTACTGGTAACATGCCACAGTTTACATAAACATTATAAATATTGATATACAGTTAAATTTACGACCATGTTCTCATGCTGAATTATTTATTTCAATTCGATAAATCAATTTCTTATGTATAAAAAAAAATTATGAACTGTGAGGAAAAAGTACAATACAAAAACATTAACTTTTATTTTATTTGCATATTTAGATTGCAAATGTGGTACACATACATGATGTACCAATAAAACATACTCATATGAATATTAACATCTTGACTAACAGACTAACACTTTTCGTTCAATCCACATCACCAGTGACTAACAGTGTAAAATATGATACGAAACTAGAGATATAAAGATCTACATCGTTTTAAGTAATTACCCAAAATTTATTTAAAATTTACTTAATTTGCAATCACTACAGGATCGTATCTCGAATGTATGTGACTTGAGAGGAATTTCCTTATAAATTCGCGTGGCGCTCACCGTGTTAACACAGTAGCAAGTTTGTCGTCGAAATGCAGCTATCTTGTTGAAAATGGAGAGACTCGAGTTCTCTCGAACAATGTGGCAGGTTATTGGTGCAGGGAACACCGATGCAACCTGGATACTGCGTGGAACTGTTTCAGGGTGAACTCGCGTGGCCGCTCGTGACTCGTGCATCGACAAATCGAGCCCGACTTTCGCACGACCCGCATATCCCACCGATACGGTTTCCGCTGCATCGTCCTCGAGCTCATCGTGACTTAGCATACCCTCATGCGCTTCGTGGCGAGAGCCGTGCACGATCACCTGGACACGAGCCAGCGACAGAATTCCCTCGGAAAAGTTGGTGATAAATGCAGATATGCGCTCGAGAGGGGAGAGGGAAACACGCAAATGCAATATACCCTCATCTACCACGAGGAAAGAACGCATTAGATCCGACACGTTCTGCCGGGGTTGTTTGCTTAGAAATCGATTTGCAGGAGGATTAGAAAACGATCTTAACATCAGGTTACTCGTTAGGGATACAACATGCAAATTAATTCATTAGTCCCGATTAGGCTGAACTTGGATGTGGGCTGCAGCTGGTTGTATTTGAATACTTGAAAGTTAGGGTTTTTCGAATTTTAAATACAAATTTTATTCGTATTCGAATTTAATCACAGGAGGATTTAGGATATGTGTGCATCAATTTTTAATAGGTAGGATGAGATGTCAGAAAATTTGAGAATTGAAGAATTGAAGAATTGAAGAATTGAAGAATTGAAAAATTGGAAAATTTTAAACTAGAAAATCTAAGAATTTGGAAAAGTATAAATTTGAAAATTCTACCAATTACAAATCTAGAAATCTATAACCCTAGTAACCCATAAACAAATTAAACAATTTTGAAAGAACCCTACTAAGAACTCCATTACTTTCATAAAATTCTATCTACAAGACTACCATAATTCATTTTCTATTTTATAAGAACCCGATCTACAAGTTTTCTATTTTCGCTACAAGCTCCGAACGATCTAGTATTTATCTAGTATAGTAGAGTCCCATTTAGTATTCTCCACAACCTGTATCCTCGCCCGTTCGTTTGTTACTATCATTACTGCCAATTACAAAAATCGATGCAGGTAAAAATCCTATCAAGAAACCTAGCAAGATAAACTTATCAGCTACCAGGTTACACCGGAAGTTGGAACTTATAGCGCGATTATCGTGGCATTCGCACAACGACGGTGCATAAAGTGGTAAGACATAAAATTTGCATAGACGTAAACTTCTTTTTTTTTTTTATTCTTTGAACAGCCCGAAAGAGATTTCTGTGCCGCGGGTAGTTGCCGTATCTAGATTCGTCTCTGACCAACGATGTTCCCTGTGAACGTTGTAACCGCTTGTACGCCAGGATAAGGCGCGTTTGCAAGCATAAACGGTGCGCAGATGGTTGTTCGATAACGTGTACGGAAATGCGGCACCGGTGGTAGACGCTTCGAGGTTATCAGTCGCTGATAACAGCACGCAGGCGTGAACCTTGTTACCTTCTAGTAACAGGATGCCTCGTTAACGTTTCAGGAATAGTAAATTGGTATGTACACTCGGGTGCAACGTGCACTTTCTTCCATTAACACGTATGCGAATTTCACGATTTTTCGATTACCTTATTGCAATTTTTAAGTGTTAAATTTTTCTGTTAATTCAGGTTCTAAATTTGTCTACATTCAAATTTCTGACCTTCAAGATTTATAAATTTTCTAAATGTTCGAGGGTTCAAATTTTTACTGTATCCAAATTTGCAATTTTTATGTTATCAGACTCTGTGAGTTCATAAGTTTACAGATTCACAAACTTGAAAATTTCTTAAATAGAATTTTAAATAGAATTTTAGTCCATTTGGTATTACAATTTCCTGCCGCGTTATAGTTCAAATACTTTAGCAAAATAAGTTCGCAAATGACCATAATGTTTGTGTAATTAACCAGCTCCTGAGTAATTGACTATAATACTGGTTTCCACATTAAATTCCTAGAGCTGCGATATTTATTACTGAAATTCCAAGAGGTAATTAAGACCCAAGGTTACGATCCCTTATGGTACTCGTTGAAATACTTATCCGACGACTGAATAAAACTTAGATATGGCGGTGTTAATTTATTGACCGTCCTTTCAAAATCATATCCCCGCGGTGAATTCGACCGACGTACATAGTCAAACATAATTTGATCATTCTGACGTAATTTTTCGTCGTCCGGTAGCCGAATCGATCATTCGTCACGAGATCTCTCGTTTTCCTTTCAACCACGTCGGCTTTCAGACGGTTTTTATGAGCATTAATGACGCGTTTGAACGCGGAAGAGTACGATCTCTTTGCGCAGGATGTTTTCAGCGAGCACTAAACTCGGTAGTGTATTCTTTACGGGGAAGAATCAATTACGAAAGGAATTTTGTGCGCAGAAACGAACGTGTCAAATAACCGGGCTCCGGTTATGTAAGACTTCGCAAAACCATCGGCCTCTCAAAGCGAAAGAGAAATCACAGACAAAGACGAATCCAAGAACGCCCGCTTCCGCTCGTGATCCTCTAATTACTCAACAGGTAAATCGATCGGTCACGGAAGATTATCGTCCGATGACGAATCCAAGTAATCGCCTTTGAATATTTAATCTGTCGATTATTTCACCTTATTGCTGAAGCAGTAGGTCAATCGCTGTCGTTACTTTTGCAACGATATTGATTACGAAGCCTTGTTAAACACGGGGTCCCAAGGAATTTTAATACTCTGATTTCACGGTGAATTATTCACAGCAATAAAACTCTAGTTACTATCTTATAAAGTGGTTGTAAGTAATGGAAAAATTGCGAGAAAAATTATGTGGTATCTAGGGAACAATCAAGTTTTTTTCCTTATACCCATCACTACTTTTTCACAAATTATACTTCTCAATGTACTACGATTTTCAATCGACAGTATTTGACAATTGAAAGAATAATATACATCACGACCTTGCTTTCATAACCCAGTTTTATTTAAGAAAATAACCCGTCTTATCTTTTCTATCAAATTCCTCTGTTTCTGTGTCGAGAAGTATAAATCCGAAGTATCTTGTTCACTGTGAAGCTTATACGGGGTATGAGCTGCTGATCCCTGGGCGCAATGAATAAATGTAAATTCAGCCCCATAATAATTGCTTCACGGGGGTACCCACCACTGTAATCACTTTAATAGCCGCTTCTTGCTGTCTAGCTGCAGTACGATGCGCCGCGTTGAATTAATGGTGCCTTTTACGAGACCCTTATATGTATGGTGTTCCTGTTCCGTTCTGCGTGCATGCACATGACTGACTTCTTTCGAGCAGAGTCAAAAAAGGAAAACGAAAAAGAATGGAGATCAACGGCGCAGCACCTTATCAAGGCTGCTCTTACTATCCTGAATGAAACTTGTATGAGTGAAGTTGTGTAAGTAGGCCGCATTATATCGCTCGAGGTTTCGATATTTAGCAATTTAGGTATTTTGAGGTATGAACATTTTGAGATACGGAGATTCTGTAATTCATTTTGCAGATTTCAGATTTTGAAAATTTGCTAATTTTAGAAATAAAATCTTCAACTTTCCAAATCTATTAATCTCCCCGTTAGTCTACCCATGAAAAACTTAGTACTTCCAACTTTTTCCTGCGTAAAGAATTACTATTTGCTATATTGCATCACACTAGATATGCAGTACATTCTTCGTGTAATTATCCTCGTTAAAATAATAGCGTAAAATTCTCGTATAGTTACGTCCATTTTTGGTAGACTATGCGCAAGATGTCAAACGGTCATTGAGTAGCAATTTTTTGAAAGCATCCAGTTGTTCCGAGCCGCGAAACACGAAGGGAATCCGAGGAACGAGAGCTTCGATGGCTCAATGTCGCAAGAGGACCGTTTCGTTTTTCGCGCGAACGTAAGAACCAGTTGGGTTCGTTCTCATAGAACGAAATAAATAATCCAGCTCGGACGAAGAAACCTGCGCGCTCTTGCGATTCCGGCAGACGCGGCGCCAATTAAAAGTAAATACTCGAGCCGAGTTTCTTGTTACTCCCGCGTCACGAGCACTCATTATTGAGAATCAGCCTTAATACTTAACGTGTTACGGGCACTTTGATACCCCCGTGGTATTCTCGTGAAATTCTTAAACTCCTCGTAGAACGCGATTCCTCGCGGAACGATTGCACTTGTTAGCGAATCCGTGAACACTCCTGATCCCTTTACAACGTCTTAACATCCCGCTATTTTATCTCTACATTAACTCCGCAACAATTCGCGGTGATTATTATGCTCTTTATGTTATCGTGCTGGTCGTGTTCGCCTTGAGACGGTTTATACGTTACGGCTGTGAATGGAAATTATCAATTTTAACTCCTTGACGGGGTATATTTCTTTATAGTACGCGTGTAAATATAAACATTGTCTTATTCTGTGAATTGTACCTACTTCCATAAATTCTTAGATCAAATCCCTAGACTCCCATGTCGGTGTATCCCGAAATCCCTAAGTCCAAATTTCTACCCCAAATTGTTACATCCCAAAATGTTCATATAATTGAGAATATGTGTAATTGCAAAAAATTCGTAAAGATGAAAGAGCGGTAGAGCCGTTGGCCGTTGGCTGGCATATTTTTCGAGAGGAAAGCAGAGTCGAGCGTACACAGTCGCAACGAAGCTCGATGACGTGGAGAAGCCATTCGTTTCGGGCGTCACACTTACAATGAATCCTTAAATTATCCTCCGGCTTGGCTCGGCTTGGCTCAGCAAGAAGAAACGTACGCGTCCTTGCGTCGCGGTAGTCGGCACGCGTGTTACAGCTACGCTGGCTCCAATTAAAATAAATGCGTTCGCTGCTTTTCTTGTCACCGTTCCGAGCGTTGCGCGCGGCATCTCGTCAGCTACCTCTCCGCTCTCCACCATGCCGCTCCGCCTTTTCTTTCTACGCGTACATCTTTACGCCACGATGATCGCTCATGTTCTACCGATCCCGCTGCTCTAGACACGTATCCAATCGAAACTAACCGATATCGAACATCATACTTTTTTTATTACTGCAAATTTTAATTAAACCCTGCGTTAGTTGGAGTTGTACGATCTTGTCGAGTTTCTTATTATAAATTACACAATTTTATGAAGTGTCATACTACATAATCTCTTACCGTCAGTGAGTGAACTTAGATAATTTTTTAATTTTGTTAAAAGTTGTAAGTTTTACATAATCCAACTGTCAAGTAATATTGAAGATAACCTAATTCATATCACTAAAATGTATGATTTCAACGAATTTATCATGGGACGATATCGCATACCGATCCGCTAATACAAAAATATTACAACGCTCGTTCATATCTTTCTTGCGGATGTCCAAAGGGTTGCTCGTACTTGCGTTATCCAATTTTTCAAATGATCATTTAAGATTCATTGAGAAGTTGAATATCGATACGATGATGGTTTAATGTTGGTCGGTACATCATGTACGGAGATGATTATCGAGGCGGACAAGCGATCGTGAAAAGGTACGAGCTGCTAGAGCGTGAAGGGTTGTCCGTACGATTTTGCAATGTCAGAATATAAATGATGCCCGCGGCATGGCTGTTTGATATGTCTCCAAGTAACTTGACGCTTGTTAAAAAATGAATGGAGAATGAGCCAGACATCTGAGTCAATTTGAAATCAATATTTTTGAATATCCTTCTTTGGATTCGGCCCTAAGGATATGTAATTATCATGTCAGCAAACTTGTTCGTATACGAGCATATGTTTCGGAGAGTGATAGTAGGATATTTTGAAACTGGAATGAGATGTGTATGGTGGAGTTTACTAATTTATTATTGTGGAATGATAAACTTATGCAATTTTGTTCAATGACCAAATTCGTTCAATTGTAAATGTTCAGACTTAATTTCTAAATCTACAGATTATTAAATTTCTAGTTCCTAAGAATATAAGAATTGGAGAGTTTGCAAATCTGAATATCTGAATATCTGAAAATCTGAGAAATTGAAAACTTGATATCCTAAATGTTTGTAATCTTGAAACCTTGAGAACTCAATCCCACAGAACCCCAAAAACCTCAAAATCCAAAGACCCGAAAGTGTACGAATAAAAAAATCGCCAACCGTACGTATCCCTATCGAAAGTAAGACCAAGTCGCGGCGTAGCGTAGAAGGATGCCTTTCGCCGAATCTGTGCGTTGTTTAACTTAACAAAGTAAAAAAAGGACATCCCGTCGGCGTATAACAAGCACGAGTCTGTCCCATAACTCGCGAACCGAGGACACCGTCAGAATTTGAGGCAGCGTTTTCGCTCACACGTTTTCTGCGATGGTTTCCAGTGCGTACCGGTGCCACGCATTCTTGAGCCAGTTAAACGTCATGACGCGCAAACGAACCACCGTGGATTCCGGCCGTGTCTTCGTCCCTCTTTTCCTATGCCCCTCGTCAGGGTATATACACAACACACGGCATAGGTTGAGGTTGCCGCACGCAGTGGAGAAGGTGAACGACACTCTTGGCATTGACCACTTCTGTCGCTGGCGTACGGTTGCCGCAAACGACACACGCCGGTAGATCTTTCAAGCTTTTTGCTACGTCGGCCAACTTGTGGAAATTACGCTCGTCCGCGGAGACGAGGGTGCCGCTTCAACGGTCCCCGATCGAAAATTCTCTCCCCCTCGCCATTACCGCTCGACAGAAAAAAAGCGACACCGCGAAACTGGGGGACCCTTGACGCGACATTTTTTTATGCCACGCTGGACAGCATGCTTTATTCACGGAAAGTTATGGGGGAAACGAGAGGTGGATTCTCGAATCTGGTTATTTCGGTACTTTAGGGTTATAATTTGGGATTCGTACATTTTCGAAGTTGGACGTTTTTGTGGGGAAGTTTTTATTTTGTGAAATAGACAGTTTAAGAATCTGAGGATTTGAACCTTCTAGAATTTGAGGATGTGAGAATTTAAATATTTAAGGTTATGAAAATCTGAGGATTTGGATCTTAGAGAATTTAGAACTTAGGGAATTTGGGAATCTTGAGGGGTAATTTAAAAATGTGGGAATTTGAGGGTTGAAACATAGAGAGTTGGTTTAGGTAATTTCATAGCACACTAATTTGAGAATTTACCCTGTTAAAGTTTAGAAAATTTAAAATATTTGAGAAATCTACAATATATGAAAGTTTAGAAAATTTGAAAAATTATAAGTTGAACATTCCTGAATCATAAAATTGAAAAATATAACAAATACATAATTTCAAAATTTGAACTCTCACATGTTACACCATCACTAACTATAAACTCTCGCGTTATATTGCATAATTATGAAAATCTACGGTTTCAAAAATATTCCTCAAATGCAGTACTTGATTTTTTATGATCAGTTTCAAACATTGTATTGATACACACCTAATTCTGCCGACCATCGTTGACACGGTTCGCGTGCTCAATTTTTATTCAAGACCAAGGGATTTCGTGGGTTAATCCGACGTTCATCGGGTTCGACAAAGCGGTTCGAAGCTTATTTAAATGTCTGCCTCTGTGACGGGAGTCAGCCTTAAAGTCCCTCGAACCGCATCGACAAACGGACCCTTCACAGACATAAAGGGACATAAAGGGACACTTGAGGACGTAACGAGACCCATAGAAATAGACTGATATGAATACTGATGTGGGACAAAATTCGAGTAAAACAAAATGACCGAAAATAAAACAAGAAATGCTCTTTACATCAACAATTCTTCGTATAATGATTCAAGTACATTTTAAAATAGTTATGACAATTCAAGGCAATATAATGAGGGTCAAGTATCGTAACTCTGAGATGTTTTCCTTGTTACCGTAAAGATAAGCAAACATAATTTATTTACAGAAATATCTTTCATTTGCTTAATATGATAATTGACTTCATGGTCGCTCATCTGGAAATAAATGATTAAATAATTGCATTTACTCGATGTTATATCGGGGATAAGACATTGATACGATGGAGTGATAAACGTTGTACTACCTGCAATTATATGAAATACGACCCAAGGTTTATTCATTCAATCCTGTGTCAACATTAATATTCTTGATTGATTTTCTGGATATTGATTTTCATTCTTTACTTTCAATTATGGAGCACACTGACACCGTTCGGTGATACAAAAGTGATTATGTATATTTACATCCACGGTGTCACAATGTAATTGAACGTGAGAATAATTTATACCAAAGGCAATCATAAAGCACTTTCAATACCGAGGAACTTTCATACACATCACAAACGATAAATTATAATAACGAAAGAGGAGAAAATACAAAGCACGAGTGGAGTTACGATAATAAAACAACAATAAAAAGACTGATAACCACAGTCCCAAACATTTAGAACGATTATTCCCGAATTCGCACCAGAGGGTCCCATCTCCGCCATGTGTCGATGGCACAACTGCCTTCGCATAATAATTCCTCCCTAATCGAATACAAGGCGATATATCTCCGCAAATAAAAGAAAGCGATGTCCAAGATATCAGACGTCCTTCGCGATCACGATACTCCTCTCGCTTTCGGTAAAAGCGTCACGCTCCCATCGAGAGTTCTTACTTGTTCGTAGAAGCTCGATCCACGTCGGCGACTTCTGGATTTCGTACGCGTGTAAAAGCCGTCGATCGACGACATGGAAAGCAGCCGTGTGGCGGGAATATTGATCAGGATGGGCATGGAATAATCGGGGCCCGTCTCGCGGATTCTGGGTCCCTCGCGCCACCGGCTTTGACATAAGTGCCGCGTCGTTATCTCGGCCGTGCGTAAAAAACGTAAAAACCGAGACAGCGAAATGGTGGCCGGTCGTATGGCGAACGAATGGCTGGCACGTAGCGGCCGAAAGAAAATTGAATCAGGTGGCCAGGAGGTGTCATTTAAATATACATGAAGCTGAGTGATGAGTTTGGCGTAGCGAGACGTGACTACCCAAACCCTGCGAACTTCGGTGTCACCGTCCTGCGGGAATTCACGATGACACGAGCCGCTTCTGCAACGATCACAATTTTTTCAACGCAACATTTTTCCTTTCTTTCGGGTCGGGAATTTAGGAAGTTAAAAATTTGGGAGTTTACAGTTGCGATCTGGGGATTTGGGATTTAGGGGTTTGGGTTCTAGGAATTTGGGGTCTAGGACTTTAGTATCGCAGGATTTGATATCTAGGGATTCGGAATATAGGGATTCGGGATCTAAGGATTTCGAAACTAGGGTTTTGGGATCTAGAGATTCTGGGTCTAGGAATTTCGGGGTCTAGGGATTTGGGATCTAGGGATTTCGGGATCTAGGAATTTATAATATAGGGATTTCGAGATCTTGTGATTTCGGATCTAGGGATTTCGAGATCTTGGGATTTCGGATCTAGGAATTTCTGATCTAGGGATTTCGGGGACTAGGTATTTCGGATCGAGGAATTTCTAAGCTAGGGATTTTTGATCTAGGGAAGTTGGGATCTAGGGATTTGGAATTTTGAGATATTGGGATCTAGGGATATTGTGATCCAAGGATTTGGAATGTAGTGATTCAGGATCTAGAGATTTGATATGTAGGGATATGGAATATAGAGATTTGGTATCCAGAAATTTATTATCTAAAAACTTGATATCTAGGGATTTGTGATTCAGAAATTTGGTATCTATAGTCTTGTTGTTTAAGGATTTGAAAAAGAACTTTATAACATTTGGGATACATGAATTTGATAATTTAGAAATTTACCAATTCAGGAATGCCAATCTGAAATTTAAAAAGTGGCTATTTATGGACTGTATAGATTTGGGAATTTGTAAATTAATTATTTCCGTTTCTATCTACCTAATAGCACCAACGTTTCCACCGAAGTACCCCATAAAGAAACTAAGAACACGTAAGAAGCAATTTCCTCGAGTACGTCGACGATAATTGAACATCAATAAAGGATCGTAAGTGGAAATACGTCTTATCCTTCAGGTCATCTTACGAAGGGAGAAGGTGAACGTACAAGATTGCCATTAAATGATAAATTTGATTATTGTAATAGATCTGACACGTCGCCTCGGATACGTATGCAAATATATTACAAGGTGAGTTTCTTGACACGCGTGATTCGCAAGGCAGTGAGTAAACGTGTGCACTTTGTATGAATCCTCCGCAATTATTTCTTGGAAAAAAGCTGCAAATCGGACGTTATATCACCTATTGTATTTGCGATATCGCTAAATATTTGACGATGTAGTAAATGTGCGGTGGCGTTGTTTCAGGGTACCAAGAAAATATTTCGTGTGACTCATTCGATGAATGGTAACGATTCTTGGAAAAGTGAGTGTATCTTTGCAAACACGGGATCGTCACTTTAATCTGTAATCACGTTGTATGTCAATTGGAAATTATGCTCATGACATTAATTTGTTACCCAATTTTAAATTAGATCAGTACCAATTGGATAAAATTGCAGAATTCGTACATTTTCGAATTTTTAAGTTCTAGTGTTAAATTTCTGAGTTCCTAAACTCTTTATTTTCTAAATTTCCTAATTTCTACATACTCGAATCTCTAAATTCTCACATTTCTAAATTTCTGAATTTTTAAACCCCCACATTCCTAAATTCCCAATCTTCCATATGTAAAAATTCTCCAATTCTCAACTTCTCAGATCTGTAAATTCTCTAATTCCCCGACACCTAAATTCCTAAATTCTCAAATGTCCACATCCCTCAGATCCTAGTCCCTCAAATTCCTCCACGTCTAATATCAAAATTTCCAAGTCTTCACATCTCCCGATTTACTTTTCAAACCTTAAAACTCCTGAACTTCCACATATTTCCAAATTGTAAAACTTGACAGAGAAATTAACAATCACCATAAATTCCCACAAGTCTGTTCCTAACCTATTATACCCAACACACTCAGTACGTAGACCGCAAATTGCACATATATCAACGAGCAATTTCATTTTTATTGCATACTAATTTCAAGTATGAAAATAGACCATCCCCAGTGCCATATAGCCGCCGTGTTAGGCACTCGGTCATACCATAACCTCCAGAAAAGCCTCGTTCGAGCGTATTACTATCACGCGAGTATATTCAGGCGTCCGCGACGAAATCAGAGCTGAAATGTCCTTGCTCGAAGCACCTTACAAATAGCCGGTACCGAAAGAAGCGGCGAAGAATCTCCGTTGTGGCATGAAGCAACGAAGTAATATCTCGGCAGCGTAAAATTCGAATGTCATTATCGCAACGGGCGTCGAACAGCACGCGCAAAGCTCGTCAAGATGTACGCGTTTCCCTCGAATCGCCCAGCAGGTAGTCATGCGTTTGCGGATGATGAGTAGCGTGCTCGGTTTTCGAAAAATCGACGAGGCATAATTATCGCGGATACCGGGGTCCGCTCTACGGTGCTCGATAATACCTCTTTCTTTAATTTCCAAGCTATATATTTTCTTAATTTTTATTTAGGATTTTTATATTTGTAGAATTTATGTTATTACCCATATAGTAATATTTCATTTTAGTACCATTTCATTTTAGTAAGTTATTTCAGCAATAGTTCATTTTAGTGTTAAAGTATATCAGAAAAGTATAAACGCCTCGATAAAATTACGTTCTTGAAATACGAAATTTATGATATTTTGTATGTTGTACTTTGTTCAAAACTTACTAGTTGAAAAGTTTGATGAGTTCTTCATTTTGTTTATCACATACGTAACACTATAGATTTGGTCAAATAATACTTGTTGCAAGTTTCTGAATTAAATCGAATACTATGAGTCATTTTTTGGGGGTTAAATCATATAACCGAGTATTAGAAGGCTACTCTAGAATTCATATTCTATAATTGCGTTCGTAATATTGTACGATATCCCCGGTATCGAATACTGTAGCCAAAGGTTCACGTCCTCACCTTGGCCTTGCTCGTTGATCATTCTCCACTCCAGCGATATGGCCGAGTTCGCCTCGTGAATCACGCTTACGATCAAAGTTCGTAAAGACGGTGTGCACGTTTCAATTATTCAGTGGGTCATACGCGTAAAGCGGGACGAACGGTTTCGACACACTCGATCGAACGGCGAACTTCAACGGAGAAATATTTGCGCATGAACGAAGCGCGACAAATGCGGATGATGAAGAAAGGTGTTTGATCGTTCCTAAGCCGCTGTGTTGAAAGTGCATTTCGCTTGATATATCGACGGGAAAAGAATTTACGAGTATATCGACGTGTCACGATGAGATCGAATGTTGTTTAACGTTATGCATGCTACGCTGCGTTTGCCGAAAATTATACCGAGTAATGATTTTGTTTTCAGTAAATGAGTAAGTGATTCTCTTCTTGTATCCTGTGCTTTGTATTCCGTATTTTCGCTCGCGTATTTAGCGAAGTCATAATCGAGTGCTAACGAGAAATTTTTGTGGATGCGTGGAGTTACCTTCACGGTATTAATCCTGGTATTGTTAGTAAGATTATTCATCATTTGTTGTATGACAAATTAAATAAATGAAATTTGTAGTAGCCTTAATGTATGTTAAAAAAAACAACGTAAAACATGTTAATTTAATAATGCACATATAGACTAGTAATTTATACCATAGTGTCCAAATATGAATAAAAGGCACTGTATGTCTCAGCAGAAAGTTTGTTTAAATATTGAGATTTAAAGAATCCAAACAATAATACAATATTCAGATAAATTCTAGCCTTCATGGTTCACTTACTCCGTTTTCTATTTCTGAGTATATTCTAAGAACTTTCACGCGTTCTCATTGTAATCGTTCTGTTTGCGCTTCCTCGTTGTTTGAGGAACTAACGATGGTCTTTATTATACACTCGATTTTGAAGGAACATGTACACGTGTGTAGAATTGTAAAAGGAGAGAACGTATTGTAGTAGATACCGGTAGTAACTCATCAATTTTTCTAACCGTATGCAACTCGTCATTCGTTGACGTTAAAATCTACCGAGTGCAGAATGGCGCCTACACGCTTTGACGGCCACTCCACACTTTGCATAATCATCCAGGCACGTGGGAAGATGGACGCGTCCGGTACAAGAAACGCCATTTTTTTCAACCGAACGAATAGGCGTTCCCTATTGCCTGAAGATTGACGGATAGTTATGACTCTTATTTAATTATCGCCTGCAACAGTAATTCACGGTTACATTAAATTAGGTAGAATTATGTGAACACGAGGAATTTCAAGTTTAGAAATTTCTAATTTTTAATTCATGAGTTCAGACACGTAAAATTTACAAATCTACATCTCCACAAATTTGCAAACATTCGACATTAACATTAACCTAACCCAACAATTGACCACTATTAAACTTTAGCTGAAAAGCAGTACGCGTATAGTTGTATTTATATGATCTCTTCAATTTGTTCCACTGCAACTTGTCCAGGGCCATATAGCGAGACTGCCCACTAATTTCCTACCGTATCATATTCCATTAAAATTTTTCTCGAGTCTGACAAGCAAGCGAGACCCGAGGTTCACGAATGCATTTCATTACGTGCACCTCAACGATGCTTCTTAGTAACGGGACCATTCGTTTTTATTATTATTCCGTCGGTTTACGGCAGGAAGTCATTACCGCATGCAGATTCGTGGCGTGGCGAAGGCCGAAGGGCAATCTCGGGTATAGAAAAAGGTTCTGCATCCAGCTACTTCGGCTGCACGAAGAAGAGAACATGAACCAACGCGTGAATCCACGGTGAATTAAATTGAAGCTGCAAACTGAGATGGACGTTCAATTTTTCGAAATTGCCTGTCCATCATGGAATTTCGTGTTTTAAGACCGGCAGTCGTTTCTTTGATAAATGCTTAGGTTACTACATTCCCAAAGGATAGACTCACAGTCGAAGTAATATTACAATAAAAACGTAGAAAGTAATTTACTCGAAATGATATTTCACATGTCCTTTTTCCCATCAACCTCAACAATGTTTCTCAACACAGCCCAACGCGTTAACTGTTCTGATGGTATTAAAGATTGAAAGGAACATTAATAAAGAGAAAGGAAAAGTTCTTCCCGATACGGAACGAAGGAACAAAAGCTATCGAAACCGCTAGAACAAAAGAGATTTTACGGCTCATGGGCGCCATCGTGGCTGCAGCCACGGAATTTACATCCTCCGCGAAACCGCGTTTCGTGTAAAGTTCTCCGGGCCTGTGCGAGAGGAACGAAAAGGGGAAGAATTCGTGAACAAGCATCGCCGGTCCCCGCTTTGGAAAAGAAGAAGGAGACGGGATAGCGAAGGGAACACAGGGAGAGAGTCGAAGTACGATTCGAAGGAATCGTAAATTGCCTAAAGGCTACGTGGCCATCTGTTCATCCTGGTATCCGCACAAACCATTGTCAGCTATTTTTTTACCTTTTCTTCTCTTTTCCCCTCCCGCGACTCCTTTCCTCGCTATTTACTACGGGGACCTATAAGGGTTTACGTGGCCACGTGTTTCTCTCCGGCGGACCATCGCATTCCCCGATCCGCACAGCCCCGATGGAAAACAATGCTGACGGGAAATGAAAAATCGGCAGAAATTCTGTAATTGCCAGCCCTGGTATTTCACGTTCGTGCATGCGTGCATCTATTCTGAGATGCTCGAACTCGTGTCACGGCATACTTTACAACGGATTCACGGGAGTACGGTGAGACGTGTCCGTTGTAAACTCGCCACCTTATCGGGGATTCCCTCGATTGCTCGAGGATATTTTCGATTGCTCAATGGAAATTTCTTCCTCCTTGATGCTGCTTCGATAAATAATTACGTTACTCCTCGACGCGTCGACATGGTACATACCTTGTAAAACAGCATGATATTATTCAAAACAATTATGAACATCAGATACGTACAAAGTTCACCTGGATCAGTGCTACTTAATGCTACAGTAATGAGATAATAATTGTTAACTACCCAGAAGTGGTCGTATAATAACATCAACCCCTATCTTTCTAGCCCATACGTACCCATACAATGTGATATACTTAACATACACTGACATACACAGACATTCAATGTCATACACTGTTCTAACCCTAACCTTACAATAACCGTCCTAAAGCCCCAAGTTCGACTCCCAAGCAATCCATGAAACTTATCTATAACAAAGAATTCCTGATTTTCCAATTGTGATAGATTACATTAACATGAAAACGTTGTAACTACATGATTATTCAAGGGTGATGATGGAACAAAGAGTCCCAGAGAGGTCGTTGCATTCTAAACGATCCTTATACGATCGAAGCTGTACGCAGCATTGTCCGATGGTTTTTCTAGCCAACGAAGGAGGCTCCTCTCGCGCGAGTTATATAACAAAATGGCTGCTCCCTCTTCTACCGGGCTGTCGGTGATCGTCTATGTGTGCGCGTCTGAACATAGGGAAGGAAGGGTTCTATGGTGACTCTGCGTTAGGCTAGGTTAAGTCGGTTGGGTCTTTAACCGAGGCGAGGGAATGCCAGCGAAGCGTACAGCCGAGTTATCATCTCGTCCGTACGATCTTGAAGAAACGAGTGAATGAGTCCGTTCGCGCGTTACTAGACTGCCTTCCTTCCGTTCCGGACCGGTCGACTTTTTGCTCCTCGTCGATCAAATCTTGTTTGCAACGTACGAGAGACTATGGACTATTCGTAAAAACTACTTATGAATTGCTTTTTTTATCTACGTGAATTCAAATTGAGAACATTTTTGCTATTCACTGCCATTATTTGATCTTACACTTGTTCGATACGTTTGACAAATTTTCATAAGTTTGACTCTTCGATCTTGAACTTGGATACTTTTTACAAGTTTACTATTTTAAGTTCTTAGGTTATTGGTCAGGTTGTATGAATATGTAAGAAATTCATTAAAACACTTGTGTGAATGCAATATACAGTAAAACAACTCATATGAACATATTCAATGAAACAAAGGAAGCATAATATATTTGATGGAACAAGTGATATGTACACAACATATTTAATGAAAGCAACATGTATTTGTGACATATTCAATGAAACAAGCGTTAAGTATAAAATACTAAACGAAACAAATGGTACTAGCTGCCTGTTCGTTTTGTGCTAACGATTACAGTAGATCATCTAATTACACGAATGCTTCACTTATCGTGTTAATTAGATCTACCAAGATCTGTAAATAAAACACGAGTGCAAACTCCAGCGATGCCCGATCGGAATTCATCGGGCGAAAGCAATTAAAGGATCGTAAACGAATTCGTTTCCCAGCGGTGTAGGTTTCGTAAGGCAGATTCAATTTCGAGACCATGAATGGAACGGTTAACTGTTCGCCGTGAAGTCCTGATCGTTTCAACGGGTCAATCGTAACGAGAAATGTCCGGAAAGAAATGGCGAATTCGATTTTTATTTGCGCGAACAATAGGTGATTTAGCTTTTGCGATGGGAACGCGTATTGTCGGCTAGTTTTGTCTGTTTTATTTTCTTGCCTGTGTCTGACTACGTCGTGCCGCGTCTACTTCCAGCGTGTCTGAATAACTTAAATGGACTTATCGTGGAAGAATTATTGGTTACGATATATTGGTAGAATTGTAAATAATTTAAATTAAATATTTCGTTTTGTTATTTGATGAGTGCATCTAAGCTGATTTGGACCATCAACATAGTACTCATCATTTCGACCATCGATTTAAATGAGTTCTAATGAGGTGTTCATCAACCCAAATAAGTCTACATTGTTTCAAATTCATCCACGTTGATTCAGATCAATCCAAACTCATCTAGATTCATCTACGTCAGTTCAACTCTTACTTCAAGTCCAACTCAGTTTAAGTTAGCTTAAATGTGCCCGAATCGATCCAAATCAGTTCAGATCGACTCAAACGAGTCCACATCCCTCTAGACTAGCTCAAATTCGTCCAAATCTGTCAAAAATTAATGCAGTTCCCAACTCGGCTAACTTAGCTGAAATTGGTACAAATGAATGCAAATCAATCCATATCTATCCAAGTCAACCCAAATTAGTTCAAATCACTCTCAACTCAGTGCAAACAGATCCAATCGTAACCAATTCCCTAAATCTCTCTCAAAATGCGTCTTAAGTCCACATCGATAATTTCGGGAAAGGAATTTGAATCGCAGACGCGCAGCAGGCACACGGTCTCATTGTAAAACGTCGACGCGCTTGATGTACCGTCAGTTCCGGCTGGCGGAATCACAGGACGATAGAAACAGCGTGGAGAGGAAAAAGCGAGGAGAAGAAAGGACGAGCAGACGAAGAAGAGGGACGAGAAGAAATACTGGAGCCCCGAGAACGCGTACGCGGCTCGTTTCGTTTCTCTTCAACGCTCGGGAATGGCTCGGCTAAACTTATGTACCGGCTGCTCGCAACTGCAACTCTCTCGCTACGGTTATAGCGCTGCCGTGCCCGAAGAATGTTGCTGAGGAATCATAGACGGACGTGCTGCGAGTGACTGCCACGCAAAAGGACATTAGAGAACTAGGCTCGAACACCGCGCCGCTTCCTACGGACCATTCTGCTCGTTCCCGTGACTCTTAGAATCGCTCTCTACGACCGTGTGTACACATCCCTCGGGCTCGGCCGTCCTCTTTCTTCGTGTTCGACGGGAAAATTGAAATGCACGCTACCTCCCGCGGAAGGAGCTTTTTTTATATACCTTGGAAAGGAGCCAACTGTTTGTGTACCTCGACCGTCCTGCGCTTTAGAGTTCAATAATTTTCTCCGGTTAGACGTTCTCCTTTATTTGAAGCGCGCTCCAACGGTCTTGTTGATTTTCTTCCACCTGATTCACATTCAGATGACTCCTTTTGCGGGACTGCGGGATTATGCTTATTGTCGGCTCCGATGCGATCAAGCTCAATCTCTGCCCTCCAATCTGAGACCATTCCGATGCAACAGTTCCTCTCGGACACGCATGTTACCATGTCATTCGAAAATTTTCTTACATTTAGTCACATGTCACAAGGTTTTGATACAAAATATTTTATTGTTAACAAATTTTATTATTAGCAAAATTATACAGTATTTAATATAATGCTGTTGCGAAGAATACAAATACAGAAACATTACAAAATGTTATTTGTCTAATTTTTTATTTTACTTACGTATTTGTATCATAGCTATTACTGCATTAGACTTCAACGCACTCTGTCAGTATCTGACAGATTAACAATCAAAATACCTATACAAAGAGTACCGAAGGTTCTCATACCGTTCTCATTAATTGAAAGCCGCGAAGAAAGAATAAATGTTTCGATGTTATCGTACCCGTCGAAAATTGAATTTTGTAAGCATTGTGCAGGGTAAACGGTACGCAACCTTTATGCATCGATTAGGTTTCTTTAGGAATTATCGTGTGAATGGTACGCGAATCATGCATCACCGAGTGGATAATCTATGCAACGTTAGCGAAGGTACTAGTACCGCATGCACAGAATTGATTGCGAAATACTGCGAAATTAGACGCATCTTTCGAGGGACGTGTTGAAATTATGCTCGCGGTACAAGGCCAGTTTCACTTGCACTCCCACGGTTGCACTTTGTTCCGACTGCGATTTATGCATGCATACTGATTGAATTATGTAATTACCGTGTGGCGTGGCTTTATGCGAATTACGAACACGATTATTACGACGAAACGAATTATGAATCGTGCTTGAAGATTGTTCGATAAACGATACTGCAACGGTGTCTCGGGCGGAAATGTTCGAATATTCAATGAAATTGAAATGCTGCAAAAATTCGAAGAATTATTGGATTGGTCAAAAAGTTGCGACATTTTTTAACAGATACTCGATTACAAATCTAATGTACGCAACTCATATACATTATTATGCAAATACATTGTTTTTTACATGTACAAGAATTGATCAAGCTATTTGATCATAACTGGGACAGGTATCTTTGCCATCTATGTGATGTAAGACATGGATCATTCATAGAAATATTTTCAACACAAAATTTTCCATATTGAAATTGATACTTGCAATGATTTATTACAACCCCGTCTTCTTCAAGTTTAAGCAATACAGAATAAATCTTATGACAGCGACTAACTTCTTATCCAGACTACTTTGAGTTTATAAAAATTTAGTCGTAATTGCAGTATAAGTAGAATGACCCCTTGATCGTTGAATGGGTGTAGCAGAACAATGAAATTCCAAAAGGTACAAGATATTATTTGCAGTTTTTCGTCATTCATGTCCGTGCTGAAAAGAAACCAGAAAGTATACGCAATGAGAACTTTCGCACGACGAAATTCGTCACGGTCGGAACAAGTGAAAGAGTCCTAAGAGAATAAAGGGGAACGGAAGAAAGGTAAAAACCCTTGGAAGGAAGAGAGCCTCTCCCTTTTGCGGTCTACCTACGCCCCGAGACGATGTTGCATTGTGTACGTACAATATTAACCGCGATATGGGGGACGACAAAAGGACCAGGAAAGTGCAACGGGCTATGGTGCACCGCTGCGAAACCATCGCCATGGGACGAATGAATGATTCAGAGCCGTGGTTGTCACGACAGCCCTGCTGCCACCAGCTAATGCAGAAACGCGTGTGTGTCACCGCTTAAGGTGTGTCTCCACTGCCGTTCGCAAACAATTTACGAACACTGGATTTACGAATCGTTTCTTTTACGAATCTTCTGTTCGTTTACTGTTCTTCATCTGTTCACAATGTATAGCGCTCGGGAACGTCTCCATTGATGTTTCTTTCAACCACTCTTTAGATATTCTTTGTTCTACGTGCGCCATTATTCGCTGGATGCACTGCCATTCATAAATATTAGGACACTTGGAATATTTGAGCTAAAGAGATATTTTCAATCGTTGGTCATTTGTCAACAATTTTTGTCAATTTTCTGTTTATTTTGGAGAAATAGAGAATCTTTAAATTTTATTTTTTTTACCTGTCAGTGTATATATTGCTTTTTTTCCAAATAATTAATTTAACTGAATTTGCAGCACTACTCACATGTGGCCATAATGGCGGTCAACGTGTTAGGCATATGTGGAAGACAAAAATTGTCTGACTAAAGACCAATGTTGTATCAATATTCCACTTGTAATTTACTTATGTCTAATGTTTAAACTGGAGTACTGGAGTAATGTTTAAAATGAACTACATAATCGTACAAACATGAGTCAAAAAGATGATTATGAACTTAAAATTCTGCAGTAGGTGTAGCTCCAACAGAGAGTGGAATTCCTCGAAATTCATCAACGCCTTATTATTAAGCCATCCATATTACTGCATAGTTGTGAAAACTTGAAAGTTCAATCGCTATTCAAGCCAGCGTTATCCAATTCTACGAGGCATTATGCGATAAAATTGTGAAAGGTCTTCGATATAATACCCTATTCATCGCACATGCAATTAATTTTGTCACTTTCACTGAACATTTATAAAATCAGTCTTTTTTGTCGTCTCTTCATAAATCATCATATAATTGATACTTTATTAGAAACTTCATGTTCGGAATACGTAACTGACTCTTCCTAGTTTGATTCGTAGTTTTCCGATGCACCTCAGAAACTAAATTTTTCGACGTTCTCCGTTTCACAAGGTCGGAGAATGGGAAAGGTTAAAATTACTCTTCCCAGGTGGAATTCCTAGGCACTTCGGCTACTGTCGCCGCATACTAACCACGCTGGTCGCAATTTGTCCGAGACTGTCGATACACGCCGTTCGATTTAATGTATCGCGTAGGTTACCCTGAAAATGCATTTGCTGTGTCGAAATGTCTCGAGGGTTCATACTTGCCATTCCTGCTGGTCGACAATTTGTGACAAACGTTTCAAAGCAACAATGACAAATAAGTACAAATGTAACAGTTAATAAATAATACTGACTCCGTAATTCAATGGCGAACATAATTGTGAAAGTACTCGAAGGTTCGACGTTTTCATTGTTCGAAACGTGGCTCAAAATGATGCGACGAATTGTTCTGCTAAATATAGAAAGGGTAGTTTCAGAGGCAGTTTTAAGAGCGAAGACAATCGCTGTTAAGACTCATCGTTCCAAACCTACGCAGTGTCTCACCTGACTCATGCTGGGGTACACAGACAACATATACATGCGTGTACGGACCATGTACTAATTTCTTCAGGTTAATCGTTCGAACTTAATATTTTCGTTTAGTATTTTATTTGTATCCATATTGTTGTAGCTTTGGAATTTTCTGACCTGAGTGATAAAGTTTCATACATCTTCCGTTTCTTTTTTTTAATTTTATCATGAACTTGGATTTTTAAGAATATTTAATTTTGAACATTTCTAGACCTCACACTTCAAATTCCTAAACTTCAAACTTTTAACATTTCTGAATTTTGAGGTACTTGTTCTGAACTTTAAATTTGCAGGTCCAAAAATTCATCAGTTTAAGTATTTACATGTCTGAAGATTTAAAAATGTATGGATTTGAAGAGTGAATGATTTGAAAGGTAAAATTCAGTGTCTGGATTAAGAACGCTGCAGCCCTACAGTAAGAACGCTGGAGTCCAGAGCGCAACCGAAGAGTCCCGCGGAGTATTTCGATCGATCACCGTGCAAGGCAGACGAAAAAGGAGCAGTATCTCGACGAGAGCAATCTTTCCAGCGTCAGTTGGCCGGACACGAAGTTTTACGAAATCCTGGTGAAATACGATCCGCGGTTCTACCTTCATCTTTTATTCAATCGCTATCACCCTCGATTCTAAATCGCGGCAGTCATGAGCGACAGCGCGGTTTCTGCCGTGATCTCGAAGACGTTTCCTTAGATCACTCGAAGGAGAAGAAGAAGAAGAAGAAGAAGAAGAGGCATGGACATAGAAACTGTTGAACAACGAGGAACGAGAGGGGTGGCTAGTCTCTCTTGTTCACTCTGGTAGACAGAGAATGTAAACGTGGGCGGTAGTTTACATAGAACTTTGAACCGTTTGGAGTCGATGTCGGCTGGCAATGGCTCTCGCCGGCTAAGGGCTGTAATTCAAATCGACAGTAGCATCCATTTGGTTAAGGAGGCCTTACCGAGATACGAATCAGTGATTTATAACTGGCTGCCGGAATGCGTGCGGACGTGCCGATGTCTCTTCCAACATCATCGATATCCATTATTGAGCACCTTCTTTCACCCCCGGGGCACGAGCATCGCCACGAACTTTCTGTTAAACGTTCAACACCCTTTTCTTATCCACCACCTCCTCTTTTCACGCTCTCGATACTCCAATGTACGCCTTTCAGCCACATTTTTCAGTCAACTCTTTCAACCACGTACCACATTCAGATGCCACATTTTTCAGTAGACTGAAGCACAATAAGACGGACTACATTTTCGAGAGAATATAAGTATAGGACAAGGAATATATTGCACTGGTGTTTTACACGATTTTATTTTCTTTGCGCTTTTTAGGTGTACTGTTCAGTACTGTTTTATTTAATTGAGTTAAATATTGCTATTTCACGTTGAGTGCTGTTTTATGCTAATCGAACTTTGGAGGTTTGAATCTGCTTAAAAATATTGTATGATCCAAAGAGTTCATTGCTTGTCTCATATGTCACACTCATTTGCAGACAGAATGTGTCTGACTTGTATTTTCGGTTCGAAAATTATAGACATCTATTTTTAAATTTGAACATTCAACATGGTTGTTCATTTATGAATTCCTAAAGAGTCTCACAAAAAATTTGAAAAATTTCAAGATACATCATTGATATCTATTTGTGTAAGTTTAATGACATACATTATTCCATGACATATGTTATTATATGTAGTACATGACATTGTAATGCGTTGATGTGTGCAGTATATTGATGATGTGTAATATGTTCATAGCCTCATTGTGTGCAGTATACATCTATGTTCATAATGGCATACAAGTTTCGTGACGTACGTTATTGCGAGTAATATGACATTGAGCGTAATATGTAGATGCTATTATATGTTCATAATATTCTTTGTAGTTATTGATATTATCCTATATGTTCATGACATTATTCTGTCGGTGTACTATCTTGATGCCACTATTGTGTATAATATAAAATATTAACAGCGTCTGCGATATGTCCATGAAATTCTTGTAAGTAAACGCGATGCAACAATTGTTTATCGATTCAGCAGCGAGCAATTATTTTGTCGGCAAAATGGAGTTTATCCGCGTATTCGACGCGAATAAACGTGGGTTTCTGGTGTCGTCGAAATCCGAACACCGGTCGGTTCGTGCGGCTCCGGGTATACGTAGATGTACAGACGTAGATACCTCTTAACCCTTGCGATTTTCTGCGTGACCCCAAAGGGCAAGTATAGGGCCGCGCATTGTAACAATGCGTCATCTTGTCGCGCTGGGAGGTTCACTGCTTCAAGGCTAGCCGAACCTGTGACTCCGGCTGCGGAATACAATGGACGGTTCAGGCACCATCGTCGGTTCAATGCTTACATTATGACTATCCCCGTGGCTTGGCACATGTAACGATACTTATCCGTACAGGCTTTGTCTCACTCGATGGGAGGATGCGTTCGTGGGATGTGCGTCCTGGAAAAATTAGCCTCTATTAACGATCGATTGACTTACCCTGCTACCATTTCTTATTCGACTTCAATTTAACCCCTACGATATCGTGTCACTCGTCACACTCGTCTTTTGGGTTCAGTTCTTGGGTTATAATCGAAAATCACTGAAGGCAAAATGTGCTTAACATTTTCACTTTCAACGTTGTAGCAATAAGCTGTGAATGACGCAACTGTAAAATTGTAGGTTAAGGGGTTAACTGCGTTCACATCCAGAACCTTATTCACTATAAAAGTCTAGTTTCCCTTTTCTTTCGATAGCGTGTGGACATTGACTTTGTACACCGGTCAATAACGAACAGCGATTGTCCAACAACGTGGTCATGATCTTGAATAGTGGCCTTGAACGCGGGTTTCATCATTCAGCGAAGATAGAAAGGCGTTCTCCTTTCTCTCGATCGCTGCCGCTATGTATCACGGAGTTCCGTTCAATTTATTTGTTTTATCAGTTCGTAAGTTTCGCGGCAATACCGGTGGTCAGTATCGCGATAAAGTCCAGCCTGCGCAGCTGTTCAGATCTCACGATACTTCGTGGATGCTTCTGACAATCAGATTGATGCGCGTCAGCGGAATTGAAAGGGATGCGAGAGGAACGGTGCTAATTAATTTTACCGGAGAAAACTGGTTCGCGATCCTTCAAACGCTTTCTAGCTTTTTGTTTCTTGAAAAAACTAGCTTGGAAAGTGTGAGTGATGTTGAGGAGATTTTGGAAGTGTATGGACCGTGATTTGTTGGATGTAGTATGATGATTTCAATGTGATTTGTGTATTTTGTTAGGTGGGGATTTAAGGGTTTAGGGATCTGAGGTCTTAGGGATTTGGGGATTTGGAGATTTGGAAGTATGCAAGTTTGGGAGTGTAACAGTTTGGAGATTTGTGAGAAGAATTGGGGATATGGAAATTTGGGTATTTGAGAATTTGGCCATATGAGAATTGGGACGTTGAAAATTTGGGTGTGTGAGAATTTGGGGTTGTGAGAATTTGGGGATATGGGAATTGGGAAGTTGGAAATTTGAGTGTGTGGGAATTTGGGGATGTGAGAATTTGGGGATATGGGAATGTGGGAATGTGAGAATTTTGGGATATTAGAATATGGGAATGTGGGAATTTGGGAATTTGGGAATATTGACAATGGAAATTTAGAACTATAACCTTAAAATTTTCAAAATTCCCTAGTCTGAAAATGACAAAAATTGACAATACAATAATTAAGAGAATAGAAGGTCTACTCTTGATTTGAAGACTTGCATCTCTCTAATTGTTCACATACAAGTGTAATCGTTAGGGACAATTGGATAAAATACAAAAGAAAGGATGAAAAAGGGGAACAGAACGTTGCCCCGATAGAAAGAATTCTGTGTGAGCCAGTTCGTGACGTAGCGGCGATGCACGACTTTGATAACTCCTTCCTTTCTCCGTGTCCACGTGATATCCGGACGAAAGATCGCACCGACAGTGTACGGGTACTTTCAGGGGATCGCTTTACATTCGTGAGAAGTCAATGATCTTGATCGTGATCGTTGGTTCGCCCGTTTACCTTCGGTAGAAAGAAGGACGTTGCTACGCAGAGCCACGATCCTTGGTATTTTCATCGTTCGTTGCTGACTGCAAAATGCTTCGAATGCCTCGGAACAGATGATTAGAAAATCTTCGACGCTTAAATGGAACGATTTATGAATATTACAACCTGTCGACCACGAAAAAACACTCGGCTCACTGTACCGAGGTTCGTTCGGATGTTTTGCGAGTCTCGAGTATTTCTTGCAATTTGGAAAATCTCTGAATTCGTAACTTTTCATCGGAGATTGACGTTAAGTAGAGATACTTCGATCTGGAGATCGATTCTGATAGTCTCTTTCACTTTAGGATGTTATTTTATTATTTTAATATTTTACTACTTTGTGATTCTATCATTTAACTAATGTATCATTTTGCCATGTTACCATTTTGTTACTTAATTATTTTACTATTTAGCCATCGTACCATTTCACCGCGTTACCGCTATACCATTTAACCGTTTTACCATTAATCTTCGGAACAAGCGAAAAGAATATAAAATTACTTGAGAGTTTCTCAAGTTTCAGACAGAATATAAAGAATACGAAGTTACTTGATAGTTTCCCATGCTCCCAGAAGATGTTCGAGTTAGAGGTTCAAGGTGGAAGGAACGAAGAAAGGATAGGATTCGTAGAATATCAGCGATGGTTCGCCCACGAATGTTGTTAAGGATAACGAACATGTCCAATGCTCATGATCGATTGCGTGCTCAGCAGAGAAGCGCTTCGAATTCCGTTACCAGGAAACAACCAAGTCGTGTTTCTCGTAGCCTAAGATGAATTTCTGTTGCTGTCAAGGAGGCTGGACACAGAAATGAGACGTCAATTACTCAGGATACGAAACACCTTAAATCATCGGGCCGGAAATTAATCCTGTACTATCCTGTGCAATTTATTCACGATTTATATTCAATCAGTCACGCCCATGGGGTACATCTAACGGAATTTGTATTACAACCGGACAACCGTAACGTGGACATAACAATTTTTCATCGACCGAGAAATAGTTATTAATTTTCTTCTATTTTATTTGCTATTTGTTAATTGTAAGGGGAGATTAAATCATTGAAGCGATTATCATAATCTTGGTGATTTGTAATTTATGTTTTCTTAGAAGTCTGTTATTTAATTATTTGTAATTAAGGAAATTGTCATACTTTGTGTTAGTATCGTCATTTATCGAATTGCCATTTGTTATATCGCCACGCATTATATTGCCATAAATTCAAATTTCTCATTTCATCAGCACCAATTCAAAAATGTATTAATATCAAATTGAATTGCTAGATTTATAAGATAGGAAAATGATTTTTTTTTCTTGAAATTGCAATATGTTGAACATTGAAGTAAATCGTAAGAGGATTAAGGTACGATTTTGTTGAGATCTTCTTCAGGGATTCTGTGGATCTGTTGGCACATCCAGGAAACGTTCCGGCAGGCAGCTGCTGACTTTTCGCCAACGTCGATCCGCGACCGTCCGCGTTCCATTGTTCTCCAAGTATTTGCATACGATTTAATGGAACATCGGGGCCCTATTGTGCGTCCCTGGAGACCTTATGTAACCACGTTCAAGGTGATACCATCTTCGACACGTAATCGCATGCGTAACTTTATCGATGCCACCGGAAGACCCTTAATCGGATGCTGAGGTGCTGTACTGGTTTCTTGTAAAACAACCTTAAGACACAGTGCCGATTACGTCTGTACTATTCGCTCTGACAGAGTCGTTAGCTTCCTTGTGCATTAGATGTTGCGCAAATTGTACCTCGGACGATTGAAGATTTCAAAAGTCATCAAATTTTTAAGTTTGTGAATTTTCAAATTTTTAGATTATCACATTTTCTTATTTTTATATATGTTAAGTTTATGATTCATATATTTTCTCATTTTCCAATTTACCAATTTTCTGATTTACTAATTGCCTAACTTTCTAATTTCCCAAATTACTATTTTACTCGATTTCCACATTTTTATTTCAGAAAATTCCCATAATCAACAAGTTACTCTACAATTAATACCATCTTTCATTGACGGAAATTTTCACGAATGAAAAATGCCTCGATAGTTACACGTTAGATTAACGATACTTTCACGAACGTTTCGACACCGTGCAATCTGAAAATGCACTCGGAGTTTCCTTTCGGTTCGTGTATGATTTGATGGAAGATCACGGGTCCATTATACAACTAGAAGCCGGACGATGCAATCTTCGACACGTAATCATGATCTGCTACCGCAGGTTTAATTCTCGAATGTTCGTAACTCGCTTTGAACAGAAACTAAAATTTTAATATCTATAATTCTATCCCATCACAATTTCCTTATGTGAGTAATACTTAATCATTCAAAGACATTTTTATTTAAAATTACTAAGAACATTCAGTAATGTAATGCATCGATTAAATTTATAAGTTTAATTGATAATTAATGAATTTATTTACTGACCTCGCTCAGTAATTACTCAATACCATATTTAGTAAATATTCAGTTCATTACTTTCGTTTTAATGTTCATCAAAATACGTAAGAACTGAGAATGAACAGATGATTTGCAAATTGCAGGTTTCGATATAAAATAATGCAGTAAAAATTTGCAAAAAATATCGGGCATATTCGTAGTTAATTTTATCGGTCGCAGCATGTATTTCACGTCTGACGAACACGGACGCAACTGCTGCGTCGCGTCTGCACGCACACGGCTCGCTTCACTTGTAGTCGTCTTTCATGAAGCGTGTATCCGCTTCCGGCGGGATGATTCGCAGAGGACACTCCGGTCACTGAATACGCATAATTCATCGATAATTATGTAATGAATCGGTCGTGCGACGATCGACGAAACACCATTATTTTGGAATTCAATGGACGGCAATTTGTATTTTCATAGCGATTCACCTTGCGTCGATTGTTGCAACGCTCAATGATTCTCTAATCATTTATCTCCAAAATTTGCATATACAATAAGTTGCATTTGCAACTCGTTATTCCACGTTGTACAATATTTTTCTATGATTCATATATATTTCCGACGTGATCAGTTTCAGGAGTCTGAAAATAAAAAACGGATAAAATGCATTTGCATTTAATAATACGGTTGTTGGTATGACCTAACAGATGCGACGAAGGTTGCAGTAATTATTACACGGTTGTTAACATAAATTATAGAAGAGGAACATTCTAGACACCTGTGTTCAAAGACGCAGGTGAGAATTTCAATTGAAACTCGACGATTTAAGACTGTTCGCACAATTGTGTCGTGTCTTCTTCAGCTGACGTACGAACGCATTCAATGCACATGTGATGCACACATGTTGAACAGGTCCAACCACCTGCCGGACATATTCCCTTTGTTGTTCGCTAGCTTTCTGTCGATATCCGACGAACGACGACGCAACAGGTTACACGCTCTTCGAACACGTTCAACTGTGTCCAAATGTTTATTACCGTGTTCTGTAACCTGCGACTAGCTCTTTAGACCGGCGGATTGTTCTATGTTTACGAGCGTAGGAAAAACGATTCCCACGAACAAGATCATCGGAGATCGAGAAAACTTCGTCGGCTGAGCGTGATTTAGTAGCTAGAAAGGTTAATTCGTTGTTCGGGGATTATAATTAACACGTTGAATACCGCAGTGAAAATGTACGTGTTACGATATAATTGCAAATGTTTGAAATGTTTCTATAAGCACTATTACTACTTTGTGTGTAAGAAATACGGATAGAGAACTTTGAAATTTCTATTTCATGTATTCTCAGATTTAAACATTTGAGAAATTAGTAATATCAGTTTTACAATTTTAGAATTTTACTGCTCTACGTTTCAATTACATAATTTTACAGACTTACAATTGCGTAATTTTGCAATTTTTACAATTTTAGAATTTTACAATTCCACAATCTTACAATTCTTCAATTCTTCAATTCTTCAATTTAGAAAATTTAAATTTACAAATTTTGAAGATTCCTTCACAAAAGTACCTAACCAATTACAGTAATAATTGTCTGAATATTGTTCCCAACAAAAAAAAAAAACGAAACAGCACACACAAAGAGCAATTTGAAAGACTTCCTTCCGTCGTAATTAATTTAATGAAGCAAGAATTATTTTTTAAATACTCCTATACCTCGCGTAATTCATGAGATCCTCGTCCTAGTGGTTTGACGTAATCAAGGTCTCTTAATGATTTTACGTAATCCTCTTGAAAGATGAAGATTAATTACTCAGAAAAACAGATTGGTTCCCAGACTTTTTACATCTTTATTTATTAAAACGTATACGAATCCCGTTAGAAAAAAATTATTCAAACTCTCGACAAATATCCACGTCAACATTATTTTTTTTTATGTAAACGTTTAACTCTTCCTTTTCAATTTTCGAATTAACGGCTGGACAAAAAAGGTGCAACGTAATTCACAACGTTTTTTTTTATAAAATCAATTAGGCGCGAACTTAATGAGTAAGTAACTCACTTAGCAGAGTTAATTAAACGCAAAAAAATCTTTTTCTAGCCGAATCATCGCTTTGTAATCTCGACGGAGCGTTTCGAACGTATAATGGACTGTTTATTGAACCCACAATGGTTCTGCTAACAGACCTTACACTTATTTGCATTGAAATTTACTGAATCACCCTCGAACAGTCTATGACCTTGTACCAGTATCTTCACGGAGCTATTGAAAAGATTGATTCAACGATCGGAAGCATACTCGATGCCAGAATACTTCAATTATGTTCTTTTTACTCGTAGCACAAGATCGATTACTTAGCAATATTTCACATTTATTGCTAGTAATCTTATTCCATACTTCAATTTTTGTATTTCATTTAGTATGGTCAGAAATCTGCGATTCATGTTCTTGTAATACATTCTGCGATTCAATGTAATATGGACTCTCGTTATATTGCCACTTTGATATTGAATTTTACTACTGGTGCTTTATACTGATAAGATAGATGGATACAGGATGAACATCGATATTAAGGGAGGAAACTTTCTGGCGAATCTGATGAAGTCTCGCTATATGGCCCTAATGAATGATAGGTTACATCCTATTTATAGCTAACAGTAATAGCAATTACTTGTCGTTATTCAGGAATTATTTAAACTTGTAAATGTGCAATCATGAATATTTCTACCCTTATTTTTCATCTTGCAATAAAAGTTTATCTTAGCAAACGTTCCACCTGTTGGTACGTAATATACATGTTCCACTACATCGACCACTAATCTCCCCTTTGGTCTCTGAAAAGGGGATGTTCGTGACGTCCATGTTGTCACAGGGGTCACGGTTTCGACATAAATACCGAGATAGCAGTGTCAGATACGAGGCAACCTCGCTATCTTCCGCACGAACGCTTGGACGATACTGCAACGCGATTATGATTCAGGCTGCTTCGAAACAAAGCCAGCAAATTGCTCGTAATCCTCGTCGATGCTCGAGGTCTCTTCAGCAGCGATTGTTGCTTGAAACGTTACGACCTCTCCGCTTAATTACACGTCGACAATATTTATGATTACCGTTCCAATTAACGCTTCGCGCCTTTGATCGCGAACGGAACGCGAATCGTAAACATTTTACTAAATTTTCGCCGTCCACGAGTACCGTTTCGCAACGTCGAACTGGACGCTTTCAGATAATCTCTCGATCGCGCTTAAAAGTCAGTGGTCGAAATATTCTTCGCTAATTGACGATATCGATGCATCGGATGTTAAAAATTCCTCCACATTTTTATTTCTTTCGTTCATTTTTGTGAACATGGTCAGTTAATTATATCTTAAGAGCACAGTTAGTGAACGTAATTTAAACTTCCAATCATGAATTGTGAAATTAAGGAATTTATAAACTTTCGAAACATGGCGATCGAGGGGGATCTTTCATTCCTCTTTATCTAGGAATCTAAGAATCTAGGGATATTGGGATCTAGGAATTTTTAGAATCTATCGATATTGTAATGTAATTATAAAAGTAATTATCGTGTGATCTGAGGACCTAGGTGTCCCTAGAGCACAAGTTGAGAATTTACAAATTTAGGAACTAGAAACTGTACAAACATAGAAGTTTAGTAGTCCAAAAATTCTAACGCTACTCCAGACAGATAAATAACACGTATTTTGCATTTTAAGTATATCATTACCAAAAGTAAATTTGCAATTCCATTCCAATTGATGACCATCCGATGACGTTAGAAATGACTATAACGCATGAAATTATGATAGGTATTTCGAATGTAAGCGAAGGGTTCGCCCGCGATGGATTTGGGTGCCCGCAAGCGTTGGCGCGCGTGCACGCGCCACAAAAGGATCGCGAGGAGCGTGCGCGCGAGATTCGCGCCAGATAGAAGTCGGCGTTGTCGCGCGGCTCCGACTGACGTACAAATTGCCGGACGGCTACTTAAAACGAACAAGTGTTCATTACCCGCCGCGATAACTTTGCTCGCGTCCGCGAGACTCCGCCTCGTAAATTCAGCCCGAAACCGGACGACTAAATACGAAGAAACGTGGCCGGTATTCCTCGACCGTTTAATCCCAGCCACTTTGTCACCTCGCGACCTACCCTGTCTTCTTCCCTCGCTGCAACACCGATTACGTTCAAGTTATTGCAATTGTGTTCGAACGTGTTCCTGCCTTTCGAGGAATTTCGATGCACTCTATTACATCTCATCAGTGTCCTCATTCGCAATGGCCGCTGCTAGTGTGTTCGAGTTACTGAAATCGTTTTAATCGCAACTCCTTAAACAACCGCTATTCAAATAAATTTACATTTACTTCAGATTCTCTGTTTCTCGAATGTACACATTTTCAGATATACTTTTGTAAGGATTCAAAATTTATATTGACATATTTGCACAATTTTCAGATGTAGACTTTTAAAGACTCTAATTATTATATTGATGAATTTGCGTATTTATTTTATTTGCATTTTTGAGGTTTTAAGGTTTCGGGCTTGGAGGTGTGCAAAGTAGAGATTCAAGTTTTAGAGTAGGTTTAACAAAATTCGAGTTTTTACATTTATATTTTTTTAAAGTCTCAAGTGTTCAAATACATAAATTTACAGATGTACAAGTTTTTAAACTGTCAGATTTTAAGGTCTTCAAATGATGAAAGACTCAAGTTTTGACATTAATAAATTGTTAAAAATTGAAGTTTCCACATGTACAAATCTTCAGATTCATAAATTTAGAGATTTACAAATGTTGACAAAGTTTTGATGCAGATGAGTTGTGCTGTATTATGAACATAATGGTACTCCATCAACTAAGTCCCTTTTACAAGGACTGTAGAAATGTACAAATACAGGGTGGCCAAGATAAAAGAGGTCCGAAGTCATACTGTTCCAGATTCATACCGATCCTCTTTTATCCTGGCCACTCAGTATATAAAGATTAATTTGCACCTTTCAAAGTAGCACGGTTATCAACAACAAAGCGAACACCCTCGATCTCCAAGGTTCGAAAATGTTTCTCGCATGATCGAGAATCAGGGGTTGCGCTCGTGATCGATGAAGAAACAGTAATCGCTACATCGGACGACGACAAGTGTTTTTTCCTGGTCGCAGAACAATGGCTGGTCTATCCAGAACACCCGACGAGAAATCAAGGGAACAAGGACGGAGGGAACAGAACTGACCTTCCTTATACACGTGTTCACATAAAACATTACGATCTTTTATGCGGTCACGTTCGCGGCGATAACCCACGACTTCTCGTGCCTTCTTCTGCGCGACGCGACGGCGACGGGACTCGGTTGTCTCCCTCTGCACCCCCATAAACTCCCCACCATCGGCTTTTATTATTATCCCGGTTTTTTCGCCATCGTTCCTCCGGTTTCGCGGGATAGGACACCCACGGCACACTCGCTAGAATTCCGTGCAACGTGGATTCTTGCGAACGGCCGCGGAAGGTCAGATGATGACTCGCGATTCCGGAAGGGATAATAGGTGGTCTGCATTATTCAGGACCTCAGGATGCACCAGGACCCGAGCATGCCGGTGTCGGCAGCCTCACGTTTCCTCGCTGGGTCTCTCTAGTCCCCTACAAAAATTACTGCCTGTCGATGTAGATACGATTCGATCCTTGAATCGAATGATAGTGGTCCACGTATTTCTTATTCGTGTGCATGAAGTCTTTTCTTCGTTCAAAATTGGACTAACTGGTTGAGTATTCAAATGCACCAACCTCAACTTTGTGATTTAAGTATACCGATTATAAAAATAACTACCTTGCGTCCACTGAACGATCTGTAAATTTTATGAGGAATCAGTTGCTTGTCGATCGAAATTACGAGGCGTTCCCTGAATTCTGAACGTCGAATCAATAACAGTTTAGGGAGCACATGCAAGTGTTGTGATAATTTTAAAATTGTACTTTATTATGTAAATTCTGACGTTATTTTAAATATCACTGCACGGGGTTCTCAAATATGAAATTATTTTTGATATGTTGTGTAGAGGTGTAGGAAAATTTATTTTTTGAAATATTTTGCAAAACTACAGAAATGAAAAAATTCTTTGGGATGTATAAAATTACAAGAATGTGACAAAATTATTTTTTGAATCACTGTGTGATATAAGGCAAAAATTGTGTAAAGCTATAAGAAAAGAAAATTAAAATTATTAATAACAAAATAAAAAAGTGCTAAAATTATTTTTTAAAACACGAAAGTAACAAGAACGTAATATTCTGCAGTACACCTTGCAAGAAAAATTCGACTCGAAAATAGCATAGTCGCTCGCGGGTTGATGCCCGCAATCCTTATTTGCACAAATGCGGGAGTCATTTTTCGAGATGAAACAAAAAGAGTATCACCTATTAACCGCACGATAGGGTTGAAATACTCGGTGCACCATCGCGTGCGAGAAAACCACTGAGAAAACCCCTCGAGGCTTCTTTGCCATGCAGCTTAACGTGTCTTGTTATTTCTGTTATTGGCATCGAAGCACGAAAGTTGTCGAGGAACGTATTACTTTCAAGATCAAATAAAATATCAGTTTCTCTCAACAATTTAATGATGATTAACGACTTTTAATATAGCCAACGCTGATATTATGTCTTCATTGATTAATTACTTTTCGTACATGTTCGTTTTATTTCGCCATAACTTCACACAATAACACATGGTTTCCACATATGGTGGAGGGTAATATGTTAATGACGTTCTTAAAATAAATTTGATCTGCAATTCGTCTGGTGAAATACTGTACCTTGAAATGAAGTTAAAAGCTCTCGGTACGTAGCTACTTTACATATTTGTATATACATGCATGTTCGTATGTGGCGTATGTGTGCGATCGTTTTCGAGGTAGGTGGGCCGTCAATCACGTCTGGCCTCGATAAACAGTTTTATCGACAACTCTTTGTCGTCTGGTGGACATGTTGCTATCTGAACAATAAGGAAGCGTTGCAAAATTCTTTTGCTTTGAAAATGCTATTGTTGTGCTATTAGCAGCCTGTTACTTTGTCTTGTAGATCCTTCTGACGTTACTCGATTGCTATGGTACAATTTTCTTTCAAAGCATTTCAGTATTTTTTTTCAGCATTTCATAGCATTTCAATATTGATTTTTAGTCGTTATAGGAACATTTCTGGGCTACTGTACAATTTATTATTACTCTAATACCACTACATAATATTTATGTTAAAAATTTGTATATAATAATATTTTTTATTATTAAATTTCAAGACGTGTTGCATTTAACACTAACAATAAAATTTAACAAATACAAGTTCACCATAATTCTTTATTACAAGTTTCAGGTTTCAGATTTCAGGTTTCTCACGAGCTTGCTCATAACAAGGTATAATGTACAAAGAACACTTTCTGTCTCGTGATATTAATTACAGCCCCTTTGATTTTTGCCGTCTGATGAGCTGGCAAACAGTATGCTTAAAAGTGTCGTATGAATATTCAATATAGCAAATGACAGGTTGTTTGCACCGGTCACATTTATCCGCCCGAGGCTTGAATGCCGTTGAAAAGATTGAAGGTAGTCCGCGTAAGAAAGTTGAAGAGGTATATAGATATTAAATTGATTTACAAAGTGTTGCGAATCAGTAACAATTTCTCAATTAAACGTAAGCAATAAATCACTCGATTTACCGGTTCTTCCGGCACGTGGTTTGCAGTGTTGCATTCGTAACGCGAGTTCTTCCAACGCCTCGCGATAATTTACGCTTGCCTACGCGAGGAACAGCAAAATTTTATCCGTAATCACGACTCTGTTCCACAGTTCAGAATCACCGCATCAGGTACACTCAGGTACAACGCACAATTTCTGGTAGGGACAAGTTAGGTTCTCATATACTTTTTCAAGGTTAGGTTAGGTCGTTTTCATATTTTGTTTCAAGGTTAGGTTTGGTTGTTCTCATATTCCTTTTCAAGGTTAGGTTAGGTTTTTCTCATATTCCTTTTCAAGGTTAGGTTAGGTTGTTCTTATATTCCTTTTGGATCCACAAATTCCAAAATTTCTGGATCTCAAAATTAAAAAGTTCCAGATTCCCAAAATCCCCATTTCCCCAAATCCTTATATCCCCAAATCCCTAGACCCCTAAATCCTTGCACTGTCAAATGCCTAGATCCCCAAACCCCTATATCCCCAAACCGCTATATTCTCAAATCCCTATATCCCTAAATCCCAAAATACCAAAATCCCTATATCTCAAAATCCTTATACCTTTAAATCCTTATATCCCTAAATCCCCATGTCCCAAAATGCCCATATCCCAAAATCCTCATATCTCAAAATCCCCATATCTCCAAATCCCTATATTCCAAAGTCCCCATATCAAAAAATCCCCATATCCCAAAATCCCCATATCTCAAAATCCCAAAATCCTTAGATTTCAACACTTACATTCAAAAGTCCCTAAATTCGAGAAACCCTAAATTCCTTACCAAATTTCCAACTACCTAAATTTGGAATTACCAAAATTCCCAGCTGTCCAAAATTGAAATCTCCGAATTAATTCATAGGTAAGCGTTGCACCCGACTGTACTGTCGTGTACACGCGCGCATACGTTACACGTCTACGACACGTGGAAAGCGGCCTTAAATACATGCGTGGAACCACATCCTTCGTAAATCATCGTCGAAAGGAAAAAGAGACGCCTCTGTGCACGGTTAACATAGTTGTCTCGTTGTTTCCTTCGCGAACGTAAACTTTATACAAGTTTCACCGACGTTTTTCCACCTGTTACCCGACAGGTACCTCATCTCCAGTCTTTGACATTTTCACGATGTTTTCGATGTCGATAATAACGTACAAATACGAGCAATAAAACGATATAACGACCACAAATGATACGTTTACCTACATGTTTCGAGTAAGACTTAGGTTACTGATATAATAGCACTGCTCTCGATCGATGAACAGAGTGTCTTTTCTTTGTTTCTGGATTCTTACGGGGGAACCGGTACCGTGTAATTACCATGAAATACCGCTATGGTGTTATCACACCTTTCTGTCTGTTCTCTTTGTCGTATCTTGAATCGAGATAGCGATCTTCTCTCGTCTTTATAAAGTGGTTTGACCTGAGACCTTGATACTTGACTTCGACCGCGTGCTTTCTTTCTCCATGTGAAGCCTCGAAGAAAACCTTTTTCTTTGTGAGGTACGGTTTTGGTTATAATTCGGTCCTTTCTTTGTTCTATTTGTTAGGTGCGTTAGAAGTAGCTGAAGTTACTGTTTCTCTTCCACACAGTTAAAAATGCGCAAAATTTCGACTGAAACGATCGTAATACTTCTATAGTATACTTTGAAATTATACAATTGAAATTATATGAACATTTTTTACATGACTTTTTGTCATTTTTATCTAGTTCATCAAATACGAACAATTTTACAATTATAAAATTGACTTTGGAATTTCAAAATTAAGAGACCTCAGTCTTAAACAACACCATCAATAATTTTTACAAACAAAATGTGCAGACATCAAATAACTATAATTATTTTAAGACCGAAATAAGTTCGTAGAATTATCGTTGATTATAATGGCGAACGTATTGAAATAACCACGGAAGAGATAGAAAATTCGTTCATTGAAATTAAGCCGTATATAATCAGATAATGTTCTAATTTCTCGGCGAAGCTCTTCCTTAATGTTCGATCGGAAGTTCAAGCATGATAAATGGATCCTGTGCTTCGATGCTGCTAACGGTACTATCAGATCCTTTTATCCTTCTCCTGCAGCCTCATATCCGCAATCACGATGAAAGCCTTCTAGCTGTCCACATGCACGAAGTGACTCGACCTCGGACCTCGATACTTAATAAATCGAACTTTTTCTCGCATGCTACCATGCCTTTCAACTCGCGTTGTTCATCCTCGCATTTGACACGGCGGATCAATCACTTTGACCCTCGTAAAAACGTTATTGTACGATCAAAAGAACTGGTTTTTTAAGGACGATTAAATAATTGCATTTTTAACAGTAGTTATGAAACATTAAATTCTGCTGCAATTGTTTACTACATTTAATTTATATTTAGAGCAATAAAATTTTTAACGATGATTGGACACTTAACTTGCAACACTCTGTATAGTTTAAATACGTTATTAGTTCTTCAGTAAATTTGCTGCTGTAAATTTTTTATTTTGTAAAGTAAGAGTGAATGATGCTGTACATATTTTCTATAATTTGTGCAATTAATTTTGGGTTCAAAATTATGTCAAAATGATTGTTTCGTTCAAAGATAACATAACCTATAATTGTGTTCTTGGAAAATTGTTATTGATGTGTTACGAAAATTAAATTTTTGGTTCAATCTTTTATGAACAGTATTAATAATGGAATAAACTATACAATACTCTTCTTTTTTTATTAAAGAATTATTTGACCAAAATGGTTCTTGCTGTGCCATTTTGATCAAATTCATCTTCAAGTTATAAAAAATTAAAGATCGAATCTAACGGTCGTGGCAAATCAGATATGCTCTAAACTCGAATTTGACAGGCGATTTCAATCGAATCGTATTGCTAAGAATTTGAAAGGCCCAATGAGACCGAGGAAACGAAGTTCGTCGCGTACGGAACCGTGAAGTAACGGTACAGGGATTCTGGAACCCCGCAAAGAAAAAAAAAAGAAGAAAGAATAACAAGACAACTCGGCCATTCGCGATCCCTCCATACGTTCCGTTCTTTCCGACGTTGCCTCTCGTGGATTCTTTCCCGTTCACGTCCCGTTTACGCCTCTTTCGGCCGTATAGCGAGACCCGTAATTTAAATGGAATGCGGTGTAAATTGTGTCGACGATACGTTGCTCGATAATTAGTCCCCAAACACACGATTCGAGAGAACTATAGGAACCTAGTTTTGATAGAGAATTCGTGAGAGAAAGCAATTACTGATCGTTCCATGGATTTTCGTATTGCCGCTGGATTTTACGATCAGATACACTGAAATGTCACGTAGGAAAATGTACGTAAATAGTTCTTGTGATACGAGAAAATAATTTGTAAATTGGTCACAAACATGTGAGCGCATACATAAGTTTGTAAAATAGTCGCGAACATTTCTGTAGAAAAAATTTGTAAAATAGTCATGAACATGCGAAGCAAGAGAAAATTTGTAAAATAGTCACAGAAACAAAATCTAAATTTAATATGTAATTGAAGGACCTTCTAATATGAAGGAAATTTCAGAAATTGTTCTGATATAGGCTGCTTTACATTTGAATACAATCATACCAAACTACATAAAAGACAATAATTTACCTTCTTTCTGATATCTTTTATACTAAACCTGTACCTAAACTCTAACTTCTGAACTAAGGTTTAAACGTAGATCACATATAACTGCAACTTCGAACGATAGACTGGTTGAAGATTTCGTAAAACGACCAATTGATTAATTAACGTAACTGCATTTTTCAAGATCGAAGTTAATGCGTGTTTCGTTAATCAGCAACGTGCATCGTTGTCGGAAAGGGACACTCGCGTGGTAAGTTTATTCTCGCGTTGATTTATCGATTACGAGTGCGGTTGATTTTTTTTCGTCGCACAACGAAAAATCGTTGATCGTGAGCCGCAGTTCGTGTAACACAATTACCTGTTCCATTACCTCCCTGCATTGTTACGCGGATCCGTTTACGTTGGCCGAACTTTCCCTCCACGAATGGTTCCGGAACGAGACGGAATCGCGTGTCGTGATTATATTATGGCGCCCCACCGCAGTCGAATATTATTTGCATCGAAATTTCTGACAGCTGAGATTACATCCACTTACGTGTATGTACGCTTCAGAGGAAATTTGGCTACTGCCCAAAAAAAAATGACAACGAAGATGAAAAAGATCTCTTACTTCTAAATTTAACAATTATGTGAACAGTTAAAACAAAGATAAACATTATATCCTCTATTATCAAGTATTTATTTAACAAACAAAAAATTGTGTATATTTTCGAGAGTAGCCCATTAACACGCATCTCCGAATATTTGCTTACAGACTCCTCGATCGGTGATCATCGTCAGGGTCGAATGTCCCTTCAGGCTGAGCTGCCATCGTCGAAAGCGAAGAGGGAGCAAGCTCTCCGCAGCATCCTGGCTGCGAGAAGACGACAGATCTTGGGTCAACGACCAATCGAATCTAGAAATCAGAATCGTGCAAGACCCATAGAAGCCCCCGCGAAGGAAACGTCCGACGTTCTGGAAGCTCAAGAAACGAAACATGGGATGTACGTGACGGCATCGGCGAACGGGAAATTGGAGCACTCGATCGACGAAGAATTAGCGAGCAAGGATGTGGACATAGAGTTCGTCTCGAAAGAATTGGAGAACAAACGGCCGATCGAGAGTTCGAAAAGATCCAACGAAACTCTCGCAGCATCGAGTATCGACAAGCCTGACTCCAAAACGGAAACTTCGACCAGCCAAAAAAATTTATCTTCCACAACGTCGTCGTCCGTTACAACTAGTCAGAAGTCTTCGGACACGGATATTCGGAAGAAGAACATCGTCTCGATGCCAGAGTCGTTGTACAACTACTTCAGGCCGGTGGAGAGTAACATACCGGTAGAGGACATGTCTCAGTTTCTGTATTTCGGTCAGAAGATTCAGCCGGAGGCTCAGAACAATACGGGGAACAATTCCGTGGAGGCGACGCCAACGGCGCCAACCGCGCCCAGTTCTCGAAGACGGTACTCCATGAAGAGGTACACCACGACGACACCGGTATCGATGCCGATCCCACGGCTGGAGGAGATAATAAACGAGGAGATGAACATCGCGGTGGAGCGTCGCACGGTCGAGAAGAACAAGATGTCGAAGATCAAGAACGCCTTCAGGAGCCCGGAAAATGGCGTCTACTACAGGAAAAGCAGACCGACCGAGCCGACGATCGCTTCGAACGTTATCATGGCTGGCAACACCACAGATACGAAGTCGGGTGGCGGCGGGTTTCACGAGGACAACCCGTCCGCTCACGCCGACACGCCGGGCCAGCTGCGGCACGAGAGAGGAAGTGCTGCTACCCACGTGGTCGCTGAAACGAGGAATGCGACCAACTCGACCCAGATACCGTACCAGCAGCCCGTTTCCGCGAACGCGTACGAACCGACCGAGACGGAAAGTGAGACCGTTTCCCGCGATCGTCCTACGGACTCCTCGAGCGAGCCCAACGCGATGTCGAACGGAGTCGAGCAATCCAGAGCTGCATCGAAGAGCTCCACCGTCGAGGATATTTCCCCGATGGAACGAGGTAAAAGCGACAGCGCGATCGAGGACAAGATTTCCTCGACGGAGATGGATATGTTCGGCGATCAAACGGAGAAGAAGATCAGGAGGATCGGCTACGAAGCGGATTTCAGTAGAAAATCCGATAGAACGCAAGCGGACCAACCTCGTGGCTCCAGCTCGCGCGAGAACAACAACATCGAGACGTCGACGTCCAGGGACAAGATCGGTCGGGCGAGCACGGAGCCGTTTCGGATCTCGTGGACGTCCCCGGAGACGTCCACCCTGAGGATCATCGTAACCGAGGGAAGTCTGGAGCAGGGTTTCGCGATCGGCGCGGACTCCGCGGAGAAATATACCGTTAAACCGGTCGATTCCACGGAGGAACGAGTTCGCAGCGTCGCTTCCGGCGATGTTCCCACCACGAAGGCTCGTTCGAGTACGACGACGACGACAACGTTCGAGGCAACGACGAGCGGATCGAGCAGCGTGTCCGCGATCGAGGCGGCGCTAGCACGGCCGAAGGGTCGGTTACGGGAACAGAAGCAGCAACAGCAACAGCAACGGCAGCGCACGGAAGGGAATAAGGTAGATCGTGAGGAGAATCAGGATCGGCAGCAGCATCGACATCAGGAACAACAGCAGCAGCACGTGTACGCTTACACGATAACGAACGTGACGCGGCTATTGCGCAACTACACCGGACCTGGGTTAAGCAGAGAGGAAGAAGGAGGGCCAGAACGGAGCACCGGTACGACCGAGATAACGACCGGATCGCTGCAGCGGCGTCAGCCACCGCCGCCGTCTCTTCTTCTGCTTCCTCGTGCCGGTAGTGGTATAGAGGCGGCCAGAGCGCCGGTGGAACTCAGTGCCGGCACAACCGTCGAGCCAGTCGGTGGAGAGTCCGTAGCACACCTGGTGGGGGAACGACCGAGGAAGGTGGTCGCAGTCGCGCCGCAGTCGCAGCAACGCGCGGTCAACGGAACGACGACGACGGTGCAGCTGACCAGCGTAAACAAGAGCGGCCCGTGGTCGGCCAAGCCGACGGAACCGAGCAACACCGCTGCCCGAGGAGCGGTTCGATGGAATCATACTAAAACCAGGAACACTGACCTCGAGGGTTTCGGTGATAGGAGGTTTCTCAGGAAATCGGCGAGCGCGGTGCTTAATCAGCGAATCGGAGCGAGCGGCGACGAGGACGTTCCGGTGATCGGGAAAAGGCGGAGGCCGACAAATGGCCAGATCGGCTCGTCCAGCAGGAGGGTGAAAGGTTCGAGCAAGATCGTGGACGAGAGCTTCGCCGCGTCGAATGGTTCGATCGGCGATAAGAGAAATTTCGGTGCCGAGAAGAAGGCAGAGGATGCGGTGGAGGGTCGAGGCTTCCGAGAGCTCGCGTCCGTTGATGTGAATCGAACGAGCGAGAGAAACGTCGCGATAAACGAGACGGTGGAAAGCGTCACGATGCAGCAGAGAATCGCCGTCACGACGTCCTCTCCTTCCGGAGAGGAAATGATCGATTCGACTACCCCGCGGGTGTCCGACAACTCCACGGAGGAGGATCGAGGTAATCTGACGGTGACTCCGATGAACAGGTACGCGGAGTTCGATGCCAAAGACAAGAATACGGTGTTTCGAAGCGATAACGACAGTGTCGGTAGTAGTTTGTCCCACGGGAACAGCAGCGGCGGTACGGTTAATGGTACCGAGAGCGGAAGCGGTTCGCCGACCGTGACAGTGACCGCGACAGTCGACGAAACGACCGTGCTCAAAGAGACTGTGTCGACTATCGCGCCGATACCGGCGCCAGTTTTTCCAGTTACACCCAGAATAATTACGGAAGTGGATCGAGCGCCGGTCGAGAAGGAGACTTTCACCTCGAAGCCGACCGAGTCCACGAGCCAGGTGATGGACGTCGGAACGACCGAGCCGCCCGAAGCGGCTAACCTGGATCCCTCGGAGGCCCAGAAGACGGGATCCAGGTTCGAAGACGCGACCGCAACCGCGACGAGTACGACGGAAGTGCCGACCACGACTATGACCACCGTGCAGATAGAGATTGCCACGGTACCGCAAGACCAAAGCACCGCTTCCGAGTCGAGCCAGCCGAAACCCGAAACTTCCACCGGTCCTTCGATCGTGGAGCCGAAGAGGGTGTCCGGCGAAAGGTCGCCGGAAGTCAGGCCACGAAATCTGTCCGACGAGTCGAAGGACAAAGACGACGTGTTGCCTATAATGCATCTGTACAACACGTCGGACATATTCAACGGCAGCGGGCCCATGAACTCGTTCTCGCGCGGCACGGAACGACGAACGGAGCTTCCGGTGGACCCGAAGCGACCCGAGCTTTCCAGAACGAGCGAGAAAGCCAACGACACCGTGACCTCTAAGAGCGTAGCGAACGACGTGTCCGCTCGTGTTCCCGTGTCCGAGTCCACCAGGAAGGACAAACACGACGATGCTCGCGAAACCTCTTCTCAGGTACCACCGACGGGTCCGGGTAGAGGATCCATGAATGGAAACGGCAACAACAGGACGAGACACAGGCCAGTTTACCATCACACGATCCTGCCGGAATACAACACTTCCGTGTACAGCAACGGTGGACTGATATCGGTTAGTCCACGGGAGTCGGTGAATATCAGTGAAGTGATATCGAAGAGACACGACGGCGACGCCATCGCGTCGCAGGAGACCGTCGCCGTGGTCAGCTACATCCTGGCGACGCTGGTCGTCTTCCCGATCGCCGTCGGCGTTGGTCTCATTCTAAGAAGACTGATACTTAGGAATCGTAAGGTGAGTGGTGATTTCGGGTCGTCCGAGGCTGCTCCTCCGTGGACCGAACGGATTAGAAAGCATCTGTAACGTGTACGCATATGTAATATAGGTCGTCGAATGAAAGTGGTCTTGTGACATTTGACGCTGGTCCGCTGTCCAGACTCCTTTTCGCGTGAAAGTTTGTGGAGGTGTAGGAACGAGGTTGGTGTCAGTGACCTGGTTATTTTTCTACCTTGTAACTCGTGCACTCCTTTCTTTCGGCTCGGTATCGCTAGGAATTTTCAGAATCTTCTACGAGGTCGTTTTATTGTGAATGTACCGTGATCGTGACACGTATGCTACTTTGTACCAGTTTTACTCGAGACGCGTCGGATTCGGATTCTAGGTCAGGCAGATCGAATCGAGATCGAAACTCCTCTGGGCTGGGTCATCGGGGCAATCTGCTCGGAGTTGTGTGATACATTGTGACCCAGAAAAACTAGAGTCTTGACAAAATGTACCGTTTTCGCATTTTTTAAAATTCTCTTGATAGGGTCATTTTAATTTTAATAATTCAACTCACATCCTGTCTTACAATGTAATTCGTTCTACGATGGTTGACTTTAATTTTCATGGAAAATAAGTAACAGTATTTTCAATCTGAACTTTGTTTTGATCTTTTTAAAAACGAGCTTTAAAAATATATCTGATTTTTATAATATATTTTAAATGATCTTAATTATTGAGTATTTTGCTGCAATTCGTATCCAAAAATAATTTTGAATTTATTGAAAACGGATTTTAGCAATTTTAAAAAATTAGTACTTTTGGTACATAGAAAACATCATTGCAAAATATTTGAAACTTTTTAATACGCAGTGGCAATCTAATGACTCGTAATTATAGCTATCTTTAGTAATAGAAAAGGCCATTACTAAGGATAACTATAATCACCTATCATTATCCCTAATCAAACTATATATCGTGTTACTCAATCATGTTGATACTTCTATCGATGTTTAAAATGCACTGTCAGCTATTGACATTAATTTTAATTATACGGTCGCAACAATGTCTCGAATGCTTGAATTACACTTTCATTTATGATTTCATTGTTAAAAGTATAGCATAAATTTTCGAACAAAGTAGTGAAATGATACAATTGGTATAATTTTTTAAATGGAGCAATGAAATAATAAAATAGTATGACTAGAATATTTTTTTTTAAATATGGACAGATAAGAATTATTTGCTTAAGTAGAATATGAGATGTTTTTGATCATAAACATTAAAAATACTATTATAGAAATGTCCAGGAATTTAAACATCGAACTGTGTCAGTTAATTAACACATTGATTGCCACGTCACTCATCGACGAATGACATTTGAATTTCCATAAGGATCCATCGTCTTGTGTTTACTCAAGAAACTACTAAGTAGAGATCATAAATAAGAGAAATAACGAAATGAACCGGACAAGATTTGTAGAAGATAAAAATACTGTTCGACGAGTCTTAATGCCTTCCACGCGACGATGAAAATATTAACGTCCCGTATCGTGTTTTTTCCCTGATTTATTTCAAGCATCACCCAGCAGATTACACCGATTTCTTCAGTAAAGAAATTCGATCTTCAAACAATATTTGCCTCGCTCTAACGAAACAATTTCAATGAGGAATACACGAAATGGTACGCGAAACCAGTGCACGTTTCAGTTTTATCCCCGTGATTCCTGTCCGGCGGGTGTAATTTCCTTTCGAGCCTGTTCGTCGGCAACATTATCGCTAGCAAAAAACATTGATTTACGATTGTGTACCGTAAAGCGTATCCGACCGATGATCGCTAAATCGAAACACGAATCGCATGGTAGTTGCCACTTATGTACCGTTACGAGGCCCGCGGATTATCAAAGCGTACGAGCATTTATCATTCGGCCATTAACCGGGACTTTCGATATCTGCTAGATATGAGATGGTCTTCTGGTTGAAGTTCTGAGCATTGCCTTCGACAATTCGATAATTAGCTCGAATACGGGCAGGAAGCGTTTTTCGCGACCGAGAACTCCATCAAACGAATTCTGTCAGAAGAACTTGGACTATTAACATTTCTTTGAGTGCAAATTATCAGAACCTTCAAGATAAGTGTAATGTTAATTTGCGTTTTTCTCATTGGAGAAATTTATCTCGGTACGTAATTTTCGTTGGGGAACTTCGTGGTTTTATGAGGTATTTATGGAGAGGATTTCATAGTTATGAAATATTATAGTTTTTTATATATTTTGGAGATTTCTGAAGTTCCAAAACCATCGATTGATGATTTCAAATTTTGAAGATTCTAATTTTCGTATTTATATATTTATAAATTTTTTAATTTCCAAACTTCCACTGTTCCAATTCTCCAAATTTCTAAATTTCTAAATTGCCAAATACCTAAATTCTAATTCTCCAAATACCCAAATTTCCAAGTTCTAAATCTCCAACTCCCAATTCTCCCATTTCCAAATTTCTAAATTTTCCAGTCTCCAATTCCCAACTCCCTATATTTTAAAATTACCCCAATTTCAATCCACAAGTTCCAAATCTCCAAATTCCAAAATCACCAAAATTCTCAATTTCTCCATTTCCAAATTATCCAACTTCTCAAATTTTCAAATTCTCCAAAAGTTCTCGAATTGTCCCTAAATATCCGAGTTACCAATTAGTCTACATATTGAAATCAGAATACAACGATATATTGTATATTGAAACAACGATGACCGTCATGGCGGTGAACGTGTTAATGACAGGTTTAAGTTCGAGTTCGCGTGTGTTCCGAGTATCATGGAGTCTTTAGAGCAGTCTGAATGAAACGTAATGAAAAATCGTTTCTTCCTAGGATGAAAATGGCTCTACAAGGAAGTGGATGCTTTGAAGTTTTATTAATGATGGTGTTCCGTGAGTTCGTCGAGCGTTTCTAGGTCGTGATAATAGAACAGTCTAATTAAAGCAATCCTCTACCCTTTATCAAAGAGGTTCCGCGAATCAAATACGTTTCCATCAAAAATGTCTTCTCTCCAAAGTTGATTTCTTCCTTCTCATGTAGTGACGACATCTTTTCTTATTTAAATCCGAAAACCTAGAACAAAGAGTTCGAAGAAAATATCGATTTTCAACAAAAAATGTATACTTCTGACTAGTGCTTTTATCCTGTTTAAGCGATAAAACCCATTCATGTTGAAATATTAGAGAAACGATAAAACAAAACGAAACCGCATAAAATGCTTTTATGCGAAGTGCCTTCGTCAGCGAAATAATGCTTCTATTTTCGTGTTTGAAAGTAGTAAAATCTTTTGTTATTCGAGTTTCTAAAATCTTCAAAAGAGAGAAAATGAAACGTTTCGAGGAAACATATAGATTTACAAAAAGTACTTTTGTTACTGAATACATTTCATTCTTCGTAGAAACAGTCTTTTGTTATCGAAATTTTTATCACCTACAGAAACAATGAAACATAAAATGGCAAAATTCAGCATAAATCAAATTACATTATCTTCTTTTCGCTAACTCAACAAAAACTTTTATTATCACAGTTTAGTAATACTTTATAACTACACACAATGGTTAATAACCATTATTTATTATTTAAATTTCGTAGAATTAGTCATTCTGAAAAGCGATAAAAATAATTTGTCACTTACGGAAAGAAATTGAGGAATTATTAGTTTAATTGCTTCAAGGAAGAAAAATATTGTATTTCTTTAGAGAAGTTTATATAAGTGTCTCTTGAAACCTAATTGGTCAATCGTAGTAATGGAACGAGGTATTGCCTTTTTCTTCAAATTTTTTCCAACTTGACCCTGAACTCGCCACGAATGGGCACAGCAACTCGGTCGTCGGTTAATTTTTAAGGTTCGCGAAGGTTCGCCAATGATTCATCAGATCTGTAATGATCGGTCGATCGACGATTACGAATCATCGGGTTCATTGTATGAAAACGACTGCCAGGTGTTTTCACTGGAAACACGCCATCACTCGTGTCCCTTGATTTAACGGTCATCGTAATTTCTCGGTTTAACGAGAAAATAAAGAGGAACTTATGTAACCTGAAAATTGCTTTTATCTTTATTTCAGATGCAATCTCACGTTAATCTCGTATTAATTTCTCATATTAATTTATTAGTTTAGGAATTTTTAATTGGGTCGAATTTCGAGGGCGAGTTTACAATTCTTATGTTGAAATTTTCCAATTGATAAATTGAATTCAATTCAACATTTTTCAATTCTAATAACGTCATTCAAAATAATCGTTAATGTGAGGTAAAACGTGACGTATATTAGCTGCATTATATAAGATGCTACTTGTGCACTTGATTCGCGTCACAACTAAATGACGGTTAATTGAAACGAAGTTTAATCAATTATTTCAGTGTCAATGAATGCATAGTCCTTTTAAAGGCAGCACAAGTATATCGTTCACGGTAGATATTAACAGTTCAATACCATTCGTTCCACGTGTCAGTCTCGAACGGGAAAAAAAGCAGTCAGTCACGTATTTTCTCTTGCATTTACGTCAAAGTCATTTTTTTATCTTAGCCAACGTTCTACGCGTTTTCAAGTTCCTTATTCGAGAAAGTCATGTACGACGTGTTAACGCGTGTAAATAGTTTCTCCTCGACAGGACAACCGGTCACGTACTCAATTTCATAAACAAATAAACAGGATAATGTGTACGAATTAATTATTCGATATTGGTCTTGCAACGAACATGTACACGTAACATTTAATATTTTAATATTAATATTTTAGACAAAGTACTACACTGATTACTACTAGAGAAAGAAAGGTTAGATTTCTATTTCATCTTCAAAGATTGAAACATTAGAATAAGAAGTGATTCTCCAAACACCAGCTACATCGAAAGCTAATAATATTCGTGCCATCAACGTCTACTGTTGTAATATATTCGTTCAACAACTGAATCACGATGGTATTGATTTTGTACAGGTGCTCGAAGAGTCAGACACATCGTCGGAAATCAGTTGCCGGAAGGACGCGCTGAATCTTGAAAATGGCGACTTCAAAACGTCTATCGAAAAGGCCATCACGAAGTTGCCGAGGATACAGCATCTGGTGAGCAATGAGTTAGCGATAAATTAATTATTACATCATGTACAGACGCGATACAAATCAATTTTGTAAATATTTCAAGATATTTTTTACATTTTATCCCAACTGTAATATTACACATCATTCGATATTAATTTCAAATGGATAAAATGAGACAACTTTGTAATATTCTTTGAATTGGTTCAGCAGATGTTTCAAGGTATCACGTCCTTTTTCTCGCGCGGTGTAAATAATAATTATTCGCGGAGAATAGAATTTCGCGGCAAGGGCCATCAAAGAGACCCCTTCGCAGATTTATTCGTCAGGCATTTTTAAATAATTACCGTTCGCGATTCAATACAGCCTTCTTTTTCTGTTCAGTGTCACGAAGCGGAGAAACCACCACCTCTACCTTCACAAGAATCGAGATGGGAGTTTCCTAGAGATAAGCTTAGGTTACAAACGGTCCTCGGCCAAGGAAACTTCGGCCAGGTAAGCCGCTATTTTCTGCTCCGAACAAACTGAGAGCAACAAAAATTTCGTGGCCTGTCGCGTGATAATAAATCGTTGGACGTTCGCGAGATTCAGCCTGAAACGAAACAGCCCGAAATTCTTCGGAAAACAGACACCTTTCTTTTTACAAAGATAATTCGTGTTACTTATGTTGACGACACATTATGATTCGATTGTTATTTTGGACCTCCCAAGAGTTTTAATTATGTCGGTGTTTATGGAAGTATGAAGTTTGGGAATTTGGAAATTTGAGAATTCGGAAATTTGAGAATTTGGAAATTTGAGAATTGGGAAATTGAGAATTAGGGAGTTTGAGAATTTGGAAATTTGAGAAATTGGAGATTTGAGAATTGGGAAGTTTGAGAATTTGGAAATTTGAGAATTTGGAAATTTGAGAATTCGGAAATTTGAGAATTCGGAAGTTTGAGAATTTGGAAATTTGAGAATTTGGAAATTTGAGAATTGGGAAATTTGAGAATTGGGAAATTTGAGAATTCGGAAGTTTCAGAATTTGGAAATTTGAGAATTTGGAAATGTGACAATTCGGAAATGTGAGAATTTGGAAATTTCAGAATTTGGAAGTTTGAGAATTCGGAAATTTGAGTTTGGAAATTTGAGAATTCGGACATTTCAAGTATTGGAAATTCAGGAATCTGAAATTTGACAAAATGAGGAATTACTGATTATAGAATTTGAGAATTTTGGAATTTGGAATTTTTGAAAATTTGAGTCTTAGAAACTCAGTTCTCTTAGAACGTCAGCCTACTCCATAATCACCGCTGGAAAATTTTATAGTTCAGATCGCGTGCTCTCAGCACCGACATTCAGTTTTCTTAATGATAAATCATTAATTATATAACGTTTCATGGAAACCACAATGACACATTATGTTTTCGAAGTTCGACAGGCGATCACTCTTGCAAACACGAAATTTTTTGTGCTTATCAGCGTTCAAGGTTTTCCAACGAATCTTCCACGTACCAAACCAGACAAACACTGAAATGATCAATTATTCTCCATGATTTCTACTTTACAAACACTTGCACAATTCTTGGAATGCCATTGTAACTATCGTCTTTCCACAATCACACAATATGGAGAACAAAAGCTTGAACGTCGATGCACAATAATCGATATCATCGATCTTAATGCTGTTTTAATTGACAGGAAAAAATGTATTATACGTAGCTTCGGAAACTTTTGTTAGGTAATGCTAATTCGTTACGTAACTTCGAGTGTAAGGGATGACACGTGACATGGAACGTTTCATTCTGGTTTTACGTAAAAGACGAAGCTTGTAATTAAAATCTTGTTAGAAAGTTGTAAAGTAAAATGAATGGTTTTATTGTCGTTTAGGTATGGAAGGCCGAAGCCGATGACTTGACCGGACATCAGGGGACCACTCGGTTAGTGGCAGTGAAGACTGTGAAAGAAGGTGCTTCCGATAGAGAAAAAGAGGATCTGGTTAGGGAACTCGAAATTATGCAGCAACTTGGCAGTCATCCGAATGTCGTCACACTTTTGGGTTGCTGCACCGAACAAGGTGAGTTTGAAAATTTAGGATTTTGTCGTTTATGCAATTTTTTTTTTTTGGTGTGCAATTTTATAGGTGTTGAAATTATAAGTGGGTTGGAGTGGGGTTTTGGGACTGTAGGTATTTGGAACTTTGATATTTTAGAATTTTGGAATTTGGAATTTCGGAATTTTGGAATTCGGGATTTTGGAATTCGGAATTTTGGAATTTGGAACGTTGCAATTTCAGAATTTTGGAATTCGGGATATTGAAATTCGGAATTTTGGAATTCGGAACGTTGCAATTTCAGAATTTTGGAATTCGGAACTTTGGAATTTGAGAAGTTTAGAATTCGGAACTTTGGAATTTCGAATTTTGGAATTCGGAACTTTGGAATTTCAGAATTTTGGAATTCGGGATATTGGAATTCGGAATTTTGGAATTTGGAATTTTGGAATTTCGGAATTTTGGAATTCAGAACGTTGGAATTTCACAGATTTGGAATTTTGGAATTTCAGAATTTTGAAATTCGGAGTTCTGGAATTCACAATTTTAGAATTCTGGAATTTTCAGTAATGACTTATCATTTTCTCATACTTAATCTCAATAATTTATATGCAATTTTGATACACAAATCTATTTCACGAAAGATAATCTAATCAGGCCCTACAAATATTAACCGAAAATAAAAGACATCCAATTTCAAAATTACATACAAATGATAATATATCCCCAAGTAAGAGTTATTAATTACCCCCATAATATGCATTACAAAGCGAAAATTTTCCTCAAGTACACTTCACCCTCAACCTCAAAAAGCTTGAATTACAAAAGGTTAACCACTCAGTTTCCTACAGAACAGGCTTCATTAGACACCCAGTGTAATTAAAGACCGTATCCAGTAATTTATCTCTATTATCATAGAATCAACGCGTATCACAATCTCGCAGACCTTTCGCTACTTGTAACGCCTTCACGTTCGATCGGTAATATTAACAGGAATTGACCTCCCGCGTTTTTCTCTGAAATTCATTATACGCACGATGTTCGTGAAGTTTGTAAAACGTTCGATAATAACTGGTTTCGAGTCAGTGGACATCTCTCGGTCAAGCAACGCGTCCTCGATTAATTTACGATTCCATGTTTCGAGGATGATCGTTCGATCATATCGCAATGCGTATCGGCGACATCGTTAGGGAATCGCGAGGTAAGCATTCCTTGTCATTGAGTCACCAACGATATGCCTTTTTTTTCTCCTTTTTTTCATTTGACTACCGTGATTGTTTACACGTGCGCGCTATTGTTTTGCAAATAAAAGGAAGATCGATTACTCGTTCTCGCGACGATGCTGTACGCCATCATCCTGCCGGTAATTGAGTAATAGTGTCGTTGTGAACAGCCTCCTCGAACGAGGGACACGAGGATCTACGCAGTTGAATAATTGCGAAAACCGTCAGTTTTTCTTTATTGTAAACGAAACGTATTAGTATTTTATTATACTTAATTATTAAGTAGATGGGTGGTTAGATTTCTGGAAGTTCTATGAAATTTTCAAGAGTCAATTTTTGTATATTAAGTTTTCCTCAATCTTTTATGAGAAAAAGAAATTTCAATTAAAATTTAAAGATGTAGAAATTGTATTCTATTTCCACGAAATTTTGCAATTAAGACATTTTTGTAACGCTGATGCAATGCGTTAATTCATATTTGACGTATTTTGCAAGAACTCATCGGAATACACCAGAACGAAGTGTATTTTTGCAGAGCTCATCACATACCAATTTGCTGGTGTCACGTATTGAAATTTAAAGCGTAAAATAAAAAACGACTCAGTTTTACGATGACGGTACGAATTTCAAACAATAATACATCACGGAGATTACAAAACTGTTTACGTATGTGTCAGTAATTGCCGGCCGATTGAAGACGGTATAATTGATTGCCTATTACATCGGAACAAGGTAGTTAAATAATTCCGTATCCTATTCTAATCACGATTCGTAATTAACACGTTAACTGCGACGGAGAAAAAAGAGACGTATGTGTCACGGCAGGCTGTAATTACAATTACTTACGATACAATTACTTCTATCTTTAATTTGTTAACTGCTGATAAATATGGTGTTGATGCTCTTCAAACTTTATTTCAATTTTCAAGGTTTTCGGGATCAGTTTTCAAATTTTTCAATTCTTCAAATTTAGAAATTTTTCATTTTCAAGTTTGGGGATTTGAAGATTTTGAGATTTGGGGATTTGGGGATTTGGGGATATAGGGACTTTGAGATCAAGGAATCTAAGAATTTGGGGATCTAGGGATTTGGGGATGTGGGGATTCAGGGATGTAGAATTTTGGGGATGTAGGGAATTGGGGATCTAGGGATTTGGGGGTCTAGAGATTTGGGGATCTAGGGATTTGGGGACGTGAGAATTTGGGAATCGAAAGATTTGGGGCGTAGGGATTGGGGGACGTAGAAATTTGAAATATGGGAATTTGGGATATAGAAATTTGGTAATATAGGGATTTGGGGGTGTAGGGATTTGGGGACGTAGAGATTTGGGAGTGTAGGGGTTTGGGGCGTAGGGATTTGGGGATGTAGGGATTTGGGGATGTAGGGATTTGGGGGTGTAGGGATTTGGGAATGTAGAGATTTGGTGATCTAGGTATTTCAGAAGTTTATAATTTGTGTATTTGGATCTATAGAAAGTGAGAATTTGAGGATTTGGAAATTTGGAAATCTGAGAATTAGAGAAATTTCAGAAATTTGCGAATCTTGGAAATCTTGAGAACATCAATACTCAACTCGAAGATTGCAAGACCTTTCCGAGAATTCCATACCCGAAAAATCTTCAAACTAAAAAACTTCAAAATATCTTTCAAATGTTCAAACCTATCCGCCCACCCAGCAAACTGACAAAATCAAACATATAAAAAATCCAGTTGCACTCTGATATAAATGAAAGGTAAAGGTAACAAGAACCTCACAAGTAAAGTATAGTGTAATCGCAACACGTTGATAAAAGACACAAAGGACCCCGAGCGCGCGTATACAGTAGCGAAAGGTTTAACGACAAAAGGTATGAGCTTGAGACATCAAAAAGTTGGACGAGACAATCGTGAAGTTTTAGTCGTGCAGGAGTTCGAGGAGGGATGGCCATTATACTCGTTTCGTTGGAGTCTGCTCGGTATCGTCGGTCTGATCGTATAAATTTCCATACGCGTCCCCACGGCGACGATCTTCGTGGCACAATACGTCTATTAAGTCGGCGAAATGATCGTTCGTATGAGGTTCAGCCTGAAGAGGATACAGGACGATCGATACGATCGGACGTCGATCTGGATTTGACGTACCGGTCCCCTAATACTTATGCGCTAGCCTTTTTTTCGCGATTGTATGCTAATCGATGCTCGTCTAGTTCTGCCTTCAAATTACGCCCCTATTCGAATTGTGAAATTTTACAATTAGGAAATTCAAGAATCGTGAAGTATGAGAACTGGAAACTTGAGAATTCATAAAAAACCTCATGAATTTAACAATTTGAAAATTAAGACTTACAAAGTCAATGTGAAACCTTCATAAAAATCACAGCAATTATTTCACAATTAAAAAATGAATGGTACTACAAAATGAAACTTCTGTCACAAAAATAAAGTCAGACCCCTTCTATTATATCCCCCAATATGCGTTCTGCGATTGGATTCAGATCATATTACTAAAAAAATGAAGTCTAAGAATTTGAAGCTGTAAAAAGGATTACTAAACGTAACAAGACGATTCGAAACGGTTTGTGCGATATTTTTTGTTAACATCTACACTTAGATGGGGCGCGAACAAAAAGGATGAGGATGAAAGGAATGGTCTCGATGATCGTCTACGATCATCAAGGTCTATTGAGACCGAAAGCGTGTTCTCTTTGGGGCGCGTCTTCACGAAGGACCTTTCTCGACTCTGTTCGACGCGCGTAGAAGAAAAAACACGCCCTCGTGGACCTACACGCAAGATTTACGGCTTCTAAATTTCTTGGCCCCAACCCCTTTCTCGCGTTTATCGTTTCGGTGCTGGTGGGCGCGTTCTCGGATTCCTTGCGGGCGACGTTTTCGTCCTTTGACGACCGGCTCTCGTCAAAAAGAGTACCCTATCAACTATTTTCGATAATAACTCGACGCTTTTAACCTTGTCGAAGGGCGAACTGAATCTTTATGGCACCTTTCATTATAACGGTATGTTTATAATATCTTCCACTTCGCCATTATGAACTTTTGAACAGTCATTATTATGGGGAAACTGCAGTTCGCGGTGAAGAATTGTATGAGAAATGTGAAAAGCATCTAATTTCTGATTTTTATTTTGTAACTTCATATTTGATGTTTTGAATGTTCCAATACTTAATCATACTTGAATGCTTGAACACTTAAATACTTGAAAACTTGAATATTTTGAATACTTGAATACTCGCATACTCGAAAAATTGGAGAATTGAATTATTGAAGAATTGAAGAATTGAAGAATTGAAAAATTGAAAAATTGAAAAATTGAAAAATTGAAAAATTGAAAAATTGAACAATCCAACAATCGAATACTTGAACAATCGAACAATCGAACAATCGAACAATCTAACAATCTAACCATCGACCAACTGAACAATCAAATAATCGAACAATTGAATCTTAAAATCTTTGAACATTTGAATGATTGAATACTCGAAAAATTGAATATACGAAAGTTCGGAAGTTTAACAGGCTGGAAAGTTGGTAGCTAGAAAATCAGTAAATCATAATTACGTTTCTCTTTTTCGCTTGTGATCGAAATCCGACTAGTTTATTCGCCAGCAACAATGTTTCTCGGCGCTTTATCGTGTATGAATTAAGAGCAGCATTAAGGGGCCAAGTTTCTGTGCCGTATATTCTGATCTCGTGACAGCTCCGCGATCTCTTTGCCCGCTATAAACTATCCTGCACCGCGATCGTTATATGGCAGCCACCGGTTATCGATGACAAATTCTACCGATCCGCTTTTACGTCCAAGTATATATATCGTTCGTTGAAACGTATCGCATTCATATTTCTTGACAGACTGTTTGTCGTTTCGCTTTCTCCCTAGTCAAGTGCAGAATACGAATTTTTAGTTCTTTGGTAGTTAGTCGGACAACTAATGGATTTCTAAATCATCGGTGATATTTTTGTTTCGTTTTAACTTTCAAGATTCTGCGATTCAATTTTGTCGTAGTAAATTCTTCAGTTTATAGTTTAGTTATTTTCCTCATTCAGAAATATAAATTTTTAATAGTGTTGAATAAATAATCGACTGTTAGAATTTATAAAACGTCAATTTCCTTATATTTTTATAATCGAGTCTGCAATTTATTTCAGCGATATAAATTATGCGAAAAATTCGAACATTTTTAGCGAAAGAAAAAGTTGGCCAATTTACATATCTGCATCTTTATTCGAAGTTAAACGGCAGCGTTTAAACACCCACGTGCGTCCAGTTAGCCGAGCACCGGCTACTAATTTTTCCGTGTCACAGTATCTGACAGTAATTATCCCCTAATTATGTAAATGGAATCTCGGCGAATTGCAGGAAGCTTCGTTTCCTCCGTGCTAAGGATGGGAATAGTGGACACTCGATATCCGTCGCAATTATTTCGAATTAGCGATGTTTACTTCGTTCAAGAATATCACTCTGAGATTTCAATTACATCTATTATCAAGGAATAACAAATTGCATTTAGTTATAAATAGTTTATAGTCGAATTAAAATTGGTAGATTTTTTAAAATTAACACTGCATTCGAAAATATTTTTTATATAAAGGTATTTTGATAGCAGTTCTAAAATTTTTATTAGAAATTTTTGATGACTTTTCTTTATTACTATTTATCTTCAAATTTGCACTTCATATATACTTCACTGTAAAAAACTGTATCAAACCGAATGGCGAGTTTGAAACCTCTTTCGAGTGCAAAGGATTAAATGGGTTGACCCCAGGGTCGTGGGACATGATTTACACTGTCTTATGATCAATAGACTCGATCTACGTCGCTTCAAGGTTACGAGATCCGATTCGAATGATTAGGGTTAGTCGAGGGCTCAGTCGAGTTAGAGTTATAGAAATTGACCTGGACAAATTTGGGTTATAGGGTCTGACGTGGATCATCTTGGGTCCAAGGTTTAAATCTCAGATTCTATAGAATTATACGTGATGTAATCATTGTTATTAGATTCACTATCGAATAGCAACATCATTGGATCCTACGTTTACAAATCTCATCTTCAAATCTTTAAATCTCTCAATTGCTAATTTGTCAAATTTCTAAGTTTCCAGATACTTCATTCGAAGGACCTTGATTTAAACCAACGTTCAAAATTCCTGAAACCCATAAATTCAAAAATCCAAAATGTTTCGTTGCTTCACCCACGAGTAGTCAAATTTTAGAACGAAGTGAACTTCTGACCTTATCATTAAATAGTAACAATACAAAAAAAGAAAGGTGCGATTAATTCCAGCTGCATAGCCATCCAACTGAAACAAGATCAGAATCCAGTACGACCGGTTTGAATAATTAGATCCGCGTATCTCTTCGAGTACAAATATTGTGACGTGTTGTGTACGAATCGTCTGGCGAACGACCGACAGAAAGAATATGCCCGGTTAACAAACCGAAGTTATTAGAGGGCTGTAATGCTAGCCTAATATGAGAGTTACGAGCTGGTGGAGGCAGCAAAAGCGGTGCCATAAGTTACAATCAGCCGGATACTACCCACGGGGGCCCGAAAGTGCTCCGGTTAAATTACTTTAAGGGCCTTCCCATATACCTCGAGCCATCGTACGCTCGCCATGGGGGTCCCTCTAATCCTCTGCACGCTCCATACCCGGACGTTCGCGTTTGATCAAACTGTAATTTCATGAAACTTTAAGGCCCCGCTGGAAATTAATTATGTAACCGCGGTTGTTTGCAGAGCCTCATTATCTCATACTCGAGTACGTGATGTACGGGAAATTGCTGGCGTATCTTCGCGATCATCGTACCAGGCAGGATTTCTACAATTTCAGCGAGGATTCGGCCGCCCTCACGTCCAGGGACCTCACAGTTTTTGGATACTGCGTGGCTAGGGGAATGGAGTATCTTGCGTCGAAAAAGGTCAGCCATCTTTATTTTTATTCTAACAACCCTTTGCGCTCAAAAGGTCCATTACACTATTTTAATATTAAACTTACCGACATGTAATGGACACTTGCTTTAAAATTAGAAACAAGGTTGAAAAATAAGTACACAAATGATAAGACATTGATTAATATACTCATTAATAGTTTATTTTTATGAAAATCAACATATATTTCAAGAAAAACATCTTAACAGTTTTTATGACTTACAATAAGACCTTGGTAGTTTCAGTGTTAAATATGTATTTTTTAACTGAATTTAAAATGTTAGAAGTAGAAAAATGAACGGTAAAAAATAAAATAATGTACCTAATAATTTTCTCTGTAGATAAAAAAGCGTACACCGTAAAGTAAATATAATTGCACATTAATAAATTGATATTACCGTAGAATTTCATTTAATGTTTCTAACCATAGGTTATAATCGGTCGTTAGTCTCCTTAATTTCTTGTAAACGCCGCGCACAGTATCTTGCACGAGTTTCAATGAAATATTAAAAAGCGTTCTGAGTTATTGCCTTGCCTTATTGGTACTTCCATTACTTTTACGGGACCTCTTGGTGTTGCTTGAGAATTTATTATGATTTTGTGTGCTCGCGTGCCTGAATGATCTTAGCGTTCGAACGAAAAAACGAGACGGAGATCGCCCACTTGCAGCAACACCGTATCGAAAAATTACCTTTGATGTTGTTACTTCATGTCACGTCCATTTTGTTCTTAATTCACTTAAAATCTTTGCAAATTCTCTTATTTTATTGGTTAAGGAAAAGTGGGATTTTTGGGTATTTTAATTTAGGAATTGGGAGATTTGGGATATTGGGGATTTGAGGTTATGGAAATTTAGGGGTTTGGAGGTTTTGGGATTTTGGGGAATTAGAGATTTGGGAAATTAGGGATTTAGGAATTTAGGGATTTGAATGTGTAGAGATTTGGGGGCGTACGGATTTGGGGACGCAGGGATTTGAAATATAGGGATTTGGGGATGTAGGGATTTGGTGATGTAGGGATTTGGGGACGTAGGATTTGGGGATATAGGGATTTGGGGATGTAGGGATTTGGGGATGTAGGGATTTGATGATGTAGGGATTTGGGGATGTAGGGATTTGAGGACGTAGGAATTTTTTTACGTGGGAATTTGGGGATGTAAAAATTTGAAATATTGGAATTTGAGAATATAGGGATTTCGGAACGTAGAGATTGGGGTGTAGAGACTTGGGGATGTAGGGATTTGAAATATAGAAATTTGGGGATGTAGGGATTTGGGATTTAGGGATTTGGGAATTTGAAGATTTAAGGAATGAAGAATTTGGAGATATTACATCTGTAATCAAATATTTGAAAACTTGAGGATATACAAATTTCAAGATTTGATCATTTGAACTCTAAATATTAGAAGACTTAAAAAAGTCAAAATATTTCAAAATTTAAAAACACCAAAATTCGAATTTTTCAGAATTTTCACAAGTCCAAATGTTAAAGAATTTTCAATCTCAGTCTGTCAAAACTATAAAGTGCAGCTAAAAAATTCCTCTGTCCAGTCATCCATACGCAAAAAGAATCTCCGTTACACCAACTGTACATATCAAAAGAATCCCGAATAACAAAAATCAGTAAATCATTGGTTAAGACCGAAGACATTATTTTCGAAGGTCGCCAGCGAAGAAGCAACGGTTCGACAAACAGGTTGCGAACGAACGGTGTTTGTACCTCAAATATTATTTCATCTTGGTACAGAGTGTGTGAATCTGTGTCAGTGGGCAAAAAGGAGGGTCGTGGTGCGTTCGAAAGCAACGAATTCCGTTATGGCCACCCCGCAGCCGATTGTCAAGCAATAAACGTACATTAGCAGGGACACGCGAAGACGTTTGTACCAATTAAACCTTGTCCCACGCTTGAATTGCCACTGCACGCGATTCGAACAGGATTTTGACACGGATCCTTTCACCCTTTTAAAAAATTAGCAGTTATATTTTCTCTCTTGGGACGCGCTTCGAAGAAAATTTCATTTCGAGGTGATTGAATCGTAAATTCGCTAATTTATTGAACTCGAATGAACTCACGATTTGTAAACAAAGATTTCTGAAATATGTTCATTGTTTATATTGTGTTCGATGATTGGCGATCAGTGGCTTGTAGCTGAAATTAGTGGAGGTGCTGTTTCAGAAAATGTTAGTCTTTGTTTCAAAATTGTGTAAATATGTGTGAAAAGAAAATTTATTCAGATAATTGGTAAAATCGTAAAAGAACAAATAATGTTTGTAATATTAAGTGGAGTATACAAAAATGGTAATAGAAATAGTTTCACAATAGTAAAACAGTAAAATAGTAAAATAATAAAACAACAAAATAGTAAAATTGTATAACAGCAAAATAGTAAAGCAGTGAAACAGAAAAATAATAAAATTGTATAATAACAAAATAGTAAACTAGTAAAATAAAGAAGTAAAATACTAAGCTAGTAAAATAATAAAACTAATAAACGAAGACAGACATTTCAACCGGAAACAATTTTTTCCGCTCCAACGTCATCCTCTCAAATGAACTCATTGTTTACCAAATAAATTACATACCCACTCCCAAAGTAAACCGTACGATTTTTCTGAGAAATTTCAAAATTCCACATCATAAAAATAATATTCTCAAAGTGACACTTCGTGTCACTTCTTCGACAAGAAGAAAATTTTGTATCTGTACTAAAATTGTTATTTGATAAGAGCGATCTTTTAAATGTGAAGAATTCCTTAGAGTTTCGCAATGACGGGTAATCGAACGAACAATTAGTAATTGTATCCTTCGAATGTCAAATTGCCGACGTCCCCGTAATCCTTTCGAAGAATTGCTACGCGAAAGCTAATTTTCTGAAGTTAGTGGACAGTAATTACTCATCGGAAGGAAAACGTGGTGTGCATTCCGGCTTGAAGAACATCAAGGTTCCTTTTCACTCGAACGACCACGATAAACGTCTCTGAAGCGTCGGAAAATTATCTATGTTAACTGTTAGGGTCTTTTTTTATGTGCTTTTGAAATTAACTGATATGTCCAATAGTTCTAATTCGTGGGTGCTGAGTTTGGGAAATTTGGGGAAATTTTGGGAAATTGGGGAAATTTGGGAATTTTGGGAAATTTATGATGTGGAATTTTGGGAATTTTGGGAAATTTATGATGTGGAAATTAGGGATTTGAGAGTTTAGGAATTTGAGAATTTTGGAATTTGAGAATTTAGGAATTTGAGAGTTTAGGAATTTGAGAATTTTGGAATTTGAGAATTTAGGAATTTGAGAATTTAGGAATTGGAGAGTTTAGGAATTTGAGAGTTTAGGAATTTGAGAGTTTAGGAATTTGAGAATTTTGGAATTTGAGAATTTTGGAATTTGAGAATTTAGGAATTTGCGAAATTGGAAATTTGAGAATTTAGGAACTCGCGGAGTAGGAATTTGCAAATTTGGAAATTTCAGAATTAGAAAATTTAGAAATTCGAAAACCGAATTATTTAAAAATCTATAAAGTAACCTATCGATCCACGTCCCATCAAATAGCCAAACTCCATTTCCTCCATTTTACAATCCCCCATTAATTAACCCTGAGACCATCGAATGATCCATGTGCAATTAAACTCTCCAATACCTAAAAAGAGCAGTTACGAATAACGAAGATCTTAAAATATGTAATCAAATTTTATTAACGTTTTCGATACTCATCAGGCCGAATGAATTGAAAGGCAAATGCTTCCTCGTTAAAGAGCAATAATGACTGGTTTTCAGTAGCGAATCATGGTCGATTATTGAACGGAAAAATGGGAAATAGTCGAGCATCATCTTCGACCGGTTATGATTCCTAAGAAGATACATACGTTCGAAACGCTCGAGGCAACAGGAACGATTGGAATCAGTATCCTGTGCCCGTCGTTGGAAGGACGAGTTAAGAACGACCGAGTCAGGATGTCGATTTCAATCAAAGATTGTATACGACTTCGCAGAAATTCTTCTCAAGGCCGATACACATGGGACGCTTAATTGAAAATGGAAGCTGCGAGTAACGAGGAAAGATGAGACGATTTAAATTGTAGTTTATTGACTCGTATGTGAAAGTGTTACACTTTCGATACCAGTGGTTCTTAAACGATGTTCACTTCCATTTATTTCTTACCAGTATTTCACTAAATTATTATTTCAATTATCAAATATTCACAGATATTTAATTTCCAGAAACATCTGGAACTTCCAATGAATTATTCACTTTCGACTTTCTTCGAAAGTTTACTTTACAAAAGAGATACAATGAGATTCTCCTTCGTAAGATAAACAAATGTTGCTTATCAGATAATGCAAACATAACCCCGACCGAATAACGATAACAATCCACCAGGAATAAAGACATCCACTTACGGTAGCTTTATTTATAACCGATCGAACACTTGTCCAAAATATTTATCGAACAAACAACATTCAGACTATCGATCATTGTTATTCACTCAAAAAGTGATTCACCTTTTCTTTGAACAAGTAGAAAAGCAACCGAATGCAACTGCAAAAATATATTGTATTTTTCCTGATTAAATCGCTAAGACGTAGAAACCCGATATCTCGTTTCTAAATTAATTCAGGTTCGATCTTTTTCCTCGAGACGTTCCATCAAGAGGTCACGTAATAAATCTAAAACGGATAATAAAACGTATACACATCCGGCTGCTCTTGACATTGAACGGCAAAGGTTCATTAGCATTCGCCATGTTGAAACGACGAGTTCGATCGTGAGATTTTCCAATCTTTCGCATCGAACCGATACTTTTTTATGAATCGTTTTCGTTTAAAACAGGTTCTACGGTGATAACGGTGTTACCGGTAGAAAGTAAGATAAATTACAGCGTTGACACGCTGGTATTTTTAATTAATTTTGGGAACCGAAGAGTTCGGGATACTGGTGACAGGGGGCAATGAACATCTGAAGGAGATAAAAGTGCCATGTAACTTTTCTTCGAAAGTCGACTTTTTACGGCTATACTTATTATTAGCATACTTTTTAATATGTAAAATATATTTGCGTATGTTGAGAATTTTATGGAGCATTTACTTATAGTTATGTTGTAGTACTTGTAATGTGTACTACATGTTGTATTGCAATGACTAGTAAGGCAACACGTTGTTCCGCTACGTGCGGTATCGACACGCTTCGTATCGTCATGCGTGGTATTGTCTCGCGTGATATTTCTACGTGTGGTATTCTTACGCATGGTATTTCTACATATGGTATTTCTACGCGTGGTACTTCCTACGTTTCGTATTTCTACGCGTGGTAATTTCCACGGATAGTATTCCCACACGTGGTATTCCTATGTGTAGTATAGTCACACGTGGTATTCCTACGCTTGGTAATTCCTACGGGTAGTACTCTCACGCGTAGTATTCCTACGCGTGGTATAGTCACACGTGGTATTTCTACATATGGTATTCCCACGCGTGGTATTCCTACATGTGGTAATTCCTATGCGTGGTATTCCTACGCTTGGTAATTCCTACGGGTAGTACTCCCACGCGTGGTATAGTCACACGTGGTATTTCTACATATGGTATTCCTACGCGTAGTATAGTCATACGTGGTATTCCTACGCGTGATAATTCGTACGCATAGTATTTCAACCCGTGGTATTTCTACGCATGATAGTTCCTGCGTGATATTCCCACGCGTCGTACATCCACGCGTGATATTCCCACGAGTCGTATATCCACACGCGCTATTCCAACGTTATAAATATTACCACGCATGGTATACCAACGCGCTAAATATTGCCACATGCGGTATTCCAACGCACATTATCGCCACTTGTAGCACCATTACACGTCATATTGCAACATATTACATATCGCCACTGCCTATGCTACGCGTATTTTCACGCATGTTATTACACTGCAACTTACACCATACGCAATGAAATATTTCCAAGAACTCATAGATCCTCATCAGTGATATAAATCTTCTATATCAATATACCTTAACAATGAACTAGATTTATGCTAACACCGTTTGATTAATAACAGTTCGATAAGACCTCGAAGAAAAAATATCAGAACAGGATCAAGTATTTTAGCATTCCGATGATGCCAACAATAACGCATTCCTAGCAGTAATTAAATTTCATATTTATCGTCACGCCGGACAATTTCTGCTCGAGTAGCTCTCTTGCAGCTTGTCCGCTCGCGAACGTAAAATAAATCAAGTTTAGCTTCTGCGTTGACTAACAACAGGCTTGTGACGAATACGCGATAAATCATGCGCCTAATAAATAATAACAAGCAATAAAGGGTGCATAGCTACCGTTGCGTTACGAAGCAATGGTTTTCGCATCTCGTAAAATCACCTGGTTGCATTATGGTCGTCGAAGAGTAGGCACCGATGATCGAGACTGTTATTCATGAGCGGAACCAAGGCGGAGGATACAATTTCGCGCGTCCTCTCACGCGACAACGTGCGGTTGCGTAACAGGACGACAACCTGCGGTTATGGGAAAGCATTGATCGACCTGTGCTCTCGGTTTCGCAGATCATTCACCGTGATCTCGCTGCGAGGAACGTGTTGGTGGACCACAACAAGCTGTGCAAGATCGCTGACTTTGGCATGTCCAGGTTCGCAAACGAGGACGGAGAGGTGATCGAAACGAGACACGGGAGAAACGCCCTACCCATCAGATGGATGGCTCCGGAGTCTTTAATTTACTCACTGTTCACAACCAAGACGGATGTGTGGAGCTTCGGTATCTTGATGTGGGAGATTGTCACACTAGGTTCGTATTTTTTACATACTTTTTTATTTCATATATGATATAATTTTGTTTACCTAATTGTGAAAGTTGAAGGACACTTTTCAATTTTTATTTTTATCTACCATGAAATGACTATGAACATTAGTCCAGGTTATCGGTGGCAGGACATTTTCTTGTCCACATGATTTGATATGGACAACATCATTTAAATGTGTACATTTATTGAACATAATCTAAACCAGATGTATAAACCTATTGAACATACCTGGACCAGATAAGAGTCACATCCTCTGATCATCCTAATCCAGCCACAAAACTTGAAATTCACCTTTTGATCTTCATTTTCGTTTAGCACAAAACAATCATCATCGGTCCAGACTATCGTTGACACGACAAAAATTGCTTGTCCACATGATTTCATATGGTCAACATCATTTAAATGTGTACATCTATTGAACATACCTCAACCAGATGCATAAACCAGTTGAACATACCTGGACCAGATAAGAGTCACATCCTCTGATCATCCTAATCGAGCCACAAAACTTGAAATCCACCTTTCGATGTTCATTGTCATCCAGCACAAAAAATTATCTTCGATCCAGGTTATCAATAACTTCACAAAAATTGCTTGTCCACATGAGTTCATATGATCAACATCATTTAAATGTGTACATCTATTGAACATACCTCAACCAGATGTATAAACCTGTTGAACATACCTGGACCTTAAACATCCAGATAAAAGCTGCACCCCATAATCCTAATCGTGCCACAAAATTTAATCTACCTTTTTTTGTTTTCATCTACTACAAAACTATCATAGATCCATTTGACACGAGAAAAATTGCTTGTCCACAGGTTCAACACCGTACCCGGACATGACGGCACGAGAAGTCATGCGGAACGTGCAGAACGGTTACCGACTGGAGAGGCCTTCGCACTGTCGAAGCGAGCTCTTCAGGGTGATATCCCGATGTTGGCACGCCGATCCAGACCGTAGGCCAGAATTCCAGACGCTCAGAAGGGATCTAGCGCAGTTACTCGAGGACAACATGAATGGACATTACGTTGATCTCGAGAGTTTCGCCTCGGAATGTACCGACTGACGAGAGAATGATTAAAGTGAACCTTTCCTTGTCATGTTGATCCTCGAACGAGGAGGATCGTGTTAGATCTTGCGTTTCGTGAAGAACCATCGCGATTTGAACTTTTCCGATTTGGTGAAGCGAAATTCACGGAAATCTCTTCGTGTACGCTGCGAGTATGCGTGCGACTAGCGCGAGTCTTCTTTGTACGAAGTAATGCGTGTGGTTTTACGGAGAGGATCGAGAATTTATCGATTGATTGCAACGAATGATGGATGAGAGATTGATGGAGGAAATATGAATTGTAGGGGTAGTTCTGCGGAGATTGAACGGTGAAGAGTCGATGGAAAATGAAAGTTTCGATTACAGAATCGAGTTTGTGATATCGAAAATGTAACAATAAGTTCGATGTTGAAATGTTGATTTAAATGATGTCCGTCCATTTATATTGAATTTTTTCATCAGTTGTATATCATTGCGAATTTTTGTACCGATTTATGTGATTATTGTGAACGAGGAATAAATGAATTGGTAGATGCTTCAAATATTTTGTGCAGTTAGTTGATTTGAAATAGTTTATGAAGTCATTTTGAAACGGGGTCGGATGCAGAGGGGATGTAAATTTGAAGGTTTGGGGATTTGAGATTGTGGAAATTTGGAAATTTGGAGGTTTTAGAATGTGGGGATGTGAGATTTTGGGGGTTTGAGAATTTGGGAATTTAAGAATTTAGGGATGTGATAATTTGAGGATGTGACAATTAGGGGATGTGACAATTTGGGGACATGAGAATTTATTAACTTATGAATTCTGGCATATACAAATTTAGGATTATAAAGATTTGTAAAATTTGTAAATGTGAAAACTCGGAAATTTCCAAATTTCAAACCTTCAAAACTCAAGAATTACAATCATTTGGAAATTGTAGATTTAAAAATGTTCAACTTCACATAGTATATGTACAGAACTTTAATCGTTTTATTCTCCATAACCCATAACTAATTAACATATAATTGACTATTTATAGAATATCAATGAACTATAAAAATTCTTCACACCACTGTGTTCCCATCTGTGTTCGTCCCTGGTTAGAAACGTTTCTTCTTCAATTTGCTCGAGCAGGTGCTTCAGGATTCCGTGAAAGTGTCCAGAGCGACGATCGTGAGAAAATAAAGGATTGTTATGTGATTGATAGCTTAAGGGGAAAACAAAAGTTGATCGGTGTGCGTGTGAATGGATTAGACGTTAAAATGCGGCGGGAATCACAGGACGCGATGCGAAGAGAATGATTTAACAATGCAAATAAAAGCACAGAGTAATCTGCGGTCTGTACAGTTAAGGATAACAAACGTTCTTTATTGTTCGCTGAACGCGAAAATGTTTAAAAAAAAAGTGAAGTATTGTTTTTAGTATTATTATCGCGCATCTAGTGTTTTCAATTAACGCCAATCGTTACAAGCTCGTTTATATCGGCATTAAATTGAAACAATTTCTAATATGAAATACAAGTTTCTCCGAATGTAAAAATTATTCTTGTAACTGATACTTTGAACAAAAAATTGACATTCGTGTTAATAATTCTCGGTTCGTTAATTTTTTGTAAAATTAATCGACAAGAAACTTTCATATTCGAGCGATCAATACGTTCCACGTCGAAACTGAACGTGCAAATAAAAATTTATTTGTAAAAGTTCGTGATCAGTCTGAAAATTTGAAACGTTTATTTATTCGGGAGATGAATAAATTAAATTGTTAAATATTTATTGAATAAAGTAGTTTTCTTCATTCGATATTTTGTAGAAAGTGATTGGAAGGAATGTATTGATAAATTACTTTGTAATTGCCCTGTGTGCCTTTTAGCGTGATAATTTCTCGCTTCTGAGCATTGTACATAAGAAGAACGCATTGTCAATGCGTCGTATCAATCAAAAAAAAGAAAAAAAAAGAACAATAATCTTCATCAACCTTGTCATCGCAATTGCATCGAAGGTTATTATTGCTATTATTATTTTCATCCATATCATTAATGGATCGTTATCAAACGCGTACGTATAACATAGAGCTGCAAAATTCGTCGTTGATCTGTTTGAATAATTTCTTTTTTCATCAAACTCGGGTATTTAAACATTTAGGGTAGTTGACAAGTACGAAATATTTGGTGCTATTCGAAAGCACTTCGAATTTTAGGAAATTCGAATCACTAAATATTCGATATTTAAATACCTTAAATTTTGGTACGAATAGAAATTCATTATTCAAAAGTCAAGCGCTTCGAACACTAAAATTATGCAAATGATTCAGTGAATTAAATTCTTAAATAAAAAATTCGAATATAATTCAAATATTCGAATAAAATATTCGAATTTTTATGACAGCTCTAACATAAGATTTCGATCGTCCATTTATCTTTAATCATTCTAGTCTCTCTCGATGCGTCTGGGGTGGCGATTGGTCTATATTAAGCACAAAATCGCGCGTAAATTTATTCTGGATTGTGATATCTGCGTACTCATTCTTCTTTCTCACTCTTTTTGTAATGTATGATATAACGAGAGCTCCCTCAGAGCCGATTGAAGCCCCACCATTGTCGGTTGTTTTATTTTATTTAGATATTTGTAAGTTAACACACGTCGATTTATGTAGTTCTCTTCGAGAATCTCCGACCTCGCTTCCGTATTATCGAAGAGAAGCGATGCTATCTATATTCGACGTTATTCTGCGTATAGTTTTTACAATTCGACCGTATATATACAATTTTTATCCTCCTTTTACCCGCCCCCCAAAAAAATGACAAGAATTATTGTATGTAAACTCAAGTACTGTAAGGAGTTTCTCTTTTTGTCAGTAAACGTTGTCGCAAATTTTGTTTCGATTCTTATTCGTCCACGATTTTATCTTTCGGTGTAACGTTTCTTGCAAAATATATCTTGGAAAATACATGTACGAGTCTTATTATTGGAATATTTTTGGGAAAATTTTGAAATTATAACTGGGCACTGATGAAATTAGGAAGAAGGTGATGTAGGTTGTTGATTATGATATAGATTTTAATTTGTTCAGTCAATTTATGATTTCTAAATTTTTAAATTTCAATCTTTCTAAATTTGCATATCCACTCTTACTTTATACACACATTTCAACCCTCACACATTCCACATAATTACTTTACATACACACAGTTCAGCCCTCATACATTCCAGACAATATATTTTCCAAGATATACCTCTAATATATCTGCCCTATGATTACACAAATTGATATTAAATTACGATGAAACTGTTCATACTTTATCCAGCTATCACAGAACAGTGTTACAGTGATCAGTAACCTGGTGGTATATCAAACGATCAGGAAGTTTGGTTCGAGATAAATTACCCTTCCACTCGAGATTGTGCAACAGAGTTCGATTAATAGAATCTCGTTTACCGTGACAGATGAATTTATAGCTGACCAACGAACGAGATAAGGGCTAAAGGTTCAAAATGACGGTACGAGCTTAACTCAACCTATCAGAGTTCCAAATTCGGTGGATCAGAAGGAAAAAGCCGAAGAAGAAAAGAGAAGGTACTATCTGGATACAAATGCTGGCATTACTGAAGATATCGACAAATAATGTAATTTCGCTGGAATTTTGATTCGAACATTTTTTCACTTATCTTTGTATCCTGGTATTCGTTTGAAACATGTGAAACTGTCGAGCCATTTATTTTATTCACACGAAATACTTTTTAGGAGAATTTTACGATATAAATTACAAGATAATCACTTTCACGAAAAATTAAAAGCTGTAATTTAATTATGTTTTAATTATGCAAGGAATGCAGTTATAAATTTCTAAAATGTACATTTTAATTCAACACGATAGCTGGTATTAATAGTAAAAATATTAAATGTTGCAATTTTTGTACAGTTTATTGATAAATTATGTAATTAATCTAGAATATGAACTGTGAAATATAATTACCTTTGCAGATACTGTTAGTTGTAATTTAATTGTACAGTCCCAATTAAAATGATCGTAGTTAATAAATTTCTAAAATTTATGTCTATTTTACTTCAGTCTATAATTATGCGAACCATTCAAACGTTCAGAATTAATAAACATCTGAAATTAAACTAATTTTACTTCAGCGATCCGGGTCAATAAAAATAATATATTAACATAATTTCGATTTCTACCGATAGCTATCACAAGTAGCTCATAACACAAACTGCAAAAATAATCACTTTCACCGCATAGTAAATTGCAGTTTAATCATGCGAATCTAACAAAATGATCAAAACGATCTGTCTGTACATGAACAGTCTGGTCTACGTACCAAAGGGTATTAGCAAACCGATAAAATCAGAATTTATAGTTAAATTATTTTCTCCGGTGTCAAAACGATTCGACATCCATTTCATTCAATTAATGTTAGCCAGTAACAGATGCCTTCGAAGTAAACGAAATCGATGTGTAGATTTTCCAGCGCGTGGCGATATAATGCGTGGCAATTGGAACGTATAACAATTCCAACGCGTGGCGATATAACGCGAGGCGATATAACGAGTGGTAATCCGAACGTGTAGGCCTTCCAACGCGTGGCGATATAATGCGTGGCAATTGGTACGTATAACAATTCCAACGCGTGGCGATATAACGCGAGGCGATATAACACGTGGTAATCCGAACGTGTAGACTTTCCAACGCATGGCGGTATAATGCGTGGAAATTGGAACGTATAGCAATTCCAACGCGTGGCGATATAACGCGAGGCGATACAACGAGTGGTAATCCGAACGTGTAGACCTTCCAACGCGTGGCGATATAACGCGAGGCGATATGACACGTGGCAATTCGGATGTGTAGACTTTCCAACGCATGGCGATATAATGCGAGGTAATTCGAACGCATAGACTTTCCAATTCATGACGATATTACTTGTGGCAATATAATGCATGGCAATTTGAACGCGTGTCGATTTTAATGTATAGCAATTCCAACGCGTTACAATTCTAATGAATAATAACGTTTTAAAAAATATCTCTAAATAAGGAGATATCGCTTATTACCGTTGGCCATTCGATATTGACGGTCATTCAACACACACAGGTATTCATTCAAGGCACCGGTGGAAAGTCGACGATTACTTTAACGAGCTAATTACCGTAGCTGGCGATCTCACGAAGGTCACTGGGGTACAATCGTGCAGGAACATCCTGCAAGAGCCCGGCGTCTAGGTCGCGGTTACTATCTATAGAAAGACTTTCGCTTAGAAATCTGACGATATGCAGGTAACGATGTGAGAGTAACATTGAAATGGAAAAGGTGTAAAACTGGTAAACGTAAAACGTTTCCGATTGGGCTTAACTAATGTTATATCGTGGAAAACCTGTCGTGCTGCAATAAGGATTTGTGTTTCTTTTCTTGTTTATGTGAAGCGAACCATGAAATATTTAGCACATGGTATTTTAAGATGTAAATAGAAATTGTAGGTGGCTGAAGAAAACGGGGACTTTCTCCTGTAATCGTTTTTTAATTTCCACGGGTTATTTATTGTCTGTCTCACGTGATAGCGAGAACATCTTGTTTCGATCAATTAACGTCTAGGTATTCGACAATAACTCATATCTATACTTCATAGTTAAATTATGACAACTTTTTATATTCATCACGATAATTGTTAGATTATGATGGACATCTTGTGTGACTTATTATCGATTTAGTAGCAATAAAAGTCACAAGATTATGACACAATATGAAATTTTTATTTGGAAGTAAATTGAACGGTCCATGAAATATCTTAGTAAATCTCCTAGTGTAAATTATGATGTCCGCAGTTGAATCTAGAAACGTGAACATGACTCTAAATATGTGACGAGAAAATCCTCTTCAATCCGAAGAATGATCGCGCAATTAAAAGTAAGATCGCCGCGACGCGTTCCACTTTCGTTCGTAGCCGGCTGAAAATTCTGCCTTTCGTTGAACAACGTTATTTTTTTCGATAGGAACATTAACGAGTTGGTGACCCAAATATTCTTCGAAACGAGCGCGTTTCACTTTGCTTTCCAATTTTTATTTACTATCAAACCGTATGCGGATGATAATTGTCCGTTTGATCTACGAGCGTTAGATAATGCGTTTCAAGCGAACTATAACAACGCAAATTGCAATATGCATCTCGGTACATTTCACCGTTCTCGGAACGTAAACACCATAATTTTCACATTTTCATTTTCCAAAATAAATTTAATAATAATCGCAAGGTCCTGATTGTCTTCGTCAAAATTTCGTTAAGGACATACTAAAGAATATGTAAATATTTCAACGTCAAAAGAAATTTTTTAATTCCCAAAAAATCAAAGTACGTAAATTTACAATCAGCCACATTTTTCTTTCTTCCCGTCGATGCACTTACGGATTCTACGTGCTTTCGAACGCAGCAACAGTTGAACTTGTAACACCGTTCATGTCGAGGCAATAACCATTCCTTGTATCGTCGTAACTGACCCGCCGATCGATTCATCGATTATTCGTTTCTATTTCCTCGGTTCGCTTAAACATCCGAATGGCTGCCCTACGACACGGGACTATCGTTGAACCATTCGAGGAAACACCTTACGGCGCCTTCTTACGATCTTTATGCGGAGCGATCCCTTTGGAATGCAGATTTCCTTAACTCGACAGTGGAAACGATGCCTTGAATCTCGGTCCAGAGACACTTCGCGTGTGACCACGACTGTTTCGCGGGGGGAAACTTATGGAGTAAAACTAGTGAACTACAGGAGGCTGTTGGGTACATCAGGAGATGTAGGGTTATAGGAAAATAAGGGTATATGTACAGATACAGGGATATGTATGAATATTGGGGTATGAGGTTATAGGGATATAGGTGTATATAAGATTATAGGTATATAGGGATATAGGGACACAAGGATATGGGAATGCAAAAATATGGAGATACAAGGATAGGAATATAGGGATCTTGGGATGTGCAAATGTAGATATCTGGGAATGCATGATATAGAGTTTTGATGACGTAGGGTTTCAGGGATATAGGGATGCAGACATGTAGGTATATGATGTAGAGATTTGGAGATATAGGGACCTGAAGATGCAAGAATCTGTGGATGTAAGGAAGGGATGCTAGAATTTAGCGATGCAGATTCAGAGATGTAGAGATTTAAATTCATTTGATACAATAAGTTGAATATACACATATGGGTCTATCTAAGAATCTGAACACATAAATCTGACAAAATATGGAGAAACAGAAACAGAAATAAAAGTATAGAAACATACAGATAAGGTTCATAAGATAAGGTATATAAGAACCTAAGAAAATGATTTAGAAATACTTGTATTTAGCAATCTAGTAATTGAATAATATCTCACAGAAATCTTATCAATATCATATCACATTCTACTTCGCCACAAATTGCTTGCATGATATAACCAAACATCGCACCACACATTCTATCGGCACAGTACTAAAAAAAATAGTTATTGAAATTAGATTTTATTAAAATTAGTCAACGCAACACATCAATTCCAAGAATTGCTCACAGTGCGATATCCCGTTACGAGAGCTCACAATTAAGCAGAAGAATAACAAGGAAGCGGAGAAAACGTAACGTGCTGTCCAATGAAGGGTGACACGATCGGGCGATTTGCTCCCCGAGCAGAGATGTGCCCGAGAAGGAAAGAGGAGGTCGAGTGGCCGACTTCTTGTTCATCTCGAACACGACACGCTTATCCACCGTCCGGTTATCTCGGTCACGGGCTATACGAAGGGGGAACACGCAGGACGAACCACGCTCGTTCCTACATTTTATCCCCACGTGAGAGCCTCGATTCTTCTTCTTCAGCGTCTCCTTCCACCCGACGAAGACGAGGTCCGTACGCACTGCGCGACCACTCGAACAACAAGTCGGTCTACGCCTCCACCAGCGCGGAAGTCATCGAACGTGGAAACTGCCTCATCTTACTTCCGAATAAACGGATAAACGTCAACATCACAATCTTTCAACCTACAAAGAAAATTGTGAAAGAAACTGATTAGAGAAGCTAACAAATTCAGCAATTCATAAATATTTTTAATTCATATTTGGTGGTCTTAAGTTAGTAATTTTGCTTGTCAGTAATTTGCTTGCTAAATGAGTCAATAATTTCGTGGAAGAGTTGATGGTGACAGTGATAGTGATTTTGTGGAACGAGAAGAAGGAAGTTGATGAGAGATCACAGGAAGAACAATGGCGCGAGGGTTACTTTTGATTACGGTGGTAAGAAGACTTGATATTATATATACTCGAGGAAGAAATCGATATTTTTGATGTTCGATTATATTGTCAAAGATTGAGTTTGACGGGTCTCGTGTTTCGTGGGAATCACACGTTTCGAAACTTCTTTCACTCTTCATCTATGAAGACGAGGCAGAGTCTACTTTCACCGATTTTTCAAGAATCGATTAAACCGGTACATCTCGTGTATCCATAATCACGAGAAACTTTCGTGGATGCGATTCGCGTCGCGATTATAGGCATTGGAGAAATAAATCTATGGAGTCATTGAACCGTGTGTACAGTGGAGGATGGTGGGCTTCCCTAGGGAAAATGGGGCGGTTGGGGAAGAGACGTTATTTTAGTTGATTTGGGTATTTTGGTTAGTGGATATTTCAGTTTTGAAGGGTTCTAAGTTTCGGACTTGGCACTTTTGGAATTTGGGGAGAATTGGGATTTGGATATTTTGGGAAGAGGGGAATTTGAGGACTGAAAATTTTGGAAAATTTGAGGACTCTGAAGTTTGAGAAATTTTTGGATATCGGGAATCTAGAAATTTAGGAAATTTGGAGAATTTGAGGATTTGTAGATTTAGAAATTTGGGGAATTTATAGATTTGTAGATTTAGGAATTTGGTAAATTTTGAAAAGTTATACAATTTGAAGTCTTAGAAGGTTAGCGAATTTGTAAACTCTTAGACTACAAAAGATCACCCAATTAAGTTCAACAAAAATTTCCCTACTAAATAATTGATATTGTTTCATATCCAAACAATCTCATATATCAAATTACAAGTTTGATGAGATTCCACATTAATTTTTATCTCGCTTAAAATGTAATTAATATAATTAATCTTCCATTAATTTGAGAGCTATATGGCACGTTATGAATTTATGAATTTGATGAACATTTATAAATTTCTTACACGTGTACACATGTTCGCTACCGTTGTTACACAGTGTATCATATATTTAACGCTTTTCGATATTACTATGTTTCGAGATAAATTCCGATGGTATCACTGTATCCATCGGAAAAAGGTGACCGACTGCTCTCCTCGTAACATCTGTTACCTGTTCTCGGCTAAAGTGGAACAACCTTTACATGGCCTTGATCCAGTAACCTGCCGGAACCAGGAAAAGTAAATAGATTCTCCTTAATTGCCGTGGAATGCCAACTTCCCTCTCGCGTGATAGCAGTGAAAGATTTATTAACGATATAAACACGATGCGATCGTTGTTCGACTGTACTATTTCATTCCATAATATTGCAACGATCGTTGCATTATCTTTATCGTGATCGTCTGCCGGTTATCGATCGGTTTGCCTATTCTCTCCGACTTCTGAAAGCTGCTGGGAAACAGATTTTGATATGTGCCTTATCGCTGGCACGATCTCTGCGAAATTGCTGTATAACGCAATTACTGCATTAGTCATTTCATCTGTTATCTCATTAACATTGCACGATCGCTTTTTTCTTTTCTAAACGATCGTGTGAGAATGATCCGTCGATCGTAAAGGATAGATACTTTAACGACGAAAGAAACTGATCAAAGAAGTTTTGCATTTTTTATCTTTTTGTATTATTCATTACAGAGATTGAAATGTTAAAATTAACGAAATATCAAAATAACAAAATATCAAATTATTAATTGAACAATGATATATCGTTGTTAGCAGCATTTGTGATTGTCATTCATTTATTCTCCCTTCATTAATATGTTTCCTTTCGAATTTTGTAAAAAGCTTTGACTACTGTCATGTGTGGTATTGCCACGTGATGAATGTATAATCGTATGCAGTATTACCACGTGTGTATTTCCATGCGTATATCTAAAGAATATGTACATGAAGCGTGTTGTATCTTGATTGTGTTGTATTTCGATCGCGATGTATCTACATCGTGTAACTTTTCGATCGCGTTGTACCTTCATCACATTACACTCAGTACATACATCTCATTCGTGTTGCATCCCAATAGCGTTGTATCTCAATCATATCCTATCTTCACCATATAATATTTCGATCGCATCTCAAAAGCGTTATACCCCGAACAAACCCCATCTCCAATGCATTTCCCTTTGTATTGTATTTCCAACGCATTACATTCCCACACGTGATATCGCCATACATCATAAACTAATATATTACCGCCAAATTACCATACATCTCTATTCACGGCAATAAATCGAAACTTTACTGTACCATAAAAATCAACAACGTGCAGCAGAATGTTACACACCCATCGGTGCATTTATCAAAAGCATTTATCACCGAAGGATTAAAATGATATATTAAGAGACCTAATAGCAATACGCCAGAAATATTGCACGATTTATGTACGATCTCTCTCTCTCTGTCGAACGTAACTGAAAGTTATAATTTTCTTTTAAATTTCACTGCAGATTTTAACCGATATACCAACACAAAGTCGACGGTTAGACGCGATTTATAATTTACCGCAAACATTTATCTTCTTAGCTCGATAAGCTCGGTGAAAGTCCACTTTGGTGATAATCTACTCTCCAGCAGAATTTCATTCGGTGACAATGCGGTAAGAAATAGTTGGTAACATGAAAATATTACGGAGAATCGTTGACAAATGAATATGTTCTACAAAAGTTCTTTATCTTTGTACTCTTTCATTCATGAAAGCATTTGTAGTTAGTCAACCGGGTCCTCCTTTTCAAGGTTTGCGAACCATTGTGTGCTTCGTGTATGGGAAACTTTTGTCTTCGAAAATGATCTGCAAATAGATTTTAACAGCATTTTGAAAACTGAGATGAATCATTATTAATATGTTATTCAAATTTTATTTACATTTTTCTTTGATTATTTGAGGTATCGTTTCAATACTTATTTTATTGAAATTATGCATGCAAATCTTATCTAGATGAAAGTGTTGTCTAGATGAAGTCATTTACAATCGATTTTTTGTGTGTTTTCAATAGTTTTGTTTTGAAGTCAATGTACTCACTGTATTCAATGTATTCACATGTGAATACATACATGTGGACATCATTTTTGTATATGAACATCATTTTAAAACGAGTAGAATATAATTATATTACATGGGAAATTAAATTATCTTCTAACTCTGAATTTAAAAGAAGTATGGTAGATGGTTGGCTGTGAGCGATATTTAATGGTTGAGCCGGCAAGAGCAAAGGAAACGTTGCAACCGTTTCGAGCAAATAATCATAAAAAGCAGCCACGACTTACAAAATATCCTGAAAATCGTACGCTATTGGCCAAGAAGCGATGACGAGCCGCGATATGAAAGAAAAAGATCACTCAGTGAAATCGTAGCTCTCTTCCTTCTACTGAGCATCATGGTTACTGGGTCAACGCTGATTGCAAACAGAGGAGGATATGTTGGAATTTTCACGTTTATGGTTATTTCACGTGACAGATAACGTGTTGAAGTACTTAAAGCGTTGTGTTACATCCTGTGTCAACGTTTAGCGTCAATTGTATTCTGGTATTTCGTGTATACAATTCGGAGACAGGTGCTAAGAGGAGGAAGGAATGTTCTTTGGGAGCTGATCATTGTGTATGATCGGTAATAACACGAAAGAAACAGGTTCGACTAGATGTAAGCATAACTGAGAACTCGGTTTGATTTATTAACTGGAATAGAGTGGTAGGTGATAGTTGTGATACATTGGAACTAATAGTGGTGCCTCGAGCGACATCTTGATTGACAATATCAAATTGGATATGTCACAGAGTACGGGAACACGTTTTTTGTACTTGTGAGACCACCCAGGGGCAATGTGGATTAACCAGAAGTAGCAGAACTTGGTCATAGATTGTGGTTCTAGGTTTACGTGGAATTATATTGAATTTAGTAGAGATTCTAGTATAGATCACATATGTAGTAATTAATTTGTATTAATCAGACATTCTATATTCCTAACACAGGAAGATGGTATGATATTGTTGACACTGTCAAAATATCATGAGTATGGCTTAATATATTATCACTGTGTATAACATGAATCATACATGAAAAAGTGCCATCTGTACTTTACCTCAAAAGCAGTGAAAGTGAACATACACTATTTATGAAGTAAACCATTCACATATTCGAATTACGAGCTCATGAGTTGATCCTCATTAAGCGGTCGTCGAATCGTTTAACGTAAAATAGCGAGAAGGTTCTACGTCAATATCGTGAGAAAATTTCATATTTTAGAAAGTACCGTTGTCATCGTATCAACGTGAAAGTCAAATTCAAAGCGGAGAAACTAGTCGAGTCCGATTAACGAGGATCCATCAGCATCAATTAATCGACGCGACAACAATTCGTTTTCTAAATAAAACAAAAAATCAATGCAAACGCATAGTTAGCACATGTTCTAGCATTTAATGTTTCGAACGTAGGTGACTTTCACCGGTGCACGTGTATTTTCTTCTTCGGATTTTCTTCTGCGTGTCGTTCGAAGGAAAATCATACGATTTCACCGGGTTGATGCGAGTCGAATGCGGTCCAATCTCTTCGAGAACAGTTTTTACCCGGTGCTCGATGAGATTGCACGCCGTCAATTTGCGCGTTACACCGACACTTCCGTTGAAAAACATCGACGAAATTATCGCAGCGGTTCGTGTTCGAGATTTCTTCCGCGATAGCTGATATAACGAGAAGTAACGTTTCCTCGCGTTCGATTCCCGCAGACATAATAGGGGAATTGTGCTATTGTCTGTTTCGGGAAGTTCTGTTATTCGAGGCGTTATGATTATGAGAGCGAAATCTGTCTCCAATTATCGATAGTTCACTCACGATAACATGTCGTGAGTTTTACGTATACTATTGACAAAATAGGGACGGTATTTACTGTTAGTCCGTTTCGAATTTGGAGATTGAAAAATTCGGAAATTTTGGAATTTTGGAATTTTGGAATTCGCGATTTTGAAATTCGGAATATGGGAATTTTGGAATTTTGGAATTCGGAATATGAGAATTTTGGAATTTTGGAATTCGAAATTTTAGAATTCGGAATATGGGAATTTTGGAATTTTGGAATTCGAAATTTTGAAATTCGGAATATGGGAATTTTGGAATTTTGGAATTCGGAATATGAGAATTTTGGAACTCTGGAATTCGGAATTTTAGAATTCGGAATATGGGAATTTTGGAATTTTGGAATTCGGAATTCTGGAATTTTGGAATTTTGGAATTCTTGAATATTGGAATTCTCCATCTTGGAAATCGGAATATTGTTACTCGAAATTTGTTTCGAAACTTTTTCCAGTTTAAACCCTTCTCTTACCACCTCACGAAGTCAATCATAATATCAACGCCACTCTCCGAACTTTTATAAACGTCTCTTTAATTATTCGCTATATGTAAATTATAGTATCGGTGTTCACTGACCCTCACAGCACCAAACATTCTTACTTCTCCTTTTTTATTATAACTCATAAATTATGTGTTCGACGTAAAAAAGTTAATCACAGTATAATCATGGGTAGAAGTCTATGGACTGCTTTAATTGCATTGTATCGTATTAACGAGTCCTTGTTATATTATACTTTCTGTTAGCACACGATTATTAACGAGACTGGTTTAACTGCTTGATAAAATGGCAGTTGAAATTCTCGTTTGGTATTGTAATAGAGCTTGGTTTTATGGTTTAGATTAATATTCATGTAGAAGGTAGCGGAAACATAAACCCATTAACGATGTCTCGATGTTGAGAGTTGTACGATTGTCGAAATATTTGTACTACATTTTAGCAGAATTCCAAAGTACAATTTACAAATTGTGAATTATTGCAGAATTCTATTTGTTGCTAATGGGCAGACTATAATACTACTCATATTTCATATCGTCAATATAAATAAAATCATTCATATAATTTGACAGTAGTAGTTCAACAATTAGTAGTTGATACAACATTAAACTTTTCGTACAAAGTAAAAATAAAATTAATAAAAAGAGGTGAATATAACCAAAACACAATATCTCTATAGATATACTTAATTAAAATTATAGTATATAAAAAAAAATTGAACCACAGAAACCAATGGTTCTCAAAATGAATCGTTGAAACGTTCCTCTGAAGTAACGTTAACACGAATAATTACACGATCTCGCTGACCTAAAATATGATTTTTCATGGATTTTACACGAACGATTGTTCGTTTCACTGTTTAGGCAGTCGTGCTACTATCCTCGATTAATGTCTGCGCCGAGGAGGATCTCAAAGACGACGGGGACCTCAACGACCGTAAAGAAAACAACGGGACAACAGTCACGTCCATCAAGATCACCGGGGAAGGGTCCAAGAACAAGACGGACAAAACACGAGAGACTGTGAGCGAAAGAAATTTCTATTTGCATAAATAACGTCCAGCTGTCGTGTTCGCTGAATTAACCACGGCTAATTTAACCGACTAAACTTGCTGTTATCGTGTTGCCGTTGATATACACGCCATCAGATATTAGGAGACGCATAAATGTGTATACAGAAATCATATTACGTTTCGGGGAATTAAATTCAGTTGCTTATTACAGTTGTAATTAACCTTGTTGATGATTTACATGTTTGTTGTGGGGACAGTTTTAATGAAAGGAGAGCGATGTGTTTGGGGTGGACCGCCATCTTGTATTTAGCATTATCAGATGCCGGACGCATCTTTCTTAACTTAAATTATAGAAATTATTGAAATGTTTTTGTCGAAATGTTATCTTTCGTATATTAATTGTATAAACTATGTTTCATCCCCTATATAGTTTTCGTTATATTTTATTTTTAATCAAAAAGCTGTACATCGGACGTCCGTAGTGTTGTTACATAATTTGTATAAAATATTTCAAATGTGTCACTGTGATTGAAATAGCATGTACTTTTTACTAGTATAGTTGATATGATAAATAGATATTTTCATATGAAAATTAATAATTTAAATAATCTTTCAGCAACTGGAGAAGCTTCGAACCTTATTTGCCAGTCGACAAAATAGCAGCAGAGATCTTGCGTTGCCGAAGAGTTCGGACATCTCTAAAGTCATATCCGATGACGGTAATGGCGATGAAGAAGTTCTTGAAGAGCTGCCAGAGGTAAATAATACCTAATATATATAACAAATAATTGAATATACTCTTAATAACTATAATAATGTCATAGTACAAATATTTTCATCGTGAAGTAGTACTTGATTTTCATTTCAAAGTCTATCGGCAGTTCGAAACAGCAGTTGAAGATAAAAACCCTTGAATTTCTTTCTGCATCAGAAAATCCAGATTGTACTCACGATTTCCGAACCAATATTGCTATAGTACACCGTGACGAAACAACATCCATCTTCCGACAAAAAAGATCTTTAGAAAGTCGAGTTTAGAAGTTCTTCAGGTCGTAAATCATAGTAAAATTGTATATACTTGTCGCGTATGCATACTAAGCCCTATACTTATCTACTTACTGATTTGTAACTTTCTGTTTTCTGTTTTGTACCGCATCTTATTATCGTATCCCCAGTTTCTAAAAGACACTCGTGCAATTGAAATCTTGTCCCAGTGAAATTTCACTGGAACGTTTTTGGTCACGACTGCTATTTTCGTTCGTAAACTTTATCTTCCGAGCGGCATCAAGAATGCAGAAATTATACGGTGATCTCCGTGATCTAGGAATTTCTTAGCGAGACACTTTCGTTTCTGGAGACAGCGATTATTTTCTCGGGCAAGTACTTTCACGACCATAATCGACGTTCATATTTATCTCGTCAAAATTCCCAGAGTGAATCGCGGAGAATGAACAGGCACAGATCTTCGAAACGATGCCGCGCATAAAGGACGTAATTCGGGACATTAATTAACGTACACAGACGGCTGAAAATGTACCCAGACACGCGTACATTGTTGCGATGAAGATTTTCAGATAGAATCTGTGGAAATTGAGATTCAAGTATAATTAATGCAACAGGAAAGATAAAATTCGCCTGAGAGGATGAGCGTGTTTATTTATGCATTATGAAACAAAGAAGCCACCACGGTGGTGTGAAATTTAATTCTAAAGAATTAAATGTGTCTGAGAGCTTCGAGGATCTTTCAACCATTAACTGTTTTCTTTTTTCACCTTATTCCACTTTGTTACACAATTTCTTCTCTATTTTTGTATCTTAAGCCTCCTTGCAATTTTTCACCTTAATATTTCTTCTTTTTTGTTACAGCCACAGGAACTGAAGATTGTTAGACCCAATTTGAGGAAACGACCTACTTATCGTCCGTCTCCTTCTAGGAGACCTACACCACCTAATCGGAGGAACGTTTATTCAGGTTAATATTATAATAGATTGAAGTTGTCACATATTTTACTGTCAATAAATTTTTTGATAAATATTATTTAATTTTCTCAAAGAACCTAGTTGTATGTTAAAAAAATTTATTTTACGTATTGATTTTATTTTTTCACGTAAAATGCTACCCTTACTATTATACATTTTTTAAATTGCTGTGTGAAATAAAATTGGTGCATTCTTGTGTTCGGTATTCTTCAACTGATTCGTACAAGGACGTGTTATAAAAACATTGAAGCAAAGTAACAGACTTATAGAAGTAATTACAGCGTGTAACCAATTATCCACAGATCTGTCCAGAACGCCATTGACGAGACCACCAAGAAGACCAACGGAAGCGAAGAGGGATCCAACGGAGAAAGAGTGTACTTTCTTCACGAAGACAGTCTGCCTGGAAGCAGCCGATTATCCGCAGTAAGTACCTCGGCAACTTCTTCACTTTTTTTCCTCGATTGTTTCCATTCAGGGTTGCAACCATTGCACAACACGTTTCACGAGGCATTTCAATGCGCTTTCTCCGCTGGACAACTAATTTAAGGGAATTCTTGCGATAATTGGGTGAATGTGTGATGGCAATTTTACAATGGTAACGGCGTAATTCGTGGGCTCGTTAAAACGAAAGAAAGTTCTCGTGTTATTCTACTGGTTTCTATGCCAATTGCGCAATACGATTCTTCTCATAACCGTTCTTAACTTTTTAATTAAGAATTACGGGTGGTAGGACGGAAGTTGTGGAAACACCGGCGAAAGCAATGACTTTCATTTCCTTTTCTTTTCCGTGACGAATCGTGAAACGAATTCGAATATCTTGTTCACGAAATTATTATATCAGAAATGATGTAACTCGTGGATTAACTGAATCTATTACAAAGATTGCTTATAAGATTGTTCATCGATTTTTTATTTTAATTGAACAATTGTTTAGCGAAATAATCACCAGAAGTTTGAGGAGCAACAAAGAGATGGTCGCTGCTTTGCTGACCGATTACAAGTCTCAAGATTTTGATGAATCCGGGGAGGTGCCTATAGCGTTGCCTCTTGAAAATAAATTCGAGAACAAGTACGATGGCCGATATGAGAATCGATACGAGAGCAACGAGATTAGAAGGTAAGAGTACAAGTTTTAAGTAGTCATATCTGTGCTTGATGTTAATCTTTCACTGTGAGTTACTCAGAAGTTGGTCATATTAATAAATATACAGGTGGTTGCTTTTCAAGGGTGCCCCTGTTGAATGACAACTCGACACGCAGCAGTGTATGCTATAAATTGTCCCACTATTTTACTGACTGATATTATGCGTTCTTTCCTTAATGAATAAATCTTAAAGTAAGAGTATGAAGTAGATGAAGTAGATGAAGTTGATGAAGTAAATCGAGTAAATGAAGTATAAGAACAAAATGAGTTAGATGAGCTACATGAAGTAGATGAACTAACTAAACTAGATGAAGCAGATGAAGTAGAAGAGCTAAATGAATTTGGTCACCTAAATGACCTAGATGAAATAGATGAAGTAAATCTTAAAATAAATCTACCAAACCTAATTACCTGTCTTCCTAAATAAAATAAGCATAAAATTCAGAATCAGAAATATCTCAACTCAGAACACTAGAACTTCTCAATATCTTGACATTAGCTATAAATCAATATTTCTCTAAAGCAACAAACTAAAAGAGCTTAACAACGTTGCAAATTAATTTCAGGAGATCCGATATAAGTTCATTCGACAACGTCGAAGAAGGCTTCACGTGTCCATCGGTGGTGAAGTACGCTCGTCCACAACTGGCTAGAGCCGCTTCCGGTATCTGGAAATACATCATAAATACTGGAGAACATACGCAAACTTTGCGACTGGAAAAATGTTCGTAAGTAACATCCACTTTCATATCTCCTCAAAACAATGGTGATTCCAACAAAAACTTTTTATCCGTTTTTCAAAAACAATTTTATCTACCACTCTTCCGTTTCAATGCTTTCTCAAATTGACAGAAAGCGATTCGGTTAAATTTTCCTGTAAAGTGACTTCCCAGAAACGTTTAACAAAGCATCCTCGACGCAACTTCGTAGAAATTGAAATTTTGCGCTTCGTCACGTGCCGGTGAGCAAAATGACCACTTTGTTCGCAGCTGTTTGTGGTGAATTGATTCAGTATTTTTCACAGTTGACATCGTGTTTCGCTTTCGCTCGCCATAACGAGATTAACTAGAATCTGTTTAAAAAACGAAAGGGTTCTTTGAATTGTAGCTTGATACAATTATCGAGTTTCGTGTAGCGCGAAGTTTAAGGTTTACGACCACAAAAACGCAGGTTTAAAATTTTATTTCTTTATTTAGTCAACCTATTTGACTAGATGGTGGTCGATAGAAAATTGTCATTTATTTTTGTTGCAATGTCTCTTCAATTCTTTTCAAATGCAATTTATTGAGTGTGGTATCACAGTAATGTACATAATTAAAATAAAAATTGTTTTTAACAGATACAGCATTAAATGCTGTTCACAATTTATTTTATCAGTACAGTTACAATGTTGTTATTATAACTACAATTCTTCTTATCATTGCAACCACAACTTGGTTATCAGTTGTAATATCAATTTTATGATACAATGAGTTAATTTAAGTTCGATCGTTTCAGGAATCCCCAATCGAGCTGTTCCTTCATTTCGGAGAATTATCGATCGTCCTGCGTTCAGGTGTACAACTACCACAGACTTTTAACGTGGGATAGTAAATTGGGTCTTCACATGGACATCTTCAAAGTACCAACCTGCTGCAGCTGCCACGTTCACGGTTACGCTGAGATATTTCCACCCCATCAGAATGATCCACCTTCAAGGATCAAGGAGTCCTTTCCTGGATCCGATTTTGCCACAACCAACGAACAGAAAGATGACTTCGAAGATTCCAAGTTGAACTATTTGAACAAGTTCGTCGCTGGATTTGATTCTGCCCTGGGTACGATTTTACTCTTTATTTGTTAAAATTTCGTACAATTTACAAATTAAATTCTTGTACAAGCAGATAAATTATAAGATGTGTTTATTTCAGTTTAAGGAACTTTTAATGTGATACTTTTAAAATGTTGGTTCATCAAGCTTTAACTTATGTATGGTGATGATATTGTTTCTTCTATGATATTGTTTTTCAATAGTACAGTTGATTATATTGAATAATTAGATTTGATGAGGTTCGAATTTTGAAAATGAAAGGTACTTATTCAATATGGAATATTTTTACAATTTCATAGGTTCAAGCAATAAGAAGCCTCTAACGGAAGCTACCCCAAGTAGACCAACTTTTACGCTTCCTGTCAGAACGAGGCCTAAGAAACAGCCTTCCTCTTTGAATTCAAGACCATTCGATAAATTGCCTCAACAACATGCTCCAAATACAAGAGCACCTGGGTACACTGGTCCATTACTGAAAGGTTCTAGACCAAGTAGACCCGGTAGACCACCATTCAGAAGGGAATCCACGTCTCATGTTGAAGAAAACACCGAAAGTTTGAACAACAGTACAATATTAAATAGGTAATAATTCACTTTTCATTTTTACTTCCTCTAGATTTATAAATTTGGGAACTTAGAAATTTGATAATCAGAAAATTTGTTATCGGTGGGATTTGAGAATTCATAAATCCAACAATCCCAAAATTCCCAAACTAAAAATTTGAAAATTTAGAAATTTAGTAAATTTAGTAAATTAGCAAAAATTAGATATGAAAATATAAAATCTTGAAAAATGTGAGCATCTTAAATCAATAGCAATAAAAAGATCCACAATATCTTAACCCACTTTCTGATAAATCTTACCTCACTATTCCTTTACATAACACAGTATTTGCACAGCACGATCGCACAGTTAATTCATTTAACGAATTTAATTATTCAGGTACAGTCAACCATACGACCTGGAAATGGACGCCACGTCGCGGTTACAAAATGGCGGTTTCGACGACGAGTATCACGAACCACAGAGGCGAATCAATTACAATTACCATCCTATTATCGACTTTTTTCGACCGGAAGCATCGATGCTGCAATCGGCTGAAACTCAATCAGCCTCGGATCAGAATGATTCGAACTCGTGGAAACCGATGATATCATCTTAATTGACATTTCACCTTTTTCGGAGTACCTGATCGTTTCTTTCATTCTGTAACGTTAGTCGATCGTTGAGAAACGAAAGTATTATGTGTCGAATTGTTAGATTTTATACATGTTTAATTTTTTATATCTATGTATAGATACTTGTATTCGCTGGTATCCTTCCCGGTTTCATTAGTACTCCTTGTTCGTGACAAATGACGATTTATTCTGATAATTCAGTTATATAAATTAGGCTTCTGGGTAGATGAAGCGTTTGTGGAAAAACACGAGTAGTGACTTGCATAGCTTGGTAAATTTGAAAATTAGTTACGTAGGTACTTGATTATTTAATGACTAAGAAGTCTGGAAATTTTGAAAAATAGAATTTGACGATTTGGAAACTTGAAGATTTGGAAATTAGGAAATTTTAATAATTGAATACTGGAATAATTGAAAAATTGAAGAATTGAAAAATTGGAAAATTGAAAACTTGAAAATTTTCTATTTGACTACTCACCAATATACCAGAATGCACGTCACACTCAACACTTAATGAATAATTAGGCGTTCATTAAACTCACCTTGACTGAATAAGAGTTAACGAACGCCATCAAGCAAATCCATTTTAAAAAATTGTCATAATTGAAATTTTATTTTCGATCAAAGAGTACTAATGCAATGCTCAGTGTAACGATAGCGAACGTTCTAACTGTAGAAGTATTACGACCACATTGGGCAGGTGCAATCACTTCGCTATAGTTATGTAATACTGCGTGAATTTTGTATTAATATATTTATTATTTCTAACGTTTATTAATTTATGAATTGTCAACGATTGTTTGAATATTCGTGTCACACGAATTATTGAATAAACGATACGGCAACGACTCGAGCGTAGTCTTTCCTGTTTTTACACACCTTTTCTCTAGTTACAATTTACAGGGACGAAATAAATGATCCTTTCTTGTATGATGTTTCATAATCTCTGAATATTTCTCAACAACTCAACTGTTTTATCTAACGTTCAAGTGTTAGAGGTGTACTAAAGTTCTCATGACTTTTTTTCAAACAATTTTCTTTACCATTATTTTATTCGATTAATTGAATTCATTTAATACTATGTTCAACTTTTAATTAGCATATTTTGCCACTTGACATCAGGGTCAGGATTTTATTATTTTAATTAAGTAATGCACAAGTTAAATTTTTTTTCAATCTATGATATCGAAAAGTCTGATAGCCTGATAGGCTGAAGGGTTCATGTGAATAAATGTCTCATCAATTTCCACTTAAATAAAAACTGTAATTAAGTGAACATGTGTAGTCAATTCTGCCTTACTCTTTATACAGATTGATCAAAATGTAATTATGCAACATTTCATAAACTTCATTAAAATTGCTGATATTGCAGTTTATACAAATGGAAACTGCTATCTAATCAACAGTTAGAGAAAGAAGTTCTATACAGAGAGAAGTGCAATCAAAAAAATATTAGAGAAGAATTAAACACGATTGAACGTTCCAAGTTCAAGGCCGAATCTTCTTGGCAATCCTGAAGTACGATTGAATTTGTTTCACAATTCTCTGCTTCACCAGAAGTTTTGCAACAGCCATGAAATATTGGCTTGTTTCGCAGGCGTTCATGATCACAATGAACTTCACAGCGTTCTGGACGTTTGAAGTTGCATCAAAAGATCTTCAGAGAAGCTCCGCTCTTCACAGTCAAGAGCAACGAGCGTTCTTAACTCAGTCGCCTGTAAATCGTTTGTTTCGCTCGCTAAGTTTCTATGAAGGCGATTGCACCGAGTCTTTCCGCGTCGATCCGCGAAGCGTGTCGCCCGAGCCACAGTTTTTCTCGCTCCGCTGGCTTCGGATAAAACGTTACTGAACTTCCAATTCTAGAAACGAAGCCGTTCGATCGAATTCCTGGTTTTTTTTCATGGCCGACAGCCTCGTGGTTCATCAACGATCCGATCCACTCGCTTTTCCGTACTTCTCGCTCAAAATACTCTTCCTCTTCTTAAAACACTCTTCGAGAAGATAGGCAGATTCGAGCAATTTCAATTTCTTAAGGAAACGTTATATTTCTTAGGATATTTGAATTATGTTCAAAATGTATAAATACATATTTCTGTACAAATTTACTTACAACGAGAAGTTTTACATAAAACAGTCCACTTAAAAATGTCCTTCTATGATGATAAATTCATAAAAATATTAAAAAACAATTTTATTAAAATTGTAACAATTTAGGTATTAACAAACACATTTATCTTCTGTCCGATTTGTACCTTGAACCCACTTAACTGTACTTTATTGAAAAAATTCTGCAAATCGAAATTTATGTTTTATCTACAAATAGAAAAGATATCATAAAATTATAAAATCGTGTATTTTACAATTTCTACAAATAGGTCGACGCTGAATAAATTTTTTGAAGGTTAAGTTGGTTCATAAAAATGGCGACCGTTGCAAGATAATAGCGCTAGGTCCGCCGCCTCCAAATTACAGTCATTACGATCAGATTAACAAAGTAACGGGAATGCTAGGCGAAGAAACGAGTTGCTTGCTGAACATATTTTTCGTTCTATTATTTCGTCAGATAAATGCATCAGTGAACATTAACTGCCTGGCCAACCATCAGAATTCATTACACAAAAATAAAATGGATCTCGAATTTGACAATAAACGATAAAAAGTTCTCGAGCAAAAAGGTATTTTAAGAAATAGCTGACTTCTCTTCATTTTCACTCTTCAATTATGCTGAGTCCCAAAAAATACTCGATATTTGGAAAGCATATCCCAAAAAGGCGGTATTAGAAAACCCTGGTAAAATTGCCAAATCCACGGAAAGTGGCGCAGAAAAAATGGTCCGTGCGATCGGCGTCCGCTGATTTTTTTATTCCCTTTCCAGTGAAACGAGCCGTCGATTAGGCTCAATCGAGAGTGACAGAACCGTTGAACGTTCAGGTCTGCACGGTCCGTGAACAACGCCGCTTCGAGTCGTTTGAGACCCTACTCTGGCTTCCTTTCGGATCGCTGGAAAATATAAATTAGGCTAAACGGACCGTGCCGCGAGCAGTTCGATGCGAGTCCTCGATCGAAAATGATTAGAAATCATCGAGTGACGCGTTCTCGTTGAAAATCCGTCCGCGATCGAGAAACACCGAACCCCTAATCTCGCGTCGATGAAAGAACAGTCGTCAGTTTTTTGAGGGTTCACGTAACCGTTGCCGCGCCAGCGAACAAATCGCGGAACGTGTCCCGTGAAAGTACCGATATTATATAGCAAAGTGTCCGAACGTGTTCGTAACTCGAAATGGTCGGCCCGGAAGACGTCAACGGACACGATGACTGTGACTAGTTCGTCAGTGAACAAGAATCTCGCGATTTGACTGCAGTGCAATGGCAAGATCACAGTGACGACATGAATCGAACATTGTTTCTCCTGTTGCTGGTGGTTCTCGAATCCCGTGGGAAGTTGATACTGGACGCGCCATATTCAAGAACCTCCAGCAAAGTAAACGAAGAAAGAACGCCGTTCAATTTCACGAAAGATGAATCCATCTTCGAGGGACCAACAGAATCGATGTCGAGACAGGAAGACCCCGAGTCCTCTGAAACCGTGTTCCATAATAAAGTTCAGAGGTCTTTGGAGGATGAGGATGACGAGGAGTCTGAGGAGGATCCGGAAGGACCTCCAGATCACGTAATCCCGTATTCCGACCACGAAGAGCCGAGAAACGTGTCGACGAAGCCCAAGTATGTTGGTCCGGGTGAATGGGCCAAACCGCCGAAGAACAGTGACGTTCCCCTAGACTTTGTACCCACGAAACTGTACGCGCAGGTGAGGAAGACGCACACCGTGAGGAGGTTGCCTCGAAGGAAGGCGTTGGAGCACGCAGAGTCTGAAGAGGAAAAGGAAAACGCGGCGAGACTGAGAGAAGTGGTGAGAAACTCGAAGGTGAACACCGTTTACACCGAAGAAGGTTATGAAGATTCTGCTTACGATCATGGTGGACACGTCAGGGATGCAGATTTTGAAGAAGAATACGCTCGGAAAGTTCGGGAGCGTTTGAAGAACAGGAAGAAGATCGGAGACGATACTGAACAGAGTAAGACTGATCCTGAGGAATTTGAGGACTACGATTACGAGGATCACAAAACTGCCAGCAATATCGTAAACGGGAGAAACGAGAGAAAGAAAGTGTATCCGAAAGTGGTAGTTGAAGAGGGAATAGAGCAGCTGCAGGATGATCTGGAGAGAGAGGCTGAAGAGACAGAGAAAAGATTCGAGATCGGTAAACTGGATGGAGATCCAGGATCAAATGGAGAAGAATTGAAGGAAGAGCAGAAGGTTAGAAAACGAAAGAGGCCGTCGAAGAAATCGAAGATCGACGGAGAAAGTGTGGAAGCTACGACGGTATCGATTGAAGCTACGACTCTAAACTTTGCGGATTCATACAAATACGAGACCCACGAAAATTCGCCAATCGTTGATGTTCAGAAAGTTGAAGAGAATCCAACTACCATTAGTTACAGCCAAATCTTCTGGGATTACTTCAAGAAAAGGCAAAGTGAACCAACGAGTCAATCTTCGACCTCGATAGATTCAACCACTGTGAATCCAAACTATCTGCAAGCTTCGACTTCGGGAAATACACTCGCGCCATATTCTTTTTATGGAGAAGAAGCCACGACACTGTTTCCGACCATGGATTCGTCGGTCTTCGACGCAAAGAATCCTGCTGAATTTCTGGTTGACCCAGAATTCAGGAACAACGATCAGAATCAATTGCCTCGTTCGAAGAACACTGACATTAGTGAATTGTGGCAGCCTATTGTTTCCAATGAACCGGCAACGACGGACACACAATATCTAGGGACATACGACGAGATCTTGAGCAACGACCAAGGAATTCCGTTTTCGAATTTCGTTAAGAATCTAGACAGCAAGGAGGAGTCCAACAGAAATATGGACGGTTCTCTGTTCACTCCGTCACTGAATTTAGTGATGAATCGCAAGCCGCGTTACAAAATTGCTGTCAGACAAAAGCCAAAGAAGAGCAGTGAACATTCTAACAAAAAATCGACGAAAGAAACACGAATAGAAAGCACGACACCCAGGAGTATTCCTATGCATGAGAACTATATGAAAGTTCTGATGCACCTGAAGAACGAGAAAGCGAAGAACCATCGTCATCCAAACAGTCTACAGCCGAACTATCCGCCGTCGAATTTAAACGATGATCCGAGGAAGAGGAAACCTATACAACAGAACAGTTATTACAATTATTTACCGCACGGAGCGATGGACAATACGTATGTCAATCAGAGACCACGTCAGGTTCGCACGAATCGGCCGCGTCAGACGCATCCAGAACCGAAGATCGTTCAAAGACCACCGTCGACACGTAACAGGAATCTGCTGCCCGCTTTCGATCTGCTTCCTCCATCGCCGTTTTTGATCGACGACTTCGCCAGGGCGAAAGAAACAATCGATTATCTAACCGGAAACGGGTCTAACCAAGCCAGAAACCTTGTGAGACCGTACCGACGGGCCGGCTCGATCGAGCCGATGGCTGGAATCCGCGCAAAAAGGCGCGAAAGAAGATCGGCGAACGAAGGGGTCGGAGAGGACGTGAAAGGCTCGCGATTACCGGCAAACAATAACGCGACGAATCGCGGCGAAATAGAACGGGCAGCTAAAAATTCGTCGGTCGAGAGAAATTCGCTGCTGAAAGCAAACAGCGGTCTGCAAGTAGCACTCGTTCCGGATACGTCGGCGGAAAAACGAATCGGCGAGAAGAAATCGAGATCGGTTCAGGGAAGAGAGTTACAAGAGGGGCGTGTCGACGAAAGAGAAATCCGTGCTGAGGGCGATTTAAAATCCTTCAAGTATAACGAAGATGAGGAATCGACGAGCGCTAGATCGAAGAGCCACGAAGAGCTTCTGCACGAAGCGTCTCAATTGACGAATGATGTTATACAGAAGGAAATCGACGCTCGGTTTAACGAGAACAAAGAAGAGGAAGAAGAAGATATGCAGGATGACGTAGAAGTCGAAGTGCCAGATTTCGATTATGTGGAGGAACTAGTTGAGGAGAATCAACCTGACAACGAAACTGAATCCAGCGTGGACGTTGACAAGATTACCGAAGGTAATGTGGATCTGCAGAAGTACCCTTTTTATAATAGTGAGAAGATACCAACACCATCTGCGTTGAAGTACGCCATTGACCCTGGAAGATTACCTAGGAAAACGTACGGTGGTATGGAGTTTTATGGATCGAGGGACGCGTACAAACACTGCGAGGAGGTTGAGCCCACTTTGAAGGTGGTGCCAGAGAAAGAGGAACCAGTTCCAGAGAGAGGTCCAGAAGAGAATCTCCCTCGTCTTCGTGGTTTAGGGGATAAATTGGATTGCTTCAAAGCCAAGTACTTCGACAACGACCCCTTCGATAACCCACTGTTCCTAGAGAAAGAAGTCGAGGATCCCAGCCCTCCTGCGGAGATGGATACCAAACGGTTCGCTTCGAGAATCATGATGTTCCCGAAGCAAAGCGATGATTATGTTATTCAGAAGTCCTCCAGGAAGCCGGAGAACTATCGTCGACCCCGCAAACCGAGTTCCAACGCGATTAGATCTCAGCAACCGAGGCGTGTTGTTTATAGAACGTACCCTGGAACGGGAAGAGGGAAGAGACCTCGAGTCTACAGGGTGCAAGGAGTCAGAGTGAAGTACCCGAATGGTTCCAGAAGACCGCAGAAGGTTGTTAAACGACCCGTGCCTTCTGCGAGCGACGTGTGGTCAATGTACTTGCCTTATCAGAGTCAAGTTTACGAAGATGTGATGGGTACCATACGAAACATGGCGAACTCGTATCAGGTTTACGAAGTAACCACTTTACCGACCTCGGATGAGGTCACCGTTGTCGATGAAGTCGATGATGTCAAAATGAACGTGTCCACACATTCGACCAGTTATGGTAAGAAGAAGGATGAGATAGGGGATATAAAACGTCCCCATAAAACGGATACGAATATAGAAGGTATGGTGCCCCCGAAATATCGACCTCAGAATGGATATCAGAGGATGAGAGTTCCACAGAAGAATCGAACCAGGGTGCAGCACTTGAGGAAACCTCCGAATGGATTGAGAGGAAATCGTCCGCAGAAGATTCGTGTTTACAAACGAGATTTGAGAGACCAAGAAAATGAAGGCGCGAGTTCCTTGGAGAAGAAAATGTTTCCAGATTCCGAAAACAGGGACAATGAAGAAGTATATGATTATTTAAACAGAACTGCGCCAGTTGTTAAAAATGACACAGCTGACGATGATCTCGGTAGAAGAAATTCAACTCCTAATGCAGTTAAAACCAGTGACATCAAGAGAAAGTCCAAGGTGCCGAAGAGTATTTCAAGTTCTGGAAATGAAGAACAGAAGAAAGAGAAGTCACAGAAGGTTGTCTACACGATCAAAGACAGGATCAGGTATTCGAAACCGAAGGAGGAAGGGAGATTTGGGAAATTCATTAATGAGACTGAAGTGCGGGAGGACAAACGAAGAAGAGAGCCCACGTACAACTATATCAAAAGAAGAAAACCTTTGAATCGTCCTTCCACGACGGAAGTTGAGGAAATTACCTGGACAGAGTCGAGTATTTCTACCGCGACATTACCGAACGAGTACATCGAGCAAATCGATAAGGAACCTGCGAAAGATTTGAGCAAGCAGGTTCCTGAAGAAGTCAGCGATCAAAGCCTTATCACGTCTACGAAACTCGAGGAGCAAGATCAGACCAGTTCGAACAAGTTGTCTAACAGTACCGGCAAAGGTTACGCGGTTTACGAAAACGTGAACGAAGGTGAAGAAGCAACCACGCAGAAACCTCACACTGAGACTTCATCAGAATTCTTCAACTTGAAATCTTTCTTGGAGAACGACTCCCCAGGATTCACGGACGCTTCCGAAGAGCTGAAGAAAGTATTATTCCCGAACAACTCTCATCATTTCAAGTTCGAATCCGAACCCACGAACGCGAAGGACATCGGTGACAAGAAACTTGAAGAAGAAGAAAACGCTTCTTTCGAACACAATTCTAACGAGGCGTCTTCGGAGAAGCTAGGAAACGTGCAGACGAGTACAGAGTCCTCGGAGGAAAGTGGCGATTCGAAGGAGAGCGAGTCAGAAGAGCACAGTTCGTTCTTCAAGTACGAATCCAGGCCCTCTTCGCCGTCGGAGAATTACGAAGACGAGAAGTACGCGGAACTCGGGCCTCGAGTGAACAAACCAGCATTCTTTCATCCTCCTTTCTCTTTTTCCAGGATATCTCGTTCGAAAGGAAGCTCGGAGGAAGCTGACGAGAGCGGCGAAGAGAAAGAAGAGTACGTGTTCCCGTGGTACAGGGACAAGGAGAACGAACGAAGGAAGAGACGACAACGAAATCGCGCGAGGATCGGCGAATACGAGTATCCTTGGGAGAGGAGAGAACGTTTGGCACGCGAGGAGAGGAAGAAGCGTAAAGGATTGACGAGAAGCTTCGACGATGAAGATGTCGAAGACACGTCTCTGCATCAGCGTAGAATTTATCCTCGAGGAAAATACCGTTTCTGGAGCCGCAAAGACAGGGACGCTTCTGAAGAGGATATTTCCGACACGTTGGGAAGCAGCAGCGAACATCGACCGATTCGGAAATACAGCAGCAAATACAATGCGAAGAGCACTAAGCTGCCGATCAAGAAGCTGAAGAACTTGAAGTCGAAACGTTTGGAAGAAATAAAAAGGTCCATCGAGAAGACTTTAGAAGGTGATTCCACGGAGAGGAGCGATTTTTACAAAGATCGAGGAACCTCCGGAGGAATCGTTCCTGAAGACGTCACTTTGGAACCCGTTGCAAGGAACAGGAAGAAGGTGAGAAATTCTACCGATGTCGCGGACGAAGGTAGAAATTCCAGCGAACCGATAAAGAATTCGAAGGATTCTGAAGTTGAAATAACGGTGCTGAAGAGTGTCGGAGAAAGCAGGAATTCTACGGAGCGTTCGAACAAGAAAAGACGAAGACCAGCGAAGAACTCGATTTCTAACGCAGAGACCGTAATAAGATCCGGTGACGATTCTAATCGAACTCGTCGGAGACAGAAATCTGGGTCAACTACGCCTTCTACGATCACCTCCGCTACTACGGCGAGCACAACTTCAGCGTCCAGGGTGGTTCGAAGGAGAAATCAGAAATCAGTCAAGGATTCGAAGAGAACTGCCGGTAGAACCATAAATCAGTCGAACAATGGCGTCAGCAATGCGACAGAGGTTTCGAAGAGCAGCGCGCATCGATCTAACGCGGAGAGCGGACAAAATGGCGGAAAGAAAAGTCCAACGAACAAAATACCCGATCAAACGAAGGACGAAACTAAACAAGCAGAGGTGTCCGTGGAAAATTCGAACAAAGTGAAAATATCGGATAAAAATGACGAGCCGGAAAATAATTTAGAGAATAAAAAATCTGAAGTGGAGGATTCGAAGACTGTTGATGAAATTAGTAAATTGAATCGGAAGTTTTCTTCGGACGACGATGACGAGAGATTCGATTTTAAGGATGACAGGATAGAGCTGTTGAGTGATTTTGATAAATCTGACGATATTTCGAAGGAGGAATTTGAAAGTGCTTTGAAAATAGATGCAGGTACTGCGCCCAACAGAGCTGTACAATTATCTGAACAAGAATCCAGAGAAGTCGTTTCTTCCGTTTCCTGGATATCGGAGAACTACAATTTCTAACGATGAGTTCTTTTTACTTCTATCTTAACATTGCATGATGATCGAAAATTGAGTGGAAAGTAAAGGAAATTGAAAGTCGGTTAAAGTAGAAATTTTATGGAGTACGAGGTGTTTGTACAAATCGAGTGTTGTAGCTTTTTTCTGGATCTTTCGTTAATTTAGGCTAATATTTCGAATATTTACTGATTTACTATTAAATTATTTTATTTGACAATTTTGTTATTCTGTTGTTTTACTGTTGTTCTATTTTACCATTTTCTTATTTTATTTAATTGTAGGAGTAAAATATTCGTTTCACAGATTTTAGTTGCGTAACATTATATATTTGTTATGGTTACGATGTTTATCTGTTATTTGTGTTGTATATACAGTGAATTATTTTGAATAAAGATAAATAGGTCATCATATTGGATTTCTTCTTTTATACAGACGTATATGTTTAAAATTGTAATTCTTATAATTATAAAATTGTTACTTTATTATATCATTGGATCCCTGTATTCCTAAAACGACATATTTTGAATTTCTATATTCTCACGTTCATGTATAACAAATTCCTATATTCCAAATTCCTATATCCCAAAATTCCTACACCCCCAATCCCTACGTTCCCAAATTCTTATGTTCCAAATTTCTATATCCCAAATTCCTATATTTCAAATTTCTACGTCCCCAAATTCCCACGCCCCAAATCCCTACGTCCCCAAATCCCTACGTCCCCAAATTTCTACGTCCCCAATCCCTACGTCCCCAAATTTCTACGTCCCCAATCCCTACGTCCCCAAATCCCTATATTCCCAAATTCCTATATTTCAAATTTCTACGTCCCCAAATTCCCACGCCCCAAATCCCTACGTCCCCAATCTCTACGTCCTCAAATCCCTATATTCCCAAATTCCTATATTTCAAATTTCTACGTCCCCAAATCCCTATATCCCCACATACCTATATCCCCAAATCCCTATATCCCCAAATCCCTATATCCCCAAATCCCTATATCCCCAAATCCCTATATCCCCAAATCCCTATATCCCCAAATCCCTATATCCCCAAATCCCTATATCCCCAAATTTTTATATTCAGAATCCCTATATTCCGAAATCCCTAAATCTCGAGTCCTCATATCCCAAATCTCCATCTCTCACTATTTCTAAATCTTGCCTCTCGACCAAATCAATATCTATAAAGCCACTAAATTACTATTGTTGCTCAATGACGTTCGTCAGCTGGATATCCTTGATCCAATTTAAACCCAGTTGTGTGTCACAATATCCCCGTTGGATTTAGCTTGCAGTAGTTTGTCAACGATTATTTTGTCATCGCAAACCGATCATCGATTATTTCTCTCTTTAGATACACTTATAACTAACGTCCTATTATGTCGTCAAGGGATAATGATGCGTGATATTACAGTACTGTTATACCAATTACCCCATAGTTAAGGAATAATTGTTTTATTTAGCTAGATGCACTTACGTGGTTCATGGTCTGAATACCATCGCGGTTAGAAAATTATATAGATAAAATTAATTAATCATCAGGCTGAGCTTGATGATCAGAGTTGTGAAATAGGGTAATTGAGTACATGGATATTAATTGAAATTAATTTACTTCTGAATATTCATTTATGAATATCGCTGCTTCGTTATTTATCAACTTTTACTCTGTAATTTATAATGTTACTTGTTAGACGTGTGCTATTGAAATTTTGCATTTTAATGATTTTTGTCGGTAATTTTAATAGGTTTGTAGTAATAAATATTTTATATTAATATTACTCTCGAATTCTCAAGTTCCCAAAATCACAAATTTCAAAGTTCTCAAATTACCGAATTCCTAAATATCCAGATTTCAATTTGGTGAATTCTCAAATTCTCGAAGTCTCAAATGTCCAAATTTCCACACTCTGAAATTTCTAAATTTCCAAATCCCTAAATATCCAAATTCCACATTCCCAAATTCCACATTGCCGAATTCTACATCCCCAAATTCCACATTTTCAATTTCCACATTCCCGAATTCCAAATCCCCAAATTCGACATTCCCGAACTCCACATCTCCAAATTCTCAAACCCCCAAATTCCAAATCTTCAAATTCTCAAACCCCGAATTCCAAATCTCCAAATTCTCAATCCCCCAAATTCTTAAGTCCCGAAATTCTCAAATCCTCAACTTCCAAATCCCCAAATTCTAAATCCCCAAATTTTCAAATCCTCAATTTCCAAACCCCCAAATTCTAAATCCCCAAATTCCAAATCCTCAACTTCCAAATCCCCAAATTTCAAATCCCCAAATTCTAAATCCCGAAATCCCTAAATCCCAAAATTCCTAAATATCGAGATCTCGAATCCCCAAATTCCTACACACGAAAATCCAAAAAGTTCCAAATTTCTGAATTCGAAAACCAACCTTATTCCGTTCATTCGATGTGAACGGTAGCTTAGCGTTCGCCAAGGTTAAGGTGGACGATACCACGTTTAGGTACGCACTGCATTCTAATAAAATCCTGTATCGATGAATAACACTCGATACTGAAAGGGAATACTAAGCCTCGATTGGTCAACCACGAGGCCGAGCCCCGTATATAATTCGATCTTTAGTTTAATGCTTTAGTTTCCTTCTGGTCTCGCGTCGCGGCTGCGAAAAGGTCAATATGCTTCCTTTAAAGGTACGTTTACGTTACTTGTGCTCGTTTCTAGTCAAAATTAGTTATAATCAGCTTCGTAGTGATTTTATAATAATAAAACCGTATCGTAAAAGGTACAAGTAAACGGTGTGCTATGTTCTTTACTGTCAAGGTGAACCGTAATCGAGGAAACATGTATTATTTATCCAGTGAAGTGAAATCGAATTATGTTGTTGTAACGTAAAAGTTACTTAATACGAAGTGTTTTATAAGTATTGCTTAATCAAGTTCAGTTCTTTTCTTCATCTACGCAGTTGAATATTTATGTTGAACTTCTTGAGCATTGGATAAAATATAAATCATTGAAATTGATTTTGCTAAAAATTCATATTAAATGTATTTATATGAAATTTAATTAAAAATGGCAAAATTAATTTTCTTTAATTACAAGTTCAATTTGGTAATTGAATGATTACAATGATGTATTAAAAAGTGTATGAAACATGAACATTTAGTAATTTTTAGTCGACAAAAAGTAAATCTCACAAAATATTTTCAAATATGAATAAAAACAGTCTTTTAATAAATTTTAATAAAACCGATTGATTAACACAATTATAAAGTTCAGTACATGTGAGAACACAAAAATTTGTGCACACTAAATGCAACCTTGTTAAATTGAATAATTTGAAACGATTAAAATAACATATGTTTATAGCGTCAGATAGCATTGTCCCTGAGGTGAGAATTTGGTCTCGAATAGCCAGAACAAAAAGTGAAAATAGTCGAGAACACGAACGTAATACGAATCACGTGAATAACACCGTGAGAGGCGATTGCGTCCTCGAAGGTCCATATGTTTCACAGCTCTAAGAACATTGGAAGTATGTTCAATGAACTTTCCTGATCGAATGTTGAGAATTACGTTCTCCTTGAATAAAATCACCGAGGATACGCTGAAATTACCGCCTCGATTCAGCAAACATAAACTCGCGTAATCGTTCTCTCGCGTTATCGCATTGAAATTCTTCCACTCCTAAGATGGAATGTTCAAATTTTCAACGTGTAATTATATTTTCTAAACTAACCTACGATGATGAAAATAGCCTTGGATTGCCTAAGAGTAACCTTATGCTCCTGTATCATTTGATCTTCGATTTCGTACTCGAGTTTCACTTGTAGGTATTTCGCGATTTCTTGAGCAACGAACTTGCATACTTATTATATCAAAATAAGAGCATTTTCGCTGTGCATTCAGATGAAAGTGTTGTGGTCACTCGGATCTAGTCCCTCTAGCGAGGTGGAAATATTGGAGAAAGTGAGGGCGCTTAACGAGTAATAGATAACGTTTCGAACAAGTTTATCTAACATTTCATAGAATTTATGTTTGGACTGTGCGAAATGAGGCAAATACTGGCGCGTAGACATTGGCGTAACTAGGAGTTTTGTTTGAGGGGAGTTATCTTTTGATAAAGTTAAATCACCACACGTTGCAATTTTTCGTGTTAGATTTCTATGCGTTGCATAGTCACGTGTTAGATCACTATGGGTTAGATCACCACGCGTTGAATCACCACGTGTTGAATCACCACGCGCCAAGTCACTGTGCATTCGAATTTGTCGCATTAGATTTCCACGCGTTATATTACCACGTGTTAGAGTCCCGTGCGTTATATCGCCACGCGTTAGATTTCCATATTAGATTACTACGCAATAAATTTCCACGAGATAGATCGCCACGCGTTATATTTCTCTACGCGCCGTACTTCCATGCATTATATCGCCACGCACTATATCGCCGTGAGTTATAATTCTCCACGCGTTGTATCACCACGCGTTATATTTCTCTGCAAACCGTACCTCCACGGGTTATATCACCACTTGTTATATCACCACTCGTTATATTGCCACGGACTATATCGCCATGGGTCAAAACTCTTTCCACATTGTATCAGTATGCGTTATAATTTTTCATGAGCCACATTTAAACGTATGATATCACCACGCGTTATATCGCCATGAATGCCTAGTTTGCATTCTAACGAGGTCCAGGTTCACACTGCGACCATAATTAGATAGTTACGCCAATGTATGTAAATAACGACTCACTTTCTAATAACGATTTTCAATTTGTTATAATTGCTTGCATATAGCACTGTGTGTTGTTTGAATTTGCACGAAAGAGGCTTGCACAGATGTTAATCAATAAACAATTCTACATAATGTTACTAATTATCAAGATATACGGTTATTCTGCGTGTGAAGTATGACTTGTTTTAGTATGATGTATAATTTACATGAACCTGTATATACATGTGTAGAAGAGTTGTGAAATGATGTGAATTAGTAACAGTTCCGGTATTAATAATTAATTATTTACAGCCTGTTTTGCTGATTATTGTGCTTGGTTTGGTCAAGTTACCAACAGTCGCTCCTGATAGTGCAGGAATCGTGGAAATGGTGAACGGATTGGCGTATGGTAAGTTAGGTTTCTTACATTGCTCTTCTAGTACACGATTTATAGATAAATTTTTAGTTAGTATCTTTGCAAGACATAATTGAAACGCGATTTGAGTATTATTTGTATATGAACTCAAATATAATTAAATTTGGTTGATACAAAAAGATGTATTTATATTTCATACTTGAACGAGTTATCACAGAGGACGACACTATTACGTGTCAGATTACTTCACTTAATTTTGAACTTTCCAAATGTACAAGTCCATCAAGTTTATAAATCTTGAAATTTCCTAAATTCATCCCCAAATCTCTACAATCCCAAATTCTAACATCCCCAAATTCCTATACTCCCAATTTCCCACATTCCCAATTCCTCAAATTCCCAAATTCTCAATTCCCCAAATTTTCAAATCCCCAAACTCCCACATCCCAGAATTCCCACACCCCCCAATTCCCACGTCCCCAATTTTCCACATTCCCAATTCCTCAAATCCCCAAACTCTCACATCCCCAAATTCCTACATCCCCAAATTTCCACATCCCCAATTTCCCACATTCCCAATTCCTCAAATCCCCAAATTCTCACATCCCCAAATTCCCACATCCCCAAATTCCTACATCCCCAAATTTCCACATCCCCAATTTCCCACATTCCCAATTCCTCAAATCCCCAAACTCTCACATCCCCACATTCCCACATCCCCAAATTCCTACATCCCCAAATTTCCACATCCCCAATTTCCCACATTCCGAATTCCTCAAATCCCCAAACTCTCACATCCCCAAATTCCTACATCCCCAAATTTCCACATCCCCAATTTCCCACATCCCCACGTCCTCAATTTCCCAAATTTTCAAATCCCCAAACTTCTAAATTTCCAACTTTCCAAAGGTCCAAACATCCATAATCCAAAATTCCCAAATTTTTAATTCCCCAAACCCCATTTTTCTCCGCTTAAATTTTCAATACTTGTCAACTAATTACTATCCTAATTTCAGGTGGCATCCCATACGGAAGCGTGACTGGCATGGTAGCAAAGTACCCAGGATACATGAGGCAACAAATTCTAGCTCGACAACTGAACGCTTTCAGAGGCGTTCAACCACTTGCTGGCAACCCTAACTTCGGATCTGCAAGATTAGTGGGGGTACAACCACAAACCGTGCAAATTTACAATGTACCAAGTGTCGTCGGCACATACGGACAAATACGATATTGAACGTAATTAGTCACCGGATATTAAGGCATTAAACGAAATCAAAGTACAAAAATTTCAGCGAAGTTTATGTACGACACATTACAAGTCTCCATTTCATTACGTCTATTGTCGCAGTATGTATGTATGTGTATGCGTTTAGAAAATTCATTAGCGTCATTAAAGCTAGAAAAAACGTTGTAGAGTTATTTATTTTACATCATTAAATATTTAAATTGTATAACACTTAAAAGTACCAAAAGTTACCCAAAGTATGATACTCGAAGAATATTTTGGATGTTCCAAAATTTCATATCTGTATACAAATACGTGTGTGGATAATTTTGATTTTTTCGAGAAATAAAGCTATGAAAAATCTGAATGTCAAATGCTTAATAAACCAGAAGTATGAATAAGTATAATGCAAATTTAATGAAGTTGACAAAAAATGGTAATTAAAATTCCACTCTTTGACGGTATCGTCTCTATTATGCCAGGTTTACTGAATCGTTAAGCGAAAAAACGAGGAAAATTACAGGGATACTTTGACAAGTAATGAATCATTTGTTGATTGATAGCTTTCTCCGTTAACAAAAAACATTTTTATTGCGGATGTTAACTAGGCTCGTAACATAAAATTTAGTCACTGATTAACAGGTGAGTTACAACCTGTGGAATGCAATTGTGAAGTTTACAAATTGAGGAGAACTTTGTGAACTAAAATTAAAATTCCATTATATGTTAACACCATCGACCGGCCATGTTTTTCCTTCGCACTCGAGTGCTTCACTGTGTGATTTATCAAAAAGTAAAATTCTGATTTTAATTGTAAATTAATTTTCTCTGGAGAAACATTTCGAAACTCAAGTTTTCTATTGTATTCACTCAACTTGTATGTTGAGAACCGCTGACTTATAGAAGACAGAAAATTAGTGGAATGCATTCGAAAATTTTATTTAACTTAAACTGTGCAACTCATTCGTAGAATGTACATGATAGAGTAAATAGAAATAAGGAAATTATAAATAGCGGTAAGGAACAGAAAGGAAAATGGTAATTAGGAATAAGAAACAAGAAGACGGTAAATAGAGGTAAGAAACTGAAACAAGAAAGGAGTAAATAGAAATAAGGAAAAGAAACAAGAAGACAGTAAATAGAAGTTATGAAACAGAAACAAGAAGGTGGTAAATAGAGGTAAGAAACAGAAACAAGAAAACAGTAAATAGAAATAAGAAAAAGAAACAAGAAAATAGTAAATAAAAATAAGAAAAAGTAACAAGAAAATAGTAAATAAAAATAAGAAAAAGAAACAACCCCCGTGGTAAAAATGGTCAAAGTATGGAAACAGATGGAATTTGATACCGGAACGAAATACGCAAAATTGATCGGTATTATAGCAATAGAATTAGGGTAAAAGCGTTTATGGAGAGAAAGTATAAATGACATCGGGCACGGTGTATGACTGTTAGTCATCACGAGTCGCACGCACGATGCATTACCCTCTACACGTGAGTATATTGACGCTAATACAATCCTCGTTGACTAATAGAAAAATAAAGAGCCGACTATTTCCCAATCGCGAGGATGATATTCATCCTGCATCGATGCACCATGTGGTAACAGGGTCACTTTCTGAACACCAATCGAGAAAATTGATTTTCGTCTTGTTCGAATCTAACTGTGCCTCTGTGGCAACTGTCTCTTGCATAATACGTCAGTTTCGTTTGCATAAATTACTCTTCAATTTTACCTGTGACATCTGTGAGACGTTGGATAAACATTCGTAAGAACGGATACAGTGTCTACTTTGCACGACTTATGTTTATTATTTTTGTATACATAATAGGTACATAATACAGTGTAAATCGTTTGACGTTAAATTATGGGGAATAGTTTCTATTCTTAAGATATAATTTATTTTTGTAGCTGATCGTGTTAATAATTATTATAGTTTGTGAGTTATTAATACTTGTCGAAGGGAACAAATATTAAGACTGTTCTATCAATTTTTTTATTTTAATCTTCATAACATTCATAAAGTGGAGTAAACAATTTACAAAAATTTTTATCATGGTTCATTTGTTATTACATGGTGTATACAGAAATTTTTTTAGATTATAGTCAGACAACTGTCATGGCGGACATAGGAATGTGCTTTATAATTTCACTTACAAAAAATGCAGTAATTTAAATATTACGGATCAATTAAAGTAACAAATTGAAGTTAACAGAAAACAATTTTGATTACATTCCTGTCGTGACATGGATTCGGCGGTGCAAGAAATTTCGTAATTGCGCTCGTTTATCACCATTTTGTGATTTATACCTGTCAGGTAAACTCATAATGAATCGTTCACCTATCCATCACGAAATCCGTATATTTGTAGATACGCGTCCTTGCATGAACAAAAGATTAAACGTTACATAATTGTGCTAATTGCGACCCGTGTAAAACAATACAAGTATAGGTGTTTGAATATTTGTCTGAGAACTTGTTCCACTCGAGGTCCGTCCAATTAATCATAAATATCTGACTGAAACATAAATTCCATAAGCTCACCCTGACTGATAACGCTTCTAATTGTCGAATATATTCGCACGATAGTTTAATTAAGAAACGTAGTTGGTTGAAAAAAAATAAACGACCATATACATGTCTATATTGTTTATTTAATTAGGTAGTATAATATTTACATCGTGTATAAACATTTGTTTTCTTCGAGAGAAATTCATTGAAATCGATTCGTTGCTGACGATTCTACAGGAGTTTCACTCGGTACTTTATTTTAGATCGAGATAGTGGTCATTCATGAGAACGCCACGTGTGTTTTATTACGAGCGCGGTGCAGCTCGTAGAAATTAACCTTCGTGAATGAATAAACCATGAATGAAACGCGATACAATTCGTTTCTGCTCTTTTTCTGATTTTATTTATTGCTGATCGTTGCATGTTGTGACACAAACTTTTTTATGGAAGTTATTTTTTAAAACGAACTGGGTTTAATCGGATTTATAATGGTATTCTATGTCTCTAGATTTCTAGATCGCTAGATCTCAAGGTTCCTAGATTTCTAGATCACTAGATCTTTAGGTATCTGGATATCAAGGTTCCTAGATTTCTTGATCCTGATATTCCTAGATTCCTATACCCTTAAATTTCTATATTCCTATACATCTTTATTTTTTAAGATCATTATAATTCCAAATCCTTTCATTCCAAGATCCCTGTATCTCCAGATACATCCCCCAATCCCTATATCCAGAACTGCATAAATAGATCTCTATTTCGCCATATTCCTATATCGCTCAAATTCTTATATCCTTATACCGATGTATTCTTGGCGAACATAAAGTAACGTGGCATTACGTGACCAGATATTAATAATTCAGGTAAAATATAGAGGAGTGAAATTTCTTCCTTAGAAATTAACATTTAGATTGATACGCAATTGTACGATTCTATCATTTACAATATAACGCATAATAAGTAGTAATTCATCGATGCAATTTTCTTCTATGAACCGCTATTAGCGACACAATAATTGCACTCCATTTTCCTGCTTTCCTCGATGCGTTCACCAATATCTTGCAATTCCGATATTATATAACCGGAATCAATTATTTTCTCAATTAGTGCGCGGCCCGTTTTGTTCTTAGAAATCTACGGGTTTCAGGAAGCGACGCGTTCGATTGATTTGTCAAGCGTTTCGATCTCACGGATGATGCGATTTGTCAGAATGGAACGAGAAACACGTAACAAAAATGTTGTACTCAATTATGAGAAGAAAAAGGAAGAAATATTTGTCGTTCTTTCGTACACCTCTTCGATGATTTATTTGCTGTTTTTTCACGCAATGTCAGTAAATCACTTGTACATTGTTCTCATGTACGTTTCTTGTTTAGTATTGAGGTTTATAGGTATGGTTCTTTTGTTCTTAATTCACAGACTTTTTCCTTTGAAGCAAACTTTTATCGCAACAAAAATTTAATGTTGTTTCAAATAATTTTCTAACGGAGTAACGTTAGCATTCAAGAATTTTGAAACGTAGAAAACGTTCGCGCACAAAAATTTTCACAATCCATTGCACCGCCATGTGGAAAGCAAGTGTGTCACGTACGAAACGGTAAGTTTCTTTCATTGCGCAATGACAAATAAAACACATCGTATTATAGAAAATTACTGGGCACGCGATCGCAGGTGGCTCATTACACGGGGCTACGTTACGCAGTCCAAAGAGGAGCCAACATTTTCCTGATACGAAGGAAACAAAAAAATGCCTATCAAAGAATAGCGACGAAGTTTCAAGTCAACGAAGTCGCAGAAGTCACGTTGAAGAGACAAGTTGTACAACTGGTGATTTCGTTCCTCCTCGGTGCTATTCGTATAATCACGTGATATGTCTGACAGTCGAAATCATACACTGTCACAAACGCATATCTGTATAAACGAACCGAATACATCCGAAGCTTTTACTATTATTGAACTTCTGCCGTTTTCCCGCCATTTTTAAAGGTTTCTTTTAAAGTGGTAGTTCATGTTCCGTCTGCGATAAATAATTTGCAGGTGCAAGAGCGAATTTTCATTTTGTTGTGAAATACTAAAAATGTAAGCGAAGCAGAACACGACAGTATTTAACCGACACGTATCGAATGCATCCGGAACTAACCGATTTACCTTTATTGAAGTCCTGTCGCTTCCTCTGTAATCTCAAAGGTTGTATCTTATGATTTTTTTACGTAAGTCTGACTCGTTTTTTTTGTTGTTGCAGATAACGGTGCTTTTCACGACGCTCTGGATCCTTCGGGATGACGCGTATGCTGCAAAAACCGGATTCAGTAAGACAATTATCATTTCTTTCTGGGAACTCTCGATAATAGTCGCCCATGAACTGCTTATGAAACAATGATGCTCGTTTTTAGATTGATGCATCGACTACACGTTCTACTTTCAACACCTTGATGAACGCACATTTTCAGGAACTTATGACGCTGTAGTTTTGTTGCAATTTTTATATATAGCAGATGATCTTATATGCAAATTAGCAATTTGGAAGGTTGATTTTGTGAACTGTCGGACTTGAGTTTAATATATGACATTATGGTCGCAAACACTCAGTTTCAAATTTTTTAAATTCATTGTTATTCACGAGTGACCCTGCTCCCGTCATTCGAGCTTTAATAACTTCCTTATGGATAGAAAAACGAACATAAAATTGCGAGGGTCATAAATTCCTCAAAAGTCAATAAGGAACTGGCAGTCATTCGACAAAGTAACTAAGACAACGAATAAAATAGATAAAAAAGATGGAATTAGAATGTAAAATTGGTCAATCCTGTATAATATTAATAGAACGAGGGCAGAAGCGTTCAAAGGGAGAAAGTATAAACGACATCCAATATGATGCATGACAGTTACCCATCACGAGCTGCACGCACAACGTATTACCTGTTACACGTGAATCCGAGGACACTAATAGGATTCCCGCTGACAAGAAGAAAAAAGGACACTTTCGTAACCGCGAAATATTTGTCCCGTAACATAAATACTCCTTTTTCATCGAAACAAGAAAATGAATATTTTTAACTTCTTCGAATCTTGTGTAATACAAAAAACAGAGAGAAGATCGTTTTTTACATTACGAATTTATTTCATTAACACATTTTAATATTCTAAGAAGTTTTTAGCATCGCCAGCAACCTTGAAAAAAGAATCTACAACAGTTTCATTTTACAATATTTTAACATGTTAAATTAATTATAACAAAAACGTTAAATCGATTTCGAACTGGATCTGTGGGAATCCATCTTTTTTCTCAATTTTCGAGGATCGAGATGCATAAATTTCGTTAAATTAATAAATAAGTTTCAAATCCTGGTGACGTGAACGAATTGCATAAATAAATAATGTAGGCTTTTAGCAGAGCAGAGTGGGTATTTATTTTAGCTATGCATTCAGTATGAAAGAAAAGATTGGTTATATAAATTTTTAACATATTTATGACTGTAAAAGAAAGCATTAACTCGTGACACTAATATTTGAATAGAAACAAATAATTTTACATTGTATCAGCACAACTGATTTTTAGAAAGTTTCTAAGCTCTAAAAATTCTAATGTTCTCTAATCAAAAATCAAATCGATCAACTCAGTTCACAAAAGTATGACAAGCAGAGGGTAGATTTAAAATGTCTAAAAACCGTTTATTCTACCGATTTCTAAATTGCCTGCTCGTTTGCATAATAGATGCTGAGGTGCTGACGTCGTTCGCGAAGAACGTGGCGTCGATCCTATCAACGACCTTGCTGGGCGAGTATCAGGACCAATCTGCGAACCAATTATCGTCGACTCTGCTGAAAAAGATACAGGATGACCCGTCCTTGCTCAACGCCGAGAACATCGACGATCCCAGTTCGGAAACATCGAAATCTTCGAGTCGCCAGCTGCGGCACACGCGTTCATCAAAGGAAGTAAGAGGGGCATTCCAAGACGGTTATGTAACGCCGCACCCGTCAGGACACTCGAAATATTATAATGCGGAGTCGTACGAGTACGCGGTGAATCCCGGTGCGAGGATTTCGAACGAGGGCAAATCGACGAAGAACGTGAACGTGGACAGCAAAGGAAATTCCATCGACGCCGACATCAACTCAGCTTCCCTTTATTATTCCGATCGCCACGAGCATTCTCCTAGACTCAGGATCACCTCGAATCCTGTCAATCCGTCGTTGAATTCGAACCCTTATGGACATCCCGCGTTTCAACCTCGTTATCATCATTCGACGCCTCAGAGTATCGAAGGCTCTACGAGCGTGGACGGGAACGAGAACGCTCAAGCGGCTAGAATAACTCGAAGACCGTACAATCTGAATTACCACGCTTATTTCCAACCTCAACACACGTTCGACAGACACCCAGGATTCTATTCGTATGAGAGACCGATCGAAGGGAACGGTCAACCTTCACCATCAGCCAGTGGACAGGATGAAAGTAACCCATCTCGGCTGATCGACGACCAGAATCAAGGCCAGACGGCGTTAGGAGGATACGACTACAGTCCACACTTCCACTACAAGCCACCTTACTATGGTGGTTTCTATCATGGCTTCCCTGCCTTTCCGTTTGACCATCGCAACGCTTCCTTCGATCACGGAAACGGCGAACAACCAGGAGGTAATTCTACGGCCGGTTTTGTACCGTACGGTCCGCCAATTTATCCCGATTACAAATTTAATCCATATTTTCCTTATCATTCGACATTCGTGCCGTATTTCAACGGACCCAGAAGACCCGCTGATCCACAAAATCCTCCAGATAATGCGGAGAATGGAGAGCAGAGTGTGCCTCCGGAGAATGGACAGGCTGATGCGAATGGGACCATGGGACATCGTCCTCCCCACGGATTTGTACCGTATGGTCCTTTCTATGGGGACTTTTATCTGCCAAAATATCCTCTGACGTTTCACGGTTATCCCTATCATTTCCATCATGGCTACCACAATTTCTTTCCGTATTTTAAACCTGGGCCTTATGCTCATTTTCCTTTGTTTCATTCGTACCCGTACTTTGCTCCGTATTATCGTCCTCATTTTAATGGTCGGGGACATATGATGGACAAACCTATGCAGGATGAGAAGATGGGTGAAAATGCTGAATCGCCGCCTACGAACGATCAAGCGGAAATGATATCAGAGAGCAAAGCGGATATAGTTCGATACGAGAAGTCTGCTTCGTCTTGGCCTTTTGGGAAAGAAATTAAGAAGATATCTGATCAAGTTCAACTAGAGGAAAAGTCTTAACGTAGCAATATGAATAGAATTAGGGATGTAAGCTTGTATTAGTTTTGTATTTATTGTGGGAGATTTGGAAAATGAGGAATAAAGATGTTATCAAAATATGAGGGATATGCAAAGCAAAATTTATAACTTTCTAGAATTCCCTAACATCCATACTCCGAAGTCATTGAATTTTCGAATGCTCGAAGTTTCATGTTTTAAAATTATTCAAGGTCCAAAATTCTCAAATCTCAAAGACCGTGTACGAACCATGGTATCAAAACCACCCACGTTAAAAATCTTTAAATCGCAAATCCTCACAACCTAAAATCACTAGACCACAAGCTAATGCACCAGAAATTCTCAGATTACAAACATCTCAACATCCAAGAAATCCCTAGACCCGAAATATCCGTAGATCCAAAGATCCCAAGATCCCTAGATGCTAAAGTCCTGGAATCTAAAAATTCCCAAATCCCCAAATCTAAAAATTCTGAAGATCTCAAATTCCGAAATTCGAAAATATGGAATATTGCCTGTAAACTCTAGATCCATCGATTCGAAGCGGAAACGTTTAATTAGTGCTGACAATTAGTAAAGCGTTGTTGTACGACACGTGCGGTAACTTGGCATTGGTCTGTGAACCATTCCCATACTTATGATACACAAAAAAGTTCCCATAGCTCTGGTCGGCCTTATGCCGCAATTATATGCCGTGCCCACCACGCATGCCAACTACGGTCTAATAATTTTCGTGGCCTCCGCGGCCAGGGTTTTTGCATATGCGTGTCACGTATCAACGGGATTAATCGGCGAAGATGACTCAAAGGCAATTGTTACGAGACCGTAGACAGAGTGCAGCGCATAAGATTCGCATAGTGTCGACACGAAATGAGCTATCCTCGAGATCGGTAAAGGCGCGGTACAAAATCGATTTATCCGCTGTTATTCAAGGTGAACACATCGCGATACGTAATACGCGGAAAGTCCTTCGATATTCATGCCACTATTTACTGGTGAGTTCTGGGGAAATAGTCTACGGGATAAGAAAAAAAATTGATCACGTAACAGACAGAATCGGACTACGAAACGTTCCGTTGATTATGGCGACGCTGATTCATGTCTGATATTTATGTTTGTCGGAATCGTTTTGCAACGAAAGCGGTATTTATGCAATGTCGGAGGACGCTGTTGTTTGTTGATAATTTAAGGAGCGTTTTTTCTCGTGATTGATGTACTCGCAACAGGTTGACGACCGGGGATTGCCGACTCAATGCTGTGATTGATGAGTCTCCGGATTTGTTCCTTCGTGGTTGAAGCGTGATTCAAAGATGGAACACGGAAGGTTTTAACTTTTGGACTCGATAAATGATTTAAGCTTTTATTTGCATTGTGTGATTTTTAATGGGCGATTTGTTGTGTCATGGCGATTTTTTTAATGCGTTCATCGTTCACTCAATTCGAATATTTTATTATTATAACTAAATAATTATTATACTGTTATATTCTATATATTTAAAATATTAAAATTTCTAATAAAAAATTCATACTTGAAACTCGATACATAAATATTCAAATCTTCGAGTTCTCGAAACTTTCTTTGAAGATTTGAAATTTAAACTTCGCACTTGGAAATATACCAATATTTGAATATACAAATTATGCTGGAAGTGTAATATACTCGATGTATTTATGTCTCCAATAAAAATTCAAATTCCTAACATTAATAATACACGAATTTTGAATAAATAATTCGCATTTCAATTTATTCAAATAAATATTCCATCTATTTGCATATAAACTCACCCAAATAATCAGAAATATAGTCATCAACGCGTCGACCGTAATTTCTATTCAGAATGGCTGCACGTGAAAAACACGTAAAGAAATGACGTAATTACTCGACAAACGAGACAGTTGTTTCAAAGTGACGTGCAACAGACAATCAACGAATCACGTAGTCACGCGATCCCTTTTTCTGCTGAAACGAAATGATTATTCGCCGCATGCACAACGATAAACCATATGGTTATACTGTGGAATCTGTACCGTGTATTTTCACCGAACATTGTCAAGTTTTAAGAAAGTACGCTCTTGTATCGACCTCATTCATGCCTGTGTTACCGGAGCAACGTATTTCACCGTGGCTCGAGAGTGTTCATTGTACAACGGAATGCTACAAATTAATCCCCCGAATGTTTTCGGTTCAATGGCGATTCGTTGAGCAATATCGTAATTGATGTTACATACGCATTAACTGCAATTAACGACGAACGCATCCTCCGGTTCGAAGCGTGTCGCAACCATGATTTTTTTTCACAATTTCGTTCTGCACCGTGTAATTTCGTCATTTTGTAACGTGATCCCCTCCTGTATGCTCCTGTTATGTAATCTCCGACTTTTCTTCTTTCTCCTTTGATCACGACACGCGTAATGGCGTCATGTCTCTGCGAATCTAACAGCTTTCGCGTTCACCCACGCATTGAACTTCCTATGCTTATAATTAACCGGTTAGATAGAGTGTAAATGGATATTTATCTGATGATTGGATGTGAGAACGCAGCATGGATGCTTTTGACGTAATTGACTTTAATGGATAACTTGAATTTTTAGATGGGCTCTAGGTAATTAGGCTAGTAATAGGGAATTGGGGAATTCAGAAATTCTGGAATTTAGAAATTTAGAGACTGGAGTTTTGGAATTTGGAAATTCTGAAGTTTTGCAGTTCAGATATTTGATAATTGAGGAGATGGAAATTTAAGAAATTTGAAGATCCAAAATATTGGAGGTTTGAAAATTTGAGAGCTGGAATTTTAGAATTTAGAAATTTTCGTAAACTGAAAATTTTAGACTAGATATTTGGGGAGTTAGAATCAAAATGTGAAAGAATTTTACAAATTTGCAAATCTACGTGTAAATTTATAATACTAATAGTGTATAACACTAAAAATTCCAAAATTTGTAATAAAGTCTCCTTCGCCCCAGCTACACCAATTCTAAGAATTCTATTTAATCGAACCCGAAGGTTTTCCAATTAATTTATCAACTCTCAACTAACGAAGAGTTTTCAACACCGAAAGAATGAAATTATGGAATATCATTGTATCGATGATTCAACGACCTCTTATCATTTAATCTTCACGTTCACGGGGCACGGTTTGCTAGGAATCGAGAAGAGATCAAAGGACACCGAGTAGTTGCTTGACAATTGTATGTAAATCTTGAATTATTACTTATGAACTCGAAGTGTGGCTAATTAATTTATGAATAATGTATGATGTCTCTTGCAATTCACGCTCCCAGTTTCATGAAACTCATATAATTTCGTAATCCAGTTTGTTACGTACATGGTAATTAACCCTTACTTGAAAGTATTTTTACTGTCACATATCAAACTATTTAGTTAAAAATGTTGTTCAATTCATTTAAGATTGCTATTTCTCTATTATTAATTACCAATATTGTAAAATATTTATTACAAATTGTATTAAACTGGTGAGTCCACCATTCGTTAATGACTATCAACCCCTTGCACTATGATTTATTTGTCAGGTCAGAACTAACCACAGCTACAATATTAAAACAAAGAAAGTTGAAATGTTATGTCAATTTGTTATCAATGAACTATGCAAATAATTGGACTTGAACTTCAAATTGCGTATCCAAAATTCGAGTAAAATTGATCACGAAGCACGAGTGCAGACTCGTCAAAACAGTGCAAGGGGTTGACTATTATTCCGACGTTAATCGCCATAAATTCCGTGCAATTCGACAACTTCGACGTTATTTATCCTAATCCATTGTTCATCCAAGAAGGTATATTCCGCGAATTAGGCAACGGCGTAAAACGTTTCGCAGGCAAAAACGTTGATGAAATTTTCGCGAAATTTGGATGTCAAGGCGTTGCTCGTATGGGCGTGCACCGTTGACTATCCCGAAACGCGTTGCTGCACCGTGTCTCTTTCATAATGACGTATTGCATTCGCATAATCCCAGGGTAACAATGGTAGCCTTTGCTATTAGTGTTAACAGAGAGAAGCCAATACGAAGCTGAGAAAATTGCTGTCGGGGGCCGTGGCGGGATCCGCCTTTCTTATAAAAGAACCTGTGGACAACGTTAGACGGACAGTGGTGAACTACTGACAGATACGCGGAAAAAAAATTAGTGCAATTATTCGACGAGTTAACTGGCTGACGTCAGCTGACGGAGAATGGCTTGCCTGAAAATTGTGAGTCCACTGATATTTAACTATATCTATATCCTTAAATTCCTATAATACTTTTATGGCTGGGCATCCCTATATTCCAAATCTCAATAGAATTACTATATCTCAAGTCTCTATGTACCGAATTCCTATATCTCCAAACTTCTATATCGCTCTATATCTGGTTCTATAGCTATATCTATAGCTAGTTTCTATATTCAAAAATCTGTATATACGGAATTCCTATATCCTAAATCCCTATGTCCCGAGTCCCTATGTCCCGAGTCCCTATGTCCCGAGTCCCTATGTCCCGAGTCCCTATGTCCCGAGTCCCTATGTCCCGAGTCCCTATGTCCCGAGTCCCTATGTCCCGAGTCCCTATGTCCCGAGTCCCTATGTCCCGAGTCCCTATGTCCCGAGTCCCTATGTCCCGAGTCCCTATGTCCCGAGTCCCTATGTCCCGAGTCCCTATGTCCCGAGTCCCTATGTCCCGAGTCCCTATGTCCCGAGTCCCTATGTCCCGAGTCCCTATAACCCCAATACCCATGTCCCAAATCCCTATGTCCTGTATCCCTATATCCCGAATTCTCATGTCCCAAATCTCCATATCCCGAATTCTCATGTGCCAAATCCCCATATCCTGAATCCCTATATCTCCAAACCTCTGTAACATGGTACCAAACAAAATGAGCTAATATCAACGTCACCATCAGACTCAAAAAACTTAAAGAATTCTTCATGTACAGTACACAGTCCTGCTGTTGGCTGTCATTATCGGTATCGTTTCTGCAAGACCAGGATACCTAGGTGGCTACGGATACGGTTACGGATATCCCTTCGGATATGGCTACCGATACCCATTTCTCGGATATGGACACGGTTTCGGATATTATGGTAAGAGTAATTGCATGATCAAAAGTAGAACGCGAAAAGGCTGACTCAACGTCAATGAATCTTTTGTATCCTTGTCATTCAATTTCAATTAAACTCTCCATACTGGTATAACTTTGAATCTTCTGTATACAAAATTGAATCAATCGGATTCTTTTTGATTTTCAAGCTATATATTTGGTTGTGAAGAAAACAAAATATTCATAGACGTTGCAGACATCGCAGAGTAGACAAAATATTCATCGACGTTACTCTGTCATGATAATTTGCTTTTCCTTTAGGCTACCCGCACTACGGTTATGGTCACGGATTCGGTCACTTCGGCTATCACTAATCGAAAAGATGACATTATGGATTCCACGATTCGCAAAGGGGAAACCGTCGAGAGATCTTTCGATACCGATTTTATACTATCGTAACCTTTCCTGACGACAATCGGAACTGAAATGCGTTCGCGTTTTCGTTAGCCGAAAGTATCTTCGTCATTATCGCAAACAGCATTTATCCTGTCTTCTCTGTTTAATCATGCAAATAATCGTAGCAGTCGGAAAAAAACAACGATGCAGACATTTATAAAGTGAACGGTTTAGATTGTACTCGATTAAACTTTATATTCTCACCGTCGTTTAAGATTGTGCAAGTCGAATGAATAAAGCGTAGATTTTTATCAAAACATCGTGTTTGCAGTGTCTTATTGTCGTGCCAACTGTGAATCATTTTCGGACGACGAATTTATGAGTTATGTTACTTTTATTGCTGAAATTATTGAAGTATATATTCGTTTTGTAAATCTCATTGTGAACCTGCTTATGCAAATAGATTAATTTAATTACAGGACTATTACAGTATTTATTAATTTCGTTAAATCAAGATGCAGCAATATTTTTTTGAATATTCCCCGAACGGAAACTTGACACACGAGTCGTCACAAAAATAAATATGCGTCAATGAATATTAAATGTACACCTGTTTTTATAGCACTCATAAAATAAGTGATTATTTTGATCGTATATCTTGACGAAATACAACGTTAACGATCGAGGAAAACATAAGATTTTATTTATTAATCTTTCCAAGGTTTTGTCAAAATTCGCAAACACACAAAAATAAATAAATGTATAATATTGAATAATATTTAGACGAGAAATCCCGAATCGTATAATGAATGACGTAATATAAAAATATTCAAAACCTTTCTTACCAGCTGGCTTTCGTGTTTAAGATTCATAATTTTGGTTAATTCTTTCACAGTTAGCAAATTTGTCACAATATTATTGTCGAATGGATACGAAGTTCAATGTTTGTTACGTGATCAGTGATGCAAAAACTATATTTGCCGTGAAAGTTTACAATGCAAAACAACGATCAATGATTAATAATCACGTCACGAGAACTGAGAAGACATTAAATTGATTAATTTAGGAAAGCGAAGCATCTGAGTTATTCCGCATTTCGAAAGTTAATATTTTAAGGAGGAACTATGTTATACTGCAGACTCTCGTTATAGTGCCACAAATGGGATTATAGTATTAGACAAATTTTTTAAATTGGGAATATAATAGACTCTTGTTATATTGCAATAGTTAGAGTTGTAGGATCGGACGACTTTTGAAATTGGTAATACAGTGAACTCTCGTTATATTGCCAAAAATGGGATTATAGTATCAAATGCTCCTAAGAATTGAAAATACAATAAACTCTTATTATATTGCCACAGATGGAGTTATACTATCGGACAATTAATCAAATTGACAATACAGTGGACTTTAGTTATATTGCCGCATATAGGATTACAATATCAAACGATTTTTGGAATTCGCAATATAGTAAACTTTTGTTATATGATCACTTACGGTATTTAAATAATTATTTGACAGAAAAGTCACTTCTCTAAAAATAAAAATTTGCCTTCACGTCTTTTTTCATAAATTTTTAATCGTAACTAGTAATACCGACAAAGTTGTACTGTGGTTATACCGACTTGCAAGTGGCAGTGCACATACCGACTCCCATTACGTCACGCATCTTGAGATTTAGGGTTGTTAGTGCTGTACACCACAAGTTGGAGGTCGCTACTGTTAGAATACGGACCTCAAAGGCCATCGACATCAAAGGACACACACGGCCGTCCGTTCTTCAGATGTCATTATTATACAATCATAGAATTTGAAATTAACTATTACCGAAGCCTGTAATCGAGAATCGTCGACTGCTCACGACTCACAAACTCGTGATTTGGAGTCCGCGGTAATAGAATCTAATCGTTACAGGTCACAAGACTTGTAATTAGGAAATTATGCTTGTCGAAAATCATAGTGTAGCCGTTGGTTCGACTCGAATTTCGTAGAAACTGAGTCACTGTTACCTCATCGTACAACTCTAACCATATAAGTCTAACGTGTGCCATCACTGCTTAATTATTATGGGTCATCGTTCCGTCTTCGTTTATTACCAAGAAATTGTTAGTACCAGTTTTCATTGTTCACTCGAAAATTCTTCAAGTGGTATTTAGCTGAGAATACTTGTTACGAAATTTATTTCGACTTTTTGTTAGTCTGCGGTCATTTTTCTGATACCATCGCTCACGCGTTTTTTATTTTCGTTTAAAGAAACGAGCCATGCAAATGAAGTTTTTGCAGTGAAGTATTTTAAATAAATATTAAGAAGACGTTTCACTTTTTTGCACTCTTGTGTCAGTTACCAGAATTCTTTTCGGTTTTGTCATTATTTTTGCTTTTCTGTTACATGGTATTTATGTTTGGTATTCTTAATATTGTTTCTATTAAATTTTGTGGATGAAAGTCTGTGTACGGGTGGCAATATAACAAGAGTCTTCACTTTGCTACAAGTCTTTCGAATTTCAAAATTGCCACAAATATTACAAACACAGTGCATAACAAAAATACTAAAATACCGTAAAATTAATAAATATATGTAAAAAATAAAAATACTCGATTCGGCGACCTTACCTGATTTTACAATCTTCAATAGATCACCACCGCTTCGTAATTCGTTCTGCGCATTATGCAAAAGTTATGCTGGTTATAAGTGACACAATTCAATCAACCTTATCCAAGAAAGAATCTCCAGTACTCCTCCACGAACTCCTTTAATTACGATGTTGAACGACGTAACATGAGAACGACGGTAAAATCAGCAGACACTGCTAAAATCCTGTTTCTACGAGGATTTTCTGTTTAATTGGGCAACCACGTCGCGATTAAGAGAGAATGCATCTGCGGTGATCCGTATGTGCAGGTGCAGGGGTCATCCGCAGCTCTTCGGGTCGTTCGGACTTTTACTTTGCTGCGAGTCAACCGCAATCGAGCATAATCGCAACTTTAACCATCGATGTAACACGTTTCACTCTTCCTGCTTTTTAAACAAACATCAAAGGAATGTTTCAAAGTTATGACCGCACTTTCGATTTTAATCTATACAAATTTATACTTCAAGAATTGGATACTTCATTAACTGATGAAGTTTGAAATGACCGTATATGGGTAAAGGTTAACGCTTTTAAAAAATACCAATCCAAAATGTCTAAATTATAAATAAAATTAACGAGAAATGTGAATTTTAATTTTTCTCGGTCTCGTCCTTCCACGAATGCAACGGCTATTAAAAACATGGATTAAAGGTGACGGTCTTTTAATATGTTCCAAATGTCAAAGATTGAAATTGACGAGTATCATTTAAATTAAGCGAATTAAGAACGTAGAAAAGTAAAGGGATCTGACGAAGTGCGACGATTTTATGGAAATGTTTGTTTACGAAACTTTGACCCGTGTTTTTCGAGTAAAATCTAATGAAAAAGTTACACAATATTACACTTAACCGCGTTAACACGAGACTTATGGTATATTATATAAATATTGTGAAAGCATCTGCGATCATTTACGACACTTCATGTTTACCTTGATGATACTAGACGGATTCACTAATGATACATCGAATTGCTGCAATTAAAATTCCAAGGTCGTCTTATATCACGAGTGGCCATAGTCGAAAAAATACACAAGCGAATTTTTAATATCTACTAGACCTGCGTCGCGTTTGGTGTAAATCATTTGAGGATAAGTCTTGAAGGAACACTGAATATATTTGCCAAATTTTTTGAATAAGAATGCTTTATTCCGTGTCGAGTTATGAACAACTATGGTTCTGAAGTTTTAACATTTCAAAACTTTTGACGCAGTTCGAAATTTGGAGATTTTGGGGCTTTAAGATTGGGGGACTCTGCGATTTTTAAATTTTGGATTTTTAGATTTTGGGATATTAGGAGCTTGCATTTATGCATTTTTAGATTATTGGAATTATTTCATTTTGGGATTTTTAGATTTGGAAACTGCGATTTCGAGATTTTGGAGTTTTAGAATTTTGGACTTTTGGATTTTTGCAAGTTATCAGATTTCTTGATGTTTTTGGGTTTTTGAATTTTCGGACTTGTAGATATTATTAGATCCTTGGATGTTATTGGATTCTTTAACGATACTGAAATTTTTAATGTTATTGGGTTTTTAGATGTTATTGAATTGTTAGATGATATTTGAGTTTTGTAATTATTGAATTGTTAGACGTTTCTGCATTTTATAATGTTATTGGATTATTAAATGCTATTAAATTCTTGGACATTACTGAATTGATGATATTTGATTTTTAAATGTTATTACATCTTGTAATGTCATTGAATTCCGGATTTTTGGACGTCTGGATGTTATCAGACACAAATTTTTTATGTAATTCCCACATTAAAACGAGAAGCCTATGCAAATCTAGTATTAAGAAATAAAAAAAATTTCGAAAGAATAATCACCTCCCCCTACGTTCCTTTACCACCATTCATATCCCAAACTAGTTGTAAATCCTGTTAGAAGCTTCAAGATTAGAGAAAGGTACGCTTGTAAATCAGCGTGGCACAATGTTGAGAAACGAAAGTTAGATCGGTGATGAGATTTATTTCCTCCCGAATCGTGGCCTTCGCGGTGGACGAAAAGAGCCGAAACTTGTTCGACGAACATCTGCTTCGTTGTTGAAAACGATGTTAATCGATGCAAGGAAAATATCGAAGGTCGAACGAACGCTGTCGTGATTACGACCTTTTCTACGGTTGTCGTAGCCCCTTCATTCAGTTGAAAACTAAATACTAAGAGAAAGGTTAAATACATGGAAATAGGAACTTCATTCATACATGGAAACAAGGATTCGATGTTGTCGTTCGTAAACAGAGGAACAATTATAATTTTCTTTCAAATATTTTGTGAATTGACTGCATCATAAAATTTAAAAAAATAAAAAAGTTTTTATGAAGTGTCGTTTAAAATTGGTTGTTAAATAAACATTTTCTATGCACAATATAGTTGCAAGTATTTAATAAGAGCCCAAGTAAATAGGATCCCGTGAAAATTCACGTGTCATGGAGATATTAACATGCATGCGTCATTAACCATCGTTACACCATTCGTAGCATTCTCTAAACTGTAATTATTCAAGACTAATGATTAACCTATTGTTTATGGATGTTGTAGCAACGATGTAGGTCCTCTCTCTAGGAACTAATTAAAACAGACTGGTCATAACGCAGCAATTTCAGTGCACGTTTGCTCAAACCCGATTTGCACTACTTACGACCCATCCCCATCACTTAGCGTTCCGACAGTTGATTTCCATAATCGTGGGAACACGATCGTCACCATGCTACACCGACAATATAAACATGTAGTTAATAATCGTGAAAAGGTTCACCGACGAATGGATCATGTCAGTAATTTAACGTAAAGTTCAGGCTGCGATTTTTAACACGAGAAGGGCTCTCGGTTCGTTGCTCCTTCAGATACGTCAACCTAACCTAATTGTTACTTACGGTACAAAATTTTGAAGTTTCAAAATGAACATATCTGTATATCTAGAGATATGAGAAATATAAGAGACATAGGAAATATAACAATGTAGAAATATGGATGTTAGAATATATGGATATAAGAATATATGAAATGTATGGATGTAAGAATATAGGAATCTAGGAATCTAGGAGTTTAGGTATCTAGGAATCTAGGAATCTAGGTAACTAGTGATCTAGTGATCTAGTGATCAGGGGATCTAGGAACCTAAGGACCTTAGGTCCTAACTTAGGAATAAGGGACCTTGGAATATATGATAGATGATATCTAGGAATATTTTACAAATATTTTCTTGATACACCACATACACACACTCGTATCATGTTCACAGCATAAGTATTTAAATATTTGTCAGAATCATTCGAAGCTACACGTATATTCTAACATTATTCAATTCTCACACAATTCTACTACTTTTGTCCGCAGTACTAACCGTGTAACAGCGGTCTGTAGTATCATTGAATACAAGTGTAAAAAGGTCGAAATCATGTTTCGCACGACCTTCGACCCACACTCTTGTATTAGATCGATTATTCAAGTGCGATCTAAACGTCTCACTTCGCGTGTATTCGCAGATTCTCTCAAGGTTTTATCGAAAAGAGTCTTTCACGTACACCGATCGAGCAATAAAGAGAGAGAGACGTTGAACGAGTGATTGCTCAAGAGAAACGAGGTGGTCAAATTCAAGTACCTCTTGCAATTAACAATAATAATTCGTTTCTCGTGTTACTTCTCCGTTTTGCGTCACTCTTCATAAATGTTACCGACATTTCGAAAGTGGACAGTGCCAATGAAGACGATTAACATTCGTTAATCAAACACGTGTACAACGATATGGAGCTAATAGATGTACACAGCTTGACAAAAGTATGGAATCATTTTATTCAAAATTTTATTTCTTTGAATATTTTCGATGCAAAATTTGAGATGTAAAGAGGTATAATAAAGTACCCTAAAATGAAAGCTATATTTTTAACAAGGTACCCTGAAATGTGAGATATATGCTTTTACCAAAGAAACAAAAATGTTAATCCATAAATTGAATAAACGTCACCTACTAACAAAAAATAAACTTAGAACAAGAAATAACTTCTTATTCAACACAACAAAAAGCGACAAGGAAATCACTTCCGGATATATACGCTTTATCGTACATACGTGGTCCCGTACTTTTGAACAATGGTGTAGTTAAGTTCAATTAGTCACTGCTAGACCGCAGCTCGTTTAGTTATTTCACCAGCGAACGTCTTTGTTACGGTAACACAGAATGATGGCATCAATGAACGATGCAGGTGCAAATATGTGAGCACTCAGATCAGTGGAGAACAGTGAACTCACGTTTGCGATGATTACGACCGATTATTGTGTCGAAGGTTCTTCACCTCGATTGAGAATCTTCGCGAATCTCGATGACGCTGACGTCAGCGATACCTTGAGCAATACACATTTTACAATTATATTTTTTTTTATTTCAGTATTATTTTTATGTAATAACCTGTTGACCGGAACGAATCGTCTTCTTTTCTTTGATTCTTAGAAAGAGGAGTGTTTTATTAAACTATTCAAACACCTGATATGAAGTGTGATAACTTCTAAGATATATTATTGAATCACGGTCTTTTTGGTTCAATAGTACCTAGTTACTTATTGTAGTACATTCTTGTTATATTGCTATGGACAGGTTTGTAGCTGTGGACAATTTTTGGAACTAATCATTTTGGGTGGACAACAAAATTTCTTTTGATACTATAGTGGTTTTTATGGATTTAGGTGTTGATGATGGGAAAGTGTTGATAGATACTACGCGCGGTGATATAATGTGTGGTGATACAACGAGAGAATAGACAATGCATGAGGATTCAATATGTGACAATTCGACGCATGACCATACCAAGTATTGTGACATAACGCGTGGCAATACAACGCATGGCAATATACCGCGTGATTAATCAATATATGAAGATCCAGCATAGGAATGCAATACGTGACAATATAACGCATAATCATACTAGACGAGCAACTATGCAAATCACTGAATTAATCTTCTTCCTTCAATTTTGAAATCCTGATTTCGTGAAACCTTGAATGATCATTGCATAAGATTCAGATAATTTGTCAATTCTGACCACCCCTCGTTCTAAAACCTCAAATAACTGTCATCAGTGGTCTCCGGACATTCGTTATCCCAAGGATATTAACATTTTTCTCACGCTATATTACTCGCAATTACAATGCATGTGAAGCATTTAGCAACCCGGTAAAAAGCTTTCACGTTTTAGCCATCAAGCTAATACTACAGTTATTTATGGTCATTTGGACTCCACCATGAATTAAGCCTGTTGCAAGCAAGGGATGAAGCAAGGCACGAACATCGTCTTGTCGATTTATGACCGGGTAATTACGTCGCTTCCCTCTGTGCAGAAGCAAAATCTTGTTAATCACTTAATTATAGCAAATTGTGGAAATTATTACGTGATGCTGAATGGGGATCGGTGTCGGTAATTGGGTGACAAATTATTGGGAGAAATGAAATGTGGTGTCGATGCGGAGGTATGGGGATTCTGGGATTTAGGAATTTGGAGATACGATGATTTGGGGACTTAGGGATCTACTGATTTTTGCATTTTTGAATTTGGGGTTTGACGATTTGGTAATTCGAAGAATTTAGAGATTTTAGAATGTGGGAGTTTAGAGTTCTGAGGATTTGGTGACTTGCAGATTTTAAGATTTTAACAATTTGGGGATCTAGAGATTTCAAGATTTGAAAACATGAGCTTACAAGGATTTGTACATGTATACATTTATCAATTTAGAAATTTGAAAGTTTTGCAGCCTAAATATTTTCAGGTTTGATTATTTCAAAACACCTACTACAGATATTACAATATAGCTACAATAGATATCATAAGGAACATCCACCAACAAGGTTGAGTCCTGCTAGATATCTTTACTGATCAGCAGACCCAAGAACCATAAAATCCGAATTTGAATTAATTAAAAAACGCAAGAGTTGCTTAAGTTTTGATGCTCGTAAAAGATTCAGCCATTAGATATCTATCGCATATTAGATGAGAAGTTTCTTTTAACCATCTCGCTATCCAATTTTAGCCGCGCTTAACGTTTCAGTCGGTAGCCGTTACGTAAGTGATCCTCAGCGAAAGGGTTAAGGACGATCATCCTTAAGTCCTTCGGTATCATCCGAACCATCCACGGGTGTCGAAGTTGGACCTTTTCAGACCTCCTACATCGTCTCGTCCTTCTCGCGAACGATCCACTCTCACTTTCTCCTTCTCTGTCTCTTTTTCTCTCCTCCCTCTATCATTTCCCCGTGTTACCGTCCATCCTCATCTCTCTCTTTCTCTCACTTTTTCCTCGTCCGTTCTCGAAGAGTTACAGCATCCTCTCGTGGACGTCGGTTCGCAATAATCGCATGGACCGAACGTTGCTTTTGCCCCCACCAGCGAATCGGGTGAATCCTATAAATGCTCTCCACGTTACCTCGAGACGAAGAAGTCACCTCTCCCGGGACACCAAGCACCCGCGAGAACATGCGTCCGTCTTGATCGTGTCCTGTTATACGGTGACCAGTGTTCGGTTTGAAAACCGGCAAACTAGATCGCGATACGAAAGATGGTAAGTAAAGTGCGACCGAGGATCAAGTGTAACGTGTGAACAGCCGTGGGGGTTGCTCAGGGGGTTCATTCGACCTGGCGACGTTCTCGTCAAATTTTGTGTTGATCGGTTTGTGGATCAACTGCTTGGAATATCTGTCGTGAAAGTGTTTCTCGATCTCTTCAGGACTGGTGGTGCGAAAGGGTGTCTTCGATATTCGTTGTGCTTCTGCGATTACTACCTTCGAGTCTGAATCCTTCGCGGATCGTATGTACTCTTCGTGTTGACGAATTATCGTAGAAAGTTCGTCGGTTTCTCTTTCAATCGAAAACGTGCAGACGATTTAGACGAGTCGCGTGGGAAGATACATGTACATAGTTTTTTGAGATAGTTGTAAAGATGGAGTTTTGAAGGTATATGTACAATTAGAGGTTTGAAGATGAAAATGGAGTATTGAAGATGAATGTAAAGAATGATTTTTTAAGACAAATGTAAATATAGAGGTTTGAAGATGAGTTTAAAGATGGAGTTTTGAAGATGAATGTAAAGATAGAGTTTTGAGGACAAATTTAAAGATGAAGTTCTCATGATAAATATAAAGATAGAGTTCTGAAAATAAATTTACACATAGAGTTTTAAATATAAATACAAAAATAGAATTTTGAAGATAAATGTACACATACAGTTTTGGAGATAAATATAAAAATAAAGGTAGGGCTAAAATTTGAAGCTAAATGTAAAGTTACAATTTTAAAGATAAATATCAAAATGAAGCTTGAAGATAAAAATAAAGGTAGAGATAAAATTTGAAGCTAAATGTGAAGCTAGAGTTTTGAAGATAAATATAAACATATTGAATATAAATATGAAAATAGAGTTTTGAATATAAATATAAAGGTAGAGTCTGAAGGGTGAATGGGTTTCAGAGATGAATGTGAAGAGTTCTAAAGATAGATGTAAAAATCAAGTTTTAAGGTTGGTACATGTGATTTTCGAGTTCGTGTGCCGCAATCACTTTCGTCCCTGCAGAACAACGTTTCTACCGGCGAGCTCAACGCTTGGTATTTACACGTACGAGAGGCTGTACTGCCTCGCAGAAATTAATAGCGAGATGCAAGCGTCAGCCAGCTGTTAGCGCGCGAAATATCAAAGGTTATCATTGTTCCTTAACCTGAAATCCGCCTTTCTGGAGCCTCCGTTTTCTGGCCTTTGCTTTCCACCGTTCGACGTCGACGATAACGTCAAGTAGAGAGAAAAATTACCCTCCGATGAAAGTGGCTCACGATTATACAGAGAGAATTCGATCGCCTGTGGAAAAGGTTCGGAGTGAAGTTCTTGAAATAGATATGTTGTAATCGCAGTATGGTGTGCGATGAAAGCATCTGACGATGTTGGAGAGAGAATTATTCAACTGTTGCTTTTCGAATTTTTATTATTTTTGGGGCTTCTTTTGGGGAGGAATGACAAGCTTGAATTTTTAATTCTTAGAGTTTAGAAAATTTGGAGGAATTTAAGTTAAATTTTGGAATTTAATTTGTGAATTTAAGAGAATGCGAATTTAATCATTTTTAAAGGTAGACTTTATGAATTAGTCAGTTTAAGCAACTATCAAATCTAGAAATTTTCAAATTTACAAATTAATTTTTTGCTAACTTAATTATAAGTTGTAATTTTTTACTACTCAATAGCTTGTGATGTATTATTTTCTGAAATTGTAAATATTCGAAGGACTTGCAGTATAAAAATGTTTAAATTCTAAAATGGGTCACAACCCCTATTTTGAATATCCCTGATTTAAACAAGAACCACATTATTCCAAAATTGACACAACTCACCCTAAAACATAATCACTTCGTACACATTTTATATTCATCGCGTATTAATAATATTATATTTGTTATTGTAAAAAGTAGTATTATATTCAACAGCGTCATTATCATAAAAATTTCTGGAATACCCAGAGTGTCACGCTAGACATTCACACCAACCATAAATTCTGCATAGTAACGCATAATTTGCGACATAGACCTATTCAGCCACATATTTAGCAAGGTTCTATTCGATCGATAAGCTTCATCCCCGAGGGTACGATTATCTAAATTGATTTCGATCGTAATCTCTTGTTCGTCGTGCGTTTGGTGAAAAGTGCCTTCACGATCACGTAACATAGAAATTTTCGTCCGCGAAAGGTCAATCTGTCGTAATTGTTTCGTAAAAATCACGAGCCATCGAAATATTCGATTCGTGTATCATTAGATACCTCTCAACGAGCCGGTGATGTAACGTCTCCTCGTCAACCGTGTCAGACAAGACTACTAAAGAATCTTCGGTGAACTATCGAATAAAAATCCTCAACTAATTCATACACGTTAATAATTAACTAATAACTATAGCAGTCGTAAGTTTACTTTCCTTTTGCTTGCACGTGCGTACAATCTTCTCACGATTAATGTGACGCAATTCGATGTTACTACATTGTGGGAACTACAGATCGTAGCTGCGATACTTAATACGAAATAAAAAAGAAGAACAAAGATGTAGCACCGTTTTCCGATTTCATTACTGTTGCATCTGTCGGATTCTCAGAGACTTGTACAATTGCCCAACGAATTTGCATTCCATACAAAACGGTGGAATATATCGATGAATATTGTTAATATCGATAATAGTTTCCGTTTGGTATCCTCTTCGAGATTTCGAAAGCGTATGGTCGTGGTGCGGGTGATTAATTATGCCGAGGTAATTGATCCAGTCAATTAATTGAAATTCGCTTGTCTAATGAAACGGTGATTACTACCTGTACTCTCTTGGTGGTGTCATGGTACAACTTAAGAGAATCTTGATCGATTTAATCGGCTGAGAGATTAACGCACGCTTGTTCTTCACACCCGATTATATCGCGTTACCTAATTAGGCTGTTTGTTGGAGGAAATTTTTGATGCTTTATAATTGGGCTTATGATGAGCAACAAAAATATTAGGAATACGGTGAAATTTGAGAAATTTTTACTTTGCATATTTTTCGGGATCTTTCGGAATTTAAAAATTTTCATATTTGAAATTGGCAAATTTCCACATTGATAAATTTCTGGAAACGACAGAAGACTCTAACGAACAAGATTATATTCAAAACGAGCAACTTGCAAAAACTCGTATAGAAACCTTACCACGACAAAGTGTGAAATTTGTATCTTCCCACCGTGTAATCACCGCGGAAACGTTAATGAGCCAATAAAATAGTAAAATGCATGGTGTATCGGAATGCAGTTTTAAACTCTGGATTCTGCTAACGCAACCGGCTCTTCGCAAATTCCTGTTAACGTTCACTTTCGACCGCGACTTTTACGGTTCATCGGTTGTTTCGAAAGAATAGTAGTAAAATCGGCGGAACGTGTTCGACAAACAGCGATTTTTCCGTCGTATATCCAGCCATCGAACCTTCGAAAATCTTTGCGTCATTATAAAGACGCAAAAAGCGTCGCGACGTCCGCGAACAATTACGAAATTTTGAGCCTCTCTCTCCGATCGGTTTCGTCAACGTTTCTTGTCGATCGATCGACGCCGCGATGATGAATTAATCTCGCTGCATCGATTGATCGGTAGCGTGAATGATTTAGCAAGCGACTCGCTTATATTTTCGATTTTTCCGATTTTTTATCCCCTGACCAACACGATCGCGTTCTCAGCACGATTTATCGCCGGCTAATCTGTCGAAGCTGACATTTATAAACTATGACGAACAATGTTCGGCTAGCAATCGAGTGATCTTTTGTAGGACTGACATTCTCCCCTGAAAGAACACACTGATTTTAATAGGCGACGAATTTTTATTTTTTCAACCCCTATATATCCATTGTTACCCTGGGATTAAATGAATGCAATGTGTCATAAGAGAGACACGGTGCAGCGTTTCGGGATAGTCAACGGTGCACGCCCATACTTTACTATTTCTTATTTTATAATTTGTGAGTTTAACTTAAATGTTTAAGAGAAGTTTAAGGCAAGGGGTTAGCGTACGCAGTTCTCGGTTCAGTCTCCGATTCTCGTAATCGCTGTCTTTTCAACAGGGAAGCCTGTTGTACACGGAAATTCGGTTTGCATGTTAATTGTTTCGATTTCTTCTTCTCCACAATAAACATCTGAAGGTTTTGCAAGAGGCCGATCTCAGGACGAGTACTTTTCTTCATTGTTTCAAATCGTTCTTTTCTCAACCTCGTTTCAACCGGCAAGAAGAATAATAACCCCAATCTAGTTTTCTTCTGAGATTCACGCTACTTTTCTACAATCAGCATCGATTGTCCAATCATTTTGTGTCGAAAGTATCGTGCAATCGGAATAAGAATGACTTTCTTACAATTTGCTTTGGGGAACAAAAGTGAATCGATACTTGGACAATTAGTTAATAATACTTCAGACAATTGTTATTCGCCTCGTCACATATGATGTAAGAAGCAGCGGATATAGGGATTTGATGACGTAAGGAGCTGTTGATACCAGAGGGTTGCATTTTCCTCCGAGCTGCAATAATTGCATAATAACATACAGATAAATAAATTACTCTATGCTCTACACGAATACATGAATAGGTAATAATTTTCTGTTAGAATCATTTCATCGGTTCAATCTTGCTCATTACTATGGAAAGAAAGATTCAGTCACGTTGGAAGTAGAGAAAAGGCAGGACGAAGGTCAATGATAGTTCATCATCGATGGGGCAATTGACATCGACAGCAAACAACTTTCAATATCTTCTAGCTGAAGTTGGCTACTGTCCTCTTCCCTCGTTTATGCTCGACAGCGTCTCTTTGAGGTTTAGTGCCATCGTACACACACCTGTACCACATCTAATGCTGTAATACAGCCTTGATCGGAAAGATGAGTATATGATGCTTGAATTCCGCGCGTTCTTTCCATCGAGCATCATCTTAGAGATTTCAATTAGAGGCCTCGATGGTTCGTTTCGCTCGATATAATCGATGATGGAGAACATTAGTTGGCTTATATCATAAATGTATATAGGATGTAAAGGTACATAGGATGTATAGATACATAGGGTGTGTAGATACATAGGATGTACAGTTAGAGTAATAGATTTCAAGGGGAAGTGTAGCGCATCGAGTAACTTCGTTCCACTTCGGTGCTATTCGGATCACGTGACTCGTATGACGAAATAGACCTCTATGACTGAAATGTGAAAATGTACTTGAAAGGGATGATAGAGGTTAGGAGACATAAGTAAATGGATGAGAGGTTATCCTAGATTATAAATGATTGGATAAAAATAAAGAAGGTCTTGAAGAATGTGTATGTTTTAAGGAAAGAATATATGTTGAAAATTCTGTACATGGTGTAGTTTGTAAGCTTTTGATTTCACTCGACTTCATTCACTTCTCAAAAAACTTCTAATATAGACTTTTCAATATGAAATTTCTTTTCAACTTCTAATATAGTTTACATGATACTCGTCCACTTCTGACACCGACCACACAATTGTCAGCCGACACGAATATATCCGAAGTTACCCGATTTACCACTACTACGCTTCCTCTCGCATCTGAAAGTTTTCTCTACCTAAAATGGAACCTTATGTCCCGACTACATAAGTCTACGTACACCGGTTCCCACTCGTGACTTCGCCAACCATATAAAAATGGCAATATAACAGCATTCACCCGCCGTGAGTTAATAACAGTAAAATGATTCGACAATTATCGATACCCGATGCGCCAGCAATTTTGCAACAGTTTCAAACTTTCGATATCTGATATCTGTCTCACTGTTGCACCGCTGAAAGTTAACGAACGGTTACATCTTAAACCGCCACGTAATCGAACGCCGCATAACAGGATGTTGCAACGCGAGCGCAAAAGAGGCAACAAAAGCATAAATCAAAATAACATCGCTTTATTACCGCACGTTAGCTCATACCGGATTCAATGCACTGGCGATTAATTCGTACTTAATGTTCGCGTGCGTGTCACATTTTAAGCAATTAACCTTTTCTTCGGCGATAAATTTTTTCCTCGAAATATCAGAAAGGTACGTTCAAGTACCCAGAAGCGTTTACGTAACGGGTAGCAATAATTTCGATGACACAGCAACGAAAAGGATCCTCAAGGATCGTCTTCGATCAATTGAATGTCCGCCGGTTGTTACGGCACTTCGATTGCGAAATTGGCCATGGCTGGAAAAATTGACCAATAAATTTCTGGACGATACCCTTTGGAACACGATAAATACTCGATCCTCTTCTTCTTTCACCTGCCGTTGGAATTTTTCCTTATCGACGCCCGACATCCGGACCCATCTTGTTACAACGATTACGTAATTGTTATGATACTCTTTCTTGCGACCTTCAACCTTTTCCCAAAAAGGATGCACAGCTCACTAATTTGTAACCGAGATGAGACTTCGGAGACATACATATTCAGATTCGTGTTATTGCGTCATGGAATTTTAATTAGAATAATGATTTCGTGAGTGGAGTTCGGTGATGTATAGCTGTCGAGTACGTAACTCGATGATTTATGTGCGGAGCTGGAGAAAATGAGGCTACCGAGGGGAAATTGTGACCGGAGCCATGGGAAGAGTAGAATGCTTTAGGACATTAGTGCATAGTCAATTCTTTAGTTTGTAAATGAATTGGTAAATAATTATAATTTGAAATTTCAAATGAACTTTCCATGCACTCAAACTTCCAAGTGTGTTACTGAATTTCTCAATTTCTACTGTCTCTTTGTGAATCTCTGAATTTTCGATTTCGTAAATTTTTCAAATTACCAAATCTCTTGAAAGTACTAAATTCCCAAATTCTCAGAATCCCAAATGCTTAAATTTCTAAATACTCTTTTCCACATCTCTAAATTTTCAAAGCCTCCCAAATTCCCTACATCTCATACTTCTCACATGATCAATCAAATACATTCTATCTAAAATCAGAGTGTTCTTCAACTTCACTCTTGTTCGTGTAAATTCTTAAGGTGTTTCGAAATCTACAGAGACACTTTGATATTTCAAATGAAATTCCGTGAAGATTCTTATCGAATTCTAGAAGGACAAGTATCTCGACGTTTCCTTGATAGTTCAAGTCAGCCTCATCATTGTGATCAGAAACCTCAGCAATACTTCTGTTTGTTTACTAATTAATCAAAGAACTTCGTGTCACGGATCGACCGTGACTGATATTTTATAACACATTCGATGATTAACACCACAAAACGATGAAGAGTCGATTATTGCACAAAAGTCGTAATAAATTTTCATATTTACTATTTTGTGACACAATAGTGACAATTTTAGGATAATCTTATTTGAAATAAAAATTGCAACCTGCTTGTAATATTTTGGATCCCAAAATCGCAGCTGGGAATTATTCCAACAATTAGGTTACTAAAAGACAAGTCAAAAAGTGGATTAAATAAACAGTCCAGTACTAAGAGTTTCTAAACATTTCTCAACCCGTACAATGGACGTGTTAACCATTATATTACAAACATTTCACAGAAGTTACGTTAGCTAACTGCAAAGTTGACAAAACCCGGCGACGTTCCATGTAGATAGTTCATTTTCACAGATTTCCTCGGGTGCACGCTTTCGCGACAGCACCTGTTGTGGAATGTCATTTGCATTCTCGTAAACGTTAGCCACGGCACAAAGCAAAGGTTCAATAGTTTTAGCTGCGTTCCGATAGAGCAGAATCGTTGTTATGGTAATTAGTAAAGAGTCCTATTGTCGTTGAGCGACGACAATGCTTCTCTTTTTTCGCTGCATTCCGTCTCGGTTTCGAGATGGTTACGCGTTGTTACGTGGGTGACGAGCTCGAGATAATCGCCGTGTACAGTCGGGAGCAAATCTAACTTTTCTAGAGAAAGTATGGCAACGTGCGAAAGATCTCTCGTTCAAATTTTTAGGGATTTTGAGAAATTTGCAAACTTGGGGTGGGTTAGTCATTTGGGAGGATAGGTATTTGGAGACATTGCAATTTGGGTATTTTGGGATTTGGAGATTTGATGTGGGAATCTAGGGACATGGTGGTCTAGGAATTTTGCAATATAAATATTTGTCGAGCTAAGAACTTGAGGGTTTAAGGACTTGGGAATCTAGGAAGTTGTCGGATTTAGGGATTTGGGGATTTAGGGATTTGGGGATATAGGGATTCGGGGATATAGGGATTTGGGGATATAGGGATTTGGGGATATAGGGATTCGGGGGTCTAAGGATTCGGGGATATAAGGATTTGGGGATCTAGGAATTTGGGGTTTTAGGGATCGGGGTTTTAGGGATTCGGGGGTGTAGGGATTCGGGGATATAGGGATTCGGGGATATAGGGATTCGGGGATATAGGGATTCGGGGATATAGGGATTCGGGGTTTTTGGGATTCGGGGGTCTAGGGATTCGGGGATCTAGGGACCGGGGATCTAGGGATTCGGGGGTCTAGGAATTTGGGGTTCTAGGAATTCGGAGGTCTAGGATTACGGTGATCTAGAGATTCGGAATCTAGGGATTCGGGATCTAGGGATTCGGAACCTAGGTATTCGGGGTTCTAGTTATTCGGGGATCTAGGGATTCGTGTATCTAGGTATTCGGGGTTTTAGTTATACGGGGATCTAGATTTTCGGGGATCTAGGGATTTGGTGGTGAGAATTTAAAAATTGTCAATTGTTAAATATGTGTGCACTTATCACAACGGAAGGCTACGTTGCAGCAGAGTGTACGTTCACAACGTGAAAACTTTCTCCAGCGACGTACTTCTTTTCCCGCGTCGCGATGTGTCACGGGAGCCTGTTTAATTCATCGACACGAAGCACGAGAAATTTACAATGGCTTCTAAGAGACTCGAGGAAACGGGCACGAGCTTGTTCTATAATATTTCAGTTTTGTTCCACTCGACAGAGGTTAAATATCGGATCGTAACAGATACCGAACAAGGAAACGATCGTGGCAGCACGAAGCTGATTTCATAATTTTGTTTCGTTGTGAAACTTTATTTATTAATTCTTGATCTCATATATTGCTGTTTTTGTGGAAAGTTATTCATAAATTCTGTACTTGGGAACGCGTGGGTGATAAACGTTATGATATGGTCTCGTTATATGGCACGTTAAGCGAGTTTCTTTTTCTACGAGCTTTTGCACACGCTGGTTTATTATTTTAATGTAAATTAACATATATTAACATACATATGTAAATCTTCAAAGTTCCAGATTTTTTAATTCAGTCACTTTCATATATTTTAATATTGTTATTCAGAAATTTTTTTCATTTTCAAATTTTAGGTATTTAGATATTTTCAAATTGATACATTTATGAACTATTACAGCTTTTAATTGACGGATTTTTTAAATGTGTAGGCTTAGAAACTTAGAAGTTCTTGAATTCAGAAATTTATAACAGAATTAGTAAGTTATTCGACGTATACATATGAGTATAGTTCATTCTATAAATTCTTCTTAGATGTACAACTTCATCGAGGACCATATAACGGGACTTTACTGCTTCCTGAGTAGTGTTTTGTTATCTTATCACCTTAACAGTTACGTGTTTCTGATAATAAGTGAAGGTTTGAACACTTTGCAAGTGAAAATTGTCCTGTTAGCCTATATGATCGTAAATCAAAGTCATCGTAATAAGTAACAATTTTTTGCTTTAATAACACAGCAGACTATCATGCTTTAAATTCTCCTATTTGTCATACACGACACGCAATTAACATTCTTTGGTACTTTATAATTGCTCGACAACTAGAAGTTGTGTAAAACTGGCTGTAGTAATGTAAATAACAACATAGCACGTTAATTGTGACATTCAGTAGCAGAAAACTGTATGTGTAGATTTCAACACATCTCAGTTTTCAATTCGTATTAGGTTCAGTATGATTTATTTGGTATTGAGTTAAGTGAAATTTAAAAATTAGATTTGAGAAATTTGGAATTTTGGAATTTGGGAATTTGGGAATTTGGGAATTTGGGAAGTTGGGAATTTGGGAATTTGGGAATTTGGGAATTTGGGAATTTGGGAATTTGGGAATTCGGAATTTTGGAATTCGGGAGTTTGGGAATTTGGGAATTTTGGAATTTGGAAGTTTGGAATTTGGGAATTTTGGAATTTTGGGATTTGGAGAATTAAAAATTTGGGAAATCAGAATATTGGAATTCGAAATTTTGGAATTTGGAATTTTGGAACTAGGAATTTTGGAATTCCAAATTTTGGAATTCGAACTATTGGAAATCGGAATTTTGAAATTCCGACCGTCTACCATAGTACCTCCCCTCTACGCAAAAAGCAGTAGCTAACCAGTAGAACCTAAATTACACGAAAATTATACGTGACAAAAGCTTCCAAATACGATTCCCAGAATAACCTGTTCACCGATATAAATAGAAGTATATGTACATATAATTATTCAGGTAAACTATGTACTCTGAGTCAGCGGTGCCCCGCCGCGACAGTCCACGCGATAATTGCCAAGTAATATTAAAGAAAACAATGTTGCATCTATCCTTATCGCGGACAGTCTAGATGATAATCGCGTCTTAATTAAAATTAATTTATATTCTCGCGTTCCACTTGCAAATGTTTCTTTTTTCTCACCTGGGTGAAAATGATTTTCCTTTTACCAGTCTCTCGGTTTTCGTTTCTTTTAACACGCGAGTTGCGACAAACACCCTCTTCTTTCTTCGTTTAATAAGCATTCGCGTTAGTCGCATCTCGAGGAGAGATAATTAGAAAGCCGAAGACGTTGCTCGCACTTTATTAGTACCAAACACGCAACCTGCGTCTCTCCATTATGCAAGATATTACTTTTGCGCCTGTCATTGCTGACCTAACCGACGAGCCATTAAACGAGAGCCGTCAAAGCGTTTAAGATTGACCCGAGCCGATCGTGCGATAAAAGAAATACTTCATCGAGAAAACTTCGAAGTAAATTAATTTTCTGTCCAATCGGGCAGATAACATCGATCGGTTACGGTGTTGTTCGTCTTGAATGGACGAAAAAAAAATTTCTTTTACTCGATTCGTTCTGCAACGTTGTCGATGACGAATTCGACAGTCGCAGCTAGAACCGCTGTTGCGACACAATTTTGCACCTCGAAACCCGCGAATTGCTGACCCATTGAAAATTCTCATTACACGGATTTGCAACTTTCTCTAGGTGTAAATAAACCGTCGATGAGCCCACAGAGATATGCATAATTGTTCGCTTCATTCGCACGAATCCTTGCTAAAACTTCGTTCTAATAAATCCCGAGATTTCTTCTCGGTTGCGATTATTTATTCGAGATGACGAGCTAAATTGCCCAAGGCGGCTAACGTTAACGAGACTCATCGACTGAATAACGCCACGATCTCATCTATTCAATTATGACTGCAACATTTGTGCTTTGAATTCTATTATCGTCGCGTTAAAGCGTGAAAACATTAATGAGATCATCCACGGTTTGAACGTTGATACCGTTCGTTGGGACTCTTCTTATGGTGGAACTGTCTGTCACGGGTGACATGGTAACCTTATGGTAACATCGATACAAGTCGTAACTAGACTCTTCCTATTTGCTCTCCTACTCTTTCGCAAGCTTTCTTCGGTCACGGATACCTGAAGAGGCGGAGGAGACACTGTTTCGTAACTTGAACCACGAACGGCGGCTCTGATCAAACGGTTACATTTTTGCAAGCTTTCAGTAAAAGGATTTTGCTGAGTGGATAATTAAGGAATTTTGCTTCTGTATATAGAACCTTTTTGGGGTACTAATTATTAAATTTGTGATTTTGAGGATGTGGGATTTCGAGTAATACATGGACTTAGGGATTTGGAGGTTTTCCATTTTGAAATTTGTAGGTCTAGAAGTTTAGGAAAGTAGACACATGAAAACTTGTTAATAGATCAACGTCAGACCGACATCAGACCGACATAAGGACATTGCTCCCTAACCTATCTGAAAACCTATTTATCCTATTTATAGAACCAGAACTTATATTACCTTCATATAGTCATTACAGCTCCACCCATTATACTCCACCCTATATCATATCGCCACCCTTTATGTAGCCACGCGTTATTTCAACGAAAGCGTGAGATCTGGAAAATTCTCAAGAAACTGTAACCTTGTGATCTGTATCGCGTGATCCACGGACTTAACCATCCTGACGCCGCCTATATACATCAGTAGCCTTTCACATACTGGCGAAAGACACTGTAGGAGAATAACATCTCTCCCCCGCAGCCTTACGATCCTTCTATATAAATTATACACCTAAAGGTCACTGGACGTTTCTTCGGGCCAGAACCATCATTCGTGGCACGTTCACGATGTCGCAAACGGATAAGACGGTTTTAATTTCTGGACAACGAGGCCTTCCCCTTCAGCTTCGCTGATTTATGAAGCTCCAGCCTGCGAAAGATAATTGCGTTCGATCGTTGGATTATTACACTCCGTTTAGTGCGAAGTGTCGAGAGAAACCGGCTCGATAGAGAAATAACTGCGGCACGCAGGTTGTCGCGATAAATATTCCGCGGTAAATATTCATCTTCGATGAATTTTCTTTGCGAGTTCGATGTCGATTTTCTTGAATGTACACGGTAAATACAGATGTTTTTGTGCCATAATCAATTGACGGCAGGAAGAAAAATTATCACACTCAGATAATTAATATTGGATATACTTGGAAGATTCGAATCATCTGAGATTGTTGTTCAACATGCAGTAGTTGAGAATCAATGAGAGTATCGCGATCATAAGAATGAACTTGCACGATCAGTGATTCATCATACAAGGTGCTTCGTGGTCGAGACAAGTTATGTAAGGTTCTGTTGGAAGAGGCGTGAGATAATCCCACGAAGAACATCGTTGATTTATTGTAATCGATTATACAATATTTCACGACCTAATATATGTATTTCGAATCAATCGTTCCCAATAAATGAGATCGTTATCTCTGCGTTATGAATAAAATTGACGTCCGCGTTATGAGCGTACCTTGCACAGCATGATGATTTATTTATGATTCAGTGTCCGTTAATTAGTGGGTATTTTCTGTTACAGCGAATCTTGTGGATTGCCACAATAGTGGCAGTGCTCTCCACATATGCGTCAGCATCTAGTGAGAAGAGCAAAAGGGCGATAGCGACAAGTGGAGGCTACAACTATGAACCGCCAAATGTTATATTCACACTACCGCCGCGGTAAAAAAAATATCAAATTATAACTTAGATTAGTCTGGTTGTGAAGTGTAAAAGTATTTACAAGCATTACTGATATCAATCAGGTAAATAATAACATTCTTAAAAATTATGATTCCTGTAGAACACCGTCGCACCCAACACAACCACCGATTACTCCAAGACCGGTGACACCAACGTACCCAACGCAAGGTCCACCAACCAGACCGCCTGGGCCACCACAACCCACTGGGTATACTTATCCAGCACCAACACAGCCTACATTACCACCATATAGGCCGCCATCGCCGCAACCACCAGCGCCTCCAACATATAGGCCACCACCGCCACAACCACCAGCGCCTCCAACATACAGACCACCACCGCCACAACCACCGGCGCCGCCAACCTACAGACCACCACCTCCTCAACCACCGGCGCCGCCAACCTACAGACCTCCTCCTCCTCAACCACCAGCGCCACCAACCTATAGACCTCCTCCTCCTCAACCACCAGCGCCACCAACCTATAGACCGCCTCCTCAACCGCCTGCGCCACCAACGTATAGGCCTCCACCTCAACCACCAGCGCCACCAACATACAGACCTCCCCCACCTCAGCCTCCGACCCCATCACCACCAGGTTATAATTATCCGGTGCCTCCAAAACCATTCCCACCTGCACCGCCTCAACCGCAACCACCAAGAACACCACGACCTCCTTCGCCACCACCTTATGTACCTCCTTCTCCTCCTCAACCTCCGATAACACCGCGACCTCCTCAGCCTCGTCCTCCAACACCACCACCATACGTACCACCGTCTCCACCACAGCCACCAAGACCTATTCCTCCTCCGCAAACGCCGAGACCTTACCCCCCGCCATCGACGGGTTACAGTTATCCAGTACCCCCACAACCAACCAGACCACCACCACCACCACCGCGACCACCAACACCTCCACCATACGGGCCACCTCCTCAGCCACCACAGACTCCACGACCTCCACCACCACGTCCTCCGACACCGCCACCGTATGTACCACCTTCTCCACCGCAACCTCCAAGACCTACTCCTCCTCCGCAAACGCCGAGACCTTACCCCCCGACATCGACGGGTTACAGTTATCCTGTTCCTCCACAACCAACTAGACCGCCACCACCACCCCCGCGACCACCAACACCTCCACCATACGGACCACCTCCTCAGCCACCACAGACACCACGACCACCACCACCACGTCCTCCGACACCGCCACCATATGTACCACCTTCTCCACCACAGCCACCAAGACCTCCAACGCCACCACCGTATGTGCCACCTTCTCCACCGCAACCTCCAAGACCTACTCTTCCTCCACAAACACCGAGACCTTATCCTCCGCCATCGACGGGTTACAGTTATCCTGTACCCCCACAACCAACTAGGCCGCCACCACCACCACCGCGACCACCAACACCTCCACCATACGGGCCTCCTCAACCACCACAAACACCCCGACCTCCAACACCATATGGACCACCTCCTCAACCACCACGACCTCCCACACCACCACCGTATGGACCACCTCCTCAGCCACCACAACCGCCACGACCACCCTCTCCACCACAAACTCCTCGTCCTCCTTCACCACCGCGACCGCCTACTTCTCCAGCGTACCTACCTCCTTCTCCTCCAAGACCTACTCCTGGACCATATCAACCACCTGTACCACCGTATGGACCTCCACCTCAACCACCTCAAACTCCAAGACCACCTTCTCCACCAAGACCACCCCAACCACCTCAAACTCCACGACCACCTTCTCCACCAAGACCACCTCAACCACCGCAGACTCCAAGACCTCCACTACCACCAACGCAACCACCTTATGGACCGCCAAGTAGACCATACTTACCGCCGTCTCCACCACAACCACCTCAAACTCCACGACCACCTTCTCCACCACGACCTCCTCAACCACCGCAGACTCCAAGACCTCCACCACCACCAACGCAACCACCCTATGGACCGCCAAGTAGACCATACTTGCCGCCTTCTCCGCCACAACCACCTCAAACGCCGCGGCCATATGTACCTCCAAGTCCTCCCACTAGACCACCGTACGTTCCTCCTCCACAGCCACCGCAACCACCATCTCCACCACGACCATATGTACCTCCAAGTCCTCCCACTAGACCACCGTACGTTCCTCCTCCACAGCCACCGCAACCTCCTCGACCACCACAACCACCTCGGCCACCTCAACCACCGTACGTTCCTCCTCCACAGCCACCAAAACCACCTCGACCACCTCAACCACCGCAACCTCCTCAGCCTCCTCGACCTCCAGTCCCACCTCCAAGGCCAACACAGCCTAACACTTATCTACCGCCAGATCGACCAACACCAAGACCTACTCCTGGATATCCTACACCACCACCATTCTCTACACCGAGACCAACCCCTGGATATCCTACACCACCACCATTTTCCACTCCAAGACCAACCCCTGGTTATCACACACCACCATCAATCTCCACTCCGAGACCAACTCCTGGATACCCCACACCTCCACCATTCTCCACTCCGAGACCAACTCCTGGATACCCAACACCTCCACCATTCTCCACTCCGAGACCAACTCCTGGATACCACACACCTCCACCATTCTCTACCCCAAGACCAACCCCTGGTTATCCCACACCACCTCCCAGACCTCCAGTAACGCAGCCCAACACTTATTTGCCACCAGATCGTTCGAAACCTACGTATACTACCCCTGGATATCCCTCGACAGGACCTCATGTAACCATCCCTCACGTAACCATCCCTCACGTTTCTACGCAAACTCCGTATCAGCCAACAGGCACTCCAGGTACTCGCCCTCCACCGTACCTACCTCCTTCTACACCGTCTTCGCCGCGTGTTACGGTGACACCACCTCCACCACCCACGCCTATTTACACCATTGTACCAACGTCGACTATTTACACCCCGCCACCAACCGGTCGACCAGCTCCACCACCCACTTTGCCACCGACCACGAACAGGCCTACTGGCTACTTCTACCCGGTGCCAGAGAACCCATTTGAACTACCGCCTTTCCTTCGATGAAAAGGAGAACGAGTGATCTTTTGTAGATGAACTGACAGTCGCAAACTAGCTTCTCTTCTCCTTTTTTTGTAATTTTTTATATATATAGTTTAAGAGCTATTTATGTATTGCTATAATAGACGACGGTTCTGCTAAATCTTTTGACGAAGGAATTGGCGTGATGTAGGAGACAACGTGACTGGATTCTTGTCAGTTACTTATGCGTGTATATGCAAAGATTGTTGTAATAAATACAAAAAAATGTGTTCAGCGAGGCGGTGATTGTATCGACATTTTTCGTAAGATATTACTGTAATGTAGGCTTGTTACGGGAAAGCAACGGCACGTCAGCAACCTGCTGCGTTCGTGGAATCTTTGTTGCGAGATTAGTAACACTGTGTTAAATGCTGTACAGTTTATACAACGAAAGGAAACAAACACAGGAATGTAGCGAAATGTAAAAAGAGTTCTACTTCTTTTGTATATGTTACGCACGCATACATTAGAATAAAAATTTGTATAAAATGACATGTGTTGTTTTACCGAGTTTCATAATTTCCAAATTTCTAAATTTTCTATGGTGGAGATTTGAAAATTAGAAATGTATGATACTTTAGCCCTGCACTCCAGCGTCCTTAATTTCTTTGACATTTGAGCTGCCTATTTTAGGTCACTATTAAAGTGATTTTTAATGAATAAAACAATTATAAATTACGAAATGAAATGAAATTATATTCATATTAATATAACTATGCCTCCATCATTCCAAGCTGACTTTCAAAGAAGTGTTCGTTGAGTGACCGTGAATGGAAACGACCGAGCAAACACCTGATTTGCCAGAGGGTTTTCAAGAGTCACCTTTCCGCCTACAACACCTCTCCGCTCATGAATATTAACCATTACGAAATACACTTTTGTACAAAGAATCCCAAATATCGTTGCTTCTGAACAAACAAAACGCGTCGCAAATATTTCGCTTTCGCAATCAATCGAGACTTGCAATTATTATCGAATTAACGTTTCTAGCTTCATCAATCTAACGACTGATTGTAATTACGGTGATGTTTCGCGCAAAACAATGCAGGAATAATAGTTCATTTATCGAGTCAGATACCGTGACGTAATGACATTGACATTCTCCTCGGATATCGTGCAATAATATTCGACTTCAATGTTATGGCGTAAGTAGCCCATAACCGGCCTCCTACTACCATAACGAGCCTCCCCCACGTACAAAGAAATTTTCTGCGTTCATGTTAGAATCCGAACAGTGAAAACTTCGTAGCGAGAAACCAGTTCTCGTTAGTTGCATATAGAACTTCGAAAGAATATTGTCCCACGTTCTTGCGACACGCCTGCAAATTTATTCAAAGATCGAAGACAATTGATCAACGATTCAGTTCCTGAGAAACTAATTATCGTGATCGTGTTCAGTATTAATCGATACTGTATGAACTATTAAATTTTCTTCTTTTACCTATTTTTTCATATTTTTATCGCGATCGTTTAATGCTTACGAAGGAAGTGCCTGCTTACAAGTACTTGCGAGTGAAATAAGGGTAAGCTGATCGAAAGCAAAATGCTGCGCGTCGTTTGTGAATAATTGTAAAGAACACGAGTCGACAGATATCACAAAAGGACATGCTTGAGGCAGGACGAAGGAGTGCGATCAGTACATCTCAGCTCGGACTTTACTTCGATCGTAGTGATCGATACAACAGAAATCGGAGTAGCTCTATCACCAGGAAATTTGCGATTGGAGTTATGGTAGTGGTCGTGGTCCTATTTGTGAGTATTCGAATACTTATACAATTTCGTGGTGACTGAAAATTTAATAAATATACAATTTATTATATATGTAATTTATTAAATATTCGTATAGAATTTATTCAATTTTATGTATCAAAAATTTATTTATATGGGAAGGTTCTTTTACTTCACTTGTTTGATGTATAGTTCAAACTCATATTGAATTAAATTAAATTGCGATAATGTAACGAATTTAATTATTAATCTCATAAATGCAATATTCAGCAACCTTGCAGAGTCATGAATGAAATTGGCATCCATCACTCGTAGAAATAAAAATTAGCCAAAGATGCAAATAACTGTATAATTTCGAAGTTTGTTTCATAATTCGTTTAAAATGCCAACGCAATACGAGAATCTTGAAAGCGAATAATTTCGATCGCACTTCGTCAAGAACGTTAGCACCGATGATTTGTGAAATCTTCGAACGATTAACATTTTAACAAATCATCGGCAGCACGCTGGTTCGTTATGCAAATATTTGCACACCACTTACCTACATAACGCGGTGTCTGCTTTAGCGAGGACTAGTTTCTGTTTTTACGCAACCTCGTTACAAATACCGCTCATCTGCCTTCCTGCAGTTTGTCAGGTTCAATGGCACAGCCTGCGTGATCGCGGTTCGTTACGTATCGATCATTAACAATCCGCCAGGCTGCGTTTTATTCGAACATTATGCCGCGGTAACTAATCGTTCGAGGTCGATAAACTTTCGACTCAAGCTATGCGGATGTTGTTACTGGCGCAATGAACAATCGTCTGAAATACGATTCTGCAAGTTCGATCAGATATTTTCTAACTGCTCGAAAGTTGGCTTTCATCTTGACGTGGAAATAAATCTCGAAATCTGTATTTAATTGCAATCGAGAACGAACCGAGAATTCAGTTTCATAGTCAATGTTTTATAGTCTGTATTTAATACTTATTAAGTTTGAAAGGAAATTCGAAGTTTGATTGCAGAGATGAATTATTTTATTTACAGTTTGTTTCGCCTTCCGCCATTTTACTTTACTATCGTTTAATCGCTGCATTATTCGTTTCACTGGATATTTTACTACCACAACGAAAGTTAAACGACGAATCGTTGCGTCACAATGATCGAGTAAGCAATAATCTGTTACAAAGATTTAAAATCTCGATTTCCTGGAAAATTTATCAAGCAAAGGGGTTCGTGGTGAATGCTGGTTCGATTAAAACTAAAGCATTTATCGCGTTGTTCTCTAACAAGGGTCTATTGTGGAGAACAATAGGCGCAATTACATCTGGCGAATTTTCTCCCATGATTAATGTAACAAGTACGGTAGCCGCGTTAAAAGTCAGAATTTCACCGTGAATCTCGGTGTATCCCGTTCGCATGCATGGCGAGCCAAGCGTCAAAAGAGATTTCTGGCGTACTTCACATATAGGGCGTTAACTGTGTTTTGACACGAATTAATTCGCGTAGGAACGGGTTTCGTTCGAGCTCGAAAATGGACAAGTGGCACATCGCGTTCGCGAAGGTTGCATCTCGTTTGCATTTCACTCTTTACCATAAATAACACACTTTCTAATGTTTCCTCCACCTAAAGATGCATTATTCTGTTAAAAGCGAACGCGGAGCTACTTGTTTAGCGTCAGAATCCATTATTAAGATAAACAATTTCGTTTTCGTTTGTTGTTGCATTCTGTGAGATTCATTTTTTATATGATTTTTGGGGTCACTATAAAACATACTTCTATAATACTGCTACAAGCTTGTAAATTTATAAAATTGCAGCCTTTCAAATTCTGCATAACAGGAACTCTATATTTTCAATTTCAATAACATTTCCTTAGAATCTTACTGGGGACGCATGGCAATATAACGAGAGTGAATTGAACTAATAAGTTGATCTCCATACCATCCATTTTTGAGTACCATACGAATTCACACTTGATCTAATATTTATGATAAAGTCATTTTATAAGAAACATTTTACCTATCCCATTTGTATATTTGTAAATATATTTTCTGTTAACTATAATTAGCTATTTCTCAACTAATTACCATTAGAATCGTTCAGCTTTGTAGAGAATATCGCAATTCGTTTCGAGAAAACGTGGGCGTACGTTAAACAATATTACACGCATCCTTCTGTCACTTCCAAGAGAAAGAAGACTATTTCGCAAAGAAGTGAAGGTGGAATAACTAGTCGTATTACTGACCTAAACAGTTTTATTCCGTTCCATTTCAGGTTGCGATATTCTTATACGACTTCACATCCGCCTCGTCGGTGAACAGCAAGCTGAATCAGGAAACAAAGCACATCTACATCCTGCAGAATGCTCTGAAGAAACCTCCGAACGTGACAAAAAAGTTCTCCAGTTCCACCGTTTCGCCCGAAGTGAATAGCACAAACTCCATTCGCATCGAGAGCCGTTCGGACAATGAAAATCCTGGGAATCCTTTCTTGTACGATGAGACTGACGAGTATAAAGCGGCCGATGCTGAGATCAGATCGCAGAACTTGAATAATTTTAAATTGCGTAAAAGAGTGCTGAAATCGGTTGAAAACAACGAGGAAGCGGAGGGTAAACAGTTGTTCGACAATCATGCGCTTGTTTATCGTGTGAGACATAGGTATGAATATTCACAACATGTCTACATGTTTGTCTTCGCATGTAACTTCTACATACATACCTTGAAATGTGACTTTTAGATATGTATCTTTAAATGCAACTTCACATGTCTATCTGCAAATGTATGACCTACATATGCACCTTCAAATGTAACTTCACATGTCTACCTGTAAATGTATCATCTACATATGCACCTTCAAATGTAACTTCACATGTCTACCTGAAAATGTACGATCTACATATGTACCTTCAAATGTAACTTCCACATATGCACCTTCAAATGTAACTTCATATGTCTTCCTGTAAATGTATGATCTACATATGTACCTTCAAATGTAACTTCCACATATGCACCTTCAAATGTAACTTCATATGTCTTCCTACAAATGTATGATTTACATATGTACCTTCAAATGTAACTTCTACATATCTATCTCCACATGTCACCTCATATCTACCTCCAAATGTAGCTTGTAACCTATGAACCAGTATATCAAACTTGCTAAAAATATTAATGAATTAACCAGGCACAAGTATCCTGATTCGAGCGAAGAAATCGAAAGTTCAGAAGAGAGTCGACCAGTACCTTTTCATTGGGAATTGAAAACCCCTCAACCAACAGCTTTCAAGAGACCGAGGTACCCTCAGTTGTCTCAGTACAGGTATCCTCATGCCTCCAGAAACATTCAAGATATTATTAAATACTTGACAAACGATGCTGAAACACCGAATCGGGGTATCAAGTTCACTGGGGTTTATGTGAACCCGAAGAAGTACGACATGATGTCGGATTTTGGGGGAATGATGTCTAACGATAGGTCAGAAGAGGATGACGATTCTTATCCCATGAATGATGATCCGTTTTATCAGTACAAACCGAAACATCCTGCTGATGTGAATCTGTTAGCTGCGTCAAACTTCAGGTTTGTAATTTAATTAGTTTGCAGACAGGCAACTTGAATGGAAATTAGGGTGACTAACTTGAAGTTAAATTAAAAATGACAAACATGAAATAATACATCATGCAAATTTCCCATCTTGTCAATCATACATAAATAAAATGAATCACGTAACAAAGGAGAGAGTAATTAAACTTGCAGATAATTTGTAATAAAAAAATAGTAAAAAATTTACAGTGTAGATCAAAAACGAATTTCATGATACTCACAATGTCAATGAATTTATATGACAACAGAAATATACGTAACTGAAGAAATAAAAATAGAATGAATATAAAATCGATTAATTTCTAGGTTCTCGCCAACAGGACTCTATAGATACAACTACGATGCACATGGACGACCACTGAACTACAACAAACAACCACCACTCGATCCTCAACTGGAAAATACGGGTTCCTACACAAACAATTACTCGAAACGAAGAAAACCGAAGCCGTTCAGCGTTATGCTGGATATTTATCCGATTACAGACGTCATGGAGCAAAATAAGAAAATAACGAGGCCGAAACAGGTCCCTATGGAGGACTATGATCTGAGAAGACCGATTCAATTTAATAGAGGACCGAAATTTTATGCTTCTCCTCCTCAGCCCATAACAGGTTTGTCGAATCAAGCACTGACGGATGAAGAAGAGAGACAGCAAATGATATTTCACTTAAATTTGTATCCAAGGAAGAAGAACAAATTGAACAGGTTAGTTCTCCATACACAGAAATTATAAAAATCAGCACATGTATCTAAAGGAGCATTGTAACGAATTTCGTAATTAAAAATAACTTTTGAATGTTAACATTCTATTGTGAAATTGCAAATTATAATATCCATACTTGAAATGGAAATTTCAGTTTCCGAAAATAAACTTGCAAAACTGTAAAAAGTACTATACTGCTTTGCATTCGAGAATCAGTAAAATGTCAAGTGAAAAAATGTTCCACCCACGCCATGTTTTCATTACGTAAGAAGAAAGATGGTTGCATATCGATCGTGGATCGCGGAATCGTTACAATAGTGTTTGTGGCATCGTTCGATGTCTAGATTTATCCGCAAAATCGCCGAGAACGATTTTGTACCGCCATATACGAGAACTTTCACCGAACGTGCGCGCAGGTGGCATCGATTTCATAAAAAATCGAACGAGACTGCTCGATGGCTCGTTAAAGATGGCCCCGTGAAATGTCACCGAGCGAATTTGAAACACAAACGCTTGATCCTCTCGAAAATAACCCATCGTAAATTCGTTCAAACTTCGGTCATCCTCTGCGTGATAGCATCGGTGAACGTGTAACGACTTGCTTTATGGCATGTAACCGTAAAAGTAACAACCACTCTCGTTTAATTTTTACGCGACTTATATGGAGATCGTAATAAACGTAATGTATATGGTGCGGTTAATTGGTCGATGATTGCATAATTTATTAATGAGGTGATCGTCAGGGCGAAAATTGACGCACGTGGTTTAACATATTTTGTATCTGGCTACTTGATGTGCGGAGTAATATATTGCAGAAATTTACAAAATGACGAAATTTCGAGATTTCACATGAGAAATTCTCTATTCCCAAATTTTTACAATTTTTTGAACTCAAATTTTTAGATATTTAAATTAAAAATTTCGAAATTATCAAATTACCAAATTTTCAAATTTTCAAATTCTTAAATCTCCAAATCCTCTAATTTCCCAATACCTAAATCCCCAAATCTCCAAATTGACCTTCATGGCAATATACCAAGAGCCACACTTCAATTTCAATTGTAACTTCTCAAAATCTATTCCTACATTCACCCATCAATCCAATAAACAACAAAATAATAAAAAAGAAGGAATACTAAAAATACTTTCACTTTCAGACACGACATAATTCACAGATCAGAGTCCATGGAACCCGAAGAGCAGCAACAGTTCGTAAACAAAGTTTGGTCACCGCTAGAAACAATCGCCAAACATTTAGCCGTTGAGCGATCAAAAGTCGTGAACAACGAAATGGAGGATAATTTAGCGTCCAATCGATACCAGGAAACGATTCTCGACGCGGAAAACGAGACAAAAAAGTTTGAGCAGACAAACGACTCTTCCAGTCTAAACGATTCAGTTCCATTTAATCACAAACCCATTCTAGAAGAGGATTACGCTAGCACGGACAAGTACGAGTTCGAGGCTCAAAAGATCGTGGGTACAACTACAAAAAACGAGTGCGAGGATTGCGATACTACTGTCACTTTAGAAGAGACTACTAATGACACGAAGAATGCTGAAGAAATTTCGAAAGACGTCGACACCATTGAGGGATTCAAACGATTTAGCGATAGCATCTCCCAAACGAATTGAGATGAACATTATCTACGTGTTGTAGATAAGAATAATGCGTTGATGAGTACATTTATGGATGTTTGTTAATAGATGTAAATAGCGGTCGAATGTTTCGATGAATTGATTTCAATTTTTAATTGAAGACCTTGCCAGGTGTTTTGATGCAAGGTTTGAAGATGACATTTTTGAAGCTCTTAAACGTTGAGGTATTATTAAAAACAAATAAAGAAATAGTAAATTGTGTTCGTGTTTTTCATTTGAAGAAACCATTTTCTCTTTTCGTTTTATCAAGTACATTCTTGAACAAGGACAGAGATTTAAATTAATTTCAATTTCTGAAATTTTTTAGTGTTTTTGGTTTAACTCTAAAATGGCCGATCCATACATTTTGCATTTTAAATAAAGAATTGTAACATTTTTTCTTGAAATTTTAGTCGATTTTTATGGAGATGAAAAATTAGTTATATTCAATTATGTTTTATCGTTTGCTTATTAATTTTTGATTTTACATTGCGCGTGTTGAAACGTTTCGTGTTGAATGTTCTGCGAGATCGAATTATCTCACGAGCTCCACCTTACCTTGACATTTTCATCGAGGACGTTGAAAAATCTTCCATCAGCTTGACTCGTACAATCGTAAGATATTCGTTGATCGGGCGATTGCTTAATAGGCCACTAACTACTAAATTGGTACACGTTAATGTGCACACAGAACAGCAGAGAATGTTTAGCTGAATATAAAATACACTTACGTTCACTTCCAAATTCTTGCTACATCATTTCACCATGAACGAACATTAGTAGATTCAAGTTAATTAAATTAGCAAGATGCTTAATTAAATTTGTATCGAGCTCAGGTGCAATGTAAATTTTTGTATGGAGTCAAAACGAGTAGCAAAAAAGTACTCTTTATGAATTATATATGAGAAATTCAAAATTAAATATTCTTCTCTAAATTTTATATCACACACAAATTTTCGAAATTTTATTTTCAAGAGTTAAAATTTCAGCGCGGTGAAATTACAGTGCGTTGAAATCACCGCACGTTGAAATTACTGTGCGTTGAAGTTGCAGCATCTTGAAACAACAGTGCGTTGAAATTGTTTACGCGCTGAAAATTGCAGCGTATTGAAATCTCAGCACGTTGAAATTACCGTGCGTTGATATCACAGTGCGTTATGATCATGAGGTTCATGCAAAATAATTCTCGCTCTTTTTTTATAAACATAACTCAAATGTACAAGTTTATTTCATCCTGAAATTATTACGATATATTACAATAGACCTCGCGAATGTCGTACACCAGCGTCGCAAACGCTGTGAGTAAGATTCGTGTACGGTTTAATCAATATACAATTCACGCGAGTTAGTTTCACTTATCCTAAAAAAATATCGTCGTACTTCACAAGTGTACCGGCGTTTGGCACGAGTTATTCGATCTTACTTTATAGCACCATTCGTCGACTTCATTGCACAATTTTATCCAGTTCCTTGGTGAGCCTGCAATCGATACAGAATACTTTCAAAGTGCACGTAACTTCGACACACACATAGTCCCTTACTAAAATCCACCAGATTTCCACGAAATTCCATTGCCTGATGCGAAGCTACTTAGCCTCAAAACGAATGAGTAAGTCGCAATTAAAAAATTAGTTGTACTCTATCTTTGATTGACGTTCATAAACCATTTCATGTATGCTGTCCGTTTCAAACAGTTTTGGAATTTTTATATGTATCCCCGCTCGAAGAACATTTCCATATTGGCACTTGAAACGAATTTAATTTCATATCACATTCAATGCAGGTCAGACAGTCTTCCAATACAAGTGTCACATTGTTCGATTGGTAACAAATATCCTAACTTCCTAATTCAGACCTGAACGTAACAATTTACGTTCCATTTACGTCCTGGATCCGAGGGTACTCGGATGATACAGCGTTGTATCGGCTCCCCATTCGTATGGTCCCTCATGGGGTCCCAGAGAGACCATAGTACCTGGTCCCAGTGTCGTATGCGATGTGGCACTGACCATTCCTGGACCGGAAGACACATAACTCAAAGGTGGACGTGGCTGGTCACGCAATCGTGCGTGTTTTACTCGACGTTTGTACCTGGAAGAAAATGGAGCTCTATAATTCTGCTTTTGAAAATTAATTGACGATGAAAGGAGTTAAGAACCACCTCACTTCATAAGAAAGTACTCTACAAATTTTCGTAGATAGGATTGACTCATTGTTCATAAAAGACTATATGACGGACCAAATAGAGATTAGATACTCACTTAGCATGCATACAACATAGTGTGCAACTGGAGACCACAGTGGCAATGCCCACAAGGGCAGCGATGGCCAGCACCCACATCTGCGTCATGGATGCATCAGCCCTAGCCACCAAGGCAGCACAGTGTTGCACCTTCTCCACATTGTAAGCCCTGTAAACCCTCTTCAACTCCTCGTTCTTCGGGTCCGTCAACAACGCCTTCATCTCGTCCAAGTCGTACGCCTCCTTCCCCACCATTTGGAAGCAGGAGCTGGTCGACGAGAAGTCCAGCGAGTTGTCATCCTTGGAATAAAACTGGGTGTCGTAGACGTTGACACTTATAGGGAGAGACAGTGCCTGTTGTACGGCTTTCTCAAAGTCTTCCAACGTTTTCCTGACTTCCACCGGCGGCTTAGAGAACACGAACTTCAGCATGTCCCTGTCGCGAAGGAGGAATATCCTCAGGGTGATATTCGTCTCCCTGCCAGGTATTACAGAATTGTTCGCGGAGACGACGATCTCCATGTAACCGTCGGCATAGGACGACATTGATCCAGTCGTCCTCATTTCACCGGTTTGTGGATTCAGAGTCAGATGCGAGGGAATCTCCCGTTTGGACATGGACGGGTCGACCAGGGACACGAAGGACGCTTTGCCCATGCTGTAATTTATCGGCAGAGCGTCGGAGTCTGCATCGAAGGCCTCCAACGTGATCAGACTAGTATCGATGGGCACGTTCAGACGGACACCCAGAGTGATGTTCTGCTTCTTGAACATGGGCCGGTTGTCGTCGATGTCGAGGACCCTGATGAGAATCTGTCGTTCAGAAGGATCTTGCCGGTTGTACGGCTTTGGAACCACGTCGGCCTTCTTACTGGAGTACGGGAAACACTTCACGGTGAGCAAATGACGATCGGAAGACTCCCGGTCAAGACGTCCGTTCGACTTAATCACTGCCGAGTTATTGCTCAGTCTCTCTACCACGAACAGACTGGCCTCGTTACCGTAAACGATCGCGTAATCGATCATTCCGTTTTCACCGATGTCCTCGTCGATCGCGTCGATCACTCCGACTTTGGTACCCACGGGTTCTTCCTCCACGATGGACAGCTCTACAGGTGGACTGTCTAGGTTTCTTTTAAAATGAGGCTTGTGGTCGTCGATGTCGTTCACGATCACTTGAAGCACCCTGGTTGCCTGCTGAGGAGGACTTCCTAGATCTTGAGCTACTAATATCAACGTGTAGCTGTCCTTCGCTTCTCGGTCCAGCAACTTTCTGGTTGTGATCAAACCGGTCTCGCTGTTTATTCTAAACGCGCTGGCGTCCTTGCCGAAATCACCGTCTTCCAGGAACTTGAAGGTGATCTTCCCGTCTGGTAAGTTAGGGTCGTCAGGGTCGGAAGCGACCACTTGGAACACGGGGCTACCGATCGTGGAATTTTCAGCTATGTGGGCTACTTCCTCGAGGGTGGGTCTGATGAACAGAGGAACACCGTCGTTGCTCACCACGTCGCCTATGTAAAGTGTCAGTATCACGTCTGAGTATAATTCTGGCTCTCCGCCATCTTGGGCTCTGATTCTCATCATGTACGGTTCGGTCCTGCCTTTGCCTGTCAGCGCTCGGGCGGAATAGATCTCTCCCGTTGTGTGGTTTATTTTAAACAATCCTATAAATGAAAATTTTACAGTTATAGTTATTAAATTTACATGAAGAATTACATAAAGCATACATAAGATTTCAATCAAGTTTACATAGTTTCACATGAACTTCACATGAACTTTACATAAAGTTTACTTGAAGTAACATGTTCATATTACAAATGTGGATGAAGGTACAGAATAAAGTATTTGAAACTGTAATGTAGTAAATGTAATTACCATTAGCTTCGCCTTCGTCAATGATTTCGTAACTGATCACACCACCCTTGCCTTCGTCTGGGTCAGTAGCGGTGATGTTCACCACACTGACACCGGATGCTGCGTTTTCGGGTATCACGGCTGTGTACAATTCTTGATCGAAGATCGGAGCATTATCGTTGACATCTAAAACGTCCACGGTTACCAAAGCTCTGGTGCTCCTCTGCTCTGCGCCACCTTGAGGCATGTCCGAGGCTACGACGTAAAATCGGAGGACCGATTGTCTTTCTCTGTCGAGGGTTGTGTTCGCAGCGATCTGCAAATTAAAATATTAAGAATTATGTTGATTGTACATAGATTTTGATATAAATGTAAACATTTCATAAATATTACATTTATACAAAATGACTGATGCTTCGTTGGGACATTGTCAATCAACTCACTTTGCTATTGTGTGTAACAAATATCCAACTTCTAATCACTCATATCTTAAAATCATAAAGGGACTTATAACTTTTTGATTTGCCAAGAGGAACATATAGATCTTGCACAATCTCTTCATCATGGAATATGTTTGTCAGCAATATGTTTCACAAATGTAATTCTACTTCTTGCAACTTGTGAACATACTAGCTTACCTGAATGTTCCCAGTTATGGGATCCACCTCGAACATGTTAGCATTCTCTCCAATCAGAGAGTATCTAACTTCACCGTACCCTCGTCTGACTTCCTGTTCCGTGTTGGAGCTGTCCATATCCGTTGCTTTAACGTTTAGCACGATTTTCGAAGGTTTCGCCGATTCCAAAACAGAGATCTTGTAGTCTTTCTGAGTAAAGACAGGACTATTGTCGTTTGTGTCCTGAACCTCGACGATTATGTTGGCTTCGGACATTTTTCTTGTTATCTCGTAGTCCCTTGCCAGAGCTCGTACTTTGAATCGGATGAACTGCAAACGATAAAAATTTCTAATATAACTTTAACCTATATCTGTATAATTATCCTATAATTTCAGCCTATATCTTTACAAATAATTAAGTTTAACTAAAACTTCGAGCAAACGTCGTCACCCTTTTTGCACCCAAAACAGTTATGAACAAACTCTCAATAATTTTCCCAGAAAATACCTTTTGATTAAGAATTTCGTAATCCAATCTCCTGCTCAAAACAACGTTCCCGCTTTGCACCCCAACATTCACGTATCCTTCGTCATCGTCTTCTCGCACCAGCTCGAACCTCTGAACAGCATAACCAGTGGTAGGTTCCTTAGCCGACAACATCAGCAAAGTAGTTCCAAGTGGTTGCTCTTCCGGCACAGAAATCCTAATAGTAGGATTGTTGGGTGACCATCCAGGATTCGTGAAGGTCGGATTGTCATCGCTGTACGCCTGAATGTAAACTGTCACTTCAACCTTCGTAACTTGCTTTTCTTTATCAACGACGGCGTTCAAGTCCTCCACTTGAACTGTCAGTCTGATCACGGCAGCCACTTGATAATCCAACATGCGATTTACTGTTATGAGGCCGGTCGTCGAGTTTATGCGAAACGCTGATTTGTAGTCGTACGATGCGGTGTTTTTCAAGGCAACTCCTGTTTTGTCGACGGCTTTTATTGGTTCTACTAATGAATATTCTAAGTAGGCGTCGGAATCTGGATCCGTTGCTGTTACTTTGAGAACTGGTTCACCTAATAGTAAATTGTTATTAATAATTATTATGTGGAATGAAAAGTCCAATTGTGTAAAATGATGATTAGAATAAAGTTAGTGAAAAGGTATTTCGGAGAAAATTTGACGTGTACCTATGGCTGCTCTTTCCGATACGTAAACGAGGTACGTCGACTCGTTGAACATCGGTGGTTTGTTGTTCACGTCTATCATGTTCACTGTGACGGTTGTGGTGGCGGTTTCTCTGACGGGTGTTCCAGAATCGATGGCATAAACTATCACTTCGTATTTGTCACCGCCTGATTCTAGATCCAGACGGGCGTCTGGGGAGACTGTAATGACGCCAGAACTAAAAAGATGATGAACTATTAAACTTCGGTTAAAAATTAAACTATTTACTATTTTAATAGTTTGGCACCCGAAGACTAATTTACAGTCATGCACTCTTAAGTTACAGAATTTATTAGCAAATAATAATTCAGAATAATCAGAATAATTTATAACAGAAATATCTTCAAGTACGACTTACCTGGAGTCTATAACAAAATTGTCCTTAGCACCAGAAGCAATATGATACTGCAATAAATTGTCTCTTCCATCGGGGTCGTTCGCTACGACCCTGATGACTTCCGTCCCAGGTGAGGCGTTCTCCAGCAACCTAGCGCGATATGTGCTAGGTCCGGGCAAGTTAGATTTGTAATTACCCCGGAAAATGGGTTTCTGGTTTCCCGGAACTCCCACCCTGACCGAAAGTTTTGCATCTGAATATAACGGAGGTGTTCCAGCGTCTGTAGCTCGAATCACCAGTTCATATATTCCCCTCTCTGTGTCATCAGAACGCACCGGTTTCGCTATGGTCACTTCTCCAGTTTCTGCATTCATCTACAAACGAAATTACTATTAAACTTGTAGGTAATTGTATCAATGAAATATCTCCAACTTTAAATTGAATATTATTTTTAATAGTAGAATGCATTGTACACTGTAGAACCTTGTAGAACTCTATAAGTTACATGTATAACAAAACGTGTTCATCACATAGAGTGAAACATATCACCTACCTTGAAGACATCATTCGTCATGCTGTTATGCGAACTGATGGAGTAGGTCACTTTCCCATTCCCTTGCATCGGACCATCGACATCGGTCGCTCTGACGAACACCTGTGGATCAAAACTCGTAGCTCCTTCTCGAATCGTCCTCGAATATTCACTCTGCTCGAAGATGGGTTTATTATCGTTCACATCCTCCAGCTCTATCAGGATGTTCACAGTGGACACTCTTCCGCCGCCATCTATCGCCTCCATCGTCAACGAGTACGACCTCTGGGTCTCGTAATCCAACGCTTTCGCCACGATGATTCCACCAGTTTTCAAATCGGTGACGAATTTGTCCGAACCAAAACCTCGCAACACGTACGTCAACTCGCCATAGGATCCACTATCGTAATCTTTCGCGAAGACATCAGCGAAGCGTGTTCCTATTTCAGCATCTTCCGGCACGGACAGTTTGTAGATCGACTGAGAGAATTCTGGACTGTGGTCGTTCGCGTCCATCAGGTTTATGTGAACTCTGCTTGTAGCTACCTAAATACGGTATATTAGCGTCACCATAGCATCTTCTCGTGTCTTACTTTCATAAATTAAGAACACATGATTTTAATAAAAAAAACAATTCATACCACTTCACCCGCAACAAGTGCAGCAACTTCAAACTCGAGCTCTCTCTTAGCAGGATCAGCTACATCGTAATCCAACACGTTGACATCCTTAGCCTTCACAACCACTGGTACTCGACCTTGAGCATTTTCAGGGTTCACTGTGAAGGCTTTGCTAATTCCAGGGTATTCGGGTACGTCTCGCAAAGCTAGAGTAAACTTTGCGTTATCACCGACGTCTCCATCGCTCACGATCATGTTTAGACCTGCCAATCAAATATCAACAAATATTGTATCAGGTCTGAATTGATGTATGAGATGTTAAATTAGATCAATCTGTCTGATGTTAGTTGTGGATGAATCTGTCAAATGTTACATCTGGATCAACCTGCCAAATGTTACATCTGCATCAACCTATCAGATGTTACATGTGGATGTTCCTATCAGATGTTACATGTGCATGTACCTATTAGATGTTAGATCTGGATCAATCTGTCTGATGTTACATCTACATCTACCTATCAGATGTCAGATCTGGATCATTCTGTCTAATGTTAGATTTTGATTAATCTATCAAATGTTACATCTGGATCAACCTACCAGATGTTAAATCTGATCACCATAATCATTGCTAACATCCACTCACCAGGTAAGGGTGTCTCTTTCCCAATATCTTCCGAAATCGATATGTTGAAGTAGTTCTCGTTGAAGACAGGTACAAGATCATCCACATCAGTGACGATGATCGTCACAATGGACGTTGCAGTGTCAGCTGGTATCTCGTTATTGATCAACTCGGTCGCTTTCACTTGAAACGTGTATATCCCACCGTTCTGCAGGATTCTCGGATCTTCTCTATCGAGGGAGACATTGGTGGTGACAATTTTGCCAATAGTAATGTCACCTTCTCGTGTCTGTTCCAAATCGAAGTGTCCAGACTCTTCGTCCTCCAACGTCAGCAACAAACTTCTAGGTTCTCCCGTGTCACCGTCGCGTGCTCGAACTGTCAGGATCGTGTGACTAGCTGGCGTGTTTTCTGGAAGCGCTGCGTTGTACGGCGCGTTCAGGAACACGGGTGGCTGATCCTGAAAACGATTTAGTTTGTAACTGAATTAATTTTCTGAGGACTTCGGACGTGCTCCCGAAAACGAAAGTACGAGCAATGATAACTGTGCTTCATCGTGAATGTGGTTTTCGTAGGTGTACTATGACAAATAAGTGGAAAATGGTTTCACGGTTGTCGATTTTTATGAACTTTTTGATATTTCTAAATTCTTAGATGGGTTAGGTGTGGACCTTAGAATTTGGAGAAGTATAGAAGCATGTGAATTTGTTATATCCGAAATTTACATACGTGTACTTGTCCACATACTTAGCCTACATTCTCCCCAATATACCTCAGTACAATTATTGCTCATATCCTCCTTTCTAATTACTTTGCTCAAATCTAATCGATCAACTATTTTGCGTTTCACTTCAAAGAAATAACTACAGACCAGGTTCAGCTAATAATGCCTTGCTACTTAACGAACATCACATTAACGTCAATTTGTTAGAATATACTTGATTTAGTGAAAGTTATCTCGTAAATCAACTGCAGGTATATCCACATAATCGAAGATTTCGAAACCGAGTCAGTAGGTAACCGACTGTCTTCCTGGTTTTGAAACGATTTTGTTCATCAATGCAGGATGTTCAGACTGGATGTACAGTTATATACCGCGGTTACGGTCGAGACCCACTTACCTGGACATCGAGAACGTCGACGGCTACTGTTGCTCTAGCTTGTAGCCTCTTTGACGCGTTACTAGCACCGTCCACGGCTAACAGATTGATCAGGTATGAATTTCTCCTTTCGTAGTCCAAAGGTTTCATCAGAACGATTTGCACGGAGTAGTTGCCCTCTGCTAACTGGACAAACGATAGATACACGTGAAACACATGTGAGATAATGAGTTGCATTGACCGGATCGAGGTACATGAAGAAATCGCAGAATTTCTACGGTTGGACGATAAACGTGGAACTGCAGTGGGGAATGAATGGGCGGAGAGAGCGTTTCAGTCGAAGGAATTTGATATTGAAAAGAAAAGATGATATGTAGGAATATCGTGTGTATGCAGTGACTGGTCGAATTTTCCGCTGGTTGATAGTGGAACGAAGAGGAGATACACTTTAAATGAAAGGTTCTTCGTTATAAATAATGTAATGAGTGTTCATTGTAGTGTTGCAAAAGTTCATTCAAGATTGAATGGTTTTATGATAATATTGCTTATGACCATATTTACAAGGACTGACATAAACATCTTCGGGTATATTGATGAAATACAAAGTTGTTCAGAGTATTTAACATTGTATGTTACTGATTATGTTATGTGTGTATCTAACAGTCTATGTGTCTAGATATGCAATGTGTGTATATAACATTGTATGTGACTAGATATGTTATGTGTATATTTAACAGTCTATATATCTAGATATGTTATATGTATATCTAACAGTCTATGTGTCTAGATATGTAATGTGTGTATATATTGTATGTTTATAGATATGTTATGTGTGTATCCAATCGTCTATATGTATGTCTAACCTTCTACATATGTCTGTACCTAACACTTGATGTCTAAAATAAACTTAAACTTAAAGAAAATATTCTGACTCAAACTCGAAGTAAAAGATACTGTAATAAATATTTAAATAAAGTGATTTTACTGAATATTTCTTGAAACCAGATAATGAGGATACCTTTTCCGTAGAAATATTGAAAACTTCGCAGACATCGTCGTCTCGTGATGCAGGAACGCATTCTACGTGAACATCCGCGTTTACGCCGCCATCACGATCCGTGATCGTGATCGTACCAGGAGGAATCAGTAGACCACCCACGATTGCACTTTCAGGGACCCTAGCCGCGTATGGTCTGCCATGATACACCGGCGGATTGTCGTTCTCATCCAACACTGCTACCTCTCGTCGAAGGGACACCGTGTTAGGCTCCGATCCTGCGACTCCTTCGTCTACAAAATCATTCATATATTCCTATATCCTTCTGTTTAAATCATTCATGTATTCTATGTCCTCCGTTTAGGAAGTTATTCATAAATTCATATCTCCGTCTATGAAATTATTCATAATTTTCTATGCTCTTCCACAAAATTATTCGTATGTTGCTCAGAAAAATTCACCTTGCAATCATAGGGGTATAAAATTTGTAAATTATTATGCAAGTTTGTGAATTGTTATAGAAGTTTATAAATTATAACTTGTACTGGCATCAAATAAACTTCAGGTACATCAAAGCTTGAGAACTTGAACTTGTGCATTTCATTCTCAATTGACACTATAACGAATGTCTCTAACAGAAATATTCTAATGAACATGTCCAGCTTTATTAATTTATTAATATGTCCAAATTAATCATCTATATGAAATAAAACGGTAAGTTCGTTAACCAAGATGTATATGAAATAAAATGTTAATGATACACGTAAGAAAATCGAGTAGAATGATAATGACATAACTGACTCGTCACAATTCCATAGACGTATCATGTCACCAGTGACCTACATATCGTTGAATATTCATCGATATTCCATGGTGGTAGCGTAACGGGATACCAATAAAAGCTGTTAGTATACTTAGTTACCCGTTATGCTGATGATCACTTCGATCAAGTCCTGTGTCTCCCTGTCTAGAGCCTTTCTCAGCACCACGACACCAGTGTCTCGGTTCACGGTGAAGTATTCCCCGCTGATGGAATAATGCAATTTAGATCCTTCGGGATCCTCTCCTTGGAGAGTGTAGACAGGTGCTCCCGGTGACGTGCCTTCTGACACGGCCAATCTGGCCATATCGCCACCTTGCACGAAATGCGGTGCTCGGTTGATCACTTGACCCCATGACGAAGACCACGTGGAGAGTGCGAGCAGCAAAATCGTCCACATCGTCACCTATGTCATTTATCGAAACGATAAATACGTTTTCTGAAGAGATCGATACTGATTTGGTATTTTTAATGATAGCAACTAATTGATAGTAGTTGCATTTATAGATGTAGGGCTAGGCATTTATACATGTAGGGTTATAGGTATAATGCAGGTAACATTGATTAGGTATAGTAGAATTTCGATAATTAGAACTGGGACAAAACTGGAGATGGATAAGAGAAATAGATTGAGAAAATCACTTAGGCTTATTTTATATTTTATAGATGTGTATTTCATTTTTCTATGTTGTGTGTTACATGTGTGACATGTGTCACATTATATTGTCATATTATTACATTTATTATACACATGATATAATTACATATTACATTATTATATTATTATATGTTTACTGTATATTATTATTTTATCATCTGTTTATTACATACATTATTACATCGTACATTATACATCAGATATTACATTATTATACTACTACGTTATTATGACCGTGTTCAACATTATTTCCTTATCGAATTATAGATGTAATTAATACAATAATTAATTGTACCGCATAGAGTTGTCATTAATTTTATAAGCAATGAAAGATAAAAGTGATGAATAGTTTCAGTATAAAATATGAGCTGAAACTTTCATTTGAGTAAACAGCGATAAAAACATTTAGAAAAGGTTTTACGGATAAAAACGATGATCTCTGTTGCGTGACAAGAAAACACTTCCTATATCATAGCTCGTCACGATTCCATTCACTTCCGGCCATAAAAAGACTGTGACTTCTAACAAAGAATTATTCAACAGTTTTAATATTTCCAAACCTCAACGTCTAAAAATTCCTAAACTGTAAAGCTCGAAGTCTACATATACCTCCATCCACAGTTGCCCACGTGCCCACCGTTGCCCCGAAACTCCGCGACGGGCGACTTATCCGACCAGCGGCGGTCACCGGCGATCAGGTAAGCAAAAAAGGAAAGTGAACGATAGGCAAGTCGAAGAGGCGTTTAAAACGAGCGTTCAAGAGGCACGTCGAGGAATGGAGGCTCGCTAACGGCGAAAAAACGCGACGAACGCAGACCGCAGACGAGTGGGCACGTAGGAAATAGCTAAACCGTGCGGAGGATGCAACGATCCTTGGAAGCCACCGGTTTCCACCCATATAAAACAACTCTCTACCGAGTCCGCGTTCTTTCCCGATGCCGAAGAAAAATACCTCGAGGGGAACCAATAGTGGCTACGGTGCAGCCACCGTGTACGGTGTCTGAATGACTTCTAGCGGGTAAGTGTGGTCAGTGAAAAGCCGTTAGAAATCAGATTCCATTTCAGGAGTACGCGGAACTCTCGACCCGTGATCTGTCAATTGAATTGTCCAGTTAGTCGTCTACTGTTTATCTCAGTTTCTTCGAAACCACCCTCCGTCAAACTCTGTGCTTAGAAGTCTGTTAGGTTAGGTTCGTCTTAGTACAACAATTTCAATTCACGTCACTTGGTTTCATACGAGATAATGTATAACAAAATGAAAATGCTTTGTAACAATGTGAAAATAATTTGTAACAATAAATACACAAGGGATGAAATGTTTCGAAAGATCAACATGCGTGATAGGAATTTCTATTTAGAACGCATTCTTCAGGTAAGTGAAAAATTAGAGCATATCCATGTACTGGAACACGTGATACCCGATAAAATCTTGAAACCGTAAACCAGTTTTTCTTCCTAGCGGAGATAAAAAAGAAACTAGAAAATTTCTGAGTAATTTCAAGATCAAGCTGTAGAAGTTTCACGGGCCACCGAGTCGCGAATGTTGGTGTTACACAAATCTGTTACGATGTTAGGTGGTAACTTTCTAGTAGAGCCTCCAGACAGATGCCGAACAAAAGTCTTGCACAACATCATCGGCTGAAATAAACGTGCCACGGGTTTCACGCTATTCTCTTTGCCTCGTAACTCTCCCTCGAGACAACGCTTTATGCAGAATCAGAGGTCCTCGATCATTCTCTTGTTGCGTTCAAATTGACAATGTTCTTTATCGTCAGTTTTGAACTGGACATTTAATAAGTTTTGATAAACTTTAATAATTTAGAAACTTAGTACATGATATATTTTAAATTGATCTATAAAATTTGACACGAAGTTCAAAATGGCCGCTGAGTAAAGATTCAACCTTGATCTTTTAGCGACAAGTGGAAGTCGTTAAATATGATAATAAATAAAAATACAAACTAAAGATTTCGCGAACTGCACGAAATAGTACTCGCAATAAGAACTAAACATAGAGTGGTTCGTGATTTCTATTGCATGGTGTGCAACGCGGAAAAGCATGAAGCGTTAAAATCCGTGACGAACAGTGTACTTCCACAGTGCGGATGCTCACACGTACATAAAAGAAGCCAGCAGTATGATTAAGCGGCAGATTTTACCATCATCAGGAAGAAATTCATAGATTATAAGTCGATGACGCACCGCGAATAATCCATTGTATACCATAGCATGCGTAACGAAGAACAACATACCAGTTGGCAAATCGAAGAGCTTAAGAATACAACATAATTGGGAATGTACAATCTATTCAAGTACAAATATAAAGAATTATAAAGTTAGTAAAAATTGAGAGAAACTTAACAAAGTTATTTGAGTCTATAGTATTATACATGATCTAAGAATGATATGTATGTGGATATTATGGATATCTAGATGCTTCTTTGATTCTTATGTCACATAAATGGACCACCGTTTGATAAACTATTAAAATGCAACTAATATGATTAGAGTATCCAGGTCGAAGTTATTTCACTGTAGATACCGAAATAACGGGTCAACGTTACTTTCAATGTTCTTATCTTTAAATAGAAGTGGTAGTTACTATCAATCAGGCACGAAATGATGCTATCAAATTGAATGATGGCTCAAATCGTTACACGAGAAAGCTGCAATTGCATTATACGTTCGGTTGCAGCATGAAGAGTATGGGGATAGTGCAAGGACGCTCTAGGATGATTTTAAGGACATTTTTCAAGGTTCTAGGTCGATTTTAGGGAAATTCTTAGTAGGTTCTAAGATTTTAGGGACATCATAAGAGGGTCTTAGAATTTTAGGAAGATTAAGTAGAAGTTACAATTTATGAAAAATTTATTGTCACAGAAAAGGACGAAAAAAATATTATTTAGTTTCTGTGAGAATTCTGCAGACATTGCGTGGGTGTTCAATGAAGATTCTCAGGAGGTTGTTAGAAGATTCTAGGAAGATTCTAAGGAGATTATTAGAACGTTCTAGGAAAGTTCTGGAGATTGTAAGGATATTCTAGGAAGATTCTACGAAAATTGAAAGGACGTTCTAAAAAGACTCTGGAGATCGTTCCAAAAAGACTTTAGAGAGATTGTAATAAGAGATTGCAGCAAGTACGAAATCACGTACATGAAATATTTAAAACCTTCAGAAGTGACCTTGATATTAAAACATCATTGAAACCGTACACGCCTTCGCTTCATCAAATATCTCAGCTACCATGAACATTCTATTCATCCCAAAAAGGAACAAGTTACAAAAATACGAAGTACTCCAACTCTCAATATAGACACCATATATGAACTGATATGTCCATAACACAATATGAACAATGTACCTCATGTACACATCAGAAGTTATTTATAATTGAGCTATAATTAGCATACAGACTATAGAACCCTAATTATCATGTAGAGTCATAATACTATTAAAATTAATTATAATTAAAAGTTACAGCATTGTTCATATTCACAAACCTACCTGAAGTAACTGGAAAAGGAACTAATCACGTAGTCGTTCACCAAATCATTGGTTAATTCCATGTCCCACATGTCTTAGGGAGACCCCATATACGAAGCGGTCCGCAGCCGGCTCTCAAAACCCGATTTCGAAATTCTTCAAGAAATTTCGCACTGCAACCGGTCAGTCCACGATCGTAACCTCTCAGGTACGTATTCAAATCCGTACTATACACGGAGACGGAAGACAACTGTACTGTTCTGTGCCATGTGTGCAGAGACCTCCAGCAACGTTTTAAAGCTCGACTTTGCGACTACTCGAGTCATCGCACGTCTCACGGAAAAGCACATGTACCGATGATTATAATCATCCAACGGATCGGAAAGGTTAAGAATTCGAGAACCGAGCATCCGTTCGGTGGAGTTTCTGTTGGAGCACGCGAAAAGCGAACGAGTACGCGCGGTTAACTGTTCCGCGTTGATCGTACGATCAACAGCCTCGACGTCCTAGACTCGTTAATCGGCGAGAAAGGCGGCGGAACGAGGAGAGAGGCTAGAAAACCACCGACGAGGACGAGGTGTGGGGAAGAAAAAAAAACCGTTACGGAGCCCCTTCCACCGGTACCACCATTACGTTACGCGCCTGGAATCCTGACACTGTGTGACCAGGTGATGCCAGGATGAATGACTAAGAAAAGTAGCATCCTGTCACGAGCTTCGTTCGTCACTTTTGTTCGGAGATTTGTTCATTTTTGTTCCGAGATTTCTTCATTTTTGTTTCGAGATTTGTTCAGTTTTGCTTCGAGATTCGGGAACAGGATGCGTGGACTGTCATCTCTTATATCACGTGCTCGTAGGAATTTTTTATTGACAGTTGGTAGGTTATATAGGGAAATGATCTGGTGATGTTCAAGATGGAGAGTAGAAATTAAAGATTCTTATGGTATTTGTACGGGTGGTAATATAACGCGTGGCAATGCAGCACGTAGAGACTGTAGTGTGTGGGGTCTGTAATGCGTGCCGATATAACGCGTGATAACTGTAGTAGTTATAACACGTGGCGATACTAATGTGTAAAAATATGATGCGTGGTGATGTAACGCATGGTGATATAGCGCGTGGTAACTCCAACGTGTGGCAATTCTAACGCGTGGCGATATATCGCGTGACAATTCCAACGCGTGGCTGTATAACGCGTGGTGACTCTAACGTGTGGCGATTCTAACGCATGGTAATATGTATAACGCGCAGCTATTCTAGCATATGACACAGCGTGTACTAATTACGATATCTACTAACTATAATTCATGGTAATATAACGCGTGGCAATACAAAGTATGGCAATACAACACGTTGCAATACAACGCGTGGCAATAAAATATGTAACCATACATTCCAGATATTTGCAAAAGTTTGTCTTCCTTATATTACCAGTACTTAGAAAGCGATATAAGAAGTTTTATCGGAAAAAGTATCTGTCATCTTTTTCCGACTTATTAAGGAAAGTTCCACGTTGAAAGTTGAATGTTTATATAGAGACCTCTCTCTTTGCATGGAAATTAACCAACTAATCACCGTAGTCGTTACAAATGTTAGCTTTTCCTGTATCACGAACTTGACACCGGTTCCTTGAAACCGAGACTTCGATTAACGCACACTCCGGTCAGACTGGTTTCCCTCGAACTGGCAAAACGGACGATCGAAGTTCGGCAAGGTCCGCGTATTTTAAGACACTGTCTCAACCCCGTTATGAATTATTTATCGACAATTTGTATCGTACAAAAATTTCAGCGTTCTTCACCGAATACCTGTTAGCTCGTGACTTTTGAAAATCATCAATCTGGATTAACGTACGTATCCTTTTAAATATAGCGAGGAATAAAGGTCAAGGAAATGTTAGCGAGATCCAGTCTCGTATAGAATTTCTTTACGCAATTCGCTTCTACTTCATGCTACACATTTAGATTCATAATGAACACTGTTGTCAACGAGATTGAGTCTACACGAATTTAAGATTCATCGTGGCACGTGGTTTGGAACGAAAACACAGGAAATTGATAGCTGAATGCCAATGAAACGTCTTTGAACGATGCGTCAAATGAAAGAAACAACTTGAAGAATTTCTTTTAACGCGTTTAACGACGCAGTGAAAACGAACATGATGTCACGCGATTTAATTGTAATTACTTCATTTTGTAATTTGGACTTTGCTATTTTGTCGTAAGGGTACTAGTTAGAATTCTAGTTTTGTTTTCTTTATTTGGTCTATGCTATCTTCTTTATGCTATTGATCCAGTGAAAGGTTCAGAGGATTAATCCTACAATAGGAAGTGGCAGGTACTTTTTCCAATTCTTCTTCAGGTCCTTCGCTCCATAATTTTGTAGGTATCTTACTAAATATTTTGCAATAACATGCTTATTTTGCAATTTCTATTACTGCCACTATTGTTTCACTATGTTCGTGCAGCACATGTACACTATCAGTTAATGAATATCTATATCAGATTATCGTATTAAAACGAATAGTGTGAGTCATCTCTGCCAAGGGTTAATAGATTCGACGTTACACCAGATTTACACCAGATTGAAAAGAAAAACAAATAATTACCTACTAAAAATTCTCTAATTCAGAACAAATAAATTAGCATATCCCCATTAAAAACCGTCGCGGATCGCCAAAAACATCTAAGGAAAACTTCAAAAATACCAAACGAACCGGTTTCAGTGTCACACGAGATAAACCGGTGAGAAAGTTGAAAATTTGTTAAACGAATCGTCGAATTTGGTCCGAGGTGAATTTACCGCGAAGGGTCTGCAGGTACCCACCTCATAAAGTCGGTCCAGGATCCTTCTTCGCGATCACGGTATCAACTCATCGTCACACCACGTGTATACAATTTCTTTCGATCAGCCGGTTCAAAGAACGTTCACGTATCCACTGAACCTCATGACGCACGTACACGAGCCGCAGCAACTTTCCGACTTTATCCTCTCGGTTTCATGAGTCGCCGTTTCGAAAAAGAGCCGATGTCTGCCAGCCAATGGACAGGTCTACACTGCATCCTAAGGAGGTATGCGGCCTCTGCTATGGGAGTGGAAGGAACGGAGCCAGATAGAGAGAGAAAGAGAAACACGGCTCGCCGAAGGAGAGGCTACAGTCCGTGCCCGGTAACTGCCGAGCGAAAGGGGGGCGAACCTTTTTGATTCTTTTGTACCTCGACGTGCCAGGTGAGTCTCTTTCGTGGTTCCATCATGGCTGAGATCGTGCGTTGAGGTTGCGCCATGGAATGGTTCGTACATCGGAATTTTACTCGCCACATATTTGTTTATGCTGCTCAAAATTATTGCTCTACTTTATTTTCGATTATGGTACTTATCCCTTGATTTATGGCGGATTAACTTCGCGTGAGTCGTTATTGTCGATTGAGTCGGTAGATGTAGAATTATATTGCAATTTTTACCGACGACATAATATCTGACACATAAATTCAAAATTATTGGTCCATTTTCAGCTGTGTTTATAGTCGATCCCCGATTTTCGCTGAACTTCGTGTAAATCGAACATTCACCATTGAGTCGGTAAATGTAGAATTACATCGGAATTTTCATTAACGACGTAATACTTGTCCACTCTGCTCCTTTAAATTATGAGTCCATTTTATTTCCAGCTGCGGTTACAACCAATACATCCTTCAATTTATATTGAAGGGTTAACTTCGTTTAGATCAAAATTATGGTCAATTGAATTGGTAAATGTAGAAGTACATTGTGTTTAGTCTTGATTGATTTGTGATGTATGTACATATGTATATATGTATATGCAATGTATGTATAAACACCTATGTCTTATGCTATCTCAACCTATCTCAACCTCCATGCAAATCTACATCTCCATCAGTCCACGCAAATAAAATGTCCACAGAAAATCCGACTCCTCATAACAGCTGTACCCGATTAGAAAGTTCATGCCACGGAAAGAAGAAACGCTTTAGCAATCATTACACCGTAATCGTCCTAGACGTATTTCAACAAGATTTGCTCTTAATGCTATCGTAGATCCGTTCCCATCGTTCGTGGTCGGTACGCGAAACGATTGTCGAAAGAAGAACACCAGAAGGCAAATGAGCACGTATCATTCGGAATTACAGTCCACTATCCATACTCCGTGTTCCGCGAGCAGTTGCGTGTCGTTTTGCGTCTAATTTGTGCGTAATTTATCGTCGAGACCCGTTTTGCGGAACAAGTTTGCCGAGTAGCACGGCAGTTTGAAAACACCGAGACATCCTGCCGGAAGTGGTGAACGACGCGACTTACGGAAGCCTGGCAACGTATGCACGCCAACAGCTTCCTTGCATCTTCCTTCGGACAAACTGCGATACTGTCGTTGTTTGGCGAGAAGGTTGTTTTTCGATGGTCTTCGGTGATAGCAACGGTGGAACGAGCATTCTTGGAAACGAAGCTAATGGCTCTTTTGTGGACGCGTCTTTAGCGGTGATAAGTAAACGAATACACGGAGCGCTTGATTCATCTTTTAGTTCCGAAAGATTTATCGTTAACACTTGTGAAACTGGCGTCTCCCTTTGTTTCGTAACATCTTCTCTGAATTTTGTAAATTATTTTTAATACTTTGTATTCTTCCTCTGTTCCATAATACATTCCTTCCTGAATAAAATAATAAAATTTCGCAAAAAAAATTACAAAAAGTACGAGTCAAGATACGATATAAAATTCCCGAGTAACAAAGATTAATTTTGTTGTTACAGCAACAATAATCAACGAGTGCAATGGATGTTCGTGAACCTCCCACGCTTTCTACGAATTCAAAACGCGTTTACTTACGCTATCTGGTTGTTTACATCATTGTTGCGTTAGAAAACAAGGAACTAAAGGTGTAATACCGAGCGTACACGTGCGAGCACATCAAGCGTGACTGCGAGCTGCTTCGAGCGTGTTCACGGCAAGTTCCTCGCGGATTTCTCGTCCGTGCGAAAGGTTTCGTCCTGAATGCGAGACGAGCACGCAACTAGCGGCCTGCGATGGTCGAATGTCGCTGGGTCATCCATTTTTTAACTACTTTTGTATCGTACGGAAAATTTGCTTTGGGTATCTATAAATTTAGGAATGTGTACATTTGACAAATTTGGAATCTGGGATTTTGGGAATTTTGGAGGTTAGAAAATTTGGGATCTGAGAATTTAGGAAATTTGGAATTTGGGAATTTGGAAATTTGGGAATTTGGGGTTTTGAGAATTTGGGAATTGGGGATTTGAGAATTTAGGAAATTTGGAATTTGGGAATTTGGGAATTTGGAAATTTGGGAATTTGGGAATTTGGATATTTGGAAATTTGGAAATTTGGGAATTGGGGATTTGAGAATTTGGAAATTTAGGAAATTTGGAAATTGGGGAATTGGGGAATTTGGGAATTTGGAAATTTGGGATTTGAGAATTTGGGAATTTGGGATTTGAGAATTTGGGAATTTGGGAATTTTGGGATTTTGAAATTTGAGAATTTGGGAATTGGGGATTTTGAGAATTTGGGAATTTGGGAATTAGGAAATTTGTAAATTTGTAAATTTGAGAATTTAGGAATTTCCAAATCTCAAAATTAAAATATAAATTTATAAATTTGGAAATTTGAAACCTTGTAAATTTGAAACCTGCAAATTCCCAAACTCATAACCTTAATAATTCAAACCAGAAATTTTCAAACACCAAAAATTCAAAAATCTGTGAATTTCGATCCACCAGATCTTGAGCCATACGGAAACGAACGCAGTATCCGGTGTACTTCCTCAATTAGCTCATCTGTCATTAAAACGGGAAGTGAAAGTAACAAAGATCACCCACGCTATAACAACGAGGAACAACGAGCCAAATTATATCTCGAGTAATAATACAAGAACTGGTACGTAACATCGACGCATGAAAACAGCTTTCCACCTTGATCCTTGTAGTCGCACGATCCTTCGCACACGTCAATGATCGTACAATGGAGAACACAAGGATCCGCGACTGGTGGAAAGGTCGTGTAAGTAGGATATCGGAGAAGGAGGACGTTGAATGAGAGAAAAGGAGAACGAAATGATCGGAGAAGGACGTTGTTGGAAAGACGAGAAGGGGACGTGTACAGTTACCAATGGCCGAAGCAAAGCAACTCCACCTTCAGACGATGTCTTAGCCGAGTCTGAAAACTCGAACATTGGTTTCCCCTTTACTGGGACGATTCTCTTTGCATCCGATTGACGGGAATGTTGTTTCACTGCGTTCGGTAATGCAGTTAATACCGGAAATTAATTACTTGAAAAACTCTGCATGTGACATTTTTTAATTTGGCAATCTGGGAATTTGAAATTTTCTTATTTGGGAATTTGAACGTCTTTGAAGTTTTGAGAATTTGAGGAGCTGTGGGTTTGAAAGGTCTGAATTTTAGAATTTGAGAAGCTGTGTGTTTGAAATTTATACATTTTAGAATTTGGAAATTTGAGAATTTCTAAAGTTATGCATTCCTAAAATCCTCAATTCCTATACTTCAAAATTGGAATTTGACAATTTGATGATTTGGTAATTTGGTAATTAGGTAATTTGATAACTTGGTAATTTGATAATTTGGTAATTGGATCATTTAAAAATCTGAGGATTAAAAATTTCTAAAGCTTGCAATTCCTACACCCTCTAATTTCTACATTTCTGAACTCCTTAATTTTATAACTTCTCAATTCGAAAATTTCATAATGTAAAAATTCGTAAATTTCTAAATTCCTATATTTGAAAATTTATAATCTTGAAATTTGAATGCTACAAAAAAAGGCCACCACCATGCGTGATCGTGCACATGAAAGGTACACTCAACGAACCCTATAAAAAAGAGCCATATATCGAGACCACACAGTATCTCCCTCCAAGTTCAGCAAAATCGACTCTAACCATGATCATCAGAATTTTCCTGGAAAATGAAGAATGCATCGTTAAACGTTCTTATCCTCCATCGTTACCGTTGCCAGGAGTTCGAAGTGATCCTCGATTAGCGAACGTCTGGCATCAGCATCGAAGGTCAGAACATTCTCAGCAAGTTACTTTTACCAACAATATTTTTTACGTCCGTAAATGTCAGTTTAGAGCTTTTGAAGAGACGTGGGTGGAGTGCAACGTCTATCAATGTAGCAATCGTAGATTGATTATAATAGATATTTTTATGGATACTTATTTTATTAAAGTTTCACAACTCTGTTGAAATTTATTGACTTTTTATGTTCATTGCTGATATCTGTATTATTACATTTCTGTTTTCAAGTCTTAGCAACGTTCGTGGATTTATATGTGATTTGTAGACAAAATATGGGTCTACATATGATTCCTCATGCATGTACAAATTTTTAATTTTTGAGTGAAGCTGTATTTCATGTTGAACATTTCATATAGTCTCCATCTAGTACAGAAAAATATCTTTTATGTCTTAACAACATATATGATGCATGTATCACAAAATCTTCCTCTTGACAAAATATGAAGGTGCCTTATGAATATAGTAAATTTTCATTTCTTGACTTAATCTGACATTGAACATTTTCGACGTAAAATAAATGTTTTCATACAATTTTTATAAACAGTTCAGTTAAATATCTTCTTTCATTCTGTACATAATATAAAAATCCCATCAGCACGAGTTTATTGCAGCTTACACGCCAGTGCACCAGAAGACACCTTCATCTAACGTTACTTTATCCTCGTCCTGTGTCTGTCGTAATGGCGTACGGTGTCACGTGCAGTACAATGACATCCAATTGTACGCTGATAGAGGTTCGCGTGGTTACAGAGCAAGAAAAAGAAAGTCGTGGGATAAAACGTCCGTTGCACAAAGATCAACCTCTCTTTTCTGCTTCTGGTGTGGTTTTGCACGGTGCTTGTTACGGGAGGTCTGGGAAAACTCTCGTGAACTATATGAAAACACCACTAGCTGCCTGTTAGTTAACCCACTTCTCACGACGCGCACCTTTTGCAGGCGAAACCTTTTATGGCGATCAGTTACATTGCTGCCATGCCAAGCCTCCACTGGCTAATGTAAACTTAACGTTCCTACTGACTTTTTTCGAAAATAGTCAACACTGCCATTTAAAGAGAAACTCTCTACGGTCGTAGTTACCCAAGTGAATATTTTATTGATTGGAAATTATTTTTCACAAAAATTTAGGTTAGGTTATTATTCATTATTATTCATTATTATTGCATTCAAGTTGAGTTACATTATTTCATAATCAAGTTAATCTACATTATTTTGTATTGAAGTTGAGCTACACTATTTTGAATTGAAGTTGAGTTACATTCCCTTGCATTAAAATTGAGTTACATTATTTTACATTAAAATTGAATAACATTATTTTGCATTGAAGTTGAGTTACATTATTTTATATTGAAGATCAGTTACATTATTCTTAATTGAAATTAAGTTACTTTATTTTGCATTGAAGTTGAACTACTTCTATTAAAATTCATTGGAAATAGCGTCTAAAAAATCATTGCTACAGATGCATCTGTCGATGGTTCAATATTAATCAGTATCCTCGGAAATCGTTGAAAAAGCGAGAATAAAATTAAACGACCAGAACGATCCGTAACAGGATGAATGTACGGGTAACAGGAGAAACATTATTTATTGACACGACCGATAAATTATCCAATTAGAGCGAATCGTTGCGGAGGCCTCGTTCGAACCCTTTCTTGCATTCGACAGCGTCGAGCACCGCGTGCCAGCACGCCCCTTTTTTCTTTTTATTTGATTTTCGATTCTGCACGCACCGGGTAGCAAATCTCTCGTGTAATTCCCAATATTTCCGCGGCCCGATCGAACATGTGTCTGAAACGGTGTCGATTTCACGGCGTCCTTTTATCGACGAAACGACAGCAATTTTCAAAGTGTGAAAAGGGTTGGATCTTGCTGCTTCTTTTTAGGAGGGTAACCACTTCGGGACACGCAACGTGTGTAAAAAATAAAGTTGAAACGTTGAATTATACTAATACACAAAATCGACTGTTATTTCGAGAATCACGAGTTTCAAGATGAATGGTGCGGGATTGCGTTTTAAGATGTGTAATTAAGGCTTTGTGAAATTTAATTGTCAGGCAGTTGAAAGTAACTAGTCACGGATACATGATGGTTAATTACAACTGTAGTTACAGTTATGTAGTGTATGCAAGGGTTCGCTCTTGAAGTCAACTCACGGTTACTGATCGCGCTCAGTTACGGCGACCGTACTTATATCGCAAAAAGGAAAAGCAAGCAAAAATTATTTTTTTCTTATGTCTCTAACTAATCACGTACCCTATTTCTACACATCTATTAACCCTACACATCTAGTAAAATATTTTTACGATGACAGTAAAGCACAAGTACATCAGCTAATAAAATATTAACTAATGTCAACCGTATCGAAAACTTTTTACCGACACGTAATGTCGAGTAGTTAAGCAGTTAATGGGTTAATTGCGAATGTGCTTGTGCTCAATACAGAGGCATTCTGAAGAATGTCAAATGCCAAAGCATTCTATGACGCGACAGAAGGTCGTAAGAAATTTTCTCGAAGGAATGTTATGGCTGGGAATTTAAATATTCGTTTTCCTCTCGAGCAATAAGTAGAAAGTATCGAAAAAGAAGTCGCACGGTATTTAGTCCCTGATGCAATAAAAAGGAGAACGTTGAAGTTTATATCGGAATTCTCGAAACGCTAAAATGGGAATTTCATGGTTAGCTTGTTTTTCCCGGTATCAACTGCACCGCGAATGTTTATTGAAATCTAACTTTCGCGTGTCTACGTGCTTTCCGATAGATCTACCGCAGGATTCTCGTGGCTTTCTCGGCCGTAAAAGTTTTACACGAATCGTTAAACAAGACGAAATGACGCTATGAACAAATGGTAAAATTCCAAGGTTTATTTATTATTTACAAATGAAGATGATCTGTGAATAGAACAATTTTAAATGAATAACAAATTGAACTTGGAGTGCAAGTTAAATTAAACAAGTTTAATTTAGAGTGTACCTAATCTTATTTATTGAAAAAAATAAATAGTAAACTAAACTTAAATGACAGTTATATTTAATATAGGAATCGATTATCTTTTTACTTGGTACAAGTTCACTAGACAGAAGATTACGTTCTTTGTGTAGTTTAATAGCTCAACTTTTGTGAGAAGAAACATGTGTCTTTTTCACAGGCAATCTTTAGACCTTGAGCTTCGATTATGGCTACTGTGTTACGAACCGATAATTCTGGAATTCATATCCTAAAAGTATCAGTGACTGTTCGCAGTTTCCCACGAAATATCAATATGCAAAGGTATCACTATGATAAGAACAATAATCAGTGATATCTACAGATATTAACGTGCATCGATTACAAATCAAATTTTTAATACAGGTGATTCGTATGTAAGTTTAAGCGTCATATGTGACATGTCAACGTACTAACTCCTCAGTTAAATCAATCAATCGATTTTTTTACTTGAACTGTTATTTTAATTCCTCTTGAATGTATTGCGTCTTCTCTTAAATTGATGGCACTTATAATATGCTGTTTGCAAAGGGGTGAGAAAAGAAATGAAAGTAACCGTTCCAGGTTGATCGAATTCGAGTGCGATTCATCAATGATGCTACCTGATTTGCATGTCACGGTCTACGATTCGATCGACTCTATCGAATCGACTTCAAACGAGAGCTCTGTGTAATATTTCCTTCTATGAATCTCATTTGCATCGATATCGTTCATCATTATACAGTTCGATGTTTTTCAAATTTTAAATCAACGTCATAAATTTTAGACTCGTATATTTTCGTGTCTCAATTTATACTTTTGTGGAGATTTCAATTTTTACTTTTGAACAGTTTTAATTTTTATTTTACTTTTTACTTCAGTTTATATTTTTATGAGATTTCAATTTGTACCTTTGAATAATTTTATTTTTTACTTCGATTTGAATTTTAGTTCGTATCTTTGTATAAATTTTAATTTGTACTTTTATGTCAATTTCGATTTATACTTCTGTGTAAATATCAATTTATATTCTTACTTTTGTATAGTGGTAGATTTTCATTGAATATTTCTACGCAAGCATAAACATAATTTTTATATAAACACAAAGTACTTATTATTAAAAATAAGAAATATAGATTGTGAATAACATAGCTGTTCTGCTATAATTGGAAACGTTTGGAAATATGAAAAGAGGAAAAGGGGTCAGCAATCGATTAATTGTAATACCTTTCCAAGCTGATCTTCCTGTTGGTTTCTATAGCAATGTCCGAGTATTATCAGCTGATTAGCGAATGTAACAGATGGTCGTGGTTGGTTTTATTAGATTATCGTCCACTTATTTTCTACCACACAATCCGTGACACTGTTGAGCGACGATTCGAGACTGAAAATTTCCACAAAAGTGAAAAGAGTGATTCTTTAGAAATCTGCGAGACTTTCTGTGTGATGAGTGAGGTAAGAAATCGATTTACTATTTAATTAGTAAAAACGTGTGTATAATATATTCTTTCATATATACATATATTAATATATATCTGTGTAGGCTATTATATTTCTTCATTTTTAAGTTGTAAAAATTTGTTGAATATATCTTTTCAATGTGAGAAATTAGGAAATGTAAAATATTGAATATAATATAAAATGTAAAATAGGGAAGATAAGAGTAGGTTTGTGGAAAGTAATAATGAAGGCGCAGCCTGTAGAATGATATCCCGCATGACACTGCAGTGAATATGGTTGTTGCCACAAGGCGAAAGAATTTTGATATTTGGTAATTTGAGAATTTTGATATTTGGAAAATTGAGAATTTGGGAATTTTGAAATCGGGACTTTAGGAATTTGGGGATTTAGGAAATTGAGAATTTTGGTACTTGAAAATTTGACAATTTGAGGATTTTGGAATTCGGGATTTTAGGAATTTGCGGATTTAGAAATTTGAAATTTAGAAGTTGGGGATTTGAAAATTTGGAAACTTAGAGATTTCGGGTGTTAGGAAAAGGGAGTTTTAGCAATTTGGGGACAAAAACCGAAAACCCCATCATATCAACTACAAAATACAGTTAAACCATTCTCACCATTTTTATTCTAACTACCCCTTAACAACAAAAACCCTTTAAAAACACTAATCCACAATTCCGTATCCACAACACTTAACCGAACACATTCCCCTGCAAATCACAAAGTATAAAAATTAATTAGCAATGTAGCAAGAAACCCTAACAACGAGAATTTTAATAACACACCGCAAAATATCCTGTTCGTTCTCCCATACGAGCTCTATAAAGAGGTGTAATCGCCCTAAAAACCTCTAATCTGCTAAACTAGACGACTACATCGCCATGGCACGCGTTTCTAGTGCATACACAGAGAATGGTGGGGAGAAGTTTAGGTGCCCCTGTGTGTCGTGATTATGGGGTGAACTGTTGGTACGGTGCCCCATAGAAGGCGGTCCGCCCTTATGGAGGGGGCAAAATACCCCCGGGACGGTATATATTCTCTAAGAGCCCCATGCCACTTTCGCAGTACCAAATTGTACCCCGTCGTCGAATGGTCGTCGTTTCTTATTTCGTTTTTACTCGCTGCCGATCGGCCATTCAGTTATGTCGTGACACGATTTTTCGATAAATATTCGAAGTCTATAATTCGAGTGAAGTGTTTCAACGAGGATTAATTTTATTTTCTATCGAATCATTAGGTAAGATTTTGTTGAAACTTAAAAAGTTAGAGAAGTTCAAAGCTTGAGTTTTTTTAAATTTAAAAAAAAATATTGAGGGAGGTATTTTCACTTCTTTGATGCTTTCTATAATTTTTTGAATATAACACAAATGAAGCATCTTCTGTATTTAGTTATTTATGGTTTCAGTTTTAGATTTGTATAAAAATTTGGGTACTCTGGTACCTGTTTATTAATACGGAGGGTGATCCTCCAAGGAATTGAGAAATATAGAGTCATATGATATGTGGGAGGATTCAGTTATTTGTATGGGATTATATAACCTTAGTTTTCTCTTGCGTTTCTTTTCAGGAAGTGTTCAGCATGTCCTCGGAATATTCTTTCTGCGGCGAAGGGGGTTTCGACGAGCTCTCGAGCTCTTCCGATTCCGGTTTCGACGTCAGTTTCGAGTCACCTAAACACGAAATCCCATCGGATAATCTATTTCCACCGATGAAAGAAGAGAAACGCAAGAAACCTCGAAATACGAGGTGCAAAAGTCCTACACAGGTAACACTTCTTCGATTCCATCGCAAAGTATCTTAAAATTCGTAATACAAAACAGCCCTACTACACTTCAAAATCCATAATACAAAACACCTTATCTGCATCTTAAAATCTACGATATAAAATTACTCAAAGAAACAATCTGTAAAACACAACAGAAAATCACTTCTTCAGAAAAATATAAGCATTCTCTTCTCTGAATATGTCTGAACAAGTTTCACATCTTAGGGGATGATTTTTTGAAGTTAGAAAAAAATAATCTCATCATGTAATTACTTTAAATTACTAGTTATATACAAATTGCAAAATTCTTACAACTAGTAACATATGAAATATATTCATATATGTGGTCATTGATGATTGAAGAAACTGAACTTGTTGAAACTTATTTAAGGGTACACATAAATCGTTATAATTATTAAAAGACATAGACCTACAAAATGTTCAAGAAGCATCACTTCAGATCTAACTCTCCAAATTGCATTACCCATAAAAGTCATTCTCAAAATATAAAATAAAATTCAACCAAAAAATTAAATAATTACTCGATATATTACCTTCTGAAGGAAGCGTATGTGTCCCCATAAAAAAAATAAGAAAGAAATAAAAAAAAATAAGAAAGCTCGAAGTCTTGAGAATTGATTGATCCGCAGGTGCTGAGGCTGAAAAGGACCCGTCGAATAAAGGCGAACGATCGCGAGCGGCACAGGATGCATACACTGAACGACGCGTTGGAACGTCTTCGGATGGCATTGCCCACATTTCCGGAGGACACGAAGCTGACGAAAATCGAGACCCTCCGTTTCGCCCACAACTACATCTGGGCGTTGTCTCAGACGCTGGGAAACTCCGAAGCTGGGGAGATCACGGTGAACGTGGGCAACGTGACGGTGAGCATCAGCGAGAACGGAAATATGATCACCTCTTCGACCGGAAGTTGTGCGGTGGCGGCACAGAAACGACTAGGACCGTCGCACGCGAACTTTCCCTATCCTCAAGAACGATTCGTACCCGAATGGCAGGAGTACGATTGCTATAGCGATCAAAGTGTCAGCCCGCCGATGCAGTATCAACCGTGTTTCGATCAGAGGATGTATCACGCGCAGCATCAGATCCCTCCGCATCATATGGGACCCAATAACATGTACCAGTGTCTTTAGAAACAGGACGTGAATTGTGTACCCTGAGATTACGTGACGGGTGAATTTTCGACGGTTTTGTACTGTGGTCGTAGGTAGATTTATGGACTTTCTGGTGAGACGGTGCGCTCTCGGTATATGGCACTTTTATGTGTATCAGATTGCAGCTTTTCGAATTTTTAGATGTTCGAATAGTCTCAGTTTAGAGTTCAGAAATTTAGTTTCTGCTTTGGATATTAGGAAGTTAAATTTGGATATTAGCATGGTTTAGGAAGATAGGGATTTTTAGATTTGTATATTTTTAAGTTTTGGAAGTTTGAAATTTTGAGATTTAGAAATTCCTAAATTCTCAAATTCCTAAATTTTTAAATTCCCCAATTCCCAAATTCCCCAATTCCCAAATTCCGAAATTCCCAAATTCCGAAATTCCCAAATTCCCAAATTCCCAAATTCCCAAATTCCCAAATTCCCAAATTCCAGAATTCCAGAATTCCAAAATTCCGAAATTCCAAGCTTCGAAATTCCATAGTTCCCGAATTCCCAAGCTCCCAAATTCTCAAGTCCCCAAATTCCCTAGTTCCCAAATTCTCAAGTCCCCAAAATCCCTAGTTCCCGAATTCCCAAATTCCCAAACCTCCAAATCCCCAAAATTCCCAACTTCTCACAAATAAAAATTAATAATCTCCAAATTCTAAATTTGTATACCGAGTATCTAACTGAAAATGTGAATATCTGAAAAAGTGAAAATCTGAATAAGCTTGAAGCAAGTGTCCAAATATGTCGAAGCCTACGACCACAACCTGAACATAATAATAGGTACAATAAGAGCGAGAAGATAGTACAAACTTCGGTAACAATGAAACACGAGAATAACAGAAGGGATGTGTATCATGAAAGAATCTTGTGGATTTGCAGATTTCGAAGTTTCGTGAGGGATCAAAATTCTCGTGAAATATGTATGGCAACACAGTGCGCTATGAGTCATCGCCGCCATTGTATCGCTCTAACGAGCCACGATATTTCGAGCTCGTCGAAATTCAGCGACGATTTTAATATAAACGCGTGTACTATCGATACACAATTAAACAGTGATATAGGATATGATCTCTATAGCTTAAGATTTTGACGTACATATATTTTTGCCGAGAAGTTCGTATTTTAGAAAAACCATCTACCATTTTTAACTGCTGATGGTATATCGAAACTTCGAATTCCATAGTTCTCATAACCAGTGATCAGAAACCAAAGAATTTACCTGTTATTTTACCATTGTAGACTGTGGATGTTGGAGGATATCTATATGTGACATGTAGAAAATATTTAGAACGAAACAATTTATTCTTAATATTGTAAAATTTGTAAATTGAGATACTATAAAAGATGAACAGAAAAGAAATTATGAAATTATCCGGAAAATTATTTTGTGAAAACATATATTTGCATAAACATCCACTGTCTATCGCACAGTCGAGTCGTCCACAGTATATTGATCTTTCTTCAACGCACCCTTGACATGTCAAAAAAACGTACTATAATTTGCTACGAGTTGTGTGTAAATTTTGTCTGGATCGCAAAATCTCGTACAAAAATGAAGAATCGAAATGTATCGGTTCGTGTGTAATTCGCATAATTGTACAAAGAGTTAGGGTAACATACGAAATGATCGTTATTTACTTTGTAAGAGAGCATTCTATTTGCAACGAATTACTAGGATTAAGGTCAATGTTAGTTCGCGGCTAGGATTTTCATTTTAGTTTTCATGGTCTCATTTTTTTATACGTCAGATTTGCTGACAATTTTATACAATTGCGTAAACACGTACTAAAGAAAATCGCGTTCCTTTTTTTTCTAGTCATCGATAAGTTCATCTCGAACGCTTGATCTCACCCTTTGTTTCTAGAATATTTTATTATTTAAGCTTACCTCTCCGTCAGTGCTCTTAACGGATCGTGGAATCACCGATTCAGGGATTTATATATTGTACAGAATTTATACCTTATCAATAAAGCATATTTTACCTAATTACTTACTGTTCATTTATTTTTATTTCCAACATTTTTGGTTAACTACTGCATATACGATTTTATTATGGCACATACAAATTTTCTGTGTTATACATTTTTTAATAGGAAAATTTTCAAACTTGCAAATTTCCAAATTGTCAAATTGTCAAATTGTCAAATTGTCAAATTGTCAAATTGTCAAATTGTCAAATTGTCAAATTGTCAAATTATCAAATTTTCAAATCTTCAAATCTTCGAATCTTGCCATCTTCAAATTTTCAAATATGAAAACCTTGATGTACCAAATCGAACGCAATTGGAACTCGAAAAATTGAACTTCGATCACAAAATCGTCAGAAACCACGCAATTTTTGTGTAACAAGTAAAGGATAAAGTATACAACAGGAGCGACGTATATTTCAACGACAGGATCGACAGGAAAATATTATTTTTCGATTCTGAATTCAAAGGTCTGATATTTTGATAGCTTCCGCCCCGTTCACTCCTTCGTTTGATCGAACGGTACTGTTCACCTATTTATTTTTCTAACACTTACCTACAGTGTCACTCGAATGGAACACCCACTTGTTCTTGTTATGGAAATTATAATATACGGTGTTACTTGGTGATCGATCGATCATGAAATTTTCATCGACTGCGAATAATAATTGAAAATGTATCAGATTGTTAGGTTATGCTTAAGTTAAGTGTATTTTTTATATTTATTTATTACTTGTTACGTTCCCATATTTAAAATCTTGGGATTTCAAAATTCAAAGATTTGAAATTTTGCGATTTTGAAAATTTAAACATTTGAAGCTTTAAAAATTCGTAAACAAAGATTTTGAAATGTGGAGATGTGAAAACTTGTGAAGTGAAATATAGTTTTAAGTTCGCACATGTCCTTTTATGTGAAGAAAGTCTGGATTTTAGAATCGATTTACAGTTCCAGAGTCACGTTCCTTGCGTAATCCGTCGGATTAGGCGGGTAGGCGTAATTTCAACGCGATTTACCGATACATCTGCCCCGCGGTGATTTCTACAAAGGACACGTGTCCTGGCACGTGTTCGTTCATTCTTGAACAGGACTCCATTCCTGCAAAGTGGCTCGAGCATGCTTGCTCGTGAAATAGTAACTGTCTGATCGTCGGACAACGTGTTTGCGTATTCGTTTACCCTCTTTCGACGACGACTTTGTTACTGATCGGAAACGTGGCTTATCTATGATCGTCCGTGTAGCTTGTCAAGATTCTATTAGCATTCTTGCAAATTGTGATGAAATTAATCGATGTAGATAGAAGAATACTGTTCATCTGCACTACTTTATGGAGAGAAATAACAGGAGTTGCACGTTGTACATAATTTATTAAATATTGTACCATTTTCGAGCAGTGGCACGTTTCATGGGTTTTGACAAATCCATATTATACCGAATAAAAATTTTTGTTTCTGAAAATATTCCCAGTTCTATCGGAACATAGTAAATAAGATGTTCTTGCTCCAGACCTTCAACCGGTTGATCAATAATTTCGTATACAAGGCCTATTTGCAAACAAGCTGCAAGCTGCGACGAATCCGTTAGCACGCTCGATCGTTTCCCCAAATCTCGCCAATAATGGTAATGCTTCAATGGAACCATTATGTCGGCGATATATAACTGTGTGCACAGTAACGACAGACGGCCAGTATCCGTAAAGGTGTTGGATTTTGGGGGGATTCAATCAGTTTTTGCAGTAACTGCTTTCAGCCGTGGGGCTGTAACCACCAAAAACAAGAAATTGGAAAACTCCCTTGATTTATTTCCCTTTGCTAATGCGCTTCAATTTGAACTTTATGCTCAATTATAATTTGCATACTCAAGCATTTCATGCTCAATTATAATTTACGTATTTAAACATAGTCAACTTCTTCATCTGTTTTAATATTGCAAATAGTCAACTCTGACGCATTCGATAAATATAAATATATTTATATTTTTTACATTATTTATTATGTTCCATACTATTTTGTTCTTTTGTCTGTTATTTTGTTACCTTTCATTGTCAGTAACAATTATTAACTACAGTTTGGAGAATAAAATATTCAATTAAATCTTACAGCAAATACGTACATTTCAAAATGATTAATATATTAACATACTGCAAATTTTTATTTCAAATCAAATTCTTTGCACAAGTAAACTAAGCTGAAAAAAGTAATCGTTAACGAAAGTAAAGAAATATTAGACTGTAAAGAAAATGGCGTTCAATCGTTCCGAACAATAAATCGAAGAACAATGCCAGCAAACCGGACACGTCTCGATTTAAACAATGATCGAACGTGGAATTTTTTACAGGCCATAAACATGGAGCCGCTGCATTTCGAAGCGCAGTGATTTCGCTTTGATCGACCTTTCGTTGGGTCGTTTCCGTCGAGTGCACATATCGATCGCGTTCACGGCCCTCATTGTACCGGGGCGCTGGTCTGTATGGTGACATACTGGTGGCTGACAGAGGTGCTCCCCCGTGGAGAGCACGGGTGAAACCATTGCCGAGGGTAACGTCGACGAAAAAGGGGGAGACGAGTTTTCCTAATTCATGAAAATTCGTGAAATTACCTTGACCGATCGGTGAACGCTTAATCGAAGATTAATGGCGGTGATTCTCTGCGACGCGGAAACTACCCTCCTGATAGAATAATTGCTCGACCGGTCCCTGAACGGTACAAAAAATCTTCGAACGTAATTCAATAAAACCCTCAAGAGTAAACAGTCGACGTGTAAAAAGTGAACAATCGATTTCCTGAAACTGCGGACGTATGCAATCTGCGGATGTAGGAATCTTGGGGATACTAGGATAACTCTACAATATTTAGCATAATAACTATACAAAAATTGAAGGAACATTTACCAATACCGGACATTAAAAAAAAAATAAAAATAAAAATTTTGGAGCTGCAATTTTATGATCTTCCTCCAAGTTCTGATTTTTGAGGTATCAGATCGCAGAACCGTTTGATAGGAAATTAGAGTTACACGAAGGAACAAAGGTGACCTCGATTAAAGACTACCCCCATGTTTACCCGAAAAGACCGTCGACAGAGGGTGCAAAAAGAAGATTCAGACAAGCATCTTTCGGCATCGTATTTCGGCATCTGTTTAGACGCGACGCGTGGGGTAGCACGGGCTTTTCATTGCAACTTGGCATTTGCAGGCCTTTGTGGTAAACCACGAACAATACCGGTTAGACCGCTACGTCATGGCACACACCCCGCGAACACCATAGATGTCTATTCCTCTCTACACGATGCCTCGCTAAATTATGGAAAGCCTTGTTTGAGCTTGCGATCATCGTCCCTTCGGAAAACAAATTGAATTAACGAGACTCGAGATGTTCATTACTGAGCCTTCTGTAAAGGCCTTCACTGTGGCACTGAATCTTAAAAAAGAATTATGAAGAAAAAATAATTAAGAATATCTTGTTCCACGGTGTAACATAGTATTTTATACATAATTTAAATAATTCTTTGTTACATTTTAATGTACCAATTTGTGAGTAATTTTACAATATATTAACATAACCTCACATTCAGAGTCAGAATTTATTTCGAGATGAAAGTACAGATAAAAGTTGTCATATATTTAATAAAGTGATTATTAATGATTTTTGGGAATGAAAAGTCTGACGAAATTCGAAGTCGTTAATAAGAACTTGACAACAACTGCCGAGAATCTGCACACCATGGTTTGACTCTCGCGATCGAAGTATAGGGGACAGATGTCTACGGGGGGCAGGTGTACCCCAATGTACGCGTGCCAACCAACCCCCCACTGTGCTGCCATTCAAGACTATAATTTACTTGAAGAATGCCCGAGCCAGCCAGGCATTCATCCCGGAATGACGTGGATTACTGGTCCAGGGAGCAACGAGTCCTCGAAAGTCGATCGGGAATCATCGAATCCCCGACGATCAACGATAATGTTAACGATCCCGAGTTTTATCGCCGGAGAAAATTTATTTTGAACACCCCGTTGATCGACGCAATGTAGTCGATTGTATGTCGAATGCAATATATTCGTTAACATTCTTCGATGCACGTTTACAAATTTTTTATACTACAAATGCAATTTTGTGTTACTTTATATTTTAATAATTTGTGTGGGTTGATATGTCCAAGCACACTTATTATCAGTTAATAATATACTAATAGTAATAATTATAATTAACTGTGAAAACTGTAAACAAATTGATTAGTTTAGGAACATGCATCAGACTGGTAAAATAAAAACGTAATATTTTATAAATATTTTTCTTCTACAATTTCACAATTTTGAAGTAAACAATTTGTGAAATTTTTATAATTGTCAATTTGAAATATGAACTATCAATCTTTTATGTTCTCGAGAAGTACAATATAAAAAAAGCGATTACTCGAATATTTCATGGTATTTGAAGCACTCTAAATTCACATTATTCATTAATAATATCAATCGATCTTAAGCCACTCTTTAATCACATGTAAAACCGGGATTAAATCCGGTGCGGAAGACTCGCTGGACAAATCATTGATTTAACGTCATTGTGAAGCATTCGTATCGACGCACGTTTTATTTGGGCTTGTAGGGTGAGCTTAGGCAGGATTACATGCGCGCTGAAAACATATTTGATCTACAGATCTTACAGTTGTGTGCGCTTTATTCGAATTCGAAGCACTTCGGATCCGATTCAAATGCTTTCGAAAAATTTCACGTGTTAACAACACAGAACTATTTATTTTTAAATATTAATTGCAAATAACAGTAAACAATAAAATTGTTATAAACTTCAATTTATACAGTTTTAGAATTTTTAAGTTTATAAATATTAACATTTATGAATTTTATAAGTTTTGTTTGAATTGACCATGAAGTACTTTGATATTCATGTGTATTACAATGTATATTTATGTATTCATATATTTACGTGTTTGTATTGTACATATATCATATTATAAATTTATATGCATATGTATTTGTTCATATATTTATGTCTTTGTATTATATATTTATATAATTATATATGAATCATCTCTAAAGAAATTCTCTTTCAAACACACACACAGCGTAACAAACACATTTTTCTTTTCAAAAAGTTCCAAATTTGAAAGGCAATTATCGATCCATTTTGTGCAACAGTAAATGTAACGGTGATGGATATAGAATTTCATATTTCGCGGTCCAATTGACCGGTTTCATGAATTCATCGGACAAACGGTTTTCCCTAATTCTCCAAATCGTCTGCAAATAGTAACTCAATATTGCAATTGGAGCACCCTTCGGATCCATCGACAAATAGTAACTTAATATGATGAATGGCGGTTTCTCAAGGTGTTTCAATAGGAGTGGAACAGGCTAATTTCACGGAAGCGTTGCTTTCGTGAATGCTCAGGTGTCCGACGTGGTCGTAGGTCAGCGGTCAACCAGGGTCGAGAAACCCTTGACGACCCCTCGAAATCTTCACCCACATTCCTTGAATAATACAGTAATAAACATTTTCTGTTCACCTCATGAATCAATTAAAGAAATCGCATAAACTCGATAGAAAAATTTGAAGTACATGAATACAACAAAAATTGATATACAATAAAAGTTTGAAAAAATTTGAAGTACAACAAAAATTGTTGAGGAAGTTTCGCAAAATTTTGTTGCCTTTACAATGACATTCTGTAAACACCAGCCGAAGTCCATTTAAACGTATGCAATGTTATTTCTACACTTTACACGGTGCCGGTCCCATAAACAGTCAAGTGATGCCGTAGCTCGTGCCCCATAGATTTCGCCGTCCTGCTCGCACCCCGAAAAATCCCTTCGCCATACTCCCTTCCTAGTACGTACCCCACTCATTCGTTGCCCCCCTTCAGTCACTGGCTGGCAGCTCATTAAACACCCACAGCACCCTTTGGCCACCCCTCATCCTGATTTAACTATTGTTTAGCTCGCGTGTGTGCGTCATCACCCACAAGGGGAACGATCTAGACTCGTGTGTACGACGTTTCACCAATGTACAGGGTGTAGATGCAAGTTTCGCCATTTTTCACTGTCACGGTATGACATAATACTGGTAGACAGGTCAAGTAAATAAATTTGGAGAATTTGCAGGTAAATTAATAATAATCGTAAGTTTACAGAATTGCAAAATTACTGTGTAGAATATTCTGTTATTTATTTTTTTTTTTAGGCTGTCGGTATTTTTGTGGTAATCAGTGATGACTTTTTATTATGTTCAACTTGTTGATTATTCAAGGATTAGACTGGTCATCTAAGGCTTTCGTGAGCGACTGGTTATTTAAGGCTTTGTGGTTAAGTTAGGTTGTGGTCCTCCCCATATTTAAGATGTTGTAATTGATTTAAGGGTCTATCATCACCTAGTTAATTGCTTAAAGCCATGCCACCGAAGTACATTAAATTATGCCCAAGTTACAGATCTAATACTAAAGTCGCCATGAGACAAACAATTTCATAGAAATTGAATCCTATAGTGATTGCTATGTAAATAAGAAAAACTTGAAAGTGTATATGATGGAACGGTGTGACGGATTTTCCATTTTCCACACGTAATTCGCAGTGGTCATAGACTCCTGTTACACCCTGTACGTTTTCGTGATAGGTGGCACAACCACTAGCATAAGTACGTTCACCGACGTGTTCACCATCACCAGAAAGATCCAACGAGCCATCTGTCTCGACAAACGAATTGCAGTGGTTCTTACTTTGATGCACTCGAAACGGGAGTTCATATCGCTGCATATCGCGAAGAGCGATGGGCATCGAACCTGTTCGATGTTCAAACAAATTCACCTTCTACATCGTTTTTATGAATAATTCTATTGGGGATGACTTGTAAAAGTATTTTAAATACGGTATTGATAGATATGTCAAGTGTATCGTGACTTGATTTGAACGTTGACGGTTCGATTCTTTCACTATCGAAAGAAGGGTAAGAAAACGAGATTTCGCTTGTATCAAACGGATGTCCTCGAGCGATCCCTTTAGAGATGCGATAACGAGGCTGAGTGGTGTCGAACGATCGAGGGAATTTCTTGCGTCAATTATTGTTTCCTATTGAAATTATTTGATCCTGGCTCGTTAAACCTCTCAGAAGTTACAATCACACGTCACAAGATAAAATAGGGTACATCTCAATTAATATAACTTTCCGTTATATTTTTATGTTACGTGTCTGTTATTTGTAGGAATACTATTTGTACTAATATGTAGAAAATGTTCATACTTGAACAAACTTTTATATTTTGTTCCACATTTGCAAATAACTTTTATATTTATACAAACATGAGAAAAGTGTATTATACTTTCGATACTATATAACAGTATATAACAGTAGTTCTATAGTATCGATGAGGTTATGAGATTATATTAATGATTTGGTTATAGGTTACATTAAGTTGTGTCAGATTATACGTTATACCACATCATTATTTCAAATTATTATAAGTAACGTTCAAAGCAGTAAATAATTTTTAAAGACATGAAGGTTAAATGTACATGATTAATACCATTTACGGTTTTCGCTACTTAACATTGAGCACCACCGGAAACGCAGAAGTGACGTGTCCCACCAGCAAGTACACCGGCTTCTGCTTTGATTGTGAACCTACCGACCCCACCACACTCACCCCTTTTTCCTTCGGCCACCCTGCCCTGACTACGGCCCTGTACTACATTACTATTTCATAACAATCGCATCGTAGGCCGATAAATGTTACGTCCCGCACGTCACGGTTCGTCGGAGAAACCGCTGGCTCGAGTTAAATCGCGATTTGACTTCGACATTACACATTTTTTACCCACCACTTTGCAATATTTCAAAAATCTCATACAAAATTATTTAGCACGAGTATTTATTGTATAATTTACTATACTGTGTATTTACTACTTTTTTATATAACAATTTTTTATTATTTTTTTTAGACAAAGATACTGTCAAAACATATGATCAGTGAATTTAAAAAGAGAAATAAAATAAGTGTATACGCATGTGTTAATGTTCTTGAAAAACAACTGCTTTTCAAATATTTATTAAATATTTTAGGAAACTCAATTAGAGCCCAACATAAACTAGGAATTTTCAAAAGTAGCAGACTGTGAGAAAATTCGTATCACCGCAACATATCGCGTTTCATAAATAACTGCAATTTACAGCCGCTTACGTAGTGTATCGTCACCCTTCGAAAACCGAGAAACAGGTAAAGGTGTCAGATTTTATCCAACCCTTTTCCCGCTAACGAGAACGTAACGGTAGTCCTATAAATCTCGACGACTACTTCCTGTTTCCCTTGGATTCCCCATTGAATCGAAGCTCCGTTATCCGGATGCAAGCGTGGAACTCGTTAAAGGAATAATTCATTGTGAAACTAGGAAGTTCATCCTCGAAAAATCTCACGCTCAGTATGAATCTGTTGATGGAGAGAATTTTCTGTCCGTTGTTGATCAAAGGTCGGTTAAAATTTCGCCGATTTCGTTGGAAAAACGCGGTGAAAATCGGTCGGAGTAACATTCTCTTGAAGGGTCAAAAGCGCGAAAATCCTTCGTTCGCGGTTTCCCTCTGATCTTTGCCGCGAAGTGGTGAATTTCAAAGGGGCCGACCGGGTTTCTCGTAGCAAGAAACGACCGTGAAATGGGCGCACGCTTCACCAGGATTGCAGGGTGGCCCGACGGTACGGGGGTGGTCCTGGAAAATTTTCGTAAAGGCGTATTAAACGGTCAGAAGCGGCACGTGAGAAATTCGAGGCTCGTGTGAAAACCGTGATGAGAATATTAAGCTCCATTTCGAACGCATTACTCGACCTCGAATTTAACCCCCCGGCGTATATTAACCCCGTAAGAACACATTTCTTTAGACTCAAAATTTGAGATATTTAAATAAATATCTTAAAATACAGAATTATTAATTTTTTTATTTTTGTAACTTAAAATTGTAACAATAGATGTTAGTACATTTTTTATATAACTATAATATAATTATCCAATAAAATTATAAACGTAGGTACATAAAATTTGTACAAATCTTCATGCAATAATTTGTTAATAATAATTTGATCATATAACCTATTGAAACTAACAATTTATAAATATTCGATTCCTTCTAAAATTATTACAATTTGACTACAAAAAAATGGCTATAATTTCAAGCTACAAAATTAAGAACATAAATACGCATGCATATCCGGATTTCGAAGGAATCGAACAAGAAGGAAGTACAAGGTACAAAAAAATGAGAGCACCTGGCAGTTTTTGCTGATCCGGAAACGACCACGCATTTAATAAGTCGTGAGATTTTTTTTGAAAGTCTACTTCCGTCTGTTAAGAAAGAAATCACGCATAAAACAACTTTCTAATCGATGGCGTTACGAGACCGGCGATCGATTTTCGAGAAGCAACAAGGACCGAGGGAAAAATCAAACAGCGTGGCTAGTCGCGAATACCATGACGAATCGATTTTAATGCATCGTAGAACGTGACTTCGGGGGTGCGTGCTACCTTTGTGGACCACCGGTTGTGTAATTTCAAGGTATTTAGACCTTCTAACGAGCCAAGCACCCCCGATTTTCCCTTCGTGTAACGTCACATCGATCGTGGATTATTGGCGGCGGTGTGAACTAAATGTAGGCCGATTCTGATGAAGAAGTTAACAGAGCAACCCCCGAACAAAGACAGGTCAATTGTGTTTCAGAATTATGAGATATTCAATGTATCTTAGTAGTTTATTAATTCTTCGATTGTTAATTATTTTTGTTAAACGTGAAGAATAAGTTAAGATACATTTTGGACAATTTCAAGGTCATCAACGTTGAAGATGACTTCTTCATTTTACATGAGTACCACGATTTTAAATATTTAAAAAAAATGTCCAAAGGAATAGTCTAAAATTAAGACAATTTTTAAGAAGAGTACATATGAAGATATGTATACATATGAAGATATGTGTACTACACATTAACGATAAGAAAAATTGATAGATCTGAAATATTATTTTTAGTGTAATATATTATGAACAATGTGGTAAAACCTCTACATTTGATATGACAACTGACTCTACTATGTTCTGCGTTTCTCTAAAAATTATATAAATGACACCTAATACTCGCGCCCAAAATCACACGTACAGATTCACCCGATGAAACCAAGAATAAAATTATCACATACGATATGTCACTCCCAACCCCATGTGACGATCCTTTCCAGCCAATCAACCTTATCCACACATTTAACGTTTCGAGGTATCGCCACGTGTCCGCCACGCGACCTAACTGCATCCCTGATCGCCACGTGCGTGTTTCGCATGTTCAGGTTGCTGTTAATTCGAGTAGGTATTACTCACAGATAACGCCTCGCTAAAAGAAGCCAAAGAACAACAAGAACAGGATCGACGAGTCTGTCGTTTGCGGGTAAAGTGTCGCGTGCCATCGTGAGTGCATCTTGAAAGACTTAAAAAAGCGTGTCTGTGAACCAGTTGCTGCAGAACTGTTTAGTTTTTGTAGTGGAACTTCTACTCTGGGGAATAGCCTCGAAAGGAGAATGTAACATCTGCCAGTGCTGATTTGTATTTAAAATTATATTGTAGTATTTTGTTATTTATAATTTTTATTTGATTGAGATTTAGTTATTTTTGTTTTAGTTATGAATATTCGTTTGATAAGTAGTTTTTTGAATAATATGAGGGATTTTTGGAAAATTTGTTCTTAAAATAAAATTTGTGTATTATTTGTTAAAATTATGTGGTAATTTTGTTTGTGGAAAAGGATGTTAATTATAAAGGAATTTTTATTCCAAAATTAATGGATCACTGTCAACGTTGGGCTTTTGATATTTTAATATATCATATCTTGACAGAATTTTAATATTTTATTATAATATATCCTACCACAATTTTTATACAGTATTTAAAATAATACTGCAAAAATAGTAGTTGTCATAGATCTCAATTTTGTTCACATTTATCAAAAAAAAAATGATAAAAAGTTTCAATATAATTTTCAAAGAAATAAATGTACTTAAATAATTTAAAATACATAAGTGTACTTCAAAATTTGAATCATACAATAGAAGCACCCCATCTCAGTAACGCTCCCATGTACATTGACACAATGTTTGCTCGTTTCATTGACGGTCGAATAATTTTATTCCATGAATATACGCGTCTTAATTGAAAATACTCTGCAAACGGCCAACGGCGCTCCACGTGGTTGAAACGTTTACCGACGTGCAAGCCAGGTTAAATATCCTCAGGCGGCTCTTTTACTCTCCTTTCATACTCTACGCTCCTGTTCTCGGTAATGTCATCGTAGTGCTCATCATCATTGCTCACAGGGCCAATGAAACGCACTGAGCAACTATGGTGTAAGGGTGCTCCATATAGAGGGGCATCAATAAGAGGGGCACTAAAAATGAACAGTAAAAATAATGTTGTAAAATATTGAATAAGAATAATGCTACTAAACATTGATTAAAAATAATGTTACATAATATTGTATCTAAATGATGTTACAAAATATTGAATAAGAACAATGTTACTAAACATTGATTAAAAATAATGTGCACATAAAATTGAATGATACAAAATATTGAATAAAAATGATGTTACAAAATATTGAATAAAAATGAAGTTACAAAATATTGAATGAAGATGATGATACACAATATTCAATAAAAATGACGTTACAAAATATTGAAAAAAAATATTGTTTGAAAGTATTAAATAAAAATAATGTTACAGAAAGATTTTTCTCTAAATAACTTTTAAATGATTGATATTATTATGATAATTTTGAATAAATGCTTATGATGTATTACATAGCAAAGTTTGATGTATCGAATGTATTTGCAAATCGTTGCGGTGTAACACACATGATTGGAAGTTTCGCACGCGTTGAAGACACGTGTCGCAGCAGGGTGCAAACATTCGAATTAGCCAGGAATCTTTGCTCGACCGAAAACCGCCTTTTATATCTCAATTACGCTTATTTTTCACGCAGTTCCACCGACACGTGCCGTCACCCAACGGTTACCATCGATTTGTCAGCACACGATTTAACATTCACGAACGTGATCTTCTTTTGTACAAATTGTGACATCTTGCAAAAAGTTAATATTAAATCATATTTGTTTATGCTCTACTGTCTTAATGAACGCTGTAAAAATAAAATAATCGTTTCAAAAATTGATATGTAATAATGTAAATATGTATGAATTGACTTGATTAATATGTTGACATCGTGTGTGTCATATGTCGCTGCAAAAATAATATAATCGTTGCAAAAATTAATATGTATAATATGTGTAAACATATGAATTAACATGTATTGATATATAAATATTGTGTCCGTCATACGTCACTGCAAAAATTAATATATATAATATGTGAAAGTATGTATAAATTAACATGTGTTAATATGTTAATACTGTCTTCATCACACGAGTGTCGACAAAAATATACAGTGATTAAATAATGCAAATTTTTGCCGAAATTAAAAGATGATTCGTGTGAAAGACGAATCCTTTGAAGCTCGCTGTAGACGATAATCGAAAGCGAGTGTTAATAGGATACCGACGCTAATCCTATCAAATCGGTCGGTTTTCTCTTGTCAGTGGGAAACCAGCTATGATATCTCAATTACACTCACTTTTACACGCTGGTGGATGGACACGTGCACCTTGGTGTGAAGTTTCCAGCTATCAATTTCTCAAAGTGGACTATCCAGTGATAAAGACACGTGGCGCAGGCGTTTAGTCGCGCCTCGGTCTTCCTGTACACGTGCTGGGTTAAAACCAACACGTGGCGGTCATTACACACCGTTCTAATTCGTGCTCTTCCGGCGAATCGAGGGAGAACTGATTATAAATGTTCAACCTTTGGATTACTCGATATCATATATTAATACAGGTTTCTACTTATTCGTCTTGTTAGATTGATCTTCTAATTAGAGCAGTGATTGACAGGTGGTTGAAAGAACAATTCTGTTCTGGATGAAAACAGAAAATACCAACTGCATTTTCGTAACCTTAATTTTGTATGGAAACCTTAAAACAGAAATACTAAATTGTAAATTTTGTAATTTAGAATGTTGGTGACTGAAGAGTTCGGAAATTTGAGAACATGAAAATTGGGTAATTGGGAAAATGATATATGTGGGAATTGGAAAATGTGAGAATTGGCGAACGTAGAAATTGAGAAATGTGGGAACTAGGCATTGTGGGAAATTGCATAATGTGTAAAATTGGAGAATGTGGAAAATTAGACAATGTGGGAATTTGGGAAGTGCAGAAAATTGGACAATGTGGAAAATAAGACAATGTGGGAATTTGGGAAGTGTGGAAAATTGGACAATGTGGGAATTTGGAAACTTGGAAATTGGAAAGTTAGGAACTTAGAAAATGTGTAATTTGAGAAATGTAAAAATTGAGAAATTGGGAATTGTGGAAATTGAGATATTTGAAATTTGACAACTTGGAAGTTTGAAAGTAAAGAATGTAGAAATTTAGAAATTTAAAAATTTAGAAGCACAAAAATTTGCAACTTAAACTCTGAAAATCTAACTACATAAAAATATACAAATGTAAATTCACCACTATAGCACATTCACCAGATCGCACTTAAATGCAATCGAGATAACGGATCTGTCGCATGTTCTCACAAACGAAATCGTACCCTTCGACCGACAATAAACCGTATTATCTTGAATCCGGTCCACTCGGTGCACCCTAGCAACATCAAAAGAAAGAATACGATCAAGGGTGGCGATCGATAACGCAATATCCCCAGATACTCCACTTCATGTGTAATTCTACACTCATCTAAGAACATTTATGCGTTATTTCTCTCTTTGATGTGGTTTATTTCGTTCTTTGATGATACGTGCTTAGAGTTCCATATTCTTGAAAACCGTAGCTCTTTAGAGGTTATAAATCCTATCAATGTACTGAGGTTTCATGTGATACTGAGTTTCAAATAGATGTGCAATGAAAAAAATTACAGAACAACTATGAATAATACAAAAATAAATTCATTAATAATTTAACACGTGTAGTAACTTCACTACCTGTCATTTTACGTCAAATTAAAATAAATTTAAAAATAACAGAATAATTATAACTGACACATAGATTATCCATTTCATAAATATTTTATAAATATTTTCAGCAAATATTCATAAAGAAAGCTTTCGTAGAAGATAATCCTAATTATACATGTCAAATTCTATATAAAATAAAATCCTAATTATACATATGAAATTATGAATAATATGAGAGCCACGAGCCATTCAATAGAAAAATCTGTTAACCGTCATTCGAAGGGATCGAAAGGGTGCGTCGAAGTGGATCGAAAGAGAAACAAAAAGGGTACATTAGAAACTGCTTCGAATCTCGTCCTGTCCGAATAATCAGATACCTTTCTGGGTAGTACCAGGTGAGCTTATTCGAGCGAGTAACGCTTTTTGACGTTAACGCCATGCCTCTTGTGTGTTTCGAGCGGCATAAAACGCAGTCGACTTACAATGGCAGATCTTAATCTCCCATCCGTGTTCCTGGTTACCCTGGCCCATTACCATTATGTTTGCACTCCAACTATCACTCTATTGTCTCAGTTATCTAATGGAACATCGGCCTGATTGCTTCGTGGCAACGGATTTGTCAACCCTGCGTGATCGTGAGTTCAATACACTCGAAACATGCGTTGATCGCCATTGTGTCGCATTTTATGTTCCTACCAGGAAGCTTACGAATTCAAAATTTATGATCATGTGTCATTTATGGTACATTCGTATGATACGTTGTAAATTTCAGTTACGAGTTCTTCATGTTTAACACGGTCATTATTGAAAATAAAGTTTTGAACTTAAGTGGAAGATTTGGGAACTTGAACAGTTCTCAGTTTGAACATTCGAGGATTTCTAAATTGGAACATTGAATTTATACATTTCTGAGTTTGAAAAATTATAATGTTTGAAAGGATTGTGAATTTAGCTACATAATTCCACGTGGAACGGTCGATACGCGAAGATGATCGCAGATGTCTGGCTAGCAATGTTGCCCACTTAAAAACGAAGTGGACCGGTTCGACCCGGTGGCTGAACGAAAGTACAGTTGCCATTCGTGGTAAAATAATATCGAGGAGAGTAAAAAAGGCTGCACGCGCCATTGACCTTCTATGAACGTTACATCAAAACGAGGCACGACTGAAGTAGAGGGTGGCAAGCCTGTCGGGACTAAGTACACAAATAAACAGACAGACATTATTTTTTAGGGGAGATGATTCGTTAAAAGTGTTGCTGTCATTTGTTTGTTCATGTATAAATTTATGCAACTGTGTAACCATAAATTTGATATACAATGATGTTAACGTGTGACACAGATTTTGGTCAAAATTAGTGATTTTTATTATTCATCTAAATTAATGATTTTTATTATTCATCAAACTTAATGATTTTGTTTATTCATCAAAATATAGTAATTTTGGTTGTTCGTTAAAGTTAGTGATTTTTATTATTCATCAAAATTAATGATTTTTATTATTCATCAAAATTAGTGATTTTTATTATTCATCAAAATTAGTGATTTTGTTTATTCATCAAAATATAGTGTTTTTGATAGTTCGTAAAAATCAGTGCTTTTAATTATTCATAAAAATTAATGATTTCGATTATTCAAGTCTGATATTTCAAGTCTGACATTTTCTTTACGAGAATGATTATGTGGTATATGATAAGCTGAAGTTATTAATAAATGATGTGACGGGTATACCGAATATTACCAATCTTTCCAAACAATCCAGTGATCCTTTTTCCATTAATAAAAGCGATAACGTTAGATTATTTGGCGAGCATCAGAACGCGGGGTTTCTAAAGAGATAATGATCGTTCCTAGGAGGGAAAGCTAGAATATAATACGCGAAGATTCCCCTGGGACAAAGAAGGACGTATCCTTGCCAACTACGCGAACAAAAGAATCTCTCAGCAGGGTATTCCCTAGAAACGTCTGACTCGCCGATCTGATCGATAGAAATGCGTTTCTGATGTAACGTATAAAAATAATTTTTATAGTGATCAAAATGAAACAATACATAAAAACCACCGAACTCAAAACTGCAGAAATCTATGTTCGAAGGATCATTACTAGAAATTGTAAAATGTAGATTTTTACCAAATCCATAGCATTATACATGTGATTCAAGAACATGGTGAAATAATCAATAGTGACAATAAATAACAGTGAAATAATAAAAATTCAAATCATCAAACTTCTCAACTAAAAACTCTAAGAGTTGCTATCTGTCGAAAAGAATATCTTCGAGTTCAAACAATTAAAATAAAGAATCAATCTGAAATTTTGAGTTTCGTAAATCTAGTACTAAAAAAAAAATGAATCACGCGAGTGACAACATAGAGGCTGGGTCGAATACGCACCGGTACCTGTAACCCCTGCGTTTGTCACCCTAAAATCATCTTTCCGGACGAACGCTTAGGCAAAATGAAAATCGCTCGCACGTGATCATGCGAACGTCAGTTCATCCCCTTCCGAGGATCATGAACTAGCGAAACGAGAAATGCTAATCAGCTTCTAATAGTTTTAATTCCATACTCGATCCCCAACACGAACTTAAAAAACGTTTCGTTCAACCTCGTGCGCAACATCTTAGGCGATACAACGGGGTTTCTGGGGTAAAATCTGTAACAAAAGAGAGATTTTCGGGGAGGAATAGCTGTTAGGTGTGAAAATATATACACAGGGGAGTTCTCCGGACAATATGGGTATACTGTTTTTTGGGAAATGAAAAAGTGGGGATTAGGGTGAATTTCTGGAAGACTGGTTCAGTACATGGTACGTTTAATGCAATATTTTGCTGCAGTATTTCAATATCTTTTTAGATGTACAATAACGAAAATTGGAAAATTTGAAATATTTCGGAATTTTTTAAATTTCATAATCGAAAATTCTCGAGCTCTTAAATTTTTACATTGTCAAATTTTCAAACTCTCAAATTTCTAAATTCCCAAGTTTCCAAATTCCTAAGCTCCCAAATTTACAAGTTCTCAAATTCTCAAGCTCACAAATTTCTAAGCCCCCAAATTCCCAAGTTCTCGAATTTCCAAGCCCTTAAATTCCCTAGTTCCCAAATTCTAAAGTCCCCAAATTCCCTAGTTCCCAAATTCCCAAGCTCCCGAATTTCCAAGCCCCCCAAATTCCTTAATTCCCAAATTCTCATGCTGCCAAATTCCCTAGTTCCCGAATTTCCAAGCCCCCAAATTCCCTAATCCCCAAATTCCCTAGTTCCCGAATTTCCAAGCCCCCAAATTCCCTAATTCCCGAATTTCGAAGCCCCCAAATTCCCTAGTCCCCAAATTCCCTATTTCCCGAAATTCCAAACCCCCAAATTCTCAAATTTCCAAATTCTCAAATTCCTAAATTCAAAAATTGCCAATTTTTCCAATTCTCAATCCTCTTCCCTACCCATCTTCTCAAACTTTCAAACCTCCCAATTTCCAAATACCTAAAAATGCAAAATTATCAATTGCCACTTACGCATCGTTCGTTATCCAAACCCGAGATAACATCTCATCCGGTCTCCATGAAAAACAAACTGGCCACCCATCGTCGATCGGTGCTCCATTATCTTCGGCCTGTCACGGCTTTAGAGGATTACACGTCGATTACGAGGCTCAATTTTAAACTGTCCGTATCCCTCTCGCCTCGCTTCAGCAACCCTTTGCGGGTTACTCCATGGTTTTACAATCAGTCACCCGTGCTGTGACACGACCGACGTCCAGAAGGGGTTGCCTCTTTTAACAAAAGCGGATTACGTTTCTCATTCTGCATTCTTTCTCTTTTCTTTCGCGCTTCTCGTCGCAGCGAATCGACGTTCCAGAATTGTTGCTGATCGATGGCTTTCGACCTGAAACGACTCATCGATCGCCATTCCACACGGGTCAAAATTAGGACTCTCTTGTGCTGTGTCGAGTATAGGGGATGAAAGACATACTATATTTTTAACGCGTTATATGCATAGGAATAGATTTTTTGTATATGGACAAATTGTGTTCTAATTGTTTAAGGGGATGAAGAAAATTAAGTTTTAAAATAGAGGGAACTTTACAAACTTAGATTAACCCTTTGACTTATATCGTGACGCACTCGTGACGCACATTACTATGTTATGTTTGCACAGTGTATTTGCACTGTGATTGAATTTGGAGTTTGATACTAATTTCAGTTTGTATAGTCGAGAAGTATGAAACTCAATGCGTCATTTTGACGCACCCTCTACAAAAATCCTATATAAAATTTTGCAAAACTATTACGCTATTTTGTGTTTCTTTGTGGTTCGTTTTTAGGATCAATAAACTGTAGAATGGTTACACGCTTTTTCCGGCTCTTCATTTTTTTCCAACCCTCAGCGACAGTTTCGCGCGTCACTGTTTACTGCGGCTCAACCCCTTTTGGCGTTTCAGGGCGTGGTGATTTTTTCAAAGGGTGTCAGCCGGTTTTCCGGAATCAAATGACCACAGTTTCACGGTTTTATTTCGACCTATTGCTAGAATGTTTCTTTCTTTTGTCCTCGGAGATTTATGTCCTTCTTTGTATACGGAAGACTAAATTTATCGCGTGATGGGGTTGAATGTCTGTTTACATTCTGTTAGAATTTTAAAGTCAACTTTGGACAATTAAAATGCATCAATTTGGATGATCAAAATGCATCAACTTGGATGATCAAAATACATCAAGTTAGAGGATTAAAGTACAGTATTTTGGACGGTTAAAATACATCTTAGAATTGAAAATGTAGTAACTTAGAAGATTAAAATGCATCAACTTGGAAGATCAAATCAAAACAACTTGGATGATCAAAAGACATCAAGTTAGAAGATTAGAATACATCAACTTGACTACTAATGAATACTACATTAGAATACATCAAAAGATTAAAATATGAACTCAGATTAAAATTGCATCTACTTAAACTGTATCAATTATAAAATAATAAACCTTTCCCATTTTAAACAAATTAATTGGTGATTATATTTGTACGGAATAAAATTTTTATGCAAACATAGAACTTGTTGCGATCGAAGGTGCAACGTCCGAAGAAGAGGAAGGAAAAATTCAGGGCAGCATTAGAAAGTACTTGATGCGTACTCGGTACTTTGAAATTTCGAAGGCCCCTCCAGCGTAGACTGCCATATAGGTGCCCCCAGGTTTTTTTTTTAGTATGAATGATGATGTATGGATGTTGGCTGGGCGCTAGGGGCTGGGTAAAGGGTTCCATTGTTGCACACCCCCCTCGACAACGAACCCTCTCTCTCCTCGTGCCAGAGACCATCGTGAAATATTGCCGGCTAGCAACAAACTGCATTCTGCAAGCTGTATACTGTTAATTTTATGCCGGATTTTTTTTCGACACTCTATCACCCCTTGCACTGTTTGCGCTTGGTGCACGACGGACGTTACTGCTGGAATCTTTTCTTTTTTAATCATTTTTAAAGTGATTTTGTTTAAAATCGACTGTTAAGAAATTAGAATTAGTTGATAGAATATTCCTCAAGTCTAAATTAATATTTTTTAATTGCGTTAAGGGGTTGACACTTGTAATACGGTTGAAAACTTTTTTCAAAATAAATTATTAATAAAATTGATTCTTGTCAAAGTATCAATGTTTCCTGTAAATCAATGATTTTTATATTTATTTACACAAAAATGTTTAAAAGTCAAATTATAACCAGACATGTATTAGATATACAATGAAACTGAATTTTAAAATGATTTTTTCATAAACATACATTGAGTTGAATTTATAGAAAATGAATATAAATTATAAATTAGATATAACATTTTTTAGAATAGTATAGTGTATTTATAGTTTAGAATAATTTGAATAACTATGGTTTGTTGAAATTTGTGAGTACGGAGAGGAAGTTTTGAATACGGTGAACGGGAATTATGTTGTATCAGGCATGTGCCACATTCACCCCATTGTTCTTTTATGTATAAAGAGCTTTCCGCAACATCCTTTGATTCTTCAGCTTTTCACATGAATATGCATCCGTCTAATGCAGCTGGGGTTACATTTTCGTGAATAACGTATTGAAATCTCCTATACTGTTACATATGAACATGTTCACTATTCTTTAAATAACATTTTCCGTATGTTAAGACAAATGTATAAATCAGCAACCGCTATTGACCGTTTATCTTATTACCTATTCATTAATTTATTCAACGTGAAAATTGTCAAACTTCTAAATTCATAAATTCATAAATGTGACATAAATTCAATAATGTGAAACTAAATCAATAACAGCGATATGAATGAAAACGACCAACGATTTCGATTACTAGATAAAACCTCGAATCATTCAAAAAAGTACTTGACAACCTGACATTTCGTAACATAATCGTTTAATAATACACAACTCGAAAAAAGAACTTCACCATTCGGTGTTAATTTTCATACGTTACCCCCGAATTTTTGAAAGCAAGCTGGAAAAGCGAATCGGAAAGAAGAGGCGTAAACTAAGTATCGACCCCCGTTCCATCGAACAGAACAATGCGGAACCGCAATTAATAGGGCCTGTAATCGGACGCCCAACACGCGCCCTCTGAAATATGCAAATTCGATCGGACACGGTTTTAGAAATTCGCCTCGGCCCTTCTCGTACGCCAACAATGCGTGACTCCATCGACAATAGGAAATAATAAACCGTGATAAATAGCCGGGCAAATACGTACGACAATCATGGATCTCCTTTCTCCCGTTTCTGCTCTCCTCTCTCTTTTCTCCATGAAACTCTCTCCTTGGTTGCTTCCAGGTGGACTGATTCATATTCCTGAACAAATACGTTCGGCAAATATCGCGCGGGGGTTGATGGGGTTCTCGTAGGCAAATAACGGCGTTAATTTCCTCGCTCGTGTGCTCTCGGTTCTCCAATGACGGATCAGAAAAATACTCCTTTGAGATGACACTCGGGTTTCAACGTCTCTTTGAACTTTATGCAATATCTGCATTTTAAGTAAAAGGACAATTCAAATTTTTAAGCGAATTTTTCTTCTAATTTTACCCTTTATTCGAAGGTATTTTTGTTTGACGGATAACTTTCTGGTTAAAGAATTTTACAAACTGTCTTAAAATTCCTTTCTTATAAAATACCATTAATTTTTTAAATTCGTGTATTAGTATTCATGATACTAAACATCTAATAAAAAGATGTTCAAATTGAATTAAAAGATGTTTAACATCTGAACTAACCTATAAATTGAACTATTTTTCTGCATATTGAATCTTCCTTGTTTTTCAGGTTTCATACATTGATTTACAAATTTGAACAATTAATTTTTATCTGAACATTAATACACAAGAACGTTTGCATAAAACAGTATATACATTGTACATACAGTATATACATAAGACAATAATATTACAAGAAATATTTCTATATTTGTAAAATTATAAGTACGTTAACTTCGTTACATTTTGAACTTCTTTTCACTTCGTTTCAAGATACGTATCAAAGAGCGTTAGCAAAGATCCATTACGCGATGGCAATTTTCGAGGCTTGAACCTTGAAGAGGCAGCACTAATCAAAAGTGGTCCACGGAGACAGATTGAGGGGCGTGCTGAAATAAATCAGTCCTTTGTTTTACGGCTCTAAAACGGCCGTTGGGGATTTCGAACGCGAAGTTACGTCCATTCATTAAAACACCCCAGCTGCGAGACCGAAAAGGCTTCGTGGCTCATTCAAAAACTACGTAATGGCGGTTCCGTGATACGAATTATACCGTTAGAACGGTCCTCCGATGTCTTCGAGAAGAAATTTATTTTCACGCAAAACCCGACGACTCGCTATTTCAAGTACGCACGCGTTAATATTAAACGTCGAAGTTGTACATCGTTAAATTAATGGAGCGCAGATAATCTGAAGGCTGCATTTGACTCGTTTAAAAAAACACTTCGTATATTACAACTTTGTTTTCTTAAAAATAAGAAAACATTGATACAATGATTTTCATGTACATAACAAAAGTAAAGTTGATAAAGGTGGAAGATAAAAATTGTTTATAATGGAATACTAAAAACAAACTTTAATAAATTATTTATTATAGTAAAGATAGATACTTATTATACCAGCAGTTTCAGATGAGACAATTAACCCCTTGCCCTACGATTTATTTGTCAGGTACGTCAGAACTAATCACATTGACTTTGCAAATAATTGGACTTGAACTCCGAACTGTGTATTCAAAATTTGAGTAAAATTAGTCACGAGTCAGACTCGTCAAAATAGTGCAAGTGGCTATAAATCTGAAAATAATCTGTGCACAGATAGTTGAGATAAAAGAAGCGAGTTGACGGGTCATCAACGGGACGAAAGTAAGGGGTTAAACGAAGCATTGTAGCGGAATTGATTGGAATTAATGTTTCCGTACCTCGTCTTGTATCCCTCAGGACCTTCCCGTTGAAAAGTAAGGATCCAGCATAATGAACTGTCCTTTGAGATTCCGATTACCCCTATCGATCACGACGATCAAGATAAATCGTCACTCGAAAGGTACATCTTGCAAATCGAATAACTCTTCGATGCGGTTTTATTTTAAAACGTTCGTAACCCCGCTCAACATTGTTATATAATCGAACATATTGTACTGGTAATGGTCGAGATAAGCGCACGATAATTTATTTTTAAACGGAATAGCGCGACACTTGTGGTCGAACTTTCAATTATTGTTACGAGGGAGACAGCACGTGAAAATTATTTTGTAGAGTCTGAAATATTATTGAGGAAAATGGTGGATCAGTCGGTGAGGCTGATTGAGGTTAGGGTACGCAAGTTCAATTGTTTTTAGGTGATGTGGGTTTTTGAATTGAGTGTTGTGTTGTAACTGTGTAGAAGTTAAGCATTTCAAAAAGAATTTGCAAAATGAAGAAGAAATGTGTGGTTTTATAGTTGAAGTTAGAGCACTCGATTTGAACTGTATTTTAAAGATATGGGGTTTTTAATGATGCTTGAGTAGGACACCTTCGACGAATCTAATAATTTCAACCAATTTTAATAATTTTAAAAAATAAGAAAAGGAAAGTTACTAATAAAGTTACTAGTAATATTCAAAAAACAGAAAGAGAAATCATATACGAATTTTAATAAAAATTATAGCATTGGTGTTGAATTTCGAATTGATCGTACCCACAGTGTTTCAAGCAATCTTTATAATTTCTCAACAGAAGAAGAAAACTTTAACCTCTTCAGGGACGATTTTTTTATGGCTTTTTTCATATCTATAACTGTACATCGGAAATAACCATTACCAGTGCAGCCAAACCAACAAATTTTACTTCTCTTCTGTAGTGAATAAATTGTTATCAAATTTGTGTTCTATTTATTATTAACAGTAACTATAATTATAAAAAACTAAACGTCCACATATATGGCCAAGGACATGAAGAAATTAATATTACATTTTCTGTGCAACTGTAGTGTTTCAAGTAAACTTCCCAAAACGTGAAAATAAATACTTTCTATCCGAAGTGAAAGTACTGAAATTTTTCCCAGAAGAACTTTCAGATCGAGTTTCCTATCAAGCTGGAACTAGAGTTTCCAGTCGAATTTCTAGAAACAAGAACATAAGCGATAATATATACTCTCATTAAAATCACAGAATTTAACTACAAAGATACAGATTTCCGATCAAAATTTCAACCAAACTTTCATCGTTACAAAAGGCAACTCTTCCACGGAGTAAAAACGCGGACTTTCAAATCGAGTTTCGCTGTCGAGTTTGCGCAGAGAAACACAGCTTCGAAGGTATCGAAAACAAAAATGTGCATCTCCGCGGCGGTGGATAAAGTCGATATGTTTTTTGAGTGTGATCCGATAGTGTGCATCGATGAACCTGAGCGCAGTGCAGAAGAATGCCCGATAATATTATTATTGCGCGGGCGCGGGTCAATAATCGAGCACGTTGCCTGGCGACGGTGCTCCTGCTCTCTCTCAGCCTCCGGGATTTCTTCTTCTGCGACTAGTCCTGCAGCTGCAACGCGCAGAACTCCAGCAACCTTCATTACATCCTCATCGGACCGGTTTCATATCTTCTGGCTGATATACGTCGCCCCTAGCCTCCTAGGTAAGTCTCACTTTCGTTCCAACCTCATCTACTGATTTCTCCCACTATCTTCTTTTCTTCCTCTACTCGACGAGTGGTCTCTGACTTTCGGTGTAGTCATACACTTGCTGGATAGTTGCTGACTTTTAAGATAGTTATGGTCTTTCGAGAGAACATAGACTTTTAAGGTAGTTACAGATCTTTAAGTTCGTCGTAGACTTTCGAGAGTCACAGACTTTTAAGCTAGTTGTAGACTTTCAAGGTAGTTGACAGATTTACATAAAGACCTTCAACACACTCGTAGATTTTTAAGGTTGCACTTTCAAGACACATTGCAGAATTTCGACACAGTTGCATGCTTTCGATATAGTTACAGATTTACAACATACAGACTTTCAACACAGTCATCATTTTTTAAATTTGCAGCAGACTTTCTAGATAGTCATTGACTTTCGAGACAGTTTCTAAAATTAGTTGCAGATTTATAATATAGTTTCAGAGAACACACTTATAGATTTTTAAGGTTGTCGCAGACTTGTAAGAATTTTCGCAAAATTTTGATGCAGTTGCTTTCAAGATAATTGTAGATTTAGAACATATAGACTGTAACTATTATAAATAATCATTGCAAGAATTAATTGATGTAATTATCTCTGTACCTTAGATTCTGATACATGGTGCTATTGATCTACAAGAACTTCATCGGTCAATTTGTATTATCATCTGCTATGTTTTGTCTAAACAGTTCAATGGTTCAGTTATGTGGAGAAAAAGCAGACTGCTCGCCAATGCCAAATCACAGGATGAACACAACCTTCCAGCACGATGTTCCACCGCCAGCAGGTTCGAGAGACTATGCGGATTCAAGTTGAGCGATTTATCATCTTTCCAAAAATTCACCACACTTTTGTACCGACCTACTGATGCTGCCAGTTTGGGAGTTGTAAGAGCCCTCTTTGGTAAGTCATGAAATTCAAAAGATCATTGAGATCAATATTTTAATGATACGATACAATTTATGGTATTTTGGTATTTTATTAATTTTGGTACATTTACCAAATTATCATGCATTGTGAAATGAAATTAAATTAAAGGTTGCATGGAACATTTCCAGGGTTGTGCATGGTGTTAGACGTGGTGGAAGAAAGAGGATTGTCAGACGTGGACATAAAATGGGGAGATCCAACGGAATGTCACTTCCCACTGATTCACGGAATGAAAGCACCGTCACTGCCATGGATGATACTGATTTTCACCGTAATGTGGATGGGTGCCTTCGGTATCATGCTGGGCTTACGTTTCAAGGTCGCCTGCGCCTGTTTCGTCATTCCTTATTGGTACATCTTCCTACTGGATAAGAGCTACTGGAACAACCACACGTATCTCTACGGAATCGTCGCGACTCTCCTCTGGGGTACGGAGGCTAATAAGTACTTGTGAGTTTGAAACGAAATAGTCCCATCCGAGCGGAAAATCGTCATTGTTCGAAAATTCACACTATCCGAAAATCAACATTATTCAAAAATCGACGCTGTTTGTTACCGAAAATGAGATAAGATTGCTTCAAATACAATTTCAATCAGATCTGCACCTTGGAACCGAGATTAAACCTTTTGAGAAAAGACTTCAACTAATTTTTAAATTTCTATAACTTAAACGACTTAGATATCCTCGGGATCTGTACAAAAGTCCAACAAAGTTAAATTTTTGAAACACTGTCGTGAAATTTGTTACCTAAGTTTGAGTATTTTTCAAGCTTATCTAAATTTTATCTACTTTTACTCTAAACTTGCAATCCATTAAAAATAAAAATAGAATTAGACATAAAAGTATAACTTCTGTAATCAGTTATCAAACTCCGCGAAGAATATTCGATAGAATTAAGAATCACAGAATCCTCTTCTTGCAGTGCACTGGATGCGTTGAAAACGAAAGAAGCCACCGTGCCGTTATGGAATTACTTCATCTTGAGATTTCAATTTTTCGCGCTGTACTTTCTGGCGGGATTAAAGAAATCGAGCGCGGAATGGCTGTCAGGGTACGCCATGACGAATTTGTCCACACACTGGGTCTTCAGCCCGTTCAAGTACGTCGATTTCGACATTCACGATTAGTGTAATAAAACTAGAATAATAAAATTGAGTGTTGTAACGTTCCAGATTATTTTTGACCACAGAACAGACAGATTTTTTCATAGTCCACTGGTTCGGATTTATCTTTGACCTCACCGTTGGATTTTGGATGTTGTTTGATAGAACACGTGTCCCTGCAATGATCTTCTGCACCGCCTTTCATCTGATGAACTCTAGGCTGTTCAGTATCGGTGAATACTCATTTTTATGACAAACGGAACGGATATCATTCGAATAAGAATATGACTTAGAATAAGACACTTTAGTGTCGATTCGACGAAGTTTGTTGGTTTTATTCTGATTAATATACGTGAAAGAATATTTAGTCACTTGAAATGTCACTATGCAATTTAATAGTACAGTAGACTCTCGTTATCATCATTGAAACAGTAGCTCACGTCTGTTATTTGTTATACGAGTCGCTGAGTAATTTTAAGTCAGTAAATTATTAACACCGACAAATTTACTTAAGTCAATAATGATGAACATCAAGAAGATTAAGTTAGCAGATAACAATCTAATTTCATTATTTTTGTTCTAGGAATGTTTCCATACGTGTGTCTCGCAACAATGCCACTCTTCTGCAGCACCGACTGGCCCCGAAGACTTGTATCTTTCTTCAAGTACAATATTTCTTTCCTTGCACAAAACCTCAGAATCAAACGAAATTCTGTAAAACAATTAAGTGCCGATATAACGTCAGAGACTTTAAACCAAAGAAATTGCGAGATCTCTAGTGGCAAGTTACGAGACGAAACAAATGGTAAATCGATGAACGATAAACATAGAAAAGATACGATAGATTCTAGAAATCGTGAGATGATTCGTAAAAATTTTAAAGACTGTGTGAAACCCACGAAGGTGACAAAGAGACAGAAGTTCGTTGTGTCTCTGTTATTATTTCATGTATTTCTACAATTTTTCTTGCCGTACTCTCATTTTATTACAAAGGTAATGTTTAGAAGAGATGTATGTGATTGATCGTTTGTGGGGTAATTAATGAGATTTTGTTTAGGGTTACAATAATTGGGTGCCGGGTATGTATGGATACTCCTGGGACATGATGGTTCACGTTTGGGACACTATACTGGTTGTAATTAAAGTTCATGATAATGTGAGCAACGAAGATCGTTATCTTGATCCTAAGGCGTGGGTGCAAACTGATAAATGGGAGAAACATGGTGATATGGCTAGACAATATGCTTTTTGTTTAAAAGTATGTTAATTTGATCGGTGATATTTGAACACTTGTAACATGTTGTTCAATATGTACATGGAATTATTATTCAATTTTCAATTATTATTCAATAATTCAATTTTCAATTATTATTAAAGAATTCAGTTATTATTGAATTATTTCTAAATATAAAAATGAAATAAATGAACAATATGTACATTCACGTTTGCAGGATAATTTGATCGAGCAAGAGAGCGAACGCGACGGGAAAACAAAATGGACGCCACTGTCAACTAATTTAAGTATTTACATCGACGTGTGGTGTTCGCTGAACGGAAGATTTCAACAAAGAATGTTTAATCCGAATGTTGACTTATTGACTGTAGATTGGCACCCGTTTAAGCCCATCTCGTTTTTAATGCCCCTATTATCGCAATATAATTCTTACAGGTACGAACAAACACAATCTACTTCAATCTACTAATTACAAGATTACTATACAGCTAACATTCTCACATAACAAAGTTACATTTTGTGTGCAGATATAAGCTGGAAGAAATTCAACAACACGTTTACACCTGGTCGAACGATACAGACGTGCTTTTCGTAGCTGATTTCCCAGGAATGCATTTGGATAATTACATCTCCAAAAACTTCACCAACGTGACGTTAACGGTGCTAGAAGGAGAGGTGAAATACAGCGACGAGAATAAGGGAAAGGGTGTGATAGTTTCCAAAGGATCATCGATTCCCATAAAAACGGGGCAATTTCACAAAATAGAAACAATCAGCACTTATCCAGCCTGCTACATGTACACCTATACTAATCGGAACAAGAAATCGGAAACAGACAGGTATTTATTTGCGAATAATTTATACGTGCAACTGTTTTGTATTCCTCATGAGTTCGTACAAAGAAACAGAAGAGCAAGAATTTTTCTGATTGTTAAATAACAGGGAGATTGTTAAGTAACATTCTACGTTTTGTTACATATTTACTGGTTCTCGAGATTACCTCAGAAATATATTTGAGAATTGATTAAATGAAGTTTCAAAGTCGCATGTTACGTAGGAAAAATATACAGGGTGACTCACAACTGGTGTTACTCCCTTTACTTTTGATCACATAAATACTAAATTTGAATGTATTAATTAATAATTGTTTTTCAGGACAAGTGATATTGACGAACATAAAGAACCCCTGTCAATACGAAAAGAAATTAACTACAAAATCGACGCATGGTTGAGGTCCTTCAATCACATAGCAAATGCATTTTTTTACCTCGTTTATAACGTTCCTATGGTGCGGAGGGTGCAGGTCAATAAATAATGTCAACTGCATCTCGCTGCATCGATGAATTAATCCTAGATTTTCTGCAATAGATACACTTTAAAACTAGGTATTTAGTTTTATCTTAAAGGAGTATTTAGTTCCTTGAACGACATGTGTTTTGTGATATAGTGATAACAATTTTATTTCATTGTTAACGATTGAGTGAAGACTTTTGTGTATTTATGGTTTAGGATTGTTTATGTGGAAACTATGTTTAGTGAACATAGAAACTTTCAAATAGGAAATTTAATGAGTGTAGTGTGCTTGCAGTTAGTGAATTTTATGCGAATGATGTAGCAGGTTTTGTATATTTATAATTTAGGAAGATGCTATTTTATTTATTTAGAAGTTTCGTTTTATATAGAGCAAGTTTATGTAAATTTGTAAGAAACTGAAGATAGAAAATGTAATGAAATTCTAAATAAAATTTAGAAATTTAGAAGTTTCGAAATTTAGAAATTTCAAATTTCAAGACTTCCAAATTGAAAAGATCAGTCTGAGAAGTTGACTAACATAATTTTATGAGAAGTCAAAATTCGAAACAGTGGTAAGATTTCTACCGTAAAAAAATGTTATTTGAATGCAAATAATGTCTTAAGAATTGTAATGTATTTAAATACTAGAAGATATATTTATTTGTATGAAAATATATTTCGTACCCAGATGAATTTACAAAAATCCCAAACACGTTCTTAAGATCAGAAATGTTCCGCTTCCCTGTATTCCAAAGACGTAAAAATAAACTCTCAGCAAGTTATCGCCATTAATTAAGCGCTATTAATCATTAATATTAATTACGTTAGTCAAAGACATCGCGGTCGTAAGTATGTCAACTCGACCGCGTCAAGATAGACATAACATATCGTGCGACTAATAATACACTGAAATCGTTCTTTCCTGTTCGAATAAATTTAAAAAAAAAAAGCGTCGTAACGAAATTAATCTCGGAGACGTTGAACTTGACAAGCGTAGAAAGACGTTAAACGCGAATGTGTGATGAAGATAAATGGTCAATAGCCTTTTTCGATTACTCGATGCACGACTTTCGATCTCTCGACGAAAAATTTACGAAACTTTGATAACCACACGGTTTCGGTAATTTCACGCTCCGATAAAGAACATTCTTATCGGATACATAATTTCTGACAGAATATTGAACTTTGATATAAAAACGTTTCTGTGTCAACAACATGTGTGGATGAAAATAATTCTTGCGATTTTTTTAACAATTATTTATTGCATGATTATGTGATGATTATTAATAAATACTTTTTTTTAAATTATTCAATTTTTGTCATAGGGTGTTTGTCATCAGAAAAATTGACTGTCGACAAATTAAATATTAATTTGTGTGAAATTGATCATTTTTTTCGTTAATTATTAATTTGTACAAAATTAATTATTTTTATCGTTGACTATTAATTTGTATAGAATTAATCAGTTTTAGCATTGATTATTAATTTGTACAAAATTAATCAATTTTCTCATCGACTATTGATTTGTATAGAATTAATCATTTTTAGCTTTGATTATTAATTTGTACAAAATTAATCATTTTTATCATTGATTATTAATATGTACAAAATTAATCATTTTCAGCATTGATTATTATATATGAAATTAATTTGGTTAGTAATTATTAATGTATTACAACTTCAATGTGCAACGTCAAATAAGAGGTTATAATTGCTATAACCTTAAAAATACAGATTTAAGAAATAGTGTTTCGTATCTCTACGATTAAAAGATTTATTCGCAAAGTAAGGTAGAAATTGCAAGACGCGAAAATCTAATACAGCTGGTATCGTCTTAATAAGCTTCTTCGTTTGATAAGCTGTAAGTAAATGCATCCGGCAGATTTAATAGTCGTATCAGTAACGTACCACCATTTTGTATAACCTAGTGCGCAACCCCGAAAAATTTTATTCTACAACTCGAATAACCTTACACCTTGTACTGCGACACTCTTGTTAAATTTTCAAATAAATACATAATTAGAGAACATCTGCTAATAAGCTACAACTGGGTATAACTGTACGCATGCGTTCAAGAACGATTTCGAGATATCGGTATAGAAACTTCGATCCGCTACTTTCAGTCGATAGCAAACTTTACTGATAAGAATTTAACGAGTTGCAAAAAATAAAAACTTTATTTTAAGTTCGCAGTAGAACTAGTTTGACAATGAATATGTTGCCGTGAGTTGTCGAAATTGAACGAATAAATCAGGTAACTCACATTTTTAGATTTACGGATTTAGAAGTTTGGAAATTGGTAAATTAGACTATCAGGTTTTGAGTTGTTAGGATTTTGGTGTTGAAAAGAAATTCTCAAATTTTGATAGTTTTGAAATACAGTAGTTTCTAAATTTTTTTACATTCCTAAATTTCCAAATCTCCAAATTCTCATAATCCCCAAATTCTCAAATATCAAATTTGCGAAATTCCTAAATTTCCAAATCTCCAAATTCTCAATCTCCCGAATTCCCAAATACCCAAATTCTCAAATTTCCAATTTCTCAAATCCCCAAATTCTCAAATATCAAATTTACCAAATTCCCAAATTCCCCAAAATTTCCAAATCAAAATTCCTAAATTCTCTTATATAAAAATAAACTTCCACAAAAATTTCACCATTCTTACAAACACCCCTTGAACACCCCCTCAAATACACTACCGTGCATGACGTGACAGTACAAATCCTCAACATTCACGAAGAGTAATGAAATAATGCATATTTCTCCTGGGTCAGAAGATGGAGTGCAAGTAGAGTGAATCAGCGGACGTTATCATTAACATATCATGATCATCTGAATCGTAGCCTGTTGCGTTTCAACTGCCATAGCTGATCGAATCGTTGCTTATCTAGATACGTTGCAGAATAAAAGAATGTGGACTGTCAGTTCTTACACCATGCTACAAAGTGAACTTTAATACAAACCAAGGAAACTATGTAGCACAATTGCATCTGTGATAAATTGATTACAACATCGGTGAACATAGACATAGTGGTTGCAATCGATCAAGATCAAAACGATCGAATCGTGGCAATATGTTTGCCAAGCAAACACGATTATAGTGACTGTGATGTGGTAATAAAAGTAAATGAAATTTATTCGAGAAATATCATGGATGTAATCACGGGATTTCGCGCATAGATACAAAATATTGTCACCTGTCGATAAAGAGATACGTTGTTTGTCTGCTGAGTTTCAAGTGTCACTGGAGTATAAACGGTAACTCTCAATTTGTAAATTTGTATAATTCATTAAATTTAGAGCTAGATATAATTTAGAAAATAATTTAATGAAAATGGGAGATGTTTTTGGAGTCTCAATCCTGCTGACACCTAAGGGTGTGTAATTTGACAGGAACAGATTTACATTGTTTCCAACTGCCAACTTGTCAGACACACTTATGAATATAATCAAATATTTAAATAAAAGAAAATAGCTACCTGGTATTTGAAGACCTTTTGATTTATAGTCAAACATTTGTGTTCTTTAGAATTTAAATAATAGCTACATTTCACTGTTAAGTTAACAATGACATTAACTGTTTTTTAAACAGCTCCCAAAATGAGGTATAAATGAAATGTCTGTCTTTTAAATTAATCCTCTTTCAAAATGAGGTATAATTTAAATGAAACTATAAAATGAATCTTCAGTTAGATTCTCCATAATGTTACAAAATTTCCTACATAAATGAACAATACTACAATTGTACAATAAAAATTGTCTCAAATTAAATTACGTAATAAACCGAGACAAATTATAATAATTTTCAGGTGAAACAATGTCTGAAAATGGAATGTACGCGACAGATCCGCTCCTGCAGGCCATCGACAAACTCGGTACTGGGTCTAATTTTCTCTGGATGGTATTCATTTTCACGTTGACACCGACGATGTTCAATGGAATGCATTCCATATCCTACATCTTTATCGCCGACGTGAGATTAACAATAGGAATTTTGTATGTCTTGAAAGGATGTAATTACGTTGCTATCGTTAACAATTTATAACTATTTGAATATAGATCCCGACTCACTGGTGCTCGATACCGGCTTTGACAGCGGCTAATTGGACCGACCAACAAATAAGAAATATATCCTCGTCTAGTTCTTGTACCATGTATAATTACGACTACGAGTATTTTGCGCATATTGGATTCCAGCAAGCTTTGGAGTACAAAATTATGCATCCTATTCCTAGCTCGGTGGAGTGTGAGACAAGAAGCTTTGAGGAGAGCGCTAGTGGAACTTCTCTTGTTCAAGATGTAAGTCTTTAAGCGTGATTATGTTCCTGGGGATTTTGTCTAATTTGTGGATTTATTGATTTGTGGATTTTTGGATTTATGAATTTGTGGATTTATAGATTCCTGGATTCATGGGTTTTTGAATTTCTGGATTTCTGGTTTTCTAGATTTCAAAATTCAAAAATTTCTGAATTTCCAAATCTTCAAATCTCCAAATTTTCAAATCCCCAAATTTTCAAATCTCGAAATTCTCAAACCCCCAAATTCTCAAACCCCCAAATTCTCAACCCCCCCCAAATTCTCAGATATCAAATTTTCTAATTTCCAAAATTCTCAAATCCCCAAATTCTCAACCCCCCAAATTCTCAGATATCAAATTTTCTAAATTCCAAGATTCTCAAATCTCCAAATTCTCAAATCCCCAAATTCTTAGATATCAAATTCTCAAACCCCCAAATTCTCAAATCTCCAAATTCTCAAATTCTCAAATCCCCAAATTCTCAAACCCCCAAATTCCCAAATCTCCAAATTCTCAAACCCCCAAATTCTCAACCCCCCAAATTCCCAAATACCAAATTTCCTAAATTCATATCTAAATACATATCCATACAGTTTACAGATTACCCAATTCCAATCAAATTTCTACATCAAAAACGAACTGAAAATTGACGGTTGTCAAACACGACATCGATATGTCGTACACTTCGTACATCAAATTTGGCCCTCGATTACCGCAACGCACTAATTTATTTTGCAATTACCGCATTTCGATCATTAATGACCGGCCACGACGCTGGCAAATAATTAGGGGAAAACCTGTTAATCGGGTTTGAAATTATTTCAGTGGGATTTGGTTTGCGACAAGACCGCGGCCCGTTCGAACACTCAGATGGCTCTGTCGCTCGGAAAATTATTGGGCAGCGGTATCTTTGGAACTATCGCGGACAAATTTGGCCGGAAAGTTAGTTACGTCATCGGTATAATAATGTTGATAACTTCTGGTCCGCTTGGTGCGGTCGTTCCATGGTACTGGGGCTTCATAGTCGCCAGATTATTTATTGGCCTCAGCCATGCAGCGATACAGTATTCTTCTTTCACCATACGTAAGTTAGGTCGTAAACTGTATATTTTACGGGTAATTTCATTACTCTATTAATCATTACGTCATTGCGGTTAGGTTAGTTCTGTTTTTTCTACGACTTTCAATAACTCCAGTTAACCCCTTAATCTTACAGTTGCGTCATGCACAGCTAATTATTGCTACAACGTTAAGGTGACTAAATAAAATTAATTAAGTACATTTTACTGTAGACGATACTTCATTATACAAATCATAATTAGAATTGAACCAAAAATTCAAATGCAGTGAAAATACGAGTGTGGTTTATCACATTCTAAGTGTAGTGTGCGTCACGAGTGTAGTGTAAGGGGTTAATTTGCAAAAATGATTTTAGACACTAAATCAGAAAAGGTGGAAAGTCAAGTTTCAACATAGTTTATATTTATTTTATATTCATTTTTCAACATTCAATATATTTATCTTATTTATCAATCACCTTCTGTTGCAGTGACAGAGATAGCAGATAGGAAACACAGACAGTGGATGGGAATCGCCTACAACGTCGGCTATGGTTCAGGAGTAGTAATTATACCTGGAATAGCATATTGGTTCCACGAATGGAGACACATTCAACTAGCGATGTCTCTACCAGCTCTGTTATTGCTGATACACATGTGGTACGTTAACGGTTGCTGCATTCACCTTGAACATTCGATCGCAGCTTCTTATCTTGTATTGTTTGATCTCACCGCTGCATTAGATAATTAAAAGTGAAGTGATTTACGATCACTGATTAGATCGAAAATGCTTTAGATGCTTGCTGAAGATATTTTCTTCAGCAATGATTATTTAAACTATGGGCGTCGGCTGCGGTCATTGACCTCTGAACGATGTTAGAATTTATAAATATATTTCTACTGCTACTATGGCAATATAGCGTTTACAGTAATAAATTTATGAAGGGGTTTCAATTTATATAGGTTCATGCCAGAGTCTCCACGATGGTTGATAGCTCAGAATCGTCGAAAAAAAGCAAAGGTCATAGTCGACAACGCGCTCAAGGGAATTGCCAGTGCAACACCATCGACAACAGATGCATACAGCGAACGAGATCAACAATTGAAGGTCTCGAATGCTCAAAGGGTGAAAAAAGCGGTGATCTCCGTTAAGGAAGAATTAAGTAAAAACATCAAAGGATTCAGAGTTCTGGTCACTAATAGCGAGCTGACGAAGCGAATTCTTATTACGAGTTTCAGTTGGCTGGTCGCTTCACTTTGCTATTACGCTTTAGGTATTCCTCACTGATTATATCAAATCATTTAATCAAATATAATTATACTGGATTTTTCAATGTCTATAATGCTTGCAGCTCTGAACCTGACTAACTTCTCAGCGAATCGATACATTTACGTGTTGATGATGGGTCTGACAGAAATACCAGCTTACCTGATACCATCACCGATTTTAATGGTAATTGGGCGACGAACTTCAAGTTCATCGTTATACATCATTGCATCCTTCTGTTTGTTATGTATTCTACTGATACCGACAAGCGACGAAGACACGATTATGATCATCTCTCTGATTGGAAGATTCAGCGCGACAGCTGCTTATGGCATCGCCATCTTGCACAGCTCCGAACTTTTTCCTACGGTAAGAAAAATCGATGACCAAGCTTTGTTACGAGTGACCAAAATGTAATCCATAGTGCAAAGTAGCAAATTTCAAAGTTCAGAGATCAAAGTACCTTTTAGTAGAAATCAAAATTCAGAGTCTGGAACCCAGAGTGAACAATCTGGTGTCTAAAATCCGATACCCTAAATCCGAAGTCAACGATCCTAATTTGAAAGTCCAAATCTAAAATCTATGGTCTGAAGCCTAGATCTCGAAAATCCGTTCCGTACATATATCATAGAAAGAATAGGACCAAAACGCCTTTTCTATGAGTACTGCTAGCGAACCAACAGCTCAGACAAAGAAATCCAATAACTCAGATAGCCCAATTATAACAATATCCCAAATTTTTTTCTGATAATAAGTGGATATAAAATTAACATATCGTAGTTTTACCGATTCGTGACCATTACGCTGCGGTCAAATTTCACGAATCTCGTTCGAAAGTGACTTAGCACTCGTCCCCGTAACTCAGCACTTCGAACCGTTTCAATTAAGCATTGCAAATACTTTTTACGATGTTCACTGTCTCCTTTGGAACAGGTTTGCAGGAACTCGGCGGTCGGAACGAATTCCTCGATATCCCATTTCGGAAGTCTGGCTGCACCTTACGTGGCTGATTTATTGGGTGCTGTAGCGTGGTGGGGACCAACCACTCTTTGCGGTGCTTTAGCATTGTTGGCAGGACTGTTGTGTGCGACACTGCCGGAAACACGTGGCAGACCGTTGGCTAACACCGTCGACGAGGAAATCGCGGAAGGACGGGACAATGTGTCGCTGGCCAACTGCTTGAAATGTAGATGAGACAATGTCCATCCTCGACAGCTTCAACCTTATGATACCATATTTTTTTACCCTTTTTATAAAAACAATTCATACTGGATGTCATAATAACATGTGTACACATTTTATCGTATAGTATAAGTTAGATGAATAGACGTTAAGTTATAGAAATCTCCATCGATTTCAAATAACATTTTTGCTACGACTTTGTTTTTTAACGTTGTGTCTACATTTGTATAATGGGTCCGCAATTTTATGTAGCTACATTTGTATAATGGGTCCACATTTTTATGTGTCTACACTTTGTTGCGACACACTGTATTAAGAATGTTGTATTTCAGACAATCACTGCCAAATTTTTTGATCATTCTCGAGGAATGAGGTCAGTCAAAATGTGCTTCCCATGCGTTTCACTAACATTGTACATAGTTATCGTCGACGAATGTGGTCCCGCTGTTAATGTAACACGTTATGCGTTTCATATGGGTCACATTCTAAATTTGGTAGCTAAGTGTTAATTGGACGATAAGTTACGAAGTTTTTTATGGTAATTTTAAGACGAAAAGAATGAAATAAATTCGTACTGATTTATAATACTGGGTTGTTTTCATCATTTCAGACCCTATTCTCTTATCTTTTTTTGTAGAAAATTTTGTAAAATCTATGTTCAATTATTTTTGTATTAAAAAGAGCAGAGAATTTATCATTTAACTGGAAAATTATTGATTGTTTATTAACTTACTGACTCAATATCTGAACATAAACTCAATAAGTTCATAAAATTTGGTTCAAGTCAAAATAAACGAAATTATCGTATAATTATTTCAAAATTCTAAATTGAAGGATGAATTTAAATTACAGTTCTTATTAAACTTATTCATCGTATCATCAGAAAATGGCGAGGCTAATCGATCTATTAAATGCATAGGTACGATAAAATTAATCAGTGAATCATAGATACGCCATGTGTTTGAATGCAATTAGATTGCATTTCTGGATCCGCCAGATGGTCGCAGCTATCGTTTCGATACGGAACACCCAGAAGATGTTCAATACAAAATTAAGGACCTCCTTGGACCAAGGATCAAAGAAGCAGCCAAGGTATTTCACAAATATTTTCATCGTTAAAAATACTTTCTCGATAAGTTAACGAAATCGGTAAAAGTTGTCTTTGGCTCGGCTCCAAATTCTAGAGTGGTATTGAACCCGAACTGGTTACATAACAATCTTCGAACCAAACCACAACGATATTTTGAAAAGCTCTAATCGTTAATGAATTCAGTTCTCCATGGCGAAAACTTCCAGCGGCTGTTTCGATATTGGGTTTCGCGGTATTCTTGTTGTGGATACGTCACCAGCTGTTTTTGAGATTGGAAACGACGGACATCCAATGGGAGCAAAATTTGCCGACGAATTCGAACGAAGAGGTTGAAGGAATCTACAGCATCGGACAAAGAATTGCTGCGACTGGTTACTGTCGAATTCCGGATTGCAGTCATATTATTTGCTCGTCGATCCCGCAGCATCTCGATCCTGGAACCGTGGCGTCCAACTTCATCGACACCGATTTCAAGGTATTTCTAAAGCGCCAGTTGAAACAACACATCGCTCGTTCTATTTCGCCCACGCGTTATTCTATTGAGAAATATTTTGCCCAGATCGACTGCAAGAACACCACAATCATAAAGCTGTCGTTCAACGACTGCAAATTTCCCGAGAACAAACTGCGAAGGAACTGGCTGCGTACCAACGTGTCGATAGACGCGCTGACGTTCAGAAGTTGCTCCCTGAACGAAATCGAGGACGATATTTTCTCCGAATCCATTTACAAGAGCACCAAGAGTATCATTATGGTCAGCAACCGGCTCGACTCTCTGCGCAGATCGACGTTTCGTCATTTGAAGGCGCTGAGCGACCTCACGATTCAAAATAACACCATCGAGTTAGCCGAATTCGATTTACTGGCGGACGTGGCGGATTCCTTGACCATTCTGGACCTATCTGCCGCTATAAATAATCGGGAAACACTGCGAAACATCACCGGAGGCAGCGTGCCCTTGTCGGAGCTTAAAATTCTGTCGATAAGAGAGAACTCTGTACGCACGATCGATCGTCAGCTGTTTTCGGCCGTGCCGTCGGTGCAGTCGCTCTACCTGGACAACTCGAAAGTCGAGAAAGTTGCGCGAGACACCCTGGAACCGATGGCCACCTCCATAGTGCAGGTGTTTCTGAACGATAACAATATTACCACGTTGCCGAAGGGTCTCTTCGACCCCGTAATCAATTCCGCAAGATCGTTTCGTATGACAGCGAAGGATAACCCGTGGCACTGCAACTGCAGCTTGAAATGGATGCTGGATCACGTCGGACACGAGTCCAGCATAGTGGTCGGTATCCCGTCTTGCAAGACGCCGGAGATAAACGCTGGCAAATCGTTCACGAATGCGAACTTTTGTTATCAATCAAATACTACCAGTCCCGTTCCAGCTGTCACGAGCACCACGGAACCAACCAAGCACGACTGGAGTTCGACCACCACTCTGCCCACTGAGCCAGCCAACAGCATTAATCTAACCTGCAACGCCGCTACCTTCCTGCTAACAGGTTCACGGAAACCGATGTCGAGCGATTTCCTCCAGATTCCAGCACGGTTTCCTCGTTTCTACGTCTACAGGAACCTGGATGAAAGTATCATGGTGAACCTCCCGAATCTTGATGAAGGAGTCACGTTGCTGTGGTTCGACAACCACGACGTCGAAGGCTCGCTGAGCTGCGCGAGGAACGTGAAGCAGTCTTATCTCGTGCAGAATATCGATCCATGGGCCACGTACACGATGTGTTTGATAGTCGATAACACCATATCCCCGTTGAACTGTCTGGCCGTGAGTCCAGTACACGTATGCAGAACCTGGTTGAAGAACACGGACAAGGGCTGGGTTTATGGAATCTTGGCCGTTTTGTTGATTTTGCTATTTCTTGTGGGAGCCATCGCAGCGTTTCTGACGGTCAGAAGACACCCGACACTTCTTCGAGGCAGCAAACGGGTGATGCTGGTGAAACACAGGAATGTGGATGCTATTGTGCTTCCTAAAGGAGTTGACATCAGTGAAGAGAAGTCGGGGAACGTTGATCAAAAGTCTCAGGAGGATGGGTACATCACGCCATTGCCTCCGGTGCCGGTTCCTGGTCCTAGGAGATCCAGGGTGTCCAGAATCAGCGTGCAGAGCGACGGACACAGTTACGTGTCGCAGATCGAACCAACCGACACGCAATTGGATTCTTGGAGGCTGACACGTTTGAACAGCGAAGTGGAGAAACGAAAATGCGGTGCTCCGCCATTGCCACCGCATAGGAAGAACGCTGTGTCGTCCTTGTCTTTGTCGGTGGAACCGAATGAAGCTTACTATTTGTCCACTATTTAATTCTTAAGAGAGTCGGGTTATCGTGACTTTATTTAAAGAGATACGTACAAGAATTCTTGGAGTAAAATTCAGTACTCATGCTTTTAAAAGAATGAGTTTCGTTATTGTACTTTCGTGAGACATCTAGCGGATTTAAGTTAATACACTTTGGTTTGAAATTCACAAAATTTGAACAATTAGAGATATGACTCTACTATTTTTAGTTTATTTTTTTTAGCGTTTATATTATTTATTTGTATTGTTATTTTTGTCTTATATCACTTATTTATTTATACTGTTATATTATTTTTATACTACTACCACTATTTATTTATAGCATTATTTTTGAACCAGTCATACTATTTATTTATACTACTCATTTATTTGTGCTATTATATGTTGTAAATTAATTTTATTATACATCGCGTACAAATGAATCATTTGTAAGGGAATTGATTCGAAAATCAATTGACTGCCCATGCATCTAATTGATATCTGACGTGATTTCACTATAAACCGCTGCTCTCACTGTTTCTACGAAACCAATACCTAATACCGGTAGTAGGTATGGTAATCCAGATAGTAAATAAGCTGTGACATTGTATCGTGCCCAGAAACAGTTGCGGTTTGTAGTGAAATCAGTAACGCCAACTGTCAGTCACGTGCTGGTGTACTCGATTGAATTTCAAATTCATTTTCTTGAAAAGCGTAGCTTCCTACGACGAAGCGTTATGTTGTCGCTTCTACATTTTGAGTCATCTAATTTTTTATATCTCGCTTTTTACCGTTTACGACTTGCATGCTGTGTAATTAATTAAAACATTGAAACATTGAAACATTATAAGATTGAAGTATTGAAATATTGAAACATTAAAGGATTGAAGTATTGAAAGATTGAAAGGTTGAAATATTGAAGGATTGAAGCATTGAAACATTGACACATAAAAAGATTGAAATATTGAAGTATTGGAACATTGAAACATTGAAAGATTGAAATATTATTATGACTGATTCGTATCCGTAAAAGAATACTGTATCTTATTAATTAAAGTATGTGTGTATATTTATTTTCGAATATATCCAGCGAACAAATATAGAGCAAATTGTAAAATATATTAACATTAGAGAAATTCTTAATTAACATTACGCGAGTATTTCTGTAAGATCGTTGATAAAAGTGAACGATCATTCTGTCACGCGTTAATCTAAAATAATTGAAGGAACATTTCGAAATTCGTTCTACACGCGTCAAAGACACATTGTACGTTTTGCAAACGGGAAAATAAATAATTCTTGTCTCATCGTTTCGAATCCCATTAAATCTGGCTGACAGCCCAACTGCACCTGTGTCAATGTCAATTTCAACGATCGAGCCTCGCACCGAAAGCCATCGTTCTGGGTGAAAGTACATAATCAAAAATAAACCTGTCTTCGTTCAGGAAATGTAGTTTAACGAGCTTGTTGTGTTCACGCAATTACTTGTTTATTTCAAAAATTAACGAACACCTTTGGCATTTTGTATAACAAGGCAAACATTTTGTGAACGGTACGTTGATAGAATGAAATGTTAAGACACATAAAAAAGTAACATAAAGATGATTTTAAAATTCAGTGGAAAATGACCAAGTTTTATTGTGCAGCTCGTATTATTTATAAATAACAAAATAAGAATTTGTTAAAATATTGAATGGAATACATAGAAGAATAACTTAAAATTATTTAAAAAAGAAAACAGTCAAATTATATCTATCTTGTACTTGACATTAAATGAGCATAACTGACAAAATCAAAAATGGCTATAATATTGAACAAAATACATTGAAGGCTAACTTAAAAATATTTAGAAAAGAAAATAGTCAAGTTACACCTACCATGTACTTGGCATTAATTACATCTAACAAAATCAAAACTTGCTATCGAACAAAACATACACAATAATAACTTGAAAATAAATAGCAAGAAAAATGGTCAAATTGTTCCTGTACAATTGTTCCATAATCAAAATTGAATGTTACCAGAATATGATAAAATAATGTAACAAAATTAAAGAAGAAGAATGTGGTGCTGTTACTAAAATAAGAAAATTGAAATTCTTGAAAGAAATATATTGGTAAAAGAATTCGAAACTAAACAATAATGTTGATTATTATGATTGGCCAGTCGCATCGTGTCGTTTATTTATAATCATTAGGTCAGTAGTTCGTTGCAACGTCGACGGTCTATCTGATTGGCTAAAGAGGTCACTCAGGCCCGATGCACGTTCCTAGGAGTGTCTGCCAGGTGAGCTTTTTTGCAGCACCGAGCTTCTGGCAATCCACTGCAATCCTCTAAAAGGACGCAATGCCAATATCAAACCGCTGTACTGCGTTTGGATCCGGTGCAATCGGTATAATCGTTTGCGTGCTCGCCCACAAGGCGCGTCGTGTCGCGTCGTGGAAACGACCGGCTTTCTACGGCTACTGCCAATCGCAGTTCCGGATTTGCGTGAGCTTGACATTGCCAAATGATGTAACCACAACGTAACTCGTTCCCTTTCCTGCTTCGTGGCAACCCGTCGCTTTTCGATCACGCTCGATGAATCACGATCAAATTGTCGCGGAAGGTGCAACGCCTTTCGTTCTGCTCGTATTTACGATTTTGATTGATCTAATCGTTTTGGCGTCGGTGCAACGCTTAACGATTCCACATTACGGATGATATCTTGCTCTGATATGTACTGTTTTATTAAAATGAGCAAGGGAATTTGGTTCTGGTTCCTAGTCTCAGACGGGGGGAACAAATTTATTTTTCTGTGTTTAAACATTTTGTAATATTTCAAATTTATGATTAGAAATGGTATATGACTTTATTTAGAGATACTAGGTTATGCTGAATTAGGGTTAGGGTAGATAAGAGTCAAGTTTGATCTACTCATAGTAGGTTAGGTTAGGTGAAAGTTAAGTTTGGTCTATTCATAGTAGGTTAGGTTAGATCAAAGTTAGGTTTGGTCTACTCATAGTAGGTTAGGTTAGATCAAAGTTAACTTTGGTCTATTCATTTTAGGTTAGGTTAGATCAAACTTAAGTTTGATCTACACATAGTGGGTTGGGTTAGATCATAATTAAATTAGTTCATCACATAATGAACTAACTTAAACCAGAGTTGTTAGTACTTCTCATAACATATGTTAGATGAAAATTCAATAAAATGTGCTCACAATACAACAGGTTATCTCCAAATCAAGTTGAATTACGTTAAATATACTGTTAGTATATCGACTAGTTTTAGGTTAAGTCAAAATTCAGGTCAAACTGAATTAAGTTAAGTCAACCTAAGATAAATTTATATTCAAGAAAATGAGATAAAACGAAATTTTTGTGAAGAATGAAAACGAATTTCGAGTTAGTATTCGAACGATAAAAATTGATAGGTGTACCAGAAAATATGACTTGATTGGATGTAAACAATTATACAAAGACATCAATCGATTTAGCAGCCAGCGTGGTTTGTCATTCAATGATTGCGTCAATGGAACGTACGTTTCGCAAAGTGTGTACCATGAAAAGGGTCCCGATTAAGAATCTTTTTATAGTGCCTTCGACACGACAGATGATTGGTGATTACCTGCCGACGTTAATAAGAATGCGTGATTGCATCGGTGCAGCTCTACTAATTAGTTTACTAAGCCTCAGTGTGACATTTCCATCGGTACAGTAAGTTGTTCTGAAGCACACAGGGCAAATAATTCGTTACTTTCTGTGATAACGTGATTTCTCGTTAGTGTATCAATTCCACCAACACAATGGTAATTATCAACAATCTGAGCTTTCGACCAAACGCGGTTAAATTTAGAGTTTTCTCACACGAGGGAAAATTTTAATATCGTTTCGTATCTTCGTGTGTGACGTATCAGTGATAAAGTATTATAATTTTGATAACAGTGTAAATGTAGGATAAAACTCTACCTATTTAACGTTCGTATGTTTTATGAAATCCATGGATGATATTTTACATTCATTTTTAGAAAATTTGCAAATTATAATCAGTGTATGAAAACAATTTAACTTCTAAATTACAGTCTTTAAATTTCTAAGTAACAATCTTCTGATACAGTAAACAGAAATAAAATTTAAGGATTTCTATGTCAGTGATTAAATTGTAATCACTATATAAGGCGAAGAATATTTAATATGCAAAATGATCCTCATCTATTTTCGTTCATAAGTTATTCTGTTACAATGGTAGTCAGATGACAGACGTATTAATATTAAATTTCATGTATTATACGATATCACTTTCTCTGTAAAAAAATACTGAAACTTTCTTCTGTCCTCATAGGATGATATCCAACTTAGCAAGGATCAAATCGCACGTAAGTATTCAATTAATTCCATCACCTAATATATATTCTATTTGAACAAAATTTTGTCAATAGAGTTGAAAATGGGTTTCGACGCTTTCGACCCTGATAAGAAAGGTATCATCACCAGCGACACGGTCGGTACAATTCTAGGAATGATGGGAATGAAGATCCCATCAGAACAATTGCACAGTGTCATCGGTGAATTTGATCCATTTGGTGAGTAAGCAAAGGTTTATTAAAATTTGATACATTATAAATTCCTATGTCCCAAATTTCAGACTTTACAAATTCTTAGACCACCAAATCTCTAAATTTCCATATCTGCAGGTCTCCAGATTCCAATATTCCCAAATACGTCTCCAAACTACTACGTTTTCAAACTTCTAACTCCCGAAATTCCTAGTTGCACAAATTCTGTTTTTTTTAAATTTCTATTTGTGTCATCACACAGTGACTTAACTTATAATATATTATAACCTATAAATTAGAAACCTAGTAATTTAATTTATAATATATTATAACCCACAAATTAGGTATTAAACCTAGCCTAATATAATATTTAGGTTATAACCTATAAATTAGAAGCTAAATAATTTTAGCTCGTCCCTTATAAATTTCTTTTCCCACAGGATCCGGAGAACTGAGCTTCCAAGACTTCTGCGGGCTAGCGTCCAGATTCATGGAGGAGGACACAGACACGGAGGCGATGCAACAGGAATTACGAGAGGCGTTCCGTTTGTACGACAAAGAAGGAAACGGTTACATCACCACCGACGTGTTCAGAGACATTCTTCACGAACTGGACGATGCACTGTCACCCGAGGAGCTTGACATGATCATAGACGAAGTGGACGCCGACGGATCTGGCACGGTCGATTTCGAAGGTGAGTATCGTCGTCGACTCAAATTACACGCGAAAAAGTCAGCTCGTAATACATCGAACATGACGCGTTTCGCGTTTCAGAATTCATGGAGGTCATGACAGGCTAAATTATCACCTTGGCACGATGCGGCAAGCGCAAACGACCGAGACTTGCACGCGAAAACTGCAATTTACTCGAGGATGTATGCACACCGTTGGCAAAGTATGAAGTTAAAGGTTCGTAGGTGATGTTCGTTAAAACGAACGAGGAGGAACACGATGCACACGGTATAGCTGAGAAAGTATTTCTGCCCTGTACCTCGCTTTCGGAGTCACAATCGGCTGAAATGTATTTCTATCTATGCCGGAATTAACCGACCGGGGTCGTACATAAGAAACTGGTTTATATCGGCGGATATAAATTCATGTTTTCATCTTATCCTTCCTGTTCGTTGAAGGATGGCAATTGTTTTAATCCTCGGCTGACGAGTAGTTTGCCGTGACAGTTCGATGCAAGGTCACCTTGACATTTTGTCGGTCGGATTGAATTTAACTGTAATGGACAACTGTGCGGACTCTGTTGGAAAATTTGACGGTTGAGGGTTTGGGTAATTCTAAACTTTCAAGTTGTCAAATTTATTTTTCAAGTTTTCAAATTAATAATTATCAAACTTTAAAATTTTTTAAACTACAAATGTTTTAAATTATGAAATTACAATTTCAATTTACTAAGTTGAAATTACAAGTTTATAATTTACTAACTTGCCAAACTATCGAATTCCCAAGTTATTGAATTTCTAGATTTCCCGATCCTTGAATCTCTAAATGACCAAATGACCAAATGATCAGTTGACCAAATGACCAAATGTCCAAATGACCAAATGACCAAATGATCAAATAACCAAATCACCACATAACCAAATGTCCAAATGTCCAAATGACCAAATGACCAAATCACCACATAACCAAATGTCCAAATGTCCAAATGACCAAATGACCAAATGACCAACTGACCAAATTACCATAAATCCACAAATCCTCAAATCTCAAAATCCCCAGACCCTCAAACCCCCAGATCCTCAAATTCCCAAATTCCCAAATCCCCAAATCCACAAATTACCAACTTTCCAAATTTTCCAAATTTGAAATGTGTTGACCGAGAAGTTTATCTACCCATCACCATTTCTTAATTTCTCAGGAATAAAATAATACTAATCTAACAAAATATGTATAATTACTTCTGCGTGTAAAAGAAAATAAACACAAAATACGCATTGGAAAACGACCTTGCAGACGAGGATTAAAAAGAGACTGAAAGATCGAAGTTCGGTGATATACCAAGTGTAAACTTTACACTTTGCCCACGATACATACAATCAATTTGTAAGCAACGATTATGTTATTAATAAACTGTACCTATGTAAGACAACGTAACCGTGTAAAAATACGAGAAGAGTAATAAAAACGCAAAAAAATAGCAAATATAATTTTGTGTGTTTGATTTGTCCTACGGTTCGCTCCTGTGTCATTGAATTGGTGTCATTGACATTCACGTCGATTGCGCAAACCCTGCTATAAATACTTAAATCGGTATCGGCCAGAGTAAATAAATGAAGAAATAAACAACGTACCAAATGTAATTCGTGTCTCTTATTTCTATAATCTTTTCGTTGCTGTTTGCATCGTTTAATCATATTTAATAAAATTGAAAAATTCGAACATTACGTTCATTAACATTGAAACTTTCAAAATTTGATTTCTCCAAAAAGGCTTTCTCATATTTTCTCTTTTAAGAACTATAATCGAAATTACAAACTTCGTATATTTTAATAAAAATATGAAAATATTCAGTATTACGATTGTACGTCTAAGAATAACAAAATGGTGGCGTGACATAAAAGAACAGAGAAAATGGCTACATACGCGGTTTTATTTTTACCGAAATATTTCATTAACAATGCACATTATTTCATTTTCTGAAATCTTAAAACCTAAAGGCTAGAAATATAGCGTTGGAGAACGGTGATTTACGAGAAGAAGCTTACGAAGATCCACGCTGAGAGATGCTGTTGTAAGCGTCTTTTATAGTTGAAATTTATGATAAGGTTGCAATAATGGAAACGAAGAATGCGCCAGGATCAGTGCTAACATAATAGCCGTTGGTAGCTTTTATGAGCTTATAATTAGCATCCTAAGAATACCTCAGATGCGGTTATTACGCCGAATTGTCTCGAGACCGTCATGGCCGGCTGAGAGCCAACTTCGTCTATTGTCGCCACATTTTTCTTCTTCGCCGCGTTAATTCGTTAGGATGTTGCGTTAGGATACCGTTCGGATATTGCAGCACGGAAGTATTAGCAACGATCGATCGACAGATCCTTGCGAAACGGAGCTTTTGTAAAATAAAGAAATTTCCTCGAGGCGAGGTATTGCGCTCGCAATTGCACGACACCGAATGATGTAACCTCTCGCCGATTGACTTACAAATGATCGAAATGTTACCCTCGATATATCTATGAAACTATATCGTGATTGAAGTTAATCAATAGGGAAAGTTGCGTCAATATCGCCGACAATTTTCCTTGCAATGGTATCGGAAAAGAGGTTGAAACTGACGCGACGCAATTTACCTACTTGTTAATTCCATTTGCATCTAAACGATCCTTGATTACGGTTCGTTTAATTACAATTTGTCACGAGAGTCTGATTAAATTATCGTTCGTTCTTTATTATCAAGTTTTACTACATCTATGATTCTCTTTACATAATGTATTCAATGACATATTAAATCGATTTCCTTTACAGACCTTCGTTATCATAGGACAGTGAAAAATTTAGAAATTAATTAATTGCAAATTCATAAATTTACGGACCTACAACTTTACGATTGTGTGGATCTACTATTCTATGAATTTACGAAATTAAAGATCTACGGATTAATGGACCTAGGAGTCTAGGGATCTCGGGATTTACCAATGTAGGGATTTGACAATCTAGGGATTTACCAATGTAGGGTTCTAGGGATTTACTAATCTAGAGATCTAGGAATTTTCCGATCTAGGGATCTAGAGATTTACCGATCTAGGGATCTAGGAATCTACGGATCTACCGATCTAGGGATCTACGGATCTACGGATCTACTTATTCTCTAAGCTACAAATCGACAAATCTACGAATCTACAGATCTACGATTCCATAAATTTACAAACGCATAAATCCACAAATCTAAAAATCCAAATATCCAAAAATCCTCGTGTGCAAAAATAAATTCACAAGTCTACAAATTTTCAGCAGCAACCCATAAACTGTTGGTTTAATCAAGCATTACAAGGGAATTCCGTTTATATGTCCCTTTTCGCCATATTTGTCGGTCCTGTATACCTGCTCCAGGGCCATATAGCGAGACTCTATCGTGAAATAGCTGATAAGTCCAATATTTCCTTTTCGTACAATTGCCCCTCGTTTCGAAACAAGAGAGACAAGGTTACGTTGTTGGAATTTCTTCCCTGTTACAGTTGTTTTCAGTGAAAAGGAAGGTTTCATCGGACGATAGAGATGAATGGCTCGAGAGAGACGGGACGAGGAAATCCGAGTAAATCTCAAAAACGGGTACGTTGCCTCGGATTTCGCACAATTGAAAGCCCCTCTTCCGCGAAAACCGAGTGGGGAGCGTCCTCGATGAATTTGAAAACCGCTAGAGTATCTACGTAGGTATTACCCGGTCAATCACGTGCCAGAAGATCATCGTAATGTCCACATAAAACAGAAGATCACAGCCAGAATCTGGTGCATACCCGGATAAGTCGTCGACGTTGTCGTGTGTTAACACCAGTTCCTTAAGTGCACATCTAACCACCATTTTAACATGGTAGGTGGTTGAAAATACAGAAACATTTCCATGAAAACGTCAACTTTATTACAATACGTAGTGATAAATACAAAGTAATCTTTTTCAAACTTTAACATTTGTAAATATATAAATCAGTCTTCACATTTTGGGAAATTTGTACTATTTCTGCAGATATTTTTTAAATGAGTCCTCTGTTTGGAAATTTCTGCGTGTATATCTATTGGTCCATTTTGGAAGATTTTGTCTTTAATTTTTTATTGTGTCTATTTTTAGCTGACACGGTTTGTTTCGCAGGCCTGGGTCACGTTTGACCCGGAGGGATGATAAGAGTGAAGTCGGTGTTTATGGAAATATTTTGAGTCAATTTTCTACTGGTGACTTAGTGTGATTAATAATGAAAGATGGAGCTGGGTCAATTGTGACTTATAGTTCAGAAATAGTTCAGCACCTTTGATCGACAGTTTCAGAAATGATAATAAAAAATAATATTAATTATGTCAAAGTGAAATATAAATTTAAATTGTGTCGATAGCAAAGAGAATTAATTTTTTAAAGAATGAAGTAATCATTGAAAATTGTGTAATATGAAATTGTTTTCCATAGTGTATCAAAGAATAATAATTTTGTGTTTGATATTTGCAGGATGACCTGACCAAAGATCAAATTGCCCGTGAGTATTATTACTTGATTATTAATCGATGATTTGTTAGTAATTATAATGATTTTGTCGCAGTGTTGAAGAAGGCTTTCGACGCCTTCGACGCAACAAAGAAGGGTAGCATCGGCACTGACATGGTGGGCACAATATTGACCATGTTGGGTTACGAACTCAGCGAGAAAACTCTGAAGGAAATCATTCAGGAAGTTGACGAAGATGGTAAGAAAGGACACCCTCATCACATCGCACAAATTTAAAAAAAGTCAAAAATCAACAGAAATAATTTCATCCAACTACTCAACTAAAACTAAAATTTGTTCTTGAACAATTTCGATAATTTTCTGTTTAGAATTTTGAGCTTTGTACAGTACATAATCACATTCTTCAAGATATATGTTGAATCTTAATAGCATACAAAACTGCACAATGGTTTGCATCAGTTATGACATTTAAAATATTCGTCGTGCTAATGTTTTGGTTGTCTTGTCAACGTTTCGTAAACAGTGCAGTTTAGCTCTTCAGGGTTGACCTGAATCTGGCAGATTCGGCCCCAGTTGTCACTCACATACGCATGTTGTTGGATTATTTGATTAAACATGCACCTTAATACTAAAATAATCGCGTTTATAAATGTAATATGAAATGTCTCTTGAATAACAGACAATTCATTTCAATAATAATTTTAAAGTTGGGTTTGAGTTTGGTTTTGGGTGGCTGAGATTCAATTTGAATTATCAGTTTAACATGGATTAAATTTAGATTTGAGATTAGCTGGAAATAATTTGGATCATATTTGAATTTTACTTGGATACAATCTGAGTTTCATTTGGATTTAACATTCAGTAACATCTTATACAATTTAAATCTTTTCAAAGTCTTTAGAATGAGTACTTCATAAACAACGTCAGTTTGGTTACTATATAAAAAGCGAACAAATACTCGTTATCACACGAGAAGTAAACAAACAAGGACAATGTACACGACAGTCGGATGTTAACAGGTTCTGGTCAACTGGAATTCGAGGAGTTCTGCACGCTGGCCGCAAGATTCTTGGTGGAGGAAGATTCCGAGGCGATGCAGCAGGAATTACGCGAAGCATTCCGATTGTACGACAAAGAGGGTAACGGTTACATAACCACGGCTGTGTTTCGTGACATTCTCCACGAGTTGGACGACAAACTGACGCCACAGGAGCTAGACATGATGATCGAGGAGATCGACGCTGACGGCTCGGGAACGCTCGACTTCGACGGTAAGCTCGGACCTCGTTGAATTTCCATATCACGTCAATCAGTTGGATCGCTAGCGCAACAGAATTACGACACGTCCACCGTGCTCGATTGAAAGTGGTACTGCACGTCGGAAATTACAGGGAAGGTGTAACAGTTGCTTGCTAATAATTTATCACTCTCTCGTTAATTAATTAACTCGGTTCGTGCGCCGAGCTTCGGGCTAACGTTCGATCGCCGCACACGAATCGCTGATAACGTGTTATTTCTCCCCGGGGGCGATTAATTAAACTTCCAACGAATCTATCTGTTAACTTAAGTAGCCGTAATTGCATATTTTTTAGCGGTTTTCGAATACCTTCGATAAACGACGTGTTTCGATGCAATTTCTGTGTTGCAGAGTTCATGGAAGTCATGACTGGCGGTGACGACTAAATTGCACGCTGGATAATCGTAATAGACAGCGGCCACGATTAAACACGACAACGCTTGCCAACCTGTTCGCGAATTTCTTCGAACGGTTCAATAGCGGACACCGGGTCAAATCTTTAATCGCCGATAACGTCGGCGACACTTTGTCTTTAACGCACAGGAGATGCAAATGTGATTCAATAAAGATTTCAAACTTAACGCTCCCTTTGGATTTAAACGAGTTATTCCAGAGTAACGCATAATTACGTAAGCTTATAAGATTATGTATTAGTTTATCGATCGAGGATCCACTCGAATTGCTCGAACGCCTGAACGACTGCAATCGTGTGCGCGCGCAGGATGTGCAGTGAGTGCTCTTTGTGGGGTAATACGCCGAGGAAAATACTAATAAACTGGTTGGGTAGAACGTAGGGGCAATGTAGGGGTGGTTATATAATGCGGGGGTGATGTAACGTGAGATTGATAGGACACGTGGGTGATATAACGCGTGGTAATATGGCGTGTGGGCGATATGGTGGTATCTGTGGTAATACAGCGCGTCATGGGTTGAAAAACGCCTGGTGATTTAATATGTTGAAATACAACGCGCGGCGAATTAATATGTTGAGATACAGCATGTGGTGATAGAAGGCGAAATGATAGAACGCGTGGTGATTCTATGCGTGGAAATACAACGCTGTGATTCAACACAACGGGTAGAAATACAGTTCGCATCTATACATTGCAAAAAACGTTTGACTATACAGGATGTCTCACAATTAGTGTCACTCCCGGTAAGGGGTTGGTGATGTGATATTGAACAAATTTTTCCTTTGCAAAAATGGGGTTTGAAGCTTCGTTCTTTATTAAGTAAAAACATGGATCAACATATAACATATGAACATGTGGCTTACGAGTAGCAATGGCGGAGAACAGAGACTACATTACTCGTACAAACAAACAGCTAATTAAAAACAACGTGTATAATTCTCCAATTTCCTGAAGCATATGAATAATAAGGTAATTAAAAGATACTCGTATAAAATTTTCTAAATCCCTCAACCACGGATATCCTCGTTTCGAAAGAACGATCGTTGTCGAACAATGAAAATGTTTTTAAAGAGCAATAAAATTGCACGAATTATCCACGATAAATAATTCTCTGTGCCGTGGAAAGCCATATCCTTTCACCGTCGCCATATTGGCAATAAATTAATATACCGAGTTTTATTTACGCCGTAAACTAATGATTATAAATTCAGCAACAGACGATAATTAAGAAAACGAAGTGTGTTCCGGGTGTTGGAGATTAACGGATACCAGTATTCTTGGCACATGGCCGTTTCGGCAATGTCTACAAGTGCGAGTTTAATTTTCCGTTCACCGTCACGAAAAGCGTGCACGTGTTCCTGCCGCTGATAAATGTCCGTCGGCGTCAAAATTCGATCTTATATAAATCCGCGTGTTTACACCGATCGCGATCACCGCTGAAAATACGAGATCGGCCGAGTGCAATGAGCATTTTTTTTCTCCACGCGAAATAGAAATAGAAACGCGGGAAGAGATGTTCGTAGGTGTTTCGCGATGTTTCGCTCGGTTTGTCTTCGAACAAGTTTATTACAAAGTTAATGTTCTGTGAGCTCGATGTAAATATCCGAACGAGCTCGGCCAAATATCGGTGCCAAACGGGAATCAATTTTTGGACCCACGCAATCAGAGATGGAATCGGCTGCTGACATTTAAACGACACGTATCGCGATATTCGCTGAATGTTATGTTCGTCGATAATTTATTATTCTTATCGCTAGATCTGTGACTTTATCGAACTGTAGATCTGGTGATTCACCAGTACTGACGTTTTTGTACAGACACTGTAATAAAGATGCTACTGAATCTCTTCGTTTCACCTTTTAACTTGTATATCATTGCCATAAATGTCCCTTGTATTTACTTCTACTATAAATAATTAATTTCACTGAACTCACAGTCACATATCAATTTACCAGTACAGTTAACTCGTTCCTTTGAGAAATTTTTCAAACATGTAATGTATTTATTATTAGAAAGTACTTAACTATAGTGGCTTTCGCGAATGTCGTAGATTACATAACACCACTATAGTGGCTCACTCACATGTTGGTGTATATCATTATTTCAACATTAAGATTCCCTAAATGTAATTAAATTAATTATTTATATCTTAATGTTGAAGCAATGTAATTTGTTGACACAGTGTAATTTAAGTACTATAAGTAATTTAACTGAATTGACAGCGGTCACATATCAACATATTTACCAATACACCTCCTCGTTCCAGTGAAAAATGTGTCAAAGATGTAATGTATTTATTCACTTGTATTAACTAGTGGTCAATGTGCATAAGAAAGACTGGCCTAATAAAAATTGCAGTAAAAACGTAAATCTGCGATTGGTAAACGGATTTACGTGAGCCGTCCGTTAAGTGTTAATCTTCGTTCTCTAGGTAGACATTATGGAATTCTGTTTGATCGGAGACTTTAACATGGAATTTCCTGTCGGAGATTGAAAGGGGCAATTGCGAGTTGTCGGTGAACGGGACTCGTTGCGGACAGAAGTCATACCAAATCGAGTATCTGAAACAAAGATGTCATTATCCAGGCGACTCCCACGTTTCCCGAGGTAATCGGTACGGAGCAAAAACGGCCAATAGCGCTGTTCTATATTCAGGCTTAACCGTTTGAAATTGTTCACCGGGCGAAATTATTATCCGCCGACATGAATTTCGAAACGGTAGCGCAGGGTGGTCTCCCGTAAATCAGGTTCAATTCTTAAAATCGTATCCGGTTTTCTAATTCCTGGTGCTTACAGCGATAGTCGATAGTTGCATAAGGAAACATATTCGACTTCTGAACAATCATCTGTTATAATTGTCGGAAACGAGCGAAGGAATATCTGATTCGATTGATAATTATACCGATCGGACAGTAAGAACAATGTCGTAAATTGATAATGAATGCGAGTCTCTGATTTTCCGCGGGAAAATTTAAGCTGTAGACACGAAGTTTGAAATGGCATTAAAATGTTATTTTACAGGCGTTCGTATCGGCGAACCCGTTTATCGCGGCCGTTCCGATAACGAATACAAGATTCTTGATATTTTAAACGAAATAAAGTCGCCTTTCACTGGTCAAGCTTGGCTAACCTGCAATTCAACTGCTACGTGCATGTTAAAATTTACATTGTAGAACGTAGAGTTCATGTACGGGGGACACTGATTATCTATTCATAAAATTATGCACGTATGTGTGTATTATATCGAGACGTACACTTTGATTCTTAGATTTTTATGTAATTACTAGATTTACATTTGTAAATTATATGTAGATTTTTATATTGTTAAATTTTTGTACTTTCAAATTCCTGTATTTCGTAGCTCTGTATTCATTAATTTTGTTTGCATGTTCTTATATCGGGATATATGTTGTTATTTACGCTCGTATGTGTCTACGTTTTGGTGTTACTACGTTCCCATAACTCTACGTCCCGATATTTCCACGTCCCGATATCTCCACGTCCCGATATCTCCACATCCCGATATCTCCACGTCCCGATATCTCCACGTCCCGATATCTCTACGTCCCGATATCTCCACGTCCTGATATCTTCATATCCCGATATCTCCACGTCCCGATATTTCTACGACCCGATATCTCCACGTCCTGATATCTCCACGTCCTGATATCTTCATATCCCGATATCTCCACGTCCCGATATCTCCACGTCCCGAAATCTCTACATATATTCCAATATCTCCAATTCTCCAAATGTCTCGTCATTGTTAAAGAAAGTTCCATACGTGAAAGATTGTAAATAGCTTAGATTATAGCTCAAGTATAATCCGACGATTATTAATCACCTCTTAATTATAAATAACAGGAACGAACAAGAAAAAGTCATAGATATTAAATTTCAATCATAGTCGAATTATACACGTTGTGTTTACGGGTCGAGGAAGTAATAAGGATTTAAGCGACTTCCGTTAGGGTTCGTTAGCTGGAAATCAAGAGTTAATTAGAAATAGATCCGCGTTGCGAATCGGTGCAAAAATGGTCGCGTAAAGGAAACTTCAGTTGATACGGAAGCATTAATTAATCGATGACTAGTCTCACGATCTACCAATAAGGTGATAAGTTTTTGCGTTCATCATTTTTATGGACGTACTTGACGATTACATGGTTGAGATTGATCGATGAGTTAGTCAAACTTTGAAAGCATATTGTTGATTTTATTTGCGTTATCGGGAACCTGTCGATAGCGGGTGACACTTTCATTACCGCTTACTTAATTCTCAGTTACGTCAGAATGTAATTAAAGTTACAATCACCAAACGGAACAAGTTAGTCGTGGCGTAATTTGTACCGAACGAATAACTTGTTTGACACGATAAATTGAATTAAATCGGTTAGAAATAAACTGCTTTACTCCTACGTTCCTACCAAATTTTCCGGCTCTCGTTGACAGTCAATATATTACGTAAGTAATAATACTGAAAGTGAAATTAAATTCTTTAAAATAATTATCATGTTAATTAAGTAACAGTTCCGTAACTAACATGCTGTGAATATTATAAGAATCACGAATTTCATGTAATAGAACGGTGGACTCTAGTTATATCGCCATCTTAAGTTCTCTCTGAAAATTTTATCTGTCAGTGTTGCATATGTAATAATTTTGAAAGTGAAACATTCTCTGAATTAACTAATGCGTTGACTAATTAACAGTTAAATAACTGACATGCTTTAAAAATTATCAATTTCATGTAATCGAACGGTAGACTCTAATTATATCGTCACTTCAAGTTACACATGAAATTTTTAAAACGTAAACACATTCTACTAGTAAATAAAAAATATAATTGTAGAGTACGACGATTTTGTATAACTATAAATAATTGGAGCGTGTCATTATTACCTAGACTAATTACAACATGTAGGTATTAACAATAAATATCTCTGCAATTAAGTTTATCGAATTCTACATCTGAACGATAACAAAATTGAACGAGATAGCTGAGAAAGTGACGAGAGGAATTATTCTTACGTTTTATGGGAAAAGAACGAAATCCACAGTGCCGTTACGATAAAACGCTTAATTAATAAAGCAATAAAAAGTCTCCCATCGTTATCATCTGATAAAACAAGATTTATAACCGGTTTGATCTCGTTCTGATAAATTTTCTTTCGTACGAGATTCTGAATTAGATAATTCATCCACGGATCGATTCACTATGTTGTAATTACACCTCTGAAATATATAAAAGAAGAAGTTGATCAAATTCACGATTTCCTTCTGGTGAAATTTCTTCCGAGAAACGCGTTGCATAGATTTCTACGTTAAATCAATCGATTAAATAATTTTACGAGTAAAATAGAACGGTAGGAAGGGTGGTTTAACCGGAATCACATTCACTACACAGATAACGTTTTAACTAGATTTCCAACCGGATAAAAATCTAGTAATTTTACGAGGCAATATGAAGCTACCTAAAGCAGAAAACGGAATAAGTATTAACCGTAAATTTATCGAGCTCGCGATTTACTAGAAATTACGAATATTAATATTCGAATCTCGTTTCGTATGTATTATTGGTCAGTTTGAATACTGTTAACTTTCTCTAATGCTCGAACAGGAAAACAGATGTCAAAGATCGAATCCAGTCACGCGTCTTCTTAAGGAAATGAATTAATACTCGTAAACGAAATACGTTCCGCGAACGTCATTTGCATAGCCTTGTAGGGTCGTGAGGTTGCAATAAAATATTAACACAAATCGGAAACATCGGGAAGATAATTTATCGGTAGCTGCATGACGGTATTTATGCTTCGGCAATAATTGTGTAACTATTTCTAAATAATTAGTGTCGTTAGCAATTATTATAGATGTGGGATTCGTGGCAGTTTCCACATTTGTCTGACGCTAATGGCGACACGTATACACACTGTATAATTGAAATAAATTATTAATATGGAGTTCGATTGTAATTTGATGAAGTTATGTAAGTTTCAAGATTATATATTCAAGATTAGTATAATCCAAATCCTTAAAATTGTGAAGTCCAAAAATGCAGAAACTAAGTGTCCTTTGATCTAGGTGTCAGTTTAACCCTTTGAGGTTAGTTGAAAAAATTGATGAATTTTTTTGAACTTATTATTGTTACATTATTAGTTTCTACGTTTATACGTTGCACTAATAACACTGTACACAATATTGTAACACATTTTACATCCCTTATTTTAAATTCCAGAAATTAACCCCTTGCACTTCTATATCAAGTGTGTCTATTTTATCGAGCACCCCATTTTGTAAATTAAGAAGTTGGTAGGTAAAAGAAATTAAAATGCGTTAACTTCGAAATGTCAACTTTTATCAATATAAATAATTGTACAAATCCCTTAATATTCCCCTCATATACAGTTGTATTTAATTTTGAAGGTGCACATCGGACGTCCACTGGCGTTAAAATCTAAAACTCCTCGAATTCGTAAACGGTCAACACGTTCGTTTCCGATTGTTGACCTGAAGTCATTCTACGAGAGAGAAAGTGGGTGAAGGCTAGAACGAACGATTTGCTACAATTACACGCAATCTTCTAAGCGTTACACTTTGCTAACGAAGCAAATCGCCGGACGAGAAAGTGTTACCGTTTCAAAGATGCTCGATCAATGCCTAATTGAGTGTATTAGTGTGTGTACGTTAATTGATACAACGATTTTTATAGTGGAAAAGAAAAAGCAGCCTCAAGATCCTCCGACGAGATACAACTTCTATTTTCTTAAATTCTTTACAAGTTAGGTTAGATTTTTCATCTTAGCTAACATGTTGCCACAGTAAATTCTCGATTACATTATAAAGTATAAAGCAACACTCTATTTGAACGATTTCGCGGACTATCTCGACCACTTTTGCAGGAATTAAATAAACATGTATGGCTCGAAAGCGTTGCATAATCGGTCTGAGTGTCCGGTTATTTCTCAAGGAACAATCGCCTTCAGCAGCAGAAGAATTGATAATATCGGTGCAGATAATTCTGAAATCATAGACCTTCAATATTTTCCCGTCCATTCCATGTAATTTCGCCGTATCTCGGTAATATAATCTCTATCGGATACCGTTTCCGTTTACTCCATCGCGATAAAATGGCGACATATAATTGCGTATCGATATTCTTTCTTCCGGAATAAACGTTATCCTCTTTTCCTTTCGTAAGGGAAGATCGGTGCTTAAAAACAGTTGAAATTCCGCGAAGAAATGCGATCAAGGCCGTAACGATAGTGGAATGCAGCCAAGTTTATAGCAGATACGTCTATTACCGATATATTGTGTAACCCGATAACTACCTGCTACGTGAGTAGACGCAACTTCATGCAAATACGTCGTGTATGATGTCACGAAACTGTTTGTTAATTCAGTATTTTCTGTTGAACGCATTCCTAACAGGTGCTCCGATAGTTCGTTCAAGGGACGTGAAGGGAACATTCTTTTAGTTTCACGTGCGAACACCGTGCTAAAGCGTCGATTGTTACAGTGAGAACCATGTTGTACACATTTCGTTTGATTATTGTGCGGCATGAAGCAGATTTTGCTTCATTAGAATGATTAATGTGTTAACTGTCATGGTATTCACTGATCTTTCAAACTTTCTGTGATCGAATCACGATAAGAGATATTCTTTTGTTTTCTTATGATTGAAGGTATTTGCAAGCAGTTCTTTGTTTGGAGTTCTTAGGGAAGGAAAGTAATTTATATGTGATATGATATATTTATAAAGTAAGTTCATAATCTGTAATTGATGTGAAATATTTATAGAGAAAAATTCATAACTTGTAACTGATATAAAATATATATAAAGTAAATTTATAATTTGTAAATTATATAAAATATTTATAAAGTAAGTTCATAATCTGTAACTGATATGAAATATGTATAAAGTAAATTCATAGCATGTAACTGATATGAAATGATTATCAAATAAATTCATAATTTGTAAATTACATAAAATATTCATAAAATAAATTCATAATTTGTAAGTTACATAAAATAATCATAAAATAAATTTATAACTAGTAATTCATATAAAACATTCAACATGAATTTCATCATGAATTATGTTAAAAATATAATTCAATGCCACCATCCAGCTGAAAAACCATAAAAAACAGGAAAGTAGGAATTTAAAACGTGGTACTGAAACACTTACGAGCATACGCGTTACGATTGATGATTAAGCACCTCCCGGTTTATGAGTCACATGAAAGTTCACAAGTTCCGACGTAACCTTGGATCGATCAACTGTCCATTTCGATCACTGACAAACGTGGGAATATAAAACACGTAACATAGAATAATTACAAAAATGTATACCTAGTTTATTAACACGTTGACCGTCACGGTCGTGCGTGACCGGTGCTACGAATGCAGTTAAATTAATTATTTACAGAGAATGTTTTACAAAGTACTGTCAAGAAATACTAAATATGTCGACTTTCTGAAATTTCATCGAAAATAGATTAAATTTGATCAAACAATCATACATTTTTATTTAATTCTAAAAATGTGTACGGAAATCGAAAAACAACCCCTCCGTTATTTAATAGAGTGAAATTAGCACCGAAAACCTAAATTGATTATGTCAAAAGATTACTTTAATTTCTTAATCTTAAATATCGATCCAAACGATTAAGCCGCCATGTTGTCCTTCGACAACTGCGTAGTTTTCTCGTAACCGAAAACGGAAGCATCGAAATCAATTAGGGCTGTTTGAATCAACTTTCTAGGCACGTTTAACGATGCAATTAAACAGTTAGGCGTGAACCGTGATCATATAATAGCCGCAATCAAACCTCTTTCTTAACCTTTATATCACCAATTAAGGAGTTAAAATGGAAAACGCGGGAGGAAGTACGAATGAAACAAAAAATGATTTCTATAATAAAAGAGAAGGTCCATTTCATAGAAACGGTTATTGCTAGAATAATTTATCTTTGCTATTAGAGGTATTGAAAGATAGAACTGAAATCGTAAGTGGCAATTTCGCTGTGGTAGAAAACGATTAATGTAACAATAATTCTTACGACTGCAATTCTCGAGAAAGAAATTAGCGCGTAGATATAAACGGAGTAAAAGTCAAAATTAATTGATACGTCTTTCTTATTTCCACCGAACATTTTCACTTTGACCATTTTACTTAGCTAATTGCTTTGTGTACCGCATCAGATTCACTGAAATCGACGAAGCAAGTGTATAATCTTACGTTCTAGATCATAAACGTATAAATTGAATAGCAAGCTATATTTATACGACTCCGTTCAACAGTTGGTAATATCATCGAGTGATCGAAAGAAATTCACAACGATCCGTGAACTTTGCCTTGACCATCGATCGCTCCTTTCTATCGAATCGTGAAATGAAAGGTATTCAATCGATAGCCGATAATTAGAAAGCGTTAGGATAATTCAGATCCGTGTTTCGCTACTTATACGAATATTATTTAAGCAAGAATTACGAAACGTAACGTGGTCGAATTTTTCCCTTCGAGTACCTCTAATGGGCGAGATAAGATCCGATTGGCGTGCGTTTTTGCTTAGGGTTGTTGCATGACGCGAGAATTAGCGTGCAACGACAAGCGAACCCGGTTCACGAAAGTAAAAGTTATCGCGGATAAGATCACATTATACGTAAACCAACGACCGATAAATAATTCTGACTTTCGGTTCATTGGAAATTCTCTGCGTTTCGATTTATAGTGTTTTATAAACCGAAATGATGGTTTGAGATATCGTTTTTGGAGTAAATTGCTCTGAACAATTCAAATTTTCACTTTGTAGTACAATAAATATAAAAATGGACTGTACTGAGATTTCTGAATGTTGAGGAACATTATTCGGTAAATAGTAACTCATCAACGAAGCGTCAATATATTTAACAAAGAAATAAATATTTCTACTTGTGATGGATCTATTTATTGATTATTATGACTAATTCTTAATTGAGACTGTCACACATAGACTTATACAGACAAGGTATTTTAGATAAAGAAACCCCTTATAATTAAAGGGGAACCGGCGTGGTAGTTGAGTAGTAGATCGATCAGCTTCGGATGCGTTCGGGCCTTGTCGGCTAAACACCCTTACGTGTCAATCAGCGAACATCGCAGATTGCCTCTTACCGTAAACCGTATTAGAGACAAGAATATATTTTCTCAGAGGGTGAAAACTCATTAAGTCTTGAAATATGTTACCGATTCTAAAGATAACAGTATCGCGTAACTCAAGTAGTAGTATCTGAAGATAATATCTTTCGCACAAGTTCTCGTGGAATTCCTATGATCGGAATTACAACGATAGAATCCCATTGGAGAGTTACTCGACCGATTCGACGACGCATCGATCCCTCGCTGTAACATGCCCCGTTGCTCGAACACGGTGAAAGGAGTTGCACGGGTTTGTAGCCTTTCAACGCCCTCGCCGAGTGTACCTTTTGCGAAGGTATGCGCGAATTACGTTCCAAGCGATTGTTTGTCACTCGACTGGTCACAGTGTTCTTTCGTGAAATTCGGCGGCTCGATTTATCGTGTCCGTTTTTTCGTATCCTGTTGAGGAGGCGCTTCGTTTGATCGTTAAAATTAAAAGCGATTATTTGGTGTTTCTTGCTACGAAAGAAGGATGTTTTATACGGGCAAGTAATGTATGTCATTTGATAAGTATCAACGGCAATTAACTTAAAACTTTCTTAATGATGTTCATTTATCATCCGTGTATAAGTATCTCGCGTTTTTATAAAGCGGTTTCTTTGTCGTTAATAAATCGTTACACGTTATGCTGGTTGTTGTATAAGAATGTAATTGATTAAATAATATCTGGGTTACAGTTAGAAGTTTTAAAAGATAAACGATAATTCCTAAATTCCTAGTATTTCAAATTTCTATATGTACAAATCCCTAGATTCTTAAATCTCGAGATACCCCAATCCCTGGACTCACTGGACAGAAATCACTATATCGCCAAAACCTTAGACCCCAAAAATTCCTAGACCGAAAATCCTTAGATATAAAAATCCCTAAATCTGAAAATACTTATTTCCAAAAAACTCTAGACTCCAAAATCCCTAGATCTCAGTACCCTTAGATCCCCAAACCCCTAGATCCCAAAATCCCTAGTTCCCCAAATCCCTGCATCCCCAATTCCCTAGATCCCCAAATTCCTAGATCCCGATTCCCTAGATCCCCAAATGCCTAGATTTATTAATTCCTATATCCCCAAATCCCTAGATTCACAAATTCTTATCTCTTCAAATCCCTATATCCTCAAATTCCTAGATTTCCAAATTCCTAAATTTCTAAATTCCCAAATTCCCAATTTTCTAAATTCCAAAATTCCCAAATTCCTAAATTCCTAAATTTCTAAATTACTAAATTCCTAAATTCCTAAAACCCTAAATCACTAAACTCTCAAAAACTTTCTGAAGAAATCTAACAGTTAGATGAATATATTTGGCAGTATAGTAACCGCTGACCTAGATCACCACAACCCCATGGGATCCAGTTAACTGTTTTCAAGTTAAAACTTCACTCTCCGCTGGCGACGTAATTCCCGTTAAACGGCTCAGGAGTTTCTCTATTAGAATCAAGATCATAGTTTCATTAAGGTAATCTATCAAACACCAAAGACCATCGAGACCGTTACGAAAGGTAACCTCCAAACGCCCGACCGCTGAGATCAGCCGAGAAGAAAGGGTTGAGCCACCTCCGTAGCTAGCGAAGGACACGTTTGTATTCGCGCGATACGTCACGTCGAAACCTAACCCGTTATACGAACGCGACGTCTGACGAGTCATCGAGTTCGAAAGCGACTCCAGGATTGTTGATCACTTTTGTGATTCCTTGACTGAATCGTGCGAACAAGGCTACTCCGCCCTGGTTGTCTGCACTTTCACGAGCGGTTGTATTATTATTAGTGACCGGCTACACAGCGGATAACACGCGAATTTCCTTTCTAATTCGACACCTTGAGCAACGCCTCTCGAGGGGGCCTCCCACGAAAAAGAGAAAGACAAACCGAGAATCGTTACATGATTTAACGAGTGCGTAGAGAGAACACACAGACTATGCTCGCCAGGTGTTCCGAGATAATTTCTGATTCCGTTACGCGAACGTCGTGCATCTTGTTTTTCCTTATAAATTATAGGAAACTAGTCTATTAACCGTCCGCATCGTTTTGTTGGATACGCCCATTCCACTTTTCTAGCACCGTGATGGACAAGCGCATTTGCGAGGGTGTGGTGCACGCAGATGCACGTGCACTTGTGCCGACTCATGAGATTACACTGAAGCGGTTATATTGCTAATGCGAGATATTGATATTCTTATGTTAACAACTTTCTAACGTTCTAGGTCAAGTGACATTGCAAGAATTTGAAAACTTTCGAAATTCATAAATTTGCAGATTGTAAATTACACAAATTGAAGCCTCAACAATCTTAAATTTTTTCATTTTTAATTTCATATTTGTAGATACTCAAATTTTTAAGTACCCTGATTCTTAAATTCTCAAATCGACAAATCCATGTTTACAAATCTACAAATGATTTGATATGAAATTTGATACCATTGATAATTCTCACGTCCTCAAATTTCCAAATTTTCGGATCCCCAAATTCTCAACTACCCCAATTTTCAAATAGTCAAATTACCAAGTTCCCAAGTCCTTAAATCCCCAACTCTCAAATATCAAATCCTGAAATTACCAAATTCCCATATGCCCAAATTTTCAGACATCAAGATCTCAACTCCCCCAATTCTCAAATACTCAAATTACCAAATCCCCAAATTCTCAGATCTTAAGATCTCAGCTTCCCCAATACTCAAATACCCAAATTTCCAAGTCTCCAAATCCTTAAATACCCAAATCCGGAATTCCCAAATTCTCAAAACCCAAAATCTCAACTTCTCCAATACTCAAATACTGAAATTATCAAGTCCCTAAATTCTCAGACCCCAAAATCTCAACTTCCCCAATTCTCAAATACTGAAATTACCAAGTCCCCAAATTCTCAAATCTCAAGATCCTATCTTCCCCAATATTCAAACACCCAAATTACCAAATCTCCAAATCCTTAAACACCCAAATCCTGAAATCCCCAAATTCTCAAATTCATAAAAATGTCAACAATCCCAAATGTTTAAATCCTCAAATTCTCACACTCTCAAATCCACAAATACTCAATCTCCCACACCTCAACATATCCCAAAATTTCCCCACCTTCGCCCCACAATAACTCATTATATCCGTAAGCTCATCGCCGTCCTAATCTACTTATCGCTATTCCACCAGAGGCTAACCACATCTCTCCAGAACGAAAAGAAAATCTCCATTAGATACATGATAGTAGATCAATCAATAATCGACCGCTTTTTTTCATGGATCGCCTAAACGAGCATCGATTGTTCGCAACTTTCACCCTCCGCACAGGTTCCACCGGCGAAATTGTCTTCAGGCTAAACGAATAGACACGTATTTTTGCTCGATCGTTGCAACCGAACGGATATTACGAAACCGATACCAATGGCTCGACTAAGTGGTGACAGGAAATTGAAAATCGTCGGAATGCAGTTCTTCGTGCTACACATGTTTCTACAACTCGTCAACTTCCGAGCATTTTTTCTTTATTAGGGGAGGAGCCTTAAGTATCTTGCAAATTATCTTCTTTTGAGGACTGTTTTTAAAGGAAACTTAAACTTCAGGCTTTGAATATATTTTATTACCTTATTGGATATTTGTAGTTGTAAAAATTTTGTAGTTTGCAAAATAGGAGCCTGTTAAAGATTTATTATAGAGTGCAGCATAAATTGAAAGATAACTTGGCTCATAAATGTAGAATAAATACAGTCGCTTCAAAATGAATCTGTATGTTCAACAATGTTGTTCATTTAAATTATTACTACTGCACAAACAGTTCAGAAATATTTTTAACATATTGTACCTAATTTTGCACTTTTTGATCAGATAGGTTCTATGACATAATATAGTAAGTAAACTGGAACAACCTTCATATTACATTTCAGGTGAGCGCAGTAGGTGTTATGGTTGCACGTCGATAAATAACTTCGATGAATGAACTGTCAAGAGCCGCCATCGTAAATCTTCAATAGACTCGTATATCGCAACCTGACAAATTTTGTTTACTTGCAAGAATGCGCAGTAAAATATATACCTTCAGAAGGTTTTATTAAACCATTTCTATAAAACAAAATCACTGAAAGAACATATCATTCGTAAGTTACTGAAGCCTCCCCCAATTAATAAAGTAGAAATATTCCAAAATTGACGAGTTACAGAAAAATGTATAACATAAAGAACTGTACTCTAATGATTTCTAATAGAAAAAATTTATTTAATCGTTTCTATAAAATAAATTATTAAAAACATATTCGCAGATTACTCCTGAGCGTTCCAAGCCGCCATTGTCAAGCGTGTTCGAACATTTCGCGATCATCGGGAACGGATCGTGCTCGAAAGCAGCTGCAACTCGAAACTGTTGCACAATCGAAACTCGACGCATTATTTAAAACATGTCCCTGTGCTTGTCTTTGGGGCGACGGTGCCGCGCCTCGATTAGTTCGCAGATTAGAAACGCGATACCATTCAACTGCACGATTTACCTAACGGATCGATTTGCTCGAAACACCCGTGAAGTAGACCAACTCTGTTTACGTTCGTTTTCCACCATTTTCGAGCGAACTTTCGTCGAACCGATATCTCGCGGTATTATTGCGAATTCGGTTACATGTTCAATACCATGAAATCTTGATTTTGTGACTTCCTTGCGGGCAATTAACGTTGTTACTGTCTGCTCTGGATTTCTCGCCACGCTACATCGAACAATTTATAGAAATCCGAATCTTGTACACCGTTTCTAACGGCTCGTGTTTTATTTTTCAGGTAATTGCGGATATTCTGTGCTCTGGAATGAACCGATTCGAATTGGTTAATTGGGAGATTCAGGATAAAGTAATGTTCTGGTGCAAACTGCAAATGCTCGGAGATCTAGGTTATCCTTTTTGAAGAAGTTTATAAATTCTAGGACCTAGTTTTAGTAGGATATCTCACGATTTGACTGCTAATATTTTTAATATACATAACAGTTTACAAGGGAAAATAACATGCAGTGTGTGATCACGAATATAAGAATATACGAAATATACAGAAATGAATTATTTATAGGAAACTATTTATTTTTTAAGGGATGAAATAATTTTAGCGTTGACATACATCCGCCAATGGATTAAAGATGAAATTGAAAGATTAAACTGTAGTAATCTAGTTCTTAATAATTTCTGTTACAGCATGTCTGACCACGAACGTCAGTTTCCACTGTGGCGGTCAATGTGTTGAATAGCCTTGAGTGAAATCATTTTAAGCACAGGATAACTGTTCGAATTATAAACCTTGACCTATTTTGATCTAACAAGATACAAATACCCTAGTTTCGTATCGCCAAATTGCGACAAGATGTTACAAAATAATCGAAGTTCAGATTATATGTATCACAGCATGGTTGAGGTTATGAGTCATATTGACATAGCTGTATCTCTTTTATTACAACAAATATTCATGACAATTCTTAATAAATCCGACTATAGGATCCTCTTAGGTTCTTCACAGTCTCTCTAGACTTCAGGTCCTCCCAGGATCTCCCTAAAACCACAGAGAAAAGTATAAAATTAACACGGTAAATTCACCATAACGAAATGGAAGTAAATATATAACTAATTAAATTTGAAAGCAAAAGATTACATTATCAGTTACAAGCCTACACGGTTCGCAATTATTCGCGTTTAATATTAATTTACTATTCACCAGAGTAAAGTTGCTCGAGCGTAACAGAACATATAACAAGCATTTATTATGGATATAATTATTACACTTTTCAATCAAAGTTAATCTTCGACACCTCTCATTATTATAACAGTATTACCAGACTTTCTTTGGTTATTTGATTAAATTCATGACAGTAAATCTACCACCGTAATACGAAATGTATAATATAAGCATTAAAGATAAGTTAATTTTCTGAATTCCTTTAATGCACCTCCATCGATAAAGAAAATGGCAGCATTCGAGAGATTATCCTTTTTCCTTTTACTTCGAGAAGAGAAACCTTGATCAAGACATTTATTTTTTCCATTCCGTTTTTCATCGTTTTTGCAAAACTCGTAATGCGTTTAAATAGCCGAGCTAGGAATTTACAATCGTTCGTTAAACATTTTTTCTGGTCGCGATGTCGACGTACGTGTTATGCTTCATCAACTGTTCACTTTCAAGGCGACGTCGTTTTCTCCGGATTACCAGAAAATTTTTACACGGTTCTATTATGGAAACAATTTCGTAAAAATATGTGCGCGTTCCTTTCTCGTTACTCTACTTTCAGCTACTACGAACTTCGCACGAGTAATTCCTTGTTTTTATTGCGTCACGCAATGCGTTAAAGCTCTCGGTTCGATGTTTGCAATTTCTCTTTCGCGAATTCTGAGTTTTAGGTGGAAAATTTCAAATTACTGTAATTGCTCAATTTTCTGAAGTAATTCGACATCTTCGGATTTTGAAGCTACTGGAATTTTGGGGTTAGAGTTTCACAATTGTGAGAATTCGGGATTTTTGAACTTTCAATTGTTGGGACTGGAATTTTAGAATTTTTACATTTTTGGAATTTTTGACTGGGCTGGGATTTTGCGAATTTGGAACTCAATTTTGCAATTTAGAAGCCTTGCAACTCTCGGTTTTGGAAATTTTGAATTTTTGGACTTAGAGATTTTTGAATCTTGAAATTTTGAAATATTAGAGCGGTAGTAATTTTAGAACTTCAAATTTTGAAACTTTGAAATTTTTTTATTTTGAAACTGTGAGATTGTAAAATTTTTAAAAGTAGAAATGTTGAAATTATAAGAATGTGAAATAGTGAAATTTTTAAATGTAGAAATAATAGAACTTTGAAGTGTCTAAACTGTGAACAATAATAAACTTTAAAAAAAAAAATACATCTCTGTATATTTGACTATTTCTAGTACTATAAACTATCCAATAGCATACAATTTATAAACCACCCGTAAAGATATTTAATATGCCGATAAAAGTTGTATACATAAAACATGTGTTAAGTGTAGCTATTAAGAATAGCATGTATATTTTAATAGTTCATATATCTGATTCGATCTTTCAACGCATCGGAGCATGTTTCATTAGACAGCAACAAGTTGCTCACCATTTTCTAATTTTACTCATTACGTTACTTTTTGTGCAAATCTAATTGACGAACTTCAAATTTTGATTGACGATCCTCGAATTAATTCATCGTCAGTTTTTCAACGAATAAAAGTATCCTAACGAAGAAAATTTACGATACAAATGTATTCTGCGATCTTTATCGTCGACACGCGATACGAACTGCATCGCTCATTATTGAAAATACGAATTACTTTCCGAATAATTTTAAAATGATTCGCTTCGTTGATCGGCAACATTCTATAATACAGTTTGTATTAAAAAATGAATTCTGAGGTTGAATGATTTAACGACCAAAATTCATAATTTCTTTCCGATTCCCTAAACTGAATTTTTCTCTGCAATCTGTTTAGGTATTCTGATGTTAAATTTTGAACATTATTTTATCAAATTATATAACAACAAAGTGTGTACACATTATACATATTTCCTCATCCTGTTAATTTCGTTATGGTGTTAGCGCACAAGAAATTCAAAAAGTTTCCATTTTTTACGATTCTTCCTATTTCGCAAACACATAGGTATGTTTATCACGTTCGTGATATTAACACTAACCGTACCGGTTAATAAGCAGATAAAGCATACATTAATTCTTTATCTCGATCAACGCGAATTTTAGTGAAAGCATCTTGACAAATTCTGTAACTTAAAAAAGGAAAGGAGGTAAAAGACCGGTTTGGTAGTTTTGGGATCAAACACTTGGAAAAATGAGTTAAACGAAATCGGAACACGAGATCGTAGATTTCATAGAACTTTACTGCAACGTATTCTGTCTAACATTATTCAGTACAAATTTACTGACGAGATATCTCGCTAATTAATTTTGATGGATTCAGTGGGGTTCTTACGTTAGCTGGAGAAATTATATTCTTGTTATTTATAAAGGATGGTAGACAAATATTTTGAAAGCAAAAGTTCATTTGCACGAGGCTTATCTTCCTACTGTTATACTATGTTGAATAAATAGCTCGAGTGTTTAGTATTCTTTACGTAATTTTAAGTAACATTATATAATTTTGTTACTGCAATGCTTTTGTATAAAATATTGTATTTTTTGTATTAGGGTATAGTCACAAGGGAACAGTAATTTTTTAGACATTTTTAGATATTTTTAAAATTAATTTTTTAACATTGACACAAACCCATTACATGTTCACGCGTTTATTTGAAATTACACAGCTTGTAAATTTTTTTGAAATTATACAATTTGTAAATTTATTTAAAATTACAAAGCTTGTAAATTTGTTTGAAATTACACAGTTTGTAAATTCATTTGAAATTACACAGCTTGTAAATTTGTTTGAAATTATACAGTTTGCAAATGTATTTTAAATTACAAAATTTGTTAAGACGCTTTTCTTGAAATCACCTGTTGACTTTCATAAAGAGAATCTGAAAAAAATTAAACCGAAGAATGAACATTTCGATTATGTTTTACCACCCATTCTTATTTTATTTATAATTTCAAAGTATGTATTACACAGTTATTAACCCCGCTGAGAACGACTGAATAATGAACTTTATCCGAAGGACTACAACGATAACAAATCTCTTGCGCAAGAGAGATTATAGTCTACGAACCTTTAAACTCGTAACTTGTTCGATGTAAGGAAACTCGTGTAACGTCACGCACATTTCTTTTATCACGACCGTCCACGCCTTAGAGAGCATAATTAACTGCGCGTTTATCCTGCATAAATTCTAATATACACGTTGAAACCAAATCCTAATTAGACGAAACGCGATGCACCGTAAAATATTTCGTTCCGCTGACAGCGCTGTTAGCGTTACGACTAGCATGTTTCTCGCTCCAACAAAAAGTTATTGTTTTTCAATACGCGATACCTGTTCGAGATGTAGCGGTGAAAATAATGAACTGCAGCTTGCACAGGATCGTAATTTAACCTCAGATTGGTATCGTTTTTATGTGCATAAATAACACGCTGTTGCAAATAATAGTAATTTATTCAATTAGTTATTAGTACAATTTGTGTAATTAAGAAAAATGCGTGTGGGACTTTGTTCTGTGGTAAAATCCTGGATTATGAAGTCGTGGATTAATTGGCTAATGGAGGAATTTTGTTAGAAATTCAATTATGGCGAATAATGACGTATAGATACGAATGCAGTTCTACAAATCTACAAATCATCAAAGTTCTTTAGTTTCAAATTTTGCAAATCCTCCAAGTCCTATAATTGCAAAATTTCAAAGTTTCAAACACTTCAAACTTAATTTTAAAATTTTAGAAATTTACAAATCACAAGATCCTAAAATTTCAAGACTTCATAAATTAAAATCTGGAACTCGAAAGATCAGAAAATCTCGATAACCAAAGAATCCTAAAAAGAAAAAGTATCCCCCATCTGACCAAAGATTAGATTCGCAGATATAGATATCGATACAATAATTTCGAGCGTTTATCATTTGATCTGGTCAATTAGAATCGAAGGAGAATATGCAAAAGTGAAAGCGTCGGCAATTTCTTGCCGTGTGTTTACACGCTCGAAATGTAACGAGAGGGAAATTCGAAACATAAAGAGCACGAGCGAAACATGCGTGTAATATAGGTAGCGAGGGGTCGTGTAGACGAGTTGATTCGTCGAGATTCCGTATCGTGATCGGTGTCCAGGAAGGGAACCGAAGGCTACGAGTTCGTATAACGAGCAGTGAGTAACGGCAAGTTAATTGATGTACGAGCTAAAACGTCTGAGGCCGATATACACGCGACCAGTCGTTCGGTGTACAGTCAACGGCAAATATGTCTCCTCTGCAAAGGGGATATCTCGTTGAGGGATACTCATTTAGGGACTTTTGAGATTTCGACAATTTTTTAACGAGTTGAAAATTTGGGGATGCAGGGATTTTGGGGTTTTGGAATTTGGGGAATTAGGTGTTTGGTGGTTTAGAAATTTGGAAACACAATTTGGGGATTTAGGAATTTGGGAATTTAGGGATTTAAGGATTTGGGGATTCAGGGATTTGGGGATTCAGGGATTTAGGGATTTGGGAATTTAGGGATTTAAGGATTTGGGGATTTAAGGATTTGGGGATTGAGGGATTTGGGGATTGAGGGATTTAGGGATTTGGAGATTTAGGAATTTGGGGACATGGGATTTGGGGATTTAGGAATCTGGGGACATGGAACTTGAGTTTGGTAGTTTAGAAATTTGGAAACACTACAATTTAGGGATTTACAGATTTAGGGACATGGGATTTGGGGATTTAGGGATTTGATAGCATAAGAATTTGGGGATGTAGGAATTTGAGAACGCAGAGATTTTGGGGTTTTAGTATTTAGAGAATTTAGGTATTTGGTAGTTTAGAAATGTAGAAACACAACAATTTGGGGATTTGAGGATTTGGGACATAGGATTTGGGGATTTAGAGATTTGGTAGTACAAAAATTTGAATATATAAGAATTTGGGCATACGAATTTGAGGAGAGATTTTGTGATTTTAGTATTTGGACATAAGAAATTTGGTGGTGTTGAAATTTGGAGATATGGAAGTTTGAGGACTTAGATTTGGGAACATTGGAATTGGAGATCTAAGAATTTGGTAGTATAGAGAGATTTGCAGTTCTATGAATTTAGAGATTCATGATTATCTGTACATTTATTATATCTTTATCCAAAGGAAGTTTGCGTTGCACCCGAGTGTACAGAAGGGAGCAGTTCGAGGATAAATCGAGCCGGTTTCCAGGAGAAATTCCGAACTCGCCACTTCTCCGCGTCACGAAACGTCTAATTAATCGTGCAATTAACAGCGATGTTGATTAGAAAAATTTATGGACAATAGGCAACGAGAACGCGGAATACTGTTCAACAAAATCGATCGATAACTTGTTTACATCACTTCCTCTATACACAGAAATTACTTTGGTTATCCAAGACTGAACCTACCAAATGTGTCAATCAACACGTTCACACGTTCTCTTTTCCCAATTGTAAAATTTTTTCTAAATCTAGGTTTTTCAATTTTGGAAACTAATATTGATGTTCACAGTAATTTATCTGGCAATTTATCTGTCAAACTTCAGAGTGTTAAAAAATGTTACATATGATCCAGGATATAGACAAAATTATAAAATATTGCAGCGAAGACCTGCTTTGAAAATTTATAGTTTTATAATGCATAATATTTAGTAGACTTATAAGTATTCAAATTTATGTACCATATATTACTGCAAAATAACACATGCCATAAAAACACATAAAATAAATTTATGCTATTACATAAGTATATTAGACAGTAATGTGCTATTGGGACATTTTTTCTCCCTAGGAGTGTGTGAGTATGCGATGTCATAGTAGACGTCTTTACGCATGCATATATTAATACACTTATTTGAGTATTTAAAAATTGCATCCCATGTGAGGAAGTAATATATCAATTAATCTAATTTTGTAGGTATTTAGTATTATCAAGACAATACGAAATTAAATACTGGGTGGCCAAGATAGGAGGTCCTGGAGATCACGTGACTCCTCTTGAGCGCTCAATCACGTACATGGCTCCGGGCCTATCTTGGCCACCCAGTATAAAAACATATAAGGATAAGTGTCCTAAAACTTATGAACGAGAGTGTATTTCGCTATAAGTTTTTTTCGACCATCACATATAACGATACATGGACGGTCTCCAAAACAATTTTGGATCCAACCCGATTCTATATTGGATACATCACGATTTTATGTTGGATCTGGTCCGATTCCAAATGTCAGCTTCTTCTATTTTAACAGACACGTGGATTAAATCACTCCCGACGCTTGTACAACCATCGATTTCGATCTTGAGAAGTAAATTAAGAAATGTCCATGCAAATTTCGCTCAGACGAGAGATCGTATCGTACGTTCAGAGAGATTGATACAAAAACTGTGACACTCTCACTCGCGTGCGTTTTAATCAGCGAAATTCTATTTCTCTTACTACGGCGCAGTTGCGTATGTAAACGATCCCTAATCGTTGCTCTCGATCAGTCGAAAAACAAAATCTACCTACACTGTGTTTTCCTTCCATCCTTATTCGATTAGAATTATATAAAACGTTAGTATTGCTGTACGGTTTCCGTGGCTCGGTGCACGGGAACGGGACTAAAAACGAGAAAAGCTTAACTTTTTATTGGCTGTCTGGCACATAACGTTGTACGCAAAATAAAGAAATTCAGATAATAGCGTAATAAATTTTTTTGAGATGTGGTGAAACGGCGTTAAGGCCCATTTCTAATGCGTATCGTTAAATTAATTATATCTGTGATTCAATTTACAGGTGTCTGAATGGGGTACTTTTACACACTGCTATTATTGGGAACAATTGATGGTTGTTAATTATTAGTCAATTTTCAACATACTTTCTTTTGGTAGACTATAATGGTATACTTTTAAACTTCCTATTTATCATCATGAATTAATAGTTGTTAACTATTAGTCACTTTTTAATATACTTTTTTTTGTTTGAATACAATGGTGTACTTTTAGATATTGCTATTATTGTAAACAATTGATAGTTGTTAATCATTACTCAATTTTGAACATACTTTTTTTGTTTGACTACAATGTTGCACTTTTAGAGTTGCAATTATTGTTAGCAATGGATAGTTGTTAATCTATAATCAATTTTAAACATACATTATTTCATTTGACTATAATGATGCACTTTTAGACATTGCTATTATTGTGAACAATTAATCGTCAGTCAATTTTGAACATACTTTTTTATGTTTGACTATAATAGTGTATTTTTAGAGTTGCTATTATCATCAGATAAAAATCAATCGTAAATAACTTTAAAACTTTCTCTCATTTCTCTCGTCTCTATAATTGTTTCTTACAATAACATACACTTACATAAAATGCTGATTTTTAAGCAAACTGAAAGATCACTTGGCAAGGACTGTAAATACAAAGCAAATCAGATAGTATCAAGAACAAAACAGGTGCATATATCGTGCAAACAAACGACTGTAGTGTACGTTAATTAATGAGCCGGTAAAAAAAATCTGTGCAATTTCGAAAGACGAAACTGTCGGAATTCACGAGGGAGAAACGAACGAATACCGCGATGCTATCGTCTTGTTAACGAAAGAAATATTCAAAGGTAGAAACGTAAATTTTTCAGAAATTAATGGTACACGCGTGACAATCTGTTATTACTTGTACGCCGTGGAACGATTCGCGTGCGTTCATATGTGAATGTTCACATATGAAGTTTAAATCTTCATGCGAATCATTTATATTATCAACATATCTTTATTCATTTTTTTATTTGAAGAACTGGAAATATTCCTGTTGACTACTTAGTGACACGAGTAATAAATATAACAAATTTTATGACAAATTAACAAGTTGAAAATATTTGGTGAGATTTGCTGAAAATAAAAATACTGCTGTATCAATAAAAATTTTATTGAAAATTATCTAAGTGAAAATACTTGTATTAACTACTAGGAATTATGAGTAATAAATACAACAAAATACTGTGAAAATATTTGGCGAGATTTGCTAAAAATAAAAAACCTACTATAATAATTTACCCAACTGAGAACACTCGTATCAACCTTGCACCTCGAATAATAAACGCGACAAAATATGGTGAAAATAGTTGGAAAGATTCATGGACAATAAAAATACAAACGAAATGAACCGTTTTAGTATGACAGTGAACGCATTAGTGTGACACGGGGTACCCGATCGTATCTCACGGTTTGATAACCGTTTTAATGAAACACTGGAACAACGTGTTTGTTATGCAAAACTCGCGACAATCTGACGTAAGAGGCATAGAACAGCAACGTTCTAACGTCCTTCTTCTCGGTTGCACGTGAATATGGCGGTTCTCTATGGTGTGTATTACCGTGTTCAACGATACGAAGTCAAGGAAATGAGCGTTCGAAGCGACCCTGTTTCAAATGGTTACATAAACGAGCGGATAAGTCAGATATGTATTGCTCGTAACGGGAAAGCAAACCTATTTATTACCGCGTTACGCTGCCCGATAATTGCTAGAATTTTGATTCTCTTGTGGGAATCGGTGAATCGCGGGGATAAATCTTCATCGTTCCACGATAACGAAATTCCTCTTACTTCGGTTTCCTACCGATTCGTTTGTCAGTCACGCCACGGTTACGCGAACATCGTTCTTCGTTTATTTCTGCCGTGAAAACCTATCCACGATATTCAACGTCCTTATGTGCATCTAGGATTTCAATTTTGTAATTGAACTTCGATGTATCGAGATTTTCTTGTACTCTGTAACGTGGAGTCAGTCGAGCGTGTTATGTAAACGGCGGTTTTGTAATTTCGTTGAAAAGTTAATGAAAAGCATGCGGAGGAAGCTGTGAAGGATTGTTGTAGGATGCGTCTGATTGGTCAGACAAGTAGCAGGTGGTATAAAATTTTGAACTGAACAAGTTACAGTCTACCAGTGACATTTTTTGATTCTGCATTGTATACATTGTATCGCAGAAGTAACTTTTATTATTCTTTTAAATTCTTGATAAAATGGATATCTTATTCTAGAAAACAATGTAAGCATCAAAAGATAATTTTACATGAGTTGTACATTTATATGTCAAATAGTAAATTTGTTAAGTTAGGCAACATTGAAACAAAATAATTTTTAAAACTGGAATATAATTGATAAAAATAAAATATATATTCAACTCCTTTACTAAATGAGTTAAGACAGCATACCTTACATCTTCATCTAAACTTCAAGATAAATATTATTTAGAACAATGACATAATACATCACAAAAGTAAAGTGCTTGAAGGTTTATACTCAAGACACCATACATCTTCATCAAAACTTTTATCCAAGATAAATGTTCGTTCAGAACAATGACATCATTGTTCATTGTACAACCGCGCTGGTAACAAGAACTATGACACTGTTAACGAGGAACCTGCGTGTGTTTTCCTCCCCGTTTTCCAACCTTCCACGTATCGGCACATTCGAATCTTGTATTCCGTCCAATTATTGCGGCACGCAGCCATTGTTGTAACGTTCGAGTAGTTTCGTAGCAGATAATGATGCTCGTAAATCCCGTGCCCGTTACTCGCCGCCGATAGTCAAAGGAATCTCGAACGGGACGGATATTTCCGATTAAACGAGCGTGACAAATATCGAACGCGGTCGTTCGTTCTTTTTGGAGCGAGTGCCAGCTGTGACGGCAATTAAAACGCTTTTCACAGTGAAAAATGAAAGGGATTCGGTGAACGTAAAAACGGTGACGACGTATTCGATACGATGTTTCAGGGATTTTCTTGCACCTTCGAGACATTGCTTCCGCAATACGATATGACATGCGCGGTATCGGTACATGTACGCTCATTGGCGAAAACTAATTAAGCGTGGCCTTATCTAATTATGGTAAGGATTAATTGCATGTGACTGCCATTATATTTCCTTTTTTGTGGGGTTTTTTATAGATCTTGTGTATCTGAAGTTTGCTATTCTTAGGACGATTCTTAGTTCGGTACATCCCTAGGTCGCTATATTTCTAGATCGTTATATTCCTAGGTCGTTACGTCCCTAGTTCGCTATATCCCTAGTTCGCTATATCCCTAGTTCGCTACATCCCCAATTCGTTACATCCCTAGTTCGCTACATCCCCAGATTGCTACATCCCTAGTTCGCTATATCCCTAGTTTGCTACATCCCTAGTTCGCTACTTTCCCAATTCGTTACGTCCCTAATTCGCTACATCCCCAATTCGTTACATCCCTAGTTTGCTACATCCCTACTTCGCTACATCCCCAATTCGTTACATCCCCAAATTGTTACATTCCTAGTTCGCTACATCCCCAGATCGCTACATTTTTAGTTCACTACATCCCTAGATCGCTACACCCCTAGGTCGCTACTTTCCTAATTTGCTCCATCTCTAACTTGCTACATCCCCAAGTCGTTACATAACTAAATCACTACATCTCTAGATCAATATATTCCCAGATTACTATATGTCTAGGTTGCAATATACTTGGATTACTATATCCCTGAAGTGCTACATGCCAAGGTCGTCACATGCCTAGTTCGGTATTTCCTTAGGTCGATACATTCCTCGGTCCCTAGATTAATACATCCCCAGATTTCTACATCTCGACATCTTTGAAACTCTATATCACCATATGCTTGATGTTCCCAGATTTTCAGTCCTTAGAACTTGCAATATGCTTATAACATTATTGTGTACAATCCAAAGGATAATCCCTTGTAATCAATATAATTAAAATCCACGTTTTCTCGCCATACATATTTATCGAAAATTCAAAACCTGATCCATAATTAATTCACCAGAAGAAATTCATATTTATGAATCCATAATCCAACATATCGGATAATAAGATTGAAATTAGCAATTATCGTTAAATCAGAAAGCGATGCTTTCCGCTTGATGATTGACTCGATCGAATACATTCCGAGATTATCGAAAGAAATAATTTGCAGCTAACGTGTCGCCGTTTACGTGGGAAGATGAATGAAGCTGACAGTTGTTGAATGAGTTGAAATCCGTGGAAGGACGTCGGATACGAGAGATATATCGCAGTTTGGACAACAAGTTGACACGTTAACCGTACACACGTGTGCACGCTCGTTTAAAAACCAGTTGGTAGAGTTGTTTTTTCATTCGAACAAATTCCACGAACTAAACGTGCCGTATTGTCGGCTCGTCACGTCGTTATTCTTTTCTGAGCATACTTCGTACGAGTTTAATTAGCGTTAAGTCTTCTGCAGTCCGCGATATGGAAAACTAATCCCAAATTCATTTACATTCGCATCGATTACGAGTACCATTAGTGTCGGAACGATCGCGAAGTAACCGTGTAAGATAGAAGCAACCGAACGAAACGTACGGGACTGTAACGTATACCCGCATGAATTTTAGCCGATTTGATTAAGATACGCCGTGATGGAAATTGGTGTAATTATTGTTACAAGGATATCCGTGTTCTGAAAGACTTATGGAGAATTCGCGTGATTACGATTTTAACAGGAATTATTAACATCGCACTCTGCGCTATCTTAGCTAAACTAACATTATTTAACTGTGCAATTTACATTTCGTGATTGGGTGTTATAGAAATTTATTTGAACTTGACGTTTTCTTTTGTGTTCAGAGGAGAAATTTCAGATGGTTGATAAAATTAATGAGTTAATTAAAAGTACAATTTTTGGGGAGGGATGAAGTGTAAATGGTTAATAGCTTCATTTGGAGATCGCAAGATTAGTGCAATGTATAGGCAATGTTTTAGAATAGTTACATGTATTGTATAATGTTAGTCATGGTAAGAGTCCATCATTTTTAATTTACGGATTTCCTCATTTTTGAACTACCAAGTGCCATAAAATTAATAACATTAAAATTCTCATCAAGAACCGCTGCAATAATCAAAAATACCAAAAACGCCAATAAAACCAAAAGCTGAATTATTAATTTAACCAAATAACATTTACTACATATTACAAATATTAATTCTATATTTCTTCGAGCTTCTCCCATAAAATCGTAAGATTCAGAAGATTATTTTTTATAAGAGAAAAGTTCTCGGGTTGCACGGTGTTTCAAATACCGCGCCAAGCATCCCGTGCATGCAGATCTCTATCCGCGTAATTATCGCGAAGGTGCCAGAGTAATTTTTCTGCGGAGAAATTAATTATTCTCTCGTGTTTAACGGAAGGAAAAGGTACTTTGAATATCCACCGAGCGTGCAACGTTTAACGAAACATCCGTATAATAATCAAGCTCTAATAATACGATTTAAAAGAAAAAGGAGGAGCATCCGATGCCGGGATCATTGTATTTAAATAATCGCCGTTTCATTGCGGAGAACAATCTTTCCGCATCGCATGAAACGAGCGCGGAATTTTCAGATTGAAAGAGAAATTTTCTTTCGGCGGATCGATCTGATAAAATGTCGCTTTCTCGAAAGCGAAATCGGATGTAAAAGGATGCACGTGAAAACTCGCGTGCGTTTGCGTGGATGCCGCAATCTCTGCGATTTGCAACGTCAATTACTGTACGAATTCGCTGATGTGCATTGTTCAGATCTGATCGATAACTGTTATCACGTAACGCGTTCTCTTTGGTTTTGTTTTAATTGAGACGAGAAATTTCTTTTGTGTATCGTGCAATTGTGATGTATCGATCACTGCGATATTCTTTAGTTAATTGCTTTTGACGTCATTTGTTGCTATGAAGTTTGGGAATTTTGGGATTTTAGGGTTTATGGATCATTGGGGATTAAGAATGTGGAGAGTTAGAAATTTGGAGATTCAGAAATTTAGAAATATAGGAATTAGGGAATTTAGTCATTTAAAAATTTAGGAAAATGGGGATTTAGAAATTTCAAGATTTAGGAATTTGAGGATTTAAGAATTTAGTATTATGTACATTTGAAAACTTGAGAATTAGGGAATTTACAAATTTGCACATTAGAGAACTCGTATTTGTAGTTATGGAAAATTAGAAATTTCAACATTTGAAAATTTAACATAAAAATGCAAAAATTGTTTAATTTACAAACTTTGAGAATTTGAAATCAAATTCTGATTTGCCACCTTATCTCAAAAATATACTTACACCTTTGTTAACTTAGTACGGTATAAATCAACCGTTACATAAAATAACAAAATTTTATTCGCAACTCTATTATTACTCCAGTACTATTGCTTGGTACTCTATTATTAGTGAAATTAATCTTAACCTGAAATCTGACGACTTTCAACGGAAAGCTACCGGTGAATTAAACGATTATGTTGATAACTGCCCACATATAATAGAAACACAAATACAACAGAAACGTTAAAGCAGTGTTAAGTGGAATACTTCTCGGACATGACAGTGGCCGTGTTAACAAAGCGAAATAAAAATCCGTACGTTGTACAAACCCATAATAATCGACATCGAAGGTTAATAAAGGAATGTACAGGTATTAGAAGAATTTCTAACGCATGCAGATACGATTTCACGCATGAATTATAGAGACGAGCGTTCGTATAATTCGTGTCAGTCTAACTTGTTCTTCGAAAATTATGCAACGAGTGGCTCGCAAATTTCCTTGCAGAGGCGTTAAAACATTTGGTTGATTTTTATGGTTTTAATGAAACCATATCACGGTTCGTCAGTCACAAACCACTTTCTCCGTGATACTCGAACAGGTTATCCGTTGACACTAGGAACTCTAATCCGCTCGCTATCAACGGCCACTCGGCAACGGATGAACACCGCGAACTGTTAAGTTTGTGTAACAGGCTATTAACTGGTAAATCTCCCTCGAAATAGACGTTAAAGTGTAGTTTATTCGCGGTTAATAAAGCGAATCATTAGTCCGTTTGCAATATTTCAAAGTAAATCGATTTATAAGTGACGGAGGAATTACGTCGATCGTTATGGTTCACTTGATGGAAGAATTCGTTTCCTGTAGCGTTGTAATGGCGGAAACTGTATGCACAATACCATGGTACCACGATTTCTCTTGGTGTTCGCCATTTCGTAACTGGAGAATTTTAAACAAATGAGCTCCCTTTTTTATGGAACCCGAGTAATGAATAGACGATATTTCAGGAGTTTAATAGTTTTAGTCATCGTTTTTCGATGCCTTGCTGCGAGTAGCTTTCGTTCCAATCAATTTCCGCATTTGCCTTTCTTGAATGGATGTATAATGTCTGGAAGAGGTAGCAGAAACTAAACAAAAATAAAGAGAACATTAAAAAACTACATTTAAAATTTTTAAACGGTACAAAACATCGTAAGTAAATCAAGTCCCAGCAATCTGCTTTTAAAACCATACGTGATAAACATGTCAAGGTACGCCGCGATTTGATATCGAGTAACCGAGAGCCACCGAAATAAATTCACGATGTGACGCGATTAATCGTCACTTTTTTCACACGTCTCTTTTATTATTCACTTTCACCGATGTTTAACGCGGCTGTCAACGAAGGAAAAAACGATTTATCATTCTGTTACGGTGTTATCGGTTCGTACACGGTACGCGATGTTCATATCGCGAGTAATATTCGATGAACGAGAACTACGAAAATTACGAAATGCTTGAACGTAAAAGGGAATGAACAGTGATACTGTTCCGTTTATATTTTTAGTATTTCACAAGGCAACAAAATGAAAATTTGCAAACATTCGGGCAATTGAGGAAGTACTTCAGTTGGAACTAAATGTTCATTTGGGAAAGACTCGATTAGTTTCATTGAAACTAATTACCCTATCGTGAAATTTGTCTGGAGTTAGAAATTTAATGTATTGTGTAAGGTAGAAATATTACGAAACTTGTTTTAAAAATATTCATGTTATGTGTTTTCATTTTTGTTTGCACATATACTAGATTTCCAAATTTCTAACTTTCCAAATGTCGTTCTCGACATTGCAGGCGCTTCTCCAAATCACTAAATACTCGAACTAAATAATGTATTTCTGAAGTCCTCAAATGTCCAAATGTTCAAATCTCATCATTCCTATATCGTGAATTTCCAAATCACCAAATGTCGTTCTCGACATTGCAGACGCTTTGATTCTCCAAATAAATACTCGAACTAAATTATATATTTCTGAAGTCCTCAAATTTCCAAATGTTCAAATCTCATCATTCCTATATCGTGAATTTCCAAATCACCAAATGTCGTTCTCGACATTGCAGACGCTTTGATTCTCCAAATAAATACTCGAACTAAATTATATATTTCTGAAGTCCTCAAATTTCCAAATGTTCAAATCTCAACCTATATCGTGAAATCGTGAAATCTTTCAATTTCCAAATTGCCAAATCCTCGAATTAACAAATTTCGTGTCGAAATCTTCAAATCTGTAAATACTCAAATTTCTAAGGTTCTGAAGCTTCAGATCCCCAAATTGTCAAATCTTCATATTTCCAAATCGTCAATGCGCCAAATCCTCAAATCACCAAATTCCCAAATTGTCAAATCCTCAAATTCTAAAGTTCCTGCGTTTCCAAATCTCCAAACCTTCAAATCCCCAAATTTCTAAGGTTCTGAAGATTCAGATCCCAAAATCTTCAAATCCCCACATTCCCAAACCGCCAAATCGTTAAATTCACAAGTTCCTACATTTCCAAATCTCCAAACCTCCAAATCCCCAAATTTCTAAGGTTCTGAAGATTCAGATCCCAAAATCTTCAAATCCCCACATTCCCAAATCGCCAAATCGTTAAATTCACAAGTTCCTACATTTCCAAATCTCCAAACCTTCAAATCCCCAAATTCTCAAGTTTCCAAAACTCCAGCACCCCAAATCCTCAAATCCCCACATTCCCAGCTCTCCAAGTCCCGAAATCTCCACAACCCGTAACTCTGCAATCTCTCAACTTCTGACTGACTAGGACCCTCCACGTCGCTCATTTCCCGAGGTAATCGCGATCATAGATATTATCGTAGATTGGCGTGATCGTAGATGTTAGCGTAAGAGTAACGATAAGCCGCGTGGTTCGCGCGTTTCCACGTTAAATCTAGCCGGGCTATTGCGTAACGAGCGAATTGTGTGTTACATTTATTGCCGATCATTAGCGCACGCGAACGCGAATTCGTATATAAGTAGCATTGAACGGGACGTCATCAACTTTCACGAGTTTATAAACGCGTTACATACCGACGTTACATTACGTTTGATGATTCGCGCGCGAAACATCGCGTCCGTTTCGCAATGTCCGTACCGGGCGTATAGTGATTTCGACGAAGAAGAAGGCGGATGTTGTTCACCTGATGCATGGGTGGAAAAATCCCGTCGCCTTATCGTTAGTTTCTCTCCTTGCGTCACGCGCGATTCGTCCCACGAGTCGATGCATAATTAAAACGCAACCAGCCACGGGATATTCCCTTACCCGATTGCAACCTGACACCGCGCTCGGTCCACTTAATTAATTGGAATCATATTAACCGGTGGGAATACGTTTTATCGATCTAACTTACGTCTTTATCTCCCATTCGTTTCTTCCCCGTTTTAGGATATCGCCCCGATCTTCTAATAATTCGACGTCGAAACAACACCGTATTAGAACAATCTCGAATTAACGCACTCGAATTTAATCAGATTTTGTTTAGAGGTTTAGGAAATAATACTACTACGATATTTCTGTAATATCAACGAAGTTACCTAAAATAGCAAATTGGAGTTTTGTATTAAAAAATATTTTTAAGTATACTTCAGCAATTTGGTTTGTGATGCATTGTATATTTACTATAGCGATCTATGTGTTTGAGACACAAATTTTTTAAGTCACAGAAATATTAAAAATATATCAGAATAACGTGAAATCTGGGTTGAAAAGTTTCTACTTTAATTAATAGTTTACATAAACGAAGTAAAAATAATAAAATCTTTAGTAATAACTTAATGGTTAAATAGCGTTAACTGTAAAGTAAATATCGTTAATGGTGTCGTTATATAAATTCTTGAAGAGATCTGTCGAAGTGCCAGACATTATACCGTAAAATAGCTAATTTAGTATTCTAAGCAAAGCTAATTAGGATCTGACTTAATTGGTCTTCATTAGACGGCACAACCTGCATAGCGAGGTAATAAAACGAAACCCGAAGATACGATATACAGGTTCGATGAAAATTATAAGGAGAAGAAAGCGGTCGATGTGATTACAGGGGCAAGTCTGTAATTGAAACCCACTGTTTCGTAAATAGCGATCATAATTAATTAATCTACTTAGTTGCCCGTGGGTTCTTCAATTTGTATCACCAGCTATCAAGCTGCTATTAGTATAGCTATATAGGGATCATTTAAATTCATGCAATTAGATATACGTCACCATCCGGTAATAGTTATCTACCTTTCAACGCCTAATTGCAATCACGGATCGGCAATAATTCTTCTCGACCAATTTTAGAAACACCGTCAATCTTTCTGTATGGCTACCTTCTCCATCGATCAACGAGCTTCAGGAATTTATGTTCTTAGTCGGGAGACTTACTTTTTCTAGGTTAGAAATATTCATTTTTCGTATACAAATTTAGAAATTTAGAGATTTGCCAATTTCTTACGGTAGAAATATTAATTTTTCACATATAGGAATTTAGAGATTTACACATTTTCAAATATGACAATTTCAGATTTAGGAGTTTAGGAATTTAGGGATGTAGGAACCTAGGGATTTAGGCATGCAGGAACATAGAAATCTAGGAATTTAGGGATTTAGTGTTTCAGTGATCTAGGAATCTTAGAATGTAGAAATTTAGAAATCTAGACATGTAGGAATCTAGGAATCTAGGAATCTAGGAATCTAGGAATGTAAGAATGTAAGAATGTAAGAATGTAAGAATTTAGTGATCTAGGAATCTAGGTATCTAGGAATCTAGAAATCTAGGATTTTAAGAATCCAGGAATCTAGGAATCTAGGAACTTAACAAATTTTCAAACTTTCTTCGTAAATAATTTTGTTCATATTTTCACATCTTCCCACATCTTATCCCATTCACCAGATATCAAAGTGCCAAAAGTCCTGTAATTTTACTTGAAAAAACCAACACCCTTTCTCGGTTCCTTTCTATCTGCCGCGCATTGCGTTAAATAACCGTTAATCTAATCGATCGCAGTTCGTTCGTTTCACCAACGATAGATCTAATCAAACACTACTGATGCCTGTCATTTGATATCATTCTACGCACGATTACTTTTACAATTTAGCAACAGCTAGAATCGCGATTGGTACCTTTATGAACCAACGTCGAGCAGTTGTCTCGGTTATCTCGATAAATCGGAATCACCTGTGGCGGACTAACGATCGAGGTGTTAGGATGAGGTGTCGCAATACTCCCGTAAAAAATGGGGCTCACAGGTGCAGCCACGTTTAATCGCCAGATATTTCATAATCCCGTGTACCCTGATGCTTAACGAAAACCCATTATTTCCTTCTTTCGTTCTAATTAGCTGTCGCGTTTCTTCGCCGGCCATTTGTTACGCCGGGACGGAGCTAAAGTGCCGACAAATGTCCGTTGCCATTTCCTTCGCTTTTAGTTTTCTCGAGCTTTTAATATTTTACGGCTCGGAATAACTTTACGTTATTCCGGAATATTTTAAGAAGGATCTGATTTTAGGAAGGGAAATTGATTTACGCACACATAAAGAATTGATAGTGTGACATTTGGTCCGACACATGTAAGTTAAAGTACATTGAAAATTAGAATAACCATTACGTAATATTTTTTGCATGTTCAATACATTTTTCTGTGGAAGGAACGATATCGTGGAATTGATTGTTACATAGCAAGACATAACAAGGAAGGTAGATCATAAATATCCGAGTTCCATAAAGAACTAAATCATTTCATAAATTTATTATTGGATATAAATTCTTGTTACTTTTACATCATAAAGTTATACAGCATAATACTTTCATGTAAGGCACGAAAGTAAATCATCGTTAAAACTATTTCTGCGATAGACATTCAAATGAATTATTAAAAATATTTCAGAGATAGGCACGTGCGTGCAAACGGATTTATTAAAAATCAGTGTGGAATAAAAACAGTTGACTGTAGGATAAAAGAATGGAGAAAAAAGTGTGCAAACGAACCTAGCAGGCATACTTGTCGATAATTGATAGGAGTGCTATGAGGAAGGTAAACGAGCAAAAAATAACTGCCTTAATTATAATACTTCATTGTGGTTTGTTTTCTACTATTCAGTTTATCGCTTTCCCTGCGAAACATTGGGCATTGATTGAAATATTGACCATTAAAGTCAGGCATACTTGCCTAAGATATATTGTGCGAATGCTTTTGTATGCAAGTAGGTAGAAGGAATAAATTAAGTAATATTCTTTTTATCATCTTAATCGATTCAAGTGATTAAAGCTTTCTATTATCAAACACACACCATGCTATGCTGTATCTCAACTACATGTTCCTATAACGAACTACTTTCGTATGATTAAACGTGTCCATTATTCATATATGATCAAGGATCGAGCTCGTAGAATATTAATTTATTTTAATTTCTTTTTTAAATTTCACGGTGAATTACGCACGTCATTATCACGGTGAGATTTTCAAAGATGCATATCGACAGAGTGTAAAGTCAGAGGGATTCGCGATAAGAGTGGTGGTACATCGGGTAACTCCGTCTCCCCTCGGCGCTACTCGGGTCACGCGATACGTTTGACGTTATACGGTTGTTATAGTTATAGTTTGAATGCTCTCGATTTCACTCAATTTCTTTAAACATATACTCTTGAACTTTTCTCTAATAATATTACACAAAAAGGATGCATACGTCACTGATTTCTGACGTCAACCATCGGCCCACACGAACGCGTCCGAAGCACCCGATCTACCACTACTTCCGCTTCCTCTTCGATCCTAAAGTTTCTTCTCCCATGGCAGTAAGTTCCTACAAGGATTTCTTTCGATTTCACGCACAGAATTGTCGTAACCGTTACGTGTTCATAAAACGGATGACTCAGGGGAAATATTGAATCGAGACTAAAGAAGAGTGGAGGCTGATTTCTCCGCTCGAGGACGATCCGTGATCTTGCACGATCGAGGACGAGCAACACGGTGCAACGATCTTCAATGACGTAATCGACTCGTCTGAACGATCCTCGGCCGTCTCACCGTTTGCTCGCCGGACGATGATGCAAGTTTTATTAACCTAGACCACGAGAAAGACGCGCCGTGAACTTGAGTTTCAAGGGAATCCTCTGGATGCCTCGCTTCCAGTCATTATCGCAACTTGTCGCCGGCGACGATGCAAATCAATTAACGATTTCCTTACTCGTCTACGCATCGAGAGAAATCTTTCGCACCTTAAATGATGACTGAAAAGTGATTTCGTTAAAATATCTGAAAAACGTCGGAATGAAACCTACGCAAATTCATTAAACTATCGTTAGTCCGCGGCTTGTTTTTCGTTAATTTCGAAAAAAGTTGTGTATCGTTGCATCATCGGTATTTGTAATAATTACTTGCACAGGGTAGGCCGGAATTTCTCGTTCTAACTAAAAAACTACAACGACGAAAATTAATACCTTCGCACCGGCAGTTACGGGGAAATGTTCACCGCAAATCATGATTCATGTTTAGCATTTCTGTATGGTTGCATATTCTGTGTACTACGTGTGGGGAAAATGGACCATGGTAACATTATTTCTTACTCATCAAACTTCTAGTATTATACGATTAAGGGACATTTAGTCACGTGCTTATCGGTATAAAATATTGTAGATGTCTATGATGAACACGTCTTCATGTGTACAATTTATGTGCACATGATAATATTATTATGTGTTACAATTTACAGAGCTAATTACTTCAAAGTTAAGAAAATAAAGGAAGGTACAAATGTTAGGTTTAGTGATCTTAAATTGTTCAAGTTATAGTCGACATTGAACTCAAAACTCCATCTGTGTTGAAATGCGATTCACGTTGATCAGGTAGATAAAATGTGACAATACCTGAACAGCAACATGTGACTCAACGTCCCAAGGTTTAAACTTATTCGATAATAAACTACCCACTTGATACTAAAATTTCTATTAAACTGATAATAAAACGCTGCGAACTACAGCACAACGAATAAAGCATACAGTATTAAAATCGACCATCTGGTACGTGCTGAACGCGTCCAGTTGACCATTTACTTCTGCCCGTTCTCCAGCGTTAGAAATGGCCAATGTATCTCTCTAGCAAGGATCAGGAAAAGGGCAGCTACGAAACGGTGGCACACACGATCACGGATATTATCTAACCTTTAACGTCGGTTAGATTCGACCAATCGTGAAGCGAGCAGAGAAAACGGCCGGAGCGGTCAGTCGGAGCGAGTCGCGTGCTTGTTGAACGGCTCCGCTCGAAACCTCGGGCTCGATCGGAACGAAACGGAACCACTTTTACGTCGCATTCTTGGCATTGAAGTGTCTCTCGTACCAGGCCTGCCTCAGGGTGGGTGTGGCACCACTCCACCTCGTCATGTATTCCGTGAACACCGATCGTTTCGCTACGACACACACGCGTACCCACACAACACCCGCGAAATTCAACGCGTCTCGAGAATGTCAAAGATATCTAACGGAAGAAGGTTTAACATGCTGAACATAGTATTGATCATGAGCGATTTTCGCTGAGAAATCGGTTCGGTCAGATAGTGAACATTCAGAGAAGTTAGTCAAATTTGATATTTTGGCAATTTAGGGATTTGGTCATTTGGACGTTTGGAGATTTGGGAATTTTGACGATTTGGGAAGTTTAGTATACCGGTGGAAAGAATTATCGGTGAATAGAGATATTGGCATATAAGGATATAAGTACGTAGGGATATCAGCGCGTAGGAATAGCGGCGCAAAGGGATATCAGTGCGTAGAGATATTGATATGTAGGGATATCAGGGCGTAGAGATACCGGTACGTAGGGATACCGACGCGTAGGAATATCGATGCGTAGAGGTATGGATATGTAGGGATATGGGGGCGTAGAGATACCGGTACGTAGGGATACCGACGCGTAGGAATATCGGCGCGTAGAGGTATGGATATGTAGGGATATCGGGACGTAGGGATACCGGTACATAAGGATATCGGTACGTAGGGATATCAATCCGTAGGGACATCGGCGCGTAGAGATATCGATGTGTAGAGATACAGTGCGTAGAGATATCGGTACATAGAGACATCGGTGCGTAGGAATATCAGTGCGTAGTGATATTGGTATGTAGAAATATTAGAATCTGGGACTATCGGATTCTAGAGGTATCTGAGTGTAGATACCTACAGATAGAGACCAAACTCAAGTTTGGTTATTACAACTCAATATAATTAAAACTCAAGTTGTCAGTATATTGGCATGTACCGGTACCAATATATTATACTTATAGGATGTAACGGGATACCAATGGGTACCAATGCGTCGTGATGTAACGTCATTAGGATCTAGGAATATCAAGAAACATTTCAAAATCAAATTTTACAACTTGAAAATTTGTACCTCCAGAACTTTGACAATTCAGCAACTTTTAGTACTTTAACAAGTTTAGTCATTTAGAGTCTTGAAAATGTGAAAATTCAAAACGTGCTTGATATTGATATTTGCTTTCCGTAAAGTTTGAGAAATAGGAAAATTTCCTTTTTACCATTCATGGCTATTGTGCATCATTTCATACAATATTGTATAAACTGTTCATATCGAGTTAATATTTATGTCGCATTTAAATACATTGTCCTACATTCAGTTTTCTAGAAGAATCGTCTAGATTCTCACCAACGATTTGCCCGCAGAATATTGCGTATTTAGTTACACACTTTCAGAGGACACCGTGCGAACGATCGTATCAACGAAAAACCATAACGTTATTCTGCAAATCGGTGTACGCTACGATTTGTCTGCAGCTCGATGGAGAGCAAAGTTAAGCCGCAGCTAAATGCTAATTAAAGAGATTAACGAGTGAGGGAAATAGGGGAGATCATCGCGGATAAGTTAGTAGCGGTTAGATAAGTTTTATACGACTGCGAAATTCGGTGTTGTTTGCGACTTCCGGAAAGTCAGACTTTCAACCCTCTGTTTCTTCAGTTACACTCTCTACCCCCTGTTTGCTACGTAACAAGGAAACTTATGAATTGTTTGTTGAAGAATATTCGTAGAATTGTTTGTTGAACAAAGAAACATTATGCCAGGTAAACGTTATTGTGAGGTGATCAAAGCAGTTCAGATTTCGAACGCAATAAACGCGTTACGTGGGAAACGAATTAATGAGTCTGGCATAGTAGATGTGTGTAAATCACAGGGTATGGAATATGGATTATTGAAAATATCGGAAATTACCTTCTGCTTTGTATTACTGATGCACTTCTAATATTACTCGATGTTTGCTATGTTTAAAAGCACTACTTTCAAAGTATAATTTGTAGATGTATTGAATCTAAATACAATGAGAAGTTATCTAAAGATATATATTTTGAATTCAGGGGTACATAACATTACCTGTCAAGATGATAAGTTGATTTAGTTAAGTATGAGTTTGTTTCATTTTTAAGTGTGAGTACAAGTATATTTTTTCATAGTTGTTTTATTTCTTTCTATGGTATCTGTGGTACTTGGTTCTGATAAATAAAGGAGTAACTAGTCAATCTGATAATATACGACAATTAATATACGTAATTAATACACCTGTTAATGTATCAACTTGTAATTAAGTATCACAGTGAAGCTATTTTTATAAAATTTCAAAATGAATTGTATAATTTCTTTATCATACAACGAACCATCGATGATGTATCGATAATGCTGGGAATCTTCAGCAATCGTTCAAAAGATGATCAAACGCATCTTTCTCAACTCTTCGTACACGGTGTTCTTTTTTATCAAACTTTCACGATCGATCCGTGTATTCCGTTAAAATAAATCGTTTGTGGTTCCCATACTAACATTACGTAAACGACGCTACTTGCGTTGTTCCGTAATGTGTATTATTACTCCTCGCGATTAAAAGACCGTTTTAATACCGCCCCCACGTAACACTCACAGAAATGAACATCCTTATTATGTATCGTTCAAATCACGGTAGTCTCTTGTTATATCGTCACTGTTGACTTTATAATTCCAAGTGAGTCTTATTTCGAATTTGTGTATTTGGAGATTTTGGGATTTAGGGATTTAGGGATTTAGGGTTTTAAGGATTTTGGGATTTGAGAATTTGAACACTTAGAGGTTTGAAAATTTAGTGATGTGAGGATTTGGAGTATTAGGAATTTAGGACTTTGGAGATTTGTGAATTTGTGAATTTAGGGATTTGGCAAGTTGGAAGTTTGAAAATTTGCAAATTTAAGGATTTAAGTACCCGGAGACTTGGTTTTGGTATTTGTAATTTTAGGGGTTACCATATTACAAATATAGGAATTTAGAGACCTGAGAATAGAAGAATTTGATGATTAGAAAACTTGAAAATCTACGAATTTAAAAATTACAACAAATGAAAATTTAAAAATGTATTTAACTATTTGTAAATTAAAAAATCTAGAAATCGAGGAATTCAAGAGTTTGAAAACTTGAGAATTTCCTCTTCCCCCCATCACATGAAATTTGACGATCAACAAAATGCTCGAGCAATGAAACAACTCCAGTGCGTTGCAAATAGTTTACAAACTACCTGCAACGAAACGCTTGTATCTGTCGTCTAACGGAGCAACGTGGGATCGGATGCGTGTCTGATCAAAGATTTTCACCGGAGCAACCAAGACTGTCGTCACGCATGATCTAAGCAGAATTTTAGTCATGTTCTGCAGTAAAGATATTATCGTTGTTGAGCGTCGCAATCTCGTGAGAGCACTTTCCGAACGCTGCTTGAACGATTCGGATGATGGTTCTTGTCTTATTTTGAAACACAGCATGATTTTAACGGTGGCGATTTGTTTCGATATCTTATCGATAGTAGTAACGTGTTGGTGTTGGATAGATTCATCTGTGATATGAATATAATCACGATATTTTAATGATCGCATGTTAGTATGAAACTGCATTTATCTTCATCTGTTCGAGGATCATTGATCAAACTTCTTTTTCATTTTTCAATTCTGCTTAATCATAATATTGATAAGATTAGCTTGATATTTTCTAATCTCCGAACTTTCACGTTTTCTAATTTATGTTTTCCGGCTTTCCAATGTTTACACTTCTAAATTTTACAATTTTTGCATTTATGAGTAACTATTCATAAACTCGAAATATCTTGCGAATCATTAACTCAATACAATGACCGTAATATTTTTATATGCAAAATGACGAAACAGATCGATTCGTAGATAAAAAGAATTTATACTCTGTATCCTATGATCGATAATGATTTACTTCGTTACACGTCATTACACAACCGATGAAAATTCATGAGGATGCAGAACACAAAGGTGTACGCATTTCAATTATCCAACTACTCGTGGAACGGAATTAACATCAACTTGTTCGCGCCGTATTTATTGCTTCGTTACCGATACAAACTTGTACAATCGCACAAAACAGTTGCCATTGATAGAAAACGACAAGGCTCGAAAGAAAAGTAACGACGCTGCATTAGGAGATAGAAATTGTTCGATTAACAGTTGCATAATTCAAAGCACAGTATTAAATACTTGAAAACAGATAATAGTTCAGGAAACGAGTTCCTCGGGTGATTGAACATGCTTCGATGAAACGTGCGCAATCAAACGTTTTGTGTCCGATTGACGTGCGTTGTCTACGTTTGGTCAGCTGTTACAAACGATGACAATCTAATAGACTTTGCACAAGATTTATGAACGCTGCTCCGTTTTGGTATTTTTACCAAACAGATCGAGTTTCCAACTCTGTATTTTAAATTCGCCGCAATTTGCGAACAGCTCGCAGAATAACGGATTGTGATATCGAGTTTCAGTTAATCTTACGTTTCGCGCATTCTACGCTGCGCACAATGCGAAGAAACCGGAAGTCGGTTTGCTCCTTTTCCAAGATACGGCGTGAACGGTACAATATCGGTCTACAAATTACTAATAATTTGATCGAGAAAGTTTTCGCAGAAAATCGATACCGAAGTATAAAGGAAACGCAAGTGATACATCGAGATACTGCAGAAACCGTGTTGCATACAGTAATTCATGAAAGTATGTAAATTGTACAATGCAAAAAAAAAATTGTACGCAAAGAGTGAAAGAGTACCTGTAGATGGCAATATAACAAGAGTCTATTTTACCTTCAAACTTGATTCAATCGTAGCATGAAAGATATCGTGTAACACAATTTTAAGAACATTGAAATGTTCTTTTGATCATTGCACAAGCGAGTTGCAGAAAAAGTAAACGTTCGAATTCGAAACGTTCTTTCACTCGACGATTTTATAAACATTTTACGCAAACCGTCCAGTCGATTTATGTAAATTCATTACGATCAGGAATGTGACTCGGTCCGAATGATATTTAGACAGATATTAAACACGCTTATTCGTGTTTGCCAGCTGGCACTTGCCATATAAAGCGACCACCCGCTCCAAAGATAGAAACGCTCACTTTTGCCAATTACATATCACGATTCGTCAACTATCACACCGTAATGCTGGATAATTTTATGCAGAAGTTGCTTGAATTTTTTTCGTAAATCACCATAATTCATGTGATTTGTCACCCTCTGCGCTCCGATAAACGATTTATCAAATTGCGTGTGTCACGATTTCTGGGTACACAGTTTGTAATTATTTCGTAAACACGGTTTCTATGAGGTTTTTGAACCAGTTCGGTGTTATGAAATATTGTGGAAATTTATCAAGAAATTAAAATAAAATATCTTGCTTTCCGGTGCGTTTCTAACCCGTTTGTGTCGATTTGAAAATGACATAAAACAGGAGAACGTTATCCTAATACTATCGTGTGACTGTTGAATGATTGTTAGAACATATCTTTTGTAAACTCTTTCATTATCGCATCAGATGTTCACATCGATCCTTATTCACATTATAGTACGCCATTAGAACGGATTAAATTGATCAAAAATAAAATTGCCGTTTAATGGAGGGTTTAAGGTACAAACCATAAGTTGATTGAGTGGTAGCTAAAATAAGTTTGAAATTCTTATACCGGTATAAATCATCGAACGAAGGTAAAGTCAGCTAGGAAATTACACGTTTCATCGAGAGTATATTTTACTAAAACTACATACTCCTCGTTAAGTCTCGGCCGAACCTAAAGGTTCTTTCTTCATCCCGTACCACGAGCCACCATCTCTCACCGAGATAATGATCCCTCGTGAGTTCAGTTTCACCTGGCCTTGAATCGTCGTTGAATATCTTCTAGGTTACTAATTCGGTGCAATTTACCCTGAGATAGCTCAAGAGCAATCTACTACGTGAACTTATACGAACAACCACGAGATCTGGGCGTTGTCCGTGGCAAGGTCTCGGCAGAAGTCGGCCCCCTTCGGTGAGAGGAAAAGTGGTAATGACATCATTACTATCATTTTGCCAGTTGAATTGTATGGTGTTTCGCGCCGCTTGATTATATTCCTCTCGACGTGTGACCGTTCCGCAGGGTAATCTGCTACTACGAAATCTAGTTAACTTTTCGACCCCTTAATCAATTATTTCCGTAAGATTTAAACGGTTCTGGATGAAAACGATTTAAAAACCTATTAGCTTTAACATTGGCTATATGATAGAATCACGGTGACTTGGTTTTATAAATGAGGAAAGAACAATTACTTTTTTATTTAGTTATAGTTCACATTTTTTAATGACTCATGTTCGTGTTGAGCATATAAAAACTAAAATAAAGATTCAATAAATTACCTAAACAAAGAAATGTTCATTTTTTTTAATGAATAAAAAGGACAGTTCTTTCACTGAATTATTAATCATCAATTTTTAAAGTAAACAAGAATAGAAATATTTACACTATATCAACAAGTCAACTAAAATAAAATATTCTAAAAATTAGTGCAAGTAAAAATGATCACATTTCTATGTAAACAAAGAATAGAAATATTTGTATCAACGTGTCAATTAAACTAGAATATCCAATAAGTTAATGAAATAAAAGATGGCGAGTTCGTGAAGTGATCGTAGAAGGAAAGTGCTTTCGATATGTTAATCCGAGTAGAAGGCACGGAAATGACAATACCTGAAAGCGGGATAGGAAAGTAGGAAATGTTAATTAGCCGCGATATCCCGCTGAATCGGCGCTAATGACAAATCCGCGTAAGGCAGGAGCCATTAAATCCCTAGAGTCGTGGAAACTAGCGCGATATAGTTCCCCTGTCACCACTTTTATTGAAGTGACTGCCTCGCCGTTACGTGCAACACGCGGCCAATTACCCTGATCGTTATTATCACCGTGAAGTTATTTGAATGCGGTGAACGGTCGCACACGGTATTGCCGAGCACCGCGAGGTCGAAACGATGCAAAATAATGGCTCTGAGACACGAAAGACACAAGTGGAAGGTGAAGAAACTGTGCCTCTCGCTGGGTTTCCCATATACTTCGCGTGGTACTTTGATTTACGAACTGCGAAGGATTTTCTTACGATTCGAACTTTAAACACCGCGTAGGATTTTCTTTGTTTCGCGTGAGATTTCGATTCGCAGAGAACTGTAATTAACGTAGGATTTTCAATCACGTTGCTTCGCGTAGGAATTGGGTTTTAAGTCTCTTGGTTTCTATTCGATCTCGATTTGCATGAGACTATAATCCACATTGGATTTTCATTCAGACTGGACTGTAATTATCATTTTCAATCACGTTGGGAATTGTTTCATGTAGAAGGTAGATTTAGTTAGAAATTCAAATAATACGAGTTCTAGCTTTCTATTTGACGATTCGCATGAGACTATAATCCACATTGGATTTTCATTTCAACTGAACTATCACTAACATTTTTAATCGCGTTGAAATTTATTTTACGTCAAGTAGATTAGATTAGAGATGTAAATAACACGAGTCCGTATTTTTTATTGGTCTTCGATTTGCATGAGACTATGATGCACATTAGTTTTTCATTCATGCTGAACTATAATTAACGTAGACTTTTTAATCATGTTGGACTTTGCTTTATATAGAAGGTAGATTAGGTTAAGGATTCAGATCATACGTTTTCCACATAATTACTATAAGACTGTAATGTACATAGGACTTTGATTACCATAACAAAGAATTTGATGTACATACGTGATGTACAGGGCCTCTTGACCACCCAGTACAAAGATATTATTTTATCAACAGGAGTAACAAGATGATGAAATATTATTTGATCACTATATTATAGGTGTTGAAAGAACCAGGTTATGCTACTATGTTGATATAACAAGTATACTTATTTTAATAGATATCTGCTTGAAGGCACTTCGTGCAACAGTGCTTTCGTCAAGCTATCAACTAAGTAGATACAATGCATACAGGATCTCGCACGGTTCCACTCTATAAAGCACGAAGATAACAATCGAAACGTTTATGGTTTTCAATGACAGGGATACTGGTAGATACGGACTATAACTGTGCGAAACAAAGTACCTGCATCCGCAGCCTTATTTATTCAATTAAGACAATCAACAAAATTATTATCTTATTACCGACGCTTTTCTAGCGTAACAGTAATCCTTTGTCCCGAAAATTGTTTCTAAATTACCGTCTTCCTACGGTTACCAAATCCTGCTATTACGTAGCCCGTCACAATTTCGGTTCACGAAATTTTTCAACACCTTCATCGAACGTAATTACCGTCGTTAATTATCCACTCTCGAAGCGCTTATTCGACTCGGCCAATAATGGCGATGCGTGGGAACGGCATTCGACTGCAACCGAGGTAATTTATCATAGTTCAGTAGGTTAGTAAAAAAAAAAAAAAAATCGTCATTATTCGCAATCGATTTTGGTCAAACCTACAATTAAGGTACTCGCAAGAGAGGTATTTAGATCGTATCGTCGAAAAAAATCCATTAAAACATCGCGAGGTCGTTCGAGCACGCAATACAAAGCGAAAGGTTTAACAGGTACAGAAAATTTCAAGTATTGTATCTACCTACGAATGCAGTTTGTTTGAGGTCGAGATCGATTGTGGACATTTTTCACGATGCATATCGCGATCGAACAGTGAAACAAGTCAGACATTCTATCGACTATGACACCGCGAAACAACGTTCGGTGCTGAGGTTGCATAATTCATCGACAATGGTTCTTAGAAGGATTTTAATTGTCGTTCCTTTGTACACTGTGCAGTATGCTACTCTTCAGTAAGATCTAAGAGGACAAATAATTTATTTACTAATCGTTCTTCTCATCAAAATATACTTATCAATTTATGTATTCCGAAACCCAAAACTTTCTAAATTCTCAGATTTCAAAATTCCGAGATTCTGAAATCCCTAGATTCCCAATTCTCTAGATTCCCAATTCTCTAGCTTCCCAATTCCCTAGATCCCGAATTCTCTAGACCCCCAAATCCCTAGATCCCCAATTTCATAGATCCCGAATTCCCTAGATCCCCAATTCCATAGATCTCGAATTCCCTAGATCCCCAATTCCATAGATCCCGAATTCCCTAGATCCCCAATTCCCTACATCCCAATTCCCTAGATCCCCAATTCCATAGATCCCGAATTCCCTAGATCCCCAATTTCCTACATCCCCAATTCCCTATATCCCAAATTCTCTAGACCCCAAATCCCCAGATTCTCAATTCCATAGACCCCAAAATCCCTATATTCCCAATTCCCTACATCCCCAATTCCCTAGATCCCAAAATCCCTATACTCCCAAATTCCTAGATTCCCAAATCCCTAGATTTCTAAATATTATACCCAAATTCCTAGATTCCCAAATCCCTAGGTTCCCAAATTCTTGATTTCTCAAATTCCTAAATTTCTAAATCCCCAAATCTTCCATATTCTCAAACATCCTAACCCCAGAATTTCTAAATTTCGAATTATCAGTTTGTCATATGTATAATGAAAAGAAATATTATAAAACGTCTGAAAATAGTTTAAAGTTTACACGGTGTCTAAGTAGAGCCTGGGGGACACTAGACAGCTCTACCCCTCGTTTAAATAAAGGTAGACTTCATTGCACCGGAATGTACGTAATTGGACTTCGTTCTCCGTGTAGAATATCGCCGATGTCATCGGAAAGGTTAAAATCTTAATTGCACATTTTCCTCGCGAAGATATCTCGATGCTTGTTGGTTGTTTTATTCAACGAGTTTCGCGTTGATGCTTGTTCTTCCGTTACGTAAATCCTTTTTCCGACATCGCAACTAGACTAGAAATAAACTGATACTTAGTTCATTTAAACAGGCATTACGATACGAACGAACTGATATTTCAATCGCTTACGCGGCACAAAAGCATTATATATCGTTGACGATAAATATTGTCTTATTGTCATTTTGTCGGTAATTAATTTACTGGATAATTGCGAGCGTTTCGTAAGGAGACAGCGGTACAAGAAAAAAGCTGGCGTGGTATACAAGTAGTACTGTAACACGTAAATGCCTCTCCTTAATCGTAACTATACCAGTTTAGGAAATTTTCATATTGGTCTTGATCTCTACGCGGAAAACTTTCGTTCTGATCTACAGCCGCATTGGCATTGCGATCGATCGACAGCAATTAGCGGATTGTTTACTTTCTTTCAAAGGCAGAAACACTTCTGGTAGAACGTTTACTAGATGTACAATTAATTCGACAGCGAGTCTATCTCCATTTAATTAGTTAAATGTCAGCCATTTCTGTTGCGAACGCCTATTCTTGAACCGATACTTAGCATTATTTTTAGAAGTCTACCTTAACCTGTTCACTGTGGGTATTTCTGGGACATGCACTGTATAGCACTGTTCAAGAGGACGTAATGTTCTCGTGGTCATGTAATGTGTTCGATGAACAAAGTCTCGCTATATTGCCTCGAATGGAACAGTAGGTATGGACAACTTTTGAAATTGATGATACAGGAGGATATTGGAAATTTAGAAGTTTCGTGCAACGTTTGAAAGTTTACTTTGGAAATTTTAATATTGATGAAGTTTTTCAATTCATGGATTTAAAGATTTTAATGTTTATTAATAATATTATTACTTTGAAAATTGTATCATTTATGAACTTTTTCATTTTTAGATTTGAAGATGTTTACATTTGGCAAACTTTTAAATTTGTAGATTTGAAAATGTTGACATTTGAGAAACTTTTAAATTTCTAGATTCGAAGGTGTTATAATATCAGCATGATTGTTTTTCAATAACTGTACGCCAGTCTCCTTGCCAGACGTCGAAGCGAATCAGGATTTTGAGGCATTGATCATGACTCATTATTGCACGAAAAAGTTGAGTCATCCGTGGCAATATATCGTCATTGTACGAAAGAATCGAGTCGGATATAACTTATCCTTGTAATGAACTGAATCACTACACTAATTCGTATCATTATAACCGGATTAAGCGGATAATTACATTCCGTATGCTCCATTAATATCGCTGTGTCAATTTGGACAAGATGCATGAACTACGCAAACGTAATCTGTGAAGTATTGAGGACACGTGTCACGTAACGTGTCAAACTTAAATATCACTCAACAATTCTGATATTTGCAAACAAAAATGAAACACTATTTTAATTGATCTGTCAATTAAATGTCAATTATCGAAAACTTGGACTCGAACTTTAAATTGCTATTTCACTTCATTTTATTTTTATATTTCATTTTTGCAAATTGTTCATTTTTATTGAATTTGTACTGGTCTTTTAGATACTTAGTATATTTAATATCTATTAAATAATGTCTATTAAATATTTAACATTCTAAGACAAATTAATATTTAACAACCTTCTAATATTCCAACATTGCAAAATCTATTATTGACAATTCATATGGTACTCTCTTACACAAGTTAGGTCAACAATCGACCACCTTCACCGAAGCTGAAACATTCAACAATTACAAAATTGTTCAAACGATAAAAAACTACGTAATCAAAACCGCAATCGACCTATATTAAACTTCAAAGACCTGATTAATGACCATTCGTTCCCCGAAGCCGGATTTGACCCCGTGTACTCGCGTTATTTCAATGGCAAGTTGCCGTAAGATGTGGTGTAAGATTACGGCACGTTCAGCAAAATACGACGAGCGGTATCGAAGTGTCTAGACTCTTCGATATTGATCATGTTCTTAGACTTTTCGAGGTCACTAGGATAAACGAAATTCTGTCTGGGAGCCATTTCTTCTGATCAGTTGGGTGGAGAACGGCACCGACTTTCCGTCGAGATCACCTACACAAAGGATCTCGTTCCTGTGTGACCCGAGTCCTGACCCACTTTTATTATCTATAATAACCACAGGTGTAATATGAACAAACGTGCAACTGCAGGGAAATCTGAATTTGGGCTCTAAGATATTTCAACGAGGATTAAGTTGAAGGTATACAGAGTCTATGTTTTCTATGACGGAATGTGTACTTTGTTAATAAAGATGAAGGATGTTAGAGCATCTACAAGGTTTTTATATAATCATTATAACCTAAGAATGATACAACACTAAGTACAGCTAAATGGCATTAACAAAATCTAGAGCAGTATATCCTATTAAAAAAATAATATAACCTATTAAAGAAGTAACACATAGTAAACAGTGGTGTTTCATGTACAACATATGCCAACTTCACAAAACAAAATATGTACCCTCTCACACAAGTATAAAAATACGTGTCAACAAGATGTCGGATGTTTCCGAAAAGAGCAAAAGTTGAATCCGTTAGATCAAAGTTGAATCTCGTTTCTATCTTGATACGGGTTCAAATGTGTTTCTTATTTAGACCGCGGTCGCTTTGTACTTTCTCCGCGAACATCTATTCTTCTCTGAAAATAAAAAAAAAACCGTTTCGTTATTTCTTATCTATCGCGGTGAATCTGCCGGCGACATTCCGAGAGAAGACGAATTTCTTCGGCCATGAATCAACCGACGTTTCGCGGTAGATGCTGATAACGTTGTTAGAATTCGAAATGATCGCGGTAATGAGGATCGCTAGAACGCGTCTTAATGAATCCCTTCATACAAGGATAATTAATACGCCCGGCTTTCTCTTTGTTCTCCGTCGACAAAGAGTTCGGTCTCGATTTCAGTTGTCACGCGAGGGGAAAGTGTTCGGATTTCGAGGAACCACAAGAAAGGGAATGCGTCGAAAAAAGCAAGATGCAGATGTCGTTTCTTATGATTCTACTTGTTGCGATATAAGCTTGTCTTCGTTAAGGAAGCATGTCGGGGAAAGCAGACTTCGATCAATCACTTTCGAAGAATATTTCAAGTACAGACGTTTGAACGCGTTGGAATGGGAGCACTCGGGGGTCTAGAGAGGTTTGATGGCGAACTGTGATTTTGGAGATTTATAAATTTCAGAATTTGACCTTTATACATTTAGATCTCTGTATCTTTGTCCTTTTGTAGGTTCTAATATCCCTAGATCTTATTATTCCTTAATCCCAAATATATTTGGATTCCAATATGCTTAGATCCAAATGTACTTAGCTTCCAATATCTATATTCCAATATTCCTGGATACTGTCTTCAAATTTTTGTATCTTTAGATTTCAATATTTTTACGTCCTAAATATCCTCAGGATTCAACATCGTTAGATCCCAAACATCTCTAGATTTCAACATCATATGATCCCACATATTCTTAGGATCCAACATCTTAACATTCCAAATATCTATAGATACCAACATCTCTGTATCTCAATATCTGTAGACCTCAAATATCCCTAGATACCAACATCGTTAGATCACAACTATCTCTAGATTCCAACATCCCTGAATGCCAATGTTCCTCAGGTCTAATATCCCTATGGTCTAAAATCCAAAAACCCCACATATCTGTAGATCCCATCATCCCTAAATCCCAATATCTCCAAACCCCAAATATTCCTATATACGAACATTCTTGGATTCCAAATATCCCTAGATCCCAACATCCCTGAATGCCAATGTTCCTCAGGACCAATATCCCTATGGTCTAAAATCCAAAAACCCCAAATATCTGTCGATTCCAACATTCCTAAATCCCAACATCTCCAGACCTAAATATTCCTATACGCCAACATCATTAAATCCCAAATATCCCTAAATCCCAAATATTTCAATATTCGAATTTTTTCTAACATACCCTGAGAATTCAGATTTTTTTTGTGAACTGAAAGGTATTGAAGATAGAAAAATAGGTAATTTGATCTAGCAAATTGTCATTAAAGAAGTCGACGTTTCACAGGGAACGTACACGGCGCTGTGTAACAGGGTCGATACCGTTTTTGCACGCTTTCGTTTCGGACCAAGAATGGAAAGTGCTTGAGCCGCTGCTCGTGTTATTTTATATGGATTGATTTCAGACGCGCCAACTTTTTTGTATCTCTCCCCGGGGATTTGACACTTCAAATTCTCCAGACGGAGAAAGGATACGTTCGTGTAGCACCTTACCTTGAATGTGCGATGATCAACCTTTTAATAGGTGAATTAATGGGAACGATTATAAGTCGACGGAGTAATCGTTGCGACCCTGCCTCCGCAGCTGGAAAAATGATGATTAATTAGCAATTAGCTTCGAGGTTACAATTTTGGATTAATTGGGTCTTCCATAGCCCTTGACACAGTATTGTAGGTAGTACCAAACACGGTCATTTAACTGGATCGATTATCGAGATGCTGTGAATGAAATGATAGAGTGCAATAGTGAAGCTGCAGAATAGAAAATGGAAGTTTTATAAGAATATAGTTATTGTGCTATCTGTATGGTAGAATTTGAAGAAGTATAATAATAATTTGACGAACAGTATAATAGTAGTAATATTAGAATTATAATATTATAATATGTAACATGTGTACATATATTACAATATGTAATATAGAAAAATATGAAAATATATAATAATATATAAATATTAATAATATTGTAAATATTGTATTATTATGATATAGTATAGTATACCACTACAGTATCTGTATAATGAAATATTAGCATAGCAGCATGAAAAAAGTATAATAACAGTCTAAAGAAGTACAAAAACAGAAGGTAAAATGAATAATATAATGTATTAGATTCTGTAAAAACATCAACGTAAAAGAATCACAGTTAGCTGGAAGATGATGAAAAGTGGAAATTAGTGACTCGAATAATCACACCGTGTGCGTTGAATCCTACAACAGACGAGACGCGAACGCTGCACTTTCCTTTCCGCTTTGAATTAAGAACAGGGAGTGGTTGGCGGACAACAATCAGATCAGAATATACAATCATTCCGGTCTCATAGAACCGGCAGGAAACATCTGCTGAAGAAACATGCTGCACCAACTATTCATTTTATAACGCGTACATTTGCATAAGGAACAGAGAGTGACATTGACAACGTGCACGTAAAGTACGTCGAAAGTGAAGTTTCAAGAGAAAATGGGAGGCTGAACTCTTCTAGAACTTCTAAACTACTTAATTTCTCTATTTTGCAAATATTTAGGATCTTTTAACTGGGTTTCTTGATATAAACATTGTTGAATTTCCGATTTGTGAATTACCAAATATAGGAAAATTCAGAATTTGCGAAATTCTAAAATCCCAAAATTTCTTAATTTCTTAATCTTAGAATTTCAAAATTCCCAAATTTCCAATTTCCCAAATTTCCAATTTCCCAAATTTCCAATTTCCCAAATTTCCAATTTCCCAAATTTCCAATTTCCCAAATTTCCAATTTCCCAAATTTCCAATTTCCCAAATTTCCAATTTCCCCAATTCCCAATTTCCCCAATTCCCAATTTCCCAAATTTCCAATTTCTCCAATTCCAAATTTCCCCAATTCCCAATTTCCCCAATTCGCAATTTCCCCAATTCCCAATTTCCCCAACTCCCAATTTCCTCAACTCCCATTTTCCCCAATTCCCAATTTTCCAAATTCCTAATTTCCCCAATTCCCAATTTCCCCAATTCCCAATTTCCCCAATTCCAAATTTCCCCAATTTCCAATTTCACCAATTCCAAATTTCCCCAATTCCAAATTTCCCCAATTCCCAATTTCCCCAATTCCCAATTATCCCAACTCCAAATTTTTCAAATTCCCAATTTCCCCAATTCCCATTTTCCCCAATTCCCAATTTCCCCAACTCCCAATTCCCCAATTCCCAAATCTCCAGAACCCGAAATTCCCAATCCCATTTCCCCCATAAACTATTCTAAAATCCCCAAACGTCAATCACAAAATGCTTCATCAATTAATACAAAAGTGAAATTCCTCACAAAATTCATTGCACCGGACGAAATCTGCGATCTTTGCCGCAAACACTTTCAAATCGCCATTTCCAGAGGCCATTAAATATTTCGTTACGATTAAGCGATTAATCACGATAAAACATATTTTTCTCGCGGCTCTCACCGTTTCGGTCGGCGTAGAAAAATAGAAAGACCTCGACTCGAGGCAGACAATAGACCGCGAACAGTCGTTGTCATACACGGAAGTCGCTCGAACAGGATACGTAGGCAGCGTGGATAAAACTGTTACAAGCAGAGGAGGTTAAACGTCGAACAGAGAAAACCGACCAAACTGGTCAACGTAATGGGATGTCATCAAAGATACATATTTACGCGTACACGTGTTCAAATAGTTTCGCAAAAAAACCGTGTCCGGAGGCAGCAGGCGGAAAAAGCGAGCGTGTAACAGTTCGAAGATCGCGAGATGTTCGAAATGATAGAAGTTGTGAAAACGAACGAGTTATGGATATGGCCCGTTGAAAGAACGAGCGACACTTTTTCCCGGCGTTCTCTTTGAAAAACTGGCACCATGAGTCTCTAACGTTATAGTTTATGGAGTTCTACCTAACAGTCGTTATTATTTGTTTCTTTTTTCTGAAAAAGTTTGTAAGAAACTTTCGTTCTGTCCGGTTTGTTCGACCGCTGCAACATAGTTTCTTTTCTACGTGATTTATGTTGCTGATATCTTCCGGACGCGTGTTAACTCGAGACACGCGAACGGTTCGCGCTATGTACAAAGTTGAACTGTGCGTGATTTAAATGCACGTTCAATCGTGAAAATGCAACATAGCGTTTTCAGATGCAGCAAGCGATGCGCTGAACGGAAGGGGATAGGCTAGATTAATTAGCGAACTTCGATCATTAGCAGAACAGGTAGCAATAATTTGTACATCGACGTGTAAAGCTTCCACGAAATTTGTAGGAGAATCACTCTTCTCGTACGGATAAAGGATTTCGATCAACATTTTTCAACATTCTTCGTCGTGTAATTTGCATGTTATCCGTTCGAAATTGCAACAGCAACTGCTACAGCAATAAAAATTAATCTTCCGCAAAGCAGCAAAAGAATGTTAAAACCTCCGAAACTTTCGAAGCATTCGATACCAGTTTTCGTTGTGCCTTTATCCTATATAAGTTGATCTAACATTATTGCATATTAATGCAACATTCTACGTAAGTTATATTCAATCTTCATAACTGCGTCAACTCAAGCGTAATATTTCCACTAGCGCTGAACGAAATGGCAATTTTTTGCTGCCTTCTGCGATTAGGCACTTTCGATTTTTGTTACAAACAACTGAATTCAATGTAACTAGAGAAGTAAAAAACTGGGATTAAAGAAATAGAGAAATGTAGGAATATTGAAATGTAGGGATACTGGATTACTGCAGGGAATATTGATATCTAGGGATATCGGTATTTAGAAAATTCGGGATCTAGGGAAATTGAGATCTAGAGTAATCGGGATGTAGGGAAATCGGGATCTAGGGAATTTGGGATCTAGGGAGATCTGGGTCTAGAGAAATTGGAATCTAGGGATATTGGGATCTGGGGAGATCTGGGTCTAGAGAAATTGGAATCTAGGGAGATCTGGGTCTATAGAAATTGGAATCTAGGGATATTGGGATCTGGGGAGATCTGGGTCTAGAAAAATTGGAATCTAGGGATATTGGGATCTGGGGATATTAGAATCTAGGTAGATCTAGATCTAGAGAAATTTGGATCTAGGGATATTGTGATCTAGTGATATCGGGATCTAGGGATATCGAGACTTAAGTCGAAAATTTAATTTAAAAAAACCGAAGTTTATATTGTCGATTAGTAGCCAATATAAATAACCGGAAATTGTTTTAGTTACCATATTGTAACAAGAAATATGTAATTCGTGAATCACAAATTGAAAATTTTTGGTGCTACAACGCGTATTTTCAATAATCTCGGCCTTTAGCGCAGACACGACGAGCTATCGCGGCTACTCAACCCACAGATACCGTTTAGATAGTCACATTAGCATAGCTTGTTATTGGTTACGTAATGTTATGCGTATTTGTACACAGGGACCAATAAAATGTAAATAGATCAGCAGATTTTTCGTTCTATTCAACGACTTTCACTAATACCCATTCCCAGTATGCAAGCCCGCGCGGTACGTTACATGAAATCGAACTACACCATACCGAGATACATTTCCTATTTCGATTTAATGTGGCCGCACCCTTTCCACGAAGACAGCACCATTATAAAAGGAATCAATATCGGCCAGGTAAATGATCAAAATTACCCATAGATGCCCTGGAAGAAACATTCTAATAAATCTGTCGATATAGAAAGTAACGGGAACATGACTGCACGAGGTCCAAGACTGAACGGTACAACGTTTGTTACACACGGGGGGACAATGGTAAACGTTTGTGATTTTTCCGGAAAACTCTTGTTCTTTGCGAGGAAACGAGATGTAAAGATAAATTACTATGGTTTGTTATATTATTATGCGCTAGACGTACAAGTCTAACTGATTTGGTATCGTTAGGGTGATATTTGCGTTATGTGTAAGATTCAGTATACGTCGCCGACTATTCGGAAGGTTGAAATACAGGAAAGATTTGAAGGTTTATTTAAATGAAAATCAGAGTAGATATTTAATAGGGTGAAAGTTTCAGAATTTGAAAATTTGAAAATTTTCATTTGAATGAAAAATTGCATAGGGATTTGAGATTCTAGGTATTTGGTAGTCTATGGATTTAGTAGTTTAGAAATTTGGGATTTTGGAAATTTTGGAATTCAAGAATTTAAAAATTAGTGGGTTTGTAAATTTCAGAAAAGTTCAAAATTTTAAACTCTGGAATCCATGAAATTTTAAATTGTCTATTTTCAAATTTGAAAAATTAAAAAATCGAAATAATGAAATTTACAAAATTTAAGAAATCAAACTAAAAAATCCTCCAATGAAAAAATTTGAAAACTAATCAATACTTACACATATTTAATCGCCTTCAGCATGCTTTTGCTTCTCTCACAATTACCGAAGTTAATAGAAATGTCTTCGTTAGACTCAAACGCGTGTCGTGCGTGTTGCAAGAAAAAGTTAACGAATATTTCTATATCGTTTAACCGATATAATAAAAACGAATAGCTCGTTACCGCCGGTATTTCAAATATTCGATCAGAAATGGAAAAAGAAGGTACAGGATGGAGTTCCTACAAAACCGTGTGTTCCACGTAAAAGTGAAACAAACCCTGTGTAAAATCGAACCGGCGTGGTCGATAGTGCTAATAGAATCGTAGGAAACTGAAATTGAACGGCTATAAAGCAGGACACCGCTTTTTATTCGGCAGTGCACCACTTTCCCTTTCTTTCCCCTGAGAAATTTACCAATAATTATATCGCATGACCGTTTCTCAGCCTCTGTAATACTGTTCGAAATATTAATCAGCCTAGGAAATTGCGGGTTTATTTTATAGCATTTCGCTTAATTGTTTTCGAAGCATACGTCAGTTCGACAAAAATGTTCATTTCTTCCATTTGCTGTATGAATTAGACCGGATTCGAAAGTAACAATTGTGGCAAGAACTTGTAATGAAACGCGAATTGTGATTACTATGATTGGCGATTAAATGTTTCATTTAATGGAATTGAGTAATTACTATTTTATAGACGATTCAGTTTTACATGTGTTTAGGAAAGGAGTTTTTATATTCATAAATGTACGAGGCTTTCTGGTTCCAAACTTTCGAATTTTCGAATGTATTTCTAAATTAATTATACATAGTTATTATATTTCAAAATTTTTAATTCGTTACCATGTTTTTAAATTTCGAAGGTTGTGCATTTTCAAATTCAAACGAACTTGTTAGAATTTCTCAAATTTGTAAATATTTAAATTTCCGAATTCATAAATATCCAAATCTCTAAACCCTCAAGTCTCAAAATTTCCATATCTCAAAATCTTTAAAATTCATAATTATCATAATCCACAAATTTCAAAGTCCTCAGATCCTCAAATCATACTCATCCTCATACACACCCAAATCCATAAATCTCCAAATCCTTAAATCCCAAAATTTCCATGTCTCCAAATCTTCAAAATTCATAATTATCATAATCCACAAATTTCAAAGTCCTCAGATCCTCAAATCATACTCATCCTCATACACACCCAAATCCATAAATCTCCAAATCCTTAAATCCCAAAATTTCCATGTCTCCAAATCTTCAATATTTATAAATATCCTAATCCCCAAATTCCAAAGTTCTCAAATTTCCAAATTCCCAAATCTCTCACTCTCAATCTCCAAATCTCCAAATTTCCAAATTTCCAAATCTCCAAATCTCCAAATCTCCAAATCTCCAAATCCCCAAGTCCCAAAATTTCCTTATCTCCAAATTTCCAAAATTTCTAAATATCCTAATCCCTAAATTCCAAAATCCCCAAATCCTAAAATTTCCATATCTCCAAATTATCCCAAACTTCTGAATTCCCATTCTTCACCAAACTTTCAACTAACTTTGAAAACGTACCAAAAAAAAATGAGTGCCGATGAATCTTCTTTTCTCCGCGTGACAATTAACCGTAGCAAACGTAGCTACGGTGCTAGCGTGCAAATATGAATCATGACATTCGTGACAAATAGCTTGCTAATTGCAGCGGCGATAATCGTTTAAAGTTTCCCTCTCGACTGAATGAGGTGCATGTCCTCCGCGTACGAGTGTTCCGAAGGTCTCGCGAAAACTGCATTGTCACGAACGCGTGGTCGATTCTTCGTGAAATTAAAGGTTGAGGCGACACACATATTAAATTGCAATACCTACTCGAGATACTCGAACACGTACGTTTGAAACGTACAACCACGTGAACGTTTCTACTACCGTATTCCTGGGACATGTTGTCGCGACACGCATGAAAACGTTAGATCGATGTTCCCTGGCGACAGTGACAAAAAATCGACTTTCATATGTTAACCAGAGATATCATAAATAATAGGCACGCACCGCTAATTACATCGACTTTCACGATAGCTTCTGTTCCAGGTGGTTTTCAGCCAGACGAAGAAATTTATGTGCGAGCAACACGACAGTTCTCTCGGAATTAGTTTTATGATAATCGGCAGCACTCGTGCTGACACATTAACTTTCCACAATGTTTTTGCGTTCTCGAAAAAGTAACGTTGTTTTTCTGTGACTTTTGAACCAGATACTTTATCGTGTCGTAAACCTCTTCGTGCTACGTTGCCAATTTCGCTCTCTTTCCTCGCAAAACTACCTATTATCAAACTATATATTATCAAATTTTATTTCAATCAAACCGATCGTATCTGAACGGTCTCTAATAAATGATTGCTGTGTCTACGGTGATTTTTCCTCACCATAGAATTGGAGCAATTTTGAAACGATACGCGAGTACTGCCTCGAGTTCGCTAACCCGATACGATGAAGTCTGAAAATAAATCACAGTCTCGTACAATGACATCAATTACAACAATTCGAAGTTCTCGAGACATTTGTAATAACGGTTCACGGGCAGTTTGAAATGTAAATTATTGTCCGTACGTTGAAAATAACAGCGAATGTGTTAAGAATGAATAGTTACGCGTCGATATTAGCTTCCAGTCAATGAAACGTTATTAATGTATCATTAAAAAGAAACGACCAAGAAATTTCTTGTACAAGTGTTTATTTCAGAAATGTTCGCTTAACTTATGGTAGAAGAATGTCAGATGTAAAATGTTACACGACAGACGTCGGTGAAATTAGTTTTCGTTTCACTTTTAGGAATGCTAACAATCTAATATTCACGTTCGCCTCTCTTTCTACCTCATCTCGATGCGTAGGCTCGCACTTGTTCCGTAATTGAACGTTTCAGAGCTATTACCATTAAATTGCCGACCATTAGTCATCCGTTTCCACGAATAGCCAAGAATTATTAATCTTTTTTCTCAAAATTTAGAAAAAGATCCTGTACATTAATCGCCGACCAACCGCAACTGGCTTTCAATAAAGCACGTTGCGAAAATAGCGTGGATAGAAAACGTCCATGCGAAGTTCGCGTATTAACGTACAAATTACCATTTTTAGTCCTCTGTCGATACTTACATCGTAAGATACGTCGTAAAAATCGTGCAGGAAAATGTGTAACGAGAAGGATTTTTCATAAACACCGTTTTATGATTGTTACGCAACGATGTAATTACGGATTTTCTAATCAATTTTTTCGTTAGAAGGAAAACGGAGTTATTTGCTTTCGCTGATGTGTAAAATGTCCATTCATCGCGCTACAATGAGGCATAGTATATTACAACTTTTTATATTGATACATTTCGTATTGTCACGCGTGAGACAATTCCACCACACGTTATATTGCCGCACGCTATATTGCATCGCATTATATCGCCACGTTCTATATTGCCACGCGGCATATCACTATATGTTATGTTATTACACGCTGTACCGCAGTGCGATCGTAACATCACACGTTATATTGCCTCGCACTATATCGCCACGCACCGTCACCATGCGCTGTATCAGTACGTGTTATGTTATTACGCGTTATATCGTAGTGCGACCGTAATTCGACATGTTATTTTTCCGCGCGTTATATTGCATCGCGCTATATCGCCACGCACTATATTACCACAAGTCATATCGTTGTGTACCGTATCACTACGCGTTATATTGCTACACATCGTCTCAGCGCGTGATATACTTCCACGCGCTATATTGCCACCGTGAGCTATATTGCCTTATACTATATCACCACACATCATATCACACATCAAATAGATATATTGCCAAATCCAAGTTCTCGCTACAGTTCCCCTGTACGGCAACATAACGAGAGTATACTGTACCTCAATTACAAACGAGGAAATAATGATATTCATAACGATATTTCACTTTAATTAGCCTCTAAAGCGCGAACTCATAGAGCGAACAGAATTTACGATTCATCAGGATAATAAAAAACGAACGATGCCTGATTTCCTACCCGCGGTGAACGCGCTTTCGCGATTCATAGTTAATAACAACATTTGTGTAGAAGACGAAGATTGATACATTCCTGTTTCTAAAGATTTTTCAAAATGTCCCGTTGAATTATCTAACCACCTACATCGTAGTGTCGGTCGATTTTCTTTGACCGTAAAGCGACATTTTCACTGAAATGCTCCCTTTTCCTTTACGATCACGTTTCGTAACGATTTATAAACTTGTCATGCAGCTACCGCCTCGACAGAAAACAAATTCACGGTCTACTAAGTAGCATAGTAAGGAACGTTTAAGAGAGTGGAAAAGAAATATACCGATGAAAAGTTGCACGCTCTTCTTGCACACCTGGTATGAGCGTTCGTAGTTTTTCATTCAACTCGGAATCGATTTGCGTACCTCCTCCTTCGAGTGCACGTGTATCGGTGATTTATGAATTAAATGCATCGATAAAGAACGATATCATCAGGTGTTAAATCTCGCGTTACGTTTAATCGCGATCAACGGCAAGCGAACTATAATTATGATGCGATCGCTGAAATTCATTTCAAGTCGGAATTTCATGATTTCGTTCGAATATTTCGTTTTAACGCGTTCGCGTGTACGTTTTATAATTGACTGAGCAAATACTAAGAATGCAAGGTAGAAGTACGTGGTATACGAACAAGATCGTTTTCATAAATTTATACCTATGAATCCAAACGCTTTTAAAATTCCGCTTACTGTTTTTTTAAATTTATCAGAATTCACAAATCCTCAAATTCTTAAGTTCTCAATTCTCAATTTTCAAACTATAAATTTCCAATTTCAGCAATTCTCAAATTCCGAACACTCAATTTCCTAAATTCTCACATCTCAAATTTTTAAATCACCAAATTCAGAATTTTTCAAATTCTCAGATTTTCAAATTTCCAGGTCAGCAAATACTCAGATATCCAAATTCTCAGAACCCCAAATTCTCAGGTCCCCAAATTCTCAGGTCCCCAAATTCTCAGATCTCCAAATTCTCAGAACCCCAAATTCTCAGGTCCCCAAATTCTCAGGTCCCCAAATTCTCAGGTCCCCAAATTCTCAGATCCCCAAATTCTCAGAATCCCAAATTCTCAGGTTTCCAAATTCTAAATTTTCCAAATTCTCAAATCCCAAAATTTTCAAATCCCCCAATTCTCAAATCCAAAAATTTTCAAATCCCCCAATTCTCAAATCCCAAAATTCTCAAATTTCCAATCTCCCAATTTCCCAAATTTCAATTCGACCTAATTCAATTTTCACCTCCCTCAATTTTTTACCAAGTAAACCTTTAAAATTTGCCGACACAAAAGAGATTAGGTAATTACAACCTGCGCAAATAAAAAAATTGAACCGTTATAAAATAAAAATTGCGACAACTATTCTGCAATAAGCTAACAAAAACGCATTCAATCGCCCAGATACACGGTAATTTCGTGTTAAATAAATGAATGAAACATATAAACAGCAGGCATGTGTTTTTAATTAATAACCGTACTCGAATAGAAGCATATTTCAAGTAGTAATTATGTTCAACTTTGTTGATAATAGTATGCCACAACATTATACTTACAGCCCATAAGATACAAGTGCGTCGTAACGCTAGATAGCATACCGTGTACAAAGATACGTTATTATAGCAATTTCATATGCATATCGTTACCGATCATATGTTCTGTGCTTTCTTACAACCGCCTGTTATTCGTACTTAATGCGTTCCGATCTGACGACTCAAGATACCTGCGTCGAAATAGGTCGAGCGTGGATCGAAATTATGATTAGAGAATCGTTTAAATCGATATATTCGATGGATAACAAAATTCGATACAAAATTTTGAAATATGAGATCCCTTGTTAACTATAGGTTCTTAAATTCTGATTACACTTTTGAGAATGATTTAAAGACTTATTAGATTCTTATATTGTTAGAAGCAGTTAGTAGACTAGTAGTAAACTAGTAGTAGTAGTGGACTACAATTTTTCTAATACATGTGAGGATCTATATAATAATGGCAATATAACGAGAGTCTGTACCAGCACTTGAAACAAGAATGTTAACATTAATAGATAATCAGCTTAAAGAAAATTAATAAGCAATCTCAAAAACTTAAAAATTTAGTAGATGATCCTCGAGTCAGAAATTGATGCTTCAATAGACACTTATTATATTGCCATTTTCATACCGGCTTTCACACACAGTAACTTCATTAAGTTTCAATTTTTCTTTGCACCTCATCGACTTCAAAATGGATTAAACTTAACTAATATCAATGAACTCGTCTTAATGTATACACATACATATATACATACACATATGTACATTTAATACGCCATAGATTACAAAACATTTTAATACGTCCATAATCCTGTTTATTTTTAATGAAATTAATTATTGAAAACAATATAGAAAGTTATATTTAAGCATTGTTCAAGTAACTCGAAAATATGCGGATTAATTGTAAGTTGAACGAAAACAACAATGCACATACCAGGATGAGAAAATTCATAATAACCGAATCGCGTGGCAATGTTGCGGAGGTAAGAGAAAAATATCCCGTGGCATGTTACAAGTCCATTACCCCGATAACGATCAGCCTCTCCTTTTTCCCTTTTTCCCTTTTAATATAAGATAGTTTTACGTGTGAAATTACGATTGTCCTAAATCTGTGAGAACGAAGTGTTACGTTAGTCTCGCAGACGTTGTTTCTCATTAGACAGACGATTCATGTTTGCACACCTACTTCGCTGAGGAAAAAGAATACACATATTGCAACTTTATTCTTTGTCTCGAATTTATGCGTTGAAAGTGAAAATTCTATTTGCTTCCTACACAAATTTGATATTTTACACCGTGGATGCTTTAAGACTTTGTGTTTTTGTACTTAGGGTTGTGAACTTTAAGAGAGATTTATAATTTTAGTGGTAGAATGAAGATACAATTGTAACTTTGAATGGTGGTAAAATAACAGGAAATATGTATTGTAAACTGTTGCAATGAATTTTTAATGGGGGACATTAATAAAATATTTCGTTTGTATTGCAAGTTTAGGGTTCATAAGTCAAAGTGATTCACAAGTTGTGTTCCAATGGTTTGAAGTGTAACAGATTCTCAAGATTTCACAGCCCTAAAATACCAAATTCCCAAAATTCATAATTATAAAGATTCCAAAATACCAATGTCTTAAAATCCCAAAATCCCAAAGTCCTAAAATTCCAAACTACCAAAGTCCTAAAATTCAAAAATTCCAAAATACCAATGTCCTAAAATTCAAAAATTCCAAAATACCAATGTCCTAAAATCCCAAAGACCTAAAATTCAAAAATTCCAAAATACCAATGTCCTAAAATCCCAAAATCCTGAAGTCCCAAAATTCCAGTCCCAAAAATCCTAAATATGAAAATTCCAAAACCCCAAAGTCCCAACTTCCGAAGTGTAAAAATTCCAAACTATTTCTAATTTCCAAAATCCCAAAATTTAAGTACTTCAAACTTCCAAAGTTCCAAAATCCCAAAACTACAAAATTTCCAAAAATCAAAATTGCAAACTCCCAAAGTCCCAAAATCCTTACATTCCTCTTCCGTCATTCTCATCCAAAAGACAAACTTTGAGAACCATTACCGTGAAAATGATATTTTACCTCATTACAATGTTCCTCTTTTTTGCGATAATTTAAACTCGAAGTGACAAGCTGGCTCTCAGTTACAATCAATAACGAAGTCCATATAATTTATTGAATATCCTGTGACTTATTCCGTTCCGGTCGTTTAATTTCGACTCGATGTGAACATTCGCGGCAATTTTGGACCACCTTTTATTGCCGATTAAAGTGCGCTTTCTTTTCGAAACATGCCCGAGACCGACACCGAGGAGAGTTGTACATCCCTTTCATTTTGTGTTTTCCACGAAATAACTTTCACCGAAAGATTTCGTTACTTCGAACTGGTTCACGAAAATTTGCAAGATTTCTTAATTGGATATCAAGAACAGAGATATAAGTTGCGAGATTATGAGAAAAACATATGGGCTCGTTTCTTGCTTCTAATCGTTTTCTATTAGGAGTAACAGATAATGAGAATATATTTACTGCAGGAGGTTATAAAAATTTAAACGTAGTTATTGATAGTAAAATAATTTATACAACGCATTTTGTACGAATAAAATTATTCTAGTGGCAAAATAATTTATGTGACGTACTTTGTACTGAAAAAATGTCATTTCAATGGTACAATAATTTATACATCATATTTAGTATAAAAAAAATAAGTTAACACATCGCTATTTGAAAAATTTGCATACAGGATTAATTATTACAATGTAACACGATATCAATTAATTTCACTTCAGTTTTGTAATAGCAGATAATTGAGATTGGTGCAGCCTCACGAAAGGGCATGCATTACAAGGAACAAGTTTAACAGAGACATAAAAATCAGTGCCAGAAATGGGCTCCCTTTTTAATTGCTTCTGAAAGCCACCAAGACTGAAAAGAAATAAAACGGATAGGTTCACATGTGTTCCTCATTAATGATTCTACGCAGGAATTCAATTCCGAGTAGCAATGTGTCAGTTATAGAATATTAATGAACCAGTTAATTATAACAATTAACCGGTAACATTTACTCGTACCTGACATGCTTGCTAGAAGAAATTGAACAATTTACCTGCACCGTATATGTACAGAAACGTTTAGACAAGGTTGGTAATGCAACTTGGATGCAGTATGTTATTCTCTTTTAGTGTATGTGACAATTCTTATTTCGATACGAGATGCTATAGACGAAGTGGAATCCTGGTTGCACATAAAGAAGAGATTTCTCTTGCGGATTATTAATCACGTATTTAGATTTTGGATTTCAATTTAAATTTTTTCTTCTCCGTATCTTTTATATTTTTAAATTGTCAGATTGTCAAATTTTTAGATGGTGAAATTGTCAGATGGCCAAATTGTTAGATAGTCAAATTGTTAAATTGCCAAATTGTCGAATTGCCAAACTGCCAAATTGTCAAATTGTCAAATTGCCAAATTATCAAACTGCCAAATTGTCAAATTGTCAAATGGTCAAATTGTTAAATTGTCAAATTGTCAAATTGTCCAATTACCAAATTGCCAAGTTGCCAAGTTACACATGAGAGTACACATTTTGTACAGTCAAGCACAACACAGAAAAAATCGTACATAACCCATTCTACAATTGTACCTTTCCTACAGACCCATCTAAGGCCATATAGCGAGACACTCTACCTACATAACTAATAACCTTAACAAATCATACAAATTCAAAAACTGTTAATCTTATCTTCACCTGTTACTATTTTACCGATAATATTTTAGTATTAAAACAGATTTCCCTCGAAATAGCAAATTGCTTAAAACGTTTCACGTGCTCGTGCAGATTAATAAATACCACGTTCCAAACACGCACTAATCCTGTTTAGAAGTTGCATGCAGCATGTGCATCGAACGATAACCGTCTAGAAACGAATTCCTCCATTCTTTTCGATCGGGCATCGCTTCCTAGAGAAATTCAAAGGAACGACGCCGACAATCAGCATCCACGTCAACGATGCGAAGCAGCTATCGGTCGGATCGGTGCTTCCATTTCGCGGAACGGTTCGATGGACAGGTGTGTCGAGAACGCAAGCTCCACGAACCGTAAGAACAAAAGACATCCGTGCGAGTCCTGGACACGTGTACGTCATGTTCAGGACAACGGGGAGCGAGATTTTCGGTGAAAGTGCAGCGAAATGATACATGGCGTGGTCTACTTCTCTAGATATCTATATAGAGCAACGCGTATTCACCGACACGACGCGTCTTCGACTTCTTTTTCTTTCTTTTCGCCATCCTTTTCTCCGCGGTACCGTGTCGCCGTTTGTCTTCCGGCTACGAACACCAGGACCTCTTTCTTTGCTGAAACCATCTGGCTTTAACCGAACTCTTACAGGAATATTCGTTCAGTATTCTTTATTTGATGGTGAGGATTTTATCCATTATTTTGGAAGATAATTTCGTATTTAGTCATATTTTGTATTTGACAATCGTATTTCGTATTTAGTTATATTTTGTATTTAACAATAATGTTTCAAGTAGTTCAAATATTTTAGAAGTTAGTAAATTGCGGGCTACAATTAAATATTACAAGTTTAATATAAAAATTACATGTTCTGAAAACTACGAAGTTGTTTTAAAGCAATCGGGTTACCCGCCGTTGCAGCTCGGGTCGAGTCGGGTGAAGTCGGATGCATTCGAGATTCGCGCTACATCCACTCGGTATTCAAATAATCTTATTTAGGTAACCTGTAAACTTGCAAATTAAACTTGAAAATATATAGATTAAAGATATCTGAATTTGAAAGATTACAAACTTAAATTTCCATACTTGAAAATATGTCAATTTGAAGTTCCTAAATTTAAAAATGAATAAATTGAACATTTCCAAGTTTGAAACTGTATAAGTTAAAATAGGTAACACATAAATCAACCCTCTATTTCAATCCTGTTACGTTATAATCCGCAAGATTATAAAGTAAAATATATGGAACATTCGAACAAAGTTTGATGCCCTGAAAAGAAATGTCTGTGGATTTACGTGACAAGCGTTTGACACGTTGTGGACTTTCACAGGGAACGTTTACGGTTCAGGAAGTAGGAAATTATACGGTTCTTTTTTGTAAGTGTTCCGGTACAATTTGAATATATATAGAATGAATTATAAGACTGTGCGCCATGACTTTTGCATTTATTCAATCTGAATAATGTCATGGTATGTTTTTAGACTTTGTGCTTACCGTTTATAGCTTAGCAATCAATTAAACGATAGAGAAAGTTTCGTAGGAAGAATTGTTTTCATATATGTAGAAAGATATTTGATTGAAGTATGCGTCGAACCGGATCTTTTATTGCTTTAATTGCTACACTATTCAAATTCTTTTTAAACTTAGACTACAAGGAGAAACTTTTATGTCTCTCTTGGATGTTTTCACTTAACGATAGATGAAGTATCGTGACGAATTCTTATATGATTTCATGCAGAGACGTTCATGTATGTTACGTCATGACTTTACATAATTAGTGCGACATGAATGGCATTTAAAGTTTGCCTTTCTTACTAAATATTATAGAAAATTTCTTTTACTAATTATTATAAGTTGTAGAAAATTTTAGGGGTTGATCACTGGTTCTATTAAGTACACTAGTCTCAGAGTTGTATGAAATAAGAATGTAAAAATGTTGTAAACTCTCGAGTCTTTGAACCCTCAAACTTCTAAAATTCCCAAATGCTAAAATTTCTACATCCTCAAATTCCTGAATTTTTTCAAAGTACAAAATTTCCGAATCACTGCACATACCGCAGTTGAACCGATTATCGACGATAGGAGGATCGACCACTTACGATCGTTCACGGATCTACGATATTCTCACGTTACATAAGCGCGTAGCCGAGAAAAAGGGAATTGTCTTAGAATCGCGGTGCCATACCGGATCGGCAGGAGAGTAAGGACAGCATCGTACTGACCGAGAAGTATTTCGCCAGAGTCAACGTGCAAGGTGCACGATAAATCGTTGCGACAAGGACATACAATGGGCAACATGTTTGCACGAGGCTGTGTGGCGGCGGTATGGATAAATTAAAGATCGAAACAAAAGCAGCGAGCCAAGATGGCCGGGCTACCGTGGGACGATTCGAATCGAAAGGACGTCTGCAATGGAACGTGACATTCCGATCGGTTCTCCGTTAACCGATTAATTATTAAACCTCGAGCTAAATCGTCGTACCAATCGTTTATTGTTCCGATCGACAGGGAAAGTTGCGTCGTTGAATTCATTAATACGAGGGAAAGAAAATTAACGGCCAGAGTACATTTGACTATGCTAACGAGAACACAATATTGCGTAACTTTGATCGATCATGGGATGGATAATTATGCACGAGGTTTCGTTCGTGTATTTGGCACGAGGAAACGACAGGAGAAAGAAAAATGGCTGACAGAGGGTGAGGTTCGCTTTCGATTGTTCGATCGAAAATTGGTGTCGTATAGATCGATGGGATATTGTTTTCTATTGTTACGTCACGTACGGTACAGTATCTTAATTACACGGGTAAATGTATTCTTCAACATGGGGTGGAATTAACTTCACCTCCGATGAGGCATACCGACGGAGGAAATGTCGCAACCACTCAGAAATCGATTGCCGTGAACGTTCCTACGCGAAACTATTCGACATTTTGTACGATCATGCCACACTTTTTTCGATTTCCAAATTGCCCCGCAAAAATTAGCCTTGACATTATTCACGCCACAATTTACTGTGGTGTACGGATTTTAGAACGTTCCTTCAGATATTTTAGACATTTTTTACATGTTTAGAAACTTGTACGTATCTGGGATATACAATGTGAATGCACTATGTATTGATAGCAAAGGTAATTTCAAAATGATTATAAATATCTTACTGTTTCTATACTTGTACTTTATTATTTTATATTTTACTGTTTTATTTTCCTATTTGACTATTCGTATGATCTCTTTCGTATAGAAATTTGAGTTTCTAATTTTAATTGATGCATCATTGCACACGTCTCGTTGATCTGGGTAACGATTAACACGATTACTACCTTTCAAGACTTAATAATACACTATCATCCGTTGAAGTACTAATAGTCGCACTTTTACTTTAAAATTAGATCAATTATAATGTAGGTGCAACAAAATTATAAAGTTACTTTATTTTTTAGTTAGTTTACTGTTATAAACGACACTGTAACGATATTAAAATTTGAAAAGAATTTAATTGAAAACTCTACTACGAAACTGTAGCTAATTAATCTCAATGGAGCCACATTAAGAACATTCTTGTAAATGTGTTCATAATTTTGTTCCCCAAAAAAATAAAAGTTTCCATACAGAGATCAATCCTTTCGTTCGATTTCCGTAATAACTCGTGTACGTAAAAATTACGAAACCCCCCGGGTACCGTTTTTCTGCCATAATGGCTGAAAACCAAATGGCAACAGTGCCACTCGCAAGAGTCGATCTGAATATGAAACGAGCTCATAAATTTGACCGGCAATCTATCTTCAACGTTCGTAGCTCCTAATCAAATGCAAAATTGCATTTTCGAGTTTCCACGACATCGATCGACTAAATTGGCCGTTGAATTCGTGTCCCGGTGTCTCACGAACGGTGAAAGTTCCCGATCGGTCCGGATACATGGGATTATTTAATACTCTAACTCGTATACAGCCATTTGAAAAAAGGGCAACCACAGGACTAACGTATCCGGTCTGGCACACGACCAGAGCCCGCTCTCGACTCTCCAGTGTCCCTCTCTCTCGAGGGAGAGACTCGAAAATCGTGCAGGCGCTCGTGCGAGACGAATTGCAACGCTCGCGGAGAACGTACGGGGCTGCCCGGTACGTGTGCCACCAGAGAATGTGCGACCAGTGATCGTGTTCTCTACCGGTTCTCGCATTTTCGCAGGTCATCTGTGATAATAACGGTGAACTAACGAGGAAAGGGAAACCGGCTCTCCTTTCGATTTTATTGCCTACAATCGACTCGACCTCGAGCGGTCACGCATCGAACGGCCACCCAATCCACCACTTCGTTCGATGACCGATTATCACTAGCCACTTACTCCACTCTATCGCTTTATCACTGTATTTCCTACGAGTTTCAATTCTTACGGTTCGCAGTTTTACTCTCGTGAGATGCAGCGATAACAATATCAGTGAAACCATTGCCTCTGTTGGAATTTTAGGATTTGGTATTTGTAGGGATAGTAGGATTTCTAGAATTTATAGAGCTGGTAGAACTTGTAGAAGGTGGGATTTGTGGAAATCGTGGAATTTGGTAAATTTGATAATTTGCCAACTTGGAGATTTGGAAACATGAGCTGTTGGTGATTTAGAGATTTGTGGATTTTGAAATTTGTAAATTTGATTTGGAAATTTGGGAATTCGAGAATTTAGGGATTAGACAATTTGCAACTTAGAAATCTGGAAATTTGTGAACTTGGGTATTAGAAAATTAGAAAATTTAAAAATTGGATTTGGAAAGTTGAAACGTACAAAATTCAGGGATTTGGAAATTCGTTTGAAAATTTAGAGATTTGAAAGTATATTTTTATTTTCCCTTCCTCTCAACTGATCATCAGTTATATTTCCATAAAAGCACCAAATAAGATGCACACAAATGTCACTATACTAATTAGCTTAATAAGAAATCAACAGATAACGCTTTCATAAAAGCACTAAATCAAGTACACACAAACATCGCCATAATAATTATGTTCATACAAAGGAGTTAATAGAGCATACGATTAAAATGATACATATTCATAAGGAAATAACAGGGTATACTTTGTATCTGTAGCAACTTTGCAGATACTAAATGTCAGGCGAACAAATTATGATTTATACCTTCAAATGTGGTTCCTTGCACCTTTTATTCGCTATTCATACATCGAAGGAAAATGATATGACGTATAACAAGTTCCGTTCTCCATTTACCTCTAATCTGTTCATCCATGCATAAAAACTGCCATGATCGATAAAAAGCAGTTTGTTTCACTTCTATGCACCGTTAAATACTTGTGCAACTTTGTTGGGTCTTGTTCCAAGTCACGTTGTTGTCGATACGGTTTCTTGGAAAAAGCGTAAAATCTGCATATCCGCAGTTGTTTTTCAATATTCGAAGTGGCAATTAAGAACGGTATTGGATCAATTAGATATCTCGATTTCGTTTGCATGAAATTAATTAATTCTTTGTAAGATAAGTCATCAAGTTGACATCGCAATTGACTTGAAGAATTACATGCTTGTTACGAGTACAATGTTCTTAGAGCAATAGAAGTCAAGTTGCATTTAGTCAAATTAATTTATTGAAATTAGTAAATTTAAATTCTTACAAATTTCTAATTTTAATTTTAAATAGATGTAAGAAATGTACTATTCAGAAATTATCCGTTCCAAAGAATAGCAAGAATATATTATTTCCAAAAATTCATAATGTTTCGAAGCCTATACCTAAACGAATACAAACTCTCTTGTGTAGATGCTGTTACAAAAAATGTCTATCGGTAGCATTATTCAAAACGATTGACAGAGCGCAACGTATGCGTCGGTAGAAAGTGTTGAAATAACGAATTACATGCAGCAAGAAAAAGCTCATTTGTCCGACATAATATGTTGAAATAATCGAATATGACTGTTCGAGAATTGAAAACATGGAATGTACGTTTTGTTTAGGTGAACGAGAAATGGCTCGTGGGGCCGTTTGAGCGATGCAGATTTTTCTTGCACCTGCACACATATAGAGCGGAACCACCGGCACGGGAAGATAAATGAAAAGGTTAGAACGCAGCAGAGGGTGAAAGTAAAGGTTTGAATCATAATTGGACGCTTACAAATTAGCTTGGCAGTGCTAAAAAACCGATCGACAGGTCTTATTTGCGTTACATCATCGGCCGGCGCAATCACGATAACGGTTACTCCATGAGTCGCAATGACGGTGTAATCGAGTTCTTTTTCTACTCTAAGGACCCTAATCGATACCCATGAAAATATATCACTCGTTCCAATAAATGTCTTCCGTGCGTTTCATTCCGTCATCGCTCGAATGCCTAACGTGTCTCGTTTCGCGTGTGATCGCTCTTGGTGATTTCAACGCCTGCACAAGAAACGACGCGAAGATGATAGAACGCGTTCAAGTCTCCGATACGTAAGGAGATAAATGCACTGCTTTACTCATATGTTATATTTAAAATTTTTATATGTAACTTTTTAAAAACCGACATAAGTAATGTGCACCACACGTGTTGAGACTACGTCCATTAATGAAGCTAAAATAGATGAAATGAATGAATGAAGGTAAATTAAGAAATTAGAGAAGGTAATTGTCACGAGTGAAACGAACGATAAAGCAAACGTGACGAAACACCAATAGAGCATCCCACCGTGCAATGGTGCCCACAATTAGCAATAATCTGGAGATGTCTGAACGATAAAATTCGATAGCTTGCGTTAACCCGTGAGAATCCTCCCGCAACGCGTTTCAATCGGAATCAGATTAACAATTAACGAGAAAGATTTCGACCGATTACCAAGGCAAGACTTAGTTGGACTTCTCGTTTCCGTAAATGTGTAACAACAAAAAACGATTCTAGTTGACGATATATACACTATGCGGCTGATTATTCCTAGGATGGTTATACGGATACGTGACGCTGTTGCAAATCGACACGCTTTTACGGAAACCGTCGGTTTCACGTCTTTTTCCCACTGTTCAGATGTTATGCATAGAATTCTGGGAAGTCAAAAGGATTCGACTGATGCTTCTGGTTACACATTGTGTTGTGCAGAGAGGTTACACCAATGGAGGAGGCGTGGAATGTGACGCCGGTGTAACACACCTCAACGGATCGAGGGGAATTAATTAAAAGCTCATTGAAATCTCGAGCCGTAGACGGTATTGTTTGATCCTGCTATATTGCTGCAATTAACCTGGATCATGTTTATTGTTTCTTTAGTAGATGCCTACTAAGAAAAATCTACACGATTTCTTATTCAACTATGGGAGGTTGCTTCTTTCATCTATGTTAATTGATGCAACGTTTATATGAAGTTCTCGATTTTTTAGGTTGTGGGGGATTAGATATTTTTTGTGTATCGAGCTGATGGTACAACGCATCGACTTATAGTGCCGCATTGTTACAGTCCGTCAATATTACAACGTAATTCTCTACGTAACACTTCGCTGTATGTCTACATAAGCATATATGACGACATCACACGTGGTGATATAACAGCAAACAGAATCATAGTAATAAGTGTTAGGTTAGGTGTGTAACCGAGTAATAAGCAGTTAAACACAAACGGATACTGTTTGCTCAAATGGAATAGTAAGATATCATTTGAACGTTCTTCGAGCACATTACTTAGATCTTTTTACCGGCACTGTCGCTCATAGTGAATTCAATTTCGACTCGATAAAGTTAATTCAGGTGGCGTAGAATTGGAGAAAATGGCAGATTTATCACAATCACGAAAGGAAACGAAGTGATTCGAGGAAAGTTTATTACACTTACATTGCCAATTCGAAGACGGCCGCGGGCCGTTTCTTGATCGACATCCATCTAAGTATGTAGTTTCGTCGGAGCGAACGCAGATTGAAAATCGAGGCCGAAAATGCTTTATAAGTCGCGGTCTTGTGCCCGTTGCCATCTCGCGGTATCGTAAATCGTAATTAATGATCGTTCCCTGAGAAATTTCACTGTACAGTAACTGAAACAACGATTCGTTCCCGAATTGATCAGAGTTCTTGTCCTTTACGAGCTCAGCTTGGTTCTCTTCTAAAAACTCTCGACTTTTCCTTGGTTTTTTGGTAGGTACGTAGAAGTATAGGGATTCTAAAGTTTCCTGGTCACAAACCTCGAAATTTCACAATTACAGAGATACAAATACTTAGAGTTCAAAAATTTCTATGTATTGAAGTATTGAAGTTGAATTTTGAAATTTTGAAATCAGAAAAATTCATAATTTGGTCAGAAATGTCCAAATTTCAAGAATATCGCAGCTCGAAAATTGTAGTCATGAACTCTTCAAGTTTCATAACATAAAATTTCAAAAATTGCATACTATAATTTCGGACCTAACATAACGAAACGTCGAACGAAAGTCGAACGCAACTTCCTTTAGGAAACATCTTGTTTTAGTGATTACCTCACGGCTCGCTTTTCACAGTTGATTTACGGAACATAGAAAAAACGGAACCAGAACATGATTTACGAGATCGGCTCGTTATTCACTCGAAAATGCGAGCAACACCGACATTACACGATAGACAAAATAGTTATCGAAATGCGATAAATTTAACTTTCACCAATGTTGCTGTTGAGACACTTCGGTAGGAAGTTGTAAAAACTGAATCACAGACTTAAACAGACGGAACACAAGGTAGCAATTTGAGCGAAAAAGCATTTAAAATTGTAGAGGAAACGGCAGAAGTTTAATAGTGGTAGATCGGTAATCTTCGGATGCATCCGGTTCGTGTCGGTAAAATATGTCCTTTTGCGTAAACTGTATCAGAGGCAAGTTGAAGAGAATGTTTTTTGAGAAATGAATGAAATTGTGCAAAATCGAAAGCTTATAGACTCTTTCAAAATATATTATCGCAAATATCCACAAGTACGAAGTTGTTTAAAGAAAAGTATGCTATTCACTTTGTTAAATATATTAAACTGCACTATGTACAGAAGTTTTTCGAGTTCTCTTATAATTTAAAATATTAACCTCTTATCCATTCTCAGATTTTGGATATGGAAGTCTAAGACAGTCTATGACGTCGACAGACTATGACGACATATCACGTGATCCGAACAGGGCCGAAGAGAAACGGAGTCACCCGATGTATCACTACTCGTCCCCTTACGGCAACTTTGATTACCCTACTAACTTTACACTCCGCCTATTTACGTCTACGAACTGAACAGAGCATAACGTTCGCTTTCTACGTTTATCAGCGATCGGGTTAATTGCTTCTTAAAGCCGTACATTTTTTTTTAAACTGTTTCCTATTCCACGTAACGCCTGTTGACTAGGCAGTTCGCTTTCTGACGCACTAATTTCGACGCGATCAATTCACAAAAAAGATACGAATTGTTTTTATCGATAGGTGAGTTGCGATTGGCCATATAATTCATTTGCTACGGTGTGCATTTGACACGCTTAATCGACAGCGCAATTCTGCGATTTGCTCCGATACTGTGGGCACCTGTTACCTGCTCATTTCAATTGCAAATCTATTGTTCAGGACATACTAATGATTTACCGGTGACAGTGTCGCTACAAGGTAAATATACATTCTACCTTGATTTTGTATTTGATACCTCGATCGATAACTGCGGATGTGGGGATGAAAGTAGCTTGGTAGCTGTGTTGGAATTCGCTGTCATTGACGCAGGGATAGTGGAATTGATGTTGAAGGATTTTCAAGGTTCTTACGATTCGAAATTCTTAAGATTTAAGATAATTGTGATTCCATATTTTTGCAATTCCAAATTCCTATATCCCCAAATTCCTACACCCCGAATTCCTATATCCCAAATTCCTACATCCCCAAATTCCTATACCCCAAATTCCCACACCCCGAATTCCTATATCCCAAATTCCTACATCCCCAATTCCTTACACCCCGAATTTCTATATCCCCAAATTCCCACGTTCCCAAATTCCTATATCCCCAAATTCCTACACCCCGAATTCCTATATCCCAAATTCCTACATCCCCAAATTCCTATACCCCAAATTCCCACACCCCGAATTCCTATATCCCAAATTCCTACATCCCCAATTTCTTACACCCCGAATTTCTATATCCCCAAATTCCCACGTTCCCAAATTCCTATATCCCCAAATTCCTACACCCCGAATTCCTATATCCCATATTCCTACATCCCCAAATTCCTATATTCCCAATTTCTTACACCCCGAATTTCTATATCCCCAAATTCTTATACTCCCAAATTCCTACATCTCCAAATTCTTACACCCCGAATTTCTATATCCCCAAATTCCCACGTCCCCAAATTTCTATATCCCCAAATTCCTGCACCCCAAATCCTATATCCCCAAATTCCTAAACCCCCAAATTCCTATATCCCTAAATTCCAACATCTCCAAATTCCTAAAATTCTAAAATCCCTAAAATTCCAAATTCCTCCAATTTAAAATTCCCACAACTCCAAACACCCAAAATCAATACCAAAACTCTCACTCCAAATCACAGAACAAGCAATCCTATTCAATTAGAAACAAACATCTCTCTCATACCATCCATCATAACGAAGTGACAAACGATATACCGATGAAGATTAACCCTACATTAAGTTCCAATATAAAAGAACGCGTCGTATATCATAGAAGACAGCGATATGACGCGACAAGCATAAATTATACATCCGAACGACCAGATTAATGGCGGCGTAAGATGGCGGCGTCATTGACTATCGTAATTTCATTAAAATTGTTAATTGCAGTGAAAGCATACTTCTCATTTTAAATGACACGTCTGAAACGATTACGCAAAGCAACAAAGTGCTTCTTTTTTTCATTCTCGTTAATGTAAATTTTTTCGCCGGACATCGTGTGCGATCGTCATGGTTTAACGTCGGTATTCGTTTACGATTGTTACGTTATATAAATATTCATGAAACTCGCGGTACTCCATAAATTTGATGGCGTTCTTATGACGTGTAGTTACGTCGACTACACAGTTAGGCTGTTTAATGACAAATATCGATTAGTTATTCGCTTTATTGCGGCTAATTCGTGTAACATCGCGAAATCTTCAGGAATGTTGGACAAAAAAGACGTGATCTTTTTCGTAACACCGATTCAAATGTCAGACGTGAAAATTGATGATCGAATTAAAAAATCGTTTTACGCTTTTTTGAAATGCCACTGTAATACATTGTTTTCTTTATTTTGTTTCCTTTTGACGAGGAAGATGTACTTGATGTAAGAGGCTGTGAAAGCTAGAAACAGAATTTTGTACATTTTTAATACATCATCTGTTATGAAACGTTTTACGTAATTAATTAGAAAATAATTTAATTTTTTTTACGGATTAATATGTAGGAGGTATACTATTGAGATTTATTGATATTCAAAGGAGGGTATTAATGTGTTTTTGTGTTAATATTGAGACGGTGGTGTTAGTAGTGGTCCGCAGTATTAATTAAGCATAATCACATTTGTAAGAGGAGAAAAAGAAATATAATTGGGTAATATATCTGTTTATGCTGCATTGGAATATTCGAAAATTTGTTGCAAACTTTAACGAGACTGAAGTAAAATTTTTATATAATATGCGTCTCAATATTCCAAAGACTCAAAGTTCTGAAATTTCAAAGTACCACGTGTCCAGATTCTCAAAGTCCCAATTTGCCAAAATACCAAACTCTCGCAATCCTAAAATTCCAAAATTCTAAAGTTTCTGTATGGTCCAAAAATTCTGAAATTCCAAACTACCCTGTACCCAAAGTCTCAAAATGTCAAATTTCCAATTCTCCAAATCCTAAAATTCCTGTACTCCAAAATTAAAAAATCGCGAAATCCTAAAGCACCAAATTAAACTTCCAAAACTACAGACCTCCCATATAGAACACTACAAAAAGTGGTCCACAAGATTACAAAACGCGATCTCAAGACTTGCACTCACTTCTCCAAAAATTGTTTCTCGACTCTTTTAGAAGAAAATGAAATTAGCTTCTTGCTCGTATATTCATCGAAGATTGCTCGTCCTATTAATTCCGCGATAAGCCCGGCTAATTATCCCCGATCGGAATCCTGATCGCACACCGAACGAACAATTTCACGCATTTTTTCGCTTCGATTTTACCGCCTCCCGGTTAAAACCAATTAAATTAATGACGCGTAGACACGAACGAACGCAAGCTACGTTCCTGCAATTAGAAATCGAGGGACTTTTTGTCCCTCGCAATTTCGCCGCCGGCCACCGGTTCGATTATTGTTCGGCGATTCGTATTCGAACGAGCGCCAATTAAAGATCCGAACCGTACGATCGCATGCCAACTCGCACTTTCATCTTGCGCGAAATTTCGCTTTTTGGTTTTGTGATTAATGCACGGCTCGAACGCATCGTCGGTATAACTCTTTGAGAATCTCAGACTCGATGGAACTGCAAACCAGTTTGACACGCGTGCTTATTATTTATACGTAATTGTCCTGTTACGAGGACTCGCGTAACGAGACTCGATTCAATCGATAACGGGTGGAACGAGTTTGTTTACGTATTAATATTACACTTACCTGATGTGTAATAACCGAATAATGGAATATATAGAAAATTCTGATTCGTTTTTTATTTTTATTCTTCTTGTGGAATGCGCTTGAGAATCGACCCCTTACAATTTATATCAGTCGAAATTATTCGTGGTTATAATATTAAAACAAACAAGGAAAATGTATTTTATATTCATGGGACCTTGACTATACGAATTATAGTTGGACATAAATTTCCAGTTGATTAATTTGACTGAGGTTTGTCACATTTCAGCTGTGAGTACGTCACGAGTGTCGTCCGCAAGGGGTTGAAGAATGAAGATGCGGGAACTGACTGCAACGCTGAAACAATTGAAATGTATAATAGTATTTATATTTTTAACAAGTGTTGTTAACAACTGTTAATTATGGTGAGCAAATTCAAAAAGTTTTTTATGATTTATTATCACGTACATGATGACAAATGAAGAAACAAATACAGCATACATTATTTATCTCGATTAAAATGAACGGGGATTTTAATAGATCTTGTAATTTAAAAAAGAAAATTTTGAAACGGTTATATGATTAGTTTGGTAGTTTTAGGATCGAGCTGATTCACGGCGAGAAATGAACAATACGAAATGTTACCGGAACACGAGATCGTAGATTTCATGGCTCTTTACTTCTGCGGTACGTATTTCCATTTCCATCTAAAGTTCTTCACCGGTAGTTAGTTTGGCTGACGAGATATTTCTCTAATTAATTTTGATATATTCACCGGGTTTCTTGCGTTAGTTGGAGAAATTATACTCTTTTTATATATAACGCCTGGAGGTAGACTAATATTTTAAAAGCAAAAGTTGATTAGTACGAGGTTTACGTGCTACTGTTATCTTGCTTTAATAAATAACTCGACTGTTTAGTATACTTTATGTAATTTTAAGTAACATTATGTAATTTAGTTACTGCAATGTTTTTATGTAGCCTTGTATATAAAACATATTTTTACATAACTTTTTATATAGAATCGTATTAGAGTACAGTTGCGAACAGTAATTTTCCTATGAAGTGTTTCATAAATTCATTGTTTAACACCGATATAAACCTGTTAAGTGTTCACACGTTTCTTATTGTAAATTACAAAGCTTATTACGATGCTTCTCTTGAAGACCATAATTTGTACTTTAGTTTCAATTTCAAAGTACGCTCGAACGATTAAACAAATGGATATTTATTCATTTATTAATGTATACAGTAAAAACTCTCACTGTATGCATGTAAATAATTAACATTAATATATGTAAGATATAATATTCAGTTTCACTTAAAAAAAGAGAATGCGTTTGCATTATTTAAGTTCATCGTTATAAAACATTGAGTTAGGGTAGATTAGGTTAATTAACATTAGGTTTGGTAAAATATGGGTATGGGTTAGGTTAGGTTAGATTAGGGTACTTTACAGTAGGTTAGGTTAGGTAAAGAGATAACCTAATTGCAAAGATAAATTTGTCCATTGGTAAAATATGGGTTTGGATTAGGTTAGGTTATATTAGGGTAGTTTAGAGTAGGTTAGGTTAGATTAGGGTAGTTTACAGTACGTTAGGTTAAATTAGGGTAGTTTACAGAAGGTTAGGTTAGATTAGGGTACTTTACAGTAGGTTAGGTTAGGTTAGGTTAAGAGGTTACCTAATTGCAAAGATAAATTTGTCGAATGGGTAAAATACATATGGGTATAAGTCAGGTTAGATTGGCTTAGTTTAGATTAGGTTAGGTTAGATTAGGTTAAGAGATTTCCTAATTGCAAAGATAAATTTGTCTAATGGGTAAAGTATGAGTTTGGATTAGATTAATTTAGGAGATATCGTAATGACAAAAGTAAATTGTTCTAATGAGTGAAATATAGGTTTGCAAGATATCTTATCCACCGATGATATCGTGTTAAAAGGATCAATAATTCACTATTTTACTCCGTAAAATGCCCGTTTTTGCACTTATCCTCTTTCAAATCGGTCTCGTAACGCACGCTTAAACCCGTTCCACCGTTAATTGAAGTATAATCTTGTAAAGATAAACTGCTACGATTACTCGGAAGATATTCTCCAATTTCATTCTTCCTCGGCCGAAAAACGTTCTTAATTCACGCTCAGAGCTACCGGAAGTTCGGCGGCTTCCGTTCACATTCGTTAGACTGCTCTTCTGAAACGCTTACCGTCAGGAGAGAAATTAATTATCTCGGTATAGATTGGAAAGAAGTTCGTTAAACTCTGGATAAGAAACGATCCGGTATGCTTCGTTCGCAAATGGAATGCAACCTGAGAATGAAAGCGTCTCTTATCGTATAATTGTTTACCAATCTACTGTAATATGAAAGTTCGAAAAAACGTCTGCGATATCCCGTCGAATATTATCGCGCAACAGCTTTGTTCGAGATTCGCTGTTTTCTTTTTTTAGAAAATTTGTGAAATGGAGAAGTTGCGTTTTCAGTTTTGTGATTAACTTTTCCTACGCATGCGAGAATTAAGCGTTATGGCTTTGCAATTTTCACGGTATAGGACGGAGATTTATGGATTCTGATAACATTGCAGCAAATTAGCCTGGCGTTGAGAACGCGCACGTATGCATAATGTGATACTAAATTTGGAAATTTTTTGTACGCTTCGGTGCAGCGTTGTGAACAGGAAGTGTAGAGGGATGAATAATTTGACAGGGATTTTGGAAATTTAGAAATTTAGATATTTAGAAATTCAGGAGTTTTGGACTTTGATCTGGGAATTATTTAGTTCGGTTTATGTAAGAATTTGGGGATCAAGGAATTTTGGGGAGTTAGGGACTTAGGGATTAAGGAATTTGGGGATTTGGGAATTTGGGGATTTAGGAAATTAGGGATTTAGGAATTTGGGGATCTAGAAATTGAGAATTTAGGAGATTAGGGATTTAGGAATTTGGAGATTTAGGAATTTGGGGATTTAGGAATTTGGGCATTTAGGAATTTGGACATCTAGAAATTTGGGGATCTAGAAATTTGGGGATCTAGGAAATTAGGGATTTATGAATTTTGAAATTTAGGAATTTGGGGATCTAGAAATTTGGGACTTTAAGAACTTAGGGATGTAGGAATTTGAAAATTTACAAATTTAGGGATTAAGGAATTTGGGGATGTAGGAATTTAGGGATCCATGAATTTAAGAATCTAGGAATTTGGGGATCTAGGAAATATAAGAATTTAGGAATCTAGAAATTTGTAGATTTGGGTATTTAGGTATTTGGAAATTCACCAGATTTAGAAGTTTGACAAGTTTAGGGATCTGAAAATTTTGGTATTTATAAATTTAGGAATGTACAAATTTTTAGGCTTGAAATGTGCAAACTTGCGAATCTAAAAATTTATAAATTTAGAAGTTAGATTTGTAAACTTTAGGGATTTGAAAATTTCGGTACAAGCAGAAACGTAAAGTAGAACGATGCAGATTTTTTCTAGCAAAGCACCTTTCGAGCAATCGAACAGGAAAATCTGTTCGTGTATCGCGTGGTACAACGAGTTTATTGCACCGACTGAACGCATTCGGTAAGAACGACAACTTTTCTAGCTTGACAGCGTTTCGCAATATGTCTCTGAATGACGATACATGTTATTTACTATCGGCTACTCGTTCATCGAAGCCAGGAGGAATTCCAGTTGGAACACTTTAACCGTAACGAAGCAGCAACGTCGAGGAGCATCTAATTAAAACGTCGGAGAAACGAGAAACCCTCACGGGAATGATAACCTGGATGCATGGAGGAATTAACTGGGTCATGGTAATGAACACGCGAGTTCGAATTGAATGAAGGTTTCTTTAACAGATGTTCTAAAGTAAGACGGGTGAAAATTCTGAATCTGTATAATAAGATTTAATTAATTCGTACAATTTTAATGGGTAGTTAAGGTGATTAGTGTACTTTGTGTTTTAGGCTTCTCACGGGTATTGTATATTCGGATATTAATTGCTGAATTTGGATTTTAATTTTGCGTGGTTGCTTTTTATGTTAAATACTTTTATAAGTTAGATGTTTATAGTAACAATATTCGGGGATTGCGGTAGCAAATGGGTTAAGGATACGATATTGAAGATTTGAGACAATTTCCAACTTTTCAAATTTTCAGATTTTCAATTTTCCAAATTTCCAGATTCGCAATTTTCCAAATTTCCACATTTCCAGATTCGCAATTTTCCAAATTTGCAATTTTCGAATTTTGCAACTTTCCGAATTTCCAGATTCACAATTTTCCAAATTTACAAATTTCCAGATTCGCAATTTTCCAAATTTCCACATTTCCAGATTCGCAATTTGCCAAATTTGCAATTTTCGAATTTTGCAACTTTCCGAATTTCCAGATTCACAATTTTCCAAATTTACAAATTTCCAGATTCGCAATTTTCCAAATTTCCACATTTCCAGATTTGAAATTTTCCAAATTCCCAAAAATTCCAGCTTTCCAAATTTGCCGATTCACCAAATTATTCTCTTTACGATATACATAATCACAATCATCTACATCAAAATAGTCGTAAGTGTTACAGTAACGACATTAGTCAGATTGACAGATCACATCCGCTAACATGACGTTATCGTTACACTACATGTTCAACTATGATGTTTGACTACACACCATTTATAATGACACTTTTCGTAATATACCTTGTCTTCTATATGCAATGTTACTTTCTACTTTCTTTTCAGACTTCTTTCATTCTTTAAAGAGTTACATTCACTGATAAATTAATTAAATTAAAGTAAATGAAACTAAATGAAACTAAATGAAACTAAATGAAACTAAATGTATCTAAATGAAATTAAATGAAAAGAATTGACAACGAACTATAAATAAATTGACAAGAATTGACAAATGTTGACAAGAATTGACAAGAAGTGACAAAAATTGATAAGAATTGAAAAGAATTGAAAAGAATTGAAAAGAATTGAAAAGAATTGAAAAGAATTGACAAGAATTGACAAGAATTGACAAGAATTGACAAGAATTGACAAGAATTGACAAGAATTGAAAAGAATTGAAAAGAATTGAAAAGAATTGACAAGAATTGACAAGAATGGAAAAGAATTGAAAAGAATTGAAAAGAATTGAAAAGAATTGAAAAGAATTGAAAAGAATTGAAACGAATTGAAAACAATGGAAAGCAATTGAAAACAATTGAAAAGCAATGATATGAAATTGAACTTATACTGATAAAAAAGTAACTAATTAGAAGCCACATCGAAATTGTGCCAGATAGAAAGACAAGTGAGGGACAAGTGAAAAGTTGAACTTATTATGTGAAACAAAATTGCATTTAAAACATCATTTGGTTAGCAACTTTCTCCGATAAAAAGATACAGAATGCTTAAGAACAGGGTGAAGGGAACCAGGGCGCGATTCGTTTATACGAGTCTTACCTTGCTGTGCCTTTACTTGCGGCATGTATTATCCATAATTAGAGGCGGTTCGTTGCCCAAATCAGTCGACTTGCTCTCGAAAGTTTTCATCGAAAAACGTCGGCGAACATCTCGTAAAGCGTCATGCGCGTGAACCCGTCAATCAAAATAAAAAGAGAAAAAAAAAAATCAACGAACAGAAAACTTCATTAGCCAGTTTTTTCGAGCATCGTTAACGAAAGGGTCCGTGAAATTTTCTTCATTTATTTCAGGTATCTGTTTCGTTTCCATCTACCGGGCAGAATAATTCTAAGTATTTCGGTTACTCAATATGGAAATAATTTTCATATTGTGCAAAACCATTTGCATACGTATATGCAACCATAACCGAGCGGATAGATGTGATGCAATCGATTAGACACGTACACTCGGATACACACACTTTCTGTGAGTAAAAATAAGTGTAAGGAGATCTCTCATCGTTCGTTTTTCATCTTATGGGGTTCTGGGAGATTTGCGGAGAAGTTCTAGGGAACAATTTTTAAGGAGTTAGAACTGAAAGATTTGGGGGTTTATAAAGCTCTAGGGGATCCTTAACAAATTTTTAGGGTAGACGGTTTCAGGGAACTTTTATTTCTTATGGACTATAATAGAATTTCTTATAAACTTGATGTTTCTAGTGAAATCTAAATCTAAGAAAATCTAGTGACAGTCCAAGAAAGATTTTATGGAAAGCCTTATATGAATCTAATCTAGAAAAGAGCGCATTCACCCAAGTGTACAAGTAAAAGTTGTATTTTACTAATTAAATCTTGACGTACCAATACCAGCGACGGTGTTCTAGTATTTGACCGTTGAATATTCATTGAAAATGACAGACAATTAATCACTCCCCATTACTGTTTCAACTTGTAACCAACACAAAAGAAAAAACTATATCTTGCACTTAAAATTGATTTCTCGAGATCAGTTTAATGCTCACGCGTTTAAACGTTTGAACATTGAATGCAAATGATATCGCCGCTTATTTCTTTGCTAATGACACGGTGGGATGATAGAAAAATATATATCCGGCTAACAAGCTTGTGGTAATTAATATTTATCTAATGATTAATCAGGTTCCGTTGCACTCGCAAGTTATAAGAGAGAACAGATATTATTTATAATTAAAGGACTTATTTGTCAATGTCAACTTATTGAGCGTTGAAACGATGGGTGAAAATGCCGGTTATTCAATTTAAAGATCATTTTGTTCAAGTGTTTAAATACTTGAGTATTCGATAGAAATTGTGGTTAGTCGATTTATCGATCAATTTATCCAAATATTTAAATAGTTGTGTATTCCATGAAAATTTCTGAAAATTTCAATATTTAGATACCAATGATTTGCTATTCAATTCGTGCAAGTATCTGAATACTTAAGTATTTAATGAAAACTGCCATCAAACAGTTCGCCGTTTCACTTAATACAGGATAAGATGGCAGACACTATTTATTTGATCGTTAATAATTTTTTTAACGTCCGTATCGCAGTATCTGAACGTCGAGCGCTCCATAAAAGTGTCGATCGATGAATTGCAGTATTTCAGAACCAAGAAAATTAGCAAGAACCCGCAGAACTTATTACACGCAACATATGTTGAATATTTATCGACAAACGTCATTAACCAAAACTTGAAGAAATAGTCAGCAAAAAGTCATGGCGGGTGAAAAAAAAGCCAGATATCGTGTTCGAATTGCCGTCACTTCGGTTCCACCTATTCGGTTCGTGCTTTGTTGTCGATTACGAAAGATCGCATGAAATGTCAATCGATAAACACCGTTAAGCAGTTGCCGATCGACGAAAAAGCAGCTTTCGATATCCCACGCGATCATCGATGCGTGTTAAACGTATAGCAGCAATTTTTAATTAAACCAGTCTGATCGCAATTACACAGACACGTTTGCCTTTACCTATTTACAGTTCTGTTTGCACGCAGATCGGCTGAAAACGAAAGTATTAAATAACTTACGATTTCTTATATCAAATTCACGTGACTCTACTGTTACTACATTGCAAATTTTACGCGAACGTTTTCTTCCACTCCGCTTACGCCGCCAACGGAAGAAAGAACGATGAATTATTCAACGATGCCTTTTCCCTATTGTCCCGTTTCTTTTTATTCGCCTTCGATTCGTGTACCACCCACATGCACGAAAACCGCTTCATGTTGCGCTTTTGAAGCTGCAGTATACAAGTATAAAGTTGCCATACGTATGGCGGTCGATAATCTCCTGCTGTAGGGGCTCTAGGGGTGGGACCTTTCAACAGGGAGTTAACCAGTGCTTTCTTTACGGTTTCTTTATTTAGGGTTAGGTTAGATTAGGTAAGTGAGACGAATATTTCAAATATATTGGAAAGAGAAACATAAAATAAATATGAAATATATAGGGTCGGAGTGCAAGGATACCTTCGGAGAGGATCGACAATGTCCGGAGCTGCTCGGATGATCTCCGGACAGAGACCAACAGTTGATCAGAGATCATCACGAATGTAATGTGATTTATACTTTATTATTAATATATTTAAATACATAGATTCTTAGTATGGATCTACATTCTAACATTGAAACATCGTCTGTTAAATCACATAACAGAATGAAGAAATAAGTTGAATCATGGATTACAGGATGGTACAAAAATTTGTTCGGCAGATCAATGATTTTCACGCGCTCCAATTCTAGAGTAGATTTTTACCAACGCCTTTCACTTTTTTCAATGTACTTAGCTGGAATCGCAGCTGCGATAGATTCACGAAGAAATTCCAATATTTTCTCACCGTGTCTGGCGTGCGTAACTGGAACGACCCACGTGATACGATCGAATATGTGCGAACTGAAATTTCGTCGCTATTATATCTGGTTTTCGCGGTATCTTTCTTCTCCCGATTGCACCGTCGATCCCATGGGAAATCAATCGCGACGTACCCGATCGACGCGGAACCAAATGTCGCTACCGATCCACCAGGGACAGGTGAAAATACCGAATTCGTCTCACGTAACAGGAAATATCGTGCCGGTTGTCGGATCAGAAAATTTCTGCTCGTTTTTGATTGCCGATCGGTATCCGGCGGCTAATAATCGAATAATACGTCTGAATATGCCTTCGAACGACCGCAGGATCGTTACGTCTGGAATCCATTTGAATCGGCAACGCAGAACGACTACCTAGAGTCGAGAAGAGAAATCCACGAAAAAAAAGGACGCCATAACTGCTGGAATGTTTCAAACGGCGGCATACATTTTGCACGATATAAACTTTTCTTTTCCGCTTCGGCCGTGTTTCTTTCGCTTTGCACGCTCGTGAGAAATTCCGTCGTGGATCAACGCTTTTAACTGTCGTTCGATGCTAGACCTCCACTTCTCTCTTCTCACCACGTGAATAATAATTAATTGATCGATGCTGCCGGTAAATTGGAGAAACTTGGAAAAATCGACCGCCATTGTGTTATCTAGGACATACGGAATGTTCGTTACAGTTTTTTTGGAGCCTTATACGATCGATGAACGATGAAATACGATGTAACATAATATTATGTAAAATGTATAACACATGTCACATATCAACCCCCTTTCTCAGGTATTCCCTCTGAGCTGTTCTTTTGAAATCTTCGAGGGTTAGAAAAATAACGAGTGTCTACTTGATTTATTTTATGATAACCTTTGTTAATTTTGTTAACAAACACACTCTTTTTATTATCATCTCCATTTTTCAAAAATAGACTTGTCCGAAATAAGGAGCAAGCTTGTTAAGCACCAAAATCTTTTCATAAAAAAATTGCTTGTCACAACATCTGTTAACAATCCAGTATCTCCGCTGTTAATAGAATTAATGTATAAAGAGTTCATCAACACGTTGTTCTTCAATTTCAATATTTCTTCCAGGTACCTCGCTCCCAGCGTTCCATATTAATTGCATCATTTCGCAATCAATGTAGTACATCGATATTCTATCGAGCAGCCTATCCTCGTTAATTAACGTTATTAATTATCAATTACTAGGTAATTGGAGATTGTTACCGATCAAGCTGAACCAGTAGCCGTAGAAAGTATTTCTTATTGAGCCCCAATAGACCGTACATTATCGATCATTTCTTGTGAAACAGATGTTGTCGCCGAGAACGTTAGATTCGATACCACCAAATGCAACGTGATTAATGAGATGTCCCCTCGATATTCAATTAAAATTTTCGAGGCAAAGCGTAACGAGGTAGCTCGTCAGACACGGAAGTTGCGATATCATTTCTTGCGACCTTAATGATGCGACATCTCGATAGCTACTGGTCATTCCAGTTTTCGTTCTAATTAAGCAACGATCCGTGATAATCTTATATAATAGTATAAATAATCTTCCTGAAGTCAGTGAAATGATACGCAATTCGCTCGTGCCTGATTTTGATAAAGAGATAACAGAATTTACATTTAAAACGGCTCGTTAACGCTTCGCGATATGAATAACTGTCTAGACGGTATTTTCGCAAAAGGCTTTCAAAAATAGATCCTTGACTGGTAATTGAAACTTTCGAGGTTTTGCTGATTCTATACGATTCGATTGGGTATAATTTAATTTGATTTACGATTTTTTTTTTATCATTTTCCCTTCGTCTCGTATCACAAAGATTTACATCCCCTAACTGGTCTTTTGTGCACTGACGTTTCATACATGCTTACCAATGAAATATCATTTTTCAAAATCGATACTAATCAAGGCTTCTGAGTTTAACTCTACGAGGCACATGTTGCACAAAATATTTTTTTCGAAACGTCCATTTCAATCTTTTAACATAAAAACAAGTACCTTTCATTGATCCATCTTTTCGAGGAAGGTTAAAATATCCCATGAATAAGAGGTGGAACAATCTTCAACCCATCTAACCTCAAGGAGTCAAACCGCATCCGACACAAGAATTAACCAGAAGGTGACAATTCTCACAACTTAAACACCCTTCGCACAATAAAAACTGTATAAAAACCTGAAGGATCTCGTTCCATGTCCATAGCGTTCAAGTGATTCCAATGCGAAGTACCGTGTGAACGGTACAGGAAACACTCGTCACTCGTTTAATTCTATTCCGTGTTCCACAAGATACAACGGCGATCAATTATCCTCGCACAATTCGTTTAATTGTAATTACCATTTCGCGCTGCTTAATCGTCTTAATTGTAGCCGTTCCTATTATGACCAGCAATCCAGCGGAGGTGTAACACCTACTGTTTACCGTTCCACGAGTAGTTTAAGTTTTATTGTCGATCATTTAAAATAACGAGCTGCACAAAAATGCTGACGACATCGTTGCAATTTCCTCCTTCGTCGTTCTTCCACGTAGAAAGAAGCGTTTTATCCATAAGATTTAAGTTTTATCAGAATTGGGTTGTTATTTATGTTATTATTTATATGTTAGTCAGAGAAATATGAAATAATTTATACAATTATCTGGACGAAAGTTGATATACATTTCGACAAAAGAATTAATCTCTGTAATTTAAAATGAGAAATGTAAGGTGCGCCATTTTGATGAGGTCCGTGAACCTGTCCATCAAGTGTTAAATTACAGAATCTTTTAATATACACTTCTATAGAGATCAACTTCGATGTCAATCTGAAAGTCAAAACAAAAATGAATCTTTATTTAACTTTCTTGATGCTGAAAGTAACACATGTTCAATACTTTGTAACGGGTAAAACTACCAATTTTTTTAGATCAGGATTTAAAATGTCCGTAGAAGCAATTACATATGTGAAAAAATTGTAATGTATGGATGAATGAAATATATACTTGTATTTATTTTTAATTTGAGATTGAGTATGCACTTCACTTCCAGTGTTAATAAGAAAGTGTCAAAGTCACACCTGACATTCGACATTTCAAGAAAAAGGCGTGTGGGTTGATCAAACTGCGAATGGTGTTACGAAATTGTGCATGAGTTCTACTGACCTATAACCTAGTCTGTCCTCGAATTACGTTGTCGACGACAGGAAATCTGTTCGACAAGACCCTGCGTCCCGTACCGATCGGCACAGTATCGGCAAAGTATAGATCATTGATTTATTATTCCAACGATGACTCGAGGAATATCTATTGTAAACCGAAGGCTACTCGACTCACGAGAAATGGATCTGTCATCGTAATCGAAGTTTCCTTGTGTTCGGCCGTCGACAAAACTGCTCGATGACGCGTTAACAAACGTCAAATCCCCGATCGAATCGATGTAAATTGATTTATCTAAATCTCGCGTCTATTTTTGATAAATGTAAATATTTGTACGAACGTATCAACCTCCAGAGACACGTCAGTTAATTTTCACCGCGAAAATGTACGAACAACTTTTCCCAACGCGTGCGTAGGCTCAATTAAAAATCGGCGAAGCGAGCCGTAATTAGATTCGCAAGCAAAGCGTTTTTCGCGCCTGTGTACATAGTAATAGCCACTCTGATAATCAAAATGCAGATGTTCGAAATAACACGGAATTCGCTGTTATTTTCTACGAATCGAGAAGCGGATTGTTTCGCTAATTCCACCGTAATTAACGTCGTTAATTCTCTATTAGCGTTGCACAATCGTCTTTGGTCCCTAGACGTTCGTTAAGTTATGCGCTACCGGAAACGCAACTGGTTCTGTCGCCGTTCTTCATCTTCCGGTGATTTACATAATCCCGGCTTGACTCGCACGATCGATCTCGGCCAATGGGACGGTAATTGGATTTATTTGGCTTTCGATCGTTCGATCTTTCCTCGTTGACGAACTGGTTCTTCGCGGAGACCTTTACCCGTTTTAGAGAACAGGCCACCGCGAGAATGGAACGTCGTTTCCCTTGATCGATCGCGAGAATGACGAACTAGATCGGCGTTTTTTTGTATTTTCGTAAGTTCAAGCAGGAAGAGAGACCGAGAAATTAGAAAGAAATTTTACCTACTGAAAAAACATAATTAACCCTTTGCGCGCGTGTCTCCTGGCATTAGGTAAGCGAAATACTTCTGTCGGTTTTAGGTAACTGTAAGGCGCAATTACGATTTTTAATATTTCTTTTCATTCTACTCGTAACGATCGTACATTTATTTTTAAAAATTGCCTTTTATTTATAAAAAGGTATATTCAGGTCAATGTCGGTGAATCGGTGATTCTTCGTTTATTTCAGAAGTCGCGATCTTCGAATCTTTAAACCTTCAAATAAACCTCGAATAAGTGACATAACACCTCGTGTTTTTCAATTAGTCACACGTTAAAGCGTAACAGCAACAAAAGAGTGCAAAAACAGGGACCTGTATGCAATAAAGAAAATCTACGGAATAAATTTGTCGCTCGATATGATTTTATTTATACGATACAGGCTGGATTGCATAACAACGGATATGATTCAATGCGCCGATCAAATAAACCGCAAACTATTAATGAATAAACACCGATCGTTACATTTGTGTACAGGAATAAAGAATTCGGTTACGCGTAGCAGGAATGCATTATCGAAAACGATTCAATGAAACCGACGGATCGTATGCGGAAAATGGCGATCGCGAGTTTGCTTTTTTGTTCGCGGCTCGCAGTCGGAAGAAACGACCGGTTGAGAACATTCATCCGGTTGCGCTATATTCGATCGAGAATCTGGTCTCGTTATTCTGCAATCGTTCGTGTGTTACGTCATTGTCCGTGCACCTTCTATCCAGCCACGATCCTGGTATCGATAGCGTTACAGTCACGAGTTACATTCACAATACGGTACACCAGGAACAGATCGGCCGTGCGCGTGGCTTTCGAACGCTTTTACTTGGAAACCAACAACCCGTAACACTGAAAACGCACCTAAAATCCCTGCGTATTCCCACGTGTTATCTAATGCAGCCGACTAATGTCCTTCCGACTCGCGTTTTTTCGCGCTTACGTTATTACCGCCAACTTAATTGACGATAAACAGGAAACTTTGCGAATTCATGATTTCGAAAGTTTGCGGGTGTGGACATTCGGGGCGGAGATTTTGGAACATTTGATTTGGGTGATCAAGAGGAAATTTTGGGGGGTGGGAGCTGGAGGGTAGAAATTTGGGAAATTGGAAGGTTTGCAGATTTGAAAGTTTCGAAATTAGGAATTTGAATAATTGGAAATTTAGGGATTACTTATTGTCGCGATACGTATTCTAGGCGTTCTATAGTCAACACGTTGTAGTCGACGCGTTGTGGAGTCCACGCATTGTGTAGTCGACGCGTTGTATAGTCCACGCGTTGAATAGTCGACGCGTGTGTAGTCTACGCGTTGTATAGTCGACACGTTGTGTAGTCGACTCTATACTCCACAGACTGAATAACCCTCGCGTTGTATGACCACACTCTACATTATCAATATACTCCACATGACATTATACTCATGGTATCACTTACAACACTATCGCTTACAGTATCACAACTCAACTATGAACCTTATGTGATACATATTCATTATGCAGTCTACCCGTGTTCTACCGCCCCCACCTTATATCTCCACCATAAAAAACTGTGTACTAACATTGCAGTATTACCTAATATTACCATCAAGAAACATGTGAGCGCAATTACCTAATCCATCAAAAGGATGAAAAAAATTGGCCACTATAACTAGCTATTCGTTTTCCAAAGAGTTAATACCGGCGGGTGTGGCAGGCTACTTGTCAACAATTGTCATGTGGCAATATCGGCATGAAATGTCCGATAATTAACGTCAGTGTCTGCATCGTATTGGTCCTTGTTATTAATTAACCGCGATACGTTAAAGACAACGAGTGGAAGTTATAACGAGTCGTGCACCGAGTTACATGGTACATTTACCTTCGATCGAAAACTACAGTCGGATTGCTGAATAATTGCAAAGGAAATCGTGGCAAGAAGTTCGTTAAACGTGGAGCAATTCTATGATGAAACGAGCGCGGTCGCATGCACCGTGATGGAAAATGATACATATTTTCGCGGACACGGCTGTCAATCAGTTGTTCATGGAAAATTACAACATTAATGATTGTCGCTTGTTTCTTGTTACCGAGGTATACGCTCCAACAGAGAATAATTGAACGGACTTCGTTGTTACGACGGGCAAGAAACCTTTCCGCAAGGTAAACAGATATTTTACGGTTTTGAGCGCGACGGAAACATTTGACCGCGTTCGTAATCGGACACTTTGGTGATTTGAACGTGTGGTGCAAATAAAGGATTTCTTTGGAGGACTGTTTTAGGCAATGTTTTCTTCCATTTTTCTTCTGGTTTTGAAGATTGTGCGAAATTGACAAGTTTTAGATATTGCAATGTCGTTGTACAGTTTTTAAAATTTACAAATTACCAAACAAAATCCCTTCTAAAAACCAACCGAAATTACCAGTTCGATTAGACCGCATGAATGCAGTAGCATAAATAACAGCACAACCGTGATAAAAGTTGTCTCTCTAAAAACCGAAACCTGCTCGAAACATTAAAATATCGAAGTTACGATTGCTTCCAGATTGCATTATAAAAAAGTACCGCCGTTCTACTCAATCTCTCGAAGAAAAAAAATAGAACCCTAATGCGTTAATTATAACAGAAAGTGCAATTGGGTAAGGTTATCGGCAAACTTGTTCATTTTCTTTCGATCCAAAGACCGTGTCCGTTAAACTGGTGCAGAAAGTTGTTCCAACGTTTGAAACCACGATCTAACGTACAAATATGTCCTAAACGCAAAACATTTTTGACACGTACACGACACAAAATACGAATATAATTGGCCGAGATTGTGCGTCATTGAATTCAGGTTTAATTTACACTTTCTCCGTTGTGAATTTAGCGAAAAAGCAAGAATCGTCTGGTCACCTGGTTTATCAACGGCCAGCTAGTTTTTGCCACCTCGTGAAAGTCAGGCTTATTATGAAATAATGTTCCGTTTTTTTTTTTGTTCGCTGCTCAGGGAATTGGTTAATTGTTAAATTAGCGTGACAATCGCGATGAAGACCTGAATCGTTCGCTGTTGCGAGAGAAATGTGGAATTTGCGCGATGCGACCAAACGGGGTCCTTCGGACGATAAACACTGGGGGGGGGTAAAAAATGGTCTCGAGTGATGTACTATGGTCGAGGTTGAAAAATGTTGGTTTTGCAGGGTTGTACGCTTAGCTGGTATTTTGTGAAATTGTGGTGTTTGGAGGGTTTGGAATTTTAGGGTGTGAAGGATGGAAGGATGGAAGGATGGTTTGCAGGTTCATTTGGGGAGTTAGGAAATGGGGAATTTGGGTATTTAGACATTTTGAGATTTTGGGTATTTGGGGTTATAGAAATTTGGGAATTTAGGAATTTAGGGATTTAGAAATTTAGAAGTTTAGAAACTGAAAAATATACAGTGAATATTGGAAAACTTGTTAATCTTGAAATTACAAAAAAAAATTTATAACGTGAAAAATGTGGGAATTTGAAAACTCTCCCCATCAATTAAATTCAAAATTCGCTCTGCCCACAAAAACTGCCTCTCCAAACCATTCTACCTAAACATCACAAAACTTTCACATGAGATACGAAAAAGAAGAAAAATGTGAGCAAGTATTTCTTCGTCGCAGCCAAGAAAATTGTTGTATAAAATAATGAAACGTTCTCGAGCATCTTATGACACGCGTGTAAGGCGACGCGCAAAACAGCGATTGTAACAAAAGCAAAACGATGAGACGGGATAATTACTAAGGCGAAATAACGCCGGAAGCGAGGAAACTCGTGAATGCGTTTGCCGGTGAATCCAGAGCGCTTTTCTCTCTGAAAAGGAAAGCTGCGAAGGAAAGCACGTTGCGTTGAGCGTGCGAAGCGTGCCAGTGAAAAGTGATTTAGATCGGACACGTGCCGCATCTCAACAACCATACGGGCAGAAAATCCGAAGGTTTTATTAACGGCTCGATAGACTCGATCGTGTTCGCTCGATTTCCATGGAAATCGAAAGGGAATTCACGAGTGACGGTGATCGTGATCGATGCCAATTGGCACTTGACACACTCCGTGCTCGAAACTGTTGAAATTCAACTTCGTGGAGAGAGAATGTTGCTGAACCATGTGACTCTTTTCATTCCATTTCAAATTTATATATTTTCATATTTCAAATTTACACATTTTCATATTTCCATATTTCTATATTTTTATACTTCTATATTTTCACAGTCCTATATTTCCAAATTTTCATTTTTCCATATTTCCCTATTTCTCCATCTCGATATTTCCCCATTTCCATATTTCCCCATCTCGATATTTCCCCGTTTCCATATTTCCCAATTTCTATATTTCCCCATCTCCATATTTCTCCATTTCGATATTTCCCCATTTCCATATTTCCCAAATTCGATATTTCCCCATTTCCATATTTCGCCATTTCTATATTTCCCCCATTACGATATTTCCCCATTTCCATATTTCCCTATCTCGATATTTTCTCATTTCCATATTTCCCCATCTTGATATCGCCCCATCTCCATATTTCCCCATTTCCATAATTCTCCCAAAGAAAACCTTCACATAAAAGTTGAAAATCTGTGCCTAAATTACAATTCTTACACTTTACCTAAATTTGTAAATGCACATGAAATGATAAAATATACTAAATACAAAGTGTTTTCACGTATCAAGAAATGGTCACCGGAGATAAATGAGTCCATTAAGCTATCCGTAATTATTTAACTCGGACGACCTTTCTCACATTCCAGAATTCTGAATACCCGGCAAACTTTGCAGGAGGTCGTTTGTACGAAGCCGCTAATCTGTCAGTTTTTTTTTTTTTATTGTACCCCGGTACAGAATATTTCTTGGGCATATACACTGGAATGAGCAAAAACGTTCCCTGTAGTATGTATGTCATACATTCCAACGTAGAAAACGTCCGACTATGTGTAATATTAAAAACAGTGCCACTATTGCAATGCAGGTGTCAGGTGTATTTGCATTTATCGATGAGAAGTCTGTAATGTGTTCGAAACCCGATCGAAATTTGTCAGGTGACACGAAATATCACTTGCTCCGTACATCATCTTGTATCTTCAATACAGTGGGTTCTCGTTATATCACCATTTTCACACGAACTTTACACTCTAGTACTCTTCTATTACTGTGGACATGTACAGAAACATTGCGATATTGAAAGCGAAAATTATTCAGTGTAATGTCTTGTTCATTTTGGAAGTTTGTAAATTTTGCACATTTGCTGCTGGCAATATAACGAGATTCTACTGTATTTTCGAGCTTTCTTTTTAAACACCCGCTGAGCGAGTGTGCACTACATGAATGCACTCCATTGAGGTTGCATTAACGTAACGGATCCTTTCGACACATTCGAAACTGCTGGCCACCGTTGCTCGCTAAATTTCCGCTTCGATCGTCCTGCAACAGGTGTCTCGTTTCGCTGTGTCAAAAGTAAACAGGCAGGAAACAATTAACGCGTTGACTGCCAAGTGAAAATGGCCGTGTGCGGTCAGACACGACGCTGTGCTATTTTTAACCGTATCACTATTTCATCGCGACAATCTTCATTAAAACAAACGATCTCAGATTTCTTGCATTCTTGGATTCTTGCAGATTGTAGCATTTATATACAAAATTATAATTGTAGATCATAGGAAACGTAAATGTTTATGACCATTATTTCAGCTTCGGTGCAAGATTTTTTACCCAGATTACTCGCGGTTCTAATCCTAGATTTCATACACTTTTACGCCAGCGTTGATTGTAGGAATAATTACACCGCGGATGTTTCTCTATTTATCAAAGTCTGAAAAATAAACATAAATCATTTAATCTGTAGATTGTAGATCCCGCAGATTACTTGATTTATTTACACTTCGCAGACTTTGATATATCACGAATGCATAAAACGTCCGTAGTGTTTAAACCTAGTCTAAATGCATAAAGTGTAATAATACCTCCAGATAGTAAATAGGAAGAATAAAGTGAAACTTCTGTAATCACCCAATTAATATCCGCTATAAAATGTCGTCGATGAATTTAAGATCGATAAACGAACGCTGTTACGTCAACCAGCGGGTGTTAATTTAAAAATCCCCGTTAATGTTAGACTCCCGTTAACGTTTCAATTCCCGGAACGACGGTGATTAATTTCGTCGATCAATTACGTAGCGTCACGTTTCCGAGAGTTGCCATTCCGGTGAGTTTAACGAATGGTGAACCATAAGGAAGCGTCGAAAGGATTCGAGATGCTTCTGTTGGCGACTTTGGAGGTCCGGCTGATTAGAGGTAGAAAACGCTGGCACCGTAACGAATTCGGCATTCCTTGTTTCTCGCGTTTGACAACTCAATAAAAATACTTCACACCGTTGGAGACTGATAGGCTGAACGACGATCGACGTTGTTCCGCTCGTTTGTATCTAAAACCGAGAACAGCCAGATCGTTAAAACGGACCGAGATGTATTTTTCGTCCGGAGGAAAAAGTGGAAAGGAGAAATCGAAGACATGATCGAGCGGCGGAGCGAATATTTCGTAGCCGATCCATAAGTCCTGGTAAATATGCGTACCACTTGAATAAATCTTGTCTACGGTCGCGCGTTATTCGGCCACTTTCGAAACCTACGTAGCTCATAGTAAGCCGTTCACGTTCGCCGATCCAGCGATTTTTTAGCTGGCAATAAATGGTACCTGTCCGCAGATATTTATAGTCAGATCTGCAGATATATCCGCCGGTTACATATCCGTCGAACTGGAATCGATAAAGTTTCCACAGGCGATCCGGAGCGGCCGAATGAAAAAGAGGAAAAGAGGATCATAGCTCATTGTCAAGGTACCGAGGCTCACCGACGGAAAAAGGCACGAAATGCCACGAAGCGGACCGTGGAGCATGTGTCGGTTCCAAGGAAGCTTCTGAAAGATCGTAGAACGTCGGGTAGCCCAGAAGCGTAGACGGCCAGGTACCCCTCCACGAACGGAGTCAGACGGTCCGATAGACGGTGAAGCGAGCACCGGTAGAAGGGCGCAAGGAAAGCCAAAGCCTAGCCGAGCGATCTTGTACCCCACCTAAAACCCCCTTCACCTTCATCGAGCGTAGTCGGAACGCGATCCGAAGCGAAGGGGGAACTTGAACGTCACTTTTCCAGTCGTCGGTGGCTCATTATTAGCCGCGGCGCCTTCCCCAAACATCCGGAGATATTATACCACCTACCCGATGTTGCTACCACCTACCACCTACTAGCCGACACTTTCTGCCACCACTCCAGATCGGCTTCGTGGGTTCTCGGTTCCGAAAAGGAGGTGAACGCGCGGCACAGTGCACCATTGGACAAGGAATTGGGGCAGGAGCCAATAGTAACCAGCTCGAGGTGGAGCTCGAGGTTTTAAATAGGTGTACAAGAGCACATGCCGGATCACCACTTAGTCGGATAAGAGGCGATATACGAAGGGAACGCGTGCCACCGCCGGATTTCGGGGTATATCGTTCAAGTGACCTCGCGCGGTCCGTCATCGTCCGTCGGCGTGGTGGTAGTAGTTTCTCGCTCCCTGGGGATACAGGACGACGGTGTGAAACTCGACGAGAGAGAAGTGACAGTCGAGATAGAGCGGCGAGCACAAAGAACGTCTCAGTCGGCGCTGAGCCATTGCCTCAGCAAGTCTCGCCAAGTTGGAGATCTAGTTTCGAGACAGCCTCGAAGAGAACTTCCCCGTCATGTTCGGTGATCGATCGATAATCGTCCTAGTGGCGATCCTCGCATTTACCAGGATCTCGGCCTCTGTACGCGTCACGCAAACCTCCGGCAGGAAGAGCGGTGAGTCATCTTCTCTTCTTCTGCTCTTCTACTCTGCTCTTCTTTCGCCTACCATCGCTTGCTTCGTCTACCTTCCTCTTTGCTCCTCTTGCCTCGTTCCATTTCCTGCACGCGCTTACACCGCTATCATCCTTCCTCTCGATTCACGGTCTTCGACCTTCCCTTCTTCTTCTTCTTCCTCGACCGGTGCTTCTCCACTCTCTACCTGCTTCTCCAGCTACGCGCTCATCGCGTTTTTCCACGATTTCCGTCTGCTCGCTCCACGCGACAGACCTGGTCGCGAGTGATCTTGTGTTTATCTCGAACTGTGCGTATCGTCGAACGGACATGGCAGTGAAACACGGTGATGTGTCACGAAGCGTGGTCCCGTGGATCTAACAGTGACGAGGTTGTACCGAACAGCAGCAAGGACGATCACGTTTTTCCCACGGAGTCTCTCCCGCTGGTTTTCAAACTTGCAAAAACAAATCGCTTTGATAAATGTCAGAGTAAATGTCAGACTAGGTTATTGTCCCTCGAATCGATTTCACTCGCTACCTAAGTGTGCCGTGCTGCAACTGGTGCTTCGTGTCTCGAACGAACAAAGTGACGTTCGAACGTCTGATTCTTCGGGCTGGTGGCCGTACACGCGTTACGAAGCCGCTGGTGCGTTTCACGTGGACGTTCTTTTTCCCACGTCCTAGGAATCATAGCGCCAGCCTTGTATCTTGGAACACGTTGTACGTTGCGAGTGACAGAGCCGCGCAGCCGCGCGAAAAGTTTGCGAAGGATGAACGAGGACGATCGGAGGATCTTTTGGCGGGAAAGAGAGACGTGCGCGCACCACGTGAAATTCTGTTGTTACGAACTGAACGGCGTGCCGAGTAAACGTGGAATCTCGTGTATGCATCTGAGGGAGCGACAGGATAAGAATGACGACAGTAGCAGGTCAGTCCAGGGAGAACAGGATTTCTCTACGGAATAATTCCCAGCGAGCTGCATTCTTGTATGAACATTTATTTCAAAGAGTATGTCGAAAGTCCGCAATTATGTGACTCCTGCTAGAAATCGTAAAGACGGCCGAAGGTAATATATAGTTATTCGTGAATATCGTTATCCATCAATTTTACGACAAAAATGCTTATTATGAAATTTGTAGCTTAGAACATTTTCTATAATAAAGGCTATATGAGTTTTTGTCATAAAACTAATCGTTTCCGTGAATTTATAATAGACTATGAATGTTTATGCATTTACAACATATCGAAGTCTGCAAATCGGTATATATGAGGATCACTGTTTATTTTGTAGACTAATATATCATAAATCAATCAAACAGTATGAAATATGTCATAATATATCATAAATCTATTAAACTATCCGCAATCTGATGATAGCTGACAAGTTCTCAATCTTCGTACTGACAGCTAGAAACAATGTACTGGTTTTCATACTACTTTTCATCCTCTTCAGTTGGGTCGATATCGATAATTTATATGTCAGTCTCCTCGAGCAACATGGCTATATAAGAAATTGGCAAGATAGTGTGGTCCATCTTATTGCAAATAATTATATTTGGGTGATAACAGAATTGCGATCCACTCCAAAATGTCACTACGCCTGCAGGATTAAGTGCATCCGTAAATAATTGTCCGCGCTAAAAGTTTCATAATAACAATTTTTGTCGTAGATAGATAACTCGATAATCGCGAAGAACTTTATGTTTAACCCTCCACAAAATGTTTAGCACGAAGACTTTCGATACACTGTTCAGAACGACAAACTAGAGGTTTAGAGAAAAACACCGCGTGCTGGGAATGATATATTTGGATCTAATTTCCTCGGGCTGTTGTACAACTCGCAACTAAGGCACGAGACCCGACACGTGTTGGAAATCCCGCCTTAATACCGGATTCGAACACGCGCTTTTACGGTATTTCTCGTCTCTCCCATATCCGACACGTCGTTCCTTCGAGTTTCCCTTTGACCCTGTTGTCAGCTTGACGTTCGGAAAATCGATCGAACGTCATAAAGCGCCATAAATCGTGCACTACTGCCGTGTACGGGGATAATTACCGATTGTTATACCGTAGACGTAAATTAATACGCGTAGCAATTATTTTTCCGAGATCACCTGATGACGTTCGAGTTGCGTTCGGTCGGTACTCGGCTCAATTAGTGTCACTTTACCGAAACCGAGAATCGTTTCCGAGTATCGTTCGATCCTAAAGGCGTAACGACATTGTTGGGCAACCGCGAAACGGAAAGTCGTTAATTAGGAGCTAACCTATGCCCGGCATGGATTCTATGAAACATTCATGGAAACGTGACTACGCATCAATCATAAGTCCCCGACTGGTTCAGAGTCAAGCGATGAAAGTGTTTTAACCTAGATGGGTATCGTTCTGCTCGCGCGAAAATGCGACGTTCTCTCGATTTAAGTTAAGCTTCGCTCGATTTTAATCCCCCGAATCCGTTTCTCAGCGTTCCGATTCTCTCCCGACAATTAGATCGGCGTTCACGTAACTAAACGATTGCATTCGAACCATGAAAATTCAAATGCGGTTGCGCAACCAGCCACGTGCAAACGCGATTCGATTCGTTTCCACGCAATTTTACGGATCACGTCGAGATTCGTTTTCATCGTACGAACAAAATGTTCGATATTTGCATACAACGACCGATTGTTCGGCATCGAATTAAAAGCTGGCGGGATTTTCTCTGGGAAGCACCCGCGCAGCTGCGCGAAACCGATCGTAACTCTTCGAGCTAAAAATCACGATTACATTCGCCGCGAAACTGGTTATGCCCTTATTCGCCCGTGAATGGACAAGAATCGAGCTACTTTTCAGTAATCGAGAAAGTTCCGACTGTTTTTCTCTAACAGTTCATCAGTTACACTCGCGACTGCTCCGTGTACTTCGAGTAAATCAGAGGGACCCGACGGTCACTGGCAAATAATCTAGGTTCCTTGAACTCTACCGGTTTCTTTCTTCCTCGATCTTCCTGTCCAGACACGCCAGTCATTCGCATTGTCACTAGAAATGGGTTTCCAACGGATGGCGTAGCGCCAGCGCATATAACAGTTTATCGCCGACTGGTCGAACAACTTGTTCACCTACATACAAAGCTCGCTGCTTCTTCCGAGCTCGTGCCGGTTTCGTTTCTTTTTTTAGAAATATTGCTTATCGTTGATCGAATGTACAGTTTAAGCCTCTCGAATTCGTTTGCACCACTTATGTCTCCTTTTATACCTTATCGTATCTGCTGCCTTCATCTGCTACTCTTGCGAACGATACTGTTGTTTTTCTTTTGTAAATTATAATATAATATCGCAAACTATTATATTGTTTTGGAGAACGCAAGAGAAACATGAACACATACACTGTGTTATATATATACATTTATACAGTTTATATATATATACATATATAAAGATCCTTAAAGTAGTTCACAAAATAAAATAAGTGAACGAAAATAATCTTCACTTATGTACATAAGATTTACCTCTGCAATCCCACAAAAATGTATACATGACTTATACAGGACTAGATTAAAAGAAAATTTCTATGCAAAATAAAAAATAAAATAATCGCCACTCACTATTTATGTAAATATTCTCCCTAATTTTTAACGGTAGACTAATCCTTGAACGTGAGCTGTAAAATTTATCTAGAGTCCTACAGAAATGGATGACTTATGCAAGACGGGAGACAATTTCAACAGTAGGTTGAAAGATAACTTCAATACAACAATAACTAGAATACAACAGTTTGACAAAAGACAACTTCAATGCAACAGTTAGAGCAACTTCGATGCAACATTGGTTTGAAAGAGAATTTCTCGTTGAAATTCTTGAAATGGACGTTCGTTTTGTCAGCAATTTGCAGAGATGTGACATGGTGATTGTCTCCGGTTCTTGGCCCACCAGTCTTCCTTTCTCCATCTTTGTCTTCTTCTTGTCTCTCCATGCAGCTCGGTTTCCGTCCAGCTGCAGTGTGGTGCGTCCTTAACGGTTCAGCGAGAAAACGTGCTCGTGAATGATGCACGGTCTTTGACTTCTTTGGCGTTGAAAAATTGGAACAGCGGGTATACACGAGAGGCACGTTGTTCATTGTGAGCTGATTTAATGAATGAATCGAGCTCCGATCAAAGTGATTTTTTAGTGAAAAATGAATGAGAGTGCTGAAATGTTGGGTGATGTCTCAATTTGGTAATTGGAGGCTGGCTGCTCGGTGATGACACGAGGATGATTCATCTTATTTCTCTTTTGAGAGTTTTCTTTTTGGGCTTAAGTAATCGATAATTGCTTGATTGCGTCAGACAGGGCGATAATATTGATCGAAATTATGGCCGTAAGTGGAAGAATTTTAAGTTGTTGGTACGAGGTATTCGAAATTGAAAATTGTCATTCTGAAATGAGCTATGAAATTTTTGCGATTATCTCTTGATAGTAGTAATAATAAATTTATGATAATTTATGATAAATATTATTTTTCTTGAAATAAAATAGCAGTAAGTAATATTAAAAATATACACTGTATGATTATGTGTACAAGTTATGTACAGCTTTTATCCGTCTTGAAAGTATATAAGCTTTAACTAGCTTATACTTTAACGCGTATAAGAAATTGCACATTGCCATAATGGTTTTGTTCGGACGTAAATACACGTCTATCGTAATCGGAGATTTATACTCAGACAATACGTAAATGCCTAAGGTTGAAACCTTCAATTTCTCGCAAACGAATAATTAAAAAGAAAAATTCATACTATCCAATTCACTGAATCATACAGTGACTCATGCCTGCAACCTTCAATCCCGAATCTCGAAACCTGGAAACCGATCTCGGTACCGTACAAACAACTTTCCACGTGCAACCGCATTCCAGGTACACAGAAGGTGCAGGAAATAATTGAACAAGACGTTCGCCATAGCCGTAAGTGAACTGGGAGTCCCAAAAACGAATCAATGAACTCGAAACCTGTAGCGGATCATTTATTTTTTCTTTAAGTGATGAAGATAATTATCTGGTGCCACAAGACTGGTTCGAAAGATCTCCATTTGATTTGGATAGTACTGCTGTACAAAGTAGAATTTCTTAGACATGAACACACGTGTAAACCTAACAACTTCTAAAACATTTCACAAAAACTTCTAAAACATAATTTCACAAAATATCAAATTCTACAATTTTTAATTCCTTCAGTTCCTAGATTTCCAAGTACTCGAAGTCCCAAATACATCTCCAATCTTTCAGAACACAAAATCCTGGATCTCTGAATTACTAGATGTTCAAATTTCGAGATTTTCAAATCCCTAGAAGACCAAATACAGAGACTCAAAATTTCTAGATCCCTAGATCCCTGCATCTCTACATTCCCAAATCCCTAAATCGCAAAATTCCTAGATCCCAAAATTCCTAAATCCAAAAATCTCTAGATTCCTAAATCCTACATCCTCAAATTCCTAGATCCCCAAATCCCTAGATTTCCAAATCCCTAGATCCCCAAATCCTTAGGTCCCAAAATCCTTAGATCCCCAAATCCTTAGATCCCCAAATCCCTAGATCCCAAATCCTAAGATTCCTAGATCCTCAAATTCGTAGGTACCATATCCGTAAATTCTGAAACCTTAAAAATCAGAAATTCTAAAGTCGAAAAATCCCTAGACCCGATAAAAAATCTTAAATCTACAAGCTGCATTTACCCTGTGGAAGTGAAAGACAGCACTTCGTGTGTGTTAATTAGCAACCATGTTTAACCGCTAATTTGGAGATCAGTATCTTTACTCTTGGTGTTTTTTCCGAAACTTTCGATCGAGGAATCTGGGTGGCTGAACACCCAGATAGTCCGGGTTAAAAACGGTGGATAGAAATCTCGACTAGGTCGAACGAACCATTGTCGTGGCATCGATCGTTTCGATCCTTTTCGATACAGAACAGATTATCTAGGTTAAACCGAGCGATTCATTGCGGTGTTCGTGACGTGTACGTCCAGGGATCGCAATCACGGTGAAACCACGTCACGCGTGCATTTCCGCACGATCCCCGTTAAGAAAATTGATTCTAATGGATTTGAAATTGCCTTCGCCCCTCGCCACTTCTATCATTCCGTTTCGACGATCGATCGCTTTTACGGTAAAGCGCTCGGTACAGGACAGGATAATACGCGATGGATGTTTGTTTCTTCGGTCGGCAAGCAGAATCAAACGGTCACGTGCTCCTCGCGTTTCTATTCATTCTGCTAATTGATAATGATTCACCGATGACCATTGACGCATTAATTTCAACGATTTCATGCCACTTACGAAATTAACATTAGAAAACGATCATCGCCTACGCGCGTTTGTTAACGCGGGATCGGTAGGCGTACATGAAAGAACGCGTGAAATTAGAAGTAAAGTGAAGTCGATGTTAAGGAGATGATGGGGTTTAAATTAAGAAAATGCAGTTTGTCACTGAAACTGTTTTTATTTTATAAGTTCAGACGTGTTAATTCTATGAAGACACTATCTGGGAACTTTCGGTAAGGAGAAGATGGGTCTGGGTCTGCAACGTGTTTATTACACAGGCCTTTATAGGACTAGATACGGCCAGAGGTCTATTGATTCTGGTTAGAGTGCAGATACATTATGACAATATAAGGTACTATAAGTGGTACATCCCCAAATCCTACATCCTCAAAATCCTACATCCCCAAATCCCTACATTCTCTAATCCCTACATACCCAAATTCCTACATCCACAAATTGGTACACCCCAAATCTCTATATTCCTAAATCCCTCCATCTCCAAATCCTTACATCCCCAAATCTCTAGACCCCCAAATAGCTAAATTCCCAGGTTCCAAACTCCTAAATCCTGAAATCCCTACATCTCCAAATGTCTACATTCCCAAAACCCTAAATCCTGAAACCCCCAAATCTCCAAATTTCCAAATCCTGAAACCCCCAAATCGCTGGATTGCCAAATTCCTATCTCCCCAAATTTCCAAATTTCCCCACCTCCACATTCCGAAATTTTCAAAAATCCCTAAAAGAAAACGGTTCCTTTCCTCCCTTGCTAAGTTGCACCCTTCTCTTTACAATATCCTCAACGTCCCTAACACCAATTTATTCTTGCTCAGAACAAAAATCCTTAATAATTCAACACGCAGAAACATCCACGATATTCCATTAGAAATCAAGATTGATGCAATCCGACCTTTCGAAAGGTGCCGATGCTCTGAAATCTACTGAAAACACCCACGCGTGCACGAGTGCGATTCGATTAGCGCGCATCGATCGGAAACAGCTGGTTGGTTCGTTAACAAATCGAAAGTATCGAAAATGAAGAAAAGTTGTTGGGTTTGAAGAACGATCGCCAGCAACGCAACAGGACAATGGGTCGTTCATCGACGAGTAAATTCACTTCGAGAACGGCACACTTTGTTTTAACGATTCCCTTAGGGATCCATTCGTTTCTCTGGTTAGATTCTTTGCACGAAACCAGAGGTTACTCTCCGGGTTCTCGTTAAAATCGTTCGCTCTCGAAGTTTCCATTGTTAACATTGCCATTAGCAATCGATATCGAACGGACAGAATTCAATTCAAACAGCTTCCTGTTTCACGATCTCGCCGCTTTTTAACGCGTTAAATGGTACGGCGGACGAATATGGCGAAGCACGATATAACGACAATTATTTACGGTGTAATTGTTTCACTTTCTAATGTATTTATTGTCTTACGGTAGAGGTAAGATAATGAGAGTATAGGGATTTTCGAATTTGGGGATTTGGAAATTTGGGGATTTTGAGATTTGGCAATTTGGAGATTTTGGGATTTGGGAATTTGACAATTTGGGGATTTTGGGCTTTGGTAATTTGACAATTTGAGGATTTTGGAATTTGGAGATTTTGGGATTTGGTAATTTGATAATTTGGAGATTTTGGGATTTGGTAATTTGACAATTTGGGGATTTTGGAATTTGGAAATTTTAGGATTTCGAAATTTGACAATTTGGGGATTGTGGGATTTGGTAATTTGACAATTTGAAAACTTCGATATTCGGAAATTTGAGAATTTAGAAATCTTAGAACTTGCGAGTATGAAAATCCAAATATTTAGTAATCTAAAAATTTGTAAATTCTGAGACCCAGAAATATCTACAAATTTCACTTAAAAAATCAGTGTCTTGCAAGTGCAAAACTGTTTCACAGTCATTCTTTCTCTCGAAACACATTTACGTCCTTGGGCGGGTCGATCACCGATTTTCGTATCGAGCAATAACAGTAAACTTAGGCCCGAGGGCGAATCAAACCCGATAACTGTTTCACGGTGATTCACACGCAATCCCTAAGTTCATCGAGTCCACCGCAAAATTGTCGGAGTCCGGTCGAACAAGCTCCCATAAACCGATCAGGAAGCTATAAACCGCAAGGCATCGATCTCGATCGACGAACGAACCGTTCGCGCGTGTACAATGCTGAAGCCGATGTTTCATTTATTTCAAATTTATTCCTATCCTAAATATTCGCTTTTCAAAAAATATTTTCAACTTGCCTCTTGCATGGATTATTATTAGCAAAACGATGAGTAACAGTGTCTATTGTCTGCACTAGAAAACTGAACTGACACCATTAGGTCAAAGGGCCTGAGACTGTTACCAAAGACCATGGTAATAAACGGTGCAAGTTTCTCTTTTCTATAAGTGGACGCCCAGATTTCCTTTTCGGGGATCTGCGTCGCTTCTCATAGTATTGAAAGAGCTGTCTTTCAAAACCTTAAGTTCATCGTTTAAAAAATAAAATCTGTTGTTCACCCGTTCAATATGCAAAAACATCACTGATTTCTGATGATGAACATCGGTAGCCGAGAAAAACCGAGTGCGTCCGAAGCTAACCGATCTGCCACTACTGAACGTCTGCCCCTCTGCAGGCAATCTGCTCTGTTTTAGTTTTTTCGCCCGAAGTCACTTTATGTTCCATTTATATAAGTCTATTTAATGCATTCTGCCGACCCTGTTCACGAGACGTCGATTCGTTTAGCTAATTACTGGTTAAAACCGAGATTTCTTTGTTGCTCCTGCTCGTTTCGATTCGCGTTGGTTCCGTGATCGTGAAAGCGAAGAAAGCGAAAAAGAAGTAGAATTATACCGCTAGTCCAGGGAAGAAATGGAACCTTATTTAGCCGCAGGTGTACGACGAAAGGTAACGGTTTTTGGGAGAAAGTTTGATCGACGTCTGTTTCGCGTCGGTCTGAAATTTCTTACACAACGGAGCGTCACTGAGATCGGTGTCTCGCGTCAGTGGTTGTTTTCACCCCATTCAAGAAACGCTCGACCTCCATACTCGCTCGTATGGCAGAATCGTCGCGATTACTAGTCCCTCGTCGGTTTAATTACTCGTATCAGACGGTGAGGACAGTCCATTTTCCGCTGAACGAGGCAACTTTCGATTATCTCTAATTACAACTTTTATTACTAGTCGTCCCTTTTCTTATTTACTGTTATTAGCTAATCGCTCGCAAAACGGCTTTTTATTTTTTTCATTTAATTTTCATCTCTGATTTGATACTTCGTGTAGGCACAATTATTGTTAAAAGATTGAATACACAGAGTCAATATTTTGTCTGATAAAGCAGCACTAAATAAAAGATGCTAACCTTGAAGAAACGCAAGATTGTCATATCAAAATGTATCAAATATAAAAGAAATCAAGTTGTCTCATTTTGTCTCATAAATTTCTACAAGTGCAACATTTATGTTTAAACATTTCTTGATACCAATAAATACTGTTATTTTAAATACTGTTCTCTAAATATTATTTCTCAGAGATTGACAATTGTACGGCAATAAACAGGGCGTAACCACCACGCACTTTCTTGGAAAATGGTGAAACGTTCGATGATGGTGAACCATCCCACTTGTTTCCGTCGTGCAACAACGATACGCGATAAAGTTGCGTTTCATTTTTTTTTCTCACTTTCTTTTCCGGCGATTCGTCACCACGCGTTTATTTGCAGTCGGTATCAAGACACTTAACGAAGAATATAAAAACTTTTACCTCTGGTTGGTTGAGCGTATGCACAAGAATTTTATGACGAGAAAGATGTGAAAGCTGCAACGCTTTTATGGCAGCTAAAAACTTTTCATTGTGTTAAGGAATTTGCAAGTCTGATAGATCTTATCTGTTCCGCAATTAAACGATCTTATCATTGCGAAGAAGGTTTTTATATTTATCGAGTTTCTGTTGCGACCCGAATATTTTTACTTTTGTGAAGACATTCGTAGATTTATCAAGTTTCATCTGTTAAGAACTTGAAACTTGTGAATAAATTTTTTAATTTATTTTAAGGTCATGAAGATGATATATGTAGTATTTTTTATTTAATGATTATTTAAAATATTATCACTGAAAAATATTCAAGTTCCCTTGGGAACTTGGTCATGACTATAGTTATTTTTTATTTACTGACAATTTAAAATATTTTAGTATCACTGAGAAATAGCGTGCTGATCCAGTGACATTCTAAAACTTTCTAAGGTCTATTTTATTGATTTTTATGTAGTGACAATTTAAAGCGCTCTATTATCATTGAAATATATCCTGGTTTAGTAAGTTTCATCTGCTAACATTCTACAACTTTCTAAAGTCATAGGGAAGCTCATAAGTTTCTTAAAAATACTATAGTTTATTAAACTTCATCCACTAACATTTTAAATCTGTCTAAGCTCCTGCAGAAGTTAATAAATTCAATATTTATTAACAATGTAAGATATTCTGTTTTCATTGAAAAATATCCTACTTCTATCGATTAGCAGCCTCAAACTTTCTGTGAAGTTTAATTCATCGATTCTTATTTATAAAAATTTGAAATATTCTGTCATCATTATTTCAATTTATTAAATATTAACAGCCTAGAGGTTCTGTTGCCATACAAACATTATCTGTGACAATAAATTGACATAATGGACGTTACAAATTTACCACATTGTTTACACTATAATAAATATAATATAGTAAAGCCCGTCCACTAATGTTTTCCATCAGTAATTTGCCAACTTTTATTTCTCCTTCAATCATTCCGTCAATAAAATAGTACTTGTAGTACTACGATTTCAATTGATGCTTATCAACATCTTTTTTCACAGATTTATCGAAGTCTGAGCCTGAATGATCGTGTCGACGATCAGCTCCATTAACGCGATTAAAGTAAAATAAAACAGAGGAAACGAGCTAGGTAATTGCGCGGTTGTTACAGGTTGTTCGTCGAGTTCTTCGACGTGGATTCGTAACCGGTATTGAATGCCATTAACGTGAGCTGTAACGCTCGAGGAAAGACGCGGGAAAAAAGCGTTTCCCGTCTGAATCGATGCAACGGTAATAAAAGAGCTCGGTTATGTGCACACATCCGGTCTGGCAAGTGTTTCACTTCGACTCTATTAGCGACGTTTTTAACTAGAGCCTCAAATCGACGATCGTCACCGTTCCTGAAACTCGCAAGATTTCCCTTTGAAACCGCCCATTTTTGCGCGTTAATATTATTATATCGATTGTTGATTTTCGTTGGACGAGTGAAAAGCGTGGTTAGACATTTCCGTTTCGATCGTCGATGACATTTTAATGGTTTCGTGATTGGACAAAGTAAAGAAAAAGTCGAGAGAATAAATTATGTTATTAAATTGCTTTTAGCGTGATTAAATGTTGATTGTGTAAGGAGCAAATAGTTAACGATTGCGTCACCGATTTTCAGTCGATAATTACCGGCATCAAAACATTAACGGATAGGCCTTCAGAAATATTAATTGTGATAGGAAGATGAAAGTAAATCGATGAAGTAACGCGTATCGAGAAACCTTTGATCTTTCGATTAATGAAAACCTTTCATATTTCGTGTCTATTTATAACAGAAAATTACTTGTATTTTATATTCACTTTTTGTCTTATAAGATGGTATCCTTCAATTTATTTGCATCCAACATAAATAATATTTGTACTTCAATATTATACTTATACTTAAATAATAAATTATTTGATTCCTACGGATTACTTACAGTATTGTCGACTTTCAAAATAAAACAATTCTTGTACAGGTGAGATTTCACCTATGATATTCGTGTCATTTCTTTTGATGATAGCTTTAAACTGTTAAACACTGCCTTTTTAGAGGCGTCTAATAAAACCGTACTTGATATTGCATTAAAACGTGTTTCTGCACAATTGTTTTCTTCTGAGAAGCATTCTACTTTCCCGTGGATGTTTTTATCGGTGAAAAACTTTGCTCGTTTAAGGAGTGACTGACGCTCTAAATACTGACAGCTATAACGAACATCTGAAAGAAATTTATCTCCGACTTGAGCAGTATCAGAGTTTTCATCTTACAAAAATTCTGTCGATAACCATACTTAAAAAGTTTTATCGATAACGATAAAATTTCGTTTAATTCCATTCTGAAAGTTAATTATCTTTATACAGTAGACTCTCGTTGTATCACCGTCTTTATACTTTCACGCAAGCCCTCTCACCATCTGGGTATATGAGCACACATGTATCCATCGTATAATCGATTCTAATAATTTTCCGCCACAACTCTGACCCTAACAACATAACGAAAGTCTACGATCAGATTCGGCCTGAAGAGAAAAATATACCAAATCTGGGCCAATCGAGGCGCCGCTGAACCATAAACACTTTCTCACGAAATTTCTTCTTTTTGAAGATTGTCACACGATTTCTTCAGAAACTCGACTTTCATCATGGAGATGTGTATAAGCTAGGTTCATTTACACGGAGATGTAGAGGCGTTGTGAAGTATCAAACTTGAATTACGATCAAATAAACTGAGAGATGTTCATCAGATTACAATAGCATTTCAAGTTCCAATAAAATTTGCAACAAAGTGCCATGAAGTTTATGGTGTATTAAATTGTATTAAATCGATGTACCCTCGTTATGGAGTGTCAAACTTGAATTACGGTCAAAGCTTTAACCTAAAACCCAGATGTTCATCAGAATAAAACCACTCCCATGATCCATTCGGACCATGACCGTTGGAATAATCTAAAATCAATTAACTCTAAATTCAATCGAGTATCTATAAACGTCCACGATAGCAACCACAGAAAAAGAGAAGAAAGTTGCAATACAATTTGCAACAAGGTACCGTGGATGTCATGGTGTAAATAAGTTGAATTAAATCACTGCAAATCTTACTTCACGTCGGTCTTCATATGGCAAAGCCAACTTATTTTTTACACAGTAAATGGCACATTGGCTCGCACTTTATCATCGATCGACGTTTCTGGATATGGTTGTCTTGCGTGTTCTACGGATCGCGTTGTTTCGATATTCGATATAGGATTCCTGTGATACTTGTGCATCGAATTAAACGCGACTGACCCATTGCCAACAGCCATGGAAGATCGCCTTGTCCTCCACCTCGATTCGAAGTTACTCGCTGCGAAGCGAAAGGCATTGTTCGTGGTAGAAGCAAGAGTTTGCACTTCGTAAGCAAACAAAAGTTCGTCCATTGACTTCAGCGTGAGAACAAGTGACGCGGTTTCATTGAACCGTTGCAAGGATCATGGTTGATTTATGACTTAACCTATCAATGAGGGACAGATAAAATATTCTCGGTATTGTTCCAGTAAATGAATATGTTGAGTTGGTCCCGCATTGTATTTGCTATGTTTTGCATTTCTAACACGCTAAATCGTCACACTTTGTATTTATCATACATTGTATTCCATATTGTTGATTCACCACGCGTTGTATTTTCCACCCGTTGTATTTTCCACCCGTTGAATTCATCACATGTTGTATTTGCCACGCGTTGAATTCGTCACATATTAAATTCGCCACGCTTTAAATTCGCTACACGTTGTGTGCGTTACACGTTGTATTCGTAACTCATTAAATTCGTAACACGCTGAATTCGCCACGCATTATATTTGCCACGCGTTAAATCGCCACGCGTTGCATCACGACACGCTACATCACCACGGATAACGTGCAGTAATAAGCAGAAATTATAGTAATTGCTCGCCACATAATATGAAATTTTTGTTGTATCAGCGTCTCGATTCTTAAGTTCATTGTGCTATTCAATTCACAGTCCGCCTTTTTCTCCGCCGTTAATTTCCTTCTTTACCCGCGAACGTCATATTTGGCATCACTCAACGTCGACTGTTCACCGCCGCTTGACTTATACGGGACGACGTAATGGCGTGTCGAAAGTGTTGAATACTAATTCCTTCGATTTATTCTCAGCGCGCAATTCTTTCACGTTCAGTCATTAAGAGGAGTTCCCTTGTTCAATAGAGAACAGAGATACTTTGTAGGAAGTTGCTTAATGACGTTCACACTTCGATATCGCAACCATTGAACGATAAACTGCTGTATCATCGTTGCAAATAAACGTAATCGTTATGGGAAGAGCAGACGGTAGATGACATGATTCGTAAAGCGTATTATGGGCTTCTGTCTACCAACATCAGAGATAGAGTTTCATTCAAGAGAAATGCAGGTCAACGCACCTGTTTTATCACGATCATTCAGAGTTACCGAGTATAACTTATGTGCTATATCATTTTGTGATCAATGTAATACGTTGACTATATGTTGCGTTAACAACGCGTCGAGCATACAATGTACTACAGAACGTTTGACTTGTAAATCATAAACTGTACAACGCATTATACAATGCCTGGCGATACAGCGCGTGGAGCATAAAACACGTAGCGATGCAACCCATAAGAATCTAACAAGAGCCAGTTGTAACTTGAACTACAAGAACTTGGAAGTTCAATGATAAACAGAATACTATTATCCTTTTTACACCGGTTCTTATACTTGCCAAAATTGCAAGTATAATCAGTACCAATCGTTAAAGAGCCGAGATCAGGTGCAAAACATTCGTAAAGAAATTTATAATTGGACATAAATCGCCAGGTCCGACATAAATCATCAACGGCGTAAGAAAGTACCATAAAACAAAATACAGCAACGAAGAAATATCTTGTTAATTGCATGAAAAATTTAGACGATTCGGTCGTACATTCAATCGATTAGAATCGATTAGTTATGTCATTATCGTCATACATCTAGCCTGAGGGCGTTTGTCTGAATCGACTGGATATCGCTGGTATTCCGTCCGGTTGTTAATTAGCAGTCAGGCAAACTGACGGTAAAACTCTGGGAATACTATGATCCGTTGCTATAAGACTGAGTACTTGCTTCACTTCCTGCATTTAATGGGATACCGGTTGTCAGTTGCTAGCTCGTAAGCCACAATATAAAATAACCATGCGATTCGTGCGTGTTCGCGGTATATACTATTGCAGTGCACTGGGTCACGCGTCGCCACATGCCTTTATTTCACTTATGAACCAACCTACATCCCAGCCAGACCCGGTTACGTCATTTTACTACGGACCCAACGCGACCATCACGGAAATACTAGGATCGTTTTATCGTAAACCGGTAAGCAGACTACCAATAGGCAGACTCGATTCAATCGTCGAACTGGACGCCCATTTTAGCGATCGCTTCCTCGAATTGAGTCACGCGTGTCCTTAGCTTGGAAACTCTATTTCTGATCTTTTTAGACGTTTAAAAACGTTAAAATTCTGTCTGAACAAAGACGGCCAAGCTGAACCGAAGGTTCACATAAAAATTGAATTAATCTTACAACTTTGCAAGGATGTTTGATGTTATTAAAAGTAGGTATATGTCTGATGTTACTGTGAGAAATGTGAAAGATAATATTGTTTTTATACTGTTAAATGTTTATTTAATAAGAGGATGTCACAACAAAAGATGTTATTCAATTATAAGTATAAATTAATGGGACGTAAAGGTAGAAGGCTTGGTTTTGGGCCTGCTGAGATATGCATGCGTATTCGCAACACTTGACCTGCGCAGATCGATGAGCGCATGCGCAGCTCAGTTAACGCATGCGCAGATAATACAGAGGCTACGCTTGCGCGGATAAGTGTACGAATGAATTTGGTAGACACATAAAAGTAATATAAACACTTCAGGGTCCATTTAAAGGAAACCATACATTTCCTGTACTATCCATAGGAGTATTTCAAAGAAAAACTTCGTATGAACCTTCCTTCTCGAGCTTTGTTCTTTCAAGTAACGTGTTTAATATTTCATACGTTTTCGTTTGGATACGTAGCCTATTCTGAATTCATTGGTCTACAATATGTCTTTGAAGGACATTCAAGGTCTTTACCGTTCAGGGCAATCTGTCCAACATTCTTGAAATCGTTTCTTATTTCCCGTATTAAATAGAGGACGACCAAATATCAATACAGTTACTGATTCTATCTCTAAATGATGTTCGTAGTTTTTGATGTTTTCTTTTTATAAATACTTCCATAAAGCGTTGTGAGTGCTTCATGGTATTATTTGGTGTGTTTTAACAAAAGGAGAAAAGCGTAGAACCTAGAAGGAAAATCGTTCCTTTCGTTGAGTCGAATTCGTTTCACGCCGCGACGAAATATTACGCCATTTCTCGGCCGTTTCACGCGACGACATTAAATAACGGCCGGCTGACAAAAACACCGGTGTTCTGACTAATTACCGGCTAACAAAGACAAGCTCTGGACAAAGTGAGACGTGCAATTTCACGTTTCGCGGCTCTCCCACTATCTCGTTATTCTTACATAAACGCGTTCCGCGGTCAGGAACTCGATTGGCCGGTTAGATCGATACGCATGGACGACATTTTAATAAGCAAAACCGAATGTGAGGCATTCGAGACACCGCGGATAGAAAACCGCGCGTTCCGGAATGTGAAAAACGACCGCCCACTATACGTGAACGGGGATTTATGCTATTATTCAGTGGTCGATATATTCTTCTTGGAAGTCGCTGATACAAGTAGGCGAATTTTATATTTCGCACCGTTCTGTTTCACTGATTATCACGTGTTCTGCCACTCTAATGATGAGTGAAAGGAAGATATGTTAGATGATGATAAAAACATTCTGCAGAGGAGAAATTTTGCGATTCAGCTTTGAGATTGCTTTCCTCAATTGGAATCTTTTGGCCTTCGATAACAAACATATTTAATTACATATGCTACGTAGTTAAGTAACTTTTCGCTATCAGAATCTGCTACTTTCATAATTACAAGGTTATACATTTCCAAGGTCCTACATTCTCAATATAGCAAATTTCTAAACTTCTACATGTTTAAAGTTCTTCAAGGTTCCACATTGCTGAAATCCGAAATCTACAAAGTTCTTGAAAATTTTGTCCAAATGGTCATTCTAGCATTACATCACAAGACTTGCATAACAATCCACGTTACATCCTTGTAACCACGATTTCATTGGTATCCTCAAAACAATCGTATCTCGTTACAAAAAATATGCATGTTCGCAGTAAATAAAGACACACCATATCATTGTGCAAACTTTTGCTCGTTTCCTTTCCGAGCATTCCAGCCGAATCAAATGATACCGAAGTGTCTCATGGATCACAGCACTCCTGACGAAAACAGAGGAGGAGTGAAATCGGCAGCTAATTAAACGCAGGCATTTGACAAATTGCGACAAAGGCGGTGGCGTCGATTCGCACGGCTTTCGACACATCCTGTACCATTTCTGCCACTTATACGGAACGGAAACCACGGAAAAAGGACGAAATCGTGGCAGCCAGCTGAACCTATTGTCCGCGGTGTGGCACCCACGTCGTCGTGGAATGGGAAGGCAGGCTTATGTGGTTATGATCAACGTACGAGAACGTACAAAAAGCAGAGACGAGGTCGGGAAAGTGGCGACCCACCGTCCTCGATTCTTACGCGATTTATCCGGCCTTCCACCACACCCTCCGCTCGTAGAAACGTTCCTTGCTCGATATGTCAAAGTGCTAGCTAACCTTAATCGCTGTTCCATTATTCCTGATCGCGAACAGGCTACCCCGAATGAATTAACAAATAACAACCAATGCACACGATCTGTCTTCATTTTTTACGGAGAAAACAAAGAAGTATGATATCGGAGGGATCGTATGGAAAATGTCGTTCGTGTGCATTGGATCTTGTGAGAGGAAGTATCAGATCAATTGGTAGGGTGAATATGGTATAGGCTTACATTGTCCACATACGGTGATCGCCACAGTAGATACAGACGCTTGTGGTCAGACAAGTACTTTCAATTTCATTGTTCAATCTATTGTGAAATGTGATGGACTTAATGACGAACACGTAAGTACAATGGACAGTGACTAATGCAAGTTACATTGATTAGTTTATGACATTAGTTGTTACTCGAAGAATTTTCACTATCGTAATTTTTTGAACTCTAATTCAATTTTCTTGAACACAAATCGTATGAAGGAATTTTTGCATGTCATGACAGAACATCCTGTATAAATAATTAATTTGAATAAGGACGAAAACAATCATTAAAAACGAGGGAAAGTTAATCCAAATAAATAAGAGTCTATTCGAATATTGACATTAGTATCCACAATAAAATAGCTATAAATATAAAATTCTGTCATACGTTTATTACAGGAAATAATGTATTGAAGTAGCATAAAATCTTCGATATTGAACGAATAGATAATCCATGGCTTTCACCCAAAGAATGTAATACGTGCAGTTAAAACTCTGATGATCAATCAAGGGATTAATAACTTAAATTCCTGGTATTATTTTTAACGTAATCAGATGAACGAAACGATTGGTTCATTGTTCGTTCTACTCACGTTTACTCGGTTCAGATACGATGTTTTGACTGCTACACGTGAGAACCGCATCGTCACGTGCTGCTTCTTTCACACGATTTTACTCTGAATATAATCATCCTCGCCAGTTGCGACACGTGGACTCTCGAACCGTGTATCGCCAGCTTCGTGTAACTCGTTACAATTATTCTAACGATATCAATGAAATCATAATTATGCCAATGATCATCTTGGGCAACAGCATGACGATTATGCATGCAACGGTCTCGATGAAAACAGCATGCTACAAAATGGCTTGTTAGACGGTGTTTTATATGTAAAGAAACTTTGGTGGTATGTGGAGCGTTTTAGAAAAGGGGCCGAAAAAAAGTGCATTTACTATAGTCGTAAGAATATCAGGCACACTGATATTTTAAATATACCACACATAAAAAGTAGTTTGACCAGGTGTAAATTTACGACCGACACCTGGGTATAACGGAATCATAAAAATTGATTGGCGACAAAAAATTATTTAAAATGTTCCCGTGAATATAACAAGGTATGTTAATACCTTGTACTCGCTTAGAGTTAAACACGATAAAATAATGATGTTATCGAACAGAACAACCAAAGTAACATGATGGCGACCTGAAAGGTCCTAGCCACCGTTCAAAGGACGTTTCAATTTCACCGCTGGATCGCAATACTCGAGCGAGCCGTAGGTCATGGCTACCTAACTCACGTTGACAGCTTCCTTTTCTCTAACAGTACAGGCGTTGCAAATGTTCTTGACTCCTTCGATCTCTTCCGCAGATCTACGTCACTCGGATAATAAGAGTAGCCGTTAGAAAATCAACGGCTCGGTTTCTCATCTTGTATTGCTATAGTATTGTATTAATATAGCCGTTGGATGCCCAGCAATACTCACTATTGTATCTATATTCTGGAATCGCATCTTATTTATCAAATGAACATGATATATTATACATTCATTTCAAACTTAGTCTTATCAACGTGTTCTATCATTATCATAAACGTATATAGACAGACTGTAAAGTCAGTAAAATAATAAAATTCGCAGTAGAGGAACGAGTAGTGATACGTCGGGTGACTCCGCTTGTCTTCGGGGCTACTCGGATCACGTGAATCGGTACCATAGAACCTTTACCGCGACTTCTCCAATTTTAAAAGTTCTTTCACCTTATATTTCGTTTATAAGTCAATAACCGTTGCAATATATCAGTTCCATAAACAGAAATGAATAAAAATACTATCTCGTTCACTCAGCCCATTTGCATGACACTAAACGATACCATGTTGATTCGAAGAATGAATACACATCTCCCCTGTCGGTGGCACGAATTGCTGTCAATCGTTTTTGCCGGTCGAGATTATTCAATTTAACGTCGATCAGGTAGACGAATGCTATTAGCGACCAGAGAAATATCGAGGGACAAAAAATAATTAGGATAATGGCTGTGTGGTTAATACACGCGATACTTATTGACAATGATCGATGGCTGGCGCGTGCTACAACTGAGGATTAGTAGAAAAGTAGTTTTTTCCCCTCTTTGGTGAACTTGTAAACGATAGTTATTTTCGAATTAGAGAGTCATATATTCTTCTTTTTAGGGATTCAAACAGTTCACTGCGAAATGGAGGACATAGGTTTTCCCCGTAATTGGCGAAACTAATAAATGTTTTTCGTTTCGGTGTTAATACTCTTTAATATATTGAACGTCATCGTAAAAGTGGATCATTATAATTGTTCTACAAAATAACATTATTCCATTGGGTGATTTCGAAATGACTTTGCGGGTAAAGCAACTTCGTATATTGCGAATCTATTTGAATATCCCGCCAGTCATTGCAGCACCTGCAATAAAATAATATCCTATTTTCAGTTAAGGAAATAGGAAATATATTTGTATTATGAAGACTGAAGATTTCACTAGTCTTTCTAATCAAATAAACGCATGATTTGAACATTTTAATGTAAAAGTCTTTGATGGCATTTTAACAACGCCAACAGAATTGCGATTCACACGATCTCTTCCGTGAAGCAAGTCAACTGCTGTAAAAAAGTAATTAATATTAAAACGAGGTATATCTAGCCGATCGCTACACAACTAATAATCACACGGTGTGTATCCTGTGTCGGTTGGTCAGACATTTCGTTCGAGGAGCGTCACTCGACATCTCACATGCGGAAAGTGAAAAGCTTCGGCGAAAGTCGTCATATTAGTGGGCGCGATCGTTTCTATCATCTGTCATACCTTGGCGTTTTCTCTATTTACCCTCGCGAAAATAAACGTTTTATCACCGACTCTCTGTGTCATAAACATTGGAAACGCGCACTTGGAAAGTACCTCGTGAGCGTGCTAGCTTTATAGGCGATAAAGCGGTGAATTTTTCCGTCTATTAAACCGCGAAATCGAACGATTCAAAGGATACGCTTTGCAAAAAGAATGCGAGATAATAAACCAATGGTTGCGCAATCTGGTTACATGCTCTTATTATTCGTGGAATTCGACGCTATATCATGGCTTTAAAATGATAATATTACCTTAAAACCGCTGTGTACTGGTGATGTAGGAATCTGGGCATATGGGGACTTTCGAGGTGCTGGAATTCATAGGTGAGATATGAGGAAGGGATAGGTGTACATATAGGATATAGAAATATAGGGATATAGGGTTGTAGGAATATAATAATCTTTACATACTAGATAGAGATCTAGGAATACAAGAAAATTTAAGGGTGTGAGTGTCTATGTTCATATTTATTTTGTATTATAGAAACTTAGGAGTGTAGATCTACATATGTGTACGTGTATTATGTAGGTACAACATGCAAATCCAGAAGAATATCAGGGATTATAGAGATTTTAGAAGATCAAAAACTAGCAACATACTTAAACATCTAGGGACATAAACATCCACAAATTCAAGACATCCCCAGTCTACATATTTCTGCACATACGTACATGTTAAAAATTGTTGATCGTTCAGTAACTCCTAGTTAACGATTCCTCAACACTATATCTTAGGAAGGAAATCGTGGTACAAGAAATTACGAGGAATTTGAGAAACGATGCGATGCCAACGATAGCCGCTCATTCCTGTCGCTCCAACGTAGAATTATTATCCATCGTTTCTCCTGCTCCATTTCTTTACGCGGATGAACGGCTTCCATTCGATTCCACCCACGTCGCGTGCCACATCCTCATCCGTTAAACCCACGGAATGTGATATCGTCGGAAAAACAGAAAATAAACGACGTACACCGCGGAACTACTGGATGAACGCTTTCGAGCCATAAAAGTTTCACCGTTGAATCTGTTGGACGATAGCATTCTTCTAACGATTTCTCGAAACGTCAGAAAGATTCATCGAGCCGGTTGTGGTTTTAAATCGCGGCTCATACATATTATCGATTAAGTTTCATGCAATGCTGCCAAGGTCGCTGGATGTTTCGCGTGAAATCGACGAGTCACTGACCGAGCTCGAGCAAATAAAACCTAATGACTCGATCGAAACGGAAAATCTTTTCAATCCTTATCGAAGATATGTTATCTGGTACATAGGTATTTTCCCTGTTATTTGTAATTGTCAAGGGAGGAGTGATATGTAATCATATGTTTGTAAGGTAGAAATGTAGAGATATGAGGATATAGGAGATAAGGGGATATGTGATTCGATAAGAGGTTTAATAAGGGATTTAGGAGGTGATACAAGGAAAGGGTATAGAAATTAAGGGATAAAGAGGTTTCAGAATTATAGGGATTTGGAGACATAGACATTGGACGTTGCAGAGATTTAGGGGTATACAGAATTGGGGTTGTGTCGGAACCTAACAGCATAGACCTCCAAGGAAATACAAATCTAATATCAGAAATATAAGGTTGTAGGCTACAAAGAAATTTTTTGTAGGTATTGCCAGAAATCTTGGTTCATCGACGAAACGTGAGAGAGTCGTCAGAGTATTCCTCGAAAAGCACACCATCTCGTTCCCGCGTTTCGCTCGCACGCGTACGAGCATGCGATCCGCGAGCAGAACGAAACGCCACGGAGCGGGGTTCAATTATCGCTGGTTCGTAAAGCAAAAACACGATGAATTCTGCAACAGCACGTGCTCGTAATAGAAAAGCAAGACGAACGTGGAAGGCAGTAGAACATCTAGGACGTTCTTGTTCGGTGAAACGCGACGGAGCACATGATTGGCATGGAAGTTTACGAATTAAAAACACGTAACGGTAGCCCGATTATGTTCTGCTTGGATCGGAGCAAATGAGAATCGACGGAACAACCCACAGCTCTTTTAGCATCCACGTTCGAGCCGTGGATGTGGTTGAAATATGCGGCAGTTAAGCATCGAAAGCTGACGCCATTTTGTGCAGCGTTTTTCTACGCGCTGCATGCAGGACACTCTAATCGGAGACTTAACGGACATCAATCGCCATTAGAACTACTATCGATCAGTTCTATAATTTAATTTAATCATTCCCGATTTATTGGTTTGCGAATAAAAATAAGAGTATCATGAAAATTACCTATATAATTTGAATTAGCAAATACTAAAGATGACCGTTTCTACCGGAACGCGTTAAATCATCGAATATCTAACAAGTTTATCCGATGCTCAACAAGATCTCGTTTTCCGTCTGCACGTCGTTCACCGAGGTTCGATTAGGATCGCGAATTGAACTTCAATCCTGTCCTAGAAACGACAGCAAGAGTCGAGCAAAACACGGCAAATTGATTCGGATGTCTGCAATTGAGAGAAGCATTACGCTCGAGGGTACGTTCGTGCAAATAAGTCCGATACTAATCGCAAGGATTTTCTGCGTTTATTAGCAATAAAGGTACCGTTAAAGGTCATGAAACGAGAAGGTACGAGTGATCCTGTAAACGGTACAATTATGGTACAATTACAAAAGTTAAAACTTAATAAACGTGAAATGCAGGGTTAAGGCGTGTAGGCAGAATGCATGTCGTGAACTGTCCTTAAACGAAAGACCTTTCACGTGACCTCGATTTTCGACAGCACGGAAGAGCACCCAGTGAAAACACGTTCGTTTCGAAGATCAAAGGGCTCCTTTCTTCCGCCTGCGCGTACAATTACATACTTTATCTTGTTCGTTTGGAACACACCACACATGTAGTGAAAGCGAATTATTTACAACTTCGTTATGCATCGTACTTCAAAAAGTCATATGAGATGTGTAGGTAGTTTTAATAGTGTACGTCTTTAGAAAAATTATCTCAAATGATTACACAGGGAAAAATACAAGTTGATACAATACAATTAGACATAAGATGATTCTTTGTGTAAAACTTCGTCGAAAACATGGAATTATGTTATAATACATTGGCCCAAAAAGATTAATGAAAATTTATGGCCAAAGTTCTGGTAAAGAACCACAGTCTCAGGACCAACTTCAGCATTACAAGTTAAGCCCAAAGAACGTTTCTCAATTACTACAAAAATCTAAAATTATCGGAGAATCATTAAGAAAGAGTGATTGGTTTTCTAACCGACTCTATTTCCGACATCGTTTCCATAAAAGTTCTCGAATTGGTCAATCATTGGGAAATCAGCAAGCACGCGCAAGAAACAAGGAATTCCAATTTTTCTCTGACACGAATTACCGATTCATCGGTTGAACATTGATTAGTTTGTCCGATTTCCAACGACGAGGTTCGATCATCGAACGGAACATCGGTCACGTAAATAATTCATGATCGGCAATCCCCAAGTGGATGTTAATTACACGAATCCTTTGCGAATCTACCAAAATTCTCGAAACCAATAACGGGTATTAGCCGCAAATATACGCGATTCTCAATTATCCGATTAGAATCGCGAGTACCGGCGCGAAGTTCGAACGCAGCCTCGAGCTAAGCGGACTTTAATTAACTCTCGAAGCGGTGCTTCATTTACCGTACGAGACGAGTTGTTTAATTAAGTTAATTGCCGCCACAGAAGGATACACCGTACAAGGACGCGTACCCGTACAAAGAACGACGACCCGTCATTAATTTATTAAATTGTTCAACACCCACGATGTGTCCCTGTTGCCTTCCGCAAGAAACCGTGGACGCTTTCTTGAGGTTCTTGCACCCGGCGTCCATTGTGAAATTCAAAGGCGAACGACACCGTCGCGAATCGTGGTAGCATCGAGTATTAAGCAAGAGGGGACCTGCTCTTCGACCAAAGTGCCGTGCACTTGACATTGGTGAAACCAGTAAGCCATGATTCGTGCACGCACAAAACTAGTTCGACCGCTTTCATACCGGTCGTTGACTGTCGAATACCATCTTTTATCGGCGAGCGAGTGTCGCTGGCCAAGGTCAATGTCGAAGACCGAGGCTGTTCCGTTCGTAACATAATATCCATGATTAAACACTATACCTCTACACGAAACCGAATTCGACCCGCAAACTCAGAAACGCTCTGACGGATCGTATTCGTGGCTGAAATCACTCGTTAACGGTAATACGAGTCGGAAATTTTCGACTACCGTTTGATACGACTCCTGTGAAATTTCTAAGATCGATTGCAACGGGTACATGAAAATAGAGAGTGATAGAGAAATTTTCGTAGAGATATCCGAGTACACTTTCGCTACCAAATGTCTTAAAAGGTATTCACGACTCAAACATACTTTTTCACAAGTCATTAAAACATAGCGGGTAGTACATTTCGGTGATACGTATCTAGATACGTACAGAACCACAATTTATGAGATTCGTTGCGGAGAGAAAGAATTTCCTTAAATGGCGGTAACGAACGTGTTAACTGTGCCACGATACGTGATACTTTTTGTGACATCCGACATGATAAACGCATATAGATCGCATCTATCACGATCTCCGACAAGTCAGATCACTCTCTATTTCCGAAGCGGTCGGTGGTCTAAAACTGTGTCACGCTTTCTGCATCACTACTTGTCCAGCACGCAATCGATCGAACGGGAACGAAACCGATTCGTAGCTCGTGCAACTGGTAACAACGGTACCTGTCTTCCGCTTTTGTCCAGAGATCGAAATCTCCTAGAAACCAGTCAAGGGTAATTTGTCGTATATCTGTTACAAAGGAAAGAAACCACTATCCTGATGCAGCTTCATCCCTCATCGATTTATCGATGATTGCAATTTAGAAATTTTTTTTGTCTTCGAACAAAAGTTTCACTCGTGCATTCAATTAACTACGTAATCCTCTGATCACGTACAATTCTTTTCCCTTAACGTTTCATCAATGTCGTATGCATATTTCGTGATATAACGAAGTTAATCCAACAATTGAATCTGATCTGCCATATTCATTCGCAGCGTACTTCGACGAGACTCACTCAGCGTTCGTGACAGGGGGATCTTAATCGGACAATTGAACGTGATATTTGTTCGTCGTTCGATACGTATCGCTTCTTCCACGAAATGAAGAGAAACGTAAAAAGAGAAATATCTCGTTATGAACGGGATCGTTGCACGGAGGAAGATCGATTTCTCGTGACCCAAAAATTCTGTTCCTTCCTGATTTCGACGACAGCCTTTCTACCACGTTTCATCGTCTGGTCCTCAATCCTACGACCTTAATCCGATCGGTTCATCGAAATCGAGTGAACGGTGCAAATCGGTTTCCGCGATACCCATTTCTTCTCGCGTTTCTGTACGCGTCGGAATTGTGCAAGTGGTACTCACCGACGGTAAATTGAAAGTTAATAAAAAGTAACAGTTCTGGTGACGCAACGTCTTTCTTCTAGCGTCCGCGGTTTCCCCTTTGACAAACGGTCGTAAAACGATGCGTGTACTTTGATTTTTTTTTTTTTCATAGTTTTCTTCCTTCCGTTATCAAGGTCCGCGGAACGTGAGAAATCGCTGCTAAACGGAAACCGGATTCTAATTGGCGAGAAAGCTTTGTCCGCTTGTAGGCCGCTTTTTCAGCCGATACCGACCGCTGTTTAAATGTCATTTCGTAAATTCATCCGGATTTTTTCGTTTATCTCGATGGGTAATTGCATCGCATCGGTGCAACTTTCAGGATTCTTAACTTTCTAAGCTGACCCGCCGGATAAACGGGCTGTAGAAATTGAAATTGCGCGAAAAGAAAATGCAATTCTTGCACGCACCGCTGACTTGCCGCGAGATGTAACATTGTTGTTTTTTGACAAGGCAACATCTTGCCTTGGTATTCGACAGGTACAGGGAAAATTATACCTTCAAACCAGTTTGTTCTTATCGTGCTTTTACAATTGCTTGTAATTCCCTTAATTACCGGAGATTATATTGTAGATTTGTCGGAAGTGGAATGGTTTGCTTAAAATAAGATTAATATAATCGTATCGAGCGAGATAATTACGTCAGAATGTTTATAAATACTGTATTTATCGTTCGATTTTTCACAATTTCTATTTATAAATTGTAGAGTCTTGATATACTGCTATATTTATAGAGTAATTTTTCTGTAGGGTGCATTAGCCGAGAATGCAAAATGGTGACCTTAGGAAAATGACGATGTGACGAAAGTAATATCTCTACTTAAGTTTTCAAATTCTTGAATTTTCAAATTTTTTAATTTTTACAATACTATATTTTCAAGTTTTCGAATTCTTATATTCTTAAATTTCTGAATTACTAAATTTCCAAGTTACTATACCTAAATTTTGACATTCCCAGATTCCTATATTCCCAAATTTTTTAATACCCAAATCTCTATATTCCTAAATCCACAAATCCCCAAATTCTTCACATTCCAAATCCCAAATCCAAAAATCCGTAGACCCATTATCCAAATTCCCACATTTCTCACTTTTAACATTCATAAATTTCAAAATTGATCAATCAGAAAATAAATTGCAACTCGTAAGTACAAACCTACTTAAAATTTAATCGTATTCAGAAGTATTTCTTAAACTACTACCTTTTAAATATAAAATGCGGCAAACGGTGTTTGTGTATCAAGTGCAAGGCTTTCATTTCGAGCAGAATCACCGCCTTACGTATTACATAACATAATTCTCTGCACAACCTCGATACGCAATCACGAATCTTTTCTACGCGAGTTTCACGTAATTTTCATTAAGTAAGATCTCACAACGGCACACTTCTATTCTACAACTATCATTACCCGTACACTCGAGGGGACATTTACGTGGATAAATTACTGTTGGTTATCTCGAAGCTCACCAGAGAGACGTTTATTGTTTCAAAACATGGTATTTAAAGAGCCTTCTATTAAATAATCAGACGGAACAACGTAACCTTTGGAATCACGAGTTTCACAAACCCCTCGACTTTGCATAACGATCACAGATCAATGATAGTCCAGCACAACGATGATCATTCGAAAAGGATGAATGACATTGTGGAGGATCTGGTATACCTATTTCGCAGTCACGACCATCGTGATTCGCGTGTTTAATAGACTTGAGTCCTCGAAAATGAAATGCAAGTCATTTAGCGGCTGTTCGTTTCGTAAAGATATGACTGGATTCGAATAAAAATTGAAACGGTAGAAAGCTTCGGTTAGCACACTTTACTTCCACGGTTTTATTTCAATTTGTAATCGTAATCATTCTGACAGGTTCTCTCTTTGCATAGTGTGTTATTTCGAACCTTGCTTTATTTCTTGGCAAATGGTAGCTTGAACGTGTTGTTATTTAATTTTTTTAATTAAGTTCCCAAATTCCTAAATTTCCAAATTCTCATATTCTCAAATTCTTCAATTTCCAAATTCCCATATTCCCAACTTCTTATATTCCCAAATTTCTAAATCCCCAAATTCTCATATCCAAAAACCCAAGTCCCAAAATTCCACCGTCACAATACCCCCAAACAGCCCATTCTCGAAATTTCACATCTCCACGTCTAAATTTCTACTGAAGAAAGGAAGAAAGTGTATCGAACACTCTTATTAACTCGCTCTCAGTATGCTAAGCAGGCAGTATAAATCATTATATCGAAAGCGTATACGATTTCAAAAATGACTACAACCAATCGGAAATATAAAACTCATTTGTGCGAGAATAATTAAGGCCGATTTCTAGCACAACACAAAACGTATATCGATACGGAACTCCAGTAAATAAAAATCAAAGACAACCCGTTATTAATACTCAACCATATCCAGGCAAGATTTTAATTGACACTTTTATGATTCTAGGATCGATCGATATTTCCACTCGTTATTCTTACTCGAGAAATTGATACTGTCAATGACAAAGACGAATCGACTATTAATTCAGAGAGATTAGTGTGCAAGTTTGTATCAACGGATACAACATGGATACTAATTGTGGCTCACAAAAGGGGGTGGCAACCGTATATCAGAAAAATCACGTTGTAACGGTAAATGGTTAATGGAGAAAGATTCTATACGTTTAAGGCGACAGGTTCCTGGCAAGAACTAGTCTCGAAAGGAAACACCGTGATTAATAATCGAATTATTAAGCAGTTAAGTGGCAATAAAAGTGCTCGGCAGTTTGTAGCGATTTTAGAACTAGAAAGCTGGTCGTTCTTTTTATTCGTTTTGAGTGAGACGGTCGATATCGCGGGTGAAAACGAAAAAATGTAAAACCGGACAGGTATTCAAGCACGTAGGTGGAATTGTAATTTCATGGAACGATTGCTAACGAAAGTATTTCCCCCTACGATCCTGAGAATTGCTCGTCGGAGCATAAAACCCGGGGCGAACTAAAGGAAGCGTGGTCTCAGACGTTAGTAGGACGATTTTAACGATGGAATCGACCGTGAAATTTTATGCTGGTGTGTGTTTCCTGCATTTCCGCTATCATATCGAGCGAGATAATCCTTTCACTTGTATCAACTGCTTGAGCGTGTCATTAATTTGAGCCGCTTACAATCGCCTACCTCGTTTGCATCGAAGATTTATTTTGGGAATCATGGCCGGTTTGAACGCGTGCCGCGTGTTCGCTTGCACGAACGAAACCTTGTTAATAAATACACGGAAATGGGATATTTATGCTGAAATAAGTGATTCCAGCTGCACCGGAACGCGATCTCCGATCAATTTACTGGCAATCGATGTATCATTAGTGTTTAACACGTTCGACTACCGGCAATCTTTCCCCGTTGGAAACGTTTTTATTATACCTTCAGTTTATAAAGTAACGTGTGCGATTAATACAGAATTTGGAGTTAATCTGTACATTCCTTGACCCCTTAACCTATCACTTTTTATTAGAGCTAACTATTACCGTAATGTTGAGACCAATTAGAAAGTTGAAGTGGTAGACATATTCTGCATTTAGCGATCTTTAGTTGTACAAATTAGAGTCATGTTTGAATTGTAATGTGCGTCACGAGCTAAGGATTAACTCCTTTTTTTACCAGCAACATAAAATGTATTGTCACAATGCAGTGTGTGACAAATAATTTATTTACTTAAATTATAATTTTGTTTATTCAATATGTTCAACAATGATTTCAATAATGTTTCTCTCCTCGAAAGAAGTGATAGTTGTAGCCAATCTGTAGTTAGCTTTCAAGTTGAAGAGGAGCTGAACGTTTCATCCCCTTGTAGGTCCAAGGATTTTGTTTCAAAGGACAAGTCTACGATAGTGCAATTAATCATGTCCGGATCATAAACGTGGTACACTAAACAAATTTGATTTGTTCTGTCATAAAATACTACATTTGGAGCGATATGTCTTGAGAAGAAGAGCAGAGATATAAGGATGCTGCGTGTCTGAGAACGCAGTAGAAGATAGAAAGTGCGATGATCCGCGAATGAACTTGGCCTTGTCCTTGTCCTCGTCTCATCTTACGGAACGCTCGAGTGTTTCTCGCTTGTGCAAAAGCAAGGTATTGTGCAAACAGCGAGGAAAGCGTCGATGGAAGAAGGTGAAGGGAAGGCGTGAGTGTTGTTGCATCGTCATCCTCGCCGCTCGTAAACACCGTTTCGATTGCGCTAATGAACGTAATAACGGTCCACACGAACGCGAGCTTTCTAGTCGTACGATTACGTTTCAAAACATTTTTCGCGCTCGTACAAGTCGCCGTGATTTCAGCGCGATTCCGCTCGCTAACGCTCGAGCTTTCTTCTCCGGTTCGCTCGCGTCGAACCTACCATTAGCATGATTTATATACTCGCGTTTATTTTTAGCGTCCGCGCAGTTGGTTTAATAAATGACGCTATTTTTCACCCTTGTTCATTGAGTTGCCTCGCTTCTTACGGCACGAAATAAAAGCGAAGCTATTCATTTATCACTCGTTCGCGTGCTTTTGTTGCTACGTTGTGACGTATCAGGTTCCTTTCTTTGAAACCTCCGCTTTTATCAGCCTTCATTATACACGCGTCTGAGATTTCACGCTTTCCGCCGTGTCCACGAGTTGTTACGTACATCTTTGTGTACACTTCATCACGCACGTAAACATGTATAAACACGTCCACGCACGACAGTCGCAGAAATGTAGTTACAGCGTGGTAATACTAATTGCTTTCTCAAGAAATATTATAGATGTCCATGTTTGCTTAGGGAGAATTAAAAGATTAAAAAGTAGATAACGTGTTCATTCGTGTGATACGATCATGGTTGGTAATTTGTTTGATTTTATATCTTTAAGAACTTCAGTATTGCCCCTGAGAAAAATGAAAAATTACTATCACGAAGAATCATGAAATATTGTTTGTCGAAGATAAAGCGTCCTCCCATTAACCAGGCTGACATTTTGATTCCTAGTTAGTCGACAGGAAGAACGAGGTCGCGAATCCACGATCAAGGCACAACATCAAACGTGCCTGCAGCCGACACCGTCCCGTTACGATCTCACTTTTATTTGAACTTTACCTTTCGTTTGAACTTTAAAGCGTAGTCTCGTGACTCCCACGGTGGAGATACCTTCGGATATTATTCCTCGTTTTTGATCTGCTTAATGAAAGAGTTCGAGGTCGGTTGGTTAGCTCAATTTTCGTCGACTTCATCGCTTTGCAACCGATTAAAGAAATTTTGTTTCTTTTCTTCTATGTACGCTTAATTTACGAAGCCATGTGTTACGTAATAATGTCAATAATTCAATCGTTTAATTGTGCGGGAAATAATTTTATGAGATCGTTGTCGATACGTAACACACAAAACGAAACCGTAACATCATCACGCAACAGCTTGGATTCCACTCTCACTTCCTTGCACACTCGCGAATCTATTTATACATACAACAATAAATTGTTGATTGGCTGTTATATGTTGCGATGTCTGTTCTGTACGGTCGTTACAAGACGTTCTGAATAAATTGAGAACGATGTAGATAAATTGTTGATGTTAGATAACCGGCCACCTTATGCGTTAATCGGGAACATCATTCATGCACCTTCGCAAAAGTAAATAGATAGCATCGCAACACGAACATATCGATTGTCGTTATTTCATTTCTGATTTCAATCGTACCTAACAAAGTTGCAGTTACGCATTTACACACGTATAAGTTATATTACATTTTTAATAACATAATACAATATTCGTTATAGCGAATACCCTCTAAAATCTTCAGTCTTCGTGTTAACTAGTAAATGTTCTGAATACGATAACGAAAATAAACAAGTCTATACAGTAACACACGCTATAGTTACTCAAGATACGATCGTTTCATTTTCACTTACTACCTTGCGTAAATAATACATGTGGCGTTTAAATTTAACTTTTTCTTTTCTAGTTATCAATATGATCTTACAACTCTCAGATAATATTCAGGTTATTATTTTTATATTTAACATTCCTTCACGGTGCTATTAAAAGTATATGTAAACCTTAGGGCGATTATATAAGATACAATCTCGATGCCTCGCGTTTTACCAGGATAGAACTATATATTCTGCAGGTTGAAGAAGTTAATGTATTCCCAGCGTCTCCTTACGGGCAATTAAAAGGTTGAACACAAGAACAGTTGCTATCTACGTATGGATATAAAAGTTCAATCGCATTCCGCTGCAAAAGGACAGACTTCTCTTCTCATGATGGGACGAACATCGAAAGTTTGACATTTAACGTCTTCGACGATCCCGTTACGTTTCCCTCGTCTTTATTCGGCGTGTGAAAAGGCTCCATCAGAGTAAGAACAAAGAGCCCGAACAAATTACGCGTTGCCATCGTGTTGAACTCACGGCGAAAGATCAATTGACACGTGAAACTTTCGGTGTCGTGCCTCGCCCAAATTGAATGCATACGAAAAACTCTCTCGTATGAAAGAGTTACTGTAAATCGACTTGACACGCCTTTGCGAGCCGTCAAAAGTGCCGCAAGTATAAAGTGTTAATGCGGACACTGATGATTTCGACCCTCCTCATGTACCGTGACGAAGACTTCATAACGCGGAACACTTCGCAAAACATACATTATTACGCACGCTATCGATCTGACACGAAAGTGAGAGGTTCACGAAAACACGTGTAACTCGTTCGTTCTTTTGATTATGACGTTTTTATGCTTCCATCGAAATTTTCCATTTCTGGCTGCAATTACGCTTTCTTTTTTGCACGCCGCCTTAGTACATCCACGTGTAATATTTTCGTTTATTCATTTTCTACTTTCTGGTTTCGTCTCTTTTCCAAGTAGACCCTAAGATGTAGATACTCCTCTAGTTTCTTCATGAAATTACTTCTCTTGGGATCTTATAATTGCCCTAAAATATCTCAAAAATCTCAATAAATAATTTTATCAGTGTACCATTACAACTTAAAGAAATTAATAAAGGGATCTTACATTTATTCCAACTTATGATCGATGCTCTTTCCAAAGAAAGTTTAATGCGATTTTAATGGAACATCGGTCATAATAAATAAAACTGGAAGTTGATTCATTAAAGACACGGCGACCAATATATCAACTGCAAATTATAAAAAAATTAATTCACTCGTAAAAGCATTAAGTAGTACGAAAAATTCACATTAAGCATGTAAATTCTCGAAAAAAATTCATATATTTTCTCAAGTTCCACGGTTCCATTATCTGGGAGAAAGAAACGTGTTACACGTTTCACATTACATCTTCCAGGACCTACTTAAAATTCTGAAGGACTGTCCGTTTCATAAACCCCGCCGTGCAATATCCCGTGCAATTATACACTGTCAGTTGAACTTAACAACCATTTATCCCGGCAGCAATCTGTGCCCTGTGTAACACGTAAATTGCTGCGAGTTATCCCGAATTCGCAGGACGTCATCATTCATCCGACACGGTTCCGTTTTCCCGCGATCATCCGTCTTCGGTTGTGCAAGACGTATTTTAACGCGAACCAAGCGGCGAAGGTGACGTTTCTCTGTCCAGGACGAAGAAATTGCCCGGCTTATTGCACAGCCGCATTGTTTGCACTCCCGACGACATTACTTCATCGCACTGTCATCGTAAAAAGCATCCGCGTGACGGCGCTGCAGCGCGGCGTTTCCAACCGGCGACGTCAACGTAGGTGGACTCTCTAGCCGTAGGTCCGCGTGGTTCGGACTCATAGATTATGTAAACCGCCTTTCCTCGCGCGCACTCCTTACGTAAAACTATGAAAATTATGTAATGAAACGCGATACACGGGACGTTGGATGATGACACATCGACTGGAGGTCCATCGTTGGAGTAACGCGTGAAATACAGTGAAAGTCTCGACGGAACAACGTTAGACTGTTGTGACAAGTCGTTCGACCGTTTCTAACTGCACTTCATTAAACAGCCATCTTTGCGTGATGGATATCGACGTTTCTTTAACCCACAATGTAAAGCACTTCTTGTTCTACAAACTGTTGTAGCGAATAAACATTGATTACTTCTTCGCTTCCTGTTCTGAACCACAAACTTTGCATACCTGTGTCGCATTACTGGAGATAACTATGCTGTAAGATTTGACATGTGATAAGTCATACAGGAATTATTGTCGCATTGTCGCACGCAAGACATTTGTCAATATTTCAGTTACGTTGAGTATTATGGAAATCACTTAATGTTCTTTTACATAATTTTCTATTGGACTGATAATTTTTCCGAGGAGCACGCAATTCTCGAAACACATACTCTCGTTAGTAGAGATTTGATCCCGATTACCTACCGAGTCGTATTTTGAATACAATTACATACCTACTGTCTTACCGATCGATTTAAGCGAGCATTAGGTGTCTACATAGAGCATATCTCATCTTGCTATCTTATTATTCAATGTTTTATTGTCACACCTCATTGTCACCTCTCATACAGAGTTTTAAATCATTGACATCGTTACATAAGCTTAACAAAAATCGTTCTAATTTTATCTATGTGGTAAATATTGAATGTTACATTTAAACCGTGACTTAAGTATTTAAATCAACACTCACATTCTTATCGTACAATAACGGAATTATTTAATCGCAAGCATTTAAAAGAAGGTACGTCGTAATTTTATGACTCATTCGCGCAACAGACGGAACTGAAATATTTGACAGTTTACGACAACTGTTCTACCAAAAGTAATTTGAAAGGAAATCGTGAGACAAAGGGATCACACTTTCCATTCGATTGCAACTTTGTTTTTGGAACGTCTTTCGATGTCTGACCGCACGAATTTATTCACGCTTTCTACTTGTACTCGTAAATGTCCTCGTATATCTATGTACTTCTATTATTCTTACGTCGCCATTCGCGATACGAAACAATCGAATGATCTACTTTTACGTCAGGATACGCAGCGTTCTTTAGCGAAATTGTTACAAACCTTTGCCAAACTCCGCGTTATTACGTTCATTGTAGAATGAGGGCTGTTAATGTGTTACAGTTTGCACGGTTCTTTTTCCTCGCGTCTGCCAAATACGGATTTACGATACGCAATTATCTCGTTTGCTAATGACTTCCTAGCTACGCAACAATACGAAGTAAAGGAAGTAAAGTTTGTGCTGAATTGCAGGAGGTATCGACAGACTGGTACAAAGTTGTCTGTAGTAGATAGAAGTGAGTTTTAGAAATTAGCGAATATCTCTGACCACAATAAACTGTAATCCGCATCCCTTTCTTGCTCGCTGGTTAGGTAATCGGGCGGTTTATGAAACTGCTACTAGGGAAAACCAACTTTACCAACTTTACACCGTATCCGTTTAATTCGACCACTATTGGTTTTATATACAAATTATTAAAATGCCTTTCAGAATGTCGACACAGTTTGTTTCTTGCATTTATTGAATATCGTGTAGTTGACTTGGAATTTAGAAATGCAGGAATATGGAAGTGTGGAAATTTCGAGAGATGAGGACTGGGGGATTGGACAATTTTCACATTGAAAATTTGGAAATTTAGGAATATAGGAATTTAATTTCGAACATTATGAGTGTGGGAACTAAAAGATGTGGAAATTGAAATGATGAATTCAGAAATTTAAAATCTAGAAATGTGTTCAAAAATAATATCAGAAAATTTAAGTATAATATTCGTTTATCCACTAACACCTAGAAACTTTATTTTTCAGTTAGCGACTTATAACTATAGTCTCGCTACATTTCTTACAAATGTCACGACCCGCTTCTGACAAATAGGAGCTTTCAAAGTCGGTTGTACGCTACTTGAAAGCTTTATAGGTGTTCGAACGACCTAATCGGTAAAAAATATTCGCACACCAAGCAAACGATATAATTCATTCTTGAAGAACTTTTCTGGTACGATGTTGTTTCGATGCTGGGTCGTAAATAATGCACGCCTATGCCACTCGGGAACATAGCCTGGCGTGCGAACGAATAGAACGGTGAATTACAATACTCTAACCCTTTAAGTAATTCATGGTTGTACACGGTGGTTAAAGTAGTGAAGTGATCCTTATTTAACGCCTCGTTTCGTCAAGTATTACACACACCGCGTGAAACAAAGGGTAACAGTTACATGAAGGTTTGCAAAATAGTCTGATTTACCAACTTTACAATTTTTTAATAATTATGCGTAAAACAATATCAACTATATGATAAAAAATTTAAAGATAATACTTTAATAATATTAATGAACTTGATGAGGCTCGAAAGTGTCTTCAGAATCCTCACAAAATAGGCAACAATTCAATTGCTGAACATTTGTTGGAATTACTTTGAGGTCTCTCTCGAAGAGAGAGAAGGAAGGAACAATTGTGCTTGAAATTGAGCTGCGACCGTGTCATTACTCAATAGAATAATTGCTGGTAGCACAAAGAGCGATTAACTCATTAATTATGACGGCTATGGGATTACAATTGTAAGCATGGTTAAGAATGAGAACTACGCGAACAAAATACTATCAATTTGACGGTCGCGTTACAGCTTTTCACATTTCTTCGCTCGGTATTTTCCCCTTAATTATCGCGATGCTCTACTGAATAACGCGCTGTTTTCACAACGCGTTAATTCCACGAGCCACGAACACACAATTATAAAACAAATTTGTATCGCAACTTCATATTCGTTTCGACGTTCCCCCATTTCATTTCGATCCAATTAAAGCTTCAAACTTGACACATGCAACATGTAAAATTCTTTTGTATTTTTTTAAAAGCAATAATCATTCTCGATCGAAACATCCATATTGTTTGTACACCATTTCAACTTTAAAATAATATCTTTATCTCGTATATCATCTAATGGGAATATCTCTTAGAGATAATATCGTTATTGTACTCGGATTATTATAATTAAATACGGTGGAAAGATAAATACTGACGGATTAGGCGAAAACGTTAAATAAAAATTAGCCGAAACGTTTCGTGAATCTTCGTGACGCCATCTCAGATTACATCCTCGTAAATCTCGTGAAAGTGGCGGTATCGCGTTAAAAATTATTTCCGTTGTCGCTCGCGCGAATAAACGAGCAAAAGTCTGACAATTTTCTGCTTACGGTTGAACGCTTTACGAACCGGTTCTTCGGCTTGCGGAAAAATTCACGTTCGCTCGAGACGGTTGAAAAAATCTGTACGTAGGTCAGGAATTTCGAATTGCGTGGCGTTCTAATTGAGAAACCATCGACCAAGTGGAATATTGATAGGAAGGAACGTTCTTTCCGTGTATGGTTTTATTTTCGGACCTCATCCACGCCTGCCTTAAAACGTGTACAAGCTTACGGGAATGAAAAAATTCGTCAATTTCGCAAGCCGATTTTCGCTGTATGAATTCGAAAATTACCATGTTACGATATTTGAAAATTTAGAAACGCGAGAATCAGAATGCTTGAGAGCGAGATATTGAACGTGTGGAAATTAAAAATTGAAAGTTTGGAAATGAGAAATTTCAAGTTTCAAGATCGACAAATTTTTAGATTCCGTATTTGGAAATTTAGCAACCTGGCGATTTAAACAAATATTGAGAATTTAGAAATTTAGCTACCTCACAATCTACCATTAAAAAAAATTTGATAGTTTCCAAATTTGAAAATTTGATGACGTGAAAATTTGAAAATTGAAGAGTGTAAAAAAATAAAAAATTTGAAGAACAAGCACAAATTCTAGAATATCGACAACACAATACGAGATAGGAAATCATTCGAAACCCGAAGATTTGATTGCTTTGTGTTCACTCACCGAGTTTCTTCAGTTTCTGCGGTTGGATCGTGTTCCCTGGTTGACTTTTATTCAGCAACTATCTCGACCGAGATAAATAGTCATTTTTTGCATCTATGAATGCATATTAAGACTCGCAAACGCGTTTCAATCGCGGTCATTTTTTTTCTTTCATAGCCATGTATCCGCACGTTGAGTATAGTTTTCATGCAGGTCGAGAGAAACGGTGAAAACTTCTCAAATGTTTTGCCACGCGTATAGCTTTCCTCGACCATTTCCGTTCCATCTCGTCTCGCAATGTAAACGGTTAAATAATGTTAATTTGAAATTGCACGTCTCTGTTACCGCGAAACGTGGTATTTAAGTAATTTACGGCTATAAGATAGCGCGAATAGTACTATGCGATGTATAAGGCGGTGCATCGATCATTCTCGAGTAATTAACTGAATTTAATACAATCGTGCTTCGCAGTGTTACAATATTCCCCACGATCGTATTGCTTCAACTATTAGCGAGAGTATAAACAAATATATCTTTCGTATTATTGGACTAATTAATTAATATCGTGTAACTTTATTCATTTTGTAGATTGTAATTAGTATAATATAAAATACTAACAATATGAAGGATAGTGGCAGGTAAAATTGAAGATGTTCATTTTTACACTGTGATTAATATCTTACAAGATAGATAAACATTAGATGCGTGCAGATAAACGTGACTCCTATCAAACAGCTGTCCTTTTACTTGATACAAGATATATCTTATGAAATTGACGTTAATAGAAACGGTAGAATTAATGGACGATTTCTTTGTTTACAGACTTAGCCACTGATCAGACAGCGGCATCTTCCTTCTGGACTCCCACCATCAAAACAAGCAACATCTTCGACGAAGCCGCAAACTTCTTCCCCAGCGGACATGGTCTGGTTCAAACTCATCCGACCGGAAATGTGTTCCGTAGCGGATTCGGCGGTATCGATAACTTGGGGAGTCGAGGGGTAACTGTTCGACCACCAAGAACGAGACCACTTGACTACAGTGAACGAGCTACCGCTGAACTTCGACGAAACCCAGCATTATCGTCCCCTGACGAGTGCGCAAGAGCTTGCCGCGAAAATGAACCACCCAGGATATGCTATTATCACTTCACCCTCGAATATTACATGGTCCTTGGAGCGTGAGTATTCTTTGATTAAAAATTGATAACTTTCAATTATCTGAACAAAGTTCGTAAATTTTGTGGTGTCATAGAAAACTTCGAAGTTCCAGTCTCAAAATCCCACCGAAATTTTAAAGTCCCGAAATCTTGTAGATCCGAAATCCCATATTCCTGAAATTCCACAGTCCCGAAATCCCTCAGTCCCAAAATCTCAAGTTCCTTAAATCCCAAAATCCCAAAATTGTGAAGACCCGAAATCTCATAGCCCCGAAACTCCACAATCTCGAAACCTCAAGTCCCGAGTTGAATATTAATTTTTCATGTTTTACAGCGCCTGCCAAATCTGCACCCCTAACGCTACTAACGTCGTGTGGAGCGATTGTCAGTGTGTTCTTGCGGATGGTGTTGAAAGAGGAATTCTAACGGCGAACAGAATGGTACCTGGACCCAGTATCCAAGTATGTCAAGGTGACAAGGTGGTGATCGATGTAGAAAATCATATCGAAGGTATGGAAGTTACCATTCACTGGCACGGTGTATGGCAGAGAGGATCTCAGTACTATGATGGTGTACCGTTTGTGACACAGTGTCCCATTCAAGAGGGTAGCACTTTCAGGTACTAGTAATTTATTATAGTATTATTGTTTAATATTGTTTCGTACTCGTTTGATATTATTTAGATCTACTTAGTATTCATCTCGTTTAGTATGTAATATTAGCGTTCGTTTCAGAGTTGAATTTCTTGCAAACTGTAATGATGATTGCCTTTTTGTAGATACCAATGGTTGGCAGGCAACGAAGGAACACATTTCTGGCACGCTCACACTGGTCTACAAAAGATAGACGGTCTTTATGGTAGCATTGTTGTGCGTCAACCACCGAGCAAAGATCCTAACAGTCATCTTTACGATTATGATTTGACTACCCACGTCGTACTTCTTAGCGATTGGTTCCATGAAAACGCGGCCGAACGTTTCCCTGGACGTCTCGCAGTTAACACGGGTCAAGCACCTGAAAGTGTGCTGATCAACGGAAAAGGACAATTTAGGGTACGACAGCTGAAACTCGGTCGTGTCTTTTTCGGTGATCTCTCTTTTTCGAAGAAATTCAAGGAATTACAACCTCGGTTACATATCATTTACATATCATTACTGTGGATGTTTATTTATGAGATCAAAGTTGCAAAGGAAATGTATATCCTGTAGTCTATTAGAAACAAAGTAGTATGCATGATACAGGGATACATACGTCAATATCACTTGATACATGATAACATGACAGGACATGATATAAACACGATACTAGAGCGACATGATATATACATGACACCAACATGATCTAATATGATACTAGGATGGCATGACATGATATGAACGTGATACTAACATATTATGACATGATACAAATGTTCTACTAATCATATAGACTTATATAAATCATGCCATACATTAAGTTGGTACTAGTATGTACTAGTCCTGACAGTCCCTAGACACCATGTACAATGAACGATACGATATAAAGTGGTAGACATAGCATAGACCATATCAATAAAGAGCATAATAACCATCTTGATCTGCTGCAAAAGTTAGCCGTAATAGAGTCATGGACTATTTAATTTTCATTTATTGCAAACATTAAAGATCGTATCGTTACAGGATCGTAATTTTGCCTACAGGATCCCAACACCGGTTTCATGACGAACACACCGTTGGAAGTGTTTACCATAACTCCGGGACGACGTTATCGGTTCCGGTTAATCAACTCGTTCGGGTCAGTTTGTCCATCCCAGATCACGTTCGAAGGTCACTCGCTGACCATCATCGCAACCGATGGCGAAGCTGTGCAACCGGTCAACGTGGATACCATAATCTCCTTCTCCGGTAAAAATGTTCTTTCCAGCCGACTATACCTTTCCACCTAGTACCGTTATAACACCGAGGGAAAGCTGTTTTAATTACTGGACGTAAAAGTGAAATACCGTTTCAATGATTTGCAGGTGAACGATACGATTTCGTTATAAACGCGGATCAACCGGTCGGCGCGTATTGGATCCAAGTTCGCTCGCTCGGGGAGTGCGGTATTCCGCGTGCCCAACAGTTGGGCATATTGCGCTACGCTCGTGGCCCTTACCAACCGACGACTACAGCACCTACTTACGATTTTGGTCTTCCGCAGGGTGTTGTAAGTAGAGTTACGACATTTCTGCTATCCATTTATCAACTTAGTGTCCGGAATTACCAACGGAATACTTAAAACGACATTGTAGACCATTTTCGAAACGTACTCGTGTTTAGTAGGTTTTTGTTAGATCAATACTCCAAAGAAATGTAATGTAACAGATATACACGGTTAACGAGACGGTTTTGGTTGCGAACAGATTCCATTCCCATTTGTCGTTAATTGACATTAGCAACATATATCACTGTATCCTGATATGCCTACCTCAGATACCTATGCCTCGATATCCTCGTATCTAGATTCCTATATCCCTAGGTCAGTAGATTCCCAACCTAAATAGCATATTAATTATTCCCCTTGGATCAACGTAAAATTCCACGGTGTTTCATGTTACTAATTGACATTTCTTTAGGTACTGAATCCCTTGGACGCGATTTGTAATCGCGAACGCGAAGACGCAATCTGCGTGAACCAATTGAAGAACGCTCGTCAAATCGACCAAGGAATTCTCCAACAGCGGCCGGACGTGAAAATATTCTTGCCATTCCGTTTCCTCTTCTATAGGCCAGAAGAAGTCTTCCAGCCGCAAACGTATAATCGATTCTTAGGTAAGAGACAGCGATTTCAAAATCTTCGATCACGATCGATGCATTTCTTTCGGAGGATAACTTCTTTTTTCCCGGCTCGATGGTGACGTGACGCAACGCGTCATTTATTATCATTGAATCTATTTAATATCGGAATCCAGGCGTCTGTCATTTCGATGCTGCGTGTGTTCACAGTTGCACCGACCGGAGATCATGTAATCTCCCTTGTGGATGAAATCTCGTTCACGTTTCCGCCGGCACCTCCGCTTTCGCAAATCGACGACATCCCGCCCGAACAATTTTGCAACGGGGATAATAGACCTGCAGACTGCGGCGCTAACTGCATGTGCACCCACCAGGTTGATATCCCGCATAACGCCGTCGTTGAAGTGGTTCTCGTCGATGAAGGTACTAGAAATTATGAGTTAGCTAAGAGTCCCTGAAGTTACTAAACACAGTGCAATCTTGCTATATTACCTCTTCTGTATATGACTTTATTACATTACCACAATATAGTAATATTACAGTTAAAGATGTTGATGTTACAGTCTGTAACAAGCATTTGGCAGTGAACGTCTTAATGTGTTAACACGTCATGTTTCGGTCACCTTTCTTACAGTTCAACAACCGAATCTTTCGCATCCGTTCCACTTGCACGGTTATGCGTTCAACGTGATCGGTATCGGCCGTTCACCAGACAAGAATGTGAAGAAGATTAATCTGAAACACGCGTTGGATCTTGATAAGAAAGGTCTCCTCAATCGACAGTTCAATCTTCCACCTGCCAAGGACACCATTGCTGTTCCCAACAACGGCTATGTCATCTTCCGGTTCCGTGCGGATAATCCTGGTAAGCGAATGAACGATGCAACATTGTGTACGTAGCTCTGTAGAAAATATTATTTATTATTTATTCATCGTGTGACAATTCTGAAACAATCATAACTTAAAGTTATAATTAAAATTAGGCACTTATCATTATAATTATCATTTTCTACTTTTTTCAGGATACTGGTTGTTCCATTGTCACTTCCTGTTCCACATACTGATCGGAATGAACCTGATACTGCACGTTGGAACACACGCCGATCTTCCACCAATACCACCCAATTTCCCAAGATGCGGAGACCACCTACCTCCAATAACACCACCTTCGCTATCGTTGGACTCGTTTCACTGATCGATCTTGAAAAAGGTCGAAATCGAGGCGGTCCAAAGCATACACAATATTATTAGCGTATTCCTGTAAAGTAGTCACGGTATGCTGTAGCGAAATCATTTCGTAATTTCTTCCTTTCGTCGGGTCGTTCGTCGAAAAGCGTTTCTCAGCGAGAGACATATAACAGAAACAGCTGAAGAGTTGTGGTCCTCGAGAACGAGGTGCACAGACAACGGACAGTAGCACGAGTGATTCTTCTTAATCAGACATAATCGATATAGAGTTCTTGGTGCCGTGATAACGACCGTTCCCGAACGACGAATACGACTTTACTATGCAGAGATGACTCGTTGGCTAGCACAGTGATGGGCAGATCATGTGCCCGTCGTAAAGTTCACGGGCATTGATGTACATCGTTGTGTGAAGCGATTAGATTCATACGTCATCAGAGATTTTTGACTTCACGTTCGAATTCCTCAATTTCGAGGTTCTTCAACTTCTAAGTTTCCGAAATTTAAAATTTTGCAGTTTATAAATTTTCAAATACCAAATTTCCAAATATACAAATTTTTAAACTTTCTAATTTTAAAATTTAGAAATGTAGAGATATAGAAATGAAAAATTGTCGAGTTTTCAAATCTTCAAATTGCGAATTTGTGTCCACAAGTGTAGCTGCCCGTCCGAACGCTCACGAGCTCACATGCCCATTACTGGTCTAGCGGAAGAAATACAGGTGAGATTGATTATATGGCCGTAGACTCCCCCCTTCTCTAACCCAATCTTAGAGATACATTTTCGTTATTTGCCCAAATGTTCCCCGCGCTTGTGCCCTTGTCCTTGTGCCCTTTCGCTAGCCATCTTATCATCTCTGCACAAGTACGTTGGCAACAGTCGATATTTATTAAGTCCCGGATGCTTTACGTCTCTAACTCGTGTCCATCATCAAACTTGTTCAATCCGGCGATTTCGATCAAGCAACATCATTCGCAGAGCGTAAGGCATCCGAATAAATTATGTAGGTACGCGCAAATGTTACTAATATTTGTAACTCTGTAAATAATGTAGAAATAGTCGTTACATTTTAACGAGACATTAACGCGGGAGTGTTGGGGTAAAATACGAAGATTATAACGCGCGGTGGAATCTGCGAGACAATGTGCAGCGAAGACCTTTCACCGTGAGACGATCGATCGGTGATCATTAGAGAAACGCTGTTTAAGGAAACTCGATCCGTTCGATTCAGATGATCGTGGCTGCTCCTCGAGCCAGACACGATGCTGAAACGCTTCGCTTAACGGGATCGAATCCAGGTTCCTAAAGTGGCCTTAGTTAGGGAGAAAATTCGTGCCCGTAATTGGAGCATGTTGCTTTCGTTCTTATCCTTGTCGGCTTTTCGAGTGCAGTAATTAGAGTGAAGAGAAACAACCGCGAGAAAGACAAGGAAGAGTATAGTTGTTGCTTAACGCGTGGAAGGGAAGAAAGAAAGCAGAAAAAAAAGGTAATATTCGTAGAGATTAGTGTCAAGGAAGACGGGAGAGGTGTCAAAGAGATTCCCGACGTAACTGTGGCGGTAAAAAGCGTTCCATTCGGTATTTCCATTCACCCTTACGAAACACGCGCGCCAGGTTGCGTCGTTTTTTGTTTTTCTTTTTTATTTTTTTTTTTCTAGATCGAATTTAACGATTCCATTCACTATTTATTTGCTCACCGCGAAATTTCAACGCGTAAACCTCACTCATTGAGATTCACTCGTGTTTGCGGTTATTGGAGATGGAATCAAGTTCAGTATTCGATAGTCTGTTGTCATCGACCGGTTAATATAGATTGGTACAGCTGGTAATATATTAGGTTGGTCAACAAGGTTTCTTCTTTAATATTATTCTACGATGGTAGAGAGCGTCACTAGCGCAGCGAAAGTAATATGACGAGAGTCTATCGTATTAAAAACATAAATCAATTGCGATACAAAAGTTTCACTTTATGAAATTCAAAAGATTTTACAAAAATAATTTCGTAAAAAAGTTAGTGAACCAATATAGGTTGGGAAAGCACACTCTTAGCTGCCTGACTGAAAGTATACTTCATATCTATGCTGCCTGGTGCAGCAATAACACGTGTTTATGGATCAATTAGATTACCGATAACCATTCTTCTCTCTCAAAGTACTGATAAACAGTTCGAAACTGTTTAGCTCGATCCGAACGTACTTGCAATATATTTGAATTCCATCTCCAATATCAACAGACGATCATCGTGCCGAAACATACGAGTGATTGATTGACGAACGCGAACATCGAATCAATGTCCCTCCTCCTTTTATACGTAACTTTCTCGAAAGTCATAGAAGTTTGATCGTGTAAAGGTAACCTTAACCCTCGGACGCGACAAACATCGTTGTCCGCTAATACACATATACATCAGCACATATGCATAGTTGTACGTTTATTCATGGTGCCTCCGTTTTCTTTATCACGAGTGGAGAAATACATTTAAACGACTTACTCGCAGACTCACAATTCACGAACGCTTTAGCAGGCTCGATCGTATAGCGATCGTTGCGGGGGGTGCAGTTGCTCGTGGGCAGCACGCTTGCACCTGGTCGCGTTTTGCGCTTTTGTAGATAAAAGAGAAACAGCCCCTTTGGTTCATTGCCGCTGAATACGCTCGAGACGGAGCCGTTAAAACACGAAATACTCGATCGCGACGATTCGTGGTCACCGACGACGAACTAAGGAGCAATATGTGTTGCCGGTCAGTTCTAGCCAGTTCGACATCATTTATTTCACGCAATTTATGACGAAGGAGTAGCACGCCTGAACCGACAACCGGCAATGTCATACTCGAAATCGTTGCGGCTTAAAACTTGTATTCGCGTTAATTGTCGATTAACCGAGACACAAGAATCGATGCTCGCTTTCGAGGATCGTCGAGAGTTTATGTTTTAATTGGACAGCTTTGGATTTTCCGAAACAACAGGATCACATTCTGGTTGTGATAGGTTTCACGAACGAACGAGAACGTGCCTGTCGTTAGTCAGACGTTCGTAAAAGCGGATCGTTATTTATTTGTTAAAGACATTTCATTCATTGTATTCTATTTAACGTTATCGCGAATTGTCTTCCTCTCTGCTTAATTTATTTACTCTCATTTTTTTTTAAACTGCGTGTTTGTCATGTGTAAATGCGGACATTAACGCGTATATCATAAAAAATTACAACGAAGATTTTTATATTTTTTACATGTACACAGTGTGTGATTACGTAACGAAACGCTTAAGAGATTCAAACGTTATCGTCCACGAACAGAGATGAGTTTTCGTGTTTTTGTACAGGTAGTATTTAAGCGAGTAATTCGCGTATACTCCGTTATCAGATAAAGATGTACATTTAATAATAAATTTGTTTTTAAAATGTTCGTCTATCTTTTCACCGTTTATAAAAACCTTTCTATAAACTTCCAGAAGATATCCGAACCTCAGCTTCAGAATATGATCTACCACACTTTTGAAATTTTAGAGGAAAACATATCGAATCGGTAATTATAAGAAAATGTGTATTATACTACTGTATAATAAACTACTACTTGAACTCGTCCTACTTTGATCCGTTTTCGATTCGGTTAATCATATACATGGTGGACAAAAATAGGTGAATACAGAGAAGAACTGACAATATAGGCAGTATATAAAATAAAAGATCACTGGGTATATATACTTAGTGTCGTGAACGTTGCAAATGCGTATGCGCGTTGCTCTTGGTTACCAGCATGCTCGCACCAATCAAGTCCAATACACACAGTCCAGTGATGGGATATTGGCTGGGTTTTTTCGCGCGCGCGCGAGAAATGCAGGAGCATATCTATTTAGCGACGCCACTGGATGGCGTAGTGTTATTGGCGGAAAATAATGGAGGGTGATTAAAGTACCCCATTTTATTGAACCTTGTACTTCACTGAGACTAAAATCACCGCGCATGCGCGAAAAAACCCAATATCCCATCACTGTCAAGGTCGAACAGGTTATATAGATTTTCAAAGATACTATTGTGTACGCTATTGTACTTATATATGTAAAATATTGTACATACTAGTGCAAAAATATGTATCAAAACTTAATTTTGTTATTTATGTTTATTTTTAAACAAGGAGTTGGTTTTGAAAATTGTAAACCTAATGTAGGTAAGTAAAAGAACGTACTTATTGAAATATATGATCAAAATTTAGGTGGTCAATACCGGTTAAGTTGATATGAATGTTTTGTTTCTCTTAATTTATAACTTTTAATTTTTTAGCGATCATTGGTGGCGGTATTGGTGGTGCAGCAAGTTCACATTTTCTTACAGAATTATTTAAAAATGATCTTAACATCGATCTATATGAAGCAAACACTATTGGGGGACGTTTAGCTACTGTAAAAATTGACGATAACGAATTCGAAGCCGGCGGTTCAGTTATACATACTCAAAATAAATATATGCAAGAATTTGTTAAATTACTTGGTATCCTATTTAACACAATATTACAAATGTTTATGTTTTATAATTGTTCGCTGTAATTAAAATATTTCTTTTCTTAGGTCTGGAACATAGATTAAATAATGATCAAAGAACAAGCATTTGGAATGGCAATGAAATAATATTTGAAGAAAGTAAATGGGAAATGCTATCTTTGGTTAAATTAATTTATAGATATGGTATTCAGCTATTTAGTCTTAACAGGTATATTAAGTATTTTTTTAAATATTGTACCATTTACTTTTTAAAGTGTGATTATAACTGGAAATATATATTTATCACATATTACAATAATAACTTTATCAATTTTAAACAGATATATAAGTTCTATATTAAGTAATTTTGAAAAAATATACGATCTACAAGATGATGGATTTACCTTCATGAATATCACTAGCCTATTATCGGCTATGAATGCAGAATTTCCAAAATTCTTACAAGTATCTATTAAAACTCAACTTTTAAATTTGGGATACTCAGAAAAATTAATTGATGAAATTGTTCAGTCTACATTGATAGTAGATTATGGACAAGACATAAATGTTCAGAGTTTTGTTGGCTTTGTTTCTTTAGCTGGAGTAGGTTCCAACTTGTGGTCTGTCAAAGGAGGAAACAAAAAGGTGTTTTTTTGTAAATTACTTAAAAATATATTCTTATACAAGAATTAATAGTTATTTACATGTCTTAGGTACCAGAGCATTTAATATACAGAAATAAAAATGTAAATGTTGTACCATCACGTGTCATGAAAATAGTTAATATATTAACAAATGATACTAAAAATCTATATGAAGTGCAATATCGCAATGAAGGTAAGAAAAGTAATATAATAGCTAATAGCATATAAAATGATTTAGGAAATTTATTTCAGATAGTACAGTGATAATGAAATCAACGTATGATATTGTAATTATTGCAACTCCACTTACCCATGATCAGAAATTTCTTATAACTTTTGAAGGATTTCCAAATAATGATTTTTATAGTACAGGACAATATCATGAAACTATAGTAACATTTGTTGAAGCAGATTTGAAACCACATTACTTTGGTCTGCAGGAAGAGTTAGATGCTATTTTAAGTTGTAATCCAAATAAAACAATAATTAGCTCTGTAGGAAGATTAAATTCTGTGGAAGGTATATTAAAAAATAGCAAAATTTGGAAAATATTCAGCAATCAACCTTTGAAAACAGAAATTATAAATGAAATGTTTTCAAATGTAAGATTATTTAGTAATATTCATACAAATTATTAATATAAAGTTGTATCAAATATCATGAAAAATTAATTCATTATTTAAGGTCAAAGAAGTAAAACAAGTCACTTGGAAGGCATATCCAGAATATTCCACAGAAATCCAAGAAGCAAAATTTAAATTACATAATGCACTTTATCATGTGAATGCTATTGAATGGGTTGCTAGTGCAATGGAGATGAGTGCAATAAGTGGAAGAAATGTGGCACTTCTAGCACATAAAGATTTTTCTCAGAAATATTGCTTTAAAAAAAATGAAGCAGTGACAGAAAAATCCTATGAAAATACACCATCTAATGAACTGTAATAAATAAATAAACATGTCTATAGATGTAAATAAAAATATATTTAAATTATATTTCTCCGTAGAATGAGTGGATTTCAATTTTATCGGAAATGTATAAAAGATCGATTATACGTAAATATGAAAATTTAAACCATTAAGTTTAGTTTTCACTATTAAGAACCGGCGTCATAAATGTCGAAAAGGTGCATGCGCGTTACTCATGGTTACGAAATATATTTAACAAATCAGAGCCAAGGTGCGCAGAATAAACAGAAAACTAGTCATTTGAGAAGTGCGTTCCTACGTGGACTGAAATGTACTTGAAACTACGTGTCACTTCGTGATGCGATAATTATAAATTACTATGATTGCTCAAATCGAAAATAATATACCACATTTAACACAAAATCATTGTGCACTTTTTCGAACTATCCAATGTACTAACGCTAAAGTTTATAGCGCAAATTTAAAAATCTGTGAAAATATAACCTAGTTAACCTTAGAAGAAAACACACAAATGTCAACATTATGCTCAGTGAACGTACTGAAAATGTGATCTCATCGGCAAAGTAGTATTTGTCATATTGTACGTAATGTCATAATAATTTATATAAAAAAATAGTGTAATGGAAAATCATTCCGTTCGTATAAACTATGCGCTAACACCTCGCGACACAGAACAACCATTAATACACGATAGCCAAACTAAACAATACGGAGAGAACAGTAAAAGGCGTGAGGAAATAATAGTATTAACAAGTGAAGTAAAAGGTGGCTTATTTTATCCCAGGGCTTTATTATTTCTAACATTATGGTACTTCTTCAGTGGATGTACATTGTTTTTGAACAAATACATATTATCTTACATGGAAGGCGATCCTACAATTTTGGGTAAATGAATTTTATATCAATACTTCAACTGAATTTAAATCTTGCCATTAATTATTTGTGTGCATTTAAAAATATCTGTAATTTATAAAAACTGCTTATGTAATTTATATTTTAGCTTTTTAATATAAGATTATAATTTCAATATTTTGTGAATTTTTTGTAATGCTAAATATTAACTTATTTGAGTAGGTGCTTGTCAGATGTTAATGACCGCAGTTTGTGGATTTATACAAATGTATTTTCCATGTGGAATGTATAAAGCAAATCCTAGATTAATGAGACCAGCAGGTTTTTATAAACATATGATATTGGTAGGGTGTACAAGATTTACAACTGTAGTACTAGGATTAGTCTCACTCAATTATGTAGCAGTGAGTTTTACAGAAACTATTAAAAGTAGTGCTCCACTTTTTACCGTCCTTATTAGCAGATATTTATTAGGTAAGAAACAATGATACATATAACTTATAATTTTATTTTGTTTGGTACTATTAATAAAATTCATTTAATCATTCTTTTTAAATTAATTTAAGTGTATATTGAAAAAGATTTATGTATTAAATATGCAATTGTAATTTTCTATTTATAGGAGAACATACAGGGTTATATGTAAATTTATCTTTAATTCCGGTAATGGGTGGACTAGCTCTATGTTCAGTGAATGAAATCAGTTTTGATCTCAGGGGATTTATTGCTGCTATGGCTACAAACGTAACAGAATGTTTGCAGAATGTTTATTCGAAAATGTTAATTAGTGGAGACAATTTTAAGTACACGTAAGTATCATATAAATTAATCTTGCAATGTTTTATTAAAAATGTATATGTTTGTATATTTTAATGTAATTACAATGTATGTAAAATTACAGACCTGCAGAGCTGCAATTTTATACCAGTATAGCATCAATTGTGGTACAAGTACCAGTTTCAATTTTGTTAGTAGATTTAACAACACTTGAACATTCTTTGAGTTTTAAATTATTCACAGCATTTCTTTTAAATGGAGTGTTTTTCCATTTTCAAAGTATCACTGCATATGTACTTATGGATTACATCAGTCCCGTGACACACAGGTGTGTCTTATCAGTTCTTATATAACATAATTATGCTACTTAAAATGCTTGGATTTGAAATTTAGTTATTAAAAATAGCATATTTTGTTACAGTGTTGCTAATACAGCAAAGAGAGCTTCATTAATTTGGCTTTCAGTTCTGTTGTTTAACAATCCTGTAACTGGTCTATCAGCAATGGGAACATCCTTGGTAATAGCAGGAGTATTATTATATAATCGAGCACAAGAATATGATAGATTGAATAAAGCAAAATTACGATACAATTCGAAAGTTAATTTACAATAATTTTATATTAACGTCATTTAAGAATTTATAATTGATAACAGGTTGTTAAATTAAATGTAAAGTTCCACAAAAAATTAAAACGAATTTAGTTTCAACTTTCCCAATACAATATTTTATTAATTATTAATAATTTACATTCTTATTTAAAGTAGGAAGGTGAAAATATAATTTACATCCTAGCTGCATTTTTGATTAATAACTTTAATTGAATACATATAATGGTATAAATAAGTGTGATTGCAAAAGTTATGTCAAATGTAAAATATCATATACAAAACAAATTGTAAATAATCTTTTATTAAATAAACATACATATGTACATATTTCATATGTCACAGATTTCAACTGATCATAATTACATTCAAGTTTTCAATTTGTACATGAAGTATAATTTAAATACATATTTACTTAAAACTGTTATTATGTTTTAAAATTCTGCATAAAGCGCGAGTGGTATAAAATGTATAAAAGAGATATACAATGGTTGTAAATTTTGTTGAATGAAATTTAAAATTACAATTTAACAGTATATCTCATATAACTTTAATGATATTAATATATTTATTGACTAGCTTTTAGTGCTTGATCAAGATCATCTAAAAGATCTTGTTCTGTTTCAAGACCAACGGATAAACGAATTAATTGCTCGGTAATACCTAACGCTATTCTAGTTTCTTCAGAAATTGATGCGTGAGTCATGACACATCTATGTAAAAGATTGAAAGGTAAATAATAAAATATGTATTTCCTGTATTGTATAGTAAATTGTCATTTACTTACGGTAATTCAGCAAGGGATTCATAACCACCAAGTGATTCAGCTAATATAAATACTTTTAGTGCCTTTAAAAATTTTGCAGAATCTCCTTTAATATAGACAGAAATCATTCCACTATAACCAGACATTTGTTTGAGAGCAAGTTCATGTTGCGGATGAGATGGAAGATCTGTAATCCAATAAAACTATTATTTAATGAAAATATATTATGTCTAGGAACATAAGGAAAAGTGATTTTAATTTTATAGCACTAACAAACAATAGTATTTATATCAGGCAGTTATTATAAAAAAATTATGTAGCTGATAATTTATATAAATACATACACGGATGAATTACTTGTTTTACACAAGGATGAGTTTCTAAAAACTTTGCAACTGCTAATCCATTCTTCATATGCTGTTGCATTCTGAGTTCTAAAGTTTTTAAACTTCGATTAACCAAGAAACAGTCAAAAGGTGATGGAACAATGCCCATAGCTGAAATAATTAAAAAATAGTAACTAATATTAACTAACATTAAATTGAATGTATAATTACATTAAAATTCAAAAATAAATAAAATCCTACCATTTTGTAAAAATCGAAGTCTTACTGCAATATCATCATTGTTTGTAATTGCTGCACCCATAATAACATCTGAATGTCCATTCATGTATTTTGTCAAAGAATATACTACAATATCTGCACCTAATTCCAATGGTTTCTATAATAAAATGTATGTCAACTATTTGATTTACATATTATATTGAATTATGTCGGACAAGAAACTTTACCTGATAATAACTAGTTAAAAAGGTATTGTCTACTACTAAGATAATTTCAGGATTTTTATGCCTCAATATTTCAGCAACTGCCTTAATATCAACTAATTTGAGTAAAGGATTAGTTGGTGACTCTAACCAAACCATCTGAAAAAAGATGCAAATTCCACTCCATATTAAACTGTGTTTACAATACTAAATAGAATTACGAACTTTTTTATACCTTTGTATTTGGTTTTAAGTGGTCTATAATATTATTTGGATTTGTCATATCAACAAAGGTTATTGAAACATTATTTGTAACTAAACAACGTTGAAAGTAACGGTTAGTTCCACCATAAATATCATCACCAGATATTAAATGATCTCCTGCTTTTAATAATGAAGATATTACTGTAGTAGCACCCAAACCAGATGCAAAAGTAAGTCCATGTTTCCCATTGTCTAAAGCAGCTAAACATGTTTCCAAAACCTGTCTTGTAGGATTGCCACTTCTACTATAATCAAAACCCTGAAAGATAAGAAATCATAGTATGATATAATTCATTAAAAAACTTTCTTTTCTCTACACTTCTCTTTCTTTTTGTTTATTAAAAATCTTACTCTATGTTCTCCAGGTCCATCTTGACGGTAAGTAGTGGACATTGAAATAGGAGGTACTACTGCACAATGATTCCATTGTAATGGATCTTGTCCAGCATGTATGGCTTTGGTAGCAAAACCTTCATTCGTTGACATACTAGAAAACATTTAAAATAATCACTGTACCATTTGAAAGATTAAAATTAAAATAAATTTTAACAGATACATGCAACTTGCATCATATGGATATAAATTACATCATACTATCACACTGCTATGAACAATATCTCTACATAAATATCTAGAAATCTAGATTGTGTTCTAACACTTAAAAGCCTTATTACTACTTATCTTTCAAACTATAATCAGAGTTGTTTCAAAAATTTTATATCTGATTATGAACCGCGAATACTCATCAGGTTTAAGATTTTTTATATTTCTTATTTTTGAAAAAACGATAAATACATGAAATAAGATACTAATCTTACATAGGGCTCTAAATATTTTGAATTAATCTTATACACATTCATTTTGAAGAAACACACAAAAAATATTACTTACTTGAATTAAAAAATCCACAAACGGAAGTAAATTCACTAAAAAAAATAACTGTTAATTGATTAATTAAAAATTGATATAATTCTTGAGATGTTAACGATGTCACGTTATGTGCTAGAATAACAGCTTTTACACGTGGCACTGCCTATTTATGACTTCAACAGGGATCAGGCGTGCTGCTTACAATTTGCCAATGGTCATGATTGGAGTTAATGCTATTAACCTCTACATCTGCAAAGAAAATGTGAATCATAGATTGTCTTTCAGCAAACTGAGCGTTGATGATGATTTTGCGTTCTTATGCGCATGTTAAGTATAGCAAAGCTCAAACATACGTAACAATATTAGCGATGTAATATGTTATAATGTATTATTAAATATAAAGAAATATTTTATTTTATATAATTTTTTATTTATGGTTTAATCAAATGATTAGAAATATCTAGCATTCTTTTATAATTTTGAAAGAGAATATTGGTCAGTTCTTATATACACGATGGAACATGCAACCAATGCGATGTGTTCCCACCATAATTAAATCGATATTTACTCGATTATTCGCGAGCTATCAACCTTCGGCGAGTGAAGTTTCTTTCTTAAACGAATCACTTTAATTGACACTTGAAATACTACATTTGAAAGGAATAATACACTGAAATGAAAAAAGTAAAGGGAATTATTTCATTACTGCTGATATTTTTTGTTAATATTGTACGTAGTGATGTGTTTTATAATCTTTTAAATCGAGAGGATCCGTGCATTAATCTATGTGAAAAAACACCGTTGTCTTTTACAAATGTACGTATTAAACCATTAAATATACATATTCGTCTAGTTGCACAATGTATCTAAATAATAAAATAACTTTTAATTTTAGAATAAATACGTCAAATCATGTTGTCAACGAGGTTGTAGGTTCTTCAATTTAGTGGATTTACATTATGGATTAGAATCAAACAGTTTAAATGGTACAAGAGATGCCTGCGAAGCTTGTACGTAAATATTTAATTATAACTAATTATAATGTATAAATAAATACATTTATGAATTTGATAGGCTAATAATTAACATTTCTTTTTATTTTGTTATAGCATGTACAGAAGCATATACAGCACCACAGGATCGTTCTGCATGTAGTACTGGTTGTGATTTTATGGCTAAACAACGTACTTCAGATTTATTATCATTATTTTCTGTCGCAATCTATGTGGAAGAAGGAGTTAATTCCAATATAGTTCTAATGTCACCTGATATACCCGAAAATGATATTTTAACTGATCCAGGATTACGAAAGGAACTTCTTCCTGGTTGGTGGGATTCAAATGGATTTAAGTTACCACAGACATATATTAAAACTGTCCCATTAGATGCTGGGGTAAGTTTTTATTTTAGAAAAATTCATATCTTAAACTGAAAGCAAAGAACACAATTATAATATAGTAATATTTCATAAAAAATACATATATCCAGTTCATACAGATATAAAAAGATACCAATTTTTGTACATAACTTAACATATTTCTTTTGTTATATATCATCTTTATTCTTGTAACTTTGAATTATTTAGCATGCCTAAAGCTAGTTACATTATAAAAGGTATTTATTATCTAATTCAATATCTAATAATAAAAATATAGACAGTGGATTATGGTATACCATCAGACTACTTTCGAGAAAGTGACCAATCGGCTTCAATACCTGGATCTGATTGGCTTCAGTGTGCTTCAAAACATATTGGACTACCCCATTGGCTTCTGGCTTCTGCTATTGCAGCAGCAGCACTATCTGCATTTTGGTTGTGTTTATATCCAGAAAAATCTGCTGATCCTTATAGAGAAATACTTATAGAGAAATCTGATATTTCTCCAACAATTGCATTGTACGTACCAGAAGCACCATTGCATAAAAAACCTCCTCCTAAATATACTGAAAGTGTTGATGCAACAGAAAGTATCATGAAAGTTTAGCTAAGAATTTTAGTGGTACAATTTTAAAATGGTTTTCAAAGATGTTTAAACATATTAATACAATTTTGAATAAAGGATGTTTGTATTAAATATAGTAGAGCTTTATAAGCATTAAAATTATTAAAAGTAACTACATTTTCTGTTACCAATAAAATTATTTATAGTTTAAAGATAAATTTCTAAGAATGTATATGAAAAAATTAAGCTTTAAAAGATTTATTCAGATTTTCAATCCTACAAGAACTAAAATCAAAGTAGATGGTAAAATAAGCTAAAAAATATTTTCTAGGAAAGCAATTTATGGTAATGTTGTGCACATATACACGCTGATATATTACTTTATATGCAAATATATTTCATTTTTTATAACATGAAATAATAACTCATCAGTTGTTTTCTTATAGATATAGTTATAAAAACCAGTACCGAAATGGAACTTGAAAAAAAAAATATGTATGCACATGTAATAAGACTGCAAATTATGTACATACTTCGTTAGTAATTTAGTGAAAATCAAAAGTTTTTATATTTATAATGATGCATTATTTTTCTAAACATTATTTACAAATACAAACAAAATTTACTTGTATTCATTGCAATTTACGCAATATTTACAAATCTTTGTTTATTACACTTACATTGGTTAAAAATTTTATTACTGAAATGTTTATTTTATTTAAAATGTAAAAATTGTAATTTTTAATTTTAAGACGTTTGAATTATATATATATACATTTTTTTATACATAATATTATTATGTATAAAAATTATATAAAATTTTACTTGAAAATTGAAGAACAATTAAATTTCGAAAAAGGTATTTATAGAAATTATAATTATTAAATACATTATGTTGATATTTTAATTATAAACGATGATTTAGTTCTTTGATCTTTACTTCACACAAACAAACAGAATGTTGTATAAACTAATACATCAAAAAGTGAAATTGAAAATAGCCTTGAAATTTAAAAAAATATTATTTTACCATAAAATTTTCAAATATGATGTATTATATGAAAAATATATAACAAATAAAATCATAAATATTGAAATATATTTAAAAATTAATGTATAATTATATAACCAATGTAAGATATTATTTAGAAATATTTAAGACTCCTAATGTATGTACCTTTGTACTAAAATATTGGGAAATATTACATAAAATTTAATGTGATTTGAAAGTAAGAAGTCAAATAATTATGCAATAACCAAAACTTTTTATGGTGTTAAATTTTTAGTATGATATTAAAATGAAAAGTATGTTTTTAATTCAAAGATATTGATTAATAAGGTATAAAATTATCGTTATAAATATTAAACAAATATAAAAACTGTTGTCATAATTATTAAGGAAAATACCGTCTTTGTTAGAAATCAATTTTTTTCAAGCAAATTTTACTTATTGATTAAGTAACAGTGGGAATTGATTTAATTTTTAGTTTCAGTATATGAAATATAAGCTGATTTCTATAAGTATGCAATATGAATAAAACTTGATAATGTATTTTCATTATTCTGAAAGGAATTGTTAGAATTATCTAACATAAAATTTGTATATAATATAAAAGTCATAATAGAGTATTATTGTAGTTAAACGTTTACCTTCATTACTTAAAGTGGTCTAATATGTACGTATTAGAACATTTAACTTATAAGGAATTATATTCCAAAACCAAAGTATCTCATGTTCCTTACATAGGATATTGATAAATTCACTGTATTATTAATAAATATTTGTTATTCCGCTATATACAATGTAACAAATAAAATTATACAAAGGATATAGATAGTACTTATTAGTTTACTCCATATTCGAATCATTTTATTTAAACAAAACAGAACAATTTTTATAGTTTTCAATACGAAAAAATAATTTGACGTTATCGCGTAACAAAGATAAAGATTAGCACCTTTCAGAAATGTTAATTAGTCATCGAACCAAAAGTACATTCCGCTGTACCGATTAAAATTTCACGTCCAAAAGTATTTGCATAGAAAACAAGGCTTCTCAATTTTTAATTATTTTGTTACCTTATTCGCCATTGTTTTTAAGTTTCCTTATAATAAAGAATTATCTTTTTAATTCAAGATAACTACAATATGTACAATATGAAAAAGTATCTTGAATCCAAAAAATAATTCGAACTCTTAATTATAAAAAGAATTGATCTGTACAATAGTTATCACTTAATTTCGTTTAAATATTATCTTAATTCTAAATATTTAAAACATTTACAGCCAATAAAGTTTTGGATCATCTCTTCTAACTTGAAGTTTTAATACATGCCTATATATTTTTAATGCTGGACCTAACAGTAAATCGAGTCCACTCAGAACATCGGACCGTTTCATTAACAGTAAAGAATGACCATCAATATCCTGAAATAATCAATATTAGAAAAAGTTAACAAGTAAGTAGAAATAAGGGGATCAAAAATTCATACCTGTTGTCTAAACACTTCCGCTTCTTTTGGAAAAAGTCTTGCAAAATATTGATATACTTGTTCAGATGTCCAATCTGAAGCATCGGGTATATTTGGATCAATTCCATCTCTGGGACTATCGTCGTCCATTTGGTCAGAAGATCCTCTGGCAGGTGAAACTTGGGGACTTAAAACTGGGGGTAACACAGGTGGATTTGATGGTGTATCAGGTCTGTTATTAATCAGACCAATATTTTGGTTTATACTTGTTTTATAATGTTTTTGAATGCAATCATTACATTGCCACTTTGAATTCGATTTAGGAATCATTATTCGTGGTGTATGGCAATAATAATGATAGGCTTCATCACAAGTGAAACACGTTGCTAGAGGACCCTGTAAAATGATAATATTAAATTACCATATACAAAAGATAAACAGCATGTTTGTCTCACTTCACTTACAGCATCCGAGGTTTCACAACATATCGTACAACTTTTGCAACGTTCACATTGCCAACTACTGCCTGCTTTTTGAATCATTTCTTCTGGGCTATAAATACAACTTGGATGTGCTGTAAATAAAAATAAATTTAAACGTCTCAGAACATTGATTTCTAAGTGTTATGATATTTTCAATATAACAAATACCTCGTACTGTACAATCACGACAAGCAACTAGAGTTTCTTGTTTTTCTTTGGCACAAAGACTACACTGTCTGCAAGGTCCATCTTTGACAGCTGATTTTGAAGAATCTTGAGGCTCTTGCGATACAGAAGATTTATTTTGAGATCCTGGTTGTCTTCCACGTTTTCTTTTTACAAGATTATTGTCAGAGGGATCAAATACTTTCTTAGCTCTCTGAAACATAGTTTTTGTGCATTTGACAACTACACAAATTTAATAACAACGTAATAACTAGTGATAGGATCTAAGTATATTACGAGTAGGTTTGTATCTAATTAAATAGCTTTAAACAGTTCTTGAATGCATAAAGAAAATAGTAATAGTTTCGAATGTACTCAAATTTTAACGAAAAAATTTGAACCCTTACTTCAAAAAACATAAAGAAATATTTCAAAGCATAATCGAACCTTGATCAAGTACATTTAAACCTACATGTACTTTGTATTCATTTGTCACTTTCAATGTACAGTTTATGGTTTATTTATGATGTTGAACTTGAATGAAATTGTAGTGTATTGTATATATTTAATTCCTTGTTTTTCGAGGTTCAACATTTGCAAGATTCAATTCTTTTAAACTAGAAGTACTTACTAAAATCCTACAAATACTTGTTCTAGGTTCAAAATCAATTTGTATAGTATGAGCATTTTGTAAGTACATAGAAAAAAATATTGTCTTTCTATTGGTATTTGTATCCCACGAAGCAAAACTTTTGTTTTGAACATTGTTCAAATTTCTGAATATATATTGAATTTGATCCCATCTCTAGTAACCGCTACATATATAACGCGCACCTTTCTACGAGCACTACGAAAACCACCAACATTAGTATTAGACGGTGTGGGCGAAGGATTAGTAGAACTTCTTCCCGCATCTTCGTCTTCTCGTTCTTCGCTAAGATGTCCGGATTCTTCTCTCTTTTCCTTCTGCGAATGTATTTCCTCTTTATTGTCTTTTCGATAATCCTCAAATTTGATCTCTATGTCCATAGGATCGTCGGTTCGAACAAGTAGGCGCTGTTTACGCTCAGCTTTCGACGACCTTTTGAGGTTATGTGTCTGATTATCGGTATTTTTGGATTCCTCTTTTGTACTTTCGATAGAAGTTTGCGATGGATCTATCGAGTCTTGGTCTCTCATAGAATCGTGTTCCACCAGTAAATCGGCGTTTTCGTTTCTTCCAACTATTATCTCGTAACATTCTTCCTTCCTGATTTGCGGATCAGATTTGGGGCTTGCCTGACGTGAAGATCTCGGTGTGTTTGACCTAGAGTCCGTAATCGTCAAGTTCTCGGTTTCATCAAAATCATACAGTCCACCGGTGGTCGACGAAACAGTTTGTATTTCCTTGCGTCGCGCATTCCCATTCTCGAGCGTAAAAGATTCCCGATGCGTGGATTCGACGGTAGTTGTCATGTCAGACGTCGCCACCAGCGAGTAATTGCCGTTAGAGAGACGCGTCAGATTACCGCTGGCCACTTCTTTGCCGAGAAAATCTTCTACCATACGTCTCGAAGTGGGATTCGACACACCATCGAGCAACTGTTCGATCAATCTGTAAGCTGGTACACCTTGATCAAGGTAATCTGGCTCCTCGACAACGAGCTCGGCCACGGCACCCGCCACCATCCCGGAGTTCAATTTCTCTTTCACGAAACCCTCTGGTCGATTTTTGTAAAGCTGTAACCGTGACCATTTTGATGCGTTCCTATAACTAGTATTACCTTTGTAATCAACTTGAATGACCTTTTCTGCTTCGATTAATCGATGAAGATCAGCGATGGTGTCTCTCGCATCCACGGAAAATTTTCGCAGCAAATAGTTACATATACGATCAGCATCAGGCCGTGCTTTACGTCGACGTAACTGATCTATTGCCTCCAGGATTTGCTCCTCGTGGAGTATTTGTGTTTCCACCCGGTGTTGCTGCATTATTATGCGTCGATAAAACGTTTTTCGCAACAATGCGATATTTTATGATTCACCTTCATACGATACTCGAGAGGAGCGTAGAATTCGTAAAAATGATTTTCACAGCGATACTTTGTGCACGTTTTTAAAGTGCTTAGACCATTCGCGCGTGATGTCATAACTATTGACAAATTTTTATGTATGCTGCGTGTATATCCGCTATCAGTTTATAAGATTTTCGTTTTTCGTTCTTTTTCTCAAATTGCGACATAAACGTGATCGACGACTGTATATCAATCCATTATTCCTTGATTACATTTGTAATGATGCATAAATAGAAAGTAAATCGATCTTGTAAGAGAAATTGTTCCCACCGGTGTTCGTAAGAAGCGCAAAATCAATTTCGTGTATAAAATAAATTCGAGCGCTATATCACGATAAAAGCGTAATACATTTCAATACGATCGTTTTATTTTCGAATCGTATAATAAAATATTTCTGCGGATAAAAAAGAAACATAATCAGAGAACTGGCGAACGCGATACGATATTATCGATTGCACGGATCGACCAAACCAATAACGTGCAAAATCTATGGCGCATTTGGAACGCGCGAAATGTCCGCTCAACGTTTCAGCATTGATCACCGACCGCGGAGCGATTAAACGCGGCTCACGGAACGAGCTCACGAATGATCAACTTTGTATCGTTGGTCCGGTACCGGGGGAGAGGATTTCGAATCGCGTACCGCAGCTGCGCCGATCCATCGTTGGACTGAAGCCGAAAGGTGTACCGACGAGAGGCAATCTGACAAAGTCAGGTCGTCCGCCGCTGCTGGATCGAACATCGAACTGCAGCGCGACGCATTTCACACCCTTTACACGCACTTTCAACGTCAGAATACTTTCCGTGTTCACGTACGTAACTTCCTTCCGGTAATCGTAAGGCACGATTTAAAATTCGAACAAATCGTCGTTGTATCGAAATAATCGCGGAGCCGAACAAAGAGAATCGTCTTCGTATCGGTTGGAACCGCTTGTTCTTTGTCCGTTGTGTTTCACCGTTAAAAAGAACCTAATTCGTGAATGTCTTCTTCAGATATCCACGTACGCGCCGAGTGACCGTCGAACGTTTACGCCACGCGTTAATCATTTAACGACGAACACCTTTCTCGCACTGTCCGACAACTTTTCCGCGGTGTTGGATCTCTCTGTCGAGCGCGCTTCGCGACAGGCTACTCCGATACACGCGACCACCAAACGACGATTCCACGAGTCCACAGTCCTCGCGAATGTGCACGCCACACATACGTATCACACGTACACGTACATGTACACGTATACGTGCGTATACGTACCACGCGGGATATACATCGTCGCCGGTCGCGTTTCCCGTATACGTCCGTACGCGTTGACACCGTGCACGGACCCTTCACGAAAACTTTCGCGGATATATCGTTTATCGTGCGCGGTGACGCGTACAACCAATTCCAAGAACGTCGATAAGCCTAGACAATTGTATCGCGCGATAGCCACCGCAGCACACGGCAAACCTGCGAGACGCGGTCTTTTCCCGAGGTCGCCTCGGCGCGCGCCAGCTTCTTCTCTCACTCCCGGTTCGACCGGCCGAATTATTCTCGCGGATTCGCACCTTTAAAGATTACGACGCGCGTTTACAAATCGTTGTCGCTCGGTCGACGAATGTGTTCTTTATAGTTTCCAACGTTCTTCCAACACTTTCTTAAGCGTCGCATATTTCAATAGCGGTGCAACGCGCGAGACGCGCTCTTTTTCTAGAGGCGGCCTCTCGTGCGCGCCGCGCCAGCTCTCCTTGTACAGAACGCCCAAAAAGATCGAACTCCGTGAAACTGTGACGCACTTCACCTCGCTAGTTTTCTCACTTTCGAGAATTCTTGTAAAATTGTTTGCATCACCGATCGACTACCCTCGTAGCTGGTTCCACGAATTATTTCGATAAAACTTGAGAGCGCCAAGCCGGGTGCGGCTACACGCGAGTATGGACGGGCCGCCGCTGGAGTACGGAACACGCGGAGCGCACTTTTTGCGGGGACGGGCCGTGCAGGTGCGGCGATATCTTTGTTAGCACCCTAAATGGAACCAGCTTCTGCGCATCGCTTTCACCGACTTTTTTCTAATAATTATTTTTTCTTCTTTTTAATTGAAAAGATTAACGTAAAGTTATACTTTTTTCATATTTTTCTTCAAATAAACAAAATAAAAGGAACTAAATATTTTTATGCGGAATATTGATTTATTTTATGTAGAACGTTTGAGAACTTTGATAATTGATTTTTTTTTTAGACTATACACAAAATATTTGTTTATGATGAAATAAAAACGTTGAATTATAATTGTATTCTTAAATATCAAAAGAACGAATAGTTTTTGTGTAAATTTACAGTGAAATAAAAATGTTCGTGAAAAATTTTTTCAACGATTTACGCATGATACATTCCTGCACTTGTGATTTTAGAAACGACCGTGACGTATCGGCCATTTTCGAGCGCTGCTGTCCTCGTTCCCGGCCGAGTAGCTCCGTTTTGAGCCTGTTTTCAGATCGACGGATCTGACGCAACGGATCATAAGCAATTCTTAAATTACGTTACACGTAATGCGTTTAAATTTCTTGTTTTCATAGTAATCATTTCAAAAACGAAAGTTTTAAGTTTTAATTTTAAATGTCAAATTGTATTCTTTTTAAATATATTAAGAATATCGAGAAGTTTCCATAAACGTTTGATCATGAAAACATACATATCTAATACGTAATAAAAAGAAATGAAATATAACGTTTGAATCATCATTTTCTTATTCTGGTGACTGAATAAAGCTGATTTTAATTTTTATAGACGAAAAATAAATACGTAACGAATTGAACACGCAACAAAAGTAATGGAAAGAATATTTTTTTTAGCAATATAAAACATTTATGTTTGAAACATTTTTATTATAAAATATACCAATATAAAAAATGTATAATGCAAACATATGAAAATAAAAGATATGTACTGTTATAATCTTGCATATCTTTAATAGCACAACCATCATTAGTGAAATACTTTTGTTGTATAAATTAAATATAATTTTCTTTTTCCGCCATATTGTTACCAACACTGTGTCGCTGAAGTTTTGATATCTATCAGAAAATAATATTCTAATTAGTAACTACAGCTATATCCATACTACCTATTGTCGTAATACGATTTTATACATACCAAATTCACCGGTTTCGCTTTATAGATGAGTTTATTACTGTCCCTTAAAGGGCTTTGTTGTATACTTCCATTTTTCTTTACAGAAAGTGGTGAACCTTTTTGTGAATTTGATGTTTTATACGACGAACGTTGTGGAGATTCATACAATTTGTTATATTGATTAATATCGAAAGAAGAATTCAGTCTTTTGCTCAGAGGAGGCGTCTGAGATTTTGGAATACCAGAACCCATCGATCGACGTTTAGGTGTCGTTTTCTTTGGAGATGGTAATTTACTACTAAAAATAAAAATAAAAATCGCTAACTTTCTACCGTGTAATTTGTTTTGTTGTTTAAATCAATAATATATATGTAACAAAATTGAACTTACCGTTTTGGACTACTATTTATTTTGTTATTGTTGTCAACATTTACGCGTATAGGTACTGGTGAAATATCACAAGAAAAGTTACGCTTTTTTGTCACTTGTACCTGAGCTTTTTGTGATTTAAAATTTTGGGCGTCTGGAGTCGACGAAGCGACCGGTTTCGTAGATCGTGAAGATTTTTTCGTCGTAGATTCATCGTGCGTTGAATTAGGAGTACTACTAATTATTTTAAGAGACTTAGGCGGCGTTACAGTTCCATATGATGAAACTGCCTTATTATTAATAGTTTCTACAAAAGCCAAAAATATGATATTAGAAAAATAATAATATATAAATTAACACATTTATATATTATTTATTCGCGTAATTATACCTTTCTTTTGCATAATTCCTACGGGAAGAACTGCTCTCATCGGACCCCTCTTATTTGTAACTTCTACGTCAGTTTTCTTTTTTTTAAGTTTATTTTTAACCGTACTTATCGTTGCAGTTTTTTCTTTCCGTAATTCTAATGTTGTAAATGCTCCAGTTTCGGTGTCTAAAAACAAATGAAAATTAATCTGTGTTTTCATTAACTGATATGAAGAAAGGGAATATAAAGTTACCCTTTTGTAATCCATCTTTGTTGATTTTTGTAATAACTTTTTTGTTTGATATTGGGTTTACAAGACAAGGGTCGCTAGGAAATCGTTTTTTTACTTCTTTTAGTTGACATGCAGTTTTATTACTGCACGTTAAAGGGATTGTATCTTTAGTTGATGATACAGACATACTTCGCCTAATAACATTTTTATGAAACGACTGTTTCTATAAAACACAATATTATTAATTACATTGATAATGTTAATCGCGTGAAGTTAATAAATGTTCTAGATCATACTCACTTTTGAGTCTGCATCTAAACTTCTTCTATTAACTGATTTTGATGGGATATTTTCACCATCATTCTTTATACGTTTATGTATATTATCATCATTGGAATCAAAATTTAATACTTTTCCTAAGTTTTTAAGTACGTCTGAAGTAGGATACTTTTCAGTCTGACTAGTTAATAACTTTGCTATATTTGCAAGGAGTTCTACTACTACTTTTTCATGTAATAAGCTTTTACTTTCATCTTCCAAAGAATCCTCGTTAGGTACAATTTCAATATTAAGTACTTTTTCATTTTTTTCTTTTTCTATTTTTTCAATATTAGTTTTTAAGGATTCATTACTTATTCCGTTTAAACACTTCTGACTATCAGTACATTTATTTATGTCCGAATCATTAAAATTTATATTTTTATAATCAAGTGATTCTTTAACATTATCTGAATCATTTGTCAAATTATCTTCTTGACTTTGCTCCATATTATTCTTTTCTATGTTTTGTATTACCTTTGATCTATTATCTGATTTTTGTGGGCTTTTTGCTAAATTGTTAGTTGTATTAAGATATGTGGTTAATAATTCAGTATTGTTCTCACATTTAATACCTAAAACTTTCTCCAAATTTTCTACTAATTTATTTGCTTCTGAATTATTTTCGGTTTTAATAAGTTTTTTAAGCTCCAATAAAAGAGTTGCTGCTGTAATATGTTTCTCTGTTTGCACTGATTCGATCAGTTCCAGTTCTAATTCCTTTATATTTTCTGTTATTTTATTAACAGCAATTTCTGCATCTTTTTCTGCATCTATCTTATTATCTGTGCATTCTTTGTTTTGTATATTTGTTAATTCTGTACCATTTCTATGAGGAGACGGGGGTAATTCAATTAAATTATCTACTATACCATCATCGTCAAATGCTGGTAATAATTCTGATGTCCAAAGTGGATTATTACTGATAAGATCATCTGTACTTGCTAAAGAACAGAATATATATTACTAATGGAAACTAATATCACAAATATACTTCTCTAATACCAACACTGCTCATTTTACAATAACATACCTGTACACTGAAAAAACGAAAGAATAAGTTTGCCTTATAATATTAATTTAAAATAACGTTAGAGTACAGTTTATAATACAGTTTATAATAAAGCAAATTAATTTACATTCTTATTTTTCTCTACTATTTATCATATCTTTGTTACATTTCTTTTTAGATAAATTTTTATTGGATAAACAATGTTGGTATTTTTTATTACATATACATCTTTTTCGCTTTTACACATTAATTAAATAATACTTACAACTTGAGCTTGTTTTTAAAGCTAATTCTTCAAAAGTTTTTGCAAGAAGTTTTGCTTCAGTAAATATTGATTTATTAACTTTATCTCCTTCCTAAAATAGAAACTCTAATTATTTAAAATCTTTTAAAAATATGGATAAACGAATTAGATATAAAAATAATTACATAAAATACAGAATCTGTAGATGCATCTGAAGTAGAACTCCTATAGTTGTTCTTGCTGGAATTAATTTCTGGTGTAAACAAATCAACATCTATTAATTTATTATCCATATCATATTTTTCATTACTTTGTTGTTTGAAATTTTCAGAGAGTTCTAAAACTTTTTCTTTAAGTTTATCAAACTGAACTGTTAACTCTGGTACTGTGCATGTAGTTGATTTATTTGTTACTAATTTTATCTTATTGTTAAGGTCTGTTTCTTCATTTAATTTAGAATTTTCTAATTTTTCGGATGACTCACTTTTTAAAAATGCACGATTAATAGTATCATTTGATGACAAAATTGATAAAGTAGTAGAAGAAGAAGCAGAGTTTATTTTAGGTATACAAGAAATATTTGATAAGTTTGAAAACATAGAACTTCCACTACAGTAACTTTTTAAAAAGCCTTCATTTAAAAAGTCTAATGAATTTAAAGAAGATATATTACTTCCAGTTTCAAAATTTATTTGTAGAGGTTCTGCCAATGATATGTGTCTAGAATTTTGTGATTTTTTAAAAGGTTCATTTCCTCCTTGGGAAAGAGATCGTTGAACTTTAGGAACTTTCAACATGTAATTAGGAGATGCACTTTGTCCTATGCTGAGTTTATCTTTTTCCACTTGGATTGTTGATTTTTCATATAAAGTAAGTGCCATTTCATTCTTATTTAATTCATTACTTGCTTCAAATAATGAATCATTCATTACAGATTGATTTAAAATAGATAAATCAGCATCTTGAACATTAGTACTACATATGATATCATTAGTTTCCAAGTTATCATGGAACCCATTAATATTAGTTAAATTAGGTATCACACTTTCATTAGATATTTTATTAACAGTAGCAGCCTTTTCAGTTAATTCTTCATATATTAAAGATTCATCCAATGTTTTATTTACTTTCAACTTTTGCTTATTATTGCTGTGTTTGACATTATAATCATCTGTAAAATCAAAGGAATGTGTTCTTAATTCATTATCTTTTTTACATTTTGGTCTCAGCGCTTTTTCTAAAGCCACTTCAAATGGATCATCTTTTTTTTGAATATATTCTGTAGTTTTATGTAGTACCATGTCAAAAGGATTATTCTCTAAACTGTCACGTTTTCCTGTTATTAGTGGAATTGGATCTTTGATTAAATTATTATGCTCATTATTTCTGATATCTGTGGGAGCAGGTATTAATGGCGATGCAAGTCTTGAGTTTAATAAACTCTTTCTGTCAGGACTTTCTAAATCTATAAGATCACACATGTTGTTCATGTATTTATTGACAGTGTTTTGGATATTTTTTCTCCAATAACAATAATGTAACCTTCTCTCACACAAACTAAATGCTACTTTATAAAAATGTATTCAGATTTTATGGTGTTATTTTGTAATATGATCACCACTTTAAATAGAAATTGTCTTGTTGATATACATGTATTGATGAATTGGCTGTAAATAAAAATTGTTTTTTTAACATTTGTATACTTACATTATCTTATATATACAAATTTTTTTTCATATACTTACAAGTGGTCTTTGAATAACAATCGTTTCTTTTTATATACATATACTCACGAACAGTTTTCAAATTAAAATTAATTTTTTTACAATTATGTATGTACTTACGCATGTCACAGCAGAGTTCGTACTGACATTTTAAAAATCTTTACTCCAGTGTCCTCTGATGGATACTTTAAGAATTGAAAGTTAAACGGAATTTGTGGGTTTGAACGTTATAGTTTCATTTGAATTTCATTTTCATAAATTTAACAATTAATGTGTTCCACAGATCCAATTATTATTATTGTTCTAAACTTGAACAAATTTACTTAGCACCGCTACTTATAATACAGCCCTTTCTGTACAATTTCTACAATCTGATCATCACATAATATAACATAGACAGTTTAGGAAATTCTTCTAATAAAGTATCTTGCTATCATCTGCTTTTCATTTCGTGATCATATATACAATGAACAAAATGTGTGAATAATGAAAGAAAGACGGTAATGTGAAACGATTGCATATATAAATAATAGATCCTAAGTACATTCACTTAGCGTCACAAACATCGTAAGAGCGCTTGCGCGTTATATTTGAATACATACTATACTAAACGAATCAGAGCTGACATGCGCAGAATGAACGACAATTTATCCACCGAAAAATATATTCTGTCGTGACAGAGAATATACTAAATCTCCACGTTGATTAATGCATTTTACCAACAAATAATTCTTTTTCGTTATTGGTGGTTACTTAGGAGGAAGCTAAATACGATTGGCTAACGATTAATGTGTACACCAAAATGCAACCAATCACGTTGCTCCGTTACGTTTACTAACGCGATATAAAGATGCATGTAAGAAGGTTGCTTTGTTAACGTTGGCGTCACCGCTAAACAGTTCTTCCGTTGACCGAGGTAGGACGATTTGGGCTTCGGTAGTTTTTCAGCCGCTAATAGCGTCTTTTACGGACACGGTGTTATCGTGCACCAAGTTGATGATTCGGGAGTGCAAGAGCAAGTGATAGTGCAATAGAAGGATCGATTATTGTGGAAAGATGTCAACGAAAGCTGCTAAGAAAAGTACAGCGACGTCGTCGAGTACTAGTGGGCAATCGCCACAGTTTAGTACGTCAACGCCGATCGGCCAACGACCAGGAAGTCCCTTGAGTCCGACTCGTTATTCTCGTCTTCAAGAAAAGCAAGATTTACAAAATCTAAATGACCGGTTGGCGTGTTACATTGACAAAGTACGACATTTGGAAGCAGAGAATTCCAGACTTACGCGGGAGGTACAGACGACCCAGGAGACTATCACCCGCGAAGTATCCAACATAAAGTCTATGTATGAACATGAATTATCCGATGCAAGAAAATTACTGGATGATACCGCGCGAGAACGGGCGAAGCTTGAAATTGATACTAAACGGCTGTGGGATAACAACGAGGAGCTTAAATCCAAGTAAGTAACTTTGAACTTAATTCTTAGTGTTTAAAATTGTAATGCAATTTAAGAATGTTAATCCAGACTCGATTTTAATGGGATGCGACCGAGACTGTTTTAAGATTCGCGGTTTTTCTTGATTCTTTTATTTTGTATATTGTTTACATAACTGGTTATGAAGATGAAGTTTCTAATGTAGGAAGTTATGATAAACATAAGTTTACAAGTAAATTTCATTTGTTATTCGAATATGAACTATTCATTTGTCAAAGTGATTATTATTATTAAATTATTACTTACATTTCATTTTAGTGTTTTACTTATGATAAAGTATTGTGGAACTAAAATTGATAAAAATTCAAAAATCAAAGTAAATTATTTTAGTTTGTGAATGATTCATATATTTCAAATTGCATATTAGTGGTTTTCAAATTATTGCAAATAAATGCTCGAGTTTGCTGATATTGTTTACAAACTGTATATATTACTACATTGGTTTGTCAGTATTGTTTACAACTGTATATAAACTATATACATATAATAACTATAGTGACAGTGTTTAAATAGTTTTTCCGATAAAATGAAAAATATTGATATTTTTTTTAGAACATTAATTACTTTTATAAATTGCATTATTTTCTTTTTAAAGTTAATTTTGGATTTGATTGATTTCCAATTCAGATTAATTGACGTTTCAGATGTTGTTTAAGGTTTTCATTTAATTCTAAATGAATAATGCATTTTTTAAATTTAAAGATAAGTTACTGTAATCTTTAGATAACGAAATAAAATGTTTGATAAGGGTATAACAGAGAGTAGAAATGTCACAATCTAAAAGGATGTATAGAAAGTTGTTGCTTGATAATGGCAGAAAACTACTAATTATTTTAATCAACTAGAGTGAGAGAGAATGGTTTAGCTTTTTCTAGCATCATAATTATTATGATTAGATTTTTATATCAATATTATTTGATTAACAGTTATATTTGTAATGAAGTTTACTTCCCTATAAAAGCATTATAAGATATGAAAAATAGTGATTTTTCACTAAAATATAATAGGAACAAAAATTAAAATAAAATAGAAACAAAAATTAACGTTTAGAAAAATATGAAGGGAAGCTGCATGATCATATTAATATGATAAGATTCATTCATATATTTGATAGATGATGCGATATCTACAAGTAGATGTGTATCATCCTACAGATATATCAAAATGTATCTTTGGACTCTCAAAGCTAAAACATATGAAGTCATATCTCACAAATTTTAGAGGACAAATTAATGGTAGAATCCTTGAAAGAAGATGCAAACTTTTGTATTGCATTCATCACGAAAATAAATGGTCATCCTCTTTGAAATCCACAAAATTTCAGATTATTTGGGTGTGCCTAAGTTGAAACGTGACGTTACTACGAGTGATTGCGTCACGTTTACTATGCGACGGTGATGTCATCTTGAAGCGCGCGTATAACCTCGACTGAAAACATTGACCTCCTTTCAGTGAGCGTTGAGCAATCGATAAAAATACGAATAATACCTAAAACAAGCGGCAAATATTTCACAGAATGTTTGATACAATGAAACAAAACAAATGAAGTCACTGAAAATATTTAATATTGAACACATGCATGAATGTTGTAATTCAAACATGACAAAATGATTTCTTTTTTACATATACGTACAATACTTACATATGTAAATTATATGTAAAGCATTTTGTACGTAAAGATTTTTTTTATTAAGTCGATAATTAGTCTTCCTCCTAAGCTACTTAATTTGATGTTTTATGAGTTAACACAATGAAATTTCGAGTACAGAAATATTATTTTTAATCTCTAAAATTGTCTTCTGATAATATATTGAACTTTTCTTATGATAATTCAAACGATTTGCAAAAAGTAGTTCAGTTATCAGTCTGATAATGTTATGCGTGTATAAAGCGTAAATATTACTAACTTTGAACTCAGCAGTTATAAAAAGAAATACATTCCTTATTAAAGGAATGACGTTGACGGTAGAATTCGTGTCCTTGCGTGAAAATATAAGGAGTGCCATTTTACCATTCAAGTTATCTTCGTTATTTGTAGCGATATCAGAAATATTTATTAGTAAAAATTATATAATATCAAAAACGCCACAAAATGTTAACTTTTTACTCGTTTGTAATGCATTATTTTTCCAAGTTCTAGTTCAAAAATTTCGAAAACAATAGTTTTCCGCGATCCACGCGCTTGTAATGCGTATTTTAAAAGGAATAGCGGGAATTTAATAAAACATGTCGCTTTATTACTTCTAAATGTTCTGTATTATAATATTTAATGCAGTCCACGAAAAATTTGCTTGGAACGTACCAGTGGGTCAAGACCTACATTTGGGAATCTGCTTTATGCCGTTTAACGGATCCGTTGAATGAAGTTGACCCTGAAATCTTTCAGGATTCTTAACCTATACAAAATTATTATTTCGATGACTTTTATCAACAAATTTTTGCCCCTGCGTTAATAACATAAGTAATTAAGGTAGTCAGGTTAAAAGCCACGCTTGTTTAAACTTAACATTTCTTAAAAAACAATTTCATCATGGACAAAATTTATGTTCTTTAAATACATTACTTTATTATCGAATTGCAAAATCAATGTAAAAGATTTCACATTCATTTTTTTTTTTGTATTTTAACCACCGAATATCGTATGTTTTTTGTATTATTTAAAAAATATTAGTATATATTATATGTATCTATATATATGGCATGTAATACATAGTTGATAAATGTAGATTTTAGGGTAACGAAATATTAAGACGGTTTGGAACCCTATGGTAGAAAATAAAATTCTTGATGTGGGTCGTTGCTTGAAATAGAAACACGCAAGCTCACCTCTTCTTTACGACTGCCGGAATGTCGTAAACGATCGAGATTTTGTTAAGGAATTCATTCCATATATTCGGAAATTTTTTCATTTTTACTACTTTGGAGAGAAATTTATATCAGATGTTAAATTATATCGTAAATGTACGACCGTTAATTCACGATCGTAAATTCGTAAATTAGATAATGTAAACATATATTTTTAAATTTCTAGTATGTTATTATTTACAAATGTGTAAATCTTAAAATGTTTAAATTCGATAAATAAGTACAATTTTTCAATATATATATATTTTTTATGTATATTTCATATAATAAACTTTGTAAATATTTATAATGATCTTTTTCAGACTAGACAAAAAATTAGTGGACTTACAAGTTGCAGAGAGAAATCTGCTGCTATATGAAACTCGCTACAATGATTTACAATCACAATTCAATCAGTCACAAGCAGAACGTAAAAAGTTGGCAGAAAGAGAAAGAGAATTGGAACAAGAAGTAGAAAAATTAAAAGCATTATTAGAGGATACCCGTAAACATCTTGGAGAAGAAACTTTACAACGCATTGTTCTTGAAAATAATATTCAAAGTTTGAAAGAGGATATTAGTTTTAAAGATCAAATTTATCAACAGGAATTGACAGAAACACGAACAAAACGACAGGTTTGGAAGTCACATTTTTTATCAGAACCCATTACAAATGTTGCTAATAATGTATAAATAAATTAAAATTATTAATACTTAACATTGTTTTATAATTTAGATTGAGATCTCTGAAATAGATGGTCGACTTGCTGAACAGTATGAAGCAAAGTTGCAACAGTCTTTGCAAGAACTACGAGATCAATATGAAGGACAGATGCGTGCAAACAGAGAAGAAATTGAATTATTATATGAAACTAAGATTAAGAATTTAACAGCTCATGCTCAGCGTAACAGCGGAGCAGCTAGTTTAGCTGTTGAAGAATTGAGGCAAACAAGATCAAGAATTGATACACTTAATCAAAAAATCAATGAACTTGAAGCATCTAATAATGCTCTTAATGCACGCATCAGGTAACATTTGTAGTAATTTTATTTAATTAATTTTGAATGTATGTTTTGAATAAATGTATAAATTTTTATACAGAGATTTAGAAAACTTACGTGAAAATGAAAAGACTCGTCATGCAGAAAGCTTAGCATCTTTGGAAGCAGAATTGGCTCGTATACGTGATGAAATGGCTCAACAACTTCAAGAATATCAAGATCTCATGGATATCAAGGTAGCACTTGATTTGGAAATTGCTGCATATCGAAAACTTCTTGAATCTGAGGAAGCCAGGTAATATAATTTTATATTTTACTATTTTATTCAAACAAACGAACGTTTGGACTTGTTGATATTGTGCATCAATTTCGTGCATCAATACATCAATATTTTTAATAAATTTTGTTCATTTACAGATTAAATATCATGCCAGCACAATCAAGTACGTCAGTATCTAGTAGTGGTAGAGCAACTCCTTCAAGGCACACTCCATTAAGAGGCGGGAAACGAAAACGCACTTTATTAGAGGAAAGTGAAGAACGTAGCAGTACTGACTACAGTGTAACTGGAACAGCCAGAGGTGACATAGAAATTACAGAAGCTGATCCTCAAGGACGATTTGTAAAACTTACCAATAAGGGGAATAAGGTATAATATTATACTTTTTGGAGTTGATATCGTATTATCCTCAATAATATGTAGATGTTATTTTTAAATTTTACAGGAACAAGGATTAAGTGGATGGCAAATTATTCGTAAAGCTGGTTCTCTGGAAACATTATTTAAATTTCATCGTACTGCTAAAATCGACGCAGGCGCAAATATTCTAGTATGGTCAGCAGATATTGGAGCCACACATGAACCACCATCAAATATTGTCATGAAAGGACAAAAATGGTTTACAGCAGATACTATGACAACTACGCTCCTCAATAATGAAGGAGAAGTTCGTATTTTTAAGATCTTTATTTTGATATGAATTTATTAATTAATTCAATAAATATTGATAATATTTTCTGTTTCTTACAGGAAATGGCTACTTCAGAATGCAAAAGGCAACAGTTGTCTACGTCTCTATCCCGACATAGGGAAAACTTGGGTTTCCGACCATCTGAAGAACTTCATCATCAACAGGTATGTTGTCACAAAACTGATACAGTCAAACAACAGACAAAAGTATTAACCATTACTCACGAAGTGTGAATATTTTATTGACTATTTTAATTTAGGTTCAATATTTTTTTCTATTCACAGCAAAGATAATTATTCAAAATTGAATTTTTTTTTCTGTAAGAATGATTATCAGTACTGTTCTCTCTAGGTATTTATATATATATATATTTTTTTTATAAGTATTAATGATAGTAACAATGTTGCAAATATGAATAGAAGTAATCGTTAATTTTAAAATTATTACCAATCTCATTGTTTTCAAATGATTGTGTATTTATTTCTATATATTACATTTATTTTACGAAGACAATGTGGCTATAAAACATTTTAATTTTCTACATTAAAAATGCTTGCCTATTACCTTTTTATTAGATTTAATATAACAAATTATAAAATAATTAAAATCGGGAAATGTGTCATCAATGTATATTCTTCTTCCATAGAGAAGATATCTCTACCCATATTAAGTGGGCGACCGAACGGTTCTGATGGGTCGATTTATGTAAGTTGTTTTCAACGTATCGAACGTTACAATAGTCGCCGATGGTTAATGTTATTCGCGCTTCAAGTAAAAAGAATTATTTGGCTTTGTTTTTTTCTTCTTCACAGCACCATGTATTCATACTCACGCTTAACTAAAACTTCATGTGTTAAAAGTAATATTATTTCTCGTTAAAAATATAAACATCTCATTAGTTAACCACATTGTCTTTAGGATACATTTGAAAAGAATAAAGTGAAACTTGTTCTTGTACATACTATAAATGTACAATTATTACTGTATGTATTAAAATATACTTCATCATTGATAATGATAAAATTCTATTGGTATATGTGTTATATCTTTCTAACACATCACACTAAAGGTTTCAAATATTTGTATTTGAAATGTATTAATAAATAATTCAAACATCGTTGTTGCTGCGTTAATTAACTGAATTGGTTAACGCTTATAGGTGTTAATATTTAATTATGAAACATCATTAAAACTGTTTCATACTCGTTATTATGCGATAATAAAGCACAGTTACTAGATAATAAAAACAAATAATCACTTTTCATTTGCGTTTACGTGAAGCTTGTTAAATATTCTGTTAGTCTGTTGCATGTATAAATATTTAAGATAACGTTGAGATTAAGTAAAATCAGGTGATGGAGACGTTTCATTTTGTTATATTTGTCGTATAATAAAATAATATCGCCAAAAAATGTTCAATTTTTTAAAACGATAATTGTATATTGGTACATTTGTTACATTCTGGCTGATAAAAATAATTTTTTTTATAAAGTACAACCGTAATACCAGAATTAGTAATTTTATTGTAAATGATATATTCATTATGTCCAAATCATTTAAGAATCATATACATGCGTGTATATTATTACATGCACACAAAATTAATAAATAATTAACATCCATTAATACTTTGCTTCAGATTATATAACTAATAAATGTTAAGTAATCTGTATAACAGAATAATTATGCCATGCTATTTGGGTTATAAAGTAATATTTTAAATTTGTTTCTACAGAGGTATGATTCTTTTCTTTGTTCCAGGGTAATCCCCAAGGAGAGGAATTTTGCTGCCTTATGTGAAAATAACTGTACGAAGTAACATTAAGAATTCTAACAGCACCTTTTAACACGTTGATTGCCACAGTGAAAATTGATGCATGTATTTTGGCCAGATACACTATAAGTTATTAAATACATAGTTAATTCTTCAATTTCATCGATCAATGTATATTATTATCTCAATATTGAAAGTACTCAAAAGTTTCTTCTGTTTGTTTCTCTCTTAAATGATTTAACTGAATTTGTAGCATCGATCACAAGTAATCACCATGACAGTCAACGTGTGAAAAACACTTGAAAGAGTACAGAAAAGCACTTGAGAGTCTCGTTTAGAGATCAAGTCTTCAGAGTTTCATTAACACAAAGAATTCGTATAATGCCTCGAATAATGTCTTGAATGATATATTTTGCTTAAGAAAACAATAAAGAAGAGATTAAAAACAGAATTCACAACGCTATGTGTTAGTACTTTATATTTACAGAAATACGTACACGTATGAGAAAATATTCTGTAATATGACGTTTAAAATCAAATTTAACAAAGCGTTTCACGATAATCGAAGCGCGATCATTGCATTTATACACTTGCACTGCGTACAAAACTTATTTGTCCATTATGTCAAAGTCACTAACTTTACTTGAATAAGGAGCACGAGTAAACTTTTCAGCGTGACCGAACTACTTCTGGCGTATCATTTGTTTTTACCTAGTCGTTATCGTGCCTTTTTAAATGTATAAAAAAAATCCTTTTTCTCAGTAGGTAATAGTATTTATTTTTAAGTACAAACCCGGATGAAACAGGAGCGTGACATCCGCATAATCTTTAACTAAATAAATACATTTATTTGATAGCAAAATATTTTCTGATATATACATACGTACTAACGTATTTGAGTTTTTGTTAATTACTATGGTAAGGAAAAATAATCTATGTTTAACACAAATATATTTGCTCCGTCATCCGGAACATGATTTTGTTAATTGTATTCGACTTTATACCATTTCTACCAGTAATAAAGATCTCTGATTAACCATGTTTAAGATGTATTTATTTATAAAATTAATCCCTTTTTGTATAGTTCTATTTTATATAGTTAATACGTAATTTGCTTTTGTTTTAAATTCAGCGAATTTATCACATATTACTGAATCAACAAGTATAAAACATAAAGCAAGTGTAAAAATTATAAATATCTGTAAGTTACAAATGAGGTATTATATTACGCATTGTTAGGAAAAAGATTGAATATAGGAATAATTGCATTAAAAGAAGCATGACCAGTTAGTATGTAACACAAATCTTATATAGATATTATATTTATATACATCTATTTATTGTACTTATATTTCATCTGTGTAGTAACTTCATTCAGTAGAGTTCAAAGCAGTTCAATGTTAAAATTATACGAATAGATGGCGATAGCAGTAGCAACTGAAGTTTGAATGTATGTATTTGGAAATGCAGTCACTGTCAGTTTATTGTGGTCTAATATTGAGGAACGTATTTGGTGGTAATAAAAATTCTGTTTGAAGTATAATTCTGTAATTTCTAATTCATATAATTTGGCACGTGGTAACATTTGTAGAAATGTTTTAAATATTTAAGTATCAAGCGCATTTCTCGAATAGTTTACTTTGTTAAATAGGTTAAGCTTAAGATTAAAAAATCAGTTTTAATTTGTGTTTTAATATATTATAATTTTATGATACCACGTCAGACTAATTTGTGTAATATTTTTCTTTTGTAATTTAGAGGTTTAAAATATTAACAGAAATTAGTTGCCATGGCAAGTACATCTTCTGATCAAAGTACTATTGCTCAAAAAACATGGGAAATGTCAAATAACGTCGAAACAATTAGTACTGTTGATGAAATTTATAGGTACGATCGTAAAGAACAACAAGATATATTGGCGGCTAAACCATGGGAGAAAGAGTATGTTATTCATTTATATATATATATGCAATCAAAGCAGTTATGAATGTGCCATTGATTTCATAATATTACAGTCATAAAAGTGACATTTTTACATATGGTTCTAATATATACATATATATGTATATATATGGAATTAAAATAATTTTAAACATTAACAAAATGTTATATTTTAGCCCCCACTTTTTCAAAGATATAAAGATCTCTGCATTAGCATTATTAAAAATGGTTATGCATGCTCGTTCCGGTGGTACTTTAGAAGTGATGGGTCTCCTTCTTGGAAAAGTTGCAGCAAATACAATGATTGTCATGGATTCTTTTGCGTTGCCTGTAGAAGGCACAGAAACAAGAGTTAATGCTCAAGCACAAGCTTACGAATATATGACAGCATATATAGAAGCAGTTAAAGAGGTGTCCTTTTTAATCATCTTCATTTAATTGTTGTATATGTAATAATTTATTATTTCATACAATTACACATATATTACACTTATGCAGGTTGGAAGACAAGAAAATGCTATTGGATGGTATCACAGTCATCCTGGCTATGGATGTTGGTTATCAGGCATTGATGTATCTACTCAAATGCTTAATCAAAATTTTCAAGAACCATTTGTTGCTATTGTCATTGATCCTGTAAGAACAATTTCTGCTGGCAAAGTTTGTTTGGGTGCATTCAGAACTTATCCAAAAGTAATGCATGTTTATTGTATTTTATTATCCATTAAAAATGAAATAAAGAGAAATACAAAATTTAATGAATTACACAATACTTACAGGGATATAAACCAGCAAATGAAGAACCATCGGAATATCAGACAATACCATTAAATAAAATCGAAGATTTTGGTGTGCATTGCAAACAATACTATTCTTTGGAAGTATCTTATTTTAAATCGTCATTAGATAGAAGATTACTAGATTCTTTATGGAACAAATATTGGGTGAATACCCTCAGTTCTTCGAGCCTTTTAACAAATGCAGATTATACTACTGGACAAATATTCGATTTATCAGACAAGTTAGAACAGTCGGAAGTTGCGCTTGGAAGAGGATTTATTTTAGGTGGAACAGATCCCCACGATCGAAGTACGGTAGAAAAATTAATTAAAGCTACAAGGGACAGTTGCAAGACTACAATTGAAATTATTCACGGTTTAATGGCACAAATAATTAAAGACAGATTATTTAATCAAGTTGGATGTAATACTGTTGATTCTCAGCAGACAAACTAAGAATACGACATATAATTATATTATTATAAGAATATTCATTGTAATAATTTGTATTACGTCTAATTAATGTAAAAAAGAAATTATAATTACAATATAATAGTCAAAATATGTCTGTCCTTTTTGTCGTGTTAAAGATTTGTTGATATTTAAGATTAGTTCAGGTTGAGTTAGATTTAGAACTTTCAAATTTTAGAAATTTGGAATTGTGGAATATTGAAACTTTAGAATTTTCTAATATTAAAACTTTAGTATATTGGGAGTTTGGAATTTTGGAACATTGGGAACCTTCAGTATCCGATAATTCAGACTATTTGTAGATACCTAATCAATATGTATCTTTAACTAATTGTGTATATAAAATCAACATAGATTTCATATTCGTACAGAATTACGATTTACACAGTAACGTAAGTCTTTAAATATTAATGATAGTGTAAGTATTAATACAATATTCTGACAGTGTAGTGGAATAAAAATACATTTTATTTTCACACCTTGATTCTCTGAAACGTATATATACAGCATCTTTATCATTATTCAATATCCTCACAGTTGACTTATATATTTATAAAACTAATATAATATTGAGAACAAGTAGGCAGAGAATACCCCACTGAAGGGCTGACACTGTGTCACAGACTTTAGGACAAGGCCACTCAGAAAGACACCCACCTGTTCTAGAATTATATACCTCCCCATTTATAGCGCATAACATATAAGGGACGGAGCTAAAATGCATACAGTTATGCTGATAATATAATTATTGTTAACGATATTTAAGAGAAATTTAGGAAGAAAATAATAAAAGACAATTTGCTAACTTAATCGTTCCAAATATTACTAGATTTCTGTTATAACACTAAATTTAGTAGCCGCGCTTAAAAAACTACATATTCATACAATACTATTACATTAAAGTAAATTAAATATAATTAAGTACAACTGTATATTAACTTCACATAGATAAAATCTTGAAAAAGATAAATACTTGCAAGTAGAGACTCTATTTCTACTTTTATGTATTTGATTTTTCACAATCTTTTGCACGATTAAATCACATATTTTTTTTTAATCAAAGTATTTCTTGTGTATAAGAAAGAAATAATATATATAAAAAGATAAACGTTTCGTTAGTTAAATTCATTAAATTATAAGAATTAAAATGATTAACTTTTCAAATTTCATTTTACGTTTCATGTATTTTATTTTTATGATAAAAAGGAATGTAAAAATACTTTATTATAATTTTTCTTTTGAATTAGAACTTTATGTTATGAAATATATTCAAACGTACGTTTTGTTATTCTTAAATTATACGTTACCAAACAACAATTCTATTTTTATACAGTGAATAAAAAATTCTTGTCTAAACCCTTGTATATATTTTTCGAATCAATAATATTCGAATTAAAAATGTTTCTAATAATACGAAAATATAATTAATAGTATATTGCAATATAAAACTGTTTCAATGCCTTGACTAATATTTTAAAAGTATAGTTCTCGATATTTACTTTAGAACAAAATTACAGAGATATGCCATACTTTTAACAGTAATATTTTTGTTTAAATACCTATACCATAATACAAATTTCATTTTCGTAATCAAAGAGGAAAAATCGTTTATAGTTTCAAATAATTTGACATACGATCACGAGTGTAAAAAATAATTCGACAATCAGAATTCAGCCCTCCAATGACACTTACAGTACAGTCGCTCTATATGGCCAATTGAGTGGAGTGTAAATTTTGTTTTCCAATTTATGAGTTTAGAGATTTCAAATTTACAAATTTTTGAACTTAAAAATTTCAAATTTTTGGCAACAGAATTTGATAAGCGATCTTTGCATGGAAAGAGTTCCGTTTATATGGTCTACTTTATAATATTTTCTCCGATACAGTCCTATCCAGGGCCAGATAGCGAGACTCCACTGTATATATTCCAGATACATTCAAAACAGTATAAACACCACCCACAACATAACGTAAATATGGGGTATAGCAAACGTGTACAAGCTACATGTATATGCATTTGTGTATTACCCTTTTTCTTTTAAAAAATTCTTATGAAAGAAGCAAATTTTGTTATTGGTTACTGACATCATAATTGTATGGTAAACACACGCAAAGAACCCCATTTTACGTTCCTCGTAACGAGAATTTAATCACTTCTATGTCACTGCAATTATTTAAATATTTACAAGGCAATCGCATTTATTTATTACTTACAAATGTAGTAGAAAAGATCAATTATTACAGCGAAATTTAAGTGCCTGTCGTTGATAAATGGGCAGCAACATTTCTACTGAAAAAACACTTTTTAGTAGTATTCTTTCGAATAGTTTTAGTATTTCCTGTTACGTGCCTCGTTTGTTTTAAATTTATATTTGCTTTAAATTATTCTATGCATAAAATTATGTACTAAACCAGAAGCTGTAAGATTACAAATTCAACAAAAAAATAACAGTGTTGCATGTAGTATTATTGTTCTATCTTTCTATATTCGATTAGAGAAAATATTTACATGTTTCACAATACATGCAGCATAATACAAGAGAAATTTTACATTCCTTTCTTTCTTTTTTTTTTGTTTTTTTCTTTCTTTTTTTTTGAAATTTAATAATTTTGTACTAATAAGCTTTACTACTTTTGCAAGATTTTAAAATTAGAATCATACCATCTGCTCAATAAGCGCTAATTTAAATCAATTAAGAGTGTAATTTTACTATCTGTTGAGTTAGTGACTGAACCTATTTATTTAATTTTTTAAACAGCTTTATAAAATAGCTTATTATGTTATTATTCTTTAATCGTATAAAATGAAAACTTTAGTATATTTTTTACATATGATGTATTTACAAACATTGCACGTATAAACAGTTACTGAATATTCGAATTTTTACAACAATAAAATGTGGCTTGTGAGCAGATGGAAACCGCTGTTTTGTGCTTATTAACAGAAAATTGATTACAAATTTGAATCTTATCAAGTTCATACGACGTTCGACAAATAATAAATTGAATCGATTACGAAATTGTTTTCCTTTTTCAAATATATCCTTTTACCAATATGTGTCACTTTACCCGATGAGAAGATGAAATTGAGTGTCAGTCTATTCAAGACACGATTACTTATTTAAACAGGCATATGTACAATTGTTTTTTTTAATATATCTTGTCACTGTGATGTTACATGAGGAAAATTATTCACTTCTGTTTGTTCCAGGACTGGTCCAGCTGGTCCAGTATAAGATATACGTAATCTCATTCGTAAAGGTACCTTTGTTGAAAAATAAACGAAAATAATAAATAACATGAGAAATAAAACATTATTACATTTTCCAAACATATAATATGACCATAAAAACTTACTTTGTTAATGTTTGTAACTTTTAATACTTGAGTAACTTGCCCAGAAGGAGGAATGACAGTGCTCGATGGAGACAACATTTGTAGCTGGAATGTCTAAAAAATGAAAGAAGTATTCTAAATAATTGTTTTCTTTTCATTCAATAGAAAAGTAAACCAAACTGTCTTACCTTAGGAACTGCTGCTTGAAACAGGAAATCAGTTAATATAGCACTTCCAGAATTTTGAGCTGACATATTTATAACTAATAAATCGTTAACATCTGCTGATCTCTCCAATCTGAAGGTTATTTTAAGTCCTGCTTTATCCAATACAATCATAACAGGTGCATCTATAATTTCGAAATAAACTTACATTCTCATTATAAAAAGCGAATAGTGAATACTTTGTTAATATGTACAAACCATTTTGAATAGATTGTGATGAATTAAGTAAACCATCCACTAGGAAGTTAGTTGTGCTAGCAGGGTTAAAAACTTGTGGTGTCGTTTGTGTCTGTGGCAGTGTAGATGTGGGTGCTGGTGCACTTAAATCCAAACTACCAAGTAAGTCCAGCAAATCGTTATTGTTTACTACAGCCGTTGAATTAGCAGGTGGACTTTTACTCGACGCTGAAGGAGTCATTCCTAAGTCAGCAGTTCCAAGCAAATCTAAAAGTGCACTCTAGAAAGTGCAAAAATTTTTATTGTATATAATATCACTATTATAATATCACTATTATATTATAAATGAAACCAATTATGTAATAAATCAAATCACAGCATATGACAGACTTACTGAATCAGATGGCGGAGTGCTGACTTCTAAAACTGTTGATTTCTCTTCTTCTGGTTCTGGTTCCCCATTTACCATACCAATGATGCCATTAGCTTGTGGCCTTGCAGTTTCCATAGGAGGCATTCTTTCAAGCAATGCAGGTCGTAAATGATCGTATTTTCTAAACAACTGCGAGAATTCAGTACCCCGTTGTTGTAGTTCAATATGTAAATTACTACCAAACGTATCAATTATTTGACGAATTTTTCTGAAATATAAATAATTTTTGTGTGCAAAACTGGCAGAAAATACAAAATAGATAATATGTAGTACAGTGTTATTTAGCTATATGAGTTCCGTTTAAATGGCTCACTGAATAAGTTTCATGTAAAACATTGAAATTTGTATTTATGTTATATTATACAACAATACTTACTCATTACCCTTTTGAAATCTTGTGCTGAGTTTTGTGAGGGACAATAATGTATACTGTTTCGTGACAACTGTATTTTGTGGGCTCCATAATAACCTTTGATAGACATCAATCACTTCATCTTCCGTTAACTAATAATAATAATAATAGCAAAAGAAAGGTTAAGTACATAATCATTTCGAGTTTTATTATGTATAAAATATATATAACGTACATTAATAGGAGCATCTATATCTTCTGACGGTGGTCCATACAATAACAAATCACCATATTCACCAATACACCATGTTGCTACTTGAGCCAAAGGTTGTTTATCAAACGTATCTTTTTCTAACGCTCTCCATAGTGCGCTAACAGCATAACTTTGCTGCGGTTGTGTTTCTGAAATTAACTGAATGGTGCATGCAACTACATCGTCGCGAACATAATTACCAGCCTGAAAGTAAATAGAATTATAATGTTAATTTTAAAAGTAAAAATCTAAGGAACAATGCAACTGAAAAATTTCTTACAGCAACAAGAACTTTAAATAATGTTTCGAGATGCCAACGCTTATTCGGTGCAAATCTTTCTGCAGACATCACTATATTACTACTGCATTGAGCTTTAAATTCTGGATCAGCACGTTCCAAGAAAAGTAACAATTCTTTCATCATATTTCTAATATTGTTTGAATTTACAAGTGCAAAACTAAGTTCCATAGCTCGTCTTCTAATTGATACATCTGGATCTTTTAAACACTCCTGAATAATCAATTAAAGTAAAACAGTTTATTTTTGTCTGTGTTAAATAATACATGAACGGAGGAAATTACTAGAATATAAAAAGATTACCAGAATCGTTGAGCGATGTCTTTGCACTGCGCTTGTATCTACATAAACTGTTTTCAATAATGTATTCAGAGCAACATATCGAATATTTTTATCATTATTTAATAAAAATCGACCTAATATATTCACTGCTAATACTCTAAGTCCACTTTCTGACTTGATATCCATAATAGATAATACAGTTTCGTACAGTATTGTGTTTCCAACATTTTTACTAGTTTCTGTATTTGTTGCAACTTGTGCAAGTATATCATTCATTGCTTCAGATGCATCGATATCATTGCGACCCAAAATCCGTAAAAGACGCAATATTTTTACTTGAAGAAAAGGATCAGATACACCAGATACATCATGTTCCGGAGAATACCCAGCCAATATCAAATTCTTAAGGATCCTTACAAGATTTGGCACAATCTAAAAAAAAAAAAAACAATTTTACCTTCCAAATGTATAAAACGTGTAATATCAAATATAAACACGAAAAATGAATTCATATATTTGAAAATAACTAGAAGTTACTTAACAGAAAAGAATCATGACATTAATGATATTGCATTGTTTGTGCAAAAATAATTATACCTTTATATCCATATTATATTTGAATAGAATATAATCTTACATGATTACAGTATTTATACATACATGTACACATAATATCATGAATAATAATAAACAAAATACTATAGGCCAAAAATTATAATGCCAATGAAATCCAACATTTTGATAAAATAAATAACTTTTAATTTAATTCATTCAAGGATAATATTAAAATATTTATAAAAAAAGCATGTAAAAATAATAAATTATAGTTTATATTGTACTGCATTGTCAAAATACATGCATATATGTTTGAATGTTACAGATAATAAAAAAAATATAATCAGGCACCTGATATGGATTACTGAAAATCTGTAATGAAAGAATCGCATAAATTAAAAGAAAAGAATGAAGTCCATAATAAGCTTAACATGCAAAAATACAAAGGATTTTTATACACTTTTTTACCTCTCGATGGCCGCATTCCTAAGAAAGATAAAACCATACTTATATTATAAATATCATGGGCAAAAAATTGGTTACAAAAATCATTAAGATAAAACGTCTTTTTTTTGTTATTTACTTGTATATTATTAAATTTACGTAAAATTATAGACTACATTCCTTTCTATGATTGGTTAGAACTTTTGATTAATCTGATAGCAATATATTCCTAGTGCTACGTATTCAATACACTGGTTGGACATTAATGCTACTACTATCTAATCTGCATCTATACACTAGTAGAAATGCTAACATCAAAAGAACTTAAATTGTGATCATAAAAAAAATATATATAATTTCTTTTAATGCAAGGACTAAATTTTGTTAGTGTTAATTAAGGCAACTAAATATTTTGCTTTTTTCTATATTCCTATTTTTCCTTAAAACATGTAGAACTTACCTTTTTAAAATGATTCAATGTATCGACACTGTTCTCACACATTTCTGTAATAAGTGTGACACCCGTGATTAACACACCATGATTTTTTTCTGTAATTAAGCTACGAGTAGCAGGAAGAAACATTTCCATCAATTCTGGAACACGTCTAATAATTCTAAATGCGCAAAGAGCTGCTTTCTTCCGAATATATGCATTTGGTGATTTCATCAGCCTTTCAACTTCAGATGCCAAATCTCTTGCCATTTCTGGTGATGCAATTGCACCCAAAGTACACAATGCTAAACCAATAACAAACTGTGTAGAACTATTTAAATCGCTGTAAAAAAAGTATTAAGAATCATTGTATTTACATATCTTTCCAATAAATAAATATTAATACAATATTATAAAAACTTTACTTTTTTAAACAATTTGTAATTAGAAGATGAACATCCTGCCGCTCGTCTAAAAGTAACATTGCACCCAAGTAACCAATTCTTTTGTCTGTAAACCTTGGAGATGCAATAAGTTTTAAACATTCCAGTTGGCCAAAATGAGCTGGATATCTATAAACATAATGTACAGTGTATTAAAAATACAAAATAACCGAAAGTATTGTTATATATAATGTAGAATGTAGCAAAAAGTTTTGTCACAAACCCAAGCATGTGAATGTATAAGAGTTTTGCAATATTGCGACATCTCCATACACTATCTTCTTCTCTAAATGTTGAACGAATGTATGCACATTCCTTATTCACAACTGTTCTTTCTTCTGCTGCAGTTCTGGCAGCTCTTATTTGCCTGATGAGGTCTCTCAACCGTGTTGGTGCAGGCATTCTAACTGTTGAAACTTTTAAATTACAAATATGTTATCCATTTTAATGTTAGTAGCGATTGAAGTGTTAAATGATTAAGCTGTGCATGATATAGCAGAAATGAATCTTAACAAATAGCAAGGAATGATATCAAAGGATTAATAGTTATTTCTAGGCATGAAACATGCCCAGAAGAGACATTAGTATTATGAAGCATATATAACATTGTTCTAAAAATTTGTATGGAATACATAATATTTATGCAGTTATACATCATTATATTCATGCAGTTAGAATATTAATTACATAATTAGATGAAAAAAGAAAGGAATTTTATAAGCATTTTATAGATATAATATAACTGCAAACTTATGATAACAAATAAGAATCAATAAATTTTATTGTGTAAATATTAAACTTACCTCTTTCTACTGCCTCATTAAACACTTGCTTTATGGAGGCCATATTAAAGGCTGGGTTAAACCTGGAATATACACACCCATGCTATTTTATATGCACAAATCATTTACATACCATTTTTGGTTGTGCAATGACACCCATGATTTGATCTCATTAGTTATTTATTTTAAGTATCTAAATAGAATCTGTTACTATTATAATAACAACATGTTGGTCAAATAGAATTTAAGAGAGGCAATTTTTAGATTGTATTATAATTAATATCACATTAGGTAAACATATCAAAGGTTTCATCAAATTGATTCATTTGACAAGCTTAAAAACTATGTATTACCCGTGTTCTGAAGCATTCATGGTTCTCAGCAATGTTTTCAAAGGTATATGATGAACTTCAATAATGTAAATGAAGTATAGACGAGTACACAACAAGAACCGTTTTCTTCCTATTGGGGAAAGGTCAAGTGATATTATGAAGTATTATAAGTTATATGTAAACATTTCATAAAATAGCTTTAATAACACAAAATAAATAAAACATTGTTAGTATTCTCTCTCTTAACGAAGAATTTTTATTGTTACTTTATGGATCATTATTACAAAAACATAACATAGTACTTGGGAAACCAGGATAAACATATTTTTCATTCTAAATCTATAATGCTTCCTTGTGGAGTTTTATAAGTATTAAATGCTAAACCAAATAAGTTGATACATAAAATTTATTTAAATTTCATTCTGTTTTTCTCACTTTAATCCTGACTTCATTAAACAGTTCTTACTATGTGAAAATAAACTTAGTTTAACATATTTTTATATAATTTAAATAATAATCCAAATGGAGTACAACTATACAAATAAAACATTGTTTATATGACTTTAAAAACTACAGTTGTACATAGAAAAGTCAAAAATATTATATAGAAAGTATGAACAATTTATTTCATCAACAAACAATTTCAAAAGTAATAGTAACTTCATTTTTTGTATACTTAGTACATAATTAATAACTGTTATTTAATGATAGTGATAAATGTATATAAAATAATATTTTTCTTTGCCATATCATTTCGCTTTGTCCTGGTTTCTCTTATACATAATGTTTTTATATAAATCAATGATATTGTAGTTTATTATTGGCTTTGAAATTATAGTTTCATACTTATAAAGAATTAAAATATGAACAGCATTATTAAAAAGTATTATTTACATCAGCATTAAATATATATATATATACATGAGTTTCAATGCATTGATAAAAAATTCATAACACTGCAATTAAAACTTCACTGCTATATATAAAAACTCAAAAGATAGATACTACAGCATCTTCGTTAAGTGGAGAACATAAAGTATTGAATTGGTATACATGAAATGCCAATCTTCTAAACTTCTGATTTTATGTAGTAAATTTAGACAATAAACAATATTTGTTGTTAACTGTCTAAAACTGACTTCTTAAAACTATAAATAAATAGTGATGTTCAAATTATCTCTACTGAAAAATATAACCCCAGTAATGAATCATAGAAAAACTATGTAAACATAAATATTGTTAAACATTATTCTGCAAAATTTAATAGCAGACATTCATTAAAAAATGTATCAAGATATGTACAACAATATAATAATAAAAATGTTGGAAAAAATTAAAAACCTACATATTTTTAGTTTTAATTTCAGAAACGACATTTCACATGCACCAACTCAATGTTGTTCTTTTTTTTAACACGTTACAGAACGTGCACCGTATATAAAATAACCGGTTTCGCTGACGAAATCTAAGTAGTCGATCAGAAGAGTGCAATGCATGCAATGGATATTACCTAGTTTTTGAATGTCATTCGACCAGAAATTCACGTGCTATAAAAACGCGTCGCGGTCGCACGTTTGCACAAGTCGACAGCATATTGTAAAATGTGTAAACCGGTTATATAAAAGATCGTTCGCACTGAAGGGCATCGAACCAAGGGTTAGTTTTCTAGCTGTCAAACAGTACCAGTCAAAGGATGTCGTTTTCAGGTAACCCGAGTCCGGAAATTGAGCGACGTTTAGCGACGAATCGTAAGAGGACGGCACGAAGGCGCGTCGTATGTGTACCGTCGTCGTGTCGCCCACCTTTTACACGCAAGTCGTACAACAAATACGGCGACAAATGCCTCGCCTCCCAGGGCGCGCGAGTTGGGCGCCCTCACTCACTTTTGCATAGTCTGTCGTGCACCTGGCATATCGGCCTGTATCGGTTTGTATATACGTTGTTGCATTCCAGATATTTTCTTCTAACTTGACTTTCTACTATTAACGATACGTACCGTACGAAACTTTGATTCACGAACAGGGAGGGGTTAATCAACTGCGAAAAAAAACCATGGTCATAGTTAAACGTCCACAGTTGTCTACCCTATCCCACGACAGACAGACACTGTCCGACGATAGTGTCCAGCGGCATTCGCGCATCAGAAACCAAAATGGCTGCCTATTGTCACTGACGTTGTTCCTTGATAGTACTGTGATTTTTCGTTTAACGTGTCGTAATCATTTACTATATCATATATATATGTTCTATACTCGAAACATCGAATGAACAGGTGTAACGAATATTCTTTTTCATAATTTGAGTTACTTCATTCATTTATGATCTTCATTTCCAGTTTCTTATTTATACTGTTGCTCAACGTAGTGAGTAATAACGATGCTTGTTTCTAAAGCGCGAAATTCGTACTGTTTTATAAAATAAATATTTCAATAACGATTTTTTTATGCTACTTCGATAAGATAATTGATTTTTGTGTTATTTCTAAGAATACACAAATGTTTCTTACAAATTAGCACGAAAACATATATTGAAATGTCATTTAATCCGAGTGTCATTGCACAATTGTTAAAAATAATAAGAATGCAACATACATATAGGTATAATATGATAGCACGTATCATACAAATATACTTTATCGATTGATTGATATCACATGTTTATTTTATCAATTTTCGAAATCGTATTGTGATATATATTAGCATAAATAATTATTTTCAAAAATATATAAACGCACTACTGATATTTTTCGAAAAATTATCATGTTAATAATATATTTTATATATCTTTAATGTTGTACCATATACTTTTTATAAACATTTATTCTTAATTATTTTGAATTAATAAGTATTTATATGTAATCATATTATACAATTCATATCTAAATTAATATTACTCTTGTGTGAAGAATTAGAAATAGTAAAATGATCACCTTCTATTTAATTCTGGTGGTAGAACACTCCAATCTTCAGATTCATAATAAGGCCACATAATGTATTTTAAAATTAGATCAATATAATTTGGATAAAAGATTTAACACAAAAATTATAAAGCATGTATTATTCACTTTAGTCAATGGTACAACTGTACTACCAGTTTTGTACACTTTTTATCACCAACATAACAGAATAGAAGGTAGTGTGTTGGCATTATCTCTTATCTCAGGTACTACCTTGATAGCCAAGGCAGACAAGCTGTATTCCTAAAATAATTAAAAGCATTATAAATTATATTAAAACAAACTGGAACAAGCAATCAGTCTAATTTATTAATAATTAAAATACAAAAAATATGAATTTAAAACCATGTTATTGCTATAATTATTTTGTTATTCTAATATTAATTAATGTTTTATAATAAAACTCAATTTGCAGAAAACATAAAAATTATTAACATTTTTGCATTACTGAGGAAAGGAATTAGTGTTAATAAATAATTTAACTGATTTAAATTAAAAAATCAAAGTTTATTAGTTTATAAATGTAATTGTTTCTAATACATATACTGAACTTGTTACATTAATATATTGTTTATAAATTAATCTATATGTTATAACAAAGCAGGAATGTAATATTAAGATAGACAATTGTCATTTTGATTACGAGGTGGTCGAACATCACTGTTCCTTTTGACACAATCCACGAGCCAATGTATTCCTTCATCCACGCCATCCCTTTGAAATAATAAAAATAATAAATAAAAGTGCAATGTTCATTTTGTTTTTTAATTTGTGTACATATTATAATATGAAAACAATTGTTACATTTTTTTATTGTTTTTGGTTGGAACTATGTATATAAGATTGGTGACAATGCAAATGGATTAAATTGATCTGATTCAAACATCAATGATATAAGTACCTACCCATTCAAAGCTGAAACAGGCATTACCATGCAATCTCTTCGTCCAATTAAATGTGCATTTTGATTAAAAATAGGTTTTACTTCTCTAACACCCATACAATCAGGCACATCCTGCTTATTTGCTAAGACTAAAAGAGGTACACCTATTAAATGTTCTGATGATATAACTCTGTCTGAAAGAAAAAGAATATTCTTATAATGAAATATATATATGTATATATAATACTATATTTAGTGTTGTATACTTTACCAAATGTTTCTTTAGATTCAGGTATTTTTTCACGATCTGATGAGTCAACTATGTAAATCACAGCATGTGATTCTGCATAATACTGTAAAAGTAAAATATAGTTTCTTTATATATGTGTCCTATATCTATAACAGTTTACTATTATTTACTTTATCCCACAATGATCGAAGTTCTTCTTGACCACCTAGATCCCAGAAGTTAAAGCGAACACCAGCAATATCAATTTTTCCAATATTTAAGCCAACAGTTGTTGTAATTTTGCTAGGATTCATACCCTTGTAATTCTTTGTAAATTTTGTTTTGGCTGCTTCTAAATAGGTCTATAATATAAAAATTATTCTAAACAAATTTATCTTTACATGCTTAACCTTAATTATACGGGTATTTAAATGTTTTACCGTTTTTCCCGCATTGTCCAGTCCTAATATTAATATAAAATATTCATCTTTTTGCACAAGATACTTGTACAAACCATGTAAAAGTGTGTACATTTCAAAATGTTGAAGTATTCTGAAATTTACGTTTCATATTGTGTACATATTATGGTAAGTTTACACGAAACCGTGTACTGAATCGTAGTACAATAAGTATTTTTGGTTTATAATTTTCAAACACGTTTTTCTACATTTCCTATATCTAGTAACAATCATTTCTCCAAAATAGTTATAAATATAACATAAAATAGTCACTCGTGTTCACATTTTGGAATACGAGATATAGCAATCTACTGTTTACAATTGTTACAGCGCAAAGTATTTCATTCTTTCCTAGGACGTAGAATAGATGACGCTCGTTCCCGAAACATAATATTATATCTGTAGTCAATGATGGAACCAATATGTATACTCTATTCAACGGAAAACCATACCTCTTTTGCGCAACTCCGCTAATTTCAGTAAGCGCGCTTGTACTTAGAGTTGTGTCACTGTCATCCGCTTTCGAATCCGTTAGTCATATCCATGGTGGACAAAAATGTGTGAATAAGGAAAGGAACCGATGATATAGGAAGTATACAAAATAAAAAATCACCGGGTAGTGTCAACATGCGCAGAACAAACGCAAACTGATCGACAAGTATGTTGAACGGGTTATAGTTTCGCTTTTTCTTGGTATGCGACATTCTATACTGTGCAACACGTGGTACAATTTTTGTGCGGTTAATGTGAATTAACCTTATTTTGAAAAAGTGATATCTGTTTACATATTTTCACCGGTATAATTATGACGACTAAAACAGGATTAAAACGTAAAAAAGTAGAAAATACAAACGAAAACAATGTATCAGAAGCAGAAGTTCTACCCGCTAAAAGAATGTCAGATGAACCACCACCAAAGAAGGTTTAAAAATTTTATATTATTTTAATTAAATAGTGCTTAACAAATACTATTAAATGTTTTTAATTAAAAAAGAAACAAAATATTATTAAATTATTAATGATGATTATAACAAAGTCTTATTTGATTGTTTAGGTAAAATGGATTAATAAACAGAGGGTATTAGTTTTTGCTACTAGAGGAATTGGTTATAGACATCGTCATCTTATGGATAATTTAAAAACACTTATGCCTCATCATCGTCCTGAATGTAAAATGGAACATACTAAAAATTTACAAGTAGTAAATGAAATGTGTGAAATGAAGAATTGTAATAAAACAATATTATTTGAGGGTAGAAGAAAAAGAGATTTATATTTATGGTTTTCGAATGTTCCAATAGGACCTTGTGCAAAGTTTCTTGTTGAAAATAGTATGTATTATATTTTTTTATATAAATGTATTGAAGTAAATTTACTCATACATTTAATGACTTCTTCATTATTATAGTCTACACAATGGAAGAATTAAAGATGAGTGGAAACTGTTTAAAAGGATCTCGTCCTTTATTATCATTTGATGAAAATTTTAATACAAAACCACACTATAGTCTTTTAAAGGAATTGTTTGTTCAGATATTTGGTGTACCTAATAAACATCCTAAAAGTCAACCATTTTTTGATCATGTATATACATTCAGTATATTAGATAATAGAATATGGTTTAGAAATTTTCAAATTTTGACTGAAGATGGTGGTTTAGCTGAGATAGGTCCAAGATTTGTATTGAATCCGATAAAAATATTTGCTGATAGTTTTGGTGGAGAAGTACTTTGGGATAATCCAACTTATATTTCTCCTGCTAAGGTATGATTAAATTTTTATTTTAATATTATCAATATGAACTAGGATTAAAAATTCTGCATACAAATATGTTCTGAAAATCATAGATATAATATTAAATTATATAGATATCATTTTTTAAATTACAGTTTCGGCAAGTTTTAAAGAAGAAAGCTTCAGGTAAATATGTAAACAAGATAGAACAAAAAACAGCAAAAGAAGTTAATAAACCAAATGAATCTTATTCGTTAAATCCTATGGATGAGATATTTAAAGATGACCCATTAAAAAAAGCATTAGAACTACAAGAAAAAGAAAAAGAAACAGAAGCATCAAAGATTACCAGTGAAATGAAGAAAGTGAAGAAAGTGAAGAAACGTTCCAAAAAGTATTCAGGAACTAAAAATAAAATAACTAATTCCAGAAAGAGAATCAAAAAACAAAAAATTTGATATTATGTTTAAAATTGAACAACTTTTTGTGAACAGTAAATGTTTATTTAAACAGTAAATGTTTAACTGTCATTACAATACATGTAGCATTACAAATAAAACAATGCTCGTGAGGTTAATAGTTCATGTTGCATACACTTATGATTGTACATTTCATATATAGAGGAAAATATTAAAAGGAAAAAATATCTACTTTACATTATGCAAAAAGCAATTAAGTACTTTTAAAATTTTTTTTATAAAAATATATAGGTATATATCTAAAATTAAAAATATACATGCATTAATCTTGTCTTTTGTACATACTGGAATTTTATCAAATAAGTCGTCGTTCAAGTGCACTTATATTAAAAAAATTATGAAATACAAATTATTACATCCTATAAAATAAAATACTTTCAATCGTTACACTACATTTATTAGAATATAAAATTTAATAGTTCTCTATAACTGAATTAATGTTTTCTTAAAATGATTATAGTAGAAAAATTTTAAATAATAATAATTTAATATTTCTCAAATAATTTTAAGAAAATTAAATAATAATATTAAACTATAATATGGTACATTGTTATTGTTACTTTTGTACATTTTCTAAAATTATGCTCAATAGATAAAATTCTATAAAAAATTAAAATTGCAGTTATTATTTTATAATAAAAATAGAAATAGAAAATGTTTTATATGAACATATGGCAGTAATGTTTAGATCCTACATAGTATATAGAGTTTGTAAATAATATAGATTTAAAATACTAACTGAGCATGATTTGTGATTTGAAAAAGTAATATACTAAACTGTGTAAAAATGTGTATAAAAAATATACAAACGTTGGAAGAGGAATCAATGTTCTGATATTGTACTTATGTATTCATTGGTGTTAATTCATGTGCTTGTTGACCATTTACATTATTACTAGATCCAATTTGTGCTAATGCTGATTGACGCCACTTTCCATTTTCGCCATTTAATTGTTTGTCTTCGCAAATACAAAGAAATAAAGTATCAATCACAGTCTAAAATTAAATACAGAGATAAGTAAATAACATACATAATTTATGGAAATAAAAAGAAGATACAATATGTACCTCATAAAGAGAAATAATACTGTGAGCAATGAAAAATGCAAAAACACAAGTGACAAAAATTGGAGCTGCATAAAAATACAATCTGGGATCTTGTTTCATAAATAGCAATCCAATACTACCAGTTGCAGCTGTGACAAAGCATTTACCCAAAAACAGAATAAAATCTCCTACTCCATTAATTACTGCTATTTGTAAAGCATTACTAACAAGTGTGGTGAATGCCTAAAATAACAATGAATATAGTGCTTCTTTCATGACAGATTTCATAAATTTAAATAACTTGTAAAGATAAACCCGTAATATTATTATACAACATACAATTTTAGCTGCATTACAAAAATGCGTTCCTTCAATGGCAACAACAGTATATGCATTGTGATTCATATACCGAATAAATTTTTCTAAACAATAGAAACAACATATGCAACATTTTAATCCACACTGTGCACATGGAGAAGTTTCTTTGTTTTTGTCAAATCTACGAAATATACATGTATATATTATAAATTACATTAAAAATTTAATTATATGTATACGTATAGTTGTGTATATAACGGGTGTTCAAAAAGATTGTACATTCTGAAAGTGGTAGATTTCTCATGCTAAAACTAAATGAAAAATTATTTAGTCACTTGCCTACTTGACAACTTGATTTTTGCTTTAGCACGAAAAATCTCTGATTTTAAGGCAGCACAACCTTTTTAGGACATCCTGCATATATTAATATTATACATACTTAGCATGAAGGTATGTCAAAATTAAACGGGGCAATTTAAAAAGTGTTATTAAAAATGAGCCACAAGCAACAGAACCTAAATGATAACTAACTAAATTTCCTATAGCAGAGCATACTGGGGAGGCACTAGCATCTTTTCCTCTGAAATAGAAAAGATTATATGCTATACAAATGTACTTAAACGTACTACTCTATTTACACATCTAAAAACTATCTTAATACCTAAAATACCAATGAGCAACAGCACCTGATATCACCATATCCTGACAAGAAATAATAAATTCTGAAGTCCATATTAATCCTATAATATATACCCACCACATGTATTTCACCCAAGTTGGATCTACATACTCTACAAGAGTAAAAGCTGAAATATTTAAACAGTAGTAACAACTATTAAATTATAACAACTGTTAAAGTAAAAAAAAAGAAGGAAATGATAAATATATTACTTTTAAAAGAATAAAGTGAAAAGTCAAATTTCTTTTCTTCAACAAATGCATTCTTTTCTCCAACTGAGCTGAAATTTAAAGGATCGAATATATGGTTTTTATACATTTGTACAGATTTCGTTCCAGGATAATCTGCAATTTGTAATTATATATATGTAATTATTATTACTTCTATTTTAACATTAAACAAAATGATTGTAGCACTTACTAGCGGTTGCAAGACAAAGGATTACAGTAACCCAAAAGGCAAAAAATAATATTAAAGCTGAAAATGTCAATAAAGGCTGAAAGAATAGACCCGGTAATTCTGCTAAACATTTTGCACTTTCTTTGAATAATGCTGCCATAAATGAAATACTTTTACGCAGTATAGTTAATAGGAACAATAAAATGACCTGTATAATATGTAAACATTTATCAAACAAAAATTTGTATGAGTAATAAAATTCATGATAAATTACTAATTACTTACAGTTATTACTGTTGCTATAATAGAAAACGCTAAAAATGCTCTTTCGTTTCTAACAGATTCCTCTAGAAGCTCATTTGGATCAGTTTTATCTAAAGTTCTTTTAATTTCTATGTAGGTCCACCATAAAAGTGCAGTACCAACTGTAAAATGCAATATAAATCATATTTTACTTAACCACAGCTCATATTGTTTTATGCACTATCAAATATTTATAATAAAGTCTAAGTTTTTAAAATTATTAATCTAAATCAATATTTCAGTCAATACCATCAGTTTTATTACATGTAGGAAAATACTTTTATTTCATACTTCAGTAACTGATTAGTAATATGGGTAATGTGGATGTTTAAAAAGGCATTATCAAGCTACTTTTCAAAAGGGGTTTTCTGTCTTGCTAAGTTACTATAATCTCTTCTTCTAATTTTACCTGAATAAGACAATTGTCAGTAAACATTATTGCATAATATTATATACTACATTCTACATATATAAAACATGTAATAATTACAATCTTCCTTCTTATTCAAGAACTTACCTATAGTTGCTATAGTAACAAGAATCATTATAATCCATGTTACTATACTTGCCAATAAGTGAAATATAGCAATCATAAAAAGTGATAAAACTGGAAAAAAATGTGTACAAATTTTTTATTTTTTTATTTCATTAAGTCATGTATGAAAAATATTGAAATAATAATAAGAGGATTTACCATACCAAATGCTAAGAATGACAGAGATAAAATTTCTCTCCATGTTTTATACAAGTCTCCTAAAACCTGTTCAATAACATCCCATGAGTTAATTAGGCCATATAAGTTTGAAACTATAGTTTCTCCTACATCTTTAATAGTTTTAGGAATGCAACGATTCAGAACCGGTATACTCTTGTATACTGGCAATTCAGGACAAGATCCTGTTTTGTTTTTTCTATTTTCATTACTACAAGCACTAAAGTCATTTCCAGGTTTATCATGACAAAGCTGTGACCCTGTTTCTTCATAAAATTTACATATTTCATTCATTGTTGTTATAGTCCTGTCTGGACACTTCTTTACACAAATTTTCAAAGACTGAGTGACATTATTTATATCCAAAAAAAATAAATATCTAGAATCATAAAATTCATAAAAGTTTTTAATATACTTATTAAAAAATATATGTAATAGATAATTATAATTATACTAACGGTTTATCTTTAGTATCTTGTCCAGAAAGTTCCATACTACCAAATTTTGGATTATTTTTCATTCCACATGTATTTCCAAAACTATCGTATCCATTTATAAGTCTTAAAGGATTACCATAAACTAAAGCAAAAGCTGCTATTAAAATCTGTAAGACATTAATAACAATTAATTAAAAAAATAAAATTAAACAATAAATTTAAAAAATGAGTACTTTAATTGTTTAAAATAATCAATATAAATCATTTCATATTTTGTAGTCAGCACAGATACTTAAAAATCAGTACTGCACTTACAGAAATCATGACAAGTGGTCATTCTAAATTTATGACATTAATTTGTTAAAATATGAAATTAATGCATAAAACTATACACACCATAAGAAACCAAAATACAATAAAAGAACAAAGCCAGAAAATATCTGTACATCTTCGCACACGTGTTGGGTCTGGTCGTTGTTCATCATCATCATCTCCTGAACAACAAGACATTTTATACAAATTTTATAATTATCAAAACAAAGCGCTGTGTTGCGCTAAAAATCACTGAGCCGCCTTCGATTATTCAAAAACTAAAGACCCTCTAAATAGAGTCTCGAAGTAGTCAACAAGGTTAGGTCAATTACACCATTTTTCAGTGAAATTCATAGCGCGAAATTTAATTTATAAAAAATTGTATACTTGCACTCAAAAATATAAATTTCATAAATAATACATTTTTATTTCATTTTCGCATATATTATGTATTACCGTTGTACTTTTTTAAGTACAATTTTACATTTAAAAACAACAAATCTGTTAAAAATCCTCATTCCTAAATTATGACAAATAGGTACAAAATCTATACAAAGAATGAAAAGTTTTTCTAATCGTGTTTTAATATTTACGTGGGTATTATTTGTAAGTGAAATTTGTATATCATGATGTCGTAATATATATGTATTTCATTTGTAAGAATACCTTGAATGGTACTTCATTGAAAACTCTCTAGTTCATATCGTGACTTATGGTAGCGTCCCTTAGCCGAAGTTTCAACATAATGGTAGCGGTAATCATATATGAACTACATACTAGCATGTATGTTGAGTCTAATAAAATATAAATATAAAATGTTAATTATTTCCGTAATAAAATATAATTTATATAATTACAGAATTTTATTGTGATTATACGCATGCGTAATCAGATAAGTACACAATAGATGTATCACAGTGTTCTTTTTCATTTTTCCAGCGCACCCTATTCTTTATTACCTATGTTTTCCTATAGTACTCTATGGGTAAAGTAGTACGAAACACTCAATTATTTTCTGATTCACGCGATGCATTTGCGTCATCGTGTCTAACCTTACAAAGCAATCCGCTGTAGTAGATATAAAAGAAAATAAAACAAACTTTTGACAAGTGCCACCACGACGGGAAAAATGGCAAAATGTTTTGGCTGTGGATACCTTCTAACATTTTTTATTGTAAATTTAGGTAAGACGATATAAATTTCAAAAGATTACTTAAATGTAGTTTTAAAAGAATACAGATAAAGTTAAACAAAGTTTTATTTTGTAGATATCTTTCGTGTTTTTTGAATAATGTAAAATTGTGAAATTTCAATTTTAAAGTATATCTAAATGAATAACAAAAAATAACTTGTATTCAATTTTTTATCTCATATATTTATTTATAATCAGTTTTGATATTCACACAAGTGAAAAGCAATATATAAAATGGAGGAAAACATAATTGTTTTTAGTTGCTGCAGAACGAATAAAGGATATGATTTATATGACATTTGATGGAGTTGCCGCTTGTTTTCGTAGACATAATGGAACACATCAGTTTGGATGTTCTTGTAAGATTATATAATTATGTTAATTATACTATTACAGTGTATATCATTAATTTAATAATTATATGTTTATTATAATTATATTTGTGTTCAATCTAAATTTAATGGTATTAATACTTAGTAGATAATGTATATTGGTTATTTAATTTAATTATAATTCAGTTATAGATATATCATATGGTTTCATCTCAGTTGTTTTCTTCTATTACAGCTAGTAGATCAGGAAGTGTTGGTGTTATTCATTTGATTGAAGAAGAAAGTGATGTTAGATGGATTGAACATAATGCTACTGCTGGCCCTTATACTGTAGTAGTTCCATTTTCTATGTTTACAAAAGATATACTGTTTAGATTAAAAAACACAAACAACATAAATGGTGTTCTGCTTGCAAAAAACACTAGTCAAGCAAGTCCAGATTATTATTCTCCTGAAGATACATGTCCAAACAGGTATTCAGGTTACAAGAAATGCAATGATGCTCTCCCTTGGAATCGTTATGGATCCTCTTTACTTATGCAGGATTGGCAATTTCCAATGTTTTACACAGAGGTCAGTTTTAAGTTTTACATTGATAGATTACATTTATAATGTATAACTTTAGAATTACTAACTTCTAATTTTAGAATCAGACATTAATAGAAGCTATAAAATCTTGTTTCTGGACACATAACACTCATGACATAGAAAATCAGCAATATAGATCTTTATGTGCATTAGAAATGAGGTCATTTATGTTTGCTGCAGTTAACTCTGAATCTTGTATCAGACGTAGTGAATTCAAACTAAATTATATACCAACACAGTTTTGTGATCCTTTGGGAGACAGGAATATACATTGGCCTTTAGCTCCAATTGATAAAAACAAAAATTCAGTGATATTGGTAACTGCCAGATTAGATGCTTCTTCCTTATTTGATGGAATATCACCTGGAGCAGAGAATGTTGTAACAGGATTAGTAACATTACTTGCAACTGCTTATTATTTGAATATAAGAGCTGCAGATATTGTAGCAACTCGTAAGTAAAATTCTATATTTCAAACAACATACAATAGATAGCATATACAGATACATATTTTAATTAATATTTCTATTTGTTCTTTTTCAGAAACAAATGTTGTTTTTTCTCTATTAAATGGAGAAGCCTTTGATTATATAGGATCCAGTAGATTAATTTATGATTTGAAAGAAGGTAATTTCAATGCTTTAGGTGGAGTAAATTTAAAACTTGATGACATTAAGACTGTAATCGAATTTGGTCAGCTGAATAAGGGGAAATTGTATCTTCACTCTAGTAATGGCAAGAACAACGATATAATAAATAAAATGAAGAAAACATTGAATGCTACTGTTTTGGAAGGCAGTGTTCCACCTACATCAGTACAAAGTTTCCTAGCAGAAAGACCAAATTTAACTGCCATTGTTATTAGTAACCATGGTGAACAGTTTGAAAATAGATTTTACAATGGAATCCTAGATAGTGTAGAAAACCTTCATTTTAACAAGTACTACTACTTTCATTTTACAAGTTATACATAAAATTATCATATTTCTCTTACATGTAACATTGTTTTCAGAAGCGAAGAAAATGGACTTTCCACTGCTTTGGCAAAGATAGCAATTCACGTTGGCGAAATTCTTAATGAAAATGTTATTGGTAATCAAGCTCCAGTTGCGGATGATATTTTTGAATCAGTTGAGAATCTTATTTCTGATATGTTATCTTGTTACTTGGAAAGTGCCAAGTGCCATTTGTTTCGCGCTGCATCATCACCAGGCGCCAAATTAATTAATCAAGTCTTACCATTGTACGTTGGTGTGCATAGGGTAGCTAATCCTGCCACTACATTAACTGGTCAGCTTCTTGCCTATCTGACCAGAAAGGAGATACCGCACATGAATGAAACGTCGTGTTATGAAAACCATTATCTATGGATGGCTGGCGATAATTTAACAGGCGTATGTATTAGTTCCACCGTAAATTATAGCGCAGCTATGAGCCCAGCATTTCTTATTGATGGTAAGTTCATATATATTAGCATCAAAGATAAATATTTTAATAAGTGGAATTACTATTTTCTATGTTCCAATATAGGATATGACATGAAATCGGGTGTTTATTCTACATGGACGGAATCTACGTGGCAAACATTAAGCGTAAGAATGTTTCTTAAACCTTCAGCAGCTACAGAGCGATTGACAATGATTTTAGGTAGTGCAGTGGCTGTTGTATCGTTCCTTATTGTATGGTTCATTAATTCCCGAGCTGATATATTGTTTAATTCACGGTAAATTCATCATTCTGAAATAAAAAGATAAACTTTAATTATAGAGTATTTGAAACATTAAAATAACTATTCTAGAAGAACAACCAGTTGCTAGGGATACGCTGCGGACCACATATCAATGACCAGGTTGGATCATCGAGAATACGAAGATGTTCCGGTAACTAGCCTTTAAAAGTATGTGTGGTACGCCCTCGGACAATTTTTGTATATCTCAACGTTAAAATATATTCCGACGCCATCGAATTTTTACTACAGTGTCAGTGCAAAATTGTGACAACAATTTAATCAAACTTTTGCACCTTGGTAACATTCGGTAGGCATGACCAGGTGCCTTCCCGCTGTCAGTCACTCCATGTGTGTGATGTATGTATGTACATATGTAAGCTGAACTTATGTTCAGTAAACTCTTGTCATATTGCTAGGCAACTTAATTTTCAAACTTTCAAATTTTTGGGTTTGAAACCTTGGAAATGTAAAACGTCAGAAATTTTTAAATTTAGGATTCGGAAATTTGCGAGCTACCACTTGGTCATGTCTAGTATACGTAATGAGAACGATTGTATAAAATATTAAAAAAGTAAATAAGGGTGTATGCTTGGAAGCTATGATTATTTACTTTTTGAGCATTCTGTACGTTCGTTTCATTTATCACGGTACGTCCCCTTTTCTAATATAATTATCTATATTCAAATATATACATTTTTATAAATGTTATGTGTATTCAGCGAATAGGTAGAATTTTTTGTTAAATTCTACGAAAAGTTGATACTTACAGAGTATTACGCCTGTATCGCGATGATAAGCAGGGTATGCTAACTTCAAGAAGTGTGTATTGAGTTCTTGATTTTGTTAAAATCCATTTGTATGGAATACTAAGCGTGCACATTTTATTTATACGCGTAATGTAAATTACATGTACCGTTTACAGACGATACCATTAGTATACATGTAGTACTTTCAACAACTATTTAATTCCATGTCGTCCATTTTTGCATGTACATTGATATTATAAATGTCATGCATATGTTTCATTCGTATTTAAGTATAATCGTTATTAATTTACATTATATCTACTAAAATCTAATAATGAATTATTTTAGAAATTACTTTTGTATTTCTTCGTTTATTTATTATAATTATCTCGTATCGTAAATGAAGCGCAGGATATTTAATTTGTTTAGATATTTTTTCAGAATATCCAAAATAGTTAGATAAATAATTTTATGATACTCTTAAATGCGATAATCGTATGATATAAGTGAGCTAAACAAAGAAGAGTAAATTTAAAATAACAATTTATTTAATACTATATTTTCATTATTTCATGTGTGCAAATTTATTTCGTACTCTTATTTCTCTATTATTTGATAAAAGCTTTTCAGGAAAATAAAAATTATGTAATGTAGTGTGTACAGAAGTTAATGCAGACATCATTGTAAATAACTTCTGTCTGAAAAGATACATACAAGTGTATATCAATTTGAGCATATTTTGTAAAAAAGAATGTGTAAATATATTCTGAAAAAGAGAAACAACAAATACTGTTCAATAAATTGTTTGATTTTTGATCTAGAATTATCTGTGTTTAATCATTTGTAGTTAAAATTTATTATTAACTACATTATTATATAGAAGTTATTTATATAACTATGCAATTATAGTATTGCGTAAAATTTAAAACACTGACATAAGAATTAAATTTTTTGTCTAATTTTATTCTGCGAGTCATTTAACAGGTTGATTAGCGCCATCTATTAGAGTAAGTTACGATCTGTTCTTTTGGGCGAAATGTATATTCTGAATCGATAATATAGCATGTGATATGAAAATGATACGTAAAAAAGTTACATTACATGGGGTACGAGATTCCATAAAATGATAAATCTATTCTACATGTATACATATATCTTATCTGGTAACATAGAAAAAAGCATTGAGTGGTAAGTCTATTCTATACCTAGTCTGTGGATTTACGTAAATAGCCAAATCTATCGGTAAAACAGTACCGGATCGGCTCAAATTACCTCTTCTCGTTCGTGCCTCGTTCTTCGAGTCACGTCATACAAAAGTTCTAAAGGAAAATTCAGCATAAAATGGCACTCACTTTCGGCATGTGCGAAACTCCGGGCTGTAAAACTATGGCCAGCCTTCAGTGCCCAACTTGTTTGAAAATAGGGATACAGGGCTCGTATTTTTGCACTCAGGTACATACCACCCTATACACTTGTAGGTTAGCTTATAGTACAACTGGTTATTTAAATTTACACTGTGTATCAGTAATTAGTAACAATTAAAATTTTTACTCTCAATTATATTATTTAATTTATTTTTTAAATAATTGAAATATATGGTTGTCAGTAGTTGCTGTTGTTGTATTAATAAATGTTGTGTATGAATTAACATGTATTGAAAACAATCTTTTCTATGAAATAATTAACATTGTTATGTTTAACTTTAGGATTGTTTTAAACGAAGCTGGAAAACTCATAAAGTTATTCATCAGTTAGCAAGTGAGTTTAATAATTAAGCATTGCATAAAGTGTAATGGTAAACAGTAATTCTATAGTAATGAATCATAAAAATATGTCTAAAAGTTTGCTTATTAGATAATTTTTAATAATTCTGTTGTTACTAGAAGGGACAGGTGGAGATAAAACTTCCAACGAATATAATCCATGGCCATTCTACCATTATACTGGTAAATTACGTCCTTACAAAAGGGAACCTCGCAGAGAGGTACCTGAACAGATGAAACGGCCAGATTATGCTACACACCCTACAGGAGTGTCTGTAAGTGAGCAGGCTGTAAGAGGTTCTGCTCAAATAAAAGTCCTTGATGATGAAGAAATTGAGGGCATGCGAGTAGCTTGTAAGGTATAAAGGCATAATTAAATTAGTAAATTTAAAGTTTTTTAAATGATATATCTTTTTACTTCTCTGCATGTGCTAATGTACTATACATTATTTTTCTTCTTACTTCTTTGCATGTATCACTATTACATATGTTACCCTTGAGTACATGTTTATTTTCTTTTAACAAAGAAGGGAAACATAAATCAGAATTACTCTCATAGCTTGGACGGGAAGTGTTAGACGAAGCTGCACGTACCTGTGACGTAGGTGTCACAACAGCTGAGATTGATAAAGCTGTTCATGAGGCTTGTATAGAGAGAGACTGTTATCCGTCTCCGTTAAATTATTATCAGTTTCCAGCCAGCTGCTGTACTTCTGTAAATGAAGTGATTTGTCATGGAATCCCTGATACTAGACCACTTCAAGATGGAGATATTTGCAATGGTATCATATATTGTTTCTTAATAATTCTGCCATTTATACAATAGCTTCATAAATCATACCTGTTTTTGCAGTTGATGTAACGGTATATCATAATGGCTTTCATGGTGACTTAAATGAAACATTTCTAGTCGGTAATGTAAAACCCGAAGTAAGAAAATTAGTCGAAGTTACATACGAATGCTTATCGAAAGCTATAGATATTGTACGACCTGGAGAGAGGTATAGAGAAATTGGAAGTGTAATTCAGAAACATGCGCAAGCACATGGATTCAGTGTAGTACGCAGTTATTGTGGTCACGGAATTCATCGTTTATTTCACACTGCACCCAGTGTTCCTCATTATGCCAGTAAATGTCTAATCTATATTTAGTATGTCAATATAGAATGGTCTAATAAAATTCTTTTTTCACTGTTTTCAGAAAATAAAGCTGTTGGTGTTATGAAACCAGGGCATTGCTTTACTATAGAACCAATGATATCACAAGGTACGTGGAGAGATGAAATGTGGCCAGATACTTGGACGGCGGTTACTGCGGATGGTCAGTGGTCTGCACAATTCGAGCATACGTTGTTGGTTACCGAAACTGGTTGTGATATTCTTACAAAACGGCTAACAAACGACGGCAAACCGTGGTTCATGGATAGATCATAGTAGTATTTCTCTGGGTATTATTGTCAGATTCACGATATCATTTCAAATTTTGTGGATATGTAAGCATTATACTGCTTAATACCCCTGTTTACTTTCATGCGAGATTTGTTTTTTCAAGATTAAACTTTCCTTCTTTGGCGAGTACTATAATAATACCTATAACTCCAATGCTCTTCTGTAAGATACTTTTTACTATACAGCTACTTTAACAACTAATTTTGTAAAAGATAAAACAAAGAAAGAACGAACAAGGTGAAAATGATCTTTGAAAAATATAATCTTGTCAGATTTTTGTTTGTACCCGGCTCCTGTATCATATAGATAGATTACTTGGATAATACATATGTACATACATATATATAAATGTAATTCAAATTGGTGATGCGTACTGATTGAAATAAAAAATGAATTCTATGAATTGATGGCAATATCAGTTCGTGTTTTTCGTTTTTTCGTGACCAAGGACGAGCGTACTAACAAACTTACCTAACAATAAATAATATTAAATAAATTACGATGTCCCATAATGATACTGTTGTCAATGTACCATCGACAAAACGTTAAAAGGAAAGGAGTATCCAATAGATTTAAGAACTACCTTGGGAGAGATCTATGAAAGTTAGGAATTTGGGAACTTGGAAATTTGGTAATTTGAGAAGTTAGAAATTTAGAAATTCAGGAATTAGAAAATTGGGGTTTTAGGGATTTGGAGATCCGGAAATTTGGGAATTGGGGATTCATAAATTTGATATACGTTTCGTCGATGCATCATACGGAAACAGTATAAAAATTTCCCATTTCGAAGAAACTCGTTCCAAACATCGAGTAAGTTACACAAAAACTCTTGAACAAAGCTAATCGATAAATAAAATGATAATAAATATTCGCGTTCAATGTTATATGTACAAAAAATTCTTTAACCAAGGTTTAAACGCCAGTCTTTGGATTCAAACGCGATCCAAATTCCGCGTTTGATTGTTCGTAAGTTCTCCCGTCAAAAGAAGCATTTGCTTGGGAACTTAAAGTATCGGTCTCATCATTTTCATACTCGTACTCAATTTCGGTGTTTTCCTTCGGTTCATCGTTCTGAGGTTGATTATTATAATCATTCTCGTCTGGTACCATGATTCTCAGAGGTCGTTTGTTACTGTATATCGCGCTCTGACGTTGTCGATGCTGTTCTTGTTGTCTCTCGTATTCCTTTTGTTGTTCCTCGTACTTCTGCAACTGTTGTTCCTGTTCTTGTTGACTGTGTCGATGTTTCTGACGATTCTGCGACCGATCTTGATGATACGTTTGATCGTAATCCTCGTTCTTATGATTAGGAGGCATAGCCTCTTCGTTTTGCACGTTTTCCTGTTGTTGTTGTTGCTTTCGAAGTTGTCCTATCAGTTGGCTATTAACGTTCCCAGCCGCTGCCAGGGCTGCTAACTTCTCGGCAGCCTCGCGATTAGGTAACGTCGTATAGAATTGCGAGGTAATGCCGTCGTTATTGGAAACCTTGTTGAAGTACGTTGTCTGGCTCTTTTGACTGTTGGTGTCTTCGTAATCGATGTTGTTTTCCAATTGTTCACCACCTTCGTTAATATAAGCGAGCTCCTCCTCTCGACGTAGATTATTATTCTCCTCGTCGTCTATGGATACCTCTGGTTCGATGTTGTAATTCGTGTTGACTCTTTCAGCGACGTATTCTGGGTCGAATAAAATTTGCTGTTGCTGTTGTTGTTGTTGTTGTTGCTGTTGTTGTTGCTGCTGTTGCTGCTGTTGCTGCTGTTGCTGCTGCTGCTGCTGCTGCTGTTGTTGTTGTTGCTGTTGCTGTTGCAGCAGCTGCTGCTGCTGTTGCTGTTCCTTGTTATCTTGCTCGTCGTAATTAAAAGATTGCATTTCTGGCTGCGAAAAACCTGTTACTCCGGCGGGCTGGAAAAATTGACCGAGCTGTTGCTGCAGAATATGTTGCTGAAGCTGTGGTTGTTGACCTAGAATCAAAGTGATATGGCTTATCACGTTGTTTGAACTTGTTCGTAATCGTTTTATTAAATTGACGTTCCAGATAGGTAAGAGAATGCTTTGTCTCATTATATGTTCTTATCTCACGTTCTGGAAAAAGGTAGCTGTACTTTCTCTCGGTGCAATCTAATATGAAATGCGTGATGAATCGAAATAAGGCTGAGTGATTTACCGGTATACATTTGGGAGATGTGATCATGCAGAAGCTAGAAAGTCAGAAGTAGGTTGCAGATAATGGTATAAGTAGGATTTTTATGCGGAGCTGGAAAAGGTAGTTGGAAGGAGCAGAATTCAGGAAATTTCTAAATTGTCGCAATAAAACTAACCTTGTTGATATTGTTCAGGCATTTTTTGAGGGAAGCTGTTCAAAAGATCGTATAGTTGCGTAGCCGAAAGGGGAGGACCAGCAGGCGCCGGATGACCAACATGTAGATCAGGTATTTGTTGGTTTATAATGTACGGTGTTTGGCCAGCAGTACCCGGAAACCCGACGTGCAAAGAACTGTGCAAATTTGTCTGCATCGGTAGATTAGGTTGTCCAAGTTGGATGTTGGTGCCGATGAGACCGATGTTCGAAGCTGGATGATTATTCAAGTATACGTCATTCGATTGCAGATCGGGATTAATTAAGGTAGATAGCGTCGCAAATTCTGGCGGTATGAACGTTGGCAGAACCGTTTGGTATTCTTTTTGACTGACACCATTCGTTTCGGTTACTTCGTATTGGTGTTGGCTGGGAGTTGGATTGGTTGCCGTTTTCTGCGGTGACAAACTTGTACCGATGGTGTTAAGGTCGAAGTTTGGCAGTAATGAACCTATAAAAAGAAATACAAAATTTAATTTAGACACTACGAGGTTCTAGTACGATTAATAATTAAAGTGCAGTACTATCTTGAAAAGTAACTCAACTGACCATGATGATTAATTTTGTACGTAGCATCAGTGGTCTGCTGTCGTTGCGCCATGTCATCCGCATTCATTTCACCATTGAAAGGTTTATCCATGGGACTGAGATTAGGTGCCGGAATGGTATGAATCGGTCCTTTGTCATCGTCGACGGTGCCCCTGTGAGTCGGTGGTAAAACAGCCGCTTCCGGTCTGTACTCTGGACTGTATTCCGGCATTTTATTCACCGAATGAAACTCTTTCACCGGTGGACGTTGCGGGAGGACCCCATGATTGTTCATAGGAGCTCTCATTGGCATTTGATGCTTCCAAATTACCGGAGGCATATTGAACATCGGCGGTCGACGAATTCTGTATTTTATAAATATTTATAATAAAATATAATTATAGATTCATTTATTATTTATTTATAGTAGTTATAATTATAAATTCAGCAGATCGTGGAAACTTTCGAGAAACTTCACCTGTAGTTTGATACTTTTTGGACCATTCTTTTCGGTGTCAAGTTTCCATTGATATGCATCATGTTGCCTGTGGAAATTCTGTGAGTGATCGGCCAGGATTTCTTGTACATCAATTTCGTTGGTTGGAGAGGAGGTAACGGTGGTCTCCTTATCTTGTACCTGGCTTCGACAAGGCAGACGCACGCGACCAACAGACAGCATATCCAATTTGTCGTCTGAAATTTGATTAACAGAGCGTGTTGATCGGTCTACTATCTTCTATGAAAAATAGAAAGTTCTAAGTTGAGTCACTGTGAATATTAAGTAGCCAGTGAGTGCTTTAACCTGAGTAGTCAGGGCTGGATTTAAAGTTTGTGAGGTCTTGTGCTATCATTCAGGGAACTCTTTGAAGAAATTGCTACCAATCGATTTGGAGATATGGAAATATCTTGCGGAATTATGAAATTTGAAAATACTTAATTCCCAAAATCGAAAGTTTACATTTATACATACGTATACAAATTTTATGTATTAACACGCAATTAATATTATTAATATATAAGAAATAAATAACAATCAGGAAAGCGGACACACCAAAACCGGAAATCTAGTCGTGCTACGAACCGTACGGTATTCACATATCAACACGTGCACTTTGCTTCGTTCTTTACACCTGTGATGTATATGTGTAAAATCGATGCTACATAACGTGATCAGAGATTCTCAATCTTTTCTGAGGAATAAGAATATCATATACCAGAAGAAACATACAATTTTTCACACATATCAATAATATTCGAAGTAGTATAGTTAATCTTATTAGTATAGTTCAATCATGTTACAAATATATTTGAACAATCCTCAAAGGTATATACAATAATTAAGAATATACAATACAATATAGTACAACAGCACACAGTACAATACAATGATCAAATAATTCCAAAAAAGGATTCCAACAAAGAAGAATGCCTATCCTCCTTAATCACAGTATTGAAACTGAAAATAATGAAACTTCGTCGACTGCATACAAATGGACTTCACGTTTTCGTATTCCACACCATTCCATCACAGTATCATACCGAAAAGTGATCGGAACAATAACCCGGGATCGAAATAAACAGTTAACTTTCATTTTTTCAAAGAATTCTTTCTTTTGTTTATGAAAATATTCCTGCAGAATTTTTATGGGAAAACAGATTATTCTTAGGAGCCTCTTTAAAAAGTATTCTGATGACTATTGCATAATGAACATTTTCATTTCCAAACACGACGTAAATTTTCGTCTGCGATAATCTCGCGTTGTGTACAATATAATAAATGATATAATAAAACAATTTGTATAATACAATCAATGTTGTATAAGTGTGTAATGCAAATGTAAGTTAATCAGAGTTCTGTGAAGATATTCTAGCGATATTCATAAAACATTGTACGATGATTTTCGAGAACAATTTTTTTTTTTATTGGGTTCTCTTCATATGAAGAAGGCGTCTGAGTGTCTTTTCGAGAACAAGCCCTAAGATTGTTGCGTTGCAGTTTGAGAAACGCTGGCATAGCCGATGAAACCGAAGAGAGAAGCGTTTCGAGTTGTTAACGGACAAAGTGGGACGTTGTTCCACATCGATGTAGGAAAAGCGAGGGTAGTAAGAAGCCAGAAAGGAGCGAGGTCGAAAAGAAAATAGTCGAGCGTGGAAATGATGGCCAGTCTCGTACGGATTAGAAATGATTGACCGTGAATGCAACCTGTTGCATTGCATGCCGATCATTAAGCTTCCTCCTCGCTCGACTTCCATTTTCAATCGCCAATTTCATGATTCGAAAGGCATGCCGTTAATGAGACACATGAATCTTTCGAAAGTTGAACGTTCAACTTCATCCTCAACTTCTTTTGGCTATCTTTTTTATCAACTGTTTGGTTAATTGGGTTATTGTATATTGAGGTGTATGAAAAAGCCATGTCTGCGATGACTAGACATCGAAGTCTTAGATTGTTATCGTTTATTTCTAAAGTGACGATTTTTGATGGTATTTTTTCAGATTTAAAATTTTTATACTTTTGAACTGTGCAGATTTTCACTTCTCCAATTTTAAAAATCTGATTTACGAGATTATCAAATTTAAAAATTTCTGAAGTACCAAATGTGAAGATTATTAAATTTCTAAATTTGAAAATTTGTTAATCATAAATCAAGTGGTGGAGACACAAAATGTCATACAGCTCGTGGTAATATAACACGACGACATAATTTAGTCATAAAACAATATAACTCCAGTATTCGATTAAAGAACAGATATATCACCTTCTGATATTTCACCGGTCTCCTCTGCAGTCAATTACATTCACTAATATCTAAATGTGAAAGTTCACGTAAAGGTAGCAATATAACGAGAGTCTACGGTCATTATAGTAACTTTATGTTTAATCTAATAGAAAGTTGTCAAGGTTGAAAGTACGTGTACAATAGCACGTTCTATTATACTATAATCATGTGTAAAGTGTTGTTTTCGGTTCCTCAGAAAACATTTTTTTGAACAAAATGGGCGTTTACTGAATGCACGAAGAAATAGCTATCTCCTGTTAATGATAATAATCAAGCATCGACCGACTATTCTTTTTTTGTCATATAACGGAACTAACTTCCACATTGAGTAGACGGATCCATTAGCTTGATTTTTCGATCGTGACCACACTGCTGTATACTTATCTGCGACGAATCATGTTATTGTCGCTGTTTTTATTGCAATCTCGAGCAACTGTAACGGGTGATTGTTGTGAAGCGTTCTGTCAATTAATTTATGATTAATGTAAAACGATTGTTCGTTGATTCGTTTATGACAGCAAACTATAAACGTGAGTGTATTGTAAAATAGTAAACGTATCGCAAAAATAGGAAGATGGATAAATGCAATGTGTAAACATTTATGTGTCTGGATTTTAACATTGCATTTTTAGATTCACGTAGTTTTTAATATCTACTTCTTATCAAATTATTCAAAATGTGATAGTTATGAATAGTTTATTTGACGGCGGTGAAGAATGATATATTTCGAGTGCTAATAGAAGGTATGAAATTTAATAATAAATTTTATAAATGTTTTAGTTGATATAGTCGTAATGATGGTCACGACTGACCGACTTTACAAATTTAATTCGGTCAAATAATATGGAATTGAAAGCAGTACGGTTTTGAATGCTATGAGGAATGTTACAAATTTAATCTTGTATATTTTTAATAATATGTAGCGTATTTCTACTGTGCCGAAACGTCTTAATATTTCCAAATTTTCTAATATCCCATTTTTTCACTTTCTAGTTTAAAAAATATTCAAATCCACCAGTTCCAATTTTCGAATTTTACTCAAACTTTGAATGTCAATTTAAAAACATAAACCATAAACTTCGATAAAATTTACTTTACACTTTTGTCTAACAAATTCTTGAGTACAATAAGAATTCAATAACGTTCGATTTTTACAAATTCTACTTCAGGTTTCACTATAATTTATAAGCCTAAAGTTTATTTGTATTTTACTGCAGGTCTTTTACAAAAAATGTCAGCATTGCAACGTTCAATAATAACATAAAGTAATTGCACTTACTTGACAATACACAAAAAAATCTCTGTATGCACATGTAATTTATATCATAAAAAAACTTCGAGACTATCGGGAAAGTATGATTAGTATGAAATGAAGAAATATTCTGTTTTCGTAGTAGCACTAAATTAAATCAAACGAATATGTAAATTTACTTGGCAATTAAATTGATCACCACCTGTAAACTTGATTCGAAACCATGAACTTGAAACTGTTACTAACCTTCATCGCGTTTGTTCTCGAAATAACGGGTCTCCTCGACGAACGAATATTTTTCCTCGGCTGGACGTGTACACTGACAGAAAATAAACTAATGCGACGAATTAGAAAATACTAAGATCGAAATATACCGGAAGTTGGATCATACATAAAACGAACACGAGTAAACGCGCGCGATGATTGGACGTTGAGGAAGCACTGCGTGTTCTGCACACAATTAGGTCATTGTCCTTCATTTATACTCGCAACCCGGCGAACGTATCATCGAAGGCCGAAACGTTGCCTCCTACCTTGTTTCCGATGGATAACAGCTGCTACGAAATAAGGAACGTAACCGGGAAAAGTCATGGGTTCCATGAAATTCACAGGAATTCCCAATTATCACGTTCGTTCGCCAAACGTAGCGGATTCACTGCGTTCGTTCTTGCCTACGGAACGACTATTTTTCTTCTTTCGAGGATGCTCGTATGAATGGAGCCAAGTTCAATATACTAGGTGATTCGATAACAGCTAATATCGTTAATAATAATAATAATTTATAATATATTAAATGAAACGTGGATTTACAACAGTGGATGAAGGAAAATTTAAAAGATAAACGATACGAGAAATCATCATCATTTTATTAAACTGTACTTTTCTATAAGTAATGAATTTGTTATAAATCTATGTGTTGTACAAAGTAAAAGAATCAAGAAAGCTGAGCATAGAAAAAGAGAAGTATTTATTCAAACCACAGGTTAAGAAATTAGGTGGACGAAAGTTGAATTGTACATTTGCATGATAATATTTATATTTGTTCATGTACGTTTATTACCTTATTTATCTTCTTTCATTATCTAACAGACTCTGTAGTTTCTTTGGATGCGATTAAGGTTTCTATTTAATTAAGCGGAGATGCAAACACCTCGATCGTGTTGTTGCGTTAGATTTTCCTTAAAGGAGTTACGAGAAAAGAATCTGATGACAGAAAAGTTGATTTCGGATTGTATCACGGTATCTTTACGAGCCGACAGATGGACACGGAACGATCGAAGACCGGTCAAACGCCGTTTCTCTCCATATCCTGCTACTGGATTCCCTCGTGAGAATTACACGTGTGTGAGTGGAAACACGCGGACCAACGTGTGTGATCCAGTGACCCACTATATTCATCGGTGCTACGTGAGTTTATCACTAAAATTATGCGTTCCTTCATTCAATCTTTTGCGACCGAATGGAATACTTTGTACGTAAATGTCTTCTCTGTTTTACTCCATTATGTTCAATTGCTCGAAACGCGACAGATTCGATCTCTCAAATTTCACAGTCTATAAAAATGCATGAACCTCGCTCGTTTTTATGTTATATCGTATCTTTTATGTCCGAGATTTTATATTATTGTCGTTTTTCATTTAATAAGACTTTCTATTTCCGATTTCATGTACGCTGTCGAGCACGACAGGATTCTTAAGAGAAAATGGCGATAAAGGAAGAGGATGCAGAACAACTTGCGATTTTACAATTGCAGAATCTAATCGTGCTACAACACGAAACATTTGAGTATGTTTTGCTGGATTTTTAGATTCTTACATTTTCAAATTCCTAGATCCACAGATTCCTAGATCCCTATATTCCAGATTCTACATTTCTAAATTCCCTATATACCTATATCTACATCTTCAAATATCCCCAACTCCCTCTAGATCCCTACTATAATAAATGAAATACTTCATAACATAATCACTCGTAAAGTGATTCCGAAGAAAACGTTATTTGGTTTTAAAACCTCATTACGTCTTGTGCGTAATTTGATGAAACGAGATCGAGGTTGAATGTCGTTCACAGACATTTTATCCCGCATATATCGTTTTATGGCACTTAAAATTTTCACAATTATCGTTACTCGCGTCACCTTAAATTAGGATGAAGTAAATTTTCTCACACCGTTCTGTCGTATATATTTCTTTATCGCATAATTACGATTTCAATGATTTTGTTCTCCAATAAAACGATACAAAGAGACACGTTCAGGTATTGGTAACATTATCGAAGAAATAACAGCCTCCTGTAACAATAAACAGAACAATTTATTCGAACTTACGATTAGAGTAACGAACATCGAATTATTAATTATCTTTCCGCTTGTAAAACAATTCATTCACATGTTTCAATATCTTAAGGATAACGTCATAAACACTAGGGGATCTATAATTACAAATTGAAACTAGCGTTAGAGTAGGTAAAGGAAAATAAAATCGTTCGTGTTGTTATGGCCTTTTTCATTACATTAAGGGTCTAATATTCATAAATACAAAGTCCATTTGCATTTACAGATTGTGAATTATATACACTTTCCACGTACGTGTTTTTTGACCGATTAATCCTTTAGACTTAGTATTTGCGTTCATGTATTAAACAATTCAATAGTACTTTAATAGAAAATTTTTACAATTAGTAATTTTATTATTAATAAGCCTAGTAAGTAATCTAATATCATAAATATAATAATGTACATAGAAGAATATTTCTATTGATTCCCGTCATGAAAACCATCAGGTCGAAAGGATTAACGATCAAATAATCCTGGTCGCCATTTTGCGACAATAACCGAGGAGAGCCGAGGAGAGAAATTATACAGAAGCAATATCGTACAAGATATTTTCCATTCGGCATATATCACAAGATACAACTATAACAAGTATTTTCTATGCTAACATAATTTGCTTGTCGACTCGTAACTGCTCAACGTCCATCGGTCCTTAATTTGCATATCGGACCGCTTTCTTTTCCAGAATAATTTCAAGAAGATTCATCCACTCCCACCACGTACGATCCGTGTTGCTTTATGTTCTTTCTTTTCCCGATGAGGCGAAAGCCGAGACACGACTCGAACACACGCATGCACAGGTAGGTAAATGTTCTTCAGCTTTCGATTCGTTGATCTTCGCGAAACCCGACGAATCTTTTCAACGAATAACATCTGATACAGTGCAGCCATTGCAGTCTTGGATTTTCGTTCGAAAGTTCGTGCCGCTCAATATCATGGATGTATTCGAGATCCACTTACGCGTGGATAGGGCTCGTAAGAGTAGATCACTGTAACAGACCATGTTAACTCGAGATAAATTTTAAGAGAATACAAAATTTTACACGCATATGAGTGCAATATGATAGATTTATGAGTAATTTAGTTGCAGAAAGTGATGGGGTCTGAAGCATACGAACTAGAAGCTGTGCGGTGATCATTTGAAAATTGTGGAATATAGTTTAATGCGACAGAAACTTTGCGTTGATTGCTAAGAATGAGTATATACAAACTTTAGGAAGCATAGCGAAATTTTCAAATTTGTATCATTTCCCAAATCTCAAGTTCCCAAGTTACCCCCCAATTTTCCAATTACCAGATGCAAAAATTTCCAGGTTCTAAAATTCCCAAATTTTCAAATTCACAATCTACAATATAATTAATACTTCAATAGTGTTAATAAACTATTAAAATATTTCTGCTAAACTCGTTTCTCGTCACATACGTACGATCATCGATATGAACTATCGCATCATTTGCAGACAAAGAAAATTTACCACCACGCTATATCTGTAGCCTAGCATAAAATGCCTATTATTTCTGCTCTAACATACCATTAAAATTATTAGACACCTTCACGGAAAACAATAAATATTTACATACAAAAGGAAACATCTAAGAAGGTAATTTAATCCAATTACCTCGGTTCAGAATTACACACTTTACCCACGCTGTAATCTCACACGTTGCGCTACATCGTTGACGGATTTCCTCCTTTGAGCGCTACTTCTTCTCCGGTACCAACGGTACGCGTCAAAATTCCCTAGCGGTTGCAGTAGTCCTTGATTCTGCCAGTAAGGATTCGACAACGGTTGCAACAGAGGTATCTTCAAAGGTCCTTGAAGCGGAGGGTAATTCGGGAGCAAGGGTACCCCTTGAATATTCCCATGAGGTAACTTAGGAAGTTCATAGCCGTTTGCATGTTTCAGCGTGGATATTTTTATGGAGGGATCCACATCGATCGACAGACTCGAGTACATGGACAAATCGTTGCCGGATGTGTCTGCACTCGACAGTTCGAAGCTTCCCTTGTGGGGTAACGCGTATTGAATGTGTATCGGTGGGTATTCGACACTTTGCTGAATGGAAAGTGGATTGACCGGGAAACCGGAAGTCAAAGGAGGATACAACGGATAAGCTTGATCCTTCACGTCCAATGGACGTTGATGAAGCGAAGCCTCGTAACTGGACGGTGGATGCTCAACAGGATGACCAGATTCGATCACCAGATGATTTCCTTCGTTATGATTTAATTGGTTTTGTTCGTTTCCGGTTTCCAAGTGTTTCACGGGCAATCCTGGCGGCGGACCGTGGTAACTGACTTCCGGTTCCGTCAGAGGAGCTTTCTGAGAGTCCTCGTCCAAGATGTGGTGATTATGTCCGTCCAGATCCGTCGGTTTCATGATCAGAAGGCCCGCGTGCTCATCGACTGTAAACGTGACGTCTGTCAGTCGGGTCAGAATATCAACGTCTCGTTTCGTTTATTAAAACAGATTTTTGTACTAATTAACATCGATCGTTTCGGTTTGATACCTTCATATCATCAAATTGCATCAACTCTTAATATTTAAAAATCTTTAAAATAAAAGACTTTGAAATTGAACATTTTCCCATTAAAATTAACATTTTCACATTGTCACTAATGTACCTAAATGTCATTTGTTAATTTACTGTAATTATTCGTTCAAATTAATTGGATGATCAGGAAGTTGTACTCATGAAACGAAACGTTAATGTAATTACTTCAACACAGCGTCCTTGTTACTTATCAAGTGAATTAATTAGTATGAAAGTTTTTTCCAAATCGTTAAGTTCGGCTTACATTTTTCGACATTAACATATTGATAGTCGTTTTGCCGACGTTTTGAACATGTACACCTTAATTATCAGGTTGTTGCATATTAATTGGCCAATTTCAGAATTTAGAAAATCGGATACAATTTAATGGTATAAAAGTTCTGCAAAATTCTTATGGTATGTAACTTTGAACCTCAATGTTTACTGAAAATGACTATTAAATATTTCATGAATGTTCGTAACAAAATGGTCGATTCTTTGTTAAAACAATAGTTAGAAATTGTTGATATAATGCTTGTTATATCGAAGAGTCAGCCATTTTAATTTTTAAAAATGTTTGGTTGTCAATTGAAGTTTAAGCATGAAATTGAGGTGCCATGTTATTTTTTCGATCTACATTATCGAAGTATGTCAGAATGTCCACTTTTCGATCATGTAATATACAACAACTTAATAATTGAAGAAAAAGAACCGTTTTATACCGATTACGGAAGATCACCCACGAGATATTTGTAGAAAGTGGGTTACGTAAGTGTTGATGACCTGTCGCATGGGTCAGGCATACAAGCGAAAGTAAATTAGTTTCGAATTTTGAAAATCATGAGAACAAGAGAGAGAGAGAGAGTGAAGAGGAAGTCTCACGGAAACGATTAACCAACAAAGCACGAAGAAAGTGTTATTCATCGTCGAAACGTGAAATTAAGAGAAACATGAGGAAAGTTCACACGGGCGGAAACGAAGATCAAAGTACCGAATAGTATTCGCCAGAAAGTTCTGAGCATCCTGTATCACGTCCGAGGAAAGTTTCGCGGAATAGAATCTCGTTTGAAAGCGAAGTTCGCTCTTACTTTCATCATTTTAAAACGTGCAAGAACCTCCACCAGGATAGTAAGCCTCTCACCGAATTTTTAACAAGCAACACAACGTATCGGGCGTATTTACGTGTTGCAAGCAAACACTCTGTAATCATCTCGCATGCATTTCACGCTAACTACGTAAGTAATTGCTACAGTGCTCTACTATAATTCCTACTTATCAGATCTACAAGATTAAATTTACATGTGTATATACATATGTATATCATAAAAGGAAAATACGTGAATATGTATCATCGAAATGTTTATATTCAAGTTCCTAGATTTCTATATTCCTAGATCTCCAAATTCCCATATTCCTAGATTTCTTGAACTCTAACTGATGATTCATTGACGTGATTATTTAAATACGAAAATCTTACCGTCTGATCCGTCGCCCAAATTAGCATGGTACTCGTGGTTCTGTTCGGCAAATTCTTCAAGACTAGGTGGTGGTCCATCATAAGATTCGTCATGACCTGTTGTTTTATTAATCGGCTTATAATTATTAGTTTGTAGTTTGTAGAATAGAAGATGTCTGAGAAAATGAAATGCAAGTGTTGAAAGTCTTACCATCTTCCGGAGGACCTTCGTAGTAACCATGATGCGGATGTTCCGGTTGTGGCGAATGCGCAACGTTCTTCACGATATTCCGACCCAAAGTTGTAATCGCGTCCCCGGTTTTAGTAATCATTTTGCCCTTGGCCGTGACAAGGTAACCACTTCCTTTGATTATCTGACCTTTCAATGCGATCACACCACCGCTTATCGCTTTCACCGCTTGCATTAACGTGCTAATGATCACCTTTTTGATGTCCCATACGCCGAACGTGTCATCGTTGTACTATCATAGAAAAATTCAATTAACAAGACACGTGTGCAAATTCATCGAAATGCAATTTCATCTGTACTTTATTGAACATTCAAAGATTGTTCGGTACAAACTGATAACGATAAGGATAACTCTATTTATTCTATTAGATCGCTACTTGCTTTTAACACTTTGATGGTTAAATATGTATTCCTTATTTTAACGTTTAATTTTTTATAAAATTAGCTTTTAATTCATTTTTATTGATTGCATAAAATATTAATCAAAGAACAGTGATTTTGTAAGGTGTGTGAACTATGAACGTTGGGTATGATTCACAGTAGACTCTCGTTATATTGCCATGGATTGGGAATGTAAGAATGGAAAATTATTGGAATTTGCAATATAGGAAAGATTGAGAACGTGTGACAATATGTTGAATCGCGCATGGTGATATGACGCGTGGTGATATAGCGCGAAGCAGTATAACTCACAGTGATATAGCAAGCGGTGATGTGATGCGTAGCAGGTGGCGATATATCACGCGGCAATTTAGCTCGCATTCATATGATGCGCGATGAATAGCACGTGGCGATGTAATGCGTGGTGATATGACACGAAGTACCATGGTACTCTGCGATATAGCGAACGATAATATAGCGCGGAAATATGACACGTGGCGATATAGCGAGAGTTGATGTAGCGCATAGCAACATAATACGTGACGATGACACTACAACGTGTAGCGATATAATGTGTGGCAATATAATGCACCACAATATAATTTGGAAGAAACAAGTCCATGTGAGTGGGAAATTACTTAGTCGGCAATATAAAGAGTCTACTGTAACTTAAAATGACAAGAGTTAAATTTTACAAAATGTACAGCCATCAAAGTGTTAAATTTAATACTTGTTGTCTTTGTGCCTTTTTGCAATTGTCTAATATTTAATTAACGATTAACAACGCCTACAGAATTTTTTTTTAATTTTTCTTGCATTGATAGTTTGATACATTCAGGACGACAGTGACAGTAAAGTATATGTATAATTAAGAGGTGGTTTTGAAATGAATTACCATATAATCAGTTAAACAAAATAAAAAATATAAGAATTGTAAATAATAAAAATTCCCCGGCAATCCATTTTGTCCTGAACGTGTTAAAACTACCAATCGATCGTTCTTACGCAAAACAAAATCCAGATTGCGAAAAGTTCGAATCAATGTCGATAACATATCACGGTCGACCTATTTCGCTTCACATCAATGACTACAATATAATCAGGATTCCACGATGAAAATTATAAATTCCAACAGAGTCGTGTACTCGTGAAGCGAATAATCGTTTCGATAAATCTGTAACACCGAACTAGTTCGTACGGATGTTATAACAAGTTCCATTTTCCATCGCGTTTCATAAATTACATTACCGTCACAAACATAAAAACAAAACAATTTTAGGACGACGAACGTCGTTGACGATTTTGAATTTCCATCGTGAAATTCTTGTTTAAACGATTCTGTGCTTCAATAAGGAGAGTGCAACACGAGAACTAGCTAAGATTTCCCTCCTTAGTTGCAACGTTGACGACCTACATAGTGATTTTCTTTCGTGCAGCTAATATATCGATCTATAGTTTCCACTATGACCCTACGTCTGTCTATTATAACGTGTCACTATCATAACCGAGTATGAGTTATTCAATTTTTAACTCGCGGGTTCATTTTGTTTATCATATTGAAGTAGAATGTCCTTTAAAAACAACGAATCTTATGTTTTTACAATCTTGATCGACTTGATTTTGTTTCTTACGAAAGTACTTTTGCGTCATTAAAATATAGGTGAACGGCGTTAATCTTATATCAGGTACAATTCTATGTAGCTTAAGATTCAACAATATCCTCCATTTACCTATTCCAGCATACAAATTCCTACATTTAACGATGAATAAATTCGACATTTTTCACAAAGAAATGTCTAAAAAAAACAAATTTATTTCTAACGAACCCGCAGTTGTTCCTCGAAGCAACGTGAAACTAATGATCCCCTTAAGAAGTGGTAAGAAAATGTCCACCATACTGATCAAACGTATTTGTAGGCAAACTTTCACGATAAAATAACAGGCAATTTGATCTATTTAACATAAATTTTCTTCGTTCATCTCAATACACCACAAAATGATTTAAAAGCAGAAGTTAAACAAATGCGAAGCACGTGCTAGCAAAATATTCTCTGCCTTTCTTACTCACTGTTCCTTTTGCTCCTTCCTTACGATCAAACATGTCGACCAAAAACGCAGACACGGTTTCTTATCACTCTCTAGAGGATCACTAGATGAAACATTCGACTGGTTACATAGTTACCGAGTAAGTATGTCCATATCCCGGTTTTTTATGGTCCGATTCCGAGCTCGAGGACGAGCTCGATGCACTCGTACCAGAGAACGAGGATGATCCTTTCGACGCGCCGCTGGACGCGCTGACCAAACCGCCGATTATGCCGTTTGCTATACCGCTGATCAAACTACCAGATCCTTTAAGAATCGCTCCAGAATCGGATCCGTGTTCCTCCTGTTGACCGTATCCTCCGTAATGATATCCGTCTGGAGGCGCGTGATCGTATCCTTCTGGTCCTGTAGCATCGCGTTTGGATCCTGATCTCTTGATCCTCTCCTGCATCATCTCCATGTATTTTGGATCGCCGAGCAGCTCGATCGTGTCTCGATCAGCACCGACTTTCTTCGCGATATCGATCTGCAGATCCTCGGGCAGCAGTTTGTAAATTTCGAAGGCTGTTCGTTGCTCGTTCAATATTCTGTTCGCCTGGTCCTTGGACGCGTCGAGCGTTTGCCATTGTTCGTTGGATGTCCCTTGATCCGTGAAGGTTCTGCGATACGGCGCCAGACGTTCGAGCTGAGCGGATGCTCGAGATAGTAAGTCCTCTTTGTTGCCTTCTGGACTCTCCGACAGGACCACGATGGCCGAACAACAGCACAGTGCGACCAGTGGCAGGATCTGAAATATGTGTCAAGAATCTTAATATGGAGATTTGGAACTTGATTTGATAATTTAGGAATTTAGGTATTTAGGATCGTGTGAGATTTTTGGGGATTGGAGCTTGGGGATGTGAGAGATTTGGGGAATTTGATTACTTGATTATTTGGGATATGGAAATTTGATGATTTCGAAGTTTGAGAATTTGGGACTTTAGGGATTTGGAGATTCGGGGGTATGGTAACTTGGAAATCTGAGAATTTGGGGTTTGGGAATTTGGGGGATATGAGAATTTAAGAATTTGGGAATTTGGGAATTTGGGAATTTGGGAATTTGGGAATTTGGGAATTTGGGAACTAGGGAATTTGGGAACTAGGGAATTTGGGAATTTGGAAACTAGGGAAGTTGGGAATTTGTAAATTTGGGAACTAGGGAATTTGGGAATTTGGGAATTTGGGAATTTGGGAATTTGGGAATTTGGAAATTTGGGAATTTGGGAATTTGGGAATTTGGAAATTTGGAAACTAGAAAATTTGTGAATTTGGGAATTTGTGAATTTGTAAATTTGTAAATTTGTACATCTGGGAACTTTGAGTTTGTAAATTTTGAGATATGAGAATTTTGGGATTTGTGAACTTGATAAACTAGAAATGTAAAGTTTTTAAATTTCGAAAATTGTAGATTAAAATATTCCAGTCATCCTCTTATCCTACCGATTATTCAAACGTGTTTAAATCTGATGATTGACAGTGAACGTTCGATAACAATGTCAGTAATAAAATATTATAACAAGACCGTAAAATAAATCATTGAAGCGTGCATCATAAGAACGAGAATGCAGCAAGTGGAGCGGTTCTTGGTGAAAGTCATAGGACATGTTACTTAGGGTTTTACTTTGTAAGATGTTCATGTGTGTAGCAGCGACAAACATCGATCTTGACAGATTACTGGTTTCACATTGCTGCATCGACGGAAAAAGAAAACAAGATACTGACGTAGAACCGCAGGCAAATCAAAAGCAAGTTAACGTCGAAAGTTCATATGTATTCTTGTAACTATAACTACATAGTGATGGAATTGAGTGCCTCGCAGGCAGTTTCGAACTTTCATTGAATTTGAATTTATAATTCTCGAAGTATAAGTATTTTCAGGTAGTCTCGAATACTGATCAGGTTTTGACCATGTTAGAAATTTTATATTTTTCCATATCACTGCCTCTTTGCTATCTTTACAATCAGTTATTTGCTAAGTTATTTGCTATCTTTACAATCAGAACCCAAGATTTGATACAGATTTATAGGTAAACATTAAATTTGATCTCAACACAATTGACTAAATAAGTACACTTTTAAATAAAACAATTGTGTCAACTTTTAGGACTGAATTGCGTTAGACGCTGTTTTTCGTCTTTAAAAATGATGAAAAAGCTATGGATGAATAGCCTCAATAGAAAGTTAGGTTGGGAGTCTGTGAATATTCACGGTCGGACGAAAGTGATCAAAGCGTCCTTGCTCTTGGACTTGACAGTGTCAACGCATGACCCAGTTTACTATACGCACTTATTCATACCGGTGAACTCAATACGATTTCTAAAAAGCGGCAACGAACCAACATATTACCGTGTATATTCGTATCACCACGACTCATGAACGAAGAATGTCCGATCCTTTCGAAAGAAAGGTATCCTTTCATCGTTTCCGGTTGCCGTATCCATTTATTATTTGTCACGGTTTCGACATAGGTAATCGTTTCACCAAACGTGAGTCGATCCCCTTGATCTCTAAAATTTCTCTAAACTTTATGGACCGAGGCAAGTCACTCGTGTAATAAATTTTTTCCAAAATCATAGAGCTTCGATAAATTTTGAAGTCTCGAAGTTTCTGAGTTCAAATGATTCTAGAAATGTAAAGATTATAAAATAAGCTTCAAAGTTCTGAATGAATTAATGAACCACTCGGGGTTGAAAGAATAAGTGGATTAACTAGACATTACTGCTTTGAAACATTATCTGGAATTTATTGAATCAACATTTCACGTTAGTTACTTTCACGGAAACTGCTTTTTTGCCCAGCTACATATTTGAGCAAAATATGCACTACCTGCATAACTTTTACTATCTACATTCGACTGTTGGAACGAAAATTTCGAGTTTTTCGAGAAAACTTGATGTGAGCATGTCCTAATTTTCCACATTCGAATTTTCTAATTTCCCAAATTTCCATTTCCCAAATCCCAATTTCCCAAATTTCCATTTCCCAAATCCCAATTTCCCACATCCCAATTTCCCAAATCCCAATTTCCCAAATCCCAATTTCCCAAATCCCAATTTCACAAATCCCAATTTCCCAAATCCCAATTTCCCAAATCCCAATTTCACAAATCCCAATTTCCCAAATCCCAATTTCCCAAATCCCAATTTGCCTATTGCATATCGTTAACACTAATACAACAAAAATCCCAGCCACATAAACGTTATTCTCCCTTCTTAACAACGACCATATTAAACACCAAAAATCAGTGAACTACAAATTAATTTCAGGTAAGACATCACATTATCAGCAATCATCCATGTTCACACTTTTGTTCTCTGACTTGAACAGAAACAAAGGACTCATTTTCCCCATTGTGGAAAAAAGGTGTTCACGTGAGATTGTAAACGATCGCGTTTTACTTTCACGTGTGTGTTAACCACAATGAATGCACTTTCGATCATGGCACATTAAACGGAACCACAAGATGAATATTGTAGATGAAACTTCTCTTTCGCATGTCACATTGTGAAATTATCGATCTTATTAAACTATAACGTCTTCGAACATTTTCGAACCGATCAAAAATGAACAGTTTTTTAAAAGAAAAGATAATTCGATAAATTCGCACTTCACACGTGGATGAGAAAGGATATTGGTATATACACAATGATGTGACCAAGTACCTTCATGGTTGACTTTCACGGTAGATCGGTAAAAGGATCACGGCACTCTCACTGAACTCACTGGCCATCACCATCGAGTATTTCCTCTCTTTATACCGACTCCCACCTTCTTAGCTTTACCGGGAGAACGTTGCTCACTTGCTGATTATTTTTTCCTCAAATTTCGGTTGTGATTCTTGTCATTCGATGAGAGAACGATGGCTTTAATAGTCATCGATAACATTCGGTGAAATTTATAAATCATTTGGATCTAGGAGAAAGCTGTGCTGAATTTACCTTCACTTTTCTTAAATCGTACGAAAGTTTATTTGCTACATCTCTGCGACTGAATTTCGTCATTTTTTATGCATTCGTTTTTGGTAGACCGGCAGAAATTATACTTGTAGATGCAACGACCTTAGTGGTCGGAAGCCAGTTTCAAGAAAAACATCAAAAAATTAAATATCTTGGTTTTTGAACGACTTGCTGATTAAATATTTTACTTATTAATCTCCGTTCGTTTTCCGGTCTGGCGTTTTCGAATTCGTCGTACTTGGAAAATTGCCAACCATATCGTTGACTCACTTTCCTCGGTCACACTTTTAAAACGCAGACGAGCAAAACGTGACTGAAATTCATCGTGTGTACAGTCGCGTGCAATTTAGGCATTTCTCAAGTGAGATTGTGTTTCTAGGTTTTCATCAATAAAGAATGATCGATACACAACGATAGGGTGGTTACGTCACAATTTCTCTTAAAACTTGAAAGTCATAAGTTGTTCCTAGAATCTCTCTAGTATCTATAGAAACTTTCTTTGTATTCTTAGAACTCTGGAATATCTCTCGGATCTCCCTTGGATCTATTTAATCTAGAATATCCAAGATCTCACCAAGATCTCTCTAGTCTCCCCAAAATTTTCCTAAAACTCTAACATCCAAAAATGGAATTTCTTTAGTATCCCTTTAAAATTTATTTAGGATCTCTCAGATATTCCCAGAAAACCTCCCTAAGATCAATCTAGTATTGCATCTCTCTCAATTGAACCTGGAATTCTCAAATTTAAAATAATCCATAACTAGCCTAGAACAGTCAATTAAGAGTCTGAGGAGACACTCTCTTTGACTATATCGCCTTTCAACCAAGAAAAGCCTATATTGCACTCGAGTGTACACACGTTCATTATGCCGAAATACAAATTCGAGCATGCAAAGAAAAATAGGAACAAGTACGTGTCTCTTTAGGCACGTGTTCTTAAGTCAAAGCACGGTAATGAAAGCAGTTATTCCAGTGAAATGCAATCATATCCTTTAGAATAATGAATAGCAAGATTTCCTCGACGAGAATCGAGCCCGAACTCGGTTGTTACCGTATTTTCCCTATTTAAGCATACGTGAACAACATAATTATGGTCGAGCCATTTAATGGTATAACTTGAGGCTCGTTGGGCTTGACAGTTCGAATGGAAAACTGGTAACGTTTCGTATGAATCCAGTAAAAACGAATGTGGAACAGATCGTTGCAAAAAAAACTGACATTTCCATTTTGGAAATCTATTTGTACACAGCGTCCTACTTTAACTTAGATACTTAGCATAGGTACGTCTTTAACTTAGTTTCGAGGCATTTATGTTGACATAACGTTGAATGGGCATATCTTTTAGTTAGTTACATTTCAGTGATAAATAGTTCAAAAATTAAGAAATGTGGTACCTTAAAAATTGGAAATTTGCCTATTATCGAATTGCCAAGTTACGAAAGTGCCACTAGCGTGCGCGAATACCCGATTAGCCATATAAATAGAGGTCATATATCGAGACTCCGCTGGACGTAGTTCGATTGGAAAGCGAGCAAATCATGCAGCTATTATTGTTTGTATCCGGTTGTACATAATCAGGATGAACAGACATTATTACGTAGTCACAGCACAAAAATCACCCACAATGGCATGATTGTGAATGTATTCCGTGCAATAAATTCTCATGAATTTGATGCTCGTTTCCTGAAAGTCTCCTTAATTTGTTTCACAACTGTACTATATTTTAACGGAGTAGTCAATCTTGACGTTATGATATTTACGTAAGATTTTAAAGAGGACAGTCACTTGTCCACAAGACTTAAAGGAACTAGAAAACTAGTTAATTCCAATTAGGGTAATTAATGATAATAACAGGATGTCGTGTCTTCAAAATGAGAATGTATTATATGTTCGATAAGGAGAGGTTTTCATTAAACAGTATAAAACTGACTAGAGTTTTCAAATACTTATATTGCATAATACATTGATCTAATTATATTATTCCGGGTATATCCTCCGACATTAATCGTGTGTAATATCTGTGTATCGCATTATATTTGAAAGTATGTACTTTTTCGAAGTAAAAACATATAGCAGATCGACAGGAAACGAAATGTGTTTAGGCGGGAGAAATCATAGCACGATGATACAGCAGTATGGGTTAAAGTCGAAACTAGGAAGAATAAGAAGGCATGTGAAAGGCTCAACTTTACAACGATGTTTACAGTCGATAAAAAATAAAGACGTCAGTGAAAACTATAACGCACATGCTGTTGGCTACAACTAAACTGAAAGTAGAATATAATAAAAAATAATAATGCACCTTATTATAGAAAGTTAAACAGCCTATACCGATAAATAGACTATGCAGATTTGATAAAAAGATATAATAATTATTTACTTCAAAGGATGTCTCACCGATTTCAATGACCTGAAAATATGTTGTGAAAGACAACACTTTGACAGCGAGTAACTTTTCTCTATATATATACATAATAAAATACATACATATCTATACTCTGATATACGGCTCGCAATTTCCGAACAACACAATTTACATATTACTATATAATAACAGTATACAATCATATAATTTCACGTGACGTTAACATGTTCTTACGTCACACGTGTAACGGGAAGGAACAAATTAATTGTCGTTAGGTAATAAATAATTCTTCTTACGTTTTAATAAACTAGTTCTATTTTAAAAAATCGCTATGTATTACACAAACCCAATACTACATTTATGAATCGGTTTTCATCAAGCTTCAGAATTGATTGACCTTAAAAATTTATCAGCTCTGAACTCAACGTGACAACAACAGCTGGCTGGAAACCGAAAAGATTCTTGATATATAGAACCGTTCGCAGAGACTGCCATAAGTTGACGATATATGAATTTTTGTTTGCATTTCGTGTAATAGCCTTCTGCGAAACTCCCTATCACTCTACACTTCTGTCCTTCTTCCCTAGAAAAATTTCATAACAAATCATCGTAAATTATCTTTACAACTTGCAGTGTACAACTCTACTAAGTTCCGCCCAATTACTATACTCGCCCCATACACGAGACCGATACTCACAAGCACGTTTCGATGCGCACACTTTGCTTGAAATTCTCGTGGTTCACTATATATCTCCACTCTAAATTTTTCGTTTCAGCAGATTTCGGTAATATTACTTGCTCCTGAAACAATAGCGAAAGCAACACGTTCGTGCTTCGAGAACCATTAAAAAATTACGGCTAACAGCGTAATCTTAACTATAGCAAGATATATGTTCTTTCTTCGGTTCAATCATTTACCATCGAGAGACAAAGCGGTTCCTCGTCGAATACGTCTTCATCTTGTTTAAGCATGTCCACCTGTTAAATAAAAATGCAAATGAATGAGCACCATGTTTACATACGATGCAATTAACGCTTCTCTGAATACTACGCTAGGCAACTATAGAAATCTGTCCGTAACGCTTTGTAACTTTATTAGCATACAATTATGTTGTCGTGAATTATGTTCCATCGAAACTGAAGCTCGCAAAGCCATTATATTTTAGTCCTTAATTGGCAGAATCAACGGACAAAAATTTTTCTCGTGTGTGAAATTGAATTGGAAATCTGAAAATTTATCAATTAGGCAATTACAAACCTCATCGTTATTTTCGTAATTGCGTAGATGAGGATTCTCTTGCAGTGCATTGACCACTACATCCGTTGGATAATAAGGAGTAACTTCGCAGTATGTTTTATTCTTGCATTCAGGAGCTACCTTAACAAAACAAGAATTATTATTTGAGAACTTAGGGATTTAGAAATTATTTATTAATAATCGCAAACGCAAAGAATTTTTCAAACGATTATTAATTCTTCATAACAATCGACTGATTCTTCTTAACAATCGGGAAACACATTTAAACGATACCTTGAGAAGAAAATGACTTGCCCGATGGAACCAAGAATTTGTTACGTTGACCGTACGTTTCGCAAATGAGCTGCAAAAATTAATTTTACCATCAGAATTAAAATGAAAGTACATTTACTGCTTCTTTATTATTACATCGTTAGATCACTAAACGAAATTTTACGAATACGCAACATCGTATACAGATAACGATGATGGACACAAATGTTATTATTAATTTAAATAACGTTAAGATTACCATTAAAAACACAAACGGAAACATCACAGTAGACATTTCAATGACTCAACTCTGTTGTTTGTACTTGAATCTTTCACGACTACTATCCGTATCATCGAAAATATTATAAACTTCTAATTTGGAAATAAATATAAACGATAAAAATCGGATGGCATCTAATCTTATCTGTGAATTCTACAAATATTTAGATTATTAAGTAGAAATATCATAACGTTCAAAATCGGTACCGTAAAGCACAATAAAAAAATTAAAATGACATCATGTTAAAAAAAGACATTTAATAAATTAATTATTTAAAGGTAATCTCACCATAAAAAATATTCCGCTCAATAATATCTTCGAATCTGTTTTTTGTTTCGTCATACGCGTAGATAATGTGAATCTCATTGTTACTCTAATCTCTTTTCTTTGAACAAATCGTGTATTATCTGCGAATCATTTTCTTCATTATGTGACAGAAATAGCAGAAATGTTCTTATCTTTCTTCTGGTCGTACTTGGAATTCTATTGGCCATTATGTTTCTTTAAGGAATTATTTATTCTTAATTATAACAAATGATTATCTTGCTATAAGACAACAACGCTTATTGATTTTCTTTCGCAGCTTTTCAACAACTGATCGGGTTCATAACGACGTAACTTTATATCAATAAAAGAAGATTATATCGCTTTCTAGGACTTGTGTTCTTTACCTGTTTCCAATAAGTTTGTTTATTTATTTACGATGCTACAATGATATCTTCAAGGGGAGATTTCATACAGAAAGCTGAAAATAAATTTGATATTTGCGAATTTATTACAAAGCAAGCATTCAAAAGAGCGGTATAAAACATTCATTACTTTATATTTTATCTTTAACATTGCAAAAATCTCATTAAATTACCAGGTTCCAAAATACTTAAATTTCCAAATTCTGATACTCGTAAATTTTTAGATTGAAGAAAAGATTCGGGTCAAATTTGAAAATTTAAGAATGCAGTTGATTGATAATACAACGAGAATCGACTGCACCTACATAAAATCAATCCTAATGCAAGATGTTGAAAATGTACTAAATAAAAGATCACTGGATATATTCATTCAACGTCAAATGATTGATTTGATTGTTTAAACTATGGACGTCGATTACTGTGGTCATTCGCCCCTCATTCAACATCACAAACGTTTCAGCTCATTCAAAGAGAGAACATACTTGTCGATTAAACAGTTTTCGTTCGTCCTGCGCATTTGCGATGTTCATGACAAACGAGCGCATATATCTGGTGATATTTTGTTTTGTATACTTCCTGTATCATCAGTTCTTCTCCTTATTGAGATATTTTTGTTCACCATATAAATGACTAACCGAGTTGAAGACGCATTACAGTGGAACAACTCTATGCGAAAATCAGTCTACTGAAGTTAGACGAGTTGCGCGAAATGAGTATGTTCTCTTGGACCAAAGAAACTCGTTTTCTGGGAACTAATCGTTGAAATATAGGGAAAAACGGGTAACATTTGCTACATCAAATATCCCTAGGAAAAGTAAAGTATAGGCACCAAAGTGAAGTAAACCACGGTTACTGGCGTTAACTGCTTCAGATCAGTGGATTTTGCATTGCGTCCAAAGAAAATCAGAAAGAATGTCGAAGAGGAATCCAGGGGACGAATATAGAAAAGGTTTTATTCATTTTATTTATAATCGTATCGATTACATTAGGTAAAATGAACATTTACTTCGTATCTTGCAGAACGTGTACAGTACTCGTCTCCTGATTTGTTTTCGTTATTGATTTCATGTCTACAGTCTCTGATCGTGGAAACAAAATGTTTTAAATATATAGCTTATAGAATTGATTGTGAAACAGTTATAAAAGAAAGCAATGTTCTTTGAATCATATTTCATTGTCTAAAACTTGTTTCTTACTTTTCATGTGCCATTTTCGGGTGTACGCATCCTGCAACCATGTGCCAAAGGATGCAACATATTAGTAAAAACGGAATGAATGTTAACCTTATGTAATAAAATTATCAAGTAAATATATACTGTTCTCTGTATCGTTATAAATATTTTCAGAAACATGTATGTTATGTACAAACTTGTTTATTCACTGTCAGTTGTTAACTTCATTTACTTGAAATCAAATCTAAAATTACAAGAAATCTCTACTAAGCATGTTGCTTAAATATTTCCGGTTAAAGAAATAATGTTGTTTAACTTGATCTGAACTTTGCCAGTGTTTGACGTTGTCAGGGTCAAGTGTGTACAGAGCAGAGGACTCCAGAGGCGATGACAGAGGAAGGGATCGTTCTCCACTTAGGTCAGATGATCGTTGTGAAGCTACCAATTACAGTCAGACTGATGCAAAGAAACAGAAGCTAACATTTGCATTTGGGAAGAAAGGTGGAATGGAACAGCAAAAGAAGGGGATTCAAATTAAATTAGGATCAACGTCGGTAAGTGTATATTATATACAGAAAAATATAAGCATGTATTGTTTCTCATAAGACTTCTTTACAGAAACCTACTGTAAAAGCAACACCAGTACAAAGGCCAACAGTAGCATCTGTATTTAATGCGGATGAAGATGAAGAACCTGAAGAAATGCCAGCTGAAGCAAGGATGAGGATGAGAAATATTGGTCGCGAAACACCAACCTCTGCAGGACCAAATTCTTTTGGTAAAACAAAGCAAGGATTTTGTGATTCCAAAAAGATATTTGAAAAGACACTCAAGAAGGCAATGGAAGAAGCAAATAAATGATTTCTTTCTTCCTATATTTGGCAATTATTGTTAATTATATTAATTTTACATGAAATGCAACAATTAATAGCGAGATCCTTGGTATGATTATATGCAAATATTTTTATCAATTTTATGCAATTTATTGGCAGAAACTAGATATGAAGTTCTGCTTCGTATTTAACATCACATTTTTCGGAAATTGACTAAATATTAGCTACTTGTTAATTGTAGCTAATATTAAGACTGCACTTAAAATGTACCATTTCGTTGTATAAGTGTAAATTATGCGGACATACGTATGTACATGTAATCAAATTGTGACATGATCCTTACATTGTTCCGATTACCATTGCATTACTTTCAAATTGAGTACTATTAAATTGAAAAATAACTCTTTAAAGATTATAGAAAAGGAATAAAATAATTTATCTTGTAACTTATAAACTGTATAATATAAATAAATATCTCATGATATTGATTTTGTTCTTTATTTTTATTTAAAAATTACATAGTATATTACTTCCTGTTTTGCTGGCCCTGGCGTAAATCCTAAACAAAAAGATATTGAAAAATATATAAATAATAGAAATAATGTTAATATTGAATTCATTCTCGTATGTTTTTGATAATTACCCTGGGGAAATTACGGACTGGTGGAGTTCTAATACGGCGGTTCGCTTTAGATCTATTGCGAACTACTTTAGAGTGAATAGCACAAGAAACACAGTAGTGTAACTTGGCATATAATTTTGGAAGCTGATACGCTGAATAAAAGCTAGCTTCTGTTATATCTCTGACAGCAGCTGCTTCTACAATGTTTCGGATAACAAACTTCTTAATCGCCTTATCCTTTGGTACGCATCGTGCACAGTTGGTACAACGAACAGGATTTACATGGCCTCTGCCATGTTTAGCACGTCCACCGTTTCTGCGCTTGCAAGTCTGCAAAATGTAAAACAAAATAGCAATTATTGATGGGAATGAATGTTTATAATTACTCATTTAAGCAAACAATATTTATCATAATACTTGAATATTACATTTCTTTTATATGAATACTTTTTGCAAATGTTCTACAATTGTTGAGATTATTGTGCTGTTAAAAATTCATAATCTATTAAACTAGCACTACTGGTATTATAGACAAAGGTTAAGTACATTAGTTTGACAACATCCAAATCACAATCCTAATATTTAAATTTTATACACTTTATATACATCATTGGTAACAGTTATTTGTCATTTTTAAATATTCTATGATTATAAATAAATATTTCGGGATTATAAAATATGATAACCACATGGTCTGTAACCATTTAACAACTCAATATTTCACAAACATATCACTGTTTTTTATCCAACACATAATTTTAAAATAAACTTTATATTATTTTCCCACTAAAGTCATACAATATAGGACTATATTGTGGGTAATATAATAGAACTAAAGCAATTGTAAATGATAAATACGAAATAGTTACCATTTTGTCTCGTTAGCTACAGAAGAAGGATCAAAAAAATGTTCTATGGATAACCTGTGAAGTTGATGAGTCAAATCAGACTACTTCCGGTTTTTAAGATTTATAAATTGCATGTTTTGTACATGTTATATATGCGTACAATTTTTATTAATTAATTTAATATGCGTGTCAGTGATAAAGTTTGAATGTTTAGAAATTTCGAAAGTTGCAAATTTGAACATTATGAAATTTCGAAAATTTAAGAAATTGGAAATTCATGGATTTAAAGGTTTGGTACTATGTATTCAGTACAAACATAAATTGTTAAAATAGAAAGTTAAGAACAATATATATCTTTTGATACTATATGCAATAGATACATGAATATCTGCAATTGTTTTTAAAGATAACATTTATATTTATAAACGAAATGCGATGACATCAAATGCAAAGCAAATACGAAAGTAATTTACTAAATAGTATAAAACGTAGTTAAATAGAATATATTAAACATATCATACAACAGTGATAAAAATATGTATGTATTTTTTTTAATTTGTATAATAAATTCTGTATTGGACACTAACAAATCAAAAGGTTCAGGCGAAGTTGTGCCCTCTAATGGTAACATTTTGAACTAAACAACCATATCAAACTGAAAAACAAGTGTTTCAGATGTAGTGTATTCGCCATTTTGAATTGGAGTCGCACGCGAAACGTTGTGTATGTGTACAAAAGCGACTCTGCATATTTAAAAACAAATATAGTATATTAGTTTTAAGACATCAAGAAGCAATAAACAATGGCAGAATATTTAGCATCGATATTTGGTACAGAAAAAGACAAGTAATATCAAATTTGAAATCAGTGGATATTTAAATTCTTCCCACTAAACACCAGCAATATTAAGTTCTTTTATTATTACAGAGTAAATTGTTCGTTTTATTTCAAAATTGGTGCCTGCCGACACGGAGATCGATGTTCAAGAATTCACAACAAACCAACATTCAGTCAGGTAAGAAGTCTTCAGTTATATTAAATTTACCTAAAGTTGTATAAACGCTATTATTTCAGACATGTTTACTGCAAAACCTTTATGTAAATCCTCAAAATTCAGCGAAAAGTGCGGATGGATCTCACTGTAAGTAATATATTTATTTGAATTATATTTTATTTAATAAATTAATTGTAATTATTTTGGTAGTGGTTGCAAATGTATCCGATGAGGAAATGCAGGAGCATTATGACAATTTTTTTGAAGATGTTTTTGTTGAATGCGAAGATAAGTATGGTGAAATAGAAGAAATGAATGTGTGCGATAATCTTGGTGATCATTTAGTTGGAAACGTTTATATCAAATTTCGAAGAGAAGAGGATGCTGAAAGAGCTGTAAATGATTTAAATAATAGATGGTTCGGTGGTAGACCAGTTTATGCTGAACTTTCTCCAGTTACTGACTTTAGAGAAGCTTGCTGTCGTCAATATGAAATGGGGTATATATTATCTATATCTTTTCATCTTTATTAACAATATATAGTATTTAGTACAGTGCAGTTTTGCTATATGGCATTGATCAGGGTTATAAATGAAACTCTTAACATATAGTATTTAAGTAATAAAGCTCTGTTATCAAAATGTTAAGAAATTGCTAAATTTTAAATTTTCTGGAAATGACCATAGAGGTAGCTATAAAGCAAGAGTGCACTGTATATTACTTTTAAACCCAAAATACTTAATTTGATACTGCTATAACTTTTATTTCTATATAATGTATTCTATGTATCACAAATTTAATTCTTGAAATAATTAAGATACTAAATATAGAACTTAATTGTTTCAGTGAATGTACACGGTCAGGATTCTGTAATTTCATGCACTTAAAGCCAATTTCACGAGAATTACGACGTTACTTGTATAGCCGAAAGAAAGGTGGTAAAGGTCGATCAAGATCACGTTCACGATCTCGTGGGCGTGATCGCAAACGAAGATCGCGATCTCGTGACAGGAGATCTAGATCTAAAGATCGTCGAAAAGGTAGAGACGATAAGGGTAGAGATGGACGATCCGGACGGTATTAAGTGTATTATTTTTCGGTTATAATAATCCTTTATAATAAAATAGTTTAAATTGATTCATCAATTCTTTGACTGTTTCGTCAAAGATAACGTGTTTATTAATGTTTTACTTTCATTTATTAACTATTAGTCAAACATGTATTCTATATTCAAAAATATGAAATTCTTTCAAGCAATGATAACTTTTAAGAACTACAATCTTTTTAAAAAAATAATATAATTTGATACACGCATAACTGTTTTCCATATGTGATGATTAAAGAGTTGCTGTAACATAAAGTTATGCGGCGTGGAATTATAGTAAAATTAAAAATAGTAAGAACTATTTGTTTGTGTTATAATAATGTAATTATAATTTGTGTGACAAAAATAAATTGTCATTTAAATTTGTATAAATTGCTTTGTACTCCGAATGTAAAATGAGTTCTTGTAATTTTTAATGCATCAATGAACCTTCATCTAGTATATGTAAATTATAACTGAATATAATTATCACGATATAAAAAAATTTTGCATGTATAATGATAAGAATAAAAAAATTAAAAAATGACACTTTCTTCTTTTTAAACATAGCAATATAAATTTTACCTTCAAATTGGTAGATTTGAATACAAGAAAAATTACTTTTGTGTACTTCAAACTATATTTAAGGATACTTCCAGCAGGAAGCAATAATTACAATGTACAAAAAATTGTGTTAAATGCTCACGATATAAATGTTGGTAAAAACTATTTATATATATATATATTTATATATATATTCATAAACTAATACCAAATCAAATGTTTAGAAAGACTTCTGTTTTATCATCAGACAATAATAACCAAATTTTTCTCAAGCTTCTATTTGTAAACATCTATGTATTTCAAAATTATGTAGGCCAAATTACTGAATATGCTAAATTCAAGGTGAAGTTATGTTAATTTCGCAATATTTTATTAAAAAAATGAATTGATAAATTTAAAATCTTGTCAGCTCACACCTTACATAATAAAGAATACAAAAAATTATTGAAATATACAAAACAAATAAAAGTTAAAACTTATTTAGTAAAACAGAAATTGAAAATTGTAACATCATATGGCAGTTTATACGTTTATTTAAACTGCCTTAAAACATTTGAAGATATTTGCTTACTTTTTTAGCAAATACACCTATAAAGAAAATAAATGTATTTAACTGTAAATTGATTTTTATGAAAGAATATACTTTACAGAACTGAAATAAATTATCCAAATTTTTTTTATAAATAATGTCAGAATCATTATGTAGACTGAATTATAGACATACGTGTTAATATTATAGCTGCATGTATAAAATTGTGATATGCGATTATTAATGAATAACGATATAATGAGATGCACGCAATCGCCATTTAATACAGTCGATATTATAAATCTATTTATAAACTATTGCTTCCTACTTCAAAAATGACACGAACTTCTTAACAACTTCCTTAACGTCATTGCATCGATGCACGTGTAAACATCACAATCTATTCGTGAATATCACGGATAAAATATATTATGTCAATGTAAGTCTTTCGAATTAATCAGTTTTTTTTCAAATGCTGACAATATTAAACACACATTCATTTGATCTTACAATGCTTTCTCTGTCTATTTACATAGACAATACTTAAAAACATCTTAATAATTTTACAGGAATAAATGTGTCGTATTTTGCAAACATTAAAGTATAATACACAATAGACGCAGGTTTTCATTTCCCAATGACTATTAACAATTACCATTATGTAGTGTAAAAAGTATATTAAAATGGTACGATTGAGTCCGACGGAAAAGACGTATTTTGTAGTTTATTCTCATCAGAATTTCTCCAAAATATACTGTATACAATATTTTACTTTACGTATAAATATATACAGTTGTTATTATGAGAGCGCACTAGGTATCATTTAGTTACTTAGACACGAGATTGAGCAGTGCGCAACATTCTACTTCGTGTGTTTTAGAAGATATTCTACCTTCTCTTGTGTAGTTTTTTAACGTTTTTTTTGTCGTAGTATAGTGCTTGTGATATCCATTTACTTTGCGTCTAAGCACAGAGGTATAAATCGATTAATTTCTTCTCTTAAGATAACTAACAGCTTTAGTAATGTCCTGCCCACATCACTTGTATCGTGAAAATATTTACACTGTTTAGATTACTAATTAATGATTACGATACTCCAGAATAAGTTTAATAGGATATGAGATCATTGTTTAGGGGGGCTAATCAGCATAAACAATAAACTGTTGATTATCCACATCTGCAACTTCAACTTGAACAAATTGAGGTTGTTGAAGTTGAATTTGTTGTACTTGTCTTCCAATCGCATTACGTGACCTGTGGATTGAAAATTTCATCTCATCACTTGTTCTGTTCTCAATGAAAATATATAAATAGAATAGTAATAATAATAATAATAAAAATAAAAATTAATATACTTACTTAGCTTTTGCATGTGTTAATATATGTGACTTTAAATTCGTTGATTGTGCAAATTTTTTGCTGCATCCGTCAAATGGACAAACATAAGGTCTATCTCCAGTATGAATTCTAACATGAGTACGAAGATTAAAGTCAAGGCTAAACCTTTTGCCACATCCTTCGAATGTACATTGAAAAGGTTTTTCTCCCGTATGAACCAACTGGTGCCTTTTCAATTTTGAGCTTTCGACAAAAGCTTTTCCACACTCTGCACATACGTGTACTCTTGGTCCATGAGTGTGCAAATGTTTACGCATTGCACTGTTATCTCTAAACATTTTTGTGCATCCTTTATGCGGGCAAGCTATAGTGCGTTCAACGCCGTCTAAAACAGGAGGCTTGCGTACTTTCAATTTGTGACCAGGTCTAGCAAATTCTGCCAACTGTTTTGGATCCGAAAGGTCAAGACCTGGCATTCCATCAGAAATGGAGCTTCCAGAGTGATTGAATTTGGCATTGGATTTACCAGTCATATATTCTGTGTAGTCTGGATCAGGCTCTGGATTTGAGCCTTCATCTGGAACATCCACCAGGTGAGGAGCTAATAGGACACTCCCTTTAACAATAACAAACAAGCAGTCCCAAACAAAAGCTACTGTATTTGTTTTTTTTTTTTTGCTATGTAAATTATGTACTTTTTATCATTAAATGATAATAATATAAATTCTTACCATGTAGTAAATTTATTTTCACAAATTTACATATAAAATCAAACTTACAATAATACCTTTTTCTGATTACTACAAACTTTTTTAAAATTAGTAATTTATACCTTTTATATAAACACCTGTTTTATTGCAATATTTTTTTCAATACTATATTTATATAAATAGCATAGCAAACATAAACTCTACATTAACACATCATGTATCATAAACAAGGAACCTTATTTACAAATTTCCTAAAATAAAAGAGGTAAATCAAATAATGACTGTTTCAGTAATTTTGCAAATTAGCGCTCTGATTTGCTTTATTAATTACTATAGAGTTCAAAAATATTAAGAAATTATTTATTTTTACAAAATACATTAAAAAAATATTAAATACTTGAACTTTCTACATAATGTAAAATATTTAAACAGTATAATAGTATAGTATGATCTTCCACTGAAAACTAACTGGTACATAATGTGTTAATATGATCTATACATAAACATAAAAATAACATTTTATCTATAAATTTCCATAGATTTTATATTATGAACATTAAAACATATTAAAATGTACTCTGTAAGTCTGTCAATCAGTTTATGTAATATTGCAATCAATTAAAAATGAAATAAGTAATGTATTTTTTAATTTGTATTGCAAATTTTTTCTTTTTTTAATACCGCAATTATCGTTAAAATGTTATACATATATATAGTTTTATTGTGGCAAAAATTAAAATTACTTCAATTTTTAAAACAACTGTTTAATTACGAATTTCTTGGGAAAGGGATATAAATTTAATAATAAATGATGTAAGAAGTCAAACATCTTTCATATAAAAAAAATACATAACATTTTTTAAATAATTATCCTTCTAAAACAATCATATATACATATTTCCTTCGTCAGAAACATACAGAAACCAATACAATCAGGAAAGAAAGTGAAAATGAAATAAAACAATTTATTAAAGAGCGACAAAGATAACATGAGTACAGAGCTTTGTTCATTCTCCGCCATTATCATTCAAGAGGATAGCTCCAAGTAAAAGAAGCCATTTTCAAAATATGGCTGCCCCCTGGCAGCATAATGGCGTTCTCTCGATCAAAACAAACAACGCAAACTGTCAAAGAATTCGTTGATAATAAAGAATCGGAGTATTTCGATAGTTTTTTTGGTAAACTTGTACGAAAACCATAGTATTGATTTGAGACCACCGGAAGTACGTACGAACCGTGTGCGTGGAGATACCCGTTGCAACAGTTTTTTTTAACGAACTAATTTCAGTGCATATTATTCGAGAGTTAAAAAAAGGTTAGATGTAAATGGAACGCTTACCGTCATCGGTGCCCGATGCCCACATCGTCACCGAGAATTCACCTTCGAGCGTCTTGATTTGCACTTGCTTCTGCTCCCACTTTCTAGCCTTCGTTTCCGAGCCCATCTCCCCAAAAATCGTATGATCGGACGTTCTGAATTTCGACGAACCACTCTTTCTGGCCTTCTTGGGACCCTTTCTTGATGGGCCAGGACTTGACTCGACATAAATATCGTTCTCTGGTACCGGGATCTGATCGTACACGCTCAACGGATCACTGCCGACAATTTCCTCTTGCGTCTGTAGTATGATTTCTTCGCGTCCTGGTTCTGGAAGCGTTTGAAGAGCTATCATCGGTTGTCCATCTTCTCCCTCGATAGTAGTTTCCACGGTCTCACAGGGTATTTCTACCGGTATCGTTTCTATTTCAACCTCTTGGATATCTGGTTGAATCTCTACTTCGGTTATTATGTCCGAGGACGCCATATTAATCTCCGAAGACGCCATGTTACTAATCAAAATGGCTGGCCACAGTTAGTCGCGCGCATAGACATATACAGATAGACTGCGCGCTCTGTGAAAGAAGTTGAAATTGACACAAGAGAGAGAGGATAATAATTGTGGTCGTTATTTCTCTTTCTCGTATATGTGAGTTGATAAGGGGTTGCGCATGCGTGCGATTGTTGCACAGAACTCAAATGTGAGGGGAACCGTATTAGAGGAACCCAAATTTGATTGGTTGCTTGCCTGCGCATGTGTTGTACCGCCAACTATAAAAAACTATTTAAAAATCATCGATTAATGTGGATTTTTAAATTAATACCAAATAGGAGATTATTTTTTTATACAAACACACTATTTTTGTAATTTAAATATTTAGAAATGTTTAATTTATAGACTATCAAATTTACAAATTTTAGAACTTAAACATTTACGTGTTTTCCAAGATAGAAACTTTAAATCCTTAAATTTAGAAATGTTCAAGGTTTAAAATTTCGAAATACCAAATGTAATTTAAAAAATTTCTTTGATGCTTACATTTATAGCGTAATCTTTCTCCTCATCATTCTTTAGTCGCTTACCCTCACTCTTTATAATGTACAAGTGCGGGAACACTACCATGGGACTATCTTTATCTTTTAGTGTCAACTTCATCTTTCCTATAAAAGAGCGCAGTCTATCTGTGTTTATGACTGCGCGACAAGCGGCACAAAGTTAACTTGATCACGTGACATATTCCTACCACTATTATCGGTAAAGTGGTTATCATTCAAAGCCTTATGTATCCTTCCTTTTCTTGTTTTTTAACAACACTTCGGTAAAAATGTTTATTTCGTTTTCTAAATGAATATAAACGTTGTTCACAATTTATCAAAGTATAATATTAATTATGTTCTGTAATTAGTTATTCTGAGATCTATCCTTTCTCTTTTTTTCTATAGCATTACGCCACCTGCAGGGAAAATGAAGTAATATTTTCACTTGATAGTCTTCAATTTTGATTTGATATGTTATAAATGTGTTTTTTGCATTACTATTTGATTTACTTTTCACATATATCGATATCTTGATTAATCTTAAAATATATTTAGATATAAAGTAATATATAGAACAATATCCATAGTGTGTGTTTAATTATTTGAATAAAAATAAAGATATAGGTTATCAATTTTAAGTTGTCATTTTCACAATGGACTTGTCAAAAATTCCAAATGACAAAAAACTATACCTTTGCAAATGGTATTTTCGAGGTAAGTGATATATATTTATCAGGTTATTTTGTTTATTAGTATAAATATTTATATTATGTTTCTTGGTGTGTAGTTGGATTTGCTCTTCTGCCATTTTTATGGGCTGTGAATGCTATTTGGTTTGTCAAAGAAGCTTTTTTTGCACCACATTATGAAGAACAAAAACAAATTAAAAAATGTAAGTTTTTATGAAGAATGAATGGAGTTTTGTAGAATTCCAGAAGAAAAATGTCTTTATTTCTTTATAAGCTTGTTGATACAATGAAAATTCTTTGAAATTTGTAATACAGGGGTAACAAATAATGTTGCTTAAGGTGCCAATCATTGTATAGTTAGCTTATATAAGAAAAAAGTAAATACGTTATATGTTGATAAATAATATTACTCATTTAATGCTGAATTTGTTAATGAATTTTCAGATGTAATATTCTCTGCAGTTGGGGCTACTTTATGGTCAGCTGCTCTTTTAGCGTGGATTATAATATTTCAAACCCAAAGAGCAGCATGGGGTGAAGTAGCAGATTCTATTAGTTACATAATTCCAACAGGCATTCCTTAATGCTGTGATATAAATGTCTTTAGTTAAATTTTAATAAATATCATGTATTTTCTAACAAAAAGCTTAAAAAAGACTGTTTTGTTCATACTTGGTATTTGACTAAATAACAATCTTCAGTGTCATACAAAAATATATTATTTATTTAAATGCAGTGAAATTAAATATTTCTAAAAATTAATAGTACATAAATTTTTAGATATACTTACAAAATACAACTTTTTATACATTTTATGATATTTATGGAAAGCTAAAGTTACAAATACATATTTGTATAATTTCTTTATTTTCATAGTTATCCATTATTCTTTACCTGGTGAAAAAGAATAAAGTTAAACGGCTCTTAGTCGTCGTCTGTACATTTGTATATCCTTGTAAACTAATCTGGATAGAAACTAAAACAAATAAAAGAGTGAATTAAGATTGGAAATATGTGTTTATTAGCACTTGCAGATTCGATGTTTAATATAAAATAAACTTACCAATAATGCTATCATATCTGCAATCATAAGCATATAAAATACATTATGCCAACCAGCCCAACGTGACACCAAACCTGCTAATAATGGACCAACAGCAGCACCAATACTACCTGTTCCATCAATAATGGCAGTAACTGTAGCTAAAGCTTTAGAGTTATCTCCTAAACTAGGGTGAGTTCCTAGGTCAGCAGATACAGCAGTTGTTATTAAGGCATATGGTCCATTTACTAATAGTCCAGCTATTAGTAATAATACTATGTTGATTCCCAAACTCGTGCTTCCAATGTAGTCATATATAAACAACTGTATAACAAATCATAAAAGATTACAAACTACAGAAGTAAAGAATTACTAATCTAATAGTATTTATAATTTATAGTGCTTACTTTCATATTACATTATTTATTTATACTTTTTAATATTGTAATTTATTAATTAAAAAATTATGAACTAATTTTTAGACATTTTTAATATCTATTGTACAAAATAATACATACCGCAGGAACTGCAAATCCAAACATAACGGCACATGTTAAAGCGCTCATACCGCTATAATCGGATAAGACACCAGCTGCTATTGCACCTGCAATACCGCCTACATCAAATAAAGTAGAGATATCTGCACTTAATGTTGCACTGTAGGTAGCTAAACAAAATAAAAATATATATAGTAACTATTACTATAACATGCTAACATGTAATTATAATTCAGTATAATTCACTAACTTGAAGCTGCAATATATAATGGCAACCAGTACAGGAATGTGTAGCTTACAAGTTTTGCAAAAAATAAAGAAAGCGAATATTCTATGACTCCAGGTATAGACATAGCTCCTATAAATCCAATTGCATTTCCTCTATGAGATTCTTGTACATGTCTTTGTCTTGGTAATATTGGACTAGTTTCAGATCGCAAACTTGCCAAATCCTTTTAAACAATACATAAGGATAAATAATTCATAAAAAATATATATATAACATTTTTTTAATAACTAATATTACAGAAATTATATAAATATTAAAGTAATGTAGATAATGAAATGCAGTTCATGTTAATGCAGTTAAATAAAGTCCAGTATTCATTGTTGAAAAAAACAAAGCATGCACTTACATCAACATTAACTTGTTCATGGTAGACACAGCGATAGATGAGACGCTAAGTACAGCAAATGAAATACGTTTAGTGAGCATATAGTATATATACAAACAAAGAGAATAAAAAAGTATATATAGCTTATTAAAGAATTACGTAATTTCGAAATTAAAGAGTTAATGAAGACTTAAAAAAGATACAGCTATTAAAACAAGGAAAGGTAAAATTAATGCTGATTCATAACACTTTAAATTGTATGCATGAAATGTTTTAAATAAATTTTCATGCTTACATTCCAATACTAGATAACAAAAAATTATATATAATTATTATTCATACATAACATGCTAGTAGTTACAGAAAATTTCATTGAAAGTATTTTTAACTCACATCTTCACCATCATTACATGACTCCTCACAATCTTCTGCTCCACTGTCTTCATCTGAAGTATGAGTTGCATCGAATTTTCTAAATCTAGGAGAAATAGGTGGAACAAACCCAATATCTATAGGATTGGGTATTAGAAAAAGAAATATTATAAATCCCACTACACCCATTACAGCTCCAGGTACCATAAAACTTAGACCCCAATCAGATTCTACAAATTCAGCAGCAATTAAACTACCCAAAATATTTCCCAGTGAGGTGTGAGAATTCCATATGCCAAAGATTAAGCCTCTTTTTCTTTTCCCAAACCAATTTCCTACAACTGTAACTACTCCAGGCCAACCTGATGTTTGGAAGACACCACCAATTGCCTGAACAAAATAATAGTGATAATATCCATATGTGAACAAATAAAAAATTATCTTTTAAATATTTACCTGTACTAAAACAAAATACCACAAGCTATGGATATTGTATGGTCTAGCAATACCAAACAGATAACAAGATATACCTGATGCAAGCATACCGAATGCAAGGAAATAGCGTAAATTTACTCTTTCTGCTATAAAACCACTGTATAAATAAATATAAAATTATTATCAAAATAATATTTATGATCTATATATCACATATAAGCTCACTTTAAAGTGTCACCTGAGGAACATGGCTGCGGCATATGTAAACAGGAATGCTGAATCCAACATGCCAAGCAATGCTGGAGCATCCTCGGTATCTACAAATATTATATTTTACTTAAACAAGATTATCAATTAAATGTTGATCAGATATTTTAATACATAAAATCATATTTACCAAATGGAGCCCAATCACACCATGTATCTCGATTAGTACTGTTAATAAACATGTTTGGAGGTGGTGATAAACTGCTACAATTGAGACTTAATACATTTTTTACAACTGATATTGGTTTTCGTGTCATATGATAGCAGGTATATGCCAAATATGTTAAGGCTAAGATACCACCTTGATGCCATGCCATGCGATTGACACGGCGATAAGAACAACAATTTGAAGATGTATGTTGTAATATTTGAATACCCCATGGTTGATCTTTCATTAAACCACTCATACTTATTGAATTAAACTTCTTTGTCTTTATTAACCAATGTATTGTTATGAATATTACAAATATTTTAGCTTTTAGTAAAGATCTACTTTTTTATAAGTTTATTTGTACCTTTTTAATTTAATTTTTATCTTTTTATAAATCACTGTATATGTTGTTGTTTGTATCATTTAAAATACAAAATAATTCCATTCCTTTGTATTAATACTTTAGAAAGAATTACAGAAAATACTGTGCATCTTTTTTATATAACTTTTTTAAATTTAATCACATAAATTTTCATTTATATGCAATTCCACTTATCAATCACAGTATAATTATTTCAATAAATACAGCATTGATATATAAAACTACTCACAATACTATTATTAAATACATTTCTAATTTTATGTTATCACAAAGAAGATTGAAAATAGAAGTATAATATCAATATTTTATATTCTCTTTGATTTTCTCAGTGTCATATTTATATATAATTACTGCACTTATCTTTTTCACTGATATTTCTATCACGTTCACGGTTTTAATTTATCTACAGAAGAGTGGTATTCATATGGGAACCATAATTAAAAGCTCTATAAATTAGATAAGGTAACAGCTATGATTCATAACCTACAACAAAGAAAACAAAGCTGTATACAATGTTATCACTTACGGACGTGTAATTACAATATTATTTAAATTGTACACATTATATTGTCATATTATTATATTTTCACTAATATTAAGAAAATATTAAATTATAACACTCTGAATCAAATGAAATGTTTACTTTTGTATATAAATGAGAAACAACATATAGTTACGCGTAAGCAATGAACATATGACTTTAGCTGGACGCATTATATACATACGTAGCTTTTTTTGAATGTAGTAACATATGTAATACTGAAGTCGTAAGAAGCATTAGCGTTTCGCGCAACTTAAAATAAGTTCAACACTTGCAATTCTTCTTTCAAGTATCACTTTCTACTCTATTACTTCTATACATGGCGAACAAAAATATATGAAGAGAGGAAAGAAGTGATGACGTTAGAAAGATATGCTGAACAAAAGTTTACTGAATATATGTGTACGGCGTTACAATCGTCGTAAACGCACATGCGCGTTGCTCTTGGTTACGAGGTGTGTTTTAACTAATCAGAATTAATATGCGCAGAAAGAACAAAAATTTGTGATTCGATAATAATATTCTCTTGTAAATTAATTGTATAGTGTTTTTTTTTATAATGTAAGTAACATTTTATACATATATACATATGCATGTATATATATATGTGTGTATTGTTGAATTTTTCCATTTTTTGTTTAAGAAATAACATTTTTCAAGATGATTTCAAAACTGTAATTATATAAATTTTGATAAGCAAGTTCATAATATTAGGTAGAATAAACAATAATAAAACAAGATATTGAAATAAGAATAAAAACAGTATTGATATTTCATTATACTGAAAGATTATGCATATAAAAAGTATGTTTTGCTTATCTGTTTATCATTTAATTTTGTATTATAGATATGATGATTTCTGATGATTATGAAGCTATCATTCAATGGCATCCAGAAATGATATTAGTTTCTAAAAACCCAATGACATGGCAAGGGTTTATAGTAGTTTCTTGTACTTCTAACTCAGGACAAAATATTCGAATCAAATTAAAATTGATTGTACCAAATTATCCTTCACTATGTAATGCAGAAATTAATTTTGGTAGAGAAATAACACTTATTATACGTAATAAACAATTTAGACAGAGCATTAAAAACTTAACACAAAGTACAACCAAAGTATCAGTATTTTTGAGACAATTACAGTCATTAATAGTGAGTGTTACAATTTTATAGAACCTTGTCTATTACATATTTTATTGATGATATATAAGTAATGGTAGTATATCTTTCTTCTATTCTCTACATATTAATAATTTTTCTTTTGTCCACCTCTTCCTATGCATTTTTTTCATCTAATAAATTCAATTTGTACATCAATATATGTTTTGTAATTCATGTTATTACATATAATAATAATAATATATTTAAACAGTCTAATTATATCAATACAACTCACATCATTGGAAGTAATGAATATGAGGCAATAAATAATAAAGTAGATGAAATGTTACAAGAATTACAGGATGTACTTCAAACTCCATCTGTAGGTATAATATTTGTAGTAAAATGATAAATAGGATAAGATGTTTTATTAATTTTGTAAGAAATAATTGAATAAGGTAGATATGAAAATTATATCGTTAAAGGAAGTTAAGATATTAGCTGACAATACCTTAAATACTATTAAATTATCTTTGGGAAATGTGGCTATAAAATTACAAAAGACAAAATGTGGAACGTACCCATGGACAGTTATTGACTCAGATTTACCTGAGATACCTGCATTTGGACCCTTTCAAAATAATATATCAACATTACTTATAGCAAGAAATAAATTTAAGTTGCAAGTGGAAATGCTTGAAAAAGTTTGGTCTAATCTGAAGCAAATTGATGAGTAAGCACATGAATTTGTTTAATAAGCAAGTATTTTCTTTTATATTTTTAGTTTAAACCACTTGAGATTTTTGAATAAATAGGAATTGTTGGGTAATGGATCCATTGCAACCAAAGCCATGTCATCTTTACCGACGAATTTATTTAACACCTTCATTATCAATGTTTATTAAAATAGATCCTTTAAATCCTATGGATTTACCAGAAATGAAATTTATGGGTAGCGAAACAGAAATTGAATTAAAAAGAGAACTTGTTTCTAAGAATTTACATGTATGTAACATGAATATCAACATTAATTTTTAACTATTTTATATCAAACTCTGCATTACAATGTAACAATTCCAAATATTGTGATTTTTTTAGAATTGGAATTCAAGATTAAACATTATAGATAATTTAATGATGTTATTAAATTTAAATACATTTCCCAAAAAAGAAGAAAAAGAAATTTTACAGGATGAGAGTACTATTGTTACAGATGAAGAATGTTGTATTTGTTTTTCTTTAGAGTTAGATGATAAAAATTTACCCGATAAAATTTGTAACAATGAAAAATGTAAAAGACATTTTCATAAATCTTGTTTGCTACAGGTATATTTGAATAAACATAAAATAATTTTTAATTTAAGATATTTAAAACTGACACAATATTAACCAATATTTATTTCACTTTTAGTGGCTACAAGCAGTTCCTGGTAATCATATTGTATTTGATCATATACATGGTACATGCCCTAATTGCCAAGAAAACATATCATGTTGCATTAAATAGGGAAATTGAAAGATTAAAAATTATTTAATGCAGTTTCTTTAACTTCTTATTCAAATACATATATATGCATATAATTCATGCTTACTGCCCATTGCTTAACAGAATTGTTAAATTCATGATTGCCACATATTAAAATTAATGTTGTGTTGGTAATACAATCTTTAAGTACTTCAGAAACTGATGCGTTACTTAATCTACCAGATTTTATATTTATACCATGAAGATCATAAACATTACCTAAAATGTAAAAAGAATACAAAAGCTTTAATTAAGTATACTTTCTTTTATAAATAAGTATTATCACCAAAAAATACCAGCAAAAATATGTACACCAAAGATTTGATATATTTTGATAATACCAAATAATAATATTATAGTTTATATTTTTAGAGATAAATATAAAATTTAAAATACATAACTTACTATGCAATTGTGATATATATAATGTACATTTAAAATTCCAGTAGTCTGATAAGGCCTGTAATTCTTTTTTCAAGGGAATCTGTGATATATTTTGAAATCCACCAATAAGATGAACCCTTGTTTCCTCTAATTCATTATTTATAATTGAATTTGCTAGAGAATAAACTGCTGTTATTCCAGATCCCATAGTAAACATGATAATTTTCTGAAAACTAAAATAATTATTAGTCATATTTAAATAGTATTCTATGTTTAATTTATTAATAATAAACAATTGTTACATATGTTATTCATAGCAATTTGTACTTAATACAGAAGCAATAAAAATTGATGCAGTAATTAAATTGATTATAATTTCACAATTCACATACCTATTACACTCATATTTAAAATCTCCATAAGGTCCTCTTACACTAATTTCATGACCAACTGTTATATCTCTTAAATGAGTACTAAACTTTCCATTAAGATAAGGTCTAATTAAAAACTTAATACTATCATCTGTAAAAGAAATTGGTGTAAATGATTTGGTAATGTCATTTAGATGTAACATAACATGTTGCCCTGGATGAATTAATATTTTCTTATTATCGCTTGAATTGTTTTCTGCAAATTATAAACAACTATTATTAATAATAAATGTGGCTTAAATAGACCACAGATGTTTATGCACTTATATTATATCGAAAGCTACAAAAGACACATAAATTATAAAATGTAAAGAAGATAGCATAATATTTTTGATAACAATTGTTTCAAAGGAGAAAATATTAAATAAAAATACATAGAGAGATCTATGGTCTATAGATTATATGATTTATGTGTAATTTATAGATGTCCTTATATCACGAATATATAAACAGTTGTAGCCTAATTATAAATTATGAAGTAAACTAATATTTTTATACCTTGATGTTTCAAAAAAAGTAGAATGTAGCAGTCAGAAATCTGCTTTATATCAGTGACTACAAAGTTTTTGTATAAATATGGACACAATAGGTTTTCTTCACTTTGTACTTTTACATTTTGCTGTTTTCTTCTGTAATATTCTTCAAGTAGTTTTTTATGTATATCAAAAATGCAAGGGTCACATGCACTATGACAGCAATCTTCATCCGATGGAGTTACTGGCCTGCTACTTTCATTGTCACTTCCAAGATACATACTAATACATGAAACAGTTTTTTTACGTACTACGCACACATATTGAGGATAATCAGCTGTTTAGCTGTCCAAAATATTTCGAAATATTAACCTGTACAAGTTTTATAGAATTTTCTTCAATATTAAACAAATATGTAATTCATAAAGATAAATTATGGGTTTCAATAACATTGAAAATCATAATGCAATCATAATGATTGTGTCATCGAATAAAATTATCTGTTAATCGACGATGACGTAGCGTAATACAATGATTCGGACAAAGAGTTAAACAATACTCAAACATAATAAAAGTTTTAAACCATTTTTATAATGTATACGTGTTCTAATTAGTTTTACAACATTTTAACAGTTTAATGTTATACTGCCGTATAATAAAATTAATTACTGTTATATTAATGTTCATAATATAGTGTTATATCATTTTTCACAGTATTATTTTTTTTAAATAAAATGGAACGTATAAATATTGTAGGATGGAAACGGTATGCACTGGTACAACCACCTTTAATGATGCTAATATTTGCTCAGTCAATGTCAAGTAATTATATATTATATAATACAATTAATATTTTATTGCGAAATAGCATTTCAAAATTGTTGTAAGATAATAATGTAATAAGAATAATAAAATTATTATGAAAAGGTATATAATTTCAATTTGAATTGTAGGTAATATTTTAACAGATTTGATAGTATATCGTACATGTAGTATAACATTAGATATTAATAAAACAGAATGTCTGCTATTACATGAAAATAGCAGTTGTGCAGAAGCATTGAAACTAGATACTCACGTTCAACCAAAAGCAAGTTTAATTTTAATGACTAAATCATTTATCGAGAGTATTATACCTGCTTTACTGTCTTTATTTTTGGGACCATGGAGTGATCTATATGGAAGAAAACCTATTATGTTATCAGGATATATTGGTTCGTATTGTATATCTTAAAAAATGAAATATAACTTACTCAAATGATGATTTATATCATAGGTATATTAATGACGGATCTCATCCTCTCTGTTATGACTATTTATGAGATCAGTCCATGGTTTTTGTTAGCTGCATATATTCCACATGCATGTCTGGGAGGATTTTGCATAATTTTATTAGGTACTATTTGTTATATTTCTGACATATCAGATGAACAAGAAAGAGGGTGGCAGTTAGCTTGGATGGAAGCTTTAATATCTGTTGGCATTTTATGTGGTGTATTAATTGGTCCTGTTATTTTTCGAACATATGGATATGTAGCTGTATTTGGTAGTGCTACTGTATGTTGTACTTTAGCAGGATTACATATTTACTTTTTAGTTCCTGAGACTATGTATAACAGTGATTCAGTATGTATTTTATGTTAATTCAATAAGCAAGTTAGTTAATTCATACTCCTTTTATATGAGTATACAATAAAATAAATATAATTTTATTATTTACAGATAACTTTTGGAACTATGTTTGATATACGTTTAGTTAAAAAACTTGTTAATACATGTATTCAGAAAAGAGACGGATTCAACAGATACATAGTTTGGTGCTGTATAAGTTCCATTACATTAATGGTTATAGTTTTGCAAGGAGAAATGACTATTGAATTTTTATTTACAAGTGCTAGACTTGGTTGGAATGTAAACGAATATTCTATTTATCAGGCTACTAGCATAATGCTCAAAATTTTAGGACTTTTGTTTGGTGTAAAAATATTAATAACATATGGAGGTATAGAGCTGATCACTTTTATAGATGTTAAATATATATAAAATTTGGTAAAAAAACATTTAACAATAAAATATTTTATAGGATTTTCTGAAGAAGTAACAGCTATATTATCATTGTTTTCTTGCTTAAGCAGTTCTATAGTGGAAGGTCTTACATTCAAATCTTGGCATATGTATTTATCTGCAATTGTAGGAATGTTAAGTGGTGTTGCTAGTCCTATGATTCGTGCTATATTATCTAAATCAGTGCCTTCAGAAGATACTGGTAAAAATCAATAAATAATTTTAGACATTCACAGTCTAATCACTATAATATTTATAAAATTTTACAGGTAAAGTGTTCTCTATGACAGTTTCTATTGAAACGTTGACTCCATTTTTGGCATCTTCTTTATACAATATAATTTATTCATACTATATGCCTCCTTTGTACCCAGTACCTGTGTGGTTTGTATCTGTAGTGATGTACATCATTGTGATACTCTTACTGATAACCATAAAAATGCAAAATGCAAGATCTAACTCTGTAAGATATGTACCAGTGACAGAAGTTAGTGAAATGTCGTCATAATTTTATACAAATATTGCTACTCTATAAAAAGCTGAAGCTACAAAACATTCTATGAATATAAGTATATTTTGTATATTTTATAATAATATAGCAAGAACATAAAATAAAATATCATTGATTTTTATTAATTTTTTAATTAAAACGTACATTGATATATATTTTTAAGTAATCATAATTGGAATGTGAGTAATTTATATTAATTTTCGAATATTTTACAAATCATCATAATAATCAACATGATCACCAGATTCGTATTTATGATTTTCAAGAACTTCCAAGAGTCGATTAACAGTTTGTTCGCAAGTTAAAACGGTTTTTTTTGTTAATAGATCATTAAATTGCGATTTTACTTCTTTATCACTAACTTCATTACAAACTTGATAAAACATATCAGTTTCAACTGGGCCTGGTGAATAATTCAATACATCTACTTCTGGATTTTCTACTGCAAATACCTGTGTAACAAATAATTTAATGAATATAAAATAGTTTGATACTACAAATAAGTACTTAACATTAATATAAAATTATTACTTTGAAAAACATTTCACGTGCTGCCTTTCCAGTACAATAATAACCTGTTGACTTTGTTGGTTTTAAACCAAGTAATGAAGAAATATTTATGACTGTCTTTTTGGTATTTGTAGTTTCATTAAATATTTTCATAATGACTCCATTTAATATAGCAGGAACAAAAACATTTAAATCATAATAACTGCGCCAAATATTTATGTCAGTCATGTCATTTACCTTTTTAGTGACATCTCCCATGGTACCAACATTATGTACTACAACTACTTGATCAAATTGTGTTACAGTCTTATTCTTTAAAGACTGCATTATAACATCTGAAAAATGCATATACTGACTTTAATTGTCTTAAAAGAAAAAAAACATTAATAAAGAAATAAATAATCTTATAAATATGCTTTCACAAGATTATCTAATTATTAATAAGAATTTTAATTAACTTCTTTTTCACAGAAATATTTAAGATGTTCATAATACGCATAGTGTTCTTTACATACAAAAAAATATATACATATATTTACCATGTAATTCATCTTTTGTTGCATTGCTTAAATCAATGCTAACAGTATCTACAGATACATTGGAAGAAATACTCTTAGCAGTTTCTTTTAAGGCATTTAAGTTTGTTGCTAGTAACAAAACATGTGAATTTTCTCTTAAAAGTGAACCAAATGTAATTGCAATTTGTCTTCCTATTCCACGACTTGCACCAGTTATCAAGAGAAATACATTTCCTGATAATGCTTGGACTGGCATTTTTTTTTAAAGTATTAATTTTTCTATTCTTTTAAACAATAATTTTCAATTTGTTTATTTATTAACGTATCTGCTGTGATCTCCTCTTCCTGTTCAGATTCTGTTACAGTTTGAAGAATATCTGCTTTTAAAAGATGAACCAATTCGCTAGCTGTTACTGCCTAAAATTTTGAATGCAACAATATGACCATAACTGAAATATTCCATAATAAGAATATTTTAATATCCATATTTACTTGTAAATGTGGGGCTATATGTCTTATTAAAGGATTTGAAATTAGTTCTGTGTCCTTTTCACTTTCAAGCTTACATTCATTAGCTATCAAACGTGCAATAGTTTCTTCTTTTACTACAGATAGAGATGTTATAAGATCTTTCTTCGATGTACCTTTTTGAAGATTTTTAAGCCTGGAATCTATCATATAAATTCATAAAATATATACAGTACTATTAAGAATGTATATATACATATATTTATGTAATATTTCAGTATACAAACATTTTATTAAGTGCTTTACAAGTTAATCAAATTTTTATTGTTTAAAAGTATATACATCAAAACAAAACAAAAATGAAAATTCATTATGTTTAAATAATATTTTTTAATTCATTTGTAAATTATGTAGATTAAATAATAACATATGGAAAAATTTGATATATATTTTTTAAATAAAATTCAAGAAAAAATCTACTTACAAAGTTTTTCTAAATATTCCTCTGAATCTGCAAGTTTTATATGTTCTGCATAATTTTCTGTAAAAGAATCTTCAAAATAGTTTTCACAATTATCGTTTCCAACTTCTGATGTATCCGTTCCACACCATGGATCGGAAATGTCTGTCTTCATGATTTATATAAGTGTAAACTTTTATTATGCAGTTTTTTTCCTAACTTCTATATGGTTACGATAGTTCAGTATTTATGTATGTATCGTGACTAAGATGAATCAAATTTATTGGTTAACCAGGGATGTAATTTGATATCTATATACACATAACGCACAATAATACTAATATATTACGTTATATACATTTATGTTATGTTATATTATTATTTACATATACAGTTTCTTTATAGATATGATAAAAAATTTGTTGAGTCAGTGCTTGTAAAAAATCACAGTTACTAAATACAAATAATCACAAAATAAGATTGTATTATGTATAAAAGTTGTGAAATCTCACGTAAATTGGAAGCGATTAAGTTATGTTTACTAATTTAGAAAATTATTTATTTTAATTAGATAATCAAATACCAAACATTACATATATGTGACGTGCTTCGTAAAAATGAGTGCGCAATTTGAAACATGTCTTTCTTAAAAAATTGTTTTCGTATGTTCCTTTCATTTTTACAAATCACGTAACATATATGCGCAGAAAGAACACGATGATTCGAATCAAAACCTAAATTTATCTTGATTATAAGCGTTTACGATCAATGATAAATCATCGAATTAATAATAAATTTAATAAATGAACATCTAGGTTTGAATAGTTGTGGAAGATGAATGACCAATGAGTGCTCAGATTTCAAAACACACATTTAATAATGTGCAGTTAATAATATTCATACAAAAGAATCAAAAAGTATTTGAAAGATTATTTAAACAGTCATTTATTTAAATACAAAGTTAAGAATCATTTCATTTCATAGTAATTAAAGAAATAATGAGGAAAATCATTTTTATGACCAAATAAATTAATGCACAATTATTTCAAATAATGTTTAACAATAGTAAGATAATATATTATTCAAGTAATTATGTTTCAGTTATTTGAATAATGTCCAAGTCTGCTATATCCAAAGTCTTCACACAATGAACATTAATTTTATTCATGTATTAAGTATTGAATAAAACTATTATTGTAAACGATTATAAATACTGAAAGTATTGGAATAAAACTATTACAAGTTATTAAAGATATAACAAGTTTTTGACGAATAATTTATTATTAGTATATAAATATACAATCAAATGATGATTGATACAAAATCAATTTGTCTAAAAAACATAGACTGATACAGAGAAAATGTTTACAAAAATATTGTTTACTTTATTACACTGTATAAGCAATTATTAATACTATTCATTGCAACATTGAGATATTTTCTCAGTCTATATATAGTATATATATATAGTTATGTGTACAAATACACACAACATACATACTGTGTTTACTTTGAATACTATATTTTTCTAATAATAATGACCAAATGATAGGATTTTATATACAGAGTTGAATTAATATATCAGAAATAACAATATTGTCCATATTAATGATTTAATGTATAGCATTAAATATCTTCGTCCTTTTCCTTCATAATAAATACACATTATGGTGTAAAAAATGTATTTGCTAAACTGTTCAGTACAATTGTTATTTTAAAAATATCATGAAACGTTTGAGTTTAAACATTGAAGTTATTTAAGTGCAAGCAAAATGAATAAAATGGTAACCATAAACTGTTTACTGTGTTTTAATGCAATTAACACTTTTTATTAGTTTGCTTTTTGAACAGTATATTGAAATATATGCTATGTCAACTTCTTAGTAATAATGAATAATATACAATTGTTATATCCAGAAATATTGAACATATGTTTAGTTAGACTTCTTTTAAAGTATAAGCTCAATTCAGAGCAATAATATCAAAGATCCAGGAACATTAATGTCTTTAATAACAATGCTAGAAAACTGGAACATACTAAATTAAAAAACAGTTTCATACAGTTTAAATATATGTCATATAAAATTGATTAAACTATAAACATAGTTTAAAAATACTCTCAAATACTAAATACATTTCCAGAATGTATAAAATATCTTTTTTTAAAATACAATTTGTCTGATACAGTTTTTATATTTAATTAAATAAAAATATTTTGAAATATGTTGATTTGAGCGAAAATTTGTAATTTTCAATATACAGTAAAAAGTAAAAATTACATTAAATGTAAATACATAAATTTTAAAAGTATGTTCTACTCTTTTTCTCTTAAATAATACGAAGGAATTATTTTATCTTTTAACATTGATTAGTTTAAATATTTTCTCTGACATACTGTTTCAAAAAATTTGTAACTTAGTAAAGGAAACATTTATAGAACTATGTTTGTACATTTTTTATCTTTCTAAATAGTAGAACACACTTACAATATCTAAATAAACAGTATATAATACCTTATAACACAAATTACTCTGAACTAATTACTAAAATTATTTTGTTCAAGTAATTGCTGCTATAAAAGAAATATAGCTTTTATTTCAAGATTCTTAATCTTTCATATTTTCTCACTATTATTTTGGTTTAACAATTTTTGAAAGAAATTTCAACTATTAACAATTAAGAGTTAAATGATATTCTTCTTAAACACAATTAATTAAACTTTAATTCAAGTAATTTATGTTACAGTTCGACATTTCAGACTGTGTTAAATGGAAGCAAATTTAAGACATAGGAACAGTCTTACAATTTTTTATGTACAAAAACAGCTATAGAACCTGACAAAATTTAAATTTTATAATCACAGCGCTCACTAATATTTTCAACAGTTCTTTTTTTTAGTATTCTGTGAAAAGATTTTGACTATTAATATTTATAATAATTATATCTTATATGCAGAATAGATGCTAGAGTTTATCTGTAATATATTGCTCATGCATGTATTATATGTATCATATAAAAATGTATTATTAAATAATTAATTTGATTTATATGCACAATAACAATGCAATATTGCAGTTTCAATGTGATGTGTATGCTTTAAAATATTTTTATGCATTTATAGTACCAATAAAATTTATAACTCTTTGCACTCTACTTTTCTTGTGTAAATAAAAGAATAATATCTATATTTTACTTTCTAATAGTATATGTTACTTCTTAATGTATTAAATATTCACTAATACATAACATGTATTTTACCATAATAAATTATTACAACTAAGAGCATAAAGAGTTAACACTTGAAAAGTGAATTAGAATTTTTATCTCACATAAACTTTGCAGCATGAAAAGTGTATAGGATTAAATATGATTTACGATGTGATAATAACCATCACACGGCAATGATATTTTTAAATTCTAGAATTGATGATCCTATAGATAAAGAAAAAATCACAACCGGCAAGTAGCCAATTACACACTAGTAACAAAAATATAATTAATGTTATAATAAATTATGCCATATCTGGCTTCAGGAATTTTACGAACGGCATACGACCTAGTTATCAGAATTTAAAATGTTCTGTATTAGTAGACAAAAAATTAGAAAGTCATTTTATCTTGTACAAAGTATGATAAAATTTCTTACCAAATCAATTAAAATGTACATTTTAGTGAAATTATATTGTTTTCTATTAAAGAGATCAAAATTTTTAATTAAAAAATATTTATAAGTATTGAAAAATTCTGATAACATAGTAGTTGCACTTGATCACAGAGGATATTTTAGAGAGTTTAATAATTAAATTTATGCACCACTTGAAGGTCTTTCCCAACAACACAACCATCTGCGCCATAATGATAAAGGTTTCCTACGCCTATATAATAAACTAGCACCACCCCTTCTTGTATTAAGAGCACTAACTATTGCTTGATCAAATGCTTCTTTAAGATCATGTTGGGTTAATGCAGATGTTTCCACATAACTTACAGCTCCTACCCTTTGAGCTAATTGATGTCCTTGAGTTGTTGTAATTGGTGTCTGACCATATCTTGCTAATTGTAACATAAGGTGTACATCTGCCCTCAAGTCACTCTTTGTTCCTACCTGAAATTGTTATTTAAATCTATGTTACATAATATATATTATATAAATATTTTAATTATATTTTAATTTAATTCTTATTCTTAACAATATATAGTTTCATTACCAAAATGATTGGTGCATTTGGACAATATTTTCGAACTTCATTTATCCAGCGAGAAGTTACACTATGATAAGAAGAAGGACACACAACACTGAAGCATACTAAGAACACATCTGTTTCTGGATAACACAATGATCTTAAAGGATCAAAGTCATCTTGACCTGCTGTATCACATAGTTGAACATTTACTGGTTGACCATCGACATTAACTACCACTATAAAAAATAAGAGACTTTAGAATCATTTGAATACATAAAAACAAAGTTGTCTGGATAAATAAAAAATTATGGTTTATTTATATTCTAGTATAAAATGAAATAGTTTGATCCTTCTTTCAATTCAATTAGTAAATGTCATTTTATAAATTGCTGTTGTGAAAACTTGCAGTAAGATTATTATTACTATTTAAACCTGATCATACCAGTTGTCAGAAAACTTTCAACTAACCATTATAATTATCAAAAGCAGTAGGCACGTATTCTCCTGGGAAACCGTTTGTGGAATAAGAAACTACGAGACTGGTTTTTCCAACGGCACCATCACCTACTAGAACAACTTTGATTCTTCTGTCGAGTGGACCACCGTTGTGTTCCGTCCCACCACCATTCGAACTCTGATTCTGCTGAGAACACATTGTTCGTTTCGCTTGCATTTGCATTGTTTGTCCATTCTTCAGAAGGGGTTTAGTCCAATTCGTATGCGACGACGGCGGCATTCTTTTCTTGTTTGCTTTATCACATCTATAAGCTTTCATGCGTATACTTCCGAAATAATTTTACATATAACCTCTACCTAATGAAGGAAAGCGACGAAACGATTGCATTGATTACGGCACATTTTTTCTTTGACAGGACATTTTTCTGTTCTCCTACTGTCACTTGTGGCTGGCAAGAATACGGATTAAGTGTCGAATACACGATGCCTTCAATACGCCCTGTCAGATATCGTGCACTGTGCGCATCGCTTGAAAACAATGGGGGAACATACACCGTCGTCGAAAGATAAAAAAAAAAGATACTGATCCACCTGCCGCGACGCGGAGCCACCTGTTATTATGCTTTTCTTGCGGCGATCTCACAACCGGTGGCATAAGTATAGTTTTCAACATGATATAACGATGTCGTAAAACTTTTCAGAAATTGAAAAAATTTCTATCCATCAAAATCCCATATTATTTTATAGATTAAAAAACCTCCAAATTACGATATTTTTATATTTTTAAATTTTTACATTTAAAGATTTGTAAGTTTGGGAATTTGAGAGTTTAAGAATTTGGAAATATTTACATCCTTAATATACTCTGACGGCACTATGTACCACGGTTGTAAAAAATTGCTTTTACCTTGATCTTTTGTCTTCGTTTTGAACAGATATAAAATTTAATATTTTATAAAATTGATAAATACATATGTCATTGAAAATATTCATTGATTAATATATTCTAATATAACGAATTGTATATAGCGTAAATATCAATAAAATATTATTAATATGCATATGTATTTACCTACAATTTTCGGTAATGTAATGTACAATGCAATTATATAAATTTGTATTTTTATTAAAGAGAAATGTTTATAATGTATAAAAATATAAGAAGAATAGAAATTCTATTTTATATGATTAGGTGGCGCGTATAACACAGCATTAATAAAAAGCGCATTAATAAAAAGTGCAACCTTTGCTAATTTATTTTCTTTATTTCAATTTATTCCAAAATTATCTCTAACACCTTGTATAAAATGTATTCATAACTTCATAACGCTATATACACTTGTATAGTTAATGTAAAATCGGCTTATAGTAAGTCAGCAAGAATGTCGTATGTACATCGATACTGTGTATTAAAATCTATTAATTTTCACAAATGTATTTTATTATATAGAAAAATACATAAAATGAATTATACCATGTACTAGAATCCATATGTGTATTTTTGTAGGAAATTGTGTACAGTTTCGACTAACCTAAAAATACGGAAAGAAACAAGAACACTTTAGATCCATTTCTTAAATATCTTTTAATTTCAAGATGACAGTTTATAAAATTTCCAGATTAATGCAACATGTTAGGTTTGTGATTTTATAAATAATGAAATTAAAGTATTAAATACTTAATATTACTAATATATATTTTAGAAGAAATACTTGCAAGTGTTGCATAAATACATGTATACATATGTACAAAAAGGTTTTTCAGAATTCCATTAAAACGAGGATTTTCAAGAACATATGTTTCAAATATAGACACAAAACAACAAAAAGTTAATCCCTGGTATTCATTCATGAGACGATTGAAATGGAGTGTTCCTATTGGAGTTGGAATATCATTATTAACAGTACTACAATGCAATTATTTTAAAAAATATCCAGACACAACTAAGGACAACAATGTGTATGAGCCAATTAATATTTTAGTGGTATAGTTTTTTTATTGCAATAGTAACATAATTAATAGATTACTTTTTACAAAATTTTATGTATAAAATGCAATGATGAGTCAAAAGGTTCATATTGTACAACATCTAAGGTCCATTTGTACCATTATCCATAGATCACCTATATAAATGAAACAATTTTGTGAAAATTTATATATTTCTGAAAATGTTACAGATCAAATGTTATTATTTTCTACCATTTCGGACACTGAGCAAATTATGGGGATGGATAGCCAGTATAGAGTTACCAACCAGTTTAAGACCAATTTTATATGAATTTTATGCAAAAACTTTTAATGCTAATTTAGAAGAAATTGGTTTAGAGCTATCAGAATTTCCAAGTTTGGTTGATTTCTTTGTTAGACCACTGAAGTATGATGCAAGACCTATCGATCAGACAGCACATATAGTATGTACATTATTTGTATATAAATAAATAATGAATGTAAACAAGTTAATGTTTATGTATGTGTCTGTTACAGGTTTCACCTGCTGATGGAAAAATATTACATTTTGGACCAGTAACATCATGCTGTGTACAACAAGTCAAAGGAGTGACCTATAATCTCAGACATTTTTTGGGAGACATAAATGTACTTGGTTCTGACCACACATTAAAGTTTACAAAAGAAGATGATGATGATTATGTAAAATCTCTTTTAACAGATCCAATGAATCAACTTTATCAATTAATAATTTATCTTGCCCCAGGAGATTACCACAGATTTCATAGTCCAACTGACTGGGACATAGAGTATCGTAGGCATTTTCAAGGTATCGGAGTTCTTTATTATTATTAATGATATTATACTGTTATTATTATTAATGAACCTTTAAAGTATGGAGCCTTTTGGCGGGACTTTTGGTTCCTCCAAAATTACTGCTTTATAGACATAAACTTAAGTTATAATTAATAAAATGAATTTGTTCATTTTAGGAAAGCTGATAAGTGTCAATCCAAAGATAGTTCAATATTTACCAAATTTATTTTCGTTAAATGAACGTGTAGTATACATTGGAAAGTGGGCTAATGGCTTTATGGCTTATACAGCAGTTGGAGCTACAAATGTAGGTTCTATAAGAGTTTACTGTGATAAGGAACTACGTACAAATGCTATCAAATGGCCCAAAGCAAAATATTGGAATGATGCTAATTTCGATTGTACGCATTTAAAGAAAGGAGAATTATTTGGTGAATTTAGAATGGGATCTACAATTGTATTGCTATTTGAAGCACCGAAAGATTTCAATTTTTGTATACAAGAAGGACAGACAATAAAAATGGGTCAAGCTTTATGTTCGCGCAATGTTGAAACTGATGAAAAACAACATAAGCAGTCATTATGACTATTAATAACGCGCGTTTCTCTAGACTGGAAATATGTTTGGAGAATAGGTTTAGAAAATTCAGTGATCTCATGATATAATATTTGTTTTTGATAGTATTATAATTATTATTTTTAAGCAAGAGATTTACTATGGAAATAACTAAAAATAAAAATAAAACGAATGTTATAAATAAATTTACCAAAAATTTAATTTTTTAAAATTTATACAAATTTTATATAATAAACGAAGAAGAAAGTAATAAATAATTATTAATACTTGTTATTTAATATTTGAAGATTTGAAATTATTTTTATCAGGTTTATATATTGTACGCTTACATACTTATAATATCCTAATATGTTGTAACCATATGATTTCCTATTATTAAATTAATAGAAGCAAATCAAATGTTATGCGAAACAGTTACAGTTACTATTTATGCTAGATTTATTATTGAAATAATTCTTTGCAGATTAAAAGTATAACTTTGTAATACAATAAAGGATATATGTATACACGACTCAATTTTTGAAAACCAGTTAAAGTAACTTTATACATATATGTATAAGTATTAGCAATTAATGATATAATAAAAATATCGGCAGTAATAAATACTTTTTTAAATTCTCATATTATTTCTTCCTTTTCAATAAAGATATTATATTCATCTATTTAACTAATAAAGCTTTAATGTTTTCTGAATAAGATTTTACTGTATATTGCCACGCGTTATATTATTACGCGTCCCGTATCGCCATGTATTATATTGCTACTAGGTATACCGCCGCGCATCATATATCACCATGTGCCATATATTGCCATGCTCCACATATTGGTACGCGTTATGATGTATTATCACGTGTACCATGTATCGACATGTGCCATATATCGCCACATGTATCATCACGCATCATATATCGCTATAAGTTATATCGTCATACATTATAATACCACTTGTTTACATATTTAATTTCTGATAGATGTGTTTACTAAATTTTTAACGTTGATTTCGAAGCAGTTGCGCGTAAAGTTGATAGAAGGCAATTTTCACGTCATAACGTGGGGGAATAAGATTTGACAGGGGGTTGATTAGTAAAACAGAAAGTTAGAGCCGCTGTTGCGTGTTGGTATCACGTTCCATCCACGACGACGACGTGGTTCAGTAAGCGTCGCGACGCTCGAGGTGCACGTTGCAGTTCGCTCGTCCGCTTGTACTCGCGACGCTTTGCACTTCGCGAAAACGTGTCTCCACAAACTCGTGAATAATACATGTGTGATTAATATTGCGTGTTTTCATTAAATCCTCGTGGTCCTTGAAGAGGTCGCGGTACTTTTTTTTTATCCTCCCTTTAACGTAGAATAATGGGGCTAAATGGGTGCTGATGGACATTTTCGAGTGACCTTGTCCTTGAAGAAGGAACCGGCTGCCGGTCCAGTTTACTGTAAAATGGAAACCTCGGCACGATTTCGGCAACTGAAGACTGTTAAGCTCAGCTGCGAGGCTACCTATCGGCTGGACATCAGTTTCAAACCGCCGCAACTGCTGGAGTGGGTACAGTGAATGCGACGATTGATGATGATTTTTTAGTCATTTTGTTAACACGTTGATTGCCACAATGGACGTTGACGTATGTTGCCAGACACATTATAACGCAAATTGTTAAGGACATCGATATGTACCTAATTTTCGAGTTTTATCTTCTAATTTGTTAGTGTACATCGTTATAACTCGATGGTAATAATACTCATGGGTTCCTCCTTATTTATTTTTTAGTTAGAAAATTAATTTACTTGAATTTGTAATGCTCATTGGCGATCACCATGATAGTCAATATGTTAACAAAAGTAATTTTTCACTTCTTGCAATGATTCATCACATGTCTCTTACAAACAGAGTACACGACCTCTCTCTGATTTTTGTTCCTCAAGTTTTGTGAGCTTAAAATGATACCAACACTTGACTAAATACATAATGTGAACCCGTGAAAAGATGCTGACATTTATTTATCAGGTAGGAGTTAGGATACACCTGCTCCCCCCATAATGCGGACTGATTCTTTCCACGTAGCATGCAGGACGCAGGGTGTAGAAAAGTTATAAAATTTGTACGTTTTTGATTTTCTAAATCTCTAAATTTCCTAATTTGGTAGTTACCTAATTGCTTAATTCTCCAATTTCTAAAATTCCGTATTTTCTAATTTCCAAATTCCTAAGTTTTCTAATTTTCAAATTCCCAAATTTATAAATTTATAAATTTGTAAACACAAAATTGTCGAATTTCTCAAACCCCGAATTCTCAGATACCTAAATTTTATACTATACACATAGTGACCACTTCCATTTTACCGCATTGTTCCGCTGGTCTGACTGCGTACAGTGCTATTCTACTTGGCTTACCACATATGGATCTGTTCTACTTGTTTAACCACACGCGGTCTTATTCTACTCGACTAGCCACGTGTTTACAGATTATAGGTTTGGATTGATGTTAATAGGGTTCCTAGTTCACATCGTTCAAATATTCATTTCGAGCATAACTAGAATATTTGCTGAGGTTGGGAAGTTCCTCTAGTTTTACCATTAGTGTCAACGGTTTCAGTCAAGCACTTTGAGGATTTTAAGCATTCTGAAACTGAAAAATTTGAAAGCTTCGTAATTTATGTTCCAAAAATTTGAGGATTTGAAAATTTGGAGATTTAGAAATTCGGAAATTTGGATATTTAAAAATCTGAAATGTTTGGAGAATTCCTGCTTTTGGAAATGTATAATAGAAATTTGATAGTTCAAACTTTTTAACTCCCTACGTTCCACATACTGCCTAATTAGTAAATTATAATATAAAAATCCATAATTTTACAGCGTACTCATAAATATCGCGTCACTAATCATCCCCATCTAATCATGCGAAAGCTAGAAAGAATGCTGTTATCTTATGGTACAATATACACGATACCATGTTTTGTTATAAAATATAAAATGTCAAAAGTGCACCTGATTGTTGCAACGATCTAGACCATTCGTCGGATAGACCTCGTTCCTCATTGCATTTAACTTTGGTTATTACTGCAACGCTGTATTCCGCGATGGAACTTAAAAGTATCGAACGCGGCTATAGACAAACCGTGGCACGGTTTATTTAAAAAAACTTTCTTGCATACTTTCGAACGTGTACTGAAGCAAAAGTAGAAAGGCGTGTTGAACCGTTTAAAAAGAAGCAAAACGTCTGTACGTAGAAATTTGCATATTTGGAGGCAACTGTGCATGCACAACGAAACGCGAGCATTCGCAACAATTCGTGCACGATATCCAAGTATGGCCCCAGGTATCGCAAGATGCACATACATCATCCTATCGCTTTCGAGCTGTGATTCATTGCTCTTCAGAGTGCTTTGAATTTTCGATATTTAAAACATAAATCTAGGAAAGTGTTATATTTCATACTCGATTGTCTTGTGCCATTTTTGTGAAGAAATTTGCATAACAAATTCTCGCTCACGACTTTCATTCCATTTTTCTAGTTACAAATTGACTAATTATTTCATTTGATTTATTGTATCGAACTGCTGGATATATTGTTATAATAGTTAGAATTGTTATTTTGAATATTTTACGTATAATAGGGTACAAAATAATTAATAATCATATAATATGTAAATATTCGGTAATATAGAAACAAGAACAGGATTAAGAAACGTTAACGTAAAAGGTGATATAAAAATCATGAATATGCAACACGTACTGTCAGGAAATAGATATTAATATCCAGCAGCAGGTTTACCAAATGAAGGCTCGAACAAGAAGGTAATTTTTCGCTCGAGTCTCTGGAGATCGACCGTTCTTCTGCAAGAGTAATCCTACTATAGGAATAAGAAGTATAAAGTACCATCTTCCTGACCTTATAAAGCATTATGTATTTTATGGACGGTCTTAAGCCAAGGAAAAAGTAAAATGACATGAGAAAGAAGATCAGTTTTTATCCAACGATTCTTCGTGAGTTATTATAGGTAAGGAAAGAAAGGAATCATCCTCTCGAACACTGTTCCTAGGTAATTGGACCAAAAAGTTCTGAACGATGATCTTCGAGCGAGAATTAACGATAAACCTTGATCGTGGGTATCTTTTGAGAATGGATTACGGGATGTCACTATATGAGAATACTAATAGCGTCTGACTGCTCGTAACACAGGAAATAACCGCTGCGATGACAAATGGGTGGACGTTAAAATATCCTTTTGGTTTGCTCGACAGGAGATCAATTGGTTAAACGACTTAACCCCTAAAACAGTGGTTCTCAAACTATTGTGAATTGTTACGATAGTTTCACGGAAATTATACGTAGGCCACGTGGTGCTTAGAATAGTGACTCGTTGCTGTATACAGTAAGGAGAGATTTGGAAATATACTTCGAAAACATCTATTTCTGAATTTCTAAATTTTTTAATCCGAAGATCCTAAGTTGTTCGATCAATCCTTCACTACCACAATCAAAATTACGATTTTCAAATTTCAAAGTTGTATAAAATGTTACTTTCACAAAAACGTCAGGGAGAAAAGGCACGTTGTTCGTTAAAAGAAAAAGTAATCGTGAATTCTTCATGAAACTTGCTTCGGGAGGAAAGAAAACTTCAAGTAGCATGGTTCTAAAAAATTCACGAGGTCCTGGGGTTGAAAACACGTCAAAAAGTAACAGATTAGGCTCACCAACAGAACCGACAGCGGAGTGTTTGCTCGAGAAATCTTCCTAATTAACGAATGTTTACTAAATAAACACCAATGGCCGGAATTGAACGCTCGTCGATAGAATGTATGAAATGAAAAAGAGAAAAAGCAACAAAAGGAAGGAAATTGGGAACAATTGGGGTTACCGTGTCAACAATAAGCAAGTTAAAGTTACAATATGTCCCGATGAGTACCTGTAATGGAAGTGTGCCAGGAAAGGTGAGAGCAGACCAGGTGCTGCCACGTATATACAATACGTATAATCGGGTATCGCCTTGAACTGTAAAACTTACGAATCGATTACGATTTTCATTCGGTTCGTGTTTGAAACAACGAATCCTTTAATGAATGCCGCCACTCATACATCGGATTTCGAATCTTTTCTGTTATTCTTACGATTAGAAGTTTCTTCAGTTGCATTTACTAGTTTATTTCCATTAAGATTTTATTTTGACTGAAATTTAAAAATTTTCATATTAGTATATTTGTACATTCTTAGATTTGAGAACATAAAAATTTAAAAGCTTGAGATTTCTTTATCACTAAATTTTAAATTAAAAAATTTCAAATTTCTATGTATTTTTTCTAAACTTCCAAGTTTTAAATTCTCAAATCACTAAATGTTTAGGCATCTAAATGTTCAAATATGATAATTTGAAATTTCTATGCAAATTTCAGAATTACCACATTTCTTAACGTCTCTAAATCACTAAATTTCTAAATTAGAAAACGTGAAACCTTCATGAATCTCGTGGCTGTTCGCAAGCTAGTGTTCGTGAGGCTCTTCAGCAAGCACTTGATTTGCTCATCACTGCTCTAAACTTCCACTGTACTCTCCCCAGATCCCCCTACGCACTGTCTACCCTACTCGAAATAGTCCTGAAATCATGATTTAATAATTGAATTTAATCACTGAACATATGTGCGAATAATGTAACAAAATTTGTAACGATACACAAATTTTCATGAATTGAACTGGAATTTATAGCTATCGATAAAACTGAACGAAATCGATTAACATCGACATTGCGCGGTTGTTTTGGTCGTAAATAATTCAAATTTTCGTTCGAAATAGACAGTCTGGTGTAATAGAAACGTCTGAAGACGAACGTAATCGTACACGACTGCTCGAAATATCGACTGACATACTACTGCGGTTCTTCGGCAGGCAAGAAAATCAGGTGCTGTTCTTAGCACGAATAGCAACTAAAATTACTGCCTTACTAGCAATTACGATATGCGGATCGTTGTTGACGTTGGCGAGTAAACATAGGTTCGCGTGGCTAATATCAAATAATTATATGATAGCAAGAGAATATCGCATACCAACAAATAAAGTTTCTGAATTATTTCGCTGTCGACTCGATGGTTACTGATATTGACGTACTGACGAGAGTGAGAATCCATTTTCGTATTAAAAATAAACATTTTAATGTTTACCCTTTAAACTGAATAAAATGTGTATTCCAAACATAGCAGTAACGAAGGTTAGTAAATTAATTAAAAGTAGACATTGAAAATATATGTTACGTATTAATAAATATTCTATTTCTTATTTCATTCCAAATAAAATATTTGCAACCATTGTATTCGTCGAAGGTGATGTACATTCAATGGAAACAATATTCGGTTAAATTTGAATACAATTTTTATAACATATAATGGGTTTCATTCTATTGTATCATAACACTACATGTTAATATCAAAGCAGACATATTCATAGCGAAACACAACTTGGAATAAAGTTTTAAACGAGCACATTCGGTTCCGCAAATTATTCTGCAAATTGGTCGGCGATCAATGCGAAATTGGTTTCCCTTTCTCGACGTCCCGTGCACGCTAGTATTTATAAAAATACTACCTTTATTTCGCAATGTATTTTACAGTTTGTCTCCATCAACTATTTCCAATTAAATTTGACACATCAAGCACGATTAAATATTTACGAACTTTAATATATTCGATAACGATAAAATATTATCTATATTTCGATCCCGAGAAAATTTCGACTAATACGTGCTAGCCGAGTGAATATATTCTGTGGGGAAAGTCGGGGCATGAATTTTACCCTGACTACCATCTAAAGTGCATAGAATCTTCAACATCTTAAGGTCGTACTTGATTAACCTGAATCACGCGATATACCTGTTTGCGTTTTTTAAAGGACAGATTAATTAACGAGTACTTCTAATATTTAACTGCTTTTCTAAGAAAAAACTGCGTTTCTTATTTATTTAGTTTTAAAAACGTAACAGTATTAATACGTGACGATATTAATGCGTGGCGATATAGCGAGTGGCAATATAACACGTAGTAGTAAAACACAGGGTGATATAATATCTATGGTGATGCTAGCGCGTAGTAATATAAAACGTAGCGATATATGGTACATGGTGATATATGACGTGTGCCGATATACATATAGGGTAGTAATATTAACGCACGTCAATATAACGCGCGACTGTTCCATCACCTGACGGTGATATATCGCTTCGTCATAGAACTTATGGTTGTATTAAACGTAATACTATAACGCATAAAAATATATTGCGTGACAATATAACATTAATTTAACCATACACGTGGAAATGTAACAAACGAAATATGTATCCCTCAACACGTCTATTAAAAATTATCCAATTATAACAGTTACAGAGTTAACGAGACAAAGTTTGGTTGAACTCTCAGATTTTTCAAAACGTTGAAAACTGCAATCATATTAAATTACTAACAATTTCACGAAACGTTCGTACGTATAGATATAACTAGATTTTCGCGACCAATATTATCGACAGCTCCGGACGTTTTTCAAGTTTATCTCGTATCGTTTAACGAAGCAAGAAAAGCTTGAGAAGTTTAATTTCCAGGTGCAGCTAGTACTTATCGAAGTGTTCGCTTTTGCGAAAGTTGATCAGATTTTTGTTGGCGGTGGCTGTTCGTGACTTGCGTCAATAAACATCCGAAGCAGCAGCAACCGCTGTGAAAGCACTGGTTGCGCCACATAAAAGAAGGTACATCTCGAAAAAGCTTATTTACAAAATCCTCGACACGTTATCGGCACAGCCGCCTGCTCTGTTCGGCTCCACTTTTCAACATGTGAAACTACTTTCCGCGTTAAATAAATTTAAATTCACCCCTTCAATAAAGCACGTTTTCTCTGAAAATAATGTGCTATCGATTCAAACAGCGTTGCGCAACTTTATTTTCGGAAATTGCAGTACTTTATTGCCGGATAAAATATTTCACGTAGCCAAAGAAAATGAAGGGAAGATGTGGTAACATTGCGGAAAAATAGAACAGACGCTTCTCGGAAAGTATTTATCCATCTGTGTGTTAATAAATGAAAAATTGTTATGGTTACGTAATAAAAAAGGATAAAACTTTAAATGAATAATTTCAGCGTCGTTACTGAGGGTTGTTACGGTATCGTGTACCTTGTTAAGCCAGCCAGTAATTCGAGTACTGATCATTACCTTTAATCATTCCTAAAAACGTGTAATCAAAGATGACACAGTGTCTGTGTTTCCTAACAGTTCGTTTTAACCACTGCACTTTAACAATCGACATTTTCGAATCGATTCTAGTCATATCGAGCAAAATGCACATGTATGTGACACACGAGAAGGAAGAACATTGAAAAAAGGATGGATGAACGTATTCAAAAGCAGTTCTTTTATTTTTCCGAACGAACTGTTCCGCTTCTGGTGAATGCAAGTCGCGAGCAATAAGACAGATAAATCTTTTCCAAGTAGAACATTAAATTGAAATTTTGAAAAAATTCTATCTTCTGCGATTCAATTCCGTATATCATTACTTTTCTGAACAGCGTATAACTGCTAACTTTGATTTCTGTTCGTCTGCTATGATGAATAGTGTATTGTGAAATTCCTGTATTCATGGTGGTAGGTTTGCGAATCTTCAGCGGATACATGAAATCACGAATAATAACGAATTCTATACATTAATACGTGATTGTAAACTTCCAAAATTTTTAATTTTAAATATTTAATAATTGCAAACTTTGTTACTTCCCAAACTTAAAAATTTAGAAATTTGAAACTTCCAAGTTTAATTTAATTCGTGCTGGATAGGTAAGATTGAAAGGCAGATATCGCTGTGCTACTTTTAATGAAACTGAATATTTAACGATAAAAAACAAGTGCATACTTTGATTAAAAATATCGTATTGATGAAGAAATCGAAACAAGTAAAAGTAGTGAATCCCTGTATTCATGAAGTTGTTGCATAAAAAGATCTACATTGCAAAGCGGGGTGTAGAGACACAGCATCGCGGAACAGTCAAGTAACGGGGTCATGGAATAAAAAAATATTCCACTTTCGAAAGTATTATAGACCTGTGGATCTAGAATCTAGAACAACAACGTACTTCTACGAGGTCTATAACCACTAATCGACCCCACAGCCAATTGATGCAAAGAATGAGGCAAAACGTTACGTTACATTTAACCGTGGAGGAGTCCAAACGAATAAAAAGAACAGGTCGAAAGAAAGTTTATCTCAAAAACATTGTAAACAATTGCAATTAAGGTTTCCTTTCCTTTTTTATCTTCCTCGATAAAAAATTCTAGCTACGCGAATGTAACTATTTTAAAAGTAAAAGACACATCTACAGTACACTTATAAAAATACCCCTAAAATTATGGTAAAATATCAGCTTTATTTAACACGATCGAAAAATTGTGTGGGTATGCAAATATTTTGATCGAAGGATGCTTCACTTCGTCGAGACAGACGTCAGCAGTATTCAAGCGTTCGTTAGAGTAGCGGATCCCCGTAAAATAAAGAGCGACTGTCGGCTTACTTAACAAGAGGTTCGATTTACCCTATGTTCGCTGGGTTACATCGAAACTTTCTTTCTGCTCATTTTAACGACAAAAAGAAAGACCAGGTTTGTCTGTCAAATGTTCCTTTCCGTGCGTCTAAACGAGGCTGTTTGCGAGCATTTTTCAAAGGTCTAGCTTTGATCTCGCGCGTTTCAATGCCCACCGTCTCGTCTCCTTTATTCCGTGCAAAGAAGAACAAAAAAAAAAAGAAGTGAAACGTACCGGAACTACAAGATCGCGAATGGCTTTTTGTTTCACGGACAGATTGCTTTTAAAGGGAGAAGCCCGTTTCCCTATCCGTCTCTTGCTTTCTCGATAAAACATTAAATTTACTAATTGGAAGTTCCACTCGCCAGAAGGGATTTATGTGGCTAATTCACTCGATTTTAATTGTACGCGCGATTCATTGAAAATACGAATAAACTGTAATTAACTTGCTTGGATATACGTGTGCACACGTTTATCCACCAACACTCGATGTCCCGTATATGTAACATTTGGTCTTTTTGTTTTAACTTAAATTTTATGATGAATCTTTTTTACAAAATGTATGGTCGTTATAAAGCGGAGAGCGCACTAGAATCTGTTCGATTTCATCAAAGAAATTTTGCTTGCACGCGAAACTTTGAATTAGTTTGCAAATTACAAGTGCACTCGATGTACTTTTGAATCGGCCAAGACGATCGCAAAGTGGTTTCGTCGTTTAAAATCGACTAGAAATAACGTCCCTCTCTACTTCATAATATACACTCTGCACGTACGTAAGGAAACAGCAAATTTTTAACCGTTGCTTGACTATCAGATAGGTATTGTTATATGCCTACTTACGTGCTGTTCTTTTGAAACTCGTAGGCGCTCCTCGTAATTCAGCTTGATTCTAAATGTCCCTTGCGCGATCTCATCTGAAAAATTTACTAATGTAAGTTTTATGGAAGAATAAATTTGTTGCGGTTATTTATAATATTGTACCGAGGTAAATATTGAAATGCTATCTTTACGACTAACTAAGTTTTACTTTAGATCAACAGTATTAATAAGGAGACTTCGTCATATGTTGATTTTTGGTTGGTAATTACTTATTATTATAACAGCACATGGAAACAATATAGAGAGATCGAATTGTCTCAAAAAATTAATTGCAATTTGTACAAGATTCCACAAATGAATATTGTATCGGAGTTCAATCGATTGGTTTTTCATTAATTGAAGAACCTTCGACTCGCTCTGTCGCCGTTTTTCAGAGAAGCTTGCGAGAGATTAATAGAAAAAGATCAAACCGGTCGAACCTTAAACAAAAGACAGCATATCTGAGATACGACGTTACAATACTTATGAGCCAGGATTTTTCACGATACAACCTATTGATCGTGGGTATAGACACCTTCCAATACTATTCGCAATTCGTCCTCGAACCTCTCTCTTCAGGTTACTGCTATCGGCGTCAGCCATTCCTATCAAACGATTTCACGATTACGATTGATCGACACGAGGTGATTCGTTTGCATCGTCTTAAATGTTCTACTTTTATTGCTTAATTTATAGCACGGCTCCAGATATTGACTGTGATTGACTATTGATTGAGTGATTTTTGTGAATTTAGAAATTTTGAAATTAAAAATTTAGATTTATGAAAATTTGTCAATTTTTAAATTTAAAAATGCAAGTTGATACTTTTGTATCATCAAATTGTACAAGTTTTTTTGTATTTTGAAATAAATTTAAGAAAAAGAGAAAAGTGTCTATCTTTTCAAAAACAAAAGTCGAAACCCTTTTACAATCCTATTAATTCGAGATACTGGTTCCTCTACTGCCTGAGATTTATCGATTGTCCTACTGTATAAGTAATTTAATCCGATCAAGCGTCTATCTGTGTTGTTTTATAATTTGTATCTGCATGATGTAAATGGAAAAGTTACCGTTGCAGTTTCATTTGCTGAGTAATATCGTGCTATGTATTCTAGTCATTTCTTAAATTGTTAACAACAAATCATATTCTAATTAGAAGAGTAGGTACATTTTTTGCTAATAAATATAACTGTAATGATTGACTAAATAGAACCCTAATAGAAACTAAAATTTTCTAATATAGAAATTTTTTAATTCTGAAAATTACGAACATTAAAACTTTTAAATTCAGGTATTTTCACATATTTAAATTTCGAAATTTGCAAATGCCCGAATTTAGGAGCTAATTAGACCTTCCCATTTGAAGTATCGTGCCACAGCCCGCAAAAAAGAAGCACATTTGAAACGATTTAAGCTCGGGGTAACGACGTAAAATCTGTGGCTTGACTTGACTGTAATTTACCAAATAATTATACATGCCTACTGCGTCACGAGAACTCATTTCAAACACGTGAATGATGCTCGACATTGATACGCGTATGGTTCATTGGCATGCACTTATTTCGCTCGCAGTTAAAACACTAAAAATACTACTACCATGCAGAATACATTAATATTTAATGGTCAGTATCTTGAATTAATCTATTTATAGAACATCTTAACCCTTGTTTCTCGTAATGACGTAAATTTACGAGTCGGTAAAAATACATCTCTATGCGTGTCCTTTGTAACTGTTAGATAAAAGTCGTTTTTTCTTATCGTGCATTTAGAAGTAATTGGATTCCAATCTGCAAGAAAAGGTCCTATGAACATAACGTGTAAAAGAATATTTTCCAACTTTTTAGTAACATTTTTACCTTTTTGTAACATAAAAATGTTCAAATTTCCGAATTTCTAAATTTCCAAATTCGTAAAATCACAAATTTTCCAGTCTCCACATCTCCAGTGATAAAAATAGTAGCAGCGGACCTAAAAAAACGATCTGCATTGACAAATAAAAAATGTAGAGGTCTATGGAAAGGTTAATTGAATCGCTCTTTAGTTTCAATTGTAGCCGTGCATCGAAGCAAGTCGGATTCGATCGTAAATCGATAGCAGGACTCGTGTCATCGAGTCGATGTTACAGAATCGTGCTTCAAATTCATTTGCATCTTCGGTAGGCCAGTGTTCGAGATTCTGAACCTCGTTTCCGGCCGCTATTGTGTACTACCAGGCACGTATTGGAGAACCGCAACCGTTTACAAAATAGTCGCGATATTAGGATGCCTTGCAAATTGCCGAATTTCAATTTTAACTCCTATCCTCCCATTTTATTATCCTTTATATCCGTAATGACCGCCATTGTGCAAAAAAACGGGGTGACCTTGTTTCATTTTGTAAACTGAAATAAAACCAAAACAGTTAAGATAAACTGACGAATATAATCAATAAGGAATTTCACTGTTTTCCTTTCATTAGTATTATTGTTACTAAAGTCCTACTTTTCATTACGATGTCATTGTTACAGGTCTTTCTCTTTATTACGGCATGCCACTATTTTTCAGCAATTTTTCATGGTTTAATACAGTATAGTTTCGCTATATGGTTCCCATTTATACTTTCAAGCGTACTAATGGTACTGTCGTACTATTATACCCTATGGAGATCGCTGCAATTATTAAATCATTACTTTATAAATATGATAAAAGATGATCATTGATTTTGCAGATCCCTCAGCATAGGAGGCAAACAAGTAGAGGCAGAAGAGCGAGCAAGAGATGGAACTGCCTGTGCTTACAGCGCTTATCACAGCACGAAGGGTATACCGGCAAGTGCTCGTGGACATCGAGAAGAATTACCGATCACTATGCGTGTACTTGGTTCCGGTTTCTTGACTACTTGTCTGCAAATCAAATATTACCGCCAGGATGATCAAAGTCATTGTGAATGGGGCGCCAGACTGCATTGCATCGAATTAGACTGTTCGAGTGTAGAAGGTAGATTAGTTACAGTAGACCGGGAAACATACAGGAAATTAGGTATAGAATCTTAGCAATCGGTAGGTGTAAACGTCATGAAAGCCATCACGTAATAAAATTCGCTAATATTCTTGTACTTACTCGAATAATGCAAATATGTTACATCAATTGTGATTGGCTGACTGAGGGAATCAAACATTGTTATCGATTGAAATCGAAATCGCTTGTCGACCAATAGGAAGAGAGCATTGCTCATAGCGGGCTTCTGGCTGAAATTCAAACGGTACATTCACATAACTGTACTGTATTTTTTGACGGTACTTTAAAAACGTCAAATTTCTTTGCACGTGAAATAAAATGATCGTTTTCGACAACTTTTGCTAGATTGATCATTCTTTTTATAATATTAGTCACGTAACAAAATATCAGATAACAATTAAACCGTACGAAAATATTATAGCGATATCTTTTGATCCCTTAATGACTAGATATGTAATTATCAAACGGTGGACCCGTTTTATGAACGCAGTTAAAACACAATTTCATCCTCCTATTTTTCTATATTGTGAAATATGTATATACATACATATATCGACAGTGTATTGTTGTAAATTATTATAGAATATAGGTTTGCCGCAATTGCTACACTATACGTGAAAACGATATTTTAGGACAACGTATGATACTGCTAAACTTTGTTTCTCAACAAAGTTATATGCGTTAAGGAATCAACTATGAATATATTTACTCAGTACGCAATGGTTATAAATATATCGATATTATAACAATATAAAATTGAAATATTACACGATAGCTTACCACCTGTTGTGTTTAAATGAATTTAAAGATGACAGACGTAAAGTTTCATAAAACAGCATCTTTATTTGTTGCGTGGAAAACTATGTTCACTAAATCGCGTGTTTTTGTTCATTCTGCGCATGTCAGCTCTAATTGGTTGAAGCCGAATTGTGCGAAATTCAAATAAGCCGAGTTGTGCGAATTTAATATAGTTGACCAGGAAACGAGTAATAATTATGCAGAATATCACAAATCTCACGTTTTAGGAGGAAAACATTTCGTACTTATTGACCAATAACACGCATTTTGCTTATTAATGACAAAACCATACAAACTAAATAATAAGTAATCGAAGAAACACTTGAATATAAATATTAATTTGAAAGTATAATATTGTACAAAAAAAGAAAATAATGACCGCATACTAACGTTACTGTAAATTTTTTGTAAAAAAAGTCGGTTCTAGATTTGTAAGAATAGCAAGCTTTTTTCTTTTTCTACCTATGATTTGTCATAACGATTTTGCGCACTTTAATGTGCTTGGACACGAAACTTACATAAAATGGCACATAAATGCTATTAGCGTGCTATACGTAGCACGTTAAATTATTAAGAATATTGATGCAGTGATTACTGCCACATTTTATGACTTATTTATTTGACAAAAACACTCCAACATATTTATGTTAATAAACGATTATCTTTACAAATAAATAAAAATATGAAAATAGATTATTTATCTAAAAAAAATTTAATACAAACTTCTCTTAAATTAATTAGAATTATTAAGTACAAAAATTGTATTCATGTGTATGATTTGTTATAATAATTGTTATACATTGTTATTTATTGTTTAAATAATTTCATTGTGCTTATATGAATATTATTCTAATTACATAGACATTCATGATTTCTATAGTATTAAAATAATAGTGATAGTACAATTTAACTTTTTATCAATATTATATATCATTAAACCGAATATTTGTAAAAAAAAAAACGAATAAGACATGTTTTCTCTAAATTAATAATAATATGTACACATTAAATTTATAAATTATATACAATGTACATGTATGTGCATACGTATGTAACACATATTATGAAGCGGCAACCATAACATTTCAATTATTGTATTTTCCTAATTACAGCACTAATTTATTACAAATTTTTGCAATCAGTGAACAGGACCAAACAGTGCCTGTATATGTTATGTAAACAGAGATTGTTCCTATTCTTTTCTCACGCGATTAGTTTTTTGCCTAATTAATACATGTACGTTTTACTACTGACTGAAATAAATTATTTAATCCTCAACTTATTTAATACTTTAAGTCAAAGAACTTATTAAATAAAGATACATGTGAAAATAAAATAATTTATATTGTAATTACAGAATATAGATTTCTGTTAATGTTCTGTTGTAATATATTTCAAGTTATAAAACTAATTATCATTAATTTTCCTTTTTTATCAAAATCTGGAGGTTTGATGTATTGCTTTATAACGTAGGCGGTTTATAATTTAATAACAGAGCAGCTAGAACCTTGTTAGGTATTTTTTCCAGTTGTGTTCTCATTCGTACTGCCACCTTGCTCGACTGTTTTAAATACATTGCAGAGTGGTGTACAGCTATTGCATAAGGAATAGGACACCAATCCTGTTTAACTATTCCCCTAACAAGCGCTGTTAAGTAACTTTCTATTAAAGATGTATCTTCTTCGAGGGGATAGAAATATTCCTTTAGCGGAATGACTAATTTTTCCACAGGTAATCTAAGATACCGAAGCAGACCTGCGTGTTCTGACCACAACAATTTTCTGTAATGGACATCATGCCTTTGCGCAATCGGTACTAACAAAACCATTGAAAAGCCATAATCACCATATGAAGTTGAACAAAAATGTTCGCACATGGCAGTAAATAAATCAGTAAACGAATGCAGTCCTGGTAAATCTACTGTAAAGTTAAGTTTCTTATAATTATCTTTCAATAAAGTTGAAACAGCTCTAGTAAGTAAAATAGAAACATCGTTGTTTAAATACAACGTGCCACACAAATATGCTAGTACCAGTCTGCTAAACCGTAAGCTTTGTGATAATTTTTCGACCAAATCAGGTAATACTAATTCTAAACTTAATACAGTTAAGACAGAAGTTTGATCGTTATCGTCACATGTATCACTATTTCTACATTTTGTGTAAACGTGTACTATGGGTAAGTAAAGCCAGTCTTTAGGCATTGCTGCTTGATTCCATTCGCCATTTGATGCAACATATTGTTCATATAAACCAGCTACATTACGGAATAAATGTAGTTTCATATTTTCGATGTTTGAATTTAATTGTAGACTTTCAAATTCGTTAGTTGCTATTTCTAAATTTAATTTCTGTTCAGATAAAACAGCTCGAAGCATACTTTTTGTATCAGATGAAAAATCGGCTGGTAAAGATGATACAAGTTTAACAGCGATTTTCCATATGATATGACTTGTATTACTATCCAATTTATTTTTAACGAAAGAAGTTGCATTCACTATGCCAACTAAAAATGATAATTCTGACCTGGTATACCAGGAGCTTTCTAAACACCAAACTGTTGTATCTAATTTCTTTAAGTATTTATGTAATTGTGGTAGATTAAGAATTCTCAAAATTTCATCTACAAAAGAATGATTAACAAATACATTTAGAACAGTTGCCAGAAAAGGTAGACAAGATTGTTGAGATACTATAGGTTGTAATTGTCCATCATGAGTCAAAACACCCAAATCAGGTAAGCAAGAAGGCACACGTTCAGTAGCTGGAGAGCAATCACTTAATAAATTTGAAGTTGAGCTGTGAATAATGAAATGAAATTATATAATTGTTTCCTATTTTCTTCAGAAAAAATTTCAACAAAATACAACTCACCAAAGTTTAGAAAACACCTCTGATCGAGATACAATCAATGTTTTAATCGCTGTATTATCGCTAACTGCCAGTAACGTTTCTGCAACGAGTTTTGTAGTACCCCACTATAAAATAATAATTCTTATATTTAATATATTCTACGACATTTGTATAATTTATAATACAATAAATTTGAGTTTATAATACCGTTATGTTATTTAAGGATAACAACTGAGTGCTCCATTTAGTCAGTAAGACTGATATATTAACTTTTAAAGGTGTCAAACAACTTGCAACAGCTATTAAAGCTGCTGCATATTCACAAGATAACTCAGATGCATTTTGAAGGTCATGATGAGTCAGTAAAAGTTGTAACTGTGATAGAAGAATTAACTGTGCTCCAGTCAGACTATCCTCTGCTTCTTCATTAAGTAGTAATGTTTTCCATAATCGCAAACTTTCAATGCTTAAATTGAAACTTCCTTTTCTAAATAAAAAATGTAAAGAATGATATAATATGATATATTAAACAGAACATACTGTATTATGTACAATTATATTATAAAATTACCCCGCATCACAGCTGACATACGATATAATACGTTGTACAATTTTTAAACTATTTAATTTCCGTGCAACAGATTTTCCTCCATAGCAAAGTAGGATCCGACAGAATCTAACCGCAGCAACTAAAGGAACTCCATAAACATTATTTATGGTATCTACCATTGCTACAAATATAAAAAATATATTTTATTATTAACATATCTATTACATTAAGACACCAAACAGTTCACTATTTAAACAGTGCATTAAAAGGCTGCATTACAAACCTAATGCATCTGCAGATAATGGTATAAAGTGTTCAATTATGGTTTCTAACAAATATGGGGTATTTGCAATATTTAATGCAGTAATATGTGAATGTCTCACAAGTCTAACTAATATTTCTAACGCACACGTTACTCCGACAGGTGGTGGCTGTAATTCACTTAAAATATATCTGCAACAAATTTTAATTCATGTATTAACAGAACTGTAAATTTACAAATTTATTCAACTGTAATAGTAAAATCATTAGACATACCTAATCCTCAAAAGTATATCTGTTCTCAACAAAGCAGCAATCGCATCTAATTGTGCCAGCTCGTGATCTTTTAAATTACTTATATCAGTAACGTCAGTTTTTGGGACTGACAAGACAGGTTCTTTATAGTTTTGGAAACCGTATAATCTATCCAAGCAGACTTCATCTGCTTCACTAAATAAGAAAGCTCTAAGTGCTTGTAAAGTTGCTGTAACTACAGCTGTTGAAGTATCATCCAACGAAAATCGTAGTAACAGTAGAAGATTTCTTTGACTCAGTGTTGTCAAAGGAGCTGGTTGTAACACTTTATCATACCACCCTTTATGACTTTTTTCTATAATATTTGCTAATGTTGTAAGAGCTGCGCAACGCTGTTGCTGTGCAGATGATCGACTTAGTTGTAATAATTCCTGTAGAGAATAACCTGGACGATCAGGTTCTTCTCCATGATGATGAAGACCTTTTACAACTGACACACTTTCATCCTTGTATGCTAACAATAAACCTATTCAAAATATGTAATTAAAAACGTGCTAATATTCTTTTCTAATAATAAATTATTTCATTTATTTATTTCATCATTATTATTCCCTAATTACCAGGTACAATTAGTTAAATACTAGTGGAAACAATTTCGAAAATATGTAGAATATATTCATTTACCATTAAAATCAAAACGAGCATTGTATGGTTCATCTGGAGCAGGATCATCCTTTTTTTCCACAGATACATCTTCCATCCATTTCAATTTTTCAGGTTCCAGAGAATCCATATGCACCCAACCTTTTTCTTTAGCTTGTACCATCAATTCCATAGAAGGTTTAGGTATACTTTGTTCTGGTGTATCTACTTGCATTGGTGTAATACCTTCATTTTTGGATGAATCATCATTAACTTTATCAGAAGCTTCTGAAATTATCTTCCTTTCATTCGTAGATGTTGTATTTTCATCCTCCATAGGAACATGTAAGTTTTCATGCTCTTGTTGGTTTTTATTGATTTTTTGTTGTTTATTTCTTCTATCTTTTAAAAATTGTATTAACTCTGGTTTAAGAGTCATTTCAAGTTTACTTTTCTCTTTTAATATTTCTTCTTGACTCATTTGATTTAATCGTTCTAAATTTTCTTTATGTATCTCAAGTGCCCATGATCCATCTATAACAACACTGTTATCAACATTATTTACAGATTTTGAGAATTTAGGACTTTCTACATTTGTAATATGTTCTTCAGAAGAAATTTGTTGCCAAAATAAGCTTTGATTATCATTACTCATCTGAAACATATTTACAATGATATTACATACAATAGTCTAAATTACAATAGCAATTACATATTGGATTTTAATATATTTCATACCATGTGTGAAGAACTAAAAACTTCAGGAAAACCTGAATCTAACTGAAAAGGTTGTTGTTTGTCAAATTCATATTTGTTTGTATCATATTTTTTTTCAATAATATTTCCTAATATTATGTTACATGGTGATATTGGAACATTTTGAACATATTCCTGTGGTCCATCTTTCAAACTTTTTTCAGCTTCATCTTTAATTACAGGATTTATAACATCACCACCAATTTGTGAAGTGGAAACTCTATTTTGTGTCTTAAGTTTCTTTCGTTCAGAAAATTTTGATCTTACTTTGCCAGTAGAAATCTGATTTTTAGCTATTTCAGTAGAATTAGAACCTAAAGATTTTGTTCCTCGTAAATTAATTACTTTCGCAGATGGTTGTTGTTTATTCTTCAAAAATTCTTCTTGCATTCGAAATAATTCTTCTTCGCTATCAGTTGGCTTAGGTCGTTTTATAATTGGAGTATTATCCATCATTTTGCAACTTTTTAAATGAATATTTAAAAAACTGTAGTTTCTATACGTAATAGATTATTTGGTGTTAATTGAAAATTTTTAGGTTAGAAAAACGTAAACATCTTGCAACAAACTTTCATTCATTTTGCGCATGTCAGCTCTGATTGGAGCACGCTTCATGACTGAGACTCTCAGTCTGAGAGCAACACGCATGTGCATGCGCGTATACTTCGTAATCTAAATTTCCGAATATTTAAAATACTAAAATTAAAATTAAAATTATAATTTCTAAATTTATGTTACTCCTTCCCAATAAAAGCTATATCGTCTTCACTACTGTATAAACCTCAACGCTTTACTTTTATATTTCTACGGATATTTCTGTAGCGTTCGTATTTTACAATGTAAAACACCGACGTTGTTTAAAACTTTATTTTGATCACTGTATTGCATACTTTATAATTCAGAACGTTAATCGATGATGATTAGATAGTAAATGATGGAAATCATCACAGACGAGATAGATATTGTTACATAACAGTAAAATGATAACTAAAACTATTGATGTAAAGTGTATATAAATAAACAAATAGAACGCAATAAATATTAATACATGTTCTTCTTCTTATTATTAATATTTCGATTAAAGTACAAAGTTTTTGAACATAAGAAATTTAAATGATTATTGGATGGAAATACTAAAACCGTGTTAAATTGCTTCTGTTCAAGGACACTGAATTTAAAAGATATTTATATTTTTTTTTCATACTCGCTGGCACATAATACATATTGTAATTTTGTGTTTAAGAAGATGTATTTCATACTCTCTGTTATATTAACCCATTGACTTATTATGATGATATTCATTTTATTAATTGCAATAAAGTACAAAGTACATTTTTTATTTTTTAAATGATAGTAAGACAATGAGTTAATAAAAATATAGAAATATAACTTACAAATGAATCAATGAAAAATTAGAAAAGCTAATATTAAAGAGTAAGGATCTCGGTTGCTCGAGATTCCAGCAGACGTTCCATGGAACTAACATCTTTGCACCAACCATCAAGTCGTTGAACCATTCCAGCTATTTGAGTGCGATCTAATACACGAGGTTGTACCCATGTCATATTTACCGTTCCGGCCACCTGATCAATAGCACCACGGACCAATCCTTGGGCTAGAGCTTTCATTACTAATAATTCTACTTCGCCAAGCGGCAAACGAGTTTCTTGAGAAATTTCCGCGAATGTTAATTGTCTGTAATGAAATAGAAATACTCAATGCAGATTTCAAATAATATTGAACATCATAACAAACCAATTATTTTTTTTCATTTCACGTCTTGCAATTTTATAACAATACAAACCTATTGTTAGCTTGTCGTTTGAAAGTCATTTCCATAAGACATAAAAGAGAAATCTTTTGCCTTAATTTTAATTCTTGGGCAGCTAAATCTGCAACTTTGCTCCATTGTGGTTTTAATCTTTCTAATGCGACAATATCGCCAGCATTGAAAGCTTGTAATAAATCAACTAACCAAGAATTTGGTGTACCTTTCAAGGATTGTAAAACTGGATGAGCTAATAATTCCCCAAGATTATATACTCCTTCACCTAAAAGAGCAGCTAATCCAAGGAAAAATGCATGCTGCTCTTGTTCCTGTCTAGTTAAACTGTTTAGATCAATACAACCTAAATATCTAAAACATAAAGTTAAATTTAAATAATAAATTAACTACAGTGCTAGATAAATGAATTATAATTTGTAATCATGAAAATACCTCAAAGCAGTGCGATAGTATTCAGCATGTTTTCCTTGAAGACGATACAGACGACTGGCTAATAAATAAAATCTACCGTGAACTGTAGTAATACCATCAGCATTATCTAACATAGCTTCAACATCTTCTATAATCTTTTTTGCTTGTTCTTGATTATTTAACTTCTCAAGTAAAATTTGACCAGCAAGAACCTTGCATAAAGCAACAGCTTCATTGTTGCTTTTAACCTTAGCCTCCGCTTTTTCTAAAAATTTAATTGCTTCTTGTTTGTCTTGGAATTGTTGTATTACAAATGCCAATATTTCTACCAAAGATAACGGGTTTATCCTATACACCAAAAACAGATACATGTTATTAAGTTATAAAATTTTATAAAATTTTTATATTACTTCATAGAAGTGAGGTTATGAAAAAGTATTGAAAAAATATATATATTGTACTTACTTGCTTTCAAAGGTAGATAAAAAATTTACATATAATTGTATTAAATTATCTCCCTTTTGAAGAGCTGGATTTTTCACAAATGTTTCTAATTTAAGTGTCAACTGATGCCAAAGCCTGCAAGTCATGGAATCGTGATACGAGATCTCTGATCATAAAATTCTTACGTCTTCAAATAATTTATAAAATATACCTTTTATTATATAGTTCTTCGAGCTGCGCCCATTCAGTAGCCAATTGTTTGTCAGCAACATTTTGATTTTGGCTTAAATATGTGTTAACATCCTTCGGTACTGCGGTTGTCGCCATCTTTAACAACAATGACTAAAACTAAAACATGAAAACGAATTAAGATATTCTCCAACGTGTTGCAAAAGACATTTAGGCCATGTTTACACTGGTCAAGTAATTGGTCACAGTGTATGTCGTCCACTTTTCGATAAAATGTCTAATTTGGCTGCATTGGTCTATCATTAGTTTGTAAAATGCAATATTTTTGATATCCTAAGCACACTGTAATGCTATTATTTGAGTGACATTATGATTATGGAACACTATCAGTGATAGTAAAACGTGAAAACTGCATATTTTATGAATAAAAACAATTTTCGTTTACAATGTTAGGGTGGATTTGTATTAAGACTAATGAATACGGGGAAATACCTGTTGGTGCTCGTCTAGCAAACATCATGGTGTTTGCTCTCTCGGATTTCTGACCATGTCATTTGAAATTTATATTTTCTTATGTACATAATAGAAATGCTCCCTTAATCGCAGCACAGTAGATCACATTCCTCAGTCGACAATATTCCGTTGATTTTACGCATGTGAACTATGATTACCTAGAGTACGCTTCGTAACCAAAGTAACACATATGCATCCTTATACATTCCTAATGTGGAACATGTATACCTAGTGATTTTTTATTTAGCATACTTTCTTACATTATTATTATCTTTCTCATATGCTTCTTTTGGACCTAGGAATATATGGATAGAATGTAAATTTAATTTATATATCAACAAAACTTAAAAATATTTAAACGGATTTTGGGAATTTAAAATTTCCAAGACTATGCTTCGTCTTTATATTCTTACTCTGTTCATATACTTTTGTTCACCATATATATAATCACGAAGTGTAAAATAAATGGTAGATTGGTATCACAGTAGTGATGAAGAACCTTTTGAATTTAGTTGAGATGCGCGAAAACAGTGCATTCTCACGTGACGAAATCTACAGAATAAAATACGTGTTGGGAATTGTTATCGAATTAGTAAAATACAATATATAGTAAAAATGGTTGTTATTACTTATATGTTCAGACCAAAATAAGATTATTTTTATGTATTAATTTTAATCCTTCAGTATGCAATAATTTAACATAAAGTATACAATTGTGTTTTATAAGGCCGGTTATTCCCGGTGAATCATTTTTTTTGACCCATTATGAAGTGAAACAAGTTCAACTGATCAAATATACCGTTTAAGTAAATTTTGTAAAATTGATAATATTATTATTGTGTCTAATATATGGAACCAGTTATGGAAAGAAGTATTAATTTTTATAGTTGATTTTTGTTATCAAAGAAATGAATATCTAGAGAATGTTTTCAATTTCATAAATGTATATTGACTTTTTATAAGATCTTTAACTAGATATGAATGTTTAAAATGTTAAACATGCAGCAGAATCTAGCAGTGATTAGCGTATTACTATCACTTTATATAAATATAGTTATTTCTGCACAATCTTTGTCATTTTCTCCCATCGTTATTGATGCTGATTATAAAAGGGAATATAAGTTTACCATAAATAATACTGTTGAATATGTTTTTTTATACCCCACTAACAATGTAAGTCTTATTGATTTCTCTTTTCCAGATTAATTTTGTTTTAATTTTACAAATTTCTTATATACTGTGTATATTTTATCACTTTTAGGTAACTATGTTAGAAACTGCTAGAATAGAAGTTGAAAGCAATGCTACTACTGATTTCCCTCTTATTGTGGTTGTACGTCAACAGAAAGGAATTCTCTCATGGCAGATTCCACTTGTAGTAAATAGTATTTATTTTAGCAATGTAGCATACAACAAAACTGCTAGAACTTTGTGTTCAACTAAATATTATCGGAGTGAATCAGAAAATCAAGAGGAATTTATTAGTGTTAGTTTATCTACTGGTAGTCACCAAAATATCTTATTTAATCTTAATATGACTGAATTGTTAGATTTTTATTTAAGGTATGTATATTATTGGATATTAAAAATGAATTGATGCAGTGAACCTGGTACAAATAAATTTTATCTTTGTTTGTGCACAGTTCTGGGGATAAAAAGTTAATAGAGATTTCTCCATCTCAACCCATTTATTATGGGTATGTCTTTCCAGGACAAGTAGAAAGTTCTTCTGTAATTGTTCATATTGAATCTGATAGTGATATTTGTATGACAGTTTCAATACAAAATACATCGGTAAATACAATTCACTGTAATTTTTAAACGAATATACTAATATCGAATCACAAATATATTTGTTTTTCAGTGTCCTGTATTTGATTTAGAAAGGAACATTGAATTTGCTGGTTATTGGCAAACTGTAAGTCGACAAGGTGGTATTACAGTGCCAGTAAGTATTTTTTTTAATTAATAGTTCCTTTAGAGGTATAGAATGGATCAAGATTAAAAATAGTTATCCCCATCAAACTTATTCAAAACTGTTAATTTGTTTCAGAAAGAAGCATATCCATCAGGATTTTTTGTTGTACTTGTAGTAAAAGGTGATGATACTGATTGTTATGGAGTACCTAATATAATTCCTGTACGGAATAAGAATGTGACATTAACGATAAAATCCAGTATTACTAAACAAGATTACATTGTAGCTTCAATGACAGCAATATCTATTATTTTTATATTTTGCTTTATTTATGTTGTAAGCATAGTGGTATCCAAAATTAAAGAAGGTAAAAAAATCAAACAGGAGTTATTACATCAAGAATCTGGTAATATTGATGAACCTATACCAAGTCCATCGACAATAGAAGAGGTAAAATATTATATGAAGATAGGAAAAGAATAGTTCTTACACAGTAATTGTGCAATCATTTGAATTATTGTATTTTAGACTGATCCACGTCAATTAGTGTCAATAGACGAAGATTCATCTTTAGATGAGGATGATATTGATTTAATGGAAGATTCTCTTTGTGACAAGGAAGTAATACGAACGAAACTTGTACTTTCAGTTTGTGATTTGGCTCGAAAAGAGCCGAAAATTCTTAGACATAAATCTCGATTATATTTATATTATTTAATAACAGTGGCTATTTTCTATGCATTACCGGCTGTTCAATTGGTAATAACATACCAACACGTGCTTCATGTTACGGGCAATCAAGATATGTGCTACTATAATTTTTTATGCGCTCATCCATTGGGATTAGTCTCAGATTTCAATCATGTATTTTCAAATTTCGGGTATATTATGTTAGGTTTATTATTTATTTTCATAACATACTCTCGAGAACACAACGAATATGATCGAGAAAAAAACAAATGTTATGGTATACCACAACATTATGGATTCTTTTATGCAATGGGAACTGCACTTATTATGGAAGGAATACTATCGGGAAGTTACCATATATGTCCAAATCGGAGTAATTTTCAATTTGGTGAGGTGAAAATTATTTTACATTAAAGTTTTATGTAATGTTTTTCGTATTATTAATTCTAACAATCATGTTATCCACAGATACCAGTTTCATGTATATGATAGCGGTGATTTGCATGATCAAGATTTATCAGACTCGTCACCCGGATATAAATGCTCGGGCACCAATTACATTTGGTGTCTTGGCGTTAATTATTCTTATAGGTCTAATAGGAGTTTTGAATGGTTCCATATATTTCTGGATTCTATTTACCATTGTGCATTTATCAGTTTGTTTGTTTTTAACTATCCAAATATATTTCATGGGACGATGGAGGTGTAGAGGTTTACTAACAAGATTAATACAGGTAATTTCATATGTTTGATGCATTGATTTAATTTTTTCCATAATGTATTCGATAATTTAATATTAATTGGTTTATTTTATATAATAAGATTATTGAATTTTAGTATACTTACTACCCAAACTTTCAAACATATAAAATAATTTTCTGGTTTAAAAACATTGAACAATAAATATATTAGGATTCAATAATCCTATCACATTTTTCTTTTAAATATTCGCCAATCAGATTAATTTCACCACAGCATGCCACTTATTTCATATATTTTCAGACCTGTAAACATGATGCCCGTTCCGGAGTTAGGACTTTGTTTCGACCCCTGTATCCAGCACGATTTATAATGCTTGTTGTAGCAAATTTATGTAACCTTGCTCTTGCGGTATTTGGAAATATACGCCATGATAAAAATTTCGCAACCTTCTTGTTAGCCATATTAATGTCTAATTTAATTTTATACACTATTTTCTATATTATAATGAAGGTATGTACAAATGTATGAGTATGTATCAATTATGTGCATATCATGGACTAATCTATTTTGTAACATTTCAGATTTGTTACAAAGAACGGATCCTTCTCCAACCATTCGTGTTTCTTATTCTATCGTTCTTGTTTTGGGGTGCAGCTTTATATTTTTTTGTACACAGAACTATCTCATGGGCGTTGACTCCAGCTCAATCCCGGCTTTATAATAAATCCTGCGAACTCCTAAACTTTTTTGATAGTCATGATATATGGCATTTTTTGTCTGCTTTTGCAATGTTCTTTTCATTCATGGTATTGCTTACTTTGGACGATGATCTAGTCGATGTACATCGAAGTCAAATACCAGTCTTTTAAGGATACTTATACGAATAAAAAGGGTATATATACCATTCTTTCATTTTTTGTTTTTATGACTATATGACCGTATATAATATACATTTGATCTGGATATTAACGAATTAAAAATAGTATAAAATATATATGTATATATAAAGATCGTATAGTAACTGTTTCATATTAAATGCCTTTATATTAAATTTCCGTTAAAACAAATTCACAAAACTATATTATTCCGTTAATCTTATCGAACTGTAATTTCTAAGGATCAAAGTTTTGATATTCTTGACATCTCGAGTGAAAAAATAGTATACTTAATACTTTAAAACTTACCCCCATCTATTCTGTTATCGACTAAAAGTTGGGACAATGATGTACAGTACCAAGCACTATAGACTTCCCTGTTTCCCCTATATCGCCATTTTTCTTAGAGAAATGTACTTGGTACTGTACATGTATAATAGTTGTTCGGTAGAATTAAACTCAACGAACAAACCTTTTTTTTTCTAAAAATAAATATATATATATATAATATAATTTCTATATTCATGAATACACTTATCATAAACAAGGGGCACACGTTGCCACGGTTTAGGAGACGGCAGTGATACTGTCTGACACCCGATAGCATCACCGTTGAACTTTGATAAGACACAAGTTCTTTGCTTTCTATCGTCAAGCCACACTATCGATAGATGCAATGATTAACCGTTTCAAAATTAGACTACTCCCGTACAATTAGCCATTAACAAGAATAACGAGTGTCTGTACAATTAATTCTAACAGAGCTACATACACCAGGTACGCAGATAGACGAAGGGACTTTGTAATTTGAAGAAATATTAGGATGAAGCACTCGAATCATTGTGGTGTTCCTGAGTGGTCGTTTCGATTTGCGACAAAGTTCTTTGCAGTTCTGTTCGCTCTGCTGGTTGTAGCCTATGGGCAATTTCCAAAATTGCGTTTAATCTCATTTCCGGGCAGGCTTCCAGTGCTTCTTTGATTCGTGAAACAACCGCGTCCTGTTTCACACAGGTAATGTTACGTGAAACGACACTGTTTTCGTCCTGACGTTGTTGTTCCAACCAGACTGCCGCAGCCTCATCTTGATCCCACAGATAGGACTCGGTGGCACCTTTGTCTTCTATAAACCATCTACGCAACGTTGCACCGATCTGTCTGACGTCCAAGCTTCGCTGTGTGGACAGAATTTCTTCTCTTATTTCATCTTCTAAAAGTCTTCTTCTAAGACGCCAATAAAGTAATCTACGCGCTCTTCGCCATGGAATAATGTCATGAATTGCGTTCTTCTCAAACATTCTTTCTGGTGTATCGTGGAGATCAGCAAAGTGGATAGCGACTTGATGATACATGGGTTCTAAATTCACTTCCCTTTTGTGTATTTGATTTTCAATTTCTATCCTTTCTTCCGATGAATTCGCAGCGGATAATTTTTCCTAAAAAATGATAAAATGATATGTTATTATAGTTATCATTAGCACAATAGCAATAGTTAAATATTACATACTTTGAGTTTTTGGATAACGCTGTCGGTCCTGTGCATAGCTTTAATTATATCTTTAGACCTAAACTTAATTTCTACTATGCCACCAGCTTCCAGAACTCCGGCTCTACTTGTATTGTCGGCAAACATTTCCATGTAACGAGGGTTTATTGTTGGGTCAACTACTGCCCAAGCACCACCTCTTAATTCTCCGTTTGGTGGGATATACACGAATATTGGTTTAGTATATTCTCTTAATCCATCGACGATATAAGCACCGAATTTTACAATTTGCTCGTACATATCTGTGAAAAAGACATTTCTTGACAGTGAAATCTATTTTCCTTCTCTAGAAAGGAATAATATAAATATCAAATAAATTTTCAACAATAAATACGTACCCTTCATTCCACCAGAAAATCCTCTCCAATTAGCAAAAATAAAAAGTGGTAGTTCTTCCTTTCCAAAATCTTTAATAGCTTGAGCAGTTTTGTACGCACTGTCAGGGAACCACACCTGTCCTGCTTGAGATATTGTTTTAGCTTCTGAATCCATATTGGCAGGATCTGCGGGTAAATGCAATTCAACAGTTCTAGTTTCAACCGCAATAACACCACAAGGAATTCCACCTAGCCTAGCGCGTCCAGTTACTACAGTTTGAGCCCAGGGTCTCATTATTTCCTGGAAATAATATTAAGGATATTAAAATACTTTAAATTAATGAGCTATATATATATAGCTTCTGACTCGCTTTGTTTATTATGGTTAAATAAGAATAATATCAATATAAAACTTAGCATACCTGCCAAGAACCACGATCAAAGAATCCACTTTCCCAACTGTTCGTACCATTCTGTGAATATCTACCCTCCAACATCCATCTTGGATCATAGGCTGCTTTAGTAGGAACATAACTGATTTCTCTGTCGACTGGATCAGGAAGTGGTGCTGATAATATTGGAAGAGGTGCACCTTTATATTTAGGGCAAAAGCTTAACCATCGTAATGCTGTCCCAACGCCATCCAAGTCTCTTGGATCAGTCGTGTGTGATACTCCATTGTTATGCATAATTTGAATACCACCTAATTGATTGTTGCTCGCATATACTTCACGACCTAATACAGTGTTTAATGCTTTGTAACCAGTTAAAATAATGTGTGAATTTTCTATCTGTATAACTCTCTGTCCAAGACGTAACAGATAAGCTCCAATACCAATTGCTCTACAAGAAACAATGGAAATGGTGACGATCTCTTCGTAGGCTTTAGATGTTTCCCCGGCAATCATTCCGGCGTATTTCAAATTCTCTACTCCAAGACCATCATCTTTGCCAATAATATCTGTAATTTTATAACGAGATTCTCCGCGATCTTCGATCAACGAAGTCTTCACCGAATTAAACGGTGCTAGACGCGCGTAATCATCTGGCGTCAGGTAGATATATTTGAAACCTTTTTCCGGTTCATTATCATCTTCCCAAGCGATTCTAAACAATCCCTTCACTTCTTCAGCTAATCCAATACGAGCTCCGGAATTTGCAGAGAAGTATATCCTAGGTATACCAAGTTGCCTGGCTCTCTCCGAGGCTCTGCAAAACACCAAATCTTCTTTCGGGCCGAAGGAACCGATTAGATGAGTTAAATCGTTGGAGATCAATATAACATCTCTTCCAGATTCCGGATACTCTGGCGTGTAAAGCCTCAGCCTCCAAGCAACCATACCAATGTTATTTTCACCGGGTAGACGCTTCTGTTCCACCAAATGTTCACCCTCTAGTACCAATTCCACGCAGTCCATGACAGGATTTGGAATAGTTATGTCGGTATTTGGTCTTTCCTCCATGTACTTATGCCACAGCTTCTCCGTTTGTTGTCTGAACATGTCCGGTAAATCGTATACGTAGGTCGTGCCAGCACTCTGCGCTTGGAACCGCTTTGCTTGAAGGTAATCTTTGGTTAAATACGGCGTGGAGATCGCTAAACCGTGCATGGGTCCTGGTCTCCAGGATTTGTTCGTCGCGGAAGGAAAAGATTCGAAACGAACAACGCCGGTCTTTGGATCAGTTGCTTCTGTGTAGAGATGTAAGTCTATACTGTAGCCGCTATCGTTGGCGATGCACAAACGTAAGGTGGACGTGGATTTTCCGGGCGCTGGACGAATGGTCATTTTGATCTCGGCGTGACGCACGCGTAACTTCCATAATCTTGGACCGTACCTGAGCACCATGCTCGTTACACTTTCCTCTATTCTTACCGGGTCCATGATGACCGTTGGCACGAAATTCAGGAAGATGTGATTGCACTCTGTGCGTTTCGCGAGCGGATGCGAGAATGCGACTTCCAATTCGTCCATAGCCTCCAACAGGACACGTTCACCCTCGTTGTGCAGGTAATCGAAGCTGGCTTCTTTGGTTATCAGATCGGAGTGCCTTATAATAGAACGGATAAAGAAACGGTAATCCGTGACTTGCTGTCCTTTAGCAACTTTCGCCTGGCCAAGGTATAGGTGCATCTTCTGGTTTGAGGTTGGTAACGCTTCTAGATCGTACGTCCTCATTCTGTTCAATTCCAGTTGGAAGGCACAAGCGGGTTCCAGATGTCGGTAAATTTTATCTTCGACGAAGCCATCTCTCTGACGGAACGTAAAGAACTTTGGTACTTGTCTTCTCTTCAGAGCAGCGAATGTAACTCTTCTGATACCACGGGATATCAGTTCATCTTTATTTGTAGCGCACCAATCTCCGAACAACCTTGCCAGGACAGCGTCGTCTTGATTGTCTTTCTCTTGGACGGCGATGCTCAAAATGTGCACAGGTTCTGAAGGTCTTTCACCAATTTCTACCGCCGGTACTGCAGGAGGATCTGCCATGCTGAGGGACACGTTTATGGAAGTACTGTGCCTCGACTCGCTTCCAGCTGCGTCCACCGCTTCCAGAACTTTAGCCGAAACAGAAGTAGTCGAGGATAGATCCTCCAGGAGATCGAGTATCTCGTCAGAATACCTGACGAATTGTTCCATGTCTTGGAAGGCTGCCATAGCGCCAACTCTGTGATTAACTGGTGACTGATTCTGTCGATTTGGATGATTATTAGGAAGCAGGAACTGGAAGTGTACCAACGGCACTTCCCCCGATAATTCCAGGTGTTGCAAACAAGTCAACTCGTAGCTGATGTACGCTCTTCGTACATAAACTTCCAATGCGGCGTTACAAACCGCGCGGTTGGTATGGTAAAAGAAATCGTGCAAAATATCGAAGATGGACGTCTCGGAGAGAATCAACTTTTGCAGGTTTTCCGGATGGAAGTCGTGGCCGTACATATCTACCGCTGACAAGAATATCGACTCCATTTGATTGTGCCTCAATTCGTAGGCAGGTTGATGTGCAGCGATTAAAACTTGTCTGGCGCGTAAAGCAACGCGACTGTGTTCTGTTCGATTTAAACTGGTCAGCTCCGTCAATGTGCTCGACAGTTCATCCGTGAGACCAGGTTCGTTCGCCCAAAGGTGATCTATGAGCATGGTAACCACAATGTTTTTCTTGGTGACTTGATTATGACTGAAAAGCATGGCTGTTACCGTGGCCACGTCATCTTTGTGCTGATCTATTAAAGCAGAGACACACTTATCGTAATGACCTTGTTGGAATTGACTCTCGACGGTATAATATTGTCTGAGAAGTTCGTGTACGGCAGTCTTCATTCTTCCGCGTATTCCATTTCTATATCTTTGTACTAATTGCACTATGGCTTGTGTGGTTAAGAAGAATACGTCCCGTTCGGATCGCTTAGAAACGGTCGCCGCATGACCATCGATTACAGCAGCAATTTGTTGGCTAGGAAACTGAGCCAGAACGGAAGTTATGTTTCTCTCGTATAACGACATCAGTTTTCTGATCTTCTTTTCCACGGAAATCGGAATTCTTCCGGATATCGTAGCGATCACCTCTTGAAGTTCAAGCAAAGGTAGACTAGGATCGCGTAAGGAACTCATGAATTTCTCGATCAATTCTCGTACCCGTGGCAGGTGGTACGGGTCTGGTAAACAATATCCTGCTAGAGTGTTCTCCAGCGCGATCCTATATTTGGCGTGAAGATGATTCAATTTCTCGGAGATAGGAGAAGGCGTGGTTTCTGGGAATTTACCGGTATAGTCTTGAGCTTTCGTTACCAAAGACGGATCATCTAATTCTAAATGAGCGATGAGAGTACCAGCCTCTAAAATGGCACCTGGTCTTTTGACGTAGAAAACGCTACCAGCTTCGCCCGCTGTTACCGTCATTACCATCTTCATAACCTCTATTTCCGCGTAAGCTTGTCCAGGGTTAACATGACCACCGTCTTCAACTAAAAAGTTGATCAATTTACCAGCTGACGGTGATCTTAACAGAGAGGGATCATTGTCTTTTTCAAAAATGCAAGTTTGATTTCCTATGATAATTCTATAACGATCAACCTCTTCTCTCATATAGGTGGTGAAACTTGCACCATCTAAAGAAAGTAGCAATCCACCGTCTGATAGTTGATGTACATCAACTTCTCTATAGGAACCGTTCATGATAAGGAAGTAATTATTAGGACCTGACTTGGCAGCTTGTAATTTATATTTATATCCATCGTTGATCAGTTCAATCTAAAATACAATGATTAATGATTAATAAAATAGAGCGGCTTGAAATTGCATGAAAAATGAAAATTAAGAAATATTTAATTTATATTAGAATACACGAATGAACTTACATCAACAACATTGTCTAAATCGTTGCTAGCTTGTATCTGTCCCTTCTCCAATGAAGTTTGGAACCCAGTAAAAGCGGCAGTGATCGTTCTATCGGCGATATGAAGCGCACCGCAGGTTACGGCCAACAATACATCCGGTTTATCACTTTTGACACGTTCAGAGATCAATAAATCAAGCCATGCTGTATCTATGTTGTTCTGCTGGAAGGAATCAGTCTCCAACAACGTGATCAGATATTCGACGGTTGTTCTAAAGTCACCTCTGATGCTTAACTCTTTCAGAGCTATGACCAAATTCTCTCTAGCTTGATAACGATCCTCGCCCCAAGAGAAACAATGCCCAAATTGTGAATCAGCAAACTCGTGAAGACCTCCGGATGCCGCCACTGAGAAATAACCCCAGACATTCTTCGAGGAACGGAAGTTTAATTCTTGTACGGTTCCAGAACTTGGCTTAAAACCTAAAAAACACGATAAAAGATTTATTAAGATTGGATATTATTATACAACCAATCAAAAAATGAATATTAACACGGTGAATGTTTTACCTTCATCAGGATTTTCACTAGTAATTCTTGCGGCTATAACGTGACCCCATGGTTGAGGCTTGTGTCGCGGTTGATCGAAATCAATGACAGTATCACCCCATGGACTTTCACCGTACAAAAGACGAATGTCTTTAATATGGTGGAGTGGTAAACCCATGGCAATTTGAAGTTGAGCAGCAGGTAGATTAACATCGGATACCATCTCGGTACAAGGATGTTCTACTTGAAGACGTGGATTTAACTCCAAAAAGTAGTACCGTCCAGAAGTGTCATAGAGATACTCGACAGTACCTGCGCTGACATACCCAACCATTTTGGCCAATCTTACAGCAGCCTATCACAAAAGAACATATAAGAACTGTTTTACAGAACGAGTTATCATTTCTATTTCACATTCGTTTTACCAGCACATGCACAGACCTGGATACATTTTGTCTAAATATAGCAGTAGATCTACCTTGCATTGTAGTTCCAAATAAAACATGACAGTTTGATAAAAAATACACATTTTAACAATTTGACAATTAGTTAATACATCAGATTAATAAATCTAACTTTTAAAAGTATTTTAAACACTATATAAACCAGAGCCTCATACGTGATCAAAATAACTTATATAATGTGTAATTACTTTTTCCATTTCTTCAAAAACTTCAGGTTTTGCAATCACAGCCGGAGCTTCCTCGATGATCTTTTGATGTCTCCTTTGAATAGAACAATCACGACCAAACAACGATATGGCATTTCCATAATTATCAGCTAATAATTGAACTTCCAAATGACGGGCACACTTTGCCAGTTTCATAATGAATATTGGTGATCCAGGTATTTCAGTTTGTACCTGCCTGAGAGAATTATTTAAAACTTTTAATAAAAGACTTAATATTTAGAATTTTTGTAATTAACACACGTTAGTATATAAATTTATTTTATTTGTAAGACAATCAGTTCATTCTTACCTAAACAATGTAGGCAATTCTTCGGCATTTTCGACCTTCCTAATACCTTTACCGCCACCACCTTCGCTAGCTTTCACCATCACAGGAAAACCTATTTTATTGGCTGCAGCCAAACATTCTTCCACAGATGAGACACAACCTTTTTTAAAAAGTTCCGAGGAGATTTTTATTTTCTTCCCACTGTATTGGGCTTTTAACTCTGATCCTGACCAAGGAAGTGTTGGCACCTCTGCGGTTTGAGCAACTATACTGGATGCAATTTTGTCTCCAAGAGCCCACATTGCTCTCTCAGATGGTCCTACAAAAACAATTAGAATTAAAAGTTAAAATTAAGATTATCAGGATAAATAGGCCTAGAATTAAGATTACTATTATACGATTATGTAAAATTAGGATCAGAATTAGATTTAATATCGTAAATAGAACTCTGCATGTACAAATATGTTAAAAGATAAGTAAGTGATGTTGGCAATAACATCCCACTGATTTATCCACTTATAATTGAATTCTTGTTCAAATAAACAATACTTGATGATGTAATTTTGCTATTTTTCTTCGCATGAGTATTTATATCAAGCACTCAGTAACATTTCCTATAGATAAAAAGAGTTCTATCACACATGATATGACATTATCTTTATCCATCTCAAACATTTTCTACGTTGTTAAATATATAAAATATCAACAATATTGCATTACACTAACAATCATTCCTGTTACGAGCTCAACCACCTATTTCCACACCAGTACAAATTATTATTTTAATAATAAATTTTCTAAACATTAATTTTTCTATTTTTAATGTTTCAAACGCTTAAGTTTTCTTTATATTCTACTATTTTTCAGTGTCTCACCGATGAAAGAAATGTTATTTTTGTGAAGTAACTCTGGTAATTTTGGATTTTCTGAAGCGTGACCCCATCCCGCCCAGACCGCCTGCACCTGGGTACGTATAGCGATGTCTATGATCAATTCTACGTTCGCGTAATTGTTGTTGTTTGATCCACCCGGTACTGGCACATATTGGTCCGCCATTTTTATATATTCCGCGTTTGCTTTCAAATCTTCCGGCGTGACCATCACGACAAATCGTACAGCCCTTTCGTTTTTGAACATCTCGTAGGACCATCGCCGAATCGAACGCATGCATTTTACCGCTGCTATACCGTTGTTAGCGATCAACACCTGTAAAAGATTTTCATTGTTTATTAACTTTATTCCTTGCGTTATAATCACATTTATCGAACGTTAAATATACTTTTCAGATGGTAGAGATGTTAATTAGTGAAGACGGTTACGAATAGTTTTCTTAACTTAATCTGTAATACCAAAATTTTTTTTTATTTTAATCGAAGTCAAAATGTTTTGAGCAAAAACTGTAGTTGTATTTTAACATTTATTGTAAGACACTAAAAATTCAGTTATTAATTCTTGTATTTCAAAGCACGTTATATTAGTAATGTATCATATTGTAACATTTTCGATAAATCAGTAAATATAATATGTTTCGCGTGGAAAAGTTTTCCTCAACGGACGGGTATTGCACTGGAAGACGATAAAACAGATACAGCGATATATTCAAGGTCACCCAAGGACGTTCAATGTCAGCTATGGAGGCTGTTCGCTGATATCGTTGCGAAATTGTACGGTGACTGGCTCGTGACATACTCGAGCGGAACGCGAATCGTATACGCGTTGAACGACCTTCTTCCATTTCTCAAATACCTGTTTCACTGTCTTCTAACGTTCAATATAAGCGCCAGAAACACGTGGCTGCGTTTGTAGAAACATTACACGGAATTTCTGGCGCGTTCATTCGTGTAACTAGGTGGGTCTAATTCTTCCTGCGTGGTGTGAGGGTTAGAGGGCTTAGGAAAGTTGAAAATTTACCAATTTGTAAGTTTATAAATTTCCGAATCTCAATCCTCAAATTTCCAGGTCCCCAAACGTATAATTTTTCAAATTCTTCAAATTAAAAAACTTCCAAGTTGCAAATGTAGTGGACAGTGCATTTAAAAAAAGATAAGAAATTATAATCTCGTGTGCAAAGAAATAACACGACGAAAAAATCCCGGAAAACCAGATATTTAAATTCCGTGCGTAATATCGAAGATATTGTTTTTCTTATCCACGATACTAGTCTGTTTCTTTACGTCAGAGCTACGTAAACCGTACGTTCGAGTTTCAACCAATGAGAACGTTATTTTCAATTTTTAATTGATTACGACAGTATTTACAATACATCGAAGCGTCGATTACCGTGTAGGCAAGATGAGTTCAATATAATCAAATAATTTAGAAAAAATGAATTAGAAAGTGCAAAATTTGAAGTAAATTAGATGATTTAATGTGATTTGTTGAGAAGATTGAAATAGGAAATTTGATGGCAAATTGAAAAATGTTTCATGATTGTTGTAAAATGTATAGTAGCCTTACCTTGTTAATAACTTTAGTGCCTCCAAAACGATGAACGAATTCTTCCGGTGTTGCGATAGTAAAATCTTTTTCTAGCCGATTTTGCGCTTGAATCATCACCGTACCCTGCGACATGCTGGGCCTACGAAATTAAATCAAACAAATTGTTGAAAACAAATTCAATTTTATTATTCAGCACTCTCGTCCCTCTTGCAGATGATCGATAAGTATCTTTAAAGAAACCTGATAAGTTATTATAAACTTTTAATGTTATCCTAAGTTTTACCATTATTGTCACATTTTTATTTCTATAGTAAGTCAGTAATTCCCAAACTGTTTTAGTTCACTGCCTAGGGATAATCTAAGGAAAATCTTTGGGAAGAACTGAGATTAGGATTTTGAGATTTAGAAACTTTAGAATTTTGGGACGTTTGTGAATTTGGGACACTGGAACTTAAGAATTCTTGAATTTTTAAAGTTTTGTATGTTTGAGACTTTGGGACTTTTGTGGTTTAGGGGCTTCAGAATTTTGGACTTCTATGAGTAAGAAATTTAGGAATTTTGGGACTTACGAAAATTTGGAGACCTAAGAATTTTTCAATTCTGCGATTTCGTGTCCACAGAATTTTCAAATCTTGAGACCCTGGAACTTTTACGAGTTTAACTCTTATTTCGAAACCCTGGAATGTTTAGATTCTGTAATTTCGAAACTGTTAACGTTAGGACTTCAAAAAATAACTCTCATTATCGGACTACAAGAGTAGAGAACCTTTCACGGTAGTCATAAACCACCTACGGTAGTGTCACGGTGCACAGTTTGGGAACCACTGTACTTAATTAATTAATGCAATCACCGTTAAGTCTTGTAACAAGTATCATATTAAAACCACGGCTAAAAATATGAATCGTAGAAACTGGAGTATCCAATAGAGAGAAAATATGAAACAACCGTCTGTTTAAAACGATTTTTGTCATCTATTAACGGGGAACACGTGAATGACAGCAGAGAAAGTATATGAACCGTTAATTTAAGCGGCTCACGCAATGGCATTCCTACAGCATCGTAACGCTTTCTGAGCCTTCCACCTAAATAATATGTATCTCGCCTACATATGCATATACACACTATAGTTGTTTTTCTTATATATTTTACTCTCTTGCACGATGCGTAATTGCTCATTTTCATGGCCATTCGTACACATAATCAGAATTCGTATTAGCGGACGTTTGCTTGGATTTTCTATTTATTACGAATCGACGACAACGAACGATTCATTCCGTGTTTTGTAATCACGGCGATTATGAATTTGTCGAGTTCGAAATTCCACGGACTTATCGCTGAACACGGGCAAATTTTTCGTAAGATTTCAGGTGGTGGTGTCCCGAAAGTCTAATTACAAGTTGCCACACTGGTATCGAGTTGTAAACAAAGTTTGACGGAATCGGAAATATTTTATTCTGTTAGAGGATAACTTTGTTCTGCGATATAATCACCGTTGCTATTTATAATATCGTGAACTGAAGTCCAATAAAATTGAATGTTTTGAAGAAAAAATAACGTGTTGAACGTTTTGTGCAATTTAATGAATTTGGCGTGTAAACGTTTAAACGATATCGAAAAGATAATATCAAAAGAAATATAATACTGTTTAAAATTTAGATGATAAAAATGAAACTAAATTTGAATTCACCATTTAGGAACTATCATTTGAAAATTGTTAATTGTGCAAATTCTTAAAAAACTAAACTTGTACATGAAAGAAAATAATATTAAACTTATACATCAAGCTTCTGAGTATGACATAATACTGATTTAATTTGCAAATGTAAAATTTAGAATACAATTTGTTCCTGAAAAACCGCTATGAATATTAATTGAGTTCATGTATGTTCAATACATTAATCTCAATCAATTGTGCCAAATTACTATTAATTTTAAATATCGATTAAGTAGTACAATTTCTAGAAACGTTTTATAGCCATCGTGTTATATTACCTACGGGTTATATCACTAGTTAGTATTATATTACACAATCAAATTGCAAATTTAACAGGCAACTTAATATCGTCAATTGAAAGATAGCCAGCATGAAGTGACTATATATTTTTGTTTAATCTAAGAATACATCTACTGACTAAATATATTTATAAATATTATTTCTTAAATAATACGTTGCTATTACTTCTAACAACTTATCTAACGTCGAAGATGGTCTGTTCGACGAACAACCATTTTCGCAATAACCCAAAAGCAAAGTTCATTCTTACTTTCAGAATTTCAAGGATTTACTCTCAGAAGGCTGATCGATCTGCTAACAAATTTTAAACAGAGGTGTAACGGCCCGGGAAAAACCAGCGTCAACAATCAATTCTCTAAAGTAACATTTGTCAGAGTTAAGTTACTTTGGAATATTTATATTTAATAAAATTTCATTTTGGATAATTCCTACATTGGATCATTTAAACTCAATATTTACTTTGAATACCTTAGAAAATCAATAATACCTTATAAAAATTGTTGACCATGGAAAATAGTACCAACAAAATCATTAGCTTTGAAAATTTTACTCGAAACCTTACTATTACCTAAAAAATTCTAACGTCTATCTTCTAAATAACCAACGATTCTGACATTCACAAATGTTTGTTGTTATACTATCCCGTTAAAATATCCAAGCCTCAGATGCCAATATTTCTAGTTAACTTCTAGTTCTAGAAAAATGTTAATAATACAAGAAAGACGCTTAATTCGTTGACGATATTTAAAATGACAAAACATATTACGTCAATCCAGCAGTCGTAGATTGCTGTTCCTTCGGCGAATCCACCTTTGTCGATTCATCCTTCGTTGCTGGCTCCGTTAACGTTTCCGCGTTCATTTTCGATATGCCAGCCATTAAGTTGTCCGAGCTCTTCCAGATCGGGTCCTTCTCCGTACTTTGAGCCAATACGAATCTTTTCAGTCGTCTCATTTCGTGGGCCCCTTCTATTCACTCTCGTCTACATCCAGCAAGATCTCACTACATGTACTTCTGCTACACCTTGAAACTGTAGAATCCGAAACGGTCTTACGTAATCTCTTAATTGTCCTTATTTTGTTCACTCGTCCTGATGCGTGCGTACGTCGTCGAAAACTACCGAATGTCGGTACTCATCAACTTTTTCTTACTTTATGCAAATGCCAGCAATTCGTTTTTCCTGTTTTCAACAGAATGCTTCGTCGGAGAACGTGAACGCATAACTGTTTTATTCGAAATCACTGTATATCACGCACTTCTCCTTTTTAAACCAGTCCGAGGCATTGAAATCTCTGGTCTTGTAACACGGAATCTCGAGTATTTATCTTTCCAGTTGGTCTTTCGAATTATTGTACGCTTCTTATCACGACTCGTCTTCTTTTTGAACCACTTCGGAATTGTATCTTGTGAAATTTTTATTTGGTAGATTTTGGAAAGTGCGAAATTTTCATTTTGAAAAATTTTACTATGCAATTACTGAACTTTTACTTTGGAGAAATTGTATCTTAATAAACTTTTGTTTCAAAAAATTTCTATCTTAACGATTTCAAATTTGTATAAAAATTTGACCTATAAATTTTCACGTCAAAAAAGTTCAATCCATGTAATTGTTTCATGCAAACTTTCACTATGGAATGTTTGTGAGTTAGTAAACTGTAAATTGCGTATTTTGGAAAATGTTCCTTCAAAGAACTCGTTTTTGAGTAGTAATCTCAAGTTTTGTTTGTAGCCGATAGTTCTTTAAATTATGCAATTATTCCTTTCTATACCGTGGTTTTCTCTTCAACCAATATAAGAGTTAGAAATCTTCGTTTCTAAGATGGAATGTCCCGAGTGAAAATGAAACGAAATCGAGTCCAACGCATTTGTATTTCCTATTTCCCAATCGGTTCTCCGACGAAATAATACTCGACTATTTCCCATGAATTAGTCGAACCCGTGACAACCCGTCTTCATTAACATTCGTTCATGAATAATTACGATTAATCGAAAAAGTTTACGTTTACGTTCATTCCAAAGGAACGTCGTACGTACACATTTCGATCGAAACACGGTCATACAAATCGGATTTCACATAGTTCCTTCCACAAAATGGTCAGACCTGTTTGCAGCGTCCAGGTATCCTCTTCACCAGACACGAAAAACATGCTCGTGACGTTCAAACATCATTAACATTGATGAGATTACATCAGGATGGCGGGAATCAACGTCAGTATGGACTTTCGACGCAAATTACCAACTTTTTCATTCATCTTCTAAGTAATACGCCATCGGCTGCACGCAAGTTGCGAGTTGAATTTGATTAACGCACTGTTTAGGCGAATTTGACGATAACGGTTGTCGTTAAACCAACAGCTGATTCACTCGTTCAAGCAAACATTCTAGGTGCTCGATCGAAAACGCACGTTGTCTCGTTGATAGCTTCATTGGTGTACGAATTGGTCGGACTGTACGTTAAGGACAGAGAGAATAACAGATATTCGGAAGGTTAAAAGATTGAAATTCTCGTCTTCTATTCTCGGATGTCTCGTGGTCACTGACAAGCGGCACAAGGTGGACGATACCTTTCATCCAACGTTTCCCCTACCTTTGTTGGTAACTCGTTACTCGAGGAAGTAACGTGCTTCGTCAAGAAAAGCGATCAAGGCACGCACCGCTATTGCCTGATTCTTTTTGTTCCTTTGTTACCGTTGTTTACGTTCCCTACGAAAGTCCGCTGATTACCGACGTTTCGTTTACTCGGGCAACAACTTTTGAATACTAATAAAATGATGACAGCAGAGAAAGTGGTCTATATGAGCTACCTCCTTTATTTCAGAATGTATTGCTAAGATGTAACACTTTAACGTATACAAAATGTATACATTTGTAATGTATTAAAATGTGTTTGCTTTATGACGTAACGTTAGATCAAAGACAACAAAAATAAAGGAAGCAATTTAAATAGTGACTAAAATGTTTGTAACTGTTAAATGTTTTTTAAATATAACATTTGAATGTATATCTAAAATACGTTTGCTTTGTGATGTAAAGTTCGACTAAGCTGAACAAAAGTAGTGGAAGTGATCTAAATATGGACTATCTTTATCTCAGGATATACATATTGCCTAGTCTGTTAAATACTGTCACGACGTATGTACGATTGCTTTGTGATTTACAGCTAAAATAAGTTAAACAGACGGAACGTTTACAGGATGAAAGTAGAAACGCATTCGAGTTGAAATATTTTAGAATTAGGTGAGAATGCTGATAAGATAAACTCAAATGGTTAATTTACCATTATCGTGAATGCACATTTAATATCTAACAGGCTGTGTGTGTACATATAGCATGAAAACTCTTCGTCCAAAGCTGCACTTAAAAATATAATTATAAAATTATAGAAAAATGATCTAAATACTAAAAGATCCATGAAACTAGTTCATTACTTCATTTGTTCAGGAATACTTAAAATAATGGGACTTGTTATGTATTTTATAATAGAACAGTGTTTCGATGTCGATAAATTATAGTGATCTCAACGAACAAACTCTTGGTTCAACAGATTATTGTTAAAAGATACAATAAACACATGAATAACATCTTTTAAGATGTTGAAATAATTAAAAATGATATTTAATCGTATTGTGTCTAGATTTTCCCTAGGAGTACCATTTCCCTAGATCTAAGTATTCGTTAAACGTAACAAATAATTTGCAACGAAATAAAAGAACAAACGATATTGAGTTCAAATGAATTAGAAAAGTAGGTCAGAATGTTCAACACTTTCTTTTTTTTTCCCTTTTTTTTTGTAATATCGTATCATTACATAATCTTCCGATGATTACGTTACATGTTCCGATTACCTTTAATGTAAATTTTTTATACACAAATGCATGTCATTTTAACGTTCATTTACAATTTAAAACAGCGGGAAAACTAAAAGCATAGCTGAGATCGAAGTCCTTAGTACTTGATATTCCGATTAATTTCATGTCGACCTTGGAATTATTTTTATGCTGCGATGTAATTGTTGTTTATATAATTGTAATTAAGATATAAAGTAAATAAGGTATGAGATATAAGGTATTCGCAAAAAATTCATTTGCAATTGTTTCGAATCGTTTAATCAGTGTACTAAGAGAGCTATTAAAAATGTTTATAGCAACCATAAAAGTACGGAAAAGTCGATAGCACAACGCGTGATATATCGAATAGTCGATTTCAAAACATCAAACGTCTGATACAATTTTATGACATAAAAGCAGCGCAAAATAGTACTTGTAATACATCAATTTAAAGCTTAAGGTATACTGAAATTGATTGCATAATTCATAAATGTTTTTAACATAAAATGAACTGATTTTTAGTAAACAATGTCATCGATTACTCTGTGAAAATTGTATACGATAATCTTCAGTAAACCTTAAATTTCAAATTAATGTAACATAAACGCTGTTTTGCGGTACTTTTATGTCATCAAATCCTGTCAGACTTCCGACATTTCATCACGACCTGATATATGATAATACGATTAACTGAAATTTTTTGCGAATATTTTAGAAATTAATATCGAGAGATGATTAGTAACGTAAGGTGATTAGAAAATGATGAGACATTCTCTCTATAATTACCAAAAAGTTTTCAGATCTAAATTCCAAATTTCTACAGTTCCAAAATTGAAAATTTCTGAAGTTGAAAATTTATTAGCGAAAAAGTCTCTTTTTCATATCAGCCATTTTGTCGACAGAAGTCTGTCATGCTCGCCAGTGTACATATGCACATTGTATAAAAAACGAAATAAGGAAGCTCGAGTTACGGGAACTTCATACGATAGAAACGTAAACGCTCGTGAATATTCAACGACATTGAAACGTCTCAGTGGCTGAAATTCTCTGCTCACGTAAATGAAAATGTTTTACAATCACGATTTACCAATGGACGTTTACTTAGGTCACGTCGAACAAGCCAGAGAATTAAACATATCAGCAAAATAGAACTGAAACTGTCATCGGATACGATTTACCGTTGTTCTTCTCTTTGTTTAAAACAAAGGAAAACAGACTGCTAAACACATAAACTGATACGAACACGAACTGTGTGAAAAATGGATTTGTATCGGCCATGACTACTCTTGATCGAAACTTTTCATTCATCTTCGCGAAACAAAGGAGTTCGAGGGCAATGCCCCTGATTCAAATACTCGTGTAATTAGACCGCGAGGCCTACGAAATATAAATGAATCATGATTTGAGGATTTGGGGATTTAGGGATGTGGGGACTTGGAATTTTGAGAATTCAGAATTCAATTTGAGCGTTTAGAACTTTGAAAATATAGGAATTTGGAACTTCTGGAATTTGAAAACATGAAAATTCGTTTCAAGAATGTAAAAATGTAAAGATTCAAAAACACATATTTTAAGGTTAATCCAAGAATTCAGATACATCTCGCACATACTGTTAATAAAAATGGCAGTACACCGCAAGTGTAACCTACAACACTGAACACGTACTCTCAAAAAAGCCTGTTGATAAAAGCCGGACGAAAATGTCGCATACTCGCAACTTCACGCCCTAATATCTCGAACAAACCGTGAGTTGTGGAGTGTATTAATGGTCAGGTAAAAAATAAAAACAAAAAAAAATTTGTGTAGAAGGGAAGAAAAATCACCTGAGTCGCTTGCGACGTTCGACCAAGCCTGGCATGATATTCTGCTGCGCCTGGTTAATGCCCATATCGCTTCCTTCGGATGGGAAGCTATCCTCTATCTCCAATTCCTCGGATGGATCGTTGTCGGGTCCACCGACGACGAAGCTTACTGGATTTTCCGACATGGTACCGGTGATCGAATTAACCTGATTGTTCTCGTGAGCCTCTCTCGGTCCTTGTTTTCCTGGACCACTGTCTACGCGCTCGGCGTTACCTTCAAAACAGTGGATAGGTTGTGCGTTTCAACATCAGCCAGTTTCGACGTCGATCGAAACTATCATACGCGTATCCGTTGACGTTTTCCACGATAATTACAAGTCGCGTTCTCCCCGACTACGATTCAGACGCGTTTCTTGTTCAAGGGTGATATGCAACGAGGGCCACTCCTCGCTATCTTTTATCTCTAGCGAAATTTCAGATTCCCCGAATTGAGTTTTTCGCTCTTGGGGGTTATCTCGACCGAAATGAACTTTTAACGACTCGTATAGGTAGTAGCTTGGGTTTGGTTAGGTTAGATTAGGTTAGTTTGTGTTCATGGAGTGAGGGCTAGGAGAGGTCACCGATTTGGTTGAAACTTTGCACCCTTATAGATCTCGTTTTCTTATTTATGGATATATAACATTATACGGGGAATACACATTGCTACTATATTGTTGCTGCACTTGATAATCTCTTAAACTAAAATATTTTTAAAATAATGGGACGTCGATTATAAATTTTCCAAAAAAAAAGAACTGTTGAGTATCTGTTCAGTGATGGTATACATTCATAAACAGAAGAATGAGATCTACAAATATACAAAGCCTAAATCAGTGGCACAAAGACCTTGCCCTTCCTTATAAACTTAGGCTTAAGGCTAGATTAGATTACTTTAGGTCTGATTTAAGGCTGAGCTCAGGCTTAGGATTACATTTTAATAGATTGAATTAAAGTAGGTTAAGTAACGTTACAATCAGCTCACATTAGGTTAAATTAAAGTTAATATATTTTGCTAGATTAGGTTAGGTGAGGACAGAAAGTTAATACGTTTTTTCGTAATATGTTTTTGTTTAAGTTAATATATTTTGTCAGATCAGGTTTGGTTAGAATAGGATCAATGTTATGTTATGTAAGGCTAGGTTAATGTTAGACGTTATGGTGGATGTTGTATACTAGAGTAGATTAGGTTGGGATCAAAATTGAAGCTACGTTAGATAAATTACGCGTGTTAGATTTAGATAACATAGGACGCACAAACTTCGACGTACAGTCTCATATGTGATAACCGAATAATACATGTTTCATTTTTATTCAATTCGATTCGAAACTTTGACGAGTGGCCCCCAATTAGCGTATCGTGTGAGCTTCGACCAAAGAACTCCGATTGCAAAACCTCCCCGAGAGATGTAGCCGTGATTCATGCGAGATAAGCCAAACTCATGCAGTTCCTAAGCATTTTCTTGCCAGAAGATTCCTGTTTCAAATTTTTGAGATTCCTTAAACCCAGAGCAATGATGAGATTGACGTGTGCGAGTTGTCCCGACTCTCAAGAACCCAAATTCGGGATATGATCGAATAACATTTCCGGGTAAAATCGGGTGAGATTGTGATACTTCAGATTTCATCTGATGTTTCCCGAACGATTCCGAATTTCCGGAATCTCGCACACTTTTATGAAGAAAACATGCAACATATGATCATGGGACAAAAGTATGATGTGCAGATGAATCACCTAAAGATAGAAGAATGATCGAATAACGGATTGCTAATCGATGGTAATTGATGGATGTCAATGACTGTATCAGTCGGAGAAAAATTACTGGTTTACAAATACGTGTTCACGTAACACTGTTACGTTAACAGTTATGAATTTTTTCGATTAACGACTATGTATTGTTTTTATACGTACAAAATCACGTGAGTTAGAAATAAAGATCTTTGTGACGAAACATCGAACGATAAAACTTGTAAATATATATTACGAAACGATTTTTAAGATGCAAAATGGAAATAACGATTTATTCTTTGGTAGCTCACATTTCTTGAAGTGAGTTATTTAAAAACTAAAAAAATAGCATTTCATTTCATAAAATGAGGAATAAGGAAAACAGCACGATTAAAATCAATTCGGTAAATTTTTGAGATTAACATTATTTTAAAATCCGCATAATTTCAGTGGTTCATGAATGAAGATTAGAAACGTCGTTTAACCCTTGCACGGGGGTGCCTGTGTCTTCCTTAAAAATCCCACTAATCGTGAAACTATGAAAGCCATTTGTTTATGCTACAAATCTAGCTTGCTTCTAAAACACTTTGGTGTAATCTTAGAAGCGAACAACATGCATATTTCATTCAATCCCTATACAATTATATGTATATCGTATTGCAACATAAGCAATATTATTGTTAATTTCATTTGGTATTAATTTACCATTTTGGAGAATGTTATTTAATATACACAGAACTAACAAGGACAGTTCAGACAAAAACAATGTTTTTTAATTACATGTTGTGAGATATGATTACAAGATCCAGGCACCGTTCCACGTGTCTGTAGAGTTAACCCTTTCACTGCTACTGTTGCCGCTAATCGTTCACTTAATTTTAGTAATCATGAAGTATCGTGAAATTTTCATCGTTATCATCACTATAGATGTAACTAGAATTTTTGATTAGGGGGACAGGTACCTTCATAACATCAAATATGATGTTGTAGATGATCATCACAGGTTTGATTCAAAACATTGTGGTAATAAAATCTCTAAGTCTTTATCCACATTTTTATTGAGAGCAATAGTTAAAGTTGTTAAAGTCTAATAACATAAGAATCGCACATAACAAGAAATAAATAAAGTAAAAAATAAGAAACGAAAGTCAATTCAACAATTTTAAAGTTCAATTTTCCTACAATGAAAGGGTTAAGGAAGCACGTCATCTTGATGGAATTTAATTAACACGTTGACAGTCATAATTTTTCATTAAACATAGCATAATAAAAAATTTAATTTTTGTTCTTAATTAGAAAAACGTTCCAACGATTACCTTCCACTTTCAATTATCAACTTCTTAATAAAAAAAATTAAACGATAATGAAACATTAAGTGTTAATTAGTACTCAATGAAACGTAAAACTTAACTGATAATTCAAGTTTTTAAGTTTGTATAAAAATAAAGTAAAGTACATCTGCACTTAACAAGATAATAATTCTTGAAAATCTTTGCAAGTAATATCTTATATAAGTTACTTTAATTTTTAATGGAATAAGTTTGATTAAAATAGATGATCCAGTGACTTATTTTTGTTAATTTAAAACCTTTCAAGGTATCGTGCCTCCATAAATTAATGTCCCATTATTTCCAGGATTTAGCCGAAGGATAAATCTCACACCAGATGATCATCGATTACGAAGAACCTGAAGGATCAATGAAAAGAAAAGTCCCACACCCGTAGAGCGCCAAGGAGAGGGTAACCCAAAAGAAGAAGCGGTCACAAGTACACCCAAAGTTGTCGAAAGCCTGGTGTTACTCACCCTCGATCCTCCTACGACCGAACACCGAATGAAATGCTCGCAAAAGGTGAGACCACCACCCTGGTTGTAGCCGATCCGGAAAAATGTGTCCAAGGTGAATGTATCGGCGTATTATCACAGCAAACGAGAGGCCAAGGAGAAGAGGAGCAAAGAGAACAACTGCTGATGAAACACTTCGCGTGTCACTTTGTTCAGCGTGATTCAAACCTTGAAAGATTTCATTGGTAGGCTCAAGAATCCTTTTCGATTAGAAAAAGACACTCGTACTAACACTTTCACCCTTCATCGACTCGAAACACGGCACAAAACTCGATTAAGCGCGGGAGATTTGATTTATATTCAAAGCTCGTCTTGGATCGAACAAACGCGTATGTATCTTTTCCGAGTCTTCTGATTCGTAATGATGAAGACAAATATTGTAATGATCGAAATTCTGATCGCAAGCGATTAATTTAAATGTTAGTCGGAAGAATTTAATAGCAAAATTTTAGTTGCTTGAAATGTGACAGAAGGTGGTAAAAGAGAATGATTCTTATCTTTATGATTAATTAAGTTATGGACAAAATTAATGATATTGTTAATGAAACACGAACGAATACGATCGAATATATTACATTAACCAATTCTCTTATGTAAATTTGTAAAATGTTAAAAACTTAAAATGAACAAAACTGAACTTTGGAGTCATAATATTATTGACTATAACTGGCTGTGAGGTATAAAAGGTTGATTGCCAAAAACTGAAGGTAAGATATGTAATTGTATGGTGGTAAAATGTTAAGAAAATGTGCAATGATTAAAGTATGGTTATGTGTCTGATGCTGCAGTAAGTGGATCCAAACTTTTAGCTAATAGTGTACTAGATGAATGCAAAAGTTCTGTCGGTTTTTACATATCTGCTAACAGATTCGTTTTGTTGAATGCATTATCATATATTAAAATTGTACTTTAATATATTTATACGATATTTATAAAAAACATGTACGCATTTTATGTACCAATGTCAAACATAAAAACGGCAGAAAAAATATTAGATAACTTTAATATTGATGATCATATTGTATATAGTTTTATTCGTTTACACTATTGCGAAACATTTCTGAATAAGAAACAAGTTAGACGGGCTATTGATGACTATGCAGACATTCAAAATCAAGAATTTCTAATGAATTTAAATGAAGAATATGTACAGGATGGCCCACATAAAGTGCTACAAGCTATTTTGTCCGAAAGTACTACGTAAATTTGAAACCTTAGAAGTGTGCAAGTTTAAAAATTTGTAAATTTAAAAATTTTCCAACTTTAAATTCAACTGTTAAGACTTTAAGCCTGTGTGCAACACATTAAAACGTTGATGGGACCCTACATCAGCAATTTCCCTAGGCCTATCGTACTCTCCATCTACGTACATAAAGAAACTAAATAAAACTACGGAAACGAACTATTACGTAATACGTCTTTGTTACGTAAAATCGACAGACCTTTAGCACTTACCTAGAACATTGAACTTAATTCTTACCTGTGTCACCTACATCATTCAATAAACAATGCATTGATTCGATAAACATTGTAAATGAAATTTGGAATCAGAAGACTTGCAAGTATCTCAGGGAGAACGCATTGTATGATTTCGAAGTATCCAACGATTTAGAAAATTACTAATGTACCGAGAAAAGTGTTCAGAAGACCTCGAAGCATACCAGACACAGCTTTGTACCTCGAGCTAGTCCCAACTTGGCTTTATCGCTCGTTCTCGCGAGATCTTCTTATTCTCTTGTTCCTCTTCAAGATCGGTGTGGCAAGAAACGAAAAAAAAAAGGACAAAATAAAAGGTCGATCCAGGTAAAGGTGATCGAAACACTGGTTGCTACTGTTTACTGTAGAAATTTCGCTCGAAGCACACGCGGTGGTCTCGCTTTCGTTCCTCGTTTCGGTGGCTCTGTTTTCGATTTTAACCGCGCGATCAGGCGTTCGAACGATGAACCGTCATCATCTTCATCAGCATCATCATTATCATCGCGTTACTTGAACTATCCACGACGAGGAGCACCAAAGGAGACACGACGACGCACTGGCCGCGCGATACGTTCGCTGTTTCTCGCGATACCGCGCTACTACTTCGTGAACGCTCGCCGAGGAGAGGAAATCGGCGTCGAAATACGACGAGACAGAGTACACGCGAGCAACGATACAAGAACGGAATAAAAAAAAGAAAAAACCGGACGACAGGGTTCAGGGGTCGTCGGACATCGACGACATTACGTTTGTTTCCACTGAACTCATCGCTTCGTGGTGTGGCTGAAAGCTACCGATTATCGTTCAAACTTCTGCGAGTGAACTTGCGACCCGCGCTTTACTTCTTCGACGATTTCTGTCTGTTCCTGAAACGTTTGTCTTCATTGTATCTGCTTTTTTCGCCTTTGTGTCTGGCAGGAAATATTAATTTGTGTCTGTTTTCGACAATTTTATTGCTTTTTAAGAGGTCTTTGTACTTCAACGATACTGATTTCGATTAGATAAACACTTTTCGACTTTTATACAATCGTTGAGTACGATTTTGGTATCATTTCGCGTATCATCCTCTTAAACATTATTTTTAGAACCATTCTTCTTCATTTTCGAGATATCTCTGTGCTTTGATAGTGCTAATTTTAATGTACAGCAGACGCTCGTTATATTACATCTTTACAATGACTTTCACGCTGTTCTTTTTTAATCGACTATGTTCGCGGAACGCCGAGTAGTATAACTTCGCGTTGTACAACCTTGCGTTATATTACCACGTGCTGTATAACCTCGCTTTATATCGCTACATGTTATGTAACTTCATATTATACCGCCATGCGTAATGTATCCTTGCGTTATATCATCATGCGTAACATATCCGCGCGTTATATCGCCATGCGTAACATACCCTCGCGTTATATCACCATGCGTAATATATCCTTGTGTTATATCGCAGCGCGTTGCCTAACCGCGTTATATCGCCGCGCACTGTGAAACTTAATGTTATATTGCTGCACGTTTCCAAATCTCTCGTCATATCGCTGTGCGTTACTTAACCTCGTGTTACATCGCCGCGCGGTTTAATCTCGTATTATATTGCCGCGCGTTGATTGGACAAATATATCATGCGATTCATTCATGATGACTGAAGATTGCGATAATTTCAACGGAAACACATTTTTTTACCAACTCTGTGTATTATATGTCGGTAGTAATATAATGGAAGTTTACTGTATTATTTCTTACATTTTTGCGGACTATAACTTCAGTTTTTATTACTTATCATCGTTGACTGTGATTTCGAAGAGTAATTTACATAATATCACCTTGAGAATACGTTTTTACCGATTGTTTCTTGCGAAAAATTTCTATTTGTTGCATTTGTTCCATTTTTGTTCGCGTTCCCCATTTCGAAGGGTAACATTTTAAAATATTCTTAAAATATCTTTGTGATTTTAATATATTATCTTAGTACTTTTTCAAGTATTATCGTCTTCGTAATAAAAACACTAATCAATTGTCTGCCTTCAAATTTGAATAATGCAATTCTATTACATCAATATAATCTTCATGGTTATGTAATTTCGTTTCATTGCACGTGGCAAATAATGTTTTGTAAATATTCACCAATTTCAGCCTAACACATTCCTGCACCCATCATAAAATTCTGCGTTATCCTTTGTAAGGTGATCGCAGAGACTACTCAAAATCCTGTATTTCTTAAAATTATTGAACGGTGATTTTCAGTACTGCAATAGAGAACATACAAGCAGAAAAGTTAAGCTTCAACCTGCCTTTGGTTCGCTCTGTATTATCGACACGAAATTTAACTCTTTCTACAAAAGTTTCAGCACTGTTCACAGAAAATCAAAAGATAAATTGCACTGTAATGTTATTCGTACCAAGTACCTTATTCAGGTACGTAAGTTCTCTGCTATTATTTTCTAAAGTTTCACAAAAGTTATAGTTCGAAAAAATCGATGAATTTTCAATCGATTTGCCGCGATTCTTTCTACCCTTTCCACTCAATTCAATTTCCAGCTGAACGCTGTTTTCAAGTCACCTCACTCTCTACGTCACCTTAATGAATTCCAATCGTCATAAACATATTTGTCCTTCTGTTGCGTGCTGCAGGCCAATGTGAACATTACTACCACGAAGAGGAAGAAGGACGCTGGTATCGTTATTCACACGTTGCGGTGACATCCGTTCGTGTAAGTATACGCATACACGCGCATCGTACACCGGACACATTCGACATATATTGTTATGTAACACGTATCATATGCTATGTATTGTTGCGTAATATACGCGAAAATTTTGTTTAACAATCCCACGAATTTAAGGGTCCGTCCATGCATTTTTATCATTTTTAAATTTCCCTCTCTTCGTTGCCGCACCAGTTGTGCGGCTGTTGATTATCGATGGACTATCGATGTCCGACTGATACATAACGATACACCGACGATAATGTTAAGATATAATTAAAGTTAATTGGAATGATTCAATCGTTCAAATCTTTATATTCCTGTTTGATATCCAACCTGATCCTAACCTATCCTAATGTAACCTGGTACATACTTTTATCATTCAAATCTATTAATCTGTGCTTAAACTCCAAAGGTAATCTAACTGAACCGCAAATAATAATTAAATTTAAACGACAAAATAGATAATGTTAAGTTAGTTAGATTAAATTAGAAGTTTGAGTAAGAATAAATAAATCTGAATAAGAACATGGTATGTTACTTATATTAAAGCATTCCCATTCGCTGTAATTATATTTCAACAATATTTATCGATACGGTTTGGAAGTTATTGACATTGACCAACACCATTGTACCACACGTGGTCAAACTTTCATTAGATCCCCGTTTCACAGGACGTCACAAATACCGTTACCCTCTTTAATGTATACATTCCATGTTAGTTCATTAATACATATAAAAATGAGAATTTTTTAAATCAGCTGTGCGCTCTCATTATTATAGAACTTGATTTACCAGACTTAATCCACAAACAAATTTCTAGATTCCGATAAAACGTTCTACGTTTCGCGAACGATTTCTTCTCTTCACATCCGCTTCTGTTAAAAAGATGAACGTACTGCATCGTCAAAACTCGCGATTTTACCGTTTGCGAATCGAGTTCGTAATCGTCGACGATGACCCACTGTCTGCGATGTGTTGTGTATAATTGAAACGTAGCATTTGTTTATCTGTTAAAATGAAATTCTTCCGTGATAACGGAGAGCATCGAACTGTTTCACTTTTGACCGCGAGCACCGCGTGCTCAATTCGTGACTTTTTTCAGGGATTACGAGATATCGAATCACGAATCGAAAATTGGCCAAGAACGTGGTCGCTGGTTATCAAACCACACGCAACTGTGTTATCTATCGAGATATATCAGGATAAAAGTTATTTCAACGTAAACGTGTATCTCTTTTCTATTCCACGAGTGTCACATGCGCAACTTCTTTAAATGTCAATCCATTTCCCGCCTTTTTTTCCGCAAGCACACACGTTGTAAAGAATGACAGACATTTATTTAACTTCTTCGATTACGAAAATTACGAGTTATTTTATTCCTCTATTTATTTGACACAGTCATACACTTAATATATTTTAATTATTCTGTATTTCAAATTATCTTTACACAACGAAAAGGTAATTGTATTGTCCATACCTTTCATTATGCTTTTGAAGTTGCCGCGCTTTTTCGAACATGCAACGTTTTGAAGGAAAATCATATTAGTTTAAAGTAGTTACGTTGATTGTATTAGTTATACCACATAGCTTGAATACAATCATGTTATAACATTATTCAATTTTGTTTTATAAATACTTTCTTATTGATAATTATAAGTCATTTTATTTTTCCCTAAAAATCATGTAACGCTTTTTAAATATAGTTACATTAATGAAGTTCCAAAGCAAAATGTTAATGAACGATGCAAAAAGTTTCATTTGCTTTAAAAATCGCAAGAGTAAGTTTCAGAATAAAACTTCCTTTTGTACGCGCGATACATACGGCGATTTCATGAAACTAATAGTGTATGATTCATAAAGCTTCTCATATTGATGAGATTGTAAAGCACGTGCAAAAAGATCATCAACAATATTTGTGAACAGGTTTTGACATGATTTCCAAGCAAGCATCCGCAGACAACGACCATTAAAATGTTAACATTCCTGGCAACATAGTGTCCCCCACCACCTTGTGCATTTTCAATTTTATAGTCTATTTTTTGATTTATTTTATTAACACAGTAACACTGACTAAAAATTTCACTTAATAATGAGATGAAAAAGTAAAACAAAAGAAAATGATTCCTGGTAGTTTCGTGCAAATTTGAATTCCATGAAATAACAAGATTTCTATGTATCGTTCATTGATAAGTGCATTATCGCTTATTGTATAACGACGCGCGTATTACGATTAGTGACAGCACATGTTATACTTGCTCGCCAATGAACGAAGCAAACAAATTCTTTCCATTACACGTTGCTTCAATATTGATATCTTACCGCAACTCTTTTTTATATTTTTATTTTCAGTATCTTTTCAATAACGTGTGAAACAATAATTACGACGACTATACTCGATAACATGTACAATCTTCATACAAAATATATACTATAAAAGATATGAAACAATTTATATGTAGATAATTATGTTCGTATACACGAAAATTCTCTGTAGATAATATTATCTATGAACCGTAAACACGAACGGCGTTAATTATGTTTGAAAATACTAACAAATTCAAGTATCAAACACGAACGGTGCAATTGCGAAGAAAAAATTATAAATAATTTCACTTATCAATAATAAATTTAAATCGTAGTTATTGTATAACGTTACTATCGAGTAGATGAAATAAAAGAAAATAACTTTATTTGAAGAATGAATTAGCATTTTATCATAACATTGCGTTATACAGTTAAAACATTTTTTGTTTTCTTTATATCGTAATTATTTATGCATATTTAATGACCGCGTACTCTATAGATTTTCACGCAGATCAATCGAAACATTGACAGAGCGGCCTGATTGGTTGATTGAGGAGTCAGGCGACGAATAACGTGATCTGATTGGTCCGTATAAAGCGTGCGGTGTATCCAAGGAACACGCGTCACTAAACGATGTATACCGAATAGAACTCTAACACTATCATAGATAACGACGTTTTCTTATTTTCGTACGATTATCTATGAAAAACTGAAACCGTTATATTATTAAAAAATAAAAACTCACCGGTGACGAATCTTACGCGGCGGAGTAGCACGCTCCTCATTGAGGTTAGGTTCGTTTGTCCCTTCGTGTTCTGTCATTCGATTCACTTACGTTCACGATTCGACACGAAGAAATATTATACGGAACTGACTATGCCCGATTATGGTATGGAAATGATCGAACACGGTCGATCACAATGTAGTAAACTATTGTCACCGTTTAAACATGGATTTTTTTACTTCCGCTAAGGCAGGTTCACCATGGCACAACATGAAAAGCTCATATACCGACACCTTTGAATTTCACTGTTGATCCCTGCACGGCTAAGATTCTTTTATCGATAGGGAAGAACCCCGTCAGTAACGTGCTTCATACCTAGAGGTCAGGGTTCGACAGGTACCGGTAGTTTCAAATTGGCCTCTGTTAGGTTATGGACGACACCGTGTTGGACACACATTTTCTTGGTAATATCGTTAAAAAAGTATGCTTCATTTTTTCTATTAGTCTGTTCTAACCAGAGCTGGGTATATTTCAAACAAAAATTATTGAACCAGTTTCGTCTGAATGCAATAGTATTTGCAGATTTATTTTATTTAACAGCGATAAATATAAACATATCGATGATGCTTGATTGAAATACAATAATACGGAATTATTAATTGAAATAATAATTTCTGTATTAAATATTAGAAATGATTACTTAGAATTACACTTCATAATCCTAAATTTACATCGGTCGTTTCAAATACTGTTTTCTTTAACCGGAATTTAAGTTAGTATATCAGGTTCGTTTACATACTGTGTAATATTGAATTTCTTTTAATTAAGAACAAGTGAAAGAGGGGGTGTCACCATTTTCCTTCGATTTCAGAGTATCAATTATGTTAATTTTTAAATTTGGAAATTTCCTAATTTCGATTTTTGAACATTTTTCTTATTTTTTCAAAGGGTCAGAAATACTTTCTGAAAATATTTTGATTTTTTATTTCAAACACTACCCAGGTCTGGTTCTAACCTAAAACTAACTGAATTTGATATCGAACAATGATCTTCGACTTCTGATTTTATATGTAACAGATATTACGAAATTTTGAAAAATGCCATTCAAAAATTTCGTTCGTCAAAGCGAGATACACACATGTCGATGTTACATTAATAAAGGACAGTGGTATTCGCTATGTAATACAAATTACAAATTACGGACTGTCGGTAAATGATATTTTATCGTTTTCAAACGAAGTATTCATCGATTTTATTACTATGGACATTATTTCTCAGCACTCATTGATTGCCACAGTCTATAACAGAAACGAGTATCATAATCGTCACGATGTACTGGATTTATGTAGGGTGCAAAAACGCTTATCGTTAATTGAAAATGTAAATGTTGAAAGTTCGATGAATTTTCACCATTATAAAAGATATTTATCATTTAAGTTAAAGGTAAATGTGATAATGTGACAAACAACAACGTATTTTTTGACATTAATAGTATTATTTATATATTACAGAATACTATAGCCGCTAATGATATAAAAGAATTTACAAAAAATATATTAGATGAAATAATTTCGTTGCAACGATTAAATCCTCGTATAAAGTATACGATTTACCATGATCATAAAATGATATATAATAACTATATTCCATTAGATAGTGATTATAAATCGTGTCACGTGGTTGCTAACGCATTGACAAATGTGATCAAGCAGAGCTCAAACGTTCAGTTTAAAGAAAATTGTTTTTCTATGTTAGAAGTGGACAATTCGCATCAAGTAGAGGTTGCGCTCATGAGTAAACTGTTACCGTTAATACATGACAATTATACTTTCAATAGTAATAACAATTAATAAGGTGATACATTATGAAATCAATGGAAAGCGATATTATCGAATTACTGTACTGACGTAACACGTTTTTATATTGGTACGATAACAGTCGCTCTTTGAACGTCTAAATTTAAAGTAAACATGGTTTTTTTACTAAACGTGATAGATCTTTTTTTCTCGACATCTAGCAGATTAAACTTTCCCTGTTGTGTAGATCTCACGTAGCGTGCTCTTTTCAATCGATTTTTTGAAATACGAATTTACGCTTATTTAGAATTCAATTATTCCCGCCATAGGTCACGTAACCGGCAGAATCCTGCGCAAGTGTAGTTGCGCATAACAAGCGTAGTATTCATTCTTTCCCCCAGTCAAGACGCGAGGGTCAGGTTAGGCAGGTCGGGCTGACAGCACAGAGTGGAAACATCGTTTTGTTATAGTTCGTAAATGAAGGCTAACTTTGTCGCGAAGTTTGTGAAAACTGTGAACGAGAGAGAAGAGGATGCCACAGCGGAACTGTCAACGAAATCACCGTGTACGAGGCTCGCGATGAATTAGCCAGGGCAAACATGGCTCGCGTTCCGGCAGACGTGTGTTTTTCTTCGTGGTGAACCTCCGTCTTTCTCTGTCTCACCAGGCAGGGATCCTCAACCTCGGGAGTGGTGATATTCACGCAAGTACGTAACGCATACATCCAATTGTAACTGGCGTATACACGCGGCTTAACGTATATTAATATACACACGACGAGGGAAGAGGAGCTGTTCCCGCTTGTTAGTATGCAAGTGCCGTTTCGGTGCTCCTTACGTGGCCTTATTTGCACTCGCGTACGATCGGCGCGCGAAACGAATCGAAATGACCGATCTCATTTTCGTGTAATTTCTGTTTCGGAGTGCACTACCTGATTCGTGTAAAGTACGTTTAACAATTGTCGTATACAGTGGTGCGAACGTCGTGTTACTGCTATGTCTCTTATTTTCTCTCCCGTTCGTCGCGGTATGTGCGTGTGCGTGTAACGGTGCAGTAAATGGCGGAGGATGTAAAAGGGCTTTTCTAGTCTACGATGTGCCAGCAGAGAATTATCGGTATTGTCGTTCCCCTGACATAACCGCCGTTACTTCCCTCGTTTGCGGTTTCAGGTGAGAGTCGATATTCGTAAGGGTACGTTTACACTGGGCGAGCGAATGCTCATTCTTCCCCCACCTCGGCTAAGTTTGAGCGCAACGATCATTCTTCCGGTGCTCGGTGATCGTTCGCCGGATCGGATGCCCAATGGGAACGAATGCTCTAACAATAAAAATTTGTGTAGAATCAATTTGACTTGGTACGATTCAACGCGAGACGATTCAATTCACTGTGGTTCAATTCGACGCGTTTCAATTTAATATGATTTGTCTTGACGTTTTAATTCGGTGTGATGCAAATTGACGCAATGTAATTCTATGTTGTACAATTCAATGCGGTTCAATTCCGAGTCTAATTTTTGTAACATTGTTGCTGTAGTTATTTATGCGGTACGGTATCGAGCGGTAGGTCCTAACTTAATATTGAAATTTGGCGGTAAACAAGAAATAATAAACATCAAAGTTTGCATTTTGACATTTGTCAGGTTTCCTGTTTAACGACCTAATATATTGGAGGTCTTCTTATGCAAGCACAAACGAATATTCTTGCTCTTACACTACATTATTGCTCGTTTAGTTCAAACGTACCGTAACTTGCTACATAGTTGTTTGTTCTCTCCTCACTCGATATTCCAAGCGTCCAGCTATACATACCACCAAACCGCTGTACGATGTAAATACGCCTTTGTGTCTTATTTATTTGCTTCGTTATCGCGATGCGATTTTGTACGCAAAGTTCATTGCCCCAAACCTCGTGTTCACGGTACCGCGTGGAATAGAATCATTGAAGTTTTTTAACATCCATCGACGGACTTCATAATCTCAAACTGTACAATTATCGTTACGGTAATACGACATTTGCATTGACGGTCTCTCTAATAACAAGCATAGCAAGAAAATTGTTATGAAACCAGAAGAGATATTTGTCTTTTCGTTGTATTTTAATAACACCAGTATCGTTTACAATTAACACAACTGTTACTCTTACGGTACTATGGTACAACTTGAGAGGATCTTAACCATGGATTCTATACCGTCAGGATAAGATATCGATCTCGTGCATTTATGACATACCTACACTCAAAGAGTCTGCACCTCTATAATTTCGTACAACCTTCTGGATTGGTAAACGTATCGGATTGCTAAATGTTTAACGGTAGCTTGTTTGGTATAAGGGGGAATGGAGCAACGGTGAACAACGGGTAATGGTGGTTACTATTATTATTACAGAAAGGACTAAATCTTAGATTCTAACTTGTGCAACTGTTTCTGTACGTGTCACAGTTTTTTTCTGCTGAAATGATATCTAATTCATTGCTACATATTCAAAAATAATAAGCAAGTTCTCAAACTTTGAAATCCTCGAATCCATGTCCAGTGTCGGTACTCGATCGAAACTGGGGGAAGAAAGCGTGTTAGCTAAAGTGTAAATAACAACGAGTCGTTGCGGTGCAAACATTAAAAATGAGAGTTTAGTTACTACCTAGGAATTGAAGTGAGTGTAACGCGATAAGGGCTTCTCGTGTGTACGATGCTTAATTAAGTTCTCATTGTATATACGTTGCACAACCGGAATAGAGAAAAACAATCCGTGCGGGTTGCAATTAAGCAACGGACGTGGTTACGCGTGTTAGGGGCATCATGATGCCATTGGCGTAACTAGGTAGGGGCCAGGGTGGGCCAGGCGGCGATCTAACTCGTGGCGACTTGACGTGTGGATATAGTGCGTGGTGATACAAAGCGTGAAGATCAAACGCGTAACAGTACAACTCGTGGCGATACAAGCTGATGCTATTTAACCCGTGACGATACATCATATGGCAATATAACGCACGGCCATCTAACACGTAGTGAACCATTATGGGTCAATGACAATAAAACGCATGGATATAATGTGTCGACCTAAGACCATCTTTCCCTAGAAAACAATCTTCGTTACGCCAATGAACAGTAGCAAGAATAACAATAACGTAAAGATAGAGGTGGGAAGAAAATGTTGAAAGAAAAAGGTAGTAGAACGCATTCCAGTAACACCACGCGAAAGAAGATAGAGTAACCTTGGCATAGTAAAGTTATCGGAACGTCTCCCTACAGAAAATCCCCACCTTGACTCGTTTCTATCAAGCTCGTTAAACTTTATCAAGTAGCGTGTCAACGACTTCGTGAAATTATTTAATATCATCGTTATGCTCGTGCGCAGAGGATTATCCATATCCTTGACATTATCATCTTATCCGTCGCGAGCATGCGAACAACATTAAGGTTGCAAAATCGTCTCGGTGACCGACTGATCTTTTTATATCAACCTTTGTATTCTTCCTTAGATACGTCTTACTCTATTTGGACGTGCTATTTGTATCGTAAACATGTATGGAATATATTTCTTAGAGCGAGAGTTCCGAGACTTTAATGGACTGAGATTCACTATAGGAATGGTAGTTTCTCGTGACCCATTCGTTTCTAATGTATTATGTTCCAAAGTCCCAAAAACTTCCACAGTCCTAAGGTCTGAAAGTTTTAGATTGTCGATAATATAAATTTACAGTGTAACTACTGTAGACTTCTCAGTTGTAAATATACTTAAAGTAATGAAAAATAATATTGTTGTTCTACTGTTACTTCTTTAAATAAAGTCAGTACTTAAATGGACATTTGCAAGTTTTGACTCGCTAGACACCGAAGCCCAAACACACATGGATCGAATTAACTTCTAAGGATTCGAATTTATCGATCGAATTTACCATCGAAGGAACCCTGTAAAACTGAACTCCGTACTTTACATTATAAATATCCGGAAGAGCAATAGGGGTTTCGCGGTTGTATTCCGAACGTTCTAGCTCCGTTTCGGTATCGTTTGACGCATACCGTGCGTCGTTAGTTCCATTCGACGAACAACGGTAGGACGCACACGGCGCGTCATCAGTTTCGAACTTAATCGTGCTGATCGAAGTTCTGTGCCCCTGGAGCGTTTAAGAACTCGACATACGGCAGCGGATGTGGCGTAGACTTTTTACTTGTAGCTTTGTTGCACTTTTATTTTCGTCGTTTCTCGACCGTGCTACTGGTGCACGCTTTCAGCCTAAGTCAACGAGAGACGATAAGAGAAAAAAAGAGAGACAGACGAAGAAAACAACTGTCAGTTTCGCTCGCGAACGTGCATCCGGATGTTCTCCTCGCCATGAGAAACGTTATTCCGTTAAGGAACGTTCGTTAATTACCCATCGAACAAGATAATCGGATGGTAAAATACGATCACTACGATTTAAGATCCTAGTCATTTTACGGTCTACAGATACGCGTTCTTAATAGAGTAATTTAAAGTGGAGTATGAAATGCCATTTTATTTACATTTATTTTCACTTTAAGTTATGTTATATCGTCATGCGTTACACTGCTATGGATCATATGCTATATCTTGTGCTATATCGCCACGCATCCTTTATCGCTGCATACTATATGAGCCGCGTACTATACTGTCACATACCAAATATCAACTCGTCCCATATGTCGTCACGTGCCAAAAAGCCGCACTGTATTTTGCCACGCACTATATAGCCATATGTCATATATCGTCCCATTCTATATATTTCTGCATATGATATATTGCCATATGCCATATATCGCCATGTATCATATATCGCCGTGTACCATATATCACCCCGACGTTATATCGCCGTTTTATGACTACGCGTCATATTGCCTCCCCTTTTACTTGGATTGAAAGTATGATTGATAACGATCACGAGAAATTGTAGCAGAAACTGTAAACTGAATTTATTTCTTTTTGTACACACGCCACGTGTTTCACTTTCAAGTCGTTTTCTTAATTAACTTGGAAAGTATGATGCCTATAGAGATTAATGTTAACCGCGCAACGCTTCCTGCGGATAGTATAATTATACATTTAGCGCGAATATTTTAATTATCAAACGCCTCCGTTACGTTTATCGCGTTTAGTCTAAAATCGCACGCTGCCAGTGATGATAACTGATCATTGTACAATCGCGACGCGTTGAAAAGCCTGTAGAAATTCGCCTCGATTCTCGCATCGTTTTCGATCGATCGAATTGCACGCTGACCGTCGATCGGAGTAACACTTTCGCTCGATTTAAAGTTCAAGAGAATCGTTTTAGCTGCACGCAGTCGTAGGCCGTGGCAAGGTCGTTGATTTTCAAACAGTAAATTCACCTGATTGCCTTCGACACCGTACGAAAGTAATGTACATAAGTGTTCCTTTAACTCATTTTGCTGCATACATTGTACTACATTGTATTATAACTCGAACAAATATAAATAAACTCTTTAAAAGTCCGTGAAGGTCATCTCAAGATTATATCTCTGAAAATTTCACCTTTATTCTTTTTAACTTAAAATGTATTAAGATACAATGTTATATATTTTATACCAAAATTTGAAATGTCTGAAATTCTTGATTTAAAATGTTCAAAAGGATGCATCTATGAAAAAGAAAGCAATTTAGTTACAATCTATAGGCTGTCTTCGTTTCTCGAACAGTATTGCAAGTATTTTACATACCGTATTATGTTAGCTGTACAAACTTTTACCTCTCCCATTCTTTCCAAATATTTACTATCTCCGAGAGAATCTTTGGCTAGCGTCGAGGTAAATACCCCGTATACATAGGGTATCTATACATAATTTAATATCAGTCTGTTATAAAAGTGCGACGATAAAGACGTCTGAGTACCATCGAAATTGTTTGCACAGAAGAACGTGAAAGAGGAATAATGGTTCAATTGAGAGGAAAGTAACATCCTGCCGTCATCCTGGCGCGTGGCAAACCAGGCCAAAGGCCTGGATCCTCATCCTCCTCGTCCTCGTCCACGGAGAGGTTGCAAAGGATGCCAGGACCGGCTCAAGAGAGGCCTCGTGCTCAACGATTAACCGACATCGAGCCTCCGACTGCAAAGGTAAGTAAACGATTATAATGTAAGAGTTATAGCCTTTCGTGACTCATGACGAGAATATACAGGGTGCTCGCGATAATATGGACCGGCGTTTTTCTCTAACGGTATACACTAAGGATTACAAAAACGTATAAGAGTATAAAGTTGTACTATATTTTACTAGCAATACGATGAGCTATATCACTTTACTGAGCTATAAAGTACTCTGCTCGATTTGTCACGCGTGGATCTTGTTTTATAGGATCATATTACAGATAATGTTTACTACACTGTCAAGCAATTTAAACTACTTCAAAATTGAAATGAAAAGAGCATTTATATTCGTATTCGTATTGATGGAAGTCACATAAAGTCTATGTTAGTACGGACACCCTGTAAACACGAGCTTTATTTCAACGATTTAAATGGAACTTGGAATACCTACCGATAGAATTTGCATTATATCTTTGGTATTAACATAATAGTAGCGTTAAAGAGAAATCGGAATTACTATGAAATTGTATACAACGATTTAGCGGTGAAAATTTGGTGTAATTGAGGTTGACTGTAGAATATTATGTTACTACGGTTGACGAAAACAAACGTTCAAGAACGTTCTAAGCAGTGAAACTTAGTAAAAGCGGGCGTAATGATTTTGCATGTTTCCTGGAAAAATGGGTTACGGTTGGGTAACAATCGCAGGTATATCTGGGGAAAACCGTAACGAAACAACATTTTTCTACGTATTTCATATTGATATTAATCTGAATTTTTTACTATGTTAGGCAATCAAACATATTTCTCTTGTATTTATTTTGTATAATTTGTAAATTGAATTAGGTGAAATTCTTTCACAGACTTTCAAACATCCTTTCAAAAGCTTCTGTTTTTTCAAACGTTTAAATTCGTAAATTGATTTTGACATGTCCATCGTTGTTGACCCTACACTGGAAACCATATACGGAGAGACTCACAACATCATCTGTTATCATGTAAAACCTCGTTAAAATCTGAGGGGTACATTTCGTATGGTTTTCTTGTTGGTTTCTTTTATACGACCCTCGATGTACGATTTTATTCGACGGTGTTACCTTGCACGCGAAGGTGTGAAAGGTTTCGTGCAACGCGTCGAGACACGACATTGCTACAACCTTAATTTACCTTGATCTTCCTTTCATTCTCGTTTTACATCTCGATGATATCAGCCGGCTTTCTGTTAATTGCTCACACGACCCTTGCTTGGTATAGGTCAGAAATTGCGTCGCAATGTCCAGTTGCCTCTTTCCTCGCGGATTTAATGTTAATCTTTTTAAATCGTTCCTTCGTTCAGCTTTCTCCGATTCCGTTTACTTTCTCTTTTTAAAGAGACGCGATTTTCACGCGTTTCTCGATATCCGGTCTTTTCATTGAATAAAATTAATGTCGACGATTGGAAGTGTAATATTTGTCGTATATTGGCGGGCGCGTTAGGCTTCTCTAGGGAAAATGGAAGGTTCCATATTTCGCTGTTGAAATTATTACGATAAACATTTACTCGATAATATCGATTAATGTCTTCAATTAGAATTAACACAGATGATCCCTTTTAAGTTTCATTGCAATTCAAACAATGTTAACGCTATGCAGTTTAACTGAACCGGCTGTTAAACGTTAAATTTGAGGCGGACCGAGCATAATTTTAACAGTTAATATGTTTCATCGTCGACGCAAAATATTGCGTCGCTTTTTCATGGTCCAAGAACGAGAGCAAGAACACAAGCTGTAATAAAGCCAAGCATTCCGATGCCAACCAAGCAAATAAAAGCGGTTATTCAACGAGGACAATGGATCTCCAGCTTTTTCTTTTCTCCTCCGGTACTTTCGGTTCTCTTTTCCGTTGATAACAGACACACAAGACGGTTGGTCTTTGCGTTAGCTTTTCGGACCAGTTCAGCAAAGTTGCGCTCGTATTCGCGAGAGAATGCGGAAGTTGCTTCTATTTCGCTCTGGTCTCGTTCGTCCATCTCGTTGGCGTGAGAGCAAATCGATAGGCTTTGCTAGCTACCGTTTCTACATGTATACCTATCGTGTGCGTACCAACATCATCTCCTGGAACACCCATCCATTTGACGGAAGCCTTCTATTTTCCTGGCCGATGAGTTAACCCTAGAAATACCAAACAGCGGGGGAACCTTTCGAGACCATCTGGTAGAAAATATTGAAAACTACCTTATTTTTCTCCTATATAATATTTCTAATAAATTCTTCAGTTTCGTTCGTGCCTTCAAGGTTAGTATTAACGAGGAGGGATAACCAATCTCTCGGGTCAACGCCTTTAATCTCTTAATCGGGTGATTTTCTGATCAAGAAAGTCCTTTCAATTGCGATAAATTAATGCGAATAGATTTCTCTTATTCACAACGAATACAAATGCGATAAACTTTCTTTTTTCATAAAAATAATCGATGCATTTCAAGACTAAATATATCGCAGCACGCAGTATTTTTATGTGCTGTATTATCATGCACGAAATAACACCACGCGTTATATCGTCATGCACAACGGCGCATGTAGTACTTTATCATGTTATATTGCAATTCGCGGTTTCAACGCGCTCAATATTTCCCCTCGTTATATCGTCGCGCTACCAACTGGCAAGCCCCATATGTCCACGCGCCGTAGCGTTGTGTACTATATCTTCTCGATATATCGCCGTGCGAAGTATTTTTACGTGTTATATCACTGCGAGCAATATTTTTGTATGTTACATCGCCTCTCACGGAGTTGGAGTTCCGTCACGCCTGATATTGTTGCGTTAAATTGTCATACTTATTACATAACAATTATTGCACAACTGTAAAAGTATATGATGTTCAGAATATTTGTAAAATAAATAAGAGTTAAAAGAGGAGGTGATAATTTTGCAAAGCATATAGCGTCTGATGAGTAAGTTGGAACGCGTTCGCATAGTCTTCGAAGCCATGTTTTCTTTAGCAGATGTTCCTTTTTTTTCTTCTTCATTGACGAGCGAGCTTCCATGACGTGTCGAGTACATATGTTTCGCTCGTTCTTGCTGCCTTCATAAACTACATACTTGTTATTTTAACGGATCCACGCAGTTCGTTCACGAAGTTCACGCGTTGCTTCGAAAGTGCACGCGACCGTGTTAATTAAGGCTTCTCTCATTATTATGCGTATCCATTACGCTGTCGGTTTAAGATATTCACCGGAGTCGTCGTACACTTGCGTACGCTGTCAAATAAGGAATACGGTATTCACTGAACTAGTTTCTTGTTTCAGTAAATCGTGTTACGTTTCTTCATCCGAGCCTCGTGCTGGGAGGGGATGAAATGCTGCAATCCGTTCGTTTTCTCTTTTATCCACAGAACGCACGTTTTTACGTCTGCATTTAGTTTTGTTTTAGTTTTTCATTCTTGTTATACAAGTGGCAGGAAGAAGACAGAAAACAATTAATACTTTCAGGATTACCATTTTGTATTTATTGTGAAGTTTATTTTGTTCTGTAGCCAATTAAAATTATAAAAACGTTATAGATAACAGAACTTTAACTGCGCTCATAACGAGAACCTGAAATATTTGTGAAAAACTGGTATAATTTTCTGAGTCGATCAATGCTATCTGGAGTCATTAGGAAGAAGAAGGTCAGTGCTTTCTCGAAGCGGTCCAGTTTGTGTTCAGGTTGATTAATGGAATGATTGACGATCCTTTTCATCCAAGCGAATCCTCATTTTTACGACTAGAATCCATTGTTAGAAGAACACCAGACACTTATTCTACTGACCAGGGTCGATGGAAATTGGGTACAGTATCGGAAATATTGCACACCTGAGACTTTGCTGTGTATAGAACTTCACACTTGGGAATTTCCAAAGCATTTCGCTAACTTTTATTGAAAAATTGGCAAATTTTTCATCTTCAAAAGTTTGAATCCTCAGATTTCTAAATTCGAAAGTTTTCAGTTTGGAAATTTTCAAATTTTCGAGTTCACAGATTTCCAAATTTTTGAAATTCTAAATTGCTAAATTACTAATTTTTCCACCTTCTAAACCCCGAAATTCCCAAATCGCCATTTCAAAAAATTTCCAAGTCGAAATTTTCGCAGCTGCGCAATTTGAGAAAAATTTTCTCCGGCAAGCCTGCTACCGACTGTTAGGTATCGACGCGCAAACTATCACGGGATGGGTTTTTACGCTTGACAGGATATTCCAATCATTTGCCGCACCGATCGGAAGAAAAGAGCAGACGTAAATAATGGTGTGCGAAATTTTATGTTCGCACCAGAAATAGAACTTTTCTCGGTCGAGCAGACGGATACGGTGAGCGGAGAGAAGCTTCTTCCCCAGATACTGTTGCTGGAAAAAAATGCTACTTCTAGAGAGTGGATGTTCGAATGTTGTTTTAAATATTTCTGCAAAATTTATGTTGTCGTTTAAAACGTGGAATTCGTGGCGTGTGAGGCATCAGGAAAAGATGGAAGCATTTATACTTGTTCGTACGGTAATAAAATCGAATTTGTAGCAAACTATTTCAAGCTTGAATCCATTTTCTGAACAGTGGTGTTGCTTCGAGTATTTGGTACATTCTTACAAATAAACTGACCAATTTATATAGGCACAATAATTTTGATGATTTTCTCAAAACCGGTTCTAAAAGATTTGTATTTTAATAGCTATAGATTATGTGTATTATGTATTATATTATATTACAAATCTCTAAATTTTGTAAAGTTCTGAGTTATCGAGTTTAAAAATTTGTAACTTCGAAAATTTATTTCGATTAGTAAATGTTCACGATTCGTATTTTATTAGTTGGTATTATTTAAAACAGTATTGCAGGAGATAAAAAAGACTGCAGTTAGAGGTATCATACGATGTGACGTATAAGTTGTGTGTGAAGGGCACTTTTGCTACGCCATAAGAAACCCTATCCAGACGGATGAGTCACGATCCAAGTGTTGGGATTCAATCTGCGAAAAGCTGCGTAGAAAATGTACTCCAACCGCGCCCATCTTCGTCAGAACGACGACGCCTTGGAAAAATTGTATGACGACGATTCCCGTTTCCCTTCTCTTCTTCCTTTTTTTTTTCGTCGACGTGCTTTCGAATCAATAATCCTGTACAAGGACTAGCCTTTCTTTGACCGGAAGAATTCAAAGGCCACCCCTTTTGTCTGCATTTCAATCCTCCAACAAGACCAGATGAAAAGTGTTTTCTTCCACTTCTTTTTAACTTTAATGGAATAAATATATCTACAATGGCGTGAAAATGTTTTCCGAACATCTTTTTATTTTAATATTAATGTTCGTATTCCTTCTTTTATTTATTTCATTTGTTTTTACTATAATTACATTTATTTTATATATTAAATTTATACTGCTTTATACTAATACAATGTGTATATTAATTTTATGCTATTTTATACTAATGCAATGTGTATACTAATTTTATGCTATTTTACACTAATGCAATGTAATACATTAATTTCATATTATTTTATACTAATAGTAATATTATTTTATACTAAAAAAAGTGATATAGATTGTTACAGTCGCATGAATCACCCGATACAATTTTATTCATTTAGCGTAAATTAACGACAGTAATTCTGTCGTTCTGTCTTGTCGATAGATCTGTCGAAAAATTATTATTTTTTACGAGAAACTAGTCAAGGAAGAGCGGTCTAGGTTATCGTCATTCTTGAACGAAACAATCAAGACCCTTGGAAGCAAAGCAAGTTTCCATGCGTCTAACAACGACCGAGCTTCATTACTCTTTGCGCAAAGTTGGTGTTTGCTTCCACCATACACCCCTTGCTCTTGGTAAACTTCATCTCAGTCTGGCTACTATTCGCCTTAAAGCTTTTTCGAATTTTAATCTCGATGCGGAAAGAATTATGGTTTATCTTCCGTGACCCGCAATAAGAAGATAACATTTATTTTTATTTTCGAGCGAGAACACCAGCACAGAGATCTGGAACCAAACGAACGACTCAATTACATAGTTGGGTCTATAATTTCATTTTTAAATTCAGTTCAAATTCAATATTCAAATTATAAATAATCAAATTCGAGAATTTTCAAAAATTTTAAACCTTCAATCGTTAAATCTCTAATTTCCTCAAATTACTACACTTCGAAAGTTCTAAATCTGAAAGTTTGTGAATTTATGAATATTTTTCTCCCGCACTAAAATCTGAATGTTGCTTAATAGCTTTATATCCTCAGGATCACCTTTGTTTCGAAACTAAATGATCGCTTAAACGAAACTTTCTAATTGTCATTTTGTTTCACCTGTTTATGACATATATCGGAGTCCTAATTTTCCGTATCCCGAGTCCCTGTTTGCCGCTGGCTTCGCCCTACTTTCCCGTCCAAGGTTGCCCATCATTATTGCTTGATTGGATGTGTTACTAGAACGACCCAGTTTTTGCTGAAAACTATTATTTCCATCGGGCTTTATTGTGCTGTCCCCTCAAAAAGGCGGAAGACAGTTACCTTTCAGCCATTAACGATACAATGTAGCCTCGTTCTTTTGCTCTTATAACTTTTTTTTTGTACCGGCAGATGAGTTTCTCTTTGTACAATTAACATTTGGAAGTAATTAACCCATCCTTCCTTGTAATTGTATCTGTCGAAGTTAACTGGAAATTAGAAGTTAGAATTACACTGTAGAATGCACACCTTTTGTGGGAACACCCAGTATCGTATACGGCGCCCTCAAAAAACCTCACCCCTTCTTCTGTTCCACCCTGTCCGCATTGCGTAAAGTCAAATCGTTCCAAAAATATCAATCATCGAAGAATATCTTTTTAAACGATCGCGTTCATTCTATTCGGGCTTGAGAGTCGAAATACTACGGGTAATCATAGGTCAGTAGTGTCGACGTTGTAGGAGATATTGGGATCTAGGGATATCGGGAGGTAGGGATGTCGGGACGTAGAGATATCGGGGCGTAGGGATATCGAAGCATAGTAATATTGGAATGTAGCAATATTGAAGTCTAGAGGTTTCGGAATGTAGAGATATCGGGACGTAAGGATAGCGGGAGGTAGGGATAGCGAGACGTAGGGATATCGGGACGTAGATATATTGGGATGTAGGGATATCAGGGACTAAGGATATCTCCAACCAGTAATATTGGAATCTAGGGATATAAGATATGTATGGATGCCCGTACCTACGGATATTGGTTTTAGGAGTACTTGGATCTAGGGATACTCGGCTCTAAGAATAGTGAGATTAAGACAAATTTTGGGATACAGGAATACTCGGATCTGGAGATCGGGGGTTGTAGGTATATAGATATAACCCGATTTAGGTATATCGGGATGAAGTGATACTCGAATATAGAATAATTGAAACAGCAGGATATAGGACTGTGATCCAGGAATAGCGAGACACTTTCGGATGGGGACGTTCGTATCAAGGTATATTCGTGTCCATCTTGTGACGAGTGAAAGGGTTCAAGTCCCAAGGGTAATGGTAAATTGTCCGTATCGCGATGGTAAAGGGTGGTGGCGCGGTCGAGTCGACGCGGCGCGTCGTCGTGGGCATCCCGAAGCGGAGTGGAGCAGAGCGGAGCGGAACGGAAGCTGGATGGTGACTCCGTGACCCAGTTTTCCCCCGACTCGACGCCAACGAGAGTGGATTCGAACGCGAACATGGATGGAATCGAGGCGTTTCGTCGGAGCACCCTGTTCGCCATCCTCGTTCCTCGTCGGCGGTGCGAAGCGTCATCGACGAACGAAGTCCTTCGGCACGTCGAGCCGCCGCGTCGCGGTCGCGTCGACTCGACGTCCTCGGCTCGGTATCTCACGCTCACGTCTCGACGTCGCGTCGTTCACGCTCGTCCTGTCTCGCGACGCTATGCGTCGCGTTCTCAGCAGCTGTGCCAGCTGTTCCAGCCGTCTCGAGGTAGTTGTTCGCCTTCGACGATACTTCTTCCTCGTCCACCGACCTCTCGTGTCCTTCGTCGACGATTCTCGTGTTCCGTTCGACCAATTCTCAGATCCTGACGGACTAGTGCGCGATTCCTTGAAACAAGGACAACCCTCCTCGTCTTCGTGTGTGCTCTCTCATGGATAATCGACCGGTAGATCAACAGGATTTCCGATGTGTTTACGGATCTCGTATCGGTTTATCGAAATTTTCTTGGGGAGCGTTCAGGTAGTGTTGCAACCTTTCATTGGCTCGTTTACGTTTCCCTTTCTTTCTCGTATCAAACCTTCATTCATGATTCCATCGTATCTTGGGAGAAATGTGTCTTGCTTCGTTACAATTCGTTCGAAATACTACGACGACGCTTTGGTACGATCGTTTATACCTTCTATCATTTTACATTTTCTTTTGATTTTGTCGTTTCGTTACGTATAGATGCGGCCGTATCTAATGGACTCGTCCTACCAGCTCGTCCTTGTTACGGTTTCTACCCCATTTCGCTCGACCCGATTCCTAGATGATCGAGTTATCAGCTTGCTATTCAAGTTCTTTACTCATTCCCGCATGACCTATTTACGAATCTACTGGTAATTGCGCATAAAATGGTTCTATCCCTGCAAGTATATAATTTTTATTGCTATGAATACCTTAAGTTGTGCCGAGTATTGTTCAAGTGCGAAAAGGAAATGCAGCGAATGCAGAAATTCATTGAAACGACTATAATATATTTATCCACGACGGTAAATATTTTGTTACGTTAGGTTACATTAAATTAAGTTTGGGTTAATTTGGAATTAGATTGAGTTAGGTTAGCCTTATTCACAGTACATTAGGATTACATCAAGTTACATCTATTCACGTTGAGTGAAGTTTAAATTAGATTACGTTAGGGTTATGTCTGGGTATATTAGGTTAGGTTACGATCGAAGTCAAGTTAGATCAGGTACTCCAATTAGGTTAGGATTCGAATTACTTTAGGTTTCAGTTTATTTACATTAGGTTACATTTGCCAATATTAGGTTTAAATCTGTGTTTAGTCAGGTCTACTCCCAAAATTGCATCCTGTTTAATTCACAAATACATTGTATTTTTTATATTGGTAACTGCTCAGCATAATTCAAAATATTCATAGCAATCGAAATTATCAGTGTATTTTGGAGAATTGCCGATCTACTTAAGTGCGGCAACATTATCTTGAAAAAGGATCAAATCGTGCTACAACCCTCGTTGACTTTACTGCATTAACTCTTCCTGTGGTTTGTAATCTTCGACCCTTGTAACGCAATCTTTTCGTAGTACTTGTATTTCCAAAGTATCGATCATTGATTGTATGCTGTTTGAATAGCTTGCGTTTGTTCTATTTTCTTGTTGAACGTTCGATTTTTAGTTTTCCGTTGTATCTGATCGATTGATCTGCTGCCTCGTCACTTCTCGCTTTCCAATCTTGCCACCCTTGAAAACCTAGGAAACTTTCAATAGATTTTCAGCCGGGATCAAGTTAACGCTTCGGTTCGCATGGCTTGCACCGATTGAAATCGCCGATCAATGGCGCGATCCTATCTGTGGCCGTTTGCGAATTTTCCCGCGGACCGTGTGTCAGAAGGAAGAATCGGTGACCTCGTAAGAATTTAACCGTGCATCGATCCAATCCCTGCCAACGGATTTTCCGTGCGAGAAATAATTTCGAATCTTCCGCTTTATGTGCCTGCTAACTCCTCTATCGTCGAACAACACTGTTCATTATGTTCGAAGTCTGAATGCAAGGTTTAAATTCAGATATGCATTTACAAGAACACGTATGTCTAATGTGTTAATAATCAAAATTAATTTTCTGTTCCTTCTGCTAAACTTAATAAAGAAATGAACAAAATATATAAACGAGTATGATGTATCGCATATTGTGCGTCGTCGGTTCCACAGAACATACCGTATGACGCATCAGGTGTGTCGTCGGTCTTACCAGGTAAGTTAAGACATGTATGTGTCGGTTGCATCAAATATACAGCATATGACGCACACGGTGTGTCGGCTATACTGCTTAGCAGTGCTCACACTGTGCGTCATCAGTATCGAATACACTTGTCGACGCATCAGGTGCGTCATATGTTTACCAAATTAGTTGACACGCATACGCTACGCTATCCAGATCAATAAATTTTAGTCTACGACGTACATGATGCGTCGCTGGTATCATCAAACATCTAAGTACTGTGTAGTATATGACACATCTGATGCGTCGTCGTTCAGCAGATATCATAAGACGCAAACGCTGTGTCGTCTTCGACATCGAGTGCATAACGTCAGACGCATGTAGTCGAATTGTGGTAAACATAGGACGCATATAGTGCGTCATTGATTTCATTCAGTAGACAGCATTATACATGCGACACACTTGGTGCGTCATTGATTTGGTTCGATGGACGATATTACAAGATGTGATTGATTGTGTTGTATAGTATAGGACACACCAGGTGCGTCGTTTGTTTCGAAAAGTTTGTCAGAGCGTCTATTCATTTTCAATCACAACGTAGGGTGATAATCGAGAAATCTTTCGTTCAACTTTGAACGCAATTTGAGTCACAGTCCTACCACTGGCATCGACTTCGTGTATCGAGCCGGTTTATAAATTTCGCGTAAAATCGTATGCGCAGCGAAAACTCGCGGACTGGAGGATCCACGTCGATTACATCGGAGTATGGCCGCGGCTATCGTACAGGTTCCAATTATAGAAATTTACGGGCAAATGCGAAGGCGGATTGGCAGCGAAATCGGGTTTAAAGAAGCGTAAAGCAGGAGGCAGCGCGGAACGATCGTTTCCGAGCGATTGCCAGATCCAGCGGGGAGAGAACAGTGCCCGGTTTATACGTATAGAGTGGCTCGGATGTTTGCCTCAACGTTGCCAAAAAATACAATGACCCAAATAACACACAAGTTGAACTCCTTCGTCGATTCTCCTCCGCACTGCGAATCTACTCGAGACCGTTTCGCGTATCCTTTGTGGATCGAACTTGTATTCTTCAGTCTCCGATAGCCTGAACCGATACTTTCTGTATCTTACTTTCAAAAAATATATCCACGATTTAGTAGAACAATCACACGAATGTATCGCAAATTTTTAGTCTCGGTAATACCAAGTTAAATATATTTCAATCCAGAACTATTTTAGCTTCTGAATATTATAAATATTATATCTGAATAAACGTGGAAATACTCGGGTGTAGAGATATTCGTAGGTATATAGCACAGATAATAATATTCTACAACTGGAGATGAATAAAGCGTTGAATTATAGGTACAATGATATCGGTGATATGTATTCGTGAAGCACTTTTATCTGTGATCCCGTTTGAAAATTCAGTAGATGCTATGTATAAAACGATGAAAGATATATGTTACGCGTGCTCGAAAAATTCAGTGACCTCATAATTCAATCCGTTTTAGCCTTCTGTTGTTCGTCATCGTTCTTGGATAAATATTGTAATGAAGGAAATGATTATACTGCTGCTTCTTGAATGCTTTACGACATACGTGGGGTACCACGTTTGTAATTCACTTTTTTTTTAAATCATTTCTATCTTCTGTTTTTACATTGGGCAGATTTTTCGGTTCATATTTGGGTCAAAAATCTCACCTACAAAAATTCCCAAATTTTCCAGAGATTAATTACATGCGAAAATGCCCGTAATCCACGACGTTTTCCGAGTATTAAGTAATCCCGCTTCGAAGGCAGAAGTTTTTCGATGAATGTTCAATAATTGAAGAGGAAGGTAAAATGGGAAGGTTGCTTTTAAATTTCATCGCCCAGTCGTTTGAACATTCGTAGGTCAGGGTATTCGTGAGCAGTGAGACGTAAGCTTGTTGGACAAACGAGATAATTGATAGTGCTCTTATAATTGAAAGTCTACTCTACCATTTCTCTCGACAGTTAAAGAGGAAGTCCCTTGTACGTGGACTGAAAGGCTGCCTTGACTTCCGATTCTTTTTTTTGCTCCGCTTTTGTGTAAGCCATACGTTCGATTTACCGTGCTGGAGAAACACGTTTCGACGCTGATCACAGGTTACTTTTCCATTAAGTCTTCAATTTTCCTATGTATAGCAAAAATTTAACAAGTTTACTTGAATTTATTGTTTAAAGTTTACAAAATTAAAATTTTTGTATTTTTTTCTTGTATGTATCAAAGCTATCAAGTTATTTATACACTTAATTATAGCGTACTTACCTGTATGAACTTTGTTGCGCACGTATGCTACTTTCAGTTATCGATTGCGCATATATTTAATGTTCAAGGTCGCCGTCAAGGTCTTTAACAAATTTCTTGCATTTGTAGCAGTTGAACAATATTAACGACCACGATGTAGGTTATTATAGCGAAATCCTTGAATACATTATAATATCAATGAAATCCTTGAATATATTATAATATTTTACAATATAATACGAAGTTTTGAATGACTGACGGACGAACTTAATAATAAATTCTTGACTTACATTAATTATTTGTTGAGATTTCGAGATTGCAAGATTTCGAGATTTCGAGATTGCGAGATATCGAGTTTGCAAGATTTCAAGATTCCGAGATTTCAAGATTCCGAGATTTCAAGATTGCGAGATATCTCGAAGATATCAAGATTTCGAGATTTCAAAATTTCAAGAGTACAAGTTTTCGAAATTTCAGAGCGTCAAGATTTCGAGATTGCAAGATTTCAAGATTTCAGAACATAAAAATTAAAAAATTCGAAATTTTTGTATACATCCAAATTGTACATCTATAAAACAATAAGTGTTACTATGTACACGTGTCTCTATGTTGCGCATCTAAGTGATTTGTACATCTATCAGAACTAGACAATTTTGCTGATAGGTTTCAGAGTACAAGGTCACCGACGGCAAGATTTATCTTGAGGTCACTGTGAATATCGTTTCAAGGTCATCGTTCATTGCGAAAATATTTCAAATGTTAGACCTAAACGAGACACTCTGTACGTATGTACGTCATCATAGTCTGAAATTGCTGTAACTTTATAATTTCGGTTACAATCTAACGAAAACTTAAGAAATGAACATCATATATTTTATGGAGACACCTCTTATGTTACTCCATTAGTGTATAAAAAGCGTGTACTCTAAAGGAGTACACGAAATTGGAAGGAAATCGGTGACCCGAATGTCGTGCATGCAGTCCCCTCGTTAATTCGAATTCTCCGTGCACGATGATTCATCTGAACCGTCTTCCTTCAATTGCCTTCACAGACTGCCTCCATATTCTGCCAGTATTAAACGCGATGCAGCGAAACTCGTTTAAAGCCTTCGTAAAACTTATATAACAAGTTTATTCGGGGTATAACTCTCGTCGATTTCGCGGCTCTCGTGTATCTGCTTCGGCCATTGAATCAAACGAACACACTTTGATACGCTAACGACATTTAAATAGTAAGGAGAATCTATCCAAAGTGTTGTCTCTGATAAATAGATAAATATTAGCAGTTATTAGCCTTTGGATATTATGGACTATTTGCTGATACTACGTATGGTTCGGTGTTAAAATTTCATTTTATTTTCCTAAGTCATTAACTCCAAATTCCAAATCCTTAAATTCCTAAAACTCCAAAATCCCAAAATCTAGTGTCTAAAACTACAAAAATTATAAACGTCATTTCAACGAACCTAAAATTTCAGAATCTAAAGATCCAGAAATCTGAAAGTTCTAAAGTTCCACTTTCAAGAATGCATGAATTTAGTAGAATTTTATTCCGGCAGAAAAGTAGGTCATAAATGTTAAGAGTTTCTTTCGCATCGCTTTCATCGCTGCAATATGTCTGTTAACCGTTTCATGGTACAGAAAATTGTTTGAATGGAAATCTTATTTCGAGATAGTCTTTCGTTTGTGATGAACGATTGTCTATCTTGTATCGAGGATAAGATAATATTGGATGTACTCGCACGTTTACGGGATGATTGTTAGTTTTGTTGAGACGTTTGATTATTATTGCGAACATTCGTTGATTCGATGTTGATCCCCGGTGTGTTAACGCTTGAACAACCGGCATTTAGTGTATACTTACTTTTAAATTGAAAATAAATAGAAGATGGAATATAAATTAGCGTATACGATTCTTTATCCTGACATGAGGCAATATACATTTTAATAAAAACATCGTACCCATTACTATTGCTTGAAATAAGAAATCTGAAATCTGTTATTTGAAGTTCCGGTATTCTGGGATTAACATCTCTACTGTTTACGCGATATCGCGTGCCAGTTATAATACAATTTGAACATTTCAAATTTCCAAGTTTTTTATTTTTACTGCACGCACTGTGCACATTGGTGCATATGGACTCTTATGTTAATTAGCATTCAAGTAATGCTTGTGTTCATTTCTGTTAGTGTACTATACATTGATCGTCTTATTATCCACATCTGAGTGACACATTCAGATCCACATCTGAATTTACATTTATGCAAATTACTTTCAGAAGAAACCATTTTACAGTAATGCTGTAATAAATAATTTTATTAAATTCTTGAAAGTATATGTAATAAAAGTGTGCCAAACATCATGAAACTATTTTAACGTGGCCATTAGACCATTAACGGTTAAAGTGTTAATTATCTCAAGTGCGATTGTGTGGATGTGCGCGTGTACGTATGTATGTTATTACGAAAAATGATAGAGATCGTTAAATTTTTAATTGAACGCAGGGATTAGGATGTAATCGAACGGACGATTTCAGTACACCGATCAGTTCTGGCAGCAACATGGGCAGTATAGCACGCTTTCCAAAATTGGACGAGTGTGCCCACTTTCATTACGAACATGTTGAACTCAGCTCCTTGGAGGTTAGTTACATTTACGTGTTTCACTTTTTAATCTCTGCACTACTTTTACTTTTAATCTTAAGATTACTCTTAAGTAGCGGACAGACAGGTTCGCCTTCTGTCATTTATTCGCTCAATTAACTTTTTCCATCCACGCTCTACATTAAAATTTGTTATTTATTTAACGAAAATATTTATTATTAAATATTAGTTAAATATTTATTCGATAGTTTAAATTTATTGTTAATAAAAATGACTACAAATGTTAGATGTTTAGTAATTATTTTATTTAAACTGTTTCAAATATCTTTTTACATCACTGTATGTCACGATGACGAAAATCGATAACTCTGTCCTGTATAATTATAGTAGTCTGTCCCATATAATTACGGAAGTACTCTGTCCTGTGTAATTATAGAAGTACATATCTGCCCATGCAGCATTGTTATCGAAGCAAAGGTGAAGTTACGGTGGGTTTTTCTTAGGTTTCGCTTAGCGAAGGCACCAATGATTCAGACAGCTACGCGGTCAGGGTGACATCCGGGGACGCGTGCTGGACCCTCCAACGATCTTACGATAATTTCGTAATGTTTGATAAGCAACTGCATCGCTGCATATTCGACAGGAAGTTTTCTTCCCTGACCAAGCTTCCAGACAACCGGCCAAAAAACACCTGTGATATACTGAGGGATTATTTGAACAGGTTCTCGCAGTTGAATCATGAAGGCCTAAATTGCGGTCCTGTATTGAATTGGCTGCAACTAGACAATAGAGGAAGAAGAATCCTCGTGCCAGAATCGGATTCGTGTCCCATTAATACACCTGCTGTAGCTGCAGCTTACGCAGTTCGACCTTATGCGGCTCAGGCACCGGATGAAATCTCCTTTCAGGTACGTTATTAATCGAGGGACTAAGAGGAAGAGAGACGCATGCTGTTACATTAACTCGTCGATCAACGAAGAAAAATTGAGTTTACGTGATATTTTATAATATTCTGCTCCTTTTTCGACGAGACTTTCATTTTGCATAAGTCCATCTAAATAGAATTGAATCATGTTGACTTGAATTCTGTCGAATTGCTGAAGAATTGAATTAAGTAGAATTGAATCGTGTTTCAAAAAGCAAGAAGTTACGAAGACGATCATTGCATTTGTATATCCCTAATACGCTAGACAAATGGAATAGAATTTTAGCGTGCGATAAATTTCAGGTTGGAGATATGATTTCTGTAATAGACATGCCACCACCAGGGGAAAGCACGTGGTGGCGTGGAAAACACGGATTCGCGGTTGGTTTCTTTCCAGCCGAATGCGTGGCCGTAATCGGTGACAAAGTTCCACGCCATTTGACCGTGTCGACGACAGTCAGATCCAAGTTACCCGTGAAGCCAGTGCTCAGGAAACACGGGAAGCTAATCGCTTTTTTCAGATCGTTCATATTGAATAGACCGTCTAGGAGACGGCTGAAACAATCGGGGATACTGAAGGAACGGGTGTTTGGTTGTGATTTAGGGGAACATCTATTGAACTCCGGACAAGATGGTACGTGTATAGGTAGTTTTCGCATCCGAAATTTAACCCTTTACGGTCCAATTGTGATATCTAAACGGAAGCACAGTATTCGGCGCATTCGTTTCAACATAAATTGAATGTATGTACACAATAAATGGACCTCGAAAGGTTAATGTTACATATCCTTGGCGCTATAGTGCTCTCTTTAACGGGTTTCTGATCTTTTCAAACGTTCGTAGTGCCTACTGTATTAACGTGTTGCGCCGAATTCATTGAGAATCATGGCTTGGTCGACGGCATATACCGTCTGAGCGGTGTCACATCGAACATTCAAAGACTACGAAACGCCTTCGACGAGGATCGTGTTCCCGCCTTGCATTCCGACGAAAGTATTCTGCAAGACATCCATTCGGTCGCTTCGTTGTTGAAAATGTACTTCAGAGAATTGCCGAATCCCCTCTGTACGTACCAGCTATATTCCACGTTCGTTAGCGCGGTGCAAGCCAGCACCGACGCCGAGAGATTGAGGCGAATGAGGGAAACGGTTAGAAAATTACCACCACCGCATTACAGGTAATTTCACGAAAAAGCAATTTTGCCTTGAAAGGAGGATGTCTATACGCCACTTTTGGTAGTGTTGAAAATTTAGCGAAGTTGTTTAACATCCTCCTTTCTGTCAATCAACGCTGTCAGCAAAAATTAAAAACGTAAGCATAACAAGATTAAAAGATCATTTATACTTTTAGAACATTGGAGTATCTGATGCGCCATTTGGTGAGAGTCGCTGCGAGAGGTGCGGAGACCGGTATGACTCCACGTAATGTGGCGATCGTGTGGGCTCCGAATCTACTAAGATGCAAGGAGCTAGAAGTTGGGGGCGTAGCAGCTTTGCAGGGCGTCGGCGTGCAAGCTGTGGTCACTGAATTCTTAGTATGTTATGCGGAATTAATTTTCGGGGATGGTCCAGTCGGTCGGCCAAAATCGTTGGCTATTACCACGCCCGCCCGGTTGCTCAGTTTGGAGGAAGCTCGAAACAGAAGTCTGAGAGGCGAGGCTGATTACATAGAAGTGGGCGCTGGTCCAGCCGGGTTACCATTACATTACCATACGGTCATAGAATTACCGCGAAAGAGAAACGGCTCGAAACGTTCGCCCTCGTTGAACTGGAGAGCTTTGTTCGGTAGAGGTGGCCTGGGTGCCAGGGGAAAAACAAGACAAGTTGGCACGCCACCTCAAGCAGAAACGGTGCCAAGTTCCTTAAACTCCTTACGACGATTAAGACCAGTGAAAAGTGCGGATAGTTTGGACGGTGAGGACAGTTTAGGTCCTCTTCTAGGACCACCGCCAGCTAGACCCTGTGGACACAGTCGATCAGTTTCGCATGATTCGTATTTCGATCATCTAGCGGACGCGCCTAATACCGCGTCGCCTTTGGATCTGTCGGAGATACAGCTTAACTTTGACCTGGAGGAACGAGAAATGCGAATGTTCTCGGAAGAGGAGAGCGGCGGAGTGGCGTCGGTCGAAGCGTCGCCGCGACGACAACGAACGGAAGGAACGCAGAGTGTTGCTGCTACCGGTGGATCCAAGAGAAAGAGGTCGCGATTGGAAGAAAGACTACAGTGCGATGTTGAATTGCGCTTCATCGATAGCCAAAGTCCTGATCAGGTAACGGAATCACTTCGGTACTTATCCTAAACAAGAATACACTCAAATTCATCTTTCTTTTTATTATTTTTGTTAAAATAAAATAAAATTTCAAATAATTTTAAACGGTATATTGCATTACAAAGATGTTACTGATGGCGGAGAGAAACTTCTAAAATGTAAAGGGGAAATATATTGATTACAAGTTGCTGTGTTAAGCAGGAATCTGCTATGTAACTTCACAATAGTTTGTCGAGAAATTATCTAACAGATTTAATCATGTGTTTGTAGGTGATGGTATCTGCGGATGTGCACAGCATGGATACTCCATCTCCATTACCGACACCAGGATACCTTCCATTATTATCTGAAGCCTCGACACCGCTCACCCCAGCCACACTACACGGAACACCTCACTCCGCGTCGCCTGTACCGGCTAATAGTCCTAGGATAAGTTTTCGAAGTTTCACTTTACCGTTAGAGATCGATGACGATCAAAGCAACGCGAATAAATTGAACAGAACTAGCGTGTCTTCCGATAAATCATCCGACCCTAGTCATAGGTTATCCGTAAACATAGATGGTCAGAGCAATGTGAAATCCTGCGAGAGGATAATGACGTACGACAAACGCGTAGATTTATACGACGACAAAGAGTCTTCCAAGACTCAACAGACTTCAAATGAATCGAATCTGGTGATGTCGGACGTAATCGACCAAGAGATGACGCCTTGCGACAGGTTAACGTCTCGTCCCGACGAGATGGACTCTAGTAAAATAACGTCTCCTTGTAAGGATATGGGTAATAGATCGAACTCGTGTCCCGTCGACGAAAACAAGTCCCACAGCGATACTCTAAACGTACGAAAGCACGAAGGTTCAACGAACAAGTCGATCGATTCTCAGAACGACGATGCCATGGCTGGCAACTCGAACGCGCTTCGAAACGAACTGACGGATCTCGATTCTCCGATGTCGTGCGAGCAGACCATCGAGGATCTACCCGACTCCGGTTTCGTCATTTGCGACAGTTCCGATAAGATGTTCACCAATACGGAAACTCCTCAGCTCGCGTCGAACACCAACGATTCCGGTGAATGGGTGATCGTCGAGGGTACCGACTCGATCACGACTCCTAACAGCGAATCGAGTAGTCCTAAAGATCCTCTGGAAGGTACCGTGAATCCCGCAATCGCGACAGACCCGCCACAGTTGAGGTCCATGTCGGAGAACGTCTCCAGAACCTCGTTAGATCTGACCATGGGCTCTACCGCCGACACCGACACGTCTTGTATCGGTGTCAGCGATTTGACAGAGAGTCCTGTCTTGCCTCAGGAATCCGGAGAGATGTCGTTCGATGTCGCCGACAACAGAGAAATCGAGGAACGCGAGAACACCGCGCAAACTACTTTCGAAAGCGAAACGAGCTTCGGCATGGTCGTGCACGATCAGGATAACGGGAACCAGAAAACTAGCGAAATGGAGCACGAAGGCACCGTATGCTACGCGCAACTGGACAATACGAAAACGTTCAACGAGAATTCGAAGAAAGAGGGTCTCAGACAGGAAGAAGAAGAGGAAGAAGTCTTCGAAAATTCTCAACGTTCCACGAGAAGCTTGGATTATCAACAGAAAGGTATTCGACGTTCGCTGCAGCTGCGTCAGAAGCAGTTCCAGGTCGCCGATCGCCGCTCGTTCTCCAGTCAGTCCACTAAAAACCAAGACCTCGATCTCCCTCTCTCCGACAGTAGCAAGCCGCGCTGTCAGAATCAAAAGCCAGACAAGTGCCAAAGCTTCGAGTACGTCTCGCAGAAGGAGTCTGCTCAGAACAGTCAACAGAAACAGTTTACCTCGCGCACCGACAAGTCGTCGAAATGTAACAACCTGAAGAGTAACCAGCTACGAGAGGATATCGAGGTGGTGATACCGTCGGAAAACGCGGCGGAGGCAAGTGAGATAGCTCATGCTCCAGAAGGTGCGTCCGAACCAACTTCATTGAATTCGTCGTGCACCTTCTCGAGCGCGTCCTCCCCGGTCGACGATTCCATGGTTCTTCGAGATACGGCCGCCATATTGCAAGAACTGGCGTTGCAGAGATTGTCGGGTGGCATGGTCGGCGATCTGTCCGTTCCTCCGAGGAAGAGGTACGAGACGGAGAGTAACAAGGATCGGAGAAGCTTCGATTCGGAAATAGGCAGAGAGATAGTTCGTGAGAGGAAAATGAGACAAGAATTGGACACCGCGCGAGGAAAGTCTGAAGAACCGCCCGTGAATAATACTCAACATTTGCCCCCATGTCTGAGGGCCCGTCACGCGAGGGCGACTCGAGCGTCGCTCAGTCGATCTTTGGACGAAGCCAAGTTCAACAAGATGACGGAAGACGCTTGCCTGCCCGTGAAACAGACGATGGACGAGGCGCAGCACAGTTCCACGCCCAATGTCGGGACCGGTTCGAACAGCTCCTCGGGCTCCACGGATAAAAGTCATCTGAAGAACTTGGGTGGTTTGGACCTGGGCGACCCCCAATGCAGAGAACGAATTGAAAAGTACAAAGAGGAGAGGAGAACGTTCTTGAGGGACAAATACAGGTCGGAGAGCTTTCGAGGAATGTTGTCGAAGACAGAGGACGACGGGGAACAGGCACTTTTAGCTAGGTTAAAACAGAGAACCTCTAGACCCTCTCTGCATTGATATTAATGTAATGCCCGCGAAATGTTCTCAGCGTCGACTCTTGCCGACACGATTTTAATTGCCTCAAATCAGAAATTATTTGTTACGATTCCAACGAGAACCGCTCGTTCTATCGACCGTGTTACGTATGTGCGTTTAACCCTTTGCTCTCAGATTATACATCTGTGTTTGAGGTATAGAGTAACGGCACCGAATACGAGACCTTTTTTGTGATAGATCTAATATCTGGGATTAAAAAAGAAAAATATTTCAAGCTCTTTTGAAATATTTGGGACTTTAGAAAGTTATAAATTGGAAAGGTTTTCTTCATTTGTGGATTTGTGATTTGGCTCACATTTGAATCGAGCTTTGAATTGAGTAAATGGTCTCATATCCGGTACTGTTAGCTCAATATTCGATCTTTAACCACGGTAGATTTTATCGAGTATTAGAGGCGGATACTTCCGTTCCGTTTCAAATTGTTCCGAGTAAAGTGGAACGTATCGTCGTTAGCGTTATACGATGTTAATTAGATCGTAGGGAATCGACCAAATTGTAATTTTAAAAGTTCGAAGTATCGCGTGTCGAGGTCCAATTTCGAAATCGGGAACGTTATGCACAACCGATCGATTTTTCACCGATCTACTTCGAAAATTGAAAAAAAAAGTAAAAAAAAAAAAGAATTGTTAAACGTTCTCTGCCATTTTTGTGTATCTTTTTTTTCAAGTATTATCGTGTACGTTCAACGCGTTTAGTATTTTCCAGCGACTATTTCTTAACGAACGCTATTTACGTGTGTATTTATATTCGCCGAGTGTAAAGGGTTAAAGCGTGAGATTCGAATATGCGAGTAGTGTAACGATAATATTCGAAGAGAAGGGAAATATGATTTTTCTTTCTGTCAAAGGAGTAGAAAAAGAAATTTATTCGTTTTTATTGTTTAGCAGAACAGTTCGACGATAACTCGTACGTGCGTTCTTAATTTATTACTTAATCGAGATTAATACGTAATTAGATTATTTCTGTTATTGTTATTACTAGGATCATTTTCCATTATTATTATTATTATATTATATTATATTATATTATATTATATTATTATTATTATTGTTATCGTTCCCAAAGATGTCTCGTTATATAGAACCTTAGGTGCGTTTTGTCGTGCTGTTCTGTTAATCTATCATTAAATATTTTGAACGACGTGTACCAGAGTGTGTTGGTTTCGCGAGAACCGATTCGTTTGTCGACCACCCTTTGCACGCGAAATTCTTTTGTCCACCAGTTGCTGTGTAGGCTTGTTTGAAATTTTATCGAGAAGTTAAGTTTAAACGTACAAATTTATAAAATACTCTCGTCTGTAATGGTTAATCCGATGCTTTGGTCGTGGTGATTTTTTAAGCGTATGTAACAATATGTACAGGGTGTTCGAAGAAATTTATCATTTAAATTTCGGATCAAATTCTTCACTTGTTCGTGATCCTTCATTTTTATATATCGCGTTATATGTTTGAAAATTTAGACTATATTTTTCATTCTGTAGTATGAATTTTGGAAAATGTTACTCCGTAGTTTTATAATGGATTTTCTTTACTTTGAAATTGCAGTAGAATATTCTTTCTATCTTTAATAGTACTGACAATAATTTCAGTTTGCGACTCGAGTAAGATATTCTATGTGTTCTTCGAAATTTAAAGCTTCTGTAAACACCCTGTACATGTACTTTAATGATGTTGTTTGCACGAAAAGAGAACCAATTTCTCGAATGAAATTTTAAAAAGGAATGGAAAAGTAAACATTCGTTCGATGCTTGCTCGAAGTACACAAATGCAAAGGGCTTGAACGTTTCAATGAACGCATTCGATTTGAAAAGTTAAATTAGTATTTCTAGTCCGAGCATTTTGTGTCCCTATCTTATATCTTTTATTTTTTTTTTTTTACTGAATCTCGTAGAATCTCGTTGGTTCAATTTTCTATTGTTCTTTTTCGGTTTTAATTTTTATATGTACGTTTTCAAGCCGATCGCTTATCACAGCTGAGAACTTAATTAGAGATTTTTTAAAAGATATATTTACACTCTGTTAACGATATCGTCGATATCGAAAAAGTTTAGAAGACTCGTTAATATTCCGTGTTCTGTTTTACGTTAGGATCTCTGGTACATCTGATGGATCTTCATTTTTTTTTCGTGCTTCACTGGAGACTGCAAAATTTCTTCACCACATTTTTGCCCGCCAGTTCTCCGTTTTTCTTATTTTATACAATTGAATCTACACCGTATTATTTCTTAAGTATTCGATACACGTCGTCGATGTATTTTCATTTTTTTTATCGTCGTGGACTGGTCCACGATCAATCTGTAACACGTTTTTTTTTTCTTTTGTATATGCTAATTATTATTTAGTCGATATGTAATATATTAATTTATGTATTCTAGTTTGAACATCGATGCAAAACGAAGATGTTTTTTTGCTTGAAATCAAGATTACTATCGGATCCGGTCGTTTTCTTCATTTTTCACGATTCTGTTTCGTACTGAGAGTTCCTTCGTCCCGCTGGGTAAACGTGCGAATTCCAATTTTTATATTTTCTTTTGTACGTGAAATTTTTTCGGACGAAAATGCTTTACAGACAATCGTTTGCTAATGCGATTCGATGCTCGTTTCAATTTCTTCGTCTTGTTTTTTATTGTCAATTATTTCTCTACATTTGAACGCGACGACAATTACTATAATACAAATATGTCCTACTTACCATGATCATTTTAAATATTTTAAAAACATGGAACTATGGAACATTCCACATGAAAAAATATTAGGGTATAATATAAAAACAGGTCAATGGTTCATGACATACTTTAAATTTAAAAATATGTTATTTTATATAATGAATTTAAAATATATCATAAATTATTCACTTTTTTTATACTATATTCTAATACCTTTCGGTTCAGATTGTTCCATGTATTATATAAAAAAGTAAGATAAATATTATATCTTTATTAAAAATTCAGCAAGTTTTCATTCTTTTCTTAAAAAATATTTTAGTTGCTGTTATTAAGAATATTGTAATATCTTCACAATTTTGGTTGATTTTAAAGTGGTTATGATAAAAGGGATACATTGTACACCATACAAGAATTGATCACAATTTCAATTTACCACCAGTTTAAATGACATCCAGTCGTTTTGAAGGTCGAACAACTGACAAAGTTGACAAAGCCGAAGCTCGTTTCATCTCCTCTTACGAATAATACCTAATCAAAATATGAGAAAGACCGTCTTTCATGACGGTCATGGGTTTAAGACATCACACTATACATTCTCATCCGTGTTTAACTACTCATAATCCTGAAGATGCTCAAGAAAGAAAAGAAATAACCGTTTTTCAAGAAGCGTGATCTCATGAAACCAGCGAAACACGTTTTCGATCTTGTCCGCATTTGTATGACAGATTCGCGCGTATCTCAGAATCGATCGATTCTACGCAATTTTCCATATTTTTTTATATCACCAGTAACGCGTAGTGTATGGTCTCCGTTGCGATATAGCGAGGTCGTAAAATTCTTCAGAAAACAATTTATAAAAACATAACACAAGTTCGAAAATTCAAAAATACTTGAATCTCAACTTTCAAAGTATCAATGTCCTTCAGTCCTAAAGTTCCGATATTTTAATGTTCCAGAATCTCTAAATTTCTACTGAATTTCGGAATTTCCAACATCCCAAAAATCCAAGCTTTCAAACTTCTAAAATCTCAAAGTTCCAAAGTTTAAAATTTCCAAAGATGCAAAAATTGACATAAACTTTACCGCTTGATAAGATTTGACTTTACAACCTCGCTGTATCAAGGCGGGAACTATAAACACAAATACAAGTTAGGTTTCCCAAGAATGAAGGTAGATGCATTTTGATCCAAAATCGAAAGCAAACGCTTCTTTCTACCTTCACCTTTGGAAAGCCTGAAACTTGCATTCGAGTGTACAAGATATGTAACAAGCGTTTTTTTTATGGGAAACGAACAAGAAAAGCAAAACTTGACGACCAAGCAGTAAGCCTTTAAGGAGATATCGAGAATCGTCGATAAAACGATGATTCTAATAACGATAGTAAAGGACGGAAGATAATGTTTCTTCTCTTTTTTTATGAATGTTATAATGTTTGCTGTGACGGTGATGATAACGATGAGTGAGAGATAAGAAAAATGTCACGAGCATTAAAATGTCGGGACAACGCGTATAGACTTGTAATAAATGAAACGATTACGTAGAGCACGAGTTAAGGATGAGTAGCGGTGATTAACACGTTGACTGTCTCGGTTATGGGCTATAAATGCAATTATAGATAAAATATCCAATAGTTGGCATATTTGCTTTTACAAATTATACCTCCATATTTTTCTCTCTCTGCTTTTATCAGCGAATGTCAATATTTACGTGTCAACAAATAAAACCACATGCCAAGCGAAGTACATCGGTTATTAATACCTGGTGCCAATAAAATTTGTATATTTTTTTGTAAAAACTTCTTTTATGAAAACTAGTTAAATAGATAAGGAAACTTTTTAATACACGTATGACTTTATAGAAGTTGTAATTTTAAAATTTATATCAAGCATGAATTAAAGAGCCAATAGTTGGATACTTTGCTCTATAATTGAAGAAAAACAGGTTTATACTGTTCGCGTCACACAAAATGGTTAGTGGGGTGGCACAGGAATAAAGAACTTTATTCTTTAGCTCTTTCGTTTTATACGAGCCTAATTAGTAAGTGCTCTTTGGCTCGAAAATATATATGTAAATTAGTACTTCTTTCACTGTGGCCAATTAGACTCGCGAGACTTCTTGTGATGTGCGTGCACAGGGATGAAGGAACCGTTGGCTTTACTTACTCTTTGCGGAAGTCACTTGCTGATGCGCCCTATGATTCTTCTAAGGGGAATAATAATTTTGCAAAATTCTAGAGCACACTTTTCTGTTTTACCAGTGTAAAAATTTAGAGACAGAGAATTTGAAAATTCGAATATTATGGAATTTTCTAGTGGTACAGTTTCAAGATGAAATTTGTTGGCGTAGCAGTTTGAAGATAGAAAATTTGAAATTTTTAATAACACTTAATCTACTAAATCTACTAAATCTACTAAACTTCTTATTCCACGAAAGTGCTTTATATAAGTTTGCAAAATTATTATTTTTAATTCGATAATGTTAGTATAATTACCCAGTGTTGACCACCAGTGGCAGCGAACGTGTTAATACATACACCGAAATAGTGATTATTCCTCATCGAAACGCTCGTTTTCGCTAGAATTTCTCTTGTTCGATGTACGCGTGATACTTGTTAAAGCATTCATGAAAACTTATTCAAGCTATAACGAAATATAAACGTTTCTATGGCACGCGTCTGAAAGACTGTAATAATTTGCATTTGAGCGTTGCAAATTGTTCCGGTAGTATCGTTAAATCCTTCTTTTCTTATTTTTTGCCTTCGACTTGTTTTATATCGAATCACGTCGAATTTATGGTTGAGCAATGATCATTCGATACTACCCTGGAATTTATTGTACATTTCCATGAAAAAGAATGTGTGTATTCTTGATTAGTATTATTTACGTCCAAAGACGAGTTTATAGAATCAGAGGATCTGCATTTTGAATATTAACTGCTCGTTAGGAGATTAATGCATTTACTGTGAAAAATTATTTTTAGAATTTAACGTTCCTATAAAAATAAAGTCAAAATTAATAAGATGATATCGGTCATTAAAGTGTTAATAAACATTGAAAGTGACCATATTATGGTACATTGAAACAACAGTCGTTAAAGATATTACATTTTTCATTTAAGTTTGCAGTTGCTTTACATATTTTAGTCCCCATCCATCGAATTAGGACCATATTTATACAATATTCTCAACATTTCTCATTATTCAGTTTGGTCCTATTTGAAACTTATTGATTAAAATTTTTATTACAATTTTTAAACAGATTTTTATGTTAGATTTGTATTTTGTTGTATATTTCAGCCTTTAGAAGTGTGTTAATATATAATAATCGTTATGAAAAGATATTTATTGTATAATTGAGTAATTATTCTCTTGTTATAATATGTATGCAAAAAATTTCTTTTTTAATTGTTAGATCATTTTTACAGTGTTATAGCCTTGTCTCTGCATTCTGGCGGTTAAGGTTGCATTCAAATAAATTATTGTTGAATTTAAATATTTCGGTTGCGAGAGAAATGAAAATTTTGAACATAGTTCTAATTCGATGGCTAAGAGCTGCAGTATTAGATTGGTGTAGAAATAATGGCGGTTTTTAATTAATTGGTAATTAAAAAGTCTGTTGAATAATTTTGTTCAAGTTTATGAGTCATTTATATTCTTGACAATTGATAATTAAAAAGTCTATTGAATAATTTTGATCAAGTTTATGAGTCATTTATATTCTTGACAATGAGTCAAACGAATAAATAAGAACAGTGATTTCTATTTCGAAAATTGATTACGCTTAAAAGTTTTACGCTTAATAAATTATGAATTAAAATTAGTTTGTTAAATTTGAAAAAATATCTTAATTGGAAATAAAACCGTAATTATCTTTGCATCAACTTTATACATTTACATGGGGCAGTACCTAATGTTACTTAAAATCGTTTTGTTATTCTTTCTGTAATTATTCAATTTCATTAACACGTTAATACCCAAGGTATAAAAATTTTGCTCTGTTTTTTGTTACAAATACTTTCATTCCCTTTATTACATATTTTAAGCAAATACTTATTCATCTTATTAATTGTTAGCATTTACTTTTGTTCATAGCAGAATAATCCTTATCGATGATTTTGAAATATGTTGTCAAGTTCAATGTTCGAAATTTTGTATCCCTATAACTCTACATCTCTGTATCCCTAGATTCTTAAATCTCTATACTCATAGATCTTTAGATTCGTCTATTTCCAAATCTCTAGACTTCTACAATATCAATTATAAAATAATCAATTATTTAATTATAAAATATAATCCGAGCATAATCCACAAATATTTTATACATTATATTTACTAATACGATGAAAAATATCAGCAAAATTGCAGTTAGAACTACAGTTACCAATATGGCGCAATTTGGAACTAAGGCGGGAAATCATTTAATTTATTAAATATTGTTTTTAAAGATTTGCTAAAATATCTTTAATACTTGGCAATCGATCTTCTCACACTCTAAGTACATTAATGAAATTATTCCGAACATCGACCTTGTTAACATACTTCAAGGTATAGTGTATTCTGAACAATAACCAACAGGTTAACTTTCCGATGTCACTGTCTGAACAGATTTACGGATTGAAAAGGACAAAACCTACCGAATGACAAAAGATCAAATGATCAATGCTTGATTCTCTTGCCGATGATGAATTATTCTTGCGTTCGATACTCAGTGAATTGTGAGCGTGTACGAAACCCCGTAAACTCAATGCATGCACAAGTAGCTTGCCCCAAAGACAGACTAAGAGTGAAGAATCGTGTTTAGAGTTATTAACAAGAATAAAAAAACAGCAAGTATTTAATGAAAGATCTTCGATAGCTGCTTCCCTCGTTACCAAGCATAATCGAGGGGGAATGGCCTAGTTAGCGGTATTATATTAAACAGGTAATTGCCTAAAAAAAAAAAAGTAACAAATATATAAACTCGAGGATACATCTATTTACGAGAGTACTTCTGCACAATACAATGCGCAATAACGGTACACACGTAGGATGTATATTTTTTAATAATTTGAGATTGTCGCGGTTATACAAGGATATAAATTAGGTATAGTTGTAGGATTGTTGAGAACAAAGAAGAGAAGCAAGAAAAAAAAATAAAAGTAACAGGCGCCTACTAGAGAATAATATTTCCTATGAAAAATAAGCGAAATCTAATCCTTCTCCCGTTGTAGTCGCGAAATGGGCTAATAGTAATCTTGTTTTTGAGCGTTGAAGACCCACCGTTCGTCAAACTGGACGTATTTCTATTTCCATCCCCTCTCTCTCCTTCTCTCTCTCTTTCTCTCTCTTCGCTCCACTATCTTTTTATTTTTTATTTTTTTTTTTTAGTTGTATCTCGTCGTACGATTGTTCTGTTATTAAACGATACTACTGTTTTGCCTACTACGATTATAATTATAATATATGGAAAATTATATGTAAACAAATATAAATACTATAAATATTGGAGAAATCATATGACTCGTGTGTTCTCTGGGAAACCTGCCTCTTAGAATAGTGCTTGAGATGGATAAACTTGATACGTTTGGTTTGATGAAAATGATTCGGATGATTTCAGTTTCCTATTTTAGAGTAGTTCGAACTACTGGTTGCAATTTTTATTTCTCAATTTGAACTTGTTATTGATTTGTAGCATTCGGTACAGTTTTGTGACCGCTGGTCAAATAGTATTGAAATTAAATTTCGTTTAGTTGAATCAAGTTCGAATCGTGTCAAAAGTCATATACCTTATAATGTGGTATGACATATGACCTGGAAGTATATCTAACATAATTTGTATAAATCTCAATACAACAGAAAAATCGTAAATTCGCAAGCAAATCATAAAATTGTATAAAAATTATTAATATATAAAGATCAAGGACCGAATGAGTTCGGAGGGTCGTAGTCGGGTGACCGATGGGTTAAGGTGTTAAAGCCGTGAAAAACCTTCGGTCTTTAGTTCTTTATCGTATCCTCGTAGGTCGATTCGACGGGAATTCGATATCCACTCGATGGTAGCATCTTGGATGTATTATAAAGCGAGGCCAGTGTATCGGTGATTTAGTAAGGGGGACAACGTCTAAGCCGCGTCACATTGTCATCGCGAATAAACTCCTTTTCTTACCGGTCTAACCTCTTAAAACGGTAAAGGACCTTTGGTCTTTACTTCTTTAAACGGGGTGATAGAGTGGTTGAAAGGTGAGGAGCACTCGAGCGGTGCCGGAAGAGACGCTGGGACGAACAAGAAGGGGGTTGGCTGGACTGCCTTTATGCCGTAACAACGAGTACCACTTCAGAGGGCACCCAGCACAAAGGTGAGGGCGACTCCGTGACTATCGCTGAATCTTCCACGGTAATTATTTTTAAACACGTCCTGGAGATACGAATCTTTAAGTGGTTCTAGCACCGAACGGCCGAGGTAAACTTGTCACATCTCTGTTGCCTAACTAAATAACCGGACTAATTAGACCGTCGCCGTGCTTTCCAGCACGTTGTGCTATTATTACGCTGATAATAATTTTTCTTCCACGTCTCGTGCCTTATTTTTGCTCGAGAACACACTTACGCCCTGTATAGGCTGTTTCCGATCTGGGGGTGCAATTTTGGGTGAGATCACGTTACTCGACCATTCGTTCTGACATATTGCGAACATATTTGCCGACAGTCTAGCTAGTTTATTTATCTGTTCTCAGTTGGGGAATCGAGAAAGTTGTATTGCAAAAATCGAATACGCTTAGATTAATTTAATTTACTGATATCTTGTTAAAAGATAGGAATTTCTTTTGGATGTAAGGCAACAGCTTTAGAAGCTTAACGAATTTGTGTACCTAAAAATTAGATACTTAGAAATGTAATAGTTTACAAGTTTGAAAATTTAGAGTTTTGAGGGTTTGAGAACTGAAAAACTTTGCAAATTTGAAAATTGAAAAGTTGAAAAACTTGAAAGTGTGAAAATCTCTGTACGTAACTCGCTGTTGCGTCGTTTTTTCTCTCGCTCTTCTCCTATTTTTGCATTTCCCTTTTATTCGGCGCGTATCTTCGCGATCGACGCACATCTTTGTTCTATCGCTGGTTCCTGAACCGAACGCTTTCATAGTGTGCAAATCGAATCAGAGCGCCCCCACAGGGTCGTTGACAATGTTATTTGTTAGCGGAAGTGTCTTACTAACTGGAGGTTGAAATGAGGCCAGATTGCCCATGGTGATCAAGTTAAACGGCACGTGGGCAGTAATACTGTTCCCTCCACCACTGAATATCCTTTTCTACTGCTCTTTCGATCCTGACGCTTTTCTCGAGATTTCGAGGGTTGTTCTGCTTATCAAGGATTCTGAGTACTCTTGCAACTTTAATCATTAGTTGAATATGTTTAAGGAAGAATTATACCTATATTCGATAAAAAATTAACAATTCGTTAACGTTAACTGCACCCAAATGAATGTTTGAATTGATGTAGACACATCGAACGTATTTATTAATTATCGCCTGTCAATAGTTTAAATACCTTCAAAGGGTTAATATTTGATCTATAATCAAATACTTCGCTGCTTAAATTGCAAAAGAAACAACTCGTTGACTGTGACTTGTAAACATCTCGATTATAAAATTTCTTTAATTCCATGCCGATTATCTTAGTAATTTGTAAACTTGCAATCTGCCAACAGCAAAAATACCCTCAAGATATACGAAAGCTGTTGTTAACTGGTTAATTGGAAGAAGCTTGACGATAGTAACAGCAATTAAGACGACTTGCTCTCGATTGTGGAGTAATATCAGCGACAAGGGAGAAAGATGAAGTCGTAGACAATGGTATAACGTTAGATCAGGAGCGAAATGTCAAGCTAAAGAGCGGTAAAGAGGCTGAAGCGCATGGTGTTCGATGAACAGCAGCCAACCGTTAGCCTAACAAGCTGTCAAGACGTCGCCGCGTGTCAATCCGTGGGTCTCAACTAACCCTCCGAATAAATCTACGGGGAACTGAAGCTTCCACCCCCTTACACCAATCGAGCAAAACGTACGTTCACTCTAAACCGCTGTTTACAAACTTTACAGACTCCACCGATGATTTAACGTACCGTGATTACGCTCTTTCTGGTGTACGATTTGTATGCTGGAATCTTTGTATAATGCGTGTCGTTATCTTCGAACTGAGATTTTGGAATAGGAAGATTTATTTGGGAGGATTTCGATATTGGGGAATTTGGGAACTTTAGAATTTAGAAATTCGGAAATTTGAGAATCTAAGAATATATGAGTTCATTAAAAAATTTGTGATCGTGAGTATCCTAAAATATTACCAATATATAATTTTCAAATATATAAATAGTACTAATGTCGTATCTACGCAAGGGATCAACATTTAAATCACGCGTTAAATTGAACCCATTACGGGTCATAAAGTGTATGACACGATACACGGTATGTCGTAGGCACATCAAAGGGGAGAAAATCATCTAGTGCACCCTGCCCATCTAATAATCCAAGCAAATCAAATAACCTTCGCAGGCAGATAAGATCTACAATGAATGTCCCCAGGAAAGATCAATGAAAGCTCATAATCGGTCATGCTTTTAATACTCTCCCACTTCTAATTTTGTTTTATTAAAATTGACTTACTTTCACGAAATTATTCTGAAACTGTTCAATACGTTCAATATGTTATTGACAATGTTTAATATGCTCGTGACGCATTTGTACTTTGTGATCAATTTTACTCGAATTTTGACGTGACAAGCAGTGTCTAATAGTTACGACTCTATTCTTCATAACCGTTTCAAGAATCTAAGCCAATATAACTTTCGACTCTCGACGTGGATAGATTAGTAAATGATAAAACGGTAAAAAATGTTGTAAATTAGAAAAATCCGTAGATAGACGAACGACCGCGAACGGGTTAACGTTTGAGGGGTTGACCTCATCGTTATTCGCGTTAGCTCGATAGCGGTACACAGCGGTGGTGGCAGGTAGATTTTCGAAGCCATCCTTGCATTTAACGGACTATGCACCCTGTGCTGCGCATATCGCGACCGAGCCCCTACGTCGAAAAATAATGAAAGTAATGGGAACACGCCCACTGCATTTAGCCCGCTCGGCTACCTATCTGCCACCCCCTCGCGTTTTCAACCCCCTCTGTGCCAGCTTCTCTGTACTTGCCGCCTTGTTCGTTCCCGTTCGTCCTAGGCCCCATTGGCTATTGTACCTGCCACTTCATTGTCCTTTATTTCATTATTTTCGCTGCATTCCAGCCACGCTCTCGTCCCGACGAGGGATGCGAATTTTCCACCCTTTATTTACGTACCGTAATAATAGACGTCTTAACGGAATCTAATAAACGTCATAAATGGACCACCATGATCTCGTTAGCTTACGAGCCATGTACTTGCTTTTTCTATCACCTCGCGGCTACACTGTTATTGTTCCTCTTTTCTTTTGTTGCGATATTCTACCACTTTCTTCTTGTCCTCTTGTATACGTTACAAAAATATAATTAAAATATTTTTTAAGACTGCTTCGAGTAATTGTCTTGGTGCAAATCTTAGCTTCATTCGAGATGAAATTAATTCAAATTTCATCCCTTATTTATTAATCTATCATTAATCCAAAAGTAACTGTCCATCGTCCACAAACCTGCTGTTACTAAATAAATTATTTCTTTTTAGTTGAAAAACGTACTTAATTTTCTGATAGTACAATCCCTCGAGTGACACGGAATTCGAATTCCACGAAGTCGCGAATACCGTAGTATCTCTGACGTAGGCAATGTAGCGTCTTATGACTGGAAAAATCCAAACCGTTTACGTCACATATTACGATGGGAAAAACACAAGACTAGTTCAGGACACCGATTCGGACCAAAGCAATATTTAATTATTGGCATGTTTTAAACTTGTCTCTAAAAATCGGAAATTTTACCCCGTGTGTAAAAGAATGTAAAATTATCAGAAACGCTTCAAAATTCAAACAAGTAACTTTTTAAACCTATTACAAACCAACGGCAAATAAAGTTAGTCAGCAACCTATCTACCTTGTGTAATCACTTTAAATCTATCATACACACAATCGATTTCGCCCGCGCATATTGAGTGTAAACTGTCGTGCTGCTTTCGAGAAAAAAACGAGAAGAGCACAATACAACGACGCCTGTATATGCATTTCGAGTGGCATAATTATTTAACAAAACGAATGTGTATCTAAATGGCGGTATATAATACCGAGAACGAGTTCCTGAACAAGATAACACGAAGAAACACGAGCTTTCACGATCCAGCTGTCTGAAACACCGTCAGCCGGGGTGCATTTGAGAATGTGCGCCGTGATTTTGCCCCGATAATATAATTACGGATCTCTGTCTCTCTCCGGGATACCGGTTCCTCCGGTTCTCTCCGTCAATTTGTGTACACGCGTGTATGCGTGTGTCTGTTGGACCGTCCTTTTCATCCACCCCCACGAATCTCCAGCGAGGCGCAAGGGGATGAGAACGCCGACACCTCCACCCTCTCTGTGTACGCTCCTGAACCGAGATAGAGTAGCTACGCTCGCTCTGATCCCTCGCAATTACTTCCCATTATCTGGGTATTAGGATTCACCCCAACTGGAAGCACGTGTTCCACAGACTCCGCCTCTATCGTGCTTCAACGAAAACCTTCTGTCTCTCCGCGCTAAACGATAGCCACCTCTTTCTGCCGAACATCTTCCTTCGAATGTTTTCGCAACAGGTAGCGAACATCTTTGTACAGGTAACCGACTATCGCTTTTTGCCATCAAACCATGGGGGGATGTGATTTATTCGGCTGAGGAGTTTGGGTATTCGGGAGTTTCAGAGTTTGGAAATTTGGGGGACAGAGAGTTTCGTGCTGTGGACATTCGGGAAGTTGGGAATTTGTCATTTTTAGAATTTGGGAGTTCGTGAGTTTGGACATTTGGATATTTGGGACATTGAGAGTTTGATTCTGTGGAAATTCGGGGAGTTGGGAATTTGCAGTTTTGAGAATTTGGAAGTTTGAGAGTTTGGAGATATGGAAATTTGAGTATTTGAGAGATTGAGAGTTTGATACTGTGGAAATTTGGAATTTTTAGAATTTATCTGTTTGAGAATTTAGAAATTTGGAAATTGGAAAGTTTGGAACTTTGAGAATTTAAACCTTTGGAAATTTCTAGCTTAGAATAGTCTGCACCTATTTAAGTAATAATCCACAACATAATATATTAAAAAAATAGCTTCTCCATGTAAAATTAGATATTATTAATTGTTAATTAATTGACATAGAGCACATGTTTTTGCGAACATATAAAATAGTATGATCATAAGGGTAGATATATATGAGTCAAGGTTCTATAATTAAATGGATAATCTGTCCTTGTCATCGAATATAAGTCCGGATTAATTGCTCTTCAGCTGGCTTTAGCTATATTATTAAAGTGAATTAAGTCTCTAAAGTGTCCCAAACGTGTAAGAAATGTCACGTTGCCAATTAGTGGGTCGATAATGTTACACGAAAAGCACGGTCGTCGTTCTTGACCCGAAACGCCATAAAATATCAATCGCTATGCTTCTCTGTCCACCATAGAACCACTTTATAATGTTTCATTATTCTAAAATAATTTTTAGTCACACTGAAATGCCTTTTAATTTGTGATAGAACAATTTTTTATTACACTAAAATGATTTTTAATTTATAATAAAATAATAGAATTTAAGCGATTTTGCATCAAAATACCCGAAAAGTGAATGTATGAAAAGTCTAATGTATAAAGTGCGGATAAATGATATAAAAGTGAGTATCTAAGTTGTTAATAAAATCATAATGATCGAGAAACTATAACGAAGGAGAGGGAAAAGTTACACACACACGCGCTAGCTTCTTACATCGTGACATTTTAATCCCAATTTGAACCACAATCTAACTTTCTACTCCGCTATAAAAAGTGACACGAAACAGACTAGCTTTATTACGGCATTTCGCTATAAAAAGTATCGCGAGAGATCGATTAAACAGTCATTTACACGTTTACAATTTCTACATTATTCGCTCGCGAAGTCCTTAACAAATTTTACAGAATTTCTCTTCGTATTTTACAGTGAGTTCTCGGATAATCGATTCGATCACAATTCAGTTCTTTTCTGCACCGAAATCCGTCTCTAATAATTTACCATTAATCCTTTTCACTGACCACCTCGACAATCGAAGAATAAGAAGGAGGGAAACACGATTTTTTATTTTTCCTTACTCTATTTTTTTTTACACTTACGACACGGTTTCACGGTACAGTTAACGAAAAGTACACCGAGAACTTGATCGATCGAAGTCGTCTCCGAGGAAGATTCCCGGATGCAAACGAAAACTCGTCCCTCGAATTCTGGACACGAAAAATTTCTAGACACTTAAACCGTGGTTTCAACTTTAAACTATAATTGCACGTCGAACTAATAACAATTATCTTCCAATGGGATTCGAATAATTCTTCCTGTTGCCGTTCACTGTTCACAAAGACCGTTCTTGTCGGATGTACACTTAAGTACATTGAGTCGAACCAGGCGTTTCGACGAAGAAACGGTATCCTCGAAACGGTTCGTTTCAGCGATGCTGACGTTGAATCGTTTGGCCATGTTGCGGTTGATGAGACAGGCTAATCGGATGAGAATGCGTGATCTGATGAAAACTCGTGGGCGATCCGTTGTGTCTGGACACGTGGATGTTGTTGTTTCGCGTTGGCGACGGCGTCTCGTCGCCAAGGACGTCGATTTCGTCGTCGTCGGAGTCCACCGGGGCGTCGCTGCTCGCTCGTGATTCTCGGCCACCGCTTAACGAAAAATCCACCGGTCTCTCTGTCAACAATTTTATTTACAATTTTGTTAGTTTATTCGTTTCTTTTGTTTGTTGGTATGTTAGAAATTGGGAATGGTTTGATTGCGATCGGTATGCTTAGAGTACTAAGATAAACATTGGGTTGGGGTGAACATCCCTCGAAAAGTTGACTGTCAATCAATGCTGTTCTAAATTCTTCAGTCGTGAAATAACATCGGGAAACAGTTTATTGCAGACATAGTTGTTTAAATTATATTTAGTCATTCAGTTAAGTTCTCGTTTATTTTGTTGTGATAAATTATCTTCTTCCTATTCTTTCAATAAAACTATAATCGCTAGTATGATACTCCTCGTCTAGTCTTTGATTTCCCGCAGTAATTATACCTCGGTTAGTTTAGTAATTACACCGCATTTAATTTAGTAATTTTACCGAGTGTAGTTTAGTAACTACACCGCGTTTAGTAATTTCGAGTTTAGTAATAGTTTAGTAATTTTGGTTTAATGATAATTTAAGATAAGTTAGTAGAGGAATCAGAGGAAAGAGCTGGATGCAATACAATTACAATTAATAAAATTAACGCAACTACAATTAAACTTGCAATTGAAGCTTTGGGGCTTGTGGGGTAAATAGTATCCAAATTGTACCAAAAAGTTGAAGAAGCAACAGTACTATGTTTGTTGAGGAAGTGGTCTATATGATTCGCAGATTTAATAAAATATCAAGAAATAAAAATGGTAGTTCATTATTTACAGCACTTTCTGTACTACTGCCTAATGAATAACGCCAGATTCATTAAATCGAGAACCATGACTTTTCAACTCGTGGAATTTATATGAATTTTTTTCCGTTCTCTTCCATTTTCATTATGAAAATTAACTGAAAGGGAAAAACGAATATTTTTAAACTGGAGTAGAACAATTCGGAAATGTGCATTTGCTGGAATTTTTTATTGAATAGAAGGAAATTTATCTGCTTTTTCATTTCATTATTTTTAGAGAAAGAAGAAGAAACTCTTAAACCTCCTAAGTACCCAAATCTGAAAAACTCTCAATCCTTCCAAATTTCTTAAACTTTCGAACCTTCGAAACTCTTAACTCTCGCAACACCTGATTAATTCCCAATAGTCCGCTGTTGGTATCAATTAGATAGAAAAAGGCAATCAACAGGATTGAATAAGAAAAATGATTGGTAAGATTGAAATATTGTTCGATTAAATTGGGTCAGATACGCGCTGATACACAGTTAAGAAGGTGGGCAGCCCTCGGTGGCGAGCAATCGCGAATGTAGGTCTGGCCGAGCACTTAGCCGATAATTGACTAATTTTCTCGAAGACCGAATCGAGAAGACAAGAGGTAAGAAGGAAGTGGGGATGCTGGGGATGAGAGAGAGGGAGAGACAGAGAGAGGGAAAAGGAATAAGGGGTGCCGTAAGTCTGTTGGGTTCCTTAGACGGTATCCGTTCGAGTCTCCAGACGACTAGGCGGTCTCATCTTCTACGTGCTTTCCACCCCTTACAACCCCCTTCTTCTTCGCTGCCAAGGAGATGTCTACTAACTTCGTTAGCCCTTCCTACCGAAGCCATCTTGGCGAACGAGACGAGCAACTTGCCGAAGGTTACCAGTAGATGCGGTGTAAGTCGAGAGGGTGAGTTCAGATCGCGCACCCTTGGGTTAAGGAGGCTGTTCGTTTCGGCTAACAACGATGCGATCGAAAAAATAATCGAATTCGTTTCTGTTTCGTTTACGTCTAGCTTCTAATTCGTCCAATTTCGAATACTCTGTACCATACACTGATGATAGTGTAAGACGAGTCGTTGAGATAAGAGGAAATCATTCAGATAACATTGTAATACTAGGTTCTTATCGAACGTGTGAAAAAGGGACATTTATTTGGAACATGTATCTTCATGAATTGGATAAATAACTGATAGCTTACTTTTATTAGTTTACGCTATTTTATCCTTAATAGTCACGATTATACTTTACTTGAATAAAATTATGATATTAATAGTATAAATGAAATGTACGTATGTAAATATACGTACTGAAAATTATACACCTTTGCAAAGTATATTGCAAAAATGAAACGTACATTGCTTAATAACCTCGTACGCAATCTTTAATTTCACAGCGATATTAAATCATGAAGGTAATTAAATATACTGGTATCGGTTATCTACAAATTAAAATTCACAGAATGTGAAATCCATCGAGTTAATTTAATTTGACTTAATACCGAATCATTACTTAGTTCGGAATCGAATTTTATTACAAACGAAATGTCGGCAAAAAGTAACATTTTCGTTGACGAATATCAAGCTTCCGATTGCTTTCGATCAATTCTGGCGAACAAGTTGATTTAATTACTGGCAGATCGTAGCATTTACGTTATAACTGCGCCGGTGTATTTGCATAGCGCCGTTATTCCTTCCCCATTATTATTGATGTTCTAATTCGATGATGTTGCAGTCTGTGTAACAGCCTTTATTAACCAACACAAGCAATTTCCATTACTCGACGTAAACACCGCCTCTTTCGCGTCGAAAAATATACAAAATTACTTTCTCTATTTCGTATTACAGACGTATGTTCGAAATACGTAAATATGGAACATATTTAATGTTAATATTATTAACACTGTAATATTAAGATTCTTTATGAAGATTTAGTTTGTCTCGATTGCCACACTTTTTGGATATTATAAACAATTAACGTATTCTTAAATACCGATATTCTATAAGTAAAAATTCGGGAACTGCATAAAATAGAACCACGTTGAATCGAATCTCTCAAATTGAATTGTAACGATTTGAATCTCATCGAGTCAATCGATCCTGTTCCAATCTGTTCGAACTGAACCTCCGACTTTCGAATCATCGAAACGACATAATTATGCTGTAAAATGATTCCATCCAATGTAGAGGTTGTATGACAGATAACACGATTAAACGAGACACGAATTGCGGGGAATTGCAGGACAAAAAGCGATCATTATCCCCGGTCAATGTTAGTTAATCATTATAGTTGCTGCTACCTTGGTTATAGTCTGGTTAGTTAACTGAAGTTGCGTAATTTATTGCCAGCCGAATTTTGGTTGCATTATATGGTCCATTAGCATGATAACAGGGAAGTATTTGACGTACACGGAAATTCCGACGCGGTAGCTGCGCTCCAATGCAAATTGATAATCGCAATTACGAAGTTTATACTAATAACGATTTAATTGCGATACACTAACCGCGATCTACTTTCAGCGACATTATTACTTACGCGATCGCTGCGATCAATTAAACTAAATCATAAACAACTTTCAACTGCTTTAATCGCTTCGTAAACGTACATGTACAACCGTTATAAGAAAATTATACGTTGTGACGGCTGTGGTCATACACGCGCTATGGTGTAACACGTGGCGATAGAGTACGTGGTAAAATAATAGATGGTAATGGAACACGTGACAATACAGCGTATGGTAATATAACGAATGGCGTTATGTAAAAATACGATGCCTGAATAGTATAACGTTTGACAATATAATGAATGGGAAATGTAATGTGTGAGTCACCTGTCGTGTGATCCAGCGCGTATGTAATATAAGAGGTGATATAACGCGAGGTAATCTAACGCTTAAGCAATACAACACGTAGGTGATCTATCACATGAGAAATCTAATGTGTGGGAGATCTAACGCGTGGAGATATAACGGATGGGTGATTTATCACATAGGCGATACAACGAGTGGATAACCTATTGCATGAGTGATTTGACAAGTTATCTAACGCACGAGTGATTTAACGTATCGACGATATAACACGTGGCAATATAATACGGAAATTATCTCACAGTGTAGCAATATAATGCACGGTTAAAAAGATTACAGTTTAATTTTAACTTTCGATACTCATACAAAGTACGCAAAAGATATTACATAAATTTCTACATGCAATTAATCACATAATTTTGATGCAGTCATAAAGCGACTTTTATCTAAAGAACCATTGCCAGGTAATTTGTTGGATTTTCTAGAATCGTAAAAATGCGATACGAATTTTTACATCGAAATCACCGATATGATTTATTAGAAGTTGATCATGTAGGACACATCGTGTTATTAAGCCGAGCTAATTGATGCGAAGCAACGGAAGCGAACGTGTGTGTATACTGTTTATCGAAAAGTCGATACCCGTGTTTAGTGGTAATTACGCATTGTGACGCGGATACGAAATTGCATAGATTCTGCAATTTGCAATTAAACGCTCGCATTTATCGGCGCGACGCGTGAAAATTTTAAGCGCCATCAAGTTTGTAGCGCTAGGTTGATTTCCCGTTTTATCGATTAAACCATCCTTTGGAATCACCGTCATGTGTTTCGTTGTTTGGATAGTTCCTTTTTTTGAAAATTTCAAATGTAAACCCCGGTACTCTTTTTATTTTATAATCGACGTCAATTGAGATCTTAATTTTTAGAGTACAGGATGCCTATTTTTACATTTTAATCTGTTTACACATAACATGATATTTTTACAGGATATCCCGAAAATCGTCGTACTATCGTAATATTGAGTCTTCACTAAATAATCAGTCAAAGAGAACGAATCACATTTTTCCATATACGCTATTCTCTTCTCTAACTATAATTACATTTTGGACCAATATTTTAAAGAATGTTTCTTTTTCAAAAAGTGTCCGTCAGCACGATTTTAGGGACTCCTGTATAATTGTGAAAGAAAAAGGATTTGCTCACCGGCAGGTGATGAAATTGATACAGATTGACCGGTGCATTGCTGATTGGAATTCTGGTTGCCGTTGCTTCCCCCGCTGGTGGTCAATTTCCTCAATTGTTTCTTGTGCTTCATCCGTCGGTTTTGAAACCACGTTTTCACTTGGGTTTCCGAGAGATGAAGAGCCGCCGCAAGCTCGACCCTTTCCGGCGTGCTGAGGTACCTTTGGACCTCGAATCTAGCTTCCAAACCCGCTAATTGTTGATCACTGAACACCTAAATGGGACATAAGCAATAATTTAATATTAAGTAGGAGAAGCAATAAGACATAGAACTTTTCATCCACGAATATCAATAGAAGAGATAGAAAATAGTGAAAGTTCAATCTGGTTAATTGTAAGGTTGATGTCTCAGTGGGTGATGATATAACGCGTGGTAATGTAATGCGTGATTGTACAACGTGTGGTGAAATTACATGTGATTGTATAACATACGATGTATGTACTTATGCGATGATAAACGCGTTGCAAATGTAATGCATTAGAGATACAATCTATTGCAAATATAATGCAACATGTTGTAAATACAATGCATGGAAGATACAACATGTGGAAAATATAATTCGTAGCAAATACAACGCACAGACAATACAACAAGTTGCATATACAACGCATGATACATAAAACAGATAACAAATACAACACACAGCAAATGCAATGCATGATAAATGCACGATAAATATAACGTGTGGGAAATACAATATATAACGATACAATGCATAGCAAATACAACGCTTAGACAATATAAATACACGATAAATACAACTGGCGACAGTACAACATGTTATAAATACAGCGTGTGACAAATGCAATATGGAACAACCAATGCGTCGCAAATACAATACATGGCAAAGACAATGTGTGGCAAATACAATGCGTGACACTACAACGTGCGACGATACAGAGCGTGATGGTACAACGCGTGGTGATAGAACGTGTAAGTACTAATTACATGCGTACAATGAAAAATACAAGCAAACTTTCTTGAATCTTGAAAACTAATATTATCCATCAACAAAGTGTCAACAAGTATTTGGAAATTGTAGAACTTGAAGCCTGCAAAATGTATCTACTTGTCACTGTCTCCTCATTTTCCAAATAATTATATCAACACTGGATAATTACATTACGAATTATATCATAATTATGTAAATTATATCAACACTAAAACTTGATTCCTTCGAATAATAATCGGACCACTGTAACTTCCATAATCCGAAGGAGAATCAAACAATTCAGTCATCATAAAATGATGGAACATGGTAGTTACTCACTGTCCGTGCCTTCCGTCGACGACAATGTTTCAAGGCCGCAAGTTCACTGACCCCTGGAACCACACCGACCCCCATAGCAGTGTTCCCAAAAAGTGGTCCCAAAAAGAAAGCGGCGGTGGGTGGTGCCGAATGGTACCCAGGCAATAAACTAGCAAACTGTTGGTACTGTTGATGTTGCACCCCATGATTAGACGTGAGGTGCTGATGATGAAGTTGATGAGGAGAATGGGGTTGAGCTGTGCCGCGGCTTAAAATGTCCTCGATCAAGAAGGAGGTTCTGCTGGCCGAGGTAGCATTTTGACCCGGTTGAGCCTGTTGTTGCTGGCAAGTCGACTGCATCTTTCTAACCGGATTCCTTGCGATCTCAACAACTCGAGGCTGCTTACATTCTTAACACGAAGACACCACGATCACTCGAATCTCCTTCATCACGTACTCTTCACTGACCACGACATGATCGTCCTTAAAATCCTTTCCGACAAACGCAGGATGACCACTAATTTAAGAGCTGTCAAATGTCGACACTAACAGACACTCTCACTCGGTATACTCTCGTTACGTTCACGGATGAACAACGATGGACCCTGAACAGAGTCACGTACACGTATCCCCGTAGTTCACTAAAGACACTTCACAACGAGAAGAAACTAATCGGATTTTCTCTCGTTTGTTCGAACAGACACACAAAGAACAGCGTCGAAGTTCGTCAGAATTCACTGGTCGCCGTTGAAAATGTCTGACCGGGGGTCGTTTTGGCGCGTTCAACGAGTCCCGTAAAATTCTAATTGAATTGAGTCCAGCCGAGAGAAACCGACGAGAAAGGTGACGATGAAGAGTATAGCGTCGTACGGTGTACGTTTAGGGAGTATCGGTGCGCGATTCAAGGCGATTCAACCCCCCGCGCGATCATCTCCACCCTCAGACGTTCTAACTGGTCAAGGAGAGTAAACCTCGGACCGGATATTCAAGGCTCGAGTCTCGCCGGTATTGGTCGGCGTCGCGACGCTCGACGTCGCCACGGTTGGCCCCGTATTTCACGCGGGGCGGGACCTCCGGCACCGTTGCCATGGACACGATGCCAGGGGTGCATCGGTCTCACCCCTGCGATCACCCTCGAATCAAAGGTGAAAGAGAAAGGGAGAGGAGAGGCGTCGAGGAGTCCTATATCCGTGGTTCACCCCATGTTGTTGTGTGTTCTGCCTGGATCACGGATCCACGTTCGCGCTCCTTCCATCCACTCTTCAGCTACCTTCTTTTGTCGTTTAACCGGTCCGAAAGGAATTTTTATTACTCGCATTTCGCAACTTTTGTCCACGACGAACGTCACCGGACTCTATTTTGAGCCATTCGCAATTTTCCTACCTTTAAAGGGACCTGGATCGTACCTGCTTTAGGCTCTGTCATTCACCTTGCTAATTTCCAAACTTACAAGCTCTGAAATTTGATCTGTCTCAAAATTTCCAAATTTTTGTCATTTTTTCTTCATCTAAAAAGTCTCTAATTTCCTCGATTTTATCTCAACCCGAAAATTCGAAAAATGTTATCTCTTTCTCAAACTAAAAATTTATCGAAATTCTCAAGCTGATTAACAGTATCGTATAACGTAGGTTTTTCCACTGAATTCATTTCTATTCTATGGTTGATTCAATAGAATGCAAATACGCAGTGATTTCCATGAATTACTTTAAACGGATATTTTTTTCCACGAACATACAGATAAACCAAATATCCAGTAAAAAATGGAAGTTTTAGTTTGTTGTTTTATCGGATTTTCTATATCCGTTTTTTTCTTTTTTTCATCTCATAAGGTATTGATCCTACGTTCGCGTCAAGGTATACGAAAGCTCTTCGCAAGTCAATACATCTGTATGGAGTCTTGAAAGGGTGGAGAATGCGGATCAGGAGGAGCACCGGATTAGATTACTTATCGGACGATGTATACAGCATGTTCAAAATCGACGTATTGGTGTACATCCACGTATCCTTGTGTCACGTATGTGTCTCGCCATAGGCCAGCTTTCGATCAATGGAATTATCAAGGCATCGTGAAAACGTTTATCACGATATCGATATAATTTTCAGTAAATATGCAAATCTTTTCTTGCAACTTAACCGACGGTCTCATAATTTCAAAGATATTTAAACACATGATAATTATCTCAAAGCAGAGCTTGCTAATTTTGGTAAATTAGTATTTAAAATATATTGTCAAGAACTCCAGTTAGAACTACTTTAAAGTATAGTTTATGATTATACATCGTTTGTATAGATGTACCTTACGATATAGCTTTACGATCAAATTAATGAAGTAGTGAAACAGTGACCTAAATTGGACATTTTTTTAAAAGATGAGAGGTTAAATGGATTTCAAAATAGAAGAACAAAGTGGAAGCATTGAAAGGAGGAAATAGTAAAATTGATTTGTAATGATTGTCCTGTCACCCACATACAGATGACGTTTATATTTGCATACAAATCTAATTCATTTGCCTAATTGCAAATACTCGTCTTAACAACTTGGAATTATGAATAATAAATATACCAAAATATTGTGAAAGTATTTGATAAGATTTGTAAAAAATATGTCATCTAATGAAATTGCTTTGGCAGTCAATGTGTCAAGTCAGTTTTATCGTGACTACGATAATTGGACTCTTGAAATATTGCATGTGTTGCGAGCTGTTTAACAGAACGTTGGTGTAATGACGCAATCATCCGTGAAGCCAGGAACCGTGTTTGAACCCTCGTATTAGATGGCCGGTGGGTCCGGTGACGGCAGCAGGGAGAAGAGGCGCGTGCCGGCATTTAGACGGGGTTGCTTCCGCGATTATTGAGTAAATTAACGTCCTGGTAATTGTGTTACCGACGCGTGTCCATTCATGCGTCCCGTCGCTCCCCGTCGATCCACGATCCACCGAAATCCTCGATGTCGACGAGGCAAAGCCAAAAACCCGTCCGCAAGCTTAACGCTGTCGAAACTATCCCTTCTAGCCGCTGTTCTGGAAACCGTACCCGACGACAGGCAGGCTAAACAAACCCTCTCGGGACTTGTTAGCCGAAAAATGAACAACATTCGCGGGATCATTTGGACGATAATCGACAGTAACCATCCACGTTCGAGATTTCAAATGATGCGTGATTTGATCCTTCGTTTCTTACTGTCCTATATTTTTCGGAGACTATGTTGAAGGGTGATGGATATATCACAACTTCCATTTAACAGAAATCTTATATTTTGTTCCACATTCATTTCGAATTTTTCGCAATAAATATACTATAATAATATAGCAAGTTAGTGAAATGAAAATTTTGTGAATCTTTGAAACAGAAAAAGTCGTGCCATAGAAACAATGCATTTATTAAAGTTTTAATTAGAAAAATACATATATAAGCTAAATGATTAAATACACGGGACAAATACAAACACAGTCAAGGATAACGTACTTATGTATAAATACAGCACTGTCAAAATAATCGTTAAATTATACATAAATTCAATTTACATTTCTGTCGCAACTACAGTAAACACTTTTATCGTTCCTTAACCTAATTTTTCAAATTCATGAATTTTTCAATCTTTATATTTGCGAATTTTCAAATTCTCAAGTTGTCAGATTTCCAAAATTTGAAAATTTCAAATTGTTGTGAATCAACGTCTCGTTAACACACGCACGTCGGTGAATTATTCAGCGAACACTTACGCTCATCATCAAATTTTCCTATCTAGTCCTCTTTCTTTAATATTCGTTTTCTATCGACTAGATTTCTCGACTAAAATTCTCATGTACATCAAGCATCATCGTCGTTGGATGCTCGCGTATAGAAGGCACGAGAGAAACTGGCGGGTCCTGGCGGTCCGCAGAAAAAGAAGCCGCGACGCCACATAATGAATATCGTCAGGCAAACAGGAATGGCGAGCATCACACCGATCAACACGCCAATGAGAATTGTGGCATCTTTCTCTGGTTGTGCTCCATTTAAATCCAAACAACGGACAGTTCGATTCGATAACGATAACAGGTCCCTGCCTTCGTGTTCCGGTGGTGCGGCACATTTAAGCATATCAGCATTGTCTCCCATCAATTTCTTGCCGTACTGTGGCAACAATATTTCGATCTGAAACATGCAAATTAAATATAACTTCAGAGATAATTAAGTACAAATATTTTACAGAAAACTATGTACTTTATTGATATTACAATTGTTCATGTAGAATTTAGGAGACTCGTGAATTTGTGAATTTGGGAAATTGAGAATTTTGGAATTTGAAAATGAAAAAATTTTTAATCTGAAGTATATGATTTATCCTACATCTCTCATTCGACGGGGTAGTATATCCCCAGTCCACATTTTAGAGCCGGTATGATCCCTCAAATCCCTACCTATGTACAACAAGAACATTCTCCTAAAAATTGTTAACATAACAATCTGCATTCTAGGTGAAACCGACTTTATTCAAAATATCCTATCAAATTATTGAACCTAAACCATTAAGGCGGCAATTACCGTGTACAACAACAGAATATAAATATGTTTAAAATCCCATCCATTAACCGGTTGCAACAATCGTTACTTCAACTGACATTTTCACCAAACATTCAACAATAAAACGAGTTTAAAGGTTGCGAACAATCGAACGGTAGAATTGGCAAATTGGCGTTATTGGTAGGTAGAATCGATATCGGTTCGATACGAACGGCCGATTCGAGTGAACGTAGCGTGTATCTCGTGATTGCCAGAACTTACCAGATATTGATTATTGCAATCGCAGCTCCATTTGTTGTTCATCAGATCCAATTCTTCGAGCCATTCCCACCTTGCTACGAAGTGAGCAGGCAAATATCGTAGAGCGTTATCCGATAAATCTAGTTTCTTCAGTGGCGGCCACACTGCTCCCCCAGACTCCGTCTGCAATCATTTCCAAGCACAATATTATCTTTTACGATCCTCTCCTCTTATTGAGACCCGACAATTTATACCTTCGCGTTATTTCCACGCATTTCAAGGGTCTAACAATGCAATCTCAATAAACGCCCGTTTCGTTCTGCACATTTCAACGCTGTCGAATCACAGAGGAAATATTGCAGAAATAAAAAGATATTCGTTTTTCGCTGAATTTAAATAACAGTAATCCGTATTTAAACATTTTTTTTGCAATACGGAGCTGTTGATACAAGTTCGGTAATCATATCAGTAATCAGAAATATTATGAATATTAATACGAATGTTGTGGCTACTATGATTCGTAAGATCTCCGTTTTATTCGAAATGTGGGTCATAAGATTATTTGAAATAACTGTCGCCATCCCAGTTTGCTTTACGTTATATCATAAATGTATAAACATCCGTCATTTAATTGCATAGTAGAACCATAAAGTAGTTAGAATTACCTCTTTCGAAAGAGCATACTCGTCAATCGCTTCCAGTTTTGGGCAATTTTGAATTCGGAGATGTTCGAGCACTTTCAAGCCCGAGAAAGCACCCTTACCGATTACGGTCAAATAAGGCATACAGCAAAGGCTCAACTCTTTCAATTTGGGCAGACTAGGAAACGGTTGAAACTGATTAAGAATTTGCAACGGATTTTCGTCCATATAAAGGTACTCCAACGTCGTTGCCTCCTCGAGAGCAGGCGGGGGGATCATAAATCGATTGCCACTCAAATTTAGCCTCTTAATAGTCCTGGATAATAAAAGTCAGTTTATGTAACGATTAATCGTAACTTATTTTCCATGTTTATTCCGTGTAAATGTACCGATCACTACATGCATTTCTTCTATAGAAAATTAAGATAACGATATCTGTATCTTCTTATCTGTTTATTTAGATTTATCGTTAATCAATTCCTGTTACTATACATTTTAACAGTTATTATTAATCTAATATCGGTATCCAAAGAACTGATCATTGATACTTAACTCCCAAGAAAATTGATAACAATTTACATATATTGCAAAGGTAAATACCACGATGAACGTGCTTTGAAAGTTAAAGTCTTACCTGGAAGTATAAAATAGAGTATCCGGTAGCTCTGTTAAACTACAATAGCTTAAATCCAATTCCTCCAATTGTGGAAGTGAACTAAGCGCAATGGAAGTCGGGTGGTCAATTTTAGAAAACAAGTTCCTCGAAAGATTTAGTACTTTAAGGGCTGGCGTGTGCTCGAAGATGTCTTGATGCAAAGAATGAAGCTCATTTGAAGCTAAATTTAACACTGTTAATTTTGCTAATGGTTCGTAATCATCCACTGAAAATCTGCCCTGAAATATTTATATATTTCGTTTTAGTAGTAATCAAAGTTGAGTGTAATATTGTAAACTTTTTATATTTTTCAATTTCTGCATTTTCAGATTTCCAATTTTTCCATTTTTCAATTTTTAAATTCCTGAATTACTAACTTTCTAAGTTCCTGAATTTTAAGGTCACTTATTTTCTAGATTTATAAATTCTCAACTTTCTAATGTTTCAAAGTTACTGAATTACCAAATTTCTACGTTTCTTATTTCAAAATTGTACAAGTTTGTTAACAATTGTCAAATAAGCAAGTTTAAAAACTTCTAGATGACTCAATACCAACTTTATAAATATAAAAGTGCGTTCTTCATGTATCAGAGTTTTATCTGTCATATCTTTCTACAATTCTCGAGAAAGTACTTTCTTCTTTTCATATATTACTCAGAAGATCAGTACTTAACCGATGACTAGAGCATCAAGTACTTAGATTTCTGTGAAAATTCTAGTTTCGAGATAACGATTATGACTAATATAAGATTATACAGATTACTGTATATACGGTTGACATAAATGACGAAACAGTAAATTTGATTCCATTATATCGTAAGGTCAAATATTTTCAACGACCTTACCTCGAACACGCTTGGTGGCAAGTTTTCCCTTGTAATATGATTTTCGCTCAAATCTAGTTCAGTAAGGTTAATCAACTGTTTGAACGCTGAATTTTTGATTTTCGTGATGTTGCTATTTTTCAAAATTAATTTGTGAATCACCGCTTTTGGAAACGACGTCAAATTAACTAATGAGTTCCCTTCGAACGATACCACGTTAATAATTACATTTGGCCACTGAGCGTCTACCCAATTATCCGTCAAATTTCTGTTACTGCAATCTATGCTGTCACCTGGTGTGAAAATATTATTTATTATTTTTTATTATTTTACACGGAACTTCTTTAGATTTCTCATTGATGTTTTTATAATTATTTTGAAATTACCTGTACAGTTGCATATAGTACATAAACTTGGAAGTTTCGGCGCCGGTGTTATAACATCTTCATCGGTTGCTGCTATAGACGCGGGTTCATCAACTTCAGAAGTCAAAGTATCAACGGTTACAGCATTGTCAGTTTGACAGCGAACTGCCGAAACGATGAAAATAAAAATAAACAGTATTCGCGTATTCATGATTTGACGCAAGATCGACAGCGTTAAGACTCGCAACTGAAAACTGAAATAGGCAATTCTGTATCAAGCTACGAGCATTCTTGATAAGGAAACGATGATAAGATACTGGTGATCACCGTTACTCACCGCCGTAATCATCAGGTGGGATCCCTTTTAATTTGTTCATTAATTTCCTGTTCATTGAGTTTCCAACAAAACTCATTTCATTTCATTTCACATTTCAAGGTTCCATTACCCCAGTTTCGAAGTTCCGTGTTTCGAAAATTACTAGGTCCCAAAGTTTCAATATTTTTATTATTAGTAACTCGTGTTACAATTGAATACAGTCATTACAAATAACCTATGTTATAATTTATTTATGCTTCTAAAAAAGAAAATATCGAATCAAAAAGTAAATTGGATAATAACAAAATAAATATATGCAACAGTTTTATATATTAATTACAAAAAGACTATTAATAATGTATTTATTCTTTACATCGCGAAGAAGTTTGGAATGGATATATATTTATAAGAATGTAAAGATAATTACGTAACGTTTACTTTGTTGTTACTGACGCGCACCAGTTTCAAATTCGCGCGTAAATTTGATCGACGCTCGAATGCTGTGTACAATGGCGACAGTGCTGCCATCTACAGGGGACGAGCAACATCGATAGAGAAGAGAAACCTTCGCGAAAAGTATTGAATCGATGACGTCACAAAAGACGTGTCAGTGGAAGGAGTAGACAGGACCGTGGAGGAGCATGTTGAAAAATGTCCGATTACTTTAATTTATCATAGTTGGATGGACAGTGGTAAACAGAACGGTTTGTGTTGACTGGCGAGTGCGTCGGATACCGGTGTCGGTACGTGATTATCGTCGAGTTTCCGTTTATCACGTGGGCGAAAAGGACATTCAGTTTCCGACTAATCAGACACGCCGACCAAAATATCTTCGGAGAAAAATAAAACTGCTGAACGGGGTTGTTTTGTTCCTGTGGGAATTGTCCGGACTGGCTTCGCGATACGGTGAGTAAACTAAGAATTGATATTCGGTGGAATAGTGTCGCGTAGACAGCTGTTTCGGGGCATCGTTTGTTCAACCTAATTCCCACTAGGGCCATGCACCTGTGAATTTGTGAGGTTAGGTTTCGTTTATTCGTTCCTGGTGCGCCGATACACACGAAAAACTTGTTTTGTGCGCAATGCCCCTAGTGAACGCCCATTTCTCGCGGTCTGCCTTGACAGAATTGCGGATTGATACGATCGATATTTTCAAGGGCCTTACTAATCTTGCTGAAAAGAACAACCGTTTTTTTCAAAATGACATAACTACTGCATGACCAGTGTTTCCTGTCACTGTTTTTACGTTGACGCTTATTTATCTTGCTGTACATTAAAGGGGATTTTGTTTCTTTTTTGATTCTTTCATTATTTCGGTACAATAATACGTTCGTAGTACTTAACAAAATTAATGAGTCGACTTTTGATTAATTTTTATGAAATAATCTTCTATGAACATTGAACCTCTATCGTACTGACGCAATTGATTAATTTTTCTTTTTTATAGATTATAACATTATATATTATGGCTTTCTAAATTAATTTTCAGTAACACTACCAATCTTATATAAGAAAAACCTAATTGTTGCGCAAATATATAATTGTGCGACTATTTATTTATTTCTTTATCCTTTCGCTGTCGGTATCTTTTATCGTATAGAAACTGGCGGGAATTTTGAATCGGAAATTAACGTTACGTTGAAGTTATAACACTTTCTATTTAAATAATCAATCTATGTAATTAGCTTCGTGACTTCGTGAATTTTTATTATTAAAATGAATCTTATTACAAACAGAGATATTCTACATTCAATCAACATTAGGTTGTATAAATGAATATGAAAGAGTTCGATCAGTAGCATTATGACTTACTTTGTATTAGAAAACATGATTGCTCATACATGTATTTCTATCTAGAACAATTTGTGCTAAGCGAATTACATAAAACGACAAACGTTGCTTCGCAACTAAAGTATCCCTGGTACAACGAGCAAATCGGTGTTTACATCATATCAAGAGAACCGGTTGAAATCGTTCAGAGAATTTGTTGTGAAAAAAAAGAGAGCGACAAAGATGCTTCAATGACAGCATCTATACCAACCGCGTATTAATAGTATTTCCCAATATTATATTATATATATGAAATAAAATTTTTACAAGAAACCAAAATTAATAGAAAAGCTATCCAATAAAGTCAAACAATATTCTAATTATTATAAAAGTAAAGTAAAATATATGTATTAGAAGTGCTGCTGTTCATAAGCTATCGATATGTAATTGATTCTTAACGATATATGGGTACTATCGTTCAGGTACTATTAAAGTTAATGAAGATGATTGGAATACAGTGTAACGCTTAACTTTATCGTTCAAATTTATTTATCTTTGTTTTTGAACTTCGAGTCGAGTCTGAGTCAACTTCATCTGTTACAACCTTATTATTCAAATCTGTTTGTTCGTTTTTAAACTAACCTAATTTGAAACATTTAAGTGACAAAATTATCCATCAGATTAGGTTAAGTTAGATTGTTTAGCATTAATGATATATGTGTACAAAAGATATATTTTAAATTTTCGTTATCACTATTGATAATATTAGTCCAGATTAACACGCTTATTGCAGACGTATATTATTTATTCTCTACATAACATAACTCTGATTTAATTCAACTTCGACTTAACCTTACGCTAACCAAACTTAACTCCGAGCTAATCGAATCTCCAGTTACCATAACCTAGCCTAATCTTACTTCAACTGAATCTAACCTGAACCAAATCTTACACGGATCTAACAATCCTAATCTAATCCAATATCGACCCAATGTAATGCTAACCTCACCAAACATTGATCTAACACCTTCAACCCTGAGATTTGGATATAACATACGCAAACATGTTAACATTTTTGCTCAAACGTTAGATCATATTTAATGTTCTATTTATTTAACGTTGCCTTACATATCCATAACTTTTGAGCGGGTGAATCCGTAAAGTTAAAAGTTGTAATTTTAGATCTTTCCCGCTGGATCGATATTAGATTGCAAATGAAAATATCAATAATTTTTCGTGCGCCACGTAAAGTTTATCTTTTATGCTTTTAGAAGAGTTTTTCTAAGTTTCGATGAATAGTATTTGTAGAACAAGTGTTAAATGGTGAATCGAAAGAAAGGAGGAAACAAAGTCGAATTTCCCGCACGAAATTTTATCGAGCACCCTATAGGTTAGAGCGTTGCGCAGCAGTGAGGCATCGGCGCCGTCGGCAGCGGTCGCCTCTTGTAGTTTTTGCTACGCCCTCTTCGGATGAAAATGATTCTTCCCCGGCGTGCTGTAGTAGTAGGGATTGTCGACCATTGGTTATCGAACGTTTGACTGACAGTTCGACTATCTGGTGTTAGCCCCGTGATGAAAGGGAGAAAGAAAAACATCTGCTCCCGTGTTATCGCCTACCGACCACGATTCCTCACTGTTCTTTAACTTCGCCAACACTTCTTTCGACCGCAGGATTGTTGCACGTCACGACGCCGGGTTTAATACGCCGATGACTGACAGGTAGTAAACAAGTCTGCGAGCCCGTGGGATACCATCTTTGTCATAATTAACTCTTTCGGTGTCAGACCGGTATGCGTCTCACGTTCAGTCCTGTTCTTTTTTTGTTCTCGTCGCGAAACGTTTAAATTAAGCCTCCGTTGCATGATTCTTTTAATTAAAAACAAAATACCGATACATTCACGGACTATCGTTTTGTCGCACTTTTTCACTTTTCAACGATGAAATACGTTCTTTAATTGTGAGTGAAAATACTGCGATAATAATAGTAAACAAATTGCTGTTATTTTGGAAATTCTTTTTCGCTCCTTGGTGCATGAATCTTTCGTTTTCGAGAAACGAGTAAAATTTTTGAAGTCTGATAACTGCAAAAAGTGGCAATCAAGTTCTTTCTAATGTAGCAATTTATTGAACTTTTTGTTGGTGCGCGTTTGAAAATATATTTCTCCTCGCCGGTGAAAGTTCAAAACTATATTATTCTTTCGTCAAAGTTAAAAAAAATGAATAGGTAATATGACAAATTTGCATCATTATGTATAAAAGTAGAATATTGTAATAACAAAAGACGAGAAATGTTTCCCAGAATTTCGTTAATAATGAAATGAATTATTCATTTACTTTATGCAGTATATTTGCATTACAGCGCATCGAAGGGTTAATACTTCGAACGTTTTTAACATTCGTATGTAAATAACGGAGTACACATATAATACTAAATATTCAAATAACATTGCAGAACTTGTTGTCGTGCGACTTTTTAGAGTAATACGATTTCAAATCCTTTGCGTAAGATTACAAAATAATTGTAATGTTTGAAAAAGCTTAATTTTTATACGGATAAACTTGACAAAAGTAATACGAGTTTGAAAACGATATCTGGTGCGATTTTTATTTTCTATTGTAATTCAATCGGTATTAGAAAGAAATGAGTAAACGGGGAGACAGGTGGAAACTGAGACGTTGAAATTGAGTGAGTGTAAAATAAGCAGGTACAATGTCAAATATTTGACCAACGGTATGTATTTACTGAAATTTAAGTACTTTCTTGCGCTCGAAAATGATCACCGACTACCTAACCATCTACTACTGGTCTGCCACTTAAAGGGTTCAAGATTTGTTTCTCTCATTCAGGCTCATAAAGTTATTTCATTGCTTCTCTGTCATTACTTGGTCCTACGAGTGTGAAAATGTATATTTGTGTACATACTTAGAACTTTCTACTGAATGTCTTTTCCCTCACAAAGTTTTACAATTTTAAGAACACTGATTAAGTTAATCAATGGTAATTAATGGTGCTATGAATTTATAATTTCATCTTATTATAGTGGAAATAATTTTAAGTTTTATCATTTGGGAAGAGATTGGATAACGAATTGCGTCAAATTCGAATCGAATTATTTCACGAATAATTGAGTAACGGCAATTAGATGATGTTGAATTGATTCGTGTAAAATTATATATGATTAAATCGAATCGTGTCAAATTATGTATAATCGAATTGAATCGCGTGGAATTTAATTGCGCTAATTGTGACGCAACTAATTAAAAATTTTTGCAAAATAAAATCTTAGGAAAGTCTCCAAATTGTAAAAGAGTTCGTCGCCGACTTTCCGGACATATTAGATCCTGATAATTAGAATAATAATAGTGTTCAGACCCATAAAACTAAACATACTGAATGTTAATTTGTAATATAATTTAAGAAAAGTTGTGAAATAGATTGGTATGTTGTCCTAAGTAGTTAGAATGTTACGAGTATTTATCCGACTTACGTTATTACCAGTTACACTCTGTTTGTAATTACACGTGTCTGTAGTTCCACTGTCATGGTCATTATACATTACCGCGTTACAAAAAATCAACGCTCATTAGACCCGTGATGCGATAAATCGTACGATGCAGGATGCATAGTTTATGCTTATTCGTTTCATTTCACTTAATTCACTTAATAACCGTTTTATTTACTACAGATGAACATTTTAAATTGTTCCATCTTTCTGGTTTTTCCTGTATTTATCTTATCATTACAACTGTATTACATTAACGCCTATTAATTAACGACATCGTTCTCTGCATATTTTATTAATGTTATCTCTTACTTGACAGTACATTTCTACATTTTTATAAATCATTGATCGATGTAAACGATTATCGAATTAATCTTCAAACACGATGAATAACATGTATCTAAAACTTTTTTTTAACTTTTGTTATATGTACAATAATAGGTAGATATGGTAATTGATAAGAAAAAAGTACTTATCTGAGAATATCTAATTTTTTAAATATGCTTCCTTATTAGTCTAAAAATACATTCAACAAACAACTTCTACTGATCGATATAAGAGCCACGTTATAAAGTATAGCGTTCATGTGATTGATTTTGCATCGGGGGCAATCGTTCATTGAGAAAGAAGATAAAAAGAAGGAAGTAAAACAGCCTTCGGTGTTAATTACGCCCGTGAGAATTGTTAAACGATCAGTAAAAATAGCAGTTGTATCTTCGATGCTTGACTATTGATCAGCGATAATATTTACGGTTGGATAAGCACAAGGTTGTTGATACCGAATAAGAAACGATATGTAACACTTAACTAACTTGAGAATAAATAATGATATCAAAAAAAAGAAAAAACCATTACGATTATTGACGCAACTGGAGTTCTTATCTGGGTGGGTCAGGTGCGATTAATTTACTAAAACTCTCAAGCATCGTATCACCGTACTAGTTATGTTGCTACAATATGACTAACAATATAACGCGTGGCAATATAGCGCGCGGCGTTATACCACGTAGGGATAGTATTGAAACGGAGAATCTTTAAACGTATTTCTGATTTATTAAGTTAAACTGTAAATAATTAAAACGATATAAAATCGCATATAACAGGTAATGTCAGAATTTTAAAAGGCATTGAATATTTAATCATTGATATTTAATTTATTTCAAACGGTCTTATATCGATTTATGTGATTATCAAATCGTCTTGGGATTGAACGTAATACAACGAATAAAGTATAATGAAGAATAGACACAATGAGAAAAATAAAAGCGGAATTGATGCACGAATGCAGTCACGCTGACCGTTCACCGTCAGCGATAATATTTTTAAATGAAAGCGGCAAAAGAAGGACGACCGGCACAATAAATATCGGGTTTAACGGAAAGACGCGAGCATGGTAGAAGCACCACTTGCAAGTAATGGTACCCTCTGTTCACCTTTTCTCTGAAGCTTCTATGGCTGTTCAGACGCCACCTTCTTTTCCTCGTCACCTACCGACTTTCCCTTAAATATATATCTACCCTTCTTTTATATTGATATCTTCTATTCGATCGAAGAAGAAAACTTTTTATAAAGGTAGTTTTCTTCTATACTTTTCCTTGCATTGTTATACTATCTATGAAATGTACACTTACAATCTCAGCTGAATTCGAAATACGAACTTTGAGTTAGGTGTAAAATATGACCATAACGCCTGGGCTAGTCTGCACTCTACACTCGAGTTAGATCTAAAATGTTCATTTGATTCACTAATATCTGAAAGATCCAAAACATTTATTCCGTCTGGTACGCTCACAGATTATCCTTAAACAAATATTTGTGGTACTTACGATGATTGAAACGTTATAAATGAATACTCATTTGCACGTACATTTTTATTCGTGATTTTGTAACCACTATATTTTCGATGTCTAGCAATGGGTTAATTTGACTTGTTACGTACATGAATAGAATTTCAAGTAAAAAACGTGTCTATCGTATGAATAAATAGCATCAGGGTTAACTAATTCGAAATTTAGCTTGATTTTCTCTCTTTAGCGGTATAGCACGGACAACTGCGGTTTTCTCAGTGGCTCCTTTGTCACCAAAAAGTGTCGCAGTACTTTATTTATTCATACCCAAGGGGACGTGTATGGGGATTGGGGAAAATTCAAAAGGTGGGCACGGAATGGGAAGCAGAACTGGTGCCAGCTACGATGCCGATGGTGTTGAGACCGTCTAACGATGACATTTAAATGCAGTGCCGCGCATCGTTTGGTTCTTCGTGCCACAACCATTCCCTTTTCGTACGTCCTTTTCCGTGTTTCTCTCATTTTCTATCTCGCTTCTGTCCAAAATAAAACATAATATCATCTAACGAATATTTTTATCAAGTATTGCCCGGGAAAATGGATGAGATCTAACCACGTGATGAATCATTAATTTTTCTTATCTTGACACTGACGCACGTTGTATTTAATCGATCGTTCTTGTATTTTTATTTTTTCTGCGACGCGGCTTATTGCAGTACTATTTTACCGTTTCGCTATATTATTATACTGCTATTCTACTATTTCACTATATTATTACAGTACTGTTCTACTATTTCACTAGTCTATTGTATTACTTGTTCAAAATTTGACTGTACTGTATATTCTTCTATTTCACTATTATTATACTACTATTTCAACATTGTACTATACTGTTATACTTTTATTTTTCTGTGTCCTCATCATACTACCCTAATATTTTACTATTTCATTCAATCTACTACACAACCATACTAAATATACTACCTTACTATTCTTACGATCCTATTATGACCCTCTACTTAAACGAATAGGCTTTTGTACTCGAAATCTATTAGAAAGTGCAGTACATAAAGATACGTATAATCTCAAGTTATAGCATTTAATAAAACAATAAAACTGTCCATAACGAACGCTTTTTACTAGCAAAGAGTGTCATTAGCGAACGCGTAAATTACATTGCCTAGTATATATTTATGGATCGATTGAAAAATATCTTTCTTATTTTTCTGTTACAGTATAATTACACAGCGAACTACAACGTTGGAAACATAGATTGAAGGATATTTAAATATCAGAGGCCCCGGAGGACCAGGGCAACGATGGAAGTTGTCAGACAGGAATGATAGGTATAAATATAATTATATCTAGCTTTACTTTTACTTTTATTTTAACCCTTTGACTACGGTGCACTTTTGCACAGAACTATCAATTTCGATTGTAAAATATTGGAGTACCTACCGAGCTATTTGCAGATGATAGATCAGTTTAGCATAAATGTGTTATAGTAAGAAAAATTTGTAGCAAACATTTATAAGAAATATTGCTTCAATATTTCAATTCAATTTAATACAATTAAATAAGTATTTTTGAATTAAATCTATAAGTATTGTATATGTGATATATAAACACAAGTGGTGGTAATTAACCAGAATATATTAATATTACAGAATGCAAGAGGGTAGCACCGCCGTGGCGCTAGCGATGGTGACTCCTGGTTACGATCAGGACCCTGCAAGTGGGGTTGCCGATTACACGACCCATCAGGATCAGGCTCAATTCGAAGCAGACAAGAGGGCAGTATACAAGCACCCTCTTTTCCCTTTACTCGCATTACTGTTCGAAAGATGCGAACAAGCTACCCAGAGCTCGGACAACTCGACGTCCGAGAGCTTCAACATGGACATACAGGCCTTCGTCCAACACCAAGAAAGAGACCGAAAGCCCTTCTTGATCAATGACCCCGAAATTGACGGTTTGGTGAGTTGTACTTCCTTCTATTTCCACATTATTCAAGTAGTTCGTGTTTTATATACAAAATGACACCGACAGATATCAAATTTTCTTGAGAAATTTTTAGAAACGCAAGATAATTAGAAAACTATAAAGGAATTTAAGTGATGAGCTGTTGGTTTGTCTGAATTCTTTTCATATTTTTAATTTTCGAACACCTAAATTTTCTAATTTAGAAAATTATTTCTTTTCATTTGAAAATTTCAAAATTCCTAAAGCCTCAAATTTCAAACTTTCTAAACTATTAATTTACTAACTCTTCAAGTATCTCGTACAAGTCTATCCGTGACAACGTACCGAGTCTACTGAACTTACGAAATATATAAATACATTAGTTGACTCTGCATACAATTTTGGAACTCCGTTCTTCAACTATCCGTGTTGGCCCTGTACGTTGTACAATACGAAAAGAAAATCGATCGATATTATTTTGTTTTTCTTGCCAACGTAGATGATCAAGGCGATACAGGTGCTGCGGATTCACCTACTCGAATTGGAAAAGGTGCAGGAGCTGTGCAAGGACTTTTGCAACAGGTACATCACGTGCCTGAAGGGCAAGATGCAGAGCGAAAATCTGCTACGAAGCGATTACAGCCACCATGGACACGATATGGGTCCATCGAGTGGCAGCAATGGCAGCAGTCCCTTGCAGGTTAGATATTTTTTGTAACGTTCAAGCCACCCTTGCCTCTTCCCCCTTACCCTACGTAGATATCCTATTTTTTTAGCGATGCGCAAGAATCGCCAGATTCTTCATCTTAATCGTTCTATTCTAACTTCTTAACCCATATTTCTCTATTAACAAAAATTATGTATATTAATTATTAGCAATTTTTTTATTAAAACGTAGTAGAAATTGCACCTTCCAATTACTAACCAGAAAACCACCCCGAGTCTTATTTTAAGATTTCTAGATTTTATCTTGTTTTTAACGAGGCATTTGCATGTTCATACATCGTGCAATTACGACATGTTCAGTATGTTTTGGGCGTAAACGATAGTTTAAAAGATATTGGTAATTGTTTAGAAAATGTACTTTTTATGATACTAAGAGTCAGACGTAAACTTCAAGGTAAATTTAAAGACCCCCGTTAAAACGTTTCGTTATTATTTGTAGTATATATGAAAAGAATAATGTTTGATATAATTAAAAAGAACGAGCGATACTTGCGCGACGCTCAAAATATTATAGAACCCCACCCCTGCTCTCTGACGGCTAGTTGCGACATATATTTCCCAGGTGCTGTCTTCTACAGGCAATGATGTTGAGTCGGGAGCTAACGGATTCAGAGTGAGCAGAGGCGACACCCTGTCGGAGAACGGTGGTGCGAGTCAGATGGCTACGCAAGAGGAAACCGGTAACGACAGGCCGTCATCGGCGCGATCATCTTCCACAGCTCAACGTTCGAACAGATCCTCCAGCCAGGACCATGACGATCCACTGTCGCCTTCCACGATACACGGGAGCACGCCCCTCTCGCAAATCGGGGCTCATTCTTGTGCACCTGTCAACGATATGTATCTTGGCCAAGGTGAAGTCATCTGCATATCATCTAGATCTCCACCGTCGCGAATAAACTGAGATACGCGATGAGTTACTTTGAAAGTTTTGAGAATAACGCGAAAAACAACAAAGAAAGCATTGTGAACATTAGCGACATAATTGCTCATTGGATATTAGAAAACTTTATGGGTTACTGACATACCATATTCATGACTATGCTAAATTTTGTGCTGGTACTATGCTTGCAAGTGGCTGAAATGTTCAGCTTGTAAACATGGTTTGTAAATTAGTTTCATCTGAAGCATTCAGTAAATAGCGCTATAACTCAAAACTTTCAGGGTTTGGTTATGAGTAGGTTACATTGTTAGAGGTCTAGAGTAAGTGGTGGAGTAGCTAACTACTATTATGGAAGTGGTAGTTACTATTCCACGATGAAATTCTACCTTATTCTATCAACCACCTATCTAAATGGTTGCACAATGTTTTTATTAGCGCTAGCTATTCCATCATCTAATGTAAACTAATGTAGTTGTTGGCAGATGAAGTGATTTCAAATTTTAAGTTTTCAATTTTAAAAATTCATGAAGTTGTTCGTCACTAAATTAGAGAACTGAATCTAACTACCAATGTAACCTAGATCTTAAGATCAATTTATACCCAACATTGATGTCACCATAACGTGAACGCAGTTACGTTCTCTCTGTGTCCATTCCTTGGGAAAAAAGTGGTCAATGTGCTCGTTGAATACTGACAACAACCTACATGCAGAGAATGGACACTGAGGAACTAGCTATGTACGTTCGCATTACGGTAACGACATTTATTATAAATTGACCTTTACCCGCATACGACACAGTCGAGTAGTCATGAACAGAGAGAAGTTCATCGTTTATTTTTCTCTTCTCATTGTATGAAACCAAATAAAAGTGCTGACACTATCAGTATATATGACTGATAATTAAGCTGAATGTAGGCATTGTCAACTTGCGTTTATAGATGATATGGACTGTGTGAATATTGGCGACAGAATATATTTAGAAGAGGCTGGCTATTGGGGCCTTCTTGCGTTACAAGAACGTGAAAGTGAATACGTCGATGTGGGAGATGCAAACGATGAAAAGTATTTTGGTTAGATGAAGTTGATTCCTTTCTTTAGCAATGATTATTATTTATTAGCAAAAATTTAAAAGGATAATGACGTGTACAACATGTAGTATAAGTATGTTATAATAAGAACGTTCTGTTTATGTGTAGATATCACTGTGGCTGGCTCCCCTTCGCCTGCGCCAAGCGAAGACGAAGACGAAGGATGTGGCACTGGTACTGCTACTTCAAATCACAGTAGTGGCCACGGAGGTAGTCATAGCAGCACCAAGAAAGGAAGACAAAAACGAGGCGTCTTACCTAAACAAGCTACGAGCATTATGCGAACTTGGCTCTTTGAACACTTAGTTGTAAGTATCTTATCGTGGATTTATTGGTTATTAAGGACATAACACTTTATCTGTTTCTAATATATCTCCAGTTAAGATAGGACTCCGCTTTGTTATTATGATAGTAAAAACATATATCTTAAGTAACAAACTTGTACAATATAAAACTAGTTTATATTGTAATATTTAACTAGGAACTAATGTGGTATAACAAATCCCTAACATATTGTTGCACAATATTTTGTAGCATCCCTACCCTACGGAGGACGAGAAGCGTCAGATCGCAAGTCAGACGAACCTAACGTTGCTGCAAGTGAATAACTGGTTCATCAATGCCCGTCGACGGATTCTCCAGCCGATGCTGGATGGTGCTGGGGCAGATCCGGTACAACGAGCAGGTGGAGGCAAACGTCACAAAGTATCAAAACACGTGGTGCAACAACAACAAGTGCAGCAACAACAGACGGGCGGCTGGCAATCCGAAGAATCTGGCAGTGATTCTGGCTCCAGCGACGGTGAGGGAGGTGCCGATAGATTGAAAGACGGTAACGATAGCGACGAAGATGATCTTCACTGACCTCTGTCGATCACCGATTATGTCAACTTCTTTACGGTACCTTCAAATCCAGTTGCTCATTACAGTATTAAGGTATTCGAGAATAGATTTCGCTTTAACTGTCAGATACGTAATTATTCTCGCGAGAAATCAAGGGTATTATTATTGGCCGAGGTTATCACGCTCTCTTATCGGATCAGACGATCACGATCTGTCGTTGATTCTCGACGAAACATCTTCACGGTCGTTGCTCGATTTTTAATCCTGATCCATGAAAGTTGTAATCGGTTTACGCGAAACCGGGAATCCGGTTCGAACGATAAGCTTCGTTTTTGTTTGATCGAAACGGCTTCCCTGTTTTGAACAGGAGCAACTTAGAACCGTAATGAAAAATTCCACACTTCCGATGGAATATGAATTTTTATTTTCAAATTGTTATCATTCATCAGTTGCGTTCGTTTAAAAGAGGACTCAAGTTACGTTGAGGTAATTTCTTTCTTTGTTTCTTACAGTTGAAGTTTTTTCCTTGACAATTGTTTAATTCGTCGTGTATAGTTTAACCCTTTTGCTGCGACGGTGCTCCACATTATTACCGTCTTTGGACACAGCCCTCCGAGAGCTTAAATTCTTGGTTAAATTCGTTAACTTGACATTAATAAATATTCACGAACAATGTATTATTAAATTCTTAAACATTGGTGAAATAATTTCAAACATCTTTGCTATATCAACTTAAATTGAAATTTAATATTCATATTAAATCAATGAATCAATGTCAAATTCGCAAATACATTATCGTATATAACAATAATTATAATAATAAATAATATTAATAATAAGTTTTTAATAATAGTAAAGTGTATGAGATTGTTAAAAATAAAGATTCTGTTCCTTTTAAATTAATAGTGTTTTTTTAGGGAGCAACTGCGGGTGTCTGTCGTAGCAAAAAGGTTAAAATAACAAACAAAGGTGCTATTAGTAATAGCATGATATTTCAAGAAAATATTGTTTCTTTTTTTCTTCAATAAAAAGTCATTTGTATCGCCTGAATCGTAAACCAATGTTCCACACTTATTACATGTTGTCATTTAGTTTATCAGAGCGTAGTACTAGTGCTGATAACTAATTTTTAGAAGCAAATTATTTTTGCGACAATGGAAGACTCGAATGTTCATGTACCAAGAACAGTACGGTAACGTGTACATTTTTTCTACGATATACATAAATTGTGAGGGAAGATTTTACTCGTTTAACAATGCGGTTAGAAAGTTATAGCTAAGGCAATGATAAGTCAGCGTTACTGTTTGTATATTTTTATATAAACAATTTCATTTTGGAATACGTTTCTGTGTGGCTTTAAAGCAACATTAGTGTTTCAATATTTAATAGTAATAATAATTCCAAAATCATGCGAACAAAATAAAACAGAAAACAAAACAATACACGCTTTGTATGGTTTGAATCTTTTTTAATGCGTGTCGTTGTAGTTCAAACGTCTGTTTTGTCAAATATATAGCCTTTTATCCAGAAACTACGTCCAGTTTGTATTTCTTTAAAGAAAGTTTAATAATATCTGTTATTTACAAGAAGAGGTCACAGCTGTGATGTCGTTGATTTTAATCAAACTCTTTCTGATGAAAATAGAGCAAAAATAAGTAGACTCATAGACATGTATCCATGTTCTCTTTGATACACATTATTTGCAGAAATACTTAACATTAATTTTTTGATGTCTAGATGTACTTCATTTCTTAAAGGTATTAACAAAAATATTGTCAATGTAAGATTTGAACTTGGAAACCTCAGAGAACAAATCAGCTACCACCTTCTCTACCATAACTATTATAATATTAGAAAATTAATGCTAATATTGATACAAATACTTTAGAAGTATATTTATAAATAAAAAAAGTTAAATGTTAAATATCTTCAAAGGTAATGTACCTACTCATTTTTTTCTTTAAATTCATAGGCAAAGATTTGATTAAAATTAATGATCTCACAGCTATAACCTCTCCTTGTTTTTTAAAATTCCACACCTAAACGGTTACAGTAAACTGAAGTACATAGTATCAAAGCGAACAACTGAATAGTGTTCAATAATAAACGAAGATCGATGTTCGACCAATTATTATTGGTTACGATCATCCTCGCATACCTAGCGATTCCTGAACAATTCTAACAGAGACAGATAATATTTCTGTAACGAGAATACTTAATTAATATTTCTATAGCGCTAATTGAAATCGTCCATACGAGAATTGTATAGTGTTAGGGAATCTTGTAAAACGACACTAAAGAAGAAGGTCCGTTCTTAGCCCCTTCCTAATTAATGATAAAAAAAACTACGACGATAATTGTACTACGTTTAACGATAGACGAGACGATCTGTCTTATGATCGGTCAACAGAAAAAAGAAATTTCACTAACAAACTTTGAACGTATGAATTAAAATGAACATACAATTGTAGAATTGTAAGCAATGATTGATCGATCGATAGACTAGAGTAATCTCGGTCTTCTTCTATATTCTTCGTGCCATTGAAGAGCGTGGTAACTTCCGCGTTTAGTCTTTGTTCAGCTCTGCAGTGTCGTGACATAGCAAAGTGCTATCCCTCCAAGATAATAATAACAACAACAACAACAACAATAATAATATTAATAATACTATTACAATTAATAATAATAACAACAACAATGATAATATAATATTACTTTAAATATATGATGATTATATTTTTAAACTCTAAGTGTCGTCTTTAAAGAAAAGAAAAAAATGAAACGCGTGTACCGCAGTTGAAAAGATGTGTGGTACTGCTGTACATATACAATACACAGAACTGTTAGAAATAAAAGGAATAATGTTAGTGATTATTTGAGAAGAAAGAAAGAAAAAGAAAATTGAAAGAAACAGAGATTAATGATACCTTTCTTGTAACTGATAACAACAAAAGTCATGTGTAAGGCTCGGCGATGAAGCACATGCCATCTTAGGATTATAAGTGTTCGTACGTTCGCTGTCTGCATATGATTATTGCGTTTTACTGAAACGATCGCAAGCGTTGAAGAATACCTGGCGATGTTACGAGCGTTTTAACAATTTTCTATTCGATCGACCGTAGGACTATTTCAATTCGACCGATAACCGTGTACACGAGATTATTATTCTTCCTACGCACTCGTCTTCGATTGTCCCTTCGATTATTTCCAAGCGTTGTTCCGTCCATCGCATTTGCTAAACCGTTGAAATTGTATTAAGAACATCGACTGCCTTCGAAACACCATTCTAAAACAAGCATTTCCGAAAGTGTCATTCGAGCATAGAGAAAATAGCTCTCTGTTATCGCATGTATCTCTTATTTCTAACAGTGACTTCGATATGGATCTCCTTTTCTTTTAACGATTCGCCGTAAAATTACTGTCGCGTGTTTACTGTTCGTTTCTTGACTCGATAGGTTCGTGTACACTTGGGTGCAATTGTAGCTTTCTTATATGTCTCTAATTCTTTTCTAAATACCCAAATCTACACGTTCCTAAGTTCAACATTTTTACTTTTAATTCCTCAAAATTGCACGTTTCCAAACTTACAAATTCCTAATAATTTCTCAAACCAAAATATTCCAAATTGTAAAATCTCAAACTTCCAAAATTCACCACCCCAGATTTGTAAATTTCAGATTCTGAAATAGATCATTAAATGGTGGAATATTCCTAGCCATATACGAACCTTTAACCAAGAGAAGCATGCGTTGTACCGAAATGTACATTCGTTTATTAACATCTAAAATGCGAACAAACATCTCATTGAAAATCCATTATCGAGATCTACGCAAGATTCCTTGAGTTACAATTATGTCGGTAACTTTGTATAATGCAGCACTCTCTCGGTGTCTAAGCGATTTCTATGAAATTGCAAGGATATTTATAATTTGCAATTGTATCGTTAGTCAAGTAGATGAACGCTAGTCTGCTGGTCGAAGTGCAACGAGGATAACTCTTCAGCACATTAACGCCATATAGCGCGAATGAAATTAGTTAACAATTGTGCAATGTTAGAAAACAAAATTAAACGCGCTATTGTCAGTGTTTGAAATGTATAGTCGTTTCTCAACTCGCTTATTTTTGTTCAGCGAGAAGAACGTATTAATTCATGTCCTAGCTCTAGTTTTTATTTCTTTTATAAGATATTTTTATAAGAAAAATAGCATGATGAATAGTAAATACGATAGCACAATTTTGAAATTCTGTATAATAAAGTATAACATAAAACATAACATAGTTTTTAAAACTGTAACAATATTTCACGGTTGATTCCGAAAAAGCATGTTAACACTAAAAAGTTTACTGAGAACTGTAAAATTATAATATTAAGAAGAAATTACTAATCCGTTAAACACTTTAAGTTCGGAAATAAAAAATAATCGGAACAGATCTGGGTCAGTAATGAACGAAAATTCGTCATCTAGTAATGCGTTTTTCTCGTTGAACAACATGTAGAAACGTATCTGTAGGTATAGAGGAAGAGTGGGTAGCCTTGGACACTTGAACGAAACACGATAACAGAAATCAATGAATTTCAATCCCATCACTCTTTCACGAAATAAGCGTGAACTTCCAGATTCTTTATAACTTGAAAAGTTCTTTAGTAATTTTAGATTCTATTGTTTAATAACACGCTACTCTTTAGATTTTTGGTAATTCTAGATAGAAAATCAATGTTTTAAGTAATTTAAACATGGCGGGTACTCCTAGATACATCAATGTTTTCTGTTTTTTAAACACATCACAATAAAATGAGTGTCGTGAAACGAACCATGAATTATTTTTTACACCATTAGTTATTAAAAAGAGACAATTGAGTAATATAAAATTTAATGTTAATAAAAGTGTCTGGATATACCCGCCATATCAATGACTCCATTAATGAAGATACTTGATCGACGAATACAATATTTTTATGATTAATTCGCACGATATAAAAGGAATTGAACTGAATGTTCAGGAATTTGAATACATTTAATTGTTAATATTAATATCGATAAAACATGTAACAATACGTACATTTAACAGACAAACGTCGATGATATTTGATGCATGCTATCGAACTGATTAAGGTACCTGTATCAGTAATCGACACTTTTAATTTCAGTCTTAAAAAATAAAGTCCTTAGTAATAATTTTTTAAACAACACGCTGACAGATTATTGTATAAAAGTTTTTGTAATCAATTTTCCTTTTATACAATTATTTTCGTCAATACAAGTAAGTTCAATTTGTTTAAACTTGACAAGTCATCCATTTACAATATTATTTACTCAAAAGAAAAGACTGTGATAATAATTGTAATGTGAAATGATAATTTCATTTTTATAATTACTATTACTGATACATTTATCTTGTATCGTTTAATTTGCTTGATATAACGATGAACTTAAGCAAACATGTAATATAACATTTCTTTTCCTACTTTATTGTTAAAGATATTAAAATGTCCGGGGTTACACGTCCTCCTATTTCACTGCTACCTATATAGCATCCTATTTTCTTCCGGTATTAAATGAAAAAAAGTGTATATAGCCGACTTGAGGCCCAGGGTGCTTCCATTAGTAGCTTACGAGCTTGTTTTGAGCATTCGTGACGAACTGATTTCTAATCTAATAATTGTTCATTCTTGCCGCGACATTATGGAATCTGTACACGAATGAAACGAATCAATCGAGACGTAGTAAAACAATATTATCAGTTGAAGACAGCTTTTATTACAGTATAGCTCCATATACGGTGTAGTGATGTAAGTCAGGACATCGAACGATCGTGGAAAAAAGAAAAATGAAGAATTTAATTGAATTATTATATGGAAAGTAAATTTTAGTTTTGAAGTTACAAATTTTTAACTTATCAAATTATTAAGTTTTCAAACTTCTAAATTCTCAAATTAATAAATTATTAAATTCTCAAATTTCCAAGCTTCCAAATGGAATATTTGCAAATTTCTATATTCCCAAATTCTTTATTTACCAAAATACCTAAATTTCCTAGTTTCAAGTTTCTGAATTCCTAAATTACTAAATTACCAAATAATAAATTGCCATATTCCCAAATTCCCAATTCACCAAAACCCCTTAATACCCAAATCCCTCATTTCTCGAATTTCTATATTACCAAGTTCTCAAATTCCCAAATTTGCATACTTATTCTTAAAGAATTCCGAAAATTAAGAATTCCGCTACTTTTCATAATTGAATTTCCAAGAAACAAATTGATCGAAATCATTCACAAAATCTTAACGATCTACAAGAATCACTTCCATGTTGCAATTGGAAAATTGTGAAAAAAAAATTAGTTGGCAATTGCAATCAACCACGATCGGTCGAACTAATTAGATCGCTGTTTAACAAGTACCAGCAATAAACGCGCATTTTCCATTTGAGATAGAACTAAGAATCGTCAGCTCGTATCGCGAATCACCTGGTACGGGACTATACTGTACACCTTCGATTAAGTATAATTATAAAGTAGATTAAGGAGGTAGGTTGTAAGGCTGAACCACGTATACGTATGTGCTGCGGCACCAGACGACTGTGATAACTCGGTGGGCGGTGCCCAGCCTCCTACTTCATACTTGTATACTACTGAGGATTATGGAATACTTAAAAAAAAAATACGTGTACACAATGACGTAAACAAGAAAACAGAAACACACACTCGTACACACACACACTTAGGAACATTTAAAATCGTTGAATATGTGTTGGAGCTTGCATTGAAAGAACTTGGTCCACGGATTTACATGGAACACTCTCGTTGCACTATATTGTATAATGTATAATGTTTATTTGATTCAGATACAGTTAAAACGCAATTATGTACAATTTGCCTGTCGAAATTGTCGAAAGTTCCAGTTTAATTCGCACGAATTGGAAAAAAAATTGGTAACGGAGGTGCTAATTTGGAACAGGTATATTATTTCGAAAACATTGATTTCGAGAGTAACGATAGACGAAAGTAGAAAGTAGTACATGAATATTTTCATTCTTCCAGGTGCATCCGAGTCCATGTATAAGGATGGACCTCCAAATAAACCTGTAATGTTACTATGTCTTAGCGGTTGATGTGCAAGCTCTCTCTAAAGTATTTAAGAAGATAGGAATGGGCCAAAAAGAGAAGACTATGAAAACAAATAATTTTCGTGCAACGATTTACTCTACTTTCGTTTCGTTCAACTATTCGTTTGATTGTCAGAAATGAATTTTATGATTTTTATAGCTTTAGAGAATATTCGACGAGTTGCAAAAGAGTTGTGGATACTTGCGTCGTTAAGATGCAATTTGTGCGGAATTAAACGAAGTTTATCATTTTGTCGATTCTGCTGCGTGGAAAGAATTTTATAACTTCGTTACGTTACGTTTTAGTTTTACACTTGTAAAGCGAATTGTTTCGATTTTAAGTTTCGTTTAACTTTATCGCGTTATGAGTTTATATTGTATACCAAACGTTTTTATACTCTGTTAAATTTTGTTACTTCGAATGATTAGAATCGTTTATAAAGAGCGTACGAATGTTCCGATACAGAGATTCGGAGCATCGAGATATTCTTTAATCACTCGCACGTGTATCCAAATTGCAAATGTAAAATACGCACCTAATACCATTACGAAAATAAGGACTCACCGAAGGTCCATTCCTAACTTAATTGACATTTTAAGTCGTAAATTAGACGTATTACATACTTACATACATACTAAAAAGGAAACATAAGTAAACAATTTGAATACTTCTTTCTCGTGTACATCAAGGTCCTGTTAAATAAGTTGTTTATTGATAATAAACGCCATCACGCTTGCACAATTTGTTCTTTATTCCTCTTACACAAATTATTTAATTATATAAAGACGTGTTATCCAAAAAGTAATACATATCTATATTCCTAGATTCTCTAAAATTTATTCCTACATTTTCGCATTTTATACCAACACTTTGTATAAATAAATAATTTTAAAAGTTGCAAATATTTAAAAATGATAATAATAAAGTAATTTGATGCATACGAAAGTTAATTAAGCCGATAGAATCAATATTAATTAATTTTTTTTTAATATAACATGTGGCGCCATCTCTCCGGCGAACAGGGTGAACTACACACTTTTGAAACTGTAGTTTAATTAGTTCACACATTCTGTCACCAGATGGCAGCACGCGAGTCGGTAAAAATTAGCCTATGAATTGTTTAATATTTATAATAGTTTGGCAAAGTTAAAGCACTCCAAAGATAGTTGATCTTGCACTCTGATGTAGTTTTATGCATATTAATGTTAATTAAACCAATAAAATCATTAATAATTGGCTTTTTCGAAAATTGAACTAGTGGCGCCATCTCTCCGGCGAACAGGCTGAACTACACACTTTTGAAACTGTAGTTTAATTAGTTCCCATATTCTGCCGCTAGATGGCAGCACACAAGTCGGTAACCTTACCATAAGAATTGTTTAAAATTGATATTCATTTGGTAAAGTTAAAAAATATTCTGAAGTTCATTATTCTTGTATTCGGACATAATTTGATGCATATGTAGTGAAATAAGGTAATAAAATCAATAATAATTGAATTGAATCGAGAACGATACACGTGGCGCCATCTAGCGGTAGAATGCGGAACTAACCAAGCTGCAGTTTCAAAAGTTTGTAGTTCACCCTGTTCGCCGGAGAGATGGCGCCACTTATTCAATTTTCGGAAAATTCAAATAATACAATTTAAATCGACTAATACTGATTGTCTGGTATTGTTGAATTACATGATAGCTGATTGGTTCACGGATGGCCTATCATTGTTAACTTGATAAAGGTCATAAGTGCCTGCTATTGGTGTTTTGAAATGACAGCTGATTGGTGGATTGTCATGACAGCTGATTGGTCCATTGACATGACAGCTGATTGGTCCATTGAAATGTCAGCTGATTGGTCCATTGAAATGACAGCTGATTGGTCCATTGAAATGACAGCTGATTGGTGCGTTGAAATGACAGCTGATTGGTCCACAGTTCACCTATCATTGTTTACTTGATAAGTGTCACAGGTGATCAGTCTTGTTCAAGCTGTCTAAGTGTTCGGATCGACCGTGACATCTCCTACCGGTACGAGTCAAACTGTCAAATAACCGATCGTGTGTTCATCGCTGTGTTATCTAGTGCTTTAGTGCAAGTGTCTAGTGTGTGTTATCAAGTTTTTTAGTGCATATGCGGGGGTGTATTAACACAATTTATGGTGTGGTTCTTCATGTGTCAAAGTCTTTACCAGTGCCTTCCCCCAAGTGATTGTGCATGTGTATACGGATATATTAGTGTGTTTTATGGAGGTGTTATTTAAGTGTTTTAGCATATTTTTACTAGTGTTTTAGTGTGTTTTATGGAGTGGTTATTTAAATATTTTGACAAACTTACTAGTGCTTTTGTGTATTTAATGGAGTGGTTATTTAATTGTTTTATCAAACTGTTACTGGTGCTTTAGTGTATTATATGGAGTGGTTATTTAAATGTTTTAACAAACTGTTACTGGTGCTTTAGTGTGTTTTATGGAGTGGTTATTTAAATGTTTTGACATGTTTGCACTGGTGTTTTAGTGTGTTTTACAGTGTACTCTATGTGTTTTGGTATAAATTTGCAAACGTTTTAACATGTTCCATACAATAATTATCCAAGTGCTTTAACATACATTTTTAAATATGTAATCGTGTTTACCGACTATACGTTTTGATACACGTTTGCAAATTTATTACCAGTTTTTGTAATGTAGTTATACATAGTTCTGCATGCATGTTTGTACATTTGAAAAACTGTTTGCGTTGAAAAAATGTGTACGTTACTCGAAATGCAAATTGATAAACAGTTACTAAATTGTTGTGATCCTTTTATGATTACAGAAGGTCACTCAATCCAACGGACAATCCGCCAAATTCAGAACGAAAGCAGCCAACCAGCAACCAATTCTGAGATGCCTTACCGGTAAAACGATCGCAGTGATGCAAGTCAGCGATCGGTGAGTCGCATGCTTTACGGTTCCTCCGGTTCCCATCATGTCGCAGGACGAATGGTCCGAAACGACACGGGAACTGGTTGTATTTTTATATTTTTGAGCGAGCATAGTGACCACGACTGTACGATCGTGCAAAATTCGTACAAACTGTTTATTTCATTTATTAGATCAGGTCAGGGTTTTCTTGTACATCGCGTTTTAATTCTCTTACGATCCGATATAACGAATTTAAGATTACGTAGAAGTCGGATGACCCTCCGATTTCATAGTAGTTTAATCTTTTTGTACGCGTACCGTGAACTCTTTTAAATATACACATATGTACAAGAAAATATCGCGAGAAACAGATTTTGATATCAAAGTTAATTATCATGAATACTTTTGGTTATTTAGTAAATTTACTTTGATATTAAAAATCTGTTGAGAATGAAACAATCGATATACTTAGATTTTTGCAAAGTGTTCTTCCATTTTCTTTTTTGAAACTTTAGAGTAAATTTTTTTCGGAAGACACTTTATTAGCATGTTATTAATCATGTTTCTTAGCTCAGGATTTTCAGCACACATGAAGAAAACTGGTAGGTGAAAATATTGTTGGCCGTGTTCATTTTTATGCTCTAAACTCATACGCGTGCTTAGATGCTACTCGCATGAGTTAGGGCAGGTGGACACGGTTTAGTTTTAAGATGTTTTGGCGATCGACAAATTGACAGTGAATTATCGACACAAGTTACACGTGTGTGTGTGGTTAGGTCGTGGACCTTGTGTCGATTTAAGACTATATCAATTTTTTATACAAATATGAAAAATTTCTAAATTGCTATTGAAAGTTACAAAATTAAATAGATTGAATTACAAAATTAGTAAGATTAAATTTCAAAATTGTACAAGTAGAGTAATTACAAAATTTTTATTTGCACATATTACATTGAATATTCGAAAGAATTAGAAAATGAAATATGTTCAATGTTCACTGTCGATTGTCGGTCGATTTCAGCAAAAAGGTATGAACTTAGAGTGTGAATGTTGTATTGAACTCGGGTGTCGGAGACGTCCCGGGACGTACTCCCTAGGAGTAGGCTTTTTTGCACCCGGGTGGAGTGTGTGAGAATCGTGGAGTGTGTTTTTGTGAGAATGAACTTTGCATTTTTTAAATATAGCGATAGGCAGGCAGGTAGCTTACTTCTGGTGTGATTGAGTTAGTTTTAAGTAGGTAGGGCCAGAGCAAGCTTTCATGTTTCTCTGTCCTCCGTAAAACACACGTGAGATGCTTGCATCTGGGGGGTTAACGAAAAATCGAGAAGAGAAAATCTAAATATGAATTTATTCTATTTAATATTCTCTTGAACTCGATTGTTCGTAAGGCCAGGCCTTTTAGTTTGTAAGTCGCAGTCGTGGTTCTAGACCCGATTGCAAAAATGAAGTATACAGTGAAGTGAAGTGAAGTGCAGTGCTTTAAATATTCTGCTCGGATATTCTTTTACGGACAGCGCATTCTAAGAATCGCTGGTCGTATTTTAATTTCGAGAATTTTTTATAAAATTTTGAATTCGTTGTCGATTGAAGCAAATGGATAGTTCATTTTTATTTTTATAAAAGTGTATGCTATCTGTTTGTGGAGATCAACTGATAGTAAAATTGAAAGTATATGTAATTGATATGAAAGCAAAGAATATCCGAGTTACCGTAAAATTTCGCGAGTGATTTTTGTGAGGCTGTGCCGAAGAGAGAAGAGGCTATATGCCGAAGCGCCCCGGCAAAATTAGCCAAAGAAGAGGGGAACTATTAATGGCTGTCCATCTTAGGATGGAGAGTCATTTTGTCACTATGCTCGCTATTATTTTTTTGTATTTTATATGTGTTTTATTTACGGTACAAAAAGTATCGTCAAACGCGTTTTGCTCGAATTTTGACGAGCACACGATCGGTTCGCGATTTTATTTCGAATTTTCAGGTTTTTTTTTATTGCATTTTCTATTTTATGAAAGTTTTATGTGGAGTGAAGTAATATTTCACTCCCCTTTGCATAATTTTCTATGTTAATAAAGTTTTGTATGTTTCAGTGTTTGTTTTTTGACAAGTTATCATGTTCTCTTTTCTAAAATTTCTATGTTAATAAATTTTTGTATGTTTCAGTGTTTGTTCTTTGGTAAGTTATCATGTTGTCTTCTCAAATCCGCAATTTTCATTGCGTTTTGATTTCGAAATTCTTGTATGAAATAAAATAAAATTTTGCTCCTCCCACAATTTTCTATGTTAATAAATTTTTGTATGTTTCAGTATTTGTTTCTTGGTAAGTTATCATGTTGTTCTCTCTTCTCAAACCCGCAATTTTCATTGCGTTTTCTATTTTTCGAAAGTTTTGTATCAAATAAAATAAAGTTTCACACCCTACCTACAATTTTCTATGTTAATAAATTTTTGTATGTTTCAGTATTTGATATTTGGTAAGTTATTACATTGTCATTGCATTTTCTATTTTTCTTAACGAACTTAATTTCCTTAATTTGCTATATCAATTATGTTTTTACACTTGTGGGAGGATGGGCGGGCTCGGGCGCAGGTTTTTCGTCACTATACGTGGCGAAAAGCTTGCGCAAATTGTAAGTACCTCTTATTCTAACTTGCACTCATCTTTGACACAATTTTTTTAACTTACATATTAGAGTGTAGTAATAGTTTGTCATTTTTTTCTCAATTTCTTCAAACTTGAAAGAAAGTTCTTCCAACTTTCTTCCCTATCCCCTTGCTTTCTTTACAAAGTTTTATATTCGAGTGCAATTTTAGAATAAGAGGTACATGTAGAGCATTTAGAATATGTATTACAGTATGCGTGAGTGTGTGCATGTATCCTGTATCCTGTACTCACATTCGCATCGTGGGATCGTAGAATTTTTCAAACTCTAAAGGATTTTGTTTCTAGCTTCCAAGTTTTTAAACCTCCTTTCTATTTTATTTCTTCTTCTGTATTTTATTATTTGATTGATTCTTATACGCGTTGTACTTTCATTTCTTTGGTGAATTTTAGTTGGAGTTTCGGCGTTTTTGGATCCCTTGATTTTAATTCGGTTTTCAAGTTCTTAACTCTTCAAGATTTTATTTTGGGTTTGAGGTTTTTATACCTCATCGCGATTTTATTTTGAGTTTTGAAGATTCTGAATTTCCTCGAAATTTTATTTCGGATTTCAAGTTTTCAAACTCGGTTTCGATTTTTCAAGTTTTATTTCGAATGAAGGAAGATTTTATTCGTTGTTCTTCGATTTTCTGTCTTAATTACATTTTGTATGTTTCAGGTTTTGTTTTTAAGTAAGTAATTTAATGATTAATGTGCGTCTTAATTACAATTGTATGTTTCAGATTTTGATTTTAAGTAAGTAATCTAATGATTCATATTTGTCTTAATTAAGTTTGTATGTTTCAGCTTTTTATTTCAAGTAAGTATTCCAATATTTTATATGTCTTAATTACACTTGTATGTTTCAGTTTTTTATTTTAAGAAAGTAAGTAAATGATTCATGTGTGTCTTAATTAAATTTGTATGTTTCAGATTTTGATTTTAAGTAAGTAATTTAATGATTCATGTGTGTCTTAATTACAATTGTATGTTTCAGCTTTTTATTTCAAGTAAGTATTCCAATATTTTATATGTGTCTTAATTACACTTGTATGTTTCAGTTTTTTATTTTAAGAAAGTAATTCAATATTTTATATGTGTCTTAATTACACTTGTATGTTTCAGCTTTTTATTTTAAGTAAGTAAGTGAATGATTCATGTGTGTCTTAATTAAATTTGTATGTTTCAGCTTTTGATTTTAAGTAAGTAAGTGAATGATTCAAGTGTGCCTTAATTAAATTTGTATGTTTCAGCTATTGATTTTAAGTAAGTAATTTAATGATTCATGTATGCCTTAATTACACTTGTATGTTTCAGCTTTTTATTTCAAGTAAGTAATTCAATATTTTATATGTGTCTTAATTACACTTGTATGTTTCAGCTTTTTATTTCAAGTAAGTAATTCAATATTTTATATGTGTCTTAATTACACTTGTATGTTTCAGCTTTTTATTTCAAGTAAGTAATTCAATATTTTATATGTGTCTTAATTACACTTGTATGTTTCAGCTTTTTATTTCAAGTAAGTAATTAAATGATTAATGTGTGTCTTAATTACAATTGTATGTTTCAGCTTTTTATTTCAAGTAAGTAATTAAATGATTAATGTGTGTCTTAATTACAATTGTATGTTTCAGCTTTTTATTTCAAGTAAGTAATTCAATATTTTATATGTGTCTTAATTACACTTGTATGTTTCAGCTTTTTATTTTAAGTAAGTAAGTGAATGATTCAAGTGTGCCTTAATAAAATTTGTATGTTTCAGGTTTTTATTTTAAGTACGTAATTAAATGATTCATATGTGTCTTAATCATATTTGTATGTTTCAGGTTTTTATTTTAAGTAAGTAATTAAATGATTCATATGTGTCTTAATCATATTTGTATGTTTCAGGTTTTTATTTTAAGTAAGTAATTAAATATTTCATATGTGTCTAAATTACACTTGTATGTTTCAGGTTTTTATTTTAAGTAAGTAATTGAATAATTCATATGTGTCTTAATCATATTTGTATGTTTCAGGTTTTTATTTTAAATATCATACTTGTCTTAATTACATTTCTATGTTTCAGATTTAATTTCTGAGTAAGTAATTGAATATTTCAAACATATATTGTTATTTTATTTGCCTATTTTTATCGAGTCGACTCGAGTTTTATTTTACTTTGTCAATCAATAGGTAACATAGAAGACAGCCTTTGTGGGATTTCATCGGATGCGCTAATTTTAAGTTAATTTTAAGTTTCGTACTGTAATATTGTAGTATGCATGAGTGCATGTGTGAAATGCGTATATACGAAACTTGAATACATCAATCATCGAGGGATCATCGAGGGAATCATCGCGATATCATCGAGGGATGCGTGCGTTACTTTTAAGTTAATTTTAATCTCGTGGGCGGGCGGGTGGGACCTTGTAAGTGCCTCTTATTCTATCTTGCACTCATCTTCACAATTCGTGAACTTTTCTCGCGTTAGACTGTAGTATACCCAGCTATTTTTCGTTAATTGGTCCAGACCCAAGTGGATCATTGGGGGTTGGTAGCGCTGTGAACACGCGGCAGGGTTGAGCTGCAAAGGCTGGTGTAGCGCCAGGGACACATCTCTGCGAGGCATTTTGATTGAAGTACCTTCTCGACTTGCCGCTTCACGGCGTGGGTATCCTCTCTGCAGTTAGCCTCCCTTTAAACGGGAGCGGGGAGAAATGGGAAACCCTTCGCGGATGTGTCACTCGTTCTTATCAGTTTTTTCGGTTCAATTCGGTCTCGTGGTTCACGTAAGTCACTATTGACTACCCTTTGACCCATGAGGGCGAGGACTACTTGGCGGAAAATGCTAACCCATTTTTTAGCAGAAAGTTCTTCTAACTTTCTTTCCTTTTAGTAGAAAGTTCTTCTAACTTTCTTTCCTTCCCCCTTGCTTTTTTACCTCGTTATAGATCATTCGAGTGCAAGCTTAGAATAAGAGGTACGCGTGCGGCGTTTAGAATAAGTTAAGCGTATGCGTATGCGAGTACTGTTTAAAATTGCACTTATTTTAATTAGCGAACTTTTTCCGCGTTAGATCATAGTATTAGTTCCCCTCTTCCTTTCTTTCTCTCTCGTTTAGCGTTTCATTTTACTTAATGCGAGTGCAATTTTATAACAGAGTGTGTATGTGGGATCCCACGAAATTAGTGTTAAGTTTATAAGTGAGTTGAGCGCTTACAATTCTAACTTGCACCCATTTTCACGATACGTGAATTTTTTGCGCGTTAGAGTGTAGTATTAATCGGTAATTCTCTGTCGATTGGGCCGAACCCAAGTGGATCATTTGGGGTTGGTAGTGCTGTGAACACGCGGCAGTACTGAGCTGCAAATGCTGGTGTAGCGCCAGGGACACATCTCTGCGAGGCATTTTGATTGAAGTACCTTCTCGACTTGCCGCTTCACGGCGTGGGTATCCTCTCTGCAGTTAGCCTCCCTTTAAACGGGAGCGGGGAGAAATGGGAAACCCTTCGCGGATGTGTCACTCGTTCTTATCAGTCATTTTCGGTTCAATGCGGTCTCGTGGTTCACGTAAGCCACTATTCGACTACCATTTGACCCATGAAGGCGAGGTTCACTTGATAGAGAATGCTGGTCCACCTTTTTGCGAAAGTTCTTCTAACTTTCATTCTTTCTAGCAGAAAGTTCTTCTAACTTTCTTCACTTCTAGTAGAAAGTTCTTCTAACTTTCTTCCCTTCTCCCTTTGCTTTTTATACCGTTTTAGATAACACGGGTGCAATCTTAGAATGCGAGCGTTAAATTGTAAATTGTATGGAGTGCCTGTGTACTATAAGTTATTTTTAAGAAACTTATGCGTGCGTGCGTGCGATACAAGTTCTTTGCTATATTATAGTAAAGGACTTGTATATTTAGAGCTTACGGGCTAAGTAGAGTCAGAACTCATTTATCCTTCTGATAAATGAGCTAATTGCGAATGGTGGGTGGTTGGGATTTGGAGTTAGGGTGGGTCACGATCGTAGCCACCTCCACGTGGTGTGACCTGGTAATCGATATCGTTTTCTAAACATATTTTCGAAAGAAAATTAATACAAAACGATATCGAGCTAAGAGCTACGAATTACTATTAAATAATAATTACATTTATTCCACATTTTCTTTTACGAAAATGTTTTGGAATGAAGATATGTGAGCTCGCTAAATGCGCATGGATCAAGTAAGTATATAAAGGTAAGTATGTACTATAAGTTCGATATTTATCCAAATGTAGAAGATTTACAAAACTTACAATAAAATACGAAATTTTGGAAACCTAGACGGAAACCCTAATAATGGTTTGACAAATTCTAAACTCCGAAGTTAATCAGTTTTGCACTCCGATGTAATTTTGTGCATAACATAGTCAATTAAGGTAATAAAATCAACATTAATTCAAATGAATCGAAAATGGATACATGTGGCGCCATCTAGCGGTAGGGCATAGAAACTAATGAAACTACAGTTTCAAAATTGTGTAGTTTACCCTGTTCACCGTAGAGATGGCGCCACTTGTCTAATTTTCGGAAAAGTCAATTAATAATAATTTTGCTGTACTTCCGAAAACCTTCATGCTCCAAATTGGATGAAATTTTGGGAATGGCTTTCTTTTTAGTAAAATCGATGATTCCGAGAAGGATTTTTGGCGACTCGAGAAAAAATTTGGTATCATTTGAGTGTCACTCCCTACTTTACCGACGCAATTATTACCGGCAGGAATAGTTGAGTCAGATTTGAAGGCGATTCTGATGCTATGAAATCTGCTATTATCAAAGCCATTCCCCAAATTTCAGCCAATTTGGACCATGGATGTTTTCGGAAGTTTAGCCAATTAATTATACTAGTACAATGCATAACAACTGTATATGTAAATTACAAATTACTGTAAAATATACATATATACTCAAATAGTGTATGTCGTAATATTATGTAATATTAAATTTTGAATATGTTACACGATTGCAAACATGTATACAAATTGATTGAGAAATAAAGAGAAAAAATTAATTTGCAATTTCTATTTATTTTAAATCCTTACCAAAACCTATCCTTCATGGTCCAACTAAGGCAGACACCATTCCTCGAAATTCATGTTTAAAAATTCCGAGAATTTTTGCGAAATCGGAAAGCTGCAGTTCCAGATTTGTATCAGGAGAACATAACATTCGAGGAGGTGGCACGACCGTTTTTATTGATTAGGAAAGCCTGATTCTGAAATCTGGTATCAGGAGAACATAAGTTGTGAGGAGGTGGCACAAAGATTTTTCAAATAGAAACTCCCGATTTTGAAATTTGGTATCAGGAGAACATGAGTTGTGAGGAGGTGGCACGAAGATTTTTCAAATAGAAACTACCGATTTTGAAATTTGGTATCAGGAGAACATAAGTTGTGAGGAGGTGGCACAAAGATTTTTCAAATAGAAACTACCGATTTTGAAATTTGGTATCAGGAGAACATAAGTTGTGAGGAGGTGGCACAAAGATTTTTCAAATAGAAACTCCCGATTTTGAAATTTGGTATCAGGAGAACATAAGTTGTGAGGAGGTGGCACGAAGATTTTTCAAATAGAAAATCTCGATTTTGAATTTTGGTATCAGGAGAACATAAGTTGTGAGGAGGTGGCACAAAGATTTTTCAAATAGAAACTCCCGATTTTGAAATTTGGTATCAGGAGAACATGAGTTGTGAGGAGGTGGCACGAAGATTTTTCAAATAGAAACTACCGATTTTGAAATTTGGTATCAGGAGAACATAAGTTGTGAGGAGGTGGCACAAAGATTTTTCAAATAGAAACTACCGATTTTGAAATTTGGTATCAGGAGAACATAAGTTGTGAGGAGGTGGCACAAAGATTTTTCAAATAGAAACTCCCGATTTTGAAATTTGGTATCAGGAGAACATAAGTTGTGAGGAGGTGGCACGAAGATTTTTCAAATAGAAAATCTCGATTTTGAATTTTGGTATCAGGAGAACATAAGTTGTGAGGAGGTGGCACACAGATTTTTCAAATAGAAACTCCCGATTTTGAAATTTGGTATCAGGAGAACATAAGTTGTGAGGAGGTGGCACGAAGATTTTTCAAATAGAAACTACCGATTTTGAATTTTGGTATCAGGAGAACATAAGTTGTGAGGAGGTGGCACAAAGATTTTTCAAATAGAAACTCCCGATTTTGAAATTTGGTATCAGGAGAACATGAGTTGCGAGGAGGTGGCACAAATGCCACTTCTTGGAATTCTGATGACGTCATTTCCAAGAATTGCCGAGACCGATTTTTGAAATCCGAGATGCCGATTTTGAGATTTGGTATCAGGAGAACATAAGTTGCGAGGAGGTGGCACAAATGCCATTTCTTGGAATTTTGATGACGTCATTTCCAGGAATTGTCGAGACCGATTTTTGAAATCCGAGCTGCCGATTTTGAGTTTTGGTATCAGGAGAACATAAGTTGCGAGGAGGTGGCACAAATGCCATTTCTTGGAATTTTGATGACGTCATTTCCAGGAATTGTCGAGACCGATTTTTGAAATCCGAGCTGCCGATTTTGTTTTGGTATCAGGAGTACATAAGTTTTGAGGAGGTGGCACGTATGCCATTTCTTGGAATTTTGATGACGTCATTTCCAGGAATTCTGAGGAATTTATTTCGTGATTTAATCGAATTTCTTCGCGGTTTTACTGTGTTCGGCTATTCTAAGTACTTCTTTTGTACTGTTCTTTTACTTTTGCATTTCGATAGATTTGTATAATGTTTCTGAACGCTTGGGGAGGGTTTTTTTAAATAATTACACGGTTTATTCTTTTTATTTATCGTTTATTCAAATTTTATATTGCATACAAGTTGTAAATACATTGAAAGTACATAGAGCAAATAATTACATACATGCATACATACATACATACATACAACATACATACATACAATTGTTAATATAATAATCTGTTCTTATATTTATTTAAAAATATTATACAAATATGGTCGTTCTTTAATGTATAATAGAATAGTAACTCATAATATTAATATAATATTGTATAGTGTACGTGAGTGGTTTCTGTTGATTTATTCTTCTCGGATTCGCTTTGAAGCGTTGAACGAAGTAGATATCGCTTCAGTCCTATAACGTAATAAAATACAAAATTGTTATTGATCGAAAAAATGTAATAATTTGCTCGATAACAAAGTAAGTTGATCGGAAATGTGCCTACCTTATGTTCGATATATCAAGAATAGTACTATATGTATAATCAGGTTAGGTTAGGTTAGATTAACTGTTGGGGTCCATTGTAGAAAGGGTAAATAACTGTATTTACAAATACTACGCCGATAAAATAGGGAGTGACACCCAAATGATACAAATATTTTCTCGAGTCGCCAAAAATCCTTCTCGGAATCGTTATTTTTATTAAAAAGAAACCCATTCCCCAAATTTCAGTCAATTTGGAGCATGGAGGTCTAAACGTCTTAGAATGCCTTTTCCCCTAGAGAAACCAGATTCCCTATTTGGACACATTAGTACACATGTCCGTTATCAAACATAATTTCTCTTTAGTCAACACGTGGTGACTAAATTGTCAGTGTAATTTCTGTTTTTTACATCCCGGACGTGATTGCTGTGAAACTTAGATTAAGAATACACTACTGAATAAGTCAATATAACAAAGCAAAAAGGTAATTGACTTTTTAACCTTTTCAATGTGTATATATTTATTATAACTAGCTTTCATCAATGCATAAATCAGAAGCAAATATATTTGTATGATCTCTGTTTATGTATGTACATAAAAAGTTATTAGTGATAAACTAATTTTTATTAAATGTTTTAATTTTCTAATAAATTTAGGTACTTTTAAGTTTTTCAAACATGACCAGATTTGCAAGAGCTAAAGGATCCAAAGCTTCCAATGAAAGAGTACCAAATGATGCTACACCATGGTCCGTAATGAAACAACAATTAGTAGAAAATTTAGCCGTGCCTCAAGAATCTTCTAAAAAGACTAAATCTGCAAAAGAATTGTTACATGATGAGAAATATACTTCCGATGTTGTAAAAAGTAACAATAGTAATTGGGCAGAATTTGGAAGCAGTTGTGAAAAACAAAATAGCTCCGTGGAAGAAAAGATTAAGAAGAAACATAACACACAACAATTAAGCACAACAGAAAATGATGACAATGTGTCTTTAAATAAAAGTGATGAAAGTGATGTTAAAATTAAACACAAATTATGGAAAAGAAACATTGATGATATTGATAATTCTATGACAGAAGTAAAAAGTAAGAAGCATAAAAAAATGAATAATCAAGATGATAATATAAACGAAGTCCAAAAGACATTGGATCAAGTTGATACAAAGGTTGATGAAACGGAGTCAAATACTAATAAATTAAATAAAAAAAGAAATAAAAATAAATATAATACTACAGAAGAATCTACAAAAATGCTAATAGAAGACGATGACAATTCACAAATAAAAGATAATGAAACAAACCATACATGTGATTTGAAAAACAAAATTCAAGGTGGTTTATCTAAACGTCAAAAACGCAATATGAAAAAAAGGCAGAATATGGCATCTGAAGCAGGAGGTGATACTAACTCTGAAAATTTTAGCAATGTTGATAATGATAGGAATTATAGTACAGAAAACACTCAGACAAAAGGATTTAATAAAGGATTTACAGCTCAGTCAATGAGTTTTAGAAATGATCCACACCAGTTTGGTAAGAAAACTTTTCAAAACAATAATCGCAAACAGAAACCCCCTAAAATTCGGGATGACAAAGAACATAAAAGAAGAAAACCAGATTTAGGTTATTCAAAAATGACGATCAATGGTGTTGAAGTAGAAATTGTAAAATTTGACGGTTTTCCAGTCAAAAAGGATGATGCAGATAGATTACATGAGCTGAAACAAAAAATGATTATGAAAGGTATGTACAGAATATTCTGCATTCCCTAAATACCATTATTACTTATGTTTTATATATCTTTCTAGGAATTCCTGAGAAGGATAGAAATGCAGCCATGAAATTGGAAAGAAGGAAAGCTGAAAAAGCATTAGCAAGACTTAAAAAATGCGTTTGCTTTCATTGTCGTAAATCAGGACATAATTTATCTGATTGCCCTGAACTTCAATCTGAACAAGCGGGTACTGGAATTTGTTTTAAATGTGGATCAACAGAACATACACATTTTGAATGTAAAGTGGCTAAACCAACAGAATTTAGGTTTGCAACATGTTTCATTTGTCGTGAGCAAGGACATATTGCTAAACAGTGTCCTGATAACCCTAAAGGAGTATATCCTCAGGGGGGTTGTTGTAAAATCTGTGGGGACGTTACACATCTGAAAAAGGATTGCCCAGATTTAATTAAGGAAAAGGAGGAAAATACTATTACAGTGAACACAATTGTAAATGGTGATATAGAATCCTTAGAAAACAGTAAAATTGTTCCAAATGAAAAAGATGATAAATCTAAAAAAATTGTGAAATTTTAACGAAATAGAATACAACTAATTGTAACATAAACATACATATTTCGTACTACGTAGAATGTTTATTGTATACATTTTAATGAGCTAAATATTTGCAATGTAAACATAAAATTTATTGAAAGGTACATGTATTTGACATGTATATACATATACATATTTTTCATACATATATTTTAATGCTACCTAAACCACTATGATGAAAAATCTGATATCAACAAAGACGTAATGAATATTTCCATAATCGATACATCGCTTATTTACATCATTCTTGGATTTATAAATCAGTACTTTTTACATATTAGTTATACAATGACACTGCAAAATTATATACTCGTTTAAATAAATTTTTCTAAATTAAAGAAATAAATTAAGGTCTGTGATATCAGATTTTTTCTATGTACAGAGCGCGAATCATGAAAACATATTTAGATATATGAATATTATCTGTACATAGTAATAGCTTCTTATACATATACGTTGGTATAGTTTGAAAAACTTTTCATATTAATTTAAAATTCATAGTTTTTTTGTATCTGCCTTGTCATATAAATGACACGTAACAAGTAAAAACGTACAATTAATTTTTTTTACTATCATAAGTTTCTTTAAATATTCAATGTTGGTATATTACCACAAAATTATATGTTCAATTCGTACAATTTTCATTTGATTATTACAATATGCATCAATAATCTGTACAATTTGTATACTTAAAATAAACATTGTCCTTTGAAGTACGAATTTTATGAATATATAATATATATTTATATTTGTATCTATATTACATTTGTCCTTATACTGTACTATGTATAATATATAAATTCTCTATACTTTATATTAATTTTCTACATAAAAGTTATACTTTTATCACTTCTAATGGCAGACAAATAATGTTACTACTGCAATGATGATTAATTCTGTGCATAATGAAAAGTATGCATCTGTGCTTTTTAAATCTTAAACTGTTACATTAGACAATTACATTATTGATATTTCATTCACCGCAATCCCATTTGCCGTATCACTAGTTATTTCAAAAATGCTTGATATTGAGAACTGAATATGTAGCATTTCGAAGTTCATAATCATAATTAAATTAAAAAAATAAATGTAATTTATTGCAACATATATTAAAAGACTGTGATGTTACAGAAATTTTGTGATATTATATATCATTACAGATTTAATAAAAAATAGCATATGAAATCTGTTTACATGGAAATTCTAATATTGAAACGTTTAACGCAACAAAAACAAAAACCATTCCCCAATTTTCTTGAAAAAGAAACATATCGATATTAGCGACACAAGAAAAATCAAATTTTAAACAAGAGAGAACAAGTTTAAATCTTGTTTTTAAGAATATTACATATTTCTCACACTTCTTTATTAACAATGACAATGGACACCTCTATTTAAAACGTTTAAGATTCTCTTCTTACACTTTTAGTACTTATAAAATAAAGTGCAATATTTTCTACCGAAGGAAATCGTATCCACAACTTTTAGTATAACTACATTAAACACATGTAGTATAAAATGATCTAAAATAACACAATTCGTTTTCTTTGCAGAACTAATATATCTTTGAATATTGTATAAAATTTTCTCATAATTAGATGCATAGAGTTTAGACACAGATACTTTGATAGAAAAAAAGCTTTAATTATCGATACTACTGCAAATAACTAAGAAAACTCAATTTAGATACAGCACATAGAACAAAAATATGTGTATCGTGCAAACATCAGTAAATAAATAAATCAGATTATATTTTTTGTTACTTTAGCCTCTTACCTTGATTGTAAAATCTGAAGATTCAATTTTTCTCAGTTATGACAATTTAGAAAGAGATAAATAAATTTTATATCTTCAGCTAAATGTCCGTGTTACAAATCTTAACGACATACTATATTCAACTGCATCACTTCTAAATTTATTTTTAAAAAGTATCAAAATCAATTAACTCAAATTATTTTCAACAATTTTTTAAAATAGAAATAAATCAGTGATAATTAAACTTCATTAATTGTATTTAATCATGTATTATGTTAAAAAAATTCAATTTTCATGGAAGATACATACAAAAAGTCCTTTTATGTAGTTCCTCTATCAACGAGAAAACAAAAAAAACCAGTTGAATATACTATGTTCTATTATATTTTGTCATCTTTGGTATGTAACACTTTATTTTGTAATTAAGACGAACTCAGATTAAAAGATAATTACTAATTCAAGTTTCTAATTTTATAACTTCAAGACACGTCCGTAAAAATTGAAAGTTTTCGATACTGATCTTTTTCTTAGAATGTACCTGCTAGGTAGCTTCAGCTTTATGTGCTGATTCTATAATTTCTTTAAGACATCGGCCAAATTCCTCAATTATGAGTCTTTGTGATGTTTCGTCGTCAAACATATTACGTTCTGCCTCATCGGCTTGTGCCATTAAACATTGACAAGTTATTTCTACTACTTTGTCAGTCAAAAAGTTGAATGGTTGTCTGTAACGAAAAAAAATAAAATATATTTTCTAATACATAAAAAACAATTGTTTATGTACTCTTTGTTTTTTAGTATATATTCTTAGGACATACCTTGGACCAGTGTTTGATGTAGCTGGAGGCCTAAAAGACATTTCTGATGATTGCAGTTTCGTCTTATTTAACGTAAGTTGCGCTGTTCTTACTTCAGCAGCTTCTGCTAAATCCTTCAAAGATTTTTTCTCTAAATTTGGTTCTTCTACATTACGACATCCTATACATTTACAATTAGCAGAACAGGGAATTTTAGCCTAAAAAAAAATATCCTACAGTTTAGAAAAACACTTAATCACCTTCAAAGATGATTTGTATTTTGTGAATATAAATATTTAATTTACCTCATAACACTCGCAATAATTTTTTAAACATCCACTTCGTTTACAATTGCAACCTTTGTTATGTCTACGTATATCATCGCCCGTTTCACGGCCTTTACCAATTTTTGGACGAAAAGCGTTTGGATTACGTTCCAAACAAGACTTAATAGCACGTTGTCGTTCCTCTTCATTTCCGAGATTATTAGAACAGTTATTACAATTACACATATGACAAAACTCTCCATTCGCAAAACAATCACAATATCTGTAACAAAATAAGTAATTAATTCATCGCTATTATTAATTAAAATACATTTAAAAATGTTTTATACATCACAACAACTTTTATTCAAGTTTATAACTTGTATAAACTGCCATTTTCTAATTAATATAACAAAAAAACGAAGAACCTGATGCTCAATTTTTGAAAAATAAAGAAATAAAAACATATGTAAAAATCTAGAAAAATCTAGAAATGTTAGTATATATTACATTGAACTTACAATTTGAGACACTGCGACTTCGTACAATTACACGGCTTTCTTGGCCTAATACCATTTGGTTCAACACTAGTATAAGACCTCTGAGAACTTTTACTTTCTATAACAGACCCCACAGATAAATTTCCCGCGGAACTTTGTAAATTTTGTGAGGTACCTAACAAACTAGGTGCAGCTTGTTGAGGTTTTAATTTCACTTCATCTGTTGACTGTAAAAAAATGAATACCATTTTCAAATTATATTTCATAGACTGTTCTTATACAATTTCATATTATTATGATTTCTTAAATTATTTTTTAATTGAATGTACAATATACTAAACCTGTTGTTGAATGTATTGAGCTGGTAGCACTACGATATTTCCTACATTTGAATTAGTTGAAAGAACAGCTTGCCCAGATGCTAATTGACTTAAAGCAGATGCTGGAATAGCAACCGCATTTTTCGATTGATTACCTACTGTTGCAGTTGCAGGAATTAATAATCTTTGACCACTTGCTGATAGGGTTGCCTTAGGTGCAACTGTTCTTAATGACTGATTGCTAGTATTTAATGGAACTACCTATATTTCATTTAAAAAATAAAAATATCAAGTGTTGTAGATTAATATTATTTGGTAAAGACTATACATTTCATTATTGTTACAAACCTTAACGATCTGTTGTTGCCCTCCTATTTTCTGGCCAACCCCGACAGTTTGTAAAGTTGTTTGTGACTTTGCTTTACCCACAGTAACAACATTTGTAGTGCCAGATGATGGTGTACTAACTAATCTCACATATTGCACCTTAAAAATATTCGTAATTGAATACTTTTAGCATTCACGATAAAAACAATCATAGTAAAAAGTTATTATATCACGAAAATATTACTTGTCTTCCAGGCATTTGTATTTGATGTACTTGATTAGACCCAGTAACAATATTTTGGCTAGCTGGTATTCTGATAACTTGCCCGCTTCCAAGGACGGTACCCGGTTTTAAGGAGCTCTAAACACATTACATTATGTGCAAAAAGATAGAAACCTAGGAAAATACTTAATATTTGACCAAGAACTTACCTGTCTTATGATTACTTTTTGAGGACTTTGCTGCACAGATGTTTTATTAGATGAAAATGTTGATTGCTGATTTGAAATTGTTGAAGTTTTAACTTGTGTATTCATAGTTGGTGCTGGTAATATCTTTGTGGGCGATTTAATTGTATTACTTGAAACTATAGTCATTTTAGAAGGTTGAGAACTTGATGATTGCACTAGTTTATTTACAATTATTCCCTTTGACAATAATAAAAATGAATTTTATATTATTTTTTTATAATTAATAAATATAACTTAATAATATATACAATTGTGACTGAATTTTCTGTACATTAATTATACATTTCTTTCAAAAAAATTGATGAACAAAATATTACTTACTTGTTTTTGCGGTGAAGAAGGTAAAATATGTTGAACTTTACTAGTAGAAAGTAGTCCCATTTGTTGTGCTTGTGCCAATGTTATAGTTTTAGTTGGATTTGTAACATCTTGGCTTGATGTATTATTATTTAAAAATTTTATCGATTGCTGATTTTCATTCTGAGAACTAGTTATAAGAACTTGTTGTCCTGATTGTGCTTGATTTCCAGCTAATATCATTTTTGTATATACCTGCAGTAATATTAATTATAAAATATAAGCATATGGCAATTTCAAATAGAATAACATTTTGATGAAAATTTTACATTTCGATTTTGAGGAGTGCTCTGAGCAGTTCGTTTTATAGCTGATTGAGCTGTTTTCGAATTTTGTACATTTCCTAATGTGATACTTCCTGAATGACTGGTTGCCATTACAGGCTTATTGGATTGTGCCGATCTTAATTGAACTATGTTACCATCAGCAGATTTTGCCGTTATAAGGGTTTGAGCTAATGACTGCAATTGACCAGCTGATGCTGTTGATGGATGTGAAATTTTTAAAATTTGACTGGCACCTTGACCACCAGCAGGAGAAACTATCATAATAGACTGACTTTGAGTAACTTGACCAGCATTTGACTTTACCTATTAAATAATTGAAAAGCACTGTTAAAACTCAACATATATATTTTTATACTTTGTATATATTATATACCTGTACCGTAGATGTAGGAAGCCTTTGCAATGTTGGCTTTGTTTGAAATACAATATTTTGATTATTCTGATTTGCTGTTGTATAGATAATATGCTCTTCTTCAACTTGTTCAGAAATTTCAGTCATTTCCACATCAGGTACTATTGTTTCAGTCTCAATATTTCGTTCAATAATTATATGCTCCTCGTCTGTTGTCATAACTTCTTCAGCATTCATACATTCCAATTCAGCTTGAATATTTGCAAATGCTTCAAAGTCGTTGGATGAATATTGTTCATTGTTATGTGACAGGCTTAATGCACTTAAGTCACCATCACCAAATGTACGTGAGTCAAGAGCTAACGGTTCAACCAGAGCTCTAGCATTTTGGCCTTTATTTACAGACATGATTATATTCCTACGTAAAACATTATTTATTATAAAAACTTATAAAGTTATATATATATATATATATATACATGCTATATTCAGTTTATACAATTGCACAATTTTATAACAAGATCCATAAAATAATTCCTTGTTCTCTTTTGCACATTAAATTTTCTCTACAAAAACATTATATTGTTATGAGATAGCTATAAATGAATTTTATTAAAGCAATATTGTTTGAGAATCATTACAAGTATAAAAATAATAAATGTATAAATGAAATTTACATATAAATTATATAACTAAGAACGAAAACAAACATGCGATACACAGGTATACCAGTATATCATATGCTACCATAAAATAATAAATGAAAAGCTTCGATTTGCTTCAGTAACATTTAATATCTCAGCACAATATGTAGTCATTTACATTTAAAACAAATTCATCTGTTATAAAAATGTTTTCCAGATGTCTGTATCCATTCATCACAGACATGTATCCCATGCATATGCAGGTTAGAAATTCATGGAACATAAACTGATTTTTTGTATAAAGCTTTCAATATAGAAAAACTGTACACGAAAAAAAAATTTGACAAACCAGCTGAAAAATGCAAATCCATTTGTGAAATGACGTGCAAACGAAACGACTCAGCATGAATTTAAAAATTCAAAAATTCAAATCTTTCGGAAGTTCGTGTGCCTCTTCCAAATACAAGGAACAATACGATTTTCAACGCACACACCCAACAATGCAAGAACTGAGTACGATTCGAATTTTCAAAAATTCGAATGATAAAATTTGAATAATGATGAAAAATTCGAAGGATAGTCTACTTAGGAACATTAGCGCCATTTATTACTCGAACGCGCCATTTTCCACGAACTGAATTTGTGCTCGCGTTTTGACAGGTTTAAGGATTTTCTATCAAATCGACACTAATACAACGAAGAAAACCGGACATTTAACAATCCAAACGATGTCAGAAGGTAAAGTTTCATCCAATGTTTGTTTTATTATCACGAAAAATTCAACTTAACCTATAAGTTATCAGTTCATATCAGGTACGTACAGCGATGGGTGGGGGCGTGCCACAGATCTTATTTTAATTACAATATAACGTTCAAAAAACTTTCTAATACAATTCTCGAACATTTGTATTTCATATAAACTACTTTGCAAATCATTTATTTGTTTTTTTAATACATACCTGGGTGTTCCCTTAATACCACGAATTTGTTCAAAATCACGCGCCCACCATTGCTGTCCCACAGTGCACTACGCACCGCTGTGTACAAACAGACCCAAAGGTCATTTAGCACTAAAATTTCAAAGTGATACGAGAATGACAAATCTTACTACTACTTTAATATTAATTTTGTATAGTACGTAGTTTGTCAAAGGTGAATTATTTTTTATTTATTAGTCAGATACTACGTCAAAAGTGGACAATGTATTCGCGCACTTTGCAAATTTCGATTTCGCCATTTTCACCCTTCCGCGGCTAAAAACACGTCACCTCCTTAACGCCCTCTTAGTTCAGTAAAAAAACAAGTATTCTGAAAACTTGTGGATTTTAAATTCCAGACATTTAGCTAAAAGTTTCGTACTACATTAACTAAATTTTGTTTTCGGAATGAAAAAGAAAAATGCAATCTTTTACGCATATAATACTGCATATTTCAGTAAAAATTGTGTGATAAATGAATGATGTATTTGCAAAATACATGTATAATTCTATATCAGCACAAAAACATTCGACATTTAATAATGTAATTAAGTAACAATATCGAAAGAGTTGATATTTTTTTTATGGAAAATTTTCATCATTAAACTACGAAATAATAGAAGAAGACACACAAATATTAAACTATTAAATATTATCTATTATATTTTTCGTAAATATTAAAAAAAATGTATAATTATATTAGAAGTAATTTAGAAGTAAAAAATGTCTTAATTATTAATTAATAAATTTGAAATTCAAATATAACGAGTAATATAAAAATGTTAAAAAGTGTTCAATAAGAATGGAATGACAAAAGGATAGTTGAAAGTGCAGTTTGAAATATTATAGATATTTCAGTTCAAAAGATTCAAAATTAGATTGAATTTAAATTATTTCCGTCGTAAATATAAGCGGAAATGAATTCTTTAATTAATATCATTAAAAATATTACATTTTGACTGTCACGTATTTATACTTTAAATATGTGATTTTCTGGATAAATATATAACAAATCTATACATTACACTTATATGAAAATGAAATGAATACCTCTTTTCTAGAATATGAAGTAGTAAAAAATTATTCTCTTTTCATTTGTATGTTTTGAAACACTTCATTTGCTTTTTAAATTGTAGAATACTAATCATTGTATTCGTTATTTTGCTATTTAGTCATAAGTTATTTATATAAAGTTTGACAACAACCAATTTCAGTAATACTTTAGAAAGCGCCACCTTTGATTATACATTTTTATGTACAATTTTTGTCCTGAGAAAACATACTTCGTTTGCGCATCTTAGCTAAGTTCAAAGAGTCTGCTTTTTATTTAGTTATCATATACACGGTGAACTATAATATAGTTCTCAAATTCAAAAATTTTAAATTTCTTAAATTTTCAAACGTCCAAATTCTCGAATTTTCAGATTATGTAATTTCCATATTATTAGATTTCTGAATCTGCAACTTCAGAAATTGCAAAATTTGCTTAATGTAGGAAGGAATACATAATAAATAAAAGATTACTGGATATATATGGTCAACAGCGTCTACGCGTTCCTCTTGATTATGGAACTTGCACAAACCAATCAAAGTCAAGATGCGCGGAATGAACAGAAATAAGTTATTTAGGAAGTACATTCTCTCATGGCGGGGAAATTTCGTCCATTATTATTAATGATCTCAACAATTATATATTCTTAAATATATACGATCGATGAAAATATGAAATAGAGCATGTAATGTTAAAAAAATTACACGTCACAAAAGTTATTATTGCACAAGTATTGTTCATTTCCAGAAATATAAGTTTATATAAGAATAAAAGAAATTTTATATTTCAAAATGAATTTCGAAATCTCAGTTTTCATTTTTACGACACTGTATAGCGAATTATATCTTTTTTCACTAGAATAGTGCTATAATGTAATTCCTAGTGATTAATTCTCATAGTTTATGATCGTGATAGAAGCAAAAGTCATTTTTGGTCATTTATGTAGAAAAGATGGTGGTGACGGCGGCGGCTTTTGTACGTCAACAGCTCATGAATGTAGCATGTTCCGGTGGTTCTCATAAAGATCAAGCAGAAAAGTAAGCCTGTAAAATAAAATTATAAACATAGTTTCGGAATATTTGATATAAACAGTGATACTTACAGGTATCGAGCGGTTTTGGATTCGATACTATTATTGTCCAATGAAGAAATGGTTGATGCTTTGAAGATATTCATTGAAGCAAGTATGTCACATTTTCTTTGAATATATCCTCTTTTCTTAATATACTTATAAGTATATCCTTTAAGAATTAATACGTCAATAATAATTTATAAACGTACGTAAACGTATAATACATATCAAACTACTGTATGTCATGTGCTTAGTTCTGTGTGTACAATAATTCATTGAATTAAATATACTTTTAAGATTGATACTTAGACAATATTTTTATACCTAAACCATATTTGTTAGATACTTACAATATTGTAGTACTTACATAAGACTAAATCATTTGATTTTACAGTTGTACACGAATATGTAAGTTTAGTGATCTCAAGACAGGTTCTTACGGATGTTAGCAATCGTTTATTGTTTTTGCCTGATGAGATATCAAAAGCAGTTTCACATTATACATTAGATAAAGTAAGAGCTGTTTTTTCTTATTAATATAAACGTATAATTTACAACCATATGCAAGTTACAATATAATTAGTATTTATTTGTTAATTTGTAGATTCAACCACGAGTAATTTCATTTGAAGAGCAAGTTGCTAGTATAAGACAACATTTAGCAGATATTTATGAACGGAATCAAAATTGGAGAGAAGCGGCTAATGTTTTAGTTGGTATACCATTAGAAACTGGACAAAAGTAAATATAAAACTAGCTTATATTACATACTATTACGTTGAGTGAAATTATATTATAATCATACTGTTTACTTGTAGGCAATATACAGTTGACTACAAACTTGAAACTTATCTTAAAATTGCACGATTGTACTTAGAAGATGATGATCCTGTACAAGCTGAAGCATTCATTAATAGGGCATCTCTTTTACAAGTATGTATATTTAAGTTTTTTAATTCTCAACTCCAATACATGACACTTATAAATATGTACATGTATAATCATAATGTTTTATTATCTGTTTTTAGGCTGAATCAAAAAATGAACAGTTACAAATTTATTACAAAGTTTGTTATGCTCGCGTATTAGATTATAGGAGAAAGTTTATTGAAGCAGCTCAAAGATACAATGAATTATCATATAGATCCATTATACACGAAGATGAACGTATGACTGCGCTTAGGAATGCTTTAATTTGTACAGTACTAGCTTCTGCGGGTAAGTGTTTAGAATTACTTTGTTTGTTTAGTTTATCGAGCATAAATTTATGAATGTAATATTAATATTAGGGCAACAAAGAAGTCGTATGTTAGCTACACTATTTAAAGATGAACGCTGCCAACAACTACCAGCTTATTCAATTCTTGAAAAAATGTATTTGGATCGTATCATTCGACGCTCCGAATTACAAGAATTTGAAGCCTTATTACAACCTCATCAAAAAGCATGTACAATCGATGGATTGGGCTCAACTATTCTTGATCGTGCCGTTATAGAACATAATTTATTGTCTGCTAGTAAATTATACAATAATATAACTTTTGAAGAGTTGGGTGCTTTATTAGAAATTCCACCAACAAAGGCAGAAAAAATTGCTAGCCAGATGATTACAGAAGGCAGAATGAATGGATACATTGACCAAATAGATTCTATTGTACATTTTGAAAGTAAGTTGGAAGAAAAACGAATAAACGAATTCTATATTCTTGACAAAAGCATTTTTTATCAAAGATTTATTTTTTATACAGCACGTGAAACTTTACCAACGTGGGATAAGCAAATACAATCTTTATGTTATCAAGTAAACCAAATAATAGAAAAAATTGCTCAAACTGAACCAGAGTGGATTGCAAAAGCGACGGAAAATCAAATGGTGGATTAATATAAACTTTCTAAACGTTAATTTAACACTCACACGGGACGTCGGACAAATATTTGTTACATACACCAATAAAAATTTAGAGGCAATAAGGATTGTTATTATAATTTAACTCTACAGAAAAGCTTGTACATTTAACAAACGTACACACAATTCAACATGCCTGTTAATTTTTTATGTTAATATGCATGAAGTCAATTTTTATATGATCAATAAATAAATTTTGATTTTTGATGAATACAATTATAAACATTAAGCAAATTTGCAAAACATTACACAATTTAGGTTTTATCACTGTAGTTAGTTTATTATTTATGAAAACTAAAAATTAAATATAAAACTATAAATAAATTTTATTAACGAAATACGCTTAAAATGTCGTTTGTTCAACATTTACCTACGACTGTCATAAAATTTACATAAAATATTCTACCTAAAAGAATAATACTTTCATGAATAAAGCATTCACATTGCACACAGAATTTATTTGTATTTTAAGAACTAATCAAAGCATAATTCAGATGTTGCTCAATATTTAGAAAGTATTGATATATAAGAAAATAAAATTTTATGAGTACAAACCTCTTATCCAGTATAAACTTGCCACATAAAAGTTTGTGAGATTATTTGTAACTAAACATATTTATTGTAATATAGTATTTTTAAAAGTCAAATATTGTGAGATGTTAAGCTTTAAATTAATGGAATTTTACCTTCTAACAAAACATGTATTTCACACTGGCAGTAATGTTTACATTATGTAGGCAGGAATGAATGTTGATTTCACTTTGAAAATGAAAATTAAATATGCTTGATATTTAACATTATTTAATCTGAAATCCCTGTATTTAGCTGTTTATTTACTATCATATTAGGTGCAGATATTTTTACACGAAGAAATTCAGTTTAACACTAAATATGCAGCTGTAAAAACATATGTGCAGCATGCTGTGCATTCTTATTTTAACTGACCGCAAAGTTTACAATTATTTCACAACTTGATAACATTTATTACTTAAAAAATATACTTCCAGAAAATTTAAACACATTTTATTTCTAATTTAACTTCACCAGTATTTGTAATCAACACTGTTCTATGTCTGTATTTTTTGTTTTTTAAGTTTAGAGCAATCTTTCATATCATTAGATTGAAAACTTGCCACAGGAATTAGTAATAGGCTGCACCATATTAAACGTAAACGAATTATGGAGGAAAGGATGGTACACTTTTGTTTCATTTAAGGAGTTATGAATCGCACTGTTTATGAGAAGGTATTGTTACTATACCATATTTATACTCATAATTGTGTATATTTTAAACTAATGCTCCTTTAACTATTTTTAAATGATGCATGATATTTTGTGGCATCTATTTTGGGATAAACCTATCTATATTTTATAGGCAATATTTTAACTGAAGCATGTACTGTGATGCTGCTTTTATGACACAAAGGTCATGAAATGACCTTTCAGTGAGTCAAGTCCTTTTGTGTCTGTGATCAATCAGATTTAAGCCTCAAGATCTAATGCAAGACCAACCTTGTGTCCACCAGAACCAAAGTTCTTTCCATCAATATTTGTAGATAGTGTCAAAGTTATACCTAAAAGTATTAAAAAATTTAAATCAAATGAAGAATTATCTATCAATAAAAGATATATCACATAATATAACGAAAATAATTTATAATTTATACTAACAGATACATATTATTAATAACAAGATATGTTATTTCACTTAAGTACGTTCAACACGTACTTAAAGTAACAGTTTATATAGATTAGAAAATGTTATTTTGACAAAATTAAATTTTACTTACCATCACGTAACTTTTGTTGATATCCCAAACCTACTTGAAGATTAGAATTGACTTTAGCTCTGACAGATGCATCTGAATCAAGTTTGTATTTGGTAGCAATTCCAAATTGTGTAACATTATTACTTGAATTCCATTCAAGATTAATTGCTCCTTGCAGATCTGGTTTTACCTTATGATAAATGAGGCCACTAAAGTCACAGCCATTATTTCTATAAAAAGAAATCAAAAGAAAGTATTAAAAGAATTTAACAAAATTCGTTATTATATTTAAAAGATTTTATAATATTATTTAAACATACACTGCAGCATGGAGAGTGAAATCAGAGGCAATATATCCCAGTGCAAAGTTATTCTTTGTGAGTTTGTTATTTTGTGTATCAAAACAGGCCTGGTAACCAGCCAGCCATCCTAAAATATAATTATATCATTTTAAAACCTACAATAAGTTAACTCATTTAGTTTTATTATATCATAGCCTTACACTTTTCTTCTGGCATTTCTTGGATATTGAGAATGAAAAAGGAGGAGGCTTGATTGGAATTACAAGGAATCAATCACACGGAAACAAATGTACGAAAATGATTAAAAATTTAAACAATAAATATATCTAATGTTTCTCAATTTTAATACTAGAAATAAATAAAAGTGTTAATAATTATAGAGTATAGCTTAAATTAAGGTATATGATATAACTGTATGGTAGTAACAAATTATTATGAAGCAATAATGTACATCTTTAACTCACCTTGATATCCTACAACAGTTGATGCATTTACAAGAGGACCCGCAGACAGACTAAGATCAAAATCAGCATTTGCTGATACATTATCGTGTTTGTAAGCTGTCTTTAACTTTCCAGTCTTGGTCCTACAGTTGCAAAAAGAAAGATTATAATTTGTATGATATCAATTGATTATTTATTATAAGTAATTTTGAAGCAGCTATAAAGATGATCTAACAATGATAAGATTAAATGATAAATATTTTACCCTGTTTGTGGGGAGAAAGTGCAGCCATAGCCAAGGGTAAGACCTTTGAGCAATTTGTCAGCAAAAGTAACATCAGTAGCAAGTGTATTATCTGTGTTCCATTTTTCACTAAATTTTAGCCCATAATCATCAATTTTGTACTTGGTTTCCAAAGTACCAAATACTTTTCCACTATCCTGATTAGATACCCCACCTGTACCAAATTCTACACCAGATTTGGTCTTTGATTTTATATCTAACTTAATAAGACCAAAGTGATACCCATCGGTAAATAAATCGCGAGCACTTTTGCCTAATTCAGTATATGATGGTGGGGCCATGATCTACAAAAAGATATCAAATAGATTCATGAACTTCATTATTAACTTGTCAGAATCATACATATAGTTTATTACAAATACTTAATGTACGTTTGTCGGAAAATGAACAAACACCAATGATTTGCTGCAATAGTGACAACTTGAAAATCATGATTTTGAAAAAAAATAAGTTTAAATGTTTTGGAGCTTTCTGACTTTGCAAGGACATTATGTAAATGTAATTGTCATCACATTCTAGCTTCTAAAACTCACTTTCAGAACTTTATCAGTAAGATGTATAAATTAGAACTATAACGGTAACTCAAAAAATATACATTTTGAGTTATATCATTGTTGCAACAAACGAGCAACGTAACATATTTTTCTATAATTACAAATTTAACTACGGACAGTACTAAAGAATTCTAAAAATAGTAATCTTTAACTCAAAAATATTAGAAGGCCAAACAGTATAAAATTATGTTATAATCTGCACAAAGAATATTTCAATCATAAATAGTTAGTAAATTAAACAATTATTTGATAACACAACAAATTACAAGTATGACTGAATTAATAAAAAAATTCTAATATGTTGTTCAGTTACACTTTTATAAAACAGTATTCATACAATTCATAATGTTTAATATAGTTAATAAAAAAAAAAAAATGAATGTGAACTGTTTAATCATAAATTAGTTAGGAAAACTTGTTAAACAATATATAATTATAAATAATTATTAACATAATTACACGAATAAAAAGTACAGAATAAGTTAAATAATTATATATCGTTAATTTAACATAACATTGAGAAAAAATGGAGTGGTATTGACCTGCCTAGGTATTACATAAGGCGTAAATCAGTGATTTCCAATTTCCTCACTATAAATTTCATGTCGTTACAAATGAAATAATCCTTTTCCAACAAAAACCATTACTACTTAAATCGCGTAGTACGAACAAAGCGTTTAAATCCATATAAAACAAAATTAACAGAAATAATAGTGTATAACACCGTTAGACGACAGCCGACATTATCAGTAAGTCATGCCGGCTTCGCGAAAAATTAAATTTTTCTTATAAATATCGTGCTATACACGCGCGAACGAAGATTTTAACTTATATCCAATGCGTGTACGTAATGCAATTCATTAATACTTACTATTTTATGTTACAAGACACGAGTGAAGAAAACTACGTGACTTCGTCTTATAATTGCGTACTCGAGACGATATGCTAACCGGGAGAGAAAAATGGAACCTGCGCGCAACTGTGCCTGCGCATGCGCACGACAGAATGCAAAAAAAAAATTAAATCTATTTTTATGTGAAAATCTTGATACTAAAGCAACAAAAAATCATATTATATTTCATGACAAATCTTAGTTTTGTATTAAACGAGATACGATCGGTTATTTAATTTTTGTATTGATCTACTTTCTGGATGTTACGTAACCTCGAATGTTACCCTCGAAGACTTGATTTTTACACTTATCCTGTTTGCCCAATTTATTGAACGTTAAAAAAAAAGATAAAAATACCGAAAAGAATACGTCTTGCTTGACAATTATTTATCAGTGGACACGTTTACAATATTTTTAGTTTATCTTTAGGTAAATGCGTTATAAATAATAAATAGAAAAGAATTTTTAAAATCATTTTACATTCTTCTTTCATTTGCTTATGTACATCGATGATGTTTTGTAATAAAACATCATATACGTACATCATATACCTTTTAAACGTAAATACAACGTATTTATTTATATATTTTGTGATTGGAATCCGAAGAATAATTGTTTACAATCAATTATTTTAGAGATTCATGTTCTATACAGATTATAAACAATGTACTTATGTATATTATAATTAGTTAGCTATAATTCGAATGATATTCCAATTAAAATTTGAAATAAAAGCCAGATTTGAGAGTAATTGGAATTTTGTTCACTCGTTAATTTTCGTATTTTTGAATTATTCATCAAATATTTATCACGAATTAACTCTTGCGAAATAAAATGATGTGAATGCCCATAAATTAGTGAAGACGTTGAAAAGTGAAAGTACTGTGCATAAATCTGAGAAAACATAAAAAATATTTTTATTTTTCGATTATCCCGCGAACTTATCGAAATGTTTGGATGTTTCTACACATTTCGAGATCTTAAAATAGACCGGCTAGCTCAATGCGAAGTCTCGTATATTTTCAACGCAGAGTCGAGACTCTTCGCGAAAGACGATTCAGATCATACCTTTGGCAGTGTTTGTGCATAGTATATTTTTAATAAGACAATTGGTTATATATAAAGGACCGTACAGATTCAATATTCAGTGCATTTGCATCTTTTCACGTTCGCAGTTCGTGGAATTTTATTCAAGTGTAAAAATCTCGCATCGGAAATCGATTATCAACACAGATTAACAATCATTGATTATGTCTCAACAGAGCTCGGTACGTTTCGAATTTTGACTATTGAAAGCAATTTAATGTATCGAAATAACTTCTCTTTTTATTTCTTTATTATTATCAGATATTTCACGATTAATATCGTTTCTGAAGTTAACTCTTTTAAACGCTTTTTATTAATTTAACTTACTATTGCATAAAATAGATGAAGTCAAATTTACATCATGAATAATGTGATTATATAGTAAACTACTGTACAATTAGCAGTCTGTTTTTAAAGCGGGAAAAGTTTTAATGATATTCATAACTTTGTTGTCTTGTACCTTTAAAAATTCGCTTAATTTCAGTTCCGTCCTTAAGTTTTCTAATGCGAAAAATATATGTAGATTGTAATATCTCGAATGTTCGATTTACACTACCAAAAGAATGTCCTTTGAAAATTAAAATGTAAAAGTTGTTTTCATTCAGGTTATAAATAAAATCAATATTTATCTGACATACGAGGCAAAACAGTGTTATTTATTTAAAAGTATCCAATACTTTTTTTTTACATTCTGCATCACTCATTTATCGTCGGAAAATACAAAATGACATTCTAATCCATTGTTATCATTTAATCGACTTATACTGATTTCGATTTTAATGTAAAATCATTTTTCGATAATAAACAACAAAGATTTTACCTAACGTTAGTTATACGTCGACGAAAAAAGATATAGAAAGAGCGTAATTCAAAACAGGAAATGTACGTATAGTTATTATGAAATCGATACACTAAATTAATTTATCCGCGTATCTGTATAGGTACAAAAAATCTAGAATGATATTGTCTTTCATATCGTATTTATTGCGTAAAGAAGGTATCAAGAAGATATGTATACAATAAGTGAAAACACAGAATCAATTCATTTAAAAATAAATGAATACTTAAATTTTATTTATAATAACTTTTTCTAGGGTGCTACTTCAAACCAGGAAGTGAAGAGTACGGAGAAGTATAAAATTCTTCAAAATGATAAAGTAGGAAGGTAAGTAAAAATTAATATATTCACTTGTACAGCCCAATTTATGACTATATAACGGGATGCAGTAAAAGATAAAATAAAATACGAGATAAAAGATACGGTAAAATCTTGTCTAAACCTAACTTTGCCCCTAGGAAGCTGTGTTGGATTCTAAATACTTTGTTAACGTCAATTTTTCAGATTTATGGTAGCTAATAAAGAATTGCTACCGGGCGAAGAAATCGTCACCGAAATGCCTTTCATTGTCGGACCAAAGGCATTCACATATCCGTTGTGTCTTTCGTGCTACGCTCCATGGCCTCCATCACTAACCGAAAAACCGCTTTGCTCAAGATGCGGATGGCCTGTTTGCTCTACTGAATGTGAAAATCAACCGCAGCATAAAGATTACGAATGCCAGGTGCGAAATGAAAAAGCAATTAGTATATTTTAATACCTATACGCCACAACTTTCTACTTTTATCACCTGTGCTTCCGTGTATCTTTTTGATATTTTAATGTGTACTATAATGATTAGAGAGCTTGCATAATGGGCTCTAGGAATGCGCTGAGCTAGTGATCATTATATCCGAAATCCTAATATCTGCATTAATTGTTTGCAGATATTTGTGCAAGCCAACGAAAAGTTCAACGTGCAAGCGGCTTTAGAAGAGGCGAACGAGAATGGTGTCCCACAATTAGAGTGCATAACACCGTTAAGATTGCTCTTAGAGTCAGAAAAGAATCCCGAAAGATGGAACAACGAAATAAAGAGCATGGAGGCGCATAATAAAATAAGAAGTCAGAAAGAACACTGGAAATCGGATCAGGTGAATGTAGTGGAATATTTGAGGAATCAACTTAAACTCGACAGGTATTGATATTTGACATAATCCAAAGAAATATTAATTTTTGAATGATACTAACAGTAATCTAGGTAATGTGTTATACCACTTGTTACAGATTCTCGGAGGAACTTATTCAAACGGCTTGTGGGATTTTGGAAATCAACACCTTCGAAGTTCGAACACCGAGAGGCTACGGTGCGAGAGCACTATATCCGACAGTTGGTCTAATGAATCATTCATGTGTCTCGAATACGTGTCATAGCATTTCACCTACAGATTACAGGTACAATACTTTTGTTACTCTCATTAACAGTAATATTGCATTGTAATCACATTAATATTTCATTAGTAGTGTAACGTTGGGCATTTCGAAATGTTTCGAAAAATGGAAACAAAATGGTAGATACGAAGAAAATTGGAAATTTGATTGGTCGAACATCTAGTTTAGTTAAGAAAGATAGAATTCATGTAAAAAAGTATAATAACAAATAATAAAGTGACTTGATTTCTTTTACAGAATACGATTGCGTACGACAGTGCATGTTCCACCGGGTGGTGAACTTTATGGAAGTTACACTCATTCGTTATATCCGACGATGCTCAGAAGAGAACATCTTCTCGAAGGAAAACATTTTGCATGTGCTTGTCCGAGATGCTCGGATCCTACTGAACTTGGCACACACATGTCTTCATTGAAATGTAACAAATGCGACAATGGAATCGTTTTGTCTCTAGATTCCTTAGGTAATTATTTCGCGACAGACGCACAACCGTCACATCTATATTGTCATTGGCGTAACTATGTACAGAACGAGGACACCGCAAATTCTCAAATTCCCAACTTTTAAATCTTCCAACGATCTGAATATCCCGAAGTCATAAATTCCCAAATTTTCGAACCCCCTAATCTTTCAAGAGCGATTCAATTCTGAACAAGACAACGCTTATATTTAAACAATTCTGACAATTTAATTCGATAAAATAAATACTTTGCAGATCCAGAAAGTTCATGGAAATGCACTCATTGTGAATTTTCAACGTCGGGATCAGCGGTTCGAAAAGTATTGAAAATTATACAGGCGGATGTTGATGCGGTGGAAACCATAAGCGGTGCTGATGGAGCTGACGCTATTCAAGAAAGAGAAACTGTGATGAAGAAATATCGCTCTGTTTTGCATCCCCGACACGCTTTTCTTACCATGTTGAGGTAAATTTGATTTTATTTTCAATATCTTCTACTTTAAGCAAGAACACTTTAAATGCCCTGCGCTCGTCACGAGATGAACACCAAGAATTCTTAGAGACAAGTCTATTTTTCTTGCTTTTCAATCTGATTTAACCATCTAATCTAACTGAATGTTACTAAATGTTTTGGTTCTTCAATTATCTTTTGATGAGTCTATGGTATAAAAGTAATGAGATGTAAAATGATTTGTTGCTTCCACTTTTTCAGACACTCATTAACGCAAATGTATGGACGTGTCGATGAATATCTCCTGGACGATTTACCGGACGTCGTATTAGAACACAAAATCGATATGTGCAGGTTCCTACTGCAAGTATTGGACGTCATTGAGCCTGGTTATTCTCGTATAAGAGGTGCAATTATTATTTATTGCCTTCATTAATTTTTTGTTAACCCTTAACGATCACGGCTTATGTATATAATATACAGACTATACATTGTATTGATTTTTAATACATGAGTACCACATATGGTATATTGTTAACAGTTTGAGTGACACTTTAAAATCATGGTAAATTCTTTCAGTCAGTAACTTTGTTTTGAATTAATTTTCAAATGTAAATGATATAGTATTCAAAGTGTTAAAACATTCCTTATATTAAAAAATGATAAATAATACTATTGAGTAGGAAAAGTATTTAATTTTGGGTGATCAAAGTTGATACTCCCATGATACTTAAGGGTTAATAATATGTATTATGCACAGACTAATATATAGACTAATAATAAGATAAGAGTAAAAATATATTATACAATAAAACATATAATGATTGATCAGTTTCAAGTAGATAAAGAGTTGAATCGATAATTTTCATTTTGTTTTAGGAATGACGTTATATGAGCTTCATGCACCATTGTTGTTTGTCGCAAAAACGCTATGGAACGCCGGAGTAATCGACGAGGCTGCATTAAAGTCGAAAATGATAGAGGCGTCGAACATTTTAAAAGAAGCAGCGACAATACTATGTTTGGAACCGCCGGATACGCCCGAAGGTGAAATAGGTATAGTCGCAAAAGAGTCGTTAGCTCAACTTGAGGAATCGATCAATAATTTATAAATAATTTCTCTAATTACATATTTGTATAAAAATATTTACAATACATATTTAATACGCGACTGTAAAATTGTATGTATGTAATAAATGTATATAAATAAATAACTGGTCACGTTTTGTTACAAAGATTATTATTTATTTTTATCGAATTATATCGAAAATCTTCAACATTCCCAAATTTTTTATTTTTTAAATTCTTAAAATTTCAAATTTTCGAATTTCCAAATTTCCAATTTCCAACATAACAAATTTCTAAATTTTCAAAATTCAAAATTCCCAAGTTCCCTAATTCGTACTTGATACTACTGGTAGAACTAGGGACCCTAGCTCACCTCAACAAAGATCCCAGTTGCATCGACGGATGTGCGCAAACTTTTGACTGGTGATTCTATTAATAATCCCCTATTAGGCATAAAATAGTACATTAAATTGTACAAGTCACAGAGTCTCACGAAATGTGTGGTGGTGAAATAGTTAAAGTAACATTTTCTAATACAGTGCCCACGCATTGTTTCGTCGCGAGCGCTCGGCAAGCACGCGCTACACTGACTTCTAATAATACAGCGTATCGAGAGTACCAAAGAGAGACTCCCGCTACAACTTCCTGTATTTCGGTGTCAGTTACAAATCGTATGAAATATACGATACAGCGAGGCTCCCACGAATATCTAAATATCTTTAGTATCGTTTAATTGTAATTTTATTTTATTCAACAATCTAACGGAAGAGAAGCTCCAGTTAGATATGATCATGGAGGAGAAACGGAAAAGTAGTGCGACTCCCACGTTAAAGTACAAAGTTGCTTATTCAGAGAAATTCGGCAGGTACAAACATTAAATCACAATTATAAAAAGGAATATCACGTTTCATGAATTCGAATATACATATATATTGCACGAATAAATGAGTTTATTTTATATTTTTCGTACTATGTTAATGTAGCTGAATATATTTAAAACGTTGTAGTGTTATATAGGTAGTTAACAAATTATCAAAAGATTCAAGTAACCTTTTATGTGGATATCTTTAACTTTATTTATATTTATATTATTTGTGGACTTTGAATTAAGAAGTTGCAACGTACATCGTATCCATAGAAAGTTCCAGTACTTAATTGTTTCAGTAATCTATTTCATGACATAGAAAGATGTATAAGATTATAAGAGCTATGACTTTGACTGATACGGCAGTTAAAGTAACGATTTTTTAGATAAAGCGTTATATTTCCGATACATAACGCGTATCTTATCACATTTCCAAAGATACTTGCAGGCAGCAAAAAATTTACAAGCAGGCGAAGTAATACTTCGGGAAAAACCGATCGCGGTTGGACCAATAACTTCCAGCAATGATTACCTGTGTTTCGCGTGTTTGCGTTTATTGCCTAAGCTCAAGAAAGGCACGCAATACGTTTGCTCCAAATGCAATATTGCACCTTTATGTGGCACTGCTTGCGAGGTAATAAAATTTAAAAATAAATTGTGACTTTCCCTCAAACTTTATCGTTGCAAATTCTAATCTAACAGCATAGAGTTCTAATTCAACATTGTCGAGCATTACACTTGTTAATTATCTTTACTTGGATATCAAGGTCCATTCTACTAATCAATACGACGATTAACGCTGCAAAGACTAGAAGGTGGGGTTTTCGTCAAACGTATTAGTCAGAAAACATTGAAAACATATGTATTACAGTAGACTCTCGTTATATTGTTAACGACAAAGGCGTAGGACAAGTGAAATCCATAATGATATAGCACGCGGTGATACAGTAGGTGACAACACGGCACGTGACAATATAGCGCGTGGCGATATAGAGCGCGGTGATATAGCGTGCTAAGATGTGACTTATAAAATGTACTGTAGAAGTGCTCTTGATATAGTAAAGATATTATTTAATAAAAAAATATTAGGAATGAAAGAGTACGCACAAAGCACCATCAAGAGTATTAATTAAAATTCCAAAATTTAGGAACAACCGAAACATCACACATCCTACGAATGTGAAATATTTAAAAGTAATGAAAATCTGTCGACGGATAACATAGAGACTCTCATTGGTATATTGTTACCTCTGAGATTGTGGCTAGTAAAACAAACAGATCCAGAATTATCGAAACGAATTGAATCAATGGAAGCACATATGGAAGAAAGAAGGAATACGTCCGTTTGGAGAGATAGAGAAATGAATGTCATAAATGTTAGTAAAAAATGAAGAATAAATTTGTTAATTTTTTACAACAAAATCGTTTGCGTTATGTAAATAGGTAATGAAAGCGTTGCACTTGATTCCTGAAGATGATACATCTATCCTGGAATATCTGCAACAGCTGTGCGGAATTCTGGATGTGAATACTTTCGAGCTGAGATCTCCGGGAGGTCTAGACGGGCTTCTTTTACGAGGTTTATACGTGGAAGCCTCCTTCATGGCTCACGATTGCAGAGGAAATACTCATCTGACAGTAGATGATCATTTTCAACTGACTGTATACGCTAGTATACCGATTAAAGAAGGCGAAGCCATTCTTTTCAATTATACATCGTCTCTTTTGGTTCGTCAGTTTTGCACGATTATTTATTATAATGCTCTATTATTTTATCAAACATTTAAATATTGGTATTTGTTGCTAACCAAAATGAATAATTTCAGAAAACCATGCATGAAATGAAATTTAAATTTATTGAAAGTATGGGTTTGTGATTATTAATTATTTGTTTTTATTTCGTTATCAGGGAGCATTAGGTAGAAGGGAACACTTGCGAGGTGGAAAGTATTTCGAATGTGAATGTTCATTATGTAGTGATCCTTATGAAATGGGATCGTATATGAGTAGTATTGTGTGTCCACGATGTAGAAAAGGTTACATGGGAATGCAAACTCCTTTGACAATGTACGCGTACGAAAAACGTACAAAATGGCAATGTGATACATGCAGAAGTTGCATCAGTGGTCGTCTTATAAGAGCCACCGTGAACATAACGAAAACTTTGATCGATGATATGGATGATTACGATATCAAAGTTTGTACTTGCTTCATAGTTGAAAATTTATGCCAATACTTTTAAACGCTATAAAAATTATATTCCATCGATAATCGTGTTTCAGGGGATGGAAACTTTAACGAAAAAATTATTGGGATCCTTTCATCCAAATCATTATTTGATGCTGTCCTTGAAGCAGAAATTATTAGCCGCTTATAGGAAAGAAGTGGCAACACCAAATCCTCCGAAAAAAATTATGCAACGAATGTTGGATGCGTGTAGAGAAATGTACGACGTATTGGAAATAGTCGAACCAGGGATATCTCGATTGAAAGGTAAATTTTGCGTTTTAATAGCTATCGAAATTACTTATCACTATGGATATTGATAACACTGTTCAATGTCCAAACACGCGATATTGCGGGACCGCACATAAAATGCGCTGTAAAATTCGTTTATAAATGTAAATTAATGTTTTCAGGAATAATGTTGTATGAAATGCACTTACCATTAGTGTTGCTGGCAAATCGTGCGTATTCTGCTCGAGAAATTTCTTCAACGGAACTAGCTTCGCGCCTTGAAGAAGCCGGTAGTCTTCTGAAGAAGTCCTTGACAATGCTTCTTTTAGAACCAATGGACACACCTGAAGGGAAACTGGCTAAACGAGCTCTGCAAGAATTAAAAATGCTAAATCAAAATATAGCTGATGTTAAAACCATTATAACAGTTGATGCAAAAAATAGCCATGATAAGAAGAAACCGCAGAGAAGTAAATCCGCTAAGAATAAGTAAACATGATAAGCTTAAATTAAACAAACCGCGTTGGATACTTATGCGTGTCACGAGAATGTCGGTTGTTGTGTACAATATTAACAATAATGATTCTTGCATAAAATGATACGTACAAATTTATTTTTTATTATTTGAATGAATCTTACAGTATCATATAATAATGATGCAATGTCTTATAATCTCTTTTGCAAAAGAACGTAGTAACTAAATGGCAAGAATTCCTTCTGCGCATATTACTTTCCATTCTGAGCACTTTATAATCTACGGCAATGCGCATGCGCTTTCATAGCGATCGTGATGCGAAAAAACTGTATTCAGTGGACATAAAATTTCATGATTTCCAATTCTTGCGAATTGCAGAAAATTCGATTCTCAGGTGAAATACTTTATGTTCAATATTTATATATTCTATGATTATATTAAAATACCTGGATACAATATTTCTTTCATCGTGTATATTTATTCCATTATCATTGGTTCTCGTTGTTCGTATATTTTTTCACTGTATATATAAGCACGAAACAGAAACAAGTGTGTAGAACAGCATCACATTCGTGACAAATTATTCCCCCATGTAACAGAATATAAAGTGTTTGATATTTCATTCGTACATGACGCTTCAAATTTTGTTCCAAATTTTGATATCAAAATTTTGACTGAATCGATATACAAGATATCAACAATATCGGTACTGTATTGTCTATAGCTATCACTAGATGGTGTTGTTTGAATTTTAGTCAGTGATACAGCTGGCAGAAAAATTGAATCTGTACAATATAGTTTTCTAATATTTATGTAAGTTTTTGTGTATTTGTTGTTTACTCGAGTCTTGTAGAAATTTGACTAAAATGTATTTGAAAACTTATGAAATGACATCATAAGATCAATAATGTGCTAACATTTGTATTTTACATTGAATTAGGTTAACCATAAGATAAGAATTTTTGCACATCACAAATTTGTATTTTTATTTAGACTTTATGAAGCATGTCTGAAGATAAAAAGGTTGTACTAGTAACCGGTGGGACAGGATTGGTTGGTAAAGCTATTCAAAATGTTATTGAAATGAATGAAAATGAAAATGAAAGGTGGATATTTGTAGGGTCTAAAGATGCAGATTTATGGTAATTTATTATTTTGTTGTTAATAGTTAACAGATTAATGATATGATTAAATTAAAATAAGACATTTACATTTTCAGTGATAAAGAAAGTACAAAAAAATTATTTGAAAAACACAAACCTACGCATGTTATTCATTTGGCTGCTATGGTTGGTGGTTTGTTTCATAACATGAAGCATAATCTGGATTTTTTGGTAACTAATATTAATCTTAGGTATGTCATTATATTATATTATTATAAAATTAACCAAAATGCATGTTGTGCAATTTTAGCGTAACAATATTCATATGAATGATAATGTGTTACAAACTGCTCATGAAAATGATGTTGTCAAAGTAATTTCATGCTTGTCAACTTGTATATTTCCTGATAAAACAACATATCCTATTGATGAATCCATGGTAATGTTATAATAATCATTTAAAGTTTTCTTCAGTATTTTCATATATTATTATTTTGCTTGTTTGTTTTTTCAGGTTCATAATGGACCACCTCATCCATCAAACTATGGCTACAGTTATGCTAAACGTCTTATAGATATACAAAATAGGGGTTATTATGAACAACATGACAGACTTTACACAAGTATTATTCCTTGTAATGTATTTGGACCAAATGATAATTTTCATCCTGAAGCCAGTCATGTTGTACCAGGTTTAATGCGAAGACTTTATGATCTGATAAAAGATGGTATAAAATATTTCTTTTAAATTCTTAAAAGTTTTTGATTATTTTATATGATTGTTTAGACTTGATATACGTGTTCATATATATCTTTTTGTTTTTTCCAGGAAACACAGAAGATAAAGTATTTACTATTTTAGGTTCTGGAAAACCTTTAAGACAATTCATTTACAGTTTGGACTTAGCTAAGTTAATAATATGGGTGTTAAGAGATTATAATTCTGTGGAACCAATTATATTATCAGGTATATAAAAAATATGTTGATATAATCAATGTATATAATATTATTCCCAGTCATTAAATTATTCATTTTTGTAACAAATAGTTGATGAGACTCAGGAGGTCACAATATCCCAAGTAGCCGAAGCAATTGCAAAGGCCTTCAATTTCAAGGGAAAGTTAGTATACGATACTTCTGCAGCTGATGGACAATATAAAAAAACGGCAAGCAATGCAAAGCTACGAAAATATTTACCAGACTTTCAATTCACACCATTCAATCAAGCCATTCAAGAAACTGTTGATTGGTATATAAAAAATTACGATCAGGCACGAAACTAAAGGATGTTATTTAAATATTCCATTTACAATAATTTTGGCTGTGTGAAAGTAAGCAAAATTCATTATTTAGTTAAATTTACCTTAAGATCCTTGCAATATCAAAATATAATTTTGTCTATTTTAAGATTTAGGAAAAAATATTCATTTAATAACATATAACTGCATTTTTAGTTATTTATGCAATTTAAACATTTACGTAATAGGTCATTAATAACGTGTTATCTAAACCATATGTTACTTCCATTAGTATATTTTAAACAATGAAAGTAGGCATTGAACAGATGTTATTAATATAATAAAATATATTTTTAGAAAAATCTTCTATAAATACCAGATACTTTCTTTATGCTGTAAATTTTCTAAAACTTACTTATCCTAAGATTGTTAAGTAAGAAAATACATATTTTCCTTTAAACTTGTTGGGATTTTAATTTCGATCCTTTTATAGTACTCATTGTTATCATGTCCAAAAACAAAATTTGAAAGATCCACTATCTCGTGATTCATTACATCCATAGATAGTTATCAATCATAGTAAATAGATAACTGTCTGTAGTTTACTTGACATTTAAACTGATTATACCTCTATTTATGTTATGATAAATTGAGTCATTATTGACTGTTTAATATTATTTTATCAATACTTGTGATTGCTATCTAGGCATCTAAGCCCCTCAGGAATTGCTCAGATCATATTTCAAATGACATGAAACGAAAAGATATTTCCAATTCCTCTAATTGAAAATTACTTAAGTATAGTCGTGTTTGATATCATTTTTTTCGTACGGATTTCAGCAATCCGATTAAAACGATTTTATAACTACAGTACGAAAAGTATGAAACTAATATTTTTCATTTCGATACATTATTAGCATAAAGTCATCGTCAATGAGATGTGTAAATGACGACATATTCGGAACAGTACCAGAAATTGATTGCGATGTTTGGTGACTGCTAACTGGGCATAATTTGTGACTACTAACAATAACCGGTCAATCGCACAATATAAATATATCTTTCTGATAAGAAAAGAATCAAAGGGCAAAGATGTTCGAAGCTTTTGTTAGCTGAACGAAGCAAGATTAGTTCGTCAGTGATGTTCGCGACGACTATCGCGGTGAACGCCGGTCGAGCGTCGTCGGAGCGACGCAGCGTCTGCCGCACAGGAGGCGTCGCGACGCACGCGCGTTTATCAATATAAATTGAGCGCCCCTTAGAACCGTGGAAGGTGCACGGTGGCTTAAATTCGGTGCTCAGTCGCGCTCGAGGTGGCTCACCTCGACGATCGCGTAACATTCGTGTTTTTCATTACGATGCATTTGCGCTCACGACGCGATGGTTTTTTCGGCACGTGGTGCACCTTCGACGAGAATAAAATATACGATATTCTGACAGGATTACGCAACAGTGAGATCTCCTTTTGAAAGGAGAAACAATGATAGGAGTGAACAGACACGCGTTGCGGTATCGGAAACGGTAACGCCGGTCGACCAGCTACACCGGGGAAAGTCTGCCTTTAAAATGCTAGAATTTTTCGAATGATACGCGAGGAAACAATCCGTACGATTCCTGCCCAGATTCTGTACCGTTCGATGAAACACGAAGGATGTAATTTAAGAAAACGCGTTACAGAGAAACCGAACAGTCTTATGACTACAAGTCGTTCGATTGCGATAAAACTACTTGCTGTGTGTTCGAGAGTAAAATGCCGTGGCACGTGTTAACTGTTTTAGTTTCGTTAGCGAGTTTCATGACAGAAAAGTGTTCCGATGAACGTCGCGAACGATACAAATAATAAGCCGAAGACTGAGAATAAGAGTGATACGATTTGCACCGAATTAAATTGTAATCTGTTAATCGTTACATCGAAGAAACGCATTAGGTGACGAGCATTAAGGGCTCTGTGCTCCCAGTAAGTAGTTAGTGTCACTATTTGGGGAGACGTTGATAATTTAATCAGTATTGATTAGAAGTTCAGACGCGGAGTCACATTAGCGATTAAGACCGATTTTAAAATATTATGTTCCCTTTATTGTCCTAAACGAGTTTACTCAATAAGGATAATTCTTATAAAGTTCATACAGACGAAATTACTTTCTGAAGGTTATCGTTTTAACCTTCAAAGAACGGAAGGAATTTAGGTTCTCCAAAAATTGTTTTCATAAAAATATATTTTGTAATTAATTTTAATGTACAGTCATAACTGTACATGACATTATAATGCCTGAAAATACATATTACAAAATATTTGAATGAATTTTTTGCAAAGGATCTTAGTGACTTCATTCTATCGTTTATGTTTCAAAAATAGGCTTTGTAGTGTTATAAATGAAAATTAAATAAAATATCTTTGAGATTAGAAAAGATACTGTTAAACAAACAATCGATTATTTTGAACTAATTAGCGTGTCCAACTCAGTACGTATTTTAACATTTTACTTTCGAAAGAGCCATGATTCGCGTGGCTGGAAAGTTACATCACTTCCCTTTGGAAGTCCATTCGCAATGGACAATGAGAACTTTCTTGATCTTGCGATTCACTTGCTAGATTTCATTCACGTAACCTAAACGAGTTTCTAGGAACGTGATAGCAATGTTTCGCCCCTCGTGGTTCTGGTTGGATAAAAACCAGAAGTTTCTAGCTCGCAGATAAGAGGGATGATTTCAGGAACATTTCACTACTTAAAAGTTTCAACGATCTCTCAAAAGTTTTAGCAAGTTTGAATTTCTTATGTGCGAAATGATTTCACTCGAAAGGAACCAAGTAATCAAGCATTGGCGTAAGTAGGTAAAGTCCCCAGGACTGATCTTGGTCCCTTAGAATGCAGGTTGACCTCCTTTAAACATGACTATATGTATAACGCATGGCGATCTAAAATTAGTCTCTTTAAAAATGCTATACACTAATGTAATTAACGAGATTAAATTCAGCTCAGTTCTTTTTACTTTTCGCTATACAATTAAAAAATTCTATTTCCAGTTCATTTTTGGAGTAATCATTATTACATTTTTTGTATCCAGCGAAACAGTTTCTACTCTTCATTGTTCTACAACGCTTATTCTTCTTCACAGGGTGGCTAAATAAAAACATAAAACCGTAATTCATAATGGATCCATAGAACAATGTCCTTTATAACGGATGAACCATTCATTAACTTCGTCTTGAGTACTAAAACAAAAGGAGAAAAATACATTGAATCGTTAATTGAAAAATATCAACGTTTTGTTGAAAAACGCCGCAGGATTTGAAAACCATTTTGCAACTAATTTTATTACTGCGTAATGTTTACATTATTAGCAAAGCTAAGGAGTCTGGTCCATTACTGACAAAAAACCTAGTTACGCCAATGCGAATCTTTCTAACGAATCGAGCAAACAAATTCCTAATAGTATTACTGATAGATTCCAATATAAATTCAAGCCTGACCCACACATGGATATCCTGGCAGTCAACGCGTTAAACAAAGTTCAAGAACAAAGGGTTAACCAATCTCTTTCGAGATCATGAATACTTGGCCTCCTATGAAACGCATGAACGTAACATAGAACTATCGCAGTGGTCGCAGATATGCATACACCAGTACTCACCGCGTTGCATACATGATTTATCGTATTAATTACGGAATTCGTCTTCCTCTCGCGTTGAGATCGACGCGTTATCACACAATGTCCTCGAAGAAACCAGTGAGATAATCGTGTCTGTGTCGCCAGATAATTTGTGAGTCAATGCACGCTGACGGACGACAAAGTTGACGAAGAAGCCGAGAAAGACGGTTACATAGATGATTATATTTCGTTAACGTCGGTGGAACGCGATGCTCGTGATCTCGAGGACGGTGCACCGCGTTTAGATCACGTTCGTTCGAGTGAAATACCGCGAGGGCGGTTCGTAATAGAGTCTGCCCGCGAAGAGGATGGAGAAGACCCGGGGTTGGCTAGATGAAAGTGACGGAAATGCAGGTCGCGGAATGCGACGACGACCTCGATCAGATAAACGGCGATCGTGTCGAGTACCGAAGAGGTTTCGGAGCAAGGGCCAAGTTCGCGTCAGCCGGTGATTCGAGGACGAAAAGCCGGTGCCTCGAGTTCTCATCGACCTCGTGAGCGAGCACTTTAGCCGATTGAATGGAAGAATTGACACGGAGGAGAAGAGATGCCTGGTATCGTGGTATTCCGACGACGGTGGAGCGTCGGCAGCGACGACCTTGTCGTACCCGGTGCTTTCCTGTTCATCCTGCATCTGATATGGTGAGTGAACATACCTATAACCGACATTAATAACGGGATCTCGATCAATCGCTTTGTAACGCCAGCCATCGTTATTTTCAGCAGTTTCAAGCATTTTCAACGATAGGATATATCACACGTCAGAGAGATGTCCTTTTTATTTATAGAGGCTCCTTAAATATAGGGTACGTCCACGGCATGATTCCGCGTGACCTACATTTTAGGCGTCCATCCATCCACACCGACGTTGCGTATTTCGATCACTTCATACTTACTTGGGATGTGCGGATAATCGACTGTATCTTCAGTTGTCGGGTTTGGTCGGAAAAAAGTGCGGATATTAGGGCAGTTCCGTTCGATATCGAACAGTGTACTCCAAAATCCGTTCAAGCCCACCGGATTCAATTTCACTAGCACTTCGAATAATTAAAGATTTTCAGACTTCTATATTTGAAATTGCCAAATTTCAAATTTTTTAATTTAGATACTTCATATTTAAAAATTTTTAATGGCAGAAATTGTAGATTGAGATATATACAAAATTTGATATATGAAAGTTTCAAATTCAGAAAAGAAAAGTTTAGAAGTTTACGAATTTAGAACTTCCAAATTTACAAATCAACAAATTTTCGAAGTTAAAAAATGTAGAAGTCCACTTGGTATTGCAAGAACTTGTTCGAGCTCCTTCGATTTTCTCCGACTTTACTCGAATGTAATATGTATAACTACCCGAAACAGTCTACATACGTATCACGGGTATCCTTTGGGACTTGCCTAAGTTAACCTGACCCGACGACAGCCCGAAATGTCAAGTTACCCTCGCATTCCTGTTTGACACAGATATTCTCAGAATACGTAATTTCCGTCCTTTAATTGTCGCTCGAAATGCAATGATTGATCTGAGAGTCTGCAAGGCCATTTACATTACGCGTTGTTGCTACGCGTCCTTCGAATACGAGTACAAAATTGGACGATTTATTATATAACATGTAATTAAGCGTGATTAGTTGTACAGTGACAAAATTAGAGTGAGACAAAGATGGAGAGAGAGAGAGAAATTTTAATTATATCCTCAAGTTTCTCTGGCGACGTTGTCCAACTTCGAGGTTTTAGTTCAATTTCAGCTGCTTCAGCCATAGAACGGAAATTATGAGACAATGATAAATTGTACAGATCCACCGGTTGCGCTACAAATTATACGTTTTGAATTTATATTTTTACTTCTGTTTAGTTAGCATTTCAACGCTTAATTGCTGCTTGTTAAGAATTTTTAATGAATCGTGTTCTATCATGCTGGGTTGACAACTAAATTTTTCGTATTTTAACTGAAATCGTATTTACAAAATTATTTATTAAAATTCAACAATTCATTCTCGATCTAATATTTTGCCGTATTTTTGGTCACTTCCGAACCTATCTGTGATAAAATCCGGATGCGATTCTAAAAATACAGCCAGCAGGTTTAATATTGATATTTCTTTTTCTCGTACTTGTGGCATTTTCTTGTATCAACAAACAAACGCATTTTGTCTGAGGTGTTATAATTTGTTACGTGATTGGGATAGATTAGTCGTCGATATTACGGGCTTATTATTAGCGATGATCAAAGGGTAGTTTTCGTGTCGCGAGCAAGACGGTTCGTGTTCGTAAGTCTTAGCTTCGGAAAATCGTTAATGAACGTGGCAAATGACCCGGGAAAGAGACGAAGCGAGGGAGAAATTGGCGATCGTCCATTTCATTTTCGTTATCCCTGTAAACTTGTGTCTTTCGATACGTCAATGCTGGAACATGGTTTCCCTCGTGTTTTCTTTCACAAGGGACAACACAGTCGATAAAATTTCAATTAAAACAACGTCTGGCCATTGTTGACGAATCGACGGTTCTTTCAACGAATGTACAACCAATTTTCTACTTTTATCGTATCGCGTATCGTTCACGAGCTTGTTGAATTTTATCTCGAAAAGTTAAAATTTTATTGTCACTCAAAAATTGGTGCACCGATGCAAACTGTATCGTACGACACAATTAAAATTATTTTTATCGTTTCAATAGTTGCAATACATTTTTTGATAAAAAAAGAATGGATGAAGTACTGAGATATTAAAAATTAACGTGGATGAGTTCCGCAATTGAATTGTTTTCTTTTTCAAATTTTTTGTTATAAAAAATTCATACTGATTGAAGATTGCAATTAGATCATAATTGAACTATACACTAGGTTAGTTTAATATTTAACCGCCATTTTTAATAATGGCGGGAAATCATTTCCAACTACTCTCACGTTTCGTTAATGGGTAATTGTAATTTGTCAAATATTATTTTTCTAGATTCAGAAAACTAGATTCGCAATCACATCATAATATGTTTAATGCTCTATTTCAAACAGAATTAGAAATCTCAATACTATTCATTTCTTTACTTGTACAAAGAGAAGTTCCGAATACTTCTTGTACCTCTATTACCGAATACTACCTCTACACCACTGTATACATATATTACTGTCGTATTTCATTTAAAGGTTTATGCCTATGCATTTAATCTTCTTTATGTTATATATTTTGTACTATAAAACAGTTCCAAAAAAGAATCGACTGAATTATTTTGTACTGTAATGGGATTCCAAACTTCCCTCCAAATTTTTCCCCTCGCCATGAATCAACGGCGTCTATGCATACAGTTTCGTCCCACGTATTTCCATTCAGTCCATCTGTAACCGCCGAAGAGTCACGAAGTGCGACGAGTCGAGCCGGTCGTGTTCGTTCAGTGAACGAACGTGCGTTGGTCGGTCGGCACGTTTGTCGTGTAGTTGGTGCCGGTGTAGGTTATGTCACCGTGTGTGGATAGTGTCTTTTCTCGAAAACGAGGACGATTATTTGATCGAGCCTCTCAAAAATCGTCCGTAAAATGCCGGGTCTCAAAGCGTTTGGCAGGCGTTGGCGATTCGGCAGCGACGACCTGTTCTTCCCAGGCGTCATCTTCGTTTGTTTTCATGCGTTCGAGTGAGTACAAAATAATGCACTAAACAGATGTAGTTTGTTGTTGAGTTGTCACAGTAAGACAAATGGCAAAGAAGATGTACATTGACAGGTATCGTTCCATTACAGTCGGTTATAATTAATGACTGAAATGATAGAATATATACTGTATATTAGGTTGCATCAGATAGAAGATTATTTATAGTATTTCACTTGTGAATCTCGTGAGTTTCACTTGAGAGTTTAGTGTACGCGTAGAATTTTCTAGATGTTATTAGTACTAATACTAATAAATTTTGATAATGTTTGAATTCCTAAGTTTGAAAATTGGAATATTTAAACATTTCTTTATTCGAAAATTTAAAAGTTTGACGATACAGGTCTTGGAAGTATTAATAAATATATACAATGTACATACATACATTGTACTTTGATTAAGCAAATATGTTATTTTTTCTCATATGTCGACTTTTCTCAATGAATGATGTGGTATGCAACTCAGTGTACATATGTATACATAAATATATACGAATATCTACCGTGTGCAGTAGTGATCAATGTTTGCGATTCTCGAAAGTTCGCGTCAAAATTGAAAGGTAAATCAAGATCGTAGTTTGCTACACGTCGACTTAATGAATTTTTATATTCGTTTTTTTTAGTAAACTTGTAATATTTATTTTTAACCAAAGTTACCAAGAACTGATTAATCATTCTATGTATTATTCAAATATTATTCTGTTTTTTTAATCGCGGCTTGTCACTGTATAATTTCAAGTGTTATGCAACAATGTAAATATCAGTAACGATCGCGATGCAGTCAGGTAAATGTTCAGAATGTTATAAACGTTCCATATGCCATCACAATGACTGCGTACTGTTTCACTGAAGAATGCACATATATTGATTCCTGTATGAAATGTCGCGTAGAATAAAGTAAAGTGGATGCGAACGATTATCTAATGAAATAATTACGCGATTACGTTCTGGCATTAAAAGTCCGGGATGTGTTACTAACAATCTGACTAGCTATACGTATAAAGTTGTCAATGTGGGACAGCATTACTGATATAAAATAATCACAAGCGGATTACGATAGAGTGTATCGTAGCGTATAACAACATTCGGATTACATATGTACTTTGCTAGAATAGTATAACCTAATTTGATGTTGCAGATAGGTACAAGTTCATTTTAATGGGCAATTAAAATATTATTATATAAATGTGTTTTGATATTCAATTTTGTACATATCAAATTTTAATTATATATTATTTAGAATAGGAATTTGGGGAATTTAGTGACTGTAATTTGGGGACTAGTAAATGTAAAAGTTTGGAAAATTGATAATCGAATTCAGACTCGAAACAGGAATCTTCGCGACACAACCATCACTCAAGCAGAATGCGATAATCTTCCATTACCTCTTACAACGTTTCTTACTTTCTTAACAAGGTTCTTAGGAACGTCGTTCCATGGGGTTACTTTGAGACGATAAATAGATTTAGCGCGAACTTGTTGGGTTTCCTTGGAGAACGGCAAACCGACGCAAAAAGCACGAGTACCGGTTTCAACGCAATGCAATTTCCTTCTCTTTTTTTGGCGGGAAACTTTCTGTCTTTTCTTTTGCTCGATGAAAAATTCATGAAAATGGGCCAAAGTGAACGCACGCGTTTGAAGGGCGATTAAATTTCAAATTCGTCAGGGTTGTCGAGGGCCCTTCATCGTCGCCTATAGCTATGTAAATTCTAGGAGAAAACGCTCGTGACATTGAAGGGAGGCCGATAAATCTACTGCAGAGCATACTTTGTTCTTGCATCTGGGTGAATGTACGATGACCTTTTGCGAAGATCTTTAACCTTTTGGGATCCAAATTTGTATTCCCTGTTCTCAATAACGTGAATCTTTAAAGCTTGCCAAGTTACTCTCGGTCTATTAACTTTTGTTGGGGTTGCAAGTGTCTTCGTGCTACAAATTTAAAGTAGGGAGTAAAATAAGGTGAACGAAAAATTACTTTTGTTAATTTTTAATAATAGACCCCTTATAGACGCATCTAGAAATAAAGATAAAATAAATTTCAGTCGAATAAATACTGCAAAGTTATTAATTTGTTTATCCAAACTTTTGAGATTCAATTCATAAATTTAACAGATAAAAGTGATATTCGCTGTACACTTATCAATGATTTCGTATAAATACTTTTTTCACGGGAAGGAACAAAGTAATAAATAAAATACTTGTCAGATTACGGTCGTTGCACTGTAACTAAATAAAGATGTGAAAAGTGTTTTGACATAAAAGTACATAAATAATGTCATGTTAGATTAGATATTAACTGCAAATTCAATTACATCAAACATTGATTTTTTCGTTTTTGATACCGGGTATCGCATGGAATTGGAATTCGCGGTGCGGATAACATCTTTTTTATACGTAATGATTTTTATTCATTTCGTGTGTCTGTAAATGGAAATAAAGCTTCTATTAATATCGTACTATAATGAAGAGTTAAAAATCAATCGTTAGGAAGTAAAATATTGAAAGTACCTTTATTAATAATCGGATGATTCAATTGTCATCGTTAACGTGTTAACTTCAGCAGTCATCGATTCCAAGAATTCGATCCAACGTGACGGAAATGCATTATCTACAGGCGATAATCTCAATTATTTCACGTTTGTCGCACTTTAATGGCCCATCGATACACGCGCGTTGAAAGTTCAATCGGAAGTTTCAAGCAGAATTAACTAGATGATTTGTAATTCCGAGTGTTAGCTGTATGAATCAAGTTCATTGTTATCGAAGTTCACAGCACGTGTAACACGTGAGGGAACGGAACTTCCTATCAGGTATACAGAGGCTGAGGGGATTTATTAGACTATGGTCCGACAAAGTTCGAACTTTAATCAAGGCAGAGAGAGCTGAATCTCCTTGTTCAATACCGGTTGACTTATTATAATCTCATCCTGCAAGCCAGTGAATGCGAACAAGGATATTGGTTAATCGGATCCTTGAATGAGTAGATTAATTTCCTTTTTCCAATTAAGATCCTTGCTGCTTGTCAGAGACTCATCAGTCACCGCTGATGGTGTCACTAGCTTAATCTCATCACATAGTCAAGGGAACGTTCGGTTAATTATGTCTAATTTCACCGTTCGTCGCAATGAAAATGGACGTTTACAATGAGGCAGATTGAAACGATCCATTAATTTTCGAATTTTACCTTACCACTTTATACTCTACTATTGTAGTAGCGTAATGCTATTAGTTTTTTGAGTTCACATTATGTCAAGTGTCCATCACCATTGTTTGATACCCTATGTTATTAAAATTGGGAATGTAGAGATTTGGGATACAGGATTTTGGGATGGAGGCATTGGGATTGAAGGGATTTGGGATATAGGTATTTGGGACGTAGGTATTCGGGACGTAGGTATTCGGGACGTAGGTATTCGGGACGTAGGTATTCGGAACGTAGATATTCGGAACTAGGTATTTGGGGTGTAGGAGTTTGGGATATAGGGATTTCAAACGTAGGAATTCGAGACGTAGGGACTTGGGTCATAAGTAGTCGAAATATAGGAATTCGGGATATAGAAATTCGGAATATAAAAAATTAAGACTTACACGTTAGTTTATTCTAGCATTGTATAACAGTACATTACGGAAGATATATCGGCACTACTTACGTCGTCACGCATCACGTGGTCACTCATCATGAATTCCACTTACAGTTAACGTATTAAGGATGCGTAATTAATTTCTCAGTTTTCTACTTTATACTTTAATACGATATTCATACAGAATTTCCTGTTTTTCTGCATTGTTTAATTATCCATCCGCGATGTTAATAGTTCTTGTCCTATTCGGAGCTACTTATCTCTTTTCACTGCGGAAGGTAATGCGTTGGCGAAACATGCTTACAAAATGTGAAGCATATTCGAAACGGTTGGATTGTTAGAACTGCTATTTATAATTCTAAGAAACCATTGAAATTGAGATGAGGCACGGTAAAATTAGAATTAGAACTTTTCAAGTTTTTACCTCGACTTCTAGTTACATGATAATTGTAGACTTGTTACTATGTATTATATACATATAATGTTTATTCTGTTTTCAATAACTAGTTGATGTTTCATTTTTCTTTATTTATTGTTTAATATTCTTGAATGACAGACTTTTTATTTAGAAAAGATATTTATACGAAGATTGGTGTGAGTACATATGGGCAAAAGTGTTAATATAAATATTTTGTCAGCAAATAATATTCTGATAAACAGAGCTTGTTCCGTTGTTAGATATTTGATTTTATTATTTACGCCCGATTTCTGTTACATCTGAAAGTAAATTACCATGGTTCGTTATTTCTATATGCTATTATCATTGTGTCGAGAATATTGTTGCGCGTTACTAACTATTTTGAAAACTACGTTAGTAACTCAGAATATTCCGAATATCTATGTTAATTATGCATCACATTTACCGTAACGTCGGAATATATGCAAACTAATATGTACAGTATGCAAATTCTTGCAATACAAGTGTAATCGTATTAGTGTTAGGATAGTAACGTTAGTATAATATCAACGCAATGTTTAAAATTATAGATAACATGAAACAATTCTGTAGTGTTGCACGAAGACGCTATCCGTGTTATGTTTACATTTTAAGTCGATGCACAGATGTCTCGAATGAAACTGATAACATTTGAAGAAGTCTTAACCGATTTGTAAACAGAGATTTGTAATATTGTCTTTTAATACTTACGAGATCTTTAATGTTCTCATTCAAAGATATTTCAACGAGTCAATCTAAAACGGGCTTACGGTATCCGAACGGAAAATATCAGAAAATCGACGATTATTTTACCAAAACATTTCGTTACACGCTTCTGCGAAAATGAAAGATTTGTTTTCACGTGTAAGCTCGAGTACAAACATGCGTTAGCACAACAATTTTTCCACTTCTATAATTTAGTGGAACGACTTGGCGCAATTCAACCGAATATTCTCGGAATATCCGGCGCGATGCTACGGATCTTTTCTATGCTGCTTTTCATCAGTTCTCAGTTTTTCATTTTACGTGCACTCACACACATTCTGCCAGCGTAATATTCGTAAACGCTGAATAGAACACAAAAAGTGGATAATAAATAGAACGTAGTAAGAAAAACGTGTAAGCGGAGCAGTTTGGGGGATAGAAACACGGAGGCTGTACAGTGAACAGAAAATCTGGGTTTCATAGGGAATTTGGGGTATTTCTGATACGAATTATTTGAAAATTTACAGATTTATAAATTCTGGAAATTTAGGGAAATTAGAGAATTCGAGAAATTTGGGCAATTTAGGGACAAATTTGTGTATTTAAGAACTTAGGGATTTGGGGAAATCTAGGGAATTTTAGAGGATTTTGGAAAATTGCGTGTCTAGGGAATTTTTGGAAAATTTAGGAAATTGGGGGTCTAGGGAATTTTGGGGGAATTCGTAAATTTGAAGAATTGGGGGAATTTGAGGATTTGAAAGATTTGGAGAATTTGGGAAATTTAGGAAATTGAGGGTCTAGGGAATTTTTGGGAAATTTAGGAAATTGGGGGTCTAGGGAATTTTGGGGGAATTCGTAAATTTGAAGAATTGGGGGAATTTGAGGATTTGAAAGATTTGGAGAATTTGGGAAATTTCGACAATATAGGGAATTTGGGGTATTTAGAAAATTTGTAAATTTGACGATTTGATAATTTGGCAGTTTATAATCTTGCAGACTTGCAACTTTGAACTTTCCAAAATGATCAATGTTGGCGGTTGGGTATTTAATGCTGTCGAATCGATCTTCCAAAATCGAATGTTCATAGTGCAAGCTTCTGCTTCGACAGCCTGTCCAACAATTATCCAAAGAACTATGGCACCCAAGCGCACATTCTAAGCGCTGTGAAATTGTCCAAAGAGATAGAAAAACACAAGAGCCGTTGATTGGATCGAATACGCTGTGATCGATTCGCACAGTTTTTATTCTATAAAGATCTCGCTTTTGTTCGGTGTTTTTATAGTTGTCCTAGATTAATCCATTCGATCTCGTTCGACTTTCTTTCGAACTGCGAGTTATTTCAGCAACAAACCAAACAATAGTTTTCGAGTTCGCGTATTGCACGCTCGCCCGTGTGCAAAGCCAGTTACAAAAAACGTGGCGCACAGTTTCGGGTTGAGAAGGAAAAAATAAAGGAAACGTACGTGAAACACAAACGAAACAACAGAGGATTTCAATCGATCTCGGGGGCCAAAAAGACAAGCTCGTTGCGCACGGTTTCAGCCGCGTAACGCGCGTCAACACAATGCCGTTGAATGGGGACGGATATATAGGGTGAACCATAAATGATTCATAGTGAACGAAAGAGGGTGTATCGGACCATTCACGAGCTACTCCAGTGCACGCGTTACGTTCTGATGTATTGATCTACAACAACCACTTCCGTTGCTGTTCTTTGCCGATTCTGGGAATAACAAAAACAAGACACGCAAACTATGCTATACATCACGGTGGGCGCGTTAAAATATTGCTTGGACACCTTGTCAGTTTTTTCTCTGTACGGACCTGGTGAAAATTTTATTACCTGGCGATTTGATGCAGTAACTTGGAGGTTCAGATATTGGGGGATTAAATTCGAGGATTGAGAAATTTGGAAATGTAGACATTTGGGGATTTAGAAATTCGGGGATATAAAGATGTATGAATCTAGGAATTTGCAGACCTAAGTACCTAGACCTAGCAATATGTGAATCCAATAATTTGTGAGTCTGCAAACTTACAAATACATAGATTCGTAATCGGGAAATTAACGAATTTGAGAATATAGCGAAAGACAAAGATTTATGAAGTGGAAGGTGTAAACTGTAACATTTCATTTCGAATGTGCAGAAGATTAATTCGATCAGTTAACCGAGGTGTAAATTCATTTGTAACGTTCTGTCGGTACTTGTTGCTCTATTTTCGTTTGAATCAATTTGAATTTTGTATAAATGAATACCACCCAAAGAAAAGCTTTATTTTTCTCGGTTTCAATGAGTCAGTGTAAAAACAACGTGGACGAAATAGTTGTTTGTGAAGGTCAAACAAAGGTAGACGAGAAAATATCTGCTGCTTTCTATTCGAGAAGTTCGTCCAGTTTGCTGGTATTATTTCGAAGCTTAAAGGGGATCGTTTTAAAAGCGACTAACAAGGGAACATCCCGAAGTGTTAATTTACGATTTTAGTGAAACTGTTGTAGTTGTTGAAAAATGATTTAACACATATTTTCGGTGAAAATAGTGTTGAAATGGAGGTGAGAAGATGACAGGATTAAACTTTTTGGTAGCCCTGGGCTATTGACTCAGGGAAGGCCTGTTCGTAGAACAGTTACCAAATATACATATTTCACACCCTTCACAACGACGTGTATCACACTGTCCTTAATGGGGAAATGTTAAACTTGTCTACGGTGAAAATTCATAGCAATGATAATCTGCAGTAAAGTAACGTGTTTGATATTTATAGTGCAACATTTAGACAAATATGTGAAAGTGAGAAATTTTTCATTTTCAGATTTAAAAATTTCTGAATTTCCAAATTTCTAAATTTCCCAACTTTCAAAGTCAAAATTCCCAAATCTCAAAATCTGAAAAATCCTCAACTTTTCAACGTTCGTCAAAGTTATCAAAATTTCGTTATTACGGAAGAAACCGTGTAGTTTACATTTCACGCGCCACAGGGATGGGTTTTCCCCAATATCGTGTCCGTTCGCATGATTCTTTCATATTACTGAACCGCTGGCCTGTTTCATATTTATTAATCCAATTTGCATCTAAGCAGCATATTATACCGGCGTTTCTCGCTTACTTTGTGTCTTCTAGCGCAAAATGTTACACGCATATTAGTATGCATTGTTACACATTTCACCTGTGAAGACAAAGCGACGGAGCTTATGAAAATTTCCTGCAATATTCCCTTTTTTCCTCGTTGATTAATGCCATTTGTTAAACGAGAAACCAGATGTTCCGTTTGCGTCGTAATTAGCTTATTATAATTATGGAAACGGTAAACGGGAAAACAATGACACAGTAACAGGTCGTTTGGTTAGTTCTACGAAATCTATTAGCAAGTCGATGCTGCGTTTGTCGCGGTAAATATGTTCAATGGTGTCAAGTATAATTATTCCATTTATTATATATATTTTGTTAGGTTTATTATTCAAATTTGCGAGTAGTTGAAATATAGAACTTGGGTCTTTGGATTTTCGAAATATCGGAGTTACTTAGGAACTTAGTCAACCTCAGTACTTGACAACTTTGAGATTGTCGAATTCGTTAAACTTCCGAGACACTGAAAGTTAGGGATGTTCACGAAAGTTACCATTATATCAATATAAAAGAATCACGATGTTCAGAGTTTCTTATCATCACCATAACCCTTATGAATTACCATTAACCCATTACCATTAATCCATAAGTATTAATTTCCGTATCCTATAAATTCACCACTATACTTGCGCGAATATACAATACGTGAACGCTTCGTTTTACGCAGGACGAACAATGCATTTTTACGATTAATAAGTTTCACCGTTTTATTACTCCTTTGTGGCGTAACTCCGAAGGATGTTCTCGAGTTATATACGTTCCATCAAACGATCCCGTTGAAAGATGAAATTTTTTGATCGCCCGACTCTTTGATAGTCGCTCGTTTCTGGCAGACTGGCGTGAAACGTGTGTCGCGTTCACCTTTTTCTCGCCAAGACTTCGTCTTTCGTCGTGGATGTTCTATTTACGTTTTCAGCCAGACCGTGGGTTTTCATAAATCATGAAATGCACCCGCGGCGAAATATTCTCGCCGAGAATTCGCGGTTAAACGCGTGTACGCGCCGCAACTATTACGCGTCCACCCATTACGAGCTGCATACATGCTGCATTTTGTCCTGATATCGTGCATAGCTAAGAACGCGGTACTCATTACACTCGATATATATGTACACACTGATTCTGAGAATACGGACAGGTTATTACCCCTTCTTAAATAAAAACAAACGATACAAGAAAGATTCATATGGTTATTCATATGGCATAAGATTAATCTCCTATGACATTTTTTATATCTTTTATAGTTCTTTTTTAATTTTTTTTTAACTTTTATGAATTTTGTCAATTTTCAACTCTATCAATTTCTAAACGTTAAAATTTCTATTCTTGTTAAATTTTCAGATTTCGAAATTGATGAAATTCAAAATTGTCAGATTTTCAAATTTGAAATTTCCCATATATCTAAATTTTATTAGATGCTTTATATTTAGCTATTTGCTATTTTATAATAGTATTATTATTAGAAATATTATTATACAGTATTATACTATTATAATACTAGTACTATATTAATACATCTAGACATAAAATAGGACTGCAGTAGTCAGTAAAATATATCGTTCTTCGATATTTCTCCCAGATAAAATGACTCTAATCGTGATAAAGTTTCCTCAGCACTGTTGCAGACACTACATATAAAGTACACATGTGCTACGGATTCACATATATAAAGCACGAAGCTATCCAGGTATGTATGTCCAGAGGAATATCGGAACCATTTTCTAAAACAATGTTGTGGATAGCTATGAAAGGCTGACGCAGCATCGGAAAGAAGTCAGACCGTGAAAGCTCCACCACGATCGCGTGAAATCCTCTTTCTTCGATAGAATACACGCGCGTGTATCGAATATTATTTTTTCTCCGATATGCAAGTGGCTAAATATAAATCCGTCCCTATAGCCGTCACGATTTAGAATACTTGAACAGTAACGCATTCGAGACCGATGGAAGTACATTGTAAGAACGATGACACACCATGTGCGTCTTGCATATTAATTATTACGATTATTATACGATGACACACTGGGTGCGTCTTGTACGTGGAATTTGAGAAATTTGGAGGTTTGGGATTTGAAATTTGGGAATTTGGGGTTCCAAAATTTGAGAATTTAGAAATTTGAGAATTTTGGAATTTGAGAATATTTAATTCTGAGACTTTGAATTTAAGAATTTGACAATTTAGAAATTTGATAAATTTGAAAGATGTAAAATCTGAAAATTGTGAACTTGAATATTCCGAATTTCTACAATCGAAAACTACACGTCTCCCGTTTACCGCGGAATTCGAATCGTAAAATCGTTCCAAGATATCTGCCACTTTCTGTTTTCCATCGTGATCAACAACGATTCCTGTAACTTTGTTCTCCTTTATCGGTGTTTGTTCTCGCAATGTCTGTTTGTAAAAGAGTATTTCGGGAATCTCGTATGCTCTTTGTTACGAGTGTATGGAGAAATCTTGTTGAACGTTCGTGAACTCGATTGAACAAGAATCATCTGTCCTGCGGTGGCACCAATCGCTATAATCGCTGTCTGTTAGCTATTATTACGGTTTATTAGAGCTTCAAGTAGCTTCACGAACTAGGAGAGTTGCAGTTAATCGATAAGAATAATCTTGACCAGACTTCGACGATGCTAGATTAATCTTCAAATTAAATTACCGTCAGATTTACGAAATTAAAATCTCTTTTTACAAAAATAATATTTTCGAGACAAACCAATTACTTTGTATCCGAATAGCTATATATTTCAAGACTTTTAAAATAAAAATGCAGTCGCTGTGAAAATAACGTATTATGTTATTAAAAAATTCTAAGAATATATTTTTGTAGCCTTTTAAGTAAGTCTAAGAAAATAAGTTTTAAATAAGGTTATTTATTATCTTCAAATATTTTTATTTTATTTCAAATTTTATCCACTATATTTACTGCACAAAGGAGCGAGATAATAGAGAGTATCTTTTTGTCCGATATCTTTGTTGCATCTTCCTTATTTTTCCCCGGTGTTCATTGAAACCCATCTTGTATAAGGACCTGTCATGAGATGATTTATTTCATACACTATTCTTTTACGAATTTTTGTTTTTCATTTTTTTGTACACTCGTAATAAATGTTTCGCGACACAAATGAACGATGTTGCAGAATGTTGCGAGCGCAAGAGCATCCACGATAGAATTTTTCGAATTTTATTCAAAAATATTTGAACGATTTTGAGCGACAACGTGCGAAAGTTTCGTAACGTGGACCGTCATTTTTAGTCGGCGTTTGTACGACTGGTGGTTACGGAAATAGAATGTTTTAAAATTTTCTTTCCGAAGCGGATGCAGCGAGATGGTTTCGTCGAGAGCGACGCATCAAAGGAATTGCTTGCTTTTACACTTTCCATCGGTACTCGTGAATTCGAGGAATTATTCTGTTCCCTTTATTGGATAAACGAGTTTTCTTAGGAAACACCTTCTATCTCATTAGCCACCGCTATTGTTCTACAGTTGTACCTGTAATTGTGAAACTTAATTGTGCATAGAATATTTTTCATTAAGATATTTATACTTTTGACGTGTATCACAAAATATTTCGGTCATGAAAGAACATGTTTCTCTTGGAAAAAAAGTGAGCAAAGTTATTCAGGATGTTGTATAGTTCAAGGCCATCGAAATGGTTACGCGTTGTGTAATGTGATGCGCTGAAAACATTTTTGCGAATATCTCTAAAATTAAAACCGAACTTATGTGTGTAGAGAAAAGTTCTTGTTTTCCACAACAACATATTTCAAGGTTATCGAGATGTACTCTTTGTTTTATAAAATTTCATAAAACAATACCCTATGACATAAATAGTAAAAAGATACACCACGAAAGAAATAGTGAGACAATGTACTATGAAATAGATATTAAAATAATTCATAATGAAATAAATTTTAACTCAGTATTTAAGTATTAATCGAGTCTTCTAAGAATACAAGGGTATCGAAATAGTTTTACAAGTTTAATCTTTGTACAAGAAAATTCGTGTGCGGGAATCGATCTAAGCTCGGAAGGTTTAATTTAAACTTATGAGTTTGTTAGGGTTTAAATTATTCCGGTGCTGTACTTTGTGCCGCTGGAACGTTAATGAAGTTGAACAAAAGTTAGTTACGATGCTGCGTAGAAATTTCGAAAAGACATATAATACGTAACCATTAACGTCAAGAACATTCTTCAGATTGAAATAATAGACGGCTACTGAAATAGTGAAAGTGCAAATTTGCAGAACAAATATTCCACAATTGAGACATTATTAAAGCTTTAAAGCTTTCGTGTTTGAAGTTCTCGTACGCAGTAAAGGCCCGTGGTCATAAATTACCGTTTGTTTGGGAATCGATTTGGTCGTTCTACATTGTTGCTAGATTTATGGAGAGTTCATCGAAACGATGACACGAGTTTGTTTTCTTTTATTATTTTATATGTACCGTGCAGTATTGATGTACGAATACTGACCATTATTATCCTTTTTTCTCTGGTAATTGGCAAACTAACGGTAGGCACTGTTCCAACTTTCTGTTGGTCGTGGATACAATATGGAGTTTACTCTTTGAATACACATTATACGAAAATGCGATTGTATATTGGACAAAGAATCTTTCTTTGTACGTAACTACAGTCACGTTAATATTAGGACACTACAGTACTTCTGTATTTATTATTGTATATACTGAAGGATGATTTAAATACCCTACTGCTTATTTTACAAAAACAGGAATTATTTATTGTAGATTATCACATTTTCGTGTCAGAGATATTATTTTGTAAAAAGATATTATTTTCCAATCAGTTTGAATGCAGAAGCGTTTCTCATCTTTTTACATTTTTGTACACACGAAGTGGACAATTTTTTGGTTACTAGTAAATAGAGATTTTTAAAATAAAAGTCTCATATTAGGTAATTTTAACATTTTATATTAGGCAACTATAGTAAATAATAGAGTAAGTGATCCAAATATGAGCTAGTTGAAATACAGGATTATCACGACCTGAATCTACAGATTCAAAGCGTACTTACTATCTACAGTTTCACTAAATGATCATAACGACGAGACACAAAAAAAACTAAGTGATCTCCTTTAAGTTCATTAACGTTCTCACGCGTTATTGTGGTAATTGCTCGCAATTAAAAGTGCAGTTTATTCCGTGGTTGATAGTACGGGCGACCTTAAGTTAACGAGTTAGCTCGTCTTAAAGCAGGGTTTTCTCGTCGGCAGGGAACAAAGGTGTAACCCACGCGAAAGATCGATACCCGTGATTATCGACTTGAGCAAATTGGAGGGAGTGCGAACCCCCTTAATCAAGCGGATGCGTAATCTAACGCGGGACCCTATCTTGCAGACAGAAGCGGACGCAAAATAAAGACGAGGCGCTGGATTCGTTGATTCGCGCTGATTATAGAATCAGCTTCGAAAGGAACGTATGAAATGAAAGCGTGTTACCGCTCATTGATCCGCGCCTACTTATTATGCACGGTGTAAATGAAATGGGGGAGCAAATTGCGCGACCCTGCATGATTATTCTATTCCGTTGAATGAAAAATTATTTCATAGACTGCAAAAATGGTTTTCAAAATCTAACTTTTTAGATATCAACTAATTATATGATGGTTTGAGAATTCGACGATTTAAGGATTCGGGAGTTTGGGAATTTGGAAGTTTGGGGGGTTGGAGTATTGTGAATTTACCGATTTGGGGATTTGGGAATTTGCAGATTTCAGAATTTGGGGATTTGTAAACTCGAGATTTTGATACTTTGAAAATTATACAAATTTCGAAGCTTGAAAATCGGGAGATGCAACGATTCAAAAATCTGAGCGTTACTCAGATAAGAAGAGTGCCCCACAACCACAATGGATGCACATTCTCTTGAAACATCCTCGAAGAACACCAACGATGACCTTCACTGTACAAAGAATCCTCGATCAACATGTTCTCCGATGCGTTCTAAACGAATTTTAAAAGTTTTGGCGAGGAAAAGAACGTAGTCGATTTACGTAGCGCAGTTCTGTGCGTTCAGGGCAGGGTACTTCTGCCGATTCGGGGACAAAGGACCATTTATCAGAACAGGGTGGCCGGGTGCAGCCCCAAAAACGCGCATATCGACCCCGTGCACGCGCGATTCAGAAAACCGAAGGGGAGTATCGTTGAAGGAGCCATGAAAGGGTCGTGTGGGTGGATTTGCATCGATGTCGAGCAGGGATCTGCACCCTCCCTGAAACGTAAAACAATTCGGCGTTTGACGCAGGACACGTTCGGTGTACGCGCAAGGACGAATGGAAAGAAAAGAGAGAAAAAAAAAAAGATAGAATCGACCGACATGACAGTCAACCTGGTCCTAAACCCTCGTAGGATGCGTGGGATGTTTGCGAGCAAGGGCGAGCCCGAGGGCGAGGGTCGGAACTGTCGATTGGACTCGGAATATTTCGGAAATTTCTTCGCACACCGGCGACTTTAATTAAAATCGTTAATGTGTGTCGCTTCCAACACGATCGAATTTTACGTTCGTTGTTTGCTTTGAATTTTACCAGTTGAATTTGGGGAGTTGTGTATGTAGGGGTTTGAGGACTTGGAGTGTCGGGAATTTAGGGAACTGGAAATGTAGAAAATTGGAAAATTTGGAAATCTCGATGTATAAGCTATTTGGAAATAGTTCATATCTAAACGAATGCAAGTAGAATGTTATATTCTATTTTATTTAATCTCTATTCTTTAATTCAATCTATTCTAAACAGAATATTAATAAATTATGTAAACAAGAATTTATGTTTGTCCAATTTGAATAATGTAGAAACTCGGTATTTTGAGAAGTAGAAGTATTTATTTAAAATCTTTTGTGCGATAAAACACATCAAGGTCATTGAGATGGACGAGGTGCGCCCTAAAATAAATAACGATTAAGTCGAATATAATAGTCAGTTTCGTCGAACGATCCCGATCGTAAAATTTAACGAACTTTCTAGGCACGGCTAGGAACAGGGTAAAATTACCATCGAATGAAACGTTCGAAATTACGTTCGTGGTGCTGATAACAACTCCGCGCCTACAGTAGGAAAATAACTTGGCGATCGATCGTAAATCGCGGCTAATCGCTAGCTGAAAGAGCGCAATTAGAGAACTGTCGGCATTATACGGGGAGTTATCCGTGGTGAAACGTGGTAGACAAAGACGTTCGTTAAAAGTGTAATACCAGCGATATTTATTGAAACGATTATTAATTACGTCGACGGGCCAGCGATATTGATCGATGCAAAATGTCGATGGAAAAAGAAACAACGTGGATCGCATTGCTCGCTGCGCGATACCTGGAAGCCATTAAATTGCTACCCCGGCTGGCGTTGATTAAAAATGTAAATTAAACCGTGGCTTATATTATAAAAGCGCAACATGCGTGTGTTACGTGCAAATTCACGTATATTCCTGAATTACTGTGACCTCGATTTTCTTGTATTCTTAAACATTGATATTCTTTGAATCACTAAATTATTCACGTCTCGAAATTTCATAGATCTAGACATTCTTCAGATCCTCAAGTCTACGGAGAAATTTGGATCTCGAAATCGATTCTCTTAAACAATCATTCGTAACGGAAGATTTCGTGAAATATCACGGTAGATTCACTGGTTTCGACCGTTGCGGATAACGTTACTTGATAGCATCAAATTGTCATAAAACACGGAATTTCGTTGGTACCGTCGAACACGGTATAGCCGGCTGATCTATTCGCGTGCACGACGATACTCAACTAGCATAACCGCGTTTCTAGTTGATCGTAGATAGTTGGTTTGCCGGGAATAAACAGTAACAGTGTACGATAAACTGGTACGAACGGTTGTGGCCCACTTAACTAAGTCAATTTCCGAAAGAACAGGTTCGCACCGTTCTAACCACGTCGATAATTAATAGACTTCGGTGCACGGATGCTTAATTTGTGATTTCTCGTGGCACAGAAAATCGTTTGGCCGTGTAACTTTGCGTGCCAATATATCGAACCTATCAACACGATTTTTTTTTAATATCATCTGCATCATGCGTGACGGCTGCATTGGAAATCGATTTCCAATTTTTATTTTATTTCATGGGTTCTTTCGTAAAAGTATATTAACAAAATTTCTTCATGCAAATTTAGGTATGAATACATATTTTCAAATTCATATTTTAAGTACATATTTTCAAATTCATACTTTAAGTACATGTTTTCAAATTCATACTTCAAGTACATATTTTCAAATTCATAGTTTAAGGCGCATTCAAAATTTGCTTTTTATTGTATCCTGAAATAAAAGAGTATTTTAACAATTTTTCAAAAATGTACATTTTTATTTTGCATGTAATTGAAGCATTTAATAAAAAGCAAGAAGAGTATTAATTAAGTTGTCACACAGTAATCGAATAATGTATGATTTCATTGTAGATTAATAACGTAAAAATGGAGGGAATATTATGGATGTTTTCGATGGTTTTAATGATAACGGTAATATAGTACGTTCTTTGTAAAGGTAGAAGCGTAGCAATCAATCGATGAATCTTATCGTGAATAATCTTAAGGTACGAGGGAGTACGACCTTCGAAAAGTTAAATCAATTTTCATCCAGTCACCGTCGAATTTTATCGCTGCTTCTTTAATAACGCGATTTCTATCTTGGAAAGATAAATCTTGGACGGCGTACGGGACCGTGAAAGATCATCAGATTTTGATGAGTATTGGAAGAATCTACTCGACCATTCTTACGAGTGGCTTTTAAATATGATGTAATTTATTTCGGAAACGAAATAATTATGCAATGAAATAAATTAGAAATAAAATGTTTCAAGTGTATTTACATTTGATTAAAAAACGCTAGTTCGTAGAATGGAATAAAATATAAAATACGAAATATAAAATATAAAATGTAAAATATAAAACATAAAATGTAAAATGTGGAGTGTAAAATATAACTAAAATATAAAACTTGATTGAAATATCTATTTCATCACGATTTAGTATCACTGCCCATAACGTACTAATGTGACAGTGAATATATCCAATGACAAATTTATGAAATTTCTGTAAACAATCAAAGAATTCCAGATATCCGAGTATTAGAATGGAAGTTGAGATTTCCGAGCGATCGCGTGTTGCCAGATTAAATAATAAATTGAAAGGTAAATAGAATCAGAATGATAAACAAAGCGGAGAGATAGATCTGCAGTATTGAATATTTCATCGACAATATGAAGGATTCAGATTAATCCTTTGATTACGGTTGTACGATTACATTGGTAAGCGAGCTTGCATCGATAACTGTACACGCGATTTCACTCAGAAATTCAAGATGGCTCAACATCCGAGTTAACTAATTATGCATCGCCTGATCGATAGCGCGGTTTAAGCAACGGCGAATATCGCTGAATTTTTACCGAAGATTTATGAATAATCAGAAGATGTCTGATACTGTTGGAACTTATCACTTCATCGTGTCGACGTTCAACTGAATTATTAATGTTCCAGCCACTTTTGCTTTATGCAGGTTACATGAGGATCGTGCGATCTTTTCCGAAGCGAAAAGTTTAACTCGAGACGTATTGGAGAAATACTTCATATTAAAAAAAATAATGCAAAGATATGTATTCAAGGTGGTACGTAATGAAGAAAATCACGGAGTATTATAAAATGTATGAATGCAGACATGGAAATTTGAAAATTAAGAACTGCAGAGATTTACGAGTGTGAAAATCTGAAAATTTGTGGCTGCAGATTTACAAACATGAAAATCTGGAAACCTAGATATGCAAATATTTGTGAATACGGAAATCTGAAAACGTGGCTATGCAAATATTCAGAAACGCGGAAATTTGAAAATATAGATAATTCGTATTAGCCGGTATCCGGAATAATTTCCCGAAAGCATCAGCTCAAGTAACTCCAGTTAAAACGCTCGAATAGTTAACGGAAGTCTTAAAAACCACTTTTCCGTTTCCCATAACGCTTCAAACTAATCTTCCTCTCTGATATACGCAAGTACTTCCTTCTCTGTCGAGATAAAAGTGCCGGTTAAAATTAGAACAACCAGAATTACGGTTCTCTGCGACTTTACTAAATCTTCCTAGGGGCTCTCAGTTTCACTAAATGAGTCTGTTTCGTATTTCTGGTCGATCTCTGCCGAAGATATAGCGTACATTTCGGTCGGAAATGGTTGATCGTCTGTCGTCGGTCCAGAAATGCAATAGAAATACTTGTCTGCAGGGACGGATTAAAAGGGAGACAAAGTGGAGCTGTAATCCTAGCTCCTTTAACACTCTGTTCATGAAATACCTCAAAATAATGCACTTTAGATTTCTTAATTTAAATTACAAAAATTATAAAGATGCTTTATAATTGCTTAAACATTTTTTAACTTTGAGATAGTATCATATTTCACTAAATCTTAATTCGAGCCGGAATGTGACTAATTCACAGGAATTTCAAGCGGTCCGCACTGAAATCTCGAAGTGTATCAACGAAATTCGATTAAGGAAAGAATGAAAGGAGAAATGACGGCTATCCAATTTCCCGCGTGTAGGACCATTTGAACAAAACACTATATCCACGCAATTCGAACGAATTGATCGATCGCCCATATGGCTGTGACACTGGATATTTCCGTCGTGAAAGTATTTTGTGATCATCGGCTGGAAGAATCGAACGTTACGTCAAAAGGCCATAGCAATTATTTGATGAATGCAAATCAAATCAAATACTTCATTCCCCTATCTGCGTCGACGTATATTAATAGGATCTTTGTCTCGGGTGAATCCTTTAATTTTATTACGAGGCACTGAATATTTAATGTTTAATCTTCTCATGCTTCTATCTACAACGAGGCTGTATTCTGTATTTTAGCATGGATATTTATTTTTATTGGGATTGTAGTGGAAGTGGTATGTTCGAATCCTTACGTTCTTTAATTACGAGATTTCTACATTTTTTAAACTTTAAATTTCCATATCTCCAATTTCCAAATTTTTAAATTATCAAATTTCCAAATTGTTAAATACCCAAATTCCAAAATTTAAAAATTGTTAAATTCTCAAATTCCACAATTTTCATATTTCTATAACCCCAAATTCCGAATTTCCTCAGTTACCTATATTCCCCAATTCCCTTTATACCCAAATTTCCAAAACTACCAAAACAAATGAAAAATGTCTTGAAATTTGAAAGAAATAAAATTGCAAGAAATCAGGAGGCGTGTGAGAATGGAGAGCTGAACGAGCATTGAAATGTTCGATTCGAAGGATCAAGATAACTTCTCGTTTCGATAGGTATCTTTGAAATGGTGTCGATTACCGTAGGGGTTAATTGAATAAGGATCATGTTAATAGAATTTCGAAACCAAGCACGTACGATAACGTTTGTACGGCTGCATGGGGAGAAAACCATAGCAGCCTATAGGGTCAACGACAGACTGCAATAAAGTCTCGAATTAACTTCGAGTGATTCTTTAACCCTTTGCACTGTCGTGGTGTACAGTTATCGAACGCACAGTATTTGCCATAATAAAAATACTTATGTAGTATACTGTACTACACCATATTTACTGGAATCATGATATAGCACGTTTCGTGTTTTAATACGAAATTTCGAATAAAGTTAATATGCACATATACCGAGTGTCGTTAACTTCTAAGCTGTAAACATAGCAGGTAATAATAATGCCTTAGTACCTGGCATAAAAATGTCGTAATTTCAGGTGGTCATAATTTATTATTGTACAATACTTATCTGAATACTTAAGATTCGCAAGATATGCATCAATTTATGAGTGAATTTTATGATTAAGATATAAAGCATACGCCAGAGAATGCGACGAAATTGTTGATAAATCGGTCGTTATTTCATAAGTTGATGGCGATTAAATTAACGTCGACCGTGAATGACCAATCGATGGCCATTTACCAAGGAACTCGATTATGAATTCGTGTCGTTTGTCCCTTTGATACGCTTTACCGTGCATAATGCGCTCTGTAATCCCGTTGCACTTTCCCAAATGCCAGCTGAACGCCATTAAGGCCAGGAAATTTGTTACCGACCACCTGAAATTCATTACACCTTCCCCATAATCAGATACAACATTTTTACATTACCGCGAGAAGCTAAACTATGCCAATAAATATTTAGAAGTTTAGAAATTTGAAGATTTGGAAAATTAAAAAACGTGTATGTCATTCTATGGTTGTTCCTATTTCACGTATCATTCTGTATAACAATCATTTCAGTAGCTAATTTTGCGATCATTTCGTACAGCTTATAAGAGATGCTCATTGATTTTGTTAAAAATAGCATCTCCCTTCAACTATGTATTATATAATTTATCGGCATAGTACGCAACTTTTTTTTTTGTTGATTTTCTTCACGTATTGATCCCAGCCGACACATTCAATAACTTTCGTGCAGCTTTAAACCAATCGTAAGATAGTGCGACACGTCGATTAAAATACGCTGGAATATTCATAAGATTAAAACGAGTATCGTAAACGAGTTTCGCTTTAACGAAAGAGATCAGAAGAAGACGAATTTCGAATTCCTTTTAAAGTGCCACGGTAAATAACCATTACGAATTCCATTTACACGTTGCTCGCGTTCTATCCACTGTTCCACTGCAACGCGGCGGTGTTTAAACCTTCAACAGTGAAGTCATCAAAATTCTTCATGACACGGATCCAATTTTACGATGTACTTTATTCTTTACCACTTCCTATTGCCTCGGAGAATTCCCCGAATGCAATGAAAACGCGACCTCGATATCTTTATATGTTCCCGAAACATTTAATAGTAAATCCCAATAGAGGTGTGCAGTATTTTAATCAGTCGAATTAATTTATCATTTCAACGATGGGATAAGATACGAAATCAAACCTGAGATATTACCGTTGTACATGTTTCGAAAGCCGGTACATCTTGATATAGACGTTTCATTAAATTACGCAGAATTAAATATAGTATATTTAGATATATAATTTAAATAAATATTTGTCCGAGAGATAGCTATCAGAGAGATATTTAGAGATAGGTCATTTATCAGAGATATAATTATTTGATACATAATCAGTAATTTGGAATTCTATGGATGTACTGTACACATCCATAGGTAGCTATCCTAGGGATTTGGAAGTACAGAGATTCGGAGCTCTAGGATTTTGGGGGTCGAAAAGTTAGATGCGAACAAATGTTCAAATCTTCATACTTTATGTTCTTATCCATATTCTACATTGTAATGTTACATTGTAACGTATATTACAAGACGTCCGCCATTTCGTTCCGGTCTATTCGAGCAGTGCGTTTCCAGTTCGAAAATGATGGAGCTTGTCATACAGGGGTTGGGGTTTTGCACTGGGTTCGGGCGCCGTATGTCCTGGCAACCAGGAGAAAAACAGACGAACGAAATATGCGGAACATACGATACAAAGGGATGTAATTCAACGATACGCGGAATTTTCTTTGTCAACTTTAAAATCGTTTCAGGAGAATTCGCGACAATACGGGATATGTTTGTACGCATTTGAAGCTTTGCTCGCGTCCCGTTGTCCTGTTGCTCGCAAATGGAGATATGATCCTCAAAGGTACGTTTTCTCGAGCATAAAAGATGCATCTACCGTGGTGGTCTCTTGTACACTCGTTCTTTGCCGACCTATCAAAGCACGCATTTTGCGTACTCCACCGTTGTCGCGATATCAACGCTTTCGATGGATTTCACTATTGAAACGACGATAAAGATTCGCGGAAGATACCTCGCGACGACGCGAATTGTCCGCCCACAAAGATGCCTTTCAATTAGGGACATGCGACAGATTCCAACGTACGCGTGTGTGGGTAGCGATGCTAACTATTGTGCTCAAATTTTCTGGTGTCTCTATTGTCTGAAATATGGTCAGATACGGGACATATTTGGCTGCAACATAGGCTGCCTTTAGACGAGGACGTATATTTGAAAGTTCTTAAATTCCCAAATTTTCATTTTTTCAAATTTTTAAAGTTTACAGCTTTCAAATATTCCAACTTTTATATTTTATAAGTTATTAAATTTCTAAATTTCCTAAATCTTTAATTTTGCAAATTTTTAAATTGCCACATGTACAAATTTTCAGATCTGAAATTTTGGAACTGTAAACATTTATAATTTTTGTCTGTTTTATTATTTTCGAACCAACTTTCTAACTTCCCGAGTAGGTATTGAAATTCTTAAGTGGTCAATGATCTAAGTACCATGTCTGACACAGTTTAACTGAGGTTATCAGGGAGGCGTTCACCTTTTAGGAGAGTGTTTCGAAGTTGCGTCAGTGTACTTGCTTCGTCAGAGCGTAGAAAATATGTAAATTGATACTTCCGGCGTTTAACTCGCTTCGTTCTCATTATTATTTTATTTCAAATTTGTCTGTAAATATTCGAAACCAATTGTACAGTCAACTTGTATTTTATGCATGTAGGTGTATACAAGAAATATGAAGATTTAAAAATTGAGGTATTTAAGGATTTGAAAATTTGAGAATTTCTTGTTTCCCCAAATTTCGTCTTTCCATATATCGAAAGTGAATTCGCAGCTCAACAACTGCATCATTTGTAACAACAATGCATTAAAGTACCGGGGCTATTTTCACTTTCTTGGTCACGTAGGTACTCGGATATGTTTCCCAAGATACGTGTACAAAGTTCGCAAACGATGTAGCTTGCTTAGACAAATTCTGGACCAGCGTGTCATAACGAAGAAGCACTCGAGACTGGTTGCATACAGTCGGTTACGAGGAAAACCAGATAACGAGAGTGAAAAGAGTCGACGCTTGCGCCGACTGGGTGCATGAAATATCGCGTCTCTGCTTGATGAAACCCAGTTTCTTTCCGTCCCGACGTCCAACGCTTTCTTTCTAACTTTACAATATTCCGAACCAGCTTTTCTCACGCGCAGAAAACACTTTTTTCGCGGTGCATTCCCTTTGCATGTGCTCGAACAAAATACTCCCTTAAAAGTACCTTCGTTTCGGTGCCTACAATCGAGTGCAACGTATACTTCTTTTCATTTGGGACTGATATCTAAACTTGAAAGTTGGCAAATTTCCAAATTCCAAATTGACAAATTTCTAAATTTCTAAATTTCTAATTGGTCGTTTCTAAATTAAAAAATTTTCTAGTCTTCATTTGTTATACATTTTCATAACTAGATATTAACATAAATAAAAAATTATTAGTAAAAATCTAGTCATTGAGTCCACAAAAAAATGTTCAAGGGGGGGGTATCGGAATACATAACTTCAACCCCTGATCTATAGCATTGTCACGTTCAAATTTCCCCTAGTGGAAAATTATGTGTTGCACGAACGTGGCGAATAATTTAGATGAAAGTCGTGCTGCATTTATAGAAAAGTTGCGGTAACGTGTGCGAGGTTTCTCGATTCTCTCTCTGGCGTCGAAGTTACCGATACTCGATTGGGTTTAATTTAAAGCATCGACAACAAGATGAGTCAGCTGTGCTCACGTACGAAGTAAAATGGTAACATGTTACACGTACGTTGTAGTTCAGAATAGACGGAGAGCCTGTGGAATATAAATTAGTACCTCGACGAACAACTATGTTTCCCACCGCACTGATTTATCAGCTAAATCCTTGTTCATGGAACATCGAATACCGGATGTCGAAGTGGAACAAACTTGACGTCGAAGGCGTTTCTTTGTTCGTACGATTGTTAAAGCCGTCTTAACGAGTTTACTGTGCTGTCTTGGATAATTGGCGATTTAGTCGAAGATGGAGATAAGCACCGATTATACCTCCTTTTCAAACTTTGGTTCCTATTATTTTATGGTGTAGATAAGTACAGATTAATAATTTGCAACAGGTGAATAACTGAACAATTGCATCTTTATATGACTATACCAACGTACACTAAAATGTGGTTAGGTTAATTTATATTTATAGTTAAATAAAAATTGAACGGTCATATGTTACTGATTAAATATTCTATGTATAATCCGTATGTGGACTATGTGAGCTTAGCACCCTATGTGGTACATGGGGTGTCCCAGATTCGATTTTCGAGAAAATTGAATTCACAAATGACCGCAGCTAGATAAAAATCACCAGAAATTGGAATGAAAGTACCTGAATAAATTTTGCTATATAAAAGGAAGCTGACCCATTTGCCGATATAGCCACTTTAAGTTTCGTTAAAATTCCGCGATGAAAATCACGTAGCGTGGACATGTCGGACAACGCAAACAGCGCGGGAGAAATAAAATCAGTCAGCCTTTTAACTCATCGACCGATGAGAAAGGTACAGAGATAGAGGAGAGTACTGTGGAGAGTAAGATGGAAACGGTGGAGAAGGTAAATCGATACCGGGCCATGCAGCAGCCTGAGCCAAGGCTGACGGCCCTTCGCCGCTTTCGTTCCCGTCGTCTCCGCTTTCTGTTCCGCTCCTCCTCGTTTCCTCGCACCCTTATCCGTTCTCTTTCCTCCGCTTCTGTCCGCTCCCTCTCGCGCGCAGATTATGCTGCTCCCTTCTAGCGATGGGAATGGAGTACCACTCGTTCTACAAAGTTTGCCATCGTGGCAGTGCCCCCCTATTTTCTATCGGTTCGCCGCTTTCAAGACTTCGCTAACCGAACTTCACCCTGTCTCGTTACGAGACGCAACGTAAAGCATCCAATTATTGCCACTTTATACAAATTCCTGCTTTATTACGCACCGTTTTCGGACCAGTCGTATCGGATGATCGATACTATTTTATGACTTACAGTTTATCGTCGAAGCTAACGATTTACGCGCAATGACGGTACAATGCGAATAACGGGTCAAAGATTCATTGCTGGTTTTATGTAACGTGATTTTTCATATAACGCTGTGTACATTTTCTATGATATAAATTTGTATCATATGTTATCCGCGTTTTCAAGCCGCTGAATGTCATTTTTGTACTGCGATAATTTCTGATTTCAATTTTAAATCATCAATCAAATTGCTGTTGTCTGAATGCCCGAATATATCAGTTTCAAATTTTTCAAACATTCTCAAATTTCCTAAACTTTTTTACTCACTGAATTCTCTGAACTTTTTCAGTTCCACAAATTTCATAAATTTTACTATTCCTATAAATTCTATAAATTCTTCCAGTTTTCCAAAATTTCCATACTTTCCAAATCCCAAATTTCCCAACTCTCAACTTCCCTAATTTGAATGAACCCAATAGGCAATGAAATCGTACAAATAAGAATTAGGGGAACTAAGAATATTAATTGGATCATATCAAATAGCAAAAGTGGTTAAATGTTACCGGCACAATAGCGAAAAGAAGTTGATCTTGGCCACTGTTCGTTTTACAATCATCCGTGAGGTAGCACTCCCCCATTTTATCGATTTCCGGGGCTTTGAAAATCTCGGAACGGAACATCGTGAATTTCTTAACATTGCATCACCTTCATCGTGATCTATCGTTCTACGGGTCTAATTTTTTAGCCGTAAAAATAGAATACCGCTAGCTTTAAAGTTCACTACTGTTACTTGCACGATTTACTGACACAGATTGGAATCTCTTTAAATCTAGTGCCATATATTTTCCACGGTATCTTGTAAGTGCACTCGGCTACGGTCTAGGCTTCCTGTGTAAAGGATGAACGCAACGAGAAAACCACTTGCTTTCGATTTCGGGGTTCAAATATGTAAACGTGAAATTTTCGCACTATAAATTTAAAATTTTTTAAAATTAAGATTTCTCAAAACTAGAATTCTCCAAATAACCAGTCCTTCAAGTGCCACAAATTCTCAAAATAACAAAATAACAAAATCCTCCAAATTCTGAGACCCCTAACATCTCCAAATTTCAATATTCTCAAACCCATAAATTTTCAAACTTCCCAACTTTCCAAATTTCGAAACTCAGATTTCCCAAATTAAATATGTATCTACCGAAGAATGATGGAGACCTACACCGTTATTTTCCCTGTTTCTGCAACCCTATTTATGTTTCTGCAACTACGTAATAACGACACAACTCGAAGTACGTGTCATTCGTTTCACAAAGTTTATCAGGCAATTTCAGTGGTTTGGTTCGTATCAGTTAACATAACACGGAATTACATCCGACAAACGGCGTCTGCGACCACAAAGCAGTCCCGCGTTGCTCTTGGTTCTGGAACAAGGCAAAAACTTCGGTTGAGTAATGGCTGTGAGCAGGTGTTTTTCACACGATCGTGCGGTTTCGCAAACACAACCGCGTACAAACGAAATTCTCGTTTGATGGGCTTCCTCTCTCCTTTTTTTTCCCGTGTTCGTGGTAGCCAAAGGCATGTCAAAAATCGTTAATCCGATGCGCAAGTGGCACTTCCGGTTGATCTAATCATTTGAAAGCTCTCCCGTTCTCTGTCCCTCGACCATCGTTCGCTGGACTGACTGCACCCATTGTGATGGACACTGCAGACAGTTCAATCTACTTTACGTCAGCCACCGCGAAAGCCTTCTCGGTCAAAGTTCAAGCGTCGAATTTCCTGTGCGGTGGATCGCGATGCTTAAAACGCGAGAGCCCAATAAAAGCATCGGAAACATTCGATCGCGAACTTTACAACGCGTTTGACCCGTTTCGTGAGAAATCTTAATGCCGCGATAAATTAAGAACTGTAAGAAATTAGGTAGGAAGGTAACGAGAGGCCTAGCGAGATGTTTGCGCAAACATCTGCGGAATACATTTGAAATTTAAAAAGGAATAAATTAATTTTTAATAAATCGTGTTGACCTAACCTAACCATAAGTTCTGCTTTAACGTGAACTTTATCCACATGTAACTTGTGATAAATTAACTTTAACCTTATTTAATTTAACTTAAGCTAGCCTTTAGCTATACGTTAATTTGTAGGTGAAATTTTAAATTAATTGCGAGAAATGAAAAATTAAATTTTCCATCTAGTATATGTAAAATCGTGTCGTGTCTTCCTGAGCAAAAAAGGTCTCGAGTGCAAAGGGTTAATACCGGGTCGGTTAAGTGTAACACGAACTGTAAAGCGCATATGTCAGCGACGTATCATGTTCTTCCATGAATCACGCAAGATAACGAATTTTGGTACGAAAAATAAAAGTTGCGCGAGCCTCTTGATCCCAACGCTGCTTATCAAACCGGGAAGTACCATTGCAACCCCTCTAAATCTCCCCTAACCGCGCACATGACCGTCTTATTCGCCCTCTCTGTTCCTCTTTTGTGTTCCCCTTTTCTTTCTCGCGTTATTTCCTCGCCCTGCTTGTTACCCGCCGTCCCTCATTTTCTGCACAATGACCCTTGCTCTTTTTTGGCCACGCTCGGCCTTGAGGGACGCACGACTTCCTAGATCGATAGAAAAACGAGGAAATCGAAAGTAACGGAGATCGATGAATCAAAAAGTTGGTTGGAACGAGAACTGATGACATTCCGGTTGACGGACGTTCTTCTTGTTAAGGAGATCCCCAGCGAGGTTTTAATTGAGCCGGTAACTCGTTGCCGCTAATTGGCAGATTTGGAACGCGACTAGCGGAATGAAGTTCGTATTTGAACAAAAGTTTCACGTTTGCGCATCGAGTAACGGATCATCCGCGAGAATGAGGTTTTTCTTTGATCGTTAGGACTTTATTGGAGCATTTTTTTGTGGGACTATTTGTGACGGAGGTTGGTGCTAATTTTGAGAGATACAAAAGTATATGTTGGCAAATTTGGAAATTTAGGGATTGAGGGATTTGGAAATTTGAAAATTTAGGGATTTAGGAATTGAGGGATTTGGAAATTGGGGAATGGATTAGGGGTTAATCGATTTTAAGATTGGGTAGTTCGGAAATTCGAACATTTGATAATTTGGAAATTAGGGAATTTTAGGATTTGCCACTTTGGAAATCGCCTTTTCGAAGGCGAACCGGGGCCGTTCGGCCGAGCGAAGCCGCGGGACGTGATAACGAGGGTGAAGGAGTGGGGGGATGGGTTCCCAGGTATCGAAGGACCGCGCACGTAGATTAGCATTCCTTCGTGGCGTTGTCAATATCAACACAGAACTGTGTTCCGACTCTCGCATCACGCGAAAACTTGATATTGTAAATTATAGTTCACTCCACTGTTAATAATTGTCCTGCGAATACAATATTTTGTCTGATTGGACAAACAAATAAAAATAATTATTTTGAGGTTATCATTAGAGTTTTTGTTATCGACCCTCCACCTATCGTAGTTTTGTTCCGAACAACCATTGAAAATTTAGGAATCTTCAAAATTCATTATCTCTATATAATTGTCCATATAAATTGTATCAATGTTTATATTTAGATACCACGTACACCAACGATGTTCACTCTGTTAACAAACCTCATACCCCTAACTAAAATCTACCTCTATTACCATATTTCGCAAAAATAAAATTTCTCCGTAACGAGAGTAGTTTCATATTTTAAAATTCCGTGTTCTTAATCCTCTTTAAAAAAGAATCCTTTTTCACTGGTGAAAATAACAACGTACACGTCTATGCACATATTATAAATATACATCTTGTCTTTCCTCGTTAAATTTTACAACAAAAGTGCCTGTTTAACTGGGTTAATTAACGACACAACTAATTGTGACGAAATGTTAAGCATGTAGGTGAAGGATCGTTGTGGTAGAAGTAGCATTTCGCATCGCAACACGTTCATTTTCTGCTTTGATCGCGAAGTACCCTGGTACAAGATTGTCGAGCTCGTGTTCTCAAGTGGCTAACAGACGGTGAAGTATGACGATCGGTCATATCCCTTGGGATCTCTATCTGTAGAACACGATGCACATGATGCATTATTAAACTACGGCTGTGTAACTCTCATTCATAGCTGCTTGCTGCGTTTTATCTCCTCTCTTGTTACTGCGCTGCACAGATTTCGCGAAATGAACTTCTTTACGAGGCATTTGAGAAACGGTGTCGAAATGTACTTGCAATTTCTGAGATTGTTAACGAGTAAACTGTTATTTGGAAATTTCGGACTTTGAGAATATTTGAATTGAACTTCAAATATTTAAACATTCAGGAATTCGTTTACAAATTTATAAATTTACAAACTCCCACATTGGAAAGTAGGTAAAGTACACCCTAAAAATGTACTGTATTTTCCAACTACTTAAACTTGATTCTACCCTAAATGTTAACTAGCTACCAACTGTTAACTTCTCAATTTTTCAAAGAATCCTTCGAAGCTGCACATTGTTCCCCAAACAGTTACGCAATCACGTAATTTTCTAGCACGCTAAGAACTAATTTCCGCAATTACTTTAATTGCAATACAGTACGAATCGTTGCATTGAAACCAATGATTGAAGGGAATTGCGCGAAGTTTGCGATCGAGGCCGGCATTAATGAGGCTTCCAGAACTCATTTTGCATGCCTGCAAAATTCTCAGCTCTCTGTACGAGAAAACTTGCTTTCCCCTTTTCCGAAACGATGGCTTTGCCCGAGGAAAGCATCTTAAAAGTTCTTGAGAGTTTTCGAGCCAATATAACACAATTACGTTCCCGGTTTGCTGTCGGTAAAAACGCGTAATATTATGACCACCGTCGATTTAATCGCATATGAACGCACTTTCACAATGAACAAATTCATATAGCTAGGAGATTGCTACGGTAGCCAAAATGTGTTAAATTTTGATCTCGGACTTTGTAGTTGATAAAAAATGGAAAGTGACCCAGTTGTGGGATACTTTGGATAATATAGAATGACTCATGCACTGGAGTAATATTCCTACTCGTCACAAATTAATCGAATCTTCAAATATTCAAACTTTTGAACAATGCAAAGTATCATTTGCACTCATCAGTTCCACAATCTAGTACCAAACAAAACCATAATATAAAATTATGAATGGAACTAAATATATAAATCGCAAAAGGGTGAAGATTATCAAAGTATCAATAAGATGAACGATGGAGTCGATGTCGCAAAACTTGTCGTTTAAAACGTATTCTGGTCACAGTTCGATAACTAACATATTCGATGTTCGTGATGTTCGCATGAAAATGTAGTACTCCTTTTCATGGAAGTTGTTATCGTTCCTGTTACAGGGTGACAGTACTGGGCGTCCTACTGGGGATTCTCGAATGGGATCGCAGCGTCACGTGCATCCTCCTTCTGTGGGAATACATTGTGGGATACTTGGCCATTTTCGTGATCTCCATGGTAGTAGAATTTTCCATCTGCTTATTGGCTACACGGGGAAGCATTCTGGATACTGCGGCAAGGGCACCTATGCAGTACATCCTCTACGTTCGTCTTTGTAAGTTTACAAATTTATTCACCTTAATTTCATTTTTTTATTCCTTTTAATTCACCTTTATTTACTTTCATTTACTTCACGTTTCATTACATTGATTTAAATTAGTTTGATATACTTTAATTTACTTTGATTTATTTTCATTTACTTTGATTTTGTTTAATTTTCTTCGATTTCGTAATTATCTTTGATTTTCTTTAATTTGATTTAATTTAATTTAACTTCATTTCATTTCATTCAACTGGCGAATTACATAAAAATGAACATGTCTTGTACAAAAAATTTTAACGTTTCGCATACGCACACAAATTTTTCCCACGTGCATTTCTATTTCCAAAATTCTATATTTTATGAACCAATGGTATTCAAAAAACGATCGAGATAATCGATAACAGTAAAATACGTTGCATGTAATCGAAAACCATCGAATTCATATACATAACCAAGAGCCATTAGGTTGTCAGTTTTGAAACCGAAAACCGCCAAGTTGCGGTCACGAAATATCGGAAATTTCCGGTACGCGACGTTCGATATCGAAAATCATCTATGCAACAATCTCCTGGTCACGAGAGTATGATTTAACGCGTGCATATCGTCAGAGTATTTACCGTAACGAACCTCTCGTAAGCAATGCATTAATCGATACACCGTCGATCGATTGTGAAAATCGTTTACGTAGTCTTTACCGTACTCACAATGATTCTGTCAACGGAATAGCGATCAATTTGAAGGTTTACCATGGGGTTCGTTAACGAAAGCTTCATCTATGGCAACGGAAAGCCACTTCTCCCTTATCGGCTCTTCCAATCTTCGTGGGACGAGGGGAGAATATTAATAAGGGCCAGGATTTAATCGTGGTTTCTCGATCGTAATGGGAGATCATTCGCGAGGGAAAAGAATTTCTCTTCGTATATTTTACTGCAATTTTACGGCTGTTTTTCTCTCAACGTTTCCAGCGTCCCAATTATGGAGGATTTCAAGCTGTTTGCACGATATATTAATTAATATGTTGTTTCATATGAATGTCATATTCCTGGAATCGATATATGTTGTTAAACACGGTTTATTTTTGCGAAGCGACCTTTTTCATAGGAAAGAAATTAAACGAAACAATACTTTGTCATTTAATGAAATAGAAATAGATGTTACGAATATTAAGAATATATTAGTATATAGTATTTCGTGTCGTATTAGAAAATACATGTGACGTGTACGATTAGTAATGTACTACACAGGAAGTCACATAAAGTAGCCATTATTTTCAGACAAAGAAAACGGTACCCTTTTTTTCATTTGTGATATTGTTCTGCTGCTAAGAAAGTCCCTCGAGTTGTGAAAGAACGTCTTTACTTCTTGTCTTTTCGCCTTTTTGTCCACCTTGGCTCCGCGAAGACTGGCGTGAAATTTTCTGTCTTCTTAGCCATCAAGGAATAAAGCCGCGTAGTTTCTTAGTTTCTTCGTATTTTTCCCCGTGGTCGTTACGCATAGTGACTCTTTAATTGTGCATTACTTTAATGTCTGCTTTATTCACGATTAAATAGAAATTCTGGAAATACTTCTTTCGTTTTACGCGGTTTCATAGGTCGTCAATTTAAAAATCTTAGTTGGTAACTTGAAATGTTTTGAACTTTGAAGTTTGAAAATTTATGAGTAGAATTGAAAATTTGCGGGGTTCTAAATTTACAAACTTGGAAATTGGTAAGTTTTCAATTTTCGAATTACCGAATTCCAAATTTACAAATTTAAAAATTTCCGATTACCAAATTTCCGAATTCCAAATTTCCGAATTCTACATTTCCGAATTCTAAATTTTCCGAATTCCAAATTTCCGAATTCTACATTTCCGAATTCTAAATTTTCCGAATTCCAAATTTCCGAATTCTAGACTGTCAAATTCTAAATTTCCGAATTCTAAATTTTCCGAATTCCAAATTTTCGAATTCTAGAACTCCAAATTCCAGAATTCCGAATTCTAAATTCCCGAATTCCAGAATTCCGAATTCTAGATTTTCCGAATTCCAAGTTTCCAAATCTTGCATTTCCAAATTCTCAATTATCCATCACCACTCTACAATATCTTATATTACCACTTCGAACGAAAGTTCCCATAAGCTCTTGAATACAACATGCGTCTACCATACTCTTTTAATATTTCGGTCCATTTACCATAGAATTTCTCCAATAATTTTTCAATTCTACATCGAAAATCCATTATTTTCTCCGCGCTCCATTTCAGCCAGATCTTATAAATTGTTCTCTACGGGTCAACCACGTAACACGTCGATTATATGCAGAAAGAATTACTTGGATTTGTCTGTTCTTCGACAAGACACATGCAGTGGCGCGTATTTAACGGTTTTGGGACGATTCCAACTAGAGTCTGCTGTTCATCGAGCGTTCCGCTGCGCCCAGAAAGAACTTGATAGAAATTTCGATCACGTACAGCTGATTGGTTGGATGCGTGGTGACTGTCGGGGCCACAGGCGATGCAGCTTGTATTTTTCCTTGTTCCTTCGATTTTAGTTGGTCTGATTTCGACGGACGAGTCGTCTTCCGGTGAGGCGATCGCAATATTTCCACCGCGAAAGTTGTTGAAAGAATTTCGCTTATTGCGCGACACTCGTTAAATTTATGGTATCAACCGGAATCAGAATGTTTCCTGAAATGCAAACACGATTTCAAATGCAAATTCAATCAAAAAGTTTGATCACCGTGGAGGAAACAATGCAACAGTGCTCGGATTTTACTTTTAAATTAACGTGTTCAGTGTTTCCTGCTGTAGCGAAAGGTATCGGGTGGAATATGTTAAAATAACAATTATTTAGGATTAATTATTTGAGATTGATTGATATTCCAATTTAGTTGTTTAATGGCAAAATTTCTGGATAAACAAATTTTGTGGTATCAGTTTTTTAAATTTAGAAATTTGGAAATAGTTTAATTAGAAAGTTTGAAATGTATGTAGTTGAAAATTTAGAATGTTTATATGAAACTCTGAGAACTTAAAATTCCTTCGTTCGAAAATTTAAAGTTTTTTAATTTAGAACTCTGCAAATTTGAAAACTTAAAATTGCTTGTTACAAAATTTCATGAACTTCCAACTTCTAAATTGTTAAATTTAAAAATGATTTTTCTATTCGTGAAAAATATTTATTGAAATGGCTCTCTCCACAATTTATCAAGAATGGAAAGATTATAATGAAAACACTCGAAAATTTGAATAGGTATAAATAAAATGGTCATCTAAGATCATTTACGATTATACTTACGATAAGATTTTACCTATCTACCTGTTTATTGTTTATCATTCTTTCTAAATTGTTATCAATAAATTTTGTTTTGTATTGTATTTCAAAGTGCAAGGGTGATCGATAAAATCACAGTACAAACTGAATAACGTTATTATCACATTAAATTTTAATTTCATTTCGTCCAGGGTCGTCGCTAAAGCTTGGAGGGCCCGAGGCAGAAATCCTCATTGAACACTATTCAACGTTGCGTTAAATTAATCAAACCTTATCGAACTTCAACCGAAATCTAACTCAAAGCTAACTTAAGAGTAAACCACGTCTAAGACCAACTTATTGTAAAGCAAACGTGACTAGTAGAATACGTTACGTTCATTCAACATCGAAGTCTCGTATTATTTTTATAAATTGAAATCAGGAAATTAACCCATTCGCTGCCAGTCAAATTTAGAGCGTTTTGTGTTCCAGATTTTATTTCAAAGGAAATATCGATTTTCACAAAATATTTAGTCGCATATATAGAACTAAAATGGATTTAGAGTAATAAGAAAAACACTACAAGATATACCTGGCAGTGAATGGGTTCATTCATTTAATTTTTACGAAATAAGTAAGTTTTTAGATGCGGAGTCTGTGATGCTGAGGATTATGCATTTCTCGATGATTCGTAAATTTTTATTTCGTTTAAATCGTGTTTGTTCAGCATGATGCGTGTACCCAGAATAAAACTAAACTGAATCATCGAAGAGAACCTGAGACCCAAATGTTCAGTGAATCATCTGTATTTTGATCAGTGAAAATCGTACCCAAAATTGTACTATTGAGATTATCACATCTCTAAAATAATTTCTAGTCCTGCTTGCGTCATTTATCTAAATTTCGTGTCATCGATTTATCAAACTTTGTACTTCGAAATCGGTCATTGTTCCCTGCATTGGCAGTCCGCCATTTTGTATAAAACATTTATGACGAGTTCAGAATTGAAATTTGAGGATTTCATATAAAGAATTGACGTAGACATTTTTTTTAGAACTGATCTCGAAGTTAATATAGAATATTCTTGCATTTTTTACATTTTTATATCGTTGACTACTTTCTATTTTCGAAGTCGGTTATTTGATATGCAACTGATCCATGCAGTTTCATCTGTACAATTATATCGAATACAAATTAGGTCAGACGTATCCGTTGTGACGCAAAAACCATAACGAAAAGGGTGGTAAATAATGTGGTGCTCCTTTATAGAGAAAAGCTATTTGTTCGATATTTGAAGAAAGCACTGTCAATACCTTCGAACGTTATCCGGTATGAAGTTTCGACATTCGTGCTGACGTATCTTCCTTTCATTCAAGAAATGGCATGTGTGATTGAAAAACAGACGTTCGTTTTACGAAATCCTCGGTTTCGGTCTAGATACTTTTTGTCACTTTATTTTAGTCACATATTGGAAACCTATAGTTCAATGTAAATTAAATTAATATTCTATTAATATACAATGTAAATTAATATTATATACATTGAATTGTTATTGCATAGACTAATGCATTAAATAATACAAACCCACAAATAAATTTATCTTCAATATTTATTAAAAAATCATATTAACTGTTTTTTTTATAAGGAACGTTTTATTTTGTTTCAGTTCTAATGCTGATAGAGACTGGGTGGCTATGTGCGGGTGTAACATGGTTGACACATTACTACCAAACATGTCCTGTTGACAGAATGAACGATGTAACATTAGGTAAGTAATTTAAAAAAATTCCATATTTTAAAATTATTAAATTGTCTCGCGAGCTTAAGTATTCTATTAAATTTTATGGGGACGGAAAGCTCTATTCTGTTTTCGTTCTGTGTTCATTTAAACACAGAATATTCGTTTGAACACTAAACTTATTGATTTATATTGCACTTTTACTTCTTAATTTATCGTAAATAAATTGTATTCGATTCACAAGTTTAACGATATCGAATTGGTCATAAATATAACTTACAGTTCAATATACAGTGCAATATTATTATTAAAAAATTCATAGAAATGCAATAAAAGTGACTCAATTTTAAATTTGATTCGCAAGTTTAATAATATCAAATCAGTCATAATTATAATGCATATAGTTCAATCTGCACAGAATAGTTATTTGAAAACTCATCGAAACTTTTCATATTTTCTCCACAAAAACAGTTGAATTTTAAGTGTATTCGATTCGCAGGTTTAGTGGTATCAAATTGGTGTGTGCTGGCGTCCGTGATAGTAACAGTATGGTGCACATACGATGCGGCAGGTAGATCGTGGGTAAAAATGAAGAAATATCAACGCAGTATGAGAGAAGCGGAATCAAGATGTGGTAAATTGCATTACAACCGAAGCGGCAGCAGAAACAGAAATTGGCGACAAAGGTAACTGCTTTTGATTCTCGCTTTGATTTCAACGTCTGACTTATTATTGTCCATTTCTACTGTGAACCTTTCTACTCTGAGTAAAGTAGTGTACTCTCAGATTGTTTCGTCCCGCAATTTTATCGTGTAGCAAGATTTCCATTAACTACATCGTTTCAGACAGAAACATGTGAAACAGTTCAATTTTAAATATTTTTTACAATACAAGGTGTATCCTTTAGCGTTGACTACTACTTTTGGACATTTCGGACAATTTATATTGAATAATTAGTTTCTGATACGTTGCATATTTGCTCGTTAAAAACTTTGAAACAGTTTGCTTTTTAATATAGTATCAATGGTTCTTTAAATATAGATATTCTAAAATATCTTTCATTTCTTTAAATAATATTAATTATTTTTAATTGGCTCCAAATAAAGTTTTGATTTTAACTAATATCAAGTAGCTATCAGTGTACCTATGTGAATGTAGCAAATATAATTTTGTTATGAATTTGAACTATAAAATTTTAGGCTGAATCAATAGAAACCTTAATATTAATAAATTTCTTTGCAAACTACTCATTATTCAAATGGTTGCAATTCCATGTTTTTAGGAAAGTAATACGTGCATATCAAGATAGTTGGGACAACAGATGCAGACTTTTATTCTGTTGCATGGGAAATTCTGACAGAAGTCGAGTAAGTGTTACATGAAATTAAATAAATCTATCAAAAGAATGTATTACGTCGGTGCAAAAGAATTGTCGTATTAATTGCTTATTATACCTCATTTAAGTCAATTAAATTGATATAAAATCAATTTAATTCTGCAACAGAAGAATTAAACTTGGCAAGGACTCATTGAGAACAATAAAAAAGAATCAACACAGCTGCTCCAAGTTTCCTTTCAATTATAAGTTTTCATCGAAAATATCATTCTAAAGCTTAAGAGCTTCAACACTTCTAAACTTCGGACGAAGAAAATAGAGACGTATTCTTGCACTTGAAATGAAGCTTATCGAACTAGTGGCAGTTCTTTCTGTACCGAGTCGTTTTAGAAGTCTATATACGTTTCTGACAAATTTGTTTTTACTGTAAATAGAAAGCCAATTTGAACATTTCCAAATTAGTGTGTCACTAAATTCTCAAATTTCAAATCCATAAATTGCCTCAGTTAAAATCGTTCTCCCATCCAGAGTACAATCTATATCACAAACCAGAACATAACAATTCAACACAGTGCTTAAAGACTTCCGAAATAAGCCGACACAAGGAGAGACAATTTCATAACTTTCCTACAAAGTATAGTATAGAAAGTATAGTACTCGATAAAATCGATTGTTTTCCCAGAATTCGTTCGCGGACATTGCCAGGCTGTTGAGTGATTTCTTCCGCGACCTTGACGTGGTTCCATCAGACGTGGTCGCCGGTCTGGTGTTGTTGAGGAAGTTCCAGAAAATCGAGAGGGAACTGATAGTGAAGCAAAGGAAGAACGATACTTACGAGTTTCTGTCAGGCGTGCCAGTAACTCCTCGCACGAAATTCTTGTCCTTGACCGAGGACGGTGATCTGGGTCACTTTCAGTTGGCCATTCATTATATGCATTTCGCCCTCGCTGCTTATGGTTGGCCCATGTTCCTCGTTAATCATTCCACCGGCCTTTGTCAGTTGTGTGCCAGGTAACGTCGTCGGGAGTTTGCCGCTTATGTTGTCGCGGTATATTGTGCCACCGATTAATTGATTCTCACCGATGTATCGTACCGTGCACGATCGAACCATTTAATCGAACAGCTTTTAATTAAACCGGTTATTATTTTCACCGTTATACCTGTTAGCGAGTATACTTGCTCGTTACGGGTTGCTCGACTATCGGTGATAATCGATTGATTTGTCGTATTTTAGTTTTAACCCTTTACACTCCTATGTCCAGTGTGGCTCCACTTCATATTCCTCTTAAAAATCATTCGGATAAATAGATTGGTTGAATATATTATTTTCATTTATTTACTACTTATAATAAACGAAAAATTTGTCACATACTCCGCACTGTTGTAATACATTTTATTGAGAACTTATCTTGATCTATTTTGTAAATTAAGGAGTAGGTAAAAGAAATTAAGGAGTGCGAAGGGTTAATGCACAGGGAATTCGGAACTTTTTGGTGTAACAAATAAAATACTAAATAGTATTCTACTATTCAGATTTTTAATGGGTTTCATACTGTTCAAAATGTGTCTAGTGGATGTAAGTCTATCTAAGTAAATTTTTCGTATATTATACTATTTTTTTTATATTACTGACATGAAATTATGGAAAGATTTGTGTGTTGAAATACGAGGCGTCAGCGAATGCGATGTTGATTTGTAATTCGAAACACCGAGAAATAACCGTGTTGAAATCCTGTCGTAGATTACGATGCGGTTGTTTCCCTTGCGGCGGTCACCAAGATGAGGCGACCATTGTGGAGGACAATTGTTGCAAGTGCAATTACGCGGCGTTGAGGAAGATGGTCGATGTCGCGGAGGTGGAAGTTATTTATGCGACTTTTCACGTCGACGTCGGTGAGACGCCGTTCTTCGTCGCGCTCGATTACACGAAGAAAAAGGTTTCGCGCGTTCCTCATTGATTCGCATGCACCGATCGCGTTTAGAAAAATATACAGATCAGAAATTAGAATAGATTCGCGGAACAGCACGTTACGATCCAATATTCAACATTCGTCGAAACAAATTTTAAAAAATGTAATAAAGTCAATGGATAAGTCAACTCATGCTTTATGAACTTTTTAACAACTAACACATTGCAGACAATTAAATATGATAAAAATGACCACCATTCAAATGATCAAAATGTAATAAAAATTCCGATCAAATATGACCACCTTAATAGTCAATGTGTTAAGTATAACGATAATTAAGTCTGCAGTGTGTTAATTGTATCATCTGCTACGACAAACTTTGTGAAAAAAATTGGTCAAAATAGTGCTCTACATCAAACGATCGTGAAGTTTAATAACGAGCAATGTAGATTAATCATTGTTTAATGTTCGAGGAAGTCTTTCGAGAGACCGGTATTTGTTTAAATATTTGCACTTGCCGATTTATTGAGAGCTTCGAATGAAAGTCAATAGAAAGTTTAATTTCCACGTTGTATACACGAACCGGATTTGATCTTTCAGTTTGTTACAATGAACTTTTCAGTTTTCTAAAAAAAAAATTCACGTTATAATTGAACTTATTATCATGAGAATATTTATAGGAATAAAAATAAGATATAAAGATTTACGTGAAAGATTTGCTTCTTTAAGATTTAAAGAAATTATCGAAAGTATCGTAGAATGTTTAGTACGATTGATTTTTGTTATCGGCTGAATTATTTCGCGAGATTTAATCTTGAATTGTATTTAACGATTACTTAATTCCTAAGTAGAGGTACGTTATAAAAGTTATGTAATTAGCAATTTTCTGGTTGTTCTCTTGGAAGGTTGTTGTTAGTATACGAGGAACCCTCAGCATGAAGGACGTATTAACGGACTTGAACGCAGAGGGTGAAGTGTTACCATTGTCACCGCCCAGAGATGATTGGCTGGGTCACAAAGGGATGGTTCAAGCAGCTGAGTATATACGAAAAAAGCTGCTAGAAGAAGGAATTATATCTCGCGCTCTTGCCAAGGTATTGTTTCGCTTTATCGTTACCTCAAATGCAAATTCCACTTGACTAAGCGTATATCAACTTGTTCAAACGAATAATTTAATTTATCGTTGCACTCATTGCATATTTTATGTGACGAACAGTATTACGTTCGCAAAAAATATTACTTGGTAAAAAATCCATTAAAATCTATTCAAGAATTACTATTTTTCTTACAGACATATTTGAAAATTCTTTCTTAGAGATTTATTTAAGAAATATTTTTCTTGGAAATCTATTTAGGAAATATTTCCTTCCTCAGAGATGTGTTTGAACAATATTATTTCTCTTGGAGATCTTTTTGAAAAATATTATTTCTCTCGAAGACATATTTCGGAGATATTATCTTTCTTAAAAATCTATTTAAAGAATATCACCTTTCTTAAAAATCTATTTAAAAAATATCACCTTTCTTAAAAATCTGTCTGACCCATTGCAGTCCAAATTATTTTTGATAGAAACGATTTTCTCTGAATAACGTGTTCTAAATATTTAAATGTACAGTGCTTTAAATTTTCTTTGTACTTATATTTACAAATAATTGGACCGCAAAGGGTTAAGAAATACTTAAAAATTGTTCAACTTGAAAATATGAAATATTTTGTAGGATCCATCGAGAGGGACACATCAATTCGGTTTGGCACTCGTTGGTCATTCCCTGGGAGCTGGAACAGCGGCCATCTTAGCAATTTTGCTTAAACAAGACTATCCAGACTTGGTGTGCTTTTCGTTCGCCCCACCGGGTGGTCTGTTGAGCATGCCGGCTCAGCAGTACTCGCAAGAATTTATTACATCCGTCGTAGTTGGAAAAGACGTTGTACCTAGGATAGGTCTTAGACAAATGGAAAGTTTAAGAGCCGACCTCATCAATGCTATAAAAAGGAGCGTCGATCCGAAAGTACGTTCTCTATCATGTACACTTGGGTGCAAATATGACTTCATCTGGATAAAGCTTATTCAACTCTAAAGATTTTTTGAATTATTGAAAGTTTGAAAAACTGTATCTTCATAAGCTTGAAACCTCGACAATTCAGAATTGTGAAAGTTAATTTAGAAATTTAGAAATTAAAGAATTTTCAAATTTACAAACTGAAGACTTAACAATTTATATATAAAACACTGGAAGTCCTCTCCATACACCAGTTATTATCCAAAGGAAGATAACGTTGCACCCGAGGGTACGATCAAACGTTGTAACAGTTGATCAGAAACTCACCGTCAATTGTGATATTCGTTTCAGTGGAAAACGATAGCATGCTCGGTGATGTGTTGCGGTTGCGGTTCTACCCCCACTTCGGCTGCAAATTTAGAGGCCGGTGGTTGTATCAGCGAATATCAGAGAGACAAGGACTTAGCACGATCACAGACTGTTGTTCCGAGTGACTCTAGTATCGCGTTGACTTTGCACAGGCCTCTATATCCACCTGGTCGGATCATACACGTTGTTCGCCATCATCCTAACAAGGGAGAGTAAGTCGAATGTTCGTACAATTCAATGCGTTCGCTGCGGTCCTTTTATCACTGAAGCCCTACGATTTGTTACCCTTTCTTTGCTCTTGGTGTCTGTAACGTCTTCAATTTTCCTACATTTAAATGTACATAAAAATTTTTGTAACATATTTGAATCATATTTGAAAACATCTCGCTTTTTCTATGAAACATACACTTTTCAGTCATGTCACTTTTGCGATATGTACCGCAGCGAATGTGTACAAACACGTTGAATGTCACGGTGTTCATCAGTGCCTGGTTCCAACGATATAATTCAATTAAATTTTCGATTAAAGTGTGTCCGCATCTAACACCTAACTTTTCACCGTGACATTCAACGCGTTAAACTCTGTTGGTGTTGTTCGAATAAGCTACAGAGACGAAATAAAAGCGATCACGAGCAAACTTTAACCGAGGATGTTTTTGCGTTTCTAGGCAAAAGTATGAACGACGCTGGAGGTACGTTTATCGAAAAATTTACATTTTCAGGGCTGCTCTGGGTAATTGCATCTTGAGGATTTGCCCGCATGCGTACCTTGGATCTCTGTCCCACACTTTTCTTCTTTTCACGCGTCCACCACACTGTCTGTTTCGTTTCAGAAACACTACTGTTTAAATATTTCTATTATATATGTATATGCATGATTAAGTCTTAGGAAGTAGAGCAACTGTACTTGCGTATTCGTGTACCGACAATGAGTAATTTTGACCGAGTGATCGATGCGATTGCCTTTAATTTAACGTTTCAGAAGTTTTAACTTTATTTCATTTCTGTTAAGTCAAATGTATGATGAAGTACTTAGATAACACGCGATAGATATGTATATTTTCATTGTTTTGGATTTAGAAAATATTTAGGATAACTGTAAGAATTCTTGATACAAAATTATTTGAGGCAATGGTTTAGTGTCCTTTGAATAATCATGTATCATGGATGTTTGTGAAATAGGAATTTGCAAGTATTTACCGGGCTGTGTCTCATTCCTAATTTTCACATTCCTAAATCCCTATATTTCTAAATGCCTAAATTCCTAAATCTGGAAGTCCGCAATTCCTAAGGTCTTGAAATTCTTATCCCGAAACTTCTGATTCCCAAGAATCCCTAAAGATCAACGAGTGGAAGACCTCCTCCTTTACTATAATTTCCCTAGGGAACCGAGATTTGATTATACTATAAGAAGCCAATATCCGATTATTTCAGTAAATGCATCATATCGCATGTTATCCATGTAGCGACATATTAGCAGAAATTGAAAGCGAGTATTCAGCAATTGATTCGTACGTTGATCCGCAGAATCGTTGAAGTTGATTATTGTTTTGTTCGATTGCAGACAAATGTTGCACAAACAAGAGCCGGTGTATCAAGCACTATGGGCAGGACCGTGCGACTTCGACGAGGTGTTGATAAGCCCGGTGATGATACAGGACCATATGCCGGACAATATGCTGAAAGCGTTAAACAAGGTAAGGCTGGCTGATTCGATAAAGAGGTTGCACACGCCGGTTAGCCGAATGTCCTCGATAAAGCCCGGTAATTACGAGATTTTGGAGGAAATGACCGACGATCCGGATATTCCAAAGGAAGTGGACGAGCCTCAGAATGTAGTAGCCAGTGTAAAGAGTAATGGACACGTGAAAAGTTGCGAGACGACTAGTACGCAAACACAAACTACACCCAGTGACACAACAACATGCAACGGGACGATTGTCGTCAATGTTGAGATACACGAGCCGAAGGACACGTAATTCGGTTACCGTCGATTCGATTGATTACTTTTCGATATCAGAGGGTCAAAGAATGTTCAAAGACGATGATGTCTCGAGAAAAACAGCTTATAATTTTGTGTCGCATAATTTAATGGGGACAGATTGTAACCGTAGACAAATTGATAAGTATTTTTTATTTGTAAGAGAATTAAGAGGGGGTTACACATGAAATATGAAAATATGTATTTTTGTGATTTATTTAAGGAAAGTAATTTATGGGTAGTCAATATTTAAATTTTAAGTTTTGAGAATTTCTTGGTTTAACAATTGGAAAATTTGATGTTTGAAATATTTGAACATTTTGATTATCTTTGAAAACTTTAAATATCGAAGTACTTAAAATATCTATATTTTTAACTTCTTAAATTTCCAAACTGCCAAACTCTTAAAAGGAAAACTTGATTTTTATTTCGGAAGTTAAAGAATAGTGTAATCCCTTAGTAAGAAATAATAGTAAGTAATTACTATAATGTACAAAAAATATTTGGACGAAATTACGTGTCCCGGTAAAAGAATGAAACCGGTGACGTCCGAAGACATGTATTCTACATGACGGGATTATTTCGTTAAACATCGGCTCATTTTAACGAATCTTTACCGTTCGACTGATAAAAAGATTTACAATTAATTTATTGTACAATATTTCTGTACATTGTTATGTATAGACAGGTAAAAACCATGGTTGATGTGGTTGTAGTGGTAGTCTTTCTTTTTTAAACATTTTGTTGTATGGATTTAATTTTTGGTGCTGTTGTATTTTGTTGGTAAGTTGAAGATGCGAATACTATTATCTAGTGACATACCCTAACTTCTTATGTTCCTAAAGTAGATAATTTATAACGATAATGTTTCTAAATTTCTTCATTTGTTCGAAGGTTTTTGAAATTGTTAGAAGTCGAGCAGACGCTGAATGGTACTATTCGTATTTTTAAATTACCCGCGAAACAGTTGCGCGAAAAATTGAATTCTTAGAGCGGAATATTTTACAGAATTATGTAATTATATCTGTGTTTATTATTTGTTCTGGTCTCACAGAAATGTTGATAACATTTAATGCTAATTTTTATTCTAATTCGATAACCTAAAATGAAATAGCTTATAGATGATTACATATTTCATTTCTACCAAACAAATACGAAATATTAAACGTGTTCTGTTTGTCATGAGCTAAATACTTGTTTGAATGCTATTTATTTTTGTGTTGTATTTTATTATGGATTTTCGACTAAATTTCTCATAAAATTACTGTGAGGACAGAATAAATAGTAGATAAGACTGTACTTACATGAATGACTAATAGAGTAGCATCTTTATTCTTTATTATTTGTAGCGTTATTGCTTTATTTAATTTTTTTATATTATATTATATTTATACTAAAGATCGTGTAACATGTGTTTCATTAATTTTTCCCGTATAGCATAATATTAATGCAATAGTACTTGTACAATGTAATAAGAGAACATTGAAAGTTATCGTGTCGAAGATTTACATCTTTGTTTTTAGTTATTTTTCTTTGTTGCTTAAATCGATCGAGTAGCTGACACGCATGCTTTCGACACTGCATGGGTTTTGCAAACAATTATATTTTTAACTATTTGCGTAACTCCGTATACTCGTTTTATTATTTTATTCTTGCGTTTTCAGTTGCTCACTGTTTTACTTTAGTTGCATCCAAAACGACTGATAAACTGTGCGTCATAATCGTACAAGAAGTTTTTAACGCTTAAGTTTAAGAGAGTTTCAGATGTAAAGATAACATTTACTCGCTATGCCTTGTGTAAATAATTGTAGTATACGATACTTTTTTATGATACTGTTTACATAGATAGTAAAGTTTTGATAAGTCAATTCGTGTCGCAAACTCGTTATATTGCCACGAATAGGATAGAAAGTTTGATTATCAGTTGAACGTAGAACTGGTAGATTTTTTCTTAAGTTTATTTATTTGAAGTTTAGAAGTTCTTAAATTTGAAAATTTGTAAATTTGAAATTGTTGACTTTGGTAAATTAGAAAATTGGAAATTCGCATATTCCCAAATTTCTAAATTTCTAAATTGTAAAAGATAGACTTCATCCCTGTAGTATATGCTAAATCACCAAACTCTGAACTGCACAAATATTCGTTCAACCAGCAATATATCGAGAGTACACAGTAAATTACGTCTAAGCCTTAAATCTTCTGGTAGTCGTTTTGATTGCACAATGTAACAACGTAATTCTGTATAATTTTCGATGTACGCTACTTTATACGATAAAAAACCTTCTCAATTATGTACTTATTAGGTTTCGCTTTCTAATTCTATGCCTGGTGCATTAAATGTTAATATCAGAAATAAGTAATGTAAATCATTTATACCTCTTACGATTGCTAGAACTATAATCGTTTAACTTTGAACGAAAATGGTATATAAATGATACATGCATAAGGAAGATAATTAAATACACGTATACTTGGTACCTACTTTTATTTGTACTTTATTATTATTATTCTTCTACCTATGTTTCGCTAAAGTGCCTACTAATGTTCGCTTTGTGCCTCGAATCGTTTAATTTTTCTCTTTCATTTCAGTATACTTCTTTGTGTTTAATGCTAAGATCGTAGCGTCGAGTGCGGTCACGAGAAATGATCGTTTGTTTGTTTTCGCTTTGCATGACAGTAAAATTGTCGAATTTTTTAGAGGTATTTTAAGAGGTAGTTTGGTGTACAAACTCTATCTGAAATCAATTGGTTTCTCAAAATTAAAGACCCTGTAATCGGAGTCACGAAATAACGGTATTGATTTTGTTTGGCGTCGTTGAATGAAATATCATTCGGTTTATTTTTATAAATGGAACACGTACATATTTCAACAACATTATTTATATAACTTGTACCTTTTATTTGAAGTATATTATTTTTTTTACAAATTAAATTTTACCGAAAGTTTCAGACTTCGGAGATTTAGGTTTTAGAAAAATGACGTCACTAACCTAACCTTGCTGACTACAAAACTCTGATTAGAGGGTCTCTACTGAAAAACATATTTTCTTTTCAATTAATGTTATCTACTCTTTCATATATTGTAGAGAAAGATCTAATATGCATATCTTACTAATTATTCTTAATTATAATTCTTGACTATAAATTATGACAATATAATTAAGAATTATACTTAATTCTGAAATTCAAATTTCTTAACACAATTATAACTAAATATTTTACTTATTCTTACACGACCAATTGAATTTGGATAATTGCAGGAACTAGTTTAGAATAAGAACTTTAACGAAGCATTCGTAAACGTTTTAAACGACTAGGAGTAAGCGTAAAAGTACACGTTAATGAATGTCCACCCCTTTATCGCTTTCGTGCACAAGAAATAGCAGGTCGAACTTTGAAGTGCCATACCTTGTTGAAATTCTCTTAATGGAGTAAAACGAATAAAGCTTCAACGACTGATTGCCTTCCATTTAACGAAAAACTAATTTAACACTCAATATCCCTTTGCATTACGCTTCTTCGAATCAGATCTGCAAAATCTATACACGTTCTGTGCTATGGGACGCCATCATTCCATTTATCACAAACATTTCGATTCAATTTCAAAATATAATGAACTTGAAGTTTTTTTAATTTAATACCGTGGTGTAATTGAATATATTTAAATTGAACGTGCAATCTACTTTCATAGCTATAGAAAAAAATCATTGACGAATAATTATACTGTTTTAAGTTTTCTATTGTTATTGAATGTACATTCTGAAATCATGTAAGTTTGTATTAGTTACTTTTTCCTTTTTTTCGCAGTAATGAAAGTAATTTTGATATTGGACGCATGTGAGACAAGTGTAATATTCTGTCAATCCTAAAATCCCTAGATCTCCAATTCCTATAACACAAATGTCTACATTCATAGGTGTTTAAAATTACAAATTGTTAAATTTTCAAGTTCCTAAATTCCCAAGTTCCCAAATCTCTAAATTCCTAAACTTCCAAATTCATATATCCTTAAATCTGTAAATTCTCAATCTGTAAATTCTCAAGTCCCCATATCCACAAATCCTCAAAACTAAAAATCTCCCAATTACAAAAATCCCTAAATAAAGATCCAAACAGAGCTTCCTGCATCCAAGAATCAGTAGATCCGAAAAATTCCAATTGCAAAAATAATTTCAATCCGATTTGAAACGGTAAAGTTAAATAGCGAGATAGCACAGAACGTGTTGAGAATATCGATGTCGTATAATAAATAGACCCGTAGCGTAAAGGATTAATCGAAGAACGAATTAGCGTTAGACTTAGGTGTATGACACCCGTGAACAATGAACGAATTAAAAACGTCGACCGCTGGTTGTTCCCTCGAATCGTGGCGACCGGTAACCGGCGACTCTCACGAGAGGATGTGTGGCTGAGGGTGTGTGGTGTGTGGATTAGGTGTCTGCGTGCAGAGATCGGGACGCTGCAGAGGCCGATGCAGCAACGCATGAAACGGTTGCAACGGATGCAGCTACCGGTGGGAGCCCCGATCACCAACACGTCGTACTCCACCATCAAAGTACACCGACGAGATTGCACGACCACGACGCCGATGTCTATGCCACCACACACTCTTCTCGCCACGGCACAAGGTATATAGACGTTTTTAGGCTTCATCGGTTCTAGCACGTTGCACAGCTTCTGCGCGTCGATGATGTCGTTAACCTTTCAGCGATGAACCTACCTGCGTGCGATGTACGTTCGCTTCGAAATTAAAAATTCTAAGACTTATTGACAATTTACATCTTTGTTACGATGGTCGTTACGGAACTGCTTCGATGCAGTCACAGATTCATGACAAAAACAGCGGACACTCTATAATGCGATAAATATGTCGGCCACTCACAGGGACCCGTTACAGGTGATTACAAAATAAAGTTGAACGATTAATAAACGCATTACTTCTTTATCTTTGTGAAAATCAACGTAGATTTGAGGCGTGTTTACGAATTTAGAGAATTTGGAAATTTAAATTGCCTGAAATTGACTCGCGTCGAATTAAAACGCACCATGTTGAAATACGTCGAACTGAACTGTGTCGAATTGAATCGAATCGAATTAAAACGCACCGAATCTGATTAAAACTTGCCAAATTGAATCGAATAGAATTGAATCGCACCGAATTTGATCGCACTGAATTGAATCACGTCGAATTAAAACGCACCAAATTGGGTCACATCGAATTAAAATGTATCGAATCGAATTTCGTGGAATTATTACGCGTCAAATTGAGTCCGCAGCAAACATTATTAATGACTGAAGGTTGTTACTATTGTAGATTGATTCATTAATGTTGTCCATAAATTCTGGATGAAGCTCGTTATAATACTGACCATATGTTCATCCTTCGAAACATGATTGATGTTTAACGTGAAAATGAACATATCGATTTTCTAATTGAATTGCATTCGACTGCGCCTCTTAACAATTTACTCTGTCTGACGTATACTGCAGTACTAGAGATTCTAATTTTGGACACAGTAAGATTTTCTGTAAAACTAACAATTTTAAACAAATTTTAAAAACTAATGAAACTTGTTTCGGGAATATTGGTTTTTCAAATTACCTTGATATGTAGAATATTAAAATTGAGATTATGAAATGAAACGAATGGAAATGAATTGTAAAACGACATCATGGATGTGTGAAAAGGGTCGCTGTATATTGGGTTATTTAAAAAAAAAATCCTTCAAAATAATTTGTTTTGAATTTCACTTTTTGTCTTTTGAAAGTGCAAAATTATACCAGTATTAATGAACATTTAAGTTTGTCATATAACGAATCAGCTAATCTACAGCGACTTCAAAATTCCAGTAAACTAAATTATTTTGGTTATCGTCACCGCTGTTCCACTTGCAAGATTATCTGTAACTGCATTCTGTCGCATGCGATCACTCATGATCACGATTTATAGAAACTAGATTCACCACCATTCACCAATATATCCGCTCGATACACTCCAAAAATCACTAGAAACATGTATTTGTAAGTCGACGTAGAGAATAGTTGTATGAGATCATCGTTAAACGATGTGCAAAGAAAATGCAATTACGATGATTAATTACCGTAAAAAGTTCAATTTGGTGGTAACAAATTTTGGTCGAAGAATTAACCCTCGGAAGACGAATGTTTTGTGATTAGAATTAGTTGCGTACGGGGTCTATTTTACCCGTACCACTGTCACATTGAATACAAAATTTATAATACAAAATTTTCAACATATAACATCTTCACATTGTTAATATTTTTCAAATATTATCGACAAAAGATGACTGTAAATTGCACTATAAAATGTTTCTGAAATTATATTTTTTGTACAAAGTTAAAAGTACTTCAAGTTTTATAAATGGAACTGTTTTTAACTTCATATTATTTTAGCTGATACGAAGTGAAATTCTATTATGAAATGTTCTATTATATTATGAAAGTATGTCAAAGTGTTTTATATACACAGAAAGCGATATGTAAGATAAGTACAATAGATACTGAGTAAAAATGACCCTGCATTCGACACACGAGGGTTAACGATTAATCAATTGAACGGTATTTATCACCGAGTCATTCATGCATGTGCACCACGCATTATTTAGCTTACCACGTCGTCATTGTACATTTGATTTTTTACGTATTATTTCATTTCATCGTGACACGCCGCGCGATAACAGCATGCCAAATATCATATCAAAAGAGTAGACTCATTTTCAGTTGTAATCATTCTCTTTCATTGCAGAAATCTCACTTCATCGAACGAAAAGATCATTCTCGTATCTTATCGTAATTTTATTGTTATTCTCCTTTTCATTTCGATGTTCTGTTTCTTACGAGTCAGATAATTCACTGATACACGCTCTACACGTGGAAAAGTGACTTATAAGAACCGACAACTTTCCCCGTACAGAAAGTTTTCCGCTATTTATTTTTTATGCATAACATCGATGTAAACAATCTCATCCGATGTGTTATGTAAATTTGTGGCGTTATGGGATCATAAAGTTGCAACTCATTAGCACAAACCAAATGGACCTGAATCTTAAACTTTGAGCCTATTAATGTGTGCACAGAATGGGGAAGCAAAGAAACTATCTATAACTACAGAAACTATTTGTCTCATTTATCATTATTTAACTTTCGTTATATTTCATGCTGTAATGTTAGATTGATGCAAATGATTGCTGAAAAGTTACTAGACGTAGGTCTCATATTTATAGATAGTACCAGTGTACCGCAAATTTCATAACTTTTTAACAACCACTGAGGCATTGTGACATTTTCAAAATCACTTAGAATGTGAAGGAATAACAGTCACTGTCATTCTGCATCAACCTAAGATTATCAAGCAGTCAAAATCTTTGGTCCGAACAACGAGCAAAGCATCCATCAAGCACCAGTTCATCACTTCGATTCATCTAGTTGGTCTTTCCCCCGTTCTAGAACTAGCCTTATTCCTAACCTGGTTCTTTGCTTCTCGAATCGAACCCCTATCATTCCTATCGATGTGAACGACACGGAGTAACGCGAAAGTAATGTCGGAGGGTAGCTGAAACGATTACATTGGAAACAATCGCGTGTGGATATGTCAGGTTGTAACGACCCTGGGGCCTGCGAAGCCACAGAGGCTGGCTTCCGGTCATGCATCGTCGACGGAGGCGTCGGAGGCTCGCGAGGTCGTCGAGATCCAGGAGATGGAGATCGAACAGGAAATGAGAGCGTTGCTGTCGTCCTCCAGCCCCGTTAAATCTCATCCCAGCAACCTGGCCGGAACACCGCCTCACAGACTCTGCCTGGAAACGAGCTTCACGTCCTTGCAGAGTCCCTCGGAGTTCCCTCAGGTTGGCCGCGAGCTGAGCGTCGATTCCCGAGGAGTACCGTGGGAGTACGTCAGCCTGGCCAGCGAGTTGCTCAACACTCCCAGGGCCGACGAAAGCAAATCGTAAGAATAGCACTTTTACGTCGGGACGACGAACGGTACTCACGGAGGACGAAGACGCCCGTAATTAGCTTTACGATGAGGAGCTAGGGCCTACGGAGAGACGAGTGGCGAACGGCGCTGTTAGACGTAGCGAATTATAAAACGGGCTACTCTTTCTTTGCATCGGGCTAATTGATAAAATTAGGAATGGTAATTGAATCGTCGACGATCGTTTCATCGTGCTTACCTTCAGAAGTAAGTGTATCGTTAATCTCATTCAACTCATTCTCGAGACCGAACAGCAGCTGTTTCATTTGACTCGAGAAACTCATGTTACCTCGTTCACGATCGCTTACTTCACGACTCGCAATGTTCACCGCTTCGGCAATCGCGCACGTAAACGCTCATTACTGCACTCGAGACTTAGAAGAATTGCAACTTAGGAGGAACACGTTATTTTCAGAAACGGGGTAACGGTTAGAGTACTAATACCTTATCCTCACGAGTGAATTTTTTACCATCTTTCTACGATCATATATCTCTGTTGCTATTGTAAAAAGAAATACATGATCTCGATTTGTCAGGTGTTATCGGATCAATTGGTCCAGCTTTCCTTTCTCTTGTTCGAGACTTAACACTCCAACCGTGACCGTTACCTTATTTTCTCTCGATAAAGTGTTGCTAAGCTGCAGTTTTTCCAATCAGCTGTAAGAACTTAATCGTTGTTTCGATGCGAAGATCTAATCGTCGGAGCGACTGGGACGATGCGTCGCGAATGGCGCCGCTTGCCACACCGGAAACTCTGTCGGAGGCGTCGAGCAGTCCACCATCGCCGGTTCCACCACCGAGGCCGATGAGACGTACTCCAAAAATCTCGGGAAACTTGTCAACGGCGGCGGACGACTTGAAGAACAATCTTCACTTCGCTATGCTCTCGGCGAAGAACTACTTCCTGAGGGAGGGGACGAACGGCAGTAACACAAGCAGCGGTAACAGCGAGGCAAGTTACGAGAGTGCCAAAAGCTTAACCGCTGGTCTTCCGCCGCCAGTACCGAGAAGACGAGATTCAGTCATTATCAGAAGGTAACTTTACTTTTTAACATCTTTCGAGGATCTTTCAAGTCGGAATTATATTAAATTACATTTACAAAACTTACATCTTTGACTGAAAATTTCATATATGTTTCTTTATGATCATATATTAGTTACTACGTTATTATAATGTGGGTGCACCATTTCGGTTGCAGCTGTACCATTATACGAGACAGATGTCTTCTGAATAATGATAAGTAAAAATTGTTTGGTGTGTTCTAGAGAGCAAAGAGTGTGCACAGCCGCCTGCTGCAGAGACGATTTGTCGGAAAACTCCTCGTCGCATGCTTCTTCTCATTCCTCTAGAGCGTCTCATGCATCGAATCAAGTGCAATCAGGTTTCGTGGAGGAGGAAAACGAAACGAATGGATCCAGTTTGGATTTCTACGAAGCGAAGGTAAATATAGGATGATTGAAACGTGGGACACTTTGAAAAGTATAAGGGCTAAAAAAGAAAGTGCAAGCACCCTTAAGCTCTGTGTGTTCGCTAAAAAATGAATGGTCGTTTCAGGGTTCTTCTGGACAACGGGATAGCAGTAACGATGTATTTCTTAGCGTGAGAAGCTCCCCGGAATGCAAAGGCCTGATGGCACCAGCGACCGACCTAGGAGCAGAATGGAAAAAGAAGTTTGATGCCACAGGGATGAGCGGTGATGCCTCGTTACCTCTTCTGCGTGGATTATCGCCAACACCCACGCACGGGCAACACAGTTCTCCTTTCTTTAACGCAAAACGTAAGAAATACGTGTATCCGATCACGCTGGTTGGTCGAGGTGAAAGCAGCGTTTAATCATGACGAGTTGGGCCGACCGGGGACCATGAAAAAGAGACAGGATAGATTTAAAGTATTCTGTAGATGTCTGTGCCAATGTCACACCGTTGTGTGATCGTTCAGAAACAATTTCCTAAGACCGCGAGTGGATGAACATTCGAAATATTCTAAAATTAAGGGGCCATGTACTGTGTAGCCTCTTTATTGTAAATAATCAAATTGAACGATATTCAATTTTTATTCACAGAACGTCACTTCTTATATTTGTATAGTCGTTTCTTCGATGGAACGAAGTATTTTCCGATTCAGAACATTTTCTGTCGATTACGAAATAAATCGAATGACAAATACATACAATTGATTACGTATATGTACTGAAGGTACATAAAGGTACAGAAGAAATTAACACTCTGAGTGCTGAAACACTGAAATATCATCTCAGTTAATAAATCTAGTCAATTTGTATGATATTCGATTCTCTTTTATTGGACTAATTTTCATGTATTTAATAAAATTGTTAAAAAAATGTAAACTATTTATAATTTGAAGTGATAAGGTTATTAATATAACCTGATAGGTCATTAATATAAGGAATAGGATCTATGTAAAAAGTTCATACATCATCCAGATGTGGGTGACATGGCACTCAAAGTGTTAATAAAAAATAAACAATGGATTATACAGATAGCAGTTTACATGAATCAAGATGCCTTGCTACTTAAAGAATATTAATTTTTAAATTAGATCTGTTGATTTAAATTGTTAATTGTTGTAATGTGATGAAAACGTGGGAACGTTGTACGGATCTTGCACAGGCCTACTCTACATGAATATCATTTAATACAACAATTTTTACGCGCTTTTGTACAGCTTTTTAACAGAACGAACAAAGATATAATTAAAAGTGATCTTATTTTATTCTATATGTACATAACTTTTATAGTCATATTTATATACATATATATGATTTTATTGTATTATTTAAAATTAAATATTTATTTAATAACTTCCGTGATCTTCTTTTTTTTACTTAATCTATAAAGAATATACAAATTGTAAAATAGATAATTATTAAAGGATGGAGTTATGTAACAAAGAATGAACAATGAAATGTGGTTTTTATTAAGTCCTTTAATAGTTGAAATTAAAAAAAGTTATTGTATTTATGTAAAAAGTAGAAAGAATATATCTGATCTATTTAAGTCTAGCAAATTATAATAGATGCTTAGAAAAAAAAATATATATATATTGAATTTATTGTAAGTGATATTTGTAGAATATCATTAGGAAAAAGTGATATGTAATAAAACAATTTACTTAATGTATGAAAATAAAATACTTTCCAAGAAATAAAGAGACCAGTTCAAATCTCACATCTTTAACTGATCTTCAAATTTACTTGTAATAATTATTATTAAAATAACATGATCTTAAAAGAACTATGGTATACGTTTATGAAACTTATATTTTGTTTTAAAATATTATCAATGTGCCATTAAATTGTTCCATCTAAATAAAATTCAGTTGTATTCTGTAACATACTGCTCACTTAATGCAATAATGTACTTACTTGTACATTTTATTGAGATAGTACTGAAAGTTTTTAAGAATGAGCACAAATACAAAAATGACAATACTGTATCATTAATTGGGTATCCAAAGGTATCTGTGATACAATGTAAGTTGTGATTTTTAGATTATACCACTGTTATAGCAAAAGAGTAATATATTCCTAACAAAAATGCATTAAGTAATTAATAATCACATCACATTGAAGAAATTTTAAACAATTTTATTGCATTGTTGATGCCCAAGGTGGAGTCATTGGTTGTGGATTTTGTAAGTATGACATTACAACCGCAGATATGGATAACATAAAACTACTGAGAATTTGTTTAGTATCGTCGCTCACTTTTGAATTGGCAAAACTTATGCAAGAACAATATAATGCAACCCATGCACACCATTTCAATCTCATCATTAAACCACACATACTAAAGACCATTCCAAGTATGTTCATGTAATCTGGTGTTGAATTATCACCAGGCTGTATTTGGCTGCTTGACACACTGGGTTTGTATCGTACTTCTCGTTCTGGACGTCTAGGATCCGATGAACTATTCATTTTAATATTCTAAAATTTACACACAAATTATATACTTCAACAATCTTGTACAATTTATATCAATTCTTTATAATAAACCTTCAACATACGGTATAAGGTTATCTTATACGATATCATTATTATATAATAGCAATGTATAATCGATATTAAAGAAGAATGATGTAAGAACATATAAATCAACTTACCAGTATAGTTAAATAGAGGATGAGAAAAGTAATATTAAGATTATTATCCGATAAAAACAATGAAACAGCTGATTCCTCTGTAAATGCTATATTTTGTGTATACGTGAACATAGGAATGAATCGTTGGAGGAACTATACTCTCTTCGAGGAAAGATTATACTCAATTCCTGTAAAAACTTGAAATTTAGAGATTCGAAAATTTGAGAATTTGTAAATGTGTGAAATGAAGATTTTGAAACTTAGAAATTTCAATATGTGAAAATTTGAAGTTAGCAATTTGGGAATTTGAGAATTTAAAAATTGCAAGTTTTGAACATCGAGCAATTTTGCAAATTTCAGAATGCAGAGCGAAACATCGAAAAACCGTCATGCTCAGATATCGATCAAATTTTGCAAATGAGCTCTTTTTTAAAAATTAATCTTAGTTGAATTTTTTCGAAAATGGAACGGGTGGCGCCATCTCTCCGGCGAACAGGGTGAACTACGCACTTTTGAAACGGTAGTTTCATTAGTTCCCACCTTCCACCGCTAGGTGGCGGCACACGAGTCGGTCAAAATTAGCCTATGAATTGTTTAATATTTATAATGATTTGGCAAAGTTAAAACACCCCACAGGTAGTTGATCTTGCACTCTGATGTAGTTTTATGCATATTAATGTTAATTAAACCAATAAAATCGTTATTAATGGATTTTTTTCGAAAATTGAACTGGTGGCGCCATCTCTTCGGCGAATAGGGTGAACTACAAGTTTTAGAAACTGGACTTTCATTAGTTTCCAGACACTCCCGCTAGATGGCGCCACGCATATCGTTCTTGTGGCTGTACCCAGTAGTACCAATGTAAATAGTAGTTAAGGTTAGGATATAAGTTCGTAGGTTGGCAGCCATGTAAATTAGGTTCTAGGTTAAGCATATTCTATGGTTGTACAAAGACAAAAAGACTGAACATGTAGCGCGAGTTAGAACGCTGTGATACACGGTGAGAGAATATACGTTGTTCTAAGAGTTAACACGCGTCTTCCATTTCCGAGTCCCTACCATGGATCAACCGCCACATTCTCGAATCCGAGAAGAATAAATCAACAGAAACCACTCACGTACACTATACAATATTATATTAATATTATGAGTTACTATTCTATTATACATTAAAGAACGACCATATATGTATAATATTTATAAATAAATATAAGAACAGATTATTATATTAACAATTGTATGTATGTATGTATGTATGTATGTATGTATGTATGTAATTATTAGCTCTATGTACTTTCAATGTATTTACAACTTGTATGCAATATAAATTTTGAATAAACGATAAATAAAGAGAATAAACCGTGTATTTAATAATAAAACCTTTCCCAAGCGTTCAAAAACATTATACAAACCTATCGAAATGCAAAAGTAAAAGAACAGTACATAAGAAGTACTTAGAATAGCCGAAAACAGTAAAACCGCAAAAAAATTCGATTAAATTACGAAATAAATTCCTCAGAATTCTGGGAAATGACGTCATCAAAATTCCAAGAAATGGCATTCGTGCCACCTCCTCGCAACTTATGTTCTCCTGATACCAAAACTCAAAATCGGTAGCTCAGATTTCAAAAATAGGTCTCGATAATTCTTGGAAATGACGTCATCAGAATTCCAAGAAGTGGCATTTGTGCCACCTCCTCGCAACTTATGTTCTCCTGATACCAAAACTCAAAATCGGTAGCTCAGATTTCAAAAATAGGTCTCGACAATTCCTGGAAATGACGTCATCAAAATTCCAAGAAACGGCATTTGTGCCACCTCCTCGCAACTTATGTTCTCCTGATACCAAATCTCAAAATCGGGAGTTTCTATTTGAAAAATCTTCGTGCCACCTCCTCACAACTTATGTTCTCCTGATACCAAATTTCAAAATCGGGGGTTTCTATTTGAAAAATCTTCGTGCCACCTCCTCACAACTCATGTTCTCCTGATACCAAATTTCAAAACCAGGCTTTCCTAATCAATAAACGGCCGTGCCACCTCCTCACAACTTATGTTCTCCTGATACCAAAACTGAAAATCGGCAGCTCGGATTTTAAATCGAGAATGCGCGGCGCCATCTAGCGGTAGTGTCTGGAAACTAATGAAAGTCCAGTTTCTAAAACGTGTAGTTCACCCTATTCGCCGAAGAGATGGAGCCACCAGTTCAATTTTCGAAAAAGTCAATTAATAATGATTTTATTGGTTTAATTAACATTAATATGCATAAAACGACATCAGAGTGCAAGATCAACTATCTGTGGGGTGTTTTAACTTTGCCAAATCATTATAAATATTAAACAATTCATAGGCTAATTTTGACCGACTCGTGTGCTGCCATCTAGCGGCGGAAGGTGGGAACTAATGAAACTACATTTTCAAAAGTGTGTAGTTCACCCTGTTCGCCGGAGAGATGGCGCCACCCGTTCCATTTTCGAAAAATTCAATTAACATTGATTGTATTGGCTTAATTCACTTCAATATGCATAAAATTACATCTCAGTGCAAGATTAATTATCTTTGGAGTGTTTTGACTTTGCCAAAGCATTATAAATATTAATCAATTCGTAGGGTAATTGTTACCGACTCATATTCTGCCACCTAGCGGCAGAATATGGGTACTAACGAAACTACTGTTTCAAAAGTGTGTAGTTCACCCTGTTCGCCGGAGAGATGGCGCCACTTGTCTATTTTTCGGAAAAGTCAATTAATAATAATTTGGCTGTACTTCCGAAAACCTCCATGCTCCAAATTGGCTGAAATTTCGGGAATGGCTTTCTTTTAAAAAAAATCATGCTTCTGAAAAGGAGTTTTGGCGACTCGAGAAAAAATTTTGTATCATTTGGGTGTCTCTCCCTACTTTACCGACGCAATCATTACCGGCAGGAATACTTGAGGCAAATTTGAAGGCGATTCTGATGCTATGAAATCTGCTATTATCAAAGCCATTCCCCAAATTTCAGTCAATTTGGAGCATGGAGGTTTTCGGAAGTTTAGCCATTTTATGAATGTGAAACTTTGAAAATTATTTTATAACTAAAATATTATATATGTATTTATACTGTTACTGTTATAAAATAACGAATAACATTTTCTAAACGTAAAATATAGATGAACTATAGTGGAACTTCCTGAACAGTGTCACATCACGCGATCTTGAACCCTTTACCGACAGTATAACAAAATGTCTGTAATCCAGTCGATACCATTCATCATTCAGCGATTGAATTTTGCTCGAAATTCGATTCGAGCAATCAAGAGAAGACGTTTCGATTTTCAAGCATAAATAAGTATGAGAATTGAACGCTACTACCGCTGCGGTATCGGTCACGATCGAATCAAATTTACTGTGACTAGTTCGTCGATCAGCCCCGGGCGAAAATTCAGCATCGATGTCAGGTGAACACCTACCTTCTGGATACTGTTATACCGTAGAATCTTGAACGGATGCTCAAGGGATTTCTCATCATTTTGCTCACAATGTAATAGTCTCGATGGTATGAGAAAGGATCGGTTGAACTTCGATCGCTGTGCACTTGACCCGGCACAGTCGTGAGAAATGTGCAAGATAAAAGTTCCTTAACGGACAACAGTTTTCATTCTAAAAGCACAGTCGAATCTCCATAACTCGAACTTCAAGGTAATCGCTAAAAATCTTTCACTTATTTCACCGAAGAGAACTTGAAAAACGAACGAAAATTTCTTATGCAGAAATTGTGTGGGGTGATTAATAATTTTCTACCTGTACGAAATAAAAATTCAATTTCTGAGTATAAATTATAGGCTGGGAGAAAGGAGATATCGGTGATTGGTTTTTAATATCTTACAGAGTGATCGGTAAGTGGCGAACCGGAAACGGGGTCTACATAATAATTCGAAAATAATGAAATTTGGTCATACATGGCTTGGTTCTGAATATTCGTCAAAATATTTGTGAGATGATGTTACAAAGATGGGCTCTGATTTTTCAGAGATAAATTTGGATGTCAATTTGAGTTAAAATAAGTTTATAGGTTCTCTGCAAAATCATATATAAAATAAATTTCAGATCTGTTTTAATCAACTATAATTTCCTAGCCACGAGTATTATACATATCATTGAAATTTTATGTGTAACATTTTTTGATCCAAAGGCACATGTCGATATTTGAACCCCGTTGACGGTCATCGGTAATTGCGGTGGAATAAAAGAAGGTATTGAATCTTTTTTTAACGAAGACAATCAATACGTCAGCTGGTCTACGCTCGATTCCTCGCGGAGATTCATTATACGGGTCCCGAAGTAGGAACAGATCGATTAACGCGTCAATTTGCATTTAAGCGTAACTAACTTAATGCATACAGGCTGCAGATGCATACATGCAAAGTAACCAGTGGCTTACAAATGATGGCTCGATCGTAGAGGACCATTTGTTACTCCATGCTACGAACAAATTTCTGTTTTGCATAATGGAACAGATGGTACTTCTCTAGCAGTTTCGTTCGATTTCATTCACCGACGTATCGATTCCACTTTTCTCCCGGCAAATTCGACTCTCCGGATTCATCTTCGATGGTCGAAGGATTATAAAATTATTCAAAATCGGTACAAGGTATTAGTGCATCGAATGTATAAGCGGTGAACAAAGGGGAAACGAAAGAAAATATTGAACCCTGAATTAAGACAGTGACCGACGAAGGCAACGAGGTGTCGATAATGAATCTCAGCGTTAATTAGCCGCTGAAGGTGAGGCGATAGATAGCCGGTCGTGGCATACCGATATCTTCTTCTTAGTCCCGCACACACGTCGCTAAGTAAAGCCTAACTGAAACGTCACGCCACTTGTTACTCGTTAGTGTGCACGATGCCATCTTTACTGCTGGCCACTCGGTCGGGTTACTCCTACGGCAGCCGCATCGATACCAGCACGCTCGTGTAATTAACAATGTTCCCCGCCTTTGTCCGGCCTTGGTCAGCTCGAGTTTCTTAGACAGATTTCAGATGTGACTTATCGTCTCTCCTCTTAAACGGTCAGTCGAGAACAAGTCTCAGTTTCACAGGAAATACTAGGAAGTGGGAAGTACTCATTAAAGGGGGAGGATTTTGTGTGAATTCTTGACGATTTGAAAACTTGTGGATGAGTTGATAATTGGGATACTTAAGATTTGAGGTTTTTGGCTTTTGAGAATGTAGAGATGCGGAAATGTTTTGGGAGAAATTTTGTAAGGTGGGAATTTTCGGGTGAAAAGATTTGGAGATTTGAGAACTTGGAATCTGAGAATTTGGGGATGTACGAATTTGGGGATATAGGAATTTGGGGATATAGGAATTTGGGGATCTAGGAATTTGGGGATGTAGGGATTTGAGGATGTAGGAATTTGGGGATGTAAGAATTTGGGGATATAGGAATTTTGGGATGTAGGGAATTGGGGATCTAGGAATTTGGGAATGTAGGAATTTGGGGATCTAGGAATTTGGGGATGTAGGGATTTGGGGATGTAGGAATTTGGGGATGTAAGAATTTGGGGATATAGGGAATTGGGGATCTAGGAATTTGGAGATTTTGAAATTTGGTGATCTGAGAATTTGGGGATGTAGGAATTTGGGGATGTAGGAATTTGGGGATGTAGGAATTTGGGGATGTAGGAATTTGGGGATGTAGGAATTTGAGGATCTAGGAATTTGGGGATATAGGAATTTGGGGATCTAGGAATTTGGGGATGTAGGGATTTGAGGATGTAGGAATTTGGGGATCTAGGAATTTGGGAATGTAGGAATGTGGGGATCTAGGAATTTGGAGATTTTGAAATTTGGGGATCTGAGAATTTTGGGATATAGGAACTTGGGGATATACTAATTTGGGGATGTAGGAATTTAGGGATGTAGAAATGTTGGTACCAAGCAATAAAATTATAAAGAATTATAAAATAAAGATCAGAAAGAATCAGAAAGATAAAAAATTAGAAATAGATTGCTGTAAGTGTCCCATAACTTCCGACAAAATTAGTCGGAATTAGGGAAACTGTTAGGTTAGAAGGATCCGGTATAGCGTTAAATTACGTGAAGTAGCGTTAGTTCATGGGACAAGAAGGACCGTGGTCCAATCTCGGAGGTATCTTTCGAGCGTGGACAGAGAGTGCTTCCATTACGCTGGGCGGTGGTCCCTCGTTATATCCGGGACAGGCAAGTTCGTGGCTGCTCATCTGATAGTCCGAGGATTTATGGCGGCCCTGATGGTTCATTTAACGCTGACATGACTGGACAGGGGCGGATCGAGACGCTTTTACGTACGTGTGTCCGTCCACTAACGCGACAATACGGAAATATCTTGTTAAAAACAGGTTGAGTAACGCTATAGATTGGCCGATTTAACTGCATACGCATCATCCATCAAGTGCATCAATTGGGAAATAAGCCTAAACTGCGCCTCGAAAATCCTTTATTAAATAGTTGCCGTTCGCTAATCGGATAGGGGAACGTTTTCAGCGAACGATGGAGAATATCGAATAAAACAGATTTGCGTTTCTGTCGATCTTTGAAGTACAACTTGCGGTTTGGTGCCATTTATGTTTCATTCAATATCGGTTTATGACAATTTTATATGAAAACTTGAAGAGCTCTAAGGACGATTTATAATTATCGAAGATGTACAATTAAAATAAACAGGATTATTATACAAAGACTCTTGATTTTTTGATAGTACATGATACTTTGGCTAATCGTGAAGTTAGTAAAGAAATTTCGTAAATTGGCGATGCTGTACTTAGTCGATTATTGAATTTGACGAGGAGTCGTATAAACCGCAGGGTGCGCAGTCGGTGGCCGCAAACGACCAATAAAACATAATCTATGCTTCGTCTACAATACCGCCACCATTTTCTTGCTCGTTTTACTGTTAACTTATTCTGTACGAACTTTGCTTCGGGATTGAGTCGTAAGACGGTAGTTAGAACGTGCTTGTAGAATTGGTGCTTCAAGTTAACACTTTGACGTTCACATTCAGTTGTTCGAATTAATATATTTTGTAATTTTACATTTTGTTCTATATTCGAGAACAAATTATTGAAAATATATCATTTTATGAATATCTTTTCTAATATTCCTTTTAAAAGTAAATTCAACAAATCTACAGTAAAATTAACAAACGTAATAACTTTATAATAATCAATAACAGTTTACCGTTTTCTACCCTCGTATTTTTTCATCCTTCCATCAAGAGAAGTTCATAATTGCCTTTTCTGTAAAACGTGTTGAAGCATCATAGGTTCTGAGATTGCTTCATATATCAATTAAGATCTGAACGTATAGATTCGCTCGTTGAACGATCTTCTCAACAGTAATATTCAAGGTGTACTTTCAAACCAAGGAAACGTCAAATACGTCGACATTTTACAGAACACACCGAAGCGATGCAAGATTCTACGGAACCTTGATATTCTCTGTCGTGCACTAAGTAACTGGTTAAGGTAAAGCTAATAATCGCAGAGGCTAGACGCTCCTGTGTACCTTTCTACAACCGATTTACGAGAGCTGCATCATTGTGCAATTGAATTCGTTCGTGATCAACCTTGGCTACCGTACAACTTTCCTCTCTTCCCTCATCGTTCTCATACTTCACCAAAAATCACGTTCTGTCAACATCAATGTTGAAACTCTACCTTATTTTGCTCCTCTATTTTCAGTTCTAATACTCTTCACTCGTATTCCATGATAAATTAAATACACGGCATTTAATGTTAAATTAAGCACATTACATTTAATATAGAATTAAGTACATTGCATTTAATGTGCAATTAAGTACGTTCTACTTAATGTAAAACCAAGTACATTGCAATCTATGTAAATTCGAGTATGTTGCATTTAATGTAAGATCAAATACATTGAATTTAATGTAAAATTAAGAACGTTACATTTAATGTTAAATTAAGTGCATTGTATTTAACGTAAGTTTAAGTACATTGTATACAATGTTTAATCAAGTACATTGAATTTAATGTAAAATCAAGAACATTGCATTTAATGTTAAATTAAGTACATTGTATACAATGTTTAATGAAGTACATTATATTTAACGTAAATTTAAGTACATTGTATACAATGTTTAATCAAGTACATTGAATTTAATGTAAAATCAAGAACATTGCATTTAATGTTAAATTAAGTACATTGTATACAATGTTAAATCAGGTGCATTATATTTAACGTAAATTTAAAGACAGTGTATTTAATGAACAATCAAGTACGTTGTATTAAATGTAAGATCAAGTACATTGAATTTAATGTAAAATTAAGAACATTGCACGTAATGTTAAATTAAGTACATTGTATTTAATGTAAGATTATATACATCACTATTTGAGTGTCTGATAATAGGGAACCTGTTGCATGACGCACCAGGTGCGTCGATACGTTACGAAAACACGTGAATGTTTACGGTCGTATCTAATTTGCATAAACACTTCTCCATAGAAAGTAAAACATCCTCAGAAAGATTGGACGATCTTAGGCAAGCGTTATGCAAGAATTTCTCGACGAGAGAGAGGGAGAGAGAAAGAAACGCGACCGAAAGTTCAGAGAGACTATTAAAAGTGCGTGGAGGCGACGGTTAATTCTACGGCTGTCTTGCAACGCGAAATAAATATAAATCCGCCGGCGTAACCGAGAGCGTTGGTCACGATAGAAAAATATGAACGTTCGCGCTCCCTTTCGTCGTCGTTCGCCTAAGAGGGAGCTGCGAAATGCGTAAAGAACATTTTATGGCGGTGAGTTTCTTGCATGTGCGTATGTATGCAACCCGCTGCACACCGCTGCCGTGGGAAACGTGACACGAAGGTTCGCTCCTAAACCTGAAAAGCTGTTTCGAGACCGTAGATAGAGGTCGACAGCTCGTTGCCGAAAGGAACGGAAAAAAAGGAAACATACGAGAGGGTTGATGGCCGGCCAATAAATTACTCATTTGTTTGTCGTCAAACACGACCGAAATGTCATCGATACGTGCCTGAAGAGATCGCGAATTCGTCGAACGCCTGTTGAATATTTGAAGTAGATGTCTTTTCAGAGAGAACGTTTTGACGTTGCTCCCAACGAAGATTGATGTTTATCGACGATTAAATGAACGACGCTATTTCCATACTGTAGAAACATTCGTACGAAATTTTGATTGATGCCTGATGGGTTCAATGTTGAGATCTTATTTTTGAGCTCTTTTCTCTTTAATGTAGACAAAAACTTACTTCACTAAATACATTGAGTTCATTTATTTTTCTCAAAAAAATTTCTGTATACAAAGTAGTTCGAAGTATAGGATATTTAGTATGTTTAAATATGCTTACGCAAATTGGGACACGTATCCTAGTTACGAATCGTGACGGAGCGTTCATTTTCATCGTAAAATTCAAGTTTGTCGTTGTTTCTCGCAGCTCGCTAGCGGTCGTCGCGAAATGATCAGCTCCCTCGTAAAGATCCGGAGATATGACATGCGTTACAGGCTAACGTGGACTTTCCGCGATGCAGTTTCGCAGAAATGCAAGCGCGCGTGTCCGTTCACGTGCACCGACGTACTCGACGATCTTTTGTTTCGCAAAGTCGCCTCGTTATCCGCGAGTTGCGAGCCCGGTGCCATTGTATCAAACGCACAAATACGGTTGGCCAGGTTTCTATCGCGTCCCGGCGATGATTCGTTTCGTAAAAGAAACGTCAGCCTTCCCTTATTCATCCGAGATCCACCGGCGAGATTGAGTTACTTCTGTTCTGCTCGGTCCACGAGAATGGCCAGGGCAATTTTCACCGTGAAAATATCATTTCTGCCGTGCAATTGACTTCGACAACGCGAGATCGAATCACGGTGACACCATAAACGGTATTAGTATGCTCCTCGATACACGAAAGCCTTTATGCAAACTCTTTTCCATACTTGGTAATCTGAAAATAATATGACCAATCTGTGTAATAATTTCTAATAAACTGTATTTTTTGTGCTCGTTTTATACGATATCTCAGAAGTACCCATTAGGAGTCCTCTTAACAGTTCTACAGATAGAAGTTAGGCAAAATTAGCGAATATCTCGTTATACGTTAGTTGTACAACAAAAACAGTTATTACACAATTTGTAGCTTAGGAAATTCTCTACAAAAGATCTCTGATAAGCTTTTTTGTAGGAGTAACCATTTTCGTGTTTTCAACCCTCACTCTCAGAGGGTAATTGACCTAGTCTCAAATTCTCAAATATCTGAATTATGAAATAGATTTCTATTCAACCTATTTCTGTTTAAATAGAAGATCTATATTTCATGATAGAACCAATGAAAGATTTAAACTCTTCAAACTTTAAACTCTCTAAATATTCAAGTCCCGAATTATTAAATTTCTAAATTATTAAAACCAGTAATCTATAAATTCTAACTCTTTCAACTTCTGGCACATTGTACCGACATTGAGACGTTTAAAATTTCGTCGATGATTAATTTCTTCTGAAGTGTATTCTACGGATAGTTATCGATCGGTTAGCACGTTTGGTACAATTGCAAAACGACGCGAGGTTCCGACGTTTCTAAATGAAACGGCTCTATAAGCAAGGGTACAAATATATTTGCACCTAGCACCCACTAATGATGACAAATATGTATCCACGCGAGTTGGTCGACACGATTAATAACGAGCGCGGGCACACCGGGCCATTCGTTACGTACAACTATACGCAAACATACATTTCAATGTAACGGTAACCAAGTTGACTTTATTGCGGGTATATATACCTTTACTCGGAATTGGCAAATTTTTCGCGTTATCGTATTGGAGCCGTTACAGGAAAAATTTGACGAGTTAGATAAATGACTCTTGCTACGGTTTACGTGTCTAGGAATATCTAAACATATCTATTCTAAAAATAGGATCAAAAATATCTTTAATATTAGATTACACTGTTCTTCCACAAAAACAGAGACAGCTGGATCACAACCGTTAGCATCACTCTACACATACTAACATATTATCCTAATAAACGTTCAGATAATAAATTTCAAATACCTCACCCTAATCGTACTACAAACACAATGTCCAGAAAATGACCCTATAACAACCCTTCCCATTGTTGCGTACATTTACCGGTAAACTACGTTTACGCCAATGGATAGTCAATAACCCCCGTTAATAAATGAGATTATCGACACGTCCTAATCGAGATCCAGAGTACATTTCAGTCACCGTAGTCCAGCTTCCGTCTCTGTTCCTCGCGGTACGTCGAGCACGCCAATTTGTAACCGTTTTGTTGATAGTTAACGGACGGTTAATAGAAATACGGGTATAAGGTTAGTAAGTTATACCGTCATTAGCGTCGGCGAAAATATACATCTCCCGGGTCGGTTCGAGTGGAAATCGAGCGGATTAAGAGAGCGCCGTTAAGCACGTTCGTGCCTCGTAGGGCCCCGGATGCCGATGGGGATGTCACGTGGCCGTCAACAGGGTCCCGTGGAAAATGGACGACGTGGGTATACGCGAGCCCGTTCGTAAATTCAATTATGGAGACTCGATCCCATTAGAAGCGGAGCGAGCAGTAAAAACCGTCGTCGCGAGCGTACAGTCAACAGCAAATCTGTCTTCTCTTGAAACAATATCGTGATCGAAGAAGAACACTTTTACTTAGGAATCTTTTTTAACGATTCGAAAATAGGGAGATGCGTTAAAAATTTGGGGAGTTTTCGTATAATATATAAATGTGTTAAAGCAAATAACGTCATCTCCCATATCGCATTTTCTCCCAAACAAGGTTAACGTCCCCGGCTAACTATTAACGTAACACGTTAATAGAATTATGTTTGAAAGTTTCGTTCAGCGTACGTAACGAGATGACTGATTAAAGAATTCCAATTAGTATCCGATAGTATTAGATAAGAAGCAAAGTGAATTATAATAGCGTGGAAAATGACAGCAGCCGTCAAAGCGTTAAGCATAAATTCCGTTCCCATCAAGAAATCAACTAACAAATAGAAAAGTGTATGCTCGACGTCTCGGCTTAGCAATTTCAGGCAAAAGTCGCGTTCGCGCGGCGAGCGTGCGACCGTTTATATAGATCATATCGTTAATTGAAAACGGTGAAGGGAGCTTGTCGGGAACAATAACGAGATCCTGAGGAAAACGCATTCGCACGCCGGGTTTCGAAAGATATCTGCATGTTGTCGGACCGGAGGAGCGATCGATGATTGCGGCACGCATCTCTGCTTCGAATACCCGTTTTGCGCTTATACTGAACTGTAACGTAGATTATTTTCTTGATAGAGACATATATTGATACGATATCGATATGAATATTGTAATTGTTGTTACACTATTATTCAACTGCAAAACATATATAAAAACAGATAACTCTAAAAGCACAAACTTCTAAATTTTCGAATCTTTAATTTTCCAAATCATTAATCTTACAAATCTTTAAATTTCCAAATTCCCAAAAATGATTTAACCACGCCTAATACAGTACATTGGCGTTATTCTCGAAGAACCTAATTAAAACCTAAGGGCCACCCCGGATAAAAATTCCAATTACGCCACTGTCTGTTCATGAAGCGCATCGCGCTTCAGCTTCTTCCATCGACAAATACCATCAATCGTAAGACACGTGGACGCGAGTACGAGTTTCTTATCGTGGCTACCATAAAGCGACCCGATCCAATGATGTTTTTGTAAACGTCGCCCAGAAGGTTGGCACAAGTCGCTGCGTTTACTTAATTCGAAAGGAACTTCGTAAAGTACACGAGCACGTACTGCTCGAGAGTATTCATTATCCTCTGCTGATTTTTATTCGCGAAACGATAAACGTTTTGCTGAAGAATCGTCACATAGAACGCATAGAAATCTAATACATGCCGATATAACGCGTGGTGATTTATCGTACGACCGTACAATACCTAAAGATTTAACACGTGATAATATATTTTGTGGTAGTGCAACGCATGGTAATATAACGCGTGGCAATGCAACGCGTCGTGATATAACGCATAGTCCTATAATTCGATACGAAGCTACACGTAGCGTGTCAATTTAAATCGCTGCGATACAACGCATGGCAATATAGAAGTAGCACCTCTCATACAAGAATGCCAGTTACGCCAATGATCATCGCAGTCGTACGAGACATCAGAAGATACCGAAGACTGGCCTCGGCGACGGTATTCAGTTTAAATTATGACTTCGGTATATAACCGCTGTTCGGACTGCAAATTCTCCGCCATGTATACGATAGGATTTGTACTTACCTAGTACGGAGAGTAGTACAACTTAGCGGAATACCGGTGCGCAGAAATCTTGTTGCCAGACGGGACAAATACGCGGCCCAGGCAGAGATATTGGCGTCTCAGGGTGGTACACTCTGGAAAATAGCCTAATGATCGTATTGTGACTGGCCTGGCTTGTCACAAAACATCTCCGATCCGCAAGCACGCTCGCGGCTTTATTTATCGTCTCGGGGACGTCTAACTACCGTGTAACGGGCTAAACGTTAACGAGGATGCAGATGCATTTATATGGGAATGCGACCGGTAACGTTTTTCTAAAAAGATTATGCTCGCGGTGGACTATTTATCTTGTTAAGGTTGATCAATTTTTTTGTGATACGATACGTTCACCTGACAATTTCTTCCTTAACTTTTTTTGACAAATCTGTAAGGTATCAGTGTGGTTTGAGTAGAGACATCTTTTGATCAAGTCTTTGGTTTTTAATCTTTTAGTTATGTTGGAATTGAATATTAGTGTATTAGTGAAATTTCTAGATTAAAAAATTTGAAAGAAAAGTCCCACATCTTACCATTGCGCTCACCATCTATATTGTATAATTTCATCAATGAGCACCTGATCTGCCCATTACTGATACCATATGTTAATTTTGTAAATAGAGAGAGGTAATGAGTAAAAATCGCTAGGTTGCTTTTACGATTTTAATGTCGTAACCCTGCCAAATACAATAATAATAGTAATAGTAGCAATTATAATAAGAATCGTAATAATGATAATGATAATAGGATTATCTAAAATATGTAACCATCATTTCGATAATAAGATTATCGAGAGGCGCGATATTGTACCGTACAGGACGAACGTGACGCGTCGCGTGTGTATGCTTCGCGACTTTCGACAATAATTAATTTATTAAACGTACACGACCGTGTCGCGGATCGCCTTTACGATACAACAATTTTACTTCCACGGTTAGGAATCGCCAAGTACAATATTAAATATCCGCTCAACCGTACCGTCGCAAAACGTGATTGAATTTTTAGGACTTTCTCGCGACGAGACGCGCCTCTTCGAGACGCATTCTCGCGTCGATAACGTTGTATAAATATATATAATATATATATATATAGAATTTCGTGCACGTTAATATATTTCGCTATTATTTCATAATTAATTTCCTCATCTTCCGCGGTATACAATAATTACACGCTGTTCGTTTCGGTTCACATCGCAATAAATAAATTATCCAAATCAAGGACATCGATATATCGACATAACAGTAATAAGATTACAACCACATTTACAATATATATTCTATATTTATCTATATATAATATATAGATAGATTTTTATTTTTCTATGTACAGGCTGTCTCATTTTAATCGGTCCACGCTGTTACTTCGAAAATTATTCGTTATTTGGAAGAATGGTTTAAATTCACATTCTTTCGAGGTAGACATTTTATTGTGGACATAAATTTTATCTAGCCTCAGAAGTTTTAAGATGTTATTTTTTATGAAATTACTTTTTTTATACATCGAGTGTACGTAATGTTTAACATAAAATATGGTGCAGTAAGAAAAGTTAACTTCACAGAATTTGAAACATTTCTTAGATTATTGATCTTATCATTTTGTACAGCAACATTTGTTAAATGTTCATGTATAAATAAGTGCATTTTAATTTCTTTTTCATGATATAATGATGTCACTGCATAATAGATCAACTTTGCAGAATATGTTAAATAAAAAATTTCTTCGACTAACGAATAATTTGCAAAGTAATTGTATGTATTGAAAATGAAACATCCTGTACATACAATATAATATATATATATTTAATTTTTCCTTTTAATGCACTAACAAAACCTCCCCTGCCGACGTGCGCGACACGAAATAGCGGCCGTCCTCAAGCGACGCGATTAATGTAATTAATTAGAAAGTACAAAGTTGTAATAATGCCTTCGTTTATACAGTGAGTCGTAGTTATTATATATTATATTACCGGTCGTACGCGGTACTACGCGACATGTACAATTCTATCCTTATTAAATAATAGTTTGCGGCGCGCGACTCGAAAGCTCGTCCCTTTCCCTGACGCACTCGTTTAAACGCACGTATCGTCCAATGAAAACACGCCCTGTCAACGTCAGCCGCGAACACAATTTTTCGGCCGCATCTCGTGTTCCCATTCGACGCGACGTGTTTTACACCTGTTCTGTAGGAACCTGAAAGCGAAGTTACAAATTGCTTGTGGCACACAAGAAGACACCTGCACTGTCAGAGGAGCGAGAGGGGATCGTTTGTCATCCCCAGGCTCGAGCCAGGGGGATTTACATGGACCTCAAATGAAAGAAAAAAAAAGAAAAAAAAAATTGTGAGGTCCTTGTAGATCGACGCGTGGAATTATGGCAGATGGAGTTACGACGCGTAGAATTACCACGCGTAGAATTACGACGCGTGGAGTCACCACGAGTGGAATTACGACGCATGGAGTTACGGTGCGTAGAAGTACCACGCGTGGAATTACGGCGCGTGGAGTTACTACGCGTGGAATTTCGACGCGTAGAATTACCACGCGTAGAATTACGACGCGTGGAGTCACCACGAGTGGAATTACGACGCATGGAGTTACGGTGCGTAGAAGTACCACGCGTGGAATTACGACGCGTAGAATTACAACATGTGGAATTACGACGCGTAGAATTACCACGTGTGGAATTATGACGCGTGAGGTCACCACGAGTGGAATTACGACGCATGGAATTACGGTGCGTAGAATTGCCACGCGTAGTATCACGACGCGTAGAGTTACCACGCGTGGAAATACCAAGCGTAGAATTGCAACGCATAGAATTACCATGCGTCCTTGTAAAATTACAGCTCGAGTACTTTTCAATTTCTCCTCCTTGCTCATTTGCACCCCCTTCACTCATCGATACGTGTGCTTAATCCCATTCTCTGTTCATTCGAGCGAAACGAGGTACTTTTCGCTCAGGTGACTTCTTGCGTGCCGCGAACGGTACTCGACGAACTTCGACGCTCGTTGCAACTCGCGACGACGAAATGTTTGATGCACGACGGAAATTGGACCGGGTTTTAATTCGACGAAGAAAGGGTGCGTCGCGCGCCTCGCATTGTATAAATCCGTGCGAGATCCGAGAGAGAATTACTGGCCCCCATTGATTACATTATTGCGAGACAATTATGCTACGCTGATCCGTTGCTTCCTCGTCAACGATGATCAACGAATAATTTTACATACTATGTACAGTAGCGTTATTGCTCCACTAGTGTCTATATCTTACGAACTAGTAGGTTCCGTTTTTTTATATTTTATTTTTCTTCACTGTCTTCACGAGAATTTCTTTCGTGTCTGAGTCGATAATCACCGGTCTGTTTGGTTCACGTGGTTTTTCGCGTTGCAGGAGATTCTTGTACCACGTAAAACACTTCTTTCTTTGCTTGCATTATTTTCAAATAACGTCGTTTGTTAAGTAACTAAGAAAATTAACGAACAAGTGGAACTCTGATCGCGTATATTTTTATTCGGATATTGCATTACGTTTATTGCATGGTCCACCGTCTGTTTGACGCAAACACCTTGCACACATTTCGCAACAAATTTTGCGTACGTGCGTAATGGACCTTCAAGAATCGACCTCGTGTATTGTCCACGTTGATGTACACTTCGATGCAAAGTAGATTTTAACTATAAATAAGAATAGAGGGTAGCAGGTGTAATACCTTCTGAAGAATGGAAACAAAGACTGTAAGTGCTATTTCTTCATGAGCAAAGTGTTTATACAAAAGTCAATGCCAAAAATATACATGAAAATAATTTTTGTAAGAAACAATAGGCAGTTGTGGTTCTCACAAATTTAATTTTGGTACCTACAGTTTTATTTTCATTTTTCGTTTGCTTTCGATTTTGGAAGCTAGGCAAAATGATAGATTGTAGTGTGGTACTACAAGACGAGATTATACGACGCGTGGAATTACACCGCGTGGAATTACAACATATATAAATAACGCACATAGCAATAAAACAAGTGGTGATACATATCAACCCTAAATGTCCTTAAAAGGAAAGCAAACTATAAAAAACTCACCCCTCCACTCATATATTTTACAAAACCTACAATGCATTTAAGTGTACATGTACACACGTTGAATTAAACGTGCGAAAGCACCAAGAAAGATTGAGCACCGCGCGTGATCGCAGATTAAAAGTGTAATTTAGTTATGGTTTGCGTGATTAGGTATAAGTGTGAGTGACTCGTGCATAAATGTATGTATGTATGTGTGTTTGTATCTTTACTGGCCCTTTAAGCGAAGAATCATCGCTATTTACATAAACTGTCACATCAGCTTTGTCTCTGATAAGATCGACGCACCGTATTATTATTTTTTCATTTACTTAAGAATGAAATTCATTTTTGCGAAGAAAATCAAGAATATTCGATCACGAGTTCAGGTACGACACTCTGTGACACGATCGATTGACAATCCAATTTTAGAATTCAAGGAATTTTCAATTTTGACGATTTGAGACACTGGAGAATCTGGAAATAGTGATTCTAAAAATTCTGGTACTTTAAGGAATCTAGGAATTTAAGGAATTTGGGGAATGTGACGAATCTGGGAAACTGGGAAAATTTTTACAAATTTGGAAACTTAATTTGAAAACTTAAAAATCGATAACCCATAACTTTAAATCTTAAAAATTTCAAAACTCTTCGAAACATTTGAAAATGAAAGAATGTTTAACACAAATAATTTCCAAATATCTTACGTCCATCAGTATACAGAGTAACATGGCCTCCTTTCCTTATACCGCCATTTCCTCTAAGGAAGCCTACAACACTACACACCGATTTCTCTAGTAACAAATTTTCCAGCGATATACCCCAACCCTAAACGTTGCCCTAAATATGAAACCACAATCGATCCTCGACAAAACATTCAAAAAGTGCAAACACAGCGTGCTATTTTTCAAAGAGAAACACGATTCATCGATCATCCTGCATGCAAATATCTCAGCAACCTATTTGTCTCATCTCGTTCTTGTTTCCAGCTGTCATCTTGTCCGAAGTGTGCCGACCAAGTGTCCGATGCTCGGACGAAAGCGTCCATTCTATCGTAAAAGGTGATTTCGATCCGAATACGCAACCTCGATTAGTTGCTTGTCAGTTGACGTCCGTTAAGGCACTTGAAATGCTAATTTTCCTAGGTGGGGCCTTCATAGAAAATCGGTCGCGTTCGGCTCGAGCCCCTTTACACGCGTGCTTTCCTGTTTCCTCGACGGTTAGCCTTCTACGGAAAATTGAATGGGTTCGCATTAACATGAGATACAAATTGTCCACGCGCTTTGTCCAACTTTTCGCCACAGTGTTTCCAACTACAAACGTCTATGCACGTGGAATGTTCCTCCTATGTTAGTCTCGAGAAACGTCGATGGATCGTCGTGTACACCCGGAAAAACCATCGATGACAATAAGTACCAGATTATTTCGCTCACGATCGATTCGATCCTTTGCACTCGAGGATTTCTTCGCTCGAACGATTTTCTGTATAGTCAATTTCTCATTGCTAACTTAATATGATTTCACGTACAAATTGACATATAATATTTAAAAATTTTGTTGCATCAAACTTTGTCAAAAACTAAGCTTCATATCTTTTTTGTATCTTGCAGTCCTTTCAATTCGTTAGAATAACAGATAGTTCCATTTGGTCGAATTTCATTAAACTAGAGGTCGAGGTAAAAGCTCGAGTCTGGCGAAAATCTCTCGATTGATCAATGAAAGCTTTTACGTACTGTTAAAAGCAAACTTTTACAAAAATTTTCAAAGTACTATGCCTATTGACACGACTGTCCACTAACGAAGATGAAGTTCAATTCGTGAGCACAGACTAATTTCGAATATAAAATGGTGACTCTGTCACTCAAATTACCGCCTCACCCCTCGAGTGCAAAGGGTCAATTTCCCCAATCGAGGATGCTCTTTTCTGAGGATCTTCAGATCATCGTCCAAAAAGAAACGTGCAAGAAAGTTACCGGAAATATAAGAAAGTGAGTGGAAATGTAATTCCACGCAAGGATGATGGAAGTTTCGTTTTATCGCCGCGTCGACAATTAACCGAAATGAATCGTCCCGAGGTGGAGGTAACGCCGTCGGGATGCATCGTCTCGAGGTGCACGACTCGGCACGAGCTCGGCACGGTGAAGAAAAAAAAATGATAATGATCAAAGAGGGTGTCGGCATGACGTCAGTATACATTTCTCATCGCCCGCGCTGCGCTCAGATTACTGACGGCTGCTCCGGCCGAAGAAATTCCCTACAGGAAAGGTACAACGGTATCAGTCATCAAGATCGTAGAATGGCATCCTGGGTGGCACCTCGTTCATTTTCGGATTGAATTTCGCAGTGACGATCATACGAAAATTATTCATACGTTCCTGGGGGCGCGGTCCGTATTGCGCGCCTCTCGGAATATCGCCGTTTGACGCCTGCCAAAATCAGGACGATCGGTTAAGTCGACTCTTTTTGCATCGACAAATCGGAGAAATCGTTCAGAGAAAATAGATACAGCGACAGATAGAAATTTTAATGATAGACAGACTTGATAACGGATAGAAATTACAGTGATAGAAGTGATGATAGCAGATTGTAATGATAGATCACATTGCTAATAAGACATAGAAATTGTAATGACACATAAATTGCTAATAACAAGTAGACATAAATGATAATAACAGATAGAAATTATAATGACAGACAAGATAATATCAGACAGAAATTATGGTAGACAAAAATTGAAGATATACAGATGAGAGATTGCTTCCATCTTCTATAAGCGCGTGTAAGAATCAGTTTGGAAATTAAACAGCCGAGAAAGAAACGTTTCTGTAAATTCGAACGAGAGGACAGGACGTTAAGAGGTGGGAAGTAACGAAGAATCTCGTGTACACTCGATTTCCACGAGTCTCGAGCAACTAATAAAGCAACAGCTTGATATCTCACTGGTCCTCCGGGCGAGGATTCGAATGGTCGCGTTATGAAATGAGTACAAGCACGAAGATTCGCGTGACTTAAGGCACTAGCAGTATACTTAAGGCCTAACGCAGCATACTTCTTCCTTAACGTTAAAAGGCACTATTCCCTATCGAGATACAACACGTAACAAGTATTCATTTATCGATCATCGGCGTTAATCTTACACGTAGAGGTTCCTTTCTTCTTTAACGAATATAAACTGGCTCTAGCATATACTGGCATCTTAGTTCCATCGATTTTAACTAGTATCGAAATACGCTAACCGCTCGATAATTACCCGCCACTGTTTGCAGCTGGAAAGAAGTCTGACGGCAAAATGACATTGTTCACATCGATTGAATCTCTCGAGTTGCACGAGCGTGTTGGCAGAAGTGACCCTATTAATAAATGACATATTGTTTTAGTAAGAGACATTTAATACGAGTCGTATCTACACGGTCGTGTTAGAAAAGTGAGCTCACAATTTGACCAGTGGGATATAAGACTTCTTTCCAGCCGTGAACAGTGATTTCCCGTTAGGAACGCCCCTTGTTCACACGCGTACACTCTGTTGTCCACGTCAGCGATGGGCAGATCTAGTGCCCGCTGGAGAGCTTGCGGGCACTGACGTGCACCGTACACTGCAACGAAGTGAACGTCGAATCCATCTTCGTTGACAATCAAACAAACGTCCACTATGACAATTACACGAATATAACAATATTGCTTATCAGTACCCGTGCAGTTGCCCATCACTGACCTAGATATTCGATAAATAGTTGTATCTCGTAAACAAACGATCTGTACATGTATTGTTACGTATATTATTACGCGTACAAAGAATGTACAAGTAATATTTATGTTCGACGTACGATTGAAATATATGTTCGCATCTGTCTAGCCCCGAACGCAGGAAATTATCGAGCGATTATTGTAGTTTCTGTTCTTTCGGCTACCTTCGATCGCGTAGCTCGCAAGGTGACAAGAGAAAAGAAAACGGGGGAATGTGCTACACACGTGCTTTATACGGAGACGTCGTGTCACTCCAAGGTTTTTAAATTATTTACAAGCTCGTCCGATATTCATGCGACGCGTTCTGCTGAAAGACCAAGGAAACTCGGTTCGTAACTGTTTGTAAGATGTAAAATTGATGTAAACAGTGTTTTCGTTTTATTTATTGAATGATGTTTTATTATAGCGCTTAGATCAAGTGTTCGATTATGATGTGTGTATAGAGATGAGACGGAGAGAAAATGATACTGAAATTAGCACTTTAGTTCCGGAAAGTAAGATATAGCAATTATAGATTGTTTTACTAGGTTCTCGTTATATTGCCACAATTAATAATGAAAATTTTTTACAAATTATACCTTTAAATTTACAACTTTTAAAAATTCCTAGATTCACAAATTTTCAAAATAAAAAATTTGAAACTTTTCAAACGTTCAAATCTACAATGTTCTAAACGCTGCATGAAAATATCTTCCTATATTGCCAATTGCAACAACTTCGTATTTTTATAACTCCATCTGTGACAATATAACAAGTGTTCTAAAGCTGTTCTATGAAATTACCTCTTTTACCACATATGTTCTATAAGATCCGCTTGTGGTACCTTACAAACAGTTCCGTCGAGTTAACACGCATCGCGCCACGGTATTTTATTCGAATCGACGCACAGAGTCGGTCTTCGTTCGATTTCGATATGTTTCCGATAGCTCTAATTTAATCTACGTAAATCGGCGACGATCGAACAGGCGACTCGGTGCATCAACGATACGAGAAGTTTTTTTTTATCTACACTTTGAAAACCACGAGGAACGTTGACGTTCTGCGATTCACAGAAGTTTCTCGTTGGCTGTTCGAAGGAAAATGTTGCTTTTCCCATCGACCGCGAACTATATCTCGCAGATGCCAAAATAAAATGTGCAGAAATCGAGCTCGAAATGTTGTTCAGCGAGAACATTCGACGCGCGACACGATTCGGCGAGTGGTGCAAAAGCGTTTAAAAAATAATTCTTCGATCTACTTTCTTCATCCTCTTCCCGTGTTTGAGCGTAATGGACACCTTATTTGCACCTTCTACTTTGGCACCTTGTGTTTCTTTTGCGTGTGTATGCGTGTACGTGTACGAGTGTTGTTTCCAAGTATGTACCTCTCTTGAACAGGTACGATCGAAGAATGTTTGCGATCGAACGAAGAAAAGATGGAAAAAGTAAGAACGAAACGAAGCATCGCAATACCGTCGATAATAACATACACGTTTAATATATTGCTTTATGCACACACGTAATACTGGCTTTCAGAGCATCTGATTCCCTGGTTTTCTTTGACAATGAAAACGTCAATGATTGTCCTTCCCTAAACGCGAAATTCTTTGTGCATAATCGGATAAAATCGCTATACTTTAACGCGTTACAAAAAAACTTGTTCAACGATCACGATTTTTGTAGTTTATTTAACTGAGCATGCTAAGTCCCAAGCTCCGTTTATCGGAGTTCGATTATTCTCTTTAATTATTACTCGTTTAATTACCTTAAAGATATTTACTTCTCTTCACCCATTTACTGGCTCTATTTCTTCGCGATAGACGATACAATATGGTGCTCTAGACTAGTTGAGCTGGCCTTATTTAATCATACGGAAAAGAAAAAAAAAGGATGAAAACAAACTACGAATACGAACAAGTAAAAATTGGCTATAAATAAAAAAAAAAAGAAAAAGAAAGAAGAAAAACAGTCACGCTGAACCTGCAGCAATCGTTGTCCTCGACCAGACCCGCCATTTTCCTTTTCTTCCTCTTACGTCGAAGCTACGCTTCCGTGATGTTTATCACAAATTGCACCAATTCAACAACAAAATAAATAATTTCCCGTGAAAAAAGTCTCAACAATTCTTACGCTCTATCTACCGCGGTTCGATGAACCTGTTTACTTACAAGTAGAAATATCAACAACGTGAACTTCGTCTCTCGACTGCTGACAGGTTCGCCAACTGATCATCCACCAATAATTACAAAATGATATTCTCATTAGATCTCTAAACCTAATGAACAATTTGTTTGCTTCTTCATTTTTTCTCCTAGTATCCACCTTCGATTCGGTTCGATTCCGTCGAATCGATTCGTGTCTCGAAGGCTCTTCAGGTCCCGAATGTAAAAAAGAAAAAAAAGAATCATCGTTCGTCGTCTACGATCACGACTCGAGTCCCGATTCTTCGGAACAACGGTTCTCCTTTCTTCTTTTCCTTCATCTTCTTCTCCATTCAATCCCCTCGCTTCTAGCTAGACGCTCCTCTTTATCAGTGCCTTTTCATGTGAAGCGACAAATGATCGCTCCGTGAAAACGATCGCTGACAAAGATGGCACTTGAACGGTTTCTGGCCCGTGTGCTTGCGGTAATGTCGCGTCAGCTCGTCGGAACGCGCGAATTTCCACGTGCAACCCTCCCACGTGCATTGGTACGGTTTTTCACCTGAAACAGACGTACAAACATTTCAGTCTCGACAAATTCCTATTGTTATATTCCTGAATGACTAAATTCTATAAATTTGATATTTCGAAATTTTGGAAAATCTTTTCAACGAAGACTTAGTACCCCCATCTTCGATTTAGACTAACGTTTCTGAGCAGAAATCGTAGAATTCTAATATTCATCAAGCTCGTAGACGGTGCAATACCGTAATTGTCCGCCATGAGACTACAAACCCGGAGATTTTCTATAATTATACCCTGCCGATCTCAATTCCCATGATCTTATGAACCAGTAAGTACATTGTTTTTAATTGCCGCAGTTTTGTAAGAAAGAAACCGAGTAACCTGTAATTCAGTGTACGCAGTAACGGAGGTATAAATAAATTCTCGATCAAGCGAGATTACCCGGACAAGTTTGTTCTGTGTTTACTGAAAATTATTGCTTTGCGTAGGCTCGAAACACACAGTTTCGACGTAAGATATCTAAATCGATCGTTTGTACGTTTCGACGCCCATCGGCTGGATATTATTATGTAATTCAGCGGGAATACGAGGAACTAATGACCGAGAAAAAAAGCTGTGCACTCGGCCGTTGCATAATTGCGAGTAATTAGTCCGTTTACGAGCGACACGAACACGTACGTGAGTGCACGTGCATGTGCATGCAATATCGGGCAATGTGCACGGTGCACGCCGCGAACGCGGCACAACAGGGCATTAATTCTCCTGTTATTAATGCATTTTGATTGGATTTTTACGTAGCGGCGTTACGTTTATTGCACCATAGATTAACGCCGCGTTACACCGTCCGGCTCCATTAATTAACCGCAACAGCGAGCTTAGCCGCTCATTTGTAACGTCACTCTGATGTCGCGGTGCATATTAATCCCACGTTATATTAAGCCAACGGGATACTCGTCGATCTTGCTTTCTTTTATCTTTGTCTTCGAGAACGTTTCTTCGCCGGCTAATGGACGGGAGAGCCCACTGTGGGACCTTCGAACTTTTCGACTATCTAGCAATCTCTCGGACTCTGAGACTTTCCGAGTTTGCAACGTTGGAACTTAAGATTTTCGGTATTTTCTGATTATGGAATTCTGGAATTGGAAATTTAGGAGTTTGAAAAATTTAATATTTTAGAACCTTGAAAGTTTGGAACTTTGGAACATTGAAATATCATGAAGATATGGGACTTTAGAATCTTGGGGTTTGCACAATTCTCAAATCTTCCATTCCTCCCATATTTCAATTTTCTAATATCTCATAATTAGTTAATCAATTAGTTAGTTAAAGTAATCAGTCAAGACCGTCAGAATATTAAAATTTCTCGATACAAGACAAAATATCGATGCTTTGTTTTTACTATCAACATCTTACATTGAAGTATAAAAGTGTAATTAGGAAACGTGGTATGAAATCAGGATTTGATTAAACACCGTGAAATCTTGTAGAAAGTAAAGGTACTTAATGACAACAAAAAAAGTGATAAATAATATGTTCTTGGAGGTTAATAATCCTTCATTTAATAAATACTGTTAATTTAGCCGACGATCCCTCGTCGGGCCTCAACTCTTTCCCACATTCATTACGGACTAGAACATTTCGTAATTCAATTTCATTCGCATACACTAATTCTTAAGATATTTTACATAAATGAACGCGGCTATAAAATACCAATAAAAGTGAAAGAAGACTCGTTTCACTTTATGAGGATACTTCGTTCAACTGTTATTTATTCCCTAGAAAAACTTGTGAGTCGAGCGTACTACCCTAGGGATATTCAGAGTTCTAATCGGAACTACGAAGTAGTTAATAAGCTTAGTTTAGCAGCGCCACTTTTCAGAATATTATACTGCGAAATTTCACGTTCTTGAAAGTACTTTTGTACATATTCATGAGCCCGATGCCCAACTATAATTGTCTAATAGAAATTTATTCATAACACTGACTATCAACTCATTCGAAAGTTATTCAAGTTGGCGAGGAATCTGTATACCGTACAATTGCGTTAGAAAAGTGGAGCTGCCTGCTTATTGCCGCAGTCCGTGCAATTTTCCGTCCCCGACGCTGACAATTATCGCGTCAAGCATGTCGGCGAGAAGGTTGGCAGCTCGTATGACGAAGCGTGTCGGTGGCGAGCATCGAGCTGACAAGCGACTCGAGGGAAAAAAGATGGAAACAAAGGGAAGAAAAGAGGAAAGAACGAAACTCCCGGCTGTTACACGCCGCCAGGAGCTGTCCACTCTGCGTGGCGTCTGCCTAATGCGCCCTCAAGCTACTCCCGCGGTGTACGGCTTCTTGTAAATAACAACACTCGTTAGCGGCAAGAAATACTGCGCCGATGTAATAAGCAGCGAACGCGAGATTCAATTTAATAGTGATCATTACGGACCATTAATTATTTACGCCAGTACTAGGGTTTAATAAAATGTAACAGCAGAACGATGTTATCAAGGTGATATGGCAGAGGATTCTATTGCACTTTTATTGTAGCGATGGGCTGATAGAACTGATCACGTGCGATGGGGTGTAGAGATAAGAAATGAACTTCTGAAAATTTAAAGTCTAATATACTCAACTCTGATGTTTCCAAAACTATCACTTCCAAATCTCGCATTTCGCAATTTTATATTCGCCAATTCCATATTCCCCAAATCTCACATTCCCCAATCCCACATTCCCCAAATCTCACATTCCCCAATTTTACATTCCCCAATTCCACATTCCCCAATCCTACATTCCCCAAATCTCACATTCCCCAATTTTACATTCCCAAAATCTCACATTCCCCAATTTTACATTCCCCAATTCCACATTCCCCAATTCCACATTCCCCAATTCCACATTCCCCAATTCCACATTCCCCATTTCCACATTCCCCGATTCCACATTCCCCATTTCTACATTCCCCAATTCCGCATTCCCCAATCCCACACTCCCCAATTCCACATTCGCCAAATCTCACATTCCCCAATTCCATATTCCCCAAATCTCACATTCCCCAATCCCACATTTCCCAATTCCACATTCCCCAATTCCACATTCCCTTATCTTACAAGTTTCTACACTATACCAAATTCTGAAGTTCCCTATTTCTCCATCTATACATCCTTAAACCTCTAAATTGAACAATATCCAAATGCCTAAATTTTCATATACCAAGTATCAAATTTCAGAATTTGGAAAGTTAATAAATCCATAAGTTTCCCTCGATAGAAGTCAGATTTGCCATCGAGCGTACGTGACATTCACGCGTCGATCAGCAGCGATTATAGGGTTCGGAAAAATGCGATCGATTATCCAGGACGAACGAAACGTGCTACGATGGTGGTTGATCGGTGTCAAGATTCATGATCTCTGATTGAAGGTGCGCGAACACATCGATCAAACCGGTACGGTGTTAGCGGTTTCCACGAGATAAAACCGAGCGATGCGCACGTCGTCGTTCGTCGTCTCCCATTATCCGCGTGTACTCTCGCGGTTAATGGGATCGCGAGTCGCGTTTCGATCGCAACGACCGATTTCCTCCGGACTCGTCTTCGACTCGGTTGAACTTGATGGCGATTGCGTCATCGAGTTGTGACCAGGCTGTTTCTACATCTAGACAGCTCGACGACGGCTACGCTTTTAGCCCCTCGAACCCTTTTTACTCTCGTTTTCTCGTCGTTTCTCTGTCTGACTAGCGGCGTTACCGCTTCCATCTCGCGAGACGCTTCGCTCTCTTTCTTCGGGGAATCGTGCAGAACACCGGGCCCGAGAAATACGTCGGTGACTTGCATACAATAGGAGAGAGTGATGGGCAGTTTTCTGAGGGATCCAGAGTCGTTGGAACGCGCGACAGCTGTCACGACGTCCTTACGAAAGAGGGGCTCGCCTCGATAAGAGCCAAGAATAAACGCACGGACACACGCGCACTGCTCCCTACGGGTAAACGCTCGGAAATTCTACTCGTATCGAGCTGCTTTACGTTCTGTTATCTTTCTATCGATTATCGTGCGAATTTCTATGCTGGATACAATGATACACTCAAGTGCAATCTGGCTCGTAAGGACACCTTTGTAAGGACACCTATGTAAACCTGACCACAATCAAATTTTCTTACACGAAAATTTATCGCAGCTGTCAACAATATCGAATTCGTGTGATTTATAGCATTAATCAATCTCCCAGTTTTTCTGTATTTAAATTTTCAAACATTGAAATTCCCATTAAAATGTTTTTAAACATTGACATTATCAAATTTCAAAGTCATCATATCACTCTGCATCTAATTTTAGATGCTCCCGTTTTCATCCTTGAGAGATAAAATATGTTTATAACACCGTTATTTCGATTTGTTTCCCGTTCTCGACTTAACATAACATTGTTCGAAAGTAACGAGCCCTAAGAGGTCGTTGGAAACCAAACAGGTGCATAATGGCTGGCAATTGATCGGTGTCGCTTTTCAATTACTCCTTTTGATCGTAAATTTGAAAACGCATAAAACTCCATACACCTATAAATTGCTCAAGGACGTGGACTTTCATTCCCGCAAGAAAATGAGTATCCGCTCTACATGAAGCATTATGAAAAGGATCAAGCGTATGTATACACCGGCCGGGTTGTAAATCTACAGGCAAACCTAGCTGTAAGAGGTTTTATGTTTCGCGCGTACACCAACGGGATTAAATAAGTATTACACAACAACGATCCTACTTTTCGATACGAATTTTAAATTACAGTGTATCAATTTCCTTCCTTTGTATCTTTTGATATTTGGTACAACAGGTTTTGGGGAAATAAGTGATTCGGTTTGCTCTATAATTTTATAGGCATTCTTAAGTTGGATTTTAGGATTTTAGAGATATTGGCACTTTGGGATTTTAAAACATTGGGATTCTGGAAGAATTGGCACTTTGACACTCTGAAACTTTCAAAGTTTCAACTTTCGCAACATTTGCTAAAATTAGGTAAATAAAAATTTGAGAAGTTTGCAAATCTGGAAATTTGAGTACTTACGGATCGAATTTGAAAATATCCAAGTTTAAAAATTTGAAGCTTCAAAAATTTAGGAGCTCAGAAATTCAGAAACTTAGATCAAAAATTTTAAAACTTGAAAATTAAAAAATTTACAAATTATGCATAATATATAAATATAGTACGAGTCTAACCTATTAATACGCATTATGACCACAAAAGTACCCCACGAGCCTGAGAATTAAAAGAAGGCGTGCAATTCTGACAACAACGTTTTTCATAATTATTTTAAGAAATCCGTCTATTTCCGAGAACAACGTGAAACGAACCTTTAACCTCCGTGTAAGTTCAATTAATATTGCATCGAGGGAACAGCTTCGTAAGGAAACTAATGAATTTTAACGCGTTACCTGCTGAGAAAGCATTACTACGTTCTTCGTATAGACAACTCCCTGGAAAACGCATTCATTATAAACTTTCTAATTTCGTGTTCACCGTTATTAGTTTTGTTAAGATAGCGAAGACCACCAGCTTGGAAAATATGTTTTTTTCGTTCGAGTAAAGATCAATGATATAATGTATGTTTTCTTACTTTTCAACGTACAACTTACCTTTCATATATTTCAAATATGATAGGTTAACATTTCCACGTTTAAAATACGGTTTCCTCGAAGCTTTTACTTTATGAACTACTCAACTGAATTCTCGTTTCGAGATTACGAGAGTTAAATCAACTAACGATGATTTTCACAAAAAACATATGGAAGATTGTTTTTTGTAATCGAAGATCACCAGTTTTGCTTTAGAGTGTAATACTCGTGTTGTTAAATTATTTTATATTTTTGTGTAATTTTATTATTAGTATCTACTGTTAATAAAAATTTATTTCAAAATCTCTGCATTCTCAAATTTCTTATTTAGTCTTATTCAGTTACCCTAAGAAGTATCTACATGTAACTACAATTTGATTCAAATGATTGTAACTATAATTTGACTTAAACGTTTGCATGTAACTACTACTCGACTTAAGCGTTTGCATGTAACTACAATTTGACTTAAGTGATTGCATGTAACTATAATTTACCTCCGATGCTTGCATGTAACTACAACTTCAGCTAAGTGTTGCATATAACTACAATTTGGCTCAGCTGCCTGTACCTAACTATAATTTACCTTAAGCACCTGCGTGTAACTACAATTTGACTCGACTGTTTGTACACGCCAGAAAAAAGTAGTTCCACAATAAATAAATGTTGACAAACAGCGGAAATTTACGCTGGGAAACAATTACATCAGATTGTTACGTCGAGAAATATGTAAATCGTGGCATCGATCACCCCAGATCGTTTCAATGGTACATAAATTTTTCTCTTAGCTTATTAAAATAACGCGCACTGTATCACGGTGAGTAACTCGCGGTAATATGTCACCTGTCCATACCGGGACACGCAACACACGACCAAATTACCTTTCAATTCCATTCACGTGAACACCGACAATTTCTCATGCATCTTGTTACATTTTTTCAACGATTTCACGTCCTCGAGCTAAGAGAACACTCTGTTAATAATAGCCGGACATAATACGTTCCGGTAATTTTACATTCCGTCCACCCGCAATGCTAACCGGCAGAAATTTCTCTTTCGTTCGAAAAGCGAGAAGAGAGGAAGAAAAACGTGGAGAAGAGAAAAAAAGGAAGAAGCAGTGGAGGCCGATCGGCACGATAATCAGCCTGATGCCGATAATCGTGGCAAATTACCCGGTCCGAATGTCGGTCGGCGCAGCGGAACGAAATAAAAAAAGAAAAAAGGAATTTAATTTAAAACCGCTGGTCCACGATAACGAGAATACGGATCATGCTCACCCAGGAAATTGTGATCGGAGATAATCGCAGTCGGGGGCAAGTGGGGGGAAGCTGTTGGTCGGTGATGCATAAGTGCATTGTTAATGGCGGGTCTGAATGCTCGGGTTCCACGGAAGGGGCAAAGAATCGCTATTATCCTTCGATACACGGAACCGATCGACGATGCTTGTCTAGTTTATACCGAGGCTAATTCGCCTTAATTAATACACGAGATCTCCTACTGTCTATCAAGGATCACGCTAACCTGTCACCGTATTTCTGCTTTGCAGAAGCGATTCTCATCTCCCTTTCGATACCATTTCTTTGTCGATCTTTGTTTCATAGTTTATCGGTACCTATGCACTTCTAAATTTCTACCTACTAACTCCGGAATTTACAAAATACATCAAGGGGTTCTGAATTAAATGTATTGCAGTATGTGACAAATTTTTAATTTTAAATAGTAAATAAATGAAAATATATGTACTGAACCAATCTATTTATCGGAATTATTTAGAAGATCCAAGAGAAACGTGATGTCGAGGGTTACTTCATAGGTGCAGATTTTAGAATCCGAGATCATTTTGCATCTACAAGAGGTCACAACTGTGGAATCGTCGATTTTAAACTTGACCTGATGAGTTTAGGACAATGAGTAAATCCATAACTGGTTCATACACTGATTAACTCATTACTGTTAAATTATAGCGTTTATTCAGAGGCATACAAGCAACGTATAATAACTTTGCTAATATAAAATGCAATTACTTGGTAACATTATAGAAGCCAATATATTCAAAATTACAAGTTTCGTGATCCATTAATTTCAACTTTTAAATTTTCCACAAAATAATCAACTAAAATACTTCATTATTGGTATAATAAATTTACGTTTTTTATTCGAGACATGTCTATGTGATATCTTCAGATGTAGTACCACTTCAATATCAAGTATAAATTTATTTTATATTTTCACAATTGTTTACAAAATCTGGCCCACACATCGAAGTATACATTCGACTATTTTAACACAGGAAATCTGAACACAATATTCCTCGAGTATTGTGAAAAAATGTATATACAGTTCGACTGTTGAGATAATCTGAAGTAGCGAACCTTCTTAACGACGTGATTGAACCAATAACTCTAGTTACCGTACTCCGGGATAATAATCGACGAATTAGACGGTTATTAGCGCGGTGTGCAGTATTATCCGCGCCGTGAAAGCACCAGAGCGCTATTATAAAGAGCCGCAGCCACCATTTACCGTATCCTCGTAATATTTCGCCTCTCTGTTGCCGGTAGCTTCCACCGTGTGTGTACGCCGGCGTGTGTTCCGAAGATTCATGGTATCGAAAGCGGTAGCACGGACCACTATTACTCCATTATACAGTTTGCGAGCGGCACGATATAAATTCGATGCAAATTCCTACCGTTCGAGTCGTGAGAATCATCAATCATGGTTAGGCTCGATCGGTTTGCTGTTTTCGGCGCGTTCATTATGAAATTTATATCACTTTCAAACGGTTCTCATTGCGATTCGGAAGGGAAGCTAATTCGCGCTAACGAAACTTGTGTTTTCAATTAAATTCAATTACTATAAGATATCAATTGCGGACATTTTCAACAGTTGATCATTTCGATTCTTGACCACTGTGTGAACAATTGTTTATTTTTAAGGAATTATTATTTTCACAATAGGATTTCTGAACCCAGGATTACTGGAAATATTAAAACTGAACAAGTTTTATTTTTACGACAATTAGTTGATACATTCTACTACTAACACTCTGTACATAGACGTTCGAAATAGTTAAACGATAAACTATAAACATCTTGATCGAATTACACAGTATCCAGAAAATTTTACTGTATCAACTTACCCCGATCTCCCGTAGCTTTCAAGCATAAACGAAAGATATGGAAGCAAGCACAGCACATTTCTTGGCACCGTGCATGCATTTAGATTACCACATCCTGAAGTTCAAGTTCAACGACGCATTAGTTGCATTGTGAATTACGCTATCGCGAGTTGCGGTAATCAACCGTAGACACAATTATTGTATCAATCGAAAGGAGTCTGGTACTGGATAACCTCGATTCTGTACGTCGACCTTTCGAAACAATTGTAGGTTATTCGGTACGAGACAAATTCCGGCAGTTTCGGGAGCAGGGGGTAACGTTCGCTGTGCCGCGAGCACGATTCGCGATTTATGCCGTGAAATAGTTGAAATTACAGTAATCAATGAATTGGCATTTCCCACATCCAGGGTGTCGGGTGTAATACGTTTGCCGTGCAAAGGATATCTCGATGGCTGCATAATGCCGCGGTGTTAGAATGATGGATAGACGTACCTATCCACCTAGCTTACACCGTGCAGCCATAGTCGTTGAAACAATTATTAGAGCGGGTGCCAAGATACGACATAGACCGACCACGTTGGTATATCAGGCTCTGGCCTTTTCGTATTGGTAGATCACGCTACCAACATTTCGTAAAACCCTGCCGATAATGGCACCCTAATGCGCGAAACGTGTTTCGATTCTCGTGAACTGGACACACATTTATTTTTCAACGCCATCTTGGTCAACGGTGACGTGTTGTGAACCACGCTCGATTGTGGGACACAAATAGAAAACTATTTTTGTTTCCTCTTACTGATTGAGCTGGTAGGCGTGTTCAGAATTATTTACTTTAAGTTACTTTTTATAAGATACGTTTTATAAATATAATTAGATACGTCTTAAATTGGCTAGTTTTTATGATCACTATTTTAAGTTCGATACTTAATAGCTGGTGGAAGTTACTTCATAAGCTGTTCTATGATTTTTTTGTTAGCTGTTTCAATTTAGTTAGTTTTTATAATTAGTCTGTTGTGGAGCGTTGTTAGTAGGTCAACGAATAAGCGGACTTTTATCACATTGAAATACGGGGTCTTTGAGGTTACAATGTCAACTTATACACATTTCATATTTGTTAAAATATGCACTGAGGAAGTTATTAAACTAGGTTACTTGTTAATTTAGCTTCGATGTTACAGAAAAGTATTTTATACTTTCAACGAAATATGATGTTGAAGATAAGCACCTTCAACACGAAGAAGACTGGTATCAACACATTAGTACCTTAGTCTTTTCGTCTATTTTTAGCTTTCATTTCTAATTTCTAAGAAATACTTGACGAAATTCGGTGACATCCAGGAAACGTGACTTATGCATTCGGCCGTCAAATTCTATGAAAAATTAATGAACTTTGTTGCAATCTAATCGACGCGCTAACGAAGCCGATCTCTGACCTTCGATTAAGATGAACGGAAGGGAAAAGCGTTTCGAACGAAAACTTTCGTAATGTTTGTTTACTCGTAAGAAGCTTACAGAAAGTGTGTAGCAACGCGTGAGCCTTGCTGTACATGATTTTAAATTCCAATCGATCGGACGTATGGAAATTTATTGTACGTGGAATAATGTGACAGAGATTATGGAAGGTTATCGATACGGTGGCAATAAAAACACGGATCGAAGTTGTATATAAGGTCAGCCGACCCAGTCGAAATCGTCAGTTTAAGAAGTATCAAACACGAGGAAACATGGCGATTAAATTCTTTGCTTTTCTTTTGCTACTCGCCTTCGTTATCTTGTTAAGCGACGCTGCTACTATTCAAACTAACCACGATGATGTGTTTGGTAAGTTATCAGAAATGCGCTTCCTATTTTCAATAAAACGTGTGTGCTTTAAGGAACAGGTACATACGATTAGTACCTAATGTTTAACACTTATTGGTAATATTTTGTTACGAAGATAGGAGATGCGTTCCGGGTGCAAATTACTTCGACGGATGCAATTGGTGCCTTTGTCATCCAGGAAGACTTGTTAGCTGTACTTTGAAGCTTTGTCAAGTATTCAATCCTGAAACTGGTGACTTCGAGGAAGCCAAAGCGTTGCAACCTCCGGATAGTTTTTGGGAGCAGATTGAATGAAATTAATTCTCTATCAATAAATTGAACTACGGTGTGTGGACAAGATAACGGGTACCATAATTTGAAACAAAGAAAAGTTTGCTGATTTGTTGAGATTTGAAATTGTCTGTGCGTTATTTGATTATCGAAGTTAGGAAAATAAAATATTAGGTCACATAATAGATTTTATTTTGCACCCTCAATTTATCTTTTCATATTCAATCCTTCTGATTGCACCACTGCCTATTCTGTATATTCTTAAAGAATAATTAGGAATATGTCTACGAATTACAATTAATTATTAGTATACCGAATCGTGTGACAGCCCAGTCGTTAAACGCAGGCTACAGAAACTTCGAACGTAAAGTTCTTCTTTATTTTTTAGAGTTGCGCGCCGCGACTTTGCAAAATTATTTCTTCCGGTGCGTTCTACGATCGCGCAAAGTTTGAACGAAATCGACGAGTCGAAGTTCGTGCGATCTCCTTGGAAGATCTGAAACGAACGAAATCGAAAAAAGGAAATGAATTTTTTTTTCGCCGGTAGGATCCCACGGGCATGGAGGTTGAGCACCGCGGTTACACCGTCTTGGTTGAACCATGGACCAGACAAAAGATCCTGGTTCTCACGACCACGCCCTCTCCCCGCCGCCTCTGCACTCTGTAGACGGCGGCAATGCCTTCACGAAGGTACCTATCCACCGGAAATTCTTCAAGCAGCGGCTCCTTCAACGCTGTGTACACACATGTGTATACCCCTTTAGGTGTGTATAGAACGAGGAACGAACGGTGTGTGACCTCTCTTCCAACTTCTCTCGCGAGACGATAATAAATGGCCGGCTACGAATGTACCAACCAACGAAACGCGGGGGACGTGTCTAAAAATGCATACTCGATAGATAGTATTCAGCGTACAGCGTCACTTTGGTGTGCTATCGAATTTCTAAGCGGCTTCAGGCCATACTGATTCACCATGCGAATGTCGAAGACCCTTGACCCTCTTCTTCTTCTTCTTCTTCTTCTTCGTCTTCTTCGTGGGTTCCAATTGGCCGGTAGAAAAAGCTGCCTTATGGAACGGATATGCCTGGCATCCGGGGAATGTCGCATGAAAACAGACTCACACCGAATTCTCCGTGAACCGAGAAGGGTATATTGATAAAAATTCCACGAATGGCGCGAATTCGTAACCGGCTACCTTCGCGTGATTCCTTGTTTAACGATTTTCCGTTCGATCCGAGGTATCTTGGCTTGGGAATCAAAGGCGAACCGATGAGTAATGGCTCCCGGTCAACTGGCTGACCCATCCACGGCGACAAGTCGTTTAACTACCGGCTATATATTATAGCTAAGCATTATCGTTATCAGACCGAATCTCGCCGCGTTACTTGCTAATAATGCTGTCTCCTTCGAGTTAACGTGGGAAGCCTGTTTTAATGACTTCGAAACACATTAAAGCGGGGTCTGAACCGTGGCGAGGCAAAAAGGAGAATTTCCTTTTACCATTTGCGTCGGGTCGTGGGGAATAACAGTCGTAATCGTACGACGCTAACCTAAAAACGTTAAGGAATATGCCCGTCTGTGGAATCACAATATCCAGGAATATTGTCTCAATGATCATATAACCAGGTCCATATACCCGGTTCACCAGCATCTCATATGCAGGATGTCCCATACAAATCGGCTCAAATATCCTTCAAAATATTGATATACAAAGAAATGGTCCAGACGAAAATTACGCAAATTGAGATAATAAAGATAGCCTTCTTCTACAAGGTCGCGTAGATATGAAGGTCAAGTTTGTTTATCTAACTGATATTACATATGTAAACACGTGGAATTAAATAAATCTTATAGATATCTTAAACGAACTTTATACGCATTTCAAATAAATTTTATATATATTTTTTAAACGAATGTTATTGATATGTTTAGAGACGAATTTTGTGAATATTTTTAAGGAGTAAATTTTTTATTTAATTTTGTGTGACGAAGTCGTTCTATTTGGTCGAGTTCTCATAATTGTGAAGTCACCCTGTGCCTCACCTTGGAACGGTAACCTCACCTATGAACCCGCGTGATCTCTCACCGAGGCGAGAGAAAAAAAGGACGATGATCGTGCGTTACACGATGACGAAACGCGCGTTCTACACCGGTGATCACAGGCCGGCCTTCGTGAATCATCGTCGGACAATAAAGCGTTTAGTAGGCAATAAAAGTATTAAACGACGAAAGCCGCAGGATTTATGGCAGTAGTTTTGAAATCGAAGTTAATCAGCTAACGATACTGTGGTATAATTATTTGAAAGTGAAGTGAAATTAGTCTATAGTGGAATATCATTTCTGGGTCTTTTCAAACATGGAAAATGTTAAAATATTATTTATGTACTGTGCATGGGTAGAATTACAGAACTGCATTTTCGTCATTCAATACGTAATACATTGTACGTTGTTCGAAGTAGCGTAATATACTTTCTGTATCTCATATTAGAGATCTAGGTATTTGTAGAGCTATAAGTTTACGAACGTCGATATCTTAAGTTCCTCAATTTTGGAACTCAAATTTTGAAAATTTCCGAATTTTCTAATACTCATATTCTTACATTCTTATATTCCCAAATTCGTAACTTTCCAAATTTCTAAATTTCCCAAACTCTCCAATTCCCAAATCACTTGATTCCCCAACTTTGAAATTTCCAACTTTCCCCAAATCCCAAAAGATCACACATCAATCCAAAAAGCTAATAAACTCATCTTATCTTTTGACTCTACAATTTCCCTATATCGTCATAGTGCGTGTATTGCCATAACAAATTAGAATTATCTATTGAAGACAAATCGAAAAGGGTGAAAGTGGTTTGAACGAAAATAGAAGACTGGCATTATCAGAGTGAACTTACCAGTGTGGGTTCTCTTGTGCGCCTTCAGGTGGGAACTCTTCGTGTACACCTTGTCGCAGCCCGCCACGTCGCATCTGTGAACTTTGCGTCGTTTCAATGCGTCGCCGCATTCGCTATCGACCGGTAAACTACCGCCGTTTCCTCCGACACCGGCGTTACCTCTACCACCGATCCCGATTCCGGTTGGACGTTTGTGAAACACCCTGAAATTACAACAAATAATTTATCCCACAATAATATGAAAGGTTATGATTATGTTAACAACCGATGTCGACCAGCTCGATATTTTCCTGTGAGACACCTTGGAATTGCAATAAATAATTTACCACATGAAAGTTTCAAGTAGACGATTCACACGAATTCGGATAAATCAATAATAATATAGGTTGCATTGATTGCTGATTCAACAACTGATATCGACAAGCTCGGATACTAAACACTCTATATTTTCCTGCTACTAGGGCTCCTACGTTCAAGTTCACGAATTCACACTCCTCAAAATTTGGAAAGCTAGAAGTCCTCAAATTTGTATATTCATAAAGTAACAAAATTATGAGTTTAGACAAGTTTTGGAGTCTGTGTCTATTTGTTGATGTCAACGTTTCGATTATAATTGAAATTTGTAACTCGTGAATATATCATCGATATTGAATAAAAGGGCGAGATAAAAAAATTGGAAGAATGATTGACCGCAGTGATTTCGATTCAGATATGGATAAGACGTCTTCATCGTTATTTCATCGTTGAAACTTGCAGCTATCGACAAACAATCCTTTTATTTCTCGTTCTTCCACTCGTATCCAGAGAGAATCGACAAATCGGACCAGGTTTACCATGGATTTATACAGAAAGTTTTTGGCATGCATTATTCATCGATCGATGTATTCCGATGCGTTATGACCGGTTTGATGAAGAACGAGTGAAATTGCTTGCTGCATAAAACAGCTACTGAAAGAACGTACCTGGAGACACGTATTCGATAAAAAGAATATATCCATGAATAATATCATGATCATTGCAAAGAAACGTGAAGAAAAGAGGAGAAAAACGTTCGTACCGTTATGTGAAATTTTTACATTTTCTCGATGTTTCGTGACTTCAAATATTTAATCGGTGCGAGTATGTTGGTAATATTTCTTCACACTGAGACGAAGAAATTATATCGTTAGTGACTGTCAAGTTCTTATAGTTTCAAATTTATGTATTTTTTGAATTACTAACTTTTGAAATTGGAAATTTAAAAATTCTGTAAATCCTAAATTTTTGGAAGTTCCAAGTTCCCAAACCTTTAAATTCTTATGTTCTTAAATTCCCCATTCTAATACACAAATTTCTAAATTTGTAAGAACTCAAATTTTGAAATTCTGAAATCCCTAAATTCTCACGCTTCCAAAATCCTAAATCCCCGAATTTTAAATCCGAAATCCCCAAATCATCAAGTACCAAAATTCTTAAATACTAAAATTCCTCCCCAATCGCTAAACTTTCAAATCCCGACATTCATTAAATTTCGAGTCCTCCAGAATGGCAAAGTTCCAAATCCCTAAACCCTAAATCCTGAAACTGTCGAAATTTCCAAGCCGTTCTCGCGTCCGCTGTTCAATTAACGTTCCCACAGTCTCCGACGTCGACATAGATCTCCGAAACCTGGCGAGCTTTCCCAGCATCGCGATCTCTCGGACGCGCAAACAAAGTATCCCCGAATGGATCATTGTTTCGAAGACGAAGTGGTAAGCGCGCAGTGTCGCTGGAAAGGCGAAGAAGGAACTGGAAAGTACATTTGTCGTGAAGTATTGCCGCAAGCTCCAGCCTGTTCCTCTGCAGGGGGGCCCTGACATGCGGGTACCAATGAACATCGGTGCGTGTACACGTGCGTGCACGTTCGCGTGTAGAAGTGGTGAGCGTGAGTACGCGCACCGTCACGGAAACAGAGACAACGAACCACCGGAGATTTATGAGAAACGCGAAGTATAACTATCGGTTAACGGCATTGGGACACGAGAGGACAGACCTCGATCCGTTGGCGACGATTTCACGATTGCACGTGAGCTACGAACACGACACATCTTCAAATGCCATTATTGGAATCGCTCATCCAAAAATGGCAAACACATTTGGAACGGTTTCAGTGCCTGTCCACGTAACGAATCGAATTCAATTTGTATTCCGAGTGTCTGGAAAGATGACATGTGGAACAATAGGATTTATACCCTTTCCGGCTACCGAGCTATCGGACACCGGTTCAACACCTTGTCAAGTTACGTATATGGGCGATGTTTAAATTTTCATGAGAATTTGTTAGAGGTATTACTGAGAATTTGTTCACTTGTCCTGGAGGAAACATTTTAAATATTGATAGTATTGTGTGTGGTAACTGGTTGGAACTATGAGTAAATGTAGCAAGATGTTCTGAAAATATGTGGTAAGATTTGTTAATGAGAGCACTAGTATATTATTAAGAATTTTATTAGGAATTTGTTTATTTGTCTAATTGAAAACACCAATATCAACTAGTTGGAGCTGTGAATAGTGAATGTAACACAATATTGGGAAGGTGTTTGATAAAATTTGGTCAAATTCTCAATTGTCTCATCATGGCAGTTGACATGTTATGTGTCATAGAACGATTTTGTGGGGTACTGATTTTCAGGCGTTCAGTGTTTTACAAGTTTCATTGTAACAAACAGTTGAATATAAAATTTACTCACGAACGATGCTATCAGCTACAATCTGACGCTCCCAAAATACATATAAAATTTGTTACAATAATAAATTGTCGTATTAAACCGAATGAGTCACCTTTCGCGTGCATAGGGTTAAGCTAACAAAACATCACGTTCCGAAATAGAATTAGAACAGCAGTAAATTTCGCAATTACCCTAGATCTCGAATTACAATATCTAATAAACGAGCAGAAATCCGTTTTGCAAGGTTGGTCGAGAATTTGTACATTCGAGGCACCATCGGAGATAATGGGTTTACGTCAGCGAGCAGTCAGGCGTTCAGAAACTCTAATAAAGTCATTGACACCGAGGCAATAGTCAAGAGGAGAATTGTTAGATGGGAGGGGTCGTTATGTCATCGTCTGTCATCGTGGCACGAAAAAGAGGAGACAAGCTGGAAATTGTTGGTCTCGGCTCGCATCTATCTGGCCACATGGTCGAAAGAAATCGTGACGACGGCCATACGAAACGAGGTTTGTTAGCGTGCAACCGGGTGTCACGAGATATTACTATGTTTTCCAACGTCGGCCCGGCCTTTCGGACCAGATCTACTCCCGTTCTCGACAATGCTGAAGACACTCGAGAGAGAAGCACAGCAAATTAAACGAGATTTACAGCGGGTGCACGATCTCGTCCTATTAACCCTGGACGTGCTTATGTACAGCCGATGAAATACGATGACGTGCAGTGCCGGATTGAGACCTTCGGGGACCTTAGATTCGAAAATTTCGTTTACAGAAATTTTGAAAGATTTAAATTCGTGAATTTGGTTTTAACTCAATTTTAAAAACCCGTTCAGATGTTAACACTACAGACACAAAAGTTAAAAGACAAATATTAAAATTTTTTAAAAATATTTCAATACCTACTTTGATCCTACATTTTCATGTTACATTTGATAACCTAAAACTATGACAATATAAATAAACGCAACATTAAGAATCTTGATTCTTTAGAACATCTTCGAGATACTCGAAGATATATCAAGAAATATCAAGATACGAATATCTGTAGGTATCATAATGTTGACATAAACACTAAATAAAACGATCGTTAACGAGTTACCAGAACAGTACCAGTAAACTGTTCACGTGTGTATCTGGATAGACGAAAAAAAAATGTCGAGCACGAAGATCTGTGCAGGTCGGTCGTATATCTATCGAAAGCGTCTCTAAAATCGCTCCAGTCTGTTGGTAGTGCGATAAGATCGGTAGCAGTACTTACAGGGACGTTTCCTTTATCCTCTGCAACGCTAGAAGGGCCGCTGAGGAGGAAACGAAGACGGGATCGAGAGGTTCCATCATGCGGGCAGACGTGTCCCTCTCTCTGTCTCTTTCCCTTTCCCTGTCCCTGTCCCTGTCCCACTGTCTGTCCCTATCGCGATCTCGTTCCTTTTCTCGATCCCATGGCTCCCTCTCCCTGATTCCTGACTCCTCGTTCTCCGTGCTCCTCTCTCGCACCCTTTCTCGCTCTCGTTCTCGTTCCCGGTTTCTCTCCCACGCTGTTTCTCCGAGCGGTGGCAAAGGCGGCGATACTAGAAAAATGCAAAAAAAAACAAACTAGTCAGATGAATATTAATTAGCCGGTTAAACGGCCGGAATATTATCGAGCATCGTCGGTGATTGTTATATCGTAATGCGTTTCGTAATTTCAGCGAGCCTCGTGGACTTAACTCGTCGACTTAGAAATGCTAGATCGGGGTTGGTACAGACAATTTTTCTCGGGTCACGTAGAATTTGGGGATATAGGAATTTTGGAACATGGGAATTTAAAAATCTGAAAATTATGAAATTCACAAATTCTTAAGTCCCAGTATTTCCAAATTCCCAAGGATTAACAGTAAACTGTGTTCAAAATTTCCGAACTCAATTCACAGAAAAGTCTGCAGTTATAATCTATACTGTAGCGGAAACTATTCCCGTCATCGTTACCTGTTAATTACTGTATTTCGTGGAATCATAGATTATCCGACTAGTGACATATATGGTTTCGCGTAAAACGTTACTAGCGAGTTGCCGGAAGATAAAAGCGTAGCCGTTCGAAGTGGTCAGACGCATCGAATGATCGAAAGGAATAACGAGCCAGCCACGTTATTAACGCTCGCTTTTTACGCCGCGGATTATTCGAACGTGCGATTTACACCGACGTGACTTGGCACCCGTGTAACATTGTCGTAAATCTCTCGTTATAAACGCGAGTAATCTACCAGCCGGTACGACGTTTCTTGACTTTGGAGAAAATCCAGCTGAAAGTTCAATCGTTTCACAAGCGATCGCACCTTGGGTCGTAAAAAAATATCGCGCTACTTAGAAATACTTCCTAAAGTGGTGAACTTTCTTAATCCACAAATGGGCATAACCTTTCGTGAGTTCATAAGTTTAATATCATCCTTCACAGCTGTGGTCCTTAACTCATTTTAATCCAATCGCGGACGTTGAAATTGAAATTTATATTTATATCGACTTGGCTTGCGATTAAATAATAGAAGTAATGATATGAATTGTGGTCGGAGATGAAACGAATCGATATTACATATTTAATTATATGATGTGCTTCCCGTTTCAATTTTTAGTAGCAAATGCACTGTTTCCGAACTGTTAATATCCAGCCAGAAGTTTATTAATTATTCTTCTATTGTATAAAGTATTATAAAAGAACTAATAGGGGGTGAAATTAAATTAAAGAAAATTGGCAGCCATTTTGAAGTTAAGAGAGCGGTCTTCAATAAAATGAAGAAACTTTGAAAAGTTCAGTCAAACTAGTTATCGATAAGAAGCAATCTCAATATCTAACAGAACTACAATTTACAGAGATAATTTTTCGATGACCTTTGACATCGCAGCAGCTCGATTGCAGTACTGCACGTCGTTGCCCTCCCGCGACCTATGGCCGACAAGCATGTTAAATGTCCGTGACATTACTGTTACTAATTAATACGGGAAGGTGGTCAATTGATTCGCGATCGATCGATGTTATGGCCGTGCTCAGAATAAGAGGGAAACATCGAGGCACGTGGTTTAACTTTTGACCGTACTCGACACTATCCGATGCGTCTTTCATTTGATTATCGAAGTCACCGCCTCGATCGTTTATTAATCGATGCAAAATCGTAATTTCCAAGGCTTACTTCGTTACGTGGTAATGGCTCGTTTGACCATAAACGTTCGTAATTAATATCGTGTAATTTAGTACGCGAAGTCGTGTACAACAGCAAATTGTTACGTTGTAGTTGCTCGTAATTTGTTTTGATTTGCGGGGTAAATTGTATGCGAATTCAATTACGGTTTAACATTTCATTACGGATTTTTATGTGCGATGAAATTTTTTTTATTACTTGGTACTTTGTGTTATGTTGGAGGAGGTTTAGGTTTGGTGGTATGTTTTGTGGGAGGTATGAGTGGCTTTTGCAAGCTTGACAATTTTTGAATTGTGGAATTTTGGTATTTGGTAGCTTGATAATTGGGACATTTGGGAATTTAACATTTGTAGATCTGGACATTTGAGAAGTTGGGAATTTGAGAATTTGAGAATTCGAAAATTTGCAAATTCGTAACTTTGAAAATGTCTAATCTTCTCCTATACAATAAAAGGGATATTCTACACCCCCTTGTATTACACGGGGTGAACCAATTTACATATCAAGATTCCACTCATCTAATTACCCCAACGAAAGCACACAAGATTTCCCGTAATAAAGCATTAATACCTATTACAAGAACTATTATAACAGCTATTATAGGAGCTCGTAAGACAATACAAGATAAGTCGTACCTCCCTCGCGAGTCTATTTTATCTCGGATAAAAATCATGTACCGTTTCTCTTTCTTCCCGCAACGAGCGAAGAACACGCGCATCGCGAAATAACGGGATTAAGAGGTAATCGATTTCGTAGGAGGACACGGTGTTGTTGGCGGAACAACGGCACGAGGATATTGCGTAACGCGGCACACGCACGCGAGTACTTTGGTCGTTCGTCGTGAATCAACGAGCCGAAGATTTATGCAAACGGCTGTTGTGGTTCGCTGGCCGCACGCCACAACGAAACGCGTTCGGCCAAAGATGCATGACTGGAAAACGAACGAACGAAACCGCGTTACCCTGCTTCACTTTCGTGGGTTTGATGAATCGTGCTTCGGATTGATTTTTAATTGAATTACCGCCTCGTATTTCTGCTCGACCTTTCAATTCGGGACGTCGTAAATATACCAGTGACGCTGCACACGCGCCACGCCTTTCGTGCGATAATAAAAAATCAATTCTTGTCACTAGACAAGTCCTGTGCTAAATTACTATACTAAATTAAATTACTTCATTTTTTCATTTAAACATTTAGTAAATCAATAATGTAATTTTGTTATTGTAAATTAATACCGATGCATGGTACATGCATGACATGCATGACATGCATGTTGTCGAGGTTATGATCCTGAACAACTTTTCCCTATACGATTTATTTAGTTTTTTAAATATTTGCAGAAATATGTAAACCATCAAAGTCGTACCAAGTGTGGACTCATTTTAAAGTGAAACATGGTTTCTGTTTATACTCATCCACTACGAACATGTCGAGTAATTTGTACAAATTAAATGAAGAAACCTTTGTTCTCACTTTTATACCTGTCTGACTTTCTCTCTATAATAAAATCCTGAAGAGGTCCTCAAAGTAGGTCATTTCATAAAAGTAAGAAAGCAGGATAATATAATTCATACAAACAATAAAAAACATTCAGAGAATCAGATAATAGACACGATAGATATCGTCATCATATTTAATCATTACAGTAGAACAATATTTCAAGTACGCACAAGTTTTCTTCACAATTTGCTCGACTTTTATCAGCTGCGTTAACAAAAGGTTCAAAGAATCGGATAATAAACATGTTGCGATTACACTAAATTAATAGTTAGAATCGAAAAGTGTTTCAAGTGTACACAAGGAGTTTCGTCGACTGGGTTAATAAAAATCCTAGAGTATTATAGTCCTTGTTCCCCTTTCACATGGAATTCGATGAAAATTTCGAAGTTAAAGCCCGCGTTACAGATAGCCATCGCAAAGGACCGTGTTTTCTCTTATCGGCATGGAAATCTTGCGACCGTGCCGTTTGATCGTCCACTCGTATCGAGGAATCATTATGAATACAGTCAAGCTACGTTCTAACCGCCCGCGGTATTATTAACCGTAATTTCCGTGCGTTCGCCGTACAGGGCGGCTTCGCTTAATTAGCCTTAGCTTCGGACACTTTTTCCCCTCTCGTTCTGTACGTCTCGTTAGGGCCATTAACTCTTCCCATGGCTATGGCCGAAGACTATGATCTTCCCTATCTAATGGACCACGGAGTCGTCAGAACTTGGAACACTCTGACAGCTCTCGTCCAACTATTTGACCCCGAGTTCGATCTTGGCTCTTCCTTCTTCGCTGTCCTTCTCACAATACCGATTCTGAGACACTGATTCTGTTTACAGGCTGTGTCCAAAATGGTTACGAAGGAGAATTTACAAGAAAAGATATTTCGTATAGGATAAAATTTTCTCTTGCGAAACTTCGTTATTTAAAAAAATTAAATTGGTTCATTATTTGTAAAAAGGTTCATTCACAATGTAAAAAATGATCAAATGAACAAACTGTTAAACACTAAAATTTTGTTATTTCAAAATTACTAATAAGTTTCTCAATATTAAAATTTCACTTTCCTTCCTCTTCGTCTTCTTCGTATTTCCTCTTCATCCTTCACGGAGTCCTTTCTCTCACGCGTACACGTACATACACTTTCGTGACCCTTTCGTGGCACAGTCAGGGGGTAATTGATAATGTTAAACGGCAGGGTTAATCCGATTTATGGGCAGAGTTTGTACCGTCGATTTTTCGAATCTGCCAAATTGAGGGATAATAGGCGAACATTAATGCCTTGCTGCCAGCGATCGAACAGCAACGCGGCAAAAGGGAGGTACGTAAGTGGAAATCGATGGTTATGCTGCTTCTAGCGTCCGGTGGCGAATGAAACATGTTCGATTAATTCCCTGGAACTCATATATTCGAATCTCGAGTTCTGGCAACAGAAAATTGATATGCTGCATGACCCCTTTCGACCACCTCTGTTGCACAAATTTTAGGAAATCACTTCTAGTATTTTGTGTAGGAAATCATTTGTTTTTCTTAACACGTTTATTTTTGGTATTCAATTACAAACTCATTTGTCATGAATTATTTGTTATATTCTATTATCAAAATAACATGCGATGAAGTCATGTAATTTTATCATATATGTAATAATATCCGTGTGTGACTGATATTTTACAAATACCTAATTGCTAATTGTATTAACTACTTGAAACACCCAATAGAAAAATTGTGAAAATATAATTTTCAACAGCTTCAGTGTCAACATATAAAACATAATAGGGAGTCACGTTTCGAAAGTGTACTTAACACTTTGCAAGATAAAAACGCATAATTCGTGGACCAATACCGAAGCATAAAATTGATCAACCCGATCGGTTGATTTATCGAGTCCTGTCCGATTCGAATCGATCCTAGACACTATCAGCAGGAAACGTTCCATAATTATTTACTCGGAGTCAAAGCGGCCAGCACAATGACACAATGGCCGGCTGATTGACAATCATTACACGCAGCACCGTCAATTAATCAATATTAATTATGAAAAATCACGGTCGCATTGAAATGATAAGGCGATCGTGGTACGGGCCCGGATAATGAATCGTGTTCATTCGCGGTAACCTGTCGTGCAGCATCATCGATTATCGTACGTACAGTACATTGTACGATCGGACAGAACGTAAGCCCGTGCCTAAGCGAGAAGAAATATGCGACGAACGATGCCTTGAATATGCGTGCACGAACTGGCCAGGTGGGTGGACATGCCACCCGCATCGCGGAACTCGTTAGAGACGCTAGTTTTCAATTAAATTTCCACCGCGAAATGAAGATTAGCCGACGACCCGTCTTGTACCAATTAATCGTAGATTATGATTTTTCATCCGACGCCCGCGGTGGTTCGAATTTATAGCACACAAATATACCCTGCGGAAAATATGTCAACCACGGTATTCCACTCATTGATTAGGGATTATTGTTGTTTGAAAATTTCAGAATGTTCTCGCGTTTCGGGATCTTCGAATTTGGGGAATGTTAAATTTTGGAATTTAGGGATGGGAATATAATTTACATGTATATTTATGTACAATGACATTCGTACATAATACACATTTATACATATACAATATATCATTTACGCATATACATATAATTTTATGTATATAATAATGTATAATTATTACATACAATCTATTACATGTAGGTATTTATATATAATTATACGTAGTAATAATACATTATTATATATAATTATGTATAATTGTAGAAATGTGTATAATAGTTTTACTGTTTGAAACTTTGTTTTCGACGATGAGAAGATAAACGACGGAAAAACGTGAAGGAAATACGGAATAAAATCGTGGAACGATTATCTCTTCGTATTAACGTGTCTTTATCATAATTAACCGTCGCCTGGCGCACGCTAATTGACAAAGGCGTGATTATACCACCTCGGTGAAAGTAACGCGGAAACGAAGCTGTGCACGTGCATTCGCATGCAGTCGCTGTTCGAGTTTCGTGGAAGAACACGTGGCGCTGAGCTTCGAAGGATTATGCCAGTATTAGCCATTAAAATGTTTACCATTCAAATATCACACATTGGTATATTACCATTAAAATATCATTCGAAAGAAATTCGCCTCCATTTTCGTAACAATTTAGCGTACCATGCTTAATTAAATTATTAATATGTATATAAATATACATGATGTATATATTAACGTGCATAAATATACATGATGTATACATATATTAACGTGTATAAATATGCATGGTGTATCAGATGTACACACATGCATAATTCGAGAACGATTGAATACATCAAATGAACAGAGGTTAAGTGGATATTACGTTGCCTTTAAAATTACGAATGTACAAAATGACCATCATCAACGTCAAAGTCACTTTTATCGCTTTATATTGATATTGCATGCGCACATTCGGCACACCCTATTTTCTGTTAAGGAGAATGAACACGGGGTAGTTACGTTGACGTCGAGTATGAACGGGCCTCCAAGCGAAAAGTTCGATGTGGGCCAGCGTAAAATAACAGATAATTTCGCCACAGCCCCGGGAATCGGTCTATAATGATGAACCTTTATTTAATGAAACACTTCCACGCTACGAGAACGCGGCACCGGTAATCAACGGTGTAAGATGGCCAATCTGCACCCACGAACGAGGACGTCGAATTCGGAGGCATCTTAAAAGGCGATATTACCTCTCGTCAGCTCGTAAAGGCCCGTTAAATGGCTGCGTCTCGAAGGTGAGAGCGCGAGAGTCGAACATTTTGCGAGAGAATCGCTCGTGGCAAGCCTCGAATTGTTCCACCTACGCTTTGATCTCTTGTAACCTGAACGAACAGGCCGAAGGAAAAGGTGAAAAAAACGCGGCCGAATGATGCGAGAAAGCGAGGAGGACGATACGAGAGGGCGTCAAGAGACGACAAAAAATACGAGGTCCTTTGTAATTACAGAGCAGTGAGAAAAGAAAATTTTCGGCTAACAGCGTCCATACCTTCCGGCCTGCGAAATGAATTACGCGTTTACGATCGAACGGTTCGAAAGCTGCGGTTGTAACATCTTATTCGAAGCCAACAAGCAGCAGATCTTCCCTGTGATTATGGGACCCGGTAGAACCGGGAGTGAAACTTTCGAGGGCCATATATCGCGGTTCCGTAATCGGATGCTTATGAATTTGCGAGTCTTCTGATCTCTCGATCGCGTTGCGAATCGCGGTTGATGATGCACCTGAGCGTACCATCGAACCGGCATTTGCACCGTTCAATTACGATATTATCGCGTTTTTATGTTGCATGCAGATTAACACGTTCAGATTTGAATTTTGTGGACAGTGATTACTTTTTATTACTTGCCATTCGGAAGAGACTTAAATAAGATTTGTGTGACAGTCGTGTGCTAAATTATACATTTGTGAATTCATACATTTTTAGACTGGTACATTGGTAAATTGGTACACTGGCAAATTGGTAATGTAACAAATTGGTACATTGATAAATTGGTAACTTAGTAACTTCAAACATTGGTAACTTGGTAAATTGGTAACTTAGTAACTTAATAATTTGGTAATGTGATAACTTGATAAATTGGTAGCTTTGTAACATGGTAACATGGTATGGTCACAGGGTAACTTGATAGATTGGTACATTTCCAGATACGAAAATAAAAAATTTTCTCAAATTCCCAGTACTTGATGACTTGCAGATCGCTCGAGTTCTCACGAGCCGTGTCACTCGCGCAAACTCGAACTTTGGAAAACGATATTGCTCGTGTCCTGATATAACAACGAAAAGCAAACAGATTCATTAATCACGAGTTTCGTTAAACGGGCGGAGAAAAGCAGTTTGAAATATCGTCGATGGTAGACGTAGCGAGGTTGGCGCGCCAGCGATCGGCGAACGAGATCGGTAAAGAATACCGAAGACAGGCTTGACAGTGGGGCTGGCGATCTTTATTGCATTATCGGCGGATCAGTCGATTTCTTCGATCGTTAGGTGAAAATGATCGTTAGCGGCGTAGCATTCACGCCACACGCTTTACGATGAATCTTCATCGTCATCTGGCCGAGACGAGACGTTCGTCGCGGACCCGTCCTAAGCTTCCCTCCGCGCCAAAGGTGTATAAATTGTCGAAGCCAGGCGGGACTCGAAGGTGCCGATACTCGATAAATCTATCCCGCTCGTGATAGACGAGCCGAGGTGCAGGTTGCCCTCACTGCACCGTGTGCAGCCGCAATGATGCACCTCTCCAACGGTTAGATGCACATGCACGATGCGTCTCTCGATGCACCTTCACCTGTGATCTCTAGCGGATGAGCCTGCTGAACGACAACGTCTCGTGCTTGCTTTACCCTCACGTTCCTCTTTCTTCTGCCTCTTCAACCTTCCTCGTTGGTCACTTCGTTCCCTTTGCTTAATTATCTCGTTTCTCCTATTTCAACCTTCATGACTTCTCGCTGGAACTTTACAGTTTCGGTCTCAGGATTTTTCGATATGGTACACTCGTATTTTCCGGTTGTTTTCTCGCTTTGAAGATTTTTGGGTGTTTCTTGAACGTATTCGCATTTTTGGGATTTTTGGTTATATTCTACTTTTGAAGATTATCTACTTTGATTATCTTATTACGATTTCCTTAAACACTGATTGATCTGATTCTATCGATTGAGAGTTAGAAAATATTTAGTTGAATTCCTGCAGTCATCGTTCATTGTGATCACAATTATGGTGCTCGATTTTTAAATGTGTTCTGCACAAGTTTCGATGAACCATAGATAGATGATAGTAGATTAGAATTGAAGTAGAATGATGGCGGTAATATTTCTATGACATTCAACGATACCATACGATTTGATTGAAGACCGGATCCATAAACTAGTTTCATATGGTATTTCTGAACCTTGTACATCTGCGTCTCTTCCTCAAATTTCAAATTTAGAAATTCCTGAATTTAAAAGTTACAAATTTTCAAATTTAGCATTTCAAGAAATTATAAGTTCGAAAATTTGAGATCTTTTAACAGTAAAACTTAAAATAGAAAATCTGTAAATCGTCAACTTTACATACGATAAGTAAATGCTATAATTCTGCTTCTTTCACAGTTATCCAACTAAAAGTTGCAATGCATCGAACAGTAGCCAACTCCCAGAACGAAACTCTCAGAATGTATCGGCGTTGTTTGGAGCGGCACAATAGCGTGCAAGGTGAGACTCGACAACCGGTCGATTCTAGGTAGCGGCGCTTGGCGACGCAGGAAAAGGTCAGCCACGACGTTCAGCGTCGTTGTCGAGCATTGTCGCAGGTGTTTAACCTTCATGGAACGGTCTCAGGTGTGTTTCACCTGCGCACGTTCGCTCGCACGCGTTCATACGCGATCTTCGCCGGTCGTTCAATAACTTTCGCGTTTTTTCCGCGTCCCATGATCCTCCTGCACCTCCGAGCCGGAGAGCTCGCGATCATCCTGCGGGATGAATTTTTCCTCATCCCGTCGCCATTTTTTCCGCAAAGTCGCGATACTCGGTTCGCTCCGCGAGAGAGAAAGAGACGGCCGTAACTAGGATAATAAATTAACGCACACGACCTTATCGAGGCGTATAATTCATCACGGGCTTACGTGCCAGCTCGTAGGCCGGGACTAGCTCTCGTGTACACTCGGACTAGCAACGTACACTTACTTTGTGTAAGGACTCCTATGTAAACACGAACGTTTCGCAATTCACGAACTTTCATATTCGCGAATATTTAAATCTTTCAATTTCGATATTTACAAGTCGTCGAATTTTCTGAATTGTCAAATGAAAATTCAGATGCAGTTTCTATGCTCTTAAATTTGTAGATGCTCAAATATCTATGTACCTAAATGAATCCCAAAATTCCCAAATTTCTATGTCCATATATTCCTAACTCCAAAAGTACTCCTATCTCAAGTAGCTTTAAATTTGCAAATTCGTGTGTCCACAAGTTTTAACTTTACAACTTTCGAATGCACAAAAATGTGTAAGAATGAATATATATATGCAAAACGTATTTATCGTTGGCATATTTTTCGTAGGGAAAGCAGATTTGCTGTTGACTGTACGTCCCGGGTTGCTTCGTGTGATCCTGCTTTTGCACATTAACCTCGTAAAACTCTAACGGCGCTCGACCTTTACACCTGTAGGAAGAACGTTCCTGTGCCCCGGTGCAACGTGAAAGTTCGGAGCACGGAAGAGAAGACGAAAAAAATATGAAAAAAGAAAAAAGAAGTTGCTCGCTCGTTAACGATCGCGTTATCGTCGGCTCCTCTTAACGATGAACCCGAAGCCTGAATTTCTGGAAGTTTTATCGTATTAGAAGTTACGATCGGTGAACCCGGTACCGGGCTAGCTTGAACGGGTGATCTCGGATTTCATTGAACATGACGTGGCAAGATCGATGGATGGTTCCACAAGTTTATGTGTTGGTTAGGTTATTTTGACGTGCCTTAATGGATTGGTTGACCCTGTGTCATGAATTATTATCGTTCGTATATGTGCAAGTGATTTCAGATTATTAAATTGATAGAGTATTCAATTTTTATGCTTTCAAAACGTCTAATTTTCAATCGCTCGTTTCTGTAGTTTTGATTCAAATTTTCAAATCGAGTAAAGTACATTACGTTTCTGCAAAAATATGTACTTTGCTTTTGTAAATAAATTACATTACTGTATTAACCATAATCGTGTTTTCGATTACTTTGTTCGTTTTCACGCTACTTACGTAGTCTAATAATACTGTAATGCTGAAGTCCCGACAATGCCGGATTATTGGAATTCTACTGTACACCAGTACAGAGTTGTTCTATGTTATCTATTTACAACGTTGCATGTTCTATAATACAATACTTTCTGTAAATCAGAGATTCACTGTGACATTTCACTGTTAAATTTCCTGTGAATCCTAAAACAACTAAAACAACCAAAGAAGGATAATCTCAACCCACGTTCGAGGTCACGCAATTATCCCCAATTTGAGTGTTTTCAGATCGCGACACGACACCGATCGCGTAATCGCCGTCTGTTTAAATCGCGGAAACAGCTGTCTAATTAATTCTAACGAAGCTATTATGAGGCAGGAACTCATGGTTATAGAGTAAACCGGCTCCGGTAAGAAATTCGTCCGAGATATCGGCGTATATAGGGAAACCGATCGATGTTGATCGATATTTTAGTGAACGTTTAATGAACCTCGGTATAGAGAACGCAGTCGCGATTGCTCGTACAGGGATACTTCTATTTTTGGAGATAATGGCAGTTGCTGTCCATTGGTGGACCTAACCCAGGCCCTCGTTATTTCCCTCTCGAATCGTTACCTACGCCGTTTCATACCGCTTTGGCGTTATTGCCCTGGCGTCTGATCAAGATGAACCGTATCTACTTCGTTTCAACGACGACTACCAGTTACGCTTACTTTGTATAATACGCCTCGAACTGGAGAACTTTTCTTTTAGATGAGGTATCAAGACATTGCACGATTGTCAAAGCTGAGCGCGTACTGAGTTGTTCGATTTTACGATTCTTTTTGATCGTTTCAAGGAAGTGCCGATCGTCGAGCAACGGGGTACTCGACCACTTCAATTCCAGAAAGAAAGATGCTGAAGAAAAGAACGGAAACGTGGACGGAGTGTACAGTCGAGAACATACTTTCCTTATAGAAAATATCTTTCCATTCAGTGATTTTTAGGAACTTCTGCCGATTTAAGTACTTGTTGGGTTTAGAACTTGGAGACTTTGAGGGTGTACGGATATGGGAATGTAGAAACAAGTTTAATGAGAACGGACAGATTGAAGGGTTCATTAAGTCCGAGCAAAATATATATTCTTTAAAGTATTTCCGATCTTCTATTACACGTTTGCTTGAAAGCCTGTCCAGCACGCGAGTAACCATTACGTAATTCTGGTATTCAGAGTTTCTATTTAGAAGATGCTGCACGAGCCTGGGAGCAACCGGCCAGATTACAAAGTAATGAGTGTATGTAAACACGCGGATCGCCGTGAGTACGCATAAATTACTGAACACCCTGACGATCATACAATTATTTGATGAACGAGCACGCGTCCGGCATGGAAAACACGTATAAAATTAGATCATGTTCCCGGAACCCGCGAGGGAAATCGATTAAGGACTACGTCTCGAGGTTGCCCGAAGGAAACACGTACTGGAACGAGACCTTCATTCGCGTCGGTTCTTGTTAACGCGTTGCATACGCAAATTTCAGTCGACGTTTTTAGTGTACGAAAGAAGGAATGGAATTTTTAAGTTTTTGAGTTGTGTATTTGGAAGATGGAGATTTCGAAAAGGGGATGATTTGAGAGTTTCTATGTTTCACAAGTTATAACTTGATATTTTTATATTTAGACATTTTTTATTCTTCTGACTTCTACGTTTTTATGTTTTTATATTGCTACACTTTCAAATTTCTACGTTTACAAATTTCTACATTTCCAACTTCCTACATTTCTAAATTTCTACACTCCCAGATTTCTACATTTCCAAATTTCTACACTTTCAGATTTCTATATTTCTAAATTTCTACACTTCCAGATTTCTACAATTCCAGATTTCTACATTTCCAGATTTCTACACTTCCACATTTCTACATTTCCAAATTTCTACACTTCCACATTTCTACATTTCTAAATATCTACACTTCCACATTTCTACATTTCCAAATTTCTACACATCCAAATATCGACACTTCCAAATTTCTACACCAACGAATTTCGACATTTCCAAATTTCTACACCTCCAAATTTTAGCTTGAAGTGTTTCAAAATTCAATTTCTGAATAGGTGGGTAACAGGTTCGAGGAAAGTGTATCAAAGTGCCCATTGGTGCGCGTTTCCTGGTTAAATCGCGGCACGAATAAGAGATCCCATTACACGCGGAGCATCAACAAATCACGGCAACCGATAATCCGTTTCGACCTTCGTCCGCAAAGCTGCAAGATTGTTGGAGGCCGTGCACCGAAGCCGTATCTTCGAGCCGCGGAATACATTATCCCGAAGATTAGTGTGCGAACGATACAAGAAAAGGCATCCACAACACCAATGGGGGTCCAAGTGAATGTACACCGAACACATCTGTACACCTGTACGCGGATACCGCTTTGGATTTACGACTAAACACGAGTGCTTACAAACTTCCCCCATTTTTTATTGATAGACTATTTCACTTTATATAAAATTTTATTTATATAACAGCGGTACTGTCAGTGTATGGTTAGTACACGCTTAACACATTTGCAAATTTCTAAATTTTACAATTTTCAAGTTTACTTGGTTTTACATTTCTGAAGATCTGGAGTTTCTGTATTTCCAAATTTTTAACTTTTCAAATTTCCAGGAATTCGAACTTCTAGATAACCTCAAAGTTATAACATCAGAGTTATAAAGAATTAAAATACTGCGATCATACTCTGATTAAATTATTAAAATTACACAGGAAAGAAGTATATAAAAATGTCTAGCTTAACTCAATTAGCAAAGCAGTGTACACATCAGTACACTGTAAAAATCGTTATACCGGAAGTGGACTCTCAGCAAACGGTTGCTCTGTTGACAATGTCTTTGACGCCTACAGTTGTAGACTCTCAGAAGAGGATCATCCACGTGGATGATTCACACTATCCACGGTATGGCTAAGAATTTACTATAGTTATTCGTACTGGTTCGTAACAATACACTGCGATATTTGCGAACGAGTGTTTAACTTGCACTTCAACACAGATTCGATAGGCAACTGAAGAGCTTTCCGATTTAACACTTTGACTGCCGTGTCGCACGTATGTGATTGACGTTTAGATTTTCATACGAATCTATCCTATTATTGATAGAATTACTAGAACATATTTTATATGGTAGAATTACTAGAATTAGAACCATTAGAATTACTAGAACCATTTACCAATCAAAATGGTGGATAATCTATTATTAATATTATAGAATAAAATTACTAGAACTAGATATCAAGTTTATATTAAACTAGTTACCATGTTTTTATCGAAATGTCTGCAATATTTTGTTGAAGTGAAGAATATCTAGTACATGTTAATTGATTTTTAAATGCTTCAGTATCCGAGTTGAAACATTTACCACACATTTTAATTGGAAAACGATGATTCCCGCGCTCGATCGCGAGTGCAATTTTAAACTTTCACGGGTGAAATCGAGAAATTAAAGCCGAATTCTTTACCGATCGTTTACGTAAAACGCATCAGGTTACCTATGGATCAATCTCCCATATTTATTGCATGCATTCTTCAATCTACCAATTTCTTTTACGATTTAATGAAACATCTACGCCAGATTTCGATAGTGATCAATTTCTGACATCCGTAATTGAATTCTGTTTAAATTTATTGTGTAATTAAGTTGAAATATGCATATCGAAATGCATCGATACTTTCGGGTTAAAAGAAAAATATAGTTCACTTGTGTTAAGAATACGCTTGAGCATCTATCCAAACTTTTAATTCTACATTCTTAATACGTTGGCATTTAACGTTCTGTTATATATTTTATTACAAAATCAATGTTTTATAGATGTACAGTCTCGTTATGGTATACATGTGGAGATTTAGACAACTCCAAACAGCAAAATTTAGAAATGTGTTAACTGTGCAATATAAATCAATAGAAAATGAACAAAGATTTATAAAAGTTTTTTCTAATTACTGAACAGTTTTAGCTCAGTGAGTCGATTGAATTTCAGCTAGAATGTTTCCAACAAAATGGCAGCCGAAGGTTGATCAAACGAATTACAGATTCGCAAACAAGAACGTTCGATCATGTTGGTTGAGCATAGAATTTCGAGGTCGCTCGATGCAATCCGCATCACCGCAATTCGCCATTGAACAAATGTCAATAACGAGTTACAGAGCAGGCGTGTCGATGCACTAATCTACAGAAACAACGGCTGTAATTTTCCTCTGTGTTTGTAGATCTATACTCATAAGCAAAGATTTCCGATTGTTTTACGGTAGCTTTACCCATAATATGAAATACAGAAAAAATGAGAGAGCTATGGTTGTTTTTATTAAACTTGCTACACTGATGGAGATAAATAGATGTAAAAAGCAGTATGAAAAAGTTGTAAACTGCAAATTTGTGCAGCTAGTATAAAACCCTAGTTACTGTAGCTCAAATAAAACATTTATGGAAGTTGGAAGAAAAATAATGCTGTAACGTTACCTTAAGCTATGTTATAACGCGGTACTGTTCTATGTTAAAATGTTAAAATGTAATATTATATTATAACATACATAAAAATTTTTGCAAATTATAACATATTGTGTTATGATATACCGTGACAACGTTATGTTATAATATTATAACCTCACATTAAGTCACATCAAAATATGACGCTCCGTCACGGTACCGTGTTCTAATATTATAATGCTATAATAAATCCTCCGATAATGTTATGTAATAACATAACGTTATCCGTGACTTTTGCACCTGAGACCTTGAAACGAGAAACGGGCAAACTATTGATCGTCTCACCGTGCGATCGATCGCGATTGCACAATCGATAACTGCAAACACCCGGGACCTTTTCAATTATTCCTTTTGTCCCGCGTTCGCGGTTACGTCCGTTTAGTAATCACGACTACAATTTAATGTGGCTGGGTAGAAGGGACCTAATAACGGGAATAACAATCGTCGAGACTGAAAGAACAAGTTCGATCCCGCGAGCGGACACTCGATACGGGGACATCGAACACGAAGGGAGGAGGGAGAACAGGGGTTCGTGACGCGTTAAATGAACTTATCTGTCCGTGGTTCGAGTAAATTAAGTCGGCCTTTAAATTAGCCCCGAGCAAGCGGTATAAATCCGTGCTTGGCAAGAGAGGTAAAGGGTTGCAGGCTACGGCAGCAGGATTTCCTTCGATGCCCACGGCATTGCTACAACGGTATCCCTTTCATTGCATCCTCCATTATGCGCCGCTTATAGCGCGTAATCTCGGTCGCATCTCTGATTTCAATCTGATCGCTTACAACGCACAACGTACGCTCGCGAGCGCGAGAGACCAATCTACAAATCAGCCTCGTTTCTTTTCTTCCTACACTGGAATCTGCGTGAATCGTGAACGCACGCGGATACCTATGTGCACCGGTACACGAGGGTTGCGCAATACGCGGTTTAACTATTATACCATCACCCTAGACGGCTCCTTTCTTCGTTTTGTTCACGTTCCTGTCACTACGTTTAACGTATGTTGACCGACATACTCGTCTGATGAGCACATAACGCGTTGTTTAACATTTTTTGTTTCATTGAAATTGTCAATATTGGGAAGTTGAGGTTGAGGAATTATAAAAATTATATAATGTAGTTTTTAATGATATCGTGTTAGTTAATTTATGAATGTATGGTTCCATCAGTAGTAGAGGATATTGATCCATTAAGGAATTCAAATGTCCCAGTTTCCCAAACCCCTATTTCTTAAACCCTCAAAGCTTTGTGTATAAACGAATGTGTATAAACAGTGGGTTTAAAAATGTTGGGTGACGACAGGTATCGTTGTTTCGTCCCGTGGAATCGGTGTGTCTGCATGTCGTATCGTATTTCTGTACGGACAGTACCGGAAGATCAACATCGAACCCTTTTGTTCAGCTGGATTTTGTACGGGCATGATCGAACGAGTAATTCTGTTTAATGGGCAACGTTTTTCTCGCACTCGGTCCATTAAATTACACGGATTTCGTTTCTTTCCGATTCCTTTTTTAGTTGGGACACTTCAAAGAACAGCGACTGAAATTGTGTCGATGAACAGTTACGAGGATATACATATACCACACTACTTTTATGATACTGTATAAAATTTATACTACTGTTTGTGATTTCATGTTAACCTTATGGTTAGGTGGCTTTAAATTTTAGATGCTCTTTAGGGATGATTTTGAGATCAGACTTTTTAAGGTTAGAAAAAAGTTGTATTAAGTCTCTAATAATTATGTAAATCAACTTTAATTTATATTTTTACTAAAATTTATTGTCGAAGAACCAATATATTCACATCTCCATAATTTAATTAAATTATACACTGGCTTAAATTGATCAGTGTATAATTAACCATATATTAATTCGTTTAATGCAACGCCACCGTTCTGATAAAAAATCCCGTAAGATCGGTGAACGGTAAAGAAAGGAACGTTTACCCCGCAATTTTTAGCCCAACATCCGATCATCGTCCGTTCGATTCCTCGAATCCCGCAATTCCGTTTCTCTGGGAACGCGACGTCCGCGACTCCCACGAGACACGCTTGTATACGATTATCCGTAAAAGGTTAAAATATCGTAGCCCCTCGACGCAGCCGAGTGGACAAAATTAGCCTTAGAAGCGCCAAAGAGCTCGTTAGGTCCGCCGTATCCATTTATTAAACGAATTATCTTCGACCGACACGCGAAATTCATTCGGTCTCGCGCGCCGCCATTTTTCTACGCTTTTTGTTTCCTTTGAAGTTAGCGCGCGTTTCAATGGTTATTTCAGATCGTTCAACAGTCGAGTTCTTTGTAACTGGAGAATAACGAGGCAAATGTTCTAAAGTACCCGTTGAACACACACTGAAAGCGTCTGTACGCTATTTTAATCCTCGATTGTCAACGGATCGAGATTCTTTGATCTCAAGCAGCTTCTATCAAAGAGCCTCATTAAGACGGAGTTATTAAGGTGTTGCGTAACCAAACGATTTTTGACAGTGCCCGTAGACGTAACTGTTGCAGTATCAATGCTTTTTTTTATTCTGTCACGTATCCTTGGAGTCGGAACAGACGTCTCTTTCGTGCGAAGCGTTAAATCGTTGTCGGAGGTTGCAATCGCTAGTCTGTACAGGGCTAGACTTTGCTCGTATGACGCAAAGACGATGATCTTTCAAAGGAATCGTCGTTCCTCGAACTATGACGGATGTCCTTCCATGTTGGACAAAGAAAGGCCCGGACTTTAATTACGATTCAGAACGGAGAGACGAGCCGATGTCCTTCGAGGATTTTTCACGTGCGACCCGCACAATGCTAGGCGGCGTGATAATCATATTGCACAACGGCCATGTTACGCTCAAGGCTGCGGCGTTACTTTATTTCCAGGCATATTTCCCGTAAAAGGCAATAATCGAGTCCTGCTACAATCTCTGTGCCTTCGAGCTTCCCACGTTTCGAGATTCATCGAATTCCATGGCGTTGATTGCGAGGAAATTTGAGGCCGATGGGAGAATAGTAAATGGTAAGGTTTTTTAAATAATCTATAAGCGAGGGTATCTATAGATTTGATCATTTATTTATAGATACTTTATGTATGGATATAATTTTGTTATAATAGGTAGATTGCATAGATTTCAATTTTACGGATTTATAGGGCTGGCAATTTTGAAATTGAAGCAGTCAATTTGGTCATTTTGAGACTTGGAAATTTGTGGAATCGGTAAAATTGTCGAATTTTCATTTCAAATCATATCCCACCCAAAATATTTAACAAAGCAAAAAATGAAAAGATTCTACAAGAGGTTAAGAACAAGTAACTAAATTATAATATTTTTTCAAGGAAAAAATCTCACTGGTTTTTGAAAGTTTTCGTATTTCTCACGGATTCATTAAATTACCCTTTGAAAAAGGAAGGAGAGGGACTTTCAAACAATTAGCCACGACCAGAAGTATACTGGACTCGAGTCGGTATACAAAACGAGCATCAGGTAAAACGCTATAAATCATCCAGCACATTTCCCTGAGCGTTAATGGTATGAGGCGTTCATTAAATTTCACGATTTACGCCTTAACGACGAAACACGAGCAGAATCCATTCGCGAACGATGCACCCGTTAATCGCGTTATTATCGTGATTCCCGCTCGATCGACAGGGTGTGAAGTGGCAAATTAATTCTTATCCGAACTTCTATCACGATCGTCAATCCCAATTACGAGATATGTCGAACGAAAAAGAAAGCTGATCTCGTTCGATAATTTACTTCGTTGGGAATCTTCTTTCTTCGATATTCCAAGCGCATTGCAATTTCGGTCATTCGATCTTTTCACGATTATTTTCTTGTGGAGAAGATCGAGACCAGGAGTAAAAAAAATATTGTAGGATTACAATTATTTTGTACTATAATTGTTTTTACCTCTCTTTTACATTATTTTAAGAGTAGTCAGTTAATAGTTAATAAATTAAATTTATTCACTTTATTTCAATTTACTTTGTCCCATTTATTTTAATCAATATTGCTCAACTTATTTTATTTTCTGTACAATGCAAATTTTAGACATACGCTGAAGCGTTGAATCTTAAAATATTTAAGCTATTTGAAAATAATAAAATATTTAACCTACCCGAAAATCTCGACCTAAAAGTGTTAGTCCATATTTAGAGCGTTTCCTCCATATTTTAATGAATATTGACATAATTGCGTAAATGGAGTCAAGATGTAATTGGGATACATGTCCTGGTAACATATTGGTAATTGGTATCGATTTACCGTCAATGATGAGCGGAATCGTTAAAATATTAATTCCTCCGCAATGTCCTGACTTCGGTTAGCAGGGACGTCGTAGGTACGTGCACAGAACGGTGCGATTCCCTAGACACGATTTGTCAATCCACGTCCATTACATCAGCCGGGGGAGACAGTTTACGATCGTGACGAATGCGATCTCGTAGAAGAAAAGTACGACGGGATTGCAAAGAGCTTGCGCAGCCTCTTCGGGAAAGGATCTCGAAGCGGATCGCAAGCGGAGAGCCCATCCCCGATCGGCAAAACCGAAACGCCGTTTATAGAAATATTCTTTACGAGCACTTTTTGATAATTCAAGTTGACTACGGTGGATTTTGTATAATAGACTTGCGTAGGATCTTCGATTCCCACGAATCAGTTTGTACTAAATCTGTTTTAATAGAATCGAGTAATTTAGAATGTTAAGGTGTTTAGGACTCATTTTGATGGTATGTCTCTATGTGTGATATCGCAGCGCGTGGAACTGTAACACATGGGGTTATAACGCGTTGAATTATAACGTATGGAGTTATAACGCATGGGAGTATAATGTGTGAAATTATAACGCGTGGAATTACAACACGTAGAATTGTAGCATGTTAAATTGCACCTAATAGAATTCTAACTCATAGATCTATACCACGAGGAATTATAAGTTCAATACATAAATTTTAACAATATTATCCTTCCCTCCCCCTAAAATAACAAAAAGGTTAAAAGTGAAATGCATCCACAGAGTTGAATCCGTAAGTTTCATACATAAATTTGAACAATATTATCCTCTGCTCCCGGTGAAATAGTGAAAGGGTTAAAAACAAGGTGCGTCAGCAGCGTTGGACATCAAAATGAAGAAAGAACGATCGTAAATGAACGTATCGGTTGAGAAACACTGAGAGTGCTCTACTTTCTGTCTCTCTTCAGCCGCCTTCACGTGGACGGGCTTCTCGAGTCCGTAGATTACGTATGGACACGCATATATCAGAGGGGATGGTAATATGGCTCAACTCCTTCTCGTGTGCTGCTCTTAAATACTCTCACTTCGGATCATGATTTTTCTATCACACTGTTCAACAAAACGACTAAAACTGCTTCTAGGATCTGAAGTTGTGACGCAATATCTTAGCCGATGGTTACGTTTTTGAGAAAAGAGTATTCGGAGTTACTTTATTATATAAACCCGTGTGAACTTTAATCTGTACTTCGATGCAAATTAACTTTATTATGTAAATAATTCGATATGTAATTTGCTCTTCTGGCTTTGATAAGTGGCTTCTGAGGGTTTTGGAGTTTGTGGACTATGGAACTTTAGAATTTTGAATATCTCCAGATTGAATATCATGCACATCCCAAAGACTTCAACCTCCCTGTACATTTTGCAATTACACTGTTCTGATATGGTATCACAGGGACTTCATTTTACTCTCTAATTTTTCCGCTTCCTCTACATCCTTTTTTTTCATTTAAATTCTGACATTTTTAGTACTTCCTTTCACTATATAACAAATTTGGTCAGATCGGTTGAACCGTTCAATGTTAGCACACGAAACGCAGTTTTCGCGATAAAAGGAGGTTCGTTCCAATTAAACGTACAACATATTTCGAAATATCGCACCAATCCATCCGTTTGAAACTTCTACTAAACGCATCTGGTTACTAAATTCGTTAGCAAAAGCAATAATACCATAGGCGACAGAAAAGTCTGAAAAAATACCTACTGCTCGAAACAGCATGTTAACTGAGATCTGTTTGCAATTTCGATTTTTGTATACATAATTTTCCTATTAATCTGCAATTTTTATTAATGCTATCTGAGTATGGTAGTACAACTTATTTCGAAATATTGCAGTAGTTAGATTAAAACCTAACGTGTCAGTAACTGAAATCCTAAGACCGCATGTGACACAAAAGTCTGAGGAAGCACCAAGTGTCTCACATTTGTAACATCTTAAGATCATCATCTTTCGAATTTTGAGACTTGCAAATTTTAAAATCTCTGTCTCCATATTCCTATATTCTTCAACGACCAAATTCTGAAGTTCTCACCTAACCGAGTTTCTAAATCTCAAAATACCCAAATTCCCAACTGCATAAATTGTCAAAGTAACTTCTCAGATCACATAAACACCATGTCCAGAAGCCTTGCCCATATCAATCTGCCTCTGCACATCAACCCGGGACAGGCATACCATAATGGAACCATATCGCAATGATAGTATATCATAATAAAAAGCAGAGTAATTTTTAAGGACATTTACCGCGTTAACAGTAGAGAATGAGTTATTATATTCATCGCGGCTACCGTACACTAACCGCGAAGGCTCCGATGGACAGGTTCGATAACATTTAAACGTATGCTTAGGCGCCCGCCGCGAGAACGCTCTTCCTAGGAGCGTCAGAAGGAGGATTTAAAATCCTTCTGTTCGTCTTCAAGGACTCTGTTGGCGAGAGCGTGTCGAGAACGCGTTCCTCTCTCCGTTCACTAACCGCCACCGAGAAAATCGAGCGGATACATCTCCCCATTTTCATCCCAGAAGCCATTCCCATATATCATTGGCCTGACGTCGGCGTCGGTGTACACGTTGCGTTCCCTGTTTTGAAACCTACTGCTCTCCTCTCCTCGCTGCTCAAACGATGGGCTTTCTGCATATCAACGAGCTATTGGCAAATCGGCCACAGAGTAGGAGAGGAGAGATAGAGAGAGCTGGACCCTGATCCGAGTCGATCTGTTTCGGGCAAAAATCGAACGACGGAACCTGGCCCGATCCCTTTACCCGCGATTACCTTTCACGAAGTGTCCGAACAACCGCCAATTTCAATCGAAATGGTCAACCGTATGTACTCGCTGTACGAGTGTAATGTAGACATATATCGGCATTTGGGAAGGTAGGAATTTGGAAATTATGGAATTGTAGAAATTTCAGAATATGGGAATTGGGAAATGTGGGATTTGGGAATGTGGAATTGGGGAATGTAAAATTGGGGAATGTGGGAATTGGGGAATGTAGGAATTGGGGAATGTGGGAATTGGGGAATGTGGGAATTGGGGAATGTGGGAATTGGGGAATGTGGGAATTGGGGAATGTGGGAATTGGGGAATGTGGGAATTGGGGAATGTGGGGAAATGGGGAATGTGGGAATTGGGGAATGTGAGAATTGGGAAATGTGGGAATTGGGGAAGGTGGAAATTAGGAAATGTGGGGAATTGGGGAATGTGGGAATTGGGGAATGTGGGAATTGGGGAATGTGGGAATTGGGAAATGTGGGAATTGGGGAAGGTGGAAATTAGGAAATGTGGGGAATTGGGGAATGTGGGAATTGAGGAATGTGGGAATTGGGGAATATGAGAATTGGGGAATGTGGAAATTGGGGAATATGAGAATTGGGGAATATGGGAATTGGGAACTGTCGGAATTGGGGTATGTGGGAATTTGAAAACTCCAAATTATGGGAACAAGAGATTTGCGAATGTGAAAATTTGAAAATGTGAATATTTCGAAATGTATGGATTTGGAAGTGTATGAAATCTACAAACGTGGGAATTTTTAAATACAAAGCCTAGAGAAATAATCATTCAGCCCACCTAAAGAATTTAACATGCCTGTACCTTCACAGACACCTAAATAGCCAGAATTAATATATTTTACACATATCACTATGTATAGTTCTACAAGTACATTCGAATTTTTCAATTTAAGGATTTGACATACTTGATCCCCTAAAGTCGAAGACAGCTGGTAGAATGTTCTTTCCCCTACACTTACTGTTAACTCAAGGAAGCTTAAGTTGCATCTGAATGTACGATCGTGTACGAGTGCGAAGTAATTCACTATGATTGATTTTAATGCTAGAAGATTGTTTATTATTTCGTCAAGCAAGATGGGCTCTCTATTGTAGAGATAATGATACAGTTATCATAGAGATGGATCTTATTTATAGTCGCTTGTTAGATGTAGCTTTATGAAACGGTGTACATAGAAATTTAGCATTATGAGAAGGAAAATTGTAATAATTTCTTTGTGCGTGTATGCACATGCATCCATGACGAAAAATTCAAGTTCAACAAACTTTGAACGGTGAATTCATCTCGTCAGAAGGATCCTCGATGGGACAAAAATAATTTCTTTCCACAGTTTCATATTTTTTACAATCCTTCATCAAAATTAAAACTATAAAATAGTTCAAGGTTAGAATTTTCTAGCTTGCAAACAATTTTAATTTTAGTCAAATTTATTTTAGTTTATACAGAAAAAGTACTTGAATTTATGAAAACAAGTACATCAATTTCAATTTATTCGAAAAGCACGTAAATCTTATATTATCCTTATATTATCCTTATATTATACAACAATTACAACCTATCAGAATATATTTAGGTGCATTCAAAGGGATTTTCCAGCGATAAAATTAATCGAAATTACGAAATGAGTTACGTGTTCGAGTTCAAAGCGTATTGAGAAGCAATGTTCCATTTAAAGTTGACCGAATATCGTAAACCATCGTGGCGAAGTGTCCGGTAGGGGCATTCAATGAATTCTCACGGAGACCCGATTTGAAAGTAGCAATCTATAGCAGCGGACCAGTGGTACGAGCCGCGAATGAAATCAATGAAGCAAAAGTGTTCTTCGATCTTGCGAAATCGGTTCGACCAGTCGCGAGCAGATACAAGAGCGTTGCAGATGCAAATGCAAGGTGCAAGGAACGCGTGAGCTTCGTTCCTCTTTCACCCCTTCTAAAAATCATTTACAATGCGCTCGCAAACCTTTGCGAATTATTTTCAAATGAAATAACGAATCATTCTCATTTTTCTTATATTACCGACAAACCTCCATCGAAATAGTGATAAAGTGTTAAACTCGCTTCAGATCACTTTTGCTTGCAAATGCTGGAATTAATTATTAAAACGATACACAAATTGTTTAGATTAACATCTACATATTAATGCAGATAATATCTCTTCATCCCAAACACGTCAAAATGCTCAAACGATATATTTAATTAGGGAACGCGCGGTTACGTCACCGGTTGCTCAAGAAACACCTGTCCCAAATTGAATGTACAATGTACCCGTGTACAAGTCGCGAACAACGCGTGAAACATCGACGCTTAATCGAACAGGATTATCGTCGGGGGATTTTTTTAAAATGGCGATCGTTCACGAGTCAGGAAAGAGCCGGTCGAAGGCGACGTGACGCAACGTCGTGGGGAGGAGGCTCGTTCGCTTCGAGCCGCGGGGCTAACCTCGGCTATTATGCAAATTAATGTTAATTAAAATCAAACAGAGATCCTCCCAGTTTGCCGTAGTCTCGAATCGCGCTGCGTGTTTGCGCGTGTAAAGGATCGAGAGGATCGCGAATTGAACGTCGAGGAAAGTAACCGTCCCTACGACCGTCTTAATTTGTTCGAACGCTGTAACACGCGGAGATCGGACTATAAAACTACGTCCGAGATTTGACAATTTGTAAATTGAGAAATCAGAGGTTTCACTAATAAAAAGTTACAAATCATCTTATCAGTTAGAGGCAAATGAACGTTCGGTAAAGCAACTTGATTTAGTAACAAGTGTCAATAATTGATCAGTGAATCTACACGACCAAATAATGCTTGAAATCATTATTAAAAATCTAGTCCTTGTTAACAAAGTAGAGACAGAGATAGTATCAAAGGGAATAATCAATAATAGAGAATGTATTTGAAAAAAGACCACGAGCTCGTTATCAGGGGAGCAGCAGATTGCTACTTCCTCCTAGCGAAACTAGCTCGAGTGCAAAGGGGGTTAATTACATCGTCGAAAAGTACAGGTAGAACGATCTCGCGAGATTACGGTCCCGACTTTCCTCTTTCTTTTCTCCGAAGAACAATAATGATCGAGTGTAGCTAGCGGAATCATCTCGTCCAATGAAATTCCGTTTGTTCGTCGATCGTGGGTGCCCGATCTCGGCTCGAAGATGAATGCAAACTCGCAGGTGATCCGTGCCGTGTCGTGTCGTGTCGGCGTCGAAGAGGAGAGCGAAAGAGAGCGGCACAGAGAGAAAGAAGGAGAGCGAGCCGAGGGAAAAATCGGCGTCGCAATCTACATACATCGCGGGGTCACATTAGAAGTAACGAGAAAGCGGGTCGGGAGCCACGCGCAATTTACGAGCAATAAGCGAGCCTCCAGATCTCTGAGCCAGAAGAGCGGAGAGACGTCGTTAGGATTGGAATATGCACGGCCACGACCTCGGTGAGCCCGCCTAGGTTCACCTTTCCTCGACAACTTCTCATCCGTGCCTCGACCCACTCTCTTCAAGTGCACCTTCACCGATACATGTGCAACGCCGCGCTCGACTTCTTCAGGAGGAAGAGGATGCATCGTAATACTCCGTTGCTCGCGTAGGAGTCGATGTAAATGCGAAGACAAAAGACCTCGTGCGGTTAGATGCGATTAATGCGGGCCCCATCGTTGCGCGGAATCTTTCTACCTGTCCCATCGTGTACCGGAAAGTTCTGTTAAGCATTCGCGAATCACGCTCAAACGCTCTGCTGTTTTAGTATAATTGAATCATACCGCTACGATACGCTTGCATCCTGTACGCCACAGCGACGTTACCTTCCAATCGATGCACTCATACATGCATTGTCATCTGGTCGAGTTTGACAACTTTCAAAATGGACTTCCAGGAAATCAAAATGGATTTCCACGACTCCTTAAGTTCCTATATTTTCACCTTGTTAAATCCTAACATCCCTAGATCTACATTCCTTTGGGTACAAAAGTATACAGATACCCATGCTGCTATATTCTGAAACCCTTAAGTCTATATCTTCGAGTTGTTAATCCTTGATCCACGCTCTCTAGATGTCTATACCGTTGAATGCAAAAACTTCTAGATACCCATATCCCTAGAGTCCCACATCTCTATATTCCCATTCCTATGATCCCTTACCGGAATGTCTAACGTACCGTATCGTACAGTAATACCACCTTTCGTATAAAGTTCCGTTTAATATAATAAGTTAACTAACATGTAATAAAGTGGACGGACTACAAGATCGTGCAAAGTGTCTGAGAGCGTCCGGTAATTGGGACATATAGCTAGTACGAGGAAAAATAGCGTGGTGTACGTGTTCGAGAAGGGAGATCGTCGGAATCACGAGAGAAGCGGTATGGCATCGCGGTCCACCGAACGAACGGCGACCTCATTGATACACGATGCACCGGAGTTCCTCGTCCCGGGTAAAAGATGCACCGAGCATCGTCGAGAAGCGCAGCGGACGAAGCGGTATCCGTGGAACGGCGACATGGAAATAGTCGCGATAAATCGCTCGCCACGAACTATTCCATTATAAAGGAGCATGCCCTCCGCAACATAGCCGCTCGCGACCGTTGCTTTGTGCACGGCGCACCTACCTGTACGTGCATCGGCTGCCGACAGAGCCGGCTTAGACTAACGACAATCGCGTCTAAAGGATTTCCCTGAAACTCAACCGCGAATCTTGACGTGTATCTCTCCCGACGCTTCCTCGAATGAATTTTCTGCGACCGGGGGGACTGGAAGCGGCAGCCCGCAACAACGTTTCCCAATTCCACGGAAGTTTTATGGAAACCATTTCTGCGGACGATCCTTCCGGGGATAACGTGTACGCTCGGGTACTTGCATTTCTGCGGACGGCGTAAACTTGCTAACCTTTCAACTTCCACATTTTTCCATTTGGATCTTTGTAAATTTTTTAGTTCGCGGACTTTCCAATTTTCGGAATACTTACATTGCATTATGTACGAACTTATCAATTCTTAAACACGTAATCTTCTTAATCTTTGAGTTCAGGAATCTGTAGATTACGAAGTTCGTGAAATTTTCAGACTTCAATGTTTCTCACGTTCTTAAATTTCATAGTTTTTAAAATTTGTCAATTTCCAAACTCCTAAATATACAACTTTTCCAATTGTCGTATCTTTGAACTTCGGAAATCTGGAAGTATCCTAAGTCCCAAGTTAGAAAAATCGAAAACCGTGGTTGTAGGTTCGACTAGACGTTTAATTAATTATTTGGAACGTATCCTTCTAAAGTAGCGACCGCGTTCAAATTCCGAAATGGAGTATCTCGTTCGACCCAGGGCCATAGATCTCGTCTTGACGTTCGCGCGTAACGCAAGACGAGGGCGCACAGCGTGTACGAGACGCACGGACCGAATCGAACGAACCAGGCACGCCTGTTATTACTCCCGCAGATTGATGGAATCAAGCAACCAGTCATTTCGTGGTAGAATCAGTGAGAATTAATACCGGGCTATTAATTTCTCCCCGCTAGCGGCCGATCCGCGTACCCCAGAGGATCACGAGCGGAAAAGGCACGCATTCGATCCCTCTACGTGATTTAGACAACGTTTCAGTTTCTCTTTTTTTTTCTTTCTTCATCTTCTTTTTATTCTTCTTCCTTGCTCGAACCGTCTTGAACTCTGTTACCTCGACTGCATCGATCGCTCTCTGATGAGAATCAGTCAGATTCATGGGCGCTTAGTGCGAATTGATGCACGAGCATTAATTACGCGATCGGGTTCTACGTTCCACGGTCTGGATCGAGGTTCCAGCACGGTGGTGGATCCTTAACCCCTGGGATTCGTGACGATTCATCAAGCATCACCGCGGGAGTGCGTACCAGAAGGGACGTCGATGGATCATCGTCCGCATTCTTCGACGCGAATATCGCAGACGATGGAAATTAAATGGCCGTGGGTAGACTTCAAGATGTCAACTTACGGTGCCCAACGATAAATGGCATTTACGACGTTTCAAAGTAGGTACTTGAACGCTGACGACACTTTGAGAAGTACACGATCTTTGGTCCACTAATTGAACTACCTTTGAGACTTCAAAATATCAAATGTAACAGATGCACAAGATCCTTCTTTTAAGTTACAAAATTTGTTAAGATACTTTACTTGAAGTCTTTGGTGATTTTTATCGATATAAGGAATTAATGTATATATTCGATTATATTTAATCATTTTTTATTCCGTTTTTAATTTCAAGTCATGTGTCCATTATAAGGTACAGTCAGTGTACAAGTGCATATCACTTGCACTTTGTTTTCCTTATTGCAGTTGGGGCAACTCTATACGCAAGTTTATGATCATCATGTAAAACGCTTGAGAGAATTAAAATTCCATGTCATCGCATGAATACACATGAATACGTTATAAATCACTTGTTGATGTAACAATGAATATTTCCGTTTCTCCTATCGTAATTGCTCTATCGTACAACTCTATAGGCGAGTCTACGATTATCATGTAAAGTGGCTGAGGAAATTAAAATTCGATGTCATCGCGACAGGAACATGAATCGAGTACTCGAAGGAGAGTTCGCTGATTGTAGCCCCGCTCTCCTAATCGCATCGGTAATGATGCCGAGATTCTCGCGTTTAATATCATTGGCCGTTCAGCGACAATAAATATCAGTTTCCACTGGTCGGTCCGTAGCTTGGTTTTCAGTGTAAATGCAAAATCGCGCGTAATTTATGCTGGCAAGCAACACGCCTGGCTGGTCGAACCCCCGCGGCGAACTTGCAACGGCTTCATAAAGCCTTGTGCACGATTCGCAGCGAGCCGCAACCGCAGACGTGCCACCGCCGCAGTCACCACTCGTTTACACACGCACCCGATAACGTGCTGCTGGTGACCCAGGGATGCTTGTTTCTCAAACAAACCAACGTGTCTTCTACTTGCTTTAGCATTTAGTTATCTCCGAGGGTGGTTATGCGGACAGAGATCTGCTTCGAACATAAACACGGTTAATTATTTAATCTTCACTAGAAATTCACTCGATCAACGACTACACTTTAATTCTCGAGTCAAAAACTATTATCTATTATTGATCAATTGCTGGTTATAATCATCATTGATATAATAGTGGAACTTTGACATGGCAGTCATTCTTCTTTAATACTTCAATCATACTACCAATCTTAAACCCCATTCACGATTGAATAATATCTTTCACATCTATGATAGTGCAACTGCAGTTTGACAGTTTGATTCAGTTTAAAAAATGAAGTTCAATTTCGTTAAAAATTTCTTGCAGTTATACTTCTATAATTGTACAGCGTTCAATTACGAATAAACGTAATGAATAAATGTATTCATCTTCGTGTACCGTATCGAATTACGAAACGCTCTGATTCTCACAAAACCGTAGAATCCGTGACCGTTCGACAAAACGTGGCAGCACGTAGTCGAAAAGTAAACGTTCACCAATCGATCGCGTAGAATCGAATCAAATTTATTCGGACCTTTTAACAACCTATACGCTAGAGACCGAATTGAAAGTCGAAACGCAACGAACGGGAAGATTGAACGGGACGATTATGTATTATAAATGAAGCCGAACCGATGAATAATCAGCATGGCGCGTGATATTAATACGAACATAAGGGGGTTCGTTTAATGTTTCTGAACGGAGTGGCGTAGCCGGCCACCGTGGCATTACACACTCTAATTGATTCCCAATTTCCTCTATCCGGAGGAATGATAAATTGGGCATAATGGCGTGCATTTTCCACGAATATACGCAATCATAGTTTCGCGGGCCGGTAATGGTCAATTACTGGGAACGTTGGAAAGGTAGCGGACCGTACGGGAACACACCAAATTGAGTGCCTATTGATCAAGAGAGCCTTTCCATCGCTCTCGATGCCTGCCTGCCACTGAATGAAATACTCACCGCGTGTCTAAGTGGAAGACTAATTGCGCGTGTTGTGGACAGGTGGAACCGTCATTCGTCCTGCGTCGCGACGCTAATGAACGGCTCCAACGCAAATTTAGAGCACAACCACCTTCCCTTACCGACCCAATGTACGCTTTTTAATATTTTACCCTCACATTGGACACTGCATACATTGCATCTCATTTTCTCATATTTCTGATTTTTTTTTGTCATGGATCCATTTTTATATTTTTCTTCAAACTATCGTGGATACACTTCTATATCTGTATCTAATTTTTTCTCAAAATTTCGCAGAATATTTTTGATCGATTTTATTCCTACCTATAGCCAATGGTATAATACATATGGGTCATCGAGGGTGCAATTTATACTAAACGTATTAACATTCGGTTTGGTGGATGTGACCCAGGCATGTGGGATATGAACATGCAACGATGTAATTATGAAAAGTACGCAAATTCCTTAGAATTGTAACGAAAGAAAGGAATTCTTTCCGCGGTATAAAATGGTATCTGGCAGAGGAGATCCCGAGTTGTTAATAAATTCGTCGGCCATTATTAGCGAGCTCGTGTTTCGTAGCCATTGTTCCCTCGTTAACGCGTCGTGACAAAGAATTTGTGTTCTCCACGAGGTTCTCACGTGCGGATAAACGCTGGAACAATCGTACGCGTTGAAATACAACAGGTTGTAACGGGGACGAATCGCATCGGCGGTGTAACGTGAAAACAGGAACTGTGGTCGCACAGCCAATAACGCCTCCACGTGGTGGATCACTAAATAAGGCAGCCGGTCCAGCTCGAACGTGGGTCGTTCGGTGGTTTTACCGATTTTTCATCGAGCATCAAGATAAAAGTAGAAAATTGCTGGCCTCTGAGCCACACTATTCCCGCATTGTTCCCGTTATTATGGGAAATCGGTGTCGATCGAATCAATACGAGGTTATTAGGCTTTCCAATAAGAAAGTTTCCCTGCTATATTCATGGAGACGAGATTTCAGTCGACGAAATGGAAACTTTCATCGTTATTATAATTTATTACCCTTTTGTACGAATTGTCTATTTTTTTATATCTCATTTCTTCGTGTTTAATAAGAGGTTAAGATCAAGCTTGGGAGGTTAAGTTTAATGTCTTATATTGGTTAAGTGATTTGGAGTTTGAGATCATTTTTTGAAACATATTCTTTTTTATCTTTCATTAGATCAATCGATTAACAGTGACTGAAGTTCAAATTTAATACGACAAAATATTTAGGCAATAATATTAATAGAATAATTAAAACTTGTTTAACTTGTAAACAATATGTTAATCCAACCTTCGCAGCAGTCGAGGAATCAAGTTCCTGAATATGCCTCATGCACACTTACCAGTTATCACCGTACTTAATGTTTCACCCATTATCAGTGAGAACTTACCTGAAACACACATAAAAATAACACGTGAACTAAAACCATATCCGTTCAATTCATACGAATGTGTTCAATGAAGTTTATATAATTCGTGCAATAACATAAAATTGATTTAACAATGTAACAAGTGTTTGCTTTCACGATCGTTCGTTATCGCACGGTAAAAAATGGCGAATTGCACGATCAGATAGGTAAAGGTGAAAGGAGGAATTTCATCATTGTAATCGGTAAGGTACGGTGAAATTTCTAGTCCCATGGGTAAACCAGGTGTTATCGGATTCCCCAAACGATATCGTCCGCGAGTTATATCTATATTGACGATTATAATCGGGCCTGCATCGCGCTCTCCTCGCCTCGTTAGCGCCGAGCATATCGTCTTAACCAACGAGGTGTTTCCTTACTGCCTACCATCCAGATAGAGAATCTTCTTGTTCGGTCACTTGTTCTTCGCCGATTACATCGCTATGTAAATTTATCGTCGCTACGTGTGCGCGACTGCCCTTTTTCCCCTTTCTCGTTACGTGTTCGCTGCACGACCGCGACGATTACGTTGCCTCGTGTTCCTAACCTAACCCACCAAACGATTCTTCCCGAAGAAAACTCCCGAAGGGATGTTTCCTAATTCTACCGAAGAGCTTGTTTCCGCAGCTTGCTTCAGACTGCAAAATATCACGAAAACATAAGCAAACTCAATTATAATTATAATCAAGGTTAATGTACTTCGGAAGTGACATGATTTTAAATTTAACTTTCTTTCTATATTTCGAAAATATTTCCATAATTTTTCAAACAGGTGTTTTCACCCTTACTTTCGTTACAATAAAAAGTGGTTTCATTAATAGAATCATAATGATAATACCTACACTATTACTTAAATAAGTACTCATACTACTAACTAGATACCTACACCACTATTTTCTACGGTAACATAGTATCTCCCATACATTGTTTATAAATCAGTTTAGTAGTGATAATAAATGTTATCCACGAAATCTTGGTGGATATTTTTCGCAGCAGGAACGATCGATTCCGTGAGGATACGCCATTACCCCGACTCCATGGCGCGGTAATTGCATGCCGGAGCTGGGCAACATAATCGTCTCGATTAATACTCGATCGATTAATTAAGCGGACCGATAGTCATCGTTCGCATGATGAATAGAGATTTGTTGTTCGCCGATGAAGGATGTTCAGCAGCCGAACGCCGATACGTGCGTGCAAACGTGCGAGTTCGCGAATCGACCCATTAATTATGATAATTGATTCGTGTAGCTCGGTGTTCGACGAACGAAAACGCATCGTGGGAGAAGAGGCTGCATCTGTTGACTCCCATAAATTTTTATCTTGGACATCTTTAATTCTCTGAATAATTCTTCATACCTCGTCCTGACCAGAAACTGTTAAATTCGCGTAAAGTATTTATGAATACACGTAATTTATGAATACACTAAAATATGAACAAGAGGTTATGTAGAGAGGTATGGTTGCAGAAGAGTGAGTTTTACAGTGTGAGTAACTTTTAAGAAGCAAGCTTTTGAAGAAAAAGTGTAGCATTCGAGCGAAGGACACGAAGCATGGAGGCACGCGGAAAAGAAGCAAGGATAGGTGGATTTCAGCACGGTGTAATCAATACGCATCGAGGCGTAGAAAAACGCTACAAAGCGCGGCTCACGGTCGATTACTCGATCCACCAGGTGAATCAACGCTTTAATAAATGATCATTCCTATTATGAGGATGGACAGCGAGCGAATAGCTCGACAACCTCGATCTTCTGGAAAAGGGAAAGTCGGCCTAGGCCGGATCACCCGTAAAGACGAAGATTCTTCGTGACGGCCTCGTAGAACTTCCATCGTGTCGTACGATTAAATCGACAGTCATACCGGAACACTGGCTGGCTATCTGGCAATTTTTTTGTCCCTAAGATTTACTGCTCCTTTAATGCTCGGACTCCGCGGAATGTCTCATACATTGTATCATCGTGTTTGAAAAGGTTAAACAAATCGCTGGAATGAATCAGACGTCCGAATACATTCTTGTCACGGTACTGTTGTACGCGTTTTTGTTCGAATCCTCGCCAGTCGAGAATTATTACGTTTATCAATTAACATTTGGAGGACGGACAGGTATTTCATATCTTTCGAATAGATTGATATGGAAAAATGATGGTACAGTTGTGAATGATTGGAGAATTATTTACTGAAATTCAGGGGGTTGCAGTAGGAGTCGATTGAAATTCTCAGATCAAAAACTTTTTGAATCTAAAAATCTTCCAAATAAATCTATAAATCCCCAAATCCGTACATTCCCATCTCAGCACAATAAATACATAAATTTCCAAATTTCTATAAAACCCTAACTTCCAAATCCTCAAATCTCTAAAACCGTATAAGATATTAGATATAACGTTTCGCTAACAAGACGAGTAAACTGTTATTAAAGTATACGATATTATGTACAGCCGTTTCCACGTAATAAGGATATTAGTAAAATTTACTTTACCGAGCATTTATCCACTGCGGAGTACCATTATCAACAAAGATCCACGCCTATACAGCTCACCAGGTATCTCGTGAATAAATCGACGTTTCAACTGAAACGTAGAATCATATTTACGAGCCACGAATAGCGTCTAATTATAATGTTCAACGAGCAAAGCCACGATTCTACCGAGAGACTTTGCACCGGATAAAAAGAAATGTTGGACGGGGGCGTTGACACCCACACTGGATGGACAATGAAACGTGCAAGAGATCATCGGCTTCCACGCCCAGACAGATATCTCTGCTTTCGTCTCTCTTTTGTCTTGGAACACGCGAGTCTAGTCAATTAAAAGCCTATCCACTTCGTTTCTACCGGTCCGAATTTATTTTTTTTTCTTTCTTTGTTCAAGCGATTTCTATCGGACGAGAACGGTTGTTGTTCTATATTAGGTTTAGTATCAATAGTATTGTTCTTTTTATTAAATTTCTCGATTGAAACGAGTGCTATTAAATTATAGGTACTAATTTTGGTCGTGACACCTTTTGAGAAGAGGGTTTTACTGTTAAGAGGGTAGTAATGTTAATATGTTGAAATGCTCCCATAGCAGATAATCCTGGATTTATTAAATTATTTTAATGAACTGATGTTTCTTGGTTCTAGCAGCACATTCACAAAAATAAGATTTGTATTATATCTAAGAGATTTGAAAGGGTTAATTGGTAAAGCGACATTACGATTACATAACCAGTTTACAAGATCATTTACGACCCATTAGCGTTTAGTACATACAACGATGAATGTTGCTATCTAAAATTTAATTAACAGTTTTACGACGTACGGATATAAAAAATAAACATCGATTATCTAATAGTACCAGAAAATTTCAAAAAGCGAACATTAGATACGTAACGTTATAATCAATATTTCTATCACAATTACGTTTAATTGCGTTCAGCCGTTAAATACCTTGATGCCGTTATCATAATTAGAGCAATTAACGCAGGGAACACGTAGAATGTGGTTGTTGAATGAATTCTCGGATTAAACAAACATTTTCTCGTGAATTGTGACGGAATGGGTGTTACTTTTGCACCGACGTATATCACTAATACGACGTTAATTGCGAGCCAACGATTGTCTAGTTTAATGAGAATCGCATCCTTCCCGCGACTAGCATAGAAAGGTGCACCAATTACGATTGTCTCTCGAGTTGCGGTTAACTGATTTGGAAAGATTTATCTTTAATTAGTTCGATTCAAAGCGGGATCGCGTTACGCGCACTCCGGAGAAACCAACATGGAAACACGGTACCCATAGAAACCTTTCTAGGGTTACAGTTACTCCGATTTAAGTTAGATTCATACCACAAAAATGTTCTCGCCATTTTCGAGAAACGTTACTACACATATTTCGGATCTGATATTAATTGAAACATTTTTCAAATTTTGTATTATTAAGTTGTATTATTAAATATTAAATTTGTATTTAAAATATGTAGAATAAAAATATCATTTTATGATGTGCAAATGGGAATACGATTTACAATGATTTTGTATATGACAATTAATTTTTGACAAAGTTAAACATCAAAAACTAGAGTGTAAAATAGTGCAACATGTGTATATTTATTTAATACATTTCAGTCCATGTCATCATTTAAAAATAATAGATATGAAATTTATTATTTTTTTCTCAAAATATTGAAAGTACGAATAAATTTTCATTATATTCGAAGCACAGTCTTTTAATAATACAAATAAATACTGCGAGATCAGTGTCACAAATTGAATACGATTAAATAAGCGAAAGAAATAAAATGATATGACAGGCACACGATAAAAATCAACATGTAAAACCCAAAATCCGTTTCCTTTTTTGATGTTTGCAACAATTTACATCTCAATAAATTGAAGTAAAAAGAAGAAAAGAATGCTGAATCACTGGCCCGCTTCATCCTTTAAGGAAGTTGAATCCCGAATTTCACGGACATTTTATGCTACTGCTTTCTAAAGGAGAGTCTTCCTTAATTCAGTCCACCTCCTCTTCCTCCGTAGGCGTCGCATTGGCTCGGCAATTTAAACCTTTAATACTGAATTAATGCACGATATTTATTCGATCTCGGTGCGCGTCGAATGATTTATGTTCGCCTCGAGTGAAATACAAACCCTGGAAACAGCGTTTGTCGCCTTACTTCCATACAATATACGCGTGTGCACAGAAACGATACCGATCAAAAATACTCGATGTTTGCGATACACAAATTTTACACGAGATTACGCATTAGAAAGTAGAAATTGAATTTTTAGGCATATCGGTAAAATATCGATATTTTAATATTTTATTTTATTTATTTCTATTAATGTCATCGCCACAAGAATCAGTCGTGGGTAGTTATAATTGTACTGAATCATATCAACACATAATCTCATCTAGTTCCTCGTATCTCTTACAAAACGTTTAAAAATTAATTGTATCATATTACACCGAGTTACCGTAGCGGTAATGAATCTCAGTTAGAAAGTCGAATAATGAAGTTTCTTCCCTCGCTGGAAAAATGGACATCGTTTGATAAACATTATCCCGATGGACAAAAAGCACAGGAGGAAAAAAAGGGTAAAGAGATTTGCTCCGGGATGCAGTAACGTAAAGGACCGTCTGCTAAATGACGGTATCAGAGGAAATCAAATCAGCAGACTCCTGGGGCGAAACGAGCCGTTTCTCTGCACTTCTAGCCATCAGCCAGGATCGCGATTTTCATGGCGATGATCACGTACCATACGATCGTCGGTTTCTCTCGCGGGAATCGCGTGTTTCATCGCGAAACAACACAAATCATCGCATTTCCGGGTGGTAATATCAATTTTCACCTTGCGTCATCGAAGGAGTGCACCTTTAAAGTTCAACTCGTAATACCAAAAACTAACAATTGATAGTCGCGAACTTCTTGGAATCTGTGACCTTTGTGATTCCATTTGTCTCTTTATATCACCACATTCTATTGACAACACTTTAGAAGACTCGCTGTGAAATTATTTTCAATAATTTTCAGATATAATAATATAATATTTCTCAAAAACTCATCGATGAAAGAGTCTTGTCAGCATCGATGCTTATAGCGAAACGTTAGGTCAAAGTTCTCGCGGAAAATCGCAAATTTGATCGCGTCTGAACGCGGAAAGTATCGGTTAGAAACGGGACGAGGGACGTTGATGAACGGCCAATCGGAATTTGCGAGCCGCTCAAAAATCGCGCGGTGTATAATTGCAGAATATACGCGGCTCGCAGCACGTATCCGTGCGTTGCATATTTTCGCGACGAAAGCGATTATTTCTTAATTAGCCAGAGACTCGGCGAGTGGCAGCTGGAACGGAGACAGCTAGATGGACGTCGTGATCACTGCGTTAAACGCGTTAAAAGCGGGAACATTAATAGCAAGGGAAAACGAAACAACGGTGATAAATATGCATCTTTAGGTTTTTCATTTTTTCATCATTTCCTCTACGTCAAGTACGTACGGTGTGCAGATAACTAATCGGGTAAAACGACGAGATACGAGTGATCTCTTATTTATTTATCATCCGAGTATACCGTTTGATAAATAAAAATTATTAACGGCTTAATACTTGCGGAATTTCTGGTTTCATTCAAATTGTTGCTAAAAGGATCGCAAATTTTTTGTAATTGCATTATGTACAATTGTACAAATTGATGGTATCTGTATGATCAATATTATTAGTAATTATTATTATCATTCTTGATAACATGACTACTACCATTACTGGTAATAAATATTATTATTTCACGCAGAAAGTAAAAGCTCGTAAATTTTGAACGAGCTCGGTTTTCAACTTCCACGTGGATGGTTATTCGAGTATTGGCGGAGTAGGTTTGCGCGGTTAAAAAGCCGGTGTCAATCCGCGATCGTTTTCAAACGGCGTCAGGCAATACGAACGAAAGAACAATAAAGCTACTTGAAAATTGGCGGCAGCCGGTGCTGGAAGTGGTGTCGAGGATTTTATGTACAGGCGTTCAAGCGACTGTAAAAGGCAAAAGCGATGATACCCATCCAGCCTAGCCTCATCCAACTCTGCGTGCATGCAGACTAGGTTAACCCTTTGACCTCGGCTTACGATCTGTGCGTCCAACGACGTTGCTCGAAACTTTCGCATAAGCTTTTACACTTACGCCGTTCTCTGTTTCTTCCTCTTCTCTTTCTCTTTGCTTTGTCTCTTTTTTTTTTACCTATCTCGCATCTAGTCCTATTCGGGCTCTTTTATTGACCACTTTTGCTTCAATATCTGCGCTTCCTCGCGAGACGGGTAGTTGAAGAAAATTCTTGGGAAATGGTGGAACAGGTGTTCGAACGATTCTGGATGGTGGATGAATTGTTTAGAATGTTGTGGTCGAGATGTGATATGTCTTTATAAATTCATATCATTTTGGTATCATATGTTAATTCAATTTCATAGTAGATTCCTATATTGTCATTTTCATGCAGACTTTTATATAAAAATTCAGGAATTCAGTAATTAAGTCTATTGAATGTATATATTGTCAACAATTAGCGTTTTAATATGTCTTTCAACAAATGTCTATCCCCATTGCGACCGTAAACGTGTTAATAGCGTTAATTTAAACGTGGAGTTGAGACTATGAAGTAAGCACCCCATGAATTATGGACAAGAATGGCTGTCAGTTACTGTGGAACCAATTAGTACCCAAGTAAGTCTGGAGTACGACTATATTTTGAAGAAGATAGGATACAGAGTCTAAAAAAGGTGTTCTAATTATTAATATAAACCATTAAATTATTTAGTAAAATTTATAAAGCGAAATCTAGAAATCTAGAAATCTGGGTATTCAGAAAACTAGGAATCTTCAAGAATCTCAAAATCCTATAATTTTGAAGTTTAAAAATTTACTGATTCCTTAAGTGTAAAAAATATCAGAACATTGAAGCGAATGTCCACCCACTCGGTCAACGTGTTAATAGCGTTAACCCAGACACTATAGTAAATACCGCATGAATTATGTAGAAGAATGCACGCGAGTTAGTCCGCAAGCAATTAGTACCTAAGTAAGTCCAGGATACGACTGTATTTTTCTGTTCGCGAGAGGAAACGTATTCTGAAGGAGAGTCGCAATTATCAACATAAACCATCGAATTATTCAGGCAGATTAATGGAGCGGTTCTCCAAAGAAGGAGACGCGTGCTGTTCGAGGAGGCTTGCGCGGCTATTCCTTGAATTTCCATCGCGATTCCTTCTCGCCTCCCTTTCCCGTTTCCGCGAGGCTAAAAAGATTCCCGTGCCGATCAAGCTCGCTGCCCGATGGCAAAAGAAAGGACGCGGCTCCGCTCGGCTCGGCGCGGTGCGGCGCGGCGTTTTGCAGCGTGCAGAGGCCGCCGCTCGTTAGCGCAGCACGCCGGCAATAAAGCGGCTCCAGCACGTATTATTGTTAAGCGCCTGCTGGAAAACAGCCGGCAACCAGAACCAGACGAAGGTGTATCGCGCTAAAACTGGATATTAGAAGTCTAGTCGCTACGAAGGCGGCGCGTAATCTCTCCATTCGAGCGTACGTGACCGTTTCTTTCGCTGACTTTTCCCCGTTTAATGATCCGCCCGTGATATTTAACGATTTTCATTGCTACGTTTAAACGCGTTCCCGCTGCCTTGCAAAACACGGAGACAACTTTACTGCAATTTACATTTTTACACGGAAAATTTCGTGATAATTGTTGCAATGTTAACGTTTATACATTTTTTCATTTATTTTGTGCATTTCAAATTTTAAGTTAATTTTAGTCTTAGTACTGAATTGTATTTATTTTATTTTTAGCGGTATATGAACCACAGTTGCTATTTGATATTAGCAAAAATTAGCTAGTTGTTTATATAATTTTAGCATGTGTTCTATAAACTATACCCACAGTTAAAGAGTTAATTTCTATGTCACCAAATTTTTAAATCGTTCAGTCCCTTCATTTGCATAGATTCCCAAATCACAACGTCATCAAATAACTACATCCCTTAATTACCACATCTTTAAATTTCTACACCCCCAAAATAATTAACCCATGTAGAAATTTTGAAGTCCTAAAAAGTCCTATTAGCATATTTTTCGGCGGGAAGGCATCTTTGCCTCGGAGTGTACGTGGCTCACGAATAGCCTCGCGTCACGCAAGCCTCACCCAAACCGGAAGTCGTGCGTTGTACCGTGATAGCGGACAAATAAGCCATTTAACTAGCTCGAGCGTACTCGAGCTTCGATTCGCGATGCTTGCCTTTCGCATCGAACGTTCGTGTCTGCGAAGAACGGAAGATGATTCCGCGGAAAGAAGTGGAGAACAATCGTACTCGGTTCGTGACGTTGCTTAATTATCGTATATCATTATGATAAAACAACGAGCAACCTGGTGACACGCGAGGCGCAGACGTTCGTATCGTTTCGAGCGGAAACGCGTTGACGTAGGAGCGTCACAGTCGATAAATATCAAAACGCGTGCACCACTTTCTCGCGTATCCGCCGTGGAGAAACTCGAGATCGCGCCGCGGTTGAATAATTATTTCGACGGACACTCGGGGATTGCGTTTCAACGCGGAACGCGTGTCCGTGAGTCTTGTTCGCGTTTCTCTTTTTTCGCGACTTTTCGTGCAGTACTTCTATGGATAGGATGAAACATAGGAACGTTGCAATTAACCTTTGGTTCTTTGAAATAAAATTTCAAAACTTGTTAACTTTTCTATTTTTATTTATTCATTCTAGATTTTAGACATTCAAAAGTATATGTAGTACTTGTACAGTTACCCATCACTACCACATGTGAAGCACTGTGTGTAAAGCTATGTAAACACTATATGTATATGATATACTATACTTATCCATGTATTAAAAGCTTAAATATCAATCAATCCAAGAAACTCTACAACCTTAATGGTTCATTAACCAATGTCAAAATTGTTATTTATGTTCAACATCTCGAGAACTACCTATCCGACATACTCGTCATAAAAAAAATATTCAGATCGTCAAATTCTACCACATATCATATAACCATGAGTTCTCTGGTATAAATTCGCCCACGGACCTCCTTGAAATTGAGGATTCCGTTTTCGCTGCAGGGGCGAGAGAAAACAAGAATTCGGATGCAATTTCTTACGGTTGCCAGTGGAATTCCGCGAAGCTTTCTACCGCGTTACGCTCGCAAAAAATTCCAGCCCCGAGACGCTCGATAACCGGGCCCGCTTGTAAATTTGTCGCTCGCGTGTATACACGCGCACGAACACGTTCTGGCGGTGCACACGCGGAAAAACGGCCACTTCTCTTAAATCCTGCGGACCCGCTATCAGAGACGACGATCGTTTATTCGGTCGATGATTATTAGCGCGAGCATCGAAGAAAGCGTTCAAACTGTTGGTTAAATGATCGTTAAATCGAATACGACCCACCCCTTCGATCGGTATAATAAGTTACGAGGAGTCTGTTATTTTTGCGAATTAAGCAATTTCAATAATTGATGCCGTTACCGAGAGCACTCGTGAAATACGGTCATCTCGGAGATACTACCCGAAGCTGTCCTCTACACTGTCTCGTAAAGCAAATAAAGATGTTTCTAATAATTACTTGCACACCTTGCAATTTCACCGGCAACTTGTGTTCTCGTTTTTTCGTACGGTAGTAGCTGGTTAAGAGCGATTTCGGATACGGTTACTTTGAATTTCCTTGCTTTAATGACAACGCATTTGCATTGGACGACGAAATCGAAAAAAATTATTTTGTTCGAGTATTTTGGAACTTTGGGATTCTTAGAAGAAGTCTTTGCGACTTCTAGATGTTGGAAAGGTTTGAGACTTTAGGAGGTTGACACTCAAAAATCAATATTCTTTTTTAAAATTTCTAACTTCCCTGATTTCCAAACTTCCAACTACTCAAACTTCAAAATTTCAATCAACCTTCTCAAATTCCCAAATCGTCAAGTTTCCATCAGCCAAATTTCTAAATTACAAAATCTGTAACTCAGAAAAATTGACCAATCAAGAATACACTTATGTCTTCCACATGGTTCTTTAAAGAAGACTATGTTGTCAATCAAATGGGTACAAAGTACCACAATGCGTGACGCAGTTTGAGAACCACTGTGTTTAAAGACTGTAAAAAATGCGGCGTTTCCAGTTTCTAATTTTCACAGCACGCAATTGCACAGTACGAAAACGGTTCGATATTGCTCCATACGAAACCGCGGCATTATATCATTCGCAATTACGGCCACGTAATTATAATTCGCCGGTCGGGCAACGGTGGACAGGCCAATAAATTAATGGCCGGACCTGGCCGAGCGGGACTGTCGTTTACAAGGTTCAACGATCGTGTCCCGAAACTCAATAATTCCCGATAAGATCTCGCGACTGCGAAAGAGACGCAGCCCTCGTACGGGATGCATGGGGAACAGTAGACGATGGGCGTAGCTGTCGAAATCGTCGTAATTTGCGGCCCAACGTGTACACAGAAAGATGTCCGATACACGGGGAACTCTCGGACCATGGAATTACATGTTGAACCTCCCTTCTATCTTACTCGTTCTACCCGTTCGATCGTTAAAAGGACAACACGGGAGTTCAAACAAATTTCTCCCCGGGCCATTTTCGACTATAAATTCTTTCGCAGTCGCATTAAGTAAGTCTGTACACTCAACGGCAAATCTTCCCTAGGAAATACATGACAACCCACCAAAATCTTGATAGGTTTTGGGAATTATTTAGGGTGTGAAAAAAAATTTGGTGATATACAAGGAATTTGGAAATTGAGATTTAAGGGACATTTGGAAAAGTAGGAATTTGAGGATGTAGAAATTTGGGAAACAAAAAAGTTGTAAATTTGGAAAATTGAAAAGTTTAAAAGTACAGATGTTTAGTAAACTAGAAATTCTAAGATCTGCAGAATTAAAAATTTGGGAGTTCAAAACATTTCGTAATTCTGAAATACGAAACTTTGAAAAATAAAGAATCTCGAAGTTTACACGTGCAATATCCTTATCCGACGGAAACTACCGTTGTATCCGAGTGTACAAGAGAAGATTAGATTAAGCATCACGGCCGCAAAGATAATAAGGGTATCGGTTTTTTTAATGCCTCGCGGCGGGCGATCTTTCGCGGATGACGTTTCCAACGCGCGAATCTTTCCGAACACGCGGTGACCGCGAACCGGTTCACTTAACTGCATCCGTAACACGTATGCGCGACGGCAAACATCTTATTTATCTGACATTGCCGGTTAATTGCGCCGGTTACCGCCGATAATATTAATATTTCCCTCCCATTTCTCTCTCTCCCTCTTTCTCTGCCTCTTTCTTGCTTCCTGTTCTCAGGGGCTCTCTTTCGAACGCTTTACAAACACGCTTTATTACGAAATTTCCTTCCAATTTAATTGGATGCAAATAATAATGTATCACATACTTGTTTCGAAGGCAATATACCTTAAAAAGGTATGTTTTATAGCGGAAGAAAATAACTATTTATCACTGTGTAATATATACAGTATATTTTACTTTTATTTGTTTGTTATTCTTACTGATACAATCTCAATGTCAAGTGTTGAACTCGTCTTGATGTCTACAACTATGAAATCCAAAATGGCCATTAAAATATACCCTTCACCAAACAAATTTTTAATAGTCACATCTATTTCAAATAGAAGTGATTAACTGTTTCAAACATTTCATCCACGATCAGAACTGTACCTGTCTTAAAAAATATATCGTACATGTTCCTCCATATGTATAATAATTTTCAATTCGTGTTACGGCTGTTTAGATGATAAAGATATATTATAAACAAATAAATCAAGCTTGAAAATTAATGACGTGTCAACGATAGTTCGAACACGATCGTCGATTAAGCATTAAGAGCACAATCATGCAAATTTGTTGGTGGACTGAAAACGCGTCCGGCTAATCGATATTCCTTTTTCACTTTCTCGAGAGAAAGAGCCGGTAGCAGATTACGAACAGATGCATAAGGGAATCATTATTCACGCGAAAAAAAGAAAAGTACGCTGATAATTGACTTATCGCGAATTCGTTCTTTTGCGTCGCAGGAATATAATATAGTGCGAAAAACGAGTCGCATCGATAACTTCGTGTTCTTTTTTCTCTCTGCTGCTCGAACGTTGATCGATCGTTATATCCCGTGGGACCGTGCGAATCGCAATGCCGAAGGACGATGCGTGAAATTAACCCTCGTGTAATGTAAAGATACGACGCGGTTATTTCGTTGCTCAAATTACGCTCTCTCCGTATAATAATTGTCGATGCATGCGTTATTTTAAAGAACATCCCGGTCACCAGGCTCTTAATAATCATTCACCGCGACCGGACAGGCAGTTAATACGCCACATAATGTTGTGAAATTAGCTCTGCATTAATGAGAGCCACGGGTCGCCCCGTGAACACGCAACAACGTAGAGAAATTCGATGAAAAAATTCGAAATCATTCGAGGTAGACCAATCACCGACGTTTTAATTTGCAAGATCGTACGTAATTAAATAGTACTACATCGACGTTTTGTTCATATCTGTTATTTAACAATTACTGTTTGCGAAGGAATTCTTTTAATTTTGCTGCTCTAATTTTGAAACTTGTCTAAGTCTCGATACTCCATATTACGATCTTAATTTAACTTTTTAAATGAGCAAAGTGTGTTCTAAATTCTATCATTTTGTGGAGAATAATTTCACAAAAATAAAATACTTATTCAAGAGATAACACAAGATACACGATTAACTTTTGGAGCTCGGAATTTGAGGTTATGATAAATATCCACATTTCGAAGCTGCGTATTACAAGCTTGAAGATCATGCGATATTACAGGATTTATTCGAAAATAAAAACAAGAAGGTTGAAAGGTGTTAAATTTAATTCGCTTTTTATTACATTGGACCATTTCACGATATAATAACGTAATATAATAAAAATCATGAAGCACTCAAGCAACATTTAATGCGTTCATATCACGGAAAATAACTTTACGTGGTATAACACGCTATAATAAAGATTACTACCGATGATAATGTATTATTGACATGTTGATTGTCGCAGTGAAAATGAACGTGTACAGCAAGATATATTGAGGTTAATTACATATTAACATTTCGACGACCGCGTGTTTTATGGAATCAGTGGCAGTTGTAATTTTATATTTCTTTTATATCTGCAAATTATCGAGTGAATCGTGTTTGGAATCTTCTATAAGAAGATGCAAAATGGCCAACTTTCAAATTATAATTAGTACATAATACAGTGGGTATAAATTTATGGCTGATTTTATTCTGGTGTGAAAAGTTTCACATTGAAGTCATAAATACGTGATTGGCTTTCAAAATGCTCAGGGTGCGAATAGTACATTTTTGATTCATAAATATAAATTCCTATATGATTACAGTACGATAACAATGCTACTGTTTTTTAGTAATTTTTGTTTCTATTTTTATTCATTACCCAGTTGCACAATATTTGAGATGTAAATTACCTATGACCTCTACGCTCACGTGTTAACGCACAATAAATTTTTCTCCGTTCTTTTCCTAATTATCCAGTAAATATCAGCAAGTACATTAATAATCCGATTATTTCTTCCAGCATGCGAAGAATTCATGATTATGGTAAAAGACTGCAGACCGCAGTTTTAAATCGACGCACGATGAACCTTTTGATAATGCGAACGTAATTCCCTTTCGCTGCAGCTACGCAAGCACCACTGTGCACCAGATCCAATTATACAATCCAAGAAATCAATTAACGTCGACGAGAAGTAACGAATGCGGATTGCGAGCCGCGACGCCGCGTAGATTCGAATCGCTGATTCATTGCGGAGGCGCTAATTGATAGTAAAACTGTAGAAATGAATAACTGATCGTAATCGATCCATTGCTACCTTCGCATCGCACGAAACCTCGATACTTGATAAAAGCATAAATTCAAAATCACTCGATTCTTTTTTTCAACACATTCTCAAACTTGGATCAGACGCAAATGGTTTCATATCTCGCGAAACGGTACCGGTCTCCAGGCGGACTAAAAAGAAACGCTACGAAATAGAATACCGGGAGGCTGTTAATGTTCCTCCTCTTCCGAAACCGGTACTAGAAGCCGTCCGCGACCGTACAAGACTTGCACCTGTACGCAAATCGACCATCTTATCTGTTATATTTCATCTGGTATTTTTCTGCTGGAAAGTCTGCCGTTTCGAAAGACAGGTCAGATCGGAGGGGCAGGCAAACGCGGTCGCGCTCGCGCGCCTCTATGGGACGTGTAAGATCCCGTTTCGCGATAAAACGAAATAACAAGTCGACAGAGAGTGGTAATCCGGTTAATCGATCGCTCGCAGATAATCGATAATGTCGGTAATCCATTCTAGGTGGTCCCAACGAGCACGTTGCAATACGAGCTAAATGATGCGTGTAATGGCTGTCAACGGATTGAACAGGTTAGATCCTGCACATCTTCATTCGTTATTAATGTCTCCGTATCCTAATCACTGACTAATTATAATGATCTTTCTCGTCGTCTACATTTATTATTTCTGATGGAATGTTTATCGAGGAATGTTTTTGAAAACAAGAGGGGATTTGTTTTGGGATGTTGATTGATGATGCTGATGTTGTACAAGAATGTTATTGATAGGGTTTGCCAATAAATTTGGGTGATATTGAAATATTTACTATGTTTCGATATACTGGTCAATATATTGAAGCAAATATGGCTGTAGCAAATGAGGGTAATTGTAGGCTTCTTTTTGAAAAATATAAGAAGATGGGAGCATTCTAATATCTTTAATTTGGAGAGATCTGATATATCAATTTAACAATATGTGTATACCAAAATTTTCTACCTGCAAGATTCTCAAATTTCCACACACCAAGTCTTAAAATTCCAATCTCCAAATCCATACATCACCGAACTTCGCTTCTCGAATTTAAGGTCTCCAAGAAATGTACACATCCAAAAAAAAAACCTATAAAGAACAACCCTATAGACTAAAATACCGGAAATGCCGAATACTCTTAAAAATATGGAAGCAGAAAGAGGAAAAAGAATGAAGAGCTAAAGCAGCCGTGGAACCGACGACGATATCGGAAGTCGTCGAAAGCCGCGGGAAGCGTTGTGTGCGTGTGGATGAGGCGAGTAGCGGCAAGAACCTTTTCTCCGGCGATCGATCGTTAGGCTCGCGGTTGTGTGCGAACCGCCTCCGTTTCCCACAAGTGGCGCAGCGTCACACGAGCTGCCGTGGAACGGCGGCCAGAAGCTCCTTATGGGGTTGCAGCACGGTCAATTTGCGTCCAGCAGAAGTCACGGGGTGCCTTCGTGCGTCCGAAGCCGACGTCATAGCTGGCGCATAGAAATGTCAAGCAGGGTGAAGCGCGCGTAAAATAAGATGTAGCGTCGCTGATAACAAGCGTGCCCCTTTCGCCTCCCTTGGGCCGCCGCGATACCCGCAAGAGGAAAGCCAACACGAAAACAGGGATTGCCGGTACGGGGAGGAGTCGAACGAAGGGAAGAGTCGATCTGATAGCGCGGCAAGCCGGGAGAGGAACCGCCACGTCCTTACAGGACCGCTTACACATGGGCTTACACTCTTTCCTACAGAGCTACCGTCTTTTGCTCTCGTACAGTCTGTTTAAAATCTATACCACGACACTGATATCTATGTATTCGTGTGTGTCTGTGAGTATGCGATTTGGTTGCATATTGTATTGCTACACCATTTCTTCTTTGTAATGGAAGAATTTCAAAAGATTTCAAAATTTTTAGATTCGTATATCTACAAATTTGATCCTGCATCCTTAGACCTCAAGAACTGCAATTTTTGAGATGTTATATTCTTAGATTGCCTTAAATTCTAATATCGCCAATATTCTCAAATCCCAATATCCTCAAGTCCTTACATCTCCCAGACCCCTATACCACCAAACCTCTTATATCACTAAACACCCAATACTTCAAAATTCTGATCTCTCCAAATCCCTACATCACCAAAATCTCTACATCGTCCTTGTATAACCACACCTCATCTATATCCATAATCAACGTATCCATGATCAACAGAACAATAAAAAGTACTAATGTTCATGATCATTTTAAAGAGACTGTATTTTCAACGTCCTCCCCCTTTTTCCTTCTGAACCGATCTCCTCCCTCCACCTCTTTCTCCTCGTTGTGCCGTTTCTTCTGCTTCGTCGCAACGTTCTCTTCGTTGAACAGGGTCGAGCTTGTAAATTTGTGCTCGCCTCTCTGATAAAGGTACAAAAGGGCCGCCGTTTCACCGATGCATTTGCATAATGCGTCGCGAGAGGAAAAGGTGCACAGCGTCGGCGCCGATGTGATGACTGATTTAAGGCGGGCGTACCGCTTCGGTGTACAGAGCGTCGTAATGATTCCTCTGGTTAAATGAAATCGAGAGAAAGCGGCACCGCGACACAAACCCGAAGCCGATGTAAATTTCAACTTGCAAGGCGTGCCTTGATCTTGTCCGTCACGTATGCTTTGTAATCGTTTCCTGATGTCTTTACCTCCGTGTTATTTGTAGATACCAGTCTTGAAATTGGAATCTGTTATGTTCCCAAATTGAAATTTCAAAAATTTCAAAAATTCCTAAACCTAATAATTATAATACAAAATATCCAGACTAAGAAGTGAGAAATCTCGAAAATAGGAAGAATGTCCCCTACCGCATCTCACATCTACCCGCGCACCCCAATACCCACGAGCTACCCCGTGCGCGAGAAATTAGCCGTACAAGCACAGCACGAAGCTATAAGAATCACAATAAAACGAAAAATCTACCGCGATCGAACCGAACCAAAAGTATAGTGAACCGTCGTAAAATTGAACGTAGAAATCGCGACGCATCATGCAAGATTCAACGACGTAGCAAGTTTTTAAAGGTCGCTCGACGAAACCACCTCGAAGGAGGGACGGCAGCTCGGTAATTCAGGCCGAGACCGAAGTGGAGAAGAGGCCGAGAGGAAAAGAAACGTGGCTGGAGGGGGCGAAAAGTTACGGCTGTCAGAGCGTCGGATCGTTGGAGTGGAAACGGCTCTTCCGTAACAGTCAACCGAGGACTTTCTTCCCCCGATTCCATCGACGATATTCGCCAGTCGCCGCACGTTTCTTCCATTACCGGCACGCCGTAAATAAGATGCGACAACGCTGAGAAATTATCGCGGGCATCGTTCAATCGACGTTCTTTTGCCCCGGTGAAAAGCGGACCACTCGCTCGTACATCACGATGCTCTCGGTTAACCCGACTTCGTTTGATAACGCTTCGCCGTACTCTTTTCTTATTTTTCGACCGGGTATCGAGCAACCCGTGCCCCGTTACAAATTGCGAACGATTATAACACGTGTCGCTTTGTGCATCGCGATTTTCAACGGTCCGCAAACAGAAGCCGTTATCTGCCCGCTGATTTATTTCGATCGGGTGTCCACTTATTATTCGCGGATTAATCGATGCTCTTTTTGCGGCAAACGTGGGGCGCTTGTTTAATTCCGATTGATGGATGCCGGTTCGGGGAGGTCTGTTTATCCCTTCTGACATCGATACGATGTATGATGCACTCACACGGTCGATAACCCTTTAAATCCGATGATGCGGATACTAGAATAGAACTTAAATTCAACTTTTGAAATATTACTCGGGTACTTTAAGTTTGTTCTTTATATCGAGAGATGAGCTTGCTCGAACGTTTATTGCATTTCGTAATATTTTATAGCGTTTGATTAACAAGTTATGTAAAGCGAAGAATTTATTGGTATTAGTCGAAGTTTCGACAGAAATATCAAAATATTAAGAAATTTATATCATTTGAGAAATAAATTTTTATGAACGTGAAGTAGGTATTATAATAATCTAATGTTAAACAAACATGCTTCGATACATCACAACTGTAATCGAATAAGCCAAAAGCTACACAAACAACCAAGTCCAATAATTTCCAAGCTAAAATTTCAACTCAGTTTAATTAAAAACGAACAGCAGTTCCATATCGGATACTGCTACATCATCCTTGGAATATCGATGAACCAAGATGCGCAGCCTCTTGGAAGCAAGATTCAGGGTCTACCTTTGAACCAGGAAAACGTGTCCGGAATCGCGCGGGTACGGTAAACCAATAGTCGGTTCAAGAATCTCGTACTCGTCCGTGGAATATCGATTTGCTAAACCCCGTGTCTTGTACAATTTGAAACGCAGCTGGGGTCACGTGGGGTTGCCTCGAAACCGAAAGGGTACGTGTCCGTGGAGCCACTAAGGAACCCGCGCCGATCGCGAGAACTTTCTATCTGACCCGAGTGATAATGAATGCCGCGCAACTGGTTACGAATGGTCAAGCATACTGCTGCTGATTTTTACTCGGGTCACATGCGGTTACGCACTCCTGTACTTTATGATTATTAGAGGGCGTTGCTTTACTGCGCAGGTTTCTACGAACAGAAAACGTCCGGTTGTGGGAACCGGTCGCCAGTTTGCACCAACCGATTGGTGCCCAGCGAAAAAGTAGGCGGTTGAATTAACCCTTGCGTTGTGGTGATTTTTACTGGAGATGGGCAATTCGTGGATGAAGTTGGAAATGTGAAATTTTTATATTTTTGTATTTGGATATTTGTAACACCTATCCTACCACCTTAATCTTAACATCGTCCTCATCCATCTATCTTCAGATCACTATACCTCTACCTTAATTTCCTATGTTCCTATATTCCCAGTGGTATTCTACTAATTAGAACGTCAACAATTTCAACCCTACCAGTTATCAACTTGAAGATAACCGTAAAGGGCACATGTACCTATAAGAGTACTTAATGTATTTCAATATGATTATTTCTGTTAATTGTCATAAATCTCCCTTGCAGATTTAATACGCCGTTACAGAGTATACCGAGCCACTAATTATTTTCTTCCGACAAACTTACAATTTCGTCGAAAACATATTCCTAAATCAGGAGCGGTAGCGCGAACACAATGAATCACCGTCGACGGTCGCAGGGAGGAATTATGCAAATAATTAATCCGACACGGCACAGGGGTTGCAGGGAGGGGTTTATCAGAATATGCTCTTAACCGCGGCGACATTTGAATGGGCATGTAAGACAGTCGTAACGTCGAATCGGCCGGCGAAACTGTCGGCGAAGCGGGTTCGTGCTCGTAGAAAAGAGAAGGCGAGGGTGTTTTACGAGCAAAAGGGATCCCGTGTGCGTGTCCACTCTCCTCTCTTTCTTTCTTTCTCCGTTCGTATCTTTCCCCTTCGAGGCTCGTTCCACGGCAGAAGCGGAGGCAATTCTCGTTAGGCGGCTTCTTCCAACTTCTCGCACGCATTGTTAGATTAATTAATAGGATATAATGGGCGTTCTCGCCGCGATGCTTGTCTTCTTCCATTTTCAAAGCCGGCAAAGGTTCCCCCGGGAGAGGGATGGAACTCCGCTCGTCGATTCACGGGACCCTCGCTTCCGTTACGATTGTTTCTTTTCTTTTTTTTTTTGCCGTTTGCTTCTTGCGCAAAAGGGAACCTAACCGTGGAAACCGAGGACTGATTATGGAAATGCGAAACACACTCCGGGCGAATTAAAATGAGCTTCGAACGACGATTGAGATTAATCGCTGACGATTATGCGAACCTGTGTTTAAGTAATCTCCGTCAGCGATTGTGTTCTGCCTCATGATTTCACGGTGAAATCTCGACATTTTTATTCTCTTCTGCAACGAGCGTTTCGTTGTTTATAAACAGATTCTCATGACCAACTTTGATGACATTGCAGCTGGAGATCGATCGAATTATTTGTTCACTACACAGTTTATAATATAACATATCAATTACTGACACGTATATAAAGCTTCAGAAATAATACTGAAAACCGTAATTCGATCCTAAAGCTGTAAGAGAACATTTGTCAGAATGATCGAGTCTACAAAATGTATTACTGTTACTTTCTGTTTAGTGCCTTAATCGTAATCGAATACCGTAAATAAAATTACAAAAAGTCTACGATTCAATATTATTTCAAAAAGTCAAAAAGCAGTCAATCATTCCAAACAGTTCTTCGCTATCGTAGAATCAGCAGAATTGACTGACGTTGATTAATTCACCGATCATAACAGCTGTAAATCCATCATTTACATCGCTTCTTTACACAGAAAACTATTACATAAACCCATTTCCTGTGTACACATAAAAAAGCATGGAAACATACGATTTAGTTTTTTGTTATCGAGGTGTTTATATTCGACGCGCGTCAAGCACGAACGTGCGAATCGATCGGCCAGAAGAATTATTCAGGCAGAAATCACGATCGAGAGGGAAGTTTCAACGAGCCAGAGATGGGGCAATATTTCGTGAAGATTTATTCCGTACAGGTGGGCTATTGCCGTCCATTAACAGAGGCGAGAAGCCCGGTAAATGATAAATAGTGCGATTACTGGCCGGTCAGGTTGCAAACCTTCTGGCCACCGTATGCGAAACTGTCCAATCATCATCAGTCCTTAGAACGTCCCGAATCGTTCTTTCGTGGACGTAATCTGACTGTGTGAACATTTGTCTTCTATACTGGAAATCGGCCATTTTCGAAAAAATCTAGTTTATATAAAAATATATGTTAGGGTACTGTGAAGTGATTGTATTTACAGATCGTTTGAAATCGGACAGTTTAAAATTTCATTATAATTATTTCTTTTAAAAGAAACTTGGAGTTTTAGGTGTTGGAAAATTTAGAAATTTAGAAATGTGTAAAGTTATGAATTAAAAAATTGAGAAATCTGGAAATATAGGAATTTAGCAATTTAGGATTTCAGAAACATAGATATCTGGAAATTTAGAAATTTATGAATACGAATTTGAAAAATGAGGAATTAGAAAAGTCAAGAACTTGTAAAGTTAGAAACTTAATACAGATATTCGAAAATACAGAAATCATAAAATCTGCTTAAAACTCAGTAATTCGAAAACTTAGTAATCTAAGAACAAATTTAAAAACACCCAAATTTGCAAATGTATCGCTAAAAAAATCTATGAATATAAAAATCCAGAATTACAAAAACCACCTCCCGATCAAGAAATGAGATTCTTGAAGAAATCGCAGCTAACTTTTGATATCCTGAACGGCCACCGTGGGAGGACTCAACGCTTGTTAGACACCGGCCTGTTGGTACCCAGGCGAGTTTTGAAACGCAAACCAGAGCGATTTGCAACGTGCCGGCATAATGAAGGAGGTTGCATGCAAGATCGTATTTATACACCCGGGGCGCTATAGATCGCGCGTGCCAGCACTGGCACGAAACGCAATGCTCCGTTGATGGAGGTAGGCCGCATGTAAAACACCGTGTGGGATTTCATGGGATCTCAGGTTCACCTTGCTCGCTGAAACTGTCTCGTCTATCCTCCCTGGCTTTCTCTCTCTTTCTTGGTCCCGTTCGAATGATGTTGATCATTCCATCGACACCTTCTGTTTACTGTTTTATTTAGCTGTTACTAGTTCCGCCAAATGTAACTTACACATGATTTGCATTATTCAAACATGGAGGAATAAGGACATTTCATGACGTTACGTACATAGTATCCTAAAGCAAACGCATGAGCTACCCCAGAGTACCCTAACGTAAAATCATTTCTGATTAAATTCAGACTAGGTTTGAACTTACTCGGCAATTAAATTTAATAACAAGATACAATACCAAAAATTGTGTACTAAAAAGTCTAACCTAAAATTACAGTAAATCTACTCATTTACATTTGTATCATATTATGAATATTATGAAAAGATAATATTACAAATCAACTAATAAAGAAAGTTAATCGACCCTGTATTAACAATATACTTCTTTGTGTCCATGGACAGTTCGATGTTTGGATGTAGAAACAGGGGGGATGTATTCTTGACTCGTTTCACTTGAAACTCGTCAGAGAAAACAGTTAACACTCGTCGCGTATGTGTATATTAGATCAGGAATCGTGGTAAATGGGCATGAAACTGGCGATCGAAGATCCGAGGAAAGGAGATTGCTTACCTCAATCGAAAACGATACCTACACGGATTACGTACGATCGAGATCGTAACTTCACCCCGAGGACTTTACTCGCACCGGAATCGGATCGTTTCAGCGTTTTAGATACCGCACGGCCTTCTACGCGTATTGAATTACTATGCGTGCGCAATAAATGCCGAGTGAACTGTGAAAAAACAGAAAGTTATTCGCTTGTTCGATCGCAACGTCGATAAGCTTTAACCTAACATGGGCAATTTTTTAAACCGCCATTTTTCTCATTCGAAATTAATCAGTTATAATTGAAAGCAGTAACAGATGCGTTTAATCATGAAATATACCGAAGCAGAGAAATCATATTATTGTATTTAATGTCTGAAATTATTCAGTCATTTGAGAAGTTTCTAAATAAAAATGTTTTTAAATGAAGTATTTAAGTTAGTTCAAGGAAAAAATCTTCAAATATAAAAATCAACGTACATAACTTTCTACTTATTTCTCATTTCTTACAAATTCTTCTTAGCTTTAGAAAAAGAACCTTCTAAGAGTATGGCAAAAACATACTCCTCGTTAGCAAAATTACGTTCTCTGATTGATTGCTCCATAACTCGAATGAATGCTCGGTAATTTCTTAATCGGCGATTAAACTTTGCGGAATGTTAGAAATAACGGTACGTTCGATTAGATTTTGAAAAATCGTCATATCCCGTGGGTGTAAATAAGCAGGTAATGAAGACGTTTTCCGCGACGGGGACACGGTCGGTCGCATTGAAACGCTAATATTAATGGCGCTGAAGTTAACAAACTACGTAATTGTCGTTCCAGGCAGTAACCGAGGCAATAGAATGTCGACACGGGACGGTAAGATTTCCTGAAGATGGCCGTCCTTCCGTCTATGGTTGCATTCGTTGCATGCTTCTCCCTTGAACTATGCGGCAAATCGACACGATAATATCTGCTCGTTCGAACAAGATGGAAATCCTTCGTGATTACTTTCTTCTCTACGACAGTCGTTCGAGAGTTCGACGTTTCAAAGAGGTTGATCTACGATCAAATTTTTATTCAATTTCAGATCAAAATTTATTGAACTAATCTTGAAAATTTTAAGCTATGAATTTTGTAAATAATTCTGTTTTCAGAGATCGTGTGCCTGTTTTCTCGGTACAAGATGAAACGGTAGAAAAGCAACATTGCAACAGTGAAATCGAAGACGTGTAGAATATTTTTACGGAACAGCCGCTAATAATCGACAGGAGCAACACGCATCGCGACGCAGCTGCAGCAGGGCCGTTAATCATAAAGAGGAAAGAAACGAGTAGCGCGAGTTTCTCGGGATAATAGTACGCTAGAGCCGAAGGAGCTGGAACGGGAGGTGGAAAAGATTGTGGAACAGAAAGGGGCAAAAGGAGAATAACGATGAAAAAGAGAGAAGAAAGGGAAGAGTCAGCGTTTACAATCGGATTGTGACGCGTACGTCGAGCACCTGTTTCCATAATTACGATCTCCTTAAGATCCGTATCGCAACCCGCAGCGAGTCCTATTATCGTTGCTGAACACGCCAGCTCGTGTCGAGATATCGACTAAGAAAACGGACTCTCTTTCGATAATTACGAACAGTTATAATTTTCGATCAATTACGGACCGAGAATAGAAAATTTTAATGAACAGTTTCAATGAATTTAGAGGAATATTCAATTAGAGAAGTTTGCAATTAGAAGACCATTAGAATTCAAATGAGCGATGCGAAGACTTAATACTTCCGCAATAATGTTTCATATCAGCAATAACGGGATCAGTCAGTTTCTTCGGTAACTATGGCTTAATGTTCAAGCTTAGAAACACGCAAATTTCTAGAATTTTAATTGTTTTCATTTTTGTAAAATATTTTGTATACACTGTACACCATTTCCTATATATGATGTAGAGTCCACTTCAATATGTAACGTAAAAATGTGGTTAGGTTAATAAATTGATTTTGACTTTTTCTATTTTGTAGCATCAAGAGTAATATTTTTACATTTTATATTTCAGAGTATATTTTTATTTGATATAAAGTAAAACCAAGATACACTTGTTCCACAAAAATATCCAAGAGTGAACACCATCTCGGTCTGACCAGTTCCCGGTTTCCGCGGCCGTTTTTCCACGAAGCAAAGTCGGTATTGCCGGTACGGCATCGTATTCGTTTTCCCAGGGACGATAACGATCGCGTGAGTTACGTCGGAGGCCGCGTTAACGAACGACCGCGAGGACACGGCTGCATAAGACGGTCCGAATTGCATCACCGCATCTCGGTGCAAGTACGTAGCAGTGCAACCCGCAGATTTTGCGATGACGCGAGCATCGACGCGTTGAATTTCACGGCCGTGCAGCCGCGGTCGGCGAAGAAAGACGAACGGTCTTCCGATCGACGGAGAACGGCGAACCGCTGGAAAATGACGACGTCGAATGGTCTCGTTAGCTCGAAGGACGAGAGCCGAGATGCGATATCTGCCGTTACTTATTGCCCATTGTCCGGGCAGCCCGTTCGCGTCGCGCGACCCTGTCCCTCCTGCGTGAACCGATGCGCCGTGAAAAAGCTATTAGCCGCGTGGGCCTCACCGATTAGAGCTTAGATGCTTTTCCCTCTAACTGCTTCACGCTGCTTTCACGCTCGATGCTGTGCGAACTGTTTCGACTGTAAATTTTCACTGCAACTGCTTCGGTACAGTCTGGAGAGAATCTAACTCTGCAGGGGCGAAATGTGCCCGAAGGTAAACACTTCCGTGCATAGATATTTCTGAGGATGTGGAGATTTGGGTTAATTTAAGTATTGAACGATTGAAATTAGAAAAATTGAGTATTCTACAATGCTACCCACTGTCAACTACAATAACCTATTATACACACAAATAAGTTACAACCATAACTCAAATACTCGACTAAACATAACTTCCTCTAGTATAGTTACATCAAGTTGAAACATAGGGACTACATCTAACAAGTACAAAATGAATCTATCCGGACATCGCAACGATTTGCCATGGAAAGATAAACGAAAGCAGAGCATTTCTCAGAAGATTCAACACCCACAATGATCAGACCGTGAAAGAGACGAGCAAAGAAAACGGGCTCATCGTTGATCAATATAAATTACACGTAATATCACGTTACGTGGACAGCATACGCGACCCCATATGCCGACCGTACGATATTTTTCGAAACGCATGGAATGCAAAACGTTAAACCGTCCAACAATACCGGACAATAAGCAGACATTGCCGGAAGGCTCAAAAGTTATGCCGAAGTGGGTGTCTCGTGGGTGGGACAGACCCGTGGAGGTATTCAAGCTCGATCAAAAGGAGGAAGAAGAAGAACAAGAGGAGGAGGAGGTGGAGAAGATGAAGGAGGAAGCCAAAGGGCAAAGAGAGAGAGATAGTTGGTATATCTTCGTGAAAGAGATCTAACGGATCGGACTCGAGTACGTAGGAACGATAAGAGATACGGCGGAAGCTCTCGTTCTTTTGTCGTTGCGCGCGTACATACGTAAGATCGACCACCGTTTCAGACCCGTTTCCAACGAGCGTAACACCGTTCTTCCATTTAGCTACCCGGAAAAAACGGGAGCGGGTTACTCGGTTCGACTGATTCTCCTCTGCTTCCATCTTGATCCTAGAGAATACGGATAGATAGATGGAGAGTTAATGATTGATCTCGATCTTTAAATTTTCAATTATTCAGATACCACTAAATATTCAAAATTTATGCAGAACAATGTCGTACCATGTTTCAACCCTGCATTTCAATCGAGAGGGTAGTTAAAATCAAAATGCAGATTATTAAGTTTCATTCTAATTCCATAAATCTATCAATCCATCAATCCTTCAATCCATCAGTCCATCAGTCGATCAATTCATCAATCCATCATTCTTTCAGTTCATCAATCCATTAGTCTATCAATTCATCAATCCATTAATCTATCAATCTGTCAATGTATAAATATATCGATCCACTGATCTTAAATTTGTCAATCTACCGATCTATCAATTTGTAGATCTACTGATCTACTAATCTACTGATGTACCGATTCACCGATCTACCAATCTATGAATTTATCAATTTACCCATCTACCGATCTATCGATCTATCTATCAATCTATCAATCTCTTTAATCTACCTATCTATCAATTTATCGATCTTAGATCTCAGGAATAACGGGATAAACACCATATCCCCTCTCTGACTTGCATTTCATCCCACACCATATACACGTGAACTCTGAGCTCTTTGACGAGCACAACACAACTGAACTAAAAAAACTAGAAGAAATCAAAGAAGCTAGCCTAATACACAGGACACCAAATTCTAACCGTAATCAAGAAAAACCTCGACCTTTCGCTAATGAAAATCTCACCCCCACCAGAGTATCTCGTAAATTGTCTACGCAACAATGAGTTGTAACCTTTATCTAGCGATTAGGATCTCAAGCTTGCGATTCATCGAAGGATTCTTGTTAATTTTCCGTCCAAATCGGCATTGACGTCGTTTTAATTAAAGATCATCGGGTCGGCAACGTCGAAAGGTCCCCGGGCCCTCTAGCAAAGAGAATAATTAGTGTCTACGGTGGGAAATGCGCGACGTGAGTCGACACATTCCTTCTGGATACTATTTTTTCCGCTGATAATGCATTGTTGCGGAACAATGAACTGCGAAGGAGTGATTTAGAAGCGTCCCGTCCCTGTGAGTCATGTGTCGAAACCTGCTCATGTCCCGATACACCTGCGCAGATCACTTTCCTTATGCGTTTGTAGTAATTATTTAGCGGCATTGTGTGGGTCGACTCATTAATTCCGTACGACCTCACGGCTCGTCGATGGTTCATCGTTAATGACGAAGCTGTGGAAACCGAGCTAGACGCGTTCGAATGCTAAATTGATTCTCGGTAGAGCCGGTAAGTATGCAATGAATCTTCGGCTTAATTGTTTCCAATTACTCCGCGCGAAATTCCATGATCCGAAGTGGCACAATACCCCGAAGAATAACCGAGAAGAGTATCTTCTTGAAAGTTTGCTCGCTCACGGAGCACGAGCTATGCAGATGATTAATCGAGCGCAGTTTTCTGACACTTTATCGGCTGGGAGCACGTTCGACCGAGTGTTTGATGATGGCGATTACCGAATGGAAATTAATTACTAAACCCTTGATCGTTAATGATCCGCTCACCGATTAAAACATTACGAAAGGAACTTGATCATTTTTAATAATTATCGACACCGTAACCGACGCCCCGGGCGTAATATTATCTTCGTGACAAGCTATTAAATTTCTGATTACTTTATGCTAATTCACACTCACCAATTATCACGGAGCACACGTTATTGGCGAGAACTTACCTGGAACACGAAAAAAAATTTTATTAATACTTAATTTTTTTTTTCATTAATTATTTAAGATCAAACCACGTCCTTCTTTATGGCGTGTTTATTGTGCACTATAAATTTATGATACAGCGATATAAAATTAATTAATTTTGTAATGTGAGAAAAGGAAAAATAAGTCTGCCAATTTTATTTCAATTATTTAAAGAATTTTTTTTTAATTCATTTTATTACTTCATAAATCACCAACAACGTCGCATCAAAACGAAACGACAGCTAGTAATTAAGGAAGCGGAATGTTAAAGACATTGAATTAATTTGTACCTTTGATATTTAAAGGAATTTTTGCACTGTTTCATTCCTTCATAAATCAACGACCTACGCCATTAAAAGACAAGGAGCTACACTTAACAATTAAGGAGGTGCGATGTTGTTAGACACAGAATTAATTTGTACATTTAATATGCAATGAATTTTTTGTACTAATTTATCGTTTCATAAATCAACAGCTTGCAATATTATTCAAAAGAGGCGCAATAATTAACAGTTAACTGCACGAGCTATTAAGGGCACAAAATTAATTTCTGCATTTTACGAGAGGAGTAATAATTAATAATCAAGGTGTGATGTTAAAGGTATGGAATTGATTTGCACATTTATTATGCAATTAATTTTTTGCACTATTTTATTCGTTCGAAAATCTGCAACTTACAAAATCATTAAGAAAAGAAATAATAGTCAATAAGTACGGAGATATGATGCTGAAGATGAAGAATTAATTTGTACACCTATACGCAACGAATTTTTTGCACTACTTTAACCCTTCATAAGTGAACAGCCTACAAAACAATTAAAAATGGAATACATGTTAGCTAATAATCAAGTATGACGTCAACGACAGCGAATAAATTTGTGCACAAAATTCAAGAGATCTTTTGTACTATTTCATCCCTTCATATATGGCCACATATTTAAAAATAAGCATCAACATGAATTAGAAGAATTCTATGTTATTTTCATGTAAAAAATGATGTGGTCGAAGAAGGATTATCTGTGTCGGTAATCTCTCAGGTGCATCTATCCGGTGTTTAAAATTACATTTCAGCCGACTTCCTATTACCGGCAGGTATCGTCCGTCGTATCGGCTCCCACACGAGCCGATTATTCCGCAATCGGTGAACGAGAGGACGACGACGACGCCTTTCTACACCTGCGCCACCGCGAGCTTATCTGTTCGGTTGCTCTCTATTTCTCCCTTCCTCGGCCTTCGCGGAAACGAAAGGGAAGAAGAGAGAGATAGAGACGGAGAAGAGTCAGCAATGGAAGCGGTGTCGTTTATTCCCATTTAAGTAAAGTCAAGGTGACGGGAGCTTGCGCACACAAATCAGTCAACCCTCGTGGCGAAGGCTCCGCCGAGGCGTCCAATCCATCTCGGTGAAATCACCCTCTTCTAGCCGGCCATTCTCGACCCGATCGTGAGCGTCCTCGTGCACAGTGGTCGGACACCGTGAGAAAACCGATCGCCGCCACGGTATCGAGCTATGCATAAATACCTGGACGGTGTTTTTTCGTTAGGAACGCTGATCGCGGATCGCCGCTCTAACACGGACAATGATCTTGCGTCAGTCACTATTTTTGACTCGCGCCTAGGAACGCTCGAATAGCTCCGATTCCACGACCGATAGCTCCTTTACTTTGATCGCGTACATGACTGCCCGCTGATCAAGGATACGCGTACCGATTACGTTCCTTGGATTTTCTGTTCTAGGTGAAAGACTCCGGAAAATAAGGGTCGATGTGGACAATTTTTAGACCAAAGTTAGCTTAAATCTTATTTGATCTAGGATAAAGAGTTCAAGTAGTGAATTTCATTTTAAGTGTACATTATGAAGAGGTAAAGTTCTGTGTCTGAACTCTTGAGTCAGGATATATGTCCCATTGAAATAATGAATTCTCTCCAACATCTTATTACTTTCATTTGATAAATTGTATATAATGAAGAGGTCAAGTTCAACTAAATCCCTAAGTCGGAATGAATGTCACATTTCCCAAAGTAGCACCTCATTTGAAACTGGATAAACATGTACCAGTTCATATTTCATACGATCCAATGAAGTATCTCAAATACTTCGCTATCTTGATTGCACAAATAACATATCCAAATCAATGTTATTTCATTTTCGATTAAAATAAACTTGAAATAATTTCCATATCGTTACTCGAATAAAGTGAACAGACATAACAAGTTACCGAATCAAAGTGATCGTTAAACATAAAATGTAGGAACATTTATGACTAACAAATTCTTTGGCAAAGTGAAACGATCAAGAAATTTTATTGGAAATACGAGGAGAGGTGAATGTCGATGTATCTCGATTTCGTAATTGTTTTACAACCATCGGTTGCTTCCGCCAATTTCGTTATCGATTATTGCTCGCATCGCGTACGAACCACTTAAGGCTGCAGTTAAGGCATACTTATGAAGCGTTCTCTTTTTACCCTTCTTTGCACGGTGACGAACAGCACCAGATAGAGCCGCACATGGAAGGTGCAGGTCGAGAGGTTAGCGTTAATCTAATTAATCTTTACGAGTGTAATTAGCCTGTAACTGGTCCCCCGGTGGATTCACGGGAACCGTACGTTACGTTAGCAGATCCACCGACGGTTCTTTTATCTTCACGAGTAGCGGGTACACGGGTATCCCATTTCGAAACTGTCTGGCGATTGCAGCTAACACTTTTCGATAAATTGTCATGCGTTTTTCCATGCTTCCTAGTTTCTGACGCGTTGAGATTCATAAATCAGTCTAACATTCGATTGCACACATAATTTTCTGCTAGATTATTTCAACAGATTTTACATTCCATTGTTCGATATAAAATAATTTTTCATGGTATTTGATATATTTGAATATTTGATATTTGTTGGATATTCTAGGGTCAACTTAGGCTATTTCTTAGGTCAGTTATTAACAGCAATAGATGTACAGATCTTTTTATAATACCTCGTACGTACATGTTGTGTATATACATACAAGTCGAACATACTTGTGTTACTAGGAGAAATTATGAAAGTATATGAACATGAATTTAAATTTCAACACCAAATTAAAATGAATTAAAATTAAATTAATCAGTTGATATCGCTTAGAAAAGTAAAGTTCATGTTTCTCTTCGTATTAATTTCTAAAATCGCTCCCATCGGTATAAAGATAAGTCTGGCGAGTCGTATAAATTTGCGTATAGATACAATGGCATCAAGAACCGTACCCGTCGAAACAATGCGCGTGAAAGCTTCCTTCTTCTTAGCCGGTGGGCCGTGATATCAATTAAAGGAGCACAACTAACGAGTCCAACCGAGCGACAAACTCGTTCGCGCGCGACTGATTACAAGCCGCTCGCTAAACCTAATGATAGCTAAGCTAACACGACTAATGCAACGTAACGTACTGAATTACAGGCCTCTCCGTTGCGAATAGGTGTCGTGTGTAACGCAGTTGCATCGCCCGAAGGAACGTCACGGAACGGAGGGTAACACGCGAGTAGAAAAGGGGAAAAACGAGGCGAAAGGAAAGATAAAACGACGCGATTTAAACGCTCGTCCCTCGAGCGATCTAGTTAAAGGATGCTCATTTACTATATTTTCTTTCGCAAATTTTCTGACGGCCGATTAACTCGAATTCTCAATCACCTCGTACGCTAACCTCTTTTTTTCATAAGCATCTTAATTTCACCCATGTTTCTTCGGTAGGAAGACTTTTTATTTTTCTGAAATTGTCTTGACGTTATTTTATTACGGTTACATTATTTCACTAGAGTAATATTAGTTTATCACAGTAATGTTATTTTAATGTTATTTTGCGCTAGTAATGTCATTATAACTTTATTTCGTATTAGCAACGTTACGTGATTACTTCATTAATGTATGGTAATTGAGACACGTAAAGTAACAACTATAAAACATAGTTCATTACACAACACGTCATAAATATATTGTCAAATTGAAAAAAGTTCCCTACCCTCGCAATGTAAAGAGAGTTCACATTAATAGTTTCAATCCGACATGCCTACAATGGTGGACCAACCCAGCCTTGGTGACCCAGTTCAGCATAATAATTCAGGCTGGGCCAGGCAGCCGTGAACACAGTCATTACGTCGGTATTTAGATGATATAGCGGCAAATCTATAGGGTAATCGATGCAATTCCGATTTGTTCGTCTGAGATGTTCGAGATAATTCCGAGCGGTTCGGTGTTTATGGGTTGTCAGCACGCGCTGCAATTTGTACGCCGGAAATTGGCGGGATCGCGTGAAACGATTTATTAATTCCTCTCGTAAGTTGTCATCGCTAATAAATATAGCGTTACACTGAATATTTTAGAACGACGCAATGAATATTATTATCATTTATGTAAGGTATACGTACAAGGAACATGCAAATTATTAATTACGAAAGAATACACGAGACGAAGTCGCAGACAATCGATATTACTTATAGAATTTTAAACGAATTAATAATAATATTCAGACCCGACGGAATACTTTATTTTCATGATATCGCGACGTTAAATGATTCCACGTCAATTAGCGTGATTTAGAAGGTGGCGACATGGACGATACCAACTGATACGAAATTTACGACAGGTGTCGACGAGAATGATAGCCTTGATACGGAATTTGCATTTTCCACCGATAGAAAATTTGCATAGCGCTACTGGTCTACTCGAGGTTAATCTTCCATTATCGGACAACGATGTTTCACCACTTTTATTCCACGATATATTGCCGAGCCTGGTAAATATTTTAGAAGCTTCGATATCTTAAACATTATACAGAACAAGCATAGTTAATATGCAAAACAGGAATGTTTGCTACAAACTATTCATGCATTAGATATAATTTAACCCCTTGCACTATGATTTGTCAGGTGCGTCAGAACTAACTAATCACGACTACAATATTAAAACAGAGGAAGTTGAAAAGTTATGTCAATTTGGTATTAATTCGAGTAAAATTGAAGTACGAGTGCGTCACAAAGGGGTTGAAATAAAGGGGAAAATGTCTACTTCTAAAAGATCTAGGCTGTTAATAAAAATGTCACAGTTGTTTTGAACTTGTCTTGATGTCCTTAACAACATGATAAAAATAAAAGTATGTTATCTATTGTACATCATAACTTGAAGTTCAAAACGCTTTCTTGTCAGATGGTGTATGAAAAGTGGTGCGTTAGAGGTAACATTCTGTACAATTCCCGTCAACCCTCTGACCCAGTATCCCGTTGATACCTCGAGGTATAATACACCTAGTACCAAGGGATCTTGGATATAAAAGTTAGGAGAGAAAACGCGTGGAGAAACGGAACCGCCGATACACGTAGAGTCGTCCGCGGCCGGTAAGAGGTTCTGAAAATGTCCGATCACGATGCACGATAGCCCAACGCGTACGGAACATTAAAAGCCGGTTTTACGGTTATTGCCCACCGGTGCGGACGTTTTTTCTCCCTCGTCTCCCGTCGTGTTTCCTTTTATTTTTCAGAAACGTCGACCGACCGTCGGGGTCAGAGTTCCGCGCACGGTAGCGGGGCACGGTCGCCAAACTATTAGTTTATTGATGAAAGTCACAGTTAACTATGACCTTCCTAACTTGTTATCTTTATAGTTATCTCACCTTCAACGCGTGTCCAGCCCCGTGGACACCATTTTATACCGCTTTACAATTCTCGGCTTTAAAATTGTTGAAGGCTCGATTAATATTTCCCTCGTCGACGAACTTGCTAATCGGGCTACCTCTTAGCCTCCTGTATTTATGGGGTAAGTTTGCCGCGTCGTAAATCGACACCATAGTTTCACCGTACGTCGGATTTTATAAAGCTCGATTTTACGAGAATAACTTCGAGCGGGACCCGGAAAAACGCGTCTCGGAATTGATATACGTATCGATTTGATGGTATGAGACTTTTGTGTTTCTAGAAATCACGTGTTTATGTGACTGGGGTCTCGAATATGTCGTAAATTTGTGACTTGTTATGTGGAATAGGTAATTCTTGCAGAGTTGCAGTCTGTGGTTGGTTTTGTATGTGGAATGCATGATTTAGATTTTGATGTCATGTTTTTTGTAATGATTGGTAATTTTAATGATTTAATGACCATATTTTCCCTAACCAATCCAAAGTTGCTCTCGACGATACTTATTTCCTATTCAAACCTCGAATACCATAAAAACGTGAAACTGTGAAAATGTGAAAACGCATATATTCGTTAAGGAGCATTTTTATGCATCGTGGTGTCCAGGAATACAACGTAAAAGGGGACCGTGTGCGTACGCCGTTGGTCGCAATTGGCACAAGGTTGCGTATACGTTTTATTCGCTCTCGGCCACGGTAAAAGTATCGAAGTCACCGGCACAATCGATCGATCGGTCGTACACTTTTCATTATCATTCCGATCACGCGGCGCGATCAGACGCCACAATCGCCGATCATCGTCTCGAGCGGAAGCTTTCCAGATGCGGTGATCGCACGCGAGTACACCGGCCCCTGTTTTATCCTTTTCCGACACTTTTTACATGCAAAAAAAGGTCGAAAGTCGATCTCCCGATCGTGTAAGTTCACCAGCAGATGCGAGCAATTTGCACGCTTATCTCCGACAGCTTTCTCGATCGTCGAGACGATATTTCACGCATGGCTGTAATTTGTTTTTGTATCGGAAATGGAAGACTGCAATCAATTAATTGAATGTAATATTTAATTACCGTAATATGTTTTATACGGGATTTTTAATACTTGTATTTTGTTACATGTTAATGTTTCGAATGAGGGATAATTATGGTTGATTAATACGAAGCAAAATTTGACAAATTTTGGAATTTATAAAATTGATTGCAAATGACATTAATTTCACCAAAGAAATTTCACCGCAATATTTATTTTTAAAATTAGTAATGGAGCAATTAATCGTTGTCCTACTGTTCAATACACCTACTAAATAAAAAGTATAAAAAAATTTATAAAAATGATAGCAATCTATACCTCTTATAAATATAAACACGACATTTTTACCGAATATCTTTTTTATACTGATTATTTTAATTCGCACGTTTTGTACATTTTACATGTTCGAAATAATTTATTTCATTTTCTTATATCATTTCTTGTACCATTAAGGTCTACACATTTTTTGCACGTTCTGGAATGCTATGAGTAATAAATACTCACGGTCTAATTATAATATAAAGTATGCGCAATCCAGTGGCACACAGGTTGTACCGATTTTGAGTATAACACTTTAACGGCCATACGTTTCCTGTAATCTATAGCTTTCGCAATTTTACGTCTCTTTTATACCTAACAGCAGATTATTAATCTCTCAAAACGATACTATCGTCCTGACAATATTTATTACACCAGTGGTAATTAATTCAGATGAAGTCATCGAGTTGCGTAATAATTTATATAGAAATAAAAACAAAACGTACTTAACTTTAAAATTGTTTAAGAAAGGCGTTGCAAGCAGTAACTTTATATTAGCGTTCGCATACGTCAAACCGGTTTGAGGGGTTAATAGAATTATGCTTGAGAGTCTCCATTAACGTTCTTCGAAAGATTAGTTGTTAACTGCAATTATTGCGGGGAATAAAATTCGGATGTTAACAAATTTCAAAGTTCGAAAACCTTGAAAGTGTAACACACCAAAGTCCCAAAACACGGTGCTAAAAATTTCAAGACTTAAAATTCACAAATTTCAGAATTTTTAGATTCAATCTAAAGTGCCGAACCACAAACTGGATCGAACTCGTAAAATCACAAAACAGCGAAGTTCCAAAATAAAAAAATTTCCAGACTCAAGATTCTAAGATTAAGAAATTCAGACCACGATGATGCTAAAATCTTATAACCGTCTCCGCCCTTAGTCAGAAAATTCAGAAAACGAGTTATGGTGACGCGATAATTCGCTATGCAACGAGAAACGCGTTAACATCGATGAAAATCCATCAGAATCGTGTCACTGGCATGAACAGATTTCAAAAGCACGTTCCCTTCACTATCAGAGAACTCGGGGCGGCATTCCATCCATTTTCCTTCTGATACCTTTCGAAATGGCTCGAACAAAGGCTCGAATTAGAGGCCATAGTCGACATTGAGATTCAACGCGTGGCCCGATTCCCTTGATTAATAAAGTTACTCCGCTCGTTCGCTGTAAAAGGGGGCAAGGATCTATTCCAATGGCGACCGAGCCGGTACGGAAAGTCAATTTACTCTTCCTTCGTTCGCGAGAGATCGATGGTCGTCCGAGGGGCAAGTAATCCTTTAGAAGGTTTTCTCTCGAAAGATAGTACGCTCGGGGAAAAGAAAATAGGAGAACGAACGAGCGAGAAAGCCAAGGCACAGGGAAGGGACAAAATGAGTAGTCTCGATGACAGCCACGTGGCCTTACAGGGCGGTGGCCACCGCCATTTACATTTACAACACCCGCCACTGCCTTATATGGCTTCGTATACGCTCGTTCGATGACATTTCTCTTTTATTCCTTTATTTTCGTGGACGACCATACGAAAGCCGCGAGTGCTTCCAACATTTTCAAACACCACGGTGATTACCATTGCCTTTGCTAGCCGAGCGTGTGTGGCATTCGATCATAAATTAACATCCCCTGTGTACCGACATGTCACCATTAATTCAGACCATGTCATAGTTATCGTACACATACGTAGCTTTCCTTTGACTAATATTCCTGTAGACTTTATAATCTTTTCGTTTCAATATCGCTACATTTCTCGTACTCGCAAAAGCGTGATTTTACGAATCTTCAAATTTCTATATACATGAAATACATTTTCTAAACGCAAGCTTCTAATCGCAAAATTTCACAAATTATTCATCAAGCTGTATTTATGAACGTAATTCCTAACAGTCGATCATTATAAATAATAATACATTAGTCACTTAGGTCCATAACGTATGCAATTGCTATTTTAAGAATAGTAAATGGCAATAAATAACGTAAATGGCGTTAAATTTCAGTGTTCGCTCTATCATTCTTTAGCATCCGCTAGTAGCTGTAAGTCCCGAAGTATCCACAGCGTCGCAAGTAAATCAAGTTTGATGGGATCTCTAAAGAGTACACGAGCTTTCGTCGTGCGACGGGACAAAAGAACAAGGAGCAGCATTATCGTGGCTCGACGCTCGGTGAAAAGCATATTTTTCGTTTTTACGAGCGCTCGTAGATACACGCACAATGAAGGCAGCTGCTGGACGCGGCTGGTCTGCAATTATCGAAGAAAAGAGGTAGCCAATGCGACGTAAATTTCACGATGTGTCCCACAGCTGTAAGAGGCCGCAACGTACTGATGCGTGATCGAAGGATAATTACCCGTTAATGATGGCTGGGTTGTGCCTGGGTCGGGTAGTTCGAATCATCTTGCCCCGGTGAGATTAGTAATTAACCGGGACACGTTCGCCTTATGGAGTTTTAATGTCGTCAGCCAGCCCTGATAAACCCGGCCAACCGGGAATAACTTTTGATAAGTGACGCTTTTTATCGGCACAATTTGCCGTGATGTGTGACGATCGATTTTAATTCCACACCACGACGAAAATCAACCGTTTGCTCATCTTTCCCTATATCGATTCGATTCCGGTGACTTTTTAATTCGTTCGTCAATCAGGAAGCTCGGTCACTTTAATTTCGAGGACGTTGACTTGATCTCTCTGTTCGCTAATTGCTCGGGCTAATTGGATACCTTTCGAACTCGGTAATTCTTTTCAGGCGATGTTAAAGGTTTATATCTTTAAGGAGGCCGGTAAGATAGGCAATTAGCTCTTTTGAACAACCGTAACTGCAGAACGGTGTCTGTTTTTATGAAATATATCACGATTTTATAAGATATTCTTTTATTAAACGGCAACGTAGGTTCCTGCTACGCGAAGGCTACAGAAACTCCTTTGTTTTACTCTTTTATCGTTTCTACTGGGAATTACTGCTGAAGAGGCGCGTGTGTCAGAAAATTGTGAAATCTTTTTGTAGAATAATAACGGATTAGCTAAAAATGAGGAACACTTAAAATTTCATCTAGACATCGTTAATATTATTAAACGTGTGGGGATGTTGATACGTAAACCTTTAAGTATCGATTCGATAGAATTCGAACTACTGTCTTCATTTTTTTCCGATGAAATCCCTTTGATGTCAGAACCATTTCTTAACGATTTGAACTGTTTCGCAACTGAATCGTCGATAAATATAGAACACGTCATGCACGGTTTTCAATAAACATTAACAAATATTGGCATACAGATATCTCCTCAAGATATCGCGCAACGATACTAATGAACGTCCATTTAACGTCGCAATCGTTCCCGATTGCTTTTCCATCATAATAGGAGCTCACCTATTGTGGATGGAAAACGCTCGCCTCGGAATTCCCGGCATTTATTTATTGCAACGCGTGTTACACAGTGCGTGCCGCGTGATTGCGGTTTTACCGGGATATTACACATTTTATGATGTATTAACGGTAGCATGAAATCGGTAATTGCGAGCATTTACCATGTCCAGCCGTCCTAACGAGTTACATATCTTACGAATATTAGACAAGCTGAAAAGCAGCTTTGATACATCAATCCTAATGGGGAAAAATGATAACGATGTAAGGGAAACGACTCCTGGAAGTTCGTATCTCACGCTGCTCGCGCTGCTGGAGCCTTCCATAGGTACCGTTCGCTTTACGACTCGGTCATTTGTTTCGTTTGACGATCACCACGGCGGATACGAACTTTCGCGGCGTTTAGTAGCAATCGACGTGCCGTGACCATTAATTCGTACGACGTCACTGGACGCACCGGGTTTCGTCAAACGGTCATTTCACGGCTCGTTGCTGAAGATCGCGAACGCCTCGTGGAAGGGAAAATTTATCTACCACACGTCTTCGGTAGACGATGTTATATATGTGGGAGAATAGCAACCTTCCTGATGATACTTCGCCGTGCCTTGATGCGTTGATACGCGGTTCGTATTCTCAGCTGGATGCGTCTTCGCGTTAGACAGATCTCAAATCGCCTGGTCTATCCTGAGATCGAATTAACGAAGCCTGTTCATGAGTCCCAGAAATTATTTTATTTATCACACTAAATTTTTAATTTAGAACATTTTTTACCCGAGGTCTGGCGTTCAGAGATATGACCTCGATTTTTGACGGTCTTTGATTTCATCGAAAAAATAAATTGTTTCTGGAATTTCTTTTATCGTGTCTATTGTACACAACATACCCTGGAACTCTTGTACTTAACTTTTTTTGTGAGATGCAATTGAGTGAAAAATCTTGCGTTTGAGTAACTTGTATATGATATATCGTTTCTATGAATATATAAATATATTCTTATATATCTCAACGCAATATAATTAAATGCAGTAGTATTATTTATGATAGTATGATACAATACAGTATGTGTGATAGTTCTGTGTTTAGGAATAAAATGTCCGTGCAGACGTGAAATGGACAAAACCGGGAAACTCGTCGTAAATTTCGAAGAATCCTACCGCTTTATTCACGATCGCTCGCAATTCGTTTACAGTTACGCAGTGACGTTGTACGGCGATTTTTCTCGGTGGTTTAATTACGAGGCAGAAGGTCCCACACGCTAGGAAAGTCGCTTCTTCGCGACCTGCCAGCTAGCCGGTACCGTTACTGAAAATCACGCGTTAAAACTGCAAGAAACCTTGATTGTAAAGTCTGCCGGGCGTAATAAATAATACGTAATTACCAGCAGTGCCAATGGGCCGAGAGTTCCGTCGCAGGAGGAATAGGAATTACTCGTCAAAGCAGCATTAACTCCGTACATTTGACACTTCGTGATAGCGGATAATGACGGTGATTACGCGTGTGTATGTAACCATCGTCATGGACAACGTTATTATCTTTCTTTTGTAATTAACGTTATATTCTTCTTCTCTTACTTAATCCATTATCTGGCAACTCTTTTTTGTACTCTTATGTAATTCCATAGATCTCAGACTTTTAACTACTCTTATGGTTGAAGTTAGTTGAATCATGAAAGTCAGAGTGAACAATTAGGGAACATAATTAGAAAAAATTAGGGAGTTACAAAATAATATTGTTATCGGACAACAATTTTGAACATACAGTAACTTTTGATTTGCTTGTACTACAATTTATATTGAAATATGATTCACATGTACATATGAATCAATTGTATGAAATAGACAGGTATCAAACAACAAACTACAAAAATGGTAATATTAAAAATTAAGTTTCTACAAAATTTTGATGCAGAAATTGAAATAGTTAACCAATTTTATTGTTCAAGAGTGATGTATTTAAGAGTTGAAATACCTTGATTCGCTAGCGGTGGTTTGAATAAATGAACCTTATATTAATTTGCATGTATTCGATTTACCTAATAATTGGGCGATCATAACGGGATTACGGGAGGAAAATTTGCGTAAATAACAGTTTCCAACAAAATGCATGGTGGTCCCACCTGTGCAACAAGCAATCGCGACCCTGAAACCGATACTTGAACGTTCGTTGCGGTAACTTCGTTCCACCTCCTGTGGTCGCATAAATTCGAGTGTCGCAAACCGGCAACGTATCGTTCCGCGGGTAATAACACACTCTGGTTCGTTTAGCGTTCCGCGGAATTTAAGGGAGGACAATTTATTGCGATACCCTTTTCCCGTTTCGAGTTCAACCGTCCCTCGTTAAAGCCCTCCGGTTGCATTCGAGAAATGCGCAACAGTTTCGTGAAATTTGTCGCTTTTGATTCGTAAATCTTTCGCTCGAGTTTCTGACGAAATTTATTTTACAACTGCGACGTAAATGTATGTTTGCGTGTTACACTGAATTACGATTCCAACTACCTTGACGTAAAACGTTATATTTAACTTTTGTCAGCCGTACAAATCAGGGATCACGCTGTTGTATGGAATCTATTATTGTAGAAGACAGTTTTATTAGTTTGCTAAATTGGAACGGACACATTTTTATGTTGCTATCAATTACACGGAATTCATTTAATTCGAAAATTTATGAAGGATTGGCATATTTTAGGTGGGCAATAAAAGAGCTAAAATGCTTAGGTATACGTATGAGAAATTATATGAAATACCAACTTAAAAATTTTTATTTCATACGTAATTCAATATTAGTTCAACACATTTATATGTCTATAATATAATATAAATGTTTAGTTACAAAAATTTTAAATCTGAAAACTTTGAGGATGTGACTTCACTTATTGAAACATCCTTGAGGTAGAAATTATTTCGAGCGATTACGTGTTGCAATTTTTATAACACACTGTCCTGTTTTTTATAAAAAGGTAAATGATTAACGAGTGTTAATAATTTATGCAGTGTCTGTTATGAATTCCATCTCGCTTGCACCGAATGTTCGTAAATAACACGCATCATCGACCAATGATCGAGTCTGATGTTTAATTAAATTAGATAGCGAGAAAACGTTTATGAAATTCCATCGGACGCCAGGCGAGCAATTATTCAAAAATTTCCTCGGGATACTTATATAAGTCGACAGTAATTATCTAAACGCATACGTGAGAAAGCGTCAGTTATGCAACTTGTTTATATTTATTACAGATTGGAGTACGCGCATTCGAATGAGTTTAAGTTTTATTTCAATCTTACTCAAAACTATGACCAGCCTATTACAGTCGTCGAACGTGCTGTAATAAAAATATGTGCAGGAGGAAAACTTGACTGAATAGAATTAAATGTGAAAATGCTTTTAAGGTAAATCCTTAAATATGGTGACTTCGGAGTAATCGTGCAATAAATCGATGAAAGAAGAAGAGAGGCAAGTACAAAAATTCATAAGAAGTTTGTAAACATAAACATGATTTTCCATGGAGAGAATTTCTTTAGGTTTCTTTTACGTGGGTGATTTAATGGAAGTTTAAATATTAATTATATTGCTGTACTTCACAAGTACCAATTTACATTACTAATTTAATTAAACGTTAACATTAATATTACTTCCTACATTACTGTAATGGCAGCTGTAACTTCGTAATATTAAACGATTACTTTCAACATGGTTTGCAGACAACAATCTCGGACATAAACGTCCTTTGTTACGAAAATGGTTGCTTAAACAGGAATTTATCTATCACAACGGGACAAGGCATCTCCTGTTATTGCATCGGCAACGAACACCTGCGTTTTCAATGAATTTTTATCGTACAATCGTCGCGTTCGATCAGAGATCAGCTTCTCGAGATACATCGTTGTCTGTTTTTTGACGGTTTTTCATACGGTATTCTAATGAACCATTCACGGCGTCGTTGCAACTGCGACGCGTCGCGTGCAGTCCATTCTCGAGATTGATGGTTGGTCTGTAGCGGAACACGTGGAAAATAATTACGGTTAATGAGACAAATGACTCTTTGCTCGCCTTTCTCGGTCACTCGCAAACGTAACTTCACGCTGCGTAAACGAACCATGAATTTAACGCCTGTAAAATTGTTTGGTTACGGAAATTTTGCTTGTAACTACATCGGACCTTGCTCAGCTGTTCGTATTTTTAATTCGTGACCGAATTGTTGCGGCTATTTTAATTTTAATTTTCTGTCATTTTGTCTTATTTCATTGCTCTACTATTTTAATATTTTTACTGTTTTACAATACTAACATTCGTACTATCTCTCTCAACTTAATACAATAATGAAGTCAAACAAAAATTCATGGCTATATTCGTAGGCACCATACTTTCCACATATTGTAACAAATGCCCTAACTCCATAAGATTATATGTATACAGTAAAATATTAATCACTCGATTACAATAAATGACACAATCTCAGTGAGTTTGTAAAATCAATCTATTTAACAATTCCTCATCTCTCCCTCAGCACCCTCAACATCCCTTTCTCTCCTTTCTTACCTTTCCTTTCAACGACAAGAACAATGAACCCTCCAGTCTCCAATATCTCTAGAAGCAGGGTTTTTCTTGCCTTCCAAGCAAGATCGTATTAATCAAGCGTATAAGCGGCGTGACTGGTCAGCACAATGGAACGATTAACACTGTGTCACTGCGGCTAATTCCTATCGGTTGTCGCATCGGTGAAATAGAGTGCCGGGTAGGACGTAGGCGATATAGGTTAACGGTGATCGTGGAAGGTGTTCTAAACGGAACGTGGCACCGGTTTCGCCACGTTGGAAGCTCGAACGAGACCTGAACAGGCGGACATTCGACTGGCAGCATGCGCAATCGCAATTTGTCACGTTAAAACGTAAAGGGCCTTATTACGGTCATCCTTCATATGTCACCGTGGCCGTGCTAATAAGACGTTATTAGCGGTAAAAGAGACCTTTTCACGTCGGTGCCGATCGTGGGATGGTTATTATCGATGGACACCGATTCCTCTTGCATTCCCGTGGCCGATGCCCCGACACCACGACGTTGATGGATGCCGAACCATGGTCGAGAGGTAACTGCGAATCGGGACCTCGTCATTTTGTGCCTAATTATATCCAATAGCGAAAATTCTGTTACAGTTACCGGGGAAGGTTTGATTCGTGATTTTGGTAATGTGAGAATTTGGAAGGTTAGAATATTAAAAACTTTCCAAAGTTATAATAAAGTTCATATGCAAACTGAATCTTCAAACGAAAGTCTTAATAATATCCCCAACACTCAACAGAGCAAACGTTCGACCTTGAAACTGAGCAAGTTCAAGAAAGGCGAACTTGAACACCGGTAATTCAAAGGGAAATTATCGGACGCTTAACCAAACGATCAGCTCGTCGAAGGTAATGATGCTTTAATTATTTCCACACGTATCTTCGGCTAAATGAATGTCGGCATAAGACACGCTAAGACGGAAACAGAGAGAGAGAAAATTCTCTAACGAGCATCGTTTCTAACGAATCACGTCGACAGTGATAACCGACTGCAGACGAAGTTTCTCTCCTGGCTCGGCTGTCCGTTCGCGGAATTACGAGGACACACTAATGTCCATAGCGTGATGAAGTCGACGGATCTCACGGTAGTAACCGTAACGAGCATAGGACGAACGATGCCAACGAACGAACGAGGTGACCGAAGATCGAGCAGCGTAACTACGTGGCATCGTTTGCCTCCCAACGTTCACCTTTTGACCCGTCCAAACGGCCACGATTCACCGAGATTACCTACGAAACACCTGTCATCTAACGACCGAACTTTCCGCGTCTCGACAGCGTTATTTATTCCTCCTTCGAACGCGAACAACTTTCTAGCAATTACCGGGCGCGTGTATTAAGCGATCGTTGTAAATGTCCTCTTCTTGCGTACGCTGCCGAGCTTTTTACGAGCATAACGCTCTTTTCCAGAAACGACCATGTAAACCGATATGTACGCCGTGTTACAATCGAAATCTTAACGTTTATTACTTCGAAAAAGTACTGCTGAAACATTCCCGTTTATTAGCGAGCCTTTTAAACGATCAATTTGCACCTGAAAAGTGTTAATTACCGTAAACCGGGAACGTTGTATTCAGGTTATGTTGGCACATGTACGATTATAGTTTGTTAAAAATTGTGATATTATTACAGTGGTTCTCTGGGTAGGTTTCTAGGTCTCTATATTCCTAGACTTTTAGATTTGTATACACATTTCTAGATACCTTGTTGTCAAGATCCTAGATGTTCAGATATCCACATATCTAGATCTCTATATCCATGGACCCATACATTTCTTAACATAAAGAGTATATGAAGTACATATGAAGTATAATATGAAGGATAATATGAAGAATAATAAGAAGTATAATATGAAGTATAATATGAAGTATAATATGAAGTATGTATGAAATACATACGAAGTCCATATGAAGTACAATATGCAGTGACCCATATGAAGTCCACATGAAGTACATATGAAGTACAGTATATGAAGTACTCTCATTAAAAAATAAAGTAGAACAGTAAAATAGGTCTTTCGTTCAGCACAGAACGTAGAAAACTAGTAGAGCAAACGAATCCATAGTAGAGTAACGTGTATATCCTTGGCGAGACACGGAACGAATGGTAGCTAGAAGCCGTACGAGCAGAGGTATACCTCGGTTACATAGTGTACGGTGACTAATGAACCTTTACAGTCACCTTTACGTCCTACTGTCGGCGCACCGTACCTGGCTGAGTTTATTGCCGATGCTAATTCACGAGTCCGAGCAATTAGAGAGTTCGACGGAAGCGGATCCTTTGAGATCCTCCTTGTACTCCTGTCGCCACCGATTCAAACCCGACAGTCAACGTTTCACGGCGCCCCATCAATTACTTTCGATACACCGCCAGCTAATAACCTACACGATCTGTACTATACACTGAAAGTTAAGAAACGGTATCGTTTTGCAACAATTTAGTACGTTTATAGTTACGTACAGAAGAGAAACTAGTTTGGGGAAGGGGTTCACAGGGAGTTACACTTTGAGTCGAACGTTTGGTAATTTTACAATTCTTCAATTTTCAAATTGACTGCACATTTTTTAGCTTGTTTGTATTTCTAAATTTGGAAGTTTCTATATTATCAAATTTTCAGGTTTTTAAGTTTCTAACTACTCAAGTTGTTCACGTTACCAAGAACTCAGAAAAGAAAGAAGAAGAAAGCACGACAAAAAGAAAAATCTTAACAACGAAGAACACTTTGTTATCAAGATCGGTGACGAAGACGAACGGTCCAAGCGAAGAGGTCTGAAGAAACTTGTTGTCGCCGAAAGGAATATTCATACGGCCGGTTGTGACCGGATCGAGGAATCGTTAATGTGCCCCGAAGTCTCCAGAAGCTTTCAACGCCTCCATAATGAGACTCGAGAAGACGAAGTTCGAGAAACAATCGACAGTTGAATCGTTAACTTCCATTATATCAACAAAGGACTTCATTATTCTACACTTCATCAATTTTGTAACGAATCTATTAAGTTTACCGTAAATATTTTCATCTTATTTTATTGTACAGAATCAGCTGCTCTCAGTGGCATTATATAAACCCTGTATTTCTAAAAAGATTCAGTCTTCTGAATCGAACAACTCGATTATTCCGATAATTTGTTCCCATTTAAAATAGAACAAAGTAGGTGGTCATTCAAGCAGCAGACAGCCTTGGCTGTACACTCTATCCACTATTCGATCTAAATAGAACGATCAAAACCGAGTCAATAATAAATATCCGTCGCTTACACATCAGTGCGCTGCACGATACGATAATTGCACGTCATTACACGGCATCGACCGAGCAATATATATTGTTGGTCCCTGTTGCACATAATTGCGACGCGGAGAGGTATCGCGCACGTTTCTAGAATATTTATACGAGCCATTGGCCACCGTTAATTAAGGAAAGCGCCATAAACGTCCGCGCGGAGCGTTAGAAGACAGCGGAAGCGAAAAAAAAGACGAAGAAGAGGAAACACAGATGACCGACGGTGACCAGAACTGCGGTCACCGGGTGGCCCTGAACCGATCGGCAGCCGAAGAAAAAGTTGGTTCGATCGGTCTTTCAGTGAAATGACCATAGCGGAAGGCTAACCCTAAGTAAAAGCGATAATGCCTCCTCGATCGGGGACCTCGAGAAACGTAAAAGTACCTCACCATCGTGAAACTCCCTCCATCGTGTCCACCTCGCAAACAACCGGACCACGTACTTGCGTAGCTATCGAGAGAGACGCATGCGACTACACGCAGTCGATACACCAGATAGTGATTGATGATGATTAGCCGGCGATTTGCCGATAAGGGAATGTACCGAGCGCCAAGGTAAACTCTACGGGCCCCGTTCTGCTCGCCGCGCTATGATACAGCCTACGATATTGGGGCCCGACTCTACAATCGTGTAAATTGCTGTACAATGAGCAATTACAATGACTTACGCAACGTACCTATGCGTTCCCTGCGATTTCTTTTTACGTTCTTTTCAATTTCTGACTGCTTCAGTAGTCACCTTTTACCGAGCCTTCACGAAAATGACGCTATTCGAAAGAACCTGTTCACGGTAGGGACTAACTGTGTCTGAACATAATTTGCACAATGACTGGAGATAGGGTATGTTTATGATGAGTATATTTTTGATTCACGCGAAAGAAAGTGGTGAAATACGTATTCGTTATTTTGTAACTATTTCAATCATGATGGTCATATGTGATCGGTGCTGCAAATTTAGTTAAAATAGGAAAGGTAACAGAACTTCTAAAGGCTCTTAGTAGACAATGATATACATTAACAGATTTTTAAATTAAATTAAAAGATTAAGTACCTGTATTAATAACCTGTACTGTAGCGTGTCTGACCACAGACGTCACTTTTCACTGTGGCAGTCAACATGCGACTCACTATAAAATTACTGAAAAAATAAACAGTTGTCAAACTTATATATAACAATAATTACTATCAAAATAATCTATCACTTCCATAAACGATGACAATAATAATTAGTAATTTTATTAAGAATTCCCAAATCTGTCTGACTTAACGACGTCATATTCTACTTGGCAACGTCAGCGAGTGTACCTGGAGGTTGCTTTATTTCCCTATTAGGTGGTGGCCGACAGTAAAGTGGAAACATTGAAACGTACCGATTTATCGCGTCGATTTAACGCGAGTTTCCTCCGACAGCTAGTTGCAGGTGCAACGAGAACCAGCGTCGTCCGTGAAGTACGACTTCGATACGAATCTACCGGCGTGACAATCTTTCGATAACAAGCAGAGACGTCCGTGGAATCGCGAAAGGTCGGTGAACGCGACCAGATCGATCTGCTATCTTTTACCTGTTCGTTGAGATACGATGCGTAGTGATAAGCGGTATTGTTGTCGTGCACGACTGCACCCTTTCCGGCACGTTCGTCGTTCTATACATTCTGCCGGATCGATACTGGCTCTCTATCCGGACAATTCCGATATAAATCGATCCTTGAATATAACCATCTTTGCATAATATCTTCATACATGGTATCATGTTACTTTGTCGAGATTGCTACGTTTTGTTAAACACCGGCTCTGATAGATATCGACAAATGTCGACATGCATTCGAATTTAGTAGCTTCTAGTTTCTATAGCGGAATAATTTTGTTTAGCTGAAACAGATCTTAGATAAAGTCTCTGCTTATTGTAATGCAACAAAATACGTTATTATTGCGAGTATTCAAGAACTTTGATTTAAAAAAATCACGAAAGCAGTTTGAGAAAACAAGTTAACGCTTTTTAATATCACACTACACCTACAATGATGTACTCACAGTTAAAATGACAAACCTGACTATATTTCAGCACGCTTGAATTGTAAAATAAATTTTAAATTATTTACATGATTATGGTAAATATAACAATTCTCTTCACAACTTTTTTATTCGTATTAACAACGAAGAAACAAGTATCCAGTTTCGGATAACGCCACTAGCGCGAGAAATACACAGTAAGAGATTAATGATCCGAATAGTTTCTGTTCGTCACAGTTTAGCAATTTGATCAGCCTCTTTTTCGCTTCTCACAATTTCTACTTTAACGATTCGAAGTAATAGGAAGCGGTTGATTTAATGGAAGGAGAAAAGAATCGACTAGTTTTAATTAATTACTCTCCTCTCTATCATCCACGAAGAGTCGTCATCGATTTATTGTAGCCATTAAATTGGAAAGTCATTATGTCCACCTAACGACACATAGAAACCTTCTTTCCCACGGTTTCTGGAGTAAGGATCATTTTGCAAGCCCGTTCATCCGTGAATGCATCAAATTTACAGGAAAGCAGAACCAATGCACCGAATTGTGCAACCTAATTCTAAAATCCGATATAATTTTTCTTCGAATAATTATGTAGCATCCGTATTTCCAAAGCAATTCGAGTGAAATGGTGCACCGTGTGCAGTGCATTGATAAATATTGACCCGGTTTTTGACGTTCGATGTTGGAACAGAATGTTCTAGGAGACAAGTTAGTAAACCGTGTGACGAGTATCAGCAGGATTCTCCGTGCAAGTTAAATCTTTCTGTGGCAAGCGTTAACCGCTGTGTGGTCCATGGGCCGATCGTTCTGGCCGCTAGTTAGCGTGATTCAGTCGCGGTGCACGCTCACACGCTCACGATGGGGCCTGCAAGGGGCCCAGGGACCGCCACGGTAGTCGATCGGTGATTAGACGGCAGCTTGTTGTTTCCGATCGCCGCTAAATATCTCGACGACGCTGCTGCCGGCATGGATCTTTCGCGCTCCGAGGATCCTGCTCTGCTACATCCTGCTGACGACTACTCTTTCTCTCGCGTGGTGATTCTTCCCGCGAGCGGGATCCTTGAGAGCACGCCGCTTTACTTTGCTCGCACCGCGCTCGGTGAGAAAGTTTTACGACTCACTCGTGCGAACGCCTCGAAGCCGAGGTCGAATCGCGAACAGGGAATCTCGAACGCCCATCACTGATCCCCTCTGCGTGTCTTCCACCTCGGCGAAACAAATCTACGTCCAATTTTTCTTCGTTATTTTCAAAAGCAATTGATACGAAAATGTGTTGAGAAACACTGCTTAAGTAATTGAATAAGCGGTCGGGACATCATGACTGTTCAGTCTCGAAGGACCCCATAATAAACACGTTGCAGTTTGGACGCCATATTTTCTCCAATCGCTTGAAGATTTCGACGTGTACAAATTACAGAATGTATATAAGAATCTAGGAACACAACACAATTTACAAAAAGAAACTTCATCGTTGTTACCACAGATATATAGCAGAATTTCAACCGTGAATAATAAATGTTCTGAATTAATAAAGAAGTTCGCAAAAACTGTGTAATATTTTAAAAAATAATTTCTGAAATGAATTACACCTGTCATGATCACATGAACGGATTATCCACACGAGGGTTAAAGATGAAGATGTACAACTTTTTTCCTGCATGTTGTTCGTATAAAATACTCTAACGATGCAATCATATAATACGTCTTATGATAGTTACGAATTTTATTCCAATTAATTATTCGTAAACATATAATCTTAAACGATCGATCATCGTTCCCTAAGACGGACGAGAATCAACGGGTTTGCCAGCTGTTCAAAGGTAGAATTTTCCAAAGATCTCGTAGCGTAGGTACACTACAGATTATTTTCTTCGCTTGATGAATCGTGGCGTTTAATACCAGCACGTGTGTGAGCTGTAAACGAGCCTGACGCATTCGCCTTGACCTCGACATAAGATATTATGCCTATCTATGGTTGTGCAGCGACTCGCCACGAAACGAACCTTTGATTTATACCAAAGTCCCGCCGGTGTAGAAGCTAGATTTCTTGTTTACCGAGTATCCTTGTAAAAAGCTGTTGATTTTTACCGTCTGTTTATAGAAAGGAGTGATTTCTGGTTATCTCGATTGTGCCTCTATACGTCTATCTTGATAATACGAACGTATTTGGTAGAGGATGCAAGTACCGATATATTCACGTTCTTCTTTAACCTAGGTTATCTCAACACCTATTACGTTATCTCAACTATGCTTAAAATACCAAATAACTTTCATTTAATTTTGTGCAACTTCATTTGCGTAATTTCATCATAAAATCATCCACGATCGCTATCTGATTAAGAAACTTTTAAGAAGTTTTATTTCAGCGAGAATTGAACGCGAAAGTCGATCAGGTTGCTCATTAAAATTTCCCACATGGTTCATTTTAATGACAACGTCGTTCCCGTTCGATTACTCAACGGATCGTTCGCGTTCACGCGTGCACGCATGAAAAACTTCGGTCGTTCAGCGAAATCGCGGTGTCGCGAGCTGTACAAAAGGCACGGCCGTGTGTTTCGAGGGCAGTTCATTAAAATTTATTTATGAATGCCAGGCAAGGGCTCGGCACCGAACTCCAATGTCCTCTTGTCGGCTCGTATTATCATCGTTCCTTGCCGCTGCAACGAGTTTTATCGGCGCAGAGGTGTGTCATTGTGGCGTTTCGCGCCGCGTAATTTGCTCCACTTTTTTTTTTCTTTATTTCTTTCTAATTCGATCGTTCCGTTCTCCGTGCACGTCGTCACGTCGACCATGTACAGTCGATGGCAAATTTTCCCTAGGGAAAATGTCGCTACCCTTTCTTCATTTTTGGAGATCTTTGCGAATTTTACGGAGGGTTAAGTATTTCAAGAAGGAAATAGTATCCCAATTATAATTTCATTTTCAACCTGTCTCGTTACCGAACGCAATGAAATGTGACCGGAGAATGGAAAACCAAATGGATACCAAGAGACAGAATGGAATGACCAAGTAGAGCTTGATAGTCGACGGATTGCGTAATTTGTGGAATGACTGATTGTGAGATCTACTAGTGATGCGAAGAAAACGGGATTAGTGAGTCGGTGACGGTAATTTGTCACGCGTACATGACGTCGCTGTTGCCTTTCAACGCGAGTCCTCGTTATTGGTAACAGAACAATCTGAATACCGAGTGACACGGACCCGTGTCCTGGTTCGCACGTACGTCACCCACACGTGACATCCCACGCCTCGTTTGCACGATGTGTCGTCTCTCTTAACCTGACACTGGTTCTGCCCAGTCCACGAGTAATGACCTAAGTCAATTCCTTCAAGTCCAACCGGGAAATTACAATTTCATTTATGCTAACTTGTAAGCAGGGATCAGGGTAGATGCTTAAAATCTTCATAAAATCGTAATTAAGATCACGTTAGATTTCTCGTCATCGCTCATTACATTTTTTGAAGGTTCGGTTTGTGTTTAGGACACATCAAATTTTCTTGTTATATTCGGATACACTTGAAAATTAAATGCTATTAAGTGTTAGTAAAAGGTTAGTGTAGATGAAGTTATATTCACAATAAATCAAACAAAGTTCCATAAAATGACATTCACAGTGTGTAAGTTTGTTGGTCGTCGCGTGCCCTGTACGATTAAATCAGTCATACATTGTTCTTAATGGATCTGCCTTCTTTAGCAACTAGTATTTTCGCTACATTCCATCCCGCTGTCGCATCAGTGTATAAATCAGGTGTGGTTCGACGTAGATCTATCAAACGACCGACAGGAAGAGAACGGCGCTCTGTGACAGATTAATCTCGAGGTGCAGCGCGTGCACGTTGCAACCTATCGAACTCCTATCGTTCGATGCATAATTCATTATTTTTCCACAGCCGACGTATTCTGTTGTCTTGCCACACTTCAACAATAACGAACGTCATCGGCGAACTGGAAATCGTAAGCGGGAGTGATCGAATATTTCAATCTGTACATCATTAATTAATTTGATCTGTACATTGTTAATTTATATACGATACAAATGAACTGGACATTTTATTATTAGTAAAATTATTCGAAGAATTGTCCTTTCTGACAATAACGTTTCTGATAACATTATGGATTTGTAGTCTTGTACAATTTTTTTTTAATTTTTTAAGGAAAAGATTTATTTATGTTTTAACATATTGAAAATTAGAAGCATGATACAATTACACAATTATGAAGGAGAATTACGAATTTCCAGAGTAACAGATTTGGTATAAATCAAGTTAGCATTTAAGAAAATTTCAGTGAGCTCAACATGGTAGTTAAAACTTGATCCAATTTTATACCCAACATCAGATAGCTCAAATCCAATTTTATCTTACTGTAAGTCTGCTTGTCTCCGTTAATTCCACTTCTGTTAAGTCTAGTCGCCATTAACACTTTACCAACCGGAAATTCATTAATGAATCATTCGAAGTAATGAACTTTGACTTCCTCCAACTGTTTTTACTACGAAAGAAACAAACTACGCACTTCCGTCGTTCTAATAATCATATGCACATTATTCAACATATCAGGTGATTCGAATTCTTGTTGTCTTACTTTAATCAGTATTATACAGCAAGTACATTAATTTTGACGAGTATTATGCAACAAGGTTGTCAAGTATTCTATTGCAGGTATGAATTTTGACAAGTATCTTATAGTAAATATTAATTACAAGTAAAGCAAAATCATTCTTTTTGTTATAGTGAATTTTCTCCGTTGAAAAAATCGATGTAGAAGAAAACTACAAGCGGGTGGTTGATAATTTTTCCATCGCATAAAATCGCCTTCCTGGCGGCCCAGCCCGTTCATTTGACCGTCGTTATACAATCGCCATGGACGGAGCTCGATTTCGTCAAACGGGCAACCGGTTGAAAGCAGAGTCATACGCGAGCCGATATGGTTAATCGTATCGGTGTATGTAGCAATCGGTGCCAGCAATGGGCATAATTAGCATTAAATGTGTTATTGCTCGTGTTTCGGGTAACCGTGCACAGCTGGTACGTTGAAACGTTCACTTCGCCGGCAATAAAGTGGCGCGAATCGGCGTCTTATCGATTACCAAAGAATCGCATCTCGACGAGTCGTTAACGTGATGGGATTTTTACAAGCGAGCGGACCGCGGGAGAACAACCGTGAACGAGCACGTGTTGCGTGCAGGATATTTCTGCAATATCCAGGCAATTTGTTTGACGCCGATCTTTTCCTCCAGCAACCGGAGAAAATTGAAAGAACTCCACGTGCAACCCGTTACCCTCGATGGAACTTTTTTTCCTGCACGAAACCGTGTCGTTAACGCGACACTGATTGTTTTCGGTGTGACGAGGGGAAATTGAAATAGAAGCCTCACCGCGGTATCGGTGTAATTTTCCTATGATATAAAAACAACCGTGATTAGAACGCGAACTAGTGCAACAGTGACACTCGTACCGTGTTACTGAAATGATTAATGCAAATTGGTTTTGGTAATACCAACCGTAATTCGTTCTGCTTAAATTAGTCGTAAGTGAGAGGCGAAGCAATATTTCGTTACGAAGCCACCGTGAAAAAGAAATACAAACCAAGTTTCTCCGTAGACACGATATTTATTAGATTGTTACATACGGAATTACGGAATTTGAAACGTGAAGGGTCTGACACCATTTGATGATGTGAACGCAATATGAGAACAGATTTCAATTCCAAGTTCAATACTTCCGTTACTAGTAATGCATTCGTGTCATCAATTTTTTTAAATAATTTTGATTAAGTATTAATTAATAACAATAACAGATAAAGAATGCAGCAGTTACATTTATAATATTGCTGAAGTTGATGGAACGTAATGTATGCATCATATGCATACATTCATATGTTACATATGTGTAACGTTTGCAAGTGACTATGTATGTCCTTCATCAATGATTTTTCTTTAAAATTGACTTATATTTTGGGAACGTTAACAAGACATTTACACAGTCATTTTCACCCAACTTTGGATTCGAAATTGTATCAAACTCGACATGTTCCATATTCGATCATTTAACAGTCCACGTAACTATTTAACTGTCCAATTATTTAACTATCAATTAATGATCTTATATTAAGAATATCAACAAACTCCTTTTACATTGTCAACTAATTTCCAATTTCAAATTGTGTTCACCTATTCCCAGACTACCTGACACACAACTGAATTGTCTTGCTTCATAATAACAGTTCATCCCATTGCAAAAAGCAGTATTTTACAAACAATTCGTAGAAATCTCGCAAAGCATAAATCACGGGAAAGTGGTCGAGAAAATAAATTCACAGAGGGAATGCGCTTTTTGTTACAATCTGTTATGTAGAACTTTTGAACGACAAAGGTGTTATGAGTTAAGTATTGCACGTGGGTGACTCGTCTTATGGGAAAGTTACGGTGATTCCGTTCGTTGCCCATTGTGCAAAGGTTGATAGCGAAACAGACAAGATTTATTCGCTTTATTCCGTGGACACGGACGACACATCGTTTTCTATCGTGAGCTACCTATGAACACCTACGTTCGTTATCGAGCTCGATACATCGAATCGAATTATTTCTACATCGATAAAGCGACGGAAACGGGTCGCGGATCGAGAAAGACAGGTACGATTGTTTTTCTGTCGGTTGATTTTTCAGTGTCTAATTACTAGCAACAATGCGTTCACCGAGATCGCGTTCAGATTACTTTGCTGCTGAATTCTTAGCGTTGCTCAATGATTTCGCGATGGTTTCTCAAGCTCTCGGATTGCTTTATCTATCGTGGGATTCGCACCGTCTAGGAAAATAACTTTATATCTTGTCATTTCATTGAGATAAGACTCCCGGATATTTAACATTACTTTTATCCATTTATTATTTACATTTCATTCCTTGTTATTATTTATATTTCTTTTCATTCTTTGTTATTATTCCCTTTAGAATTTGCTGTACTGCTACACGTCGCAGTGTAATTAATTGCAGAAAGATCAAAGTAGGAAGTGAAAGTTTGAACGATTATGTTGTTTGTCTGGAAATGTTTTAACCGAATCAATTTCTGCTTGCTCATCTAAAGTAATTGTATCAGTATGCTGTAACACATCTTTCTAAATAACATAGCTTCCTGTTGAAATCTGTTGCAAAGTGATAAAAACGAAAGGTATTAATAATTAAAAATGCAGTAGCTAGTATGAAAGATACTGCTTCAAAATATTGTATAAAACAGTTGTTAGATACGAATAAAATAATGTTGTATATACAGTTACTAGTATAAATATACAAGCATTGCATATTTTAGAAAAAATTCCAAAATCCAATGGACCTCGCATATGCACATGCGATGATATGCACATATGTGCATATGTGAACTGTACATCCATAACCGTTTATAATATCTATAATCATTTACAACTTCCGTAATTGTTTAACATACGCAATTAACAACTTGTCAGTTGTATAAAAAATTAACTGTATAATGCAACGTGAAAAGTCATGTGTACACATGTGAACAATTGTGGAACATATTGTCATATGACACTATAAAGATAGAAGGAAGTAAATTCAATTAGCATGTAGCGACACTATCATGGAGCTAATATATTGAAACTTCAACGATCAACAAAATATGCAAATATTCTACAATTGAAGCATATAATAATTGCCGAGAAATACCGCGTCAATCATTCGGCAAAGAGGGCAGAGATACACAGACGGTTGGTGATGATCACACGTGCGGCAGTAACGCGAAATTAATAATCCGTCGTTTCTTATGCCTCGTTATCACGGATCGTCACGTCTTTATAACGCGGCTGGGGCTCGTACGTCAGATGGTATCGTCGTATCTCGTACGGCCTAGCAGCTAGTAAAGTAAGTGCGAGTAAGTATAAACTACCGCGCTCCATCCACCACCCTCGATGTTCCGCCCCAGCGGAGAGATAACATCTTCGTGCACACTCTTCCTCTCTTTCTCGGCGACCTCTTCTTCGCTTCCACAACCCTTTTGCTCGCCTACCGTCCTCCTCGATCGGCCCCAGGCTTCCCTACGATCGGCTACTTCAGTAGCTGCACCATCTGCCCTCCATAAATCCTCTTAGCCGTCTATACTGCATCGATATCCTACCCGACCTAACCGCGGTTTCAACCTGTTTTTTCGCATTTTTCTACCTGCTTCTTCCTACCACTTCGGACAACTGCTTCTCTTCTTGCTTGAATCCTTTCATTGAATTTTTTCGATTTCTATATTTTCGAATTTTAATTTAGACATTTTTCAAACTTCATTTTCTAAGCTTTTTTAAGGGTCTAACATCTACATTTTGTCAGTAACTGGTGCTAGTAGCCATGTAGGTAGAATTTTTGCGTTTCTTACTTTGTACCAGGTCTTAAACATCTGACTCTCCAAATTTCTACATTCATAGGGATACGAAATTTTTATATTTTTAAACTGTTGTACTTGTCAAACTTCCAAATCTTTAAATTCTTCTTTCACTTAAATATCGTCAAGCTTAAAATAAATAAAAAGGTTAATAATAATAGTCGTGCTTGGTATCATTTTGTTCGTCCGAATCTCAATAATTCGATGAAGTGTATCTCGTTTCGATAATGTTGACCCTAATCTACAGTTTCAATAGTCGGTGGGTATTGAACATTTAATTAGGGCAGATTGATGGTCACATAACCGAAGAGATTCGAAGTGAGTCTGATTCGTAGTGTACAGATACGCAGTGGCCTGGTATTGCATAGATACTCGGTCATATATCAGATTATTCATAGAAGCGTTGAACAACACAGGTGTTTCGCATCAATAATTGCAACGCGGGGCATCAAACAAACCGACCCTCGAACTCGTTGATCTACAGAACTCCATAGCGGAACGATCGTACGAGCCACCGCGTGGGAGAGTTGGAGGCCTGTGTCGCTTCTTCTTCTTCTTCTTCTGCTTCATCCTCTTCTACATCTGGTATGGGAACGAACCTACCGAAGGGATCCGTGCTCGCGCGAACCGCGCGCAATATATTGCCATTTGTTCCGGCCGCTATAAGGCAATATGTTTGTCAGTATCACGGAATCGAAGCCGAACCCTCGAACCTCGACGAGAGAACCTAGTAGTCTGATCTTGACCGTTATTTCTCGGGTGCATATGGTCTCGGCTGCCGATACCACCTCCCGATATCTACCCAAACGCGATCCGCTCGACTCTCGATCGTTCTCCTCTCGCAATCGATAAGTCTTACACGAGGAACCCTTCCACTTCTTCTTCTTCCTCGTCTTAGGCTTGTTATTCATTTGTTGCCCGTAGATCTTCCGCCAATCGCCGCACCGGCTACACCGAGTTAAGGCTAACGATCTCACCGAGACTTCTATCGATGCATCGAACGGGCCACGAACGATACTCGATCGTTATTCACCCGGTGCTCATCGATTTCGACGATTCTCGATTCTTGGCTAAACGATTTCTGGTTCGACGTTTTTATGAAATATTGTCACATATGGAGAGAAACGCGAGTACGGTCAGGAAAGTGAAATATTGTAATCGGGAGGAATAATGCAGGAACTCTATAATATGGTGCTTACAATGTTCGTTTGAGAACTGTAGGTGGAGAGTTTTTGAATATACAAGGGAGTTTTGAATTACTAAATTTCTAAACTCACATCTCTCAAGTGAGACGAAGTCAGTGTCGTAACCTCAATGATTTTTGATTATTTCACATTTTCAAATAAATCATACTTGAATGTCAAAGAATAGGAAATTCCATCAACTTCCCTTTCACAAAATACTAGAGTAAACAAATCTCTAAATTTGTAGAAACATGTTAGAATTTTGAACACATTACTCGTTTGAAACATTATGGTGTAACTTATCCATATGAACAGCGGTATCAATAAAATACGCGTTTTACACGAAGAAAACATTTTCCTTCGCGACTCCAGTCGAACGTCTCTACTTCCATGTCGGAATCCGACATTTATCAACCAGTCTCCACGGGGTAGAAACGCCGAAGAAACGAAGATATTAATCGCGCCAGCACGCAGTCTACTATAAATAGCAAAATTATATCAGACGGATCGTAAACAGGTTGTCAGAACGTGAACTGGTGACGAACCGACCGTGGAGACGATCTTTCATCGATGATACCTCTCGACGTATATGTACACTCGGGTGCAATGTAGGCTTACTTTCAATTAGGTAAATGTAGGGAATCAAGTGTATTATCGAGTAATAATATTTTAGATCTCTACACTAATAAATTTATCAAATTCTACGTTTCAAGATTTTCAAGTTTTAAGTGTTCAAATTTCATTCAAGTTTTAAATGTTAGAATTATTAAATTTAGAAATTGAATGAATTTTGTAAATTGCGAAATTTCTACGTTTTCAAACTCTCAAATTTTACGATTCTAAGGTTACAATTCCCAAATTTCAAAACCTCAAAATTCTCAAATTTAAGAACCTAAAAATTCCCAAATTTTCAAGTCTCAAAATTTTCAACTTTCCAAACTTAAAAATTGTCAAATTTTCATATCCTGAAGTTCCAAATTTTCATGACCCGAATTACGAATTTGAAACCCCCAAAATTCCCAAATTTCAAAGACTAAAAATTCTCAAATATCCAATTTGAAAAGTTCCCAAATTTTCAATTCCGTAATCTCCAAATTTCCATATTCCTAAATTACCAAATCTCTAAATAAAAAAAACATCAAACATAAAAATTAAAAAATTCCTAAACACCTAACCCCACGATCACTAAATTAAAAAATTAATTAATGAAAAATTGAAGGAACGACAACGTCCATCTGCTATATCGCCATTTTCCAGAAGAAAGGCATATTTGCCGTCGAGTGTACACATCGAGCGTAGAACACTCGCAGCACACGCTCGAACGGTAGCGGAATTCTTCTGGTTTCTTTCTGGTCGCGCAAAAATCTCGGCGGGACGACTCTTTGTCGACGGTGAATTATTATGACGTTAACGGGAAACACAGCTTGCGGTGGATGCGGGTTTCTTGTCTCTTTTCGATTCTACGCGTTTTCCTGTTACATTCGATAATCATCGACACGATTGTTCGGATGTGACCGACGTATTAAACGACCTCGACGTGGACGAAAGTAGTCTGGCAGCTTTCAGGAAAGCATTCGTCGAAGCCCGTCTTCGCGGACATACCACCGTCGGGATATCATCTGCGTCGCATTCTTTTCTTCCGTACAAAATAACGCTCCGACCACGGAAAATGCGTCTTACGAACGCTGATCGACGATAAGAAACGAGTGAATGAAACGCCTTTTAAAATAACACGTCTTCCCGTTTCGTTTCGATGCACCCTCAATGAAATTCTTCACATTTATTACTGCAAAAACTTTAGATACCGAGAAAATTCATAAGAAAATACATAATTAATAGCATACAAAATTACGTTTTCTTTCGATGAGGAGTAAGATTTGTTTTTCATTCGAGTAGGTATGATTGATTGCAGCGATTCAAATATTACAAGTAGTTGAATTGGTGCACTTTTTAAAACTGGTTTTTATGTTTCTACTGTTTATAGTACAGTTAAATTTTTGTTCGTGCATACTGCAAGTTTATTGCAAGTAGGAGTGGATTTTTAATAATTACTGTATTTGTTTTTTTTTATACTACTACACTGTGATTAACGGTATGTAACATTTTATGCTACTGCACTGTAATTAATATTATACAATATTTTATGCTGCTGCACTGTAATTTATGAGACTGTACTGTAATTATTAAATAAGAAAATCTTCCAGAATATCAAAACTACCGATGTTTTACATCTAACAATAAAAACATGGAGGAATACACATCAACTAAAAATTGTAGACTACCTGTACAAGTTCATTGATGATACAAAAAGGGAGAATCAATTAAAAAGATATTATATAAAATTCACAAGAACTGTAACTAAAATAACACCTGCATAAATAAATTTTAAATCAACTTCAATACCTGAACCTGCTGCGCCTTAATAATTTTATAAATCACTAATATTTCGGAGAGCACTAAAAATGAATGAACGAGATAGAAATGATCTATTTAATATTTATTTTATATACTCTCAGTCCATTCTCAAAATGTGATAGCTTAAAGCAAAGAATTTAAACTGTGCAGACTGAATGGGTGGTTGATATTCTCGGAATTATCGTGACCTACATTTCCTCTAGGAAACGCGTGATTGTAAAAAGAAACCCGTTGACTCACAGTATAGTTCATCGACCATCGGACACGTGAGCAGCTTAGGGTAGATCAGTGAAGTTCGCGCGAGCGAGAAGATACGATTGTGTGAACAAGACAAAACAGTAAATCGCTGAAAATTACGGTCTACCTTATGCGATGATATCACGGCAACCGGAAGTCGTATCGCTGTGAGATAAAAAGCACCTTAAAGGCGAAGATTTCCTGCGACTAACAGTGCTAACAGTATTTCGCTACGATACTGCGCTTCTCATAACGGGACGTCGCCAGAAGGGGTTGTTCTAACGCAACTTTGAATTATGCAAAGTGAAGTAATGCATAAATAGTTTCTTGAATACTTATCCATCAAGGGTAGAAAGTATAACAAGAGTACTATTATTTCCAATGCAGTTGAAATATTTCTTACTATTTTCAATACATTTGTAAAGATTACAATTAGTTCAACCAATGGTGTTCTCGCATAGGGTGGACTTTTCGAACATCTTTAACCCAAATCATAAATATCTTTGAGAGTATATTTCCACTAAATCTATTTCTTTCCTTTCGAATTTTCAGACATAAGTTCATACTAACTTTCTTCACCATCCGACAATAACACGTAACATAAGTCTCAAGGTTTCTAGATAGGCTGTGTATGGCGTGGAGTGTAAGGAAGGATCGTGGTTCGCTAAAACGCGGGGGCGAAGAAAGATGCACAGATTGGCGTAGAGCGAGGCGATTCACGGGACGCCTGCAGGTGAAGCCGATGAAACCGACGGAAAGAACGAGATCGGTTGCCGATAGACGACGAGGTCGAGCAACAATCCTTAACAAGGACTCAAATGTCACTTCTGGGTCTGACCCTGGAAAACTGATCTAACGACCCGCGCCATTTTTTACGGTATTTCGATCACGGGCGAAAGGCAGATCGTTAAGCGTTCTTAGATAATTTCTTCCTTCAACTACTGGCCAATACGAGACATACTTTGATATTACAGAGAATTTACTTTTCTATGTATTTTTTTATTTTTTATTTTATTCAAATTTTTATTTATATTTCATACTTCATTCTGGAATATCATACTGTTGAGAGACGTTATCGCGATTTAACATACGGCACAATCTGAAATTTTTTGGGGACATTGCTCATTTATGTGCACGTGACCAACTTCGGACTTTTTTCCTGACGTCATCAAGATCGGAGCTGTTTCTGGATATACTGGGATATTCCCGTTGTGCGACACAAGGCATTCACTACTTTATCTCTTGAATTTTGTCAGCACGTTTCTTCGTTTATTATAATTTGTACGAATTTTGAACTGTTTTCTAAATTTTTAGGTTATCAGGTTGACTTTCCAAAAACTTACGTTTTCCAATTTTCAAGACTTCAAATTTATAAGGTCACAAATTTCGATGTGTCTAAATTGCTAAAGTCCCAAATTCCCAATACTTCAATCAGAAAATTACACTGCACAACAATAATCGTTTGACGCGTTGCATTAGCTGCGAAAAGCATTCGGTTCTGAAAGGGTGAAATTCTATATAGAAGGTGTTTTATTTTATTCGCAAATACGAATCTCTGTTAGCGAACTTTACGTTTAAATTACTAGTTGAAACCCGCAGTTCCCACGTTTACGCTCCGTGCATGCATGATAACTATGCTCCAGGATTCATGCAAATAGTCGCGCATAAGTGTACGAAGAGATATGGTAACGAATTTATCAGAGATCATGGGAAACCGTGCGTCTGAAGCGAAAGAAACGCGGTAACGACTCAGAAAATAAGAAATCCTGAGCTACGCACTGTTCACAAAAACAGTTCAATTATACCTCGCCTCAATCTAATCAAGTATCGCTGAAAAACTTTCGGTTTAAACACCGGTGCTTCCTTTCAAGGATAATAATCAAGTTGACGGAGGATTCTTACTTTGTTTTTATGGATTTGGGGGATTTGATGACTCAGGGTTAGATTCAGAGTTTAGGAACTTTGGGATTTGCAGAATTTGAGATTTGGGAAATTTGATACTCGGTGGAATCTGGAATTTGGGAATTTGAGGATGTGCAGACTTCGATGGTCGACTGATATCGAAATAGAAAACCATTGCAAATTTTTAGCTTTGCAAATCTTCAGTTCACAAATTCCCAAGTTTCCCAATTTCCAAATTCCTGACCATCCAGATTCTCACACATCCTTAACAAGCCAAGTTCCTATATTTTCCAAATTCCTCAAGTTCTACTCGTCGAACATCTCAAACACATCTCACATGTCCAAATTTTCAAACTTCCAAATTAACAAATATCGATCTCCCCAAATTTCAAAATATCAAGAACCTCGAATCTCCAACTGTAGAACTTCGTCTACAGTTTGAAACTTCGAAACCTCGAGATTCCGAAATTTGTTCAGTTTCCTAGGGAAGGCAGATGCGCTGTCGTCCGCTCGTCCTTTCTCAGCCGAGGATGCGGCCGACTCTCGACGGTCCCTAGCTCACCAATTCCGGTTCCCACGTTTACATTTCGTGCATGCGCAATGGGTATACCGTGTGGCCGGTGTATGTAGCGGTGGTAGCTCGTTAACCGGATAACGGTAGGTCGGCTAGCAGCACGTTGCAAGCGCACAACCACCGAGGATACAGGCAGCTAGAGCTAGTCGGCAAGAGGAGATCGGTGGGGGACGTCCGAGTGTGGCTTTTACAGGGTACTACAAGGTACCGGGAACGTCAGCCGCATATAGCAATCCCCGTGGAAGCCCTTAGGCTCATAGCTGAGCCTACGTTAACGTGTCTATTTGAGATATCAGCGATCGGTTGGTACACGGCTGCTGCACGACGCGACGCTACGCGACGCGACCGACTCCAATCGTCCGCGTTTGCAAACCGCACGTCGGATGCGAACTCGACACGTCTCAGACCGGCGGATAGACCATCGTTCACGGAAACGGTGAGAACGGGGGTTGAGTAATTGACGGACGTCGCTGCAGACACGAATGTCGCGGTTTCGACTTCCTTCGCTCGATGCTACTTTGCCTCGGGTTAGCTACGATGTTGCGAGTTTCACGGGAGTTATCGAACACTTACGTTAGGGAACTAACTAGTTGCAACATTTAACTAGTTACTCTCGTTTGAAAGCTCACACTGTTCATATCGAAAAGTGTCATCATTTAACATGACATATTTAATCAACTCTTTCACTCGAAAGATGACGCTGTTGATATCAGAAGGACTACTCAATTTCTTTTATCTACCATTTCCTTAATTTATGAAATAGATCAAGAGAAGGGTTCTCAGTAAAATTTATTGCAACAGTGCGGAGTATGTGACAAATACATTTTTCATTTATTATAAAAGAAATGTGATGTCGAGCCACCCTCGACATAGGAGTGCACAGGGTTAATACAAGTATTTTGTAAATAAATTGTGCAAAATTTTTTGCACAAAAAGGTACGGAATCCTCGAAGAGGCGTTCTTACATCATTTTTAGTCCCGACTCAACAAGTGCAAGATATTGTGGCGTGCGAATAAATACGCTGGAAACGAGGGCGGGGCACGGTGTAATTCTTTCAACCCGGGAAATTACGCGACGTCTCTCCCGAGTTACGTATCGTCGTTACCCGCGACTATAAATCCTTTAGATGGCCGGCAAAGTATACGCCGTTAGGATCGCGGCAAAATCGCCTGCGTTTCAGTGAGCAGAAAAGTAAAAGCCTTCAAAGTTACACCTGTAATCTAATCAAGTATAAAGTCATTTACGACGTCGAACAGTTTAGCCGGACAGAAAGAGACGAAGAGGCAGGCTCGCATTAAATGAATAATGAACGTTGAACAGCACGCTTCGTCCACCAGACGTTTTCCTAAGGGTACTAATTAACGCCGTGCCACCGTGTTACGTGCAAGAAACGGCGTAGTTAACAGTCCCGTGGCCTCCGGTAGCTCATTTCAATTTTTCTCCTCGGCCGGCCAACTTAAATCGCTATTGGTTCGCCGTGAAAAATATGGCACACAGTCACGGTCGGGTGAACACGACGACGAATTAATCGATAAATAATTGCGTGAACGTTTATGCAACGAGCAACAGGAAGAGGAAGATGTGGAAGGGGGAAAATCTACGAACGTCGATCGAAACTCCCTATAATTATTTCGAGACTGTTTCCCTCGATAAATGGAATCACGAGAATCGTGTTCCTGGTTTAGTTCTGCAGATTGCTTTTCGCTTGTATGACCTGGTATCTTTTATGGCTATCAAGGTGTAAGTTTTTTGTCTTATGTGTAACAAGGTTGAATTCTTACATGGACAAATGTTTCCATATTTCCTTCAATTTTTAATGTCGATTTCCAGTCTTGAAATTCATGTGAAAGATTTTACATAAACTTCTAATTTTATAAATTTATATATAGTCGTCCAAATTTTCAAATATATCCTATAATCTTCACGTGTTATAATAAAAATTGTAAAACATACAATATGCATAAAACATACCATATTAGTAGAAACTTAGATTAACCCGAAAATTCATGATATAATTTGCGAACAGTGATCCAGCAGTTGGATTAAACGATAAGTCGTAGAAATTTATGTTGGGAAGAATTAAGGGAAAATTTTTCGGTGTTTTAATAGAATACCGGAAAACGTAGCGGTTCGCCTGTAGGGCCCAGCAATTACGTGGTAATTAAATGCACCGATTACAGAAGCGAGCTGCAAGTTTGCGGGGCGTGAACCGGTAATTGCGATACCGCTTGCTGGAACCGCGGCAAAAATTCCGCAAACAATGGCCACGAGTTAACCCGGAGATCTTAACTCGCGTGCACAGTCGCGCAAATGGAGCCGCGAATGAATAGGATTATCGTCGAGCCGATGTAAGTACATGGATTAACTGCGGAAAAATGCGTTAATGCAAACTGGCGTATAAACAGATAATTTCCAACGAGCGTGCTCGGTGACTTGAACCACGAGCACCTTTAATTCAACGCATTAAATTCAAGCGCCTTTAATTCATTGGCGCCATTTTCAATGGAGCTTGTACAGTTAACGACAAATATTTCCTGATAAAAATATAGCCACCAATGGCGAAGAGACTTTCACTAATTTTTACAAATTTCTGGAAGTTTAAAAATTTAAGGATGTGTCAAGAATTTTGGCATAATGATATGGATATTCTGAAATTTGGAGATACCAAGAGAAATACACGTTATATGATTGTTCGAGTATTTATCGGACGGTCAGATAGCGGACATTGACTTCAGAGTAAAGGTGTACCACGCATTCTGGAACACACGTATGATAATTAGAAGCTTAATTAATTATGTGGAACCTTGGAAACCGCAATCAGTCGGTTGAGCAAAACTGCCATCGAAAGTATGGTTGCGCAAGAGTCGATTCAACCGGTGTCAAGGCACATCAATATTCGTCATCCCTTACATTTCTAAGTGACGTGTAATCGCGCGTATCCATCGACAATGAAGTTATCGGCGCCGATTGCTCATCTCGATCGTATCTCTTTCCTCGAGGCGTATCGTGACGGGTACGCGAAGAAAATTTTAATTAGTCTCGGCACGATTTTTTTTTCTCTCGAATAAATCAATAAGGCGTACGAAGCCGGTCCGGGTACGAGAGGATGCATTCGAGCATAGAATACTATCAGAATTTATGGGTAGAGTCGATTGAAATGTTCCAGCGCGTTAGCGATGAATACGCTCGCGCTCGAACTGCGCCCATGCGAGAAGCGTGCAGTAATCTCGTAAAAGGTTACGACAGCGTAATTATAACTACGTTGATTATTACGTAATTGCGTGGCGTACACGGGTATTCCTTTCAGCGTACACCGGCACGAAAAGAAATACCAAGGAACGGTGGAACGAAGAAAGAAAAAAAAATACGAAACCGTATTGAAACGGCCGATACAAAAGCGGTCAGGTTGTAACGAAGCTACGTCACTCACCGCTTTAACGATATTAATAATCCGCCAGGTATATCTCAATACGTTGCACGTACTTATACATAAAACATGCGGCTCGTATATCACGTCAATTAAAACGGAAAATACCCAGTGTCATAAGCAAACCTCGTCCAGCTTCAATTATCGACCCGGTTTGTGTTCGAACAATTACCCGCCACGGAAGCTGCCCTCCCCTAATAATAACGGCTCGCGTTACAATAATAACCGTTATAAATAATTATTCGCCGGTCGAGCAACGTTCTCGTAAATACGTCCCGCGAATCACCATCAGTTACCGCGATACTCGCGTAAATAAATAAATGTACGGGCGAGATATTTACGAGACATTCGTTGCAATCGATACGCCCTATAATCGTTAACGTTGAATATTCTATCCTACCGATCGATGCGAAATCGCGACAAAGTGAACGCTTAACGCCGCAGCTCGCTGACATTAATTAAACGACGCGTCAACACCATGGGGATTACCATTTTAATGGATAGTCTCAATTAAAGGCCAAACACCGATTTAAAGCCGGACAATTAAGCCGGCTGACGATGTTCAGTCTCGCGATACCGTGGCACGCAATCCTTAGACCGTTTACGAAGGTGGTCACACCTCTGTCGACAAGAATTTCTACAATGCTGAATGAGAAGCGGAAATTACACCGTGGATATTAGTGTGCGGATACATGGAACTTTTTCTATTCGAAATTTTTATATCCTTTAACTTCAAAGTGAAATGTGAGAAATGTGAAAACCAATTTACATATGTACATTTTATGTGTAATTGTACAACTCCCAGTTGAGATGCATTCTTCCGGGAAATTGGAGAAGATGATGAAATTTATTATTATTTGTTATAAAGTAACGATGGAGAGGATACCTTATAACCGTCTTCTTCAATTTCTCGTAACAATGCATCTAAGTTGTACACTTATCCGACATCTTGTACGTAATATATCCCGTACAGTTGTAAAGTTGGCGTGGTAAAATAAGTGTAAGGGCGTGTATGCTAAAATAAGGGTGAAGGCTATAAAGAATCTCGGTACCGAACTATCCATTCCCAGTGAAATTGACCACGTGCGTCTGCCGCATGAAAAGTAATCAATGAATTATATTTCAATGACAGACGCGGTTGGTGTCTGAAATTACGGAGCCATTACGCATGCAACCCCTTGGTCGGTTTCCCGTGCGCGCAGCCCAATCCAAGATTTGCCGTAGCTCAGGTTCGAAGGATCCTTCGTCTCCGTATGGACGTCTCAATCGCGAGCCATCAGCGGGATATTTTACTCAACCGTTCGCCATTATCGAATATCTTCGTTCCCCATAACCCTCTCATTCTGCCTGTCCGTTCGCCTCCACCCCTTCCTTTACTCGCCAACTAACGATCGTCAATCCGTTTACATCCGTTGCTCGCAAAGACGAGACTGTTCAACGTGTTATCCGCACGTGTGGCTTCGTTGGCTGCTTTGCAACCTGTCTACCAACAGTAATCACCTGCCACTCCGCTCTTCGCTATCCTGCCAACGGAAAAATTCACCAATCGCCATCAATCATGGAGAATTAGAGAAAACGGCTGATCTACGCGCACGTTACGCCAGTACCTCTGCCTTACCTCCTCTGTTCCTCTCCGCTTTCGCCTCCTCTACATATATCGCGTCGTCTTTTACCAATTCGCCTTCGTCTTGATCCCTCTACCGCCGACGGATTTTTTCCACCGTAGCCGCGTTCGTTCGCCGAGGTCGTCCCTCGTGTGTCGTGACTTGCTCCGCCGTCAAGATTTCCTCGTTATTGCCGTTAAACGCGATACCCTACGACCGCCAGGAAACATCGGAATCTCATTCGATAACTCGTTACCGACTCCACGTACACGTGGCGTTTGTACACCTCTGACCAATGGCGATAACTCGACGATGTTAGGGCACCTCTGAACGGGGCAACTTACCTCGAAGATATTCCATTTGGATACGCTCTTGCAATCGATAAGTAGACACGTTTTTTCGTGTACGGTAAGTGCTGGAAAACGCTACGACGTACTATGCAGATGTTGCAAGTGGAAAGCAATTTTCGCGCTGCTACGTGGTACAAAGAAAATTGACACTAAGATGATGTGCTATTTTTACAGTAATTGGAAAACGCTTCAAGCAACGTGTTAGTGCATGCGAGAGAAAATAAATATTCACCATGGTACAAGGAAAATTGACGCTAAATGATGTATTTTATGGGAAGAGACACTTTTACAGGGTCATCCTAATGCAATAACTCTGAGAAATCGTACGTAAAATATAGTAAAAGTTTCTTCGTAATCGTCGTATGTTGATATACCTACACGTCGATAGAGAGTTGCCGCGGTTATCGAGCATAATCGAGGCTCGATCGGCGTAACGGCGAGACTATGACATTTGTCGGCAAGATTGGCGCGAGATTCTAATGCGACTAGCGCCGTTTGACGAGGCGAGGCACGTCGTGAAGGAACGATGATAAGGCGTAGATAAGCGTGGTCGAGCAACGCCGACTCGAAGCGGTTTCTGCACGAGCGGCGTGCAGCTAGGTATCATCGTGAATAGGGAGCAATCAGATATCATTAGCGTTTTTACAAACCGTCACTCGCGGAGGTTCTCCAAGGCCGTTCGAACGTTCCCACGCTCGCAGGTGAACCGATTCCTTTCCTACAATTAATAATTTATCGCCCTTAATTCGATACCATAAATGGACGCGAGGGGAAAAATCTATTGTTTCGAACTTTCTGGCCTCGTCCTTCGCTTCGATCTTACTTTATTACGCTGCCGTTGGGAAATTCGACGAGGTCTCTTATCGAGTGATTGTAAAAAGAATGCTTTCAGTAGAGGGAGTTCAGGTCGTTTTGATCCTTGAACAATCTCAGAAATAAATTATTTTGTACTTGTATATTCTATGACTCGACGTATTTGAGGACTTACATTATATATTTTGGTCCATGACAGTTTTTCACTATGTATGAATCAATAATTTGATCCTCACGAGATTCGAAATAAAAAGATTGAACAGTACAAGATTACACATGGACCATGTTATACAATTTTCTATAATTTTCTATAATTTAACCTAACACTATCAGAAAGATTTATACAAAAGCATCTTAATTTTTGTAATTTAAAGTGAGGGATGCGTTTTGCGTTTCGTAACCAGTAGTTATCGCAAATATTTAGCGTAAATACGTTAAAGCGTGCACTTAAATAAACGTTCGCTAATGGGTACATTTACGTTACCCATAACGACATATCTAATACAGTAATATAGCTGTTATTAAAGTTTCCAGACGATCTTACGCCACTGCATCTCGCTAATTTTCCGAGCTAACCAGTTCGATACAATGTGTCTAGATGTGCGACGATAATTGAGGCGTTCATACCCGAGCAACCATAAGATTTTCTCTTCGATCGGCTACGAGTTTCCCGAGCACATTATCGCCGCGTGTGAACTGGGAATGGCAGGTTCGCGCGGCGCGACTGCGACGTAATGAGTCGGCGTCTGTAAAAGGCTTATTCCACTTTTCAGCCTGATTCCCTTCGTGGACGACGAGCGTCCCTAAGCTTCTCGCATCGACGCGCCGTTTAGGTCATTTACAGAAGAACCGTGGCCTTTTTTTTCCTCCCTTCGATCCGGCGTGGTTAGAAAGCGCGTGAAAGAGTTGTTACGTCGCGGACTCGCGGATCGCGGTAATGATCGACCCGTTTCGGTAATATACGGCTCTTAGAGCGAATTAAAATCGGAATTGGTTAAAGAGGGTCGCGTTCGAACGACCACTTTGAAACGTGGACTGCAAAAATGCGATGGATATGTCTGCGGATGGAGAGTCTTTCGGTTCAGTTTGGTAATGGCGCTTGAAATGCCAGATTAAAGTGAAACGTCCAGACGATCAGATAGTTCTTGACGTTCTGTCAAGATTCGGATACTTTGTGTTAGGGAAACGAATGGGATCGACTTTTTATAGGTTGTTACGAAATTTGGTGATATTTTTTTTCTGTTTTAATCAGTTTATTATCAATGAAAAATAATTGTTAATTGTGCATAAATGTCGAACCATATTTATCTTGTTCCTTTATTATAGAAATTTGCCTTCGTAAAAGTAGATTTTGTACCTCAGCCAGGAGGGTAGTTACAAGCGAAATTCGGCTTATTGAGTCTCGCCCTACTTTTCTTATTCAAATGAATGCAAAAATTCTAGAACATTGTAGACACGACAAAGTATATTACAGAATTTTTTGAGATTTTTACATTGCAAATTTGTTCATCATAAAGTGAAAAGAACTGTGAAAAACTGCTAAAATATACAGATTCTGTACTAAAATCTAGGAGCGACCACTTTTTTCCTCATAAAACGAGTGCACTATTTTTCATATTTCTGTTTTAAATTAGCTTAGAGAATTGAGGTCTGTGTCACTGATTTGCCGAAGTATTAATCAATCACTCAACGTAGTTGTTAGCGAAGCGATTAAGGTATGTAGCTGCGGAAATGCTCGTGATCTTTTTTATTATAAGTTCGTGCTCCATAAAGATCGAAGCCTAAAGGTGCTCCGTAATACAGATAAAAACATCCGTTTTTATTTCATTAACACATTGGCTGCCACATTGAAACGAGTGCCACATTATACCACATTTAACTTCATTTACTTATACGAAAATGCCTGTATAAAATAATTTATTTTTAGGAACAGTTTAATAGCAGATATTGATTTTAAGAATAATACAATCTATCGTTTCACATAATCTACCAGCTGCAAGTAGCTGAATATCATTAAGTTTCAGTAGTTTAGAATCGTAAACACGGTTCCGTGCGAAAGTGCAGCAAAGGGTTAATAAAGCCTTCGCATGTGGGCCACCTAGCGCATTAATTTATATGCAATTCATCTTCGTACGGCGTTGACGCAAAGGGCTTAAGAGGTGTGTTCTTCTGAATGAAAACTGCTAGGCAAACTTCCTGGATCCTTTGGGAATCGAGTTTGCAAGGCGAAGGGAGAGGAAGATTGCGGCAACGGATCGTCCCGTGGCGTCGCGGATAAAACAATAGTCGTAAGCTCCTGTCAGGCCGGCCAAAGGGACGGAAAGAGGCAAGAGGACGTGGCAGAGGAAGGGGAGAACTGGCCGACTGGTTGTGGGAGGAAACCGGCAAACTCATTCCCAGCCGTGGAGGACCTCGACATTTCCCGTCATGGTACCCCTGTCTATTCGTCCGAAACGTTTCGATCGCGATACTCCAGAAAGAGAGGAAAGATTAATCGTCTCTTGAGCCTCTCTCTCTCTCTCTCTCTCTCTCTCGTCTCCTTTCATCGTTTTGTTTCCTTCTCTCTCGACTTCGCTTCGACAAATGATACTCCGTCGGACGATTGCGCGAGGCGAGCCTGTCAGTTAAATTATTATTGCGTTTACTCGTTGCGCGACTACGCAATCACGGAGACTTTGTAATACGATTGAGCGAAGGTATCGTCGCCTCTCGTAATTATGTGCCAATCGTGATCGACCGATCTACACCCTGACTACGAGAGGATAACACGGAACGTCCGTTTGAGCAGCCATACTACCATCTGGATTAACCCTTTTGCGCAACCGGTGATTTCTGCGAGATGCGACGCTGACAGCTTCGACGCAACGATGAAACCGCGTGGGTGTTCCTTAACGCTCGATAACAGTACTCCATTGATATTTTACGCTGGGAACGTTTGTTCTTTGTACGCGTCACGAGGTTACTGACAGGTTACACTGGTCCTAGTGACAGATCGTGTGCGATCATGGTGAAAAATTAATCGAAAGCTGACAGGAGTAGTGTAGGTTTACACGAGCTTCAAACGTTACTCACTGGCGAAGGAAGTTCGATTTTAGGCAAATTAATTTAGCTAAATTTCTGGCTTCTCATATCCCACATTCCCAAAACCCCAACTTCCAAATCCGCAAGTCACAAACATTTCTCCACATACAATCCTCTTTGAGTCAACAAAGAATACAATACAGTTATTTCCACCGTGTACCGCATTAAGATGAAATAACAGTTCGCATAAGCTCTTTATTACATCTAACCTTGCGACAACCGTAATGCACCCACATTGAATGCGCGTCTCGCATATTACGTTATATTGCCAACAATAAAATATCCGAGGAATCAGGAAGCGACTATCGTATTGAACGTTACGTAAAGAGACTTCGAAGCGCGGACAGCGTATTCCATAATCGTCGCTAAAAAATGTATGAATGCAAGTTTGATTACTATTGTTCACCCGAGCATCAAGGATCGAACGCAAGGACTTGGTAAGAATTTATGCGAGTGACTTGCTCGCTAGCAGAAGAAAAGTTGACTTGTCTTCCTCCACTGACAAGAATCAATGGACAGACGTCGATGACATGCTCGATCCGAAAGCGCTCTATGGAATGTGTCGTAACGTTCAAGATTCATCAAAGTTAATCATGCTGCCGGCACACTCCGAATATCTTCGTGACTACATTATTTTCGCATACTTTGTGCAACCGCCTCTCGAAGAACCTATTTCCTCTTCCTTCTTCCGGTTTTCGTTCTTGAATGAATCTGTTTCTTGCAGACACGCGATGTGATCATGTTCATTTTAAATAAATAAATTAAATAAATTAAATTTCATCAGTGTGTTAGAGTAAAAAATGAAGTGATTCTGAAAGGGATAAAAGAATATTTGTTACGAAGATGACGTGCACCTTTAACCTAAACGGTACCAGTCTGACGTAGGGACACGTTTTCGAGCAGACGTAGCACGGTCACGTGCTTGCATTAATTCGTTATTTACTTGAAATATACGGATCTTCTGCCGCTTCGGGCGCAACACAGTGTAAACGACAGACATTGGCTGTACTCGAGAACGTTTAACCTTAATGACGCGTCTTTAACGACGTACAACGGTTCGGACCAAGCTGCTCTACGCTCTTGGCACCGCTGCATCGTTTCCCACGAACCTATCTACGGAATCTCTCTGGACCACGGCACGATCTCTTAATTGTTGCCTCGTTGTATATCATACAGTGTCCTGCAACATCGGGATCAAACGCGGACTCTGTTTTAGACGGGATTTACTTGTCCCGTCGTGTTTCAATACTAATTTCGATGAGCTTGAGAGGCATTTGTGATTTGGATTGTCTGCGATGTGATTCTCTGTTGAATTAGATTTGATCTGTTATGTTTGACATTGGTACTTTGAACACTTTATTTGTAAGCTGTGGCATTAGGAACATGTTCTTGACACAAGGGGTGGTTTCGTCGGGGGTTGAAGAATATATGGATATTAAAATTAGATGTAATTAGACACAGATCAGGATAGACCTCGAGCTCCAAGGATGGATTGGATCTCATTATGGTACGTAGAATGTAGCAGTAGAAATTTGCAAGATTAAAATCTTCAAGTTTTTGTATTAATCTTTCGATCATCAAAATTTGTCAACGTTCAAATCTTCAGAGTTCTCAGATTTCCATCTTCAAACCACCATCTGAAATTTTCAAATGTCCCAAAATTCCAAATTCCTAAATTTCTACATTTCCAAAACCCACTTGATCATGCCTAACGTGTGATCATTACTATTACTAAGTATAATGAACGTGGTCAAAAACTCTAGTTACATCGATACCTAAAGTGCGTTGGAAAACCCTTCCCCAACACTGAACTGTGACCCTTCATAACTCCTAAACCGTTAAAGTCTTCAGCATAATGTTTCACATGAGTACTACAAGGGTCAAGGTCAACATTCCCGTTAAGTTCGGTTAAGATTAGATTAACTCTTCCTGAATCTTCCGATACACAAGTTCTCTTAGCCGATGGTTTTAAATAAAAAATCTTAAATAGCGAACAGTACAGGCAAACATGTATAAGCTGCCATCGAATTCTAATAAACATGATATAAGGTACCATGAAATTCTAGTAAACATAATATTAAGTACCATCATATTCCAGTGAAGATAATGCAGCATAAAATTCTAAACCCGTTTTCTGAAAAATACCAAAAACGCAGATCCAATAGTCGATCAGTACCGTAGCCGAAGGCATTTCTCCGCAAAATGTTGAAGGACATCGAAAGGAGCAGCAGCAATGGAACGATAATTTACGAGTCTATGATGAAGAATGATTCACGTCTCGATGAAATATGTCTAACTACATTTCACGATTCACTCGTTCTAGCCGATTCGAAATGCTATCCTTTAAATCAAGCCTCTTAACAAGATTAGGTAAGGACGATCATTGTGTACGGCTCAAACAATTTTCTTCGAAGTGGCATAGAGAAATCAAGCGGCATGTTCGATTTCAATTACCTTGAGGAAATCACCTTCGTTATTCTGCCGGTACTCCACGCATACCAGCAAAATCGAAGCTAACGAATCCGTTCGACAGAGCGTATGCAAGTTCTAACTGGAGGAACATCCATCAATTGACCGATAAATTCGCGAATTGGCAAGGATCGTTGCGATTTCGCAACGGTCGGGCGGATTTAACAGGGGTAGAGAGAGGGGGGCGCATGCAAATGCCGTCTGTAGCCAGGGCAGAAATCGTCCGGGGATTGGTCGGTGCTAGTTTTTTTCCCGTGCGATGTGGTCGATGCAAAAGGAGCTAGGCTGGCTGGGATTGGCCGGTCGTCTGGCGCGACTTTTCCGATTAGAAATCAACGTTACACTGGATGCCCCCCTACTTAGGAGGAGCCTGTCGAAGTAGGTCATCCTATCTTGCCTTGGACTAGCGGTAAAATAGCCTCTCTCTCGTCCGAGTGGGGGTGGAGTGGAGGGGTCCTCGATCTGCTTTTACCTATCTAGTGGCTTTCTTTCTTTGTTGCTCCTCCTCTGGCTAGTAAACCGTTTCCGCGGACAGAGAGGGAAGAAAAGAAGCCGGCTCGTGACGATGATCCTTCGCGAGAGAGGAGAGGATCGTTAACGGACCACATGGAAGGGATCGTATACCACCACCTGCCAGCTAAATCCCCGGATCGGTAAGACCACTCCACGTGCCACGATTCGCCGATTGGTTCCCCGCCAATCCCGTTTCACCCGATACCGCCGCGCCGGGTAATCAAGCGGCGGCGATATACCGCGGCTACATGGAAATCCTGCCTCGATGCTCGTTAACATTTCCACTTCTTGCCGGGATTTTCTATACGAGGATCGAGCGGTTTTGCCAGCGCCGCGAGACCACCGGGACTCGCCTTCAAGTCTGATACGCTTCGTGGTTTTAGGTGGTCGATCGAGGAGCTAACGACTTTGATCCGTTGGTGGCAACGGGACGGTAAAAACTGAAACGATTAAACGATGCTCTACGACTTCGCATTTAATTGGATAATTCACCGTTGTATTTTGCCGGGTTTCGCTGATTTTGATCGAGTACGAGTTACGCGAGTTGCCTTGTATCTAGGGAACTGATGTCCACTTGTTCTAGGGCCAGCTGATAATTATCTGGCACTAAGTTTCGTTTGTAAATTTGGATATTTTTGAAGTAGGTGTTCTGACGATTCGAGGAGCTTGCAGATTTGGAAATGTGAAATTTTAGGAATGTTAGATATTTGAAGCTTAGAAACTAAAGAGTTTGGATTCGAGAACTTTGTGAATTTAAATATTGAAGATTTGACAAGTTAAGAAACTACTCATCCAGAATTGATAAAATTTGAAGATTTGAACAATTGAGAAATTGAAAACCTAAAAACTTGCAAAGTTGCAAAATTAAAAAAGAGAAAATTTGAAAGTTTGTCAGTTCACCCAATATAATCGTTCACACACTTCACATCTACTTAAATGGCATCCCGCAAACACGGGTCACAAACTCTAAATAATAACCTTTCTACGAGAAGTATGTTTTATTGGGGTCATCCAGCGCGTTGAAAGTCGGTTATCGTTAACGCCTTGAGAACCTCGTATCCCGTTAATCACGAGTTCCAATATTTCTCAATGTCTTAATGAGAAGAAGCATTATCGTACGACCTGATGCGGCGCCGGCTGTGAAGTCGCGTATATAGATCGCGTGCTCGCGTGCTATCATAGCCTAGCTCGGTATCTAAATATCTTTTCTCAAGGGAGGACATACGCTTCGTGATATTCATCGATGATCCCTTGACCTTTCATGTAACGATAACACCACGAGCATACTTTATGTCTACTGATTTAACAACCGATTCTTCTTTTGGAGACAGATACGTATTTCATCGAAAGTTTTGATAACTCTAATGGTTAGATTAGGTTAGGTATATGTACAAGTTTGTAGATTCTCGAATTGCTGGATTTTCAAATTCCTAGATTTTCAAATCTTTAAGTTGCGAAATTCTCAAATTTCTAAATCACTGAATGTCGAATTCCAAGGTCCACAAATCTCTAATTCCTCAAATTACTAAATTTCTGAATTTCTAGCTACCCAAATCTGTAAACTGACAAATTCGTAGATCCACACCTAATTCCTAAATTTCCGATTTACCTCCTGAACTTCCATTTCCCTAGTTTCAAATTTCAGAACTTTCAAATCATGAAATTTACAATTCCAAACATTCGAATATATAAAATGAAAAATGTGAGAACATGAAATGTCCCTGAATCTCCCGCAAAATGATCTGGTACAAGACATCGTAGATCGATGCCCGTTTGACGGGCACCAGATCTGGCGATCGTTGTAACGCGGCATCGCGGGGGAGGATAAACGAGGCGAACGGTTGTTTTTTATCAGGAAACGACACGGTTGCGATCAGGAAGTTCCGTGGAATGTCAGCGTTCTGTCCGTACGATTATGTCGCGACCGAGGTGAATCCTTATCCCGGCAGGATCATCGGTCGTGAGGTTAAGTCTATAGCTGGAAATAGAGACTGGGCGGCGAGTGGATGGGAAAAGGACGAAGGAAGAGTGCCGGGACACGAAGGGAACTGGTCGCGGACGAAGACGGAAGAGGAGGGAACGAAGCTTCGGGTAAAGATTACGCGTAGAGATACGCCTAGACGGCGAAATTCAAATGAGCCGCGGGACTAAATCGAAGAGGCTCGGCTGCTGGATCGGTTACACCGCATTTGGTATCTGATCCTGGAAACTGGAACCGTACGGGACGTCACAGAACGGTGCTGTAACTCGCCGCGTAACGCGCGTGTCCGCTCGTAGTCGCGAGCCCGGGATTACAATAGTCCCCGTCATCCCTTGATCGTTATCGCAATTAAAACCGGTTCGCAGCACACTCGTTCCGCGCGTGCAACCTCGCTAGACGCACACACCTGCTTTTTTTTACACCTTTTCCTACAGCCTTTTATTTTCACCGGGGAATCGGTGGCCAGGGTATTGTGTTACCCGTTGGACGATCACGGACGTGTTTCCAGCACGGTCGAGCTTTTTTGCGATTCCTCCAGCTTCTTTTAGACCTGCCGGAAATTACTGTCTGTGTTTAACTGTTTGACTGCCCCGGGCGTTTCTACGAACTCGACGCGATCGCACTCTTTCGCTCCTTCGTAACCCTTTCGCTCCCGCTACTCACTTTTGTGTACCTTGCTTTTTACAGAATCGGTTAATTTTTAGATTGGTCAATTTTTCTACCGGTCGATTTTCATCTGGAGTGTAAACGCTGATCTTGAGTATGCGGTATGGAGAGTTTAAAACAATTTGCATGATCATTAATTAAAGAGTACATGAATGTATTCTTCAGATCGATTTTATTAAACGACTTCTTTTTATTCTTAAATCGTCAAAGAAAAGAATATATATCTTTCTTGGTTCTATCTTCAATGTGTTCTCAAAGAAACAATTCTATAAACATTCTACTCAAATTTACAAAAGTTTTATCATTTCATCCATCCATAAACATAGACCTGTCTGTCAGTACAAAAATTCTCGACTCAATGGTTCTAACAATAATGTGTGTACAGAAAGATGTACCTGCATCGAAAACATTGTTCACGGATAAAATTGTTTTTTTAAGGACATTTGCTCGAAAAGATTGTGCAGACGTTGGAACATCGAGCAGCATCGCGCTTATTTACGATCTAATCGTTGACAGCAATAAAGAGGATGCATTGGAAATAAAAATAGTGGAACGTTTAACGTTGAACTCGTGGCAATCAATTACATTCCACGTAGCATCGAACATCGTCAGACCACCGAGTATTTCCATTTCCCAGAGCCGATGTAAATTTTCCTCGGCTGGTTCGCTCGTAACTCGTTAATTAATGAACGCCAGCGAGCCGCGTAATCTCTCTTCGTCCGCCTGTCTCTTCAACGTTACCGAAAGAACGAAAGAAATACGAAAAAGAAAAAACACCCTGCCGCTCTCGCGCTTAATAACTTCCATAGTGACAAGACACCCGCCCACCTAACGTATATACTCGACGTTGGGTAATCCGATGGAATGACTGTGAAGGCACCAGATACCGAGTTCGCTACGCCAGAACGTGCGCGCAATTGATGATTATAATTAAGAAGCAATTAAACGTGCTTATTTAAGCGTCCGCGAACCGTTATGCAGAACAGCGCGCTCGGATAGTTCGTCGTTAATTAAGGGTTAACGTTTCAATCAGACTTGGTCCTGGTAAGCGTGCACGTCCCATAAATATGTAATTTTACGGTACCGCAGATTCCCTAGCGAAAATGACGATGTCGCAAAGTAATACATTTTTAATATTCCAGTGCGTTATGCAAAATGTACTTGGGAAATTTGGGAATTCAAGTTTTTACACTTTGGAAACTTGATGATTTATAAATTAGTACATCTAGGAATTTGGAGATTTGGGCAATTTGAGAATTTGTTTAGATATTTTGTATCGAATGTGCAAACGATTATAAATGGAAATTTAAGAATTTGAGGATTTGAGAAATAAAAACTTTGAAGTTTGGGGATTTAGAACTTAACGACTTAGAAATCTCAGTGAATTTAGTAATTTTAGGGTCTTGTGAAATTTACAATCCCAAAATGTTAATACTAGACACAAGTAACAAGTGAGTGAACAAAATTGAATTTGAATGGCGGCCAGGCGAATCGTCATTAAGGGAGCAGCAAGAATTCGCGTCGGTGCACCGTGGTTACGACGTCGCAGCGGGTAAAACGAGAAGCCGATGCCACGTATGGAAGAAATACAGAAGGGAAGAGACCAGTCGGTCATTACTGAAGAAACAACACCTAGCATGACTTATGGGGGAGTTCAGGTTAAGAACGCTCGCGGGCAACCAGTCGCAAGGATTGGATCTCGCGGCTCACGCGATGCATAATTCTTCGACTTGCGTTCAACTCGAACAAACTACCGCCTCTATTGCTACCAATTGAACAATCGAATAGATATAGTGTCACTAATTAATTGCAGTGAAGTTAATGGAAAGATTTTAACTGTTAGTATATACGTTCTATTTTTTGTGGCTATACATGATAGTGATAATATAGTTATAAATAATAATGATAATAGAAGTACGTTTTATTTATGTGATCGTAGATGGTAATGATAGAATAGTTACATTTTTAGTTAGAAGATTAAAGAAAAGAACAATTGAATGTATCTTGCATTCATTCGTATCCAATATATGTATACATGTACCAACCTAAAGAACAATAAAATGTCGAAATACAATCTGATCAAATATACATAGTCTCGTTCAAATCTGATCAAATAAATGTACAATCATTGAACACACCAAATTCGTACGAGATAAATGAGAATGTAAAAGCGAACGAATGGTGATCTTCAACGATCGAAAATATGTAAAACGAGATCGACCTCCCGCGTGTTTGTTCGCAACACCTAGCGCGACAAGAGGAAGAAGCGTATTATTATTCCGTGATTAATCAAATTTTCTTGCAACACGGTCGGTAGCGAAATGCTCTTCTTGCGTGGCAGCAGAGCAAACACCACGGCGAGTTATCGACGCAAGAATATGATGCATGGGGCGCCATGTGGCGTCAACCGTTTCTTGCGAACGTCGTGGCTAATGTCTGGAAACCTATTACACGCGGTGCGTGTACCGTGAACACGGATTCCGTGTGGTTACAGGCGAAAGAAACGGTTCAGTTTTTCCAGAATCTTTCCTTAGACTCGTCTTGCATCATGAGGAACAACTTTCTGATCGTTAAAATAACATGAAAGCTAATCGTTTCGTTCTCTCTGTCCGTTTCGTTCGAGGTATCAATCATCGTGGCAGATTAGATTTAATTTGGCAAATGTTGCGGTAATCCGAACGATAAAACCGTTTACGTTTGTATTTGCCGCGGATTCCGAACAATATGGCGCTGGGTCTTTATCTATTTCGCGCGGAAATATTTGCAAATATAATATTATAGTGACTCGGATAATTTTAATATACAATATATGTCACAGATTTTATTACAATTAAAATTAGAAATCTAAGAATTTTTGAGCTTAAGGATTTTAGGGAACCTAGTCTACTTTCAAATTTTCAACTTCTCAAGTTTAGGAATTGCAAACTCACAAATTTTCAAATTGTCTTTATAAACTTTGAATTCGAATCGTAAGAATTTCCTCGAGCGCGATCGATTTTCCCCGAGATGGTCCGAAGCAATCAACCCAAAGATCCATATATCTTTCCCCCGAAGTCACCCGATTCTCTCCGACTTAATCCCAGGCCAAAATACCAAGTTTCCGAAGATCCCCAACAGATACGTATCTTCAGAATACCGATTTTTATCGAATTCTTTCCACCTGTCGTCACGTGATCTAATCTACGATCGATCGATCGCAAAAAGAAGGGACGATAGATCATTATCCACGTTATTCGGATACTCCGAGGATCGGACGTCGTCTTTCGCGTTTTCAAGATGATCGAGGCGATCGGCGTCGTGGGTACGTGGAGTTTCAGGAAAAGCATCTCGAAGGCAGGAACCACGGAAGACGATAACGGTAGATATACTTGGCGGTGAAAGGTCATCGACGATGGCACAGCTTTACGTCAATTACATTGATATAGTGTCGTTGGTACACTCTGTCCCTCTTATTCCCTTCTACCCTTTTTCACGTCTCCCCCGTCGTGTCTTCCGTGTCATATCGAATAGCTTCTTTCTTCTTTCGCGTCCCTATCGGTCCTTCGGGCAGTAAATCCTGCCATCTTGAAACTGTGTTCGCTGTTCATTCATTCGAGGGGGGCAATTAATTATGAAACTCGCGTTGCCTGCTCGTATCTAATCAACGAGCTGTTTGCAGGACAGTTTCGTGGACATTTATGCGAAATATTTATCGAGCTGGCACGTTGATACAATGTTTCGAAATGTCGTTTCAAGATTTTAATTTTAGTTGAAACACGATGGTTTTGTAAATTTATTTAAGACTTCTACATTTCAAATTTCTTGATCTTTCAGATGTCTGTTCTGTTTTTTATTAGTTGTTTGTTATAGTTATCAGATTATTATAAAAATTCCGTTTTGCAGATAGAAATAGAAACTTACTTATACTTTTGTACTTCATGAAATTTAATTTTCAATAACATCAAATGTACCTCTATCAACATCACATTATATGTATACTACCTCTGTCATTATACTTGTACATCACATACTATCAGTATACATCACGTGTGTACATCATACGTATACACACATGTATACATTACATGTATACTATCACATATCATTAGCATTCCTTGCGATGAATTATTTATTGCACAAATATACCCAAGTATTTTAATATCCATCTGTCCTCATCAAAGTTTAACATGCAATTTAACGTAAACACAGTTTCGAAAGCAGATGCCGAGAATCACATAGTATTATTAAAAATTCCTCCAAATTGTACGGGGGTCTTACGATCGCTCATTACGCGGGTAACCTGTTACCGGGTCCGTAAAGTCGTGGGTCGAATTTTACGATGCTAATCTCGAACATGGTTGACAGCGATCGTCATTACAGTTTCATTGGCGCCGTTGCAAAATACACAGGCGCGTATGTATAATTGGCCCCCCGTCGGGTACGAAATTTTATAGGAATGCGTGTGGTACCGTGTATGGTCAGCGCGTTTTCCACGGCAGGTTCGCGCCAAGCCGCTCCTAAACGCGATCCAACTCCTCGATAGTGTATTGAACGCGTTTCAGGCACGTGTATGCTCCAACAACTTATATGCAAAGTATTCTGTCAACCTACTTGGACATCACACAAATTCTACATTGTTTTGCGTGATATACACACGAACAATTTCATTTGGCGCTTGTACGATACAATCTTGAGCCTTGTGCAACCGGGGTCTCTTTTGATTCAATTATTAGGCTTATCTGATCGCAGATTTTGAAATGTCAGAAGTGTGAACGGGAGATGATATTATTTATCATACTTACCAGTCAGCATTGTCTTAAGGATTCAGCAGTTATCAGTAGGGACTTACCTAAAACAGAAGGAAAAATGAAATGTTAATTAGAATCAAAACATGAAGAGCAGCAACGCAGTGTCACTTTTGTACCAATAGAGTAATTCAGAAACTGACGTAGCAGTAAGATAATCATATTCTAGCTTTGACCAATGTTATCCTAACCTGTATACAGTTCCTCGCACCATTCATAGTTCGACAAAAGATCAAATTCTCGTTAAAAACGAATTATCGAAAAAGCGACGTAGAAAATGCGGAGGATCGAATTAAGGATGCGGCGAAACCGGAAGAACGAAACTTGTCATAGCGTCGATGGCAAACGCGGTGGGATGCAGGGATTTACTTTGTCGGCGCGATAACCATTGGCCATTGAATTTATTCCAGGAAGGATAACTCGAAGTTAGAACGGAAGAAGGGAACGATAAGATCTAGCCGGCATCGGGCCAAAGTAGCCCTCCGCGGTACCACGATAACAGATACGAGTCTCAGATAGGCAACAGCGGGTGACAAATAGCGAGTGCTACGTGCAACCCGAGTTGCAAGCTGTTATTTTTTTCTCTTTCGTGTTTTTTTGTTTTTTTATCTAGATAGCGATTCTCCACTGTCCTGTCCCGATGATAAACGTTGGTAAACTCTCCGCGGCTCCCGCTTCGTAGATCTACCGGTTCGCGTTGGGAGGTTTCACGCTGTTTACGTGGAATGATAATTACGTGCGGGAATGCGATCCCCACGATTATTTCGCGGTTATTGAGTCTGACAACGTTAACGAGGTTATTGGAAAAGTTGTATCGCGGTTCGCTGATTCAGCCTTACGCTGCGCATACAGATGTTCATGCTCTTTCTTATTATGCTGCTATCGTGAATTTATACTCTGTGCAATTCGCTTACTCACAATGTACTTTTCAGGGACTCTATGAACTCGGAATAGAATTATGCTTAGTGGAATGGTCAGATTGAGGCACGAGTAATTTTAGATTAGATATTCTAGCTCGGAATGAAAATACCAAATGAGGTTGACATTCAAATTCGTATGTTAACTACATTGGAATTTATTCATTCTTGACAAGTTGAAATGTAGCAATGATAACTGCGGCTCAAGTGCATATCTTCTTTTAGTTAACAGTGCATTCAGAATATGTTTGAATATCTTTTTTCAGGTAGCTGATTCAGAAATAAGTGTAGTAACTAGTAAATAATTTTGTATGAATGTATTATGTAATAATAATTAATCGATATAATGCTTATGAAAATGTAGAAGATGGCAGTAATGAATTTCGGTCGCTGTTTCTACTGCGTCTGATCCTGATACTGCTAGCCCACTACTACTTTCTCCGAGTGATGTGCACAGGATCCCATAAGTAGTAGAAGATCGTATGAATCAGACATATACTTGCATCGAACCCGTTGTTCACTCAAACGTTAATTGTATTTATACTAAACTTCTCGGATTGTTCATTGCATATTTAGACAACTATTTTACACTAAAATACGGTGATTCTCATGTATTCAAAATTTATGCAGTTGTAATTCAATCAACTAAATTTCAATTTGCTGATCACTAACACAACATAACTTTCATTTAATCAATATAAATTTTATTTTATACTTTACTTCATCTCAAATACTTCATTAAACATTTCTTTCAAATATACAAAATTCTTTCATCAAACAATTTTTACAACATCCGTAATTAACTCTAATCTAAATATAATGCTTCATGAGCCTCGATCTCAGCTGATCCAGTATTTGAATGTTAATAACCAAAAGAAGAAAACAAACAATACACCCACGCTCGTAATCGTACATCACGATAAAAACAGAATTCGTCACAATGCTCGAGAAGCATTGCATGTCACGTCACGACACGTGTCTAAAAAGCAAGCGAGTAGCACTGGCTCGTCACCGTAGACACGTGACCGACAGGTGACACTTGTTACACGATTTTAATACAAAGCGGCCGCCCTCTTTGAATTTCAGAGCAGCCGCTGCCAATGTCTCCGTTCTTCTTCGAATCCTTTCTCGCGTGCATGTAAATTCCCAACGGGCTAGCTGGATCGAACATATCATCGAACGAGCGTGCGTCTCGAATCGTGCATTCGTTTACAAGTACGCGACGCACTCGAATGTGTTTGCTTATCGTGAAAACACGCTCGATTTAATGAAAATATTGTGTCTGCTTCAATGGATTTTACTCCGAATTTCTTCACATTTTATTTCTGGTAGTTCATTATAGACACATTATTGCAGATACATGGTATGTCGCAAAATAAGGATTCGAATGTGCAAAGTTAGAAATTTGGAAAGACAGGAATTTAGAGACATAGGATTTTCAAGATTTTAAATTTGAACATTTACAAGTACAAGAACGTTCCGTATAACAAATGTAGAAATTCTGTAAACTGAAACTCAATAAACTTATAAATAAAAAAATAACCATACAATTTACCCCGATACACACGCACATATGTATACATAATCCTCGATCCCCCTTAACCCGTAAATACCGCATTCGACGAAAGAAATCAGTGAATAATCCGACATGATAGATTAACCATAAAGCTAAAACCGGTAGCAGTGTCCCACAGTTTACTCGTACATAAGTAATGCTTCGAAGTGGCAGACTTGAATTTCTACGCAAGTCCCAGTCCGAAAATTTCACTATTGACCTGCAGTAAAGCCGATAGCTCCGAACTATTATAGAATTTAAATTTCGCCTCGGCAGAGAGCACGAGGAAATGGAGGCACGAGTCGAATAACAGAGCCGCATAGTTAGTGGCACGAGTTAACATTTGACGCAGAAGGAATACTAAGGTTCTGCATGCGACTGCATCTTCTGTTTCTTTCTCTGTTCGATTCAGCAGCATTTGATCGTGGTTCTCGTACGAGGGATCCCTTCTCCATCGTTTTCTCCTTTCTCTTTCTCGCTCCGTGTTCGTGGTGCGTTCGGCATTTCGCATGGAAAGGCAGCGACCATTCGTTCGTTCGCGAGTCTCTAGTTGATTTACTTCGTTATGCGAACGATGTCACAGAACGCGTGTCCGGACGAGGGCCGCCTTGCCAACTACGGGGACCCGCGAGATTGCGGATAACGAATAGGTAACGATCGGATTGTGTTTCCAGAGATGAGGGCCAATTATGGGTATAACGTCTGCCGCACGAGCTTCGCTGATCTTTGCCCGTTAGCGGTACACCCACGCGTGCGGAGTGAAACTCACCGGTATCGGGATACCCTGCTTCCTGACCGGGGTGCTTGCTATCCACCAATGATCGATCGATCCTATGCTTCACCATCACCGGAATTAGTACTAATCGTTCACGGTACAATCGGACCTACACTTCATTTTCATACGTATACTTGACAATATTTTCAGTCACAATCATACATGTATACATTAGCCCCTTCTCGGATTTTTCATTCTCACTCAACATTACGAATCTTTAAATTCGTTCATCTTCAACTTCTAACATTTCTGCATTCCTAAATATTCATATTCCCAAATTTTACTGTTCTCAAGTTAACATCTTAATTTCTCGATTTTTGAAATATTATTAAAGAACAATTATCCTAAAAATTATTTCAGCGTGATGTCTTGGTGATAAGTATTTAGTCAACAGAAGAACAATTGCATCAGTATCAAAATAACTAATAAATGCAACGTGCAAGTGTAGAAAAGTTTGTAAGTTCGATAAAAAATGAAAGGAAGTATGCAATATGATACCATAAGCGAAGATGTCTGGCTGATAGACTTTGAATGGTCGATCGAAGCGTTCACGGAGGCAAATAGCGACACTCGTAGGCAACCGATTATTTCTTCCGTGTGTAGCGTGCATTGAAATACCAGTATGCAGATGTTCTCCAGGTTCTGTCTAAGGACGGCACGCGTTCGATTCGCTCCATTGTGAAACGGCCGACAAGCCCCGTTCCAATCCACCTCGACGACCCTTCGCCGACACGACTTCGTCGTTCGACGAATCGATTTCTTCGGGTATTCGGTACAGTCAATAGCAAATCTGCTTTCTCTGCAGAAAGTATGGCAACCGAGACCTCTTATTCGTACGAATTTTGGAGAATTTGAAAATTTAGGGTTAGGTGGATTTTTAGCGATTCTTATGAATCTAAAGATTTCAGAATGGGTTAATTTTTGGGTGTTGTGGATGTGGACATCTAGCGATTTGATGATTAGGAGTTTGTGGATCTAGAGATTTGGGGATGTAGAGGTAAAAGGACTAGACTAGGTGGTTCCAGAAAGAGGTATTTGGAAATTTTGGGATTTGGGGATCCAGATTTCCAGATGGAAACATGGATATTTAAAAACCTACAAAATTTCAAAATTTGAACTTGCAAATTCATAAACCAGCAAGGTTGAAAAATCTTTGGAATTTACAAATCTGTAAATATAGAAATTAAAAAATTTGGAAATACAGAAATGTATGAATTTATAAACTGTCAAATTTGCATATATGATTTCACCCAAAGCCTTCGTTTTGCCCGAGTGTACAAGAACCGGAATTGTACAGGTTGCTCCGAAATACCTTTAGGGGTTAAACTGTGCCCTTTTCAACGCGGATATTTTTAAAGCTTTATTTCTGGCATTGCCCGGGGTAAGATTTCCCGATTCACCGATAAAAACTTTCGGACGATGTTGAAGCGAAGACGGTTGAGTAACGATGAAATATTAATTCTTTCCAAATATTTTTACTCGATGTCTTAACGGAGTCTTTTATTATACCTTTGCGTCATACATGTGATACTCTTTGTTCGAAATCTATCTCGAACGACTTAAAAATAACGTATTGTTAGATACTGATTACAGCGACGTGATTAATTGCGTGTTGTGATCATGGACAAAGCGTGTAGCACGAGTGACATTGTTCGCGTAGGCGTTATTAATGCACTCGTAATCCATAATTATTAATTAATCGGTAGCATCTGGTGGTTGTCGATAGCAGACTTGCTGTGGCTTCTATACAAATGCACAGCATGAACTTTCTCGGACAATTGACGTAAATACAATATTTTTTTAATAAATTAATAGATTAGTAGACGTATAATCTATAGCCCAGGCGAGACAATATAGGCGAATTCAATGATTTATTATACTATGACCTTGAGGTGACCTTGCGTTCAAAAATTGGAATTCCATTAACCTACAACTTTACAGTTAACTAATAATTCTTTCATATGTCAGTTCTTTCGATAATCAATGTCCCGACTTTCATTTTGGTTACTGAAAACTATCGTCGTCACAATGATACACTTTTGCTCTAGATTCATCGTAGAAAGTTTCATCAAAATCGATGACCCAACGACTGTGGTCCAGTGCTAAGCAGCACTACTTTACTAAAAATTTTGATGCAGAACAGAACTAGATTCTCCTAAATTCAGCACGTTCTAAGACAGGTGATTTATCCCGCGAAGATAGAAGAAAGAATGATGCACACAATGGAACCACGATCGAAGTGAAACTCGTGCCCGCGATAGGAAACACGACGAAATTAATTCCCGATCGCGAAACAGAGGGGGGTCGAAGGAATCCTGTGTGGAAGAAAAGGGTAAGGAAGGATGTCTCCGGGTCGATCGTGACGAGATCTCGGCATGGCGTGACAATCTCGATGTTCGAGCTCCCGTTAAGAGGCTCGAGCCGTTCACCCACACATATCGACGCAAGGCTTGCGTCCTCGGACGCGTCTCGCCTTTAGGAAAGGATTAAATGTCGAGCAGAGGAACGTGGCCGGATAGTCGAGCGAAGCCGAGTCGGGCGAAATGGATCGAGCATCCTCGTACCGATCGAGCAGGGATCGATCCTCTCGCATACGATCTGGCACACTTCGTGCCACACTTGGGGCACACGTACGCCGTAGCATCGCGCACGAGCTCGAAATTTACGGCACGCGAGCACGCTGTTGGCACGGATGCACGGTTGAGGCCGTGCCGAGAGGAGCCGCTCCTCGACTCGCTCGCGCATCTTCTGGCTTGCGCAACCATCCAGGAGAGAGTCCAGATAGGGATGAATCGAGACGGATACATGGATCGAGAGACTGCCAGAGAGAGACACACAGGGGAAACCATCGACCAGCTGCACCCAGGCTCATTCCATTTGTCGGCACAATACGCGTTAGACGATCGCCACTTGTTTGCACGTTTAGACGTTTTGCTGATGGGTCTCGAACAGCTGTTCTCAAGATTTAAGAGATTTAAGATTTCAGACCAGAATTTAGATACTGGTTACGGAACAGGTTGGATCCTTCTATGGAGATATCTGGATCTACCTATGAGGGACGTAGAGAATATTCAAGTTTCAAATTATTGAAACTACACTTCATCTGAAGATTTGCATGCTGGAATTTAGATATTCCGAAGTTAGAGAATTTGCAAGTTTCTATATTCTTAAAATAAACAGTTTCAACCCTATTCACTTTCCAACATTTTCTTAAAGATTTTCAACCCTATCATTCTTACAATATGTTGTTCATCCTCCAACATTTCCTTCAGCATTTCAACCCTATTCATTTTCCAACATTTTTTAAAATCATTTCAACCCTATCGTTCTTATAACATGTTCATTTCCCAACATTTTAACCCTGTATTCTTACATTTTCGAATTTTCATAAATTATTCAACCCTGTCCGTTACTCAGTATTTTAACGTGTTTCAGTGTATTTTTCAGGTATCCTCCCGCGGATTTTCTTGGCGAAAGAGGAAGAATCCAGCGATAAAATTAGCCAGAGGATATACAGACACGGACATTCGATGCGCGTTCAATCCCGAGTCGGAGGCGGCAAGCAACGCGGAGGAGGTGGTCGAAGTTCCTGGTTCACCTGTATGCTTCATCCGAGGCTCACCTGAGGCTCACCTGGCCGCGTTGCCACTCCCGTGGCTGCAGCACCACCTCCGCGACATGCCGTCTTTTCACTCGCGGCGGCGTTATTATCAAAGGTCAGCGGGGAGGTCGTTCGGACCGAATTACCATACTATAGGTCATGGAAGATGCACAACCAACAAGACCTCCACTGACAGACACTCGTCTACGTTCGATCGAAAGGTGCGTAATTTGTCGCAATTTTCTCCTTTGCAACGTCTAAACCGCTTGTAACGTCTTTTTAAATAAATATAATAGGCGAGTATTGCTTGTCGAGTCGATTGGCTTTCGATGATGATTGATTTGGTAATCGCTAGGTAGATCTTATTGTTGGGTTCTGGTTTAATTTGAAATATTAACACGGTGGATGGTGCGATGTATCTTTATTTAGGGGGTTTGTAATGGTTAGAAAGATCGCTTATTGTTGGATTCGAAGTTAATTTGAAATATTAATGCATCAGATTGTGCTATGTATGTTTATTCTCGTATTTTGTAATCACTGTGAAGATTGTTGAATTTTAACTTGTACTGCATCAACACCTGGTATGAACATTGTAACGTTAGCGCAAACATAACTTACCACATTATACATATGTAACAGATGTCACTACACATATGTAGTTTCAACCTGATACTGCATTTAAATGTTCTTCGAGTGTAATTTTTAAATAATCCGACCAAAGTAATCAACTATTATATTACTGCTATTCATGCAAAAACTGGTACTTAAGAAAATAGGATTCAGTATTTGATCTATGCGAAATTATAGCTCCATTATTCGAGTTACCGCAATGCGGGCACCAGCCAGCAATCTAAAGTTACCCTACCAAAAGAGTAGCCACCCTTAAATCTTCGCCAAATATAACAGTTCCGCATTGCAGTTACGCGTGCAGTAGATTTCACACGGAATTGCTCATAACTCACACCACAATAGCCTATTATAATTATTACGAATAACATAGGAATTTTGATATATAGAAATTTAGAGATCCAGGTATTTTAGAATTTCGACATGTAAAATTTGAAAATATAGAAATTCGATAACGAAAAAAAATGTGGAAAATTGTAAAATTTGGAGATTCTAGTAGCTTTGGGGATTTGGAAGTTTGGTGTGCCGATCTAAAGTAAGCGTACGTTGCATCGGAGTGTACATCAGTGCGATAGTCGTGCGTGCCTATCCAGCAATTACAGTTTAGAATTCTCGAACTCCGGGGCTAGAAGTTCAGAGTTCACCCGCGGCACAATGAACCGTTCATCGATGCCCCGAGGCGGTCTTGGTCGTGCTCCCCTCTCGTGTTCCAAGTAACGGCGCGTCAATGGAGCTGTTGTAACCTCGCGGGATCAGGATCCTCCGGGTGAAGGATAAAAAAAAAAAACGCGTCGAGAGTTTCACGGTGCCGGACGGGTGGGCATCGAACGCGGACATTAATGGAAGGCGATTCCCACCCGCTGCGCGTCACACCGAATCGGAACCGTGTTACGCGAACTCTATTCATAACTATATTTGTAATCAGACCGCCACGCTATTGTGGACCAATGACGAAGCATCATTGCAGCATACCCCCTACGGCACTGTGCTGAATTACCTCCTAACATCGAGTGCACCGTACCATTAGATCTGCTTTCAGCTAACTGACTACGTGTGGGCAGCTGAACCCTTTTCGAACATCAGCCGCATGAATTTGACTGTTACGAATGACTATTAACTATTTCACAGCACGGAGATTGCACTACATTGTTCGTGAAAGTTGGTACCTTTGTACCGTCATGCTTTTTAGTTCACTTTCTAATTCGTTTGATTGCGAGAGGAGCAACCAGATGAAACGATGAGAATACGAATATGAATGTCGTTTAATTTGATATTTGATACGACTGTCGTGAATTCTCGTTTTAAATTCTTGTTTCAAGGCGTCACAATTCAAAAATCAAGATATCTAATAATCGTTTCTTACTATTTGGTAACTGAATAAGCTTGATACGAAATTTCCTGTACCTACTAATTTTCAAAGTTGTGTCTTGTTACAAAACAGGTCTTCAGAAACGTGATACAGTCAATTATTAACTAAATATTTAGTATCGTCTAGTTTGCATATGAATATTCAGTTTGTTCACATTACAGCAACTCAGAGACCACAGTCAAGAATACAAAACTATGGAAAGCGATCTGTGCAGCATCATCGTGAAGTTACACCAATTTTCCGGTACAATTCATTGAAATTAACGAGAGAAGTGCGAGAACCCCGAGACAAAGTTGAAAGTGTCCAGTTTGTTCGTTGAAGTCTGTAAACCTTCGTTTTCACGACATCACTGCAACTTCGTCGTGTCTTGCATTGCCATCTCGACAACACGGTCAGCCCACGAGGCCAGTTGCCTATTGCAGCAAATATCAAGGTCCATGTTCCACCTCTTAAGTCGTTAATAATAGAACATCGTAAGCAAACACCGATTCACGTTAAAGCATGACAGGATTATCAGCGAATCGCTTCGTTATCCGACAATAGTCGATTCACAAAATTATCCGACGTTAACAATCGAACGTCGAATCTACATAATTGTCAAGGTTTGAAAGGTAACAGCCAAGTTAGACACTAAGGTCGAGGAACTGGGAAACCTGAGTAATTGTGATCAGCGAAATCTCAAAATCTAATTTGTAAGCTTATACAGTGGAGAATATAAAAATGTCCAAACTTCCAAATCTAAAAAATTGAAAAAATCCAAAAGTCCCTAAATCGACAAGCTTGTACCTTAACTTTAACAAAATCTGGTATTATATGTAGCAATTCCGATTCGGTCTTCATATGGAAGAAAACTTTCCAAGAGGCACGATATCTCTATGAAAAGTGTTGGCACGCGTTCTCGCGAGGACGACAAGGCGGAGATTGCAGAATCGGCTAGAATGCAGATCCACCGTCACCGTGGCTGTTTTCTACATGCCGACAACCTGCAACGTTAGAGGCTCGCATTTCTGGTTTTACTTGCCTTTACACCCATGCATCGTCCTGCATTATACGCCACAGTCATCGTTCCTAACTCCCCTCCTCTTCTCACCCATATGTTCCCTTTTCTCCTCCTCCTCCGCCGCCTACTTTTACCCCTTTAGCTTCTCCTTCTCTCTCTCTCTCACCTCGTGTCTAACTTCTCCCTCCCTCTTCCGTGGAGACGGCCTGTCGTTTCGCAAGGATGCACGTATCGCTTTATCTCGAGCTGCATTTAATTCACGTAGGTAGGGACTAGGAAGAAGAGCACGTGCATAACCCAGTCACTTTCAAAGGTTGGGCGTTCGAACGAGCGGTTTGCGAAACGCAGGAGCATGCCAGCTTCTCCCCTTTTGCCGGGGCTTTTTTCTCGGTCCCCTCCTGGTACGCGGCACGGAGCGTACACGCGTCGAGGATGCCTCGTAAATCGCGATCAAGTTAAGTAATTCCAGGTTCGAAAGTACGCGGCGACGTGACGCAATTTTGACGAGCTTCGGATCGCTTTTGCATGGAAAACGAACGACGCTTCGAGAGGAGACTGAAGGTTTCAGAGGATTTGGAAATTTTAGGATTTAGAAGGTTCGGGTGGTGATTGTTAATGTAGAGATTCGGATATTTCGAAATTTGGGCATCTGAGGATTTGCGAGTCTGAGAATCTCAGAATTTGAGAATCTGATGGTCTGAGGATTTGAGAATTTTACGATTTGATCATTTGAATGTCTAGGAATTTCAGAATCTACGATTTGACAGTATGAGGGTTTGAGGCTCTGAGAATTTGAGAACACGAAGGTTCAGACTTCTCTTTAAAAATTTCAGAATACGAAAATTGAAAATGCGAGAATGTGGGACCCTTCTGAATCTTCCCATATCCCTATAGCAACCTGCTTCACGATCCAGCGTAACAATGGCTTTAAATCCTGTGCCCAGTCCCGTGCGAATTAACCATCGTCCAATCGTGAGCATTTTCTCCCCTTCACCTCTGGCCTTCGAACGCGAAGCCCCGCAAATTCCATGTTTACGCGTGCAAATAGCCTCGTGTTTGCCGGTGCTTTCGGTCACACTCGATCATACTTGGCCAACGAGAGTAAGGCAGAGTTACCAAGTGGAATAGAAACGCATCTCGGAGGATGAGATGAGATAGCATTGTGCGACGGCCTCGATGGTAGATGCCATAGGTGTAGGAGGATGAGTTGTGCTTCATTGTCGGGGCGGTATACGATTAGAATACATTAGAGATCTCTTCCTTCCCCGCGATCTCTCTAGCATTTCGTCGAGTCGCGCTAGAAAGAAGGACAACGGACACGAGGCCAGAAAGGTGGAGTGGGATTGATCGTTCATGATTCTCGATGATTAAACGTTCCCGGTACCGTTGAATTATGTTGTGAACGTAGCTGGACTTACGAGGGGCGTGATCGATCGTGGACCGAGATGCTAACTAGCCACAGCTGGGACAACGCTTTATTAAATAGCAACGCTAGCGCGTTATCGTTTCCGCGTCGTCGCTCGAGCGGTTCTCTGTACGCGTAGGAGCGTATTGTTTCCTACATTTTCAACACCAACGATCGTTTGGTATTTTGCATTACGCTCAAAAATATAATACCTGGTTAGACATAATGTTGATATTCTAACTTTTTACTGTTTTACGTTTTCACAACCATCGAGGCGTTTCGGATCTGGGAATGAACACAGAAATGTGATATACATACATATATGTATTTTGTACTTTCTATGATGTTGGTATTTTAAGATTCTTTTTGTTGTATAACATTTCGAATGATGCAAATGGAGCAGATGATGGTCGTGACGTACATGATGTGAAGATGTGATGATGTGGTGATGTGATGAGATGATGATATGATATGATGTGTTGATGTCGTGATGTACTGATGTGATGATGTGCTGATATGGTAATGTGAATGTGATAATGAGTATGTGATAAGGTGGCAGTATAACAATGTGAAAATATAATAGAATGAAACTAAAGAATGAAAACTGCAACCAGAAAAAAGCAAGAATTTCAAAAAACGAACAACAAACGACTTTGCACTCTGTCGAATCGAGACGATATTTCACACGAGCCGAAAGCGTGCAAAGCGTAGAGTAGAGGAACATTCGCGTGTGCTCGTGGTACTCGCGCCGTTTCTTGCACGAGTACAAATTGCAGCCGCGTTAAGGTAGCGCCGATTTCTCTCACGAACGAAACCCAAGATCTGTTCCTCGATCTTTCACGGTTGACCAAGTGGAGGCGTTAATTAAGATATACCCTGGCCAGACCGGTAAATAAGGCGAGGTCGATCGATCCGATCGAATGAACCGATGCCGTCTTCGATTTAATTAAATCGAATTAAATAGGTAGCATAATGCCAAGGATCAGCGAATATCTCTAAAACGATCTTACATCTACTAATCATACACGGAACATGCTACCGAATAGGAATCAGGTTGTTTCGTTATACTCACTTTTCTTGTAATACATTCACGTTCGGTACAATTATATAAATCAACAGGGACGTGAAATGTTTTTTAAACATTCAGGAACGTTGTAGAGAAATTCTGTTTTAATTGCATAATTGAACTGAGCAAGAATGCACTGTATACTTTTGTAGTGTAATATTCAGTTATCAAATGTGTGAAGAAATTTATGAATTAAATTATTTGTAGCAACATATAATTATAAAATAAATTGTTAATAAATAACTAAACAATCATGGTATATTTCATTACATCATCAATAAACCTTACAACTTCGTATAAATTCACAAAATCATCGAAATGTTAATATAACTAATAGAAATCCACGTTTATACAAATATTTAACAAAAACCTGTAGAAAGTCTAGAAATCGTTGTTTATCGCATTTATATAATTTACACCCATAAAACGTACATGTTAATTATCTGTATACGTTTCAAAAGACCAGTACATACATAATTCTCATACGATTGCACCAGTCGTATAATGTTGCCAATAATTTCTCGTAGTTTCGTATGTAACAGAAGTTTCACTTGTTGCGAGGTTATACGATGGATGAGCGTCATGGGACCCATAAATCTAAACGGTTAAAGCGATTCATTGGGGGAAATAAAATTTGTCATAGGCACCCTTCGTCGTACCTGTTCACAGTCAGACGATCGACGCGTAGGACGCTGAATTTACACCGACTCCTTGCATTCTCTGGCTTCGGCTCGATTTACGATTATAGTGCAACGAGTTAATGGGAATTAAGAATCGACCAACGTGTTGCTGCTTGGTCGGATTCTAGGGAACAGCTTTTCGCGTGAAACGAGGAGCGTTTTATGGGCGAAACTGTTCGAATTCTTCGGCCGATGCAATGGCGGTTCATTTGTATACGTCACGACACGAGATACCTTAAATGGTCGTCGACTACTTCACAAATTGGATAACTTCTCGAGTTTAGGGATTTGGGGAATTTGGAATTTTTGAGGGGGAAGGTTGAAATTTGGGAATTTGAAGATTTGGGAAATTTAGAAATTGGGGATTAGAGAATTTAGAAATTTAGAAATTAGAGAATTGGAGACCTGGAAATTGGGAATTTGACAATTTGAGAGTTTGTGAATCTGAAAATTTAAGAATTGGGGTGTAGAAGTTTAGCAACTGGATAATTGAAAATTTCCTAAAACAAGATATACGATGTACACCCATAACACAACCCCAGCTCTCACAACCTTGCAAATAAATAAAAGTGCCAAATGCTAAATACCACAATTAATGATAGTCCAATTTTTTGGTCTCCGTGAATCTTCAAGTACTCCTAACCCCGTTGAAATCAATCACTGGCGACAGCAGTGTGCAGCGTATAATTAAATAATTCATACGATCCCAAGGGATGAAACAAGAAGCGTGTTTCGCGAGTTACCATGGAAGTTCTCGAGACTTAAGCCACGGGATTCGAATTAACTCGACAAAGTATCGGCAGGTAGTCCTTAATTAGCAGAACTAATTGCGCGCTGACTTCGCATGCAGAAAAGGTTACGCGTCGTGATTTATTGACCCCTCCCGCCACTGTCCTAATTAAGTGCAAGGGAACGCTATTGTAGCTAACAGCGAGCAGAAACAATTACCGATCCTGTGGACGACGACGAAAAAACCACGCCGTTCACGGGCACGGAACCGACGAAGAAGAGGAATCCGACCGAGTCAAAGGTTCGTTAACCCGTTTTGTCCTCGGGTAGGTCCGCGTACGATACATTTGCCTCTTTAGGAAGGGTCTGGCAACACCGTTTCGCCAAACGACGAGATCGTATTTCACGAAACACCTTTGCTACAACGCTGACTCGAACCGAAAATACATCAGGTATGGTAGTCGCAAAAATACAGCATGGTCGTAAATCTCGACGGCCTGGAGACACGTGTTCGGTTCGTGTTTGACTGACTCGAAAATTGCTGCTGATCGACTCGAGTAACGTTACAGGATGTCGATGAGTATATTTGTTCTCTAAAGTACTCATTATCGTATCAGCTAATAGTAGTCTGTAAATTCAACTTTTCTAGTACTAAATGAACTGTTAGATGATAGGCTTTTTTGGTTTATTTTGAACTTTGTAGGTTAAACAATGGCGGTCGTAGGAACAATTAAACGAAGTGATCGGGAAGATTAATTTCTTGCAACGATGAAAGGATTCGGTACGCGTTTATGTTCCGTAATTGAATCAAAAGAAAAACGTTCCAGCGAATCAGCACGGAACCCTTTCGCAATTCCAATCACGGCTAAAAGCCGAGCGGAAGAGATACCCGGTCGTTTCGCGCAAACTCGTACACCAGGTCATTAGCTAAGCGAAGTGTAACGAGCCTTCTCTCGCGCTACGTGATCTCGAAAATTAAGATTCGTACAACTAGAACCGCCACGATTATCCTTCTTTCCCTTTCTCTGCACATTTTGCACAGAACACTTATGAAATAGGTGATCTAACTTTGGTAACGTCTTTCGATTCTCTTCGGTTTGCGACATTTCTCCTCTTTCGACATTTTACTACCTATAGACTCACGTCTTTCTAAGTAATTTTTTAAGGAAATAAATTTTGTTTGTAACAAAATTTTTATTCTGTCTTGAATGTAATTGTCACTGTTTTGCCATATTTTGCGTTACTTTTGAACGTTATTTGTTTAAATCGTTAGACAAAAATATTCATACAAATTTAACTATTGCAGGGTTAAAATTAGTGCGATGATCTCATGTACCTAACTTTCTGATAATTTTACAATCCTATTTTTGTATCCAACACGTTTCTTGATATGCAGTTGAAGTTAAATATAAGTGTACCTTTATATACAACTTAATTTAGTAGTTACAATTATGAATCTGAAGATGATCCAATAACTGTATAATTGAACCACTAAAGATCTAGCTTTAGAAGCAAAACCTGTCTTACAATCAAACAGCTCTATTTATACCGCCGCAAATAGTTTCAAATCTGACTCACAATTACTAAGAAATTTCATCTCAATCCAGCACGATTCTGTTGCAAAGCAACCTTACCAGCAATATGATGAAACTTTAATTTCTACTATGTTCCTCGACGATAATAATCATTCGTCAAAGTGAATGGGCAGTTCCTTCAAGCAATCATGTTTAGGTTAAACAACTAACATTTATGCCTGTAAATTCTATTTAACGATGTATCGATTTGTCATTAAGCCTTTTCCAAATATTACCAAATACAATTTGCACAAACTATGAATTTATGTATGGTGCACTTGGAAATGACATAAAATACTTTTCGTACCAAATGATCCTATTTGACATAGCACATATGGAATATTTACCATGTGTGTATTTTTTAAAGGGCGAACCTTTGCGATGCAGAGTATGTTCACTACTTTCGGCATATGTGCAAATGTGATCATTGATGGTCGGACATCAAACATATGATCGGTGAACGGTCAACATATGTCATACATATCAAACCCATAGCCTGTTTGTCACATGATACATATCGCTGATTAAGTTTGTTCTTTATTAAAATCTAAATTTTGATACAAGAGTAACATCATATTCCGCAAGTGATTTCCTCAAGATGGCGTTGCGGTCCCAGCAGTATCAAATCTGACTCGATTACAAAGGCATTTGAAGCGGGATCCCGTGACAAAGCGATTCAAGTATCAAACGCATTACTAGATTTGTCTCGGTCGCACCTTTCGCGGCAGTGCCAAGGGTACGCACCCGATACGGTCGTAATTGCATCGGCAGGCATGGAGAGCTTGAAAGTTGGTACCCCCGCGTCGACCTTCGGCCAGCGACGCGGGAAAAATCAAAGGGAATTGAATCTGGATCGTTGGAAAATAATCGTTAGCATGCACCGGCCGTTCCCGCCGCTCGCACACCGACAAAAGGTAACGATCTCGAGGCTAAGGCGCACCTGCGTCCACGTTCACCGTCGGTTTGCATTCGGGCGTCTAAATCGCCCTAAATCGAGGGACAGACGAGGCATCGACGCGTGTTGCGCAACAACCAACCTTTTTCTGGCTCCACCAGGGCGAACCTATTGCCAAATTCGACTGCTCGTTAACCGCCGATCCGTACGATCTGCATACTACGCGAGCGAAAAAATCGGACCCGTTCGCCATCGACAAAAGCACGCTCCAGGTTTATCGACGCTTGCGCAATCGATCGTTCGAATGGACACAGGTGTTTCCGGAATAAAACCGTGCCCGTAGTCAGAAGTAAAAGTCAATTACTGGAACTAGCTCGGGTTTCCGAGCGAAACGTGCGCGGAGAAGAGTTTACGATTTTATGAATATCGGACCGGATGAAAATTTTATGAGCTTCGATCATGGCTGCCGTTGAAATCAGTCTTCTGAGACGAAATGTGTTTTTTGCGAGTGATAAAGTTAATGTATTTTGGACGATGCATGCGTGACTTTAAATCGCAAAAATTTTGATAGAATTACGATGATGGAGAATTATTCGTAAGTTTACTACGTTTATGAAACACATTAAAAATCCTTAAATTTCCCAATTTTCAAGTTTTGTATAAGAATTGTTGGAGTGCAAGCACTTCTACGACCAACTATATCTGCAAACTCGCTCTAGGAAGCCTCGTGATCAGCTTCCGAAGACAATGCAAGACGAAAGAACTCGATCGACGACTCGTCGACAGGAATTTTTTGGATGACGAGGCAAAAGGGTCTCGAAAATTTACCGGGACATAAGCTCGTAATAATTCCTTCTTGATCGTGACTATGTAAACAATACGATGCAGCGAACGTTGGCAAACTCTGTTGCCCAACGGCACGAGTCTCCCCATGAGACTCGTCCTCCTGTTCCATCCGTCCCATAAAGCCACGATTTCGCAAGCTTTTCAGCTCCTCTCTCGTCTCGCAAAAGCGGCGACAAGATAGGATCGCGAACGCGTCAGGTGCAGCACTCAGCTAACAGCTACACCTAGACAACAGTTGCACGATCATAGATCCGATTTATATTTGCATGAAATTTATCCGAACCCGAGGCTGACATGTGTTAGCCGGATTATCGTGTTTCATCGATGTATATCACCGATGTGTCAGCATTCGGTGATCGAACGAAACTGGTCTTCGAAAATGATCCTAACCTTTGCTGTTTAATCTTCTTAATATTTTGTAAAAATTCGTTTACAGCCTTCAGAATAAGCTCTCATAATTAGTAGGACACTAATTGAAATTTTTAAACAATAACTCTTAAGCCCATAATCAAGATCAGAACCAATCTATTCTACAAGTTCGAATACATAGAAATAATGAATTACTAGTACATGAATTATTAAATTATTAGCACATGCTTAGCAATAATAAATAATGTTGTTTCACATCGTGTTTAAAAGGATGAATATAAATGCATGTCGTGTATATAAAACTTGAAGCTTTAATCTGTAATTAATGAACAGCTATCCCGCAAATTGTGAGTAAAAACGAGTTTACGAAGAGCAAGCGTTTTGGTTGTTTTACGAGGCATTTCGAAGTAACGCAATAAGAGACACGGTTTGATTAAGCGCGGCACAGTATATCCAATTAAGCGATTCTATCTTAATTACTTAATCGGTATTTAATTGTACGTATGAATGCCATTCCCGCGTAGACATCTGATGTGCGATAGATTCGTGTGGTAGATATTTCAATATTCTCCGGTGACGGCAATAAAGATTACTGGTATCGATACGGGACATGTGAACAGGCGCATTAGCATTTCAAGGCGAAGGAACGGTAACGTTAACATTTTGCGGAGTGGTGGCCCGATAAGCCTGGTAATTACTGCATAAATCAACGAGAACGGAGAATACATTACATCGATAATTATTAATCTAAACGGTGATTAATGCAGAGCCGATCGGCCAGTGTTCTTTTTACCTTTAAGGAAAAATCGATAATTATCTGTCTATTACGAGTGATAAACTGTCATGAAGCGAACTGGCGTTTGAGGATCATGAATGATGACGTATTCGATTGATAATACAGAAATGAGCTGGAGTCAGAAACAAGATGTATTACACCTTTCATGATAGATTTCAATGATTCTGCTTTTTTCTCCCTACGGAAATTGACACTTACTCTGTAATATATCAATTTGAAAGTTTACTTAAAACGGTCGTGAGATATTTTCATTAATTAAGTCGCTTGACATCTTCTGAATCGATTAATATTTTAAATTTGTATTCAATAGTAGTCATACGTGTCACACAGGTGACTTGTTCTTTTTTCACGGGGAGGTCTTTGCATTCATTATATTTCCTCGATGTTTCAAATTAATTTCTTGATTGCTTAAAAAACAAATTGTGAAAATTTGAAGAGTCACAAATTTGAAATATTTGAGACAAAATTTCTTGCTAACAAATGTACCAAATGAAAAATTCTGAAAATTCCATATGGAACTCTTCCCACATTCAAATTGTAAGAAACGTCCGCTCTCAGACCCCCATTCGTGGCGATATAAGAAGAGTCTCGCTACAGAAGAGATCAGCGATAGTCGTGAATGGCTGCGAAAGGGTTAACGTTAGATCGGTAGACGGTGGTCGATTCTTGAAATCTCGCTCGCGTTGCAACTGGATCTCCTTTCGAAACGATCCTCCCTTCTCGATCGTGGCTCCAGATTCCGAGGTGTAAGTGTGGGCCGGCACGCGGTTGGTTCTCTAAAATACGGAACTGAACCGCGATCCATTATCTCGCTGTTAAGATCGATCACCGCGCTGTTACATAATGGCTTGTCGGCACCGTTGATGGAGAATCGTAATAACTCGCCGACGGACTTTCGACCGCATGAAACCCGGCTGGTTGCGGTGGACTGCGTTTAATTGTGTGCCACATTGCGATCGTGTGCAATGTTCGTTCGCCTTCCGGTCCGTCGGCCGCAATCATATCGAACATATTCCGTGGGGAGATCGATCTCGAAGAACAACGCGATTTCGCACCGACACAAGAATCCAATCGATCAGCACGGTAGCCATTCAACTGGTAAGCGATTGTTCTATCTGGTGTCTGTATACAGGGTGTCCCTAAATATTTTATTGGCTATTTGGGGATAGGAACATTTGGGAAAATTTTAGATACAATTTTTAGATAAAATGTTCAAATCTGAGAAGATTTAGAAACTGAAACAACATTACATCAAACAAAAGCTTGATAACTTGAAAATGAAAAAATTTCAAATTGTGGACCTCCAGAAATTGAACACAAATTTAATCGAACGTGAAAGTTTGAAAACGTATAAATTCATATGAACCTTTTTCGCTGTCAGCCAGATAATCCATAATCCAGATATAATCAGACACGAGTCTCGCGTCTCATTACAGCTATGCAACAGCGACGTACTACCGCGATATAAAGGCAGAAGCGAAATAAAACGACACGTGGAATCGGAAGCCACACGGAACGACGATTCTCCGACAACTCGGCGGGAGTTGATTTATAAAGAGTACACCAGGAGTGCTGGTAGCCGGTGGAGCTGCCTGATGCAGCGTTAATTTCAAAGAAGTTGCGCCGGCAAGCATTAGGAGCGTCATCCAGTAGTCCAGTCAATGCGAGAGGATGTACTTGCTTCTACGTCGGCGTCGCTAATAATATTTACTGTCAGACCAGCGAAATGGTAGACAGGCACACACCTTTGCTAGGTAATCACGCGGCTACCGACGCCACCACAACCTTGTAATTACGTTTCTATTCTATTATGCGTTTGCTATTGTGCACGACATTCGCTCTTTTTTATTCCATCAACTGTTTTTGTTCGGTAACATGACGTTCCTACGTGGAAATAGTAGATAAAGGGATGTACTAGAGATAAAGTGCGTTGAAGTTCATTAACCCTTTCGATACGAGGGGTGAATGTAATAGGTACGTAGACTGTGTGGAATAAGTAGGAATAACTGCGTGTAGTAGGCAATATAATGAGGGGCATTGTAGAATATTATGAATGTAATATGTAGTGAATACAACATGTGGGGATTGTGGTATGGGCTAATTACATGTCGTGGTAATTGCAACTCATGGTTGCACGTACCAAATTCAATGTGTGATTACAACACATGTTGAGTACAACGCACGCTGAATACATGTATCGAATTCGACATGTGCCGAACACAACGCATAATGAATACTACACGCGGCAAATGTAGTATGTGCCGAACACACGTGTTGAATACACGCATCGAAATCAACACATGTCGAATGCAGTATGAGTCGAATACAACACGCGTCGATTACAACACGCACCGAATACAATATGTGAATTCAACACGCCCCAAATACAATATGTGCCGAATTTCACATATGCCGAGTACAACACGCGTCGAATTCCGCACGAGCCCAATACAACGCGTGACGATTACAACACGTGACGAATACACACCAAATACAACGCAGTGTAATTACAACACGCTCCGAACACAACGCGTAGCAACTCGCAGCGAACTAGTAACCAGTAAAAAATATCCTAATATTAGAACTTTGATGAAAAATATAAATCTGTAATAAACTTATTTTTCTACAGTTGCAACATCTCCCTCGAAAACATCCAACGTTCCTCATTTCCCATCAGCGTATAAAAACCGAATGATAGTATTATACGCGAATCACCTGTTACACGGTAAATTGATCCTCGGGTTCGATTAAAACTTGATTGCGTGTAAAGTCAATTATTAGCTGCCTGCTGCAATTTCTCGGTAGCAGACGATTGACGAAATACGAGCGTGCTGCGGACATTCCAGTCAGCTACTGTAATGATACATTCATTTAGAACGGTGAAGTTGCTGCTTCTCCCCTTTTTTTTTTACCCCCATCCTTAATGATCCGCTATTCGACGTTTCGTTTAATGGAACTGTTTGAGGTGGACTAAGGTGATTAGTGCCGTCTGGGGTTTTGTCGAGATTCTTTGGCGGCTCGGATTAAATTGACGCGACGAGTAATACGGAACTGATAGAATCATCTTTCGTAAGAAACCTTCTTGTTCGTAGATTACATTGTAGACGCTACACTGTTCATTCTAAACGAGTGAATACCGCTTATTTGGCTCTTTTAAGACCCGGTAAGGTACTTATAATCTGCTAATTAACGGACAAACGTGTCATCACGTTCACGCTTTACAATCCTTTCAAACTTGAAGCACGACACGAGGAACTTGTATCGTCATCTTCAAGCTAATTTCTCTCGAATAGTCGTTTTTAAAAATTACAGATTTCCACGCTTAGGAAGTTAGACGGTCATTTGGGAATTTTGAATTTAGTCATTTTGACACTGAGAAATTTATCGAGACATTTGTAAATTCGAAAATTTAGATGAAGTTTAAACTTGGTAATGTTGGTATATCAAAACCTGTTGGTTCATTTGAAATATCAAATGTGAATGTGACAATTTATAAATAAACAAATTTTAAATTCGGCTGTCAACTCTTACGAATGTAGAGATCTCCAACTAGTGAAGTTTCGAAAATTATATACTGGCAAAACTTGTAAATGTCGAAATTAAGTACTTAACGTTGTACGAGTGATTCGCCAACGCGGTTGCCCATCATCGAGTTAACGAAGCGTATTTCATTTGACGTTATCCAAGTAAGTTAAAGATCAAAGATGTTGCTGTCTCGGAGAATCGCGAGCCGAGCCCGTATCTAAATCACAGGTACATAGAACGTCAACGCGCGTTTCCCGAAACGTAGAACGACCACCTAAGAGCTACGTAGCTGGCAGGCTGCGAGTAAACGCAGTTTGTTAAGCAAGATCCCTCGGCTTCGGAGTCTAATCGCAGAGGCGAGGGCGAGCCGCGTATCCGCGAATCAAATACGCAGAGATACGCGCTCGTACACGAGCTGGTACACCAGCCGAGGCGTTCATTAACATGCATTCACGCCGCAATATTTATCGTTGGTGCTTGCTGCTCGCAACTCGTGCCTCTGTAACGCGTCTACGCGTCCCGAGGGACCTGGCCACGGCATTCAGATCTTAGATAAAACCTCCACGAAACGCGGACGTTACGCACCGACCGCCTGCGTGACACGCACCGAGGCCACGAACCGTGGAAACCGGTGTACTCCCATCGAGTTAAAACGTTTCGCCAACAACCAGCTCCCATCCGAGTGTAATCTTAGATTTTCCTGTGAACCAGACCCGTAAAACTTCAAATTGTTCAACTTTTCTCCTACGTTTATCCAACGCCCCGGTTCGCTGACTTTTGAACTTTCTGAAAATGTAACACCTTCCTCTATGATAGTCATCTAGATCTAATTCATGTATATACCTAAGTTACATACTAGATTTTTTCTATGTAATTTTAATCTCAGTGTCTACATTTAAATAGTTATATCAGTTTATGGGAAGTGTTTACAGTGTCAAAGCACTTGACTTGCATCTTGTTCAAATCCCCCTTTGGCTCCAACCTTTTTCGCTTATTTTTCATCCTTAACATTTCTAAGATTGCATGAATAATTTACGAACAAACAGATTTTATATTACTTGATAACTGTTAATATAAAGATAAGTTCAAGAGAATTTGTCAAAGTTCAAGTGAGAAGGTTTAAAGTTAACACCTTCACTGCTAGCAGACCTTAGCTAAATTTTGAAGATGCTTGAAGTTATAATAAACATACATACATGAGTCTAATATATTTAACTAATTTATATCGACGACAAGCGTTTACTAGAAAGTGAATTAAATGTAAGAGAAATCGGGGAAGTAATTACGTATGCTTAAACATAGAGGAAATGTTGTGAGCGACCCTGGAATGTTTCTGACGAATGCATTAGTCAGGCTTAATTCAGAAATAATTACTGATTGACAGCAAACGTTATAGGAATAGAGGTCTGAGAGAGCTGTAGTATCGAATCGTTGATTAAGCAACAATCAAGAGCAACGATGAATTAAGCGCGCAAGTAGCGGTATAAAGTCTTGATCAAGACGATCGTCTCTGATCGCCTGGAGCCTGATTGTCCGACGGTTTCACACGCACAGACCCAATCACGAAAACGAGGTTTCAGGTAAACGTACACACGAACGATTAATCAAAGCGATATTAAGGTCGCCTAAGGTATCGTCTAAGCTCGGAACCTGAGCTGAATAACCGGTCCACTCGAGACTTGGCGCCAACCACGCCGGAATATGGTGCCCATATTGAATGTGAGCAGCGGCGAGATCACCACCTCTATATTAAGACGAAAGATCGATTTAAAGGTTGCGAAACGTTGTTGCATATCTGGCACGCACAATCAGCCTCTGACACCTTTCGAACTAACGAGTAGCGCATTGGGTGTGACCAAACAGAAGTAGACACGAGCTTGACGTCCGACCAGAAACAATTGTCAATGACTTCATTGCATGAAATGCAATGTTTTTTTAACTAGTCATGTTGTACGAAATATACCGGCACAATGGAGATGCCTCTGTCGATAATGTCAATGATTTTAAACGTCGTTCATGTGCAATCACTTATCAATATTCGGACATTATTCTAGCCTGTATATTTGTACATAATTAATTTCGGATTATCCACATTTTTCATTTATCTACATTTCTCACTTTCTCAGCGTTAATGCTTAGAGAAACTAAGTAAATTTTATGGATGTTTGTTCTAAAATTCTCGTCTCTTCCTGTATCAATTTAGTCAGTTAACAGAAGTGATTAAAGGCGAGTGTAACACGTTAAGGAAGAGCAATGACAATTTCTTGTCTCCTTATCAGCTCGGAGAGATTGAAGTGTAGCACCTTATAGGGTCGTCCCAGGTCCCGAGGGAAAGCGAACAAGAAGATACGAGCTCCAAGGGGGAAACCAGGACGTATATGCTAATCGGTCGACCGTGTCAAGATTCTTTCCGGTATGGTGAACCAGTCTACCCCGGTTTAGGGTGAACGAGCGCAATAGGAAAACGTGGATGCATGGTGTCCCTTTAAAAGGCACCACGTTTCCTGCTTCCTCTTGCCTTTTTCGTAGACTGTGGATTTCAGTGCGGCTTTTAAATAAATACCACTTGGTTTTACTGTGGATTAAAATTGTAAATTTTATTTTGAACAAATGTAGATTTCTTGCTAATAGTGCCTGACATTGGAAAAATGAAAATGGCGATCAGTTACGCAGTCTTCTGTACATAAACTACTTGAAAAATAACTTAATAACTCATATTTTGAACAGAAAAGTACTCAAACTTGGAAAATTAGAATGTGATTATTTTAAACATCCTCGTTACCTTAGTTGAGTTTTCATGTTCGTGTGGAAACTTAGTACTGAGAAATTATTATCGATTGAAAATAATTACAGGAGTAGACGTATTGACAAAATAACTAAAATATCTACCAATCCCCATTAATCTTAAATTACTAAAGTACACCGATTGAAAGTACTTTGATCAATGCAACTGCAATCATCTTTTATTACCCAAACCAACACGTGTATTCAATGACATCGATAGCAAAGCTATAGTCCGCTAGAAGCACCTTGCAAAGTCGTCCGCAACGTGCGAATCTACAAATGCAAATCAAGTCGAGGCAGTTCGAGCGTGCAATTGTGCCGAAGCACGCGAAGTGTACAGGGTTCCCAATGCGCAATCTTATCTGAAAGTCAGTAAAGTAAAAATACATCACCTCGTGAAAGCATTTACCAATGACTATTTTCAAAACTGGCGCAGTCCGAATGGAAATAATAGTGCTCTACGCGTGGTACTAAACTTGCAAATTCAACGAGGAGTTCGATCGAGATAACGAGATGATAAAAATAATTGTCCAAGTTCAATTACTGATATTTCGCTGTCGAATGTCCAGGTGATAGATACGTTCTCGGTGATGTTCGAATTAATTAGGTTTAATTAATGCAATAGTAGCTGCGTTCTGACGATTCGTGTGATTCGCTGCACATCAAATGGAAATAAACATACGTTATCAAATACGTACAAACCTTTCCAGGGTGATTACGAACAAATTACGGGTAATCATCGGGGAATGAGGGTCTGCCTATCTCCCATGAATACATTAATAACATCATTTCTTCCGTAGAATCGACGCCGCGTTCGTGGTGATTACCGTACGTGCCAAAATGCAGCTTTACGTTTCCACCGAGCTAAGAATGACGCTCGAAAGCTGCTTGTTTTATTGCTCCCCAGGTGTCTATGATCATGGTGCTATTTAATTTCGGGTCGTGACTTCAGCGTAGCAACTACGCGTTCATCGTTGATTTCACTTTGTAGCATGTTTTCGAACAACTTTCATTATTTTCCAGAAAATAAAAAAATTAAGATCGTATTCGATAATCTTTCCCATTAAACTTATTTAAAGATTAAAGAAAGCAGTTAACTACATTCATGGTCCCCGACTTCAAATCTGTAATTAATGTTATTTGAAGAATTTAACTGAAGAATTAATTCATGATCCCCCATTTAAATTATTTAGCAAACAACTTGAAGCAACCTATTGTAATACTGCTATAACTCACGTTAATTGCAGAATGCACTTTTGCGTCACAATTGCGCAGCGCATAAATTCTTTCACTTTTAAACTCATCAACAGCAATGATACGAATGCAAATTAATTCCACGCGTTTGTTCACAAAAAAGCGAAGTTAATGCGACCCTCGTGCAATCTATATATCAGCAACAACCATTCATTATACTCCCATTAACACGTCCAACCTGGCGTGACCCACAGATGGGTCATAAGCTGTATTTATCAGCGCGTGCATGAAAATGTGCCTGGGGTTGAATGCATAGATGAACATACATTATTTATCTTCGAGTCCCATCACATACTTCGCGTTAAGGAATTCATGTAAGTTCATAGTAGTTAATAAACTGCAACTGATTCTTGCTGTAATTGCACAACGAGAACGTGATCCGCATAATCGACAAAGCACTTCGAGACAAGAACCAGGATATTATTCTAAACGAGAAATACATCGACTTTTCGAATAATGATATTCGTATTCAAAATTAATAATATTCGTCTCTCTTTCAAAACTCGTTCGTATCCAAGATGACTTAATGAAAGATGAATAGTAATAATGATTATGATGTTTCATATTATCGGAAGGATCACAACAATATTAGCGAAAGAAAATATTCGCAATCTCTAAACAGAAGCTATTTAACGGAGTGGCAACAGATCGGTGGTTGGATACACGAGCGTGGAGAGGTATTTTGATTGGTCAGATTATCGTGGAAATTTACGTTACTGCGAAATGGAACGCGACAGCGGTGCAAAAACGACGTCTTCATCGCCAACACCGTTCATGTAGACGATAATTATCCGACTACGGAGTCAGGTAGCCAAGGAAGATGCAGCAGTACGTCGTGCAGATGCAAATAAAGGTGATCTACAACGGTGCAATCTCGCGGTGGGTAGCTCACGATAGTGGTTGGTGGCAATCAGCCTTCAGACTCGCAACAGAAATCGCAAATTCTATCGTGCTAGCGGAAGTCTCACGGTGGAGCTTACAAATGTTCTGTCTACACTCTTATGCAAATTCCGGATCTTCCTTTTCATAGTCACAAATTCTGAATAACATAGTCAAATTTCTGGATCACTCAATTTTCAAATTTTATATTTCTAATTTCACGAATTCTTCAAATTCTTCAAATTCTTCAAGTGGTCAGAATTTTCAAATTCATCGAATTCAGATCATAAGTGTTCTACTCCCTACATCACCATTTTCTCTACGAAAGTCAACAATGCTCAGAACCTAACCATAATGCTAGTAGAGAGCTAGTACAGGTTAGGATTACAGATTGAGAGAGTCAACATTAAACACGAAAAACATGTAGGTATATTAGTTATTTCCACACCCAATAAACAAGGCGAATAAATAAAACAGCAAGGTGTACAAGCGGCATCTCGAGGCTAGACTATCCTACCAATAATTCGATAAGGTCGATGAGAAAAAATGGCCGGTGACACCGGTACTTCGTTACACGACCGACCAGTCATACCAGTCTTGACCCCTGAGGAACCGCTTCGAAACCTTTCCCAGCACACCTGGGGAAACGTTACCTTCCTCAACGTCCGTGCATCGACGAAACGATTTACGCTGCCTCCTCCCATCCTGTCTTCCCTCTTTTCCCCTGCCGATGGGGGCCACCTCTTGTTATCGATCTCGTACGCGTCTGTCCGACAGGTCGCGGGACGTGTAGCAAGCACACGTTCGTGCCAGGAACACGACGCACGCGCCGTGTTCCCGTAATGACAGAGCACCGTTTCGACCCGGTAAAAGTGTCAATTCCTCGGAGCTGACGCGCGCTCGATCCTTTATGTCCTTCAGGTTCGAAACGCGTCAACGTTTGCGACTATAAACCGAACGAGCGAGAACCTCGTGCAGAGGGTAATAAGAACGTTCGTAGACGTTTGGCGTGAATATGGAATGGGCAGATAAGGTACCTTAGCAGGCAATGGGGTACACGGTGGTTGATGACATGAGTTAGGTTTAGGGATACTTGGGGTCTGGAAATTTATGGGGATGCTGAACATTTTATTTGGTATGTTGGGAGAAATTGATCACTTTATTTAACTCTAGGTTATACATAACTTGAAATGAAAACTGAAATAGAAAATTATTCAAAGATTTGATAATTTAGAAATTGATATACTATTTAGAGAAATTTCAAATTTTTAATTCTTGAATTGAGAAGTAAACTATTCATCACTAACCACAAGTGCAATCCACGTGTACCCTGTATCTTGCAACCGTTTCAAAGTTGCTCTAGCATAAACGACCACAAACTTTTATATTCTCACCAAGTGCAAATCCTCATAAATATTGCCAAAATCATACCAAATTGCTAAAACTATGCAAAGCTATACTATAAAATTGTATAAAGTAGCCTAAACTGTCAGAGTAGAATTGAGTCGAGAAGAAGAACCATGCGCTTAATCAAAATGGCACCCCAACGCGATTGCTCCGCGTAGAAATCTACGCGACGATACCAGACGTAGGTAAGTATGTATGTACGTAGCTGAAAACGGGTACGTAATCAGGCGTAATTAGCCTGTTGTGCCGTGGTAAAAGGCAGCGTCGGAAGAGAGAGGAATAGGTGAGTGACCCTTCGCCTCGGGCGGGGTTCACCGTGGGGTCTTCGGTAGGGGTCGAAAGGGGTCTCTTACGGTCTCCGTCTTTTCCTGTCCGCCTCACCTCCTCAACTGCGTATACCTTTCTAGCTTCGGGATTCTATCCCTCTTTCCCTCGCTGCCTTTGTCCCCTCCTATCGCCCAACGATACCTACGTACATGCATCTTTTTTGCGTTTTCTCTCGCCCCGGGGGCAACGGCCTCGCTCAAAGCGGTACCGTCGCTGTGCACAGGGTATTTGCATCGAACAGCTAGTTAACAGCCTCTTTTCCACATTTCCAAAATTTTAGACGATTATGTCACTCTTAATCTGAACTTCTCCATCCGGGTGATTTTGGTCGATTTGACTTTTGTTCTTGCAATAAGAAATAACATCATTCGAATACATAATTTTGATTACAAGGATGAGTACAATATTGCTGTACTTATTGTTGGTGAAAATATGTATACAGAGAGAAATTGGATAAATGTACTACTATTTAAGAAAAATTGCTATGTCGAGTTAACTCGACATCCTCGGTTTAGAGGTTAGAAGACTATTATTAATTACCCGATTGAACGTTGCTACTATCAAAAAAATTTACGACGTTCGTACCATGAATTCCCAAACACCGTGCATAATTTACGAGTTTTCTATCCGAACGTTTATTTCTAGTTATCTCTGCGTGACCTTTGTTCGTTTTCATCGTCGAGGGCAGCGGCCCTACGATCGCTCGGAAAGGCCACCGTTAGAATCGTGAATTTTTCGACGATCGATCGTGGAAACTTCTTCATAGGTGGCCGATGCGAATTATCACGCGACCAATGACCGACGATCTGTCGTTTCTGCACGCGATCCCGTAGGATTCGACGCTTGGTACGACATTCGTTATATCATGAAATTTGTTGTTTGAACTCTGGTGAACTCGTAGCTGACGTTCGTTCTGATCGTCGATAAATTCATGGTACCCGTGTATGTCTCTGTTTGGAACGAAGTTCTATCACGAAACATCGATATTTGTACTTTTTTAACCTATGAGAGACTATTTTCTGGTTTGTTTTCACTTTAGATTTCTCCATAGTATAATTGGGATGTATATGTCCCTAATAGAATTGCAAAAGCGAATTTCTTGTGAACACAGTTTTTCAAAATTCGCATTTATGAGTACCATGACAGAAGGGAATCGTGTTACATCCTCGGCCTTCGTTGTTACTTGGCCCGTTTCAGGCCGGGGCGGAATGTATTAGTGTCAATTAAGTGATAATAAGTCCGGCTGGCAACGCGATATCTTTTTCTTCCACGTTCGAATCGACTCAACTTAATGACGCTGCATCCTGCTACTTGATCGTCGCATCCTGGCTAGTTCATTAGTCACGATTGCTCAATAACAACGGGAGCGGAATTGTTACACCGTCGGTGAACTTATAAATCACATGATCCACGACGTGATAAAGCGTAATGATCCCGCGAGAGAGTATTCGCGCTAATTCGACGGACTTGCCTCGCGGGTCAGAGCAATCGCCTTCATAATGCCTGCACCACCGATGACTTGTGACGTTCTGTCGCTGTTAATATTCAATTTTTCTCATTTCCTATCAATTATTTTGTGATTTGATCAAAGATGATCAAAGATGGCGCTTACGTATTATTTCCAATTTACTGAATTTCGTATTTTCCTAGATCGAGAGTTTTACGGGTTAATTATGGACGAGGTAATCAATCGTTGGGAAAACATTGTGGGAAATGAAGCTATGAGTCCGTACATGTATTAGGACATGATTGGATTCGTTGGGTATGGTTATATTATTAGTGGTTGCTTTTTATTCCATTGCGGTATCCAAGCAATTTTCTGCAACTCTTGATTGATAAAAATAATTTTCTATTAATCTAACAGAGTTATTCAAGCAATATTTTAACACGGTGATCAATGTACCTATGTTAACAAACATTAAACGAAGAATTTATTTACAAGTACCTCTTTCTAAAGAGAATAAAATTCACCATGAAACGATACATACATTTGGTGATTTTCAGTATCAAGAAAAATTTTTAAATTAATCTTCAAGTGGCATTTACTAACGCAATTGTATTTAATTACCGTAAAATCAATGAAGTACGTAAATGGATATTTGATACGCGATTTGAATCAGACTGAATTTGATTGAAACGCAAGTTGAAAGGCGTCGTCCAAGTTCGTGGGAAGCGCACGCACCCCATAAAGATAGTACACACCGGTGCCACGGTAATCACTAGGTCCTCGTAATGATAACTATCTGACGTAATTGTGAATTCGTCACGGCGTCGATAAAGGTTGTTCGCGAGTCATTATTCCGATTTCCCATTAGCCGCGCGCCTAAGTATCGATGCATCTCTGTGCTTTGTGACGCAGCTGCGCTCGACGGAAGAGGAAACGATTAATTTGCAAGAATTAGCCAGCCGTTTCGTACCTACCTCGACGACACTAATCGTGCTTAGTTCAAACACCGATTCAGCTCGCGTCTACCAACTTAACACATTACCTACTGCTCGCTAATGAAATTGATAAACGTTATCGCTTTCCAAACTGATTTAATCACTCAGTACCATGCCGCATTTTGGTTATTTTAGAACAAACATACTGAGATACTGATTTGCTTAAAACTGTAAACATAGGGCCAGAAGTCGTCTTTTCACAATAATAATTTGAATAAGAATATAAAGGAACAGATTCTGAATACAAGACATTCAAACGTGTCAAAAGAACCAATTCATAATATTACACTATAAGAGTCAAAAGAGAAATCTAAGAAGACTATAAAAAGTGTGTATAATTGCCTATGGCATTCAGTCGATGCAAAATCGTTTTATCCGTAAAATGCACGGCCATCAAATGGACGAAGTTCCGATCGTAGTTGGATAATGCGTCAATTAACATCGATCAGAAGTGCGCATCACCCTCGCCGGATTCCCATGGCGGTCGATGGTGTAGCGTTAATCGTTCGGCCGGTTGGCGATAAGGTGAAGTAGGAAGGATACAGAGCCAGCTAGTAACGAGGGGTCCGTGATCCTGGCGGCAGAGTGGTAGGAGGGAACATCTATGGGAAACTCAGGATCGTGGCCGTATGTAGATGGCCACGGGAGGCGTTAAGAGGCCGTGGTACGTGGCCACGCCACGAGGCTCGCTCACGAAGAAGGTGGTCTATTAGTTCTGTAACCTTCTCGAGCAGTCGAGAAGGCGCACCATATCTGCGATCACCGACGATAAGATACGAGACGTAACAGGAAGTCCGTGCTATTCTCACCCGAATACAAGCGTTTCGTTTTAGTAGTCCCTTACTGGGCGTGCGCCGCTCTCCGTGTCGAACAACGAGTCGACATTACGTCCGGAAAAAAAATTACCGTTTCCTGCAAAAATTTCTGACTGTACTTTGCGTCATGTTACTCGGAGGTAGAGACGAGAGGATATGCCTTTCGACGTTTCGAAGGACGAAGGAATTTGTACTTTGTACCAGTCTGCTAATTCAGATGATGAATAGAGGTAACTCGAACGGCAAAACTACAGTTAACATTTGTATAAATAACAAGTACCACCCCAATAATTATTTTCAAATTTAAACCACGAAGTTGAAAACTGTCAAGGTCTATTGTCCCATCCGAATACGATAGAAATGATAGTAGAAGGATGGAATATTCGGTTGAAAGGCTTTAGCGAGGCTGAATGATAGATGTTCATCTGGTGTAGTAGATTAGGGGAACATCCACGAATCGTTTGATCGATGCACAGTCGGAGAAACGCGTGTTTAACTCGCGTTTCAAGCTCGCCGATCTCTCTCGACGATGTCCCAAATGGCCTCGGATCATCGTCGACGATAAGATGGCACGCAGGATAACGCATGGCTTTATAAGGTGTTCCGTTTGTGAACGCGGTATACGAGGCGGTTGCATCGGTCAGTCTCCGCGTGGTTCATCGTGGCATTAACTTTGATGCAATTGAATGCAGCGGCGATTCGCGAGGCCAGTTCCGGTTCGAAGGAGCATCGCTTCGTGCCACGAGATCGAAGGATATATACCCTCCTCGACGGCGGAATCCTAGCGTCTGAATAATGCTAATGTCGTCGAGGAAGATGTCTGTCTAGCTCGAGCCATCCGCCAGACAAGTTTGAGGAAACTCGACGAGATAAGAGACTGGCAGACTGGCATACCGCTGCCATTTTACTGACATCTCCTGTGCTTTCCCTCCCCTTCGCCGGGTACCACCATTATCAGTCGGAATATCGATCCTGCCCCTTTGCATTTTCACCGTTCCTGATCCTGCAGCCACTCAATCTGAATCATATCTGAATTTCTCATCTCGCATCCTTGGCACGGTTCGCGCAGCTGCGTCGTATCTTTGCTAAAATCCTCGACAACAAATCACCACCTCCACCACCGAACATTTAACTTTTCTCTTTCGTGGAAATCCTCATATTTACGGTTGCTCGAAGCTCGTCGAATATTTAACTCGATATTTCACCGAGTATCGATGCTCTCTGTGGTTTTGACTAGGCACGTTGTTCGGTCATGAACAATATTCATTTTACAGGGAAAATGGAAATGTAGAGTTTTATTATTCGCTGACTTTTCAATTAGAACATTAGGTTTAGAAATTTGAGGATCTGAACATCAAATATTTTCATATCAAAATCTTGGTCCGAAGAGTATAGAATATTAAAAGATGCAAGAGAATCTTCACACACGGAACAGACTGTTACGGACTAATAGAAAAACGGTACTTGGAAATATTACTTACAACACCTGTAACATCTGTTCACCGACGTGATGCATCGAGGCTGGTCAGTTGCGGACAACGGTTGCGAACCGCCATCGATTCAAGCAAATCGTTTGCAAATCGACTTTGCATACTAATCATACAGCAGATAGCCAGTAACAATCAATAGCAATTCAAATATCTGTTCATACTTCTATTCAATCATAGTTTATATCTAATTTTCATGTGAAAAAATGTGCGTGAAAAATTATCGCTCACGCGCGTATCTTCGGTGAGGTGCAGTTTAAGTTCAGAGACTAAGAGTTAGCCAACAATTATTAGAATTAGACGAAAATTGAAAATTAGGAGAAAATTGAGGTACAGATGATTTGTAAATCTGGGGAACATTGGAGGTCCAATATGAACAGGTTTGAAAAATATGATGAGACATATGAAGTTATTCGAACGCTCGTAGCTCTCATAAAATTGTCCCAAAACACATAGAATGTTCATATCTTTGAATATACCCAGTGTGCGTCGAGGAGTGTAACGAGCCGTGGTCAACGGAGTATATCGAAAATATACTAAATGATTTACGATCGTTCTCGTATTGACTGGATCGTTGGGCGAACACGAGCAGCGGGTAGAGAAAAGGGGTCGGCTTGACCCTGCCCGGCCACGCCACCGGTTTTGCATATTCGCCACTGCACAACCCGGTGGCGGATATACATCATGCATCCTCGGCGGGTCGTGGTGCAAGTGCAACGGTGTCTGCACACAAACGGGTCCAGAGGAGACCCACACGTACGATCGAAACGCCAGCCCTGCTGCACGTCTGCCAGGAACTTGGCCGGTCGTCTGGGTGGGTGCACGTACACGCTCCTCGCGATCCTGCGGACGCTCGCTACTTATATTCGTTCCTCGTTGTCTTTTCCCTTCCGATCCGAAGGAAGAGGCTCACGATCCGGCGATAGCTCAAGCGAATTTGCATCCGTGGAATCCCTGGCGTGGGCCGTGCGCCTCGCCGCCCCCCTCGGGGCCCCGCCAACCCCCTTGTCGTGCCCTCGGGTCCTTTCGGGCCCCGGAGAGGATCCGTTTCCTCGCTAGAATCGACACGAATTCTACGTGGCTCCGCGAACACCACCGGTATCCACGTAGCAGGATATACGCGAAATATTCGAGCTTCACGATCCTCTTCTGCATTCGAACCGCATGGAATAATGGCAAGATGCCCGACAACGAACCCCTGGGTTATTATTAGAAACGACGAGCACTGTTTGAACTTTAGAGACGAATTGGGAGGTTTAGCAAGTTTGTCCAAAGTTGTTCTTTAAATTTTGGAAGAGACTGTGGGGTTAAAGAATTATGGATATAACTGATATTAGAGTTTGTTTTATAAAGAGCTGATACACAAGGATGAGTTTGAAAATTTCCTCAAACGATTTAATATTAAATATCAGTTATGTCACTTCCAGTTATTAACGAGAACAAGTCATCCCCTTTGTACCGCACTGATCGAACCATGTGCATTTTTATATCAAACGTTTCACCCAAGAAGTAATTTTGCAAGAATTCCACCTATCGCCAAGAAAATAATACGCCTGGGTAGTTGGTAGAAAGATAGCGTGCAATTAAAACGTAGGTGCAATCATGACAATCGGAGCGAGAAGATACCGATGTTTTAAAGAGAATTCGTAATCACAAGTGTGGCTCCATTAAGCGAGATCGATCTACCGTTGCGAATGTACAGCGGGGGTAAATGATGCATGTGAAAATGATTACGCCGCCGACATCGATTGCGGATAATGGCTCCCCGAGGAGAAAAGTGGCGTTTTCCCTTGGAAACGTGCCAGAAAGTATAGCACACGGTGGAAGGGGTCGTAGGAAAGAAAACAAGGGGGACAATGATTGCTTGAAATGAAGCCACTCTGCGATTACGTGATACCGGAGAGTTCCAAACGAGAAATGAAATGAACGCTGAGGGATATGTTCGAAAATATGCAATACAAAGTTGTACCTAACTGTAATCTTCGCGTTCAAATAATTAGTAGGTTGGAAACTAAATTTGCAATCTACCCGTGTACTTTGCTCGAAAATTGCCGGAACTTAATCGCGTAGGGAACGGAACACCGTAATATAGCAAGAGATTATTGGTTAGAGTGATCATTGATTCCCTTAATTTCACTGCGAATTATTCGAAGAGTAAAAATAGAAGTTGTGAGTTTACTTTATAAGTTTTACTTTATAAAACTTTTTGTTCATAAAATGCATATTTATATAAAAACTAATGTCAGCGAATACAGATGGAAATATTACAACATAATTAACAAAAAGTTTTCCAGTTGCATCTTGTAATAAGGAAAAGTATGAAGGTTAGGACTTTTCGATCTCATAATTTGTTTTTGCTATTCCTTAATCACCTGATGCTCGTCACTAAGTGCTTTAACAAAGTGCTACTAATTTAATACCCATTCGTGTCGACGACGATGGCGGCCGTTTTAATAAAGTAATTTATTATTTGCACCGAATTTTTGCGTCCTTCGTCTGTCGCTGATTTACGCTAATGACCGACGCGACCGAACGGTTTTGTTAAGCCAGCACTGGCACATATTCGAAGGGTGATAAATACAGATTCTGACGTGTCGTTAAAAGAGCGTCGCGATTTTGATGCCAGAGTTGATCGAAAGCCGTAAATCCCTGTGGTTGATTTAGCATTGAAATGGTTGCTTCGCGAATCGAACCACTTGATTCATCTTCTGTACGCTTTTGTTCGAGAATTTGAGGTTATGTCGTAAAAATGGCGTAAAGAGAGTTTGAATCTTTGTATTCTTGTAATCAAGTTTTCATCGATACTTGACTGGCAGACCAATTACAATTTTATCATAATGTACATAACATTATTATAGTACATATGAAACTTTGTATTTTCAAAATGCAACATTTCCCTCCATTTGCAGTACCCATTAAATTATTACTAGATATAACCCTCGTTGCTGTTATTAGATGATAAAATGCAACTGCTATTATCATCCTTTTCCCTCCCATAACCACTTAATAAAATGAAATTCGCAGTATCGGCCACTAATGTCCACGGGTGTATTCAGCGAATAATGTATGTAGCTGCAGCCTTCATTTTCATTTCTTTATCTAATTACCGTATCCGCGATGATAATCTCGACAATAATTACGGTCCTTTGTCGAAAGTATCTATACAGATAAAGGTGGTCCCCAAACCGACGGCTGGTCGATATACATATTTCATGCAATCTTTCAGCTGTTCGCGGGTTAATCGACTTTTTTTCACGCGTCTTTCGTTAAATTCTCCGCTGCTTGATTTACGATCGATATTTTTTATCCCGTGCCTTTCACGTGCTCTCTCTCTTGCCCTTTTCCTTTTTTTCTCTCCGGCAAGCTTCATCACGGAGCAACGGTAGTCAACCGGCTGCCAGATTTCTACGTACTGTACACCGGTATTTATTTCTGCATAATATGCGACTGCCACGGGTAGAATTATGGACGCGCGCCTACAGGGACACACGATGGATAAGATCTTCACGGTACCATCGGTACTTTCTTTTTCTCTGCAGCTCGAGGCTGCGCGTACAATATAAATTAACGATCGAGCGATGATTAACATTATGCGACGCGATCAGCATACGGGATGCTGAACCTCCGCCGAGTATGTACCGCCATCTTTATCGTTTGCAACGATGAGAAACTGCGCACCGCTCAATCGCTAGTCATCGGATCCGCAGACATCGAAACCAATTAATGATCTGTACACTTAACCTGTAAATAACTTCAGACATCATACTGATAATCATTTGACCAATACTTTCACGTATCTCTTCGAAAAAGAATATCTGCATATAATTTCATCGTTCTATTTAAGACGATGGGTATTTATTCTAAATTATCATTCATATATAATAATATATAATAATGCATATATGACTAATAATGATGCATATGTAGTCATGACAAAAGTCTTCGAATGATCATTGAAATTAACATGTACCAACTAGCATGAATTAAAATGTTGCTCCATTAGAAAATACGTATGAGTATGTATCTTCTACTGTATATGTTCGAATCTATGTTTATTAGGTACCGCTGCAAACGTGCTAACTTCTTCTATACGACTAACGAAATTACAAACATAGTTATAATATTCAATATATTGCTTCGAAGCAACGCACTTCCAACACTTCCACAGCATCCCCTTATCGAACGTGCAAACATCGATTAATTACGCTACAGTATCTCCGATTACTTAAAATTAAAACACGCCACGCGATCCCAATCTGGCCAATTTTCGTTGAGAATATTTATCAAACAGTCGAAGTTGCGTAATATTTCCAATCGAAAGAAAAATTAAGCGAAACGTCTCGCGGTCCATTTTCAGCTGCAGCCAAAGCAAGCTTAACGAATCGTTTTGGTGTCCATTAAGAAAAAAAAAAAAAAATGGAAAAAGGTAGTGAAAAACATTAATGTTCGGTCATTTGTCAGCTGGTCTTAAAGAAACTTGTCGGCAACGAGTATCAATCATTTCTTAACATTGGTCGGTGGGTATCTCGAAAGTGGGCTTGCGTTCGTTCGTGTCCGATCAAGCACGCAAGCTGTAATTATTTTCCACGTACCGAAACTGGTGCATCGGGATGCACCAGGAGATTCCCGTGGCCCCGGAGGCATCGACGCTTGACCCAGTAGCAGTAGCCGGGTACACGAGCGACTGCAACGGCTCTCGCAAGTGGATAACTGCCATGGAGATTGCTCAAACCGTCCAAGTCTGCCCCGGCATGCCCGTGGATAGAGTGCAACCGTGCTCGACCTCCGTTCGGGACCCATCTTCGTTTCGACCTCTTCTACTTCGCTATCATTACGGCTTCGTTCTGCGCTCGTGTTGGAATGCTTTCTCAGCATCCCCCAGGCTGTTCCGCGTATCGACGTTGCACCTGAATCCCCGCACACCTGTACCGTCCATTTCTACTCCGCTACGATTTCTGACGGTCGCATACATTACCCGGAACATCGTCCGACGTTTAAGCCACGTTTACGTCACAGCTTCTGATCGGATAACGGACGTTTCGGGTAGATCATCTACCTCAAAGCTTCCTCAATTATTTTCCTCTCCATACGTGGCAGATTCAGATGTCAGGATAGACGAAATTCGAGGATAAATTCAAATAAATTGAAAGATTGAAATGTTGAAAATTTAGCGATCTAGAAATTTTGGGATATAGGACTTAGAGTATGAAAATGTAAAAAATTGAGAACTTGAAAATATTCAAGTTGAAAGATGAATATATAGAAACGTGGGATCATGAAAATTTTGCAACGAAAGGATTGTCAAGTTCACATATGTGCTCTACCTAGTCCACGATGCACCTGAACATATCACCACATACATAGATACAGATTTGAGAACTGAGAAATGCAAGGGTGGTTCTGATATCCGCTGCAAATGGGTTAAGTGAACCGATTAAAGAACGAGGAAGTTGATTTCGTAGAATTTGAACGAATCAAGGCCGAGAGGCATACGCAATATTTCACGGCAATTTAATACGAAATTCGAAGTTCCTTTAATGAAAGCGGCTTGATTCGATCACACCTCAATCGAACTGATTCCCATGGCCTTAGCACCCTTTAATCCGCCAATTACCGCAAAAAACTGGAATCGAAACGCACGTAGCCGCACGTTATTACGCTGCCACACGCGTTTCTTCTTTTTGGTATCCCCCGTTGAGACGCAGTTGTTCGCGCGAACGCGTGTTAAGTAACTGAACGTGGCAGAAAAAGATTCCGTACGTGACAGAGGAACATCATTACCATCCAGCCGGCAAATTATACTTTCCGAAACGGCCCGTTGATCTTTCTCACCTTGCGCGTTCATATTTTTCATAGTCTGACAGAACGGCGACGAAGCGTGCGTTGTCAGATCGCCAATTTTCCGCGGCTTTAGCGAGCTTTAATGCAGACTACGAGCAGGTGCCAGCGGATACGAAACGGGCCCGTTCAGCTTGTCTGCCACGTCCTACGCGGCTAGGAGCACCGTGCGATAATACGTTTATTACGATAGGCAATTTACGATACACAGTGAGGCCCGTTCGTGACTCTTTCCTTTCGTACAAGGTCCACCATCGGCGATATACACGGTGGGCCGATTGCTATTACCGTTTCAAATATATACCAAACAATTTTTTGGAGAAAATTTACAAGAAGGGCCATTAGATTTTCATTCAATTACATGACGTTTTTTTAGATAGCATAGAATTTTTCAAGATTATTTTAGACGTAAATATATTTACTTTTAATTACTCCATACGTGACGGTGGTTCATGAAACATTCGATTATTACATTACTGTCTGAAATCTTATTATTACCTTAATAAGTGATAGATTCATTTGATTATTCAGGTAATAACAAAATTATTAAGGTAATAAAATTATTATAACCTTAATAACCAATTGTACCTCACCAACCACTCAGTCTAAACATGTGTTATAACACATGAGGTACACAATAATTTGAAAACTGAAATATGGAACATACGTCCATAAAACATAGCGTGCTTAGCGTTCACCCTCTGAACTACAGACAGGAATTAATGATACACCCTGTATATATAACGTCGATCACCGAGGTCCTTCTCCTCCGCGATAATGCAACGTGTCGACGCACTTGCAGCGGAATCGACGCGACCGCATACGCAACGTCATTACACGCCAGTTTAACGCCTTAGCTCGTGCCCTCCCTGATTATGATCTCACGTGCTCGTCCGACATACAGCTGGACGAACGATCGGCTAACGATTGCTCTCACGCGAGTCCGCGCGTGTACGATTGAATTAGAAGACGCGTTTCATCTTCGATGCTTCATGGTCCGCTCGCGGCGGATTACGCGAAGCAAGCGTTGAAAATTCGAACTTCGTTACGGATAATCCCGTGAAGCGAAGTTAACTTCGTTATTGAAAATCAACGGCTGAGAAAGCGCATCGAGACTTGCCCAGAGAGTTGTTTTCAAGAAAGCTGTTTATTCATAAAATCGTCGACACCACTCTACCACCTTCACAGCATGACTTGGTATTTTTATAAATCAAGGAATTAAATATTAAATATCTTGGTACATAGTGAATACTAATAGAAATTGCCAAGTATAATCTAATTTCTGCAGTCAGTTATCAGTCAGGATTCATGGTCTTAAATTAGCTCTTGGTCCGACGAATTATTATCAAAACAGTGAAAAACATTAGTACAATTTTTTAAATTGTTGTCACAAATATTAGCGACTATCTGCTTCTTTCGATCTGAACTTGCACCTGAACCACTTCACCTATTCCTCTAACCTTCAACCTAGGGTTGAGGCACTTAAAACCGGCCACCACTTGGCTGACAGAGATGACCTTCATACCTCCTTGACATCTCCACCTATTAAAAAACTAGTAACATCAGATGATCAGTCACCAAATAATTTTGTCCTGATGCATTTTCCCTATCAGCAACAGCCGTCAAGTTATTCAGGTGGCGAGTTTTACGTGTTTCACCAAAAGGACCTGGTCAAGTTCCAAATGAAAGAAAAACCAAGGGAAGCTCTGTATCGAGCGTGCGGGCTAAAAGCAAGGCGGAACGCGAGCGCGAAACGGGCTGCCGCGCGCGATACAAATTGACAAGGATCTAGCGCGGTTAACCTTGAGCCGGCAGCATTATTTATCGAATTAAGCGCCGGCAACGGAGTAGGTAGACGGCCGACCGGGACGTAGCGTCCAGACGAGAAAACGGTCCGAGGCCGAGGCTGGAAGGTGGATGCTGGTGCTAGTGGGGGCGTGCGATAGTTCAAGTCGTGAGCGGGCAGCCCCGCCCGACACGACCGAGGAGCATCTCCGTTCTGACCCCCGCTGACTTAGTCGAGGGCTCCCTCCACCGACACCCCGCCACCCCATCCGCGGTCCCACGAGATCCGTAGACGACCTCCGTCTTTTTCTCTCTTGCTCTCCCACGGGACGGTGTCGCAAAAATTTCGGCTATCCGCCGCTTCCGGCACTGTCGCTCACATGACAATCCCGTTTTCGTGAAATTGCACCATTTTCCAGAAGGAAGTAGTTGTATGATCGAGTATTGACTTATTTCATATACCTGCACCCCAAATCTCTAGATCTTCAAATTTATAGTGTCCAAAATTCTTAAGTTCCCAAATTCTTAGAGTCCAAAATTCCTATGATTGAACAGTCTCTGGATTTTCAATCTCTAAATCAAAAAATTCTTGGAGCCTTCTCTAATCCCCAAATCTCCAAATCCTTGGATATCCACAAACCCAATTCTCCACATTCGTGAATCTACCCTTGATCCCTAAATTCTAAGGCTCCCAAATTTCGAGATCACCAAAATATTTTTTCTTTCTCGTTCTAGATATGGATTCGTCTTGGTCCCGCGTCCTCTTCGTGGTCTTTGAAACCACCCCACCCTGAGGCTGAGCGCACCGCCAAGGGCAGCATGTGATCGGGGACCGTTCTATCAGGCCTCACGGGCCCCCGGTCCCAGAGTGGGGATTCATCGCGAACACTGCTTCTTTCCACCTCTCTCGTGGTTAGAATAACGCGAAGATGTACGGGCGAAAGAGGAAGGGGAAGAAGAAGAAGGCAGTGATAAGTGTGGGAAGGGCAGGTTGCATAAGGTCTAATATTATGCAAGCGCACACAGGCCTGAATGCGTTAGATCCCTTCAAGTCCTGGGCCCCCTCTCCGCGTTACACCGTGATACTCTACACGGCGTACACGCAGAACATAAGGCCCCGGGTACAAGGGAACGGTTCTCCTGAACGTCAAGGTTCAGGGTTTGCGCGTGCACGTATATACGGAATCGCGAGACCGTGTTGAGAGTCCCTTCTCTCTCTCTCTCTCTTTCTCTTTTCTCTCTGTGTTTGCATTCGTGTGTATACCTTTACCCTGGCTGCATAGAAATCGCAGGAGCGTTGAACCCAGGAAGTGGCCATGAAATAGTCATTCCTGAAAGGTTAACTCTCCTACCGCATCTCGCGGTGCTCTGAGGTCGAGTCTGAAAGTCCGGAAAGTCCGGCCTGGTCCAACGGGACAGACGGATACGAGATGCGACAGATCCGATCTAGTGGATGAGAAACAACATCGGGGAGAAACTGCGTCGGGGTAGTCCGCTGCTTCGTTGCGATCCTCGTTGTCTACAATCTTCTTTATACTTCTGGGTCTTTGGAAGTTAACCCATATGTGGATGTAACTTAGGGGGTCGAGCAGAATTCGTTATAAGAACATGTGTTAACGTGTGGATCTGATAAAGGGTAGGTATCAAGATGTAATTGTGATAGGGTAATTATGAAGTATTACAGAGGGTAGTTACCCTCTGCTAGAATAGGGGTACCATGTTAACCCTCTGATACATGATAGTCACATATGAGGACATTCATGTAAACTAGCAAATCTGTGTACATACATACAACCATGTGTCTATCAAATGCAAAGGCACATAAGGTCTTGTACACATTAAAAATAACAATATAAAAATATAAACAATTACATATTAATTATTTTGAGATCAATTTTTTAGAGATCTATTTCAGTGATAGTTGACCTAGAACCTCAATTTAAATCTGATCTTGTACTTTTCGACTTCTGGACAACTTAATTCAGAAATGAATTAATCTTGTAGAATCTATAAATGTCTCCCACTAATCGAATAACGTACAACTTTTCGAAGATGTCATCTTGTCAATGTAACGGAACGTAAATCATCTTTAGCATCTTAACTCGTTACATCCGGTAGTAAGGATCTGCTTATCCTACATATTTCACATTTCTCTTTTGGAAGTCTGTCATCTATCAACTGTAGCCTTCCAGTTCTTCATAGCAATAACAAAGTAAATCCTGTTCCCACGGGCGAACTACGAACTATTACCGATCGATTCTCGAACAGAGAGGTCAAAGATCGAGCGAAACGTCGAACGTGTCAAAATTTGATCGGGCAGTACACAGTTCGAACGGCACCGGACGAAGAAGACCACTCGCACATACAGGGTGTCCACGTTCAACTCTTACAATCCTCTACACGTCTACAAATTTCTGAATATACAGATTTAAGAATTCAGAAAATTCAAGATTCGGGAACTCGTTCATTTAGAAATTTGCTAACTTAAAAAGCTTGAAACGGTCAAAATTTGAAAATTCCAAAAAAGCTTGAACATTTATAAATTTACAAATATGGAAATTAAAAATTGTCTAGTTCACACGTGTCGTCTTGGACCCAACTGTGCAATACGACCCGAACAAAAATATATGTTACTATGTAAAAAGATGAACCTTTATACCTCCAAAAATAATAACGTAAAAAGATATTCATCTTTGTGAAAAAGTGTCTTCCTGTGTAGAACTTTTATATTTTTTTGTATCTACGTGTTAAGAAGTAATGGGCCGTTGAGATTTATCACGGACACCCTGTAGTTCGACCGTTCGTCTCTCTTTCGTTCTCTCTAGCTGCCTCTCTCGTCCCCTCTCTCGGTGCACGATGTGGCTACGTCGAGTACCTACGGAGGAGTAGTACCGGGGCACCCTGGAGGCCACGAAGGTCACAGGGCTAAGGCACTTCTCACGCCCTCGCCATGTCGGAGAGGAGCACCCCACTTAGACGAACTGTACATACCTTAACGCGGCCGATTAGTATACGTGCTTAATTACTGGTAACGTGCGTGCATCATGCTGGGTATCGATCATGCCGTGCGAGCCGAGCGGAACCAAGAAAAAGGGCTGGACGTCGCTAACGCTTCCTGGATTACATTTTTAGAACTGTGATACTACATCTTCTCTACATTTTTGTTTCGTTTATTCGCTCGAGAGAAATAGCACTAGGTATGACGATCTTAACGAGACTTAACTGAAGACATTTTTACAGAAATGAAAAATTTTCGTTATCGCCGATTGAGAAATATTTAAAGAACATATGTCGAATTCGCATGATATGACGTAATTTCACATATGTACTTAGACACCTGCTATTGAAATAGTCGCAACTTGTATCTTTGGATTGTATAGTACCAAAATATTACCCAGTGTTACACGTATGTGATGCTAGACTCTTGGCATGTCCACATATGTGATTGCATACAAAGTACCAACTTTGAAAAAAATCACACATCTGTGACATGTTAAGTACATTACATGTTTGATAGTATCACACATTACATAAATGATTCACATGTGTGATTTACATGATTGACATTACATTACATTGCATGCCTTATAAATATTTCAAGAAGAATATTTGGTTGTTCAGAAAGTATGTTGCATTTTTCAGTAATAATTTCTGATATTTGCCAGTTTTTTTAAACGATGTGTGCAATTGGAAATAATTTAACATCTATTATCGACATCATGGTCACTTTCCAGCGTATATCGTTCTAAGAATCTTGTAAATCAGGTTCGTTATCTCTCTAAAGGCAGTACTTAGTATCTCCATTCAATGATACGTCACTATTATGAGGGTACAATAACACATACTCATAAAACAAGCTTGCAGTATAACCGTCATTACCGTGCCACAGTGCAGTACTATGCAAAGTCGTACAGCGTTATGCAAGCGTACAAAGTTGTCATTTTAATATAAAGTTACAAACAATGATATCTAGCACACCTCTTGTCGCAAAAAGTGGACATTTATCCACTCATGAATCTGACATGGTCATACTGACCTGAAGGGTCAGACCCAGAATCAGAATTGAACGAGGGTAAAAATATTCGCGTCTCATCTTTTCCTAATTGAACTTTCTCTTTGCAACTCGAAACGGTCACGAGAAAAAACAGATTACTATTCAGCGGCTCTCTCAAGTTTGCCCGGATCGAGAGCAGCGGAGATCCAAGGCCTCGGTGCCACCATTAAGGCTTAATCGAGATACGGAGATTCGACGTACACCTGATCTAGTGTTCAAAGATCAACGATCTTGGTGACTGGCTTCGATCCTCGAAATGTCAGCCGGCTATCGCTCCTCTAATAGAGCGAGCAGAGGCGACTCGAGGCGGCCACGGTACAAGGGGACATAATGTCAAGGGAACCATCGTACCATTGTAACACGCAGAAAAAAGAGAGAAGTGATGAACGGTTCCGGGTTGAGGATGGGCACGGTACCATCTCCGTCTCTGGACACTTTTCGGTCCATCTTCCTCTTGCCATCGTGGACGCGTAGGCACATGAATGTCTGCAAACTATCCGGCAAGCAACGCAGCACCTTTCGATTCTGTTAATCAATCGAGCCTTTCTACATCCGGGGGCACGTCAAGGATTTTAACGATCCTCCTTGGTACCTGTTATATCCTGAATCCACGGTTACCTCTCTATTGGCCAATTTAATCGAACATTCGGACCCCTCGATTATACTTAATTTCTTCGAAAGTATGTCGCTACTGTTTGCGGTCCGCGTTTTTTCTTCGCCGAGATATGCGCTTGATGATAGGTGAACGGTTCTGGTTGACGCATTAAATGTGCTTTATATTATTCGGTTCCGGAAACGTTCCATTTAGATTGTTGCAGGCAATAAGTAGACCGATGTTTATGCAAATTTCACATGTTGAAATACATGCAAAACGTATGCAAACCTTGTGCAAACCAGATGCAAATAACATCTGAAATATGCACGAAATTTATTTAAAATAGTGCAATGCGGTATAACAGAACAGAACGCAATATTGCTGCTTTACGCTGATAGTGAATACACATACAGGAAATTTGTGTGGACAGGTATTTTGACATTCACATTTTTTTAAATACTAATGACAGTATATCGTAAGAATTCGAAAACGAAGAGAATGTGTCGGTAGATCTGATATATCAAAGATATTAACGAAGATTGTAATGTTACTGAAGTTAATGTTCAAACTGATAGACAGAAGGGTTATTTTGCAATGATTTGATCCGACTCCATCAAACGACGTCCGACTTTCTAAATCACAAGCTAATACACGATCAAATCGAAAGAAGAGGCACGAGAGTAGCGATCATTAAAAACTGGAATCAGGAAAAAAATGAAGATGGGTTGATCGCGACGCAATGCACCTTACAATATGCTATCATGCTGTCCGAAGATTGCCTCACGAGCAGGAAGAAGATAAGACGAAATTGACTTCACGAAGTAGAAAGCGGTCATGAAGATTCCTCTTTGAACGAGACGCGTTTCCATCGTCGCAGCTTACACAAGCTGACGGGTTTAGGTACTCGAAAAAGAGTTAGGAAAGGCGGCGAAGTAAGAAAGAGGCGAAGGAGTAGGAGGAACGGACACGAAGAAGGAACGGTACCGACCGTTTACACCGTGACGAGGACGAAAACGTGGCGCAACGGAACGTTGGCGTTATGTAAAAGCGTAAAACGACTTAAAGATTCGCCTCACGCTTTGCTCCTCTTCTCTCGACGATAGTCCAACTTCTTCCCTGCTCTTACAATCGCTCTCTAGCCTCCACGCCTCTAACGTTCCTTTGGTCTACTCGTCCCTGGACGCTTTTCAAACTCGCCTCTTTTTAACCCACGTTCCTACGTCCAGACACGTTGCATCAGCATATTAATTGAACTCGACTCGTTAAATATTTTTATCGTGTAAGGTCATGCTCATTGTAACGCGGTTAATAAATTAGCCAGAGGCGCACCGAACCACGGTAAATATTTATCACTCGTAATATGCTTTTTGCCGAATGGCACAGTAAACGTATGATTAATCGTCTAGAATCATCGGTGTGTATCTTGTACGGGATCGAAGCGCCAAGTAAAAAGTGCACGCTTCGTTTAAAGGAGTCAAGGTGAGCCTGATGGTTATCGATCGGAAAGAAAACAACAGGTGTTGGATTCGGTAACGACGTCGACAATATATACCGATAATTTTCCTGCGTTACTGTTACCTAATTTTCATTCAAATCTAGGAATCTACTAACATTCAATATTTTTTTATCGAACCATGAACTCTAACACAACTTCACATTCTGTTCACAACTTAACCCTCTGCACTTAAAGTTGATTCCCCACCCGGTTCAATATAACAATTTGAAATAAGTATTTTCTAAATCACTACACGCGTGATAAGCATAGTGAAACAGACAATACCAATAATTAATAATGAAGAAATAATAACTTGTGTCAAGACTATTTTAAGCATCCTACACACGTTGCAACGTTGTCTCAAAAAGGAAGACTAGCAATACAGAGCGAAGAAACAAATAGCCGTTACATCGTTTCGATGTCGCTCAGTTACAAAGCGATCCAACAGAGCACAAGAAGCAAATGAATATAAATATCGATCTATTACGTACGTGTATCTATTTATGCATCTGCCTATGGGTTCGATCGATTTACAACCAATCATAAATCAAAGCGACGTGAGCCACGTTAACAACGATTTATTCCAACTGGGCCGAACTTTATCGACGCCTACAACGATTTCACCTGTACACAGGCAGATTCTTCGGCATTAAACTCGGGAGAAAAAGATTCCAACCAGATTTATTAACTCGACGCGTGCGTTCATTATCAACGACAATTGCTAGCAACAGTAAATTCATTCGACGAATGTTTCGAATACCGTGTTCCCCGGGTGGAGGTGAATTATTGTACGTGCCACGATGAAAACGACATAAAATGCACTTTTATGGTCCCTGTTGTATGACCAACTGTGAATGGTATTAACACCATATCGTTGGCACGAGATCTTTGTTATGCAATGAACAATGCAGATACGCTTTCAGAAATTAATTTCTGATATGAAGAATCAAAGATTGTCCGATTGTAGTTTTGGTATATTCATGAAAAAAAGGGCCTTTAAATATTTAACCACTGATTTGAGCATTATAACCTCGTACCTTATCGAATTTTTCATTATAACGAAATTTTGCATTTAGATAATTAATAAGAGGAAAACGTTCATATCGGTTCAGGTATATAGAGAAAGAATCGACTGTGGTGTAATTAACGATCAAGGAGGAGAATGTTCGAGGAACGACAAAGGAGTTTCTAGAAGGCGAAACAAAAAGACAAGGAAGATCTCGAGAACACAGTCCTTTATCCGAGTTATCTGGTGACAGTGTCGGAACGGTTAGGGTCGCGGCACGGCCGGACAACTCGCAATCACTTGCAGCCACTCTGTTTCGAACTATTGGCCGCAGAGAATGGCGATAATCGGTGTGGTGTTCGTGGAAGAGTGAATCGATCGGTAGTGTGCAGGTCGCGTATATATACGCGTACCCCACGAAGAATCTAAGATCCTATCGTGAAATGCTTGGAGCGCGATATGACCACCGCCTATTGCTACTCGTCTTACCAGCTACTCTTTCTCTCTTTCGCTTCCAACAAACGCTTCCCTCTCGCGATCATCGTTTTGCCATTCAACGCGGATTTATCTCGATCGACGGAACATGCCCGCAGCCTGCTCTCCGGCTTCGATAAGGCCCCATAAACGTCGCCTTAATTGCCGCTAATAAAACTGCGACACTTCGGTGCTCGCTCGGTCTGCCATTCGGATTTCGTGAAAATCGCCAGCGCCGGCCAAAAATAACCCGTGCCGAGGGACGGTAGTAAAATCCGAAGATACCGTGAAGTAGCTTGCGATTCGCACACGTAACGATCCTCCACGATCGAGTGCTACTCTCTGCTCTTGTATCGACGATAATTGCGTTTCGAACTTATACCCGTTTTTAGAGATGCCATTATTCTGCTTGAACGCTGATAACTTTGATTTGGAAACGGCTTTCTTAGAGATTTATAGAACTACGACGGAATTGCATTAAGGACTGAAGGCGTGGTTTGCGATTTCTTTTTTCAAATATTTCGTGAAAGTTCGTCTATTTCAATATGTCGGAAAATTTGAAGATAGTTAGCAAAATTAGAGATTATTAAATTTGATCAAATTATCAACATTGATCAAATTTTCAGATTCTTGTGCTTATGAAGTTAGAGATTTCTAATTTTGAAATTCTAAGTCAATGAGTCGTCGTAAATTTTCTTTATTCCTACTTAACTAGATAAAAGTGAGCAATTGACTAGTTAAAAACAGATTAAAAAGTTTCGACAAGAACCGTTTATTTAAGAAAGCACACTATAATTCTGGAAAATGAATACCCGTGAAATTTCCTGTAATTATGCTAAGCTGGAATGAAGTAAGTGCAGCAAAGTTCGTGCATTCCTCTTACAAGCACTATATTTAAAACCGAAAATTCGAAACGCGATCTCGCATTGCATAAAAATCGCCCTACATACTCGGAAAAAATTCCGATGAATAATTTAACAGTCCCGCATGTAAAACATGACATATATAATAAACAGTTACGCGTATAATAATGTAAACGTGCATTTACCATATCTTAAAGGGTAATTAACTCTTTCCGAATGATAAACCGAGAATCAGTTCTCATTTGATATTCACTGGCCGATGCTCGATAAATCGCGGCACGTTAAGGACTACATTCAGACAAACTGATTATCCATGACGTTTACAAGCTCTTATCATCGAATCGGTTACTCGGTCACCGATTATCGTTTAACCATTCGCCAAAGGTATATCGCGATGCTCGGAACACGCTAACGGCAGACTCACCGTGCACGATAACAGAGCGTTATGATAACAAGCGGTTATTTGCTGGAGCAACACACGATGTCATGCTGCTACTATGCAACTTGCACGTGCTTCGTCTTTCTGTTTAATTTCTCGCCGAAAGACTGTCGCGATTCTCTTATCACTTCAGATAATTACTGCGAGAGGCTTTTCGAAGGTACGATTGCAAGGTGTTATTTAACCGGTAGGGAACAGTATTTATGGTGGAGCAAGGTAAGGGGTAATTGTGTGTGTAACATGGCAACATGGCACGACTTGTGAGAGAGAAAGAAAGAATCATAAGACACATATGATGTGAGCAAAATATATAATGACATATGTGACAAAATGTATACGAACAAACTACTGAATATTATATGAGTACAATTTATGACTTCGTTTTAAGGAAGATATTGGAAAAATTTTTGAAGTGTTGCTATTGGAGATGGGTGAAAAATAACAGTACACTTTTATCTTTTAAACTATGCATTTTAGTTAACCTAACCTACAATTTTCTAGGCAGTTGTATTATTTACAGTTCACTAATTATTGATTCAATAAGAGCGCAACTACAGAAAATTGAAAAGTTATGCACGTTTTGTGTTCAACCCTGATTATGAAGATTATAATTAGAATTGAACCCAAAATACAGCAAAAATAAAGATATTTGCAATGAATCGAAACTCACCCCTAGCCCTAATATGCGTCGAAAGTGTGTTGCGAATCTAAGTGTTGCACCGGTGGCCACATAACCTTCCAAAGACAAAAAAAGCCGGACCGTTAATACGGTTACGCATTATCTAGATTGCTACCCGTCGGCTTCCGCCGGCCGAGAAACAACACCAGTAATTAATCAAAGACAATCAAACTCTGGGAGCGTCGGTTCAGGCCGACTCCCAACAAACGGAACGCTATCCGTCATCTTCTCTCCGTTAAAATCACGTAAAAAAAAAAAAGGTGGAGAAGAAGCAAGAGAGACAAGAGAAGATGGAGAGGAGCACGTTGCACAGGTATTCCTCTCCCGGATGTGAATTATACGAAAAGCTCCGACGGCGTGCCTCACGAACCGTCGACTTTCTCCGTGGAATCTTTCACGAGATATCGATCTGTGCTTTCCGAACAACGAAAACAACGCGAGTTGCGGTAATTTCGAACGACAAACGGCATTGAACGAGACGCTTTGTCTACGGCCACGCTCCTGCAGGTGCTTTGTTTAATTATTCGTCGAGACGACAAAGCCAGACTCGCTCGGCTACGTCTCGCAATTACGCTAATAATATTCATTGCCGTGGAATCGCGCAATTGTTGGTACCCCTGCTATGCAGATAAGCTTTGAATCGCTTATTGTTCGGAACTGCGATAAACGTTGCCGTTGATAATGTAAACGAAAGAACATTTCTGAATTGGAAAGATAAACCGAGCGAGGAGAGAATACGCCGATGACTGTGAATGGAATTACCGATTTTACAAGCGGAGTGTTAATTCTGATAAAGAATTGGGAACTTGAGAGGGGAATTGAATTGTGAACTGGATTGTGAACTTGATAGGTTTATTAGTCTTTGCGTTGTTACGTGTAACTGTAATTGCGGCTTTTAACCATTAATGATTTCAAGGATCTTTGGTTAAGACAAGAATTATTTATGAAAAAAGAAATGTAGTCTGTATATTATTATAACGGGGAATGGTTGTACATCAGATCAAGTTAATATGACATTACAATACAAACTCATTACTTACACTTTTCCATAGGTAGTATTAATAAAATTATACAATTTTTGTTAAGATGTAAAGATGTAAACTGTACGTAAGAATCGTAAAAAGATCATAATCATAAAGAATACATAGATTAAATATGTTTTAATCAAGTTTGTAGAACAAGTACAATGAGCTAAACTTTAGCAGAACTAATATTAGTGTAACATGACCTATGTAATAATTGATGAATCATGACATTTGAAAACGACAGTAGCAAAATGTAATAGCAGTAACCGAGTACGGAGACCCATATTAATTTCGATCGTGACAGAATGCAAATGGACAACGACCTTCGGCAAATTTCTAATTTCACTCCGACTCTATATGCAAGGGGTACGACGAGTTGACGAATCACTTTCGCACGTTGGCCCTTTTACCGAATCGTTGCACGCCCCAATGTGGACAGACGTTTACGTTCGCAAACAAATGACGTCACTTTTGGATCCGTGGGACGTTGACATTGGCGTAGGTGGACCTGATCTTCAAAACTACTAACTTACCATCTTCATGTTGTATCACGAGTGTAGAATATTTGTGTGTTACAAAATTTCAAAATCTCTAAATTTGCAAATTTTTATATCTTCAACTCCTTAAATTCTAAAGTATGTATTCTCCGAATTTCCAAATCTCTTAACTTTAAGTCTCCGAATTCTCAAATCTCCCAATTCCCAAATTCCCAAATTCCCAAGTTCCCAAGTTCTCAAATCTCCAAATCTCCAAATCTCCAAATCTCCAAATCCCCAAATCTCCAAATTTTTAAATTTCCAAATTACCAAATGCCCAAATTCCCAAATTCCCCCCCAAAAAATTCTAAAATTCCCAAATTTTCATATCCCAAAATTCTGAAATCCCCAAATCATTAATTTCAGAGATCCTGGCCCACCCCAGACGAAAATCCTAGTTACGCCAATGAACGTTGGTATCCGTGAAGTGAACGCGTGACAAGTTTCCTTTATAACACGAGACACGTTTCGAAAAGGGAGTCAAAGGGGCACCGATGAAAGCCGCGACGAGTAACAACAGCGAACGTTAATGCGCGATGATCACCGAGTTTTGTGGGGTCGGGTAACTTTGCTAGAAAGCCGATGGTTAATGACTCGACGACTATAATGTAGACAAAAAAGAAGAATCGTGAATAACAGTGTAAATACCCGTTTTAGAATTCGACGTCCTTAATTGCTATTTTTCGTGCAACGAATCTCAGATAACATTTATAAGGAGCCAAAAGTTTACTGTCGGTCACGAAAGTCGCTTCCTAAACACATAAAAAGAGTCATTTTAAATTAAACGAGCTGCTCAATTTTTATGACCAGAGAAAGTTAAGATTGAATGAGCTTAGAAACCATTATTTAACCTTTTTCAATAATTATATTGGTTTATTCATCAGATACGTGATACGTGATTTAATAAATTTTTACCGAGGAAAAAGATTGTACGACAAATTTTTTTTCAGACGAAGAAAACTATTTTGACATATTATACAGGGTGTTTCAATTTAGGTATGACCTTTCAAATATCTTTTTAATTCTCAAAAGGACCAAACTTTCATAAAATATTTATTTTCATAACTGACAAAAAATACTTAAATGAAACACCCTGTATACACCTTATATTTTATTCGAATTATAATGGTCTTTCATGAACAATAATTTTCGCGAGTGACTATATATCAAAGAACAGAGATATATCTTGAACATTCGAGTGTAATCGAGAAACTTTGATTGTTCGTTTTACGAGGCGATCAACTGCATGATTTATCGCCACCCGTCATCCAAAACAGAAGCTCTTAATTGTAATTTTTATTCGTCGAACCATCCGCAAGGTTCTCACGAACATGTCGCAACGCACGATTCGTGTCGTTGTTTCGAAATTTCTGATGATTGCTCCCGATTCTTTGTAGCTTTGAAAAAGTCCGTCGTCCGCGTTCGAAATGCCAAGAGGCATGTTTAGAAAGGTAGATATTCAAAATAGATCGTGAGATCCAGGAAGGATTAAAACACGTTTTACAATGTCAGAAATCATTTAACCCCATTCTCTGAGAACCCTTTCACGATCAAAAAAATAAAATTCGCAATTATGTAATTTAAGTATGCAAATATCTATATTTATATATACAAGTGTGCAACTTTCATACATGTACAAATACATAAATGAAAAACGATTATACGTCATTGTCGATATATTTCTATACAGAAGATTTTATTAGAGAACATTGTACAGTGCTTATTTAAACTTATTTAAAAAATAAATAAAATTTGGATCCAGAGTTGAAGTTTGCTAAAGTGAAGTTTAATATGAATTTGCTGTAGATTTTCAAATGGAAAATTCATCATACTTGTACTTGTTAAAAGATTCATTCGATCAATAACATTTACTATATAAAATTATCTGTTTTTCAAGGTGTTTTATTTTTCGTTGCGTCAACAGGCCTCCGGATATCCCGAACGCGGTCGAGCCGCTGAATGTGCAACGAGAACCAATTCCATACACCTATATGGTATCCGCGTACGATCGGAATTTTCCGATAGCCACCGAGTAACGATTTATGGACACGAATCGCTTATACACAACTTCAACTTTGGGCCTGAAACGTATCGACGACATCTGTTCGTACGCGACCAAACAACAATAAATATATAAGAACTACCAACTCGAGGGTGCTATTAGAATAGGGCGAAAAGTTTCACCCTATCTGGCAATTTCAAGTTTGGGAACTTAGATATTATCAAACTTTCAAATTTACGGATATATGAAATGCAAATTTACGAATTTCAATTTTATTGATTTTAAATTTCTAAACTTTTAAATTGTTGAGCCTTTCTACAGTACTTATCTCTCCTAGTTCTGTTCAGGACCATATAACGAACCTCCAATAAATATAATATTCTTCCACACATTTCCCATAACACTGCCACACCAGAAATTGAATGACCCGTTCTACAATACTTCCACACTTCTACCGAGAGCCATATATCGAGACTTTAATGTACCTGACATTCTCCACACATTTCTAACGCTATCCTGCCACATCAGCAATTACCTAGCTTTTCCAATATCTTCTACAGTCCAGGGCCATATATCGAGACTCCAACATACGTGATATTACTCCCCACATTTCCTGTAACACTATCCTAGCAGGTTAAAAATATTTCAACCCTCTAGAGAAATCTGTGGTCGACACCTGGATCGTATCGAATTCAGCGCAAGTTTTCAGTACCAGGTGACCGAGATGGTCAAAGAGCGTCGAACAAATTGGCTATTCCCGTCCGGTGCACGGCGATTCGCAACAGAAAAGTATTCCCAACATTTCCGAGCGACGAACACGGCGACGAGACCGTTGACTATAGGACAACGATGCCCTGGGGCAAGGACTACGGGTTGCGACCCCAATCGCATTCGGACTCCGTACTGCGCAGGTGTGCGTGGTCATTAATCCAGAAATGGAAGAGAATGCGAGTCCAAACGCTATCCAGGAGCTCGCACCACGCGTTACGTCGCTTGTCTCTTTCGCCTCTTCCTCTTTCGCCGATTTTCTTCCTTCTTTTTTCCCCTCAACCGCGGTTCAAGTAATAAAAAAGAGGCGTGGCCCGTGCCCCCCGACCGAGCGATTTCGCGGTTCGAACTCTTTAAGTGTACCCACGTTGCACGCCACTTTACGCGAGAAACGACTTTTTACTTCAACGCCTTCTATATGAAACTGGTACCTCTCTTGTCTTGGCCATTAAGCTCGCTTAGGATCGTTTCAGGGACCAACGACTTTTTACCCAACGCTGTTTCGCTCGAACCTCGGGATATCAGCCGGAGGTAACATAATTTCATCTTCCGCGAGACATTCGAGATACGACGACGAATTAGGTAGCGAGACGCGTGTGATGCGTGGGGAATTGATTCCTCAGCTGGAACGACATTACGTTCAAGATAGATCGAAATATGTACTCTGACTCACGTATTTAAAATTACTGTACTGTTTACCACTCGAGGTAGGTTCTTAGAAAACCGAACGTTAAATGAAACGGCGTTCACTCAGATTATTTTAACATTTAGTAAAGACGGATAGGGAAACATGGACCTGAGAATGCAGAAGTTTTGATGATCCACAAATCTTGAAACTCTAAATCTTCAAACCTTAAATTCTTTAACCCAAAATCATATTAAATCCTCAAAATATTGCAACAGTAATTAATTAACTCTGTGGTAACAGCCAAAAATAGCAAAGAGAATAGAGTTAATACAAAAGTTTCAGAGACATAAATCTTCAAACCCCAAATCCTGAAATCCCCGTAGTTATTTAGCTTCGTGGCAACGGGCAAAAAAGATCATAGCTTAATGACTATTAAAAGAAATGATAGCAAGGTGAAAGTGATACGAGAACAATTTACCGTTAAATCGCAGGTCGCGGCTAATCGTTTACGTTCGCGCTGCGCAAGGACGCAGTCTATCGTCGATATAGCCTTGGCTCGTTCGTAAAACCCGCGTCGCTTTTCCATAGAATGGCCAGAGACGGTGGGCTCGTCCGCGAACGGTATGCAGAAAAAATCACACATAATTAACCCATAAAGCAACGCAATCGCCGGAGATCTCCACGGTTTACCCATAAGCGAGTGTTTGACCACATTCGAGCCGCGCCATTTCAGCGCGTGCACGTTTACACGCACACGAGCGTGATTCGACCACGCGCTCCTAGAGACAGGCAATAGACGATAGGCGGTTTCCTTCGCCTTCGGTTCATAATGTAGATTCTACGGTGTTGCGAACGTTGGAATTTTAAGCACGTCTCACAAACGAGCATTTATTGCAACCAGGCGCTAACTGCGCTAAAAGATCTGCCGGTGTCGGAGAACCGCGTTCGAGATACGTCGAGTATGTTAATCGAATTGCCTGCTCCTTCGGCTAATTGTTATACGAATGCTGTTGTTTTATGGGTCCGTTTCATTCAAACTGTTTCTGGTTATAAAATTTTCAGTATGAGTCACGCATTAGGGACACGAATGTCGATGACGATGTAATTACCCTGTCATCGGTTGTGAAGGATGCCTACATTTTGGTATTCTTAGACTTCTGCATTTAACAAATTTCTAACTAAGTCCTTAAACTTGGGAGTTTGAAACCTGACTCTAGAAATCTGGAAATGGATCTGTTCATCACTGATATATATTGAAACGGATAAAATGAAACATCGTGGACCGAAACGTGTTTCGATAAAATAAAATATGACACTCGTTTTATATAAGACTTAATCGAAATATGCATCGTATAAAAGTCTTATCCACGTATGGTAAACAAATTAGTATGCGAAATTGACATGGGTATTTAGCGTAATACCTGAGCAGAGATGCCGAAGAATAAATTCGAAGCCGACTAGGACGAGTAAGTATATTGTTCTAACGCAAATTATCTCCGCGTTACGTGTCAGTCTAACGAGCTTTTAATCGCTTGATTGCCTTACGGTTTCGTATACGACGGTTAATAAATGGATGAATATTAAGTAAGAGGAGTTTCTATGTTTGCAGAAACTTCTTTACGAGTAATCGGGTACACGTAACCCCTGTATCAAGCGAGGGCCTTGCGAGGAGATTGTATCGACGTCCACTCATTAAATTTCGCTTTCGACCAATTACGAGATACGGTTATTACGTGAATTATACTTAACTCCGTATCGCCCTTAAGCCGAATTTTCACGTACTCGGACCAATTTGAACGTTCGTGGTGATTGAATTTTTTCGAAATTAATACGTTGATTGCCACAGTGAAACTTAATCAAACTTATTTAGGAAGACGTCTTTTGATTAAACTCTTCCAGCTGGTAATTTCGTTTTCAATTAATCTAGCGGATTATTACTTTTATTATATTGAACTCTCGTTCGGCAAAATTTTAAGCAGTTAACAAAATTGACTTTGGTTGATTAAACCGTTTTCATTAAGGTAAATGACAGATATTTGTGATACATATATCTTAATTGAGGTATTATGTAGAGAATATTTCCTTTAATTAACCCACACATGTTCAGAGTAAATTAGATAGACATGGTCAAATATCGATGAGGAAGTTTTAATTTACAACTCTTAGTTTATTTCGAGAAAGATTCTTTGGATATTCGCTAAAAATATGCATGCATCGTTAAATTTCGTTCACTCACCGATGGAGATGGAGAACGGTGGAGGCGTGGGCGTCGTCGAAGGTGAAGGGATTTTTCTAGAGGCGGCACTAATTATAGCTGCTGGACTATACCGAGGCACCTGCAACACCACAGGAGTTTTCACGGACAGGTCCACTGGTTCCAGCTGCACCGGCGGTCCTGACGCCTGTAACATAAGCAAATACAATCATTACAGCGATTCTATCGCATTTTATCGTGAAATTGTTATAACACGCTGCACCCGAAGGCTGCAGATCCATGATATAATACGATATTATACAAAAACGAACAGTATGTAGATTTGCAGATAAAACGTGCACCATATATGAGGGAAGTACTTGACAGTGGTATATCTTCAATTAGTTGTAACAATGTATTTGATTTGTATTATATCAATTTGATTTATTCGGACCAACATCAAATTTGAATAATTGCATAAAATAACAATATATTTGTTATTGATCTGAAAGATCAATCTTGAATATTATATATTAAAATATTTCATATGAATGTTTACATTACTGTCATAAAAGTTTCAAACAATTTAAAAAGTCTTAATAGAAGGCAACCGTAACAAAATCAATACTTGCTCGATACTAATTATCCGTTCGAATTACCTACTTGAAGTATCCATCTAAAATATCTGAATACACCATACAGAAATAAAAAGTAATAACATTCGAGTAAATATATGTCATTAATGTACACGCCCAGTGTTCCGATAACCCATAGATATCAAAAAATGATTCAATGATGAAACGCGAAAGTTCATGCCTCCTACAATCGAAGCTATCGCGATTCTATGATCGAACAACCAATCTGTAATCCCCACGAGGGAGTGCACTCGATAAATCGATAGTCGAAGGTACCAGCTTCATACCTGGCTTATCTGCAGCCGTGCTCGATGCTGGTAGCAGGCCCAAGGGCAATTAGCATAACTAGCGTTGCCACTGACATGGACTAATCACGACGAGTTCCCACGAGACCTGAATGACCCGAGTCTGTCCACTGTCTATGCGACTACCAACGTTGTATCGCTTCCTCAAGTATCCGTGATTGATCATCGATCGATAAGCGCTATGAAAACGCAAAGAAAGTCACTTTAACGCGTACCGAGATCGCGATGTAAACGAAAGCAGTCCGAACACAACGCGAGTCACCGAAATACTGAGCAGAAACGTTCGATGGCGTCCTTCATGAGGGTCGATAACGATGTTTCTGATCCGTGATTATACTAATCCTCGCGCTTGTGCCTACGTGACGGGGAGTCGAGCCGACGCGTTGGTCTAAGTGTTCAATGTACGATAACAGTAAACTTGATGGGAGAAGTTGGATATTCTGAAACTTTGAAATTTGGAAATTGTGGATTTGGGGATTTGGGGTGTGGGAATTTGGGACATGAGGATTTGGCATATGAAAAGTTGGGGTATGTGGATTTGGGATATAGAAATTTGGGGTGTAGGATTTTGGGACATGAAAAGTTGGGACATGAGAATTTGGGGTATGAGAATTCGAGATTTTGAGGTTTTGTAATATGGGAATTGGAGACATGAGAATTTGGGGTATGAGGATTCAGGACTTTAGATATGGGGGATACGAAAATTTTAGACATGTGAATTTGGGGGTAGGGAATTCGGAATGTTAGGGATTAGATATATGAAAATTTGGAATATAGAGATTTGCTATATAAGGATTTGAAATGTGAGAATTTGGTATACAGAGATTTGAAACATGAGGATTTGGAATGTGAAAATTTGGTATATAGAGATTTGGAACACGTGAGTCTATGATATGAGGATTTGGAATGTGAAAATGCAAATTTAGGTATTTAAAAATATGTAAATTTGTAAATTTGCCATTTCAATAATTTAGAAATTTGAAAATTAGAAAATTCGAGAAAAGGACCTCAGAATCTAGAAACTTGAAAATTTAAACTTTCATCATCTCCTTGTTTACCAAAGGACGCTGAAATACTCGTAGATGTAATACAGTTACGATCTAAATGTTTTTACGAAACGTTTTCATAAAATTTCAAAATTCTTTTTACTTGGAGAACTGTACACGCGTTCAACGTAATATGTCAAGGACGAAATTGTCATTTGCGAGAGAAGCAATTTCACACAGATCGAGTGGTCAATTTGTCTTCCTTACGTTTTTGTATATTCGGATAATTACACGATCATAGTCGGTGTTGTCTGTCGCTTGCGCTTAATTACTTGTATATTTCCATCCATTTGGGAAGATTTATGATCGTGTTACACGCGAAAACAACATCGGAACACAGCCAGCGATATTCTAATTTTCATTCGTGTTGATTGAGAATCGTATCACGGATTAATAAATATGCCGAATTAGGATTTGAGTAAATAGAGGTTGCATGGTGTTCTCAATCTTTGAAACGACATGCGTAGAAACTTGGGGATTTAAAGAATTAATAGCTTGAGAATTTTAAAAACTTCGAAATTTGAGAACTTGAACACTCAGATGTTTGCAAATAAGAAAACTTAGAAAAACTTCAGTAAAGTCGAGTTTTATGTGTCCTCATCCAAAGTACCCCAACTACTTCGGCAAAGTAGTACAATCTTTTTCTGATATGTCACACCGTTTACATCCTGTTCACGTTACCATTTCACAGAGTTATCCGACACAGTCGTCTCGAAGAAGTCGTTATTAGCCGCTGTATCGTGTACCACGACCCGATACCGTTCGTTTGTTGTTGTATCGTGGGGGCGGAGGGCGGATGCTTTTCATTGTCGATATATGCTCGAGCATTCCCACGTTTCGTCAAGACATTACCTGGAAACAATCGCTCTCGGTGGTCGAAGCAACACTGCTGTAAATCTGATCTTCCGTCCGACTGTTTTGTAAATCCGATACCGGCACGATTCCTCGCGCGACTACGTAGAATACAAAATGGCTGTTTTTCGCTGTCGCTCGCGCCGAGGACAGCTTCTTCTGCTTCGCCGAAACAGGTTGCATTCGGACGCTGATATCGGATCAGGACCATTTTCCTTACTATTTCCTAACTTCTGTTTACCAACATTAACATTGTAACAGAACTAAATTATTTCAACCCCTTGTTGACATTTACACGCTTGAACTTGCATACTTGTACACACGTATAGCGACACAAAGTACATTCAGGACTTTCTAAGCTTTGAAAGACCCTGTCATCTTAATTCAGATTAGTACAACTAAAAGTACTTCTATTTTTATCAACTTCGACAAGATTAAAGAAAAAGAATAAATTGCTTGGGTTTTAGGTTTAAAGGACGGTCATATTTAATATTGAAAAATTTGCACATATATTTACTCCAGAGTAGATAGTATGTTCAACATTTTATTTATTATTCATTACCTACAACATTGTTAACAATCATTTAAAACAAAGCTGTTTCAAACATTCTGAATGCAGTATTGAATACACCTATTACAGAATCCTCGTGAACATTGCGTAACGTCGCGTTTAATCGCACAAAGATTGCGCCTCGATGTTATCGTGAAATTGTGTTACGAGTTTCCAGAACCAAATGGCTGGTTTAGATGTTAGATACAAATTGGTGTGCGGTTTATAACGTTAAAAGCAGTTTGTTTATGATAATAGTCGGTCATTCGTAATCGCGAATCCTGTCTAAAACAGGAGGAACTTGCGAAACGGAACGGTGAATCGATCCAAAAAGAGATACTCGTCACGCGAGACACGCCCATGCCAGCGTTCCCGTTTTCAGGAAACTCGTCGTTACGTGCATTTGTTATTCATGAACAGGGACGTGGGTCTAGCCTGTAGTTTCGGCCACGACAATGAAATTGTAATACTATGCACGTCGAGACGCACTGAGACGTTGTCTTTGCAATTTTGTGGCTCTAATTAACCAACCGAGTAATCGATTCTGAGACTCTACCGAGAAACTTGTCAAGCTACATTCATTATTGCGAGTATAGTTTCATTCAGTAATCGAAAAAGAATGTCCCAATTAAAAAATTTTTTTTTTATACTTCTATGTATTGAAATTTAAAAATTAGCAAATTATTAAATTTATAAGTTTTAAAATTGTAAATTTAATTTCTGTATTTATACATTTCTTCGTGTCTACAATTCCAACTAAACTTCCAAATTATGAACTCCATCAAATTATCAAATTGTCCACTCGAAATTACTCCTCTTGTTAAAGAAAGTTGGAAGTTTGAAGAATAAGAACTGTCATCACCGGATGAAATGCACAACAGCGAGCTCATTACCGGGCACTTGATCTGCCCATCGCTGAATTTCACGAACGACCTTCGTTCTATCTGCCACAGCCATAAATATCGACAATATCTCGACAAAACATGTCTCGAAAAAAAAGGCTGTCCAACACAATTTGTCTCGTGCAGAACACGACGATACTTCGGTCTCGAAAAAAAAGGACGAAAGAAACGAAGGTGATCGAACAACTCGGTGGATGAAATCAAACGACGTATTAAATCCGCGATGACTAATGAAAGACCGGGTAAACTGTTCTTAATGATGCCCAGTGAGCCCGAGATACATAAGGAACGTACATATGTAGCACTTTATATACTGTATATTACACGTACATATATTCCCACAGTAGCGACTGGTAATGAGAATATAACGTTCATCAATCATTCGTTAGGCAATCCGCGACCGAACGACTCCCCCTGGAATTAATTTAATTACTACAAATGTTTCGCGATAAAAATGGCCGACGATCAATACGTTGTCAGTTTTAACTTATATGTCTATAATTGTTCGTGGTCCGCGTGCAAATTTATGCAGGCGAACGATCGTACGTGTTTTGCCGGTTTCAAAAAGAAAAGAAAAGCAGAAACGGCGGTAACGCGGTCTCGTGAAACGTTATTAGATCGGTTAAACGTAATTAAGAAAATTTAATATGGATAATGACCTCTAATAAATGTAATAATATGTTAGCAGCCGGTGATCGATAACTTTTAATGAGCCGTCATCTTAGGAAATTGATACCCGGGTTCTTTCATTTGTCAGCCGTGCGTTGAAGAAAAAAAAAAAAAACGAGTTGAAACACTGAACGAATATTATCTTGAGGCCGGCAAACTAACCGCGAGTCAGCCTGGTAATTAAGCGTTACGTAATCTCGTGAAATGTACAGACCTGTTACGATCGACCGAAATTTCAATTTCGTGTTTTCGGGCGAAAATGCGGAAAACGTCAGCGATAATCTTTACGGATTTTCATGATTATTGACCTGGGTACTTTTGACGGTTATTTGTACGTAATTAGTAACGTCTTGGATATTTAAGGAATTTGGAAAATTGGGAGATTGGGTAATTCGGAAATTGGAGAACGGACGAATTTAAAATTTGTGAATCGGAGAAGAAAGAATTGGGAAATTGTGAAATTGGGACAATAGAAAATTGAAGAATGGAGAAATTGGGTAATTGAAGAATTTTGGAACTGGGAGTCTGAAAAGGCAAGTTTGAGAATTTAAAAAAATATGTAAATGAAATCTGGGATATGAAAAATTTCAAATTTACTCAAGATTAAACTATTAACCCTTTTACGATACACGACGATTTATCATGTCAAGTATTTACAACATATTCTAATAACCAAAAGCTGTAATTACAGCTTTCCTATCGACAGGTACAAGATTTAGTAATCGATCCTAGCAACGATACTCTGGCATTACAGGTATTTTTCGTCCGATCTACACGGATAATTACTCAAGAACATCCACAAAGACTCTAATCACTCTATTCATCAAATGTCAGCTCGCATTTGCATATTTGACCTTGGTGAATCCTCCGTGCACTTCGACCTCACAATTTTGTACCTCGATTAGAATCGCAGATCCGCAAGGAAAATCGATGTATCGAAGGATAACGTTGCACGAATGTTTTTAAACGAAAACTCGTTGCCAGGTTAAGTTCGAGGAATAAATTAGTCGAAGAGACCTACCCTTCCCGAGGATCACAGGCGAACGTGTACACAGCGATCGGCTTACGGCTGTCTTTGAAATTATCGGCAAGATCTATCGTGGCCGAAGTAACTACAAGTTATTACGAAGATAAGCCCATTATATATTATACACGGTTTCTTTTTATTGCGATCTACCTTGCCGTACGCGGCGTGCTCGTTGCAAGTTCAACGCGCGCGAGATTAGGTTAACAGCCGATGTAGACATTACCGGAGATAGGGTGTTTATAGAGCAATTTTTGAAGGAGTAAATTAGACTATCCATGACGGGAACGTAGAACGATGTTTTCTATTAATTTGTTACTTGATTTGCGGACTATTCAGGAAGCACGGTGATAGAAAATGCGAAAAATCTGAATAACTACGGAGTTTAAAATTATTAACGCGTTATTTTGTAGATGGCAAAAAATTGTAGAATTGTATAGGACGTGTATGATTGGAAGTTGTGAAAGTTTCATAGCTTCAGATTTTAAAATTAATATACTTATAGATACTGCAATTTTCTTACTCTACAGTTCTCCTACTTTTCAATTTTATGGTATTGCAATTTCTATATATTTGAATATTTACAATTTTTCAAATTCTAGAATTTAAAAAATTAACTAGTTCTTCAATTCCTCAACTAAACAATTTCACAATTTTCTAAATTTGTGGAGACTTTCAATTCTTCAATTCTTCAATTCTTCAATTCTTCAAAATACCCAAGTTTTTACTCGTTAACATTCCCAGATTTCCAAACTCCCAAATATCAAACTTTTCAAAATATAAAAATTTCCAAATACCAAAAACAGTGGCATCATTCTTAACATGGAATATCGCTACCTTGAATGCAACCACGATACCCGGTACATTTAATAGCATCGCCCCAACCTAAAGAAAAATGCAAGCACTGCCACATCTGTAGATTTATCGTACACGTACTCTCGCAAAACAAACTATGTTCGGCACAGTTATCGATCGTTCGAAAACATGGTCGACCGAGTTATGCAAAGGAGATACGTATTCCGGCATCTTTTTGCCCGCGCGAGCAAAGGTGATCCAAAGGCAGGTACGTGTCTGAACGATAGAACTGTCTTCATTAACGTTCTGCGCGTATTGGCGGCGAGAGAGCGAGCAAGCGGATAAATCAGTCCGCTCGGCGTTGTAAGTCGTTCGGGGCTAATCGAGGCTGACCAAATTAACCGGCGGCGCATGGTGCACGGACCTTTGGAACGCGGTATTATCCTTATTTACCGAGTGGCCGTGCACCGTGGCCACCTTCTCTCTCCGCTTCTTTGCATCGGCCCTTTCACGTGCCTGCCGAACATATTTCTCGATAACGATTTATACGTTCCATTCACTACGAAATTTGTATCCGCGAATCATTCCGCTCGACTACCGAACAAATTGTCGCTGCTATTGTTGTGCCACGGTGACACCGGCTACGAAACTACCTCTGGCCTCTTCAACTGATCTAGATACTTGCATACATGTACGAGTGGCTCAGAGGATGAAATGTCTAACTCTACTGCATTGATCTTTTTTATAATTCCGTAAACTGATTACAACTTCAATATTAAAAGATAAGGATGTGAGTATCAGAAAATATATTACATTTATGATGTAATTTTTACAAATTCCACCCGAGTGTGACGTAACAAATGACATCAATTTTATCATCAACTTTCAGTTACAAAAAGAAAGACTACTTTAAAAATGTCAATACTCAGATTCCGAGGAAAGCGTTCAGCGACCTGTATTTCGACGACACGAGAGAGCAAATTAGAGGCACGTTTCTGCGAAGCGGAATCATACATCTTTGGGAGTGTCGTTACAACGGGGACCTTTTTACGAAACTGTCAATCGCGATCGAGCAGGGAACCACATCGTACGGCTCAATTCGAACGACGGGAATGTTTATGACACCAGTCGTTCGCCTCCTTATTTGGAACCAGCGACGTCTCGTTAAGCGATACAGACGAAATACAGTAGACTCTCGTTATATTACCGTCATTCATATAGCCCGTGGACAAATATCTCTTTTCAGACACTTCTGTGTGTACAATCGAATTACTAGGTGTCTAATCGTCGTATGACGGCATGTGTGGAATTGTTATGGCTCGAATAGCTACGCGTGATATCATCACCACGCGTCGAATTGCAACGCGACGAATCACCACGCGTGGAATCGTTACGTATCGAATTACTACGCATGGAATTGCTACGCGACGAATCACCACGCGTGGAATCGTAGCGCATCGAATTACTACGCGTGGAATCGTCACGTATCGAATTATTACGCATGGAATTGCTACGTGTCGAATCACCACGCATTGAATTACCACGCATGGAAACATCGCGCATCGAATTACCACGCGTGGAATCGTCACGCATCGAATCCTCACATATAAAATCGTCATGCGCCGAATTACCACGCGCCAAATTATTATGCGTCGAATCGCCACACATTACTTCACCATCCATCAAATCCTCGCATGTGCAACGGTCATCCATCGAACCTTCACGCGTGAAATCGAATAAGTCAAATTACCACGCGTCAACTACGAATTTTCCGCTCCAACAACCGCACCCGTGGCAATATAACGGGAGTCCGCTATAAACTCGAACAATATGCACAAAGTAAGAGCTAATTCTTGATTCTCCCCGGATGTTTCAATAAGGAACGGTACTTCTCGCTTCTGTGTCACTCATTTCGACGTTAATTTGCTTTTTATCGCGGCATCTGTGCCCGAGTTCCAATGCTCTTCGACAGGATCGAATTCAATTAACCGTGATCGTTAAATGTTGAACGGTGGTCATCGGTAACCACCATCGTGTAATACACGGTTTGCGAAAATCGATTCGCGAACACCGTGCAACTTTCATCCTCTACGAATCTTACGCAACGAATCATATATATTTATTGCTCGCTATGGAGATGGACTTTCTACCTTTCACCGTGCTATTCGTAATAAATAACTTATTCCCGTGGAGAATACGCTCTCGAGCGGTCGATCGTAGGCCGGTCTCCTAAAAATAATCCAAGGATCTGGGAACTGGCTAGCGTCCGTCGAAAAACGGCTTCGCTCCGTGAAACTCCGTTCACGTTCGCGAGTGAGGCAACACGAGCTCGTCTGGACGAACATGTCAAAGAAAGAAGCAACACCGTGTACCAGAGAAAGGAGAAAAATAGCAGGGATCAAAAATCCTGGGCACGTTTCGCGGTACGAGACACGCCTTGTGACATCATCGTTGCTTGATCTCCGGTTCCATAGGGACAAAATCGGAGAACACACGCTGGAACGCGAATGGAGAACAAAACACGCGTGTACACGATCATACAGCATCGGGAAGAATGCTGACCGAGCTTCAATTATTATCGAACACTATTTGCATTAATAATTTTTTCCTGAATATTCAAGAGGTTCATTTTACCATCTATTACATTTATTTAATATACACATCATGACATTATAACACAGTGTGTTTGATTGAAACAGCCTATATATTTTTCCTTGTCACGTCAAAATTTGAAATCACGCAAGGTATGAAATCCTGCTGTCCTCTCGAATCAATATTCCTCTTTGTCTTTAAATTTGCATCTTTTGCTCGAACGTCTTCTCGTGGAATTCACCGGCTTATCACGCGTTCCTCGTAAAGATGCCATTGATTATACGCACCGTCCGCGCTCTGAGATATTACATCTAGTGTGAATATACCGAGCAATAAAGATGCCCGTGCGCGGTGGAGCGAGTTCGCGCGAGTGCACGCGCGTGCACATTGCTCGCGAATCGTTTATGAGACGCTATGTGGCATCTTACGCTTGCGGCGTATCGGTGAAAGTCGCGATGAGAGAATCGTGGTTGTTTAGATCGATTCGTTCGACTAATTGCAACGGGACCACTATTGTCCTAGTGAAAGAAGAAGAGACAATGCTATCTTGCTGTGGGTTCTTTGCCCAACCATGACAAACGTATTGTCAATACCTTATCGATTACATACCTGAATTTTATTGAGATTTAAATATACATTCTTAAGGTGTTCTAAAGCAACGTAAGTTAGGGGAGTAACTTCTATAAGGGATATTTTAATTAAAATAGTTAATAAGTTTGATACCTTGAGTTCTGGAACACTCAAAATTATTTAAAGCAATGTCACAAAAATTCCTTAATAAACATTTATTAACCGATTATTATTTCCAGTATATTCAAGTGACAATGAGTTCTACACTCATTGGATAACCTTCCACATATTCAAACAATGATGCCATCTTTAATACGAAACAGAAATGATAATTTTTAGTTGATGTATAAATTTCGTTCATCACAATCGAAGTGATAATTAGTTGTTAATTGATGAAGAATAGGATCGACAGGTGTAACAATGGACTTCCGATCGTTAAAGCGTTAAGTGACCGGGTTTCTTTCCGCGTTCCCATCGCCAGAAATAAATAGCGTTTCACACGTTACCCTAGTTTCACGTAGGAAGAATCACTTGGTATTTCACTATTTCATTCCCGCTAATTGCCCCGCCAAGTTCAAGCTGCTCCCTCCGGGGCATCTTTTCTATGCCGTGCACAGCGAGAAAGTGTTTAGCGGCATTTCACCGAGACCCTATATGTCGTCTCCTAATTACACCGAATTCTAAATGAGCTCCTGCGCCGGTAATTACTGTTACGTCTTGCCCATAAGCGTGATCATCATCGGCGAAGATTTCTACTTGTACACGAGAGGGTTCCACTTTCGAGGTGGGAGGGCAGATCGGCTTTAGAGAACAGGCCACGTAAATGCAGTTTCGCCATCTCGGTTTTGCCATTCGTCTAGCCGCTTAAAGATGTCATTGATTAAACGAGCAGGAAGAGCCGAACGGTACACTTTGTGCGAGCGTATTTCACCCACACGCGTGGCCTTCGTGTGGGCAACGCATTATGGCGTGGTAACGTATGAATACCCGTGGACCATGGTCCCGAGAGATGCGCATGGGCGTGTACCGAGCCCTTTTATGTACCATACTTTGTGGCATACCAGATTCATTCGCAGAAAGCTAGGATAAGAGTAACCACAATCTCCGAGCCATACCTCGTCAAACTTCTTTGAATTCTGACCGCTAAAGCCTTTGAGAATTGCAGCTTCTTCTGAAACTCGCTTCTTTTAATACCTCCACGTTGCGCGAAAATGCAACAAATATTATATATTTTAATTATTTTAATTCCCTTCAAATTCTATATATACATTTTCTTGAAAGACCTAGATAATATACTAACATCTTTCATGTATAGAGACAAGTAGATCTTAATCAGTCAATCATGTGTATATCCTATAATATGAAGATAATATGCAATTTACAAAAATTCGTTTTACATAACAAAAATAAAGTTGTCAAAGTATAAAGATTGAAGCATCACTGAAATTAGAAGTGAGTCATTAAAAAGGCAATAAATATGTAAATATTTGTGCAAAATCTGAAAATATCAATCGACGAGAGGAAATGTTCGTTTCAATTTTGCAAATTGCAGTTCCATCAAATTAATGCGCTATCAACGCAGAGTGCCATGTACTGTTTCAATCAAACAGAAACATTCAATCAGAATTAATAATACGATTAATCTTTGGCCGGCTATTATTTTTCGTTCCATCCGTTCCGTGCACCCCACGGCGCTCCCGGCGTACAAATGTGCAATTTGAAAATAGCACGCGAAGAAGCCGATTCGATCAAAATGAAGCGTCCGTGATAAGGCAAACGTCGAACTCGATTTTGCTCGGTCGTATTAACGTAAGTACATGAATCTAGTGTCTCGTGTTGATCGTACAGAAGCCTTTAAGAAAATAAGTCACGCACGAAGGCGCTTCATAAGCATAATGCACCCGACAACGCTCCGATGCAGCAAATAAGCAGGGTGAAAGAAAGAAAGATAGACGGAGAGAGAAGGAGGGAAAGTCAATCGATATACTCGAACGATCAGCTACCAGCGTTTATGAAACTCTTCCCTGCGGTGGCACTAATTCAACGAGAATTTAATCTTCGTCGAGATACCTGCCGTGAACTTCATTAGGCTACGACTAATTATTCCTTCGTTAACGGTACAGTTCATGCCTTATTGATTTCGAGTCGACGTGCTAAAACATCAATTTCATATTAGATACGGAAATCTTTTTTTTTTTATTTACAGTTTAGGTTGTATTTGCTACTAGATAATTAACGAGTTTCTACTCTGGTTCGTTATTTCAAATAATTTTTCTATTTTTAAGAAACTTTTGATATTGATGACAAATGTGTTGGGATTTTTATTTCATCAGTTATAAAATATCAGAAGTTTTCTACTTGTTTAAAAATCTTGTTTCGTATGGAGTTTGAATCATTTGTTCCTCTGAAACAGTATATACGATTGGTTTGATAGAATGACGAGACCGATTCAAGTCATTCGATGTACCGTTGAAGGGCGGTTCTCCCCGTTATAGTTGATACTGACGATCGAGTAATCAATAACGGAGACCAGCAGCTCCATAGAATGCAAATTGTAAATTCCCCATGAAATTAGGCGAACCGTTGGCTGCTTTCTCCCGTGAGCTCGCAGATCTGTACGTGCGAACTGTGGACCGCTGATGGGACACTGCACCCATGGACACTGATAATTTTTCAATTTGAAAATTTTTTAATTTAGCTTTCTAAATTTGTAGGTACTTGAATTTCTAAATTTTTAAGTTCCTTAATTTCCAGCTTATCCATTTACGAAATTACGAAATCTGTACACCATATCTTAATGAAAGAAAATCGACGTATGAAACTATGGGTAACAGTTCAGTATCAAACTACGGGTATATTATCAGCAACAGCTCTGTCACCCTCTTTCACGCTATGACAAAACAAGTCATACTTTTGAACAAGTGTTCCCTTCACTTCTGAGATCACGAGCCCAGTGATTATAAATACTAAATTAATAACAAAATCTTTCGAAAGCGACTAGCCGAGGATCACAAATTGCCACTTTTATCGATGCACCATAAAAAGAGAAGGTCCGTGATCGATGGTTCTCTATTCGACCGACAAACGTGCGTGAGTTCTTTTTTTTCTCGGACCGTATGCAAATTGCGGGTCCGTTCACGGCGCTTAATCAAGACACAACCATCATGGGGACAATAATCTTGTTACGCGTGGATACCATAACCGGGCATCGACAATGCGAGAGATAAGTGGTCACGCAACCGGTTGATTAATTACTCGCGACCGAAACCTCGCGTCCGTTCGGTCCTTGATGGGACAGGATTAGGCGTTTCTGAATTACCGTCCAATTATTGTCGGCCAACTTCTGACGAGTATCGTCACGAAACGCGCCAAGCTGCCGTGTAATCGCTAATTGGAGACGGCTAATCGAAACTCGTACAAGATTACGCCCCTAAAAGTAACGTAATTACGCGTCGCGGTATCGTGCACGGCGTACAAACGCGAGAGAAGCGGAAAAAAAACGCGGCAAAAAAAGTACATGCTCGAGGATCCCGAAGTCCGTTCAGATCGAAAGTCTGATCGTATGGGGACATCGAACGGGCCTTCCCCGATCAACGAGGTCGGAAAACGAGTAGAGTATGTGTATCGAATTGGAGACCATTCGTCTTTAATTTAATAACGCAGAGAAGACGCGTACATCTTGTTATTATGTGTTATTTATTTTACACGGAGTGTCAACATGTCACCACTCAACGAGACATTTATTCTTTTTTATGAAATAATACAAATTCAGCATTGCGTAAATATTATATTATCCTTCTTGATCGTGAAATTTTATCTGAACTGTTTTGAATCATATGGAACAATAAATAAATAAAAATAAAAAATTATTCTTCATTGAGCCATTCAAATTTGTTCAAAAGTTCTCAAACACGAAATAGTTCATGAAACCTTCAAAGAGCACAAACATCACCAAACCGTAGGAATTTCTAGCAGTAAACATGGCATAACCTCAAATGGTGTTCCATGAGTAAACAGATTAATCACGATAAAGCTATGCTGCACACGACAGTGCATATCTCACTCACACCGATTCTACGTATAAAACTAAAGAGCCCGAAGAGTCTCCTACGTTGAAATGTACCGTATGGTTCGGTAATGAACAACGTCCAGTTACAGGAAGTGGCGAACCGGTGTGTTTGGTCCTCGAGGAACCTGTTCGATCAAACAAAAATCGTGGTGTTGAAAAGAGCGGGAAAGCACGGTCGTCGTGGGAGTGCGTGTAGACGAATGAAAATAAGGATAAAGTAGTGGCGGAACGGGAATCATCGATTGGCTATCGGCGCGTTTTACAACGAACGTGGAAGCGTCGGTTTTTTCCACACTGCATCGGCATCGAAACTAATAGGCGGAATATAGATATGGCGCCGGTGTATCAGACGGTGGTTGCGGCGATAGCCGAAGAAAAGCCGATTAAAACGGCCAACGAGCGGTGTTTTTCATCGTCGGTATCGCGCAGAAAGAGTTGGGATCCTCTATAAGGAAGCACGAGTCTTCGACGCCGCGCCGAGCGGACAATGAGCGTGTGCCGCACTGGAAATGACATTTCACCGACTTAGAGCAGGATCGAGCCATGATCGAGGCTACCAATGATAGAACGAGACGACCGACACGCCAATAAGAACCATCGGCTCGTTATTGCTACCTGGCGAACGAGGATGTTTAAAGATCGTGACTTCTGTCGGCCGCCGACAGCTTTACGAATCTCTAACCTGCGAATTTCCGCGACGGTCACCGCGCACTTCTTGTAACTTAGAAATTTACCTCGGTTCTTGCCTATTTATATAAATTCAACGACCACGTCGCACACGGTTATCACGTGTCCGTTTCGTCCTCGAATAAAGACGTTACGGTTAATGATGGGATATTCCATACCGACATCTGATCTGAACAACGCTGTAACTTACGGTGTTTCGCTATTGTGATACAAACCGATGTATTTTGTTCAATATGCTGGTTTTAACTTTTAACCAAAAATACTTCATTTTTTAACCCCCTTGTACTTGGACTGTAGTCTATTTCACAATATGTAAACATGACGTGTGTAACACTAAACTGAACTTAAACATCGTATGTGCGTTTTAGTGAAGAAATATTTATTTCAAATTGTTGACACAAAGGCTTCATTGTTCAACAACTGATCTCAAAAGCTAAATTTTGTCTTGCGATAGTAGACACCTCGATACTATGGCTACTGCATGTTCTCATTGCTCCAACGCAAGAATAATAGAAGTCTATCCACGAATTCAGTTATAATCCGATGGTATCGATCAATGAAACGTTAATGAAGTCACGTTCAAGATCGGTAGGAAACATGGTACACGTTAGATGTCTTATTTATAACAAATCAATCAAAAGAGGATACCACTGATTAGTCTGAATAGGAAAGAGACCTCGCGTGCTGAACGAAGTCGAGAATAGTTATTAAGAAAGTAGCCGAATAAAAAACTGAGAAGAATGGAATAGTGGATTGGTACGCTGAATTCACGGCCGTTGGATAATAACGAAGATTAATTCGATAACAGAGGCAAGAGCAACGATACACTCTTATTCTATTTACCTCCTTGTAGGTAAATCGGTCGAAATGAAAGTCCAGTATAATACAAGGCTGCAGGTCGACCGATAATCACGTACTGTTTATTCAAATGAATTCCACACCGGCTGGGTTTGCTTCAATATTTATCCTATCTTGGACTCGGTTGTCACTGCACTAATAATCACGTCGTTATAATGCGACAGATAGATCCGATCTGTTTCTAATATTATTCTTAGAATGCGTATCACGGTAGCTAATATTAAATTCTAATTAAACTATAGCGAACGATCTTGAGTTAAGTGAACGGAGAACTTGTTCAAGTAGCGAGCTGCAGATAAGGAAAATTATAGGAACACAAAGCTTTCGAATTGTATATCATTAACGATAATCGTGTTTACAGCACATATCGGTTCAGGTTAGCATGTTAACGATAAACAGAGTGGCTTTTTTCGATTACAAGATTTGATATTATAATTAGATTATATTGTGGAGAAATATAATTCTTGTGTATTGGCAATTGCTGTTTTCGCTAGTGGTTCTTTGTACGATCATAAATTGGAGAAATTAGCATATTGTTCAGCACGTTGTTAAATAGGATTAGGAAAAGATTTGGAGATTTATTTCAATGCAGTTTGGTAATGGAATTTTCCCCTAGTATGTCACTGTAATTTCGTACAAACTTCATCGAGTTATCAGAAGTGGTATTAAAGATAACCTGCTAAAACCGAGATAATTTCGACGTTACGAATGCTGATGTTGCTCCCACGTTTTTCGCCAACAACAATTTCGATCCGGTCGAAGTAACGTCGACTTTAGCCAACTTTTACGCTAGTGTAGTATAATCGTAGAACAAGGGCGGAATGTGTTGGGTCTGTGTTCAGCGTTTTATTTATGAGGCACGCAGCTTGGAGAACGTTTTAACGAACGAACGGTTCAGCTCGGTAACGGCGTTCGCTCGTACAAATTAAGTGGCTTTCTTCCCATAATAAACGTCCGTCGATAATTTAGAGATTTAGAAATTGTGCCGCTACCGCGGTCGCCGGGCACCGTCGAACGGGCAAAGATTGAACGGGCGAACGTCGTCCATTCTTCCCGATGGATTCATCCCGACGGTAATTCGCGTGTCGTCCGCTTTCTAGCCTGCTTATTGCTCGTCGCGTTCCATTAGCGACGAGGGGTCCCTCGTGCCCCACAGCGAAACTCATCACAAAGCCGTGTTCTGTGTGCACTGCTCTGACGTCCGGATGAAGCATCGTCGAGCCGACATAATTAAACGCCCCGAGATGGTTATCCGATATTGCCAATAAGCTGTGTAGATCCGATACGACACTGACAAATAACCGTATTGATTCGTGCGTGCTTGCACACGGACCAATCGAACGTTTCGTTTCGCCGATTAATTAACGAGCCGTTTCGAGATTCTCGGAGAGGCGGACGGTGTCCGTCGAACGGCGACGTTACGTCCAGAGAACGGTCTTCGATCGTTTCCTGCACGACGAGATCCTATTGGAACTATTTCAGCGTGAGATAGGATCTACGGAAATGCCGACGGGAGCACGGCTATCTTCGGCTACGATTTCTCGCTGGAATCAGTCAGTGCTCACGGTTGGCACGAAGTCGGATTCCAGATATCACGGTTCGTTATCTCATCTAACTTCGCGGTGGTCGATCGTTACGTGATCATTACCCGGTCACCGGGTCATTGCCAGGATCGCTTTAGATCACAATGATACCGTAACGATCGGGGCTCAATTAAAAGCGTAGCGCTGCTACGGGAGCAACCATTCGCCCGAGAAAGAAAGAGAAAATTAGCTGCCCCGGTGCAGTATCGGCTTCCATGGAACAATTCCGCCGCCTTAATTCAAGCATGAATTTTAATCCACCATACTGGATATATTGCTACGGAATTATTCCTTAATATTACACTGTTTCACTCTGTTACATTTGCGTCTATGTTACATGGCTGCTCTCGTTTACGAGTACATGTACGTAAACACATGTTTGGACGCAATTTAGTACATATGTGTTAGCTACTAAAGTGTTGACACCAGTTTGAACGCTTGCTTTATTTTGTTACGTTTATGTACATTGTGCTCATCCTGTGGTTATTTGGGAACTAAAGTGCAGACATCAATTTGAATTAATGCAACGCTGTTTGGTTTATTTTATTACGTTTACGTCAAGGACGTTATACTAGTCTTGCGGTTGTGTGAAGTGTCGACATCAATATGAATTATTTCAGCGCTGTTTCATTTTGTTACATGTATATGGCTAGTCTTATTTAGGTACTAAAGTGTAGATATCAGTTTGAATCAATGCAACAGGTTCATTTTGCTACATTTATGTCAAGTACGCTACGACACTTCGTTATCGTTTATTAAAGTGCACGAATGCATTTAGTTTAATGCACCATGTGACACAGATTGTTGCATTTATATCAAGTGCACATATTTACATAGCTGATTTACTGTCATTTGCTAGAGTGCAATAGTTCGCATTGATGCAACTGGTTCATTCTGTTGCGTTTATTTCAACTGCAAATATTATTTGGGTAATTCATTTTCCGTTAAAGTTCATTTGAATTAAAGAAACTTATGCACAATGAAATCTAATCGATAATAATAGGAAGTGATTAAGAGGAAACGAATGTTATAATATCAATTATATTTTCATATATACTATTTTAAAAGTCTATTTTCGTGCCTCGTTACGGATTCCATCAGCGGTAATCAATACCATTTACTTTCCCAACCGTGGAGTAAAAATAAATCCACGCGACAGTTTTCGTTCCCGACAAGCAAGGAGAGGAGACTAGCATGTTTCAGGCTACACGAGGATTATGAAAAATAGAAAGCTCGGTGATTTCTCCAAATAGAAACGTCGTTTAGGTTGGCCTCATTCGAACGCGCGAAAACGGTTGATTAACGAAAACGATAGAGGAGCGTCGATAAGTCGACTCGAATTCGTGGTCGTTCGAAAAATCGGCGAACAAAATATTTAACGAGCCATCTGTTCGAGTGGAAACGAAAACACTGGACTTCACCGATAGATTCACGTCCCGGCGGGATTTCATGGGCGTCTAGAACTGTCAATCACCTAATTTGGGAATCGATCGACGAAGAAGAGGCTACGGGATCGAGTAATTGCAGGCTTGTCGATTCACCGGGCCCGTCGAGGTCGAATAAACACACGGGAATCACATCCGTGTCCACAGATACATTTAATCCAATGATTGTATTTAATTACAGACCATCATCCTTCTCGGTGATTAATCGATCGACGGAAAGGTGCCACGGCCAGGATTTCGGATCGATGCTACATGGAACTTGCAATTAACGCGATGAATCGCTACGCTGTAATTCGAAAGGCAGTTCGCACAATGCTGGTACGACATCATAATCGTTGGCGGATTTCACCTCGCTCCTGTTTAGCGTCCGAAACCCGTTTTTGACCGAACAGTTCTTTAAACGCCTCTGAAAATATTGAAACGTTACTCTCTTATGTAATTGCGGATTCTTAATCTTTGATTCGCTTCAACTCGATCACTTGTTCTAATAAACACGTTGCAGAATCACTCCGGTCAAACTTTCTGTAATTTAGAATTTGCTTGCAGTGGTTCTCAATCTTTTGGTTAAGGACCTGTACTAGTATTTTTCTGTGGGGCACAAAATTAGATCATGGATCTGTTGCAATTCTTCATACTGCTTCAAGTTATTATCAATGATTCGATTATACACTCACCTTAAATATTTCAGTGAAAATTTTAAACTGTTTTATGATCCTATACCTAGAATGTACCTAAATGGTTCTACCTAATTCTACCTGGTTATATAATTTGAAAATTAAGGATGTTATCTGTGTTGGTAGATCATGCACAATGACATATAGATTGTCAACATGAATACATTATGAAACCAGTTTATACTGATCAGTTCATAATCAACTGATCGCAAACTCTTCGAACATTGATTCTGTGAAACGAAGTAGTTTAATTACCCACAAAAGATGAAACTATCAAAACACTTTTCTACAGACATGAACTTCTACATGTTCTACATGTTCTATACTTAAAGTGCTTTCTATAAGGAATAGATTTGTCTTTACTAATTCGTAGTTTCAAACGAGGGTGATAGGTCGATACGAATCTATCGAGGTCCAGAAGTTGAACCGAAGAAAGTGAAGCGCCATGACCCGTGTTCACGACGCAGGGGGCAGCAATTCGATCGTTACGAGTCACAAGCGATGGATAATAAATCACGTCCAAGTTCGCGATCCGAATCAGGATGACAAGGTTCATCTGTTCGAAGCGACAAGCAATTTTGGAGAAAGATAAAGACGTCGACGCGAGTAAATTGTCATCGACAACGTACACGCGAACGAAACTAGTCTCGCTTAATTGACGGCCTCTTCTTCGACGATGACGCAAAACGAAATTTTCAGTGTGAATTATAAAACCGGTTTCGTGGCGTGTTTCTTTTCTTTCCTTTTAATTTCGGGGATAGATTCACCACGACGACTCGATCACTGCCAAACGAAATTGAAATAAAGTTTCATAGTTCAACATTTCTATATTTCTATATCGCTGCACTTTTATGTTACCGATACCTATATCCTTAAGTCCTATATGTCAATCCTTATATCCTCAATTCCTGTATTTCGATATCCCCAATCCTTATATTCCTAACCCTGTATCTACAATTTCTACATCCTCAAATACCTATATCACCAATCCCTATATGCTCAAGCACCTGTATCTCCAATCCCTGTATCCTCAAACACCTGTATATCCTTCGAGTCCTACACTCCCACATTCCTATATCCTCGGGCCCCTACATTCCTAAATCTCAATGTCCTCACATTCCCATATTTCGGAATCGCAGTATCTCCAGATCTCTGCATTCTTCGATCCCTACGTTTCCAGATCACTATATCCTTGGATTCCTATATCCCCGTACTCCTGCATACAGATCCCTGTATCTCAGTATCCTTTCAGCTGTCTATATACTCATACCCCTGGCATGAAATAATAACCATATTCGTAACCAAAACAATTCGCAAAGTATCGTCGATTATCGAGGTTATCACGGTTACTTATTGACTGACACTCGCAAGCTCGATTTACAGCTAGAGCCGATAAGCACGCGATCGTGTGCGTACAGGTTTCGAGAAAGAATATTTTGTCACGAGCGATCGTTACCGCGGCAATCGACAAGCCTTAGGCGAACAGGACGTGTTTGTCTGTGGATAGCGGTGAATCGGCAATCACGTAGCTCGTTTTTTTTTCCCTACCAACGACGGTCCGTGACGCGACGCCGTGATGGCACACGGTTGAATTGACCCCGACGAGTACGGCCAGCATCTCGAAACGGAACAAGTGAAATCAAGGATCAACGTGGCTTTGCATATCGCGGTCCTTTCTCTCGCAACGTGTAATTCGCACGTCGATGGAATTCAGACGCGAATAACGCTGCAGTATGATTTAGCTACGAAACGCAATAAAACCCGCAGCCGGTGAAAGAGGAGGAGGACAACGCTCGCGGCTTAAACGGGTACGGTACTCCAACAACGATCAACGGGCGGCAGATGTTACGACTTTGAGCTAGGCTGCGAGCGACTGACTCGACATATTTCGTAAGAGGGGAAAAAATGCCGCGTTTTATGCGGCACCTTCCTCTTCCTCGTGGCAACGAGTACTTACGAGCGCTAACCGGGACAAATCGCGGCCGAGGGATCTTCAGGAAACGGATTGAACGACCGACTCGTCGACCAGATGCGGTTCGCCTCGAGTGCGCCAATCGAATTTACCGCTCGTCGAAGAAAAAACTTGCGATGCTGGGATACGCGTCCACGCGACGACGTCGAAACACCCTTGGCGTACAGAGATTCATCATGGAAATAGCCGAACATGGTAATTCTACGTACGGAATGAGACGATGTCGGAGAGACAACACCGAACGATAATTTGGGGAGTTATTGGGGATTTGAGAATTTGAGGAGTTTGGACTTGTAGAGGTTTGGAGACTTGGTGATTCGGAAATTTAAAAGCTTACGAAATTTGAAAATTTGAGAACTTGAAGAGTTTGGAGTTTAAAAATTTGAAAATTAAAAAATTTTAAGTTTGATGATATAATACTTCTATATCTCTTATTCCAATAATAAGCATAATGCCAAGTTCGATAAAGCACTGCCAATTTCCATGACGTGTGATAATGAAAAAATGACACTTAATGGAAAGCTAATTAATAGCAACCTTATCACCTTACAAGACCTATTTGTATCATCACGTGTGTACCTACTTACATTTCGTAGATTTTGTTTAAATCAATTAGAAAACGTACAACACGTTTATTGATAACATATAAAAAGTTCCACAAAAATAAAAAACGGAGCAGATAAGATTACGCGTTCTACTTCGCTTCAGCTCGTAATAACTCATAAAGTAAAGTGTATCTGGGACACCTTCTGCATATATAATACTCGAATCTGTTCCAGATTCATTCTTAAAAGATTTGTGACAGAATTTAGAACACTTGCGAATATATGTCCGGAGGAAGTAGAAAATTTATGAAACAATTTTTTCGGATTTACAACTGTTTTTCTATTATAATTGTTGACTATTAGGATAATGAAGAATAAGGTTATGATAATTTAGGTTAAGGTAGGATAATATTACGTTGGGTTAGGTTATAGAAAGATAAGGATAGGTTAGGTTAGAGTAAGATAAGATTAAGTTAGGTTAGGTTTAATTAAACCAACGTATGATAAGATTAGGTTAACTTAAGATAAGGGTAGGTTATGTTAGGTTAGATGAATAATTAAGATTAGAAAATATGTAGTTCAAAACATTTGAAATAACCTGAAATATTTAAAGCATGTCAATATCAAGTACCACAAATATTGAGTACAGATGACGCAACTGGTGCGTCGTCCGTTTCAAATCTTTAAAAATCACCATAAAAAAAAAGTGAAATTCGATGAGTACTATGTGCAAATTCACAAGCATCGGTAAAGAAAGTAGAGGCGATCGGTGGTCAGGGCAAACACAGGGGCTCCGCGATGATTCGCGTGCAGGTATGCGCGCGAGCAAAGCAGCGAGCAGGAAAAGATCATCATCGATCGAGAATCCGTGGGCCGCGTGTGAATCGTCGGAGTTATGCCTTCGACAAAAGCCACCGGAGTGCCTCGACAAAGCAATTCCGTCTGTGGAGGCACAATCGAACGAGAGACGCGCCTCGTTTCGACGTGTTTTGCAGGGAAGCCCTCCTCCTCTCGTAAAGTGGGCAACACGCGTTCATCTCGGCGCGAGCGAGCGCGCGAACGTTCGTGAGAAAGAAACCAAGGAGCTCAAACGGTCGTGTTTATACGTACGTTAACGTCTGAAAATATATGCGACGATTCGACTGCGAATCTTAAAACGAGCATACATTCGTGCGGTTTCGGTGTACGATTGTTTATCGAACTACCGAACGTGCGCGAAAATTGCACGCACGAATGTCCCTTGATTTAGGTGATAGCCAATTGTGCAAATTGTTCAATTCCAGGAATTCTCTTACACGCTGTGTTCGAAGGCTCTTTTGAATATAAATGATTGCTGATAAAATTGCCATATATTCTGTGGACTTCTATATTGCTTGATATCTTTACCTTAACAATGAAATAATTTAGAATAATCTTACAATTTTTTGAACTGAATCATCACTCAAATAATGAAAAAATTGAAATCAACTTATCAAACTTAAAATAACTTTCGTTCTAACAATGAAATAATTTAACAATGTATTCTTACTCCAACAGTGAAATAATGAGAAAAGAGCATTACTCAAAAAGAATTTGAAGTAATTTAATAATGACAAGTGCGATAAAGAACTGAGAATAGTCCAATACGTATTTAAAAGCGGATATCGATTTGCCAACTTCGTTATGTATTCGATAATTAAGAATATTATTGCGCAAATACAAGCCTTATACGTCTCTATATAAATGCAAACACGAACGCTATGACGATCGCGCCGATGTGGCCACACCTCGTTGCGGCAGGCTGGTCGACATGTAAATTCGTAGATGTAAAACTCTCAGCCGCAAGCCACGCGAAACGATAAAGAAGAATGCGTTGGTGAAACCAAAGTGGCATCACGAAGAGGACACGGGTCTTCAATTGCTTGATGTTCGATTAAAATGCCATTGGCGAAAACGTGGACCAGGTACATTTCCAATCCCGTGTTTTGATAGCGAGTACGATTCGTGATACGTATACTTTAAATAACTTACAATGTAACACTTTAAACAACATGCAATGTGATAACGCGTAGTGCTTTAAATAGCATACAATACATTTTAAATAACGTACAGTATAATTTTTTAAATCGTGTACAATATAATTGAATGACGATAAACCTTTAAACGAAGTACAATATTTAAGTAGCACAACGTAGGAAAAACGAGTCGTTTCATCAGTTTACGGTTCACTTACCGACTCTACTCGTCTTCGTTAAATAGGTTGATCTGACCCACGACGCAATAAATTACAGTATCGAAGTTGCACAGAAATCCACGACAAGAAACATGATACCGAAGCTGCAATCCGGGACAAGAAATATTCCGTCGAGTAGAATTTTTAAGTACCTCCATTATAAATGAGGGATTAACTCATCTTCGTCGATTAACAGGTCAATCTGATCGTCGAGTATTCGAGGCTGTTGGAAAAAGCTACAGCAAGAAGTATCCGCAGATTAGAAACTTCCTCCGATTAGAATTTCAAATGGCAGTTTACAGGACGATACACGTTTAACGCGGCCGTCGAACATATTACTCTTCCCGTTATCGCGGCCGGCATGCTATCCAGGACCTTCCAAGCAGGATGATGCATCGCGCGCATCATGCAAACGCTTTCGAAGCTCGCGTGCAATCACATAGACAAGTGCCGACAATAGATATTCCGCAACGCCCACGTTAGCGGGAGACAAAGGCCTGAATGGCCGGCAGATGCACGGTCTGCGCCGACGTCGTAATGCAGCGACGTCCGTCGATTTAGAACGCAACGACGATGCGCCCGTACGTACGTATGTCCATACCGTATGTACGTTCGTTTATTCGTTCTTCGTGACGAAGGTGCGGTACGTAACAGCACGAACACCCGTCCTCTACGGCCCCGTTCTCTGAGCGCGTGTGCGTCAACCAGCCTGCACGTACGTACGCCCGAGGTTACGTAATTCGGAGAAGAGCACGCGGCCGGAGGAGCGACCGGTGACGACACCTTCGCCGCGGAGAAGAGAAAGAGATCCGGGAGTGTCCACTTCACGGAGGTAGTCCACGGCCCAGCCCACGTTCCATAATCGACCAACTCTTAGATCGAAGATTCTCTTCATACATCTCGCCGGATCCGCGCACATTTTTTACTCAAACTTTCAGGGCCGTCACTTAGCGCCACACCGATGCTGACTGGGACTCATCACATTCTTGTATTTCGAAATTCATCAATTATGTGTAAAGTTACGAATTTCTTATTCTCCGAGTCTTGTACAATTGTACATTTGTGAATGCACAAATTTCTGAAGATCCACTAATATTTTGCTATTTGCAAATCCTCGAATCCATAAACTCCTCTACTATCAAACCTTCGAATCTCTACAAATGCAAACCTCCAAATTCCCAAATCCCCAAATCCTCGAATTCCTAAATTCCCAAAATCTCCTGCTTCCAATCTGAAATTTGAAATTCTGTTATTTCTAAATCCTGAAGTTTCCCCTCGGACTACAAGGTTATACACTGAATCGTGAACGTACCAGGAGAACGAAGTGAGAGGATAACCGGCAGCCGAAGCACTTCATAAACCGAACGAAACTTCCTCTCGATGCTTGTACGAATTGTCTACGTGCTATAAAGTCGATGGAATCGTCGGTTTCTCCGGCGATTCGGAAAAAATATGTAAATGGTCGATCCGATAAGAGCGAACGAGGAACGGTTAGCTGTAGGATCGGCGAACTCATCCAAGGGGATCGCGTGGGTGGCTATTTGCCTATTTACCCACATCCGATGGGAAATCGAAATTAGAAATCAGAGAGATGTAGGTGCCGATTTCTATTATCCAGCCTGCCACGTGAAATCATGCTCATCGTCGATCGTCCACCGTTCGGGCATCATAAATTCTGTTCGACGATCAAGAACGAACGATGACGACTTCTGCTGATCCTACTTTTGCGCCTGTCCCAGTTTCCATATTTCTGTTTGATTCGAACTCTATATGCTATTAACGCGGTTGCGTGACCAACATTTGCAACAAAATATCGATTACTCTGTCCTTCGTGTACTTTTAGAAGGGAAAGTGTGATAATCTCGTTGAGGTCAAATTAGGATCTACCTGATTCTGAACGAAATAATTCTTCACATTGAATTCAGGATTTGGTACGATTTGCATGCTGATAGGTACTATTAAGATAATTATATTGAATTATATTATTACGATATATGCCATAATTCAGTCACAACAGAAAATAACATTTTTAATACTTAATTTATACTGCCTCCGCTTTTTAATTTGAAAGATTCTCGTATAATTTCTCGTACTAATTGCATAATATTTGAACGCCCTTTTTTGTATCAGCCACATAACTTGATAACTAAGGGGTGCAATATCTGGCGATCTCAGATGAAGATACCAAGGCGCCACGCAAGAAACTACGCATCCGATATGCAAAAGATAATGAGAACCCACTCCAACATATACTTATACTCACACTGCTTTGTATATAATATGCATAAATATGAATCGTAAAATTTCTTGATTTCGTTCAAAAAATTCCGAAGTCCATTTCCAGATCACCAAAGTAGGGAGAATCGTTAGGTGCCCACTTCATCTGTTCCATACCTGTTTATTCAAACGCCGGAGTCATTAAATCACTCGAATCCGGCAATATATTCGAACATCGGGATATCTCTAACGAGCCTGTCCGTATCGTCGGGCTCGTATCGGGCAGAAAAATCCGACAAGCAATCAAACGACGAAAGATTCCATGGCTAGCAATGGCAGGGGGCGACGTGGCAGCAGCCAAGCACGATAGCCACGATGGAATCCACGACTATCGGAAGCGATCGCGAAATCTTCGGGCAATAATTCAGCCCCTGGCCCCTCGGCACGTCCCGTCCAGCCCGTTCGACAACGATGTTCTCGTAGACTTCGGGGAGAAGAGCACGCTGCCGTCGCCGCATCGTTGAACAGTTAATGCTCGCATAATACGTGCACGGCACAACGTCCGGAACCAGGGGGACGGGTATTGTTGCTAGTTTAGGTACCGTTATTTTCTTGCAGTTGACAGAAATTCCTTAAAGTACAAAGGTGAGCTGCTATCGACGAATCTACCGGGTTTCACGGAAAAACCGCGGATGTTGACCCCTCACGAACTTACCCGTCTGCAACGTGCTCATGATTTCAATTGCATACAGCTTCCTTGGGTGCTTGCGAGAAAAATTCGATCGCATTGTTTATACTCGAGACGGCAGATAATTCATGGTGCTTCGAATACAATTAGAATCTTACTGGAATAGTTAAGCTGTGCGAGATGAATTTACTATGGTTGGGGTAAGAAGGGAGAATGTTAGGCAATTTGAAATTCATCGACTCATGATTGTGCAAATAACTGGTCTCAGAATTCAGTTGCAATGAAAATTCAAGACTCTTTTATTCGGTACATCACAAATATAACACATTATATAACAAAGGAATATAAATCTTAAATAGCTGTCTACCCATGAAGGTACATCAGCTTCGACAGACACCGATCTGCCTATCTGGATCAAAGAGCTCGTATCGCGTAAAAAAAGAAAGCGAAAGGTTCCCGCGGTCTAAATTTCCCAGACGCGTCTAATTACAAGACGGCGCAGGCGGAAAGGAATTAAAACGTAAACGTCAAACACGAGGATAGGTAAGAAGAGAGCAATGTATCTCTGCTGGGCCGCGAACTCTTTACACACAATTACGTGTAGCAGGTGAACCGAGAGAGAGAAATATCACGTCGTGGACCGTGGTGGATAGAAGGTACGGTTACCGGTACCCGCGGTAATATCGCATCTCGAACAGCCGCCAGAGAAGAGGATGGTCGAGATTAGTTCCGATTGCTTGTGCGCCGCGGAGTTATAGAAGGGTTGCCCGCCTAGGCCAGCCATCGATCCCGGCTACCGGCTTCTGCCCGTTAATGAGTCATGTTTAATTGGCGTGGGAAGCTCGTGGCTACGTCCACCTAACGGAATTGAACTGTACCCGATGCAACAGTGCTTGCTGCTACGTAAATATACCAGCTGTCCGCCATCGATTGACCTTATATGTGTCCGGACAACCGATGGCAAATATAGAAAATCCTAATGAGCCTGCAATTCGTAACAGATTAGTGAGTGATATATTAGGTGCCGGAAAAAGTTACTCTCGATTTATACCAGGATATTCGAGTTATCTGAACTAGTAATCTAAACGAGTAATCTGAACGAGTAATCTCTAGTAGTCCGAACGTGTAATTGCTGTATTTGTAAAATTACGGAGCACATTACTACAGAATTCTAGAAAATACACGAGATTCGAGATCCCAAACCTTCAAGTGCCCAAAGTCAAAAATTTCTCAATTTTTCGCATTCCACATATCAATATCCTGAAATCTATGATAGTGTATCTCTCATTCTTCAACTTCCGAAATCACCAAATTTCCACATAGTTTAGTCCACAAATCCAAATTTCCCAGAATCTCATCTCCAAATCCACAAATCCTAAACCCCAAAAATGCCCAATTTCACAAATCACCACACCACAAAAATCTCCAAATTCCCATATTCTCAATCCCACTCGCTATCCAACTCTACAAATCCAAAATCTCGATAAGAATCTCCCACCGTCTGATCACAGTCCACACCATGGTCGCAACTGGCCGTGATCCGATCGACGTACGTTTCATCTGCCCATCGCATCCCTGCATTTCGCATTGCGAAATAAAGGTAAAGAGGACAAAGAACGTATTGTTCCCCGGCGAATATTCACAGCCGACTCGGATGATGGGCATACAAGCGATTCGTAGGACTTATTCACGGGTACGTGGCGCCACCCACAGGGTCGGGCAGTGTGATGGGTGTGACTCGTGTTGGTATTCGCGATACATATTACTACGTGGCACGGTAACGCAGAGAATACGAGAACCGCCTATCGCAAAAGGCAGACTCTCTTCTCGGGGGCTACGTCCGTCTAACCTAACCGGTGGCTCGTAAATGCACACCGAGTCGTGATTAGACTGGAGACAATGCTCGGTGGCGCGCGTTGCAAGCTTATTGTGCGTTTTTTAACGCGTTCGACCGATGTCGTTTATTTGCATACCGGTGTAGTTAGGCCTGGCCTGACAGCAGCCTCTAGGAACTCGTGCGTAACAGTAATCCTTTGAAATGGCCTGTCTGACGCGTACCATCTGCCGCGCGCGACAACGTTTCTGCTCCGTGCCCGTTGTCGTTGCCATATACCGTGAATGCAGCGCGTTAAATCGTTGCCGTCTGAGAAATCGCGATTTGATGGTGAATGCCTCGCTGTCGTCAGTCTGCTGCCGTAAAACTGCGGATTCTTTCGGAAAGCGGTTTCAGCCATGTCGGGAATATGAACTTCGACGCTAGCGATTTCGTTCAGAATTCGTTCAATTATTGGGACAATCAGGGTCCTTTGAATTTAGCTTTGTGACGTTCAATGTGGAACACCATATGTAACTGAGAGCTTGCAAAATGTTAAACGAGAGGTAACTTCAAAATGACTGGATGAGAATGAGCAAGATGCCTTTGAATCAATTTGGCTTCTTTCCTTCATAAGTTACTTTCTAGGTAATGTTTCTCCCAAAGAACATTATGGCGACAAGTTAATTTTCATGTCCATTTTCCATAATTCTCTCTAACTGTCCACAAGCTAGGCTTTAAATCTTCCAGAATTTCAATTTCAAAGCGGCGTTCGAATGAAGCTTCGTGTATCAGCAACCTGAATCGTTCACCAGAGAAGAAAATAATGTCTACCAATGAAATAGTCGCAAGAAAGTGTCAAGGTATCCCATGGTCAGGTTCATTGGCGCAGCTGAGATCCTTGTACGATCACATAGCTAAATCGACACCTCGAGTCGGTGCTAATCGTCTTTCCGCGTGTGACGTGCCGACATACCGTGGTTCTTGCTAACAACCCTGACGGTCCCTATTAGTATCCCCATATATATATAGACACATATATACATATATATAAATGTATACGGGAACACTGACTCGTTCGCATAGTCGGCTGGCATCACGATTCGGGTGCCATCACGTACCGCATGGAATCGAGCGAGTTTCCATTCGCGGCCAATCGACACGAGCTTCCATTCGGATCGATATCGATCGCTGATCGTGATCGCAAGCCGTAAACAAATGGAGATACCCTTGCAAATAGACGCGTCGGTCGAATGAAAAAATAGAATAGACACTTTGTGGATCGGTTCAATGAAATGCAATTTGAACTCTCGGGTGAGGGAAAATTGATGTTTCGTATAGGGGAACATCTTGGAATGCTTGGAACTCTTTCTTAAACGCAGGTCGAGAAGATATCTTTTATTCTGTGAGAGATTTATTCTAATCGTGGAACAGAATATTTTATAGTATTCAAATTTTATTATGATGAAAGGGAAATGTTTAGACTCTCAACTTCTGAGATGTCTAGACTCCACGATTTCCAAATCTTTAGATCCTTAAATCTTTACATCTCAACTGTTCATATCTTCAGATTACCACATCTCGATGGTTACTATCGATGGTCTTACATCATTTAATATTATACGATTACGCCGTTACAATTCGCATATTTATAAAGAGCATCGATATTCTTCGAGCACATCTTAGGACACGTGTAAGATTCAATTTTTCAATGTACCAACCGCAAGTATGTTATTTCTTATCTTTCGATTAATAATTCATCACTGTATTAGTACTGAATTCGAAATTCTTAGTTTTGCGATTTCCAGAAAGATTACAGGTTATTCAGCTTCTACCGTGACAAGCTTGAAACGACCGAGCAATATTATTAAAGCTGCAGACCCTTCTTACCGAGCCAATACCAGACGGAACGTAAACCGGTCTTTAATGTATAGACCAATTAGATTTGTAACCCAGAACTCAAACTCAAATCGACCGTTTATCAGATCACTGTTCTGTCAATCAACCTGCTCGAGTCATCGTACTCCTCCCTAAGCTCTAACTGTCACCTATCAGTCTAATATACTTATGTATGTAGATAAACATTGTACGCAAATTGTGCTTTGTTCACATGCAGACGTTTCTGTTTTTATGTTTGTCGATATGTCGTAACTTATCCATAAAGTGATCGACTGAAAATACTGATCTGAATATTTGATTGATTTCACTGATTTTGCACTTGAAATTTTATCAAGCGAAAAAGTAGATCTAACTTCCGTAAGTCTAACATGAGTAAGGTAAAATCTCATTAAGAACACTGATTAAATTTAGAAAAGACACATGAGGTTGTACTAAATAATTGCAAGTTTCAATTTCCGTTTACGAAATTTTGTGTTGGAAATAATCTTATGAATCCACGTTCTTCAAGAGCAAACATGGTGCACTTGTTATTGAATTGAAAATAAAGTGAAATGAAGAAATCCTTAAAATGGTTAACCCTTTAAATGGAACAACCGTGTGAATCGTGATTCACCCGAACGTAGAAGAATAGAGGTGCATAATAGATAGGAGAAAAAGTGACGTACCTCCCTAGACGTTGGTGCCCCCAGGAAGCAGGGGCTGTCCGGGCGGCGGGGCGCGCTGGCCCACCGCTTGCTCGAGAGCTCGCTCTCATCCTGAAACAATAAACGTGACCTGTAATTAGACAAGACGAAGGTAAAGGCGATAGACGGTCAGGCTTGATGAGCGCTATTATAGCAATCGTAATGAACCCCTTCGAAACCAAATTGCTGTTCGCAGAAAATTAGCGAGAAAACAATGGGCGGGATGGAACCGGTGAATTTGCACTAGGCTATTCACGAAAACCGAGGGATCCATTTCGATTCTACTAACTTTAGTGGGTAACAATTATAGTGATATACGTTCAATTCTTTAATATATTGATTCGCGAATATGGAGATTTGGATTCACTGACATTTGGAAATATAAGGATTTAGGGATGGGGAGATATTTAGGAATATAGGAATTTGAAAATTTCGAAATTTTTGAACTTGGAAATTTGGGATTGATAGATTGTAGATTTAGCAACGTAGAAATTTGCACATTTGAGCAAAAATAGGCTTGTCTTTCTAAATTTCTAAAGAGATCATCTCTATTCATTCACCTTGTGATGAATGCACAAAGAGCAGACATTACACCCGATTTTCCCCAAAAAGAAGTATCGAATGAAAAAATTCTATCATACATTTTCAACTTCTTTTTCTTAAAATCCTCTATTGATCACTACCTGTATAATTCGTAAAATGATTTACGTGATCTAAATTATTCGCTCGCAATACACCTACCATTTCTTGGCGACCATTTCTTTTGTTTCGCTCGAAATGACTGTTGTAATTGATCCATTATATCGCCCCCGGTGTTCGCCGACTGGTCGTACGAGTGTTGGCTTAATCGTGTCGCAAAATGCGATTCCACGAGCTGTTTGCAGTCGCATCGATTCGCGTCGGCGCCGCCGGAAAATTGCGTTCGATTCCGTGAGTGCGTGTTTATTCGTCCGGGCCACACAACGCGAGCCACGCCAGCTCGACGACCAACCAGAGGAGGAAAAAATCGCGGAATATCGCGGTCGTAAAACGACACGGGTTATATGTTGCAATTTTTATGCTCGTGCTTATCAGAGAAGGCGCAGCGAAAGCTGAAAATTTACATGCGAATAAACGCGATGCAATGTCGATCTAACGGTCTACGTTTATGGCACTTCGAACCATTCGAATGTGATGTTTTAATGGAAAACAACTGACTATAAATGTTAATCAGTCAGATTTTATATACATTTTTCGTGATCTTTTTAGCCCATATAGGGTTACATTGGTTATGAAGGTACCTACTATTTTTAATATGGATAATGGTGGCTGTAAAAGTAAGGTTACTACTTATTTTCATATTTATTTTTATGGTACGAAGATTGATTTTTTTGGTTAAATTTTGATCGACAGGACGGGTAACTCAGCTTCTTGTCGGTAATATTTGGGTGAAATAACAAAGAAAAGCAATTTAAGCATTTATTTTAAGCAGATATTTTTTTAAATGTCTAATGGTCACTACAAGTAAAAATCATACTCATATGAGAACCAGTCAGTTACTTCTTGTGAAACTTGATATATCAACTACCTATAAAATTCAGTGATATAAATTCTTTGTATCAGATCTTGATTATGTATCGAATAATATATAATGTATAATATGTTCATCATATGTTATTCCACATTTTCGAATACAATTTGTTCGCTCGTGCCGAGTTACATGATAGCCCGCGTGTATCGTTACAATTTCCAATCAGTTATCCTGACTAACGAGATAAAAGTAAACGCCTCTTTCCTACCCGTAAGATATTGCAGTCTTATGTAAGCAAAGGCTCCATTAATAATATAGTGAACTGAGCCGATAGAAGAGTATATCGTTTCATTAAGAAAATCATACATTTCGATTTCGGAGCAAACGTAAATATTATACTCACGTCTCTCACGTAACAGTCTAATGTCTCAATACGACAAACCGTAAAATATTGTCACGTGTCGCAACCGCAATAAAGTCTAACAAGGAACGCTCCGCCTTCTTCGCGCGATCATTTCGATATCGCTCAATTAATGAGCATTATCTTCGATACGAGGCGTCAAGTTTACGAGCACCTCGCGCGATTACGAACCGATTCCTTCTGACGATCGTAAAATTAAAGAGAAACGATACGGAGGTGTAGTTAACAGGGTGAAAATCCATTGCAAACGTTCGACGGGGTTTTACCATGATCTGACCGAACCGATGTATTATTATTCTCGTGTTATTATCATATATTGCATTATTACGCAGTCAGTTGCAACAGTTGCCGATGTTACGTTTACTTTCGCTAGATTTCTCCTATTTCCCGTAATACGTCGATATTGCGGCTGAAATTGAATCGGCTCCTTTGGACACGAAACCCCAGCGTTAACGAAACCAACACGCGTTTCTTCAAACTCATTGATTATCGGTCAAAAGCGTTTCGACTTTAGAAATCGGGAAAATAATATTTATCGCGATAGACAGTATATTTATTGTACAAATAAAATATTTTATATTTCATATCATTTTATACGAAGGGTTAATCCGTTTGTCACTTAAATAATCTTTAAACCTGCTTTTCTCGAGAACACTAAAATTTCTGCATTAAACGATCGATACGGCGCATCCTCGACATCTCGCCGAGGCTAATAACCGAAGCAGACATTTACGATTTTTCGAGTCGCGAGAGACACGAACGCTAGTTCGTAGCCACGCGAACTCGTCGGTTTCGCAACGATAAAATAATTCTACGAGCTACAAAGCTGCAAGTCGCTGCGATCGGTAAGTTGCTCGCGCGAGAGGGCGCGATTAAATGCAAATGAGAGCCCCATAAAAATGGCGCCTTCAACAGGAAAATTCCTAATTAACGAGCGGTGAAACGGCTCACGGACGAGCTGCCTCTTAATTATCAGAGAACGTGGATGCCCGATCTACATTTATGAACGCGGGCATAAACGCGAGCCGATCGGATCGGCACGGTAGTAGTACTACACGGTACGGAGGCGTGCACGCACTCTTCGGCCCTGCCTTCCTATCGTTCCCACGCCGTCTTTATCTTCGCTAATGGATTACGGAGCTTTCAAAAGCTCGCTCGCTTCTGGTAAAAGTCTTCCGCGACCGTTTCGAACGGTTAATCCGTTTGGTGCATCGCGTTACGTTCCGCCGATCGGCCCGGCCATAAATTAGAAAACTTTCGACCATAAAAACAACGCGGTGGGAAGTGATTTGCAACATGCAGGTAGACTTACTCGAGCGAAACGGTCGATTTCGTTGGATGAACGTACATTTGGACATTTATCAATTCATTTTTTATGTTTGTATATCAGACAGATAATTCTCACCGATATTCGACAGTGGATTGGCAGTTACGTATCGAGTTAATTTTCGAGCAAACGAGAAGGGTACATATTCGGGCAAACGATCTGACACGATCGAGCCACGAAATATTGTCAAATAGTCAGTTCGAAGGAACGTGCGAAGATTGGGGGCGAGATCGGATTAACGGGGATCGTCCTTTCGATCGCAACGTGCAACGGGCGCGTAATCAGCCCGGTTCGACGATTAACGTTATAAATATTCCGCTAATGCCCCGTGTTACGTAAGCGTTTCACCTCCTTACAGCCACAGGCTGCATATGGAGAATGGGCGCAAGCGGACGCGCTCGCATTCGTCGATGATTTCATACATTATTCTGAAGCCCGGCCGCATCGCTGTCGCGGAGGAGACGGAACGTACAGTCGACGTCAAATCTGGTTTCCCTAGGAGATACCGAAGGAGAGAGATCAGAACGATCACTCATTAAATTTCACCGATTTTCGAACATCTGAACATTTCTCGATGAATTTGTAAAGATTTCAGAATTTGAAAAGGGGATTCTAGAATTAGAGAAGATTTGGGAAGTTCACATTTGAGAATACTGAAATTTTAGGATTCGGAGATTAGAGAATTTGAGGATTCAAAATATTTCGGAATTCAAGAAAGTAAGGTCTGAAAAACATGAAAAGGTTGGAAAGCAACTGATAAGCTTGGAATATGCAAACTTCAATTTTCCAAAATTAAATTTCAAATGTAAAAATTCAAATTAATTATGCATAGTTCGAATAATACTTACACCGACTGAAAATTACCGCATTTTTCAAATTACAATAAATAATCCGGAATGAAAAAATGTACCATCATAAACCCAATAATTAACCTAACGTGTGCTTCCGTACTACTCTCCTACACCTGTTCTAAAGCAATGAAAAACGATTTACGGGTGACAGACGTAGAACTCCCAATAAGAAGCTCTTTAATGTTCCAGACTCTAAATGCTAGGATTTATACCGGATACTAGTAATATCCCGAACAGAAATATGGAATGCGCGAGGCTACCGTGCAGCAACGCTCGGGTCATTCAATGAAGGAAAACAATGGGGGGCTTGATTTATGGGGGTATTACCGACAACCCACGTACATGCTTAGATCTACATATTATACCAATATTCTCGATGTTTACTGGCCAAGCATTACCGCTATCCGCGCATACGATGTGATTCATGTGAGTCTTCTTGCTACATCTTCCGCAACAGTCGACTGCTACGTTGTCCCGCAGAAACATTCAGGATTTTAAAGAATTTCGTGGCGGTATCTTCAATGAAAATAGCCGGAAATAATTCTTGATCGCTTGAACGAATTTGGAGACGGGGGATATGGTCGTTGTGAATTTTGGGAATTTGAGGATTTGGGATTTTTGGGGAATTTCAGGATTTTTAAATTTGGGTATGAAGATTTAGGGATTTGGAATATTCAGAGGTGTGAGGATGTAGGGATTTGGAACATTTGAAATTTGGAATTTTGGAAGCTTGAAAATTAAGAAATTTCAGAACTTAAAGATTTGGGAAGTTACAAATTTGGTTTAGAAATTTGAGGTATGAGTACCTGTAGATCTGAAAATTGGTATTATAATAACCCTGGTTGAAGTATTATAACAATTACACCATCTGAAGATTCGAACATTAAAAATGTGTGAATCTGAAAAACATCAAATTTTGAAATATGGACGTGGGAATTTGTAAGTAAGAAATATTGCCGTATATCAGAAATATCAGTAATTCGAGTAAATAGCGAAGTGTAAGTTTGATCGCAGCACACATTGCGATAAATTTTCACGTATCGTTCGCGAATGGAGGTAATGTCCCGCATCCGGTTACGGTATAAAGACAAGATAATAAGTCATACGCGAAAGAAAAAGATGAACGGCACACACGACGGGGAAACCATAAACATTGTGGCAGTGCATCGGCACGTTGCATCGAACCGTTGAGTCATTGGCAGAACGGGTCGCTCGTAAAAGGGAGAAAAAAGAACGGAAGTGAAGCAGGTCCTTGGGACGTAAATCACAGGATGCGGTAAACGCACTAAGGAGGATATAATGATGACATATATCATCGTACTAATAGTAGGACCGCGATACGATCACGCTGGGCGATGGTCGCTAAGAAATGGCCAGAAACTGCCCCCCAACTGCGACCAACCGACCGACCATTTCGTACGCTTATAATCGACCGGCTCGCCCGGATAATTGCATTCGTTAAAACAACTCGAAATAACTATACTTTTTGTCCTCTATCAGAACTTACGTTTCTTGCTTGTCAAATCGTTCACGAAGAATTTGTCCGTAAATATAATTCGTTGCATAACTTGATTTACACCTTGATTTGATGATGTAATATAACTTTACAAATTCGGAAAGCTAGAGGAAAAATTTGTTCTTCTTTTTCAAAATGAGTGCAAATGTTTAAATCATATGAGTTACAGCTTTTAATATTGATATAAGTTAATAGATATTTGATAATAAAGTTGTGGGAATTATATTTTATTTCGTTCTACTTGTATGTATCAACTGTATCAGTTCAAGAGTACTCATTATTACTTTCGAAACAGCCCGTATACAAAAAATAAGAGGAATAAAATGAAATCATCGATCCGTTGCAAGTGTACGTGCAACGCGAATTGTGTTCGACATTAACACATCATTTTCAACGTAAAATACCATCATAAAGAGCAACATAGAAGCGAGAGAAAGGAGGTGAAGTTAGAAAAAAATCAGCATATGCAAACTCGCGGTTATCTTGGAGGAATCTGAGGGTGTTGCGTACATCTGGGCTCGTTCGTTTTACGCTCGTTTCGAGCACGAGCACCGTGGAAGAGGACGAACAAGTAATTAGCGATGCTCGAGCAAAGAGCACGCGTGCCGGGGCAACTTAATTACGAATTTCGAAACGCGAAGCTCGCGAGCCGTGGCGAAGGAAAAGGTAATTAATTTGGGGAAAAAAACGTCTCGTCGTGCAGTCGACTACTTAACACGTTGCTACCACGGCTAGGAAATTGAAAAGTAACTAGTCTCGAATAAAATACGCTGTTGATTGCGTTCGCTAGATGTCCTCTACACTAATTACAAATTTGTTAATGATAATAAAAGAACAAATATTGGACGTGAAGGAAGGAATTCTTTAAAAGATTGCATGTGTTAAAAAATAATTTTGACTAAACAATTTTCTTAAAATACAAAAAAAAAATATGAATGATTCTAAGCTACATTTCCGAGTATCATGCAGATCGATACAAGCGGCTTTTAATTTCCCCGGCGAAACAGTTCCCATATTTTTTCATCCGCAGCCCCCGGTGAAAGTCTCGGTCTCCTATTTGCCAGCACGAAAGCGAGGGAGAGCAACCACGAAGCCGACAGGTCGACAGAACCTCTTCTCCGCAAATCTTTGCGCCTGCACGTAACGCAAATCATGCGGCAGAAGTGTGGCACGTGTTGTCAGCGTTACTACCAGATCGTACGTGTAATGGAAGCTGCCTAGCCCGATTACACAACGACGGGATTCCTGTTTAAATATGAAAGCTGTCAGTCCCTACTCCATATTCCCTCCTCTGTTCGTTGTAATTAATAGTAATTGCCAGTCTCTTTCTCGTTCTATTTATTGCATCCGTTATGACGGCTGATTAACACGCACGTCTTCGCAAATGAAGCAACTCGTATTTTATGGTTTTGAATTAAGAACTACATTTCCGCGAATTAAAGATTACTTATTCACATTACACGTGAGCGCGCTTCTGACCAACATTATTTACCGAGGTTTAAATGAAGATAAACGTTTGTGGATTAATTTAAAAGTTTAATTTCAGGTGCGGCACTATAACGAAACAGTGAGACTTAGTTAAACGATTATTTAATTGTTGTACAATTTTATTGATGTTCAAAATCTTTGAGCTTCTGCGATAGCGGTATGAGAATAAAATTACATATCAATTCAATTTTGTGGAAAAGAATTTTGAATAAAATCATCATGTCCATAAAATTGTGTCCAGGCAGATGGAAAAAAGTCATAAGTACAATATTGCTGATTTTCACCATACAACAAAATGTACACCTTACACTCACCAAAATACAAGAACTTCATACAAAATCATATACAACTATAAATGTAACAGAATGTAACAAAGGGTTTAACACTTTACCAAATAAATAAAATGTTGCTTTCCAAATCTTAAATATTTGACAAGATAACAGAAAATAATATAAAATCTCAAGTAATTATATCAACGTTAAAGTATATCTAATTTAAATATTTGCAAAGGTTCCCATAATAAAGGATAAAAAATAAACCGTATATTCTGCGTGTGTGGCGTGTACGAGGTCGTCGACCTGTTCGTAGGAAAGATTTTCTCGTGTACTTTTCGTAAGTTCGACGACGAGGTGTAGAAGCGAATGCCAATCGATGTAGAATCGCGCGAGCGAGAGCGATCGCGGCGGATCATGCAAGTAGAACACGGCACGTGTTGTCAGACCCGGTGTGTACGTGACCGTAGGTGTGTTAAGCTGCACGAGTTTCCTTCGATTACACCAGCGGAACGTGCTCGAAATGAATGTTAAAATCACGATCGAGTTCGTGTTAAATGCGAACGGATCGTAACTCGATCATTCGATATCGCATCCTCGAGATTGCTCATCCAGAGAGTGAGACATCGTTTGCTTTGTCTATTGGTAATCTTGAGTAATAGCGAATAAACACACTTCCAAACTACGCTGCAAAAATATCTTACCTTCATTATAATTTTGTAGCATTATGCTTATAATTTTAATAGACTTTTGCTTTAAAAATATATCGTTGATTTATTAATTGTGTAATAGTTATACGACCATCACTGCCAGCAAGTCGTATTTCACGAAATAATGAACCGATCGGAATGTTCCCAGTAGTATAACTAAATATTATCGTGGACTTCCCATAAAGGAGAATGACCCATAAGAGCGGCGCAATTATATGAATAACGATTGGCTTCGTCAAATCAAATAATCGTTGGATTTTATTCGCCATCAACTAAAATCAATATTCCCCTTAATCGAGCATAATATTAGTTTAATCCCGCTTTACGACGTCATTCACGCAGAGTTTTCGGATTTCACGATCGTCGGAGCACCGCCGTACCCCGAATCATTCGTCGACGAAAGCGGCATACTAAAGTTCGAGACTCGTTACGGTTCGCCATAACAGCGTTTTAACTTTCGTTCGGCGAACGAAGAAAGGGGGCGATACGATCGCGATGATCGTACATAAAGATCACTGGCGCCATTCCGTTGATGCGAAGACCGTGAATCACACGGGATATTTTAGCGGATACCCGGGTAATCACAATGTACTCCTCGTAATTTATTACTAATATCGGCTATTAACGTCGTTAAAAATTTCCAACGCTTTCCTCGATCGTTCAATACCGCGCATTTTACCGGTGCATTGCGTAAGCTCTCCTTTTTTTATTTATCTCTCTCACGTTTCGAATCTCCTGTACTTACATTGTAATTACAGACTACGTGATGGTATTTGTAAGTTTTACTATCATGATACAGCTACTACTTTGAAGAACATAAAAACTCTTAAGGTCTGAAAACTCTTTGATAAAAGGATTGTATAAGGAGACATTATCTAGGTAATGTACTGGTTACACTGATGTTACACTTTTGATGCTGAGATACACTGATACTGACATTACCTTTAATAATAATATTTGTATGCCAAAGTTCAAGAAGCTGTTTAGGTTAAAATATTGAGATGTGCAAAAATAGCGTACTGCAAAGGATCCAAGATTGATTCTGTCTAAGAATTAAAAAAGTGGTGGATCCAAATCGGTAATCAGGGTAAGCTTGGAAAGAAGCAATTTATAGAGGACGAGTTCCCGCGTCGCAAGTCTTACGGGAACCCATAAAACAATGCACACCCACCGCGACGCGTTGGTGTAACAATGTCTTGGCGCCACAAAGGTACAATGATATATCTGTGAGCCGAGGTCGGTTACTTAAACTTCATTGAAACCGCGAACAACAATGACTTTCTCCGCGAATCGAAAGGAGGAAGTCAAGCCGTTACAACTATTCGCAGTGTGCTCGTGACGCTTCTGTAGCATCGAATCGAGCCGAGAAAAATCAATTATTTATTTCGCGCAGACTAAACAGAACCTGGCGGTCGTGCGATGGTGAAAGGATGAGACCGCCTCGAACGATTCTTTTCCTAGGGGATGACTTTCGATCGATGAAAATGCCGATCCCGGTAGATCGAGACCCATAAAATCGACGACTCGCCCAGGTTCCGCGAGCTCTCTGATGCATATAGTATTTATTAGGAAGGTTACCGATGTACCCACCGCAACGAGGATAGTTTAATGGCTTCATATAAGCTTTGATTTATACCGTGCTCCCCGTTTCCTTATTTCCTTCGTTCGCTCGCTTCGACGATCGCGAACGCTCAATTTTGTAATTCAATCTCGAACCTTAGAGATTAACCCTTTACTATCGATGCATTTACATACTCGATGACTCGAATTATACCTGGCGTACAACTACTGAATTTAGTTCCTTCAGGAGGAATCTTGAGCAACGTTAAGGAGATAACGGGTGTCACTGTTTTCCTCAATGTTTAAGAATTATTATTGGACCAAATCATCTATCTATAACTATAACCTATCTATAACTGACCATCTACAACTATACGCACGGTTATAAAAGTTGAACAATGTTCATCTAAAATGTACAACACAACAATTAATGAAATGAAATATTTTTCTAAAAAGAACAGAAATCCTTACAGAACAATTTTCACAGCCCTAATAAATTGTGTAAAAGAAGTTAACCAATTGAAGATTGAAGACGTACAGTAACCGATCAGACATCGATCGAGTTGTCATTGGTCGGAGCGTCTGAGCCCTCGAGCCCTGAGAAGGTAACGCAAGGTACCGTGGCACGAGCCTACTCACGTTACGACACGCGGCCGGTAGGCTTGATAATTTATTATTGCTGAAGAAATGGAAGCCGCCGATCTATTAGCACGTTCGACAATAACAGCACCGGCCGTAAGTAACCTAAGTGGTTAAGTAACGTCAATGCGGCTTACCAACCGCCTACGCGAGCTTCTTGCAGGTATACCTCTTTGTCCGTGTGGTTGCTCGCGTTCGTCCAGCCTGTACGACCGATATCGATCGCGACGACACACAGGCATATGTGTAGGTACCGGAACATCAGAGCAAAGAAATACGTAGAATATTCCGGGAATACTCGTCAAGTGTATTTTCCTGCATTTATCTACTCGATGTTATTGTCATATGTTTAGCTGCGGTTCACTTATACTGGACCCCAAATAATTGACTCTTTGAGGTACTTCATAAAGAGATCTTAAGATACAATAAGATATATTTTGGAATTTTTATTAGTAACACATAGATGTACACCTACATTTTGTACATTAGTACAGAATTATTTGGACACTGATACGCTTAACTCTGTAACATTGTGTTTATCTTAAAGCAACATTGCTCGTATCGTATGTGGGATGTTTGAAATAGTACAAAAATCAACATAGTGAATATCAACAAACATGGCCATACATGGTGAATGCAAACAGATAAGTCGAAAATGCATATGCCTCCAGATATTGGATCTTCAAAGTAGCAAATAAGCGGTTTAAAAGAAAGTAGAACCCGTCGCAACGTTGTGCAGTCGTTCTATATCGTACTTTTATGGAAACTGGTCCTCTGCACATACGTAGACACGTATCACCATACGCATACATCATACACATCAGCTGAAAAATCAAGCTAATTCAAGTAGAAAGACTGCGAACGCAGATGTACGTTTAGGGAGTCTTAAGATTATTCATTTATGTGCATCGTTCCGCCGGTACAAACGCGGCCGCTACCTTCTGATCTACGTAGCCTGGTCGACGTGGTTTCCGAGCATTTACGTGATTGTCATACCGCCTCTTCTCCCCGTTGGAAGCCTGAAACGTGGCCAAGTAACTAGCATGGAACCAGCTTCTCTTTTCTCTCTTGTAAACGGTCGGTAGGAAGATACTTCATGGGCGACCACTTATCCCGAGCATATTACTCGGTTTAATGCGGTATTAGAAGCACATTTAAGATGATGAAGACTATAAATATATAGGCTTACTTTGGATTAGGATGTACGTACAGGTGCAAGTTTTGTAATTTTACTATTTTCAAAATTTTTAATTTCTGTTTTCGAGTGTGGGCAGTTAGAAATTTAGAAATTTTCAAGATTTCGAATTTTCAAGTTCTGAAATCGGCAGGGTCTCAAATTTGTAAGTCCTCAAATTCCAAGAACCACAAATTCTAGATTCCCAAATACCATCATCTAAGTTTACAGAACCCTAAATCTATAAATCCCCAAATCCTTATATCTTCAAATTCCTACGTCCTCAAATTCTTAAACAGTCCCGTGCTACCCCTACTAGTCATTTTTTGACCATTCAGTGACATGTTAGACTACGGAATAGCCGTGTACAGTGATACGTGTCTATAATGATTTCTATCGTGCATTAAGTGGTGTACATGAAAATAACGAGGCAAAAGAACGCAATCTTTTTCTGGAAAAAGACCGATCAACGGTACAGGGCAAGTACATTAAGAATTTCAAAGCAAAGTCGTCGGGCATCGCGCGAACGGCGAGCTACTTATTTGGTCGGCGCAAGAAATAAAGAAAAAAAGTCGAGCGTGCATCGAATACCACGAACGGTGCCAGCATGCGTTGACCAGCTCACGATGCACGCGTGTATTTATCCGGTGCAGAGATCGAATCCTATCGGTCGGTCGAGGCGGTTAAGGCCAAGGTAATTGCATTGTACGCGGTTGTTCTTTCAAACGCCAATCACCGGCGACAAAACGTTCGTCGCGCCGAGGCGAATCGCATTTGCGGCCTGGACGGCGCCGCTGTTAAAGCCGCGGTTCTCCATCTCGCCGCATACGATTCTACTCTTCTCGTTCTTGACGTTCGTCTCTTCGTTCGAACGTGAGATCTGGCCCCGCGACATCTGCGATTCTGTCTTCGGGCCTATGTACACTCGGATGCAACCTAGGCCTTTCGATACACATGCAAACTTTTTCATTTTCTATTTCTCGTATTGCCAATTTTGTAAATGTTCAACTTTTGTAACATTACTTCACAAAATATTAACATTCATTTTAATTTTTAAGTTTTCAAATATTTGAATTTTTCAATGTTTTTAAAAATTCTTCCATTTTCTAATTGTTCAATTTTTGAACATTTGAATTTTTGAATTTCTGCATTTTAGGATTTAAAAATTTCCAAACTTAAGATTGGATAAAACTGGACGTTATATGTCCAGTCCCTTAGAATTTCAAGACTTCAAGACCTCCTAATCTCACAATCCTCAAATCACCAAGTCTACAAGTTCCAATGTCTCAAATTCTCAAGTTTCCTCGAATCCTCAAATCTCCAAATTCTTAACACGTCTCCAAATCTACAAATCCGTAAATATCTGCGAGCGGTAGGCCATATTTTCCCTAGGGAAGACTGATTTGTCGCTGACTGTACACGTCTGTCCGTCCCCAACGAGAAATCCCCGTCTGCATACGCGCTCCGTGTAAATCTCTCTCGAGAGCCAGCCGATGCTCGCACAATGAATAAAAATGAACGATTTACGCGTCAATAAAGTATCGTCGAGTTTCATTTAACCTAGTAACATTACGATTTCACTTTGGAAAACTTCCATGGTAGATATATTTTTGTATACACTATTGTTTATGCATTAGAAGAAAGAATACCAAAATTTCAGGAAAATCATATTAGCCAACTCTTCAACAACGAAGGTCGTTGTGAAATTTATATACTGGAATATTTTGTACAAAGAATGTCATCTTATACTTTCCTCGTGTGAGTAACCGTTTTCAAACTAAACTGAGAAGATACCAACTCATAAAAACCAAGAATAGCAGTATCAAATTAAAGGTAAACAAAGTAAATTGAAGTTTGCATGGAAGTTGCACGAACGTGCCAGCGTATTCACTACAAAATTTCAACACTCACTATAAATTTAGCGACGGTCCATCGCCGTTGTCACGTATAATACACCTGGAACGAATCGAAAAGAAAAGGAATTCCCGTAAAAGTCTTAAACGTGAACTTTTCGATTCACGAGTGTCGTCTACGTAAATCTTTTCGACATCCACTCGAGTACCAAAGGAACGAACATTTTCACCACTGACTTTCGACCAACTTTCACGAGCCACCATTTACAAACTCCTTAAAATTTATTTCTACAGTACAATCTCGGAGACAAACAAAAAATTACCGTCAAAAGAATGGTAATCTGAACGGAACTGCGTATCGTTACATATAGTACTCAATGGAAGATTTGTCTTTCGGAATACGATGGTACAATGGCAAAAACATCCCGTATAATCGAGAAACTTTGTATTGGGACACTTCCATGTGTGCTATGGGGACGTAACGACTACCCTTTTTGTCTATTTCTTTGCTGAACCCTTAACGAAGCGTGAGATCGCATCTCGTTAAAAGGTCGCAGGTCATCCTCTTCCTACTCCCTTCCATTGGCGTAACTAGGATTTTTCGATCGGAAAGGTCTCACAAAATTTGAAAATTTAAGGACTTGAGAACTGACAATTTCATAGTTTTACAATTTGGGAATTTCAGAATTTGAAAGTTTGAAGATCTGACAATTTAAGAATACAAAAACTTGAAAACTGAAAGACTCGAGATTTTGCAACCTTGAAAGTTTGCGACTTTGAAATTCTCCAAACTCCTTAATTACAATAATGCTGTGATATATACACATTAAAAGATTTGTTGACCTTGCAGACTAAAAGTCCTTTATCCTTAAAAATTTAGAAGATTCAGGTCCCTGCGCCAATGCGCACAGCTTCCTTTCGCGTGGATTACACAATCCCAAATAAAAAACAAATATTTTAGACGCAATATACAATTAAGCGTACCCTCAGAAATCTGTTTGGAATTTGCCAGTTGGTTCCGAAATTCGCCGGCGAGTAACATCAGAAGCAAGGAAACTTGACGATCGAGGGGTATCATTTTTCGCAGAAGCAGTAAGCGTAATTTCTCTTTTCAAGCGATAACACCGATAAAGACACGGCTGAGCCTTTTAAGGCGCATTTCATGCCCATACCACGGGATCATCCGGATCCGAGAGCGTGGGTGTTATTGCCTTTAATGCCGAATCAACGCTCGTAAAGGGGTACCCTCGCGTCACGATCCCATGTCGTTTATTACCCGAAAGTGGCGGGTCGGTTCTCGTAATCATCGAATACATTCAATTTTTCGTAACGTCACACCGACAATTATTACGAATCTAATTAGCCAGATCTACGTGGGACAGCTGACCTCCCTGGTCGGGTTAAAGTTATAAAATTCGACGATGTTTCGTCGCATTATCGACGTCGATTGAATTCGACCCTCTCTGATGATATCTACCGTTAACCGATCCGACCTAACCTAACCTCACAGATCGTTAAAAGTACCTTTAAGTCTTGTACTATTTTTTGTACGCTATATCGGAATTCTGTGTTAACTGAAGACGATGATTCATCTGCATTTTGGTACTGCTATGTCTCGTTTAATATGAGATACGAGAATGAGACGAGTTCATATATGTCACATGTATTCTGACTTTCATATATTTCATATTATACGTATGCGTGATGTGAGTGTACCATAAGTTAGATGTGACACGTTGCAGATTTGTCAACAAATAAAAATTTTAATATCGTTAAAAGTTAGTTAAAGTCATATAGAAATGAGTGCATATGACAAAATATTGAAAAGAGTTCATCAATCCAAAATGTCCACATCTTGACAAATGCGATTTTAGTCGTTCCTGGACGCCACATATGGTCTAAGACTAAAACAGAATTTGAATAGTACTAATTTTGAATCAAACAACACGAAAAAATTGCTGCAATCCTCTTATCGCAACAAGGGTTAACATCTCGTATCGTTTATTCGCTCGTTGATCAGCTTTACACCTTCGAAAACACAGCAAAACGGAAGCAAGCAGCGAGAATGCGTCTGGAATCATCCATCTTCATTGGTTACAAACGAGGGCCGCCAATGAGCCGTTCTATCGTCGTTTTATTCGAACGTTCGCGGTACTCTGAAGTCTCGTATCGCAAACAGCGCGATTTAGACCGGTCGCCGGTCCTTCTTACGCGCGATTTTCAAGTCAACCACTTAAACGAGATTTAGTGCTATTAGGGTAGACAAGTCACTCGGAGAAATAACTCTCTTTCTCTTTCTCTACCTGTGCGCCGCGAATGGCATCCTGATAAACGTTCGGCTTCGCTATCCGGCTGGTTCGAACGAGTAATTAAATTGATTGACCGTTCGCGACGAGCTTCGAAGTTGCTGAGTATCCGGCGAGAAGTCCGGGGATATCTTACGGGGACACAAAAGGCTCGAGAGCTTAATGCCGCCATTACCGATGCTGATGAGTCCCCTTCGTTACGAGACAACCCGTAAATCTTTTGCCAACCGAGACTCCCTTGTCTCTTTCCTTCGATTTCTGTCTTTTCTTTCTTCCTTTCGCGCCACGTTTCCCTCTTTTGTCCGGGTAGACACCGGAGCTAGCTCACAATAGAAACTACTGTCTTGTTGTTCCATCTCTGGATTGCTTTTCACTCCGATCGTAAAATCATTGACAGCCTTACGCAGGGACGGCCGTAGGAATTTTGCTGCCACGTGCAATTTCACCCAGACGAAATTCATCAATTCTCCAATTTGCAAAATTAATAAATTTCTTACCACATCCCTAAATTCTGAAATTTGCAAACTACTAAGTTTTTAAATTGCTAAATTATCGAATCTCCAAATTTATCATTTTAAAATGAAAGATGATCCACTACTGACAATTCTACAGTAAATAATAAAAATTCTGGTGAATATAACCTAGTAAATATAACGTAATCCCAACACTCGATGCTTACGTCGCCCCAGCGAATATTCCTCGGATTCTCTTCAAATCATGCAACTCGTACAGTTCAGATATCAAAAAAAAATTTTATGGAACGATCATAAAACGAGCAAGGATCCGATGATAAAAACATTAATTAGTAATCGAAACAGCGACCGAAAGGAAAATCATGGCTCGATAGGAACGTGCGAAGTTAGAAAAACGAGAAATCGGTTTCCCTATTCGAGCTTCGATTATAAGACGTTTTAATTACTCTAGCCGATGCATAACAAATTGAACGATCGAAAAAAATCGCGGAACGGTATCCGCCAGTATATTCAATGATTTATGAACGACAGACACGATAATTACGGAAGTATTCTACCCGCGATACGTACTTGTTTTACGAGTGTCTCAAACTGAAATCTGTGCAGGTCTTCCTTGCGACTTTACGACTGTTGTGCAACGATGCATATAAAAAAAAAAGTAGTGTACACGTAATCAATTTTGTCAGTTCTCACGTGTCGCGAAAAATGGACTCGGTTGACGGAGCCGAGGTTTACGGTCGTCCGCAGGAAAAAGAGATTGCGTAGATGTAATTTCCTTCGGGTCACGGCGTGCATCGTGCTTTCAATTCTTAGAAATATCAATTATGTAAGCGTGAGAGAGTTTAACTGAAATGTGAGTAGGTATGGAGTTTTGAAAGGAGATATGGTTGAGTAGCTGATTGTACAGGCTCCGGGCTGATGCTGCACAAAACATAACTAGACTTCTGAACGCAGTTCCATCTGTACACCCTCCTTAAAATTAACCCTCGAGATAAAAATGACAGCCTCCGAGAACAATAATAGCTCATTTTTTAATCGTAATCTATAAAGAATCAGTATTCGTAATTCCATTATTTTCAACCCTTCCTATTATGCATTTTTAGAAAATAACATTGCATCGTTGGTTGCAATGTCCTTAAAATCTATTAGGTGGTTCACATTACGAAAGTAATCGATTCAGTATTTAGGTTATACAAACAGAAAGTATTGCAAGTATCGGATTATTACCATGACACAAAAGATGTGATTAACGGCTCATTTAGAGAGCGCGAATGCAGAAAATTGCTGGTGACGCGCGAACCGGTCAAACAAACGAGCCACTGACCGTCGAGGAATTAGAGGAGGACACACGTTCGCGAACACACGTCACGATCGTGATCCACAGATATGGTAAACGAGCTTATTATAGCAGTCAATTGCGGCATTGTTCGCGCGGATCTAACGACCGTTGCATTTGCATAACGCGTATCGTGTCCCCGCCTAGGGTCTGCTCGCATCTTATATAAGATTACGCTTTTTTTTTATGTTACAAGCTTACGGCAATGACAGGACATCAGTATCTAGGGACATCTAAAGATATCGGCATCTAAGAATATCGGAATTTAGGAAAATCGAAATCCGAGCTTCTTAGATTCTAAAATTTCCAGGGATATCGAAATCTAAAAATTTCAAGATCTGTGAATATCAGAATTTAGGGATACCGATATCTTCGAATACTGGTATATCCGAAACTACACATATCGATATATACCCAAATCCCAGAATCGGTATCTAGAAAGTTAGGGATACATCGAGCTATAGAGAGGAATCGATTGTATGCCGGATGTTTATCGATTTTCGTTGCCATGAACGGACCAGCCACGCCTTAGAAAAAAAAACAACTAGAAGCTGAGACGATACGAGAAACCAGACACCGGAATCGTTGGAATCCGTGGGTCGTTCGCGTTCCCGCCGTGATGTCTCTCTGCATATAATTAAGCGCGCACTCGCGCGTTGCCGTTTCGCGCACTTTTAAACGCGGCGCGTTCCGTTTAACGCGCACGCTCGGCAATCGCCGGGCACAATAACGCGCGGCGAAGAATGTAATTGCATCGTGATTTAACGAACGGGCCGAGGTGGGGCGGCCGTAAAGTACTTTTAAGTACGTTGAAGGATTATCGCGAAAGTGAGTTTAAGCGAACTCGCCGGTATAAATTTGATTATATCCGTTGGAATGCTGGGGCTTTTAAGGTGGCTCGTGACGAACACCTTGGACGAAAAAGAAAGGAGAAGGAAAAAACGAATTTAATTGTCCCCGACGACGGTGTCCGCTCCGTGGCACAAGGAGGATTTTCCGCGCCGCGACGCCGTCGGCTCCGGTCGATTTCTCCTCTTTTCCATACGTTAACCGGTTTCGATAGACGTCACGCAAATTCGTATAATCATGATCATTCTCGGTTGATATCGAAGAAACCACGGTGAGAATCTTAAACACCCGTTCATACAACTATCCAACCCATTTATTGGAAGTCGAAGGAACACATTGGGAAATGATTTTCATTTATATTCAAGTCCAGTGTAAACTTTATTCGTATAAGACTAAGTTTCTTATATCTTCCAGTTGTTACTAATCCTTAACTTCTTGGACTTATCAGTCTGCGATCATATCCCCAAGGTCCTACCAACCAATATGTTTCTAAATTCATATATCTCCATAACCCTATAACATACTATTTTCATCGAAGATACCAAACTTACATTAATTTCATCTCGCACAAAAGCAAAAATGATCATTCTTCAACATCTCCAAACATCGAACTTATCTCGTAAGATTACCCGGCACGTGTTCCGAATTGCTGAGAATCTCGTAGCGTCTAGTGTGTTTCGCAAGTCGTCTCGTCTTCTTTTCTGCAATTTCGATAAACCGCCGCAGCAACGACATCGAAGAGAGAATGTACGTTCAAGCGATGCTCGAGGCAAGCTTTGATGGACCCCGATATCGTCCTATTTCACGTTCGAGCGGAGCCGCGTAATAAATATTCACGAGGCTTCCGCCGTGGATTGTCGCGGAATACCGACCACTGGGACGGGACGTTGTAACGCGGCTGAGTTTCATAAACAACCACGATGTACCGGCAGGTTGGTTAGTTATGATCCTCGGAGGCATGGTGGCTGCACCCCGTCGGCGAAGAGCGAAAGACGGATGGCATTACCGAAGAAGAAGAACTCGAAGAGGAAGGCGTAGCCTTTCTTGGTTGCGCGACCTTTGAAATTTTCTTGCGGTGTATAAGCTTGCGGCGTGTTTACACGCTAGCCCAACACCTGCGCACCTAGCGATCACGTTACGGGCCGACTAGCGGTTTTAGATTTCCACCGATATCTCGATTCGATTCTACGATTTTCCTACGACCACTGTAACTCGATTTTATTATACTGCCTCTCGCGAGGAAACGTCGTCGATTTTGACTTTTTTCGATGAATCCAGTGTTGATCAACGTCTTTATCACTGGTCAGATCCAGCATTCCGAGACAAACTGTTATCGCGAACTGTTTAGAGACTAAATAGTGCTTCACGAGAAATCTCTAACCCTTGGTCATGAAGAGGTCAGCAGGATGTCCTCAATATTTATACAACCGACGAAACAATTCTAAAGTCAAAATCTGTACATCTCTGAATAAATCTAGTCGGAAAATTTTGTACGTTTCAAATGTTGTCCATCAGCAAGCGAAATTAAAGGGGAAGCTCGAAGGATTATCATTAAATGATGTTAATCGTTCACAGTCCCTAAATGCGGATACGAGCTTAATGTACTTTATGTCTTACAGTGCGAACTTTTTATAAGAATTTAATATCCCTAATTGCATTATTTACTATTAACGCTAATTTTCCACATAAGATAAGTCTTACTTTACAGCCCACTATACATAAAACCCGAGAGGTGTGATGATCTCAGGTAATAAAAAACTGGTCCTCAGCGTTTAAACATTTTATAGCCAACTTTATATAACGTTTTTTTCTCATTTGCACCTCCGGGCAGTCCCGTGGTGCTCCGTACACCTTGTCCAGCTTCCTTCCGTATATTATCGAACAAAATGTCTTGGAGGTCGCAAAAAATCTGGTAGAAAAAGTGCTCCTTTAGTTTACGCAACTCGTGACAAGAGAAACGAACGATGCCAGACGAGCGTCGTTTAATCAAGAGCGCACGAGTTTACGACACTTCGAAACGTGGCGCTCGCCGCGCTCGTACAAATGCAGCCCGACGCAGCGGGCAAGAACGAGCAAAAAAGCAGCAGCAACAACAACGTCGAACAGCAAGAGAACCAACAACAGGAGCGCGTTAATTAAACGCGAGCGATTAGTTAGCGGCAGTTAATTATATAGATTAATATGCAAATGAATTCCCTCTCTCTTTCCCAGCGGCGAGCTGCTCTGGGTGAAGGTAGACGGTGCAACGAGTCTCGTGATCCTGATTGCATTACGCGCTCTAGACTGCTTGGGCCACTCGGTTCTCCTATGTTAACGCACCATGTGACTTTTACCTCGAATCTAATCGAGATACCTGTAATTAATCGCGAGAACTACCGCGATTAAACGTACCTTCTAGGCCGGACTATTTCGATTGGAAGTTTGCGTCGAAAGGGCACCAATTACGCGTTTCGGTGATATTTCACGATACCATTTTCATTTTGCTGATTATAAATCGTTACTCGCCGGTAATTATTCTGTGCATTACTAATTATGACTCACGAATAATAATTTTGTATAAATTATAACTTGTAAATGAAATGAAAATTCTCTGTGGAAAGATAAATGAGCAGTTATACAGCTTTTAGAGGGATCTTTATAATATGTAAGATTGATAGTATAGTTGACCTATAAATTTGTTTGACTGTACTTTTCAAGCTGCAAAGAACTTACATATAAACATAGAGGGACCAGCATTGAAGGATCAATATTATATGAAAAATCTATATACGTAAAGAATAAGTTTGACCAATCACATGTTTATATGTCTAACAATGAGATCCTTCATTTCCTTTACTCACTATACTAAAATTAATCAAAATAGTAAAAAAAAATGAAGAATTTTTATTCGAACCGCATTCATCGCCAACATTGGAAAGATATTTCCATCGGATAAGCGGAAGCGTTAGAAAAATGGTAGCGACTGATCGTGTACAGAGAGTGAGTAGTGAACAAAAATTGACTCGATACGTCGAACACCCAACGCTTCCCTTGTTTTCGCGGAGCAGAAAAGGAAATATATTACGGTCGCTTCGATTTCTTGCTCTTTAGACAAGAGAAAGAAATCTTTATGAGCGTGCTCGAGACAAACGGAAGGCGTCCCCGCTATTTCTGCGACTTTTGCCTGCATTCCGTCGCCGTCGGAATGTCAGTTTCGAAACGAGCCACTTCTTTTCGAATGGCCACGACAAAAACGCATCCACGCAGCGAGCTACCACGAAATGGTATTACAACGACGCGCGTGCGGCTCCCACCAACGACTTTTTCTTTCGCCACGAGAAAATTCTGAACGCACGGCGACGTTGTTGGGTGAACCAACCGCCGTCGGGTGTAGGAACAGAAATTTGCAAGTGTTTTAAACCTGTCGCGAACAGGGAGCGCCCGATATCGTAGTTCATGCATTATCGAGAGCACGGATTCGAATGCGTTATTGACAAATCGGACAGCTGTTTACCGTAAATTGGCTTAACGTCGCGTCAAGTCCATTAATTATCGCTAATGAAAACCAATTAGAACTTCTCAATACGCGGCTGGACAAGTCCGTTAACCGTTGCAAGAGCGGCTGGCTACTTTCAGACGCAGCGTCGCGCAAAAACGTGCCGGTGCATTAATCGAACCACAGAAAATCACTGGAAACCAGATTTCGCGCATTTAATGTCCTGCCCATATATGCGAGTACGCAAAAATGACGCATCGATATTCCAAACGCTTCATGCATTTATTGATTTCGTTCGCTTTATACGATAGGATAAGCTTAAATGACGATTTATACCTGCTATGTCCTGTCGGATATACAATTTTCAGTTGCTGTCACCGATCATAAATGACGTTTACTTATTTTAAATTAATATGTTCAAATCTGTCGTTCATACACGTCCAGTATCGTTCGGTCTCAGTTAAGTTTATTTATGAACAGAATAAGTTTAATGAACTCAAATTGATATTGCTACACAAGAAATTATACACCGTTACGAATTTGTGACAAAATTCATTTGTGATAAAATTGAAATTAAGTCGCGTAGTAAACAACGTTGACAGTGACAGTTACCAAATGTGGTCGTATCCGCGACGAAGTGAAATATAACGAGGTGTAAGGACGTCAATGGAAATAAAGTGGCACGCTTTAAAATTCCAAACCATTATACCGAGTTAAAAGGATGCAGCGGCAGGTGAAGAGGCGAAAGATCGAGCTTAAGCATCGACGACAGGTAGACGCGTCGGTGTCCGATCTTATAAACTGAGAGCCCTGGGAAGATGGGCCTAACGCCTTCGTGTATCTCATGTAACTAACATTAGATGCATAATGCATGGATAGGTGGCCGAGCTAGGTGTCGCAGCGACAAGCCTCTACGACTCCTCGACGCCCCTCGCGTTGCATCATGCCAACAACACCAGCATCTCGAATGTTGCAGTTCGAACCAATATGCACCGACGGTGCAGTCGATACGGATTTTAAAATACAATCGACCGCCACATCCGAGATTCTGTGATACTCAGCAACCGGGAAAAGTGAATTACACTCGTTGAAAGTGTGAGATTGCACACCGGAAACAAGAACTTCGAGAAACGACGTGTAACCATCACGTTTTCAATACTAACAATCATTCGATTCGGTATAAGAAGGTGTAAAAAAGAATTAATTACTGCAAGAGTTTAATCTTCTATCTATGACAGAGTATTTCTCGCTGAGTCAGGTCGATGTATAAAAACAGTGTTCAATACCATCCACTTACTTTACTCGACGTTTTTTAAAGCTATAAATAAATCCACTGGTAATGACCTTTCATTGGGAAAAACAACCGTGAGAAATACATCACCGGCTGCTTGCGAGATGTCCGATGTGAACCACGTGCGCCCACAGGATGAGCTCTAGAAATTCAGAGACGTAAATCCACTTTCCTTATTCCTTCGATCGGTGTACGTGACCGCTGTAACCAATTGTTCGGTCGTGCCGAAAGTACACGTAAGGAGAACAACACGTTTTTTACTTTAATCAATTGCGATCGTATTTCTTTCGATATCCAGGCAGAACTCATCTTAGCAGAGTACCTCCACTAAATCCAGCACGGTTGAACTTAAAAATGTAAACGAAAACAACACGAAACAGCAAGATGCAAATCAATTCTCGAACAAGATCGCACCAGGCCACGTAAAGCAAATGAATGCACGCTGAAACTTCTTAGATAGCAGTACACGTAACCAGCGGCAACGAACAGGTCTATGGGTAAGCGAGCAGAAGCAAGCATCGCCGATAAGGTTTTTCATCGGGCACAAAACAGTGTGTACCTGGTAGCCGGATCGTCCACGTGAGATCTTGGTCGATACAGCGTTGTAAACCATTGTAATGGTAATATGCGGCGCGCGCGGCCACCGATACACATCACCGGGCTAAGCCACGACGAGCGTTTTACTCGCGAAAGTGTCCCCGCGGCGTAATCGCGGACGACCGCGCGTGTAAGGCGCCTGTACAGTCAACGGCAAATCTGCTTTCCCTACGAAAAATATACCTTCCACTCCTTCGAGTTTAGACATTTTTGAAGATTTCAAAGATTAAGACTTTCGGGATACTTTTAGGTATCTTGAGATTTGGGAACTTTGGGAGTTGAGTACCAGAAAGTTTGATTTATGCACATGAATTAATTTCGAATTGAAGAAATGATGTCCAATTTGGAACACTTGGAAATGTGATCTCGATTAGAAATTGAAGGACTTGTAAGATTTGAAAATTTAATAATGTACGAAATTAGAGATCTGATCACTTGAGGATTTAAAACAGATTTGAAAACCTGAACATTTAGAAATGTGAGAAAGATCTTCAAGTTTGCATGTACTTATCTAAAGTCCGCGTTGCACCCGAGTGTACGTCAGAGACGTATGGAGATGATCCTACAGAGAAAAAGTGATCACGAAACATGTAACAACGTCGCGCCAAGTAATCGCGCGACTCGGAAGCGGATTTTCCGTAGGAAGCCGATGTCAGCCACCGGCGGAGAAACACAAACGGGACATAAATCACTCTAAGCCACGAAGCAATCATATTTCACTGGTGAAGTACGGTAGCGCACCGCTAACAAGCTCGGTACGCATTACCGGCAATTACAAGCGCGTGCACGCAGCGGACGAAGACGGTTCAGCGTGTACCGGGTCGGTGATTCTAAATCGATTTGTCAGCAGTCGGACACGAGCGTTCGCATTAAAGGACGTAAGTCTCCGCGGCAACAATTGTACGTACCACGGGACCGGAAGATCAGCGAGTGTTGTAGACCGAGCGGACAACAAGCAGAAGCAACCGCGAGGCCAGGAACGCTTTCCACGGCTACGGACAGCTAACAACTGCGCTGGCCCATTGTGGACAGGACCAACCGGTGACTTTTACAAAGTGGACGCATAACAAATGCCCGGCACGCATACATTAGCCCGCATTAATACCTGCTTGGATTTATTAATGCCCATATTATATTCATGCGTTGCTACGAGTTACGCCGCGATGCATTGCGCCGGGGCATGCGCCAACCACCGATGATATATTCAGCGTCGCGTTTACTCCATTGTTCGAACCCTTGCCACCAACTTTTCTCTCTCGTGCCTGCTATATAATCGTCTGTCGTTCTCTGTCTACCCGCATACCCCTCTCGCCACTTTATTCGTTCGCATGAACCCTCTCGAGCTCGTTCGTACATACATATGAACCGTACGCTCGTTGTACCGCGCGATCGCAATAAGTCTGCGGTTGACTACCGTTCGGCTTTACCGCGAGACCGCCTTTCGCCTCGTGAAATCGCTATCGGGAGATAGAACTCGAGACTAGGTGTTGAGATAAGAATGGAACGATAAAACGTCTATGCACACTTTGGTGTATAGAAACGGCGGACATCCGAGACCCCTTCTATCGGTTCGATGTACGCTTCGGTGCTACGTTGCCTTTCTTTAGATACCTCTAACCACCAAGTATTTTGTACGATTTCTAAATAAAAAGTCTGTAGTGGATTAAATATATATACTCTAGGTAGGATGTATTACGAACAAGGAACAACTAACTTTTCCTCAGGCACTTCCAAAAAGGCAAGCTCCTCAGTTGAGGACGTACATGATCCAGGTCAGAGTGGTCCGTTAGTCACGCTACTAAAATTGTCAGCCCTACCTCTTAGGCCCTCAGTATAACTTCCAGCAGAACTCATTCCTGATCTTCTAGATCAAACGTAAATTTCAACTCTTTGGACGTAAATCTGAAGAATCTTTGAAGTCCTAACTTGATTAATACTTGTTCCAGTATTTTGCTCACTTGCGACGTATCGAATAATCGTTAGCTATCCAAGAATTTAACGATAAAATCCACAGTGGAATAGAGAAAGGGTGAATCGGCTATGGCCAAGAATTATCTCCGACTGATCAAACTTTATTGTTAAAAGGATATACGCCCACGTTGAAGCTCACGTTTTCACATACCGGTTTATACATGCAAACAGGATACACGAAACGACCCTTAAACTTAAATGGGCTTTTAACAGCGAGGGAAAACCGCGAAGACATTAAACGATGGTTATAAAATTTCAATATTCACCAACGAATGAAACGGTAAATACATCCGTTCGGAGTTGTATACTTTCTCGGTAGTTTCCTCATAAAAATCGTCTAAAACCGTGGTTCGGCAAACTGTCTTAAGAAACGAGAAAAAGTATGATATCGAAAGAAGGAGATTTCGATGGGAAACTTTCACGAACGTTTTCCTTCTCACCGCCGACGGAAGCAACCTTTTTTGAAACGGAACGAATCCTCAATTGTGTGTGACGGGATGGTTTTTTTCCGAAATCTTTGCGGATTTCTTTGCATTCGAGTGGTTAGGGATTATATAACGAGAAGTTTCTGCTTTACGACATTTACCGTGAGAAACTGACGATTAATTGCAACAGTGTCTACCGTTCACGCTGATTGTCGCAACGAAAAGTTCAATAATTTACAGGTAGCCTTTAATGCAACCTTTTCAACGAATTTTTAACGTTTTGACAACTACTATAAAGCGACGATACGGCAAGCAGCATTTGCTGAAACTTGAGAGGAACATTTAGATATTTGTAACTTTGGACGTTTCTAAATTTCTGGTGTGAAGTGAGGGATCTGAGAATGTGAATCTTGAGATGAAGAGATTTGGGGACGTACATAATTAGGAATTTGAGAATCTGGGAATCTAGAAATTTGAACACCAAAGTATTGGGAGATTTAGAAATCTGGGAACCAAGAGATTCGGGTATCTAGAGATTTAGGTATTCAAATCAAAGACAATGACTTACTCTTATCCAAAGAAACATATCCTACCAGCAAGCATGTTCCTCGCAGTTTATAGATTTACCCAAGCACAGTGCACCGTGGGATCGTATATAAAGACAAAGACCGTGAACTTGCAGTTTAGCTTACATCTCCGCCGACTGATAACAAACGCGGTACGTCGTGTTCGCGCGTCACGCTCGTATGTGACGACCGCCACCGTGCGCTGGACGCGCAAGCAAGTCCAACAAATATAAATGCGCCTATTCCCCGATGGACAGAGTTAGGCTTTAAGGTGGCAATTCAATGGTCACGGACGAGCGGCGAAGAGGAAGAAATGAACGCGGTCGAGCAAAGACGATGGAAAAGCGCGGCGAGCGTGCGCGGATCAATAAGAATGGTCGAACGGAGAAGATATAGAGAGAGAACTGATGCATGGATCCGAGGTGCACTCTGGACACCAACGACATGGCAGTTTCGCTGGCCACGTCGATACTCGTTAACTGTAACACCACCACCTTCGCTTCAACTTCTACGATCCTGCTTCTGTGAATCTGTTGGCGCTTTCTGAACACGATGCAGTACTTTACGATTACGGTGTACGTTCACTGAAGAATTTGGATGAACTTGATTGAATTTTTGTACATTTTTGGTGAAATGTGGTAAAATGATACTGATATTATTCTACTGCCATACATAATGACACTAAACGTTAATTGTTACCCTAGGATTTCATCTCTTTTCGTAAAAAAGAACGGCGCTTTGTGAAGAACAGGTAGGCAAGTTTATCGGAGCATATCCGTGATATCGACGTCATCAGAGCCATATCGAGAGAACGCAAGGGACACGTCACGGTCGGCTATTATTCGAGAGCGCACGTGCTGTTGAATCTCATTGGTGCCCGACATAGGCGTCTCTCGGACGTGCTTTACATTCGCGAAACGTCATCGTTCTTATCCTTAACTCGACGCCTGATCGGAAGATCAAATCGGTGAAATTCAAATCGATTCCACGGACGTAGATCTGCAAGTCGATAACGTCCACGAACGAGACGGTCGCGTTGTTTTACAAAAGAATCCAGAGTAGCTCGGCAGAGTTTTATCGGCCGATGACGTCGAATTGTAATAGCTGTTCATATTCTAGAAATTGTTCGCTAACGAGCGAACATTGTTTCCAATTAACTGCTCCTGGCGACATGCCAAAATGTCTGCGAACGTTTTAGAAACCGTATTCGCGTATCGCATAAACGAGTTCCAGTTTAGAGCTCGACAAGTCGAGTCGCATTCCACTCGTCAACCAAAACAAGTTACGTGTCAGCGCTCGTGAAGCTGGGTTACATTTTAACTTTCGAACTGATCTTCCTCAACGGAAGCTCGAGCGATTTTATGGTCTGGGGAGAGGGTATGGGATATTCGTGTACGGTATATCTGATGTTTTGTTGCGAATGGAAGATGTTTTTTCAGTTCTCTATTTTAAATGGAGAAACGAAAGGAACTTTTAAAAATTTCGTACAAAATTCAGATTCTTGAACTTTTGTGAACTCCTTGTGTCATGAATGTAACTCAACCTGTACTGATATGTAAGAGTATGCACCATGTGGTTCTTATATCTTGTCAAACACAAAGTATATTTTATTATTGCTAAAATTACTGAAAACATTCCTTGTCTTTCATGTATATCAACATGGATACAGAAAATCGAAAAATTATGTAAGGTAGAGTTAAGGTAGACACAGAAACCGTGCAACGAGCGTAACGCGGAAAGTGCATTTCCCGCCAGCCAGATAAACGTGATTGAATAATAAAAAGAAGGAAACAGAATGGAGGAAAGCTGGCGTAAGTAACGTAGGTGAACGGCGTTAACTAACGCCTGGATCGGGTCTTAACGACCTGGAGGAAGGTGTACCATTTTATCAGTCTAATACACACACGTACCTACTTAGCGGCAGACCGTTGCGTACCATTAATCGACGATAAAGCGACTCTCGCGGAGAAGAGGATCGTGCCAATAAAGTGGGCAAAGTTACAGCACGGTTGGCGTCCGTGTACGCGAAACGGCAACAAGCCGCGGAGGAAGACGACAAAAAGCCTATCATTATTAACGCGTTAGCATAAATCCGTAGCAGAGCTGGTTCCCACACCGAGGTGGCAAAAACGATTGTCCAGCGGGGCGTAAGTGGCTCCGGGTTGACAATGACCGCCGCCATGGGCCGAAGGATGCCGTAAAGGCTCGTTGAACACGAGGACGTGCCACCGCGGAAACTAAGCTCCGCCATCCTGCTAGCAGACTTACGATACGTCCCCGGAACTGCAATAAATGCGACAAAAAGGGAACTTGCCGGGCACCCGGCGCAACGTCGCGCCGCGGCAAAAGCCATGGCCAAGTGAAAAATGGCAGTCGAAGGAAAAACGAGACTCGAAACAGGCTTCCTGTTACTTTGTCGTTCGTCGTCGATCTCTTTGCCGGCAACCTCCGGACGAGTGCCTTATTCTGACTCGTGGCTAGGTACAGTCTATGACAAATCTGTGCTCTACGATAATTATGACGAGATCACCTTTCGTTCGGTTTTCACGATTTGAGGGTGGGTGAGCTGGAGATGGGTTATGCAGTTCGAAACGTTGGAATTTGGGGATCTAAGGAGTTGCAGGCATAGGAATTTTGGGATGTAGGAATTTGAGGACGTTGTTAAGGCATAGAGGTATTTAGAGATTTTAAGATTTGATGATCTTGAAATATGGGAATTTGGGGGTTAAGAGATATAAGTATTTGTAGATATTGACATTTGACGAGTTGGAAATATAGGACATGGAGATTTAAGGATTTGACAGCATAGAAATTTGGTAACCTAAAAATTGGGAGATATAGAGATTCGTGGACGCAGGAGTTTGGTGATGTAAGGATTTCAAGGTACAGACATTTGAGGGCTAAATTTAAGAATTTAACACTTAGAAATCTAAGAATTTGATATTTGAACACTTGCATATTTGAAAAATCACAGTCTTGAATAAATAAACCTACACACATTCTTGGTACGAACGATTAATTTTCCTTAATTTCATCCCTTTCTCGTTCCAAGATATGAACGTCACCTTTGAATATCCTTTTAGCATTTTACGGTAAATCATAAGATTTGTACGGCTGTAATCCTATAATCAAGTGTCGAAATCGAATAATCATTTACCGCAATAATAGACGAACATACTTTGAAAATATGCGTCGAATCGAAACGTCACACTTAGCAGCGCGATGCAAAACGAAGTTAAAGAACTGTTAGTCAGAGGTCGAGAGGTCGAGTAGCAACAATTAGAAAGTAAAATATTCACTTGGAAGTCTCGATTAAATTTTAATCACCCTGGAACCCGTAATGAATTGCATAATTGATTGTGAGAGACGTTTGCTAGGAACCTGTTACCGCCACGGAACACGTGTACCTAAGTTGATTCAAATTAGCGAGCACCGCGTTAGAAAATCATTCGACGGGTCTTCCGTGTGTACCGTTCGACGTTAAAACTGATTTAGAAAAGGATTACATCTTTATACGTCGTTAACGAATCGGAATAAGAAATCAGGCGATTCACTCGGCCGAACGAAGAAATATGAAGTGGTAAACTGGTTTTCGATCTTGGGTGAAAAATCGATTTCGCAACGAGCATCGTTTGATAGAAGCTAACGTGGCCAGGCAGAGAGCAGTCACCGTGTCATATTAGTGTATTCCCGGACAATTTGTAACGCCATCTTGGATCCCATCCGTGCGTAACAATGTAACCAGAAGCCCGCCAACGGGGAAAATAAATGATCGTCTAGACCGCCATAAATCAATCATCGCGAAAAGAGCCGCACTGCGATCCCAAGGATGACACGCGCGAAAGAGAGTAACCGACGTGTGATACGGACAGCTGGAAAACGGTCGGGGAATCGAGCGTTTTACCGCGGCGAATCAGACACCGGCAAACCTACGACCATACGATTATAAATTAAAAAAGAAATCTTAAAAATATCGCATCGAATGCTGTCGCATTACTTGTCAGTAGATACGATAGTCAGATCACTGGTGTAATAACACTGAGATAAAACGAGTCTCCTTTTAAAATTTGATCACGTGGAAGTTTACAAATTTAATAACAAAAAAAAATGTAGGATTAAGGGACTGACTACCTTCCGCTCTCCTGAATGCAACTTGCTCGTCGCTCCTTGCAGTTGCACCGTCGAGCAAGAACGAATAAGAGTGCAAAAAAAAGATCCTTGTGCTCGGTCATTATTTGATGCGGCTCGTTTAAATACGCGCGACATCCCGGCTGTCTCCGGTCAGTACAAGCAAATTCAAAGAAAACCGACGAAACCGCCGTCACGAAGAGAGGGTCTTGCCAAAGACAGAAGGACTCGGACAAGAAACATCGCGGTTTCCGATTGTCCTGGCTGATCCGTTCTTCTTCGCGCGGCGTGTTTAGGAGCTGTTGGAACGCGATCCATCGGATCCTCGGCCAGCACGGAAAAAGTATACCGAGCAATTTGTGACGACGCCGAGGTGCCGCCGCCGCCACGATGCGAACATCCGTGTGCGTTTATGTATACGGACGTATATATCTTTATACGTGTACAGAAATATATGTCGTCGATGGCGGCGGCGGCATTCGGTCATAGCAAAGACACCCGGGATCGCCAGGATCGCTTTCATTAGCCGTAATGCCTAGATAATTCGATAAAACTGAAAAATTCCGATGTCGCGTAAACCGGTGATACATGGGATTCCGTTTGTCCCTCCATTTAAGGCCACGCTCCTACTCCTCAATTTGTGTATTTAAACTACCATTACGCGTTTCTTGCCCTGTAGGATACCTCGCTGGAGTTTCTGACGTTTGACTACGTTTGAAATACCTTGCCGAACGGTGGACATGTCCTATGTTCTTTAATGGTTTATCGCGTGCTCTGCTAACTAGTAACAGTGTCGACTAGTTCTGTGACTAACTCAAACATAGCTTTATCTTTTTTTCTATTTGATTGATGTCTTTTATTTACTTTTGTGACAAGTAAATTTGAGTTAGCTTAGGTATAGAAATGGACTAAAATACAGTGGAGAAAATTATGTCACAGAACAGGTATAGGTACATTTTTCTGTCCACAATATCTGGGTCTCTAGACCTTCGTTACAATGTTATATGCTCTGCATGCTTATTAAAGTTGACAAGCAAATGAAGGCCAAAAAGATAAATTATAGTAATATACTATTTATAATAATAAATGAAAGTAAGAATAGAGTAGCTATATTTTACACATTATAATCTGCCCCAATTTCAAAATAAGTCCTAATGAGATGTATAACACACAAGACCAATGTTAATGTCCACATACGTTGATGAGCTACACCCAACAAAAAGCCAAACTAAACGTCCACATCTGCGTAAGCCACGTTGAATAAAGACTTCTGTCAAGAAAAATTAAAGTGGACATTCATATTAATCGCCAGCAGCTACTACGAAATTGTCCGGATTCGATTTATGATACCGGTGACTGGTGGCAATCTCGTTTGATATCAGAAAACACGGAGATTCGAAATTGATGAAGACTTCTCCCGCGAAGAAATTAAAGCCGAAACTGAAGAGTTGCATTAAGCGTACCGTAAGAGATTCAATTTATACCAGTTGCAATAAATTGCGGCAGGAATTAACGAACGGGTAGAGAAAAATCAATGAAGCGAGCGAACGAAAGGCGTGCAACAAAAATATAAAATACGAGCCTCGTGATTTCGGCGGGTCGTGATTGAACGTACGGTCGTCGTTAGTCAACGAAAACGGCACGCTCCGACAGCCGGATACGAAAAACACGATAAATTCTGCGTTACATGTAGGCGTGCCCGCCTTCCGCTCTACCCGCAACACGAGAATCGCGCCACCGCTAAATTACGACGACGAGTTCGGCTCTCTCCTTAAGTAAAGTGCAGCTTACCTGTCCTACCTTCGTCGCGGCCTTCACCAGAGGCGCTACATGGACTTCCCTGCATTCAAAACCGTCACCTTGCCGTTGTACAAAACGTTCGGTTCATTAATAATCATTCGCTGGTCAGCGTTGATCAGCCAGTGACTCGGCTAAACGATTCAAGTTCGGGTTTGCACGGAAATATGGCGGTCGGTCGAGGACTAGTGGTGTGGGTAGGAAGTATGGTGCTTTAAAATTAAGATTGCACATGTTGCACATTTCAGATAACTTAAGATCATATATTTTTCAAAGTTTCAAATTTCCGAATTTCTAGCTTTTTAAATTTTAAAGGTCATAATTTCAAGTCCCCAAATCTCCACATCTCCAACTTTTCAACTTCCGATATTTGTTTTTGAAAGCGAATAAATTATAAAACCAAATACGTAGACATTGTTATAGAATTACTTGCTTCGTTAAGAATCACGGTCGTGAACCGGGATAGTTGAATATTAGTACACAGATTTGTTCACAATTAATTGCGAGTTATTAATTAGCGATGGCGACCAGATATCGTCTTTAACAGAAGCAACACACAAATTGAATTATGAACACCGACACGAATAAAGCAGCGTTAGTATTCTGAACAGCATTCGCATGAATCTTCATCAAGAAAACACGATAAGAATACAATTAGACGATAATATAATTACAATACTACCGTTTTGTTCATTACGACTTTGTAGATATACTAGCCAAGATTTATGAAACAAATCTCGATTAGGTATTCGTTCCATATAAACCATCTCATGCAATGTTAATTCATTGTGAAAACAATGCGTGCATACAACAGCAGCTATCTTTTACGCAGAAACCAGGATGTTTTAAGAACGTTAATTTAACATGAGCGATGTTCAAATTTCTATTCTGTAAGTGTAACGTTCGCTTTCTCCTTACTGTGCTAACACACAGTTTTATAATCGATTAGAGTGGTTTGAGCAGGTGAGGTAGTTTGCACAGTAGGTACTTGTTATATTGCCACAGATGTGGTAATAGTATGATACAGGAAGAGGTTCTTGCACTGTTTGCAAATTTGGAAGATTGCGAAATTGAAACTTTCTGAATTTCTAAACCTTCAAATTTTCAAACTTCTCCAAATTTCATTAATGACACCCCCCTGCATAGAAACCGTGAATTCTAAGATTCGGCAATATATCAAATGGATCAAAACATTTAGTAGACTATGTCCACGAATCCATGTGACCTACAATTGTAAAGGAACAGCATGCGTAAAAGTCCACGTGAATATGGCAATATAACGAGAGTCTACTGTAGTTGAAATTCTGGAAGCGTGGATCCAGGAAAGTAGGGGTCCGGCCGATGTTTCAGGGACTCCACCCCGTGGTGTATGTATGTAGTCCGCTTTATCTTCGGATCGTCCGAGCGTTAATGAAGCGAATCGGCGTGCTCCTAAGAGAGGAGTCGAGTCGTGGTGCGCGTCGTGCCCGACGCTCACTTGCTCGACATTCCATACAAATGTTCCAGTCGATCAGATTACCCGTCGTCCTGGCTGATTTCACCTTTTCCCCGTTTTTTTCTTTTTTTCACAAGAAACAACGATGTCCATGCAATTTCGTCGCGAAACGATCCGAGATCAACCATCCGAATGCTGTGTCTCGATCACGATCCTCGATCGTGACTTTCCAGCTACCGTTTAACGATAACTACTGCCACGCCTCGTACAAGCCTGCAGAAAGAAGGCATCCTCGTGCAACGAATCTATTTCCTGTTGATCTTACAACCTGCCACCTGCATCCGAGATTGCGTTCAATTCGGTAACGAACTGGCAATTAACCGTTTAAGGCGTTTGTGAAAGGTGTACCTCCTTATATACCCACTGATTATACAAAGGTGCACCCCCAGTATTGCGAACTAATAAGTCCTATCAAGTTCTATAATAACGAAAGTTAATTATACTCGTCAGTGATTTAACGCAGCGTTCAAAAGAGTCGAAAACAAGGTCGATTTTTTCCGGGAACCGGGCAAACTTCCAGCGGCGGCTTTGAAGACTGGTATACAAGGTTGCACGGTGGATCGGTGGAAACGAAAAAGGGGGAAAAAAGCAATTAATGCTGCTCGCATTGTGATCGAGAGATCCGAAGAGTGACCGCGCGAGTCGGCAGGGTTAAACGAGTGGCCCGATCGCGGATGCTACGCACGCTCCGATCGCGATTCCCGGTCGAGCCTTAAATTACTCTCGCGCCTCGGCGACGGCTGTGCCTCCTAAAAGGTCCGTACGGAACATTCGTTTCGTTCGAGACGCTTATCGGCACGTAAGTACACGCTGTTACGTCCAATTCGGTCGCCAGGAATGCTGATACGCGCACGATACCGGCGTTGTGCGGTGTTGCGCGGAAAAAATGTTCAAAAATTCGACGGGACTCGAGGAGAGGAAAGAGGGAACGCGTCGGGCAGAAGGATGAAAAATTCCGTGCACACGTGTCGTGTATCGAGCATCGTTCCGAAAAACTGTTATTATACATCGAAACTGTTATGATACAGGAGGATCGACCGGTTACGACGATCTCTCATTTCCATACGAAACCATGAGAGTTTTGCAACAATCGGCAAATATATCATTACCCTTGGCCGGCCAACAGCTCACGAAGGAAGAAGATACTTCCAAGGATCAGGGAATTAATTGGAGGGTGTCGATTTTATGGATAGATGCGGCAACTACTGCTAGCCGGTAATTTCACGAGCCTCGGATGAAGGGGACCGAGTGGTGGGGACACGGTGTGGGAACCTTAAGTAATTTATAGGATGTTGTAACGGGATTTTTACAACATTGGACATTGCAGCATGGGAACGGTAGACCGGCAAAAAACTAGGGCTACGATCGAGGCCGCGGCTTTAACCGCGTACGCCCACCAACGCTAGACAACCATTGTCTTGCGCGCTTAAAAACCTAGTCTCGTTTAACCGGGGACCCATCTTTTCCCACCGTAAATCTCACGGATGATCCTAACTGATGCCTCATTGTAAACACTGACTACTGACTGCCTTCGAAACGCATGTCTACTCGATCATTGTCACTAATGCCTATTTGTATCGTCTAACAAGGGATGATTCGAATGTAGCTTCTACTGGTTTTTGGTGAAATGAAATTTGATGAAATGTTAGGTCTGCCTTGTCCGATTAATTCTTGGGTGGTTCTGTTTACTAGAGACAGTCAAATGTTATAGCGTTTATTCTATTTGGTTACAGATGTCAAAGTCAAGGGCCAAAGTCAGATTCAGAGTCAGTGTTACAGTCAGAGCCATAATTGAATATTTTTTAAATATAATTATAATGAAATAATTTTGTATTATATCTCTGCTTGGTATTGATAGTGGTACAACTCAAAATACAGGCCTCATTAACTGTTACTACCAGTGATATATAATTATTAATTAATTATGAATATACCATCGTAGACGATAAAAACAGAACCCCGATGTAAATTGGTACTAAATAAACGGAAATATAAGACGTTTTTAATTGTAGCACTATCAGTACCAAGCAGCGATACTTTCACACCCGCAGAGTGTAAACACCTTTTGTTTATAGCCGTAGCGAGAGGGATAAACACATAAACGTATCAATTGCTATAAAATAGAATCTCGATATCAGCTCTTAATTGTATCTTAAGCTGCTCGGTATATTTCAGGAGTTATAATCACCGTTAAAATCCCTGTGTAATATCGCGAGATACCTAGTCGCAATAATTAGCAGCACGGTAGGAACCAGGTGTCCCGTAGCTTTTAACAGGACGATGATTATACGTACGAGAACACTTTAAATCGGTTAATCGACCGAGATTCGCGGTCGAAACACGCGCCAGTCGAGTGCGAAAAAGAAGAAAAAAGAAGTCTGTTCAGAATTCACACTCACGCAGGCTAATGAGCGTGAGCGACTTCACGCCGTTGGATGTCTTCTTTTTTGTCGTCGTTCGCGATTGAATAAGGTATAGAGAAGTCGTTCGTGCGATGTCATAATGCCGTCGCGAACGAATGACATTGGCTCGAAAAGATACGCCTTCGTGAATGCGTACGGAAGAAAAGAACGCGAGGACAAATAGGAAATAAAAATGAAAAGATTTCGAGTCATCCGAAAGTCTAGGCTAGCCCCTGGTTGCCCAATTTCTTAATCGGCTTCTGGGAATCGGGGCCCACGATGCCGTTTAACTATAATCCGATTACAGGATAGAAATGGCGGCAGGTGAGCATAAAGGCAGGGCCCAGCTTTCATGGGAATATAATACCATAATCGACGAAAGGAGTGGTCTTCCTTTTCGTCTCAGTTTCTTCCCTCTTCGATCTCTCACGGGCTTCTGCCGTGAAATCGGCGGCGATGTTTGCCGATTCGACGCGTGCCGATTTCAGAAGCGGAAGGAATCGTGACCACCGACACAATCGATGTACCCGGAATTGTAACAAGAAATCGTTTAATTACCGGCTCAATTTCGTCGGCTCGACTTTTTATTGCATTTTCAGTCGTAGCCACGTTTATGGGTGTTCCGATTGAGAAACTTGGAAGTATCGATCTCCGATTCGATACAGAACGGCCATAAATAATAGCGATTCTTGACGAAATATGCCAGAGCTACGATCACCGATGGAGGACTAAGTGGTCGTGAGAACTTTTCAGTCTCTGAGGAAATATCCTCGGTATTCTACTCGTAAACTATCAAGCGAAATTCAACAAATCGGTAAAGTACCTTGTACGGCACGTCACTGCCCATCGCGTATGACATGTTTTACCATATGTACAATACACATACCACACGTGCCCTTACAAGGAAAAAACATAAAATACATAAAATTATACAGAACCTGCGTGAAAGAATTTCGCGGAGAATTTAAAAAAAAGAAGCAGAAGAGACGGTAATCGGCCTTTAAATTTTGAACGAAACGGTAAGGAACGCCTTTCGTGTATACCTGACAGAGAACAATTTACGATCCTCCTCGTGACGGGTAAAATTAATCGATAACGAAAGCGAGACACAGAGCCTCGATCGGCTGGAAAATATCGGAACGTAAATACAAACGATTTGGTAGCCACTGTCCCGTACGAACACTGTCTGAAGTTAATGAATCATAAAGACGTAAAAGATCGTTCTCGTAAAGATCGCTACAATGCCATTAACACCGTTCGTAATTAATGCACAGTCAGCGTATCACCGTTGTAACATTTGACGGCCTCCGAGCACCTCGGAGAAGCGGTTTCTCCTCTGCACGTAGAACGACTTCGATCTTTTTCCCTTAATTAAAAATAACGATTGCTCGTTCGAGATGCGGTCTCACAGTTGGCGGCGTCGAAACGGGATTGGCACGGGCATAATCATAATTTCCCTTCATTCCATATTTTTTATCTCCTCTTTCTCTTTCTTCTGAGAATCTCCCGGTAACTAGCACACGGAGCCCCTTGTAAATGTTCAAGGATATTCCTGTCACCTTTAACATTCGTACACTCCTCATTCTTCGAATGACAGGAAATTGATGGAGGAAACTCGTTGACTGAAAAATCGTATTGCACCCTTAATGTGAAGACTATTAAGAAGACTTCTTAAGAAAGATGTAACAAATAAGAGAGAAGGCAAAATAAGAAGAAAAGAGGTTATCCAAGATAAATTTACAAATTCATCGAAAGCACGCAAGAACCCGTGAATTCCTGGAAGCTCGGTGCAAACAGAATTTCGCTCTCTTTTTTCCTCGTTATTCAGCGACGTGAAGCATCGTTCTCCCACGCCGTGTAACTAACGCACAAGTGCCGTGCACAAGTGCGGCCACGAGGATTTATCGAGCTAATTTTGGGACAATGGCGGAGAGAATGAAGGAAGAACGCAGCAGGAGGATGAGAAACCGGTGGAAGGGAAAGAGGTTGAGGATGCACAACAGGTTACCTACCGGCTACGAGTACGGACGGTAGTTAACGGTGCGAATTGCTCGCCATATACGTAGCCTGTCACGGTTATGTTGGCCCGGCTAATGCCAGCCGGAGACTCACGTACGGTTTACACAGCCGTAAATATACCATGGGACTAATGTGGTGCAACTTTACGTCGCGGCTTACACGATCATCCCCCTCCTTATTGGTCGCGGTACCGTGCCCGTATGCGAGTATGTACACGAGTCCGCTCGAGGGAAGGAGTACGCTGGATCAATTAGGAATTTAAATTTCCGCCGTTCGACTCGTCCGCCTTTGGACATCAAAGAAATTTTTCACCTGGGAATTACAAGGCGACGTTCACCGTTTTACTAAGGTTACGCGCTCGAACTTGCAGTAAAGCGAATTCTTATACCTGCATTTCTTCGATTTTCCATCCCTTTCGAAATCTTCTCATTTTCATATGTTCCACTTTCTTATTTCCCAGTTTCTTCGAGTGTTCAAATTCGATAGTGACGAAAATACAGTTGATGCAAGAAATACATTGCTCGATTTAACCAATCAGTTTCTTTCACTATTCAGAGCTCATCTTGTGGTGAGCGAAGAGTAAACTCGTTGAATTAATGAAGTCAAGTATCAATAGGTAGAGGGCCAAACGTCGACAAGGTATCGATAAGATAGGAATAATCGATAGACCATTTCACGTAGACCGAATGCTACAGTAACACGTGTATCGATAATACTTCCGCGTTACGTATCGGCTGTCCATTTCATGGATTTCATCGTCATCGATACGCGTCGCGACGACCACTTGGCTAAATCCACTATCGACTCAATTATTGTTATTTATTTCAATAGGAATGCCCGCTAATGGCCGACCTTATTCCCGCTCGTAGCCGGTAGTTCGTGCATTTGCATGCAATTTACTTAAATCAGCGGTCGAGCCGTGCCCGACAACGCCACGTTCACCGATCGCATAAACCACCACGGAACCATTCTGACTTCTTCGAAGGTGTAGGTTGCTGTATCGAATGTCTGGCTGCTGCTGGTGCAGTTGCTGCTGCTGTGGCTGGGATCTGCACGGTGACAGGATCGGTCAGATCTCGTACCGATACGGTGGTACTCTCGTTTCAAAGCAATTACGCATAAATTTTCATGCCATGGCTACGACCTTTCCACCGTGGCTGAGTTAACAACTGCCAGCGAACTTGCTGGCTTGCCTATTCTCCATCGGTGAAAGATTAAAAAAACGTCGATAACTCATCAACGTGTTAATAACTGTTTTATTCGTTTTTTTAATCGATTCAAAATCACTAATACTTACATCGATGATATTTAAACAGCACGATACTCGGAGACATAGTTGAGGGGTCATCGATCTTGATGAAACTTTTTTTGACAATTGCAGTGCAAAAATAAATTCATGTATATGTGGTCGTTTTTGTTAACACTCGTTACTTGGGAAGATATGCAGTTTAATTGGTCGATTTGCGGAAACTGGTATTAAATTATTCTTGATTTATTTTATGTCTTTCAATATTTTCATTTTTTTATTCGGTAGTATTTCATCAATTTATCTGAACAATTTTTATAGTACAATTTTAAAATGATAGAAATTTCATAAATGATATAAAATAAACGATATTATGGATGCTATAAAATAAACTAAAAATAAACGTTATAACAGATATTATAAATAAAAGTTATAATACATCAAATAAATTATTAAAACAATACAACTGTTAAGGAACACTTAATCATTCATAAAAAAGAACATTTGCATTTACAAGAAACTGTTTAATCCCGCTATTTAACCCCGTAACTCCAGTCGCTGGTGAACAATGAAAATAATTTTCCACGTGGAAAGAGGACGCGAACGCAACGGGATTTTCCGCGAACGTTGTTCATCCTCGGAGAAAAAAATCGAAGCTCGCGAGACTAACGAATCACGTGAAATCCTGTCACGTTCGCGACTCTTGTACCGTGGAACGAGGCTGCAAATTATTCCCCGACTTGCACAACCCATTCAGGCATTTGCGCGTCATAGATTGACCATCTTCGGTTAAATTAACACCGTCTTCGAAGAATCGACGGGTCCCGGCATCGCGTGAAAGTGGCATAACTTACTTCGACTTCGGATAAGCCACGTTCCACTGACCCTGGCTGCTTGATGAACACGTCTTTCAACGATTTTACCAAAACAGGACTATAACCGTAGTCGTGTTAATAGATTACGGGCCGTGTCACCGCAAGCGATTTTTCAAACGCGTCTCCACTTATGTGGACTCTGCTGACTTACATTGCAACTTTGACCGATCAATGAATGCAAATTAAATAAGCTTGATTTATCTTGGAAATAGTAGGTACTTTGAACTTGAAGTACTTCACATTTTGGGAGTGTATATTTTCATGTTTAGAAATAATGTACATGTATTGTCTAATACTGTAGTAGTATTACAATATGTAAATGTACCATTGTATGTATATCTATATGTTCGTAATCTTATTTAAACCTATGTAGTTCAATTCTCATAAGCAATAAATAAATGTAGCAAAGAAATCTTTAAAAGCACCTACATTCATTAAACGCTATGTATCTTATTTTTCAAGCACACGAACCAGGAAGTTTATCAGTGAATCTCCTATGAGAAATAAAAATAAAATCATGCTGGAAATAGTTGAGCTGAAATTCTTTACACCTGTCAAGGTATACAGCTCTATAAATAGCTTCAAAAGATGATATTTCGCGTTACGATCTCCTCCATTAATCTTAACAATATCTCAAAGATGTTATCGACATATCATCAGGCATCAATAAAATATCGATAACTTATCGATAATCACCGGCAGCGTTTCTAATAGCCAGATAAATGGATGCAAAATGAATGTTCGGAACAGGTAATTCTTAACGATCTGCGTCAGCTTTAACCACGTTGGAAACCATCATTTACAAAGGATCAAACATCTGCAGACACGTGGGGCGGGTTAGATGTTCGTCAAACGACGGTTCGCACACGAGGAAGACATTGTCCATAGGTTAATCCTGCGGTCGCGTCATTCTTCTGCAAGTCACTGATAGGTTACGGTTGATTGCAGTAATCTTCGCGTCGATGTTCCGTAAAACAATGAAATAAAAAATACTGGAAACACGAGGCATTACTAAATAACGGTATGCCTAACTACGGGCTTTAATGCACCGAGAAAACTATAATCGCTCGAAACTTTGAGGCCGACGTCGCAGGCGAGCGTGTCTCGTGTGTGACCCACATATGTGGTCCTTCTATATGTTCGGTTAAGTGGTGACATTTTGAACCCAAGATAGGGATACTTTGAATATAGTAGTTTAGTAGTAGTCTAAGTATAAAATATGTTGAAGATAGTCAAAGATGTCGAAACTGTAGAGGTGTTTACTGAAGAGGGTTATGTACATATGGGTGCAACGTAAATTTTGGATGAAACATTTGTGCTTTAGGAAATAAATGAACTGTATCATCGAATGATAACATCTGTATTCGCATTTATTAAAGTTCGCTATCGAGATAAAGTTTTGAAGACGCAAGTTTTCTTCGAGAAAGATAGTTACCTTGAATGTTAGAAAGCTGATTAGAATATCAGAAGGTAGACAGGAGCGTTAGACTTCTGATTCGATTGAAACTGGTACATGATAGCGAGTAGTCAGATACCGACATCAAAGAGATAGTAAACATTGCGGTTGTTGAGTCTTGTTTGGTCGAGTGTGACAAGCTAATGGTGTCCTTGCTCCATCGAGGCCCCGATTGAAAATACCACGCTAGTGTCTACCAAATCGGACCAAAGTGAGCGGACAGCCACGGTTAGTATAGTCCCAGATGCAAGTGACACGCGGCCGATTGCCGAGCGAGAGGCGAATGTCGAAGGGGAGGTGTTGGCTTTCGAACCGAAGCACGTGAACGTTCCACTAGCGCAACACAGAAAACCATAAAACCCGCTATGGTAGCCGTCCACCAACGAACGACCGTCATAAAGTCGTCTCGTTAACAAATTGACCGAACTCGCGTTTTGCGCCGCGAAATCAATGCGATACAAAGGAGCAAAATATTCTCTTGATGCTTCAATAGCCAACAGATATTCAGCGGGAGCTATTTAAACGAACGTCTCTGTGATTTCTGACTCGTTCGAGAAGATAAAGCACGTATCCCTTGGCAAACAAGTCGAGCATCGCGAAAACATCAAACAACGCTGATCCGCACGAATTAAATGAATACGGTGATCATCGAGACAGAGCAACTCGAAGAGAAACGTCCAAAAAGTTTGGTGTCTCGTTTGATACAGTCTCATTTAATATGTAAATTATTTATACGAATAACCAAGACCCTGAAATGTCATTTATTGTCTTTTATCGTCACTACATCACAGAATGTTCTAAAATCATACATGTGTCCGTTAGACATTTTCTGTCTAGCGATAAAAATTATTTAGATGTTCGAGTTGATACTCTGCAGATTTCAATATTCCACTTTAATTTTTTAAATTACAGAATTTCAGCTCCAAAATAATAGAGACCCAAGATTATAACGTTCACAAATTCCGAAATCATAAAATTTAAAAATTACAAATTCCATCGCACTGGTACTGTATACATTAAAAATAAAGAACCTGGTGATAAGTGATAAAAATCGTTTCGTTATTTAACAGGAGCCATCCAAAACCACTTAGCCCATCATCGGGAGCCGCACTTTGTGAATCTCTGACATGAATATTGTAATAACGAAAGATCAAACATTCGCTAAGAAGGATATATGACACCTGTCCGATAAGCGCAGGCAGGTATTCGTCGATTCACGTGTCTACCAGTTTACACCGTGAGCATATATGCCGTTAAGCCGACCCGTCACGGGTCTGCAAGGTGTTCTTGAGAAATGCACGGTCTTTTTCTCGATTACGCGTGCAATTAACAGCCGACAAACGAGATATAAAAAATAATAAGAATCTCTCGTGGCGCCTCTGTTTATTATATCGAACGCGAACGAGCTTACGCACAGCCGTGGAAAGAGTTGTACGAGGCTGCCGGGACCCGTGCAACTCGCTAACGAGCTAAACTCGTAAATAACTTTGATTCAGTCAACCAGGAAATGCTTCGTACCTGTTGCGTTATCTCTAATGGTAATAGTCATGTCCAAAGCGTGGTTATTAATATTTAAACTGCTCCAAACATTGTGAAGGTTCGATAAGCTTATCGGTGGAGGTAAATTTATCTGCTTTGAAGTTTTTTACTTTGCACTAAAGTACATTACAATACCTCATCAATTTAAACTAATTTTAATTTCTTCTCGAGGTTCCGAAATGCACGTTCAATGACCTTTTTGGCAAATAAAATGTCCAGATGTCTTACATCACATGGAAGTTATTTACTAGTTTATATTCAGAATTAAATGAATCGTTTAACCTAGATAAGATAATGACATAATTGGTTTGCACGAAGAACAAGTTACAAGTTGATTAACCATTTCATTTTTCTGCCTACAATCATTCAAGATCGCAAAGGTGACTCAGAGGAGAGTGACTCGTCACCATTGCAGGTTTGTCGTTGGTGCTACGAGAAGTATAATATGCATCACTGATTGGCATCGCAGCATGTACCTTCGGGGAACATCCCTGCGACACGTTCGAGGCATAGGGGTTTCGTATGGACCCGACGACTTTGTTAGCGCACCCCGATGTAGATAGAGCACCTCCCTGTTACGCTGTTCGCCATTTGAATGGTAGAACCTAACCGGCTGTAGGTTACCGTGCTATCGATGCCGGTGTACAACGTCGAGGTAGGCAGCGTAAGCGCCAAGAAGAACTCAGTGCTTTCCGTGAAACACCTTCGTGAAACGTACGACGTTACTCGGGGAACAGGCTCCCGCTAGAGATACTCGAGGATGCACCAGGAGCAAGTACCTGAGAGATGTACGACGACTGCTGGATTCTAAGGTGGACATAAACACTGGGGATGCTAAGCGAGACAATGAAATTTCGTTCTAACAATTTCACCACATCTGATCCATAAACTTTGTTTCGTGGTATTTGAGTCTCTACATTTCTTCAAAATAAAAAATGCCTCAAAAAGTGTTCCAAATCAGAAGACCTCCTTTAAGGATATCAATCATACATTAAAATTCAAGTAACGAATTTTATAAAAATGAAAAAGGAATAAATTAAGAAAGTATGTTAACAAGAAATAAAAAATTTAATGTAACAAATCGTAAGAAATCAATATAGTTAGATCGTGCCGAAAGTCGGTACGCAAAATGGCGGCGCAGACAAAGGAGGACACCGATAATTTGCATCAACGAGCGTATTTGATCGCGAGATAACCGCGGCAATGAAACGCAGGAACAGCAGAGGTCTATTCGAGGCAGGTGAAACGTCGACGATCAAACACGTAGACGCGGGACGCCAAGGTGCGGCGTTCTCGATCGATTCTCGATGCACCTTACGACCTCTGCTCGACGCATATGCCATATGCATTACCGTTGCACGAGCCTTTAACGTTGACTCGAGCCTCCACCGGGATAGATAATTTCGCGCGAACGGAAATTCTGCGGGCTGTACGACCTCTGCGAGAGATTGAAAGAAGATTTAATAAGCCCTGCCGGTCGTGTATCGCGTCTTTCCAAGTACGTCGCGTTGCGGGTACATCATAACATTCTCTGGGGAAAATGGCGGTCATGAGGAAGAAAATGTCGCTCGTCATTTTTGGTTACTGAATATTCGAATTTAGAAAGTCTTGAAGCTTTGAAAATTTGGAAATCTGAAAATTTGTTACCTTTGCGATCTCCCAAAAAATGAAACCTTCTCTACGCTAGTTCTGAATTAAAGCAAGATTAAATTACGTTTGAACATAGTCCTATCGTATCAAGACCTCGATTATCAAGAAAGAAAGAGGAGAACGAAAGGTTATTCCAAGATGAATGCGTAATTCCAGTAATTATCTGCGACCTACCATGCGTACATGCAACAACAGCGATAAAAAGGACTCATTTAAACGTCCACGTTTTACGCGAAGAAAAATTCTTGACAGTCCATTGTATCGATCGGGACGGCGTACGACCCATAACTCAATTAAAACGATTTTCCTGGAAAACGATTACAACAAAGTTGTGTCTCTTCTGCATAATCAGTCGTTGATTAATTGCTACAAACGATAATGCTTTTCTGTGACATTTACAACTGAATCGGTGAGTTGTAAAAGAGTGTACACGAAGATAGAGAAAATTCGTAACAAAAGTGGCGATATATCGAGAATCTACTGTATAATAGATCAACGTCAGCAGTTGAACTACAAAGACTCATTTACTATAATTGCTAACCGCTGTGAGCAGCAAAAGTGTATTCTTAATCGTAAGAAAAATGAAACTTCAACGTGAAAGACATATGAAATTGAACTGACTGTGTGTGAAAGGTATATCTATACTCCAAGGAGCTTCGTGTCAAGAAGTAATTACCGATTCATTCATCGATCATTTAGCAGACGTATTATCGAATTGTATGTACGTCTACCAGTGACGAATATAAAGTAAGTGGAGATATCATTGGTGTTAGGTATGGATGTTCTTTTAGAATATGGACTGGTCTTTTTTAGGTAGGATGTAGATACATCGTTTTAGAAATTAAGAGTCTAAATTTAGAAGTTATCAAATTCTTACATTCTCAAATCCTTATAACCAATTCCTCAAGTTCTGAATTCTCAAATATCCAAATCTTCAATTTCTAAATTACAAATTTTTTAATTCTCAAGTTTTAGAATCCTGAGAACTTCAGTCCTTAATTTCCAATTTCTTACATCTCCAAATTTTTAAATTCCAAATTCTCACATCTCCAAATTCTCAAGTTCCAAATTCCCAAATCCCTAAATTCTCAGATCCTCAAATTCACAAATCCCCAAATTCCCAGATCCCCAAATTCCCAAATCCCCAAATCCTCAGATTCTCAAATTACCAAATCCATTACTCCCAAATTCTAAATTCCCAAATCCCCAATTCCCAAATGTTCAATTCGCAAAATTTATACGTTTCCAAATCTCCTCCACGAATCTGCAGATCTCAAACCTTCTGAGGACTAATAAAAGCGATAATCACACGTGGCCTTTGAACACATCGCAGACAAGAAGTTCCAGGAACGCTAACATAACCCGGGCAGCACGCATCGTGCTTTCACCCGTGATATCCATAAATAATATTTGTTTCGAGAACGTCATGGTTTATTACGTATTGCACGAGATACGCCACGTTACCGCAAACTACAATACCGTTTAGCGTGCTTTAACGACCGATTTAACGATAGAACCAGGTACACGTGGTGCACGAGGTGGTCCAGACACATTAACCCAACGACGTATCTAGATTTACAGAGCATTAAGACGTTTCGTTGTTCGAACACAACGTCGACTTGTCTACCAAAAAGATTTCCTATTAGTGTCCAGTTTTTTGTTCCCATTCTTTCTAGCTTTCGTCATTCGCGAGACGTTTCCTTTAACGAAGCGTAATCGTTAAGGTTGTTTGCGGCTGAAAGCACGAGGCTTCTAAGGCCGGCTCGCAAGTTTTTTCTGGTTAATTTGAGTAACTACCGGATACCGGGAAACAAAGAGGGACGAGAGGAAATCTTGATGAGCGGGCGTGGCATTGCCGAACAATTTTATAAAGATGGGATCAAACACCAAGTGTTGATGATACGGATGTTCGAAATCTTCAACGCGTTGAGTATTATATTAAAAGTACAATATGGTACTTTGCATAGATTCGGATCGGTTCATTTTTCAACATGAGCTTTTCATTTAAAAATGAAATTTTAGAGCTAGTATCCAGAAGTGCATTTCCAGAAGTGCTGCGAAATAGTACTTATCATATGTCAGTATGAAATTTAAAGTTTACTGAAAATGTCTATAAGAACCTTTCACTGATAATTTTAATATGAACTGACTTGTCAGAAAATCATCTTACCAACAATTCTGTATGAAGAATATTAACGAAACATTAACCTGATATCAAGAACACCAACAGTTTGGGCTGATGAACAAATGGTCCACATGATTGCATTCCTTTTATCATTGTTATACATGTCAAGTCATTTTCTCAAGTCATTTAACCAACTCGTTTTTCAAGTACTTCATAAACAACCCATGCTTATTATTCACGAGTTGTTAATGATACGTTCATTATTTATATCATAACAATTTTTCGAATCTCCTTAACCCAGACTAGGTTTTTGCAATGGACTTAGTTTATGACCGCATACTGAACTTGACGTGGTCCCTCTGTCTCCATTTTGTGGACAAAGAACGCCAGGCAACATTAAGGAAACGGCGTGAATCAGCAGGGCCGACGAACCTGCCTAAGCTTGGAAACCAGTTGATGGATCCGATCCATTTTTAACGAAATTACGGCAAAAAGGTTAAACGTTTGACGGCGAGGTTCGCGGTCGACGGGCAAAATTAAATTAATTATAAATCGTGGATCCACCATGAAATTCCAACGACCAGTTTTTGCATGGTCAACTTCTCTGCCTATGAGAATTACCGCGACGGTTTCAACAGTACAGTCAAGGGCAAATCCGACTTCCCTAGGGAAAACGTGAAAACTGAGTGAAAAAACATTTCCACCGATTCGGTGACTTTTTGGGGTTCGAGGATTTGAGGACGGATACAGAACATGGAGACGTAGATGGAGACATTTGGAGTAATTTGGGGATGGAGACATAGGGGTTAAGGTCTTTGGTATGTAGGAATTTGGGGGAATATGAACTTGAACATCTAACGATTTAGAAAATTGCAGATGGAAAACTTGTATATTTGGATATTAATCTAGAAATTCAGAAATTTACATATTTAGAAATCTAGAAATTTAAGAATTCAGAAATTTGAAGAACTTGGGAATTTGGAATTCAAAAACTTGAATAATTAGAATTTTGGAAATAGATAATTGAAAAATGGTAAAAATGTACATGTTTTTGGAAGTGAACATTGCAGCCGAGTGTACCGAGGCAAAGACCGGATCCCGTATCGATACATCTTCAGCCACATAATTCGCGTATCCCACGAATTCTGCGTCTCCTTCTATTTGTATGTTAATTCATTGCCAGAAGAAAGGAATTAGCGATTCTGCAAACGCCGTGAAGGCGACGAGCTTGCTTCGCGGAACGATCGTTCACACGCTTGCTCTTTCTCTCTCCCCTGCCTTTTTGCCACCAGTGAATTCAATTATCCCGCATTATAGATGCTGAATTTCCTCGTCCCTCGGTGTACCACAGAATTTTCTTACAGCCTTACCAAGAAATTCACTGGTAATCGTGTCGCGACTCTCTCTCGAAAAGACGAGCTACCTTGGAAATCTTGGACCAAGATGAAGCTCGCACGACCTCGTTATTTTACCCAAGCTTATTACTTCGCGGAGTACAAAGAGGGCGAAGAAACAGGAATATTCTTTGGCGAATACGTTGGACGTATTAGTCCGAAACATGTTACCTAGAATCCTAGATGAGTGGACTATAGAGTAAACTTCAACTTTTCAAATATTACTCGGGCAAACTTTGGTGTCTTTGCACTGTCTTGGTTACAGTTTTATTAAACTTTATCAAATTTTAGGATGAGGTTGTGAACGACGAAACTGTTAGGGAATATGAGGGATTCCCAAATGTCCTAAAGTCGTAAACTTGTACGATGTAAATATGTCGTAAATACAATAAATAACTTATTGTATCTACAATACTTGTCAACACGTAGTATTCAAATGCAAGTAAACTAGTATGAAGCGAAATCGTACATATATGAATTGATTCCCATTTACAATACTCTTGGTCTAAGCACCAATTACATCATTACGAAAGGCGTTACTACACAATGCGACTCCGTGTTATTAAACTAATAATAGCAGTATTTCAAGCAATTTCAGTGCACGCAATTCATCGATTCATCGAACGACAAAAGAGACATAATTATGTGATAAATGGTAGCTACCGGTTCGAAGATTAATGCCGAGTACGCGTGATATTTACAAGAAGAATAACGGACAAATCTTGATCGCCCCGACGAAAGAAAAGGTGTAAAATAATCGTATCTTAATAAAATCTTCATCGACGATCACTCGGGAAACGTTTCTTTTAACAGTTTTCAATCTTCGTTCGAGAAACCAATAATAAAATTATCACCGCGTGAAGAGGGATTAAAATTCAACGGGTCGAAGAGATAAAAGAAGGAGAGACGAGCCGTCGTCTCGATCAAGTTCCGTTATCATTAATTGCGTTTATTACGGCGGCTTCGGATCAAACGTTTCACCGCAAAAGTGCGGATAAAAGCGCACCTGCTTCGACAGTTAGCACCGTCGAGATCTTACACACCGTATACACCGACACTCTAATTGCGTTCTCGAGTTTCTAGCACGACTTCCCGAAGATGTAGCGCGCCTTGCTGCAGCCTGTTTACCCTGTAAGCTAGACACAGAAGGGTTACTGCCAGCTACGCCAATAAATGTAGCACGTGCTCTTCTATGGTTTTTCCAAGTACTCGATGTCGCTTTCTGATCGAGTAGTTTAATAATAATACCGATTCGGTCTCATTGAAAATTCTCGCTGTCTGGGAATTTTCAATGAGACCATTTTTAAAAGATCAAATATGCAGACTTGAAAAAGTTCCACATGCACAGATTTTTATTTTTAAACCTTCAAATGTAGAATTTCTAAATCTTGAGAATTAATATTTAATCTCGTGAATTGTAAAATTTTCGAATTCTTGAATTTCTAAATTCTACGCTGATCAAAATTTTATGTTTCCACATTTTTAAATTCTCCACTGCTCGAAGTTTCAAATCCCAAAATAACAGGTTTCAAAATATCTAAAAAGTTTGTGATGCAAATTTCTAAAAAGTTTACAGTGCAGATTACTATACGTCAAAATTAAAAATGGTCACGTTGTCGATTTGTCTATATTGTCGAATTGTCATGTCGTCAAATTGTCATATCGTAAAAATCCCAAAATGTCATATTATAAAATTGTAAAATTGTAAAATTATCAAATAAGCAAATAGTCAAATAGTCAAATAGTTAAATTGTCATATTGTCAACATGTCAAACAGTAAAATAGTCAAATTCTCAGATGATCGAGTAAACATAAAAATGGTCCAACCTAAACGTTTCCTGATCAGTGCTCGCACGCATCACGTACACATGTGTGTGCCCTAAGTGCGGGTCGTAAGTTGCCCATCATGTCACTTTCATTTTCCTGAAACGATAAACGTTCGTCGTCCCGTAAGAAATTACGCAGACCACAGTGGATCATATTATACCGACGTCCTCTTTATATTGTAATCTTGTACCCGGTGGATGTTACAAGAAAACGGTTAGCTTATTCCCCTCTCGATTATTCAGGACGTTTGTTTCGCGTCAAGGAACACGCGTTAAGCGACGCTCGTTTTGACAGGTACACGGTATAAAAATAATCGCGTGGGATTTGTGCGTTATTCCAGTCTTTTATTTCTCTCGAAATACACATCAGCTGCAAGGTATCGTCGCAGTACTCGTTCGGGTTATAGGCTCGGTGCCATTCACTTGTCGTTGGGATCGAACGAAAGATAAACCTTGTTCTTTAAAACTATCGTTCATTCTGACATTGTCACAGTAGCTGACAATTTTGGCAGTGGGTAATAAATGCACGTACTTAATCATATGTTACTGTGGTACAAACATATAGGGTGTTAATAAAATATATACACATTACTATATAATTCGATAGGTAAAAGGGACTGAGATTAATATAACTTGTTATTTTAAAATTATAAGTGGTTAGCAAAAGCAGCATCAGTGTGTTATCTAATATTTTTAATATCAGAATACACCCAGAAGTTGTTATATTTTAGAAATGAGATTATGATATGAAGTAAAGATTATTTCAATATCTTCCGAGATTTTGTAGCAACTTCTTTTCAAACCTGTATAATTTATAAGAAAAACAGTAGGTAACAGAAAGACTTGGTACGTACTTAGGATATTAATAGAAGGTATCTGATCATAATTCAGTGATATGTACACGTGTAGTAAGAATATTTTGAAACAACCTGCCGTGGGTGTGTCCGTGTACAAAAGCGTACAGGAAGATCACCTGTGCACCTCTTCTCCACGAGGAGAGTTTGCTTTTCCAACGATACCAAGTGATTTGAATAACAGTACTAGCCAAGATCTCTACGTGCTTTGAAGGTCTACTTAAATATTCTATTTTAGCTAGACGAGAAGGCGTTTGTGATTCTTCTGCTTTGGGTACCAAAAGAATACACGTTTGACGTGTTAGAAACGTCACGAGATGGAAGAGCAATGATTTCGTATTATTCTATCGATATTAAACAATTTTCAAATTTAGAAGGTTAACAACTAGAAAATACTTGAGAGTTGTGAAACTTAGAATTTTTGAAATGTGGGGAGTTAGTAAGAGGACTTGGAAATTTTTATTTTAGGAATTTGTAAGTACAAAAGTTTTAATATTCAAATATTTGAATTTTTATATCACCTAATTTAAAAACTCCTAATTTATTACTTTCACAAATTTCCAAATTCTTTGTAATTTTCTAAATTTGAAATTTGTATATTTCAACATTGCTATATTTTTATGTTTGCAATTTTGGAAGTTAAAAATCTCCAAACTCGTATCGTAGCAAGTACATCACCTACGAGTGCCCACCAGTTTTGCGTTATGTAGAAGCACGAATGTAGACTTCGATCGATATACAGATTACGATTCGATATATGCGCAGTCCATTTCTAGAGCCGATGCCCGATACATTTATAAGTAATCTACGGATATCGACATGGGTCCGCAAATAGTCGCGCATTTACGCTTTCATTGGTCGATCGAGCAGTCGTCGGCTGTCGGGTTCGTCCGGTGGTTGCATGAATAACGGCTTTCTACCGATCGCTGAAGATTCGCCCACATTGGCCTTTGAATCAATTATGTACGATTTATATTTATGCGAGGCAAAGAGGAAGAGAGGTGGACACACGGGGCGGAGAAGTTGAGAGGTAACGAGAGCACACATCGACAGACAGCGAACGAAGGCAGAGAGAAATACAGGGAGGAAGCGTGAACGGTAAAAGATGGCAGATCGGTTAAAAAGGGTGTAGTAAGAAAGAGAAGAGAAAAGTTGCACACGAGCTCGTTTGCGAAGGTACGCATCTCGAGGCAAATAAATCAAGGCTGCACCCAGATTTCAAAGCGTAAGATTACAAAAATTAATCGACCTGACGTTCGTTGCGATAAAAAAAAATGATCCTCTTCTACGCTCCTCTTCTCTTTTTTTTTTTTGATCTTCGTCGAAGGTGTACCTCGCAGGAGTGTAACCGCATGCCGGTTTTCGTCCACGGATACGTAACGATCAAGCAACGGACAGCTGGTGGGGTTTATATCAATTACACCGATCGTGCCCATAAAATTTCGATGAACAAGACCGGGATGTCGTTAATTACACTGCACGCTTCGTAAACCTCCAAATAAGTTCGGTGGGGAGCAGATCGCAATCGGGGACTGCTTCGATAATCTGTTCGATTAACAAGGAACCTCGAGCCACGCTAACTTTGTTGGCCCGAAATCGGGACGATCGATGTATCGTCACTTTCGTCGCATATTTATTTTATCGTTAATATTAACGGACGTTGAATCGGTCACGATTACGCGGCCATACGAAAGGGACATGCTTCGGTACAACGTATGCTTCTTTTGGCTCATGATATTTAAGGTGAGAAAAGACTGAGACGTCCAAGAGACTAAGAGTTCAAGGGAATTCTGACTGTTGATAAAATTCTAGGATGAGGTGTACTAGATTTCCTGAGTAACTCTAAAGAAATACTATAGAAATCATAGTTTTAGAAAAATTTTGAGGACAATCTATGCAAATTGTAGTGGGATCCTACGAACTCTAGGGAGGTCCAAACTTTAAGGGTAACCTAAAGAAACTGTGTAAAGATCATAGAGATAAAGTAGTTGAAATAATCCAGGATCTTAGCTTCGAGAGAATCTATGGAATAGTAATACCCTAGTTTATCAACTGTAGATGGAACTTCGTGTCGTTTTTTCGTTTAGGAGAGGTTAGTAACGCGGTCGGAAGAATAGAAAGGCACTAATTCAAGGAGGATGCTGCGTACGTGGCGTTCTGTTACGAGGCTCATAATAATTATCAATAATCCCTCGCATTTAGGAGTAATCACGGCACAGCGCAACCTTGGTACGTCATTCCGACACATAGGGAATGAATGCTCACAGCAGTGAGCGCGAAACGCGTAACGAGATTCGCCAAGACTTAAGCCGACTTACAGTGTTTGATTTAACGTGCCAGGTTGTACGGGAACGAAACAGGAAGATAATAATTTGATGATTTATGCCCGTTCTTCGTAAATGTATCCTGGCCGGTAGTACGTTATTTTCAAGAACGACGAGGTGGTAAAAGGAGGCCTACCGCTCGAAGCTCGATGGAAGGTCAATTTTATAAATAATACGTTTTACGATACGGAAACGAAATGGACACGGCGTTCCTTCTTTTTTCCGCGGCTGTTACGTAACGGATCATACCGAAATTAGCCGAAACATCACGACGTCATATTTCACGGCCGTTTTTAATTTAACGAGTACCTCCCAACGCGAGGATCAGCCGTTTGACGAAGTTTAAGCCGCGGGTGGAAAAGAATCGACGCGTACAAGAGAAAGAGAAACGTTGCCTTACCAAAAGATTTACGCACCGTGGCGGAATCACTCGACGGTCGATTCTCCGACTCGTCCAATAAATATCGGCCGTTGATCGACTTCGTATGAATTTGCACGATCGTTAGCTTCTCTTCGACACGCTTAATTAGCTCGTCGTCAGTGATCCTTGCGATTCAGCCACGTGCTTGTGAATCACGTAACAATCCGACGCAGATGCAACTTACGATCCGATCGAGGGATTCGTTAACGATTCCTGAACCATCTTTGGCACAACACTTATCAAACACATGCGATCTCTCCTGCCAAATATCTTGATTTATAATTACCGCGATGCATCTCGAGTGTAAATAACGATTATTAACGCAGTACCGAATGTACGAGGATGACGGGAGTGTATTTGAAACTGATTAAACGATTGTGTTGATATTTTCATAGCTGTGTATTTTATGCAATGTACGACTTTAGGGTAGTAATAATCTTTCATCGATAGATAATCTTTTAATATATCTATTGATATTATCGAATTATATTTAGGAACTTCGTTTGATGTACATTAATGTACATCGGTTTAGAAAAAATGAATGTAAGAGAAAACATCATTTCTTATTATTCATTAGGATCAAGAAAATGTAACATTTTACTATACCGTTCTATGAAATGAAGAATTGCAGGGTCACGCAAAATTTTGCCGAGGTAAACCTGAGCTGCTAATACGTACCTGTAAACACAAACAATTTTTCTTATCACATAAATCTAGGTTATCTTTGCCATTATATTAAAGTAAAAGAATAATTCTTGATACTTACTAATAACATGAATTTGGGTTAAGATACAAATGAATTAAGATTAAATTTAAGATATACTTAAGTAGCTTATTACACATGTTTATCGTGAAGTTTATATTATACATACGAACATAATTTAGTTTACTTCAGGTTATAATTAGGTGTACTTTAAGATAGCTTCACTCTAATAATTTCATTTGATATCTCGGATTAACATTCAGGAATAACTTTTTTATACTGCAAATTCATTTTTATTGTTCCCATACTTTCTGAGTGACTTCAGATACTGCAGTAATTAAGACTTGTCGTTACAATTTACTGAAGTCATTAAATGTTATTAAAAACACGAAAGAAATGAAAAATATGAGTACTAAAATTTTATTAAAATAAAGGACAGTTTCATCTAACCGAAAGATGAAAACTCCAAAATTCGGCAATGGAATTTGAAGAATTAACGCATCATTGCAGTATTAATTTTTACGTAACGACGTAAAATAAAAAGATGTATAGATTTGATATGGGACAAGTAATTCCATGACGGTGGCAGACAACGAGAGCATAAAAGTGCGGCTCGATAAATCTGTTAGGAGCGTTACGGTAGCGAACGTCTCTCGCTCTCTCCACTTTGGTTACTCGAAAACACACATGTACGAATACACACGCGTCCACACACGTGTAGAGAGCGGCGATACACGACACGTTGTCCCGGTGATATTAACGCGATACGACGAAGGCGGTGCATATATATTCTTTCGAAGTGGCTCGAGCGTGTCACGTATGTATACGGGAACGCAATGCCGTTAAAGATTTAAGGAGCGGACTCAAAGGCCTCTTTCCGATTAAACGATAAAAGAGGAAATAAATGCGAGGCGTGCGTTGCACACGCCGGACCTTTTATCGCTTACACGGGAAACAGGATCTCTTGCCCGTTGATTCCTCAAGATTTCGTTTTGCGCGGGTGTTAAGGTCGCACGCGACTTGTTACGACCATGGAAATTCCATTAGGGGATTACGTACGACACCGGTGGGCAACTGCGCCCGCGAGGGCACGATGCACCGGTGTGCAGGTGAACTGATGGGCTAATTTCTCTATTCGTAATTTTCGAGACATTATCAAAGTTCGAAATTAACTCTTATATTATCAAAATACAAAAATACTCAATTTATGAATTATCGGGAACTCAAATCTTTTGAACTTCTATATTTTTAAATTGTTAAGAGTTTGAGTCTCCAATCCCTCAAATGTCCAAATACCTTAATTCTCAAATTTGAAATCCTCAAAATTTACAAACATCCAAATCCTTAACCACAGAAATTTCAAATTCTTAAATTTAACTATCATAACAGTTCATACTTCCAAATGATCAAGTCCTAGAATCATAGAATCCCAAATCACAAAATCACAAAATCTCCAAATCCTAAAATCCTAAAGTCCCAAAATTCCAAAATTGTCGAACCTCCGAAAACATCTCGATATTCATTTTTTAAACACGGTACAAAACGAATAAAGAACAGCCGACACACGATGCTAATTATCCCACGGTAAAGATCTTAATGCTACCAAACATGGAAGTTAAAAAAAGAAACCGACTGGCTGTCATGAGTACGCGCGGTTACACGCAAACCAGTCACATATTTGTACAATTAATACCCGCGTGAGTACCGTAAAACGTGGAGCCAATCGGTCGACACGAAAAGGCATTAAGAGAAGAAGCCTCGCGTCGACACAACTATCCGCGTAGGTGTTAAACGTAAGCACACACTGTGCGACTGCGATTCCGAGAACCGTCTTCGAAATCACATTAATCACCGAGGAATATAATCGGTTGAACGGTGGTTAATTAAGAAACAATTTATCCTACCATTATTTATAACTGTAAACTGGGAAAATTCTTCATGATGTGCCAGACAGCGATGGGCAGCTGAAAGGTAACAGGGGTAGACAATTTATGGTCTTTGATCATTTCTGATTTGTATTTCTAAATTTACACATTTCAAATTACCAAGGTAAGGCTTCTAAATATTTACATTTGTACTTTTGGAGAATTGAAAATTTGAGAAGCTGAATGTTTCTTTTCCAAATTTTAAGATAACTAAATTTTTAAACTTCTACATCAGTCAGATTCTAAATTACTAAGTTTCTATATTTATCAATGTCCACATTTATGAAGTTCTACATTCTGAAATTGCTAAACTTGAGAGTTATCAAATTCTCTTTTCATAATTCCATCTTAGGATTCCACAAAATAGAAATTTCATGCAACGAAAGATTTCTTCAACCTATAATACGAAGAACGGTGTAAAACTTGGCGTTACCGGTTTTAAAGGCGTTTAAAAGCTGCAAACATTTCAAGGTCGATATGAAGATGGTACTTCGAGAGTCGTTCCGAGGTGTCGGAAAGTCCATTGCACGCGTATACGGATGAAGTGTATGTGGGTCAATCGTAACCGAAAATTAATACGAGGAGCCTGTTAGCAACGGTGAGAAAAGATCTCGCTAGCAATATCCCTCTCGTTTTGGGCCAACTGCCCCTACCGGATCTTATATCCATGCAAATTGATTGTTATTGGCCATTACGGGTGACGGTGCAGCATCGTACGGCTCGTTCGCTCGAAATTATAATACGCCGACTTCTGCCGCGTTTCGTAAACGACCGTTCGTTAACCGCGCGCACGAAACGCCCGTAATTCGTCGCGTCCGATTAATTACGAATATGACGCTTAACTGTAACGCCGTTGCACCGTACAATGTGAACCGATCTTATTATGCACGTAACGTACCATTATGTCGGACGATATTTGTATTATGCGCGTACGAGACTCGCTTTGAGCCTGTCGCATGGGTGCGGTTATATGCACGCATATGTGCATGCACATATGTGATTACGTATTCGACAACTATTCGAAACAAACTACGGTCAAATTGCATCGATATGCGGCATCCAAATTAACGTTCGGGTAAACGATTCTGTTATGGGATATATTAGCGTAATCGTATTGATGCAGTAAACTATTAATAACAGACATGTACCATATTGCTAGACGTTACGATCGAAAAGCAATCGTCGACACAAAATCAGCGGTTCTCGAGGGAACCGAAAGGAAAATGGCAGCTAATAGTGAAACGATTTCCCTGAATAGGACAAGAAACACGATACGATACCGATCGATCGTCCGACTTGAACCGTGCTTGGCAGTGGTCGTTATTCAAATTGAACAATGCGCCTTTTTTCACCGTTCTCCTGCGTGTACCGCGACGGATTAAAGGAAAAAGAGATAAAACCAGCTGGAAGACCCTCGCAATCGATCAATCGTTGAATCAGGTAGCGGTCAACGATGGACGACGTGGCTGTACGGGCGATGTATTCGTGGTGCAATAAAATTAGTAGTCTTGTACGAGCATGCAACCGAAGGAACAAAGGCCCACGATGCCGTTCAACCAGCCTTCTTTTTGTGTAAAAAGTACTTTATTATGGTTCGCGCATGAGCAACGCTGCCGTTAATTATCAAACGACTAATTGATGTTCCGCAACTTTGATAAACGCCGCCTTCGGCTACCTTAACGAGTTCCCAGTTAGCAAAAGCCTTTCCATTGATTCTAAAACGTTTTGTCCGAAAGCAAATCCCTTAACTACCTGTACGCTACTTGATTGAAGAGTTAGACACACAAATAATAATCGGAGGCAATTTCGAAATAGAACTGATCAAAATACACTTCTTTACTTTCTTTCATTCTGCTGTACCTTCTCTTCTTTTTCTATTGCATAACAGCAGGTATCTCACAAGAAGAATTAAACGGATTAAATTATTCGTAATTTATGGAACCTTACTCCAGTTATTTCCTATAAATTTAAAAAAATTTTTTAAGCGTATCCGGTCGAATACTTTCTATTTGCTATCGTTGATTACGGTTGGGCTTAGACGCGGAAGCTTCGATTTTTAGAAAATTGCGGTAAAAATGGCGCGGAGAACACGTAACGGTAAGTCTGAATTTTTTCCTTCCGCTTTCAACGTATTCCAGTCTACAAAGCGAGTGGAATTCAAGCGTGACTCTATAGACAGAGAGTTAATATAAAAGCGTTCACGCACACGGTAGCGCGTATACAATTCAATCGGTTGATCATGCATACGCGCAAAAGCTGGTCGCGTGCTTGTGTACGAGTCGCGGGCAATCCGGGGCACGAGGCTTGTTTCGAAACTTCGTACAAACGTTTGTTTATGCCCACATTCTCGGCAGAGACTGATAAATTAATCTCTCATGCTAATACATCGAACCGGCTGACACAATCCGTGCCTCGAAAGCGCTGTGATTTCGTATCCCCATGATCCACGCATTAATTCTCCGTCGCTTCCGGATTTCATTTGCCGGGGGTCGACTTGGAAAATGTACGCGTTCATAGATTACAATGACGAAAAAAGTCGACGTCGCTTATACGCGTGCGCATTTATTAGCATCCAGTTAGACCATTATGCGATATGTTTGTTCTGCTCGGCTCTATATCGCTGGCTCGAAGATCGTGTTATTTCAATATTAATTCACGAATATAACACGGAATACCACTTTACTATGTCGTGAATCGTATCTTTTAAGTTTAATAGGTGACCGATGAAGCTGTTGATAATATTCAGTAGTACGGTTTTTTACTACGCTTATTTTTTGTGATAATACTCATTACGTATGACTTTAAGTGCCTAATATGAATATTTCTAATTGGGCAAATAGAAAAATTCTGAATAATTTAAACGCTGAGTTCTAATCCTAACATGTCACAATTGTTGATCTCTGTATTTATAAATTTCTGAATTCAAAATCGCCAAATAACCAGGTTCCTATATTTCTAAATGTGCAAACGATAAAATTAAAAATTGCAACATGTCGAAAATTCTAATAAATGTATTTCTGTACAAAATGTATTTGCATGAAAATTCTAAAATTTCCATATTTAAAAATGAAAAAATGTGAAATATCAGTAAACGTTCGAACAAGCATGTAAGAGTAAAGTACTTGGTACACGTTGCGTTTGTAACGATTCTTGTTCAGAGATCCAATCGCTAACGATAGATTAGGTCTAATGTCAAGGGCACGTTCAGTGTGAAACAGTGTAAACGGCTTTCCACGAGCAGTGTCGAGCCGTGGAGACTCAAGAGTAGTCGGAAAAGGAAAAGTTGGACGATAAACGGACTGATAGACTTTCCCATGCTCCACCTCCACGGGAGAGCTGTAAACGTCTTGTCTCTCGATTTAAATGACCCGGCATCCACTGGGTTGGGCAGATCCAACAGTCCTGTCCATTGCCGCGCCTTCGTGCGTCTTTACGTGGTACACGTCGTCACACTAACGCAGAATATGATGAATTGCGTGTCCTTCGTCACGTATTTTGCAATATACTTTTCGGTTCTTTATATTTTTGAAAAACTAATATTAGGTTGGCAATTCAATTCACGATCTTTTTATGTAAACTGTTGGAATTTTATCAGATGAATTGGAGAATTATGGTGGACGAGATTACTGATTCAAATAGAGTTTGCTTTGATTAAAAATTCTTACTTTAATTTCTTTTCTTACGTGCCAAATTTTTGTAAACAATTCTGAAAAAGCTGTGAGGGTTATTTAGTTTGAAATTATAATTAACCTTTCCCATAATTTATTTCTATCTATTAGGACAAATATTTGTATACTTCTTACATAGTTATAACTATCTCATAAATCTTGTATTATAACAAAGTAATAGAAAAATACTTGAAACAATGTACTTGTTGAAAATCGAATTTAATTTCATTCGTTTTCGCAATACTCGATTAACTATCACCGGTTATGTCACATGGAGTACGATCAAATAGATGGAAAATTAGGAACAATACTCCATTTTCTAGCTACGAACGATAAGGCGGGTTAAATGTTAACGTCGTGTCGACGAATGTCACCGTTACGTAATCACGAAGAGTCGTAGTATAGCGATAAGCGTAATTATTACATAACTACTAACGCAAAATGCAGAAAACAGTAAAGACTATGTCGGACAACAGACATTAAATTTCGAATACCGGGTCAATACGAAACACATCTGACACTATTTTGTCAAAAGTTAGATCACTTTAAAGCAAGTACAATTCTCACACTAGAAAGTAATATTTAAATGAACAGTCTAAGGTTTCGCAAATAAAATTATCATCGCATTAAACAACAAATATAATTATAACTGAACGTTTCCCTGAATTGAAAACGCGATTTAAAGATCGTTCTTTATTACAGATAGATTATGTAGCTATTATAGGAGAAATTAAAGACAACGCGATAATAGAAAATTTATTATAAATAAACTAGTCGACCGTAATTACAAGGATATTTAAAATGAAAATATGCAATACGTATGGAACCTTGAAATTGATATTCGCTCGTGTATTTACGCGTACAACCAGTACGTCTAAATTAATAATAACAATTTTATGAAGCATACCTTGCAGATAATGAAACAGACTATATTAAACGAAACTGAAGGGTTCACCACTAACTTACACGTTATGCACCATAGTATTATAATACATTCCTGTTACATTCTCTCTATCGCAACCGTGGTGTAAGAGCCAGAGAGTCCGAACGACTTTTACGAGGGGCAATGAATGTCCGCACGGTGAAGTTCCGTGAAGTTTGCCCATATATTATTGGAAACTTATTAGAATTAATTAACTTTTCACCCGTACACCGTATTACTTATTAGCCTCGACGACCTGGTTGGTCGTTGACGTCGACGTCGCGACGTTTCCATTTAGTGGCGGTCGTGAAACTCCCTTAAAAGATATTTCATATCTCATTGATCCTAAGGGACTGTGAGGGAAAACTTTATTATGAATTTAAATGAAGATGAAACTGGCTACTTGTATTCCATCTTCACTGGATAGCTTGCATTTGGAAAGTCCACTAAGGGGAAGATACCTTCTATTTCGATCTTAACTTTCCGAATCTTTAAAGCCTCAAACTATCAAAATTTTAAGATTACAAAAATTCAAGTTCCATCACCAAATTTTACAACCCCTAATTACTAAATTTCCAAGTTCTGGAGTTTCATAATTGTCAAGTACCTCAAACCCCAAGTTTACAAATCTCTAAGTTCTTAAATCCTCAAGTTTCCAAATTCACAAATTCACAGGTCGTTGAACTCCAGAATCCCTCGTTTCCCCAAGTTTCCAAATCCCTAAATTTTTAAGCCCTTAAATGCACAAGTTTCCAAATACCAAAATCCTCAGATTCTCACGTCCATAAGTTCCCAAAATCCTAACTTCCACATCCCTAACTTCGCAGATCCGTAACTTCCCAGCTTGAGTTCCGAAACTTCTCCATTCCCCAAACTCGCCAATTTGCCTTTACAAGAAACGGATCCCGCCATTAAATCCAGCTCTACACAGCTACTAGTCGTAGCTCGGCTAGATTAGACCCGAATGGTATCCATAAATGTGTCCCAGCTTGCACGAACGTCGCATAATGTTCGAAATTCTTAATAATAAAAAGAAGTGGCGACCCCTTTCGACGATCAAAGATCAAGGAAGAAGTTCAGAGAGGAAAAAAAAGAAGAAACGTCAGAGTTGCTCGAAAAGAACGGAACAACGAGAACGGGTAGACGAACGAAAGGTAGGAGAATGGTGAAGAGGTAGGAGGGAAGGTGAGGTCGAGGTGATTCGCGGCGTGGAGAGGCAAGGCGAGTGCGGACCCACCTGCAATTATCCGGTCTAATGAGCAAACAGTCTGCTCTACTCGTCTCTCTCTCTCTCGGGTTCCCTTGTTCCTCTCGTTTCTCTCGATTCTACTCGCTAGACGGCCCATCAGAAACGCGTGTGTACTTGACTCTGTTCTACCGACAACCTTCCACGGTCGTATCCTCCTCCGCCTCTTCCTCTTTTACATTTTGCTCTCAACCTTCACCTCCACCTCCACCTGCCGCCAGTCCGATGCAGGTTAATGAAGATTATTAAATTAGTACCTCTCACGGGCACTTTTTCCGACGGGCAAACATACTTACCGCTGGCCCTGCTGCTCCCATCGATAGCCAACTGGTTCGGGATTTACGTGCTCTACGGGATCGTTACGAATCGAGACTGCGAAATAGTTCTGGAACCGTCAAGGTCGAGAAACAAGAGCAAGGAAATTCTATGCTGAGAGATATTCTTAATTTCTTGGAAGATAATGGTCGTATAGTGCTGTTTGATAATAATTTGATAATATGGTAGTTTGTTTGACAATATCGTTATTTGTTAATATGTTCAGTTAATTTGTTTAGTTGGTAATATGGTAATTTGTTAAGACTATAATATAATTTGTTAATTTGATGGCAACTTGTTAATAAAAAATGAATCAAAAATTATATCAACCTCAGATCTAATCCTAATACTAGTATCTTCCAAAATTATAATTTCGCGAGTTATCGTTTTCCATTTGAACATCTACTCGTTATTCAAATCTTGACATTTCTAACCCTTCAATCCAAGAATGACATAACTGTCGACTATAGGGATAAGTGCAGAGTCTTGCCCTACATTATCCCTAGGGAAACCTACCATGCACACGAGAAGAACAAGAGGAAGAAACTATCCCATGAGTTCTCACGAACGTCGACGAATTATAGTCTGTTCGGATTCATAAGCGTTTCGAGCCGGGTCAAAGGGCAGATTTATCAAACGACACGTGCAGGGCGTACGTTGACCCTGATTTCTTGATTTCAGAAATAGAAATGATTCGGCATAATCGAATCGAGAGGAGCGAGACAGAGGTAAAAACGGATGACTCAGCTAATGGAAGAATTAGAAGACACCGATTTCGAATGGAAAGGACAGATGGTCCGAGTTTGTTTCAACACAATGTTTTTGCAAGAAATTTTTTAACAATAAACTTCGCATTTGTCAAAACAAATGAACATTCACTGATGTCTATATGACACCAGACAAAATTAAATTATGCAGTTTCATATGATATCACATTTTATCGGTTTTACAGTCCTGTGCCATATAACAGGAGTCCCACGTAATTTGCGATTTCGAACGAAATCTACGCAATGTGGTGATTCGAAACGTAACAGACGTCTGTCCGAAAGTTAGCACATCCGTCTGAAAATATTTGCTCGCGTTTTCGAGCTGTCCGACAGAAAGCATCAGATTTCTCGGACGAACGCCCTCCGTCCTTCGCTTTACGAAACGGTCTCTTAGAGAGGAAGACGGTGATCAAGGCGTCGTTCAAGCAGGATGCACTCATCCTACCTGGACTGCCCGCCACGCCCGCCATTCACCTTCAACTTGGTCTCTCTCTGTCACGGAACAAACGCGTGTGTTGTAACCGAGCCACACCGACGATTCACACGCAGAACGCACGCTGGAAAGCAGCGCAGAAAATAGCGAATCGTGGAGAGGAGAATACCAGAATCGAAACCAGTTCCGACAAATTGTCTTAGTACGGTGAAAACGTATTGCTTTTCAAGAACGGCAGAAAATTATACCGATAGGAAAAAAGTTTTTACAAGGCAATCAGTTTCTTCGCCTGCTATTCTTTCAGCTACACCTCCTTCGTAATAACAATTGATCCAGACATAAATTTAATTCCTCTTTTCAGAGACTCCAGAATTTACGAATTTACTAATTTTGTATGGAAATTATAAATTTTATTCTTAAACTTCTTGACTTCACGATTTGCAAATATTTAGACTCACGAATTTAAACATTTGAAATCTTCAAAGTTCCTTTACAGATCCTCAACAGTAAATTGTAGGAAGTATTCGGTAATCAATCACTGTAACCAAGAAATTTTGTTTATGACATTTTGCACTCTTCCATTTTAAAGCTCCGTTCAGTGGAGCTGGATATATGGAATTTGACTATATACAGTGGAATTCCATATGTAGCGAAATCTCGCTGTATTCATACGTCTAGGTCACAATTAACTCAATCCCATGATGGGTTGAAGAAGATAACTCGATACGATCCTTACAACCATTCATCAACAACAAAGAGCTCATCTATCGATACTCGTAAGATGCTTCTAGAGCTACCGTGTTTCCATACCCAGAACCGCGACGGCTTAATGGCGTCGGCTTGCATTTATTCCGACAGTACGTAACTGTGTAATCCATAATTGCCGTAATTACGCGATCGTTCGTAATCACGATTGATCGACACGAAATTGGGAGGAGACGATACGCAAGATGTTCCGTGCCGCATCCTCTTCTGCATGCCGGGGCCATCCTCGTAGTATGCTCGCCTATGTGATTTCTTTTTGACGAAATTCGGTACTGTCGATTAATGCCGTGCACGGTCTTGCGTACGGTATGTAATTGTTCGAAACAGCACAATTCGCGATTACTGTGATCAGAGGATGGTTAATAATTACGAGCAACGAGCCGGGAGGACACACGATCGAAAAAATATGTATTCACGAATTTTTGTGGACTCACGGCACGGACAGAGGGATGTACGCCAATTATATTTTTCGTGCCCAAAGTTCGGTACTTATGCGGAATTTCGTCTGTAATTTTCCGGGAAATACGAGTCTGTATGATCGTACCGTGGATGATTACAGTGGTTAACCGATGGACCGTAATCACCGGCGATTAAGGAACCAGAGATCTATAATATATAGAATACTGCTAACTATATATTGTGTCATAATTAATAATCTCTCTACACCTCCTTCGTACCGTAATTCCCCAACAATCTGCATCTACTTGCGGCCAAATAACTCCCTATATAAAACACTTTACCACTTGACTCTTCAATTGAAAACCGCAAAGCCAATCGTCTCTCGAGAAATTTCACTGTCCACCAAATGGAGCGTAAAGTTTATCGAGAGGAAAACTGCTCTCACCAAATAGAACTCATTTTTTCATTGCATGCTTCAACAATATTAGAAAATATTCGAGAAGTCGAGAGGACTGCGATACAAGTTCATAGGAAATTGCCTTGGAAGTTAGATTATTTACAAAATTATTTTAGAATAAATTTAGAAAGTGAACAATATTTTCAAATGGACAAACGTAGGAAGCTGTAAAATAAAAATTTGGGAATGAATAACGAAAATGAAAAATTGCAAAATGAAGACTGCCCCTGAATAGCCCGCAGTAGCGCACTACTTGTGTATGCACATAAATTCTTCGTGCCAAATTAATCCCGCATAAAATTATTCCGCCCAGCCGCTTTCTTTCGTAAAAAGAAAAAAAGGAGAAGAAACGAGAGCACAATGACACTGCATTACACGAGGCATAAGTCTGATAAGGCTATGGCCAATGTTTAAACACGTCGGAACCTTCGTTGGTTTGCAGCTGCGGAAATGTACATTGAAACGAGGTGAAGGCTACCGCATGCAGATACACGCCGCGTATTAAGGCACACACACGTAGAATGCATAGACGCTCGCAGCGTTAGGTCGCTTAAAGAAGCGACGACGATGCTTAACAGTGCATAAGTAAGTAACTAACAAGCGGGTTGCATAACGCTGCGGTCGTGGTCGCAGACCGATGTGCACTTGGTACCGGGAGTTCGTGTAAAACGTTAAGGTCCCCCGGCAACAGCAACACGACATCAGCTACCTATCATCGATTGCGTTAACCTTAAGGCAATACCCGGCTACGTACGTCTCCTCCACATGCGATCCGCCACCGCCAGAGATATCTACAACACTGTGTACGCAAACAGCGTCTGTGCGCCGCATGATTGCGGTACATTGCCACCAGACCATAACGGTTATTACCTAAACTGCTTTTAGTTCCCAATCCTTTGATATTTTTATTCGTACGATCTTAGTTCTCTTGCTTAGAATTTCGGACATTTGGAATTCTTAGCAGTTTGAAAATTTTGAATTTTTCGTATTTAGAAATTTGGAATTGTTAGAACCTTCGATTTCCAAACTTGGAAATGTAAAACTGTGCAAAGTTGGAATCTTCAAATTCCAAAATTGTGAATGTGGAACTTTGCAAGTCTGAAATGTTCAATTTCCAGAGTCAGAAATTTAGAATTTGTCGAAGTTTCATTACCAATTTTAAATGATACAAATTTGCAACATGTAATAAAAATCGGAGTAAAAAATCTGGAAATATGTGAATTGACGTATTTGTAAATTTCCTCCCTTGAAACTTGTTTTAACTAAAAATCGACATCGCAGTGAACTCTTAATTCTTCCTAGCATCATCCGGAACGTCCACTTATCGGTTTCCACGAAAGCGTGCAGCGCGTGTTTCCCGCAACAGGTGAACGAACCATCATCGAGCAATTCGCAGGGTACGAAAGGAAGGAAAAAAAGAGAAAAAAAGAGGGCTTTCTAAGGAATCGGCGACACCCGGTATGTAGGCGAACCACGCGACGTATCGTGCGACACAGGAGAAGGGCGTGCCTGCAGTCGTTGCACACTGCGCAGTTTGTTGCACGCGCTGCAATCGTCCGTATGCACCGAGATGTGAGAGTTAGTTGCACGAGCCATGTACACGTGAACGCACATGCGTACACACACGAGCGCAATGCGTGCACACTAACGGGAAACGGGGAGTTTTACGCGACATTTCACCGGGAAACGCGGAAAATGCAGCCGAAACGCGATGCAATATACGAGTTGCAGCGAGCAGGCGGGTATATGCGTTCGATAGAATTGCACATATGTTTAGACGACTGTTACGATGGGTGTTGTCTTTCCTGAATTTATGTTCGGCGAAGTCATTGATCGAGGAATTTGCTACGCTTATATGTATCCACCGCGGGGAAATGTATTGCAGGAAGTTTTGACAGCGAATGCGTTACAGGCAATGATTAAATGATTTTTAGAGCAGTCAAAAATAAGTGTAGTTGTAGGAGTATGGACTAAGGCGTTCTGGAAAGTAGACGTTTAATGTAGAACGTGTTGAGATACTTATTAAGCACATAATATGCCAATTTCTTAATTTTCTATTTTTCAAACTTTCACAGTCTCAAATTTTTTAATTCCGAAATTTACAATCTTGAAATTTACAAATTTACAAATCTACTAGGATTAATTTCTTTCATCCAACTTCACCCACAAATTCTTCCCATTTCCCTGTTACCTTAGTCAAATTATTATCTTGGAAATGTGCGTCCAAGGAATATATTTATGTTCATTAACAGTTTGAGACGTAAACGTCAACTACGTCCATGTAACTGTACCCACATCGAAATAAAATGAAATAGTGGTGCATTTACTATATCGGTATTTTGATAAATGGCATTCTAATGACCTTCAAACGTTAAATATCTCGGTAAACGATAAAGTCATTTACCTAAGTGTTCCCGTAATCGTTTCGAATAAGCGCGATGTACAGTTTGAGTTATTCAATGATTGCACTTCATTTTGATTAAACTCCACGGGTACGCTTAACGTTACCGCTCGAATCAACTTTCGTAGAGGAGTTTCAAACTTCCCTTTCAATCTTCAGGATTAACCAGGAATGTGGTAAATGAATGACTACCTTTCAACCAGACGTACCATGGAATCCTAAAGTTATTTATCATCCGTATTCCCTGAAACGAAGCTCGATTCAGATTTTCTGACGGTTGCAGATAAGATAACAGGAGAACATTTTTCATCGTACTCGGGGCAAAATGCCAACTTGTTTACGCCACGAAATGTATGAAGATTTAGTGGAGAAGCGCACGGAGATGATCTCCGATAGAAACAATAAATATATTTTACCCTTCAACAGTTTAGAATGGTGTAGCATCAACGAGGAATTCGAGGACTTTGGTATTCGGGGACCTAAGATTGTGAGAATGTAGAGAATTTGGGATCTCGAAATTTCAAGATCTAGGTATTTAGAATTTAAGTAATTTAGAAGATTTGCAGATTTGGTGTATCAAATGTTTATAAATTTGACAGATTTAAGAATTCGGGGATTTGAAAACTTATCTAAGATATTTGAAAATGAAAGTATTGTACAATGTGAAGATTCGAAAACTGTACGAAAGTTCGGAATTAAACAATGTTCAAGTTTATATACAATTGTATTGCAATCGCATACATATCAGTTTGAATCTATCTATCTTGTATCGCACGTGATGATTTTATTAGACTGTCAAAGAATCGAGGTAAAAAAAGAGGTAGAAAAACAGACACATTCAGATAGCAAGAATAAAACTTATCTTTTCGATCTGACAGTGAGTAACTAATTAGAGTACTCTCTAATTAACGTGTAGAAGGACAACCATTAATGCAGATACGTCTCGTAATTTTCAGCGAGCGCATCCTTATTATCTCGTATAAATCGACCACGCTTCGAAGTCACTCGCCACCCATAGATTATGATTAGTCACGCGTGACAGATTTATCAAGTTAACTCGGTTGTAACCAATCTGTAATTTTCTTACCGATCACAATTATCTTTTTATGCGGCAATGGTCGGCTACGAGCGAGCATGCGTCCACGATATCGTTCTCGTTTCACGAGTTAACGCGGGAGTGTCCGGAAAACGATTAAGCAGACGCGAGTCAAAGCGTTTGTATCGTGTGTCGAACAAAACTTCATTTGTTAACTAAAGGTATATTTAACTATTGTCTAATTTGATAAGGATCTATTTCATTCGATATGAGTCTGTTTAGTACCTCTTAAATAATATTTATGACGGTATTTTTCGTGGACACAATTTGTAGTGATGGGTTTAAGCGGAACGCCGTCGAACAAAAGTTACACACTTTAAGTAGACACTTGTGTATAAGGCATAGACTCTAATATTACATTATACACATCCTTGTATATGTAGTCTGTTTAATTTTTTGCTGCTACAAAATACATACCTATCCTGCAATTGCAGATACATTTTTGTGATGCTAACTACATATGACTCTTATGAATATTGTAACTATATGATTTGGAGATTTATTTATATTAACTTGAAACTAACTGGACACATTAATGGAACTCACACAGATCAAATGCTTGTGTCATTCCTCTGAAGCACCGTGTCACTTTGCACAAACGAGAGCATATCTTAAAGTTCTGTTCACAATAAAATGTCTATAGTAAAACAATCTTTCCATTGCGGATATGAAGGAAATATCGACGAAGCGAAGTAGTGTTCCGTGTCTTGAGTAACGGGTATAAAGTGTCAAACAATGTTCAACGGTGTTGATAAATTTAATCCGAGGCTGTAAAAGATTTGAATGGTAGTAGAACGATTCTATGCAGCTACGAATCACACCGTGGATGACGTCCCTGCCGTAGTCGAGGAGCACGGAGCGTGTCGGTGGCAAGGGTCCCCCTACTTCCGGCGAACCATATCCGGCAAAACGCCCACCTATATCTCGCTCCGCCAGACCGTGCACACTCCCTACTGTTACAATCTACTCTATCGTCGTTCAATTGTGATAGATGTTCTAGCCAGACGAAATTGTTCGAATCGTTTGCAACGATGAAAATCGATTTCTCGATTATTAACACGTTGACGGCCACTGTCACGTGTTCGCGATTATGACGCTCGACTTGCCACGCCATTACTCTTTTATGTACTCTGACAAACATTATTAGGTGACGTATGATAGTTGACAAATAGTACGTCAATTTCGTTTTTTATTTTTCCAGATAAATCATTTATTTCTTAACTTAGAGAATCACTTTGATTTCAACCTCTGATAATTTAGAATATATAACTTGAAAGCGTTGATATTTAAATATACAAGTTCATTTTGAACTTCATAATTTATTCTCTCCTCGAAACCTTCCTGAGGATGTTCTATTAAAACGGAATACTATTAATCATTTTAATTTGATTTATTCGTTATGTACATACTATCGTATTAAACATCTTGTTCAACCTGGAAACCGGATTTTCTATGATTCCGTACTTCGTCCATTGTTATACAAATATTTCCGTCCATTAATATGCATTATTAAGATTCCAATTTCCTGAACAAGATGCATCGCTTTCAATAAATTTACGCGATTGTACACGTAACTAGAACAACGCGAACGTGCATACACATAACTTGATCGAATTTATGATGTCTCTGGTGTTTGCCGGTGTTTGATTTCAATCGTGTGTCCCCTCGCCAAAAACAGCGCGCATTCTCAAAACACGTGGGTGGAATAATTTATGCTAACTCGGGATTTCGGTGAAATTTAACTCGTACGCTCGAGTGCAGCTTACGCTTCTTTCCGATAAATATACATAAACTTCACAATTTTTATACGTTGTCAATATTTCCAACATTTTTCTAAATTGTCAAATTTTCAATATTAGAAACTTTCTGAACCCATTTCCAAACATCTAAATTCCTCAAACCCCTAAAATTGAACGAGTAAAATATCTCCTCCATCATCTCCGCCATAATTCCCCCAGGGAACAAATTTCTTCCACCTGTGTACCTATAATCGTTCAAGACGCTCCTACGAAAGTTTCCTTTAAATAAGACCTCGTCGCGAACGTACGAGCATCGTGATTCATGAATTAGATATTTATAAGCAATCTTCGAAACCGACGCAAGATAGGATCGAGATGTAAACAGCTTCGCGGCGAGCAGGCAAAAAAAGAAGAAGATCGACGACAAAAACGATATTACTAAACTGCAAAAAGATCGTGTGCATCGCGGCACATGCCTCGGTGCATATAATGCCGGCAAAAACTTGTAACGTCTGTTCTCGGCCGTCATCTGCCGATTCGATCGCCTCCGTCTAGCCGGTACGACCATCCAGCCTGGAATCTTCGGTAAAAATCGTCGGGTGTACAAACAAGAACGTTTAAAGAGGTCGTTCCGTGACGTTGACGCCGGAAAAATAACAATCTATATGAATTATTTAGGAAACGTTGATCGATACTAACTTTTGAACAGTGCTTCTCAAATTGTTAGCAATGATCTAATCAGAAATAATACTACTTTGATCGTTGTGGTCATTTCTCAGCAAAATTCGAAGTGTAATTTAATTCGTGATGGGTTTGATTGAAAGGTACAAATTGTGTAAATAATAAATTTTAGTAATAATTATTTATGAATTATTTTATGTCAGGAAAGTAGCGTTCGAGATATTTTTATGAGTGGAACATGCAAACACATAATTACTATTTTTCGCTCTGTGTATATAAAAGTGCGATTTTATTCTAATTTGCAATATTTATTAGACTTCGTTTATTACACTTGGTAAAATGTTCATCAACAAAGTCATCATAACTATGAAGTTCATAAGTTCATATTTAGCGTAGGTACTATAGGAAGTCACATAGATTTTCCGGAGAATACAGCCGATTTCGCGTACCAATATTTATCGCACCCACATATCCCGTTATCGTAATTAACTTGGTTGACCAAGTAATCCGACCTGTGTATGCACGTTACACACGATTCGCAGCGAGCAATTTTATCCGACCACGTGGGTGTCCATGTGGACCCGCGCGAAGGACTCGCGATACATGACGCAACCGTCGAGGTAACCGATAAACCTGATAAACGATAAAGAACCTTTCAACCCTGCTCCGATCGCACGCATTAACACCGCAAGTTCCTACGAACTGATCAACCGAACGCCGATAAATATTCAACGCGATTTATCACCGACGACATTGTTGCCCGACCGTGTAATTGAAATATATCATACCGTGTCGATCTGAGAATCTCGAGTATCGAGTATCATCGAGGTGTAACAATCCGGATAATTATGGGTAATTAAATCATGCTTCAGTGACTTTATGAACGTTCAAATGACAGGAACATTAACAACCGAGATGTTTGTTTAACTGCTCGGTGTTTGAGCAACTCAAGATAATTGATTGGGATTCGATTAATCTGGCATGAATGACTTATCATTTTAACAGGTTTTAATCATTAAATGTTTTTACGTTCCAAATAGAAAGAACAGTCGAATGGAATCATTAGGAAGTTCGAACATGTCCAGGTTGACCGTTCAAGAGAATTCCCAGGGACCGGCACAAGTAGCGACAACCGATAAATGCCCTTATCGTATTTCTACGCTTGCACAGGGTCAGCGTTCTGCTATCTGTTAATCATTTCGGGTTGCATGTGCAAGTGGTTCTCGAGTTTCCAATTACACGTAACAAGGACCGGTTGCTTGAACGATATGCTATATCAGCGGGGACAATAAACTAAGAACAGACATCAGCGAAATGCTCGAACGCGAACAGATACAGAAATAGCTGGGTGACGTTCCGAAGAAAAGTATATGTGATCGAATATTTAATTGCACGTTGTCACTGCGGTATGTCGCTCCAATTTTCCAGTTTCCAGTTCACTGACGTACTGTGACTTGACAGACAAATTGTCTCGGTGTCTACGAAGCAATGTTTGATACAGAACTGTATGTTTGAAATTTACTCGGGGAAAAATTTGACAATTTAGATATTTGAAAATATAAAGATTTGGAAATTCAGAAATTGTGCAATCTAAAAATTCTAATCCAGAAATTCAAATCTATAAATTAGAAAATAATCCAGTTTACATATGAATCTACTTTCGCAACTACTAAAGCTTCTTCTCGTATACTGATCTGTACCCAGAGGCAGTGTACAGGAGTACACGAGTTATTAACCGATGAAAATTACACGCGTACGCTACCGACTTCACAATGAACCGATAGAGTCAACCATGGAGCAGACTCGGACCAACTTGTAGCCAATGTACATTAACCATTTGTCATGGTTGGTTACTGCGTGCTCGAGCATCGAAGCGACTTCATAAACTCAGGGGAGAACACCTGCTACGCATGAGAACGCTCGCATACCTTCTATCCAAGTGTCAACCTACCTGTTACCCAAACAATCTGAAGGTGCAAACGTTGCCCGCCAGCGGACCACATGTCTAAACAAATCGACAGCTCGGTTGAGATTTCTAGCTTAACGCATTCGAACCTGTTGATACCTTATTGTCCCGTAACGAGTTCAACTCGTGATACGTCGTTGGGATTGTGTACCTTGAATTTAATACTTAATCAACGTATAATGCATGCGTTATTTGAAATAAAAAATAAACAAATTATGAAATATAGTTTAATATACTGATAGCTTCTGAAGCTATCAAGATCAAATCCCGTCATGGCCAATAATCATTTTCTCTCTTCTTCTCCTTTTATGTATATATTTATTATATCTTCACGCGTTCCTCCATTTTGTAGTATCATTTCTTTTTTCATCAATTTGTACATCACCTATATCCGCAATTTCATAACTGTTCATGCTCATATATTCACGATAACGGAAGAACAGAAAGCATTCCGTTCGCATAAATGTCATTCACGGCACAAAACGACAAGGAAGTTGGCAAAATATTTGATCGGCGTAAACGTGTTAAGTGAATCCATTCGGGTGTGCGAACGAATCGTAACAGCTTGATGGAACTGTAGAGATAGAAGAAGCAATATACGGTCTCAACAAATATCGCGTAGTCGGCAATAAAACGGACATAAAATAATGGTTGACGCTCGAATTGCAAGACATATGTAACTTTGGTGGCGAGTATCAGACGGTTGCTCGTAAAATAACAGAGATACTCTTCATACATAGGGATTACGTTCGGCTTACTGAAATTCAGTTTTAACAACGAGACTTCGCGGGGAAATAAATTCGGTATAGAATCAGAAAGTTTCTAAATTTTCGGAGTTTGGAAATTTAGGAATTTATCGAGTGTAGACATTTCGGATGGGTAAATTTTCGGGTGTAGAAATTTGGTAATCTAGTTATTTGGTAATTTGGAAATTTAATAAAAATGAAAAGTTTACGCATAAATCAAGAATGTAGGACGCAAAGTTTATAGGGTAGAAAAAAGGCAATTCCATGACGACAGCGTTCACACCCACCGAAAGTCAGGAATAAAATTCGGACCAAGGAGTAACGATGCAGCACGCGAGACATAAAAGGAACAACAATTATTCAGTGTTGCCGCAAGGAAGTCACCCACCAGGACCTCATGCTGAGGCGATCACGTTCCGTGGACCGGTCCAACCATACCATATCATGAAATCCCGTAACTACGACGGGTTTCAAGCATACTGAACGGGATCGAAATTTCTTCCAGGAATTGAATTATCAATTGTTCCTACTTTTTTTTCCTGGTACTTTCTCCTTAAATCACGAATAAGGAAAAGTTGGGTAATAAGGTATTCGGAACTTCAGTTTGGGGATTTGGAAATTTGGGGATTTAGAAATTTTAGGGTTCGGAATTTTGGGATTTGATGATTTGAAAGACTAAATATTTGGAAATATAAAAATTCAGGGGTATGGAATTTTGAGGGTTTGAAATTTGGATTTGGAAATTTGAGGAGCTGAACATCTACGAATTTCTAAATTTTAGAAATTGGATATCTGGTGATTTTAAAGATTGTATAATTCCAAATTCGAAAAATAGTAGTTCAGAACTGTCAAAAATTGAAGACTTGTGAATTTAAAAACGTTTCTGCATAATATCTACATTTTAATTCAAACTCTAAAATATTAAGCATTACAAATTTCTATCCGTTAATGAACCATCGACACTCACATTAGTATAAATTGCATAAAATTCGCGTGACAGAAGTAATTACCCAAGTCAACGCTAAGTGACGATTTTAATTATGAACGCATAGCGCGTGAGACACCACGTATGCATATTTATATAGGAGAAATTAATAAGTCATTTTCCAACTATAAGATACATGGCGAGTGTTCTCGACACGAGGTGTAACCGCTACCTACGATACGCATGGAATGCGATGCCTTGCATTTGCAATTCGTTTCGTGATAATTATGAACAGACCTATCGTACATATAAGTACGCAGGATTCCTCTTACGCAATGATCGTTTTATTGAAACGAGATACGTTCCTCTCGAACGCGGCGGCGTTAGCATGAAAATTCTTGAAAAGAGCGAAATTGAAAGTGACACGAGAATTATATCGAGGCGTGCGATTCAACGACCCAACAGACGTGGAAATACACGCGCTGAAATATTAATCGATTCGTACAGACCTTTTTCCTCCATCGATTTTATAAAACATGTATGTGGGAATTTGGGATTTGGGGTTTGACAGTTTGAGGGTTTAGAAATATTAGAAATATTAGAAATTTGGGCTTATGGAGATTTAGTAATTTTAGAATTAACTCTTCTAAACACCCGGATCACTTCACGCGCCAACTCGTGGGTTGACAATACGCGAATCCTTTGTAGCGACAAATATAATCGGATTACGCGGAATGAGACACAAATACTCGGTGAATAATGATCAAGTTGCGGCAGAAATTCATTATACTTGGTTGTTAACGATAATTCAAGTTTCAACAGTTACAATCTTTAACGAGCTCAAGAAGTGGTAGCAAAAAGTTTGATTGATCGTTAATAAACATTAATGCTCAACTTTAAATCGAAACCATATTCGGTGGATACAGAATGTATACCGGTGCTTTCTCCTATCACCAAGGAATCTTCATCGGGTCTCGATAATTATTCGCGTAATAACTCATGTCGCGAGACGATCGATAACTCATACACGCCGTCTCGCAACCTGTAAATTACGTTATTAACGTTTTAATTGCGCGGTTATCGATTTGTTCGGATGCATCGATCGCGAGGATGACCTTTCGTACGTGGGGAATAAACGCGGGACAACTAACCGGCAATAAGATATTGCGATCGACAGGCTATTCACGAAAAATGGCACGCCTATTTGGCACGGTTAAGCAGTTGCCGTGAAATGTCAACTTACTGCAAGAAATCCATAAGCTCGATTCGATACGGTACCGTTTTACAACTTTATATGCCAACCGTTAACTCTTGCTCGAAAGAAAAAAAGAATCCGCACTTCTTTTGCGTGCAAGAACACTTTCGCCGGCTCCGTTACAAGATGTCTTCTAAAAAACGATTATAAGCTTCGATGCGAATGTTCTTTAAACTTCTTAACTTTCCTGTTCATACGAGTCTGCATTTACATGCTAGCGGTACACAGGGTGAGTCAACATTTGGTCTTTATCAAGTATAGTAAGTATGTTCTTATATTTATTTACTGACACAGGTTTCTAAATCCTTCAAGTTGAGTTCCTAAATTCTGAAGATTTGTAGTGCTTAAATTCTTAAATTTTCAAATTCACAAATCCATACGTTCCAAATTCTAGGGCTCCAGTCACTAAACTCTTAAATTATCAAGACCAATGATTGCTGAATCTATAAGTTCCTAGACTCCGATGTTAAAAGTACCTTGATTCATAAGTTCTCAAATTTACAGATTCCCAAATACATCGGATCTGAAAACTCTAAGGTGCGAAGTTCCCAAGTCCACAAACCCCCAAACTCTGCAATTCCCAAATTTCCAACTCCATAAATTCCCAAAACCCGAAGGTCCCAAATTCCCAAATTCTCAAATCCACAAACCCTCAAATCCCCAAACTCCCAGATCCCCAAATCCCCAAACCCCCAAATACCCAAACTCTCCAATTCCCAAATTTCCACATCCCTAAATTCCCAAATTTTCAGCGTCCCAAATTCCCATATTTCCAAATCCATAACTTCCCAAAACCCTAAGGTTCCAAGTCCTCAAATCCCTAAATCCCCACATTCCCAACTCCACAATTTCCCAAAACCCCAATTTTCTAAATAATAATCCCCAAATTAAAAATACCCTAATCACCAAATCCCAAATACCCAAATCTAGATCTCTCCATGAGTCTACCACCCATGCAACCACACGTCATCCCTCACAAAAGCGGTAAAATAGATCGAAAAACAGAATACCTAACAGAGGTAGCGTATATGTCGAAATAGAAATGTTTCTCTCGCGTTCTAACTGTTCATCGCGTCCTTTGACAAAGGCACCAATTTTCACTGGTATTTTCTTTCCTTTTGTTCGTGTATCAGTGGCTGAACTACCTCGGCCCATTTGTCCGTTTTGGGCGGCAACGTGCGGAAGAAATCTTTCCGGTTTTGGTGGTATAAACCGGTTTTATCTTTTCTTTTTTTTTTTCGTTTCACCCACCGCGTTGATACACTGCGACACGAGACCCTCGCAAACCTTTTAGCTTTTATTTATCAATGTACCCATGCACGTATGCATGCGACCCTACAGATTACAGAATTCAATGATCTTCCAACACGAAACGTTTCTTGCCGTTACTTTTCACGTATTACGTACGATTTTTAGATACATTTTAGAAATAGCACATCTTTTCCTTGTATCAGCATTTCTAGCCACATACACGTATGAATGTAAATATCATACGAGAAATAGTCTCGGAAATCATCAAGATCGTATATAAACAATTTGAAGATGTATAAAATCACGATATGTACCGTAAGCACGATATCTCGAATTTCTATCTTGTCTTACATACGTACCTTCTTTACTATGGACGTTTCATTGCGCCTGTTGCATCAAAGTGTCCCAACTCTCCCTATCCCGCAACGTTCGCGGAAGGCTCGTGCCTTCTGGCGCGTGAAATTTTATCTTGCAACGATCGAAATCATTAATTCGGCTAATTAACGTGTTAACTTATAGCCGCAATTATGGTACGCGTCTCTTTAGATCGTCCGAGCGTGTTTTAACTTAAGTCGAGTCCAGCTCGGAGGATCGTGTACATGTCCACATGCGTGTGTGTACGTGCAATCGTACCGGAGGCTCGTGTTTATCGCGTTATTATCCTCTAATTACCAGCATTCGTGGCAGAAGGAAGAGCATTCCGTTTCCCGGTAAATTTCCTCCGACGGTCATTGGCGACGGAAAAACGCGACCAGAACACCCTCGGATCTGGGGATCCGTATTCGAGTCCTTAAGTACGTAATTTAATGGAGAAACAATAGCCGTGGCCGGGGATAGTCGTAACAGGAAACGTTAAAGTAGTCAACCGCGAAACGGCCAGCATAATTATGCGCTCCGTGTAACGTCCTACCGTCTCTGTTACATTCTTAATTTCTGCGTTCCTCTTTGTTCGGCGTGCGCTAATGACGGGTTTCGTGCATAGCCGCCGATCTATTTAGAGGGCAAATTAACTCGGCTGAACTCTCGGCTAGTGCTAATGAAAAGCGTTTCTGCTCGTTGATTATGCTCGCCGTGAAACCGTGTTGTTTCGCTGACCTCTTTACGTTCATTTCGTTTCTTTAAAAAATGTAACGAGACTACTTGTTCTACATCTCGCGCGAAAAGTCGCGATATCCGACGAAATATTGCCGATATTTATACGGATTATCGTTACGGCTGTTATGTACATCCGTTGAAGTTTGATAAGGAAGGGGTGCGATACGTTCGTGATACAAGCACGTTTCGCTGAAAAGTTCACGAAGGTGCTCCATCGTCTCGTAGGCCGACGAGGATTAATAGGAGTCGAGCGATCGATGTTCTGTTAACGTTTAATGTTTGTGGACATATACGTACCGGTAGAAAGACACGGATTCCGGCGATCCATCGCCGTAAGCTGTGCCAGGCAGTGACGGATGACGACAGAGTCGATAAAATCGTTTCTTACGAACGGTCGGATCGGACCGGTCGTGTGATCGGTGTCAACCGAGTAAATTGACGTCGATACGCCTACTTATCGAATCGCAGATGATACGTACAGAGACGGATCGGAACGTTAAGATCGCCGCGTCGCGAGCTTATGACAACGGGCCGCATTTTCATGAAACGATGGGTTCCGACGATCGGCCACGTCGATAAATGTCCACGACCATATCCGTTCGCTAACATGCCGTTTAGAGGATCGTAATCCTTCTCTCCGTACAAAGGCCATCGGCAAAAAAACGAATAACTTTTCCCGGGGAACAAGCCACGAGATATTCGCCCGACACGAACTTAACGCGACGATTGCACCAGACACAACGTCACGACAAAGTGGCCTCGTCGTTTACTCGCCCGATCTGGACGGATCGTCGTGGAAAATGATGAAGCTATAACAAATCGCTCCGATACTCGCAAGAAAACCGAGCGGCGAGGGAACGTCGATCGCACGCTAAGGGGAAACTTTGTTCCACACGCTTCGAACGTAAATTATTGCGACACGATAACGCTCGACAAAACTGCGAGGTACGTACACGTTGTTCGCTATCTCGCGACAGTCTAAATAATGCAGATAAGCGGTGGAAAATTGCGCCAGCCAGGGAAACAGAAACACTATCATTCCAGACATATCGTTCTTAATGCAGATGCATTACGTTCATGCATAACTTCCTGTCGCTATATTTTATCGGCTTGTTTTTTTACAATAAATTCTTTCAGTTTAGATCACACGAGCTACAAGATTAAATATTCGGACATTGACGATAATCTATCACAAAAACGTTTTCAATAAGTTTGGCCCACTATTTGGTCCTATGACCATTACAACTAATTGTCTTGTACACATTCATCATTTTCTTCATCTTTTAGAAAGTCAAACTACACGATGACTTATACTCTATATTCTGCAAATATAAATTTTGATTGTTCATAGGATTTTCAAGTCGAAACAGTATTAATAATAAGGGACAAAAAGTAGCGTTACTTATTGACACGTTTCATTTATTGATCATGTGCCTAAAGGATCAAAGAGATATTATGTACAGCATACATAACAGTATTATTCGATGCCATAAAATGATGTTAATTAAGTTATCAGTTGATCTCGGTTAGTCTACTCGAATGCTAGTTCCTTCGGTCATAAATCATTAGACATGCCCTACGCAATTTTCCTTTCCGTATCAAACGAAACTATCTTTCATTACATTCGTTGAAAGGTTCGAAAGCGTTTAACAGGTGCCTCCAATTTCGTCGCGATACTTATGTTCAGTTTTTTTCACACGCAGACACATGTACCGGAGATTTCAACCACGAAATTTTACGAGGAAGTAGACCGTGAACACGTTATTTATCGTCGACAGTAGCGCTACATCAATCTCAAAGTGACTTACAGATGTAACGGCGACAGAATCGTAAAAGCCCCACGAATAACTCGATTTACCACGGAAAGCGTTTGAAGAGAAATCACTGAAAGAAATGATTATTTCGCAAGATGGCGATGATTTTCCGCAGATACTCGTTGCAGACTCGGTATTTGCGAACATACCTCGATTGCAGTTTGTTAATGGGTACTTACGAATGGGATCAATAGTAGTTATTATACTAGTGTATGTTAGTAGTTATGGCGCTTTAGTGGGATTTTAAAACCAATGGCAAATATTGAAGTCGTGAATCTTCTTAAATTTTGAACACTGCAAAATTGTATATTATCGAGAGTTCAACTTTCTATATTCCCAAATTTCCAAATCCTGAAATATCCAAATTTAACTTGCAATTCTCAAAATACCCAAATTCCAAAAAATTTCCAAGTTCCGAGATTTGTTAAAGATATGAATTTACTGAAAGTAAAAATTTCTAAAAATAGCAAACTTCAACCAAGAAATTCGGCAGATACGCAAAATGAACCGCAACGAAGCAATCACCGTTGTATAACGATAAAAATCGTTGAGATTTGAAAAAAGAAGTCAAGGCACAATTGCTCAGCGTTTGGAAAGGCGAATCGATGCAAAACTGTCGAAACGTGCGTTCACGCTAAAATGCATTTGTATTATCGTGAAAGCGAATCGATCGGCGAGTCGATCCAAAAAATTCGACACCTTTTTAACGCTGGCCAGATTTACGCTCGAGTTTAAATCATCTCCGTGAACGGGAGAGTGTAACTCCGTCGACTTTAATACCACGCCACGTGACGTTAACGATTCGTAAATTAAAAAGTTGCCATTTTGCTCTGGCATACTGACCAAAGAAAGAAGACGTTCGTCGACTGTTGGATTCGTATAAAATTCATCGTTGTTCATTGTTCCCGTTTCTTTCGTTTTTTTCTTGCATTTCGTCGGAATTCGCTGTCGGTGAAACAATATACGAGATAATATACACTCGTCGGTGGTCGCAAAACCAAAAACTCGATCGTAAATTTCTGGACCGATAAATATTTTTCGCGGGCATTGTTACAAAATTCATACTTGCCGACCACGTGGCCTGGAAACTCGTGCACGATTATTTACGACCTTTCTTCGAACATACTTTCACGAATACGATCGCTTATTGTCAGAACGAGAATGGTAATTATTTCTTTATTAATAAGTACTCTTTATTAATTATCAGCGAGAGACTAAATTTGTATATGCACCACATATGGAACTGTTTCGTTCACAGTGTAGTATAAACGACACATTTTGTGTCTCGGAAGGTTTTCATATGCAACGAAGGAAACCATTTGAAACGCACACTGCAAGTATTGATCGCGAAGAGATCCTCCATGGGCTTTGTGAAAAGAACCGTAACTTGTGTCGCTGTTTATGGCATACGATAGACGTTTTCCCTTCGTTCGTGCAGTCGTAAAACATTCATGGAAAAGGATAATGGTAGCATCATACTCTACTGTGTATAACTTTCACTGGATAATTTATAACGCGTTCGAGTACGAAATTACAAAGAAAACGATAAAAGGATGCGTCGATCGTTGCGAAAGAAAGTCTTTGTTCCTTTTTGATTTTTTAAATAAGCCAGAGGTAAAATTTCAATTCCAACATTTTCATCATTTTATTGTATTATGTACTGAGTACAACTATTAGTAAATATAACAATTATTTTTACCGTAAACATTTACAACATGATATGCTATAAATGATTTACAACATGATATACTATAAATGATTTACAACTTGATACATTATAAATGATTTACAATATGATACGATATAAACGATTTATAAACATAGTAGCATGCTGCATTATGATTAACTTCCGCTGTAGTAAGCAAAAAATTGCACAATAACAAAACAATTTTGTATCACAATAAGTTTGCGTCACTACAAGAGATCTGCATGTTTGAATCATCCTGTATAACATTCAAGCAAGAATAAACTTGTCTTCGACCACCGAGGAATCTTTTAATTAGCAAATCAAAGAAATGATAATAATCCTGCGCTTATGTGAATATTCATTATCAATGAATTTATACACGCTTCTCGATTGCCAACAGACAATTCATGCAAGAAATATCATCCGTGACTAATCGTCGCAGCAGGAGTATTTCAGTACCGTAACAAGTATGTGACACAGTGCACGAGTATATACTCGAAGTAAGATATTCTTATAATAACCGTATCTACATTGAACGATAAAAAAGAATTGTGCAATCTGTATTGCAGGTAGTTTTATTTATATCGACACTGTCATTCAAAAATTGTCGATAATCTTTAATCTTAAATTACAATGTAAATAAGTTGAAACGTTTAGGTTTATTTTTACGTGTATTTAGAAGTATAGGTGTGATTGGTAGATATTATTATAGGAAATGTAAGAAAAATTCTCAAAATCTTTCCAAACTTCTAAACTTGCAATGTCTGAAATTTTTCATATTTTAATTTTCCATAACCTAAATTTTCAAATTCAGAACACATGATATCTTCGAGAGTAATACTATACAACTACATAAAGAATTCTTTATTACCAGTAACACTAATATTAATGATGGTTATAATAAACACGTTAAATTCTGCTGTAAAGTGCAATAACTAAAGATTTCGATTCACGCTGTACAATCATCTCGTTTTTAAGACTTAACTACTCATCATATATAAATTTGAATAATAGATTTATGCAAAGGATTCTCATCATTGAGCAACGGTTATCGATTCGATCAACTCGTTCGTCAGTTCGTGCCTGTATCATGAATTTCATCAATAATTTCAGGAATTCCGTGGAAACCTGTCCCCGAATGTTTAATCGAATCGAACCGTACAATTTACCCGCTAGTATTTCAACCTACAGCCACGTTAGAGCGAATGTTGCACTCGTTGTGCAATAACCAACACGTGCCGTGTCTTAAATATAGCACGAACGTTGCTTCGTCTCTCTTTCGCTCGCGTGTACGCGAGGTGCACGCTCGCGGATCAAAGAGAGTAACGCGGAGGTCCTAAAGTACGATAACAAACGCGTTGTTGTCGTACGACTTCCGTGAATGCTTACTAATTGGGAGCAGCGTTATTTAAAGTATCATCCAGAAAAGATTCGAACGTGTATTCCTTATTTCACGCTGCGCGAAACGTCTCATTGACTTTGCTAAAACTCCGCGTCACTGAAATTTATGTCCCCGATAGCATCGCTTCGTCAGAATTTACCTCTTCGGTACGTAAATGCCTCGTGTTCCTCCTCTTTTTTTATCGCATTTTGCCTCTTGCGGTTACCACAATGCACACACGAGCCACGTACGTGCGTGTGACGAGAAATCGCAATCAGAACAAGGCCCCGAATCTCGGTAGATGTTCCAGCTACCTCTGGATAAAAACACAAACTGGACAATTTTTTTGGACAACTTGGACAAATTTTCGAGTCAGCAAAATATAAGATTCGTTTAACAAATCCATAAATTTCTAAATTTTCAAATCCTGGGATGTATAAATTTCTAAATTCGTAAGCTCTCAAATATGTGGATGTACGTATGTACATATGAATTCCTAGATGTTCAAATTAATGTTAAAATTTGAAATATTTTACGAACTATCGTTGTTAAAAATAATAAAAGGCGATCGGGGTGAACCATCCCATATTTTAATCGGCTATTCAATTTTATTATATTTATGAAAAAAGTACGATGGCCACATTGCTCTCATCCACAGACATTTATAGTAGGATGTACACAAGTGTTTAGTACATCAAAATCACAGTGCAATCAATAATAATTTGTATCCGCGCTACGATGGTCCATAAATATCGATATTACTCGACTACGAGTCGTCGAAGAAGCGAATAAAAATGTTCCTCGTCACCGATGAACGTTTATCGGTAATATATCACGAACAACCGGTGGAACATACTTAATAGCCGGAATGTCTTCGGTATAAATTCCGTTAAAGGGTGGAGACGGCTTTAACATTCGTAACACGCATTTCTAGCCGATAGATTTTTCTCTGGACGGCATTAAGGCAAACGTAACCCGCAACGTACGGTGTTCTATGGAGTTGAAAAATGAAAGAACAGTGTGCCACGATTCATCACCCGCTCACAGTTCGCAGTCCTCGTGAAAGTGATACATGCTTCTTGTCAAAGACGATACGTTGAACGCCATTTGTTCCGTGGCTCAAATATACCCGGTAATGTACCTAATTTCCATTCGTCTTATACCGAATCTTTTGTCCCTTTAAAATCGTTGAATCTAAGCTTTCGAAGGCGTGGTTCGAGACATTTAATGACCCCTCATAAACACTGAAATGCGTTTATTTTTTGACGATTAATGGCGCTATTAAAAGTTGAATAAAGAGGTTACTATAAGTAGTTACCCATATTTTTGGCAATTTCTGTTAAAAAGAGCATTTATAAATGCAAGGTTTTTATGAAAATTAAAATCATCTAATTTAGTCAAAGTCGCTGTTACTATCACTATTTTCTAATAAACTGATGTACCTTGGATTAGGACTTTATTTTCACTACTTAGATTTAGAGTACTTTTCCAAAATATGTCATATACTAACACCACCGATAATTCACCTACAGATTCTACAAATATTAATATACGAAGGTGTGATGCATATTCAGTGTACTATAAAAAGCAACATAGAACCAATTATTTTTCAGAATATATTTTACATACATATTCTGATAGAATTGGAGATAAAGTTACATGCTTCTTTTCCAGTTAGTTTACTTCAACAAACACGTTTCAGTTCAGCGATAAGAAACTTTCTTAATTTAAAACTTCAAAGTATGTATACTTCTAAATTTCTAAAAATGTTCACATTTCTAAATGTCTGAAAAATGGGGATTTTTACAATGTCACCATAATGTACGTAACATTTGATGCCTCCGTGGATCAACATTCCACAATGCGTTATGGTAATAAAAATTCATAGAAATCGATCAGCTGAGCGTCCTTGACACTTTTAATGGATTTCTCATGCAAAATTATCACTTTTTTCACGGTAACTGTAAACGTGAGCTCGTCTTATTTTTATTCGAGCAATTCTTGTATTTTCTCTTATCTGTCGCGCACGAGACTCACGAGGATGTAAGTACAAGAAGATCGTTCGGTGAATTTTGAGCGTGACACCCACGCACCGGTACCGTGCGGGTTAATTGTTCCGATGGATTTAAAGTTGGCGTCCGAAATAAATGAATGTCGCTTGCCAAGGCGTGGTACGAAATATACACGGTCGTCATGGATTATATCTCTTACGAAGCACATTTACACGCGCCAGTGAAATTTCGGTACAATCTTCCAATCCTTTTCCGAATGCATCCACGTTTTATTTTATTTCTTTTAAATTGCAAATAATCATGTCCGAGTGATATTACAAATGAAAACTAATTGTTTCGATCAATTTAACATCTCTCGAGACAAATGATACCAGATGTGTAACAGTCAGATTGGCTTCTTTTGGCTGTAAATAAATGCATCAGGAGTTTATGATGAATTAACGTGGAAACCATTTTCGGAACTTAGGTTACAAATTCCTGCTCCTCCATATTTACAAATCTGGAATTTCTAGATTTCTAAATTTGTAGGTATCTAAATTCCTAAATTCCTAAATTCTAATCTCTAAATTCTTAGATTCCCAATTTTCCAAACTTTCAAATTCCCTAAATTTCCAAATACCCAAATACCCAACCACGTACCTCCCTTAATTCTTAAATTTACAAACTTCCAAGCTTCCAAACTCCCAAATCCGCAAATTCTGAAATTTACAAACCTCGAATCCCCAAATCTCTTAAAATTCCTAAACATTCAAATCATCCGAGTCCCAAATTTTCCATCGTTCGAATTCCCGAGGCTGGACACAAAAAAGGGGGACCTGTTTCGTGCCATGCAAAACGCTACTCAGAAGATGACCGTCCCCGTAAAGACAAGGTGCGACAATCGGGCGAAGATCGAAGCACAAACACGCGTGTACCGGTCGAACAAATTCTTCACGTCCTTTTTCTTGACGGTGCATTATTAACGACCACGATAAATATGCGCGTTCTTTTCGCGAGTGCGACGAATCGGCGATCGCATCCACCCGGGTCCTGGCAAGAAAAAAATTCCCCCCCTGTTGGAACCCGTTCCTGCAGCACGTGTGCCCCTATCGGTTGTCCCGTGAAAATCGGTCGTCGGCCCCTTGGTTCACCTTCTCCTCTACGAGAACGGCCTCGCCATTAACTCTACCACCACCATCGCTGCCACCTGCAGCGACGAATCAGCATATTTAGCGTCGAGCCGAATTTAATAGAGGCCATCGTTCGGACGTGCATCACGGTTGCATTCGCGAGACGCATCAATAATATTCACCGTGATGCATAACATTAAGTATGCATGCTAACCTCTCGCGAACCCTCTTGGAATTCAATTCGTGATTCTGTTCGTTTGTTCGTTTACGCTCGGATATACGTATACGGTTTTATATGTATACGCATTTGCATCGTGACGTGCATAACCGGCCACGTGGTACGGTTATCATTACTCGTGACCTTACCCGATATTTTCTTTCGTGATTCGCTCTTTTCGTACGATTTTAACCTACGTTGCGAAAAATGACTGGCTCATCTGTATGATCAAATTAACCCTTTGAAAGGGGTATTTGTACCGTTACCTGGGTGCAACAATATGTAAGATGTTTCAAAAGGAATGGTAAATATTTTAGGAAATATGAACTTGGAGTAACAATTTTCACTTGCCATTATTTTTTAGGATTTTTATGTAGTACACGACACGTGACTCTATTTAATCTCTAACCTCGAGCACCAAATTCGATGTTATTATTCAACTAAATATTATTATACATTATTCCATGCAGACATAATCGATGTTATAATATAATTTCAGTCAACTTCAGTTTAATTAATTTAATTTCAGTAGGTAATTGTATAAAAATACAGTTACTGTATTCAAGTATAAAAATCTACAAGTTGAATCTTATTTAGCTAATATGATTTTTAACAGTCGTTGAAACACGATTATGGTAAAATAACAAGGGAAAACAGAAATCGATGCGAACGGAAGCTCTCGAATGCCGCAGGTGCACGATGAAATTTCTGCGCGTAAATTGACCAGACCGAGCGACAACGAGCAATTAAATAAATACTCGTAAGATAAACTTGCTTACTTCCTACTAAAGAATGTTTATTCGAAGGGGGTCGAGGTGCAACCCGTCGAAATTCATGGTACGACTTGTATACCGGTTTGTCGAGTTTCCCGATGACGTTAATTTCTGCGGTTTTAATCTTCGCCCCCTATTTCCGAAATGAACCATCGAGATATCTAAACGTCTGCACTCCGGATAAAGGATAACAGCCTCACTGAAAATTCACTTTATCGTAATATATTGCCGTTCCTCGCGATTGCGATTCGTCTACCGAAGCAACGAGAACCGAAAGCTCTTGTTAATTTATATTTCCCATGTAAATTCAGGTATTCGCAACGATTTTCGATAAGCAATTTGTTCGGGTAATTTGTTACGAAATAAAAATTGTAGCTGCAAATAGTTGATAGGTTTCACCTAATTAGTGAACACAAGTGAACATACGAATATTCACTTTTAGTTAACCCTTGCTCTATGATATTTTTGGTGCGTCAGAACTAGTGATAGCTACAATATGTCTAGTAAACATGTAACGAAAATTTCATAGTAAGAGAAAATCATAAGAAATGAATTTTCCTGAAAAAAGTTACAGATAATGAAAAGTCGTGACTACGAAAAAACGTACTCTGAACTATAAAGAGGGTAAACAGAAGCAAAGAAAGTTTGCAGCAGAGTAACGCAACAAGTTAGAGTTGAAAAATAAATTTTCAACCGTAATGACAAAGAAGTGGTTGTAACGAAACATGGTGCACGGATCAGTCGTGCACCCTTTCGCCATCGATTATCCTTTTTTCACGACATATACGTTCAACTGGTTTACGAAGGCAAGCCTGGGACTTTTTCCTCCTGTTTTGTCCGTTCGACGCACCACGGACGATCGCGAAGAAGCGAACAGAGCAAGAAAAAGTAGAAGAGAAGCTAAGAGTAGGAGGAAGAGAATGAAGAAGAGGAAGAAGAGGAGGGTTAACGCACTCGCCACACCCTGCTTTAAAGATTGTAAACGATTATTAATGCTCCATCGTGGCTGACCCGTAACCCGGCGGTGGATCCCTCTTCGTGTCCTTCTCTTTTCTGTACCGAACAAGGTCCTTGCACGTCTCTTTCTCCACCCTCGAAATACCCGAGCAAAAGTAACAAGACGTAGTGGCATAACCGGGAGAAATCGAACCGATCCGACGTCGGGCCCTTATCCGACGCTTTTCTTAATTAGCGGGCCACATTACCGCGTATAAGTCGAAAGTTATGTTCCGTTATGGTAACCAATTTGCGTATTGTATACTGTCCGCATTAACGGCCGCGGTTAAAAGCCGGCATGAATTTAGGAACGAATAAAGAAACCAGGCAAACGGGAAAATCGCAAGCAAGATTAAATTGATAACTCCTGTAATGACACCGACGATTTTTACGTGCTAACGAAAAGAAAGTGCTGGGAAAAACTGCATAGGAGGAGAAACTCGAATATTTAATTTATTTAATTCTTTAATTTAATTTGAGAACTTGGAAATTCGAAATTACCATATTTCTAAATTTTGTCATTTCTCTTCGAAATTTAAATTTGAAAATTTCTGCATTGCAAATCTTTCCAAGCTTCCAAATTAATATCTCTTCAAGTTCTTGCATAAAATTTAATTTAAATTCGTCTACAATGTTATCTCCGTTCACCTACCCGATTTTTCATTTTTAAGTTTTGCTAAATTAGAACTGAACTGTTTGAAGAATCACAGAGACAGAGTTAAATGTTAAGGTAATAAATTAGATAATTTGTCTAAATATTGGTGAAACTTTCATTTAAACAATGATCATTTCACTAATTGAATTAGTGGCTGTTCACTGTTTCACGTCAATGTTTAATATAAGAGAATGTCCAAGTTGGCACTATTTATTAACACCTGAATAAAAGTGTACACAGTACATATTTGAGCATTCCTAGATACTTAAATATTTAAGAACAGATGTTTAAACGTTCAGAAATATTGAAGGATTCAAAAATTCATAAAATTGAAAAAAAGAGGATAAGAGAATGTATAAATTGTTAAAAATGCAAACTAATTAGCTTTGTAACATTTATATACTCGATAAGATAACAAGCAATTACAAGTATTTTAAAAAAATTACATCAACGGACATTATTAAAAACAGGTCCCCATAATCCGGCGAATTATTAAAACGGCATTTCGGCGAAAGGAAATACAGAAACAAAATATGTTGATTTTGAAAATGTTACGACTACAAGGTAGAAACTTAAGAAAGCGTGAATATTTATACGATGCCGACACTTTAAATTTCGTTAAACCCGGTTTATCGAAATGGTTATGGTAATGTCCATTGAGTATCATTTCGCAGTTGCGATAAAGAGAAAGATGCTAATAAATTGCAAAGAGATGGAAGTTTATAATACGTTCGGTAGTCCTTGTTCGTCGATATTTACGTGACAGTTTCGGTTCTTCGAATCCGCCATTATCGGATGTTCCGTTTAAGCCCGCGCGCTTGATAATCCAATGATCCGCGATATGAAACGATACGACGCATATAAAGATAACGTTTCGGCGCATCGAAGAAGCGTCGATGTCGCATTATGCAAATTGCATGTGACACGTGCTATATATTTAGTGAAACTCGCGGCATCCCGGTGATGAAAGAAACTTTGCATAAAACCACATTGGCCGCGACGGGTCCGCTCGTCAATTCGTAATTGACCGGCCGACAAGGAGAAAGAAGATAAAAACGAGGAGAAATCAGGTGTAAAAATATCACGGTACGTTTGTGCGAGATTTTTCGCAAGAGGTTTCCCCGCGTCGCCGGAGCGAAATTTTCTGTCGAACCAAAGAGAGAAAAGAACGGTGGAAAAGCGGTAGAAAAAAGAACGGGGAGGACGCGGAGATAACCGTATTAGAATTGGTAGAAATAGATGCAATGACTCACCATGAAAACCATGAACCTTGATTGCAGGTTGGCGCTCTCGATATAAGTCAGCGTTTCCAGCCGCCGTGCTCGCCGTGTGTTCACTTCCTTTCTCCGTTTCGATCGTTTTCCTGGGATATTAATTCACTTCACAGCCGAGAAATCGATCGGTCAGTCCACTTCGATGATCACAACTCGATTGCACTGTCCAATTTATGAATATACCCTCGAAGAACACGCGGTCACCAAATGAATCATCCGAAAGCAGAAAATCGCTCGACGAAATGTACGATGCAAAAAATAATTGCTCGCGATTCGATACTTATTGCTTCTCGATTGTACACGCGCGTGTTACGTGTTTGCACGCGGACACGCGAGTATTGGATCTATCACGCCTACGTTGTCTAGCATGGATTTATTATCCGTATGCGTACGCGCACACATGCGTTTACGCGTTGTCTATTAATTAAACTATCTAAGTTACTTATTAATTGGCTATCGGTGGCGACAGATACAGATACTGGCTCTCTACTGGCATCTGATTGGCATACTGGCATGAATACTGGCCCGTTCGGCGTACGTCACCTGCAACATACAAACGTACGTATCTGCATTAGAAATTAGTCTGCACGATTGCAGGAAACTTAACCAGTAACGGCGAGGTTTTATCATAATTCTACTCGTAGCTCGACCCTGCTAAATTAAAATCCTGGAACGGAGTAAAAGCAAGTAATCGTTCCACATTCTAAATGGTCTTGTACGATGTACATGCGTTGCATGTTCACCCGGCGCAGAGACAACATTTCTTTCCGTTCGATTCGAATCCGCTTTCGATCCTCGATATTTTATACAAATACTCCTATAATAGGAATTCAACTTTTCTCTCTATTACAAAAGCTAACCTTATCGGTAATATCAAGATAAAACCCTATCATTTCTTCCAGTCGCGTCAGTCAGAGATAACCAATGTTGGGACAAATAACGAAAATGTTAGGTGTATTTTAGGCATCCTTGATTATGCAAATTGTGGTATTAAACTCCAGACTCAAGCTGCAAATAATTTTGGTTTGCTGTATCTGACTTGTAATGTGCGTCACGGATGACATAAGTCAAAGGGCTAAAATGAATAAATTTATATAACGCTTAATTCTACACTTCTATCTAACTATTCTCGTTTGAACTTAGGTCAGAAATTAAAGTTAGGTTAGGTTTAATATACCTAAACAGTAGAATCTGACTAAAGTGAAATAACGGTCACAGGAACGATAATATATCAAATGTAATCAAAATGGTCCCAAAATTCTTGAAGTGACCGCAAATGGTATCTGCCTGATTTCGACTCGGAATTTTACGTTACAAAAAACGGAACTGGACAAAAATTACGCAATCGTTCCAACAGGAAAATATTGATCGTGTCACCAAAAAAAAGGTAACAGATTGAACATAATAACGAGCAAATGGCATCACTCTGTCGGGCGCGGTCAACAGTGCCGGGCCAGGCCCGTGACGCACCCGGTCTTTATTTAAATCGTTCGATCCGTCACGCCATAATCGATTAACGCTAATAGCAAGGGAAATGGAGTCGAGAGTGGCACCGAGATGCACGATTTCTCACTACCGCGTCCTTCGTGAACACCTCCTGTTTCTTAATCGAGCAACTTGTAATCTAATCAACGGCTAAACATTTCGTTCGTTAATCGAGTTCCCGAGCACGTGTTAGTTTAGATCGTTATCGAGGATATTACGAGAGAATTTCAATTTCATCCAACCTTCGTGCTTCTCCTTTTACTACTTGATTGTCGTTACTGCACCTAGCAATTTAAACGGATATCTCGCTAACGCACGAACAGGTCGGACAACAAATTGCATTTGCATAAAACAACGAATAATTTTTGCTGATTGTTTAATCCTTGTGCACACAACCTGATATCTACGTAATTACTCGTATTCTCGAATAACATGGCAGGTTTTTTTTATATATTTTAGCAAATACTTTAAGAACGTGCAACAAATTGCATTTGCATAAGAGAACGAATAATTTCTGCTGACTGTTTAATTCTTATTTGAACGAATGCATTTTATAAATACATATATGCATTTATCTTTTTGTGTAAAAGTTTCTATGGAAATTTTTATCAACTTTGTCAAGTCCTAAATTTTGTGAGGTCCTAGTTGTTCACCTGTTTCTAAGTTGATTTATATTTGCCACACAGAAATTGATTGCAAAATTGTTAAACATATCTGGACCCCAGAGCGAGAGCGTATTAAGTCTACTTAAGGTGGAAACGACCCACGTTAACGGTGAATTCCAGATCCGGTACGCGTAATGTAGTACAAACATTTCGTACACAATGTGTGTAAAAAACCGCATTGGTATTCGCACTTTCGTTAGTGCACTTTCACAGCGACTTCGTAACGGTAGCCCTTGCACTCCTGCAACTGCATACCGGCTAATGCAACTCACTACCAGTCGTATGCAAAACAGTGTAGAATCTTTGTACTATCTCGTTGTTTACTGTTCGTTTACGATATACAGAGAGAGTCAACAACAACTATTATTTAAACGCGTTATCTATTGATATTGGGACGAGTGGAATATTTTGTGGGATGAGTTAGGTTATGTAGTTTCATTTGTAGTGTCAGTATTTTGTGGCAAATGTGATTAAATGGCTTTTGGGAATTTGGGAATTTAGGGATTTGGAGATGTAGAGATTTGGGGGTGTGAGATTTGGGGATGTAAAGAGTTGGGGATTTGGAGACTCGGGGGTGTGAAGATTTGGGGATTTGGAAAACTTGGAGATATGTAGATTTGGGGATGTGAGGAGTTGAGATTCAGAAACTCGGTGATGTGAGATTTGGGGATATGAAGAGTTGGGATTTGGAAATTTGAAAAAATAGGAATTTGAGAATATGAAGTCTTGGGAGTTCAGAAATTTGGGGGTATAGGGATTTGGAGATATGAAGATTTGCAAATTTGAAGGTCTGAGAGTTTGTGAATATCAGAATTAGGGAACTTGGTACATTTGGAAAATTTCAAAACTATTCCATAACTTGTAAAAATATTAATTTGCTCTAGTACAAAAATGTATTTTTCACGCATAGCAATGTATATTTGAACACCCTGAGCAAGTTAAGAAACTACAAAGTAATATCGTTTAGGTATCAAAGGTAGAATTACCGGCACACAATTTAGAAAGAATGTAAAATTAACGAGTAGATGTATGGAATACCAAGAAGATACACTTCCTGCTGCGGGAACTTCTGTTCAAATGTTACTTCACACGTGTTATAAAAGTTGTAATGAACCGTCATAAAAAGCTATAGCATGACTGGTCCGTAGGAAAATTCTATGTATAACTGGGTTTGACCTCAAGCTACGTGTTCGTCCAGCGTCAACGAACTGCAAGCGTAGAACAAATTATGAGAATCATAGTTATGCAACGACGTATGCTTCAATAATAGCGGTTTGCACTATCCATTACAAATTATGTTTTTCCATTAAATGTTTCTTGAATATTATTACGTGTTACGATTCGAAAGTATAGAATCATTTTATTTAAAATTATATTTTGTAACATAATTATGCGAGTCATGGAAGATAATCTCAATAGGTATTTTAGTCATTCGACTAAAATGGAACAATCGACATATTCTCAGTACAATGTTATCAATATTTCAGTATTGTTAATATGTAAGTATTGAATGTAGGAGAAAAATACAGCTTATCAATAAATACTACGTATCAATAATATTATATCAACAAGTACCTGTATTATATTGATCTAGAACCTTGAAATATCAACAATACGTATTGATTATTCGAGAATCTATTTAATATTGATTTCACAAAAGACCTTCTTTCTTATTCAATTCTAACCAATCTCGTTATATCTTGTATATAACGGGATGGCGTCGAGATCATAGAAAGAAGATTATCGACGCATCTATCGATCGAACGATCGATCGCTGTCAGATCGTTTGATCGCGAGACAAACATCCTGACGATGTTACTGATAAAGCTCGTCAGGATCGTTCATGACAATCAGTTTACCGATCTCGGTCTTCAATCATCGCAAATTCGAATTGTCGTTTAAAATAGTGATGAACAGATTATGTATCTGATGATGAATACAGAACGATATTAAATCGAAGGATTTGAAGTTTAAGAATTTAGGGATATATTTTGCAAATTTATCAATTTACAAGTTTGCAAGTTTGGAAAGGTGGGGTTGGACAAATTAAAAATTCGAAATTTTCAAATTCGGTGAGTTGGAAATTTAGAGAATTAGAAATTTGATAACTGTACATTTAAGAAATTAGAAACTTTGAGTTCGAAATATCAAAAATTAGAAACTTGGTGAGTAATTTAAGAAGTTAAAAATTTAGACATAAAGCATCGAATTAGGAACTTGACAAGCTATCCAGTGTCCATGAGCGAGCGACCATAAACGTTCATGCAGCCTACCCTCATAATCCTTTTGAAATTGAAAGAACAAAGCTCGACAGCCATTCGTTGGCGTTTTCCACTTTAAGATTGCGTTTGCACCGCGTCGTGGCGCTCTTAATTGAAAGGTTACGAAACCTCGCGTTTAACGAATAAACGCTCGAGAGCAGAACCTATCCGCAGAATACTAGATCATCTATTATATCTCTTTCAGCAGATATGACTGTGCATAATCGCGATACATGAAAACCCAGATACATCAAACGACGCGTAAAACTCGACGGCTGGATTTTACATAATTTCGCGTTACGTAACGCGTCATCTTTTGTTCGTGCCCATCGTATCGAGTTTAAAACTTAAAGCAGCGATTTTTCACGCGTCCCTATAAAACGATCCGAGTTTCACGAAGTCGTTAAAGACAGATCGATCGAATAGAAATCACGAACTCGCATTATGATGCATTTCCGTGTATTTATGCACCCGCGAACCTACGGCTGGCAGACCATGTGTACGGTTTATGAATGGAACAGCACGCGTGCGCGACCACTGGAACAGTTCGAGCCGGCAGCGAAAGTGACCTGCTCTAACTTGTACCTGTTCCAACGCAGAACGTGTATAAGCTAGCGTTTTACACGCACACGATAGAGCACCGTAAGAACTACCTCGGATAATTGCATCGAGTAGCCTAACCGCTCGATGGACGCGAGAGTGCACCGCTGCGCTGCTTGCAAGTGTGAAATGCACCGCGGGGTGCCATGAATGGTAGTCCCTACAGTTTCAGCAATTTCAAACGGGAAAACTGGTAATTTATAAGTAGATTTTTGTCAAAGGAATGTCACTCGGCATCGACATGCCTGCCGATCGTTTTACACCGGTAGTCCGTGTAATTTCTCGTTAATAAGTCTCACGGTATCTGTTCGAAACTTTCTATCCTTCATATTTTCGGATTATGTATGCAGATAATTTAAATCAATACAAGTATGATATATAAGAGCTATGGGACAGAGAAAACGATATCGAATTTTCAAGCTTACATTAGAAATTTAGTATCTTCTTTTAAAAACTTGAGAATTCAAAAAGTTTGAGAACTTAGGAAATTATGAGAAGTTAAGAAAATTTGGATATTTAAAAATTTATGAATTTCATGAAGTGACTTACTGTTCAGAATTTGTTACTATACATATTATATATTCGAAATTTCAATAAAGTAATATCTGCAATCCTTCAGTCGATGGCGTAGTTCGTGAAGCACTCGTTTCTAATAACGAGTAGAAAGTTACGTTAATAAGGGAAGTTAGGTTCATAAGTTTTAACGTTAATAAAGGAACACGAGGAGGAAGAGATACACAACTTTCTCGTTGACGATGCCAAGATTAAGTTATTATTTAAAATTTAATGAAACGTTGAGATACACTTGATATAGAGACTCGAGGTGAACTTGAAACTTTCTTGTATAATGCTGTTTCATTGGCAGTGGGAATAGAAAAGATGCATGTTTCAATATGACATGACGCGGAGAAACTTTTCCTGTCGTATTTTATTGATTTCACCCGATCGAAAACAGAAGGAATTATTTCATTATCTAACACCTAAATTATTAGTAGATTATAATTGCTAGTCTACAATTTTACACACAAATTTTGCTACTTTTATTTTGGATAAAAATGTAACAAAAAATCACTTCTTTAAATATTAATTTGTTGCAGACATTAGAGATATAAGCAGGCAAGGTACTGCAATATATTTAAAAGATGCACTAAATGTTTCGAACAATTATACAAGTTGTAAGCATTAGCATGGCGAAATTGTGCACACCTACTTACCTTATTTCAACGACACGGTCTCCGTTGCATTATATCGCGAACTTTTGCAGCAGCTTCTACAACTATAAAGACACACCGTTGCATTCGTTCTTTTTTTATTTTTTATTTGCCCAACCTCTCGGATACATTGCCGTACCCTGTCATGTCGAAATAGATATCTGCATGGAACTCGGCCAGTCGTACTACCGGTGCAAATAATTGTGTTATACCGGGACACGTTAGATAATGATCACTACAGATCGGTCGTATCCGCGTGTGAACGAAAGCACATGTACCATTGCCAGGACATTTCCTTATCTGGCCTTCTCTCCTTTCGCCTTGAAAACTACCGTAGTAGTCCACTCGTACGTATAGTTATCCGAGACAAATGCCAGACATAGCTGTATCACTCCCAAGCTAAGTTTCAAACATTAAAATGCAAAAACACGTGCTGAAGTTACCGAGTCTACAAATTTCGATGGATTTCACTGTCTTCCCACTTGAAAGTTTCTCGATTAAGTTCCTCTTTTAATAATATGGTCACTTTCTGCGGACTATTAAGTTTATACATCATTAACATGTTGCTTACTATCATTTAAGCACTTTAATACTAACTAAAGGTTCAGAAGAATTACGTTCCTATCTATCGCCTAAAATCTGAAGTTTGCAAAATGATTGCAACGTGTCGCAAATATACGAAGATACGGTGGGTTGGTTGGATTCGCATTAGATTCACGGGTAAGTATACAAATGTAAACATAAATGCAAACTCGTGTGTCGCAGTACGTGTCACATACATACGTCAGAGTGTCGCCAGGTTAGCCCGTACGTTAAAACACGATTCGCTTTCGAAATAAATCGATAAGATCTGCTGGTCGAACAGATTTCAAATTAATGTCAATGCATAGCGCGCGTTCAGCCACGAACCGGGTTTATTAATGCGCGCCGTGCATCGACATCGTACCGGTGTTCTAACATTATTAGGACGATTTCGTGCAAAGTAGACGTGTCACGGATATAATATTAATGTCAACCGGGCAGAAGCACGACAGATGACAACCCCGTTCGTTTTACGCGGAAACGATGTAATTATTTCCATGAGTTAAATAGGTCGGAACCATCGGTGTTTATAATTTCAGCACGGTCCAATCGGTCGAGCTTTCTTTCTCGTATATCGACGTAAATGTACGCCTTAATTACACGTATCGGGTCGAACATAATGCGTTAATATAATTGGCCTCTTTAGCATCAGCTGCTGTTACACTTTCTAATAATAACAATACTTCACTTTTTAAATAAACGTATCGAGAGAGACCGCTTCAAGATTTTTCCAATATACTTGTTAAAATGCATTTCGATAATATCAGCAAACTATTAAACAAAATTAAATATGTCGAAAATCACCCATATAAGACATATATGGATATTTGATAACTTTATTCACAAATTTCTCCAATTATTAAAAATCCATAAATACATCATTACAGTTATCATATCCATATACACATTTTCAGCTTTGCTTAACAACTTGTTTGGCATCTCTCCCCCTATTAACTATAGTCTAACTATACTTCAACCTAAATTTCCAGCTGCAGCCTCATTTTATCGAAAAAGATCTTACAACCCGTTGACAATGAACAATTTGTCCATAGGAAAGAATATGTGTAGAAGGAAAGAACTGAGAAATTCACGATCAAAGTCTGATTTCACGAAATAAAACAATCCTTTCACAAAACGCCGTTCGTTCATTCCATTATATTAAAATAGTTGTTAGATACTTGGTGCACGCGTGTGAACGCATTAGCGGCTTACAAGCGCGGTTTCTAATACGCGGCGTATAATAACGCGTTAATAGGAATGCATCAAGCTCAGAATACCGTGTCAAGCATATAAATATAGGCATAGCTGCAATATGTGCACGAACACACGTATATCAGAACGTACCGCAAAAGAAATTCTCATTCTGTCACGCGTTAATGTAGATCACGTACGAACATGCAGCTCGTACCTCTCCCTCGTATCAGATTTTATCGGGCAGCGTGAAAGAATGAAAATTAACGAGTTGATTTAGGTCCCAAATTACGGGATACCGAGTCTTAAAATATCCATACGCTAACACTGTCTTGATTTATATTGTGGTACACGTTCAAGGATATTAGGTATTTTAGGTTTAAATTTGAGATTTGGAAATTTGGGAGTTTGGATGTTGGAGAATTTGGACTGTTAGGAATTTGAAAATTAGGAATTTGTGAAGTTAGGAATTTGGAAAGTAGGAGATTTGGTGATTTGAAGATTTGAAGATGTGGACATTTGGACACTTGGACAACTTGACAAGTTGGAAAGTTAAAGACCTGGAAATTTAGTCTTTTAGAAATTTAAAAATCTAAATATTGGAAAATTTGTAAACTTCTAATGTGAGCTATACACCTAACATCCTACCTCCCTCGGTTTATATAGATTGTACTAATTATTCCAAAAGAACCAAATTCACCTAATTAAAGCACACGCCAATGTTACCCAGATAAGTGAAAAAAAACGTGACACCAAATGTTGAAGAATTATTAGCCTAAACGAAATTAGTGTAATCTTTTGTTGAGTCAAAATGAACGTCTCATTAGGCATAATCCAAGACCTGTAAGTACAGTCCTCATGCTAGTAGGACGTTAGAGTATCAATTATGACGGGACGTGCATCAATTGAGACGAAACGTTTCAGCCGTTTTTATCGAGCTTCTCATTATCGACAAGCACTTGCTTCTGCACTATCTTCGGCCTCTTTTACCACTGGCCATCGTTTGTAAGCATTCATTTAGTTTTACCGGCCGACCTATTGACGTTTTTACTATTGGCGAGACCAACGTTCGATCTACTAACTCTGCGGCATAAAACGCCTTTGCAATCTGAAGTTTCGAGTAATTCGAGTCTCCTATAATCATATACGCGATTGCAACTGGTAAACGTAGACTAATGAGACGTCAAAACCGAACAAATAATTATTTAACTTTTCTCTGGCTGACCTGTTAAACGATTTAAATAAACGTACCAACAGTCGTTCTTCCAGGTGAATATTAATTATCATTTTATTCAAGCGTCTTCTTTTGTCGCTTTTATTATACCAACAGCAAATGGCGAACGTTTTCTATGCACTTTTACTATCCGGTATACGCTCGCACTCACGCTTTGTATCGTCATCGTCGCACGCTTCGAAATCCTCGACTTATCGTATTATCTCGTAATCCTTGGTTGAAAGTCCGACGAAACGATAATAATGAAATAACAAGCAGCGAAACTAGTGCTGAGACTAGCAACGGGGAACAGCAATAACGACAACGTCTCGTGTCTTTTACTACCTTGCAATGAAACCGACTTTCGTACACATTCGTTGCGCCAGGACAGTAATGGGAAACGTACTTACAACTATAATGCGATAACGTGTAAATAGCATTCGGTGTTATTATAACTTTTATCGCTGAAACGTTCTTAACGTGCACACCGTCATTCTGATGGTCGTAGTGCATACAGTTCGGTTGAGAAAATTCGAATACTTTGAATAATGGATACTGATAAACGAAAATGAATATGTTGACTAATGGAATGTATGAAAATGGATACTTGAATGTCAGGACTGAACCGCGAGGTACACAACGACAACATTCAATTTGATGTGCTGTTCAAAGTAATTTTCAATTAAGCGTCCAGTATACACTTTCTATAGATCGTGGACAGAAGATAACATCGCGGAGATTAGCGATTTTATTAATGGACAAAAGAATCAGGCCGCGGTGTTGCAAGAAATAACAGATGAAACTGATACGCGGATTAGTCATCGGAATTAATCAGCGAGACTTTTGTCGAGCAACGACATTGTTCTTTTGGAGTGCAGTACGCGTACACAAAGTCTTTTTTTTTTTAACTAACGTGTAGTAAATACGAAGCAGCTGGCAATCGACGTTCTCGTGAATAAGTACTGCTACTTTGAGCCAACCGTGTTAGAAACTTCTTTTTAAATCTATGCATATACCACGGAACGTTCGTCGACTTTATATTGGGAAGAAAATAATAGACTTTTTAACTTTGAAATTCGGAAACTTGAAATACTGAGATTTGAAGGTGTGCAAATGCAAAAATTTAGAAATTTAGTAAGTTGGAAATTATTCAGATTTGAAGTAGGAGAATTTAGAGATTTAAATTGTAATTTGCTTGTTCGGAAATTTGATAATTTGGAATGTCATAAATTTAGGTTCAAATTTTCAGAACGAGAAGATTCACCAGTTTTACGTTATTTAACCTATTTCCATGATTTAACTTATTTAGATGATTTCCATAATTTAGCTTACCTAGATTTAACCTATTTGCATAATTTAGCTTATTTGGATGATTTAACCACTTTCCATGATTCAACTTATTTAAACTTGACCTATTACCATAATTTAACTTATTGGACGATTTAACCTATTTAATTTAATTTGAAGAACCCAAAAATTTATAGAAATGATCAGAAATTTTCAAGAGAACCTCACCAGGTTAAAAAGTTCTATTTTGTAACAAATGCGATGAGACTAAAATAGCTATTACAACGAAATGTGTCATGAAACGCTATGTGGAAAAAATGAATCTAGGCGGTACGATTTTAATATCATCGGCACCGCCCTTTCCCCTCGAAAGGGTGACCGAAGTTACGTGGGGACGTGGTATTGAACGGTAGCCGTCAGCGTGCGATCCCATTAGCCCGTATTGTATGCTAATGAGCGGTTGTCGCCTGTGATCCATGCTTATATATCGTGTTATATCGCCACCAGCGGTTCTCCATTTTTCAATCATTGCCAGCACGCGTTCTCGTCAGGAACATCACAACGCATCGATGCACCGCTGCATCATCGTCGAAACATACAATTTTCGACACTTTTATTTCCATTTTCATGGTCATTCGCTCGCAATAAATACTGTTTCGACGCGTTTTTTCGATACAACCGAAGTGGATGGGAACTGTTTTTACAAGTACCGTTAACTTATGCATGATTTAACACCCTGATACTTGTAATTATGCATGGAACTTTAACCTTGTTACTAGGGATCTCTGGTGATATTTGAATAGGAATTTTAAACGCTCACGAGTACGAACATTTATCGGTATTCGCTTCGGTGGAGACATCGGTGAGAGCAGAAAAATCAAGTTTCTCTGTGAATAATTTTAGGTTTATTTAAAGCTTTATGGTAATGTACCGCATTCTTGGTGGTCAGTTCTGAATTCTGGAACGAGAATTCAATCGAATCAATGTTTACTTGACGTCCTTGATACATTTATAATTTTACCATAATCTGATGAATTTACATAAAATCATAACTTTTCGTTCTTTTCGATATAATACTCTCTATCCTAAAATATCTTGAATTTGTAAAAATTGTCTTCTTTTGTTCTAGGTATCTAAATACATGATACAACATAACAAAACTTTATGTTTATATTTATGAACAATTTTTATATAGTAGAATTAAATGATAAGTATATAGTAGTGTTAAAATGAGAACTGAGTTGAACATTTAACAAGAATGTCACTATATACGTTTGAAAAAGATTAAACATTTTCTAGTATCATAATGTAGAGAGTACAACAGAGTTACTTAAACCTATACACTTATAAGTATAATTAACATAAATGTAATTAAAAGCCCCATCGTTTATTACATTTTTGTATCCATGTAACCATGAATATTGAACAACGTGTATCAAAGAGTACCAATGAAACTTTGATAAGTACAATTATTTCCATTAATAATCGCACATATCCGACAACAATGTTCTGTGTTTTAAGTATCCCTAAAACGCAACTAGTTCTTAATGCCGACGTAAGCACAGATTAATGGGTGCGTAAATTTTTTATGTGCCATTAAAGCGATCGTGAAAAGGATCGTACGAACACGGTTGTTTCGCGCTTGCGTTGGCGTCTAAAGGCATTCGAACCGAAGCCTGAAACGCAATGATGTTCCGTGCAAAAGACTGAAACGAGTGCAATTAACGTTACGAGTAGTGGCGGGTCATTATCCGACTGAATCCAGCCTCGTCTCAAAACCGCAAATTACCCGCGGCAACTTACACGCTCGCGTTTGACACACACGAACAATACACACTATTCTGAATAGGTTCAGCGTCATAGTACAAGATGAATTAGATATCAACAATTAAGAACACGCATATATTATCGAAGTCTCCATACAAAAGGCGAGAAAATAGTATTCGTGTACGTGGAAATTAATTAATGTGAAGAAACGGTTGTTAGTAGCCCGTCACTGTTTCTGGTTAACTATAGTAATATTTCTGGTAACATTAGTATGTCGTTAACGATGGACGAATATAAATATAAATAATTCGCTAGAACAATAGACCTCTTCGTTTTCAATTGCTAACAAAATTTTTGTCTAGTTTTACTGTTACTATAGAAACATATGAGTCATTGGTGATAACATTGTTACATTTCGGGAGTGGTTAATGTAATGGTTCTTAATTATTATTAAAAATTATTAAAAATTACAAATTCAATAGCACAAAATTGACTCCAAGTGATTCTTAAGATAAGTCTTAGGTCTACGTTGCATCGTAAGAGTGTAATCCAGCGACATAATGTCGCGTAACCGTCTGAACGCGGAGAACAAACTATCGAACGTTCGTTTCAATTAATTTCTCGTACGTTCTTCCGTGCGCAACGATGCGAGATAATCATGTCAATAATCATCGGAACAAGTTATACAGCACGTGTTGCCGTGATCGCACGTTCGTAGGCGATTAAAACGTCTCGTTGTACGTCGGAAGTCGAGCGAAGACAAAATCAGGGACGTCTAGGCGTTGTCGCTTGGCTAGCCGAGCCCCGATATACAAACCGTGTCGACATAATTATGCTACGCGCCGTCAGGTAGATGAAGCCGATACGAACGTGGGACCATTTAAGCGCCTTTAGAAGCATAAATAATCCTATTAAACGTGTCACTGGTTGTGTCAACAATCTGACAGCCAACAAGATAGAAACCTAGCCGATGGTAGGAACGGTTAGGCGTGTTCTCCGGGACGCATGATCCCGTCGCTCCGAGTCAATGAAGTCACGGGAACGATTTCAACCCCATGGACATTGGCGTAGCTATGCAAACTAGGGTTGTTTTCAGTTGTATCTTCCAAGACAAATTCTTCGAGTAACTCTATTCCTTGATACTGAAGTTTTAAATTTTCCAGTTTCAATATTCGACAATTACCAAATCCCTAATACTCTACTTCGCTAAGTATTAAATTTTCCAATTGAAAAATTTCTTAGTTGTCACATATACGAATTCTCAAATCTCCCAATTTCCAAATCTCCCAATTCCCAAATCTCCCAATTCCCAAATCTCCCAATTACCCAACTCCCCAAATAAAAAACTCAGCAATTTCCAAATTCCCAAGTCCCTAAATGTTCAATGTTCCACACTTGCTACCCTCGAGAAAAATGTTGCTTACGCCAATGTGAACGGGAAAAAATTCGTTTAAAGTGCACCGTGTTCAAACATTGTGCAACACGCTGGATATTTGCCCAACGTCTTTTTAAACAGGTCTAGCCAACATAACGAACGTCATTCTATGAAAAGGGTACAAGACATCGAAGTCCTTTAAGAAATGAAGGGTGTGCCAAGATAGTCACGAAGAGGTTTGAAAAGTTAATAAATATTTTTATTCTCGTCTTTCTTATACATACCAATATTTTGTTACTTTATTACCGTGCTATCGTTATTATCCCTTTTATTACTCTGCTATTTCACTATTCTACCGTGTTAACAATCTATCCAACTATTCTATTATTTTACTAAGGTACAACAGTATACTTTGATCACTAAGAGCTTTTACAGTTTTGTCCATCGCTATTTCCAGCCCGCAATTTTTACGCTGTACACGGTAGTAGATTTGAACGGACTTTACGTGCATTACGTGTTGAATATCAACCATCAATTTCGTCGTACATTAAAAATACACGATTACAGTGAACAGTTATCCCGTAGTTGAACAGCTGTTTATTCATTTAGATGCCTCAAGCTACTTCACCTTTCTCGATGTGTATGTAAATATAAGTACACGAGACGCACGAGGTTCGAGTGTCATCAAGACGTCCGTAAACTTAAAGAGGAAACGTGAGTTTCGCTTCGGAAATCATGCAGCATAAAACACCGTACGGATCGAAAAGAACTATGGACAAGATCTAGTCAAAACCGGGAACCAGTTTTGAAACGATTTCAAATTATCCCGGGTCAATGTAACCGCATGTCCATCATTTGGATTAGCGGAGCACTATAATCTAATTTCACCAATTAGAAAATCTATAAAAAAGATTTATATTTAACATACTAGAAATGTAATATAAGATGAAGTTCAACTGGATATAGGATCATAAAATTTTCATATGAAAGCTTTTTCTGCTGATATAACTTTATGCTATGAATATTAAGAAACAGTATAAAGTACTGTTTTCTTCTCTTATGTAAAATCAATTTATCTGCATTGTTTTCTGATTTTATGTAAGCTATTGTTCAACGAAGAGGTTGCTGTAATACATTTTCGAAATGTTCATAATTGTAATCTTCAAAATCAGATTCAAATAAATGATTGCTTATGTAAAAACTGTTTTTTATATAACATTAAGTGTTGAACACTTCGGGAGTTCTATTTTAATGCTCTTCAAGGTGTTAGATCCCAAGAGTGTTACAAAACAGAGAATCCTCTTTAGGTTATACACTCTTGAGGATAGCATACGTTCAAGAACTAGTTTGCGAGAATTTAGTTAATCAGTAATCAAGAAGGTAAACACATTTAATATATTCTCCTTTTTTGCGCGTAAACTTTATCGAGTCCATAAAACTACGATATAAATGAAGTAAAACGTAATTGCATCTTTTTCTTGGAAATCCATGATGAACTTTCTTTACTATATAACATGTGATGTAATATAATTTTAAACAATTGCAAGCTGATATAAAATGATTAATTATGATTTTACGTGGAAGATCGAAGGTCAGATGTTAGTATGTGATAATGAAATTTGTAATTTTCTTCTGAAAGAATGGATATTTTTTCCTGTTCTTCAGAATATCGGAAGTGAAACCGATAATACATATCACTGTACATTACTAAAAGTCATCCACAACACGATGTGTCGTGTGATTGTACGAACTTATCATTGAGAATGTACCTCTATTATACGACCGTTGTTTATCATTGAACGTGGGAGGCATATTATTCCCCGTTATGTATCGCACACTTATTTTTCCATTTCTCTATTCTATTTTCAAATTATAACAAAATATCCTGCTCACACAACCCTTATTTTTCAGAATAAATTAATCTTTCACCCTTCAAATTTTATCGCTGCAACAAATTTTTAATAAAGCATTCTTTAATGCATACTAACATTATTATATAATATCTGATTCAATCTTTTAAATGTTTATAAATTATTATTCAGTTACCAATAAATGATGAGAATCTTGAAAATTTGAAAAAGAGTTTAAATATGGAAAGAAATGATCATAGATGCGAAATTTCGTATTCAAGTTCAACTCCTTTACCAGGATATTCCCCAAGTTTGATTTGCCTATGGTTTCAACATAAGGCACGTTCGATCTCCTGTACACGAAGCATAGTTAATATTTATAATACATAATCAACGCACAGTGCTAATTAACCGGTTTGTTCTGACATTTATGATAGAGGCTGTTGCCTCGAAGAACTTAAGAAGAAATAACCACGCCAGAAATACAACCCAGCTTACATTCCTGTGTGACATAGAGCGGGGGAGGACAGACGCAGACAGGAGGTAAAGATCGATAGAGGTTCGACGACTCGACAACTGACTGCTGTCTATATTCTACACCATGTATGTACTTGTTAATGCTTATCAACGTAAAACTCACCACTATTTTACGCGGATATTTATTCGCTGATATTTGCTGCATAATCTCATAAGTAACGCGAATTCTTTTGATGTTTATATGCAATTAGTTCTCCAGTACGCAAAAATTTATATAGCGCTGTCTAGTAATTTGAATTCAATTTTTGGACTAATGGTTAAGCAATTATTATTGGTTTTTATTTAACAGTAATAACGTTATTTAATTGTTAATATTGCTTAAAGAATCGATACGAAGATTTGTACCTTGTTTTATTGGATTATGATCGTAATAGAACGAGAACAAATATGGCGCGAAAAAGAGCGAAATATGGCAACATTTAAACGCAGCGAATATTTTATCGCGAAAAGTGTACGTGCGACATCCTCACGGACATAATCTACGTATCTTTAGACATTGACAGTTGCATTCTGATAGATATAATAAACTCACCAAGGTTTCTGTCGGGATGATCGCAGGAACCGCGTTCCTGTCAGACAACTTAATCCGTATAATGACGTTGCTGGCATCGGTTATCACAGAGTTTCCGTGTGAACGAGGGAATACTTCAGACTGTCATCGTAGCAGCTGACTTGCAAAACGCAATCGTTGGAACCACACGACAAAACGAAAAATCACTTTTGACAAAAGTCCGTTGGAAACAGAGTCACTTCGCGTACTGACAGTTTACTCGATGCAGTCGAACGATACATCACAGGTACAAACGATTGTCAAAACGTGTTCATATAAGAAAATTATTCACATTCTTCGGTACCCGTTGTCGAACGAGTCGAAATTCTTCTTCAACAGAAACTATTAATCACTATAATCACTATTTCCGAACAAAACGTGCTGCGTTCCCAGTTTCGTACGTTCGCGCATCGCGCGGCCATCGTCTACTGAAGTCTAGCGACACCTGACACGAAGCGATATCGATGTATCGATATTTCTTTCAAAAACTCACTACGACTCCATCTTGCGATTAATCGATCGGACAGTTGCGTTGCATCTTCACAAGTGGTACGGTACACTGTCAATTTCATTTGACTAAACGAACGGTTTTTAAGATTAATCGATTACCTTGGGAAAACGAGAAGTATACTTCGATAAGATCTCCAACAGGTTAGTTCGATGGATCATGTCTTCGCTACTTTATTTCTTTTATTCTGTAGCGTATTAATGATTGGCAAATGTCAGTGATGTTTGTGAAATCATATATCGATACTGTGGCGAACATAACCGATGTTTCCAAAAAACGATGCGTTATGTTCGAACAACGAGGGCTGTCACTTTCAAATCATACGTATTCACCACGCGTATTGCTCTTCCGTATCGATGAACTTGTCTGAACGTATATAGCTCGAAAACGTTCGACGAAAACGATTTGGTGTATCGAGGTGTTTTTCAGCTGATCGGACAAGGCAACGAGGAAAAGTATTCGAATCCAGCGTTGTCGGACGTTCCAGCGTTCAGTTTCGTTTCTGGACGGTTCAGTATAAAACGTATGACGTAAATCGTGGCAAGGTCTCGATGGTCGCGTGCGATGGTATCCAAAGAAACTACAATAGGTTATTTTCTTCTCGCTAACGGCACACTGTGAACCGTGCAGGTAACGCGTCGTCTTATCTTCCCCCGATCATGCTCGATCGCGGTGTCCGTCATCGATGGTGCAAACTTCAACGCATCGTTTTCGTTCGAGAAATCGAAATTAGCATCGTGTCGCGGTGAATACGATCGATCGTCGAAAAGTGTCCGGATGAGTCCGCGTGGCGACGTTTGCTCACGAAAGTGTCCGTTTGCTCGTGACCGTGTCGCGACGCGAAAAACGAGCGAGCTGCGCAGAGACAACGCACTGAACGACGAATGGACGGAGCCGCTGTTGGCTGACTGCCGACGGTCGAACGCGCTCCGAGTCTCAACGATCAGCTGATCGGCACGCGCGCTACTATGGTAACCAACGTCAGCGGGCTCCGGTAGGGTTGCACGCGCACACACACACACGCACACACGTACACATAGACATATATATATACACACACAAGTTTTGGAGGGCGTCCCGTGCGGCAGCCTCGCGACTCCGATAACGTGTACGTGCGTCGTGCGTGCGCACACACGTGGTTAGAAGATTTGCGCGCGCACGCGTGTGTGCGTGCGTGAAAACGACACGTAGTGTCCGTAGATGACAAACACGACGACCACGACGACGGAGAGAGGCAAAGGTCGAATGAAAAAATAAGGAAACTTCCTTTCGCCTTCTCCGTTTCGTTATTTCCCTTTTCTGTTCTCGCTCGTTATTTTTCTGTTTAATTGCAGTTGACAACGCGACACGCAACCGTCACTGCGGAATTGAAGACTATAAGCCGCGTGCAACGTCGCAAGGTAATTCGAAATACTGCGAGAGACTCGTCACGAAGTCGACGACGGTGACCGTAGCTGACAGGAAGGAAAATCACGAGGTAATCGTGGCGCGAGCGGCAACGTACGCCATCCACTCGTGTCGGCAGTCGGGCGTGCACTGCCTTCCTGAGTCGCCGGTTGGTTCTCGATCCTCGACTCTGTTCGCTCGACTCGCTCGCTTGTTCGCGGCCTCCATCCCCGTATCGCACTACGGCCACGATGCTCGATGCTACACTCCGCTACAACGTAAGCTTACTTTGGATAAGGATAATTGTAGGGGGAGAATCCTCACGCTACTTGTTCTCGATTATCGGAGAAGTAATACGCAAACTTTCAAATTTACAACTTTCGAAATTTTATAAATTATCAAATTCTCGGATTCCTGAAATGTCAAATCCCTAAACCTTCATTTTTTCAGCATTCACAAATTTTCGAACTCTCCAACTTTAGAAACCATGAAGTTCCGAAATCTCCGAATTACCAAATCTTCAAAAGCCCAAACTTTAAAATTTTGTAATTCCCAAATTTCTAAAATTCGAAATTCGAAAGACAATTTTCACATTGAAATACAACTCGCCATTTTCCTTTAAAGAATCTAGAATTACTACCAGTGTATACGACACTGTTACACAATTTACCCCTGTCTTCTCCGCATCTATTTTTTCAAATTTAGGATACATCTTTATGAAGGATACATCAAGTGTTTTACAACACCGAATAATTGTTTTTATAAAAGGAGTCAAACTTTTTATTTTCTGAATTTCTTGTGCTTTCAGCCTAACAGTAAACCAAATTCTTCTTCAGAAAGTGATTCTATAAAGTTTTACAAATGTATGAGCAATATTTAAAGGAATCGAGTCATTTCTGAAGCACCAATTTTGTCGAATACTTTTAGATTATTTTGAAAATTAAAGATCTAACACAAAATTTATCTATACTACGCGATAGTTATAAGTTCTCTTATAAAAATGAATAATCTCTTGAATCTTATAGAAATATTTTAACTTTCTCAATAAAAAATAAAATTTATTTTGTAACTTTCTATTATGATTTTCACAAAAAGATAATTTGTTCCATCACACGGTATAATTGACGTTTGATAAGCGCCTCGCTTGTTTTAAACATTAGCTGAACATGTTTGAACATTTGTGGTATTATAAGATACATGTATTTGTGAAAGTTTACACAATCACTTTTTATAAATGTACTTTGCATCATGTTTATAGTTAAAACACAACAAATTCTTAAAGTTGTAAATTCGACTTCTGTTGGACTCAAAATTGAATTTTTCAAAATCTGAGGATGAGGTTTTCAAATTTGTAATCAGTGTGTGAAAATTTACAAGAACCGCTGACTGATTATTGTGAAGCAAGATACCTGTTACACGGTGTTATTATCTGATCCAGATCTGTACAATTTGTGGTAATATTATCGATGATAAGTGATGGATCAATTGATTCTATTGCAGAGTTAAAATTTCTTGCCATTAGAAAATGTGATACAGTCTTGATACTTTGAATTGAGAAGAATATATAGCTTGCTTTGGTTATCGTTATTTTTTGTATACCAAAACAAGACAGAAATCGACATTTTGTAAACTGGAACAACTAACGTGTTGATATCTTTAACTATGTATATGTATAACGGAATAGCAATGCTAACAATATAAATAACTATTAATACAATTTAGATTTTATACTTTTTTTATAGAAAAAATTTCCAAATAATCGAGTAATAAATAATGTAGTCTTATAATCAATGTAAGGCACATGAATTAAATTTTTCATAATATTCGTCGTAAACCTATAGCAATTTTAAAATAAATGCTGGCAAATAAATGATTTAACAATATTTAAATGGCATTCTTGATCGTTACGTAATCTGTTACGTCAAAATGAATACGATTTTTGTTCAGTAATAAATATTTGAATTTCATGAAGTTCATAAAAGTTAAATAATTCTGCGTCGTTTCTGTAATGAAGGTAGTACCAAGAACTGAACACATACGTGATGTTGAGAATATTGAATGAAAAATATATTATTGCTTTCAGTTATAGTCAATAAATAATTACAATTGTAACAACAATTATAAAATATAGATTGCAATATTTAAAAAATTGGAAGCTATGTAATCCTATACATTGGAGAATATAGTTAAATAAAAGTGACAAAGTATTTGTATTTATTCGAAGGAAAAACACACAGACGCGTGGCGACATCTATCAACAGTATAACAAAATAGATCCACCTAATCAATAGCAGATAATTGTAATACAAATATACACGTAATTGCAAGGAAAAATAATCACCATAATAATTATTGTTTACAAAATAAAATTGGAAGACTAGTATTATCAATCGTTAAAGTGATAAAGGACAAAAAGACCAGAGAGTTCTGATAAAAAGTACAGTTATCCATAAACCTAACAGTATTACTGCTGTCTTAACCGATTGATGAAGCCAGTACAACCTAAAATAAATTTTTACATTAAATAATCACATGAAAAAACATATAATTATAACATTAATATCTTTATAAAGATGGTAACTTACTTGCGATACCTGGCTACACTGTACTCCATAGTGTCAACTGGATCATGTAGCATGTATACACGAAGACCTCTTATATGTAAATAAAAGTACTGTTCCCAATCGAAATTTTTCATATCAAAGCAGAAGATCTCTTGATCAACAGAATTCATTTTCTGCCAGAGTTTCACAACATTGTCATTTCGAAAAGTCCATTGCCTTGTTGAAAAGTAATGTATTACATTACTAAATTTATTTATTTTTCTATATGCATTCAGTAACCTGTGGGTGTATCCATAGTTAGCATTATTGATTGTAATGTATTTTATGTGGTTTATTTCAAATTTATAGCACACTTACTTGGGTTTTTGTCCAAGAAGAAGAATGAATATGTCAACAATAATGGCTGGTACTATATGAAGGAAGAGATTACAAACATTATGTAAAAATAAGTGTCTATTGAGTATTAACATATAGTACCACATAGATTTTACACTAGGATGGTGAAGGCCATAAAGTTCATTTTTTTTCATATAGTCATACCAAGAAATTGGATTGTCACAAGAAGATACACTATTATAAATAGGAACTTTTTCCTCATCAGATATGTTGGGATCTTGAGCTGCTTTTATTTGACGCTTTCTGTAACACAAATTTGTTTTATCAGTTAGTTTAGATTTATGCTTGTTCAGCTTATTTGTTCTTGGTAAAGATTGACAAAGTAAATAATTATAATTATTAAATATGTATAAATGCAACTTACATAGACTTAATCTCAAATGAAAGAAGTATGAATTTAAAAAATTTCAGTCTCCAAGCCTTTCAGTTTAAGTATTAAAACTACAGCACAATTGCCAACAGTATAGAACTTTCTTACCTATTAGCAACATCCCAGGCTGAACAAATAATGGTCGAAACAACAAAATCTGCTGGTATAATATCTGCCACATTTTCTGGTACACAGTGCAATGTGCGCAGTAGACCTACACCACTTCCCATAGCTACACCTGTTGCTCCATATAAATTGTTTATCCATCCAACAAGTGGATCCTTATAGGTTGGTATAACGATAGAAGGTCGTACAATACAAACTGGAAGATCATTGCTATACTTTAATACAATATTTTCTGCTACTGCTTTAGTGAACACATACGTATTAGGCCATTTGTCAAGCAATCTATGAAAGGAAAGAATATATATTTTCTTGTGATTCATCAAAGTCAGCAAATTTATTGGAATAACATTTACACAGGAGCAATGTGTGCAATTTTATCGTCATCCAATATATTCAACAATGTTAATAATTTATCAGCATCAATGGTATCGTGATAATGCTTCTCCTCAATAGTATTATGTACACAATGTGCAAATGCAGTTGATACATGTACAATTGCCTAAAAACAGATGCATTAACATTTCTTTATATTTTTAATTGAATGTTGTAAAAAATAAGATTATCTATTATATTTCTTCTGAATTCATAATAGTATTAGTAAATAAAAATGTTGTATTTTTATATATATATATATACATATATACACATATACTATTAAGTAATATTGAAACGTGAATACCTTTTACATAATTGAAACGCAGGGTATACAAAAAGAAAACAACATTCTTCTTTACTGCAAAAAATATTCAGGTTACCTTTAAATTGGGTAATTGTTTTGCAAACGTCAATAAAAATTTTATAGTTTTTATATTGACACTAGTTATTACACGAAGTTTTTCTTCAAATCGAACAAGTGCAGCACTATGAATAATAATGTTTGTATTCATTAAAAGTTGCTTAGTTTCTGGTGACCAACCAAGGTCATCTTTTAAGCCATCGCCCTCCACTAACATCACTTTCTTGAGGAAATTCGGTTGTTCACGCTTCAACTTAGAATAAAGCTAACAGCAATACAATAATACAATTCATTACGATTTAATTACACATTTTATTATTATTATATAAAATATGTGTTACTTACAATATCGTCAAAGTTTTCTTTAAGTCGATCTGATGGATTCTTTCCTTTTTTTGGTCTTACTATCAGATATAATTTCGAAATATTTGGGCATGATCTGTAATTATTAGTTAAGTTCATACACAATGAAACCAATTTTATTTAAAAAATTACGAATAACAATACATAGGTAAAATGTCAAACAAAAGCTTTAACACACCACTCAGAATGATCAATGAAACAAAGATTTTAGTTGTTTGAACAAAGAAAAAAAAATGAAAAACAACAAAATACGTCATCTAATAAATTAATTGTTCTAATTCTTCAAAGGATTCAAGTCATGTAAACTAATTCTAAAAACATCATTCTATTTTGGAGGGTGCCCAATGCTTTGTATATTGATTAACATTGATTAAGTTAGCGATCATGTGCATTCTTTTCTGAATTAGCTATGATGCAATAATAGTAACGAGAACACCAAAAATTATTTAAATTATTTTCCCTTTAAGTCAATCGCAAATCCTTGTTGATATCGTATGATCAGCGTAGTTGTGCATTAATTCATTTTAATCGTAGATACATCGTCGTTGGTATATAAACACCGGATGCACCTTTGAACCGTTCAATGAACGTAACATGTGGCGTTGCAAATTTTTGGAGGATATGACGCATCTGAAATCGGAACTAAAAGTATAGTTACGGAACGTAGCTAATTCTCAAAATAAACCATTGTATTCTGCAAAAAATTGAAAAATTCAGAGATATTCACGGTTACAACTTTTTACATTCTGCAAAGTCCAAATTTTCAAGTCCCCAGATTTTCAATTTCAATTTTCCAAATTGGAATTTTCAAGAAACCGAATGTAATGAAGTACAACGTAATTGCACACTGAATCTTGTATACAATTACTAGTTTTCACTTATTGTGTCCTAAGTTAGTTGCAAAATCACCTTTCATATACTAATTTATTTCAAATGCCAGGTAGCAGTCTACACGATACGTCTTTTTATAATATTATAATATTATTTCCCATCATAAAACATTTTTTCATTTAAGTATTTAAATAACCAATTTTAGTTGTCTTATTTTCATAAATCTGAGTTACAATTGATCCAATATCGTCGTTCGAGAATTGATCATTTTTGCGATGCTAATGCACTACACGATGAAGACAAGCGTTTATTGGTGTAATGTTCAGTATTCAATCATGGCCAATGAATAATTGATGCAAAGAAGATGTAATGAATCATTCAAAATAGTATCTACAAGATTACCTGAGTATCTTCTCGACGATTAACTTGCCCAAAAAACCTGTCCCTCCTGTTATCAAGACATTAGCCTGATCAAAAAATTCGACGATTTCACTTTTTGTGTTTGATTCTGGTGGTTCAGACATATCCAATATTTCCTCCACGTATGCATTACTTTTCATCGTCATCTTGATGGTGTATCTACTTAGTTTAATAACAGTGATAATAATCATTTATGATAACAGTTATTTGATAATAATTTAACGTTTTCAATTTAGACTCTTTTCAAACAAAAATTGAGAAGGTACTAGAATTATTAATAAAATCGTTAAAAGAAAGAACATTGAATGTTTATTGGAAATATTATTTTTTAAGATAAAGTATTTTTTGTAGTAGCTATGATAGTAAGGATTAAAAAAAAAATTCAGATAAGTGAAGAAAAAAATAATGACATAAAAAATTAAACATCATTATCACGAATACATGACGGCAGCTGTCAAAGTATTAAGAATGTTAAATTAAAAACTACAAAAAATTGTGAACACTCAGAAATTTGATAAATTAACAGGAAATATATTGAAAAAATGAAATGAATGAAAAATGTAAACGTTTCTGATAATAATAGTAAGTAAAGTTTTAGTCTGATCGCTTACCGAATGCGAGTCGATAGACGAACTAACGAGTCTGATGTGCTTTCAACGATGGACAAATTTCAACTGTAAAATATTCCGACCCTGTTGGTAGAGAAACACATTTCCTCAAACGCTGAGTACAATAACACTGGCCTTTCCTTTATGCAGATTTCCTACTTAACATTTAATCACATTTTCAAATACAATATATTCATTCATAGTATACAGTTAAATGATTTCAATAATGACTAGAACATGACACCACTATCGAAGAATGGAAAACAAGAACAGAAAAAGAACTTGATGTTATTTAAAATGTAAATATGTAAAGCAGTAATTGTGATATTAATATAAATTATAGTAGACAAATGGACGAGTAATAGAAGGGCGCATACAATAGTAGAAGCACGAACGAAGGGGACAAGGAATTTTTCAATTAAATTACTTTAATTTCGAACAAAAAATTACTCGATAATATTTTTATAATATTTGTATGAAATACATTTTTTTACATTTATCGACATCGTATATTTATATTGTATGAACTTATGTATTAAAAAGGTAATTAAATCAGTATTATTTGAAATAAAATGATTACCCAACCCTCTAACACTTAAAGGAATCAGAAATCAGATTGCAGACTTCATAATTTATTTTGTAATTATTATTATATTGTCACGTATGAAGATGAATTTTAATAAAAAAAGGTTAATGCAATTGCAACACGAAAACAATGATATTGGATAATACATTTCAAGGTCACTTTGGTATTTTCCCCAGTTCCGATAATTTTCATTGAAGTGATATAATATACCTAATTAACATTTGTAATAAAATTCTGAATTGTTGAACACGGACAATAGTGCCATAAATACAGTTTATTCTCTCAATTTATTTGTACTACTACATGCTTCGTAAAGTGGATACAATATGTACAATACATTATGGAATGATATACACATATGTATATATATACATGTATATATATGCATATATATATAAATATTATAAACTATACATATAGAATGAACTAGGCATAAACTACATAAAAACAGAATTCTCAACGCACATTTAACTTACTGCTTACAACTAAATTATGCAAACTCGTATTGTAAGTCTATGGTAATAAATGAAACAGTATTAATTACTATCTTATTTGTTTTATTGTTCGTTGTTCTTGGCATTCCATAAAAATCTTTTTACGGTGGTTTCACTATATTTAGGACTTCCGTTCAAGAGAAATATCGTGGAAAAATACTGTAAAACATTTTTGGTGAGATATCTTATAAATCAGAATGTAATTCTTCAATTTTAATCTTCACATAAAAAATAAATAACAAGAAACATATACGCACTTTGTTACACCGCTAAATTTTGTATCGTTCATCTTTGCACAGTGCTCGTACTACATATTTAACGCACAGCGTTATACTTTTTTTTTATAATTTATACATAATTAACATTGTGCACTTGCATTTGAATGACTTCTTCAATCATGGACGCAACTAGGTAGAGCCTAGGATAAGTGGCCCCTTAAAATATGGACTGTACCCTCTACCCCTACCCCTCCCTCATCAGGAAATTATTAAAATAAATATAGTACGAAACAAGATAAATTCCCGTAATTAGAGGGGTGGAAATTTGGAAATTTAGAGACTTTAAGATTCGGGGATTTGAGGATTGAAGAATTTGAAAATTTAGAAATTCAAAAATTTGGAATTTTTATAGCCATTAATTTGTACGAATAAAGGAACCTCGTTCCCTATACAAGACTATCATAGTAGATAATTCCCTATACTTTCTTTTCTTATATCACTATTTTCTCTAGCAGAGGCTATTGTTTTTGGTTCTGTACGTGAGCCCATTCTAGACAGAAATCCTAGTTACGCCAATGACTTTAAAAAGTATACAATTCGAGAAATCGATATACATATATTCAATTCTTCATACATCATAATTTAAAACAATTCGAGAAATTTTAAAATTGGGGAACAAATATAAACATAAATACAAACATACGTAACTTACTAAAAACAATTAATCGTCTTGCAAAATACTCAAAGGATCATCAGCGATCTTTTCAGCTGTTTTCTTTAGATCTTTTGTAACCGATTTTTTAATAGTTGAGCGCGTCTCTGTGGACTTTACGCGAGTTTCAGTCGAGACTTTTTTCCCAAAAATATTACTATCGTCGTCGTCGTCATCGTCGGAAGGAAATAATGATTTCGATGGGACGATCTTCTTCGGTACAGTTTTACTCGCAAAGATATCATCCTCTCCGCTTGACTGATCAGCAAAAATATCTGCAATGTGCGAAGTTCTCACGGGCTCTGCGATACCCGAGAAGATTTCATTTCTGTTCGATTGTTCTTGGACACTTCCGGAATCTGATTTTTGCGTCTGCTCCGATGACTCGGAGAATAAATCGGTATCGTTGTCGTCGTCATCGAACAGACTTATTTTCTTCCCAGATTGTGGTACAGATTGTTTTTTCGCGAGTTCACTTTTGACCGTTGATTTCTTTACAATCGGTCCAAACAAACTATCGTCTTCGTCATTTTGTTCGTCATCATCGAACAAACTAATTTTTGTATCTTTCAGAGGTTTTTTTACAGATTTGGTTAAAGATGTCGAAAACAAGTCACCTCCCACGTCATCGGAAAATAAGTCCAGGACTGGTTTTTTCGTGGCTTGTTCTTCGGTTGACTTTTTACGGCCACTAGAAAATAGGCTGTCGTCCTCAGAAAACAATAGATTTTTGCCCTTTTCTGGGGACGGGGTTTTCGTAACGAAAGCAAACAATTGGCTGGGATCTTTCAACGGATCATGGCTACTATCTCGTAATGGATCGACCACATCTTTCGATTCGTCTTTTCCTTCGACGTCATCTGCTTCGACTCCTTCCTTATTCGCGAGCGAAACTGTAGCTTTTGTGCTCGAATCATGACTAGGCTTAGCCAATACACTGTCCTGATCCATTTTTTGCGTGTTCTTTTCCGACCCCATATCCGTGTCATCGATATGTTTAATGTGCGTATCTTTCAACGGTTTAAAACTCGTTGATACTCTATCAGAAACGACTTGTTCGACCGGTGAAAGAATAGGGGCTCTACCGAAGAGTGTATCCTCTTTTTGTGGGTCTTCGGGCAAATCTGGTGGTACATCGAACAGATCTTCTTCGTCGGTCGATGGTGATAATAAAGTATTTTTGTTAGCACTCATTGAACTCTCCTTACTTAAACTACCAAGTTCGGATTTATCATCCGCAGTTAAGAAAATATTACTGTCGGCTGTTCGATGAAGATTATCAGAAACCAAACGATCAGAATTTGTGGTAACAGTATGTGAACCCGGGTCTTTATTGAAAGTATTCTGAGGTGGGTTACCAAGACTTTCATGTTGCGAGCTGCTTTTTGATGCATCTACAGTATCGAAATCGATTCCGCTTTGTGTAAGGGCTGACTTACGCGCGTGCCTGCTTTGAGGTCGACGTTTTGCTTGTATTCTGACTCGTGTCTGAAAAATAAGAGAATAATCATTGACAGCGTATAATATTGAATATAAAGACTTAAAAAAGTAATTTATGACAAAATTAGCATGATTTCAGGTATCAATATTTTAATTAAGTTCGTATGTAATTTAGTAAGAACTGAATATTTATGAACTGCTCACAATGAATGTTCATTTGCGTAATAAATTTTACGAAAAATGTAGTCCAATTACCTTGGAGGCAGTAGTAGATAACGTTTCTACTTGAGCAGGTTCATCAAAACTAATAGCACTTTCTACGTTACTTTCTCCTGAAATCGTTGATTGTAAAGATTGTTTCTGGGTAGTACTATCTTCTGCAACAGAAAAAATAAAATATTTATTTTCAGTTAGCAAACAATAATACTATTAGAATTTGAAACAGTCAATTAGTGTAAATGATATACATTACCAGATACACTTAAAGATGAACTGTGACCTTGTATACTAATGCATCCGCCGTCATCGCTGTCTCTATCCGCCATACTATCTTCCTCGTCCGTTTTTTCTTCGCTTCTTCGCCATAGAGGTGGTGTGTCCATAGGTGAAAGTATCTTCAAATCACCCATCTTTCCCATCAAATTTTTTATTTTACCAGATACTACCATTCGTTTCGTTCCCTGACTATTTTCGTCGGATGAAGATGACGAGGTGACTGTTTGAATGTCCAACGATTTTGGAGGACTCTTCTTCGGCTCGTTTTCGACATCTTCCGTGACACTGCGTTCTTCAGAAGAGGCTCTCTGTACATCTTCTGTTTTATTCGACGTTGTGCCAAAAATATTCGGTTCTTCAGCCTTTGCAAAGATATTAATTTCATCCTTAGACGAAGTCTCCTTAACTTTCGTATCATCCATTGCTTGTAATTTTGATCGTACACTCTCTTCTTTTTTTTCTTCCTTGGTTACTCTCGTAGTACTCTTTGTACTAAACAAATCGTCGTAATCGTCGTCCTCGAAGACCAATCCGTGCGTTCCGATAGTGGTAGAGAATAAATTATTATCCGAAAGAACATCCTTACTCACTCTTTCACTCTGCCGAGTGGACACATCTTGATCAACAGTATCTATACCTGACGCAACAGTTCTGATAGAGGACTTATCGTTTGTTTCCTTTCTGTCGGATGTTTTTTTAGTAGAGAACAAATCATTTTCCTCCATTTGATCACCGTTGTCGTTAAAAACACGAGATTCGGTTTTAGGCTCATTTTTAGCAGGCTTCGTAGCGAACAGATCACCATCGTCGATATCCTCCTCGTCATCGAACAGACTGATCTTCTTCGGTGCACGAGTGGTCTGATTTTTTTCCATCGTCTTACTTTTTCCTATCGTGTCGCTAGTGTTGCTCGTAAAGAAGCCATCGTTTGAAATGTCCGGTATTTTCCAACTGGGAATATTGTTTTCTTCTTTGGCTGGCGGTTTTGCGGCTATGCCGAAGATGTCAATGTCTGGCGAATCTTTGTTGCTGAATATGTCTATGTCTTCGTCGAAGAGGCCTCTTCGCTGCATACTCTTCGCTTTGTCGGAATGCTGAGCACCCGTCGTGAAGAAATCGTTGCTCTTCTGAGATCTAGAACCTGAACTCGTCGTCGAGAACAGTTCATCACCGGAATCAGAATCGTCGAACAACGAGGACACCTTCGACTTTCCTAGCTTTGAGTCCGCTTTCGGTAACGGAGGTGGACCGAACAAATCCTCGTTCTCGAACACGTCGTCTTGTTCCGTCGATGGTATGTCCTCGCTTAATTCTCCGTGCGAGGAATTGTTCATCGAATTCGGGGCAACGCTCGCTCGATTAGGTGTTCGCGCTGTGAACAGACTGTCGCTTGCAATTCTTTCAGAATACATCTCCTCCGATTTTAAACGGGTCGACGTCATCAATGGTGAAAGTGCACTGAAACAAGAGAGAAAAATAGTTTTGAATGTAAACTTTTTACATTCGAAGGTATTTTTGCAGTAGACAGTGAACCTCTCGCTAACAAATTTATTGAAATTATTCTTTCACTACTGATCACTATTGCGGCCGGTTTCACTGTGTGGCAATCATTAGTTTCTAAGTAACGTACGTGTTAGTGATTTTAAAACGCAATTATTTTTAAGAGTTTGAAAACTAACTACACTCTTGAAGTGATTCATAAAATCGAAAGGAAAAGAAAGATAAAGATCAGTTAAACAGTTTAATAAGTATTACGAGAGTCTGCTATATAAAAGTAAAGAGCACTATAAAATGCACTTTTGAAATGCCAGTCTTCTCGCTTGCCATCAGATAGCGCCAGCGATGTTTTCAAACTGCGCATTAATACGGAAGTAAAAAAAGAAATAAGAAGACAGGAGTAAAAGAGGAAATTACGAAACATTTTAAGAAAACGTTAATAATTAAAGATAAACGATCAAACATTTTAAAAAAATACAAAAATGTTCTCAATGCGAAATCTTATGAATAAAAAAATTGTTGACGTAGAAAAGAATTATAATATATAAAACCAATTTTTGTTTTATATTTGCCTATCGGATATTATGTCAATACATAGAATTCCTGAAATCGTAAGGTTGTGTAAAGGTCAAGGCAGATAAGAGGGGGCAATGCATGTATAAAAGAAATAATCGCATATCGATATTATACCATTGTTTGTAGTGAGTCGAACGATTTAAAACAATTTGAAAATGAAGAGTCTCATAGTGTGGTCCCTTTTGCTGACGATGTGTTTCTTCTTGGAGGTGAAAGGTAACATTAAAGTTATGTTTATAACATAATATGTATGTGATATCGGGTTTCAATTATAAAACGTAAATATGATTATTGAACATGTGGCAGCTGTAAGATACAATTGATCACAGTGCGCAATTTGCTGACTGTGAAATGATAATGGAATACTAAATATAATTATAGTCGTGCGTAAATGAAATGTAAAGGAAATACTGTTTTATGCATAATTAAAATTTTTTTATTTATTGTGATAACCTTTTTGTAGAATCTGCTTCATCTGCATCATTTGCATTTTTCATCATATTTCAAATTTAACGACGCAAAATTTTTATGGTGTCCCCTTCCTTAATATCCAAAACATTATTTTATTTTATCTAATGATCAATGAAACCCTGAATTAGATAATTTTAATGTACGATCGTGCAGAAACAATTTTCGGCAGAAAAGGCTGTGCCGAAAGAGTTAATAGATGTGATTTAATATAATAGAAAAAACTGAGCGTCGAAAAAATTAAATGCTATAAATGTGTTTTTGATAAACAGGAATTTGTAACTATGAGGGCCAAGATCTCGGTGTCGGGGAACATTACGTTAAATGCAATAAAGTGACGTGTCACTCGGACGGATCTATAAGCGCTTTAACGTAAGTCATGACTTTACATCAACAACTATTAAATAACGTACAATTTGCATGCTGTATACAAACTGTCTGGGAAATATTATCAAACACGACGGAATTTTTTTCCGCTTGCGACATTTGTAAAATAATGTTTTCAAAATAAATGTACCGTAATAGTGATTACATTTATGTTCAATATGATTAAATGTTTTAGATGCCCACTGTATGCTTGTCCGGAAGGAAAACAAATTGGATATCGCGAAAGGGATATAAACAAACCTTATCCAGAATGCTGTGAAGGTCCTATTTGCGCACCTTAGAATGAATATTTACAAATGATAAAATATGATCTTTAGTAACAAAAAATGTTGTGTATGAAATAATGAAACTAAATAAATGCATTATGTAAATTGTAAAAATATGTTGTACTTACTTCGCATGATGCAATTAGAAACAAGTATAGACAAAAATAATCTTGTTAAAACATATACGTTTAAGAGATACCGTTTCGGAATGAAATAATACTAAACTGAAGGAGATTGCCTTGGAACTTGTGCCTTCTAAACGATACAATCACTATAATGCAATGAAGGATGACTAATGTTTGGATCATCAATTCAACGACATTTTCAGCGCTTGGCACGCATATCCATTCTTTTACAATGTAGTTTCGCTATATTGCCCTTGCCGGGATTGTAGAAGTAAAATAAGGTTCAGAATGGATAACGCGTGATGGCCAAAGCTTTACTGATAGCAGTACAACTAGTGAACTCTATATTTCTTAATTTGAAACTTTGAGAACTTTTTAATTTTGCAAATTGTAAATTAGAAAAACTGACAATTTCTAAATCTGACAATCTGTAAATTGGAAAAGTTATAGATTTAAAAATTAGAAACAAAGTCGTATAGTTTGTAAAATTACGACGGTCTCTATAGTGACAGTGGAGATTTATTTAACAATAAATTAAAGTAGATAATCATAATAGAAATAATAATATTAAAACTTACCTTATGTTCCAACCTCCCGTGTTATTAATACTCCATGGTTGAATCGATATTCCACTACTATTGTTGCTTTCATCCGTGAATATATTTTCTGCATTATTTCTTGCTATCACGAGAGAATCTCGTTCACTAACATTATCATTTGACACAATATTTCGCGAACGATCATGCATAGGATCGTTATTTGTACTGTTTTCGTATTTCATTGACGTATTACTACCAGTAGATCCAGATGATGGCGTTCGCGAAATTTTGCTCGATAACTTGTTTTCAATATCTGAAGTTAAAATGTTTCCACGTATTGAGTCTCCACCTACAGATTTCTGAATCATAAAGTAAATATTAATCTCACAATATTACTAAAACATTTGTATCAACTGTATCATTATTTTATGTGATCTTACTTGTTTACTTTGCGATTGATTTATAGATGACTTAAAGAGATCGCCCACATCTTCATCGTCGCTAAACAGATTAGTGGTATTTACATTAGTTTCAGGTGTACTTGTAGCAGCATTGCCAGTAAGCGATGGTGCCACAATATCCAAATATTTTTTTTGTGCATTTTCTGTATTTGCCGAAATATTACTTGGGTATTTATTTTTAACGACTGTTTTCACTGTATTTTTTGATGAGAAAATATCGGAATCTTCAGAATCAGCATCAGCGAAAAGATCATCAATCGCTGATTTTGGTTTAGTAGCTAGAATCACAGAATTTTGTTAAAAAACTTATGGATATAATTACATGAACTACACAAAATTTAAATAGAATAAAACCTACAAATTGTATTAATTGGAGGTGGTACATCAATGCTGGCAGGTATAATATTATTCTTATAAGGTTTAATTGGTTTCTCTTTCCACAAAGTTTCTGACAATTGATCATTTACAAGTTTTTTAGTTTCACTAAATATATTTTTTGGTTCAGGACTTGGAACATCTTCATCTTCTTCTGATGCAAATAAGTCCTCTAACATAAACATAATAATGATTAATTATTGATTAACATACAAATTGTTTTATTCCTATAAGTACCTTTAAATCGATTTACTGACGCTTCACTTTTCTCATCTATAATAGACGGTTTTTGAGCTTGTCTGACAGTACCTAATCGTTTAGCTAATTCTTCTGCAAAATTTGGTGCTGATTCATTTGATAATACCTGAAAAAATAATATAAATCTTTTGTATCATAATGAACAATATGAAATAAATGTAATTGTATGAAAAGTTGTACTAACCTTTGGTACACTATGATTAGGAGTGTCTGATTCAGAAATAGAATCAATATTATTTTGACTGATAACATCTATCTTTTCGTTAAATATTAGATCATTTCTTTGACTGTAATTTTCACTCAAAGAAGGTAATAATCCAACTAAGTCTGTTTTTGGATTTATATTAATGTCTTTAAATTCTGATGGGTCATCAACCTCATTGTCTGAGTCCTCTTCATCTACTTGTTCTGATTCACTGCTGCTACTACTTTCTAATCCAATTTTACTTGAATTTTTCCACTTTTCAGAACCAATGACATAAGGTAAAGGCCGATCTTGGTATGGATTATTTGGCCCCAACACAACACTGAAATGAAATTGCCAATAATCAAACAAGTTGTTTTTATAATAAATATGCTATAGTAGATTTACCTTAATACTACTTTATTGTCCTCATCTTCTTCTTCTTCGCTATCACTGTCAACAAATTCCATTTCTTTATACTTTTCATACATTATGTTTAGACCTTGTTTTATATTATCACTGACATTGGCTATCAACTCTGCAGCTTCTAAATCCTGGTTCTTAGATTCCTATACATAAGTTAATAACAGATTAATAACCAAAATTATTCAAACATTTCATATTATATTATTTTTATTTACCTGTGCTGAGGTTTCTACTTTCTTTTCAATCTCTACATCATCTTCTTGTACACGACTTTCAATAAATTGAGTATTGGCCAAAGCCAATGATGTGTTGGTAATATTATCTATAAATATTGTTGTTTCATGTAATTGAGTTGTCAGTGAATCTAAAGTTTCTTCAACTTTGTTAGCTCTTGATACTATATTCTATAAAAAGATATTATAAATAAATACAAATCTTATCAATGGATATACATAGACTTTTAATATATTTGTTACAAAAGAAAACTGCATCATAAATTTAAATCATACTTCAGAAAATTGTTGAAGGTGTTTAAGAAGTCCTGCATCACCTGCTAAACTCCATTCTCTTCTGTTTTTTCGCATTTCCTCTGTAGTCCATGGATGATCCCATGATTTATCCATTTCATCTGATATGTCCTAATTGCATAAACATTTTCCAGTTTTATTTTTAATATTTTAAAACACAACTTTTTAATTATATATAATAATTTTGAAACAATTGAAATGATATTAAATAAGATTAACAAATTATTGTGTATCTGCAACCCACTGTAACTATAATAATTTCTGATGTCTTACTGTTTTTAAAAACTAGTTTACAAAGTATTAAAAAGTTGTATTTCATTAATTCTCGTATAATGGTTGGAATATTGCACGGTAAATACGAAACGTTGGTTTTGAATTTTTTGAGACAACCCATTGTTGCCATTTGCAACTTATGTAAATTATTTATAATTATCGGACAAGTATGCAAAAAATTCATCAAGATTTTCTTAATTTTATTTAACATTTTTCACGATATCTCACTATATATTTTATAAACATAATGATAGTGAAATGTTATCCTATAATAATAAATTTTTACGCGGAGAAAGTATCATTAATCTCTATTATTGTTTATATTCGTTAACCTTCAAATTATTTTTACAATAATTATAAGGAACAGTAAATAATCGAAAAACATACCATATCGCTCAGTCCAATTTGATATAACAAACTTATTTTTCTTTGTAATTACATTTACATATGTTTTATTTTTTTTAATCAACTTAGTATAAGAAAAAAAACACCCACGAAGCACTTGGTACTACCACCTACAGTGTCCAGCACTGTCACATCTACTTGAGTGTATTGCTGAGTAAAATAGACTGTGATTGCACCCCTACGTGGTGTTGATTGCCACAACGTTATCGCCATCTAGTTTGAAAGTAAATACCTCAAAAATTCGGTGGGAGTTTTCGATCAACAAGGCGAAATGCGATAACTTGGCGGGCCTGTTTTCGATCCCTCCTCATACTTTCTTCCTAAGATATGTGTACAAATGACATCAGATCTTTATTTTATAATTTTATTCTTCAATCTTATGTGAGTATACAGAAAAAATGTAAAACACATCGAACAATGTTAAGTTAAAATAATAAAAAGTTTCTATATAATCTATTTTTTACTCAAAGAGAGATCATATCCATCATATGACGAGTTTTTATTTGTTCTGCGCATTTTAGCTTGCGCGCTTGCGATATTTGTAACATCAAGGGTATATACTTAGTGATCTTTTATTTTGTTCATTTCGTATATTATTAATTCTTCCCTTTATTCACATATTTTTATACACCTTGTATATGACTGACGGATTAAAGACATAGGTAGAGAGACAACTCTAAGTAGGAGCGAACGTACTGAAGTCGGTCGGGTTGCGCAAAAGAGGTATGATCTCTCGTTGAACGAAGAATAAATTACTTTTCCAATAAACTTTTCATGTAAAAGTTGTGTAAAAATAAAATTTTATGATTTTAGAATAGTTCATCTTGTTTATTACTATTTTATATCAAAATTTTGTTGAGATAAATACAATGTGTTACTATGTATTAGTTTTCATTCTTGCTCAAACAAATAAAAAAGGGTCTTTCAATCGTAACATACAGCACTGTTGTGTGCAGTGTTGCCAAACGGAACAGTATTTTGGTCCGTATTCAACATTCCGCTGTTCGACCGATAGAGGAACAGCGCTGTAGATAGATTGTTTGTCAATATCTTTGAGTTGGTTGATTTTTATTGGTTTTTTATGTGTAATGCAATCATTTTACAATGAGACAAAAGATTAAAAAAGTATCCTGACCGTAAACGTGTCAGAGTGTTCGGTACATGTGTATAGGATATACTGATAATACTGTCAAAGAGAACGTTGTATAGGTGCAATAATGATACTTTTATATGCAAGTGAGGAATTCCATCTGTTTCATTAAAGAAAATAATATTTGGAATGTCTGCTTCATAAGCAGAATTTAAACTTTGTTAAATCAATTACTTCGAACCATACGCTATCATGGATGTTTAATATAAATATCATTTTTCTTAAATAACAAACTAAAAATTTGTGATACAGCAGAAAAAAAACAGATAACCCTCAATGCAAGAAAAGTTCCAACATTGGTACTTTTAGTTGGTATGTTTATAAAATAAATAATATATTACAATAAAAAACAAAAAATGAAGTTAATTAAATATTTATGTGAACAATTGATTTCATTGCTGAAAATAATATATGTATGTTATATATATGTGGGCACAATTATCTGTCAAGTAACAAGTAATGGTATATTGAATTCTGTAAAAAGGAATTGCAAATTATTTATTTATTATTATTTGTTGCTATACAATAACAATTGATATTTTATTTGTTTTAGATATACCATAAAAAATGTATACCAGAATGACACAACAAAGAGATATAGATGGTTTGTATTGTAAAGATGAATACATTCGACAGTTGTGTATCCTGTTTAGTTGATGCACAAAATATTGTCTTAGACAATTACAGATTATTTTTATTGAATATCTTTGTTGTTGCTCTTTTGGAGCATTCTCATTGTCATAAAGTAATCAGTGTTCATAAAATCAATTTTAATGAGGCTGAAAGCAAATATAGGAAGGCAAACTCTCTTTTGAGAAGGTACAGTGTTTTAAAACTGACTTTCATGAACAATGAACCATTCGGGAAGTGGAAAACGTCAGGCGAAGGTTTTGGAAGAAAACTATTGGGACTGTAGTGTCTGCACGTATAGAAATACCGCAGAAGCATTTAAGTGCCTCATGTGTGACGTCCGAAAAGGAACTTCTACGCGGAAACCCCGCATTAATCCCCAACTTGTGGCACAACAGGTTATAATATTATAATATTTTCATATGATATGTTTTTTATATACCATAAATATAATAAAATATATTAAAACTATGATGTAAATCAAGGAATGTAATTGTATTAACAGCAATTTATATCTAGGTTGCACAGCAACAGTATGTACCACTTTTGAAACCAGGAAAGAAGGAGGGTGGAAGTGGAGGTAGTACAACGAGTAGTGGTAAAGAAAAAGACCGTAAATTGGATAAACCACGGCGTAAAAATAGGCATCCACCTCGTCTCAAAAATATAGATCGTAGTACGGCTCAAACCAATGAAGTGACAGTAAATAATGTTACTGTTGTTATTACAGAATATAAGCCCAAAGTAAAAAAAAGTTCAGATCAGTCTGGTTTATCTAGCAGTGCTTCTTCTGAAAATGGAAGCCAGCACGATTCCAATCAAGATTCTAGAAGTCTGGATATAGGAACGGATGCTTAGCTCAATGCTATATCACATATGTGTATGAATTAATCTAATTAATATATTACATAATGTATGTCAATCTCCATGGACTATGGTCCATTTTATAGACAAAAACAACCATTTTGTCTATGTGTTACAGGTTATATAACATTCAATGAGGTCAGATGTTTTATGCTATTGGTGGCATCATTGACTTATGTCTTCAATACAGTATAAGAAATATGTCATGTATCATTGTTTCATATCGACATCAAAATTGTCTGATTCATTATAATAATCTATTTCACATATAAAATGTCAACAGATGTTAGTTGTACTTAACGTTATTTATTTTATAGTTTGACAGTATTCTAAATTAATCTTTAATATTTGATTAAATGTTTTAGATAATTTTTGTAGTGCAACTTCGGATATTATTTTATTTATTTATTGATTGTAAGCATTAACATGGCAAATGTAATTTGATAATCTATTGTTGACATAACAATGCCCACGTGACTTTCATTGAATCTATAACACCACTGCCAGAAAGCATGTTGTAAGATTGTTAATTAGAATATTTTAGTGAACTCATTTATGTACAATATAAAATATTTAACTTGTTTATTTAATAATTACTATAGTGGAGAAATACGAAACTGGCATTGGTACGTACATACCTTTATCCCATTCCAAATTATTTATAAATTCGATCTGTTCTAAGCTTTATATTTTCATAGCAAATTAATTTTGCTAATGCTAAAAATTTAAGAAATTTTTAATTTATACATAGATATATATATATATATATAAAAGGTTATGTAATTAAAACACGTAACATAGTACGTAATATAAAAACAAATAAGTGACATACAGTTTCACATATTTTAAGTAGATTTGAATTTATATCAAAAAGTCTTTGTTAACATTGATTGCTCATTATGTTGAAACACAGGTGTAATTTTTACGTACTTCTTTATTGCCCATACTTTAATAATAATAGAATATATTTATAGATTCAGTATACCGTTAATTGAAAGCGGTATTTGACCAATCTATTAAATATTAATTTTCTTAAGTAGTAAAATTAAAAAAAAGTGGAATACTGCTTTGAAATATATTTTCTTTGTTATTGTACTACAATAGAGCAAAAATGCTGTTACAGCTAAGCTCACATTAGTAACTGCCTGATCACTTGTAACTGTGATTTATATTTCTTTTATTGTATTTATTTTTACATATTTTACGTTACCAGGTAATATATAGCATTACCGAATTGAATCACACAAAATTCGTTGTGAATGTAAGGACCATAAATAACAGAATTATTTTGTAACTGCATGAAAATATAAAATGTTATATAACCGATTCTTTTTAAATTCGTGTAAAATATTTGTATGCTAGTTAGATCAAAACATAAAAAGTAACTTGTCGTTGCAATTACTATTGTTTATCATAAACATGAAAGTAAATAATACTTTTACAGACATTTATACATACAACTACTGCATTATATAGGTAATAAAGAATTATGTAATCATGCAATGTTAAAGAGAATTTATAATAATGATACCTGAAAATCTCATAGTTGTCATTGGTAAATTGTTTTTCATCAATGTCACCAATTTTATAAATTTTATAACACAAATTTCAAATTTACATTGAATAGAAAATAATTCAATCTTTTTGTGTTCATCACCATTGAATTTGTAAAATCTTATTTTTGTTTTCGTACTATATTTTACTTTTGCAGAAAACAGAAAAATTGAGTAAAGTATGCTCTAAATGATGTTATATTATTCACAATTTATTATCAGCTTTACAACTCATGTGATACATATTATATTGTATAATATGTAATTTGAAATTTCGAATTTTAATTTTAAAAAACATTTTAATAATCATTGATTCAAAATATAATTGTTATATAATTTAACAATTTTTTCTATTTTTATGATATTGAATATATTAATCAAAAATTTTTACCAACTGTCTTCAATGTATAAAAATGTGTTAAAATTAAATTAAATTTGTGTGTGTGTTGTAAATGATTAAAACAAAATTGCTATGTTGTACAGATTGTAAAACTTTCGAGAACCATTGTTGAAATTAACATTATATTATTACAAGGAAAAAATAAACTACATGTTTTAAGAAGAAACAGTAAAATTGTAATTCAATCGTCCAAATATTTTTTTCTAATGTTTTATTTATATCACAATAATGTACAAGTAATAAAATACGAGTACCATACCTTTACTTTGCAGTCTTTATCGAATTCATCATCAAGACTTCACTGTTTTACTTATTGTATTTCTTGTGTTCAGATCCATGCGCGTTAAGAATCATTGAACCCATATATTCAGTTACATCAACCATTTCTCCCGTGTCGTTTTGTCGATTTATCGCAGTACTGTTATTACCGTTTTGTACATTTATTCTAGTTGCAAATCTTTCGCGTACTGTATGAAAAAGAAGTTACACATTGTGTTAAGAAATAGAAGCATTAGAAATGAAATTTGTCTTTTTCATTAATACTATATAATTATAAAAAAATACACAATTAAGTATAAATATACCTTCTGATATATCCAAGAAGTCAAATACTTTCAAATTGCATGACTTCTTATCTCCCCCAGCAACAAATACAAAAGGATTATCTGGATTTGGTGTTAGACATAGTAGAGCACCAAGATTACTTTTTTTTTCAAAAATAAGTTCTGGTTCTGTATTATTAATAATATCCCATATCTTTATTATACCGTCATTCGCCGACGTAACAAGAAGACCACAACATGATGAACTGAGAGATAAGCCTAAAATTACAATGTGAAAAATATATTTAGTTTTTAAACTTCAATTAATTTAATTTATATTGTATGTATATTTACCTGTAACTTCTTTTGTATGAGCTTGTATACTCCAGATCGGTTTATCTTCTCTAGTATCAATATAGTGTATGTATCCATTATCAGTACTTGCCTAAAATGGGTATAAGTTTTGACATATATTTTATTTTAATTATAAAAAATTAATATACTGAATATACTCACTATTAAATAATTAGAATCAAAGCGATTCCATAATACCCTCTCTATTTCTCCTGCTGCTTCCCAATATTTTACAAGTGCTTCATATCTACAGTCAAATAATCTCACGATCCTGGGTATGAAATTAAATATAAATATTCAAAATATAATTGGAGAACATTTTTAATTAAATAAAAATTAGTAAACATACTTATCTGCACATCCTGTTAATAACTGATCTGTTTCTGTTGGATGCCATTGTAATGATTGAACTTTTTCATCAAAAGAATCAAATTTATTAACAGGTGTTCCATTTTCTAAATCCCATAAAAGAACTGTTTGATCAGCTGATCCACTAGCAAGTACATGTCTAAAAAAATTCACGGTGTTGATGTCTTGAAAATAACTGTATAAAATTTTGATTCAGTACATGATATTACTAACACATAATTTTCATTCCATGCCAAATCTAATACAGCATCCTTGTGTCCAACACGTTTTTGATGTTTCTTCTTACTTGGCTTGCGACCAAGTTTATAAGCTGGTTCTAAACAGTCTATTAAATCCAAATCCCATACATCTATTATAGGAGTCATATTACCAATTGCACATAAATTACCTACAACAAAACAAACCCATTGGTATTTGAAACATAATTATATAAGCATTATTTCTACTTACTTGGTTTTGAATCTGTGGGATCAAAATTAAGCCATTCCATACACAGTGGGAATGATGGTAACAGTATGTCATGATGACAATAAAATGAACCTTCAGCTTCATTATAAACTGCAAAGTATATAATATATACATTATAAATAATATATTTGCAAATAAAATAATTGTAAACTTATAGGTTTTATCATTAAAAAAATTAGAACTTAGTTGCATTATACAAACCAAATACTTCTAAAATGCTAGCATCTCCATCAACATGCCCCACTAATACAAGATTGTCATCACTTTTTATAGCATCATCTTCCTCTTCTGAATCATTATCATCCCCTGTCACAAAGGGATCTTCACCATCTTCTCCGAAACTTGCAATATTTTTAATATTACAATGTATATTACTTGCTATATACAAAGACAAATACCTTAAGAAAAAGTTTTACTGCTAGTATTAATATGATATATCAAATTGTTTATCATACATTCTTCATCATATTTGTCAAAGTTATATTCATCAGTTTCGCATGTGTCAAGTTGAGATTTTATGTCCTTTTTTTGTTCCATAACATTGTCCTGTTCATCATCACTTTCAGCATCTCTGCAAAAAAGTAAAAAATATTTATTTAGTTATAAAAAAGCTTTTGTAATAGCTAATCACAAGTTAGCAAAATACTTACTGTAATTCAGACTGTGTTTGTTTTATAATCTGTTCTAATTCTTTAGGTGTCAGTTCAACCTAAGAGATTCAGAAAAAAATTTTAATACATAATATTAAACAAGTTTCCACACTAAATGTTACAAAAATTACATTCTTGATATTAAGATCAATGAGAAACTAAAATTTAACTAAAATCTTAACATATTATTTACTAACCTTCTGAGGATTCGTAGAAGCAACACCTCTTCTCACCCAAGTTGCACACGGTATTACATTCATTTTCTGATTATATATTTACATTAATATTTATGATACAAATATTTACAATTTTTTATAAAAATGCTAAGTATTAAATTGACTATAGAAATGCACGTGGATCATGTATGTCACATTGCACGTGGTAAATAATTTGATTCGATATATCGATTCAATGTTACTATCGAATCACGGACGGGAAAAGTAAAAGCGACGAAGATCCGAAGGAAACGGAAGATATGCAGTGAACACTCTAGTGCAAATCTGATTTCTCTAGGGAAAATGGCATCCAATGACAGGGATTTCCTACACCAAATATAGTAGCCGGGTATTAAAACACACATTATGTCTAATTCACAGGAATTGATAAATAATAAAGTTTAATAACAAATGCTTACCTTTAAAAGCAAGTTCGTTCGTCATATAATAAAAAGTATACAATGGTTTCGTGTAAAGTAATTAATTACAAAAATTAAAAGCAATTTCGAAGCCTCTCTTTTACATTTTCTTTGAAGTTTATATTTACACGTACTCTTTCTTTGAATTTCTCAGAAAATCGTACTTATCGATTATTCAGTAACTGTTAACGACAATTACCGACGTACATATTGGACTTTATACCGAGATTGCAACTGTGGGTAAGGAAGAATTTCAGAACTATATCGGGACTAACTTCAACGATTTAAAATTAAAATGTTCTCTGTATTAAAAAATAGATTGTCATGTAGTGACTGAAAGAGTTGCAACAGTAAGACAGCTGCCCATTTGATAATTCGAGTAAACAATAAGAAAACATTAAAAACAGAATACATTTGTATATATGCTATAAGTTCATAATCGATTAATATTGCTATTAAAAAACAATTCCATCGTATATTAAGCCTCTTATCTCTTCTATACTTTCAATTAAATACAACTTGAATACTGGATTTGCATTTCTTTATCCAAAGGGGAAAGAGATATTACTTAGTAGTGTAATGAAACTTAACATCATTAATGAAAACATGAAGAATATTTTTAAAGATAACAATATGAGACGTTAATAATAAACAAGAGTTTAAATGTTGTCAATTTCATTTTAACATATTTTTTGGTAGATTTGATTGTTAGAAACAGTTCCAATGGAAAGTAATAAATATTTGTTATCAAATCGCAGCTCATATGAATGATAGTATTACTTAAACAAGAAAATGATTAAATTCGAAATCCTGTAGCTGGAGAACATTTAATTACAACGTTTTACCACAGGCCTCCGTGGCGCAATGGGCTAGCGCGTTCGGCTGTTAACCGAAAGGTTGGTGGTTCGAGCCCACCCGGGGGCGTGTTATTTTTTGTATTGTAAACTGCTGCATTCATTTAGTACAAATGGCTGATCAATTGAAAAGGCGACACACAAAATAATTTACATCTTATGTGAATGTAGTTATACTAATAACTTACATGTTAAACTTTCAAAACTTCAGAATTCATTTTTATACTATGTAAATACATTGTGTATTTTACAATAAAATATTGAGGTAAAATATTAACGAAAATTAGTAACAAATACGATCTAATTTAATTGCAAACTAATTTTTTTATAAAATTGTTGGAGAATGAACAATAAGGTTTTCTTCGTATATTCCGTTCAACGAGAAACCATCTCTTTCGCGTAACTAGGCTAACTTCAGAAGGCTCGTCCCCACCTAGAGATAACTTTCTACCATACTCTTTTCAATACATGGTGATCAAAAATATGTGAATAAGGGCAAGAATTGATTACATATGGAATGTACAAAATAAAAAATCACCAGGTATATACGTTCGATGTCATGAACATTGCAAACGTTACAAAGCATTTATAGCTAAGATGCGCAGATGAATGGCAAGTCATCATATGACGTGTATGGTTTTTGTATAATTGTTTTTAATCGCTATGTAATATTTACATTTTATACACATGTTAAATTTACAAATTTACAAATAAATTGGAATTTTCTTACAGATGTCCTTTTAATTCAAATAGGACTAAAATGACATCTATCGAATGTGAACGGCTCAATGTATCGAACGACATCTCGGAACAGTATATCGAATGTAATCGACCCTTTGGATTGTATTCAGTATTACCTGGTATTGCCACAGTATACGTATACTGTGGTATTGCTTTCTCGAAATTATACGCTATAGCGAGTTGGGTGTTGAGTGCTTTCCTTCAGCCATTTTTTTTCTCTGATACATAAAAGTTTTTTATTTTAGGGCATTAGCATCATTCGTAGGATTAAAAAATGACAGACGATAAAACGGAATTCGTAAGTGGTTTTAATATTGTTTGAAATATGTACATTGTGTCAATATAACCTCACCTTGTGTAACACGTAGGCTAAATTGTGTTCATTGAATAATTATGCGTCTTTCTCATTTGTAGGACTGGGGAAATGAAAAGTTACAACGCGCTCAAAAAACTGTGGACGAATCTCCTTACGATTTGGAAGCATGGAGCATCCTTATCAGAGAAGCACAAAATAGACCTATTACAGAAGTAAGACCAGTGTTTGAGAAGCTTGTCTCTGTCTTTCCTTCAGCTGGTCGTTATTGGAAGATTTATATAGAACAAGAGGTAATACCATCACGACTTTCATCAGTCTATCCACTGTAAACAATATTAACTGAAACATCACCCGAAGATTTTATGAATGATCTGCTAAATTATGCATAGCATTGTATATTAAATAATAATGTTAAATAGAAATCTATGCTAGTAGGAAATAAAATTTTATTTTATATTTGTGACTGTTTCAGATGAAAATGCGCAACTTTGAAAAGGTGGAAAAGGTATGTTAATATTAATTGTCTGAGTTTCAAAATTTAATGATGAGATTTCATATATTATTAAACTTATAGTTATATGTATTATTCAAACTGTTTGTTTTGAGAATATACAAAATTTTCATGATTAATTTTTCAATAAAATTGTTGGGTGGATTTTTTTTATATTCAAACTTGCAGTTACTTGCATGTTTATTAATTAATCAAAAATGGTTATAATTAAATACCCATTATATTAAATAGGAAAATTTCTTATTGAACAGTGATAGTTAAACAATTTTTTAGTGTAATAAGGTTAACTCAATAATTTGCGATTAAATATTATCATACACTGTGATTCTAAGCACTTTGCGTTTTATATGAGGTGAATAAAAACAGTATTTCACCATGAACATATCTTTCATTAATTAATAATTTATGTGTTGGTATATTTGGGAGGTTGTTTTCTTTGTTGACTGACATGTTTATTAAATAATATATAATGAACTTAGTTAACAAATAGTTAATATAGATTTGATATTAGTATAAATCAACTTATGAAGGTAACTTCCTGAATGTAACAGCCTTGTATTCCTTCCTGCAATACACTTTTCACTGTGCTTGGATTATGTTATTTGAAACATGATAAAATTCATAATACTCAAGATGCAGAAACTTTATTAAACATTATTTAAAATAAAAATGTTTGATTTATGCAAGGTATATTTATATCTATGCATACAAGAAAAATGATGCACTCATTTGTCTCAATATTATAAATAAATTTGAGACAATTGAAATTATCAAAAACTATTTCGTAAATAAGTTATAGGACTTTGCATAATTTACCTTCCCCTTGAACAATATTTGAGGAATATTCTCAAATATTGTGGTAATTCTATAGAGGTAGCATAAGGTGAAGAAAAATTAATGAATGTTCAATGTATTAAAATGTTAATGTATTTGAAGAATATTTGTTAGGGATAATATATGTCATAAATAATTCTCATTAATTTTTCATTTATTTCTGTCACCTTATGTTGCTTCACACTGTCTAAATTTTTTTGTCATGTTTTGGGATCATTCATTTCTAGATCCCGCATAGGTCAATTTTGTCATATTACTAACCCCACTTGCAGAAAATAAATAAACTGTTTTACTTAATGGGGTTTATTTTATGTTACCTTTATAATCTCATATTTACAAAAAGTTTTCCTCAATTATTCACACTGAAACATATGTTTAAGCAATAAATCATTCTCAATTGATGCACTGGTGCATTATTATTTCTCCCACTATATATAAATAATATTGTAGTAGTGATTGTATTAAAAATTTGCTTTAATAAATTATTGAATTTCTATTTCTGATATTTCAATGTGACTTTTATTGGTATTATCATTCATGTTTTTAAATATGTGTATAAAAAAGACTTGCCTGTAAGGGTAAGTAAGGTGGTAGATACATAATCCTTTTTGTAACAACGTTTGAGTGGGCTTCGTATGGATACTGTTATTTTCTTATATTACCTCTAAAGTACTTGTTTTCTCTGACAGCTTTTCCAAAGGTGCCTCATGAAAATCTTAAATATTGAGTTGTGGAAACTTTACCTTTCTTATGTCAAAGAGACAAAAGCTAGTCTTGCAACATACAAGTAAGTACCTTGGTCTCTGAATAGATTTTTAATCAAAGAGTTACACTTCAGTCTATCAATCAATATATTTGTAGGGAAAAAATGGCACAAGCATATGATTTTGCATTAGATAAAATTGGAATGGACATACATTCATATAGTATATGGAATGATTATGTTATGTTTTTGAAAAGTGTTGAAGCTGTTGGTTCGTATGCAGAGAATCAGAAAATTAGCGCGGTTCGAAAGGTAATTAATCACGCAAATTCCTTAACAAGTTGGTTGAAATGTGTTTTAATTGTTTCATTATAGTTATATTGTTACATTATAGGTATATCAACGTGGTGTTGTTAATCCTATGATAAACATGGAACAGTTATGGAAAGATTACATGGCATTTGAACAAAATATTAATCCAATAATTGCAGAAAAGATGGCTATTGAACGTTCCAGAGATTATATGAATGCAAGAAGGGTTGCCAAGGAATTAGAAGCTGTAACCAGAGGACTGAATCGTAGTGCTCCTAGTGTACCTCCAACAGGTCATCCAGAAGAAGTCAAACAAGTACTATTTTGTGTACACCATTAGTACATAACATATCTGGTTAATTGTATAAACATAAATATTTTTGTATTAGGTTGAATTATGGAAGAAGTACATTGCATGGGAACGCAGTAATCCTCTCAGAACTGAAGATACTTCTTTAGTTGCTCGTAGAGTAATGTTTGCTATAGAACAATGTTTATTATGTTTGGGACATCACCCTGCAGTTTGGCATCAAGCTGCACATTTCTTAGAGCTTAGTTCAAAAATATTAACGGAAAAAGGGGATGTAAATGCAGCAAAAAATTTAAGCGATGAAGCTGCTACTATGTTTGAAAGAGCAACAAGTACACTATTATCTAAAAACATGTTATTATATTTTGCACATGCAGATTTTGAAGAGGGGAGAGTGAAATATGATAAAGTACATCAAATATATCAAAAATTTCTTGATATACCTGATATTGATCCTACACTCGTTAGTATTTAGTATTTATTAATATGAAATTTCATATTATGTTTCAACACTGTTAAAGTAGTTAATTTTTTGTAGGCGTATGTGCAATATATGAAATTCGCTAGACGCGCAGAAGGTATCAAATCTGCTAGAACAGTTTTTAAAAGAGCTCGAGAAGATCCGAGATGTAAACATCATGTATATGTTGCTGCAGCGTTAATGGAATATTATTGTACTAAAGATAAAAATATTGCTTTTCGGATATTTGAACTAGGTTTAAAAAAATTCGGAGATAATCCTGATTATATACTTTGTTATATCGACTATTTATCACATTTGAACGGTGAGATGAGTCAACTTAATTTTACGAGTAATTTAATTTATTTAAATTAATTGTGTAAATGTGTTTTAATGTTTCAGAGGACAATAATACAAGGGTTTTGTTTGAAAGAGTTTTATCTTCTGGTAGTTTAGAACCAGAAAAATCAGTGTATGTATTTGATACGGGCATTTCGAATATTATTAATAATATGCAAATTGAATATTTATTTTTATCTCTAATATTACTAACTTTTCTTTTAGTGACATATGGAATCGCTTTTTAGAGTTTGAATCAAATATCGGAGATTTGGCCAGTATTGTTAAAGTTGAAAAAAGACGTAGTGCCGTATTAGAAAAGGTATACATAGAGTCATTAAACTGTCAAAACTTAATTTACTTAATATCGTATTCTTTCTATTTAACATATAATTTATTAAACTGGATCACTTTTTAGATCAAAGAATTTGAAGGCAAAGAAACAGCACAATTAGTAGATAGATATAAGTTCTTGGATTTATATCCGTGTACTCCTATGGAGTTACGATCTATTGGCTACATGGAAGTGTCTAGTGTTGCCAGAAGTACGGTTGGCGCATTACCACGGATACCAGATCCGGAAGAGGCTATCGCTTCTTTACCTAGACCAGATTTGTCACAAATGATTCCTTATAAGCCAAAAGTAAATCCATTACCGGGAGAGCATCCAGTACCTGGTTTGTACTGTTAATATTTATTAGGGATATATTGATTAGGGGTATAGGCACATATTGATTATATATTTGGAAATATTGAAATAAATTTATATTTATTTCCATTTTTACTCTAGGTGGCACTTTCCCATTACCACCAGCCGCAGCACAACTTTGTACTATGCTTCCGCCACCAGGTTGTTTCAGAGGACCATTTGTAGCTGTTGACTTGCTTATGGACGTTTTCAATCGAATTCAGCTACCAGATCATGGTACAATTCCAAATACTGTCAGCAAGTTCTTTTTCAGTATTATGCTTAAAAAGTTGATTCTAATCGTTTTTATCAAATTTTGAATTTGCAGCTCCATTGCCGATAGCAGATAATGGTTGTGACACAAAACTATTTGACTTAGCCAAGTCCGTACATTGGATCGTGGACGAAAGTAACGATGGCGTAAGTATCGGATCTAAACGTAGAAGAACGCGTTTAGGAGGTGACGATAGCGAAGAAGAAGATTTACCACCGCCTCCGGCTAACGACATATACCGCCAAAGACAACAGAAACGAGTCAAATGAATAAAGAAATGATAACCAAACACAGAGTTACGTATCATCTCCAAGTATCCTGGAGAAATCTGATACACGTTATCATATATTTTTACATTTTCTGTTTGTTCTGGAAGGAAGTATTTCCTAACGGGACAAACCTATTATTATCTAAAAGCGTACGTTACGTGTATGTAAGCAACTACTAAATTCCTTATGTGACACTGTGCACGATAGTTTGAGTACTATGTACTCAGAAATCCTATACTTACACTGTTGATTTCATCTTTCTTCGAATGTGTTCATTTATATACGCAAAATGTCTGACTTGATTCAGACGAGGACAACATTGAGCATGTTCAATGAATCGAACCTCGTTGTATTGTTACCTATTTCGCTATGAATTAAAAACGCCAGATCAAGGTTTAATTACTTTTTACACCATTATTTGTAGCAATTTGTATATTACGCGTAATAAGAAAACATTGCTCAGGCAATACAAAAATGTTACGGAGCAAAAACGAAGGTGATTGGCAGGATATGTTTATATCTTTTATCGGGCAGAAGTAATTTGTTATAATTGTAAGTAAATTGTATCATAGAATATTGTTTAGCGTTATTTTAAGTGAATCTTTATGTAAGGTATTCGGTAAGAAAAAAGATCGAACTATTATTTCTATTCATTTAACGGTTCATTTAAATCTATAATATTGAATCAAATGTATTCGAGAAATTAGTTCTCTCATTCCTAATTTTAATATTTGTATTTTCTTTTCAACAATTGGGTATCATTTCCGTACACCATGAAAATCTGTTAAAAGTTACTGAATCTATCCTTAGACTTATTTGGGTCGAACATCTTCGGGAAACTATTCATCCGAATACACTTGGTTTCGTGCTGTATATTTAAATCGATTTATATCAATTCAGTGTACAGGACCAATAAATTGTCAGCATCCCATTGCAGTCTTTATTTCAATAAAACGTTACACAACTTTCTTTTTGAATTATTATTTAATATAATACTTGTATTATATTAATACTAGGTCTTTACAAGATCAAGGTTAGTATATAAAAAGGAAGAATGATTAGCTATATATAATATCATATTATAAGTTCTTGTTTAATTTTAATTTATTGTAGTTAATTCTGTTCAGCTGCAATTTTATTCATTCTGTTGTAATTACTCTTGCAAAATAACTGCTAATATTTTAGCATGATCTGTCGCTGTTAGGTGTTTCTAGTTAGAAACCGAGTCTCAATTTCCAGTCGGAAGCTACGGAATCTAAAGGAATCTCTATTACACTGTTATAAATCCTTGACTGTTTAGTGTGTAATTGTGGCATTGTTCTCGTCCCATCTGTCTTAGGTGGAGATACCTAGCATTTGTGCATTTCTCCGACCAACTAAACTGCCTGCATTCCTTTCTAATGATCAAGTGTTTTGCAGAAAGATGTCGATGTTATTGAACATATTTTACATAGTCCTTATTCTGTTGATAATAAACGTCTCTTGATACGTTGCAATATTCGATAGTAATCAATTCATACAAAATGGTGGTCCAGAATTGTAAATATTAATTCTTCCTGTTAAGATGAAACTTATCAAAATTGAAGTTGTAAGCAAAAAGTAACTTGTGAATTCGAATTCAACGCGTAAAAATATATTAAAAATGTTTATTGAATATGAGTAATTCATAGAATACATTTATTGATCATTGTTTTTGTAAGTAAGGGTAGACTGCTTCTCATCGAAAACCCTTTAAATGACGATTCCGAGCGAAAAAACGAAATTCTAGTTGCGGAGATTCTTACAGCCACCTGAACCCGTGAATCCAGGTGTTTCACCGCCGATCCAATAATTCCGCTATCTCTTATTCTAAAACCCTTTTATCGTTCCCCCGAACACTTCCATTTACGGACGCAATTGGGCTTATGATTTATAATTGGTTCTCACCTTTTTGTATTTTCTATAATGTTGTTCTGTCTTATAAAAACGAGAATACTGTACTTTCACTATTCATGCATTTAAATCAAAGTATCTCGAACATTTGTACACCAATGTGTAACAATTTTGAGTCAAACTTCAAAGATTTCAATGTATCAAAACTGAAGATATACTATCACTGTTTTAAATAACGAATGATATTAATTTGTGATTTTGTGTAAAATTAAAACAATCGTGCACTTTTTGTTATGCAGCTCATGCAATTATTAAAGTGCATAATATAAATTATTTGCGCGAAGGTTGGTCTTGTCGCATTTTAATCAAAATTATTACAAGAATATAATTTTCTACATCGTGCACTGTAACAATGTATCGCTGTGCCCGCTTTTCTAAGCTGCACCCTATTATGTTAACGGGTTCTTAACGAGCCACATGCGTGGCATAAAGTACAATAGTTTGCTGCGGTATACCTCGTTCTACATTGATTAATGTAGTCACCAACAAGTTCATAATTGTAATTTACTATTATTTAGCAGAAATTGGAATCACTGAAGTGGTGCAGTGTAAAATGCTTAAGATCGTTTAAGTTTAAGTCTTATCATGATTTCCGAGTATCAAATTCAAGTTTTATTCAAATATCAAAATTGTAAACGTTCTCTGAGCAACACCAAAAAGAGACAAATAGATTTTCATCTAACGAATTTAGCTACTAATTTTGATATGAATTTCAAAGTTCACATTCTGATATTGCTTCCTAGAATAATTGAACAGAGCTGGAAATGAATTCATATAGAATTCATTGGGAGACACACGAAAGCAGGTAATAAAATTGCACAAGCAACGAAATTAATTACGAATAAATTTCGCGCATACAATACAACAACAGTGGTCTTTGAGCTAGTATTTAATTACGAAAGACCTTTGCAACCTTTGATCTGACCGGTAAACCTGCAGCTGTCGAACGCAGCCGCATACGGCAAAATGGAAGTCGGATAGTTTGAAAAGGAAGTTAATAGCACTAACATTCATGAGAAGGTCGAATTACAAACGAAGTAATAATTACAGACTGCACGGTGTTGCTTTGAACAACGAACATAACCCTTTTAGACTAGTTCGAGAAAAATGTTAAAAGAATGTCAAAGCATAAAAACATCTAATATCGATTTTATATCCAACTCGTAACTTTCGATTATGAGTTGTATCACGATTTAATTATTAATTTTCCTGGTCGATTATGAAGTTGTATTCGAATTTTATTCCAGAGATTCAATTTAACTTTTGCTAGCTTATCGTATGTTTTAAAGTTTCAATCCACCTTTTAATTATTATTCTCGAATTATTTCTTCTCGTTATTACACTATTTCTTTCGATATCAGTCTTTTAATACATGAAAGTGTTCAAAAAATAAAACGTTTGATCTTTTCATGGAGCCACAGTGAATTGTGTAAGGATTTTAATGTATTTTAAAAACGTTAACGAAGATTTTATAAATTACTCTTTCCCACTAATTCCTACAACGGGAAAATTTAAGGTGACGTTCTCCGGTAACCGCCTGGGACGCAACTTGGAGAGCTCTTTGAAACTTTGGCTCTATCTCGGAGGAAGACAAATGACAAGAGCCGAAAGGAGCTCCTGAAACTGCTAGTTGGCCTTTCATAGAACGCAAACGCATAATTCTCTCACTTTGGTGAGAACGAACTATCGCGAGATAGCGTGTAAGAGTAATTTCTTTGGCAAATCGATAAAAAAGAGGAAGGGTACGAGTCACTTTCAGTCTTGGCTAAGACCGAATAATCTTGGTTCTACTTCGCCGACGAATAAATCAACGATTTCGTCCCGATGGGCATGATTTTTATCTGCTGAAGAAGACGACGTGAAGATGTCTGAAGCGGAAGAGTTGAAAACTTTGCTTTACGATTTGTGCTCGAGCAACCGAAGCAAAAATTATGTAATAAATTTATGAGTTATCAAACGAGTCTATTTCATTTTACAGAATCATGCAAGTGTTATAGGTACACTCGAGTTTTACTACAGCAGTGATGGGCAACTGCATTTGGAAACTTCAAGAGCTTCGAGCTTATAATGTAGGATTTTGCAGAAATTTTTAAACGTGATATCACCTAACACGATTATATATCAAACAGAGAATTACCCTAGAGTCTCTGTACGATTGATGTCGTAATCGTCTATAATTCCTCATCGTGGTAAATCGAGGAACATCGGTGTTTCTGATCATTTCATCAACCGGACTCGCGTGTTAATGCATTACCCGCTTTGTTCTTTGGCGGCAATTTCAGTAGCAACGTGAACGAGCATCCCTCACGAAGGATAACGTGGCACGGTCGCATAAATATTTCGATGAAAGTTTATTACTTCAATAATGCATATCAAAGGGAGGGACGAAGAGTGTAACGAGATTGCGGAAAGGAAAAGGGAGAAGGTTGTGTGAGGTGAGGTTCGTGAATACATCCTTCGCATGCTTCTTGTTTAAGCATTTCCCCGGCTTGAAGCAAACCGAGGCGTCGTTAGAAAGACGCTTCGAAGAAGATCGAAGCCGTAATCCGTTCGTCTTAGAATGCACCATTATCGTGAGACGACCATAGTTGAGATAGCTATTGTGGCGATAACGATGCCGGCCCTGGATGACGAGTGCCATTGAGTCAGATTCTCGATACAGATTCTAATATAGTCACAGATGGATGCTATTATGCGCTGATACGACGCTCGAATATACAATATATATTCACGCACGGCGATACGGATGATACATTCGCATAAACGAGTTATGGCTCTGCTGGTACATGTTCTTTTTCAATGGATTTCGAGCAGTCAACAGCTCCAAACTTTTGTGTTTTATTATTTTGTTCAAGTACTGTTTTACTAAAGTGCGGTAACACGTCGATACAAATTTTTTATTTTAGAAATGTCGTGCCGTAAAAATATGACGGTACTCTTTTAGACCTCGTCGCAGTTAAAGGTTTAAATTTTCTCGTTCAGTCCGAGGTTAATGGATTTTTCCTACAGCTACATCCGTCCATATCGTGTAGCACAGAATTTGTCGAAATCCCGTTCGCATCATCCCGCGGAGCAATATGGGTTGAGTCGCTTTAAAAATCTTTCGAATCTCTTTAAAAAGGTAATTTGAGTATGAAAACAAGCAACGAAAAATGTAACTTTGCCCTACATTTCATGGTTGCTTCTTCCCTTTCAAAATTGCAGCTTATTCTGTCTCCCTCTCTCTCCGCCATTTTGTAACACCTTCAGGTTTGTCGCATAGCTTTTCACAAATATTTTACGAAATATTCAACGGGAAATGCTCTGAAACTCGGAACACAGCTTTCCCAGAAATTTGTTACTATTATGGTGCACCGATGTTGGTATTTTCTTTAAATAAGTCTTTTTTCTCTCCGACTATTTTCCGCGAGTTTGCACTAGGTAAATGCTACGGTAAAATGTAAAGAAATGGATGCTAGTAGACGTTTTTCCTTTACGTTGAATTAGAAATATCAAGTTTTGTTAACGAGGGTAATAGAACGGCTGAAAGGAACTGAATGACAAGTGCAATAAATAACGTTAACGATTTCGAAAGCTGTTGACACGAGTCCCTTGCTAATGATCGAATAAAGCGAAATACTCGCGTGCTTTCACGTGTTCCTGAAGTGTTTGCAGTTTTTCGAGCAACACATTACCGATATCGAAGCACTTCTCTGTTCTCAAATTGCGTGCGTTTGCCATTGTTGAAAACTCGCGCCAACTGTACTGGGAACTTTTGTACAATTTTTCGAACGATTTCATCCCCCTGTCGCGGAGGCTCGAACTTTTACCTCTTGCAGGATGCAAAATTGGTGTATTCGTGTCTTTCCATTTTTCATACATGCTTTTAAAATAAGAAAGAAGGGAAGAATATTAATACTTTTATCATCGTATATTTCGTGAAATCTATGCAGTCGATATTGCAGTTTTACATTTTTCGTTACAACAAAATGGTTAACACCTTGATAGCTGTAGTGAAAAGGACTATTATAACTTAATTGCATGATTCATCTAATTTTGATTAAGAATTCTGGTAAGAATAATTTCAAATTTTTAGTTATTAATATCGGTAAGTAATTTCATAATGAAGTTTTATTAAAACAAAATTGGCACAGAAAATTTTATTCCAATTTACGGTCGACAGTACAGGTGACAGGTTCATGTATTAATAATTGAAGTCACGACCGTATAAAAATTATGCGACAAATGATTTATTTGATGAAAGTCTAAAGATTTTTAAAACATGACAAATACATCAGTCTGCACATTTGAAATTCAGATTATCATGACATAGAAATTGTATAACTTAAGCTGAAACAATTTTACAATTAATTAATTCCACAATTTAAACGTTGTCTATAAACTGTTCATGTATAAATATCGAAATGCATGAACACCGCGATCATTGACGACAGAAAATACAGGGATGAAGAGGTCTGTATGTAGCCACCTGCTACGATACAATACTGTTAATTACGGGGATGTTATTTAATTGTAATTACACCGAAGCTTGTGCCGTTAATATTAATTACCCAGCGTGTCTCTGGCCCGTTCCATCGCATTAATGATACCATCCTCCCCTGACGAGCTGTTGGCCTACATATCCATTTGTCGTGGACCAGCAATATTTACGTGCCAAATTCACACTGGATCATTCACCCTGACGCGACGGACAATGTCGTGAATATCAGTAGTGAGAATGTGTCGTGCTGCTGCCACTTCGTATCCACATTTGTCCAAGAAATTGATGGACACGACTCACGCGGAGAATTCTAATGACTATGCATTCTGCAACACTGGTAAACGGGTCAAATATGCTAATAATATCTCACTTATATTCACTCGGTAGAAATCCGTCATTTTAGTCCAACAGATTATGTAGACATTTCTCATCTAGAAATTTGGAAATGTAGAAATATTTCAAGTTTATAAATTTTGTGAGTTTGAAATCTTAGAGACTAGACAATTTAACAGAATTTAACTTCTACACGACATTATAGCTTGATCTCATTAAATCTGATTATATCACAATTCATGCGTTCATGCATCAAATATTGACTTTCATTAGCATCAACCAGAGAAATTCCGCATGTAAATCATAATTTGCTGTCGTTACGGAGAATTTCGAGCGAGACGATCGAATAGACGAAGAACGCGTGATCGCCATGTTGGAGACAATGCATCGGAGAATTTTGGTTAGGAATTCCTGCAAGTGGATTTCTCAGTCTCGGTAAAAACGGACATCAAACAGCATCGAAAAGCGGCATTGTGGGTGTTACCTGAGTCGGAAGAGCCGATACCCAGACCTTACGAATACACGAATACAGCCGTGAAAGTACGTGTACATGTTCCGCGTGCATTAGGGTGATCGATGATACTCGACGTCGAGCGACCGGCTGCTTGGTCAAGTACATGCATCAGCTGCAATTGCGATTCGGATTTCGATGAACGTTCGACGGTCGACTCGAAATCGTGTAGAAAGAGACGACGTTGTATGACGGATTAACCCTTTAATCACTACGAACTTTGACTAAAAATGTGAGACGTTAATCGTACATAAATATTTTCGAGAATGTAGAAAGTAATGAATCATTTTGTCCTACCGATTATCATAAAGTCATCGAATTTGATACACTCTGCTCTCGTAATAATACGATATAATTGTTACGGAAAGTAGCGATCAAAGCTCGTGACAGGGTGCATCTGTTTTCATTTTGTCGCGTTCGTTACGTAACTTCACTTTTTGCTTGCTTGTAAATTTATAATAACCTCGGAAAATACTGAGCTGTGTGTGTACGTGCACGCCTGTATTAATGTAACCGTTATCGCGATGAAATTTGTTCGAGATTTGTTCTCTGCTCGAGATCCTATAAATACATGTTTCACCTTCGTGTACTCCGATTGCAATCGTGTTTACCATTTAAATGTCACGCATCGCAGCTGTTTCACGCTGTTAATTAGCGTATTACACGATACGGATATTTTTATGATCTTATTTTATAGAGAAGGATAATACGAGCAACGCTTCATAAGTAATTTGAGTCTACTAGTTGTGAGTGGATATAATTAAACATTGAAATGTAATACAAAGGATGTTTTCATTTTAGTGGACCGCAAATATAAAATTTATTTGCGGACAAATACTGAAATTGATAAAAGTAGGTATTACCAGTAAGTAGAGTAGCACAAGAAAGAATGATAATTAGTAGGTCTACAGTTATTAACGAGTATCGATATGGAATACAATCACGAAGACCACAGTTCACAGTTTCAGTAATATTGGATGGTTTGTATTGTTGGTTCGTTCAGGGCTGATTGTTTCCAGGGAAGAATGGATTTTCGATGGATTTTCAGTCACGTAAGTCCGTGGCGAATTTCGCGAGCAAATAGGGCTCGAAACTCGAAAGTAGCTTTCAGTTTGGGAGATTTCAATTTCCGAAAGTGTTACATACTTTGGTGGCCTGGCTGGCGGCAGTCCCTCAATTCGGCGAGTAATGGAATTGGTCTGGCCAATTGCGGCGTGCTATGAATATCTTTGATACGAAGAATTCAGTCGGAATCACGGAGATCTCGAAGGAAGGATCCAGAGCAAACTTTGACGACAGTTCTCAGCTGACCATCCGAGAATTTCTTGAAAATTCCGCGGTAAAAACCGCCTCGCTTTATGAAATTCTATCGAATTGTCAAATGTTCGGCGCGAGTAATACAACCCGTTTGCTTCACGATTATTGGAAGTTTTTCTAATGGAGATCTGATTTGTCGATTACTTTTATTCTGACACGTTTTTCGATTGAACTTTTCTGCCACCGAACAGACAGGAACAGTATGCACGTGACAGATGCACCGATGTAATCTTCGCGATGAAAGAAAACATTATTCTTCTTCAAAGATGTTCGAAGATCTTTAGTCGACGTAAACGCTATTTCCTTCGCCGTCGTGTCTGATTACATTCCGTTATTATACAGAGTATCTTTGGTAGGTATGATAGAAGTAGATTTTTCTTCAAGAAATACATCGAAAATATAGTATAACTTCTTTTGATATATGATTTTGTTTTCGAACAAGCGGAGTTTACAAATTCTTCAAAATGTTCAGGTAAGGAAACTTTTACAAACTTTACAAATTCCATTTTTGTTTTCAAGTATTTATATACTTTTATGGTTATTAAATTTCTATATTCTTTCTTGTTATTCTGTGTTTTGATTGTTATTCGAATTTATACTCGTTTCATTATCTCGTAGTTTAACATTTTTTCGAACGTTTCAGAAAGTTACGAAAAGCGCGAATTTTTAAATTTATGACCGTCAGAACTGCCAAGTAAAGCAACAATTCGGTTCCTTTTAAAACTAGGATATCGCCGGCAGCGCGGCAAACGTCAGAATACCTTTGAAATTGTTTCCTTATTCTAGTCGACGTTTCTTCGCCTGAACGAATCTTCTCCGAGTTCATAGACCCTCAACACGAAAACCACAGACGCCATGTAAGAAACAACGAATGTACGATGCTATTTTCCGTGTTAGACAGGGATTATTCCTCAGACATATAAACTAACAAATTGAAAAGACCTTTTAGTTCACGGTTGTTGAAAGGCTAACCTGTGAGTTTATAGCGGTTTAACACGGAAATTACTATATTAAAATATCAGATCGAGGAATATACATATAGTAATATCATTAACTGTGATAAATATTTTGTAGCAATTGCAATTTACAAACTAGGCAAACTTCATATTACTCCTCTTTTCTACATTTGCAAATTTGAAGATTTAAAGACTTCAAATTCATAAAACTAAAAAATTGTTAAAATTTAAAATTAGGTAATATAAATTGGACATCTACAAAAACTTCAACGAGAAGAAACAACCCAATAGTTCTACAAAGCTCCACATAATACTGCTACTAAGCATCGCAATAAGCCCAAAATTTCACAAGCATTATATCTCTAAAACTAAACTACCCTCAGAATTATTTTCCAATTACAATCAATAATTCTCCCATGCAATACTAAAAATATGTTCTTCGTGTTCATAGATGTTGAACACGAAAACCCGAGCCGCCACGTAAGTATCAGAGAGCGCGCAAGTAGTATAAGTCCGTGACGTGTCGGACACGGGCCATTTGTTACACATACGGCCGGTGGTTTCTTAAAAAATTAAGAAGCCCCATCGGCGTTCGGTTACAGTTGGTGAAATTGATAACACACGGAAACGCTCGAATGATAAATAGTTTTGGTAGGTTATGTGGTAGTAGCAAAGATGAGGAAGGATTGGGGTAAGGAACGGAGACTGAAAGAACGAAGTGGTTTCAGGAAAGAGAGAGGGAGAGAGAGAATGACGCGCACATACAGAATTTCTACACGGACCTGCAGACACTATTAATCAACTTGTGTTTTGTTGTTTTCCCACGTAGAAGATACCCTGTTGCAACCATCCCTCCGTATTATCGTACCAACTTGCCGAGGATACTTGCGAGAGAATTAAAGCGGCTCGTCCACGAGAACCAGGGAAATCTTTAATTAGCTCCGACAACCACGTTCCTCCTTGTTCTCGTTGCTACGTGACGAGTTACGCGAATTGAGCAAAAATTATCCGTTTTCGCAGCGTGCTCCAATTTATGTCGGTCCGAGCAGCCTGAAAACAAAACGTGTAAACGGATATATGCTTTTTTTTCTTCGTTGATTATTCGCCATTGTCAAACAACGTTTTACAAACTGTGCACCGGTACGAAGTAATCACGGAATTCATCTGGTTGTTTGTTTTTTGTATAAAAATATTTTTTTTCCTGTTAAATTGAAGAGATCGTGGAACGCGTATAATTCTTGGACAAAATTCATTTGTTCGAAAGTTGTTTGCAAGTTCGTTTCCCGTTTGTATTGCTGCGCTTTTTGTTCGCGATCGTTACGGAAGCAAAAGGGCTCAAAAATGTGGTGGGAAAAGGTTGGGAACTAGTTTCGCGTGAAACAGTGCGGGTTTTATTGCGCCGACATTTTGGATCGCCACGATTTATCGTTCGCCGTGAATAATCAATAACGTTTGTATGCTATTTTTGATTGTAATTCTCTGGAAAATGTTTGTAAAGTGTTAAATGATCGGCTAATAGAAACACGTTAAAAGGTATGACATTTTGTTTGTTTATTCATTTATTTATTATTCATTTCATAAATTTATAAATTTCTGATTTCAAAGATTTCTAAGTTCCTTGACTTGGATTTACTGTATGTCAAAGTCTGTGCAAAGGTGGCAATATAACGAGAGTTTACCGTGGCAGTGACTGTTTGAAACTTTCCGCATCATAAAAGCTACTTTATCACGATATCAATGTTACATTACATTTGTTTCGTCTTGGTTATTCGATTACGTGTATTGAATTTGTGTTGTCGCCTACAGTAATCAAGTTGCCAAAGAACAATTTCGATATCGAATTACTAAACGATTCGTAGAAAATTGCTGGCATCAGCGAGTAGAACAAGCGGGCAGAATTTCTACGGTTCTCGATGGTCAACGGAAAAGTGGCGTGAAAGAAACGAAGAGATAGTAGAGGGTGGGGGGTTGAAACACGCGAAACAATAGAAACAATTCAGCAATTTCCAAGGGGTGGTCGGTTGCTTAACAAAATAGTGACGCTTAAAAAGGCAACACAAGGGTTGAAAGCGCGCAAGCTCAACCGGTAGCTCTCCGCTGGACACTCTGCTTTTATCATTTCAACGAAGAGTTTTGTTTCTGTACAGCGCGCGTAGATCCTTTCATGAACCCGCATATAAAGAACGAGAGAAAGAGAGAACGAGTGGTGAACATGGAGAAAATGCAGGAAGAGGTGGGGTAAGGGTAACGAAGGATGAATTTTCTGCCGCGTTTAAAGCTCAAAGAACTCTCGCCCTCATAGTCCAGCCAAAATGTTTTAATTACTCATAGTACAAAAGCATCGTGTGGGGGTACTATGAAAAGTGTGAGCGCAAAAGGAAAGGTGAAAAGCGACAAAAGGCCTGGTCTACCACGGAGTAGCCGCGGGAATAAAGAATTAAATTGGGAAGAGAATGAAAGGAGCAAAAGGAATGTTACAAGACAATGACGTATGTAGCCTTTTATTTTGTTAAACCACCTCCTTTGCTCTATAACACGGATTGCTACATATTATGCAAATTTCCCGTTTAGACGAACCGAGAAATCACACGATTTACCATTATTCTTCTGCAACCCCTCTAATACAGTTTGCGTTCTGCTAAACAGATCTTTCCAGTTTCGTTTTCTTTTATCCTTAATGAAAGCATTTTCCGCAGTTTCTCTGTTTTCTTCTGATTCTAGCAATCGGATAGACTTTTTCCTTGAAATAATAGGGGAAAGAGAGGGATGTAATTTTACGGACCATGTTTATTGTCAACACGGATGTGAGTTATATGCGAGGGAAAGTTATATTAAAGTTATAGATCTCTTGGGGTTACAGGCAGAGAATTTGTTTAATAAGAAAATCCCACATGAACCGTAAATTTTGATAACGGAAACTAATTTTTTTTAACACCAATTCGTGGATACGATCGGTGTTAAATGAATTTTATTTTCAATGTTTCATTCTGGGGTATGAAATCTTCAGGGACAGTAACTCGCTACAATTTTTAGTCAGGTATTGGTTTTTCTGTTCAGGAGATAATTTGTAAATTTATAAATTCGGAAACTTGAAAGTTTGAAACTTAAAAAATTTAAGAGGTTGAACCAGTTTGTTTCTTTAGTATTTCACCCAGTCCGATTACAGGTTAAATCTGAGTTTACCGCGTTCCAAATGGACATCCAGTTATCGCGGTTGCAAACTTTGGAACAGTATAGTTCGGTATCGTCCAAATTGGGCCACTTCTAAAATTCGAATAGTGATACACAATAAGTAGACGAACTACGGTTCTGTCGATAACCCGATGAAAACTTTCGAAAGCCCTCGCCAACGATGATCGGGTTGGGAAATGTCATATTCGAACAGTAATCATTAAAGATGATCGTTATTTTCGACAGGTCAATAACTGGAGGATGTTCTTTCATCGAACAGGGAATGTTCCACTCGATTCGAAGTTTATAATTCCAAGAAGCGTCGTGTTCGATTGACTTAAATCAGCCAAGACTTCGAGCGAGAAGCTTGACGACGCTTGGTCCTGCGGTTTCGACTAACTTCTAACTGCTATCACCGATCGATACGAATCGCCGACTAACGTCAAATTTTCCTTCCGTTTTGGCTCCACGATCCCTTGTGGTTTCGGACAGCCATCGAGTTAGCTGGCTCTGCCAAGTCGAGGAATCTTCATTGAATTTAGAGCAATGTTTTCTTGAGTTTCCCCACGACGACGTCGACAGCCACCAATTGCCCTCTCGAACTTTATGCAGGGACGGTTGCGCGTAAAATTTTATTCGAACGTTACACGCTTTACGCTCCAGACACTTTATGTCTCCTCACTTTCGACTATTTTACGTCCAATCTCTCGAACGCTTTAGTTTTTAATCATTCTTCCGTGAGATTAGCCGAGCTGAAACTTTTGCTTGCTTAAATTAATACTTATATTGGAACCGCAACGTTGATGTCACAAATTATGGTTAGGACATAAATCGAAGAGGAAATATAGAAACTTTGTGTACAATACTTCACTACTGACTTCTATTACTGCCAATATAACGAAAGTTATATCATTCAAAGTTGAACATTCTTGCAAGAAGTAATCTTGTAATTATTTCTAACAAACACACAATTTGTATAAAGTTAAATTCATCTTTGATGACATTTAATGCATCCTTGAAATTTAATTTAAGAATGATACATAATAGATGGATTGTACGTCACTTTTCAATAAAAGTGAATTTAGAAATAGTGCAAAATTAAAATTTTCAGGTGGACGAGAAGACAAATAATTTGAAAGTTGGAAAACAAAATTCCCATTGCTAGCAACATTTTAATTAAAGAACCAAGCGTTTAGCGAGTTATTGACGACACTGCAGGACTTGTTTATCCAGCATTCAATTAACTTCGAAGTATCTCCGAGTTAACCCTTCGTTCCTCCCACCCTTCGTGATTCTTACTCAGCATCATTCTTCTTTCCCGAGACTGGAACGATATGGCAGAAGATAAAATGGAAACGTGCCTCCCTTCGCGATCGCTGTTTTCTCAAATAGGGTGCACCGTTCAGGGTGACTCACCATAACTTAGCATCTCAAATAACCGTTTCATTCCTAACGTTATAGAAAAGTATAGTTCCCCGTTGGAGGGAAAAAATATGTTCCGGTCGATTACATGAATTGCATAATAAAATCCAATTCATTGTTAACCTTACTTATTCAGATGATGTTCTGTAAACTTACATTTTTCATGAACTTACTGTATGTATTAGCAATTGTAATTGTTATATATTAAACCACTTTAAAGTTTTGATAAGAATTAAAATATTGGAAAGGGAAATATATGAATAATTTTCAAATATTTTATTTTATTTCGTACACGTTCACCCTTGTTGCAGTATTTAGTTTGAAAGAAGAAATTCCAATGTTGTTACAAAAATTAAGTTCATCAAGCATAGTTAAATTACTCCTTTTGTTATCCTTTCGTTCCAGTCTCTCATTCGCATGAGAACTAATGAATTCTCGCGTTACACAAAATCAGCATTGTTACGTTTTACTTGGCTTCGTTATCAAATATCTTTGAATGAGCTTTCGCTGTTTATTAACCAAATCAGTTTCGTTGTAATTCAATGTACAGATTAGGAAATTGTTGCTTCGACGAAATAATTACAATATGTAATCGTATAGTCGAGTAAAACGGTTCCATTAATGAACATCATTCTCCAGTTAGAAAGTAATTTGGTACGTAAATTAATACAGTAAATTAATAACAACACAGAAAATAGTTTGGTAAGTTGATAATTTAGAAATATATAAATTTATAAATCGGGAGTTTTGCAATTTTCAGAAGCATACTTTTACAGAAATTGGAGACTATCATAAATAATAACTAAAAATGGCACAACTCGAAATAAGTGGCAACTATTTCGAAAAGTCGAATTCGCACAAAGCGTCTCTGTTAAAAGAATTTATGTAGCAATCTCATATTACCGCACACGAATACGATCTGTCAAAATAGCATCGTTTTTATCGTTCAAACAAGATTGCTCGTTCAAACAGTCCGATTCCTTCTGATTAACATGGGGCACGTCGATTGAACGACTCTCGTTCCCCGTATTTACGCAATACCCATTCTTCTTTTATTCTTTCTCTCTCTCTATTCTCGTTCGATTCGTTGCAAGCACGAGTACAATGGCCTTAATACGTTCACAAGGCACCCTTCAGCAACGGGGGCGGCTTTTATTTAGTCGGCAGTGGAGTTAATCGAAACGTTTACCGTGCACTCGGAGAACACGAGCAAAAACTTTTAATTGAATATGAATAATTAATGGGGAACACGAGGCCGTTGAAAGGGCCCAGGTTTTCGAGTTGCAACGCAAAACAGCGTCGCTGAAACTGCTAAACTGTCATGGTTCCCGATCGACTGGACCGTTCAGAAGAAACGGGAGACCTGGTCGAAATTAAATGCGGCGTGTTAATCGAACGAAGGTAAAAGAGGGTCGAGCGTGTCGTGGCCCGTTTTACTCCGGAGACCGATCCCGCCTCTCCGAGTCGGGGCTTTCGCCTGGAATTCCGTGGGGGTCATCATTTTCGAAGATTCCCAGGAAGTAATTCTCGACGCGAGCGAGGCCGTTAGATGAAATTGAGCGAAAGAGGGAAGCCGGAAAAGTGGGAGGGGAACGAACTATCTCGTGGAAATCTGCTCGTAACCGCTCGTGCCTTGATTTTGCTCGTCGAACGTAGAAGACAGTGGACTATCCTCCTCCGGAATGTTGGCCTCCGTGCTCGGAAACGTCCGAGGGAACGGGCCAAAAATGCCTGGGAACGATGAAAATATCCACGGAACCCTGTAAATCGAGAAACGAAGGTGAATTCGTCCGCTACGATGAAAGATGTGCCCTCCGGTGAATGGAGGCGAAACGAACGCGAGGTAACACGGGTTATAGCCAAGAAAGTATCGCGAAAGAATCGAAGAAAGCTTCGTCTTCGTTCGTTTTTTTATGCTACCGTTTCCAAAGAACCGATCGAATACCTCCGAACTCCATAAATGCTCGATATAAATCATATCCGGTGAACGGCACGCGTTTCGACGTTTCAATTTCGCGCGGGAACGTGAATGAAAATTGAACGCGGCGCGGATCGAACCTTCACGACCACGCTTCGCGAACAAACTTCTCGCCACGATATCAATCTTTACAGAGAAATCCCTCCGACGATAATACCATATTCGACAACTTAATCGTGCATACGCCTGACGCGTATCAAACATTCCTTCCCTTTCTATATTTCAGACGGTTTTCCCTGGTAAATTAGATTCTTAGAATCTATATTATACGAGTGAACATTTGTAATTTTCTGATAATATTAAAATATTTAAAAAGTAGTAATATGGTAGTAGTATTAATAAATTTAATAGCATTCTATTATCGGATCGACAAAGAGTTAGCGGTTGTCTGGACCGTTCAAACGAGACAAATCGATTCCGCAGAGAAATATCAACGATTCGACAGTGTTATGTAATGGATAAGAAATATCGTGAACGGGCTATCGAAGAGTGTGCATAGGAAAGGTCTCGATGCCGAATGCACGGTAAAGCTCGTGATCCAATGTCATTTTTACGCGGCGTCGGCGTTGCGGCGCTTCGCCTCGACCCTCGACCGTAGCCAGGAAAATGGATCGGCCGTTCGATCGGCAGACGTATTTCAATTTCATACGCGAGTGCCCCCGTCATTTTCTCGCACGTAGAAAGCGTCAGGGAGTAATGAAAAATTTACCATGCGACGACGAGGCAGACCTCTCTCGCGTACACAACGTCGGATGTACCGACAGTCGCGTTTATGTCACGTCCGTGTTGCACAATATAATGTCGCTCGACCATTTTAACCGGTACCGTCTTCTATTTTTCACGTTCGTCCCTGTTACAGTCCCCGGTCTCTTCGCACGCCCGCGAAGGACACCGTGACATTCGCGTAACGTCCCGTCACGTCATTACTCACGTGGACAGCCTCGATAAACGAACACAAAATGCACCGGTGAAATTAATAATCAGTCCGTCAGCTCGTGCAAAACGCGTGTACCGGCACGGATTCATCGCAGCTTCTCTCGAAAAGAATGCTGGATGGTGCGCGAATGTTAAATAAATCTGACGGGATACACCGTGCTCTTTCGTTTCGCGAAACGCTGCAACGAGATAATTATGTAGCTGGCGATTATAGAGAAAAATCGCGAAAGAGAAAGGGGATAGAAAAGAACGAGCAAAGGAACGAACTACGCTATCGCAGGTCAGCAGCAGTTTTTTTCTAACCCGATGCCGGATTGTACTGGAACAATGGCGGGGAGTAATTAGCGACGTTTCACGGACGATGATAATTAACGAATTTCTACGGGACCGGCGAAGTTACGACGCTCACAATGAAATATCCAGCCCGCCTTTCTTCAGTGTTTCCCAATCTTGTTTCAGCTCAATGACCCGTTTCATTCGATCCTCGTCTCAATGGCCGCCTCAATGAAATCGAAACAATCGTAGCCGAGCAGAGAGAGAATCATTGTTACTACTTACCGGTGTATTATTGGATTTTCTTCTTAGGATGCCTGCCTATCGTCGATCTTCGGCTCGGGATACCTTCCGATCATGTGCGATGTACAAAATGTTCTATCAATTGTTTGCTTTAATATTTGTCGGTATCCTAAGAAATCAATTGGTGGATGAGCACTGAAATCTTGAATAAGGCTCCATAACACAATTTAGTTCTTCGGCTGAATACTTGTAGAATTTTATTGTTGAATATTTACAGAAAAAGACATCCTTGTTGGAAGTTTTTTTGAAACAAACAAAAACCATCTTTCCTAGAAGATCAACATTATCTTTTGGCTAACCCCATATTTCTTCGCGGTTTTCTGAAAAGCAACTTAATTATATATTCCCATAATCAGTCGGGGACTCAATGTACCGTCACGAGAAGGAGGACTTCGCGTTGTATTATACGAGTGCACGCGGTTGAACACGATAGATGCAAATGCGGCTACAAAGCCCACTCGTAGATCGAGGAGATGGCAAATTCATGAAGCGGCCAGAAAAACAGCGGCAGATGAGCACGGTGGACCTTAAACTGGTGAAAATGGGAAGTTGGATGTGGTCCAACGCGAAGGTAATCGGCAGTCTCGGATTTCGTGCAAACAGCAAAAACCGTCCAGTTGGAACACGACCAATGGAACCACTGGCGCACCGTAAATTTTTTCCCTTGCGCTTGGATAACGAGTAGCTTGTAAAATTGAATACCACGGAGCTCGCAAGACGCGAGTCTCTCCGTCTTTGCCCGACGTTCCTCATCAAACCACCGTCTCTTGTAAAGACGTTCACGTAACGAGACAGGAAGTATACCGGCCCGAGGAAGACGGCGACGAACGAGCGGTAACGATTCAAAAACAGAACGCTTCTACGAATTTCAACCTCGGGTTATTTTGAATTTATTATGTAACAACATAAAATTATCAAATTTTCTAGTTTTCAAATTATCAGATATTCAGACTTAACAGTTTTTCATTTAACAGATTTAGAAATGTTTAAGTATTCAGACTTTGTGGATCGTAGAAGACCAAGAGTTTGGTTGCACGGTGTCTTGATTAAAATTGAATACTTCCGTGCTACAAAAGTTAATTCAGAGGAAATGTGAAGCTCTCCGATCGAACGAGAATTGTCGTTTTAATAGAGTGAACGAAATTGAAAAACTCGTGGACGAGGACTCGACAAAACGTAAGGATATCCTCGAGGCGGCGAACGGTGACGAATATCAGGATTAATCTTCGTTATTCCCGTCCAGGCGTGAAGTACGACGAGAAAACAAATCTCCGGGACGCCATCCGCGGGATTTATGCGCCGCCAGAGTGGGTTGATTCGATTCGAAGGAGAAAGGAGAGGGAACGATAGGGATGGTTTTACTTAAGAAGCTTCCGGCCCACCTTACTTCACTTAGCCCCGTCGTAGATGCGGTTGGAGTTTCAAGTAAACATCCGGCTGGGCCACTTCCTCCCAGGAGCGAAACTCTCCAGCATATCTGATTTTCTAACCGATCGTGGCCCAATAACTTTCACCCCTTAGACACTCCCTCTCACTCTCTCTTTATCACTGTTTCCACCCCCCTCTCGAGCAGCTCCGCTTGAATTATTGCTTGAATACGCGCTCGCAATAATCTGCTACCAAACTTCGGAAGTCTATTTATTATTCCAGATGATCTTAGCGGAACTGGGTATGGAGGCATGTCGGAACCACCGACTTGTCGTTGCAGCTTCGCGTCTTGATTTATACCCGGATTTCTTTTGACTTCGAAGTATTTGCCTGGTTAACGTGCTTTTGATTCACGTACGAACTCCGTTTACGGACAGAAGTTATAACGCTTCTTAAACTACTACTAGATGAATGTCATATTATTGTAGCGTTTATTAGGTTTAATAACTCTTTTCACAATATCTCGATACATTGTATTTAATGAAATATGCGAAAGTTATGTACTGTAAATCTTCAAGCAGTTTTTTATTGTTACCAGAAAACTTCATATCCTGAAAATGTAACCAACTGCCACAGTCTACATACATAATTTACCGGCCCTAAGCGATTAAGTGCCTTTACAATAAACCAAACAGAAACTCGTCAGAGTTTACAGTACTACTCGCCTCGATCCAAACTCTCCTAATACCGCCTTCACTCACTGCACTCCTCTAAAACTTCACCCTCTAAATTCCACTCTAACTCTCCCTCATCGAGTATCCTATGCTCTTAAGAACATCCACCGGTACAAACTCTTAGCTACAAATACAATCGATAAATTCGGCGAAGCGAATAATTCAAACACATCGATCATCAAAATCTTCCAAGCGTTACGATCACACCTTCACTTGAGAGTCTCTCGTCTTCCAGCGTATAATACACGAAGATATTTTCGTTCGATTAAATAATTGAAGAGTGGCTAAAGGTCAAGCGACGGATTCAGTATTTAGAGCAAAGAAAGGTGGTGCATTTCACTGTACAGTGAATAGCTCGGAATTCCCTAGAAGAATTCTTTCTACAGGCGTTGGTCCACATGCGGTATTCCCCATAAACGACGCGTCAAGTTGCGTGCCAGCCTTTCGCATCGTGGTCGGAATAATAGTAACTGTTATTATCTATTTAACGACGGGACCCGTGAACAATTTAGCGGCGAACGCATTATCCGGGGTAGGGTGAACGGGACGGAGAGACAGAGAGAGGAGAGAAGAGCGGTCATAGCGATGCACACCGAACCGTGCACTTTACAGCAGGGCAACGCGCGCCAATGACAATTTTAATGCGAGCATTCATCACGAGGGCCGGTGCACGGCATCGTGGAAGTCGCGTGAACGCGGCCACCGAGCAATGGAATAAATTTGGCGAACTCTGATGCGGCATAAACGGGGCCCACCCCTGATGACCGGACGGCCACCGTTTAAACCAGCAGCATTATTCACGATTCACCGTTTCGTCCCTTTCGTCGCGCCTCCACCCGGCCCTGTCCGACCACCATTTTTGCCGCCCCCAACAAATTTACGCGAATTCACACCGGTTGCTGCCCAACACCCTCGAAAATGTAGGCTGGAACGTCTATTACCGTTGCCGGGCCGAGTGTCGGCTCCAAGTGTGTCAACCGCCCTCAAACAAAAAAAAATGGAAAATGTACGTGAACGAGGCGCCATCTATTCGACGATCCATCATTTTTTTCCTCTAGGAAGATTTTGAGAGATTCTGGGAAAGATCGATCACTTTTCCTTTATGACGATTTGAGAGATATATTGAAAGACAATAGCAAGGTTATGGTTTATTGTTCAACCTGTTACGACCCATGATTACATAATCGTAGATCAACCTCTTTTTTGGTAAATTTCGATAGCTGAAAAAATTGAACAAAATGTCAGTATATCAATGAAAAAGACAACGAAACAAAGAATTTGATAATGATGCTGTTTAGTCTACGATCACGTTGTTATGTTAGGTAAGAGTTTAACACTTGATATTACTGCTCGGTATTCCAATCTGGAAGGAACCATAAATTTTTCGAACGATTCCGGCGCGACCAGGTCCATTTAAATATCAGTAACAGGAAACCAATCTACTCCATTCGGTTGCCGGAAATTACCTTCGCCCGTTGCCATTTCGCGTTAGATCTAACATGGCTGGACAAAAACGTGAATGCTTCTCTCTAGATTCATAATAATCGTCAGCGGATAAAATAAAATGTGAATCTTTCGTTTCCATTCGTGTTCTGTGTTTCCGAAATTTTTGCGAACAGATCAATCAAACGAGAATAAAGAAATGCTGCATAAAAGTCTGTTGGTAGTGGTACATTGAATAAGAACCACGTCGAAAAATAACGAAGGAACGTAAGATAAATCAACTCGCTTCGAGTTTTGTCACTGGATTACATTCGATGTTTCGTAATCCTTTATTTTATGTAAGCGTATCGTAAACAAAGTGACCAGGTTTTTGTCCCAGTATATTTGGCGTAACTCTTGTCACCGTTTGCGAGGAACTTTGTCAATACTATGTTTTATTATATCGAATGTGATCATATAAATATGAGCTTCCCTTTCTGTAAAATATTCCTATTTTATTTGCATTGACTTTTGTACTGAACTTTGTTCCGACGTATCAACGTTATTAAAAACAGTTTACACAAAGGATTAGGATAAACTGACTCACAAACTGTAAGCACGACAGAAGTAGTTGTTTTCCCCGTTATTTGCACGAGGCTGAGTAAACCTGATGTTCCGAATCGGATGACATTAAATCGAGAAGATTTAGCCGTCTTCGAAACGTTTAGAATATTTTATGAAACAAAATATGAACGCTCGAGAATCTCTCGGCGATCGAAACATTCGATTTCGTATCATACATAAGTGTATATCCGTATTTCCATCCGTGCTCGCGATTTCAACGGATTCGCTGATCCTCCATAGGTAATGCGAAACCTCTTCCTCTCCTATTATACGAAATTGAAACGTGTTTATGGAAAACGACTATCGTAAATTCTGAATAACGTTTTCCAGAAATTAATGCTATTTCGAATATCGAGATTTGCGTAAGAAGTGCACTTCGGTGAAATGTTATTAGAGAACGATTATATTTCAGTACCGATTTTGAAAATGTTTCAAATTATAAAACAATCGGATTATGCAGATATGTCTGCACTTTCGTGTATTTTTGATTTTCGGTTAATGAAATGTTTCGAGTAAAAGTTACTCTGTTACATATTCGAATATAAAACGAACAAATTCAGAGACTTGATATTGATTTCTCTACAAAATGGTAGAAAATGAACTGTGCTGATTGGGATAGTTACAAAGGATTTCCGTCTGGGTGTAAAAAATAGCGTCACATTCCTGAACTGTTACCGTGCCAAGAATTCCTGAAATCGATCTAGCAATGCCACCTCCCAGGTCTTGCGGTTCACAAGACGGCCTCTGCTTCTATTCGTTAAAATCTTTATGAAACTTTCTAAAATATTTAACATGATCTACATGTACATATTTAGTTCATCTGTCGCAGATGATTGAATGAAAGTTCTGCTCACCCTTCCTCTGTGTTAAAATTCCTCAATTTCAAATTCTCAAATTTCTAACTTTCGTAAATGTCTAAATTTCCAAATTCGCAAGTTCCCAAGTGACCAGAAGCACAAATTCACAGGTCACACGTTCCTCGCGAGGTAAGCTTTGAACAATCAGGCGACAATAGAACTAAAATGAAATTCCTTAATGCTCGGTTTTGAAATGCACCGGTTAATACGATCAGCAGCGTGCACCGTTCCTCCATTTTCTCTGTCGATAGCGAACGAATTTAGCGACGATACGGTGACAAAGGAGGAACCGTGGTACGATTTCCGTGGGCCGCAATAACCCGACCTCGTAACAAGGTAAATCGCTTAACGCGAGGATCGGTACTCGGCCGAGGATTAAGCGATCCGTAGGGAACAAGTAAAGGGCGGTGGTCAGTCTCGATACGAAGTCTCGCATTATCGTCACAATGAGATTCTGCTGCGGCACCGGAAACGGTCGGCCAGCCGCGACACGCAACGTCGCGGAAACAAAGCGCGACGATCTTGGTTATTTCGTAGCTAAACGCGGTCCTCGTGGAGACGTTTCAATGTGGACGACATAATGGGTCGCCTAGCATGCGGTACTATCGCAAGGCCAGAAGGTAATAACTCATTGTCCATTGCTCCGCGACTCTGCGAGTCAGGTACTGATGATTTCCTTCCGGCGTTGTAGGCCTCGCCTCGCCTCGCCTCGTCCTCGCCTAGTTGGAGGAACGCCTAGCTTCTGATGGATATTGCACGGAGGCTGCCACCATTGCCTGATGTACCAATTCCAATGATTTACCGAACGCGACACCGCGTCATCGACCGGATAAATTATTTACCCTGCGGTCGTCGGTAATTTGAATCAGCGTCGAACCGTTTCCCGCTTCGGGAACCTGCATCTAGACGGACGATCTTCGAACCCGACAAACTTTTAGCAAGGCAAAGTGGTTCGCTAGATATATATTAGCTAGATATAGGGACCTAGAGATGCAGGCATCTATGAATCTGAAGATCTGAAGGTTTAGGAATGTAAAGATCTAGGAATATACCCGATATAACCGCAATGTGAAACTTGATAAATTATAACGAAAAAAAAATGTCCGTTTCTGTATTCATGTAACGTGTACTCGTTGAAATTCTGTGTAATTGTAATTCGATCGTTCTTTTAAAATGGGGCGATATCGTTGGCGTACACGCACATCGTAGCCTAGTCAGCGGCGTAAATGGAAAACTTTTATCTTCGTCGCGATCAACGTAACGATCCAACTTCGTGACGAATACCGGAATGGGTCGGTAGCCGCGAGTTGTTCCTTCGGTTTTCGCGATAAATTCGCATCGACCGACTTTCCCCCCTAGCCAGATAATCCATCAAAACTCGTTCCAACAATTCACGTCGGGCCTAGCCGAAGCTGACTTATAACTCGGCGGGAATCATCGGAGGAACTTCGACGTTCCGTACGTTCCCGCCGTTGTTGTCGTCGACTTCTTCCACGGGAACGTCATCCGGCGACGTGAAGTGTCGGATGATTGAACGGTGAGCTTAAAACCCGGAATCACTCGAACGGGGAAGCTAAAAGGATTTCGATAGAGGCGTCGAGCTTCGAGGAAAATGCAAAAGAAAGGAGCGTCGCTGGAAAAAGCCAGAAGAAGTAGAAGAAGAAGAAGAAGAAGCGGCAGCGGTAGAGGGAACTGCCACGACGAACTATCAGACAACGATGAGAAAAAAAGAAAGGAAAAAAATAAAATGGTGAAAAGAGGGTAGAAGAACATGGCGGTAGCTCTCTTCCACCCCGTAGCCGATGTCTCTGAAAATGCAGATGTTCCATCGAGCTTTCCCTCACCTTCTGTTACGCTACCACCGACGACGCATTTGACAGGAATACGCAATAATCTCTGCTAGCAGTGTATGGTGGTGCCTGTTGAGCATTCATCATACCTGTCGATTTCTACGGCGCATCTATCTAGACACCTACGCTTCCCGCTCTAAATTATCGCGTCTGTTCGCGCGGACATAGCCGCACGGGCCTAAATCTACACATCGATTCAAAAGACTGATTGCGAACCTCGAAACCGAATATTTGCTCGAATTAAAGTATTTCACCGCACTCGGGGAACATTTCAAACAATTCACAAGCTTTTGCTGTATAGGGTATCTCAACATTGATGGTACGTAGGAAACAATCTGCTTCGAAACATAAATCAAAAATATAGAATAAAACTTTTTAGAATCTGATTTTCTGAAAGAATTGAATTTGAATGATGGCTAAAAAAGTTTCAGTTTTACAAATTAATAAATGTTACTAATATTGCTGCTATGTTTTTGAGGTTGAAGGTATGTACATCAGAATATCATAAACAAAATTAGCTAATAATAATAATTGTTCATATCAATAATTGCAATTATTAATTTATGACGTAATGAATGTATAATTACGTTCATTAATTTATATTCAAACAAATGTAAACATTTACATAATGTATCAAAATAACATTATTTTATTCATTACTTCATGTGTGATTCTTTTGCTAGATGTTCGTGTACAGGAATAAGTAGAGATTAACCTAGAAAGTTATGAGAAGCATACGTATCTTGAAACTTATCGATTTCATGAAATAATAAATGAGTCGACAGGATAACTGACTTAGGCTTATGAGAAACGTGATTAACGGCCAAATAAAACGAAAGCAGTAATTTTCATTTACTTAGTTGTGAAGATTAGTGATTAATAAAGGCGTTTAATAGATCGAATGTTACTTTTACTAATTATATTACTAATTACACGGTTCTATGTATAATTATATAACTATTATTTCATATATTTTCTACGTCAAACGTTTTACTGTTTGGGTCGACAAATATTGTTAGATTCATTTAGCTTTGAATAGAGTCGATTTTAATTTTTAATTCATATTTCTCTTAATAGAATAGGTATCAAGTCCATACTTCGTTTCCAGCCAAACCGAAACGTCTCTCATAATTAACATTTCCTAACTTTAACATATAATTAAAATTTATAATAACTCCGAAATGAGATTGAATCCTATATATGTTAGAAACTTTCCTAATAATATGTGCAATGGGACAAACAGATTCAAAGTTTACGACTGATTAATTTGTCCTGCTGTAAAATTGATGAAGTACGAGTTAATACGCTCAATCTCCAGAGTCTAGACGTGTAGCCATATTAATTTTTTATTTCCGAGCGAATTGTTTAATCCCCCAGATGTCTGACCCCGTTTGAAACATCCTCTAGATCTCTAGCTGTGTATATCGTAGAGCGGTGATACAACGTGGATGCAACCAGTAGTGAAAATATACTGCACATCGTGCGTTTCCCTGGTGCACAATGTATCGGCCGAGCGAGAAACACAACCGTCGACGTGTTTCTCCTTTTGTTTCCATTTGCCGAGTATATTTCATCGGCTTCCACCAGAACCATGCGCTTCCAATCGTTCTTCTGATTTAAGCGTACGTTTTAGAGTCTTAAAAAGCGGAATACATCGCGACTTTTACGCGTGGTTCTGGAAAATGCTTCGACGCGTTCAACATCGGCACACTTTTATTTACAAGCACGTTTCACGCGTCAGCGCGCGCGAATTTATACCGCGAATTAATATCGCCTTTTTTTGCTCAATTTCAACGGTTCGACCGCTCGAAATTAAAAGAGAATCAGGTTGTTACGCGTCGAATCATCGATCGAGCGGAAAAGAGGAACTGAAATTATTCTATTTTAATTTGCTCGATGAAAAATGTACGTTGACCATGTTTGTACGATGGGGAACGAGACGGAAAAAAATCGAACATTTTCTCCCCCGATGATTTAGCACATCCTTTTCGGGATCGAGATCGGGAAACATATTTTAAAGCCAAATGTCATGGCCATCTGACGATTTGCATCGCCATGAATTTACGGTGTTACGATAATTTCACTCGCCATCCTCGATGAATCTTTCCAGATTTTCTCTTTACCTTTTTCATCGTACACTTATGGAACACGAATTATAGACCAGTGATAGGAACTGCCCACAGGATTTATGAAGACTTCGAATTTAGAAGCTCAATGATTAATTTAGAAAGTTAAGAATTTAAAAACATAGAAATCTTGAAATATCAAATTTTTAAACTTGAGAATTTAGAAACAGAAATTTCAAGTACAGATATGTAGGAATAAGTAAATTCCAAATTCTGTGATTTTCAAATCGGAAAATTTGCTAAGCGTGAGTGAATTGACTACTGGCTTGTTCAGTTGCCTATCACTGTTACAGATGGCTTAAATTCGTCGAACGATCGCAGGGAAATTAGTCCGAGGAACGTTTCGTTTTACTGCGTTCGCTATTTCCCCGGTTTTTACACCCTCGAAGGTATAAAAGAATAATTGAATTTTCAAAGACAGAAAAGAAACCGTTAACCTTATCTGCCGCTATCCATATTATCCTTGCGCTTTAGCGTAATACGAAATTAGACCCCGAGGAGGTTTTCTGAAACTAAAATCCACTCTTATCCGCAAAATTAGGCTGTCTGTTCCCCTCGGAATCTTTTCATAGTTGGAATATTTTTAAATAATCTTTATGTTATTACAATTCGAATAAATGGGTCCGGTTACAGGGGAAAATTACAGGGAAAATTATTCTTACGATCTTCGACAAACTTCCAACGTTGAATCGTTCAATCTTTGTACGATACCTAAGTGTATACTACGCACAAACCATTTTGATTGATTACAGTAATAAAATTTGTTTTTAAATTATTTAACGAATCATAAAATCAATTTTTTCCTTATCCGTGTATGCAAATTAATTTTCTAACGCGAAATGAAAAGTCATAGTAATAGATTATAATATAATTTAGGATTTTGCTGAATTATTTTCTATGTTCGCACTTTGAACAGTTTCGAGATTTTATTATGACTGGAAACACGACAAGGTGAAATTGGGATGACCGTATCGTAAATCTATGTAGATGTTACAGCTGTGTAAATTCACTAAGCATCGGTGTAATTGCTGCTTGCCGTCTAATATAATGTGTTTTATTACTCAATTAAACTGTTTGAGACATATCTTGGGCAGTTCGCGTGGCGACCAAGCGACCTGTACGCGCCAGTTGCATGTCGTACAACGTTGATAAAGTAAAAACACGGAACTGACTCTCGGTCAATTTGTCACTATTTTTCTCTTTTTACCTTGTGCTTATTCTCGATTTACCTACCTGATTGCGTTCACGTTACTTGTAGCACGATGCATTCTCAATCAGCTGTTTTTCTCTGTGTTGACAGAACTATTTATCGTTCAACGAACCGTATACCATTTTCATACGATTAAACAATGATTGAAAAGACCAACGTGTTAATTATGCAAAAGTACTGTTTAGTAATTTGGAATAACTAGAACGAATTGTTCAACTTTCAATATCTGAATAATTTTATTGTATACATAACCAAAGTTAACACAGGTAATTATAAAATTAATTTCAGACTCCCTCCCCGAAATCAATAAAACTGTAAAATTTCCAGTTCAGAAATATTATCGTCACTGCAGAATTCTCTAACAAAGTATGATAAAATTGATATACTTATATAGCTTCGGCTGACAGATTATCTCCTTTTGTCAGTGAAATATCAAACGAAAATAAAATTTGAAATTATTAATCCTCTTTAATATTTTCATTAAAAATTCGTTATCTGGAAATTTTCAAAAACTCCATTCACGGAAAATTACGATAATGAAATGAAATAGCTTCCAGCTTGGAACGAATCCGTCGATGAAAATGAATATGCATTCATCGTAAACAATCGATCACAATGCTCCATTCAGCAACCATCTAATTAATTGTCTATTAAATACCGGTGAATCTTATTAAAAATTTCGCTTGCTTAACGAATAATCGAACCGTAACCAATCCATGCTTAAGTTTCTTAGCTTTGAGGATCGAGTTACTTTGATCCGGCAGTTCGTGGCAAACGAAAACGTACAGCTACTCTGAAGTTTGACAGAAGCGGTGTATCTTAGAGGGGCCAGCCACGGCGCAGGGTTGATGGTCAAAGCTTGTATTAATTACAACTGTCAGGATTTTGAGTACACTGACTGGCGTACAAGTTTACAACTACTGGCGCTGTTGCTTGCGAGTTTCGTTCTACCTAATAGTGTTTCTCAGCCCATGTACCGCCGAGTGTATATTGAGCGAAACTTTTTAACTCGTCGATTCGTTTCGTGTTCGCGTACAAAAAAGCAAGAAATTACGTCGGGATTTATTTAACGATAAAAGTTGCATCTCACTGAAACCGGCTGCTGCTTATTTTTGCTGTACGGTCAGTTTTTAATATCCGCGAAAGCTTTTCCTAACGCAATCGGTGGAGCGTAGTTATTTTAATTAATTAATTTTATTCCGTGTACACAAGAGAAGGCAGATAGTTTCCTGTTGGTTTGTTTGCGTTAACTAGCTGCTCTCAATCGTAGCCGGGGCTAGAATCTCTTGTAATTAAACTTTTTATTGTTTCTGCTGCTCGCTGATCTTTTTTTTTTTAAGCAAACTTTTTTCGCGCCAACCCAAATGAAAGTTTAAAGAAAGATGAACACCGAACGAAATTCGTTTGATCCTGATTAAATTTTTATTGGATCAAAACGATGCTCGAGTCGTTGGGAATAAAACGGACGATAAAAGCTTTATAAGGTTTCATTATTCCATTTCATCTTTCTGTAAACACATTGTTTCTCTTTTACACGCTCAATCACTTCACCGAGCAAAAGTATAATTCCCCGTTGAAGTCTAGGGTAAATCTTATAGTTCGTCATTAAAGTATAATCATGCACCCAGTTTGTAGACTCGGAATCATTATGCAAGGGAGAGTAATAACAGACTACGTTACACAGACTGCAGACAGCGGGGGTGCAACTTAGGTGTAGTTATCAGTCATATGCCATACTTTGGCGTCGATATACGCTGTGCAGCGAGACTAATGGCTCGTTGGGGACTTCAAGTATAGCGGGGCAACATCCAGCCTAGTCATACTCCCATTATTTGATGTCAAACATCCGTAATTTTGTCGGATTAATCACTCCGCCTAGACGAGAAATCAGTCGAAATTTACCATGTTTGTACCCTCGATAGCTACAACGTGAACAAAACTGCGAATCACTCATACTCTAACTGTTCTATTCGAGTAACAAGGCTAAACATTAAGATCTGATGCAATTTTAAATAGAATAAAAAATCAATAAATGTCCATTCTCATAAGTAGGTATTTGGATACAGTGAAGATTTTCAATTACACTTTTTATGATTATCATCACGTTTATAATTGCTAATTTATTCCATTTAACTTATAGGAATATTCATGGAGAGGAATTATAAACTTTGACGCAAAAAAGTTATCGATCTTCACGGTGAAAAATCCCGGCATGAATACATTATGAACCAAATGCAAATTTAAATAAATGTCTTCCTGTGAAATTTTTTAGATATCTATACCAAGTACGAAAATACCGAATATGTAGATATTTTTCAAAGGAATCATTTACCGAACGGTATCGGTAAATAGAAAGGGTTGAACAAGAGGGAAACGATAAATATCCTGGAGAAGCTTAGAACCAACGTCATAATAGCACATCGATCATGCAAAGCTTTTCCGTATTAAGTAGGCCAGGATAATCCATTACTCCGACTGCTTCAATAAAGAATTTACGATGCTTCTTTCGGGAAATTTAATTATTAATATGTAGATCCGGCCGCAAAGAAAACAGTGGAATCGGAAGCAACCCTTTCGGTGTCAGATGTCGAGTAAGCCAGTTAACGAAATTCATGCAAGAAAATCATCTGGCAGACTTTTGGCCGCACGCTGCTGGAGCTAGCCTCGGAAGCAGCGGGGTTGGGGTCGAAAACGGCCACGGGTAGCCGAGATTATTCTCTTGCTCTCTGTTCTGGGCTGTAGCAAGTAATACACCCCGGTGTCAGCCACCCTCGGCGCATAAAGCCGCATATCAACCACCGCAATAAGAAAGCGACGCAACCGGATTTAATATGACGTGTAGCCTGTTATTGCCGGTGCTGTCTTGACTTTCTCTCGTTTCTCTTCGGCTCCTTTCTTTCGCTCGTTCACCGCACAGCCCTCTTCACACACGTGCGGCCCATGTGTGTTCGTGCGAAGCGTTGCACTGAATCTTGCGGCACGTTCCTTTCTTCTCGGTTTCCTCGCACGAACGCCACGAGAATTTTCCCGCTACGATTTCAATATCCGTCGACTTGCCCACTGCAGACTTTGGATTTTAATAACACCGTGTTTCCAGCCATTACTCCCGTCCACCGTCTATTCCTCCGATCTTTGTCTCTCGGAAAATGTACCGCGACAAATCCCGCACTTATTCTCGATTGGAGATCTTCGCGTTCGTCGATCACTTTTTTCTTGTGGCAGGAAAAAATCCTGGCGAAGAGAAGAGAGGTTCTCGATTTGATAATTTGGGGTAGGTCAAGAATTTAGATAGATAGAATCTAGAAACTTGAAAATGCAGGAAAGTTGGAAATTTAGAGATTTGAACATTAATAGGCAAAAATGCTTATACCGAAACGGATTTCAATTCTGTGGTAACCTACAACATAAATAAATTTTAATTAGTAGCAAAGAAGATATGTCACGAAACATGGTAAAATAATTTTGATCGAAAAGTAAAGATTGGAAAAGTGCAATGTTACCAGAATTTGTATGCAGAAAAATGATTGATAAAATCTCACGACGTGCCGTTGCATCGGAATAAAGAACGTCCAAAGGAGAGACGAATAAACAAAGAGCTCGAAAACAGCAGTGTTCTATTTCGTTCGATGAAACCTGTCAAGTGTTCCAGACAGTCGTTGAATTATGGCTACGAATTCGCGTCGAGTTTCGATCGAGCGAAAAGCGTCGTTATTAAAGCGTCGAACGACTCGCTAAAAGGACCAACGCGAATTTCATATAATTTCGCGCACCACCAGGAAAACTGGCTTACATTGTTGCCAGCCACTCGACCATTTTACATATTTTGATTATGTTCGTGGGTGGAGTGTTTCACGCGAGCGTACAACCCGTCCAAATATGCATTATCATCGAACGGCGTTATTCGATGAACGAGTCAAGCCGATCATTACGTTGGCCGATCGTTTTTGTTCCGAAATTTGATAATCTTCTCAAAGATTCGATAATGAACGACGAAAATCAGATCAGGATGAAACGTTTAAACGAAATTTCACCCGTTACTCGAATTAGAAATGTTGTCCAATTAATGCGTCCGTTAATCGAGATATACGACTCGCCCTAATTACTCGCGGTGATCCATACTTCGATTGCCTAATTGACCGAGCATGACTGATTATAATTAGCTGTCGAGTACAGCATTCCAGATTCCATTCCTGGAACGCTTTCCCTCCGACATTATTAACGGCGCATCTGTTCACACTTTATTCGTGTTCTTGTTCAATAATGTTAACGAAAAGACTGCCAGGTTATCAACGTCTCAAATACTAATTCGAAAAATCAGCTGTTTTACGACCCACAATTTTGAAATTAAATTTTACATTAAATAAAATCTTCTAATTTCGAGGATTTTTAGTTCTTTGCAACATAGCTGTTCAACACACCTGTCCTTTACATATCCTAAAGAAAAAATCTGCTACTGATAAATCTAATACAAAACCTAAATGCAAGGTACACTCTTCATGTTAAAATCCATCATGAAATTCTTTATAATAATTTTACCTGAAATAAATTGCATGAAAGGTTATAAATTGTCTTGTAGAATATATTAATTTTTGAGTATCATGATCGTTGCAATTTTCGAACATGATCGGCAAAAGATCGAAGGTAATACCTCGAACAAAATTTAAAAGCAATCGAACTTGGAACGAAATACAGACTCGAATCGAGTCGAAGGTGGATGCTGTGCTTTCCTGTACTTCATCCTCCACTTTCCTCGTGTTCGACCACTCAACGATTTATGCGTCGCGCATAAACCATTTACAATGTCGTATCTTGCAAATAAATCAGTGCCAACTGTTGCGGGCCAGGTTAAACGAGCAACGATAAATATGAGCTTCAATTCAACTATCGTTCATCGAGCAATCGTTTCTGAACGCGAATTCAACTTTCGGTGTTCGATATTTTCAAGAACTACGCGTTCGACGAAAATATTCGGAGAACACATACTGTTTGAAAATAGAACAACTTCTTTAAAGTTGAATCAAACGATGTAAACATTTTTTAGAAGTTACAAGAAGTTTACTGAATAATTTTTATATCTGTGAAAAAATTGGTGATATATGAATTTATCCTGTCAAGGTACGAATCACTCATATACATTTGAAGAAGAAAATTTTCTTAAAAGCAATGAATTTTGTAAACTCCAGATGCAGTAAATGTAAAACATTGAGTAAAAAGGTAACACGTTCGATATGTCATAAATCATGCATGATTAGTATTGCAAACAGTCCTACAATCTTGTAAGACTCGATGCAGGTCAGCACTGAACCAAAGAAACCAGTTACTAGAGGCCAGGAATTCATGGAACGTGACACATGGGACAGGAGACCCTGAAGAAGGAATAGACACAGATAACCCTGTACACGTGAGATGCAATACAGACTATTTTAGTTCCGTAGAATTCGAGATGGACTAGCCGAAATCCGATACAGACGTTCTCAGATTCGTGGATTCAAGTATCCATGATTTCATGTTTGTACGATCGGATAAACTCGAACTTTTTAATAATAATCTTGATTACCGTAAAAAGCTTGTTTACTATCTTCTTTTGACAACCGAGTAATAATTTGATAATATATGTCAAGGTCAAATCAAGGTGTGTCTGTTTTAACGACCAGAAAATGATTCTGAAAGTTGTACACCACCTTCGATTCTATTTACGCAATATTCGACGATTAAACGGAAAAATAAATCGTAAACGAGACGAACGTTTCATCCAGATAAATGTTCGCGATATTCACCGACAATGCAAAAAAAATGCGCCGGTGTTCTATGGTTCGATTGCTGTTCTCGATCACGATGGATGGAATTCAAAGGGGACGAAAATTAGGCCGCGTTCGCGTGCACCCAATAGATGGATACTTTTTGCTCTCGTGTTCGATTCGAGTCTCGTACATCAGCAGAAACCGTTCGGTGTCTATCTGCTCTAGATAGTTGGCCTATTCGTCTTGTTTTTGTTCGGGAAATAGTACCGGTCAGGGTAGCTTCAGTGTTACAATCGCGAATGGACTATGAACACTGAGGCATTGTTACGGAGCTAGATCAGCGTCATCCGCAGATCGTGGGAATTAATTGAGCTATAAGGTTAATATTCGAGATAAACGATGAAAATTTCAGCCCTCCATTGACGATCGCTCCCCGTCATTGAATTTTCGATTCGACAAATTCGCATCGGAACACGTTAACCTTTCGCTGCCCATCAATTTTACATATTACATTCCCTTTTATCAATGGACTGCTATTACAACGAACGCTTTACGATGCAAAGCAATATAAAGAGAAAGAGAATTCTTATCGATAGAAAATTCTGAAAGGGAAATTCTGTTTTCACCTTTCTACATAGTCAAATTGTATATATGGTTGGCATCTCTTAAATATAAAAATGTTATGTATGAAATGTAAACATGTATAAAGTCATTTTATACACACATCTATAAGTTTTACAGATGTATCTAAATGAAACTTCGGACGAAACTTTATAAACGGTGCAATAAATAGAGAACGGTATGCTGTAGCAACATTGTTTCTCAAATTTTCATCATATTTTGAATATTACGGTGAACATAACATAAATCACGTCGTACGTGGTACGAAGATTAGTTTAACGTTGCAAGCGTACCGCTTGTATCTTCGCGAGCTATTTACATACATTTTTCTTCGTCTCGCGGCCTCCGCCCAACAAAAACCCGATGACAAATCGTCGTCCAGAAGAATATAGTGCTCTGCACGAGAGTTCCACGCGCCGTTTATCGCTTTCACTTTCCTACGGGTAGTGGAAAACTTAGCAGAAACATTTATGGCAACCTTTCTTTCGGACGAAAAAGAAAGAATCACGTCCGTTTTTACGACTTTCTACCCCGAAAATCCTGCCCGGTTTTATATACTGCTTCGCAAATTCGGGCAACTACCAGCCCCGCAAAGCAAACGTCGTTCTCGATTCAATGGCATAATTTCACTTGATTCATCGCGCTTCGAGAAACTTGCCGCAGGAAAGGAGCCGCGATAAAAGTGGGCCGAATTGTCGACATGCTTCTATGGTATAAAATTTTATTACCTCGTTCGTCTCGTCTCTCCCTTGTATCCGTTGTATCCCTTTTTCCCTTCTTACCCAATCTTTTTGTGCAATTTTCCTAATGAAAGTTATAAGATTGACGTTCAAAAATGCCGACTATAAGGTATATGATTTCTGCTCAATTTTCCACGATTCATGAATCATTTTGATTGGACAGCTTTGTAACTACAATTAGGTTCAGCTGTATTATGAAATTGTTGTGCCGAGTTGTGCTCTAAAGAAGGTTTCAACAATTTATTTGATACATCGCATATTCAAGAATAATGGTGCAAGAAGTTAGATATTAAAATCATGAATATGTGGTACAAATATAGTGTCACAATCTTTTTACCGTTAACTCGAAAGATAAACGGTAGGTTGTTAAAGATGCTTGCTGTCATTTCTACAATTTTCTATTGCTATCAATATGAACAATTCGTGACGCTCATATCGACCCTTCAATTTCGCGGAATTCATAAGAACCGTATTACTTCCAAGCAATAAGTGCTTAACCTGGCGTATCTCGGTAAATATTCCCTCAGTGTAATCGGCGATAACAACATGGCTTGTTTACCGGTAAGTTAGAGGTACTTTTCTTTCGCAAGGTCTCTTCCAAACTAGCCGTGCTTCATTTCGACCCTGTCCACTCGACGGCCCTACCAGCCTTCTTCTTTAACGAGTTTTTATGAAATTCCGGCTCGTCTTTGCTAACGAACTTCCTTCGGCGAAAATCCGCTCGACCGGAGAGATTGGCCATGGCAGTTTTATTAAAAAAAAATTTTCAAACTGATACTGTTGCTTGACTTTCTTCAAACTTCAGGTGTTTCGTTTTGTGTAATGGAAAAATGTATAGTATACGAACGAGTAATATTCAAATACAAATTTATTCAACGATGACTAAAAATTTTCCATTACTTAACATAATTTGATTTACGATACTACAGTATTATTTTTGCGAATAAAGTAGGGATGCCTATAAAGATTGATAAGATTCAGGTTTGTACAATAAAGATTTAATAGGGCTTGAAAAATTATTTATCCAGCAGTTAAATGTGGCGACATGTAGTAATCGAAGGGGTAAATGTTCACGAATTCGTCGCAGCGCTCGTCATCCGTCATTGTCCGCGAAACTCCCGTCGAAGATAGAATCGGTTAATGTGCTCGTACGCCGCGATACGGAATACTAATTTCCTCGTAAACCGGACGTCGAAGGCAATGCAGGCCAACGTCACCGACAATGAACGAAACGACGCTTCTATCGTGAAACTGTGGTTTATTAAACCGACCAGAATCCGAGGTAATGCTACACACACGTTGCTGATGGTAATGCGATTTGAACGTTAGTTGTGTTCACCTTCCTTTCAATGAATTATAATAATTCCATAACAATGTTTCGAATGATGCACGATATCAGGAGGAGGAAAAAATATTCAATGTGTAAAAGTTAAGGTAAATAATGTAAGCTTTTTCTGAAACTAAACTCTCGAACGTCAAATTAAAAATTAAGAGAAGGGAATGTAGTTAATTCGAGCTGTATAAAATATCCACTTTTTCCCCGTCATTTTTTATCAATTAAGGGTAGCGTAAATTGATTACAGAAAGCTTTATACAGGTAAAGAACCAAGTGAAATAATGAGATAGTAATTAATGCCGGAATTAACGATAATATATGAAATAATAGATTTACGTTTTACTTTCACGATAACGTCGTCGAGTCTGTAACTTTAAATAAATCAATATCTGATTAAGGTGACCTGCGAGAGTAATTTCCTGTTCTTAATAAAATATACGCTCCACAGATTACCGCATTATTCCGCAATAAGCGTTTATACCTGGTCGTCGGTAATGAATCCCGCGATTAACTAAAACTCTGTTGTAATGAAATAATAGAACCGATGCGTGGCGATTATGAAACTCGACAAAAGACAATAGACGAGTGCATAATAAGCAGCGAAGATGTTATTATAATATTATTTATGAGCAGCTGTCGCGTGTTAGCTTCGGCGTTGACGTCGCGTGTTCAATATCAACAGAATGAAATTCAAGGAAGACGAGTAATATCGTATCTAACCATTGCCAACAAATTCTGAAACTCTGTACATCAATCATAAATTGCATACCGTTTAACTGCTGATTACGATCGAGATAATTAACGCGTTCTGTTTATCGAATTACCAATTACCATGGTTTATTGTTACACTGAGTTTCAATTATTGCAGCAAGGTTTCTGGCGAATGAAAGAAAGTTAGGAACGGGTACGAACTCGATATGACACTGTTAATAAAGAGAAACTCAGAATATTACTGTAAGGGAAGAAAAGAAAGAAATTTGAAAAGTCTAAGACTACGACTAAACAAAATATGAGGTTGCAGGACAACACGCCTAAATATATAATAAATCAAGGGCACATTTTGGCAAATAATAATCAAGATTCTGCCAGTTGTAAAAATGTTACATAAATTTACTATTTCAACTCAACTAACATGCAAATGACTTCACACCGTGATAACAGCATAAAAGTAACGATAAAAATTCATATAAAATTGAATTTACACTCTGAGGTAAACACAGAGCGATCAAAGTCCCGTGATCAAATCAGAAACTCAATTATTTAGCACAAATATGTGTTCGTCTCGATTGAACAAGCGTACGAGTAAGTAGGTCTATCTTTCTGCAACTCTATAAGACTTCCCTGAATGTGCTATACCTCTTTCAAGCGTCCACGCTTCTATTCTGTTCCACAGTTAGTCACAGATCCGCACCGAAACTTCATGCACACCTGTCACCAAAGTCATTCACTTTTAAACGCACACACGCGCACGAAGTTCCCTAAACTTCGATCCACTTCTCGCTTCTCCGGCAGCCTTCTATTCACGTTTCCACTCGACCTAAGACATTCCGACTAAAAGCCAGTCAACCCCTCAAGAATACTAAATAACACTGACACAAAACCCGCCACATACGCACGTAAGTCGATTCTAGGCCTTTTACGAGTGCCTGTAAAACCGGGCTGATGTGTCACTGTGTCAAGATTTCTTTGTGATATGAATTTATACGGGATGCTGCTTTTATACGTTAAAAACCTGCCATTTCGAATAAAGAAACTTCGTATCTTCCACATATTTTTGTTGGAATTATTTCTGGATCATTATCCTTAGTTCAAGAAAGTTGAGTTTCGACTCATTTTGAGACTCTTCTGGGGTATTTATACGATAAAAGAATTTGACCATGAATTTTTGCGACGTATAATGTTCACACAGGTGTATAATATACACCCTAAGATCTTTGTGGTGCTGGTAATTTTGGTTCGTAAAAGTATTAAAAGGCTCTAGTTAAGAATTAAACAGGAAATGTCTGACCACAAACGGTCTCTTCCCCTTTAACTCGTCGACGGGTTCGATCGTAGAATCGTCTTGAAGTTGGTCCACGGCCAGCAGGTCTGTTTATCGGGATACATGGTTAATCACAGGTTAACCGTGAGGCCGCAACCCCGTACGTCTAATGGCACCTGAGCGGCGAGCCGTGCATTGTTACTACGTTGCACATCGGAGTGTTTGATTAATCATTGGCTCAACCAGTGTAATCCAGCTGTTAAAGCTGTGCCTGCAGGCTTCCGAGCGTGTCCTGGACACGGCTTCAACGTCTCTCTGTGTATACATGCACCTGTTCGATCTTTCCACGTACGCGCCTTTCATCGACGTTCGGTAAAATCACGTCTTGCGCGATAGAATTAACGACGAAAAGCCGCGCGGAATATCCGAAAATTTAATAAGATTCTGAATGGCCGGTGCTAGCGCGAAGACAACGGGGTCTTCGTAAAAATTCTCGCTTTTCCGGCAGCCTCTCTTTCCTTGTTTTTCCTTCCCTTTTTCGTGTCTCTCCTTTTTCCTGCCTCCATTCTCCTTTCTGGCTCATAAATCCGTTTAAAAGCCGAGGATTTATGTCGTCGCGCGGTGATGCGCGTGCTCTCTTCATCCCGCTCGCGCGATACTCCACGCTCCTTCGTGTACACGGGCCAACTGTTTTGGACGGATTTCGAGAACAGTCTCAAGATCCGTGCCACGTCGGTTTCTTTTGCGGACAACTTTTTGCGAACGCTTCATACACTGTGCCACTGAACGAATCGCCTTGCACTGACCATGATTTACTTTGTAATTAAATTTTATACCTATTGCAGTATTAATGTAATAAAAGTATCATTTGCTCTGATCAAAGGTTACATAAATTACAATGAAATTCCCAGTTTTCCAGATTCCTACACGTCCTAGATTCTTACATCTCCAGATCCCTATGCAGGTTCCAAAATTCCAATACCTTCAAGACCCCCCTTTCAAATTCCTACTAAATCCCTCCACTCCTGACACCCTAAACCTTTAAACCCTTATATCCATAGTGCTCATAACATCTTTCTTACTAGCCACCTATAGAGAATGTTCATTCTTTAATATCCCCTTTACAACGTCTGAGACGAACGCGTGTTTTTATCATCTCTTAGTGCAACAGCTTCTTTGTTCTCGAGCAAAGGTTGAAAGTTGTAATTTTCAGTCCGAATTTCTTCAAGCTTTTTCGCGATTAACACGACTACAAAACAATCCGGCTCAGTACCACTCGTTTTCACTGCGATTCTACAGCGTTTGCAAAACGGCGGCCATGTTACGTCTGCGAATAATCTGGCGCGAAAACGTCGCGACGTCTGCCTTTGCTGTGTAGATGTTCACGTGAAACGCGACCAGTTTCGCTTGGAAGTAAACTGATGAACTGTTTAATATTTACAGGATCGACGGTGGCGATAAATATTGAAACGCGTTGGAACACGACGTTATCTTGAGCGAGGCCGTTAGAAAAACCGGAACCGGCAATTAAACGTAGCCGCGTAATTTATAGCGAGAACACGCGCGCGTAAACGTGACTCCATTAAATCAAATTGTCCAATTAGTACAGCTTTGTTTGTAAAACGGCGGGGAGAGGGGGCAACGGCGCGATTGATTTTCCTCCATGTGTTACTCGTTGCGATTCACGGGATTCGAGCATCGCACGCGATACGAGGTATCAGGTGATACCACTAGTGAATATAATGTTCTAGCAAATATTTCATCGAGATTCCAACTTGAAACATATGAAGCTCTAATTTTTCTGCCGCTTACATCAATGTTTCAATATACAGCGCTAGATTTTCAGTCGATGTTTTCGAAAGTATCTCATTCGAAATAAATGTACTTCTGTATGAGGACTGCTGTTATCGATAATGATATCAGTAGCACCGTTAATGGGTAACTGAAGTAGCCTGTAAAATGTATGAACGTATTTATAACAAATATCTAATTATTTTCAGGTTCACAGGAAAATAGATGAACTTGTAACCTAACCTAACTGGACTCATTGTAACATAATAGAAAGAGGAAAATGAACCTAACCTACATTCGAGCGCTCGTTTTGAATAGTTTTATGTTCTTACAATAAATTCACGCATGAAATATTTTGTAGCTCTTTTGTAACTAGATTTTTGCAATTTGTCGTACACAATAAAAGCAGATCCGATTCAAATCGATGTAACCATTAAACTCAGTTATTCAGCTGCCGGGATATATTTCATTTTTACGATACATGCGTTTCCGGGCACTCGTTCGAATTCAAACGATACAAACGCAGCTTTTTTTCCATGAATACGATCGACGGTACGTTTTTCCGCGATTTCTCGATTCAGCCAAGAGGTCGAATGTAATGAGCGAAAAAACCAAAACGCCGCAGCAGGGCAAAAAATACTGACGATCTTTTGATCGTGCTATCCGCTCGGATACCCGTAACCGATTCATGTCCGAATACGTGTACGTTGTTAAGACTATCGTCGAACGTTTCGTACACGTTGTATACACGATAGCACGCGCCACGGTAACGTTCCGTTCGCCAATCCGACGATGGCTCGCAATGAAGCTTAAGTGGTCGTTTTCCCAATTTTGTATCCGCAGATAAAGCGGAATCGTTAAAGGTTATCCGCCGTAATTTCAGCAAACGTTCAAACGAATATCAAATATCGATGCTATAATCGCTGAGAATCTGTGAGACCTGTTAGGTAAAAAGATCCCATCGACGCGATCAAATTTCTGGCTACTATCTTTCACGTTGAATTCTACGAAACACGAAATATTTATCGCTGCGAAGTAAACCGGTGCAAATTTAGAAAACTAAAAGTTAAAAATTTACGTGACATTTGTAAATTTGATAAATAAAAGTGGTACCTAATTAAAATCGATAGCTTCAGCATGACAGTGTCAGTTTTCACTATTTAGCACATTAAGGCGAACTCGAAACACGAAATAAAAGTAAAAAAACTCGTATATAAATAAGTGAAGCCTTTGTAATTTAAACGGATCGTAGATGTCTAATTTAGCGTGTGGCGATACTTGGCCCTTGGCAAAAGAGCTCCTTTTTTTCTTTTCTTTTAATTAAGTGAACCGTGACTCAAAAGGTGTCTTTCACCATGAAAGTTTCAAGAAACGGGGATCACAGGAAGGACAGAAAGCTTTTAGAAACAGTAACCTAAAGCTTCCATGTAAACGTGTAAACGTAACGAGATCATTTTATACTAGGCTTTCGCCGTTACTTGGGCTTAAACGTGCTTTAATAGCAACAAAAAGCCTGCAACTAATTTTATGAAAGTTTAATCGGGTATTAAAATCATAAGTGATATGGTGAAATACACATATTGATTACTGTCAAATCTTCTCTAATCGTGAATATTAATATTCGATTTTATAATCGTATAGGTTCAGAAATTTCAACTTCTCATCTTTGCTAGTGTCTAGCATGGACACTATCAACAAAACTTACAGAACTTGACCTGCCAATAAATCAAGATTTCGAAAACCTTTCCCGAAGTATCAATTTTTAATACATTACAGTAAATACTGGTCTACGATGTGCAATAACGTATAAATTTTGAACTTTCGTATAAAGTTCAGCAATATCCGAAAACTTTCTGAATCTGACAACGAGTTCAACGATCAAATGACGTGATTTAATGCCAGGATTCTTTCGAAATTACCAGGCGACAAATTCGTTTGGTCCTCGATCCAAGAAGTGAACGGCAATCGAACTATTTCTCGTGGCTAGTCGCAAAGGGATACGGCGTATTTCACGATGAAACTTTCAGAGAGCGATCACGCGTACGCTGTAGCTTTCACAGAGATACCGTGAACACGAATGTTCGCTGGGAATACACATTTGCCCACGTCAACCTTCTACATTTTTCATCAAAGCTCAATGAATATTACCGATAAACGATAATAAGAGTGCAGAATCTTTTTTCATTCGTTTACGTTCGCAGAGACGTAAGAAATTGTCGATGACAATGATCGTAAACTCGATGATTGCTTTGTCGAAGGTTACAAGAAGGCAAAAGAGCAAGGATGTTCAAGGTCGCAGAACGGACGACAATGCTCGTTCAAGGCTCCGACGTCGGGATGCATCGTGTAACCTTTTTTTTGCTCTGCTGAAAACACTTCCGTTCTAAGCTAGAGAACCGCTTTTGTTCCGGACAAAAGCGTTCTCACGTCAGACGGTTTCGCGTTCCTCCCGGAGAGTTGATGCACTTCTTTTCAACGTTGACGGACCGTGCGGGGATAGCAGGAAGCACTGGAAAGAAAATTTTTGCAATTTTAAACCGCAACCGAGCGGCCCGCAACAGCGTCGAGGAACAACGCCAAGTAATGGGGCGTCTGGTGGCCGTCTACCACGAAATGAGCTGGTGGCGAAAAGTAATAACGTTCCGAGAAATGAACACGAATTTAATAAATGATTTATTAATCTTCACTTTCACGACGCGTTCGTTTTACTCTGCTGCCGTAAAAGAACATCAAGTTGCTGTGTAGGGTGAACTGCACAGGGATTCACACTTAAACTTGAAATTCTACTTTGGACGATCATATTTATTTACTGAGTTTGTATTTTTTTTAAATAATATGTGTACATGTACTCATGAAAGAATAGCAATGTGTAGTTTAATGACGAATTTATGTATAGTATTCTACTCGAAGAATGTGAATTTTATTTACTTAATATCTAATTTATTTTTTCGAAATATTTCACTATTCGGTATAAAAACATTTATAGTTCAAAATTAAGTAAATAGTATCTGTCAATGAATCGTTGAAAAATAAGAACAAAAATTTGTACATAACCAATGCTACTTGAGTACAAATAGTGATACTGTAATTCTAATATCTAACATATTAATTTGAATAAAATTAATATGGTTGCAAGATGAATTGGTGGAAATACCGCAACCTTTAAAAGCGCCAGCGCGGTTAATATCAGAAAATAGAGTGTCCGAAGATACAAATAACGGTATTGATTTAACAATGTTATAATTCTGGCCGACAAAAAATTTCCGTCGTCCAATCGTAAAAACCCCGAGCGTTTCGCCAGCGTAATAACTCGGTGACCAAATGTTTCACGCGGCTATACTTTCTTCATTGTAGAATGATTCTTTATGGGGCGTACGAAATGTTCCCGCTCGGACTCGTCGAGTACGGAGCGTAAAGTTAGTAATATCAGTGTAACCCGGCACGTTATTTCTTGCGTGCCGTGAGCGGAATTAATTAAAGGGTTTTTGCGTCGGGCCAGCTTCACCGGGTGAAAGCAATCAACATCGCGCCACTGCTCTAATTGATGTTGTTTTGCGTCAGCGCCCCCATTTTGAAGACGTTCCCTCGATAGTCAACGGGATCGAACACTCGTCCACACTGGCGGGTCTGTTGCTATCGATCAACGAACTCTTCAGCGACATTCGTTTCATCGACACCGTGTCACCTACATTAATCTTCATCGACATTACGCGAATATCGATACACGTTTTATCATCGTACGATAACGGAGAGTAGCGCTGATCGCTCATATTTTTTCACTTCGATCGATGGAACTAAAATGGTAGCACAGTGATTTGTAATACGAATGTTAGTTATTAAAAAGATATAATATATGTATCTTAATAATATACAAGAAGGTATAATAAGTATCGAGAATCATCTAGTTTCTAAATATGTTTTTAAATGTATGTCGAGTAAGATCACAAGGGTGTTATTCCGTTCCAGTCAAGACAGATGGAGGCGCAACAGAGAAACCAGAACCATTTAGCAAGAGATAAAACGTATACACATCGGAGAGAACGACTTGCTTGTAGTTTAGCCGACGTATGCGGTGTTGTACTGGTTACGGTGTGGCAGCTACCATATTTCTGGATTTATGCTGACATCGTGGAAAATGTATCGCGTAATAAAGGAGGACACCGCAAAGACCCTGGGCCAAGTGTAAAACAAAACAGCAGCGAGAACTGTGGCTCTGATAATTTATTAATGTCCCTCGCGTAGCTCTCTCGAATCAACCACCCCCGATAGCGCTGTCAGGTTGATAGTAACGCGCGATTAAGCCGGTGATATCGAGGGGCCTGAACGAGTTCCCTCGATTCTTATTGATCCGAGACACGCCACGAAACGGCAAAATGGAAACATTTCCCTTATCGTGTAAACGCGACGACTACATTGTGATACTGATAGTATCTACCGGTAGTTAATCGTCGTAATACCTCTGGTAATCGATTCTGTTACGTCAAAACACGCTAACCAAAAATAGTAATCTATCTATGTTACACTTTAGTTTCATGTTAACCTCTTGTAATATCGAGTCACACTCGTGACGTACATTATAAATATGACAAAGTTTACTCAAAGGAATACTCTTCAACTTGAGGTTGGACCACTACTCTTCAACTTTACTTAATTAGCAACGTTTGTATTAGGGATTTATAAAATTTCTGCAGATTTCCAAATCCTTACTCAAATTCTTAGACCATAAAGTTCTAAGCGTTCAAATTTGCAAACTTTGCAAAACTTGAATTTTCAAATCCTAAAGGACCGCCAATATTTATAAAAAATATACTTATACACGTATAGATGAAATTAGGTGAAAATGTGCTATAATATAAGTCGTTATACACATCATAATATACAGTAAAAAAAGTATTTCTAATCACAGTAAAAGATAACTATCCAACCATTTCACGGCTTATGTATCACCCGCAATTTCGGAGATTAAAACGGAACACCTATTCTGAGTTTATGACTTAACTTAACTACACGAGCGAAGCGTTAATGACAAAACTCGCCGTTTCCACGTTCCCTATTCCTAACTTCATCGAGATATCAATCACACGTTTCGCAGATGTTCCCTATTAAGCGTATCTGTGACTGTACAGAAGTTACACGCTCGAATTGACATACACGCGTACACTTGTGCACACATGTACACAAGAAAGATCTAGGGAAGTCCACGGGGAGTAACGACTCGTGACTACTTTTTGCATAGGGAATGTCGGAAAACGTCGGAAGAGTAGCTGGGACGTACAGTCAACAGCAAATCTGGCTTCCCTGCAGAAAAATATGACAACCGAGGGAAATATTCGTTGACTTTCTTTCTGGAGATTTGAAAATTTGATGGATTAAAAATTTGAAGACACTGAATCTTGGGAGTTGGGTGTGTGGGGGAATGGGGAAAGGATTCTAAGGATTGATGAGATTTGGGATATAGAGATTTGGGGACATAAGGATTTCAAAAGTTTGCAATTCTGGGATTTTGAGATATGGACATCTGGAGATTTGGGGATCCATGAATTAGAACCTTGAGATTTGGATATTTGGAGGAATAGGGAAATTTAGGGATCGGAAGATTGATAAGATTCGGGACATAAGAGTTTAGGGACCTAAGGATTCCTAAAGTTTACAATTCGGGGATTTAGAGATATGGAAATCTGGAGATCTACAAATTTGAAATGGGTAAATTTTATAATTTGTACATACAGAACTGTAGAAACTTTGATATTTGGAAATTTGGGAAATAAAAATGTTCCAATTGGAAAATTTGAATATCCAGGAATTTGGAAATCTGAAAGGTTTGTGCCCTTGTCCAGAGGGAACGTTGCAGCAGAGTGTACGCGACGATTCGCAAGGTCTGCAGGGCCCACGAGAAGAGCTTATACACGTATACCTGTTATCCTTTCGAAAGACGACTATTTGCTTACATTTCTATCCCTTCTTTTTCCATTCCCGCCGTCCGCCAACCTTCCACTGTCGGATCAATGCCGGTCATATTCCACTGCGAGCGGAGCAGCTCTTTCAGCTCGCCATGCTTTGATGCCTCTCCTCCATGCTGTGCGCGTTGTCTTTCCATTTCCGTCGAGCGCTACACTGAAAAAGTAAGTGGCCGGTTCACGCAAAAACAAAAATTAATCGCTGAAATTAAACCGAACTCATCCTTTGTACGAACAATTCGAATAGCGGAAGCAGAAGACAGAACGCTCTTCAAAATAGAATGTCTAAAAGTGGCCTTTAAAGCTGTTTCATCTGGATGAATATTTGGAAAATTATGAAATTAGCTAAAAATTGCTTTTTCAATTTTGTGTATTAACTGTGGAATACAAAAACTTACTTTTAACTATGCATATTAATTTTATAAAAGTGCGTATTATTTTTTCTTAACAATTTGAGGTTTGATTATTGTCAGTATTTTGATGGAGACTTGATAATATAAATTTGGAAATGTAGAGATGATAAGTTTGAGAGAGGATAATTGTTCTGAGCGATGACCATTATATTTTGCACGAACTGTGCCAGGATAAAATTTTTGTCGTGCCATTTCATTAAGAATCATTCCCGAAGAAAACAGGGATTCCTGCAATTTTATTACTCGAAGGCCAGAAGTCCGTTAAGGCAGTATAGCCAGATAAACGTTCTTGCCTCTCGCCTCTAATCCTTCGTTCACGATCTCTCGTTCTTCTCTTCCCGATTCGCTTGGATCTCGGCATCTCCGGCCTGAATTCCAAGAAGCACGATGGAGCTTGCAGAATTATTAATGGCATCCTAGGACGTACCGTTAATTGACTCGGATTTTATTACGCTCGCGCTTCGACCCTCCTCTCAGGAAGAAGGAGTTGTCGCGAAGAAGACCACCATGATGGATTGTCTTCGCGGTAGAAGAGTTTCCCCAGCGTAAGTTCCGTTTTATGGGGAACATTTTTGAAAGTCAATCGTCGGTGTCGGCCGTTCAACCACGGTGGTGGCAAGACAAATAAAAACGGGGGGAACTATCGTGTCGGTCGAACTGCTTTGCACGCGATGCTCGCTTCGTCGTGTAATGATTAATTGTTTCCTAGACGATGTAATTAGGTCTATCGATCGGACGATTTGCAAACAATCTTTACTCTATCTCCAAACATGATGCTTTACTTTGTCAGCGACGATAACTAAGTTTGTGCAAATAATTAGTTAGCTTATTCCTGTAGATTCTGACAAATTTTCAAAAGTATCAATTTCTGAATTCATAATTCTATGTTAGAATTGGAAAATTCTAAATTTTCCAATTTCTCAAATTTCCAACTCTTCACATTTCTAACTCTGAAGTTTCTAAATCTCCAGATTCCCAACCCTCAAATTTCCAATTCTTCAAATCCCCAAACTCCCAAATTCCAAAACGCCTTAATATATACCATAAATCCTTCAACTTTGAATAAACCTTACATATCTCCATGCGACCAAAACCTGCAGCAAACATACAAAGTCCTTCATACACCCCATAAAATAAAAAACGCAGGTACGTCGTAAAGCGGCAACATTGCGTATTAAAGAGTTAATAAGTCTCATCTTATGCAACTTTCATCATTGTCGGTCTAACAGTTCCTAAGCCATCTCGTCAGTCTGTGTATTTCTTGCCTTAAGAGACTCACAGTCAGCGGATAAGTGTTCTCTAAACAAAATTTGCATAACAGTTCCCAGCGGGATGCTTTTATTTACCGTGGTACACTTAACGCGCTTGAAACGCGCTGTGTTACAGAGTACGCAACAATGCGTGTAATAAACGCAAGTTATGTCGTGACAGTGGAATAAGCGGCGGAAAAAAAGGAGTACACAACATCGGTAATGCATTATTTTAATTTCTCGTACTTCCTTTTCCCAGGTACAACTGGGTCGGTCTTTAATATTCCGATGCTCGCGGTTGCACGATGAATTAAAATTCAAGATTTCGTTCACTTCGTGCAAACGAAGCTTTCAGACTTTTATGCTTACGATCTTCTGAGTTACTGATTTCGAGTATGATTGCAAAAATTATATATGTATAAACATTTCCGGATGTTTCTATAAAAATCGAATATCACGACCTGGAGGATATTAAGAAAAATAAGTCGAAGAAGATTGCAACGTGTCTATTTTATCGGTCAATCGCAATAACCGACGTGCCATCGATTCGGAGAGTTACGACGGTAATTCGCCACGCTATTTACTCTGATTTCGGCATCTCGTCATAATTACGAACGTTCGATAACAGCTCGTTAAGCAATCACAGACCATGCGCTAATAATGTTTTCAACATAGTATACTTTACCTAGATACGGGTTAATTAACGCTGTCGAGAATCGTAGCAACGGTTACGATCGTGTTTCCTGAACGCCCACTAAAAGCATTGCCCACGAGAAATTCATTTATCATCGAGAAATTTCATTTTCTAACGCGTTTCATAAACTATGCACCCTTCAAACAATATCAATTACGATCCAATTAATGAGGGATCATAATCGAGCAACCAATCGCGTTTATTGGGTTTTTGTCTGGGGAGAGTATCGCCAAGTATTGTATAGCTACATTGCTGTGAGATCGCCATTACATCTCTACGTACTTGCTATGCGTTATATTGTCACGTGTTGGACTGTGACGTATCGAATACCTACGCGATAGATAGCTACGCGCTGCATAGTTACACTTTAGTTCACCACATGTTAGATCACCATGTATCCATGCGATCGCCTCGCGTCAGATCGGCACATATTAAATTTTCACGCGTTAAATTACCACGAGTTAGATTGATGTACGTTCATTAGCCACGTATTAGATCTCTACGCGATGCACAGTTACGCGTTCGATCATCATACATTAGATCGCTATGAATCGTACATCAACGCATCAGATCGTTACGCGTTTCAATTATACGCACTAAAATGTTAAATTAAATTATACAGCTCGTATAGCCACTTATTAGATAGCTGTATAACTACACGTTAGATTATTTCACGTCTGATCATTGCACGTCATGTATCTATGCGTTAGATTAGTACGTATTAGATCACTACGCGTTGTATAACTACGTGTTGGATTATTACATATCATTATTGCGCGTCATGTATCTATGCGTTAGACTACTATGCATTAGATCGCTGTGCGTTATGCATTTACGGGCTGAAGTGCCACGATTACTTCACTATGCGATCAACTGCTAGGAGTTAGATCGTACGGGGTTATTACAGCAATGTATTAGATGTCGACTCGTAGTATAACTACGTTAGATTTCTATACCTTATACCTTGTATATTACCGCGTGTTGAACTTCCATAAGTACGTATTGTAAAGGATTCTTTTCGAACCCAATTAAACCGGAAACATTATCAAAATTCTGGGCTGCAAGCCGCTTTGAGTAATAATTTCACGGCGCTCGTCGTCCTAATGACGGAAAGAAGCGCGAAACAATGAGCGCGCAATTTCTCTTCCGTTGAGATTACAAAGCCTCGAAAATATTCATTAAATGGTCGCCGTACGAAACGGTATATAACGGTGTTTATGCGAGCGAACTCCGCGACACTGTGAAGAAGGGTGGAAAAGGGCAGAGCGCGGTTAGCTTCCCTCGACTTTTCGAGCTAGGCCGAGCGAGAAACAAGAAGCGGAAGAAGAAGAAAGAGAGGGAGGAGGGAACAACAACAACAACGGGGACATGGCCGGCAGCGAGAGGAGTAAAAGAACATTGGGCGGGGAACAACGACGGGAACGTGGGGTATCGTATTGAAAAGTTTCGCGGAGGCGCGTCTCATTTTCAAATTACTGGCACCGCCCGACAGCGACCGAACGACAGAGAAAAGAAACGGAAAAAGGAAATGAAAGGTAAGGATAGGAAACAGGGGTAAGGGCACATTTTAATCAAGCGCTTATTGAGTTGAAAACTCGAATATTATTGCGAGACCTGCAAGTTTCGCGAGACCTCGCCGCAATTCCGCTTCCAGATGGAATCTGTACGCTCCTCGTCGTTGTCGTCGGGCAATGATAATACAGAATCGATACTTTATGTGCCGTGAGGACGCGGCTAAAGTTAGCACGTCGCCTCTGACGATCTAACGGCGATCCATTTACTTTATAGCCCGAATAATCGCCTCCTTAATTATTGCGCATCGGCTACGTACGTTTCGGGCGACGCTAAATGATTGCCGGAGGCACGTTTGATTTTAACTGTGAGTTGGCTGCAGATTAAATGTCACCACGAAAGAGAAATGTACCAAAAGTGATTTAAATATTAGATGGACAAGAATGCATTAAGCAGTGACAGTCATTACAATGGAACTTATTACATAACTTATGATACATTTTTTAATATCAGCAATGAGATCTTAACTACTCAGTTTTTCGTTAGATGGTTATTATTAAAATTCACTGTGTCATCTGGTACACTTCCATGTATATGCTCCTACAAAATGAACGTCCGGTAGGTCAGTGACCTACGGTACTTAGACATTCGACTCTGCATTCCTTGAGTGTTGAAAAGGTGACAGCTTTATACAAAGTGTTTGTATGTTATGTCCAGCCGCAGTGTTTCTACAGCTATTGGAAAGACAAGTAGTTTCAATGTTTAGGATAGACTACTTTTTATTTCATTCCATTTTATTTTGATTTTAACGTTGGGAATTGATTTAGATGTAATATTTTCATTTCGCTCCTAATTGGGACTTTGGGATAGTGTGAATTAGGTTTGAAGTGGGTTAGGCTAAGTTTGATCTATATATTATAACTAAATGGATTTGAGTTTGATTTGGGTTAGATTTATTGCCGGTGTTACCTAATTACTAGCCCGCATACATCGCATCGGCTGCATTAACAATGATAAACGAAACCTAATATGATATAAACAGTGAAACCAAAATCAAACTCAAATTATTCGTATAATATTGATATCCAAATAGTTCGTCATTTGCCGTTGATAACATGTTTCAAAGTGATCATAATTCCAAATGGAAATACCATGAAGATCAATAGCGTGGAAAATTAATACACAAGTCAAAGTATTAACAGATGAAAGGATCAAATTATGAGTCCCATCACAATGTACAGTACAAAACAATATACCTCGTGCTTTTTCACATTTTTCCATAGAATTTGAGAAAATAGACGAATCCTGCGTGGTCCATACAGGCAGATATGCTTCTAACCCATTCGTCCGGGCCAGAGCGGTGTTGATTTTTTATTCGCAGCTTTTTATCTGCTTGAAAAATCGTCCGTTCCCCTTTGTACAGCCGCAACATTGACACAGCATGCCATATACATGTACATCGACTGTAAGCCGATCCTCTTTCTCTCATTTTCCGTAGCGTTTGCTCTCTCACCTTTCTCTGTTTCTTCGCGCTCCGTTGAATACGAATGTTGCGATCGATACCAGTTTCATAAATTAACTGTCTCCTGTCTCGATGGCCGCGTGGCTTACTACGGCAACGAAGGTGTGCCATTTCTTTCCCTCGGCGAGAAAGATTTCATCCCGAGAGGTAACGAGCATCCAGGACGAATCAACGCGATCGATTCCTCGTTCGGAAGTTTCACGACGAGGTCTGCTTATTCGCCGGGCCGAAAATAAAACGCGCGAATTTACGGCCAACCGCGGGGAGGGCGAAAAGTTGCCGAGCTTAAGGGCGATTCGTAATTCGAAGGCGGCAGCGACGAGAAAATGTAATCCGGTCGACTTGCTCGCTGCACCGAGCTGCCTCTTGCTCCTCCTTTTATCGCGACAGCAATATTCGCTGATATTACAAAGACTTTCCTGCCAGACGCTTGTTTACGCACGGCAGAAAACAATCTTTAACGTGGATACTCGGTTTAACTACTGGGTGCGATGATAGATCACGAAAATGGATGACAAAGTGCTTTTATAAGTTCATAGGACTGATCTTGAACATTTCGTAGATGTAAGTAGACGATTAAGATTAAAGCCTCAAAGTTCTAAAGTTGAAAAGTTGACAGTCTCAGAGTCTAATTATGTCCCTTCTAACATGTTCATTTAACAATCCGAACACAGCATCATCTTCAAATCATAAGTCAGAAACATTCATCTTTCGATTATGTTTTTATTTATCCAGCTTCAATACTAAGTGCCCTTTTTCATCAAATACCTGGACCATGCCCTCAATACAGAATAATCCATCGTTTCAAGCCTTTACCAGGATTACTGGCATGAAATTCTGTTTCCAGGGCGATAATACTCAGCCTGTGTAAAAACCACGTTCACTAGTCACGGTCAAATACCGGCAGCGAGGAAACGAGGATCTTCTCGTAGAACTGATTACGCTACCAGCATCCGTGATGTAGAATCTACAGTGTAGATGATAGGAAGGATGGTGAAAAAGCATGGAATCGCCAAGACAGATTGCCAACGGCGCGTTTCGAAGAATTGGTACGTTCACCTACGAGCGAGAATCACGGTATTCTCGACGGGAAAGAGCAAGATCTCAAGGTTCCAGGTCCCTCCTCGATTTTCGGCAGTTCTAGAAAACTACCACGTCCCTGGCCAGTATTTCATAACCCCGTAACAGTCTGCCAACCCTCATTGATTGAGCAGATACGAGTTAGAGCTGGCGGCGACCGAGGAATAACCCTCGCAGTGGTCGACATCAAACTCTGTTGTGTGCTAAAATACGGCCACGCGTGTGTGTGTGCGCGCGCGACATATATGTGCTGTGTCCCTTCTTCTGTACCCTCGTGGGTGCACGTGTAGCTACACATAACGTACACGTGAATAGGGCAGCGTCGTCAGCGGAATTTTAAATTCCCTTAAAACTCCGCACCGTATCGTGGAACACTGAAATTTCGTCAAGTCTCTTGGGAATATGTGCACGTGTGTAAGTACAGGCACGTACAATGAGCATCGGCGTCAAGGGTGTTCGACTCATTTTGGGCGCAGGAAAAACTGGAAATCGATTTCACGGATTTTCCTCGACTCGTGACGCGTGTTTCGCGATTGTTCACGTAACCCTTCAATCGTTTGCTGGATATCGCCAGCAAGAACACTGATAAATTATTTCCTTTTTTGACTTCACATGAGCATACATGATATGTTGCTATATTATATGTTGTAAATTAGTATGGATCAAAAGGATATAAGGAGAAGGTATTTTTGGAAGATTATCAACATCTAATACAAACAGTATTGTAACGTCAATTGCAATGTTAATGTTTCATTTAATCAACCAATTCAATCTAAGCTAATGTTGCTATCAGTTTAGATTGTATCACCTGTGCAAACATTCACAAATTATGAACTGAAAAGTTGGGATTAATACTTGTTTCATCGGATAGGACAAAATATCCAGGTACATTATTTGAAACAGCAGCTATCATGCACAGTGAAAGAAGGTCGGTTGCCTTCGTTTCTCATTTCCGGTTCGATAGACAGCCCGCGAATCAGGGTGTAATTGCTAAATGTAGTGTAATGCGTTGGCCAACGGGAATGGAAAAATGGACGGTGTATGTAAAATGGATAAAAGCTCGCGAGGTACACGCTTCCGTTTCATCAATTTACACTGACCTATAACTTCTAATCAAAACTTTATAGGAGAACATCTCGACGAAACTGTGAAGTAAAATGAAGTTGCAAGACGAAAGAAGTAACTACTCCGGCAGTATCGATGAAGCACAATTGGATTTGCGAGGAAAATCGGAAACGTATAATTAAAGCGGAACGTTCGTATTTAACAGTGCACAGCTGCGTTTCTCTAATCAGCGTCTAAGGTATTTGCGAAGCTAGACGAGCGTCAGCGTGCTAATTCGTTAGAATAGCGTTAGGAGCTTTCCGAGGCAGGGCAATCGATACGAACGTAGTCTCGCGATCTTCTGTAACGACAAGCTTACGTATGTACATGTATCTGCAAGAGAAGCCGGATACAGCTAGTATTTGTCTACTTATCTCGAGTAAAGTCAGTCTACATCGTGTCAACGCGCGTCCTCGGCAACGGGCTGGGCTCACCACGGATTTGAGGATGCAAATGTGGCTGGCTGCTATTTCCATGCGTGTACTCTCCTGTGTATCTGTTCTATTTCGTCGCGGGCCATCCACCAGGTAGCTGCTATTCCCGTGACCAACGCCACACGTATGCCGGCATTTCCCCTTTAAAAGTGAAGCATCGCACTCGAAAGCTCGGCACAACGTGAAAGCGCGCACGAATCGTAGACACGAATGTAACGGAGAAAATCGTGGAGGAGGATGCGACAGAGAAATATAGGGTCCGGCAGTAATCACGGTACAACCGTAAAAGAAGCGATTCCTCGTGTACAAAATAAGTTGAAAATGGGGGATTACATTCTGTGAGGACATGTTTGTTCGCACGTGATATTTGGATTTATATTATGGATGTGAAACTTCTGTGGACGCGGCTCAGCGTGGAAATGGATGGGTTATTATATTCGAGTGTGGACAAGTGGACTAACTTCTAAATTTCTAAACTTCCAAATGTTCGACCAAATAACTTTTCAATTCCCTTAAAATAACATCTATAATAGTTCAAACCCAAACACTTTTATACATTTTACCCAAGAATCCGTGCTTAATTGTACCGTGCAATTTATGTCGGCTTTAGTCGAACTTAAATACTTCCGCGCACTTGTGCATCCGAACTTATCAGTCTCAATAAAACGAAAGGTTTGCGAAGTATTTTAAGAATTAAAAGTTCCAAGGGGAGCCTGTACATCGATAACAGAACGAGCTTAGCTGTGCGTACTGCAAAATATTTCCGCGAACTTTCTTCTTAATAAGTTAATTAATTTTCAAACATCCCTCGTGCTTTGTTGAACTTCACAAATTACTTAACCCCTTGCGCTCCAATTACGTAATGCGGCGACAAATTTCCCTATTTGAAAATATCCTTTCTCGGCAATGAGAAAATTTCCTAACAGCGTAAGGAAAAATATCCGGAGAACATATTACACAGAATATAGAGTACAGTATGTATATCATAAAAATAATTATAATTGTATATAATTTGCTTGCATTTTGTACTGAATAATACTTGGTAAATTGAGTTTTAGTAACCGTAAGTGGTTGAATAATTAAGTTCATCATATACTCTACAAATGAATAGAAGTAACAATAAAAGGAGTCATCCTACATTCCCGACTTGCTTTTTCACGCAAAGCTCCTTTTACAGTCATCATGGTTCACTCTCACAAAATACGTCTTTTCCGCAAAAGCAGCAACCACTTTTCTATCAATCGCTTTGCCCCGTCACTAATTACCAAACAGTTTTCAACCGCTTCAAACGAGTTAAATATGGGTTTGGGTATGCGTGCTAGAATAGCAGTATTTTAAACGATATTTCAGCGGGTAAATCGTGTCTCCGAGAGTATTTTAAAGTACGAGATCACCTTCTGCCTTTTCCAAGCACCGTAGAGCGATATGCTCGCTTTTATGCTTCGTTTCGTCAACTCATCGAGCGCCTCTTTAAACTTCTCCCGTCGACTTTTCCCGCGGTGATTTTCGCCGATTCGAATACACGAGCGAACCGCGAGCTCGTTCGTACAAACATATCGATGCCATTAGGTAGAGTTTATGAAATCTGCGAGCAAACGGCGCGACGATTAGTTCCGTTAAAACCAAGCGGGAAATAAAACACGTTGACGCTCGAACTGGACTATGAATTTCGTTGGACGTCCAGAAATATAGTCCGGCTTTTCGAGGCCGGTTAATGCACGGTTTGAAAAGCGGACGCGAAAATATCGCGGCTAAAATGACGTTTCATGATGGCCACGAGAGCATGGAAACAGCTGTGCAGGAAGTAAGAGGATAACAGAGTAAAACACTTAGTCTGCCACAGAGCTTTATAGAGCCGGTAGCACGAAAGTCAAACTGTAAGCTTTCGAGGGAAACAAGAACGAAGGGAGTTTATTGTTCCGCTGCTTTTTCCCCGAGCTTTAAGCCCAAACATTCCGAGAAGCGACTTCGTTGTATTGTCTTAAGCGTCCACAAATTCGAGCTACGTGCTCTCGTTGAGAAAGCGTTACCATCAGTGCGAAGAAACATCAGCGAATCTATGGACGATTTTGCGCGGAATGAGTCGAGTAGACATAATTAACCAACTCGAATGTCTTCGATAATATTCCTGATACAAGAACCTGTCTTGGGTAATAATGGCTTGATTTTGTGAGAGATCTTACTTGTGAATGGGGTTGAAGATTGGAAGGAAGGTTGAAGGCTTGAGGAGTGTTTGGCATTGATCGAGAATTTTGTCTAAATTATTAATATTATATTAAATATATTATTATCATTTTTGTCAACGATTACTACAACAATTTTTAGGAGATAAAATATCTGGTGAATATGTATAGATTTTCTTCACATTATGGATTTTTTGTACTGTTCTACACAAAAGTATTATGTGTATCATTATATGTGTCACATTATCTATAAAATATCTCAGCGCGAAAAGTGTCATGATAGTATTAAAACAGAAGAAAATATCGCGTAATTTCAGTTGGTAAGGGTAGTTTGAAATTTGCTGCCTTTCTCGAAGATTGACCGCATGGTGTACTCGGTTTCGCGTGTAGCCACGGAAGCGTATAATTCGAAGCGGCAATTTACCAAAATAATGCAGCGGCGTAAGTGAATCGCGCAAATGGCGGGGGTGTAATAATTCATTGGAGCTTAAGTGCAAGAGACGAGCGACAGAAACGAAGGATTCTGTCGTATCAAGATTGCGGTTTCTACCTCCGCCTCTCTGTGATCTGCATCGCTTAACCGAAGTAGTACAGCCACGATGCCATTCCCACGACGCATGAAAGTTTAAAAGGGGTACCGCGAAGGTAGACCGTGCAGCGAAAAAAACCGACTCGTCGTCGTCGTCCGGAATCCTATTTAACGACGTATTTTTAACGCGTTTCCACGCCGGGAAACATGTCCGAGCTCTAGTTGGTGCCGACAGCGCGACTCTAACACGTTCAGAGGATAAGCAAATCTATTTTTCGTTGCTTCGCTGTGTAGCTGACACTGTGGTATAATGCGATTTAAAATGAGGAAATTATGCAAAAGATTATAACCACGGTATATCGTGTCAGCCTAGCGAATACTTTCACTCTGTTCTTACGCTGTGTTCTAATGATGTTACGTTTAACGTAATGTAATCAGTTATATATTTATCTGGGAACTTTTGGGAATTTTATTGACGCAGTTGAAAAGTGTACGATATTCGATATAATTCGTGTAACGATGCTGCGTACAATCTGTGAGAATTTCGTATTTAACGCGTAAGTAGTATAGGTCTTGCATTGGTCAGACAGCGCGGAGCACATGTTCATCATAAGTTCTTAAATTTGAAGGATCAATTTTTGAATTTGAAATTTTATTTCTTAATTCCCAATTTAGAATCGAATTTATGTGAATACCTTTTCCTAAAAATTCAAGTGAAATTAACGCAGAACATTACTGTTCCATTAATTATAAGCTAGCTCCCAGTAATATCGGACAGTGTATAACCCAATATAACTGTTATTTCCCCGTTAGGATCTATTTAAAATTTTCACGAACACGTTAATAACGCATACTTCTCTAGATAGTGATAATATTCGCGTGTATAATTTTAATCGAAGCGCAAAAGCTGTGACCGTGTAACCGAAATAATGCGATAACTATCGAAGTGCGCGCATTACTCGAACGGCTGATGAAATTTTCTCGGTGGAACATCGACGCTATTCACTTTGAGGTAAATCGGAATTAAAACAGCGTTGCGTTACATTCAGGAAAATGGTCTGGAATCATGATGATAACGCTGCTACACGGCAATAACGATATTTAATCGGTAGCTCGCGCTATTGAATACCGTTTCGCTAAAAATTCAATCACGCTTCATTTTTGACGGTTTTTAATCACGGTTATAGATGAGGCTATTTTAACAATTTTTATATCAACTATTGAACCCGTGTTCATTGAAAAAGTGTTCATTGAAAAAAAATGTATGTAGAATGATTTATGAAGATGAACATTTATGAACATTATCAATGGTTGATTTTCCATAGATCTAACTTTGTGAGTTTTTTCAAGAATTTTTATTTTCATAGATCTAGATGTTCTTTTTTCATAAGTATACCAATCGTGTACATTTGTTTTTTCATAAAAAATAAACTGCATACGACTAGACAATATTTGCTCATGGTTGCAACCTCAAAGTTTGACAGCATATTAGTAACAGTATGCGCGTTTCCGTGGAATAGGAAACGTTCTCTTTCGACTAAGTAAAATTTCGGTATGAAAATCGGCGAACTTGTAAAACAGGATTCCTCTATCCACGATAACTGGAAAATCAATTGCAGTGACGCTCGATACTGGTAGTTATTTCCTCGCAGAGACGTCACGATCAGCTCTATGCACAAATATAGTAACATGGCTTGGTCGTCCGACGAACAATAGCGTTCATCGATCGATCGGTAAGAGCCAATCGACTGGCATCACGACCGCGTGGCATTACACCGACGGTAATATTTCCAGAAAGATACACGCTTTCGTAGCGGAACGCTCGATCTCTGTGTCGAATTGGAAGCTATGGTAGTACGGAAACGAATGAGATATTTTGCATTTTATGCGGCACTGCTATCGCGACACATTTACGTAGTCTGGCTTGCATCATTGCAGACACTCGTGTAGCATGTGACACAAGGAATTCCGTCCGCAATATTTCTAAAAGCGCACTCCGTTGGATTGTGGATAACGTATTTACATTTTCATAAAACAGTCTTGTTTTGCTCGTGGACTCTGTCGACCATGTTTCATCGAAACTTACGCCTAACATATTACGGTTCTGCGCGAACCGTGACGCTTTAATGTCCTGTTTTAAAACTTGCAATTTGACAACTGGTAATGGATACCAGGATTCGAGAGAATCACGAGCTTCTTTTTCAGATTAAAAGTTACTGTTTCAGTTCGACGATACGTTGCCGTTTCTGAAATGTAGCGGTTACTCTGCACGAAACATGGCCAGTTTTGTTGTTTTATGATGTACTTTTCTTTCGATTTCAAATCCCCAAATTCCCAAATCCTCAAATTCCTAAATTTCCAAATCCCCATATCTCCAACCCTCAAATTCTTTTAAAGTCCACAAATTCCAAGACCCCCAAATCCCTAAATCCCCAAATCCAGAAATCTTCACTTTCCCGAATTTCCACCTACAACAAATAAAAAAATTTTAAAAATCACAGAAATCAGGAGCACAACTTTCGTTCGCTTTACTGGATTCGGGAACGTTTATCTATTGGACACTAATGACGAAGGCACCGATAAAAGGGGGTATGTATTTCGATTTAGCGTGCTACCGCTGTCGCTTATAAATCAAACGTTTGACGCTCTTTCGAGGCTTTTTCTCGATCTCGTTTCCTGTTCCGCGCCAACTTTCATTCACATTCAGTATATATAAACGGAGAGCCGCGTGTGGACGTTTATCATGGGCGACTTGTCGTCGTTCTTTTCACTTTTGTCCCCGCAAAAGCGGCCAAACTTCGTGCCAGCAAAACACTGGCTTCCTTGAAAGTAAACCGGTGACCTATGAAATACAGAAATCTTCTGTACGAGGGAGCAGTTTATATTCTTGTCGTGTTCGCTGATTTATGTCTATATAATTTTCAGTGACCAGTACCGACAATTTACTTTTAATCAAGTGGAAGATTCTACTGAACGATGATAATTCTGTAATAACATCTAAAGACTATACATAGAAATCCAAGCTGGTAAGCTTTTAATATCAAGACACCATTTTGAGTAATATTACTCACATGATTATTGTAAATAAGGCTAGCTTTAGTACAATTATTTTAACCTTGCTTCAAAGTCAGACAATGTTCATTTTCAATTCTGTCACCAAATTAAATTAACCAGAATTTTTGCACGTTGTCACCTACATCACATTTTAAGCACGTGATAATGATCCATAACCATTGGATGCACATAACCAATAATCTGGTAGTAGATTGAGACTAGGTGCAAAGTTAGGTCTAATATCGTATCAATGATCTCCATCGAGCAGAAAACGGTGAATAAATTTGGAGAATAATCCTCGTGCCCTGATTTTTCGGCTGAAGGTACTACATGGTGACGTACACCGTATCGAGATTAAACTTTAAGGTATCACGTGAAACCATAGCTTCCCCGTGAGAGTCGGTCGTAACTCTTCCGTATCGGATCGGTGTCTCCGTTGGGGCCGTGAAACCAGGGTAATATCCATTTCGAGGTGCGGCACGTCGAAGATTGATCTCTTTCTCTCTACCTGCTTGCCCACTGATCCGGAAGAGACTAGTATCTTAAGTAGTAACACTGAACAGATCCCGACATCCGCAATTGCACGTTTCACCGACGGCCGACTAACATTTCCTTCTCGAATTATAGTTACACTTAAACATCGTTGGACAATGTTATTTTGTCCGACTAATGTTGCTCTACAACTACTATTCCGTAACTACTTGATTAATTTAGACTCTACACCAGAATCTTATTTTGGAAAGAATGAGTGCAAACTTATAAATCAACCTTGAAATGAAACAAACCTGAGTAGAAAATCAGCCACATAACATATGAAACTTTTATATCTGATCAAACATCACATATGTATATTTATTTAATACCTTGCTTCTTTGTAACAGTTCATTTTCTGTTGTAATTGAAAAAGAGTTACACTATAAGTAAATATTTGATTAGTGCTCAAAGTTGAACAAAGTAATATTGTAATAGAACAGCTAAAGTGTTTATTGAAAAAGCTGTAAGGTTAAAAAACTCCGAAGAGGAGCTGCATTTAAATGTTTGATTTTTATTCGAACACGTCGTTGAACATCCGGCAATCAACGTTTACGAAGGTGAATCGTTCCTCGAGACGTCAGGATCGAGCCAACTGATTGAAATAGTCGGCGTTAAAGAGACGCGAGGCAAGAAATTTTTTATAAACGAAGTCCGGGATCGATCGCGAACAGCCAAGTCGTGTTGTAATTTAAAACGAGAAAGCTAATGGAAAGTTTCATCGGCGAAACGAGGATCTATTTTACCGCGAGCTTTGTGGCCGATCGCAAAATTGACTATCGATCCTGAAGCACCAGCCATAGTTCTCGTCGGAACGAAGCTGCTGGATTGTTTTAAAAGCTACAAGCTAACCATCGATCGAGGCACGCCTATTTATTTTCGACGACGTGCGATTTTCTTGCTCCTGTACACCCGTTAAGTAATCCTTCATAATTGAGAAAGCATCGACGAACACTTTGTTCGAACCTCTGTTATTTCTCGAATAATGTATATTTTAGGCTGATGGTTAGTTAGGTTATGATATACGGGTGGTTTTGAATGGTTAGGTTATGATATCAAGTGTATGATTGAAAATTGTTGTTATGCGAATGTTTGTATAATTTATATAACATTTGAGTTAGAGGTCTATTACTCCAGATTGCTATAGACATACTTGTATATTTCTACACATATGAATATGTCTTTTTTCCATGTTCTTCTGTCCTTGTATTTCTACATGTATATCTCCATATTTCTGTGTCTTCAAATATCTTTATTCTCGGATCTCTATATCTCGATATCCCACGTTCTCAATTTCCTACAACCCCAAGTTCTACAACTACTTAAATCTCCACATCCTTATATCTTCAGATCGCTATATTCCCATATTCCTACATCTCCAGTGCTCTATATCATGAGATTTCTAGTGTCCCAGATTTCTACATCTCCAGCTCTATATTGTCGAATTCCTATATTCCCAGATTCCTATGTTCCTAAATCTCTACATCCCCATATCCATAGTTCGGTACTCCTATATGCCCACATTCCTACATCTCCATATCCCAGTATCTCCACATCCTCATATGTCCAATATCACAGTATCCCCATATCCCTACACTACCATACTTCACGACATTTAAAATAACGATATAATGATAATATGCGAAATTGAAAACTATTTTATCTCGAAATTAATCAACGAATAGAGAAAACTGCTCGTAACAGTGATCGATCGCATCGGTGGATATGTTTGGATTGTTCACGACAAATGTTTAAAAACCGATCAATCCAGAGGACGGAAGAGCCGATATATAAATATTGTGACTTAAAATCGATACGCTTCTAACTGAACTACCATTTCCAGTATCGCATTTGTGTCCATTTAAATAATGCGCGGTTTCCCTCCCTTTTTGTTATACAGCCGGCTGGAACACGTTTCGACTAATAAGTATCAGTGAAAATATTTATCCACGTGTCGTAACGTTTAAATAAAACGGAAAATAACAGGGAAGACAACTGAAAATGATACGACTGGTGTTTAATTAGCAGCTTTGTACGAGTTTCAGCTTGATTCGTGCAGAAATCGCGTGAACATGCCTATAACGTTTACCGTCAACCGCGATATTTAACTATCGCACTCTTGATATTATGCCTGGTTAATTTGTTTGTTAGATTCATTCTTGACACGGAAAATACATACGAGGCAGTTAAATATAACTGCCCGCCGCGAGTGGCTGCACCAAATAGATAAATTCGAACGATAAAGAATAAAACGTCCAGGGTTTTCAGCACATCCAGGCTGCATTTCAGTCGACGTTTATGGACTTATACTTCAATTGGGGCGGATGTCAAATAGTATCCTAAGATTAGCTTGAACCACCAATTCATTTTGTGGCCATAAATCTTTTCAATAATTTAAATGTCACGGGTCACTTTACGAATTTGGCATAATCGAATAGCTGCAAGAAATTAAACAAAAATTGAATAGCATTAATATTATGAATATTTATAAATTTCAAAATGTCTGTGACCCAATGTTTAAAATTGAGCAAGATTGAAATTTAAAAATACTTGTATACATGATATGAAATGTGACAGTACCGATGTGCTTGAAAGGCCATATATCGAGACTGCACTGATACAGACAAAAATACTGACATTCACTCGTTTTCATAAGGTATTCTGATTTATCGAGATAATTATGAACTTGTTTAAAGTGTAAAATCAAGTAAAACATGCTTATCGCGTCGACGAAAACTTATCGCTAATAAGCAGTCTAATTTGACACGTTTGTTTTAATAACGCGATGGTTAACTAACTAATTTCTCGAGGATTAAGCCGAAGAGTGACACATGGAAGAGATACGGAGTCAAAGCTTAGCCAGGAAGAAAGTAATAATCGTTATGCAAAGCTGTACTCTTTTCGAGATAACTAGCGAGGGCCACTTAAAAAGGGGCTCTTCAGCCTCGAACGCCGCTGCCAGAGTGACTCCCCGGTATCTTACATTTTATAATTCGGGAGGAAAAAAAGGAACGAGGCGAGTAACAGTGGACTGAGATAAGAGGTAGTATGAAATTAAGAAAGAACGGCATGTGGAAGGCGCTATCAAGCGAGGTAGTTACTCCATTTTCTCTAAGCACCAATGAGGTACGCGTTATCAGCTGTTACGTTTATAACATATCCGGTGCTTGTTCTATGAAAATGCTACGAAAGAAAACAGTCTATCGCATTGCTATCGAGCACGACAATTTGCTTACGGAATTACAGTCCTTTCTAATTTCTAAATGAAACTTTCTGATATATGATAATATAGGATAATAAGAAAGTATTGAGTTCTTAACTACTTTCGAGCTAATTTCAGAAAATTGCCTCGCGGAGAATTTCAGTGATCATTTTGAGAACGGAGGTGAGAGTGCTCTGAAGAAACATTCGCGAGCTTTTAATTCGTTATGGTAGCAATTTTAACAATTAGCGTTTATGGTACTTGAATTTGGAGATTTGGTCTGTGGTTGGAAATTTTGAAAGTAATTTAGGAATTCGGGTATTTGGGAAATTGAGAAGTTAGGAATTTGGTACTGTAGAATTTGAGAAATTTAGAAATTTGGAATTTTAGAATTTGGGAAATTTAGAAATTTGGAATCGTAGACTTTCGGAAATTTAGAATTTGGGATATTTAGAAATTCGGAACTGTAGAATTTCGGAAATTTACAAATTTGGAATTTCAGAAGTTTGGAAATTTAGATATTTGGAATCGTAGAATTTTGGAAATTTAGGCATTCGGATCCGTAGAATTTCGGAAATATAGAAATTCGGAATTTTAGAATTTCGAAAATTTAGAAATTCGAAACTTTACGAATTCCAAATATTAGAAATTTGATCGCGTAGAAATCGTAAATTTACCAACCTGAAAACATAAAAATCTATAAATTTCAGAACGTATAAATTTAAAAATATGAAAATTATTGTAATTGCAATTCTCCACCACTTTTCTATTTTAAAACGCTTCAATCGTAAAATATCACATGTTGTGACCACAAAACATGAAATGTCATAAAGAGATCTGTGCATCCCCCAAAGGTTAATATTTTAAGTTGTTATTTCTATTCTGGGATTCGCTATTTACAGGCAGCAATGATTATAGCAGTAGAAAATAAATCTGATAATGGCGGGTAGTATTATCAGATTTTGCGCTGTACAGACTGGGGATAAATCGTTTTGCAGTTTGTTCGCGCACACGGTTATGATGGGATGAGTTTTGGCCGCTGATATTAGTGATTGATGAGGGTCTGGCAGGGACACCGATTATCTAACGACGTTCGATGTACATGAAAAAAGCACCATCTATATACGACACCGAAGAAACATATAGGTCAGTATATAATATAAAGCTGATTCAGAAAAACTATCTATACCGCAGAGTTTCGCTATGAGTTATTACACACTTATATTTCGAGATAAGTAGATAGAGTACGATGCTAAAAATTGATTGATATTCGTTAATTAATAAAACTCGCGTTAACCTTGACTGATATAATTAACGAACTGATACTGCTACTAAAATTAAAGAGGACCGACTGAAATTTTTCTCGATTATTTCATGTCTTTGCTTTTCATGTACAAATTTAAACTAACAACCTTCAAATCTAAGTTAAAGAAGATTATTTGATAATAATCTTTTCAGTAATAAATATTAAATGCTAATTTCTAAAATTCGTGTATCTTGAATTTTCCTTTAAGATTTAAATGATTTATAAATTGATAATGCTATGATATAATCGTCCGAAAGTTTCTGCAATCCGCAATTACCTTATTAAGTTTTCAAAGATTGCAAAGCAAACTGGTTTACCCTTATCGATTCGGTAAAACGATACGAAATAATAGCCCCAGGAAACCATAAAACCGAACGAGGGGTAATTCATATTTGTCGTGTGAAAAAGATCAATATCTCCAGTAGTTTGGAAGTAAACAGCCCTGTAACAACTTCACATGTCACACTCCATAGATTATGTTTAGAAGGCTGAATTTCAGGCTGCAGTTACAGGTGCGATCATTCCGATAAAACAAAGCTACCCGCCAAGGATAACATGAAAGCCGATTCCATATGGGATTGCACGGAAACTTATTAATCCCTTCACAAAACTCGGAATACAGCCGCATTACGTGCGCTCGATTTCGTCGCATAATGGAATTATAGTTACTCTCGACTGACGGAATTCAGAATATCCTCATGGAGAGAGGACATTTCGCGGCACAAAGTTAAGCATCGCTGGATAGAAGGGGTGGGCACTTAAAAGCCTACCTGGCACACCATAATGTTCTCATTACATTTCACTCGCTCGCTTCCCTTTCGGATTTTAATGCTCTCGCCACAACCGTCGCTGTCGTGAAAATTAGGCCAACCTTGCTGCATCCATATCTGCTCGCAAACCATCCACAACTATTTTCGATAGTCGACTATGACCAATTTTTATTTATCGCTCTAATAACTGGTCGAGTTTATTCAAGTTTACAAAGTAGGTTCACATAAATCATGTATATAATCTATAAACTTTGGACATTTATATATTTTAGATAGATGAGGAATTTTTAGGTACATGTGGACTTTTCAAACAGATGTAGACTTTTCAGACAGGTCAAGACTTTTTAGAGAAATGAAGAATGTCAGACAGGTGCAGAAGCTTTTTCAGATAGATGTAAACTTTTCATATAGATGTAGACTTTCAGACAGATGTATAATTTATAGACTTTGACATATGTCTCCTTTTAGACGGTTTCGAGTCGATAACTGGTATATCATTACCAGCACATGTCCTCTGAAGCACATGTCATAAAAGCCATACATAAAACAATATGCCATGACAAATGTCGCCCGATGTTAATAAAATTACATGGACACGGTCAATGAAGGATTTAATTATGGAATATCAATTAGTAAATAATAATAAGTATATTATCGTTAGATACATCCGATGAAGGTAATTAGCGTTTTCTTTTCAAGGATACAGTCGACGCCGTTATTCAGATTAATAGTACAATTATTCGGAAGTAAGAGAAACTCAGCGAGCAGCAAACACATTTTAATACGGCAAAAAGATTCGGTGCATTGGCCGTGCAATGAACGCTTCGATTGTCGAGGATGAAAGGGACACGGTTCGATTGCGAGAATTTCGAGAGAAAAGCAGAACGTTGAAACGGAAACGTAGAAGCTCGGTAAACGAAAAGGCAACGGGAAGAAGGTGGCAAGAAGTACCATCGATTCCTTGGCAGTACATCCGTGTAATCCGGGCTATCCGCGAGTCGACTTTTTATTGCCGGTTCAACTAATTTATCTCTCTAAGCCCCGGTGGCGTCTCATACATAAATCCTACTGACCGTCTCTGCGCCATCCTCGTGTTCCTGCGTTGGTCATCCTGCGCACCAGCTGAATCGTGTCGGCATCCACTTGTCCTCTCTCTCTTTTTCTCCCCTTCATCCCTCTCTAAATTAGAGAAACCCTTTTGAATGCACTTGGACGTCGCAAAAAACTGGGACGATTCGCAGGCATACTCTACGAGCTGACGTTAACCCGTTGGGACGCTTAATTTTCTTACGTCGGACCTTCACGATCTATGGACTTTCTCAAAAAATACAAATTACTTCGCTGCATGCTTCACGAAAATTTAATCGTCTTCGCGGTTATCATTATTGTAAAAATACGCTCGGAAGAATTTAAGGAGGAATTTATAGTTCACAGGATCACTCTTGATCGCTGGGGCGCACAATGTAATAATACAACATGCGTTCCGATTAAATGTGGGAAAAATCACGGACAAGTGCTCTGTAACAATGGCGGAATGGCGCAGCGTTCAGAACAGAAAAAAAGGGAAGAGTACTCGAGGCACTGAAAGTTTCATTTCACGAAAATAATATTAAATTTGAGAGACACCGTCTGTTGCTCGTATTTCCGGTGTCAAGTAACTCCGTTGTGCCAACGGCCGAAAGCAGAAATTTATTTTATTTATTTGTTTTCGCGTTGTTTTTTATTCGACACATGTTTTCTGAAGAGCTTTGCTACAATCCTATACACACATTTTCCTTTTTTACATGCATATAGTTTTGATTTGAACATTGTCAATATTTACTGATATTGTAGAGATTTTTTGAAGATTGTTTAATAAACTTCAGTCAGCTTTCCCAAAAATGATGTTGATATATTAAAGAGTTTTGAAACTCGTGGTTATCAAACGTTTATCTAGATTTAAAATAAGAGGAAGATGCAGCGTTAAAAAAGTTTGCTCGCAATCACGATAGAATCGATATTTAAGACCTCCGCAATATCAGCGATTGTATTTAAACGGCAGCATTGAAGTCACGGGTGTATAAATAATTTTCAATTAGCTTGGAAAATAAACGATCGATTTTTATATCGTACCGTTATCTACTGTTTGTCGATCTGTGAAAGTCGACGAGTACACAGCATACAATAAAAGTGGGCCATGGATTTATTCAATGGCGCTTCGAAAAGTAATAACGCACCTGAGGTTGTGCTATCGATAGAGTTCCAGTTCGATTCGTCCGAAGCGGCTTATTAGTCGTTCACGGTTGTCGATGAAAACGAAGGAAACGTCGTGACGCTCCGCGTCGACTAATGAACACCAGGGTGCCTTCCTTCAATATTTCCGTTAATTTTTAAATCAACAATCTTATCGATTCGATCGACAAACATTTGCCACGAGCGAATGAAAGGAATAATTTCAGGCTATAAAATCTGCAATGAAGATGGAATTCATCGATTCAACCATTTCTTGTTGAAACGACCTCGGTGTACATTTGAATTAAACGATTTGATTTTCCTCAAATATCGCGAACAAACTTATTAAATTTCTTCGACGAAAAATATATCTGCACGATCAGTAAGAACTATTATCTAGAATATCTCGTTACTCGTTCTAATAAAAGTCTTTCGTTAAAATTTGTATTTGAACTCGGACAGTTTCATTAGCAATTTAATTCCTGATATGCGACACTTTGTAGGATATTTTCAAAAAAGTCCTTTTACAACAGCATTTTAACTTATATCACATTCGATTCTTCTTGCATACTTTATGTCATATTACAGTCAAGCTTAACGACATCACGTAAAATTGACATGTATCCCGGAGTTACTTTACTTCGCTATAGAATTTTTCTTCTCTTCAGACGAAAACTGTCTGCAGGATCTTTACGTGTATTAGCGCTTCATTTTTGACGCTGAAAGTAAACCGCAGCTGTCAATTGTAATTTCGTGGCTTTGCTGACGTTGCCAATATAGTGTCTGATCGATTTTACCGAACACCGTGTTTCGTCGCTCTGGCTAGCATATTTCTGCACGCTGTAACGCAACTGATATCTTCAAAAATAACGAAGATAACGTGATGCACGCGATCAAACGCTACCCGGATTGCAAACAGTCAATTATCAACGATATCCGTGTTTCCAACTTCGCCTGACTTAAGCTGATTCCTGTTATTTGATTCATAAAATAAAGGGAAATTGGTTAAACATTTCGTCTGATGCAGATAATTCATGTAGAATGGTCTGGAGGTATCCAAATTTAAAGACAAGTTTACATCTATATTCTTCAATGGCAATTTATTTCACATTCATACACATTTATTTCCACTTGTTCATACATACTTTACTTATTTACATGAATACTTCAAATTTATACGATAAACTTTGAAGTACCAAATGTTTTAAAAAGAATGAATTTTAATATATTCTAAGAAAGTACAATCTAAGCCTGTTACAATATTTAAGTACACATTCATCTGTGCTGTATAAACATTATATAAGCATTCTCCAATTTCTGAATAATTTATTTGACTGTATATAACATTTCAGTTCATTTAGTACATATCAATATCGTTTGAATGTGCCATCAAGTTTAGGTTCAGACAACATAAAGATGTGTGGATATTCCAGAGCAAAACCTTGCTAATCGATACTGTATTGTAACACTAAATTAATAAATGCAAAAAAGGTGAACGAAAGTAGAATACACGTAGGAATTCGATTTGGATTCCAATTGATCGTATTATGCGTATATACGCGAAGTATTGTGTCGTGAGAAGCAAGTGCCTGTCAAAACCAAGTATTGAAAATCGAAGCCAGACGCACAGCACATGGGATTCAATAGGGCCTTTATATATCCAATTATCGGCTTCCTTATAAGATCGCATTGTATGAATTATACATTGTATCGCGCTGTCGATTGTAAGTCACTTTTCGCGTAACAACGAACCCTGAGAAATATATTATATGCTTTTCCCAGAAACGGTTATTTTCCTCGTTGTCGTTCAGGAATCGTTAACGGGTATTTGTCAGCTACAAAGCTTAAATTTATTGATTCTTATGGTTACGTGATTGCCATACGTTCTGTTTCTATCAGATAATCGATCAAAATCATAACTGTCATCGCAAGTGTGCTTTACAGATCACTTACAACAGCTGTTTACATAAGATTTATTTCGGAACCGCCATTTTGGTTGGTATAGTGGGCAAACGGTTTCTCAACTGGTGCCATAACTACGGAGCAGTAGGTGGCACAACGTAATACATTTGGATTAAGTTTAATTTAAAAAATTATTACAAACGAAAGTGGAAAAAAGCCTTTGAAAATATTGGAATAATTTATGCAATATCAGAAACTGGATTTTTAGGATTGATTGTTTGGGCCCATCATATTTACTGTTGGAATAGATGTTACACGAGCGACTTCAGCTACTATAATTATTGCGACAGGAATTAAAGTACGATTCCGCTCTAGATTTTCTATAATAATTCCGAGTGTTTCGTACCGAAGATTTACGCTGACTAAATAATTTGCAGCTGTTGCGATTTATTCAGGATTCCAATAAATGTTTCGGCTGCTCTATTTATACGGATAACGTCAAAATGTCTAAAACAATGATAATTCACCGATTCAACATAATTGAAGGATGGAAGAGCAAGCATTTAAAGCTTAACGAGAAGAGTATCGTTATTCGATGCCCCCGGTTGGAAAATACAAACGAATATCCTTGCGTCTCGTATTAACTGTACAAAAACGATCGCTACCCGACACGCCGGTTAGTAATTACTAGCATCCTGGTCATTAACAGAGACAGCAGCGGAGGAAACAAGACGAGATTTTAAACTAGACTAATCTGATTACTCGTTACTCGCTAATCTTTTCCTACGAATTAGAGCAACTTTTCTTTCCGAGAAGTAAGTTCCACTGGTTCGTGTCGCCATTTCAAGTAGCTTGAAATTGAATCACCCGGAAACTTCCATGCGCAATGCAACAGCGGCTGCAGCATTTCGACACTCTTCGTGATGGTCATTTTATTTATACATTATTATTGCATTACTATTCGACTAGATTGTCACGATGTCAATTCTTATAGTCAATTTCCAGTTAAGAAATTTTTTAAGTCGAAGAAAATTATTTAAAAGTAGTGTATCTTTGCAAAGTATTTACCGAAAATAGTTAAGAGAAGTAAGAATAATTTCTTGCCAAAAAAACATTAAATACAAGATTACTCGTCATGAAATGAGAAGCTGAAATTAATAAGAAAGTGAAAAAGTACGCTGTTATATTTCGTAATTGCATTCAGAACAAGATATCAGCAAACGATAGTTTGATTTAATATCGCGGGTGTTTAGTAATGTTAATTTAAACGTGGAGATGAGACCGCATAGTATGTGCGCGATGATTTATGAACGCGGATGTACATCGTACACGTGCCAGGAATCGAAATTCGGTATTTCGATAGCGTAGCCAAATTTGTCCACGCGCAGGTGAAAACTGTAACAATTTTGCGCACGTTTGAGAAACGAGATCGCCGGTTCGTAGCGTAATAGCATCGTTCATTGGGCATTCGAAAGAGGATTTTACGAGCGCTCTGTATCAAAGTACAGCATGCAAACGCTATTACGCGTACGCGATACAGAGAAGCAGATCGATCGTTCGTCCCTGTACGAGTACCCTTTTAAACTGAGTGCAGTTAATTTTCCGCAGATCTAGCTTTGTATTTTGCAGCGTCTGCCCTCGCGCGTAAGTTCTACCGCTTGTTCGTAACCGTCTCCGTGGCGACTTTGAATCGAAACCATTTGGAATTGGAACGTTATTTTTATACTCGTCAATCGAAAATTTTGATAGTTGAAAATGTTCGTTACAATTTCCTGAATTACTAATTCAACGTTTGGGATAATAATACAGATGGTTTATAGCGACGACACAAAATCGCACTTTTAGATACAATTTTCCGTGACCTACCTGCTCGTGATGCATATTTTAAAAGGAAATATATTTTTGTACTTGTATATTCATATTAGTATCGAATTTTCCTTTTATATCTTTTTACACTCTAGAAATCTCTGCCCTAAAATTTAAATAACAGAATTGTAAAGTAACGATGAATGGATACATTAGCAAATAATTTCCACAGGATTTCAATTTAAATATAACTGCTAAACACGTTCTGTTTAATTTAGCTACCAACAGGTTAAAGCAAAAGATAACACTACTTCAGAATTATAGTAAACCATTTCAACGTTGAATCAGAAACATCAACAAAAAATGTGAACACAGGAAACTGAATCGATCGTAAAATGCGGTTATAAAATTTTGAATAAAAATTTGTTTGAACGGTGCTCCGATATATTTTAACGTATCGAAGTTGTCCGAACGTGTATTGCACTGTACCGGCAATCATGATACTCGTTTAATCGTACAATTTCGCGTGCTTCGACGATGTGTAAACGCGGAACCATATTCATTGAATCGTTAATATTTTCGAGATACTAGTACGCGCAATTATCCTATGATTGCTCCCAATTTCTAGTACTGCGCACTCAGCATGGAGGTACTCAGCTATTATGTAACGACGCAACAATACGTTACCTGTTAATATTTTACGCCTGTCATCGAAATTCAATCTCCGCGCGACATTCACCACCTACTCTAATTCACTGTACGCGGCCGCGTCAATCAACTATAGCACCAGCCAACTAGACGCAAATAATTAACGGCTCGCGAGTTTCAAAAGGCAAACGTAACACGTTGTTTCGAATCCCGCCTGTGTCCTCTCATTACGATTCCATTCGTTCGTATTTTCTTGAAACGTTCACGCGTCGCGTTTCGTTTCGAAATGGTTGATTAGAGCCGTGACCAGAGTATGCTATGGAACTATTATTTTTGATGTTGTCGAATGTTACGATAAATTATGGACGTTATGGTAATCAGTAAATTGAGAGATAACATTTAAATATGATTGGAAATTATGGAGTATAAGGGATGTAGAAGGATGGTTCCTTTACCCCAAATTACGAATTTAAGAACTTTCGAAGTTTTAAATTTGAAAATTTCTAAATCTTCGAATTATCTGATACCGAAATTATCTGAACATGTGAAAATGTAGATATTCTTGAACTAATCGATTTGAATATTTGTGGACGTGAAAGTTTCTAAATTTGAGAATCGCGAAGTTTCTAAATGTGACACTGAGTCGGATTAAAGTGAATTTCCAATTTATTCAATTAATTCGGTGCAGACGCGAGAGCAGGTAACCGGAAAGCGCGCATCGGCCCACATTTTCCCCGGTTTATCCGATTGTTAGTTCAAAGACAATAAACAGGTGGAAATTATGCGCGGGAATGCGAGAATCCGCTAGTAATCACTACGTATGGCTGGTTCTTAATCATCGGAGATTACACGCGAACGGGAGGATCGATTCTTCCATGATTTATACGTTTAATATAGTACCAACACGCGAGCTAATTATGTTTCCCAATCCCGATAGACCAGCAGACGTTTTCGCGCGAAATTTGTGAAACTCGACCGAGAATTCGGCCACGGTTGTAAAACGAAAGGAACACGGTTTAACGTGGCAAGAGTCGCATTCTTGAATTATGTAGCTTTCTTTCCTTCTGCGTGTATTCAATTTCCCGACGAATACCGGGACGTTCAATCCGTAGGAAACTGAGAGCCGAGTTTCGAAGTAATATATACACCTGCACGATGGGTATGCGGGATATTTTAATACCTACGTCCGGCGTTACTAACTCACAGGGCAGCAATCCACGATTTATGTGTACGCCAGGGAAATATTTGTAGCAATATTAAACGCCTTTTCGCGCACAAAACCGGAACGCTGATGTAACTGCACTGGTAAATTCATCGATTCCGTTGTGCAAAACGACGATTAAAGGGGTTGTATCGCACAAGTCAAATACAAAAGTTTGAATTTTCAGTTAAAGAACATCAAATATTTTATGTGTGCACAACGGATCAAGTAAGTGGAAATTTAAATGTTTTGATCCAGGTGCTGATTTATGAGCACAGATTCTAAAAATCAAAATTGTAACATATATCATCACTTAAAATTGACATCAGAGTTTTATAAATGCCTGTTTCTGTCATAAGTTGATACATGGTTGTAAATGTCTGGGAAAGATATGCACTCAACATGAAATACGTATGTGTACATGTATGTGAATGTGTGTGGATGTGAGAGGGTACGTATGGACACATATGTGGAGGGATGTGTAAAGAGTATCTATTTTATCTGAATACGCTAACATATCTTAAAAAATATAAAAATGTTACTATATTTTTGCTTTACTTATTCTTGAAACATTTTTTAAACGAGGTGATATCTTTTTTCACATGAATTGATGACATTGTTGTAGTATATGACACATGTACGAGTTGCGAAATATTTGAGGATATTTGCACGATCATCACAAACCATGAACATCAGACAATATCGTTCTTGCAATGATCGGCAGTTTTCAAAATCCTGTAGAGGATATAAATTGAACAAAATACTTACCGGGATATAAATTCAACGCGCATGAGATTAAATTGAAGAGACACGCGAGATTAAAACATCCGAGCGAAAATTTTAAATGGACGGATATTAATGTACGTTCGTAATTCACGTGTACCCGATATTTAATTCGATTTAAATTAAATCATGACAGGAATGTTGTAGCACGAATTTATTTGGTGGTGAAATAGCCCGATTTTTATCAATTCGTGTTTCACCATTATTTCCCTGTTATTGATGTAACTGATTCGCATTAAATACCGTATTTATTATACGGACGGTATATCTTTACAAGCACCTCATTTATATATGTGGGAAGCTTAAATTACTTTCCGGTGTTTTTTTTTAACGTTACAAATGTTATACATTAAAACGCAGCAATCTCTTTTAATTGCATGCAACGAAACAAATCAAAGTTCCGGTCCAGTGTTCCCGTGAATTACTAATTACGATTTTCAAATTGTGCAGAGCGAAAGAGGATTATTATTCAGTTGGTATGACAGTATAGGAATCGTTAATCTATTTTTTTGCAATAAAATGTAACGATAGAAGTTAATATTTTTTAATACAATTATATTTACGTTGCAGTTAATACAATATTTATACAAAATCTTTGTTTGATAACAATCTGAAGTAGTGATGGGTATAACTGCCCATCGAAGAGATTATAGATACCAGTGTGTATGTAGAATCAAATGTGCGTTTGTATTATTATATGAAATATTTATGCACTATAGACAGCAAGATAACTGCAAATTCTACTAAAATCACACTAATAATTTAGAACATTATATTGAAGCATTATATTAAAATATTAATTTTAAATATCTTGAAATAGATCCATATATCCATATTATCTAGAATATGACCTCCAATAGCATACATATAGCAAAAGCTATTTTACTTTATCATATGAATATATTTCTCTTTAATTCCATAACTTCGTATCCGCTCACGACATCGAATGCTTCCTGCAGAACCCGTTAATATTGGCCGCGCTAACTTAAAAGTAGATGTTTTATATAAGAACTTGCCTACTATGAGAACCTAACTTCCATGTACAAGACTAACATGCATATTTTATAAGTTACCTATGCTTATGTGGAAGAATGCCTATAACAAAGAGTAAAATATCTGCCCTTAACTTTTTTACTCTCCTAATTCTCGCTTGAACGACTTTTTAAAATCAATGTACGGTAGCCTACACGTGCATGTATATATGTGTACGCGAGTATATGGCCTTTAAAATGTGGTTATAAAATTGTCAACAGCTCGCAACACATAATTTTTAAGCTTTTACGGGTTTTTACCATGAAAATAACTTTACGATCGTCTCTGTAACCGAAGTCGATACGCGCATACATAGCTAGAAATACGTACGGTAAAAAGAAGTTATGAACCGAAGCTATAACCGAATTCGATCGATCAACAACCGTGCAAATTTGTCTTCTCTGTTCCGTGAATATTTTACAGCAACTAGTATTAATTCTAATCGAGCTTCAATAATCACAGGGTATTATTAAGCGCAAATCGTACTACGTATCTGTAATATGTTCATTGTGTTTGCGTAAACGTTTGTGGCAAAAACAATTTTAATATCGAATGATCCGCTTTGCATAACTAAATCAAAAGGATTCAACGACCAGTCGAAGTAATGGGCAGCCGTTGACGTGATGTGAATTCGGATTGATTGAATGCGTCAGGTTGATTACGGTAATAACAACTTCGATGTTAATAACAGGACTGATACGGGCAAATTTTTTGCCTCTGGATTTTTCACGAACAAGCTGTAATCTGGAAGCTTTTGATGTATACTCGAGCGGCCAATGAACACGGATCCCTTGCTCGTTTCTTAGCCCATATTTTATCCGTAACAGTTATAGGTGATTAATCAAGGAGAAAATTAGAAAGCTTGAATCCTGATTTACTATATTCATCAGGAAGGAGGAAGATCAAAGAAAAGCAAGTATAACAGGTTTCTTTCAAGAATATGAGGATGCAAAGAAAATTTTGAAAGTTACAAATTTTTAATTTATGAATTCTCAATGTTTCGAATTGAAAACGTTCGGAATTTAGGAACGTAGAAATGTAGAAATGAAAAATTTAGAAAATATTTTTAAATGTTCGAAACTACAAATTCGATTTCCCTCTGCTGTTTATATCGCCAGTCAAAGAAAGCCTACGCGTATACACGAATGTAGTTCGGGTTGCCTCTGTTTAGGAGTGTCTTACGTCAATACCTGTCACCTGCAGACCTTACTCTCATTCGACGAGTACAATACCAATACAAAAGCAGCTTTTTGGAAATAATGAACAATCCTACTACGTATTTGCAAACTGATCATCCCATGTTCTTACCACATTTCATACACAGTCTTCGCAATATAATTTCTGAACAAAAAATTATCACACATGTTTACAACCCTATTATGCTTTACACCCATTTCAACATTTACAAGATTTTTTATTAAATAATTGTCCATATAATTATAATATTTAAGCACGATAGTTTTGGAGTTAAAATGACAGGACAAATATTTATACTTTAGCACACTGAAATCATTGATGAAGGTAGAACACGTACTATAACTTTATAATGAAACTAATATTATAGATTATTAGTCAAAATGTATGACCGTTTCGAACGTTAGTCGATAGTTGGACTGCTTGATAACGCGATTATGCGTACGTGAGTGGCTACACAATAGTTGCCAATTCCATTAACCGAATCCGTACAAATGTTTCTCTATCACGATTCAGAAACAAGTGGTCCAGTATGGAAACTGTTCGACCGCAAATTGGAACTTCGTTTTAAAGATCTGGCTATCTGTAACTACATTCTTTAACGATAACGCTGGCATGATTACCGTTCGTTCGAACTCAGAGCTGTACGATAAACCTAATTTTACCTTTCAAAAGAGAAACATAAGTAAAAAGTTTGAAATAGTTTGTAACGGTTTACCGAGCTACTCGGTTAAAGCTAGCATCGATATCTATCGACCGACAGCTAAACATAGAATGTAATAACTACTTGTACCAATTAGATATGGAGAAGATGAAAAAAATTCGACATTTCCATATAAAGTTCTTGCTACACATATTCGAGTGCAATGTAGGTCTTTACACCTAAATTTACAAGTTCTAGGTTTCCTTCTAGGTCCCGAATGTTTCTAAGTCTTTTCCCTAGGTTTAGTTTTGACTCAGACCTAGGTTTACATCTGACACAGACCTAAGTGCAGATTTCACTCAAGTCCACATCTAGAATTTCTTTAGATCTGCATACAGATGTTTTTCAGGAATTTCAAATTAACCTAAATCTAAATCTTCCTCTACGTTTCCTCCACATGTAAATTTTCCCCGAAATCTAAATTTTCGCTATATCGCCCCAAAATGTAATAGGAAAACCTTGCCCTGAGAAAGTATACATTACACCGTAGGACCTCGATTTACGTATCGTGAAACTTTAAATCGTGCTACCAATCTGAAGTGGAAACTTTATCGAAAAAGGAAATGAATTTACATTTCGTGCTAAAACTCATTGTAAAGAAGAACGTAAAAGTTTTAAGTGGCTCCGTTAAGGGGATACATACGGGGTAGGTCATACCGTGCTCTGTATTCTCATCGGAATAACATGCATAGAGCAAACTGCAAGTAGGTACTATCTTCGCTGATAAATTCCGAAACTGCGGTCCTTAGTACATCCACTTGGTATATATGCTGCAACAGCTTCTCCGGTCCCAAACGCAGTGGCACGCCTTCGACATATCGGTCACGTACGCCATCGTGTAGAATCGCATTCGTAAGACCCAGCAACGTTATCGCCGAGTAAACATCGATAGGAAAGCATTGTCATAATACACATGGTGGTACAGTTACACGCTTCGAGTCTGCATCTGGTGTAAACCGTGCCGATCGTTGCACGGTATCGCTCTACCTTTGTTGGTAGACCACCTTATCGCGTAGGTTTAGTCTCTTTCCATCGATTTTATGCCGTGATAATTTTCTCGCAAGCCTGTAAATTCTTTTAGTTTCAGGATCATAAAGTCGGTCCTTCAATCACGATTAATCATTTGCGAGCGCGATATCTTAAATGACGCAGTGAAAACGTATGTGGGCACGCTATAATTATAATTATTCAACGTTCGATCGTCCTATTTTTCTGTTTGAACTTTCCACATGCTACATCCTTTGTAATTAATATCTATATTATTATACTTTCTTAGTATTTAATCGGTCCTTCGATTTTTTTTAGGTTATCGGTATAATCGTAATGATCGTACTACTGTACGAGATCAACTTGCTCACTTGCTTCACTTCTCAGTACCTTACGAATATGGTACTGTTTCGAATTTTGTACAATTTTTTACAATATAATCTTTTCACTTACGACGTTATCGAAATTAATACGCTATGTTTCTTCCGATTATATTAATTTTGCGGTTGGTTATCGATAACCTGTACGGCGTTCGTGGCACTCGCGTTGTAAACCTATTTGTAATCAGAGACCAACGTTCGCTGAACCTACATACGTCGGTACACCTGTGCACGGTTCTACTTACTCTGATAAATCTTTAACTTCTTTTTTTAGATTATTATAGCTACCTCTCGGGCTATCGGTGAGCCATGAACCATGAAGTAATTTCTTAAATCTTACTTCTGTTCGCTGTGATTAATACCGTTTCCTGTTTTGCGAGTATAAAACTCTTACCGTAACATTTGTAATTAGTGTGATAATAACGCGAAATTGCACAGAGATTGTACGGTTTAATGCAAAATCTGATTCCTTGTTCAACTTTTAACTCGAGCACCATTCGAGTACAATTGACCGTATATGAAAATTGGATATGTACAAAAACATTTTCTTTCTGTAAAATATTGACTTGTACAAAGTTACAATTTAAATACTATTTCTTATAAAAAATTATTTCTTATTATATGCGTATATAAACATACAAATAATGTTGAATAAAAATTCGAATGATTCACAAGGGTTAAGAAATCAGTTCTATTACTTATAGTTCTAATAAAATTAGATCATAGTTTAATTAGTTTATTCGTGACCTATATACATTAGAATACAAGAAGTTATGAATACGTTAGATTTGTGCTTCTTTCTTTTTTTAGCTCATTACTGTCTTTGCATACGGAATACAAATTACACTGTGGATAGAAGGGTCAATGAAAGTATGACACCGATGTATCGATGGAAAACTATAGATGCATATCTGCAAAAGACCTACTTATGCTACTTACTGCAATATTCAAATACCTGTTAACAATCATTTTACAATGCAATCACGTATACTTATATGAAAAATTTAATTAATACTAGCGTATGCAGCGCTTATCTTGACCACGATTCCAACCTCCAACTGACCTAATGATGACCTAATCTAAACTTGATAAAACTATCGAACCCATGACCTAGCCTAACCTGACTAAAAAGATCTACACATTTGTCTTTTATCATACTTTGTAAAAACGACTGTATGAGTTTGCTTTAAATCAAATTTTAATTAGATGTTTCATATTCTACATTCAGTACAACAGATCCGACAATTTTCACTGGACATAAATGAATTCTACAAACAATGGTTTTGTTAAAGAACTTGTTGAACCTTATCTTTCACCGTTAAGAGGTTCTTTGGATTGTAACAGTACAATTAAAATTATTATTACAACAACAATAATAACAATGCGGTATTGTTCAATGCTCATAAAACGGTAGGTTATTGAATCGTGCTTGCGAACCTTTATTTCTTTGAATCAAGTTTTCACTTGCGCGGTGTAAGAAACGCACGTCCGTTAACTACGCAACTGTGAAAGGATTAGTTCTTTCGCTATACCAACAAAAACCGTGCAATTATTTACCCGTTATACGCAAAACCAGTTTATGCCAACCTTTCACGAACAAGAAATTGCTACCAAAGAAAGTACGTAGCTTTTAAATTAGACCGATCGTAAGACGGCCCGCAACGGTAAGAAAAGAGAATGAACCCGTGTGCTGCTTGTTTGCCTTTGTAAATCCATTTTTCAAACAGAAAAATCGTGAATGTAATCGTTACAGAAACTAAACACATAATAAAGGATATGTATAATACAGTAAATATCGGTGAAGTGCGTGTGTATATACGTTGGGTTAGACACGAAAGTAGGTACACGACAGACGATGTCAAACGGAGCTATCGGGGGATCGAGGTGTTCGGGCGATCTCGGCTCTCGCCGATGTCTCACGAAGCGGACCGAAAGCAAAGCGCGCGGCAGACGGTCTTCGCGCGCCGAGCTATCTGGTTGGCACTCGCGTCGAGTCGGGCACTTTATATTCGAATTGACGTCGCACGTCTTTCGTATCTCGTTTGATCCTCGTGTTTCACGTTGACCACGTTCGCGTCAGTTTCGTTGACGAGTTTTGTGCTCTGTTCGGTTGAAACGCGCGATTCAAAAATCGCAGTTAGTTCGTTCCCTGAAGGAAGTTAGACAGTGATTTTTTTGTGATGTGCATGGAATCGACAAGTCACCTCAAGATGACGATCGCCTGGGTCTGCCTCGTCGCCTTGTTTTGTTCTACGGCTGTTAAAGGTGAGTCAAAAAATTACGCGTCAACTTTTATTTCGTTATCGTTCTTGTGAGAACCACGGGAATTGTGCGTCGCGAGACGTGACGTAAGTAGGTGTAACAGTTTTTTTTCGTGGTTGCTCTGTGCAACGTACCCTCGATCGATCTATCGACGAGTTTCGATTCGCGCGTGAAAAATGGAGTAATGGCGGGAACAATACTCGTCAAATGTACACTGCTTGAAACAAATAGACAATTTAATATTAATACATATAATTAATATAATTACAACGTATAAAACATTAATATTATTCCTGACTTTTTAAAATAAAAGCAAAGTTTATACGAATAAAGTATAACTATATCCTTGAACTGTAGACATTGAAGGACGTTTTGTAGTGTATGTCGGAGAAACTTTTACACTTATTTTCTCCAAAGGTTTTGTGCAGAAAAAATAATTTAGACATTTCAGTGAAGTGTAAATAGAATAATTTTAACAGGTGTATTATATACACCTGGATCTGTGACTTCGTGATTGTGCGATGTTTAGGTACCGAGCAATTCGCCGAAGACATGGTCAGGGTCGTTCCAAGAATTACAACGTCAACATTGAAATTTAAGAGTTGTATTCTTCTTCCATTGACTCTGGCCGAGTCTTTCAGAATACCTGTACACAAATGTTTTCCCAATCGCAAAATTATAGAAACTAAAAAAAAATTCTCTTGTATGTACAAACACGTAATTACACATAAGTACATCTACATAATTATTGTAATTCCACATATTTTCCTCAATGACAGTAATTAATTTTTAATAGCACAAAGTTGTGCCCAAAACTCCTGAGCTATTGTTTCGGAGTTAATCGTTGCAGCCGTCGATATAGTATGTTGTACGGTGCCGTGAAATATTATGCAATAATGCAACTTTTACGCTTAGTTCTTTTATGGTCGGCGTGGAAAGACGTAACGAATCGATTATATTTCGAACCAATTGTAGAAAATAGCCGTAGGTAGCCAACTGTGATAAATACATGATTTAATGACTATTCGATGATAAACGTATCTGATGTTCATTTAAATCACTGTCAATTAGTCAACAGAGTAGATTCAAGTGGACCCTCAATGCGACAATCCTTAAATACTGAATTCTGTTATCTGGCCTACATTCATTTTTCAATATACACATGAGTTACCTAGTACATACATCATCAAAGATTAGAGTAGAATATGAGATACACATCTCACGAATATGAGAGGAGAAATATGGGACACAAACATTTTGATTTGTTCATCAGTATTCACACGTTTGACTATGACTGACAAGAGCGTCATTGATTTTTTAGAATGTAATCGATCAAACGTTGCAACGTGTCATATTTACTTTGAAAAAGTTTATTACTATTTTTTATTTTTGAATTTATTACAAGTGTAAGTGGTTATCCTAATTACAGTCGGCTCGGTATTTATTGAAAATTACGAATCTATAAGCGTTCATTGGCTCGTCGCGCAAGATGACCGCAATAATTCGTACAATCATTGTTAAGGTCAAACGATGCACGCCGAGATCACGGTCGTATTAATGGAAAAGCAAACGTGAATGAAAGCGTTAGAATAGCTTCTATCTGGTTCGAAGAATCGGAGTTATCGAAGCCGTTGAAGAGCCACGTTAAAGGGTTTAAGAACTTTCGTCGCCTTCTTTCTCGTAAATTGTTCCTAACTGATAAACTTATCTACGGATTATTTTCAAAAATAAATATCGCGCGATAGTACTATTCAGGGATAGAAAGCGGGAGATTGGGAAATTGGAGATTCGAAGAAATTATTGAGCACTTATCTGACTCGGGAAACGTTCCGCTTGAATTATGATATCACGATAATAGAAGATTTATCATCTCGTTGCTCCACTTTTACACGTTACGTTACTCGCGATAATGCAACCTCACAATGTGATCGTACCTTTTATTATTAACAATAGAGTTGACGTGTTTTACATCATGTACCTCCGTATGAGCAGGAACAATAGCACGGTGTTACGATTTGTTTGTTGTTGCCGTAGGAAACCTCCCCTTCTATTGACTGCAATTTTCTCTCGTAACTCTCATACTGTCTCCGTTCGCTTTGTCGGTTTTCGTGACATTACCATTCGCCTGCTATTTACTTCTCCATTCGTCTATACGTGTCGCAGCTACGATCGATGCACGATTACAGAGTATCAAATATTCAAGCAGAACGATTGTCGTCGATATGCTTTTTCTGATGTTCCTGAAATATTAATCACGTTGATTGCCGGATACTTTGCTCGGTGTATACGTAACTTCAAGTTCTTTAACTTTATTAACTACCGGTGAAAAGTTCACGGGTGTCCTCGGGACGTTCAAATAGAATCACTTGGAGTATTTCGAAAAATTATAACATTAATGTCAACAAGTTTTATTTATTTAATTATGCATCAGTGGACACTGTCAGTAAATTGCACTTACGTGTACTGATAAGTAATCAGTTCTTATCAAGTTTATTTAATAGTTTATATATTTTATAAGAAGTTGCGATTTTCAAATTGGAGAATTTGTAAATATGTGAAAGACATGTTCGAAATTTTGAGTGCTCAATTTTAATTAGTGACAGTGAATTATAATTATCTAAAGATTGTCATCTGAATTCTGCAACTCTCTTGTTATCCATCTAAAAAGTAAAATTTTACGAGTTATTCCAATTGAAAATTTGTAACTGGAAGAAAAGACCTTACCCTAGTTAGGATGTCGATGTTAAGGTTTAGGGCATTTTTCGTCGATGGTTTCTAAGTTTTGTAGTGGTTGGATGGTATCTTGTTTGAATTCGATTACCATGCAAAACAGACCACCCCATTTTGGTCCCTTCGTTGTATTATTTTTCTCAGCTACGATATAAAGTAAAACGAAACGGATACTTTACCTGGAAGTGGGTATAAAACGAGGCGAGCCTTTGGTATTTATCGATCTAGCTTTATGAATAACGTCTAGCATTGAGCAATACCTTTTGTTGTTTCTTATAATAAAACGTCTGAGATAGTGACGTTGCTTACTGCACGAGTTCTCTCGTTTCTTTCTTATATAACTTAAAGATAACTATAATGGATCCTTTAATTCTTGCATATACTTTATTGCATCGATTTCGTTTTTACGTAAACCGAAAGTTAAGTACATTTAACGTGTTTGATGCTTCGGATTAAATCAGTCAGTCAATAACCGTAACAACGATTAGAAACTCGTGTACTAATTAATGCTTCGTTATACAATTACTCTCTGTAAACTCTATTATCGATTGGAACGAGGAAGTTGAGACGAACATTTCGCGTGACGTCGAATTTGTTTAACGCGCTCTAAGATGGCGTGCATTTGGAGAACGTTGACGCTGGAGACCTCAGATTGTTAACATTTCATAACTTTCAATATTTATTGACTATACTAAATTGTTACCATATTGACAATATATAGATGACTTACTCTACGTTTAAAAAAACTGAGATGACCTTCAGAAATGTAGGTTAATAGAATAAGTCTTAACGTTACATGATGTTCTCTTTTATACTACACAATCTTTATTCAAGAAATTGTTCTGTAACACCGGTAATAACCTTCAATATCGATAGTATTTATGATCGTAGTAAATAGTTATTGGTTCATGTCGTATGTTGATCATCCGTATCCATTGATCGAAAATTCGCTGTATCGGAAATCAAGGTCGTAATTGATGTCTATGGATCACTGTACGTAATCTTCGGCCACGTGCATGGCATCGTGAACTACGAGGGATACGCCCCGTGTACCAGGAAAGTTTAAGGTCGTATTAACACGAAATGCCTTTCGCTTTATGCGACTTGCAGTTAACTCGTGCTTACCTTGAGCCGTAAAGAAAGGTCGATGCAAATGGCGCAATCGAAATCGCTAAACATAGTACAGGGCGGTAATTCATTTCCCCATTTAAATATTACGTAACGTTTCCTACACGTTTTCACATTTTTGGAATTTCCTTGAAAAATTATGTAGAGCATAGTATAAAACAAATAACAAGAATAGATTAAATTTACTGTTTATAATCCATAAATCATGACCACCGCGAACGAAGTGAACTCAGACAAGATACGCGATAAACATCGACATTTTGTTTTATGGTGCTGTGATCGTAATAATCGATCCCTCCAATAACTGGTATTTAGCTGTCTGGCGCATAGCTGTATAATCGTGTTTCCAGCAATTAACGGCTTGTGACTTCATCGCTTATCAAGTTGTTCAAATATTTTAACAGCGTTGGATTATGTAACTTGGAGTCTCGGTACAAACATTCTTGGACATTGTTTATGTAGCAGCTTTCTTTCCACATTTTCCTCGTGTTATTATTCTTTCATTTCAGGTTCTCGGAACACACTTTGTAACAACTGTACAGCTCATCCTGTTTCTTAAGATATTCGTTAACTCGTTTAAGAAATACAGGAAGATTCACTGATTTAGTAAGGTCGATCAGCAATTCCACACATGGTTTGAGTAAAATGTGGAAGGAGCGTAATGATAAATTTTCTTGTGGTACGTTTGAAATATTTGGTAAAACTGCTAAAAGCACATCAGTTACGTCGAGAGTAATCGCGTTGGCGGTGTGATCATGATTCTTGTACGACACCGGCACATCCTTTTACAAGAAGAATGCGCCGCGATTCTAAAGATTCGGTGAGTCAACGTTGATCGATGAATACGAGTCATCGGTCCAAGGATAAGGTCTGCTGCATTTATCTTTTGCAGCGAACATGGCATTACCGTACGTCCGCACGGAATACGTTGGCTATACGTGTACAGGTCGTTTCAGGGTCTAGATAATCCAGTTTCGTACCCACGCATACCAATAGCAGAGATGGTTGGTTAATGTACGACCTACGGTCGGTCAGAGACCCCATCAATCCGCTCGGTTATTCCAACGAAAATTACTGAGTTAAAAGGAAGAGATTTTATCTAAGCGATCAGCCTGCGAAATCGACTAGGGAGACGGTCGTAACATATTATTTAAAAAAAGTAGATCACGAGAATGATGGCTTAAATTTCAATTTTCGGAATCTTAGATCAAATTCTTTGCTTAATACTGTGACCTTAAGAGTACTCAACATTGTTTTGTATTCTGTTTAAAAATGTCTGTGAATACTACACAATTTAATGACTACTTCTATTTCTTGTTTCGATAAAAATTGCGTCATTGTGTTTGTGAACAGTTGCATCAGTGAACTATCTTTGGCCGATTATTAGAGGATAGGTTTGAAAACAATCTTATCTTTCGTTCAGAAAGAAAATCGCGATGCTTATCAACATTCGCTGATAAACGTCGAAGCGGTATTTCTAACCTTGATACGTTGAAAAATTCAGTTAATTGTACATACACTGTTAATATAAACTACCGTGTTGTATACTGTGTGTAATAAAATGGTATAATTACCACGCTACGTTAAATGCAAATGTGTAGATACTCGATAAAGCATTCTGATCGTATGTTTGTTTTGTTTACCGCTTTCAGCGCATATTTTATTCATTCTATATTTAGCACACTGTTGTTTCACGTTATTCAAATCTCATTTATGTAAGAAAGTCCCCGTAAAAGACTTCGCAATTAGCGTTTCTGTTATTGTTCGTTAGCAGCAGGTTCTCAAAATAAATTTGAACCGTGCGTTGTTTTGAAATGACTGTTCGAACAAGGAACTTCATAATTAGTGCCAATAATGATAACAAGCATCGGAGTAACCGGTTGATGAGTTTTCCGGTAGCTATAATTCTCGGTAAAGTGATTCATCTGTTACACATGTCCACGGTATGCAGCCTCTTACGTATTACTGTCGCAAACCCATTAAATATGTATTTACCGTAATTATCACGTTTATCGTGATTTCTGTCATCAGGTTTCGTGCTTAAGCGAGAACCTAGTTTCACGACCGTATCGCAAATTGCTGTTTCACGCGTATCTGAATTTTAGATCTGGAGCTTTTCAAACTTTTCAGATCGAAGGAAAAATCTTAGAACAAGTTACGAACTAAATACCATTTTTACAGGTACGATCTATATTACAAAATTTAAATTAAAATTCTAAGATTTTCTATCGCTTCGTTCTTTTATTATTCCGTGCTCATAAATCCTCATGTAGCTTTTATTCAGTTTCATACGTAGGACGATGAAATATTTCGCAATTTTTCGGAATGTAATTCCATTTTACTTCCTTTATTCTTGAAATTAAAATTTAATACTTTAACTTCCTTGATTAAACACGGTCTGAGATATAACTCGGTTAATCCAATATAAAAACAGAATTAAAATTGCAACAGTCAAAAGTTATATAAAAGTGTAACACATTTTTTTATTAAATAAATAATTCCTGTTTTGTAAAGGAACATATTGGTTTAATGATTACCGTGCAAATCCGAAGTTTTGTATGCACCAACCTAATATTTGCATAAGCACCCAGCTATAACGATAGTAGGTGAATTAACTTACGTAAAAGCACACAACGTTTCGTCACAATTACGATCCAGCGGTCGTTGACACGGTTCTCCTTCGACGAATTGTGCTGTCTCCGAAGCAACAAAGGGTTCGTGGGTTAAAGGCATTAGTATTATACTCGACCCTCCTTGAAGGGCTCCGAAACAGTCGTAAAGGGCAACGTGGTCATAGTTGTACGGATCGAAAGTCATTTCAGATGCGGCAGAAAGAAGGTGGAACGTTCCGTGAAGAAAAGTTACGTGGCAGGTGCGTTCCAATGTACACACGGGTGTGCCACCTTACACACATGTCCAGGTGTAGGTGTCGGTAAAGAACTATATATACACCTATGACGACCAACAGGTTCTCCTTGGGACAGGTTTCGGTACCTATTTTCGGTCCTCTTTCACTGCCTAAACTTCTCAAATTACGTCCAACCGAAGCAGTCCCTTAACAGGTTCCATCTTTTCTTCTACCTCGACCTGTTCTTCTCGCAGGCCTATGTAATTAAATCGGGAAGGTTAGAGGACTTTCCTAGGGAACCTATTTTTATAGCTTTTGTTCCTTTTCCTTCGAGAGTTGGTGATCGTGGGATGTCTGGGAGAATTAGTTTTCTCATTTTCAAGTTTAAAAATTTTCAGATTAACAATGTTCCATTGTCGGATTTGTAAAATTTCATATTCTGAAACTTTCGAATCTTTTAAACTTGCACTACCAAAACTCCCAATTTCTGAATTCTCAATATTCTAAAACTCTGAGTTCCTAATTATTGAAATTTCCAAACTACGAATTTCCTAAATATCTTACTTCGTACAGAATTAAATTTCCAAACTTCCAAATCTCCAAATCACCAAATTTTTAAACATCTTTGAATTTCTAAACATTTGAACTTCTACATCCCCGAATCTCCAAATTTCCAAAAAGAAACGCCATAAATTAATCTGAATGTACTCTAAAAATCTATAATATTTAGTTAGAAGTAAGGATGGAAGCGTACAAAACAAGATTCACTTGTAGCTTGCAATCGAATTAATTAAGTTTCCGCGATGCTTCGACGTGATAAACTCGTCTTCAATTGAATCAAACTGACGTGGTTCCGTACAATTGCGTACAAGTACACAGCCATTAAAACACAACGTTCGATGATCGTGAACGATACTGAAGATATTTATAATTTCGTTTTAACGCCTATGTATAAGACGATGGTGCTAGTTTCATATTGACACGCACCTGCGCACGTGTGCAACGTATGGTGTGTTTCATACAATAAGATCCATAGTGAGCGTTTTCTAAAGTGACCGGACCGTTATGCTATCACGAAAATACGTAGTACCGTGTCGGACGGTGTGCAGCCACGCATAATTAATGAAAATCGAGATTCACGGTGATATGCACTACTTCTGTACCCGTTCCCGATGGGTCAACGTCCGTGGTTGACGATTTCACCGTTGATATCCCGGGTTCGAAACGAAAGCGAGACGGCTACGCGGGGATACGTGATTCGCGTGAAAAAAACGTTCATTGTCGAAGATTGTTAGCTGCAAGTATTCAGACGAAAGTTGTTGAGATTGAAAATTTTACATTTTTTCAATTCCTAAATTACTGCATTTTTAAATCTTCATATTCGATGTTTGGAAATTTCATAACTTTTATTTTGTAAATTTCTTGATGTCTTAATTTCCTGATTTAGACATTGATTAATATCTAAATATCCAAATTTGTAAACTTATAAGACCTTAAAGGAATTTTTTGAATTAAAAAATTGACAAGTTTAAGATCCGGGGAATGAGAAAAGGGTTCATATCTGTACATACAAATTTTATAAGAGCATATAATTTTATATGAATCCATTTCGTGCACAAAGACTCTTAAATAATGAACTTTTATGGGCTCTGTACCTTCCTGGTCCTTGTTGGCTATAAACGTTTTCCAACAAAGCCAGCCCATTAAATATTACACTTCATCGTTACGTGTAGAGAATTGTAAAAGGTGAACGGCATGTAAATGACATCACATAAAGAAATAGTGTGATGAATTAATAACGCAGGTGAAAATTCTCGGAAACGGTGGAAGAAATTCCGTGCCGTATCGATGTCAAGCATTCGCGTACAAGGATATTTTGAAATGAAAAAACTGTAATCATTTTTAACGACATTAATAATTCGATATTATTACCAAGTAATGAACATTACATAATTAGTGAAGGAATCAGACTTCTTCTTTACACTTGTACAAGTTTTAAGTTTTATCTTTGACCTGTGGCCATTTTGAAATTAAACGGCATGTACTTTTATCTTAATTATTGTCATGTATTATTTATTAGCACACTTGTGCTCTCATAAATATGAAACGAAATAGATACATAGAAATATGTAAAATTTGATGGATAAAAATAGACCAATGACAGAATCAATATCAGCCATTCAGCCCTTACGTAAATTACTGTTCCATTTTGAATACAAGTGTTGTTCCATTTTCATTATCACCTAAATCGACCAAAGTTTCAATTCCTGTCAATAAGTACACAGTTTCATACACGTCGTACAACTTATTGTTAATGGATATTAACCCTGTCGTGGCACACAGTTCATGGAAGGTAAACACCGAGAACCAACGGAAGTAAACTGGCCGCTTAATCGATCGAGTTTGGTCAAAGAACACTGGGCTAACTTAATAGCTTCAAACGTTACGCACAGCTCCTCGCGAAGGGCTTGATTGTAGCTAAAACAGATGAAAGGAGGATATTGACCCGTTCCTAAAGAGCACATGGTCACGGAAAGGGACCTCGTAAAGTGCACGCGAACCGAACGCTCGCAGACTTGCAACTTTCCCTCCCAATGGTTACGCAATGGAACTCATTGTACGCAGCTCCGTTACTTGTTGGTCTAGTCACCATTTCTCACCAGGAAAGATAAAACCTTTCAAATTTTTAACGTTTCCAAGTATTATTTACTCGCTTAGGTGTAAAATATTTGACCTATGTTTTAAAGTGTTGCTACACGATGCTACTTATTTCTAAGTTAGAAACTTAGAGGCTTAGCACTGTAGAAATTTAGATATCTTCAATCCATCAATTTTTCTAATGTTAACATACTTAAAAATTTTTTCATTTTAATATTCTTAAGTTTCTTCAATTTCCTTGATTATTAAATTTTCAGTGTTTTAAATGTACATATTTAAAAATGTAGAGGTAGAAGTACAGGAACATCAAACTTTCGACCTATAAAGCTTAACAACTAAAAATTATAAAAAATCAAGCTTCAAATTTTTAAACATTTAAATTGTGAGACTATCATAAGTGAACACCACTCCATGTATTTCACCGTAATGGACAGTTGTCCATATCAGCTCCGTAGCTTAAACACAATCATGAAAAAGAAACTTTTGTATAATATACCATTCATTCGTCGAAACAACATACTGAAATACTCCTAACTGCTAACAATTTTGAATTCCGATAAAAGTCCCATCATTCAAAAGTCGTATCATATGCACCAACCTAATACTTCGAAACAAATAACGATGCCATTAAAACATTGCTAATTAAAGTTCGCAGCGTCGTGTAAAAATCATACATGCGACTGTGCGTTTTATTTCGTAGACAGTGCGACTCGGCATCGATAAATTTTAATTAGGCCAATTTGCGAGCACGCGAGTGATCTTTGCTGAACGGTGCAATTAGTCTTGCGGTGAAACCGAAAGAATCCGAACTCAATTAATAGCCGTAATACGACGCTTTTCGCAATCGTTCCGAATCACTTTTCCTTGTTGCGAACGCGATCGCGGAGTGTACACGACCGGCAACTTGCCAAGTTTCCCTTTGATCAGGGATTCTCGCGATATACCGCTTTGATTTTGCAAATCTTCGCAATTCTCGCGCAGACTATATTCGCGATTGGCTCCGTGACACGCGCGTAATCATTATCAGAATCGGATAATCCGCCGGTGGAATCTTGATGGTGCCTCATTGATTTTCGATTGAATTTTCGTTGGTTTTCGCGCGGGAGAACAAATCCCGATACCCATGTGATACGGAAATCACAATTTACGGGATTTCAGGGAAAAAAACACCGCGTATTCGATGGCAAATATATTTGGTAATCGTTTGTATTACTTGGAGTTTAATTGTATTCGCGATAACTACTCCGTATCCGGAATATATTAAACTGCAGATAAATATCGACCGAATCATCTGAATTGCAAATGTGATTCGAGTTCGACGCTTTCTTTTTACGTTCCGCCGTGTTTTTTTTTCCGAAACGAGTTTCGACTTTGCATTTACCTCGATACGATCGCATTTAAAATTTAATTAAGCGAACAGTGTAATCCTAGCGATCGTAGCTGTATCTAATCGCGTTACAGAAAACGCAACGTTTTATTATCGGAGCAAGCGAAAATGTGTGTCGTGGTAAGAAAAATCAACATCGTATGTGGTTGCATTTTGGTACGCACGACTTGTCGACAACTTTTATACACGTCATCTCGTGAAACGCGTGCAACGAAGACATGCACGTGTTGCGTGTCAGCAGCAACCGTTACAGGTAGCGATGGCTTTTCTTCGTAAATTCACGAGCTTCTCCTACAAGACGGTGTGTAAGCCCCAAGAGAAACGAGCCACCAGCTTCGAGCTGGTTTCTCCTGGTAATGCCGGAAAATACGTTTCCCGAAGCCTAGAGCATCTATTGCAAATCTGTATGATGAATCTGCACGCGGCTTTTACACGCGTTTATCACCCTGCAATTTATTATGTTGTCGCGCGTTAATGGCGGATTTCGAAACATCGAAAATCTGGTAGGGCTTCGTCCAGCAAAAATAGCGTGCACCAGCACTTTCTGCTTGTCATACATCAGCACTTACAACATCCTATGAAACAATCAGTTTGCACCGAAATCAGCATTGCACGCATAAATGAAATTGTAGAACTTGATAAATTGCAGTCTTGAAATCTTGACATTGAAGTATTTAGAAATAAATTCTTATCTAAATTACTGAATGTAGTTTGTACAATTTAGTTTGTATAATTTGTACAATCTGTGAATTCTCGGTCACAATCTGCTTTTTGTTTCTCCGCGTCTCAAGCTGGAGTTATAAGATTACGTCTTACAATTAAGCAAGATTATATCTTACTATTCTTCAGCAAGGTGATTCACACAGTTCCAAGTCATATCTTTGACTTAGAAAAAGATGATATAGAAAAATGAGTGGTTAAAGATACCATAATAACTGTGGTAGTCGTCCTGTATATTCTAGAATTGCTGGCATTTAATTAGAAAATTAATTAAAAATAACAATCTTGGTTTTGCAATTCCACCTTCATGAATAACGCCACGCTAAGTGAATCATGTAGTCATTAATAAAATACTCGCGTATGTAACGACTTTTTGCGAGCACGAACTTTCCATTGAAATAGTATAAACGTTATTTTATATTACACTTATATCATCACCGTGGCATTCTTTCTTCTCGGAACAAGGTCAACGTCTATTGTTCTCGCGAACTTTTAAGGTTCTGTTAAAGTGCTGACGAATCGGTTCGATAGTTACCGCGTTACGCCCACGGTTTTCAATTGAATCTATTCACGTCGGTAATGCACACTATCCCGGACGAAATCCGTTTATTCCATAAACGGAGCACAACAGTCAGAGGTCACCGAATAGCTAATTCGGGTTATTAACCGAGGATACGTTGCCGAATCTCTCATGTGACGATTGTCGTTAATCAGAGGACGAGGTCGGCAAAGAAACCGAGAGGAAGGAACAATTAAGCGAGGGTGGTCACAGAGAGCCACTGGCCGTTAATTAGTACGACCGAGTAATGGTCGTTAATCGCGTTTAATTCGACGTGTAGAACGCGCCGAGGGTTTGCGTGAGCAATTCGCTCTCATGTTTCGCCGTTATAAGAACTCGTCGTCAGGAGCCATGTCCGATCCACATATACAGTTGCCCACAAAAATATGCGACTATCGTACATTCCGATAAAAAAATTTCACCAGGTATTCTATGCATCCCGTCGATTCTGAACATTTCCATGAGCATGAGAACGCTTTACAGTTCTTTTACAAACGACGACTTTCTACAAAATGAAGGGTAGTTTCAACAAAATCACATCTTTCAAATTACTATGACTTCAATCATCTAAATTAAAAGTCTTATGTACTGTCTTATCTTAAAATTACTCTAGTCTCTATCATTTTAGTAAATATTTTTGTAAATGAATCTTTTTGTAAATCGCGCGTTTGGCCAACGCGACCAAAGTGAACAAAATGTCCACAGACTTACAGATTGGTGTACTGTTATATTCCTCGGGGCTAGACCTTATGGGAATTGGAATCGACCGGGCCTCGTATATCAGTATTATTTTTCCGACAGAAAATCGATCAGCCGATTTGCCGTTACACGATAAATCGCAAAATATGCCCGGCATAATTTAGAAGCATACGTATCGGGAAAAGGATTGCTTACGCAGGGCTGATACCGAAGTTTCCCTTCTCGTTCCTGGAAACCATACTATTTGTTTCGAACGCGGGAATAAACGCGGGAAACACGCACTCGCGCAGTATGGCCTCTGTATAATAAATTGCTTTCTATTGGAACACGTACTTCACTTTAACCTTTGATTGCATACAGTCGTCGTGAAAAATTATAGATGTGGTCGGTAAAATAGTCATGGTCTCTAATTTTAGTTTACAATTAGAAGTCGGATGATTGATTCGGTAGTTAACTACAGTGTATGCATCCGTTTACATCAATGACCACAAATAAAATATTTGATCAACTTGGTCTATGAAATTTTAAAAGTGCTTTTATTCAGGATGAATCATGTAACGATTTCATGGAAACAGTACTATAATCGATTTGTTGTTGCTTTGAAATTTTATCGGGCTACTGAAGCTAATCTTTTGAAAATTAATTTTGAGTTAACTTCTTACAATTAGATAGAGAAATTGTCATATACATTGTAGATTGTGAGTTGCGTAATAAATTGAGTCATTCTTATAAATTCCTCCTCTAGCAAGTTCGCAAGAAACCCTACATTCCCGAGACAAAGATCCCAATTATTCAGACAAAAGTCGTTACCGCAGGGTCAATTTTGACCGACTGAGAGCAGTAATTTCTCCGGTCCGATCTTGGCGCGGCTGATTCATACGTACTAGTTGCATCTGATAAATTAGCACCGTTAGGTTGTTAGCTGGTTCTCGGTCAGCGTCGGGAAGTTCCTGACGTCGGAGCGAAAAGAGGACCGAAAGAAAAAGGAGAAGCGGAAAGAACAACGAAGTATTGCCGCTTCTTCGTTTGCTACGAGCAAGGTGTATCTCCGCGTGCCACACCACGATGAAAGTCGTGCCTTGGCTTCCTTTTTTTTTTCCTCTTACTTTGATACTTCCTCATTTGTCGCAGCAACGAAGTCGCGATGGAACTCGATTTAGAACTTGCCGTCTCCTCTTTCAAACGAACGTAAATTGCCTTTCCCCGCTCGACGATTCGACGTTTTTTCGATGCTCGAAATGGATCCACCAGGGTTCCGTTATCGTCTCAACGGTTAAAGTTTATTTTATCAATGAAAAGGTACCCAGTTCGATTTAAAGCGAATCTTGTTACTTGGCATTAGATCCTTGCGCACCGATTTTCAAACATTTTCAGGTTAAATTGCCTTCCTACATATTTCATCTAAACTTTTACCTGAAAATATCTGGTTGACTATAATTTTGGATATCTATAATATTTAGGTACTAGGTACTTTTAGATACTTGTTAGATATTCTAGAAATACTTGAAGATATTAGTGAATGTCTAGGTCTAATTTGCCTGATCCATCATTTGACCAAAAATGATGAAGTTAATTAATATTAAAAACGACGATACACTTATTTTTTATTGCACCTCAAGCCTTAACTTGGTGTCCGATAAGCGTTACTTCGAAGTACTTTTATATCATCAAGTCATAACAGACTTTCTACGTATCGAACGGCCATATTTGAAATGCAGCGATCCGAGTTGTAGTTGCGAATTTTATGTCCACGATTCGGTGGATTTAATCGCTATCTACGTTACATGTTTCATTATTGATAAAGGTCGTTTCTTGTAGATGACGTACGCTATCTCGAAACCGATAAAACGCGTTTTTGCTATCATCGGTATCGGCCGTTGAGAAGTATCGCGTCGATTCTCCCGATTGCACGCGATGATATTTTACACCTGAGAATTCTCGTTTTCGCGAATTATACGAGCGCATCGCACGATCACGCTCTCATTTATTTTCATGTATAAACCGTAATTATGATAATTAATACCGTTGTTATTACACGCCGTTCGGCAAGACAGGATTGCAATTAGCAAAAATCGTGACGGTTGGCGTGGATCGATATCGATGAATATTAAACTTGATGGTCGTTCGAGTACTTTATTATGCAATTAGGTAGCCGGGAACAACAAAGCAATCAGATTTTACAGAGATGACAATTCGCGCGAGTCGATTGCGTAAATTCGCAGCCAGTATTTTCCACGCTGGTGATTCCGTGTCATGGCGAGCCCCGCGAGCTGCAGCATCTTCTCATAATTCCTGGTAGGAAAACCGAAACGAAAATTGAAACGAAAATTGATCGCATCGTTCCATTACTCGAAGACGTGTTTTATTTCTCGTCCTATCCGTGCAGAACTGCACGATCGATGCAATTTTTCTACGGAGTCGTCCCCTTGCGATCGTCCTTTTTTCAATTTCTACCTCGATACAACGGATCGCATTATTCTCGTTAATCTACGCTTCGCGTGCTGGAATTACGTGCCCCTGGCTCCAATAATTCCTTACATTTCGAGCGTTTTACGATTTCAACGGTTTTGCGAAGCGGTAAAAATCGTTTCTCGATACATGGATGGATTTCCGTGTCGTTCTCTCCGCTCACGAATACACTACCGCCACCGGATACGCGTTTCGTGAGCAAAATTACCGACGACTCACGCGTTCCATCACGAGCCAGTTATGTTCAAGGTTCATCGAATATTTACCGCCTGTGTACCTAAGTACATGTCTATACAGGATGATCAAAATATGGGTCCGATAGAACTAATACCGTCATTTGATCATTTCGACTCTGCTCCGATTATTTTCCTTCCGACACAGAGAAATATTAATTAAAGATTGTAAACATCAGATTATGTACTAATGTCAACAGAGATTATTTATTATCACTGTACTATATCGCATAACTAATTCTCTTCATAACAATGTACACCTCATCAACATAGTCTGCCTACAACTGTTACGATCTCACGACTACAGATCAAAGATCAACATACATTTTAAAATGCTTCGGTGCGTACAGCATTATAATACAACCTTGTCTACAACCATGAACTAATATTTCTCTGTATCGGATGCAAAATCGGAGCAGAGAAAAATGATACGATAATGAATTGAATCAATGGAGCTTGATTTTACAGGGAAAAAGTAGGACTTTTCTTATCATTCTCTATAACAATTGAAATATTAACAATTCTGAAGTTTCATTTAATCTCTAACAGCTATTTTATGAAACATTCTTAAATGCATTCATTGTTCAAATCTTGCTGCAGTAAACCCTTGTTACGTTGTCACTGTATATTGTCATGTGAGCGAATTTCCTTTCGTACAAACTTTGATGTACGACGGAGTTTATCCATCGTAGCGAACGGAGATTTACGGAAATCATGTGTAATGTTACCTTGTGTTGTATTGCCATGTAGTGTATCACCAAACGTTAGATAGCATGACGCAAATATCTTACGTCAATATTTTAGGATTCCCAGTATTAGTACGCTTAGATTGTCAATACAGATTGTCAATATTAGAGTTTTCAAGTTCAATAAACATTGTCAATATTTCAGAACTCTCAGGATCAATATACGTTGTCAATACAGTCTTGTCAATATTTCAGTTGACAAACACTGACCCTAAATTTTGAAGTCCATAGATATCCAAATTCCCAAATGATCAGTATATTGTAGGTACAATGTTGTCAATATTTTAGTGTTTTCAATGAACTACGAATTTTCAAATATTGAAAGTACCCAGACATCGATTTTCTGAACATTAAATACAATCGTCTAAACGTATAAAAAAATCTCTATATACCAGACTGAATTTCCACTACCTCGGTTGGTGATATAACGAGACTCTATCCATCCGATCAAATGTTCCATTTCATCGCAATGCAAAGAAACGTTTCTCCGATTACAAGAATTCGCGACGAGCAGTTTTCTAGAATTAAAGTTCGAACGAGCAAATCGGAAGGCATAAAGGTGCACACGAACATGCCGATTCGTGATTCACTTCAGGAGTCCTCCGTCTTCCAGGGATCCTCCTTCCTCCTTCAGACGTTAATAAAGTCTTCTGTCTCCTACTGCTGCCCTAAAGGCGGTGAATTTCCATCCTTCCAGTCATTCTTCCTCCATCGATGTTCCTTTCTCTCGCTCGTCCTCTCTCGTTTCTTCTTGTCCGTCGCTCTACACGAACTCTCTTACTCTCGGACCATCCATTGCGATCATAGATCTGCATCGTCCGCGATGGAGACGGTGTGCAGCTCGTAATTACCCCGTCGCTAGTGCACTCCAGAGGCCACTAGCCTACCACCACCGATCGGACACTTTCACACCGAGGCACACACAGGGAAACGAATGAAACCCTGAACGCGACGGCGTCTGTAGTACACATAATGCGGGCCACATTCACTAACGGAGATCTACGAGAGAATCCTGGTCAATTACCTGCTCCATTCGAACCACCAAATCCTACGGCTGGAAGATTTAAGCGGATGCTGGGGATATCAATGTATAAGACGGGCCACCAAGTTTAAGCACCTTCGACCCGGATGAACGGCTCACTGACGCTGACAAATATCGAACAGCCGAAACGCAGCTCGCGAAATTTCGGACCAAGATTACTAATTGTAACGTGGCGGTAAACCTTCCTAGCTTTTGGAGTGATGGAAGATCGGTAGATTTTCGGCGACAAAACGGGAATAGCTTTTAGGATCACTTTAGTTTTGTACAACAGAGTCGAGTTCAATTTTCTGGGAATTTGTAACTTGGAAAGGAAACGTGCAAATTTGGGGATTTGGAAATTTTGCGAGTCGAGGAGTTTGGGAAACTTGGAAATTTAGAAGTTTAGGATGTAATTCAGAAGTTTGATAATGTTGGCTTTTGTAAGTCTTGAAATTTGAAAACTGGACATTGTAGGAAGTTGAAAGTTTGAATATGGGAATGCAGGAATTTGGTACATTAGAAATTTGATATTTTGAGATTTGCAACTGACTGTATTTGTAATCTGGTAGAGTTTATTTCCCATTTGTCAGTTCATGATTATTCGAAGAAAGGCACGAACCGTGTAACGATTGACCATAAAAGAGAAGTATCTCTCCTTCATTCTTAAGACGAATGTTATATAGAGGTCGTTGGCCCAGAAGACGATATTTGCCCTGACTTGACCCTAACGAGAAACGGATCCTCGTTTCGGCCTCAGGAAACGAATGAAGGAACAAAGCGAGGGAGTAAGAGGAGGCTCACTTTTACCCGTGATCGTTATACTTCCTGGAACCTTCGCGAAGGTACCAGCAAGGAAAGCCGGTCGACGAGTTCAAGGCTGCCTATAGGGTTCAATGATCCTCGAAGCGAGGTCCACTCTTTGCCAAGAGTCAGACACTTTGAGAAGCATTAACTATTTACGAGAAATGGTAGTACCCTATCCGGGGAAATAATGCGTGAACGTGTGTGTGTGTCTGTTGGTGTTATTAAGCTACCTGCTTTCTTTCCAGTCTGCACGAGACAAGACAACCTTTGATAATTGTCGATAATTCCTCATTATTCTTTCATGGTCACGTAATGGCTTTAGTTGAGGAACTTCTTGGAACACATACCGTTAACAGGCTACGAACATCGAATAGTAATTAGAGCTTAAAGATACTATTTTCTGACGTGCACTTACATTTTCTGTCATTTTTGGTTATTGCACTTTCTATCATAAATTGTTTGATCTGGTGTGCTTAAAAGTAAATTCAGAAATTGCTCTGTAGCTTGTAATATGATTATTTTTATATGGGTATTTTGGTACGATGTACAAATGTTCACTTAAAATGAAACTTTATTACAAGTTAAAATTTAATATAACCATGTACTATTTGTACTACTACTTATTTATATCCAAGACATGTTCGCATGCATGTTATTGTATATTAAGTATGACTGCTGATTACTATGAGTACATACGAATAATATGATTTGATTCGGTTTAGTCTATTGTTCGTTAGATTTCTTGAAAAAAATTAACTGTTCAAATTCGTAAAAGAACGTAACTTTCAATTTGAAATTCAACCTTCTGAACGAAACAAATTTATACAATAAATTTCCATAAATACAGTCGTGCCGTATAAATTTATATAAATAGCGATTGTCGAAATTCCACATAACGCACGAAGTTTCTGAGCAACGTGCTCCAAAGAGTCTGGAACCGGGATACGAAAGGATTCGAAGCGATGTAGCGTCCAGCGTAACATTGTGTTGTTGCGGTCAACTCGATCCGTGTGGGTTTACGTGAATCGAACGTAAAGCTGAAGGAAGAGGCAACGTCGAGAGAAAGAGAGAAAGAGAGAGAAGAAAAGCGGCCAGGTTGGTCAGGTAAGACCGGTCGAACAGGTTTCTTGGGTCGAGTAGGCGAAAGCCTGTACTCCGTTAGCCTCTTTCTTTGCTTCGACGTTGGCTGGACTCTCGAGAGAACCTCTCGGACACCTCGGTTCTCTGTGTATCCACGAATCCTCGTTGGGAATCGTCCGGGAATATACCGTACACCGTGACTGCAATGTTTACAGCTGACAATAATGAATCCTCGGCCGTAAAATAAGATAAAGGTACCTGGGGGAGTATTTCCGAGCTCTCGCTTGAAATATCGATCGTTACAACGTAAAATAATAAGAACCGCTGTTGCGTCGATCAGACAAAAGTAACAGTTTTATCAGCCTATTTATCTGATCAGCAAGGTAAACTCGAATATAACAATTCTACATTGAAATATTACTTCGAAAGAATCACGTTTATCGGAAAACCGTTTACAGTGTACCTTGTATTATGGTAATAGTGGTTTGTTTCGTGATAGAATCAAAATTATGAAGAATTTTATAAATTGAAAAATTCTCCAGTTGTAAAATGTTTAGATGTCCAAATCCTCAAATTTTTCGACAAATTCAAAAATATTTGTCCCTGTTCCGGTGAACTGCAAGAAACTTGACAACGTTTCCGATTCGTTACAAAATCTTCCACGTATCTTCCTGTCCCCTTTCTCATAACCACATATCACTGACAGTTCTACATACGTACCGCGGTATCTCTCCGTTTAATCCATTGCTTCCAAACTTTTCTGACCGGTCGTATGACCTCATGTTTTCGGGAAACTTGCCAAGATCTCTGTTTATAAACGTCTTCGTAGATGACGTTACCGTGGACGCCGGTAACAGGAAGGGAATCTTCCTGACGGACGTTGGCGAGGGACGTCATGGAGCGAAGTAAATCCGTGCATTTCTTTTTCATGGACCGATTCGATGGAAACGCGCTTGTTTATCGGTCCCTTGACGGTTCAACTCATATTCTCGCGATGTATCGTTGCGGTAATACGGTAGTTGGTTTCTTTTGGTTGCTGTTAAGTTGCCAGCCAATCGCGACGAGGAATCCACGCGAATTTCCACGTACGTGCTCCGTGGAGCGTGTTCGTTTCGCCAAGATCGGGGGCCAAGCAAAAGATCGGAAACACAGATCTCGAAGGAACTTCTGTTCTACCGTAGTATGTACATATACCGGATAAAGTTGGTAGTTCGGCGAGTCGATTTTGCAGGCAAGACCGTACGACAAAGAGAAGATCGTAAAGAGATCTTGAACTCGTCCAAATGAAACCTTCTCGTCGACTGTGAGTCACTTATCTCGACGTCGAACGATAGCCCGACGTTTTATCGTCGCGCCGAGTCTTTCGTTTTGCGAAACGGTTAAAGCTAAAACGGAAAAAGGATGATCCGGAGATGTTGATCGGTGTTTCGGCAAAGACACTGGCCTGTTGGTTAACATCCTCCCCCGCGTTCTGCGCCATTGATCAGCTACGAGGAATATCGTGGAACTGTACGATATCCGATCGTGAACGTTGGTATCGAGAAACGGGAAATTTACTAGAACGTCGATGCACAAACTCGTTTCGGTCCGGGGTTTAACATCCAGCCACTTGGATGGTGGTCCTACCTTAGCTGGACACAGACTTCTCTACCTTGCTCGTTTTTCATTCTCTTCTGTTGGCGAAACATGTTATGATTCTATATTTGCAGTTTGCTGACGCACCGTCGTATTTTTATACTACGCGGGAAATATAATATCTGTCCAAACCATCTTCGTCGTATCTTTCCGAATTTTTTTATACGAGGTTTACGTAAGCGAGACTGACAATTATATCCTTAATTTTCGACTTACTCGAATTTCCAAATTCTTAGATACAGTGTTCATATTTAACAGAATTTACAGTACCTCTTCATCAAACTCACACAAATTTTCATGCAAATGAGATACTTTATTGTCGATTGTTTTCGCAAAGTGACACCTACGATATTTCGTTGATGTATTAGTAACCAGTATTTTCATCGCGACGATCGTTTTTAATTCCTCCCCGCTAATTGAAAACTCGTACTACAAACAAGTTGAACTGTTCGATGATAGTAGGAAGTTGGAACGCGTTGGTTATAGTTACGGATAAGATAAGAAGTTACGTGGCCTGTCGACGATAACTTGAAAGCGTTCGTGTATTTTCCATGGTTCTTCTTTGTAAAAACAGGCGGTTCCAGGCCGAACTTTGCGAAAGTGGACGCTACGTGCGCATCGTCTCCTTGTTCGGGACCGTTGCCAGAATTTCTGTTTACAAACGGGAAAAATGACTAGGAAGAGCTTACGATGGAAAAGTTTTCCATTATTTCTGTTCGTTCGTTTTTCACGTTGGTTCCCTTTACGTGGAAATTCGTCTTGTCGCGTCGAAAGTCGCGTACCGGGCATATCTTATCAATTTGCCCGAGATACTTTTGCCCGCGCTCACGGGAACGCGCGAAGATTTATCTCGGAGATCTGGTCGCGTGCTTGCTGTGCATTTATCGACGATATTAATCGCGTAATTTGTATTAAATTGATCGCGTCCAGACGAAACCGGTTAACGTTTCCATTGGTTTATACTCGCGGTACAGTTAGCAGCGTGCCTCGAGTATATTGATTTCAGCGGTATTCAAATAAAAACGAACGTTCTCTCGTAGAACGTGTTTTTAAGGGGGACATTTCCGTTTTAACGCTCGATTTTAACGCGATTTTTATTTATTAAGCAAATTTACAGTTGATCACCTTGAAATTTTTCTTCGTTTAAAAATGTACAGCAGCTTTAGCTGTGCTCGATTCAACTATTTTTTAAATTGAAGACTTTCGGACAATATCAATTGAATAAAATCTCTGTCCATTTTTAGTTTCAGTTTACTTTAGCCCCAAAGTAGCTACAACTTTGTAATTTTAAAATAAAATTACTCCTAAAAGTTCTATAATCGCAAACATCCCTGGATAGATATAAAATGCTATGTTATTTATGAGATATTTATAAATAGTTGAAGTTTGTATCGTACATAGTACCGAGAAGAAATCGGATTCTATCGTAAAAGCGCAACGACCCAATGGTCTTACGAAAATCGCGTTATAAATTTACGTACAGGTACATTCATCCGAAATCAATACGATAACATTGTCTAGGTGAAGCAACGGCGTCTATTCTTGGTTTCTGCTTACTAGTCTGATCTTGAATGAAGGCAGCATTGAAATTGACAGTCGGTTACTCGTTAACGCTTTCAGTCCGGAAGTTGATCGTTCGAAACTTTTCTATAGCCGTCCATCAATGTATATTTAAAGCGTGGATCGAAAAGTTTCGTTTACGAAATTTCGGCTAGTTCTGTGCTGTAACGAGCTCCGGAACTTTCGCGTAAAATATCCTTGCTGTCGAATTAAAAAGTAAAAGCCGGACTTTAAGTGGGTAGCTCGTAAAACGCGTTGTGTAGGAAACTTTCCCCTCGAGTTAGTCAGCAGCTTTTTTCCAAGCTTCCTAATAGAGCCGCAACAGATCGTTCTCAAGAGATCGCTCAATTGTTTCTTCAAGTTCGCACGCATCGATTTATGTTCTGCACACACCGGGATTGTTAAACGTTCCAACGAACGAGTCTTTAATTTGGTGTATTTAGAGCGGCACACTGCTAATTTCGCTGAAAATTTAACCGTCTAGTACGAATTCGGAAAGTTTTCAGCTGGATCCCTAATACCCTTGCTTTTCATCTATTTGAATCTGAAATTTCTGAAGGTCTTCTGAATAAGATTTTGATGTTTAATTAGTAAGATGGAGGTTATATTTAGGTCATCATCATCTAAATGCTTATTATAAAATATTGTACAGTTTTATCAAGAGATGTACCATGTTTTGTTGTGAAACACTCACTACTTTTATCATTAATAGAAATTCAATGGTATAGTGATATTTAAAAATTAAAAAATATTCATTGGAAATGTCAGAGAAGTACAAACATTTGACATTGTGCCTGACAGTTAGAGTGTAAGGCCGTGTCCATGTGCGAGGAAACTTTTGCGATAAATGTCCGACAGACTGTCAGATAGCCAGCAATGTATACGGTGCATTGCGATAGTTTTCGCACGCTCACAATTACAATTACGGTATTGCAAGTAACTTTTGCAAGACTTCGAGAGCTGTCGGGAACACGGTCTAAAGACACGATGACGAGATTCGTTGGTAAAATTGTCACGGACTGGCGTAGAATTCATAAATTCAGTTAATTAATCACACTAGACGCGGTTGCTTCGTGGAGTTACACGGGCAGGTAAGTTGTAACGAGAACGAGCGGCTGATAGCCGAGAAATATTGTAACGGAGTTCTCAGTGGGACAACGGTGTAATTTCATCCCTCGTGAGACGCGTGTACACGCGTACGCATACAAAGTAGCTCGAACACATGAAATTGTTACTCGTAGTTCGCCAACGGTGAACCGATTTCCGGCATCTCGACGGTGTCGCGTCTCCTCTGCCTCGGGTTCAAGGCGTTCCTCGAAGACGATTCCAAGGGAGATTTGCTGCGTAATAAACTCACCGCGTCCCTTTCTCGAAGTTCTTCGAGAAGGACCAGTCGTGGACCGCATAATAAATCGCGAAAGATCCTACGCCCGCAACCTTCGTCGCATCACGTGGTTAAGGTGAGTCGACTTCCAGGAACGAAAGATCGGACTTGTGAATCATACGAAAGTTCTCTCTTCAGCAGGTAGCCTTTGAATTTTTTAAATTCTCTTCGAACGTTTCGGTGATTTCTGTCCTCGATCGAAACCGCTTCTTTGAGCACGCTTTGCTTTACGATTCTTTATGTGCTTTTGTCAAAGCGAGTTGTTCGGTATAATGTCTCTTTGACGGTCGATTTCACGTATTCGTCACTTTGGTACGTGGATCTTTGGATATTTCGGCTGAAATCAACTTGTCTTATGCATCTTACTGCTTTATTTGACTACTTTGCTATTTTAACAATTTCATCTTTTTTACTATTTGATCACAATTTTACCATTTTACTGATTAGTCTTATTACTTTATCTCACTATTCTATTTAAGCAACTTTTACGTTTTTCTTACTGCACCTCCCAACCAATTAACTACCAAATGTTCATTCCGAAAAGTGTTCTTCTTTGTACGTAATACAAGTTTTTCTACGTCTAGTTTTAATTTTAATTTGCCGAGTTTAACACACGTCGCTGGATGTAACCGAAACACACGCCTTCAGCAGGATATACACCGCACACATGAATCATGTAGAGATCCACCTACAGATTAAATTATGTTTACTTCCTAAACTTTGCTACATCATAAATGCATGAGCATCCGCAGTCTAATAACATACATAACAATAACAAAACATTTGCATGCAGGTAGTATAAAGTAAAACACGAATGAAACTAAATTGCAAGGGTTTACAATCGAAGCGTGTTTTAAACCGAGGAAATAAACGTAAGTCGAAGGAACAGACGAAGGAGGGAGGAGAATCGACGTGTTAGCACGCTATCAGCATTTGTATTCCCTCAGCGATCCCACAATTTCTGTCTGATAAATTTTCGAGTCAGTTTCGCGATCGGTCGTTTCCGAATTGGCTCGAAAGCGAAGCCAAGAGAAGGCGGTGGAGGAAAATGGTTGTTAGGGGTGCACTCGGAGGTCCGCACCGTTGCGACGTCGTCGAAGATCTCTCGAATAGCCTCGTTGCATGCAAATGAATCGGTAGCCATCGACGATATCTAACCAAGGTCGAACAGATCGTCGAAGATTCGATCAGAAGCCGAGAACGTTTGCTGCGCGTGAGACGAATTAGTTCAGGAACTCGTTGTCGAGTCACGTTCTTCCTTCTATCGCTAACACGCGATTCGTCGAAACATCGAACGATTCCACCCCACGATGCCACCTGCGGAAACTGTTTCTCTACACCTGTCGCAAAGGTGCACGAAAGAATAGAGCCGTCATGCTCGAACTGCCTTTGTAATTTCCCACGGATCGGAAACCACCTTTCGAACGCTGCTCCAGATATTAATGATACGCTTACGGAGTCGAACCTGTTCTCAGCGTAATCATAAATTGGAACGTCTATGCATTTATTCATGTCGTTTATTTATCATAAATGGGACATGTTTTAGAATTTGACGCTTTTAGGAGAATCATAAGTTTTTGGCTGGATGTAGTTTCGAGTTGGAACCATTAATGCAACGTTGTTGTCTACAGTGGACTATTAGTAGATTTACTCTGGTAGCTTTGGATTAGGATCTTTGTAACACGGATAGTTATGTAGGCTTTTTATTCGGGAATATAAGAATGGTGAAACTTGGAAATACAAAAAATACAGAATTTGGAAATTACGAGCTCCAGAACGCTTGAAAATAATACATATGACGTTATTTTTTTCAGCTGCTTATCGTAGAATATTTGTTTTTGCTATTCACATTATTACAATGTTGGCGCAAGTTATGGTATTTCGTGTTTGCTGCGAACATGACGAATTAACCTGTCTCTGGAAGTTAGTAACGGCATGCGCAAGTTGTGCTTTCGGTAGATGAACTTTCCGCTTAATAGGTTAATAAACGGCTTGCAATATTAGCGAAACAGCGTTATCTTAGTCTCCGATATAATTTGATATTCGGCAACTCAGAGTTAATATTGAACGCTATTACGTGAATCTCGAATAATTTGCGAGCGGTTGTTAATAATGCAGCAATCTGATAACGCTTAATGGAAGATAATCAGACTGATCTTAGAAAGACACGAATCTGGTCGAAACTACCGTGTTAGTCGAGAAACGGGTAATTGATCGGCATTGGAGTCAGAGTACCGTTATTATTTCGACATTCCATAAATTTCAACATTCCTCGACATTGCTATCCGAGGTGTAGATTAGGATTGTAATGAAAATGCGAATATTTGGCGTACTGGCAGCACTTAGTTACTTAAATCATTCGAATATTTGTATATCAGTAGGGACTTAAGAATTTCGAAATCTAAAAATGTTTAAATTTTGAAGTTTCCCACAGTATTAGCTCGAAAACTTTCAAATTAAAAAATGTCGGTAACATAAGAATTCAGGAATTTGTCAATATGGAAATTACCATCTCAATATTTGTGTCCATCTTAGCATCTACCAGTATCATCAATGTACCAAACTATTTCGACAAAATTTTGATCGACAAGATATCCCTAATTTATCGAACGGCACTTTGTGCCATAGGAAAAAGGAAACCGATCTCAAAGACCTGTTTGAGCAACCTGTCACAGCATCCAAAGAAGTAAACGACCGTCATGCTCTGCCATTCGTAACGCGACGAAGTCTCACGATTGGCGGAGACGTTTGGAACGCGATATGTTCGCGAAGGTAGCCGTGTTTCCTTGGCTGGTTTCTACTCGAACTGCCATATATTGTACCGTTCGTTCTTTACGTTCGACGAGTTCGTCTACTCGTAGCGGGAACCGCGAGAAAGTGTTTCCTTTCGTTAACTTGTTTTCCACGCTTCGAGGATAATCCTCGCGGTACCGTGCGTACTTGCGATATAACGGGTGGAACATCGAATAAAGTTACCCGGAGAGTATTATACGCTGTTCGTTATTAACATAGGTATACGATTATTAGAACTTGTGATAATAGGAACATGGGATAGTAGGAAAATTTCATGGGGAAAAAGATACATTTTTATTACGGATCATTTAATTTTACAATGTTAGGTTTAAGCTTGTTACGATTTGATATTGTTAAGCTAGTTTGTTATGCATGGTTTTTGACTTTGATGTAGGTGATGGTAGATGATGAATAACAATTTGCAACGAAAATTGAACCTTTTACGGATTATCAAAATAAACGTGAATCTTGTGCAATCACATGTTGATCAAAAGTTAAGAATTTTAGTCTTGTTTCCTCACCTGGTTGAGAACCAATGCTATCTTAGCTAAATTTCCTCATCATGTTATCTTCCCCGTGTAGATAAAATTACTACGTGTCGATATTTTTGGAACTCCACTTCTGAGTAATTTGATGATAATTTATAAAAATTTGGAAATTTCTATATTTCCAAATAACAAATTGCTAAATCTCTAAATTTTGAAAGTTACAAAATTTATCTCCATGGACCTTATCTCTCTCAAACACCCAACACACGTGTACATCAGTTTCCTATCGTTCTGCACATCATCTTAAAACACTCACTTTTAAAATTGATAACATCTCACGTTCGTAAAATTTCATTGATGAAGTCAGTACATTTAATCGTTTCCACGAACGAATTAACTGAAAGGTGGGGATTGCTTTATACCTTATCCTTTCGAATTCCGCAAGTGCGGAATGCGCGAATGCAATGATTACGTTACCTAGACTGGTGAAGCGAAGAATACTTCTGAGGCAGCACAGTTGCATTTTGAAATACACTTGAAAAAACGTAGGTGAAAATCGAACATGGCCGCGTATCGAAGAGGAATGTTTTCCTCGCATAATTCTTGACTAGTTTAACCGATTTGCAGCAACTGAACGCATTCTGCGAGTGACGAGAAAATATTACTTCGTCTGACATATCGCGCTTGTACCATTGTAACTTTTCCATCGTTTTGAAAGAAAATGTTTCTTGGGAAAACGATGGTGAAGTGGTTATACGTTCATCTTGAATATTTTTCACAAGTATTTCTCTTCTTCAAATTGTATTTTAGTTACATGTACATTAAATTGTATTCTGGAGTTTTCGTAGGAAAAATGATGATGTTTGAAATATTCAAATCTACAAATTTCCAAATTTCTTAATACGATGTAATTAAAATATTATACCAAATAGTGAGTTCCTCGTCCTTTCGTACATCGTCATTTTTCCTTAGAGCATCATAATATGGTCGGTAGTGTATGTACCTCCGTAGCATCAAAGTTTGAATTCGCAGACGTGGACGGAATTTGAGGGAATGTAAATTAGGTCTCGCTAGAAGCAACGTTGTATCGGAAGTGTATCGTGCAAGAATGTTTCGTGCCAGCACCTCTGCCGCGGAAGTTACGATAAGGTGTTTCGAAATTGAAATCAACCGGTCCGTTTATCTTTCGATTAAACGTGATGCTTCCAGACCGTTACGACCCGTAAGTGATTTCGCTTCGTCTGGGAATCGTTGAGAATGAATTCAACACTTGCGGAGTGCTCGTCGTGCATTAAAGCACGTGTTCATTAATTTTGTGCGGGTAATTTGAGTCGTTGATGACAGGAGCAAAAGTTGAATTTTCTTTTAGAAATTCTGTTTCTTGTATCAAGTTTTAACCCTTAAACATGGTTTAAGGATATAATATACAGTGTATTTCTTACACTTTAGTCAAGTTAGGTTTCTAATGCAGACATATTTTCCGAGTTAGAAGTCATGGCATTTCGTGCTGCGACTATAAAAATAACGATTCATTGTCACATAGAAACGTACCTCAGATTTGATTGAGTCACCTACTTAACTAGAATTCTCCCGAGCCTTCCACCACGATCCTTGTAATATCGATGCAGCATGACTCATTGGCCGTTTGAACGAATAATAAACGTTAACCTTTTAAACTCTTGCTGTTTCATCGACGTGACGATATTCGTGACGTCCTCGTGTACGGGATTACGTACAACATTGTTAGTCGATCACGCGAACAGACTGTTCCACAGGCTAAGCTAGGTCTTTCCAAACTTTTGCGAGTTGAAGGCCACCGTTGAAAGTGGTTATTTGTAAATTGAAGTCAGACATCTCAAAGTTTCGAAATTCCACATTTTTAACGGTGTAAAGTCAACGGTTATGAACTTTAGGAGTACGAAATCATAAAAATTCTCAAATACTTAAATTCCCATATGCCGAAATTCTCAAGTCTTCACACTCTCACATCTCTAAGTTTCTGTATCCTCAACTTTCTACATCCCCAAATTTCTACGTTCCCAAATTCCTACGTTCCAAAGTTGCTACGTCTTAAAATCTCTACGTCCCCAAATTCCTACAACCCCATAACTACAAAAATTTTCGAATCCCAAATTACCAATTCCCCAAATCCCCAAATCCCCAAACACAACCCACAGGCCATACCTTGAGAACCGCTGCTACTATAAATCACGAACAAAATTGTTTCCCGTAATGTGGAATGAACGTGTCCGACCCGTTTCTACCGGGCATTGTTTAAATATTTTTTTCTCCCAATTTATGCGCGAAAGAGCCGTGATTATCCGGCGGATATCTGGAGCATATCTGGAGCATGAAAGTGGATTATGCCGAACAGGGGTAGCCGAACGCGCGGATACGAATAATTCGTCTCTTTCTACTTTCATCGATGCTTCCTGCTCGATGCTCGCTCTTTGAACGATATTAATCTACTTTCTAATTCTTACACCAGTCGCATTGTTTTTCTTTGCGTTAAAGGAGAACGCGTCGGACCTAATGCGCCTACACTACACACTACACACATTGTAATTAGAGACCCGGAACGGATAACATTTCAGTACGTGTATCGCTCCCAGGCGTACGTAATTCGACGCAGACCGGCAGACGTTTTTACTTTGAGTAACACGAATCGTCGTTCGCGATCGTTTCAATCCCAAACGAATTATCCGCCTACACCTTCCGCTAGGTTGTCTGCCAGGCTTCAACTTCGTTGTCGTTTGGTGAAGTATAAAATAGATACGAGGGTAATTGTGTTCGTGGGGTTTGAAAAAATTCTATGTGCAAATTCTCGAGTTACTTTCGGGAATTCATAGAAAACCTTTACGCGTATTGGTAATATGGAAATTAGTTACAAATTTCCATATATTCAAATTTATATATTTGTACGTGTTCACATTTCCATTTTCAATTTTCACATTTGCACGTGTTCGCGTTTCTAAATTTTCACGTGTTCAAATTTCCAAATTCACATACCCAAATTTCCATATTCACAAAGTTGAAATTGTCAATTTCTAAATTGAAATTCTGAAATTGTCGGTTCCAATTTCCAAGTTTTCTGTTGAGACTTTGATTATTGGATAAGAAACTTTAACCTTAACTTTGACTTTCTTTGCGATTAACTCTATTCGGTAATACATTTCTATTCAAATCTATGTACTCACTGTCGGGAATCGAAAAATGAATCGTTCCGACCACACTCTAACACGTCCTATGGGAGACACGTACTTGTTCTTTTTTACCATTTTCAAACCTCAATCTCCCAAATCCGTAAACTTTCAATTTTCGAACTCTTCAAACTTCTAAGTATCCAATCTCCCATAGGTTCCTAAATTTACAAATCTTTAAGTTCCCAAATTGTGGAAGTTCGGAGATAGTTCGGTACTTCCCGAGTCGCCCGATCCCACCCGAATTTTCCCGAGCCCTTCGCGTCTGATATTAAAGACTTACTCCGAAAGTCTCTGCTGAACGTACAATTTAATTCGCCGACGTGCACGTTCTGTCGTTCGCAGGTAAGAAACGGTCTTGCTCGTCGATCTACTGAAATTACAGTATTTTGCTGCTCGGAACAATACGGGTTTCTTGTTTCGCGGGTGTCGCTCAGGAGTGGCAGGAAGAATAAGCGAGCGCGGTATAGAACGGTTCAGAAAACCAGAATCGTGCTTGGTCCCGGACAAAAGAGCATGCAACAGGTCAGCGAGCCGCTGCAGACACCTCCGACTGGTAGTTGCACACGAGCGAAAGAGAAAGAGCGAAAATTCGCCCCCGATGGGGAACGAGAAAGATAGAGACCGATGGTGTAACAGGAGGAAGGGAGAGGATCGACATTGACGTAAGAAAAGAAGCGTATTGCTTTTTACTTACATCGTTGCTTGTTTTTATCGCGTATCGGGGAACCGTAGTCGTCGATTGATACGACACTGCGGACCGATATACGCCACGTTCTTTTCACGGATAAAAAGAAATCGTAGCCGATGAAAATTGAGAGAAATTGCTCGATATCGTATCGCGAGATGGAATATTTCAATTTGTGTCTGGGCTATTTCGTGCGATCGATCCGGAAGCCTTTTTCCAGATGTTCTTCCTGCCACTATTTTTAACTCTTATGAATTAACACGCTGACAGTAATCAATTGAAAAGTTGTCCATCTTTAGTACCTTCATGGCACGATTCTCAGAGTGTACTATATTATTTGTATAATACAAAGGATTTTTGTATGTGGTCATATGTGAACATGATTTGGTTCTGGAACTTTTTATGAAATATCACGTGGTTTTTATTAAATGAATTAACTTCTATATTATGTGATTAAACTTACGAGTGTAGCGTGCATCAGGCTGGAAGCGAAAGTGGTAGATGTAATTGTGGTTTTTGTGTGTTTTACATAATCTGCTGTAATGTAGTGTCGTGTGTCTACGTATCACTAGACTGCGGATGTTTGTTCATTTATGACATATCGAAGTTTGCAATGTATAAAGATATAGACCACACAGATTACATAATTTATTGTATACTTTGCAGACTTTGATATATTACAATTTCATAAGTGTCTATGTATAGACTGCTATAGAATACGTTATTAAAGTCAAATTCGAATTTCGTTCAAAAATTTAAAAGGTTGTATTTTTTTCAATCATCGAACAATTTCATAATATAGTCAATACGTTACGAAAGCACGTAAAACAAAAATTTCATTCTGCATTTTCTTGCTCCTTCATGCGGAATCTCATTTCTTTCGGTTGTGCTATCAGTTACATAATATTCTGTGTATTCGAATGTTGGCGCGCGGTATGCGAGATACGAACGGTATCGTGACAATACGGTTTTATTTTTCATGGAAAATCTTATCGTTCGTGTATCGTTTCAATGAAGCGAAATAAATTGAAACAAAACGCACAGTTAAATTTACAATGGAACAGGGTAAAAGCGTATTTAATCACGTTTGGATTTCATTTATTTCTGATTATACGCGCGCTACGATTCGTCGCGTATCGGTCGTTGAATTTATGTATTTTCGGAATTCAACATATTAATCTACAGAGGATCGGTTTTCAAAAGCATCGCTGTAATTATGCGTTATAATGTCGTGTTTCGATATTTGTCGAGTGAAATTGATAGAAAGGTTCGGATTAAATGTCAAAGGGAAACGAAACGTTAAAACGACGGCTATGAAATGTGGTGATTTCGCTGTTAGCCGACGATATAGCTTCTCTTTGTTCGTTGCGTTACACCTGACGACGAGGATGCAACAACCGTGACGGCATCAAGGTTACACTGCGGTTCAACGCACTTCCTGTCGACAGATCTTTCTCCACCATGGGATAAACGTGGATCCCTTTCCAAGACCACGTGTACTCACGTGTACTTCCCGGAACTTTGCCGTAGTAAATCAAAAAATTCATTTTAGCCCATTCTAAACTGACCCAATTGAATTTTCATTATTGTGCCGCTATTTCGCACTGTAATTTACATGCAGGTATATTCGTGTTCGTGCTTCGGAAGCGTTGGAACACACTTGTGTCGCTTTGTGAGAGTTTTCCCATGAAACCTTGCAATTTATTCATTTAATTATAATATATCGATGCACCGAGGTTTTAATGTTTCTGAGAGGTTTAAAGATACAATTAGTTTGTATTTTATTAAATGAACATTTGTTGCGTTCTACTTATTTCTAATGTAGAATACAATAATACTTAGTCGTGTAAATTTTATCAGAGTTTCAAATTTACACGCTCCCCAATTCCCACATATGTTCATAACACACACATGTTGAATTAACCAAAAAATTGAAATTGTCGTTCCTGTATAAACAAATTTCCTTACAAACATTTCGACATATTTTTGAATTGAATTTCTGCAAAAACCTAATTTTAATTTTTCAATCCCATACAGTCCGGAATGTTTAGTAACGAAAGACACCGAACGGACAATAAATACGAACCATGCGACTACTTTTCACAACCATTCATCAGAAACCGACTGTTCAGAGCCAGCACAGACGTAACGGTGCACCGTAAGACAGAATCCGTTAAGTTTCACCGGTAAAGGAGCATCTGTGAGCATCGTTCGATAACGGATCGCGCGTTCTCGCGATCATATAGCCCGCGTTTGTCTTTCTTCGTAACCGTGTTACGAGACGTCCGTTGATTTCTGGTACGTACGCTGATCGTCGACAGAGGTAACGAGGCGAACGTTCAACTTGTGATGTCTACTCGTAAACCGGGTCTTTCTCGTTTTTCTTTCTCTTGCATCGTGTACTTTCAGAACACTTTGTGGCCAACGAGCCGCGATCTACGCGGCGTAAAATTGTGTCAGTGTGCTTCCGAGCCGACTAATCCGAAACGTCAGCTTTTGCCCGGTTCGCTTCTGGCTAGCACGGTTTACGTGTAAAAATAAAATTCCGTATTGCACGCGAACAGCGTCGTTATCGTTTCACTGCATAATAACTGGATAATACATGGCTCGGTGAAAACTGTGCCCCTCATTGACGCTAGTCGATTGAGTCGTAAGACTAATAACCGCCCCTTTGTGTGAACTTCCTAGAGGTAATAGCAATTTTCAAATTCAGGAATTTGGGAAATTAGGAACTTCGGAAAAGGAACCTAGAAATCTGGAAATTTTGAACTTAGGTCAAAAACCCACAGAAGTGAAACTGCCATACAAAGCTTCATCTATTCCTTCAGTTTGAAAGAACAGAATCTTAAACATACTTGTACCCCATCATCTGTACAGTTAACTATTGTCAACTATCTGTGAACTATCGTATTCATCGATCACTATCATCCATCACATGATCACAAAGTAAGACGTGACGCCCACGTACCATTCTGAAGTAATTGTCACCTCTGTAACGATTCTATAATTTCAAAGAGAATAGACGGTCGTCTGTTCGAAGCCCGAAGGGAGAGATGTTTCTTGATTTTCAGGAAGAGTGATCGTCCGGGTGTTTCGAGCTTGCACGAACGTCTGATTCCATTTAAATGTTGACGCTCGAGCTAACTGTTTTCACTGGAGGTAACCGTTCCGGGTAAATTACGATTCGTTAGAGGAAAGTTGTTTCACGGGATGGATGTATAATTAAGGCAACCGTACGTACATGAACGTCGGTGTTCGCGTGTGCCCCAGACACCGACACACTAACACACCGGCACCATTACGGGCAAAGGGTTTCGTGCGATGCACATCGTTCCACGGGGATTACGCAACATTGCGAGCGGAAGAAGACCGGCTCCTTTTTTTTCGAGTTTCAGAAGTCAAGAGGAAAACGTTCTTTGTACCGCATACTTGCCCGAGTAAATGAGTTACTTACGCCGTCTTGTCGCTTTGAGATTCATTTCTGCCTCTTCTGCTTGGGCAAAACATTTTTGTTCTCTGATTGAAACGCTTTTACGAGGTTCTAGAAGTACATTTGTTAATATTACTACTTCACTGCATTACCGAATACAGCATTATTCTGGTATTATCGAGATGGTGTATCGTAAAAACTCGTGTGCAAATGTCAGTTCTTTTGACCGTGGAGAAAAATAACGCAATTGATATCTGCGAGCGGAAACGATGATTCATTTCAAAGCGTTCGAGTGAAAATGCAACGGAGATCCATCCGTGATCGCAACAAAACACGCACGGTGTTTCGCGAGAGAGGCCAGATTAGGCACAAAGGCGCGACGTGCGTTGCTAGGAATTGTTCCTCTGAGAAGCGATTTGTTGAAACGGAAAGTGCGATAACGCGATTTCACACGTCCAACGGATATGAATAGCGTGCGCGTGGCCATTCGTGGATTCGCGGATTCGTAAACGTAATGATTGAAACGATTCTGAAACATTGCTCAAAGAATATCTCGTTGATATCTCCTAAACACTGGGCTATAAACTCAATTTTTTCACTGCAAAGTATGTACAAATACTTACACATACTATTGTATAAATAAAGCAATTGTTAATTGCAAATATATTTTTGTATAACACGATGGGACCCTATCTACTCGTGCAGAATATTCGTTAAAATTTTCGGAACGTGCCATACGACATTATAATCAGTTCAGTGATATGTAATGTATGTATATTTCATGAGGGTGGACACATGACTTAATACGTAAAAGTCAAACATTTTTTTTTAAAAGTATCTAAATATATTCGTATCTATCGATTTCTGAGAGTACACAGAAAAAAGTGAAATATATCCTTATCTATCGATTCCCAGTAAAAACACGTGATATCTATTTCATCGACATTTTTATGCTTTCGGTTTCAGTTCCACGACGAGTAAATTCGAATTGCTTTTATCGATGCGATATTCATTAAAATCAATTTCGACGCGATGTATTCATCGCAGAGTAATTGCCGCAATAAATATCTCGGCAGAGAAAAATATAGTGGGTTGTCGCACGGATTGAAAAGTAAAAGCAATTAGAAACGGTTGGTGAATTTAAGAGGAAAATAATAGTTTTTCTGCAGCGAGCAGCGTGTCGGATAATGCAAATTCGAGGCATCCTATTCCGCAGTATCGTGTGCAGAATTTTATTAGTCTGTGTAATATGATTCATAGCTTGAAATTGGGTCACGAAGCGTGTTCGTAACGGGGTCAGATTAGTCCTTAGTGAACGTCGTCGTAGCACGCATTTACCTGGCCAACGATCGCTGCCTGATGATATCCATGCACCTGGTAGGCGCGCCACCTGTTATTCAGGTTGTTCGATGGCTGATTCTGAAACGCTTTGCCGCGAGATGGCGGAACTTTCTTGCAATTAATTTTCTCTATTTTGCTACGAGAATGTTTATTCGTTCGTTGGTTTACGATAAATCAACAACCAGATGCTCGCAGAATTCGTTCTGTTAGTATCACATGTTGAAGATCAGTGAAAATTCTTCAATTCTATTCTTGTTTATTAACTTGTGAAAATTTCAAATGTAGAAATTTGGTAATTTAAGGTCACTCTGCAAATTTATAAATTTACAAATTTAGAAGTATAAAAATTCGAAGATACCACATTATACTAGATACATTTCGATCGAATATCTGTATTTCATAAACGAACAGACTCTCGTGTTACATACGGATCGGTTATACGTTTCATTGCAAAATCACAGATCTCTGATATTCGTGTATAGAACATCTTCGATCATGTTGCATGACGTAAGAAGGAATAGAAAAGTAGATTGCATCAACGATGTCTAATAGTTTGGTCGTGCTAGCTGTTAGCATCTTCTTCTATTCCTTTTACGTGTTCTTTGATCAGTATTCCTTTCATCCACTGCTCTCCCTAGAAATAAGTGTTCTCTCCTTAATAAAAATTCAATTGAATGTTAAAATACTCTATGACAATACCTCTTAATGTACCTGCATTCAGGGCTGTACTTACTGAATCATTTTGTATGAATTTACAGTAGTGCTTTTGAAGATATGGCTGACAGAAAAATGAATGAAAAAGTGAACGATTGACAGATTTTCATAAGAGCTCATGAAGTGAAAATTGTATTGAAAACTCTGCTATTTTATTGCTACCCTCTTATTATTATTGTATCGTTACACTGTATAGTCTTCAAATGTTTCTGTACTCATGTTTCAATTTCCAATTTGACCACACTATACCGTTGTCCTAAACATACGTCATTGCATATTCCAAAAGAGGAAGAAACGATTCATTGCGAAACCCCGGTCAATTTGCAGTATCAACGATTTTCCCTCTCCGCAACGATGATGGCCGCTTCAGTCACGAAAAAGAAATGAATTCCGCGCGGCGCCATTAGCATCTAGATAGGGCGCTTTTAATTAGCCACGAAACCCAATAAGTCTTCGGGAGAGGAATGAGAGAAAAAGAAAGGAGCTGTTCCGTTTTCTTCGCGACCACGAAAAGCCGTGTGTTTCGAAACATCGAAGTTGAATACCGGACTGAGTGGCGCAGCCAAAGCCGTTTACTGATGTTATCCTGAATAGGAGACGAAGAGGGCAACGCGTGTATGCGTTGAGCCGCGAAGAGAGCTTAGCCCGTTCACGGAACCAGAAGCAGAGACACAGTGAATATTAATACGCGTACACGAAGGAGCCCGTTGGTCGGTAGATTTTATCGGCTCGTCTCGGCTTTCCAGCTTCCGTTTCTTCTTCCAGGCCAGCTATTACGGCCGCTGGCTCGTTTACACGTCCCCGAACTCCTCGTATTCCGTTTCGTGGCCGTTGGATCCACTACTTACTCGTTTCGAGTCGGCAGGAAGTGCACCCACTTGGCCGGATTTCATTTTCTTTCCAACCTTCGTCCTCTTTGCTTGCTTCTTTATTTCGATACGCTGGCCAGCAACCTCTTTGTGCTCCAAAACACAGGACCCGCCACTCCTTGCACATTATTTTACCACTCCTCTAGTCATTTATTTTCTAATGCTTTTGTTTTAATTACACGGCGGTATCTTTTGCTTCGGATGTTACGCTTTTAGGGACGCTATCAGATATTCCGGGGTATTTGGAGACGAAACGATTATTTGTTCATGAAGCTCGTCTGTGGATGCATAATTTGTGGGCGATTAAAATATGATCAGATTAAATTCCGTTTTACGAGCGATATTATTATCTTATTTAAGCAGCAGGTATTTGTGGAATGAGCTGATGCATTGAATATTCATTGCTATAAATTTGATCTTGCATCGAGCTTGACAGACTCCATCAAAGTATTTATCAGTTTCAATATTATTTATCAACAAAATTTATTCCAGGAAATATTATATAGTGGTTACCTTATGAAAATATATAATAAAGAATTGTAATCGTATATTCATTTCTGACTGACAAAGTCCGTTTATGTTTGACAAAATACAAGAATGTCATACGTGTGACCGAATTATGGTTCAAAGATCGATTAATAATTTGTGCAAAGGTCTTGATTATCCAGGCTATCATCAAGTATGCTTATCCCCGGACAGCTCGATGAATGGATAATTTTTGTGCAGTTTTAAAGAGACGTGGAAAGGTGGTCGTTGAAAAGGAAAGCGAGTTAAAAAACGTGGCCGACGTGAAAGTCGAGGGATCCCTTGCGGAGAATAAAGGCATTCTCGCCTTGATTCGGAGTGCAATTAATCATTTTCCGCGGAAACGCAGACCCCGGTAACCCGAAGTTTCTCGATATCCTGAAAGCTTCCCTCTGACTCAAGCTTCCGGGAAAAAGTTTCCGCGTTCGCGTCGCTTCTCTGCTTTCGTCGTCATTTATGCAGTTGGATATAGAACCTAATCTGGCCTTGTCGAGATATCACGTTAATTCTATTTTCTATCTCGGAGATCTTCGGGTCCCGTAATTATTGGAACATCTCGGTCCGATGATTTGTGTCAGACCGGTGCACCGGCGATAATAAAGGCGAATAATTGAATGGAATTGAGTCGGGTATCGATAAAATTTCTTCAATTTACCGCGCCTTTATCTATTTAAGAAACTTTTCGATCTCATGAAATGTCGGTCTCCATAGAACTGCTATCGTTACCCTGTACGAACTGTAGAACAATCGCAGCTACAGAAAATTTTATCGGGAAAAAGTAAACGTATTCATTCCGCCCTTTATCATTTGTGCGGTATTTTCTTTCGGTAAAGTTGTAGAAAATTAACGTCGAACTTTTATGAGTCTTTGAAAGGGAAAATGTAATTTTAGCGAACTTTCTTGAAAAAGATAATGCGTCTTCGTTAAAAGCGTTAATCATCTTTTAAGAATTCAGTAAACGTAGACCTTGGAACTGGGTGACAATTTTTCATCCGTTATATCTTTCTTCTTTTAGTAATTACTGATAGCCATTATAAAATTTAAGAAGGACTTACTAAATTTTATTTGTACCCGAACTACGAATTATCGATTTTCAACTTGATATTCATTAGTACTTACTTCGTTTCAAACTTACTTCACAGCAGGAAGATAATTATAGTGATCAATACTGCACCTCTCCGCATAGATTTGTATTACCAGTTAGCGTTATTAACGGAGAAAGTTATGCTAGAACTATGGAAAATTCCGTGACCTACTACGAAAGTATGAAAAGACGAACAAGTGCTTTTAATATTAATCTGGCCAAAAGATTCTACTCGATGCACCAATGAATAATTCACTTCTCCTTTCGTCGAATCTAGACAAGATATCACCTTGCCTAATTTACTCACGTGGCGAATATAACCCTCAACCCTCGATATTAAAATTGAATCCCTATTTTGCAATATTAATTGCATTTTGATTTCGATAAAATTTCTGATCTAATGAAAAGATAGCGTATACGTGTCATTTATGAACGTTCGTTTGCTCACCCAACTTGATATTCATATCGCGAGATCACGCATCTAGATATTCATTACGCTGTGTATATTAAAAGGTAATCTCGAGGAGTAAACAGTGAGCAGGCAATAGATATACTTTGCTAAAATCCAATCTCGTCAGACGTCTTTTCCATCGCTAACCAGATATTTTCTTTTTGATTCTGTTACAGGTATGTTTAACGTGTTACGTCTGCGCGGAAACGCGTCGCGAGCCGAGGAATATACGTTCTCTCGCATCGAGCGTCGTATAGCAAGATCTTGAAGAGCGCAATCTCCCCGTGATATACGCGGTAAGTCTATATACATTTACGGAAGCAAGCAGGCCGTGCAGCTTGAACTCTTAAAATGGTTTTCGGCCGTTTAAAGTTTAAACACTTCGTAAGTTCTTTCTTCCCCTCTGTCTCCTCTTCATAATTCATGTGACGCTTCAAAACTCACTAACGGAGGCCGAGTTATTGCAGTACTTTTTGCCACGTAATCCTCCTTATTTATTGTGTCGTAGACTTAATGTTGGATAACTTATCAGAATTAACTTTATGGACGATGTTTTCATCAACCACGTTATTTGATAACTCTCGTTTCGGTATATTCTCACTGTAGTGAATAAAAACAACCCCTATTTGGCTGTGATACTATTTCAGAATTTTTATTTTTCAAGCTGGTACATTTCTTATTTCTCAAATTTTCAAATACAAATTTCGCAACCAAAGAATCACGAAATATTACTTGTTCAGGTGTGTATTGACCGAAAAAGGTAACTTGAACTTATTGAACAAGGAGCAGGAAAGATCGAATTAAAATTAGACGTGAATGAAACAGAAATATAACACTGACCGAGTTACAAAAATGTCGAAGACTTCCTTTTTCCTTAGGTGTCCGTTGAGTTGGCTAAACTCGCTGAAATATTTCAAGTCTACGGACTCGATTACGATAAATTACCGATTCTTTTTTGCACTTTAGCCAATGCAGCAGGACTCATTGAACTACCGTTCGATCGCGCCGTAAATCATTTCCCTTTTTTGCATTCTCGAGCAGCGCTTTTGGCACAATGCGTCCCTTTATGCCATCGAGTGCGCCCTTGAACGATCAGAGGCGAGAAGAAATGTTGAAAATTGGCTCGATTAAATTCCGGCCGGTCAATAACGTGTAACATAAAAATTTCTGTTCGATCAGTATTTTATTTCGTCCTCCTTTTTCAACGAGGAGAAAGCTTTTTGTTAGGTCGATTCGCTCAATCGAGAACGTCTCGTCAACGTAGGGTTTTATTTGTTACACGTACGCGTGAAAAAATGTTTCAAGAATGATACTATTAAAGGGGTTGCTATGTATTGTGGGTGCAGTTTTAGTAAATTTGTGGATTTGGGAGATTGAGAGGTTTAAAGGGATTTGGGAAGGTGGTTGGAAGCATGGGAATTTGAGAAATTTGGCAATTTGGAAATTTAGGGAATTTGGAAATGTGCATTTAGGGATTTGAGGAATTTGGGGTTTGGAGGATTTGGGGTGTGGAGAATTCGGCATTTTAGGATTTGGAAAATTTGAGAATTTGGGGATTTGAGGATTTGGGGTGACGTAGGGATTTGTGGATTCGAGACTGCAAATTTGGAAATTTGGTAATTTAGGAAATTGGAAATTGAGCATTGGGGATTTAGGAATTCGGTCATTTAGGAACTTCGAAATTGGGAATTGGAGATATGTAACCTTGAGAATTTAGGAATTTAAAAATTGAGAATTGAGGATTTGGAAGTTAGAAAGTTCAGAATTTAAGAATTTAACAATTTGTTAATTTGAGAACTCTAAATATAAAAATCTAGAATTTCAGAAGAAATTGTTTCTATAAATAAATGATTATGCACCTTATTTTCAATGGCGTGAGTGAGTAGAACGTATCGCGTGCGACGTAACGCGATTGAGGGTTGATGCGTGTGGCCCAGCAGGTGCATACCACAGGTGCATCGTGCACGATGCACGAAATTTCTTCTCCTACCTCGACGAGGTGCATTAATTGTGGCGACGTCAGTCGACTCTCATAATCTAGGAGGCGGGATAAGGAAAGGAGGAGAACTGCCGTGTCGCCGTTGGAGCTTCCTAACGAGGGAACAACTTTAAAGCTTGATATTAATAGGGGATTACGGGCTGGTAGTCAATTTCCTGGTGAGTCGCGTCGTTCCCGAAAACTTTCAGCCGCGATCTGAATATTAATGAAAATTGGTATTGATAAGGTTTCTTAAAATTGCAATCTGACCCGGCGCGACTCTCGCTTAATTGAATTTAATCGACTTCCCGTTCGCGGTCAGCCCAGTTTCGAGCGTTTTAGCCCACACCCGATGAATTATTATCCGCAACGTTTCGTAGCCGCGTTACGGCACTTCATTAATTAACCGGTAATAATGTTTGATTAGTGAGTTGTATATTTATGGCCGGCGATGCATTGTCATTGCCTGTTAATCATTCGGTCGTTGGTGTTTGTTTTGACGAGCAATTTACACAATTTGCGCAATGCTCGGCTAGATTCGTGGTTAAAGTTTGGTTTGCCAAATTGATGATGTATTTCAGGCACGGATGGTGGTTTACATAAAAATGAACGTTGCGTCGATGTGCTAAGTGAAATCGCACGATGTAATGGAATTAATTTGCTGTGCCCAGGTCAAACTGCTGGTTAACAGCGTTTCTCGTTATAAAATTTCCAGCGGTTATTCCTCTATCGCGTGCTGGAAAAGTAGAGTGCGGTTCACGATGCATGTTTAGTGATATAATATTGATTCGTTAATTAATTACTTTCTGTTAAAACGGAATTCACGATTCCTTTTATCTAACCTCAAATTTTGCAAGAATTCGCTCCAAAACTACCAAACAACAAATTAAAATAATTTTCTTGGAATCCGTGATCATGTTTCAGCAAAAATTTTTGTCCGTTGACTTATCTCAGTCGAGATGAAGAATTACTTTATCCTTATAATAAATATCTAATTTCAGTTGATGCACATGTTTGACAAGTTTGAAATATCACAATTAACCCAATAGTTCGAGTATCACAAAAATTCAAGTACAAAAATAAAACTATTGGTACAAAATTGCATCATGACAATTACACTAATTACTGTATTGGTGTTCGTCAAACAGTGTACTATCTTTCCGATCAAACACGATTACCGGAGGCACTTGACGTCGCAATCGATAGTCGATCAGCTGTAGAATCGCTAAATCGATCGATTCGCACGGTATCGTGGTCAGGTTGAATCGAAACCGATTGACAACGCAGGACACAGAGATTGTTTGACGAACAATCGATTAGATTGAAGTCTGTGCAACAGCGTATTCTGTACGTCCGGTGCACGGGTGCATAGCCGAAAACGCATTGAACTGCAGTTAAGGTAGCCTCGCCTTGAGTTTCAGCCTTTACAAGTATCGAGTGTATGCAACGAGCGTAGATTTAGGGTTGTATAGATATGCAAGGCGCGTGCAATCGATGCACCTTGGATTCGCAGGAAACTTTACGTGGAACATTCAATGATTGTTGATCATCCTATAAATTTGCATCCTTTCAATTGCTTTTGTCACTTGCCTTTTTATGCAATTCTCTTTGTTCGTGCAACGCTATTGAATACTAAAGTCAATACCATATACTGTTTATTTTCTTCCGATAAAATAATCTGATAATGACCAGTTCTTTTTGTTGAATACCTAGCCACGTTTAATAGTACAATTCACATATGTGATCACTGATTTAAAAGTAAACCTAACCAAACGCCATTAAGAGTATCCTAGAAGAGGTTACGTCTCACTTAACACGGAACGTGTCAGAGTAAATAAAAAACGATATAAATGTAAACTAATGATGAACTCAGGCTGCGATTTAAATTTCACTACATATGAAACGATAGCATAACTGTGATTAATGTAAAATGGCTGTACGTAATCGTTGTCGGATATTTACGTAGTCATCGAGGCTCGTGATTAGTTAACGGATGACTGAGGAGAGGCATACCGATCCTTTAACTGATTGGAAGCACATTCGCGTGGAGAAGGCCGACAGGGATTAGTCTGACAGAACCCTGATGAATCGCACCGTTACCTATGCTCCGTTTACTTCTCTCTTTCTGTTCATCCCCCTATCTTCGAGTAATCTATCTCTCCATCTGGAAGCAAGGGGCCTGTGAAATGTCGGTTCCTTTCTTCGGTCTGACAGTTTTGTACCTCGGTCACGTAATGGCATAACGGATCATTTCTTCGGGCGCAATGTTACCTCTGAGTATGTGCCAGGTATAACCGGTAACAGCTTCGAAATTATTAATAACTATACATTGTATTTTTCGACGCCTTGCAAATAATTCGTTACATTCTGTTTCCTATACGTCCGATCACGAAACAAATGATTCATGGAGTCGTAAAGTAGAGAACCCGCTTTCATTTCACACTCGGTTGCCTCGTGAAATGACGCGAAAATTTTGATCCTAACGATAGCGATCCGCTGACACGCTTGGCCTCGAAAGGATCCAATCCTGTCGGCCACCTCGACCCGGAGTCATCGACTGTTTCATAATAAATCGATTCGTCCGATTCGTGTCTCGGTTCAGCAGGTTTTATGGCCTCGATGGTACGATTAAGAAGCTCGTTATATTAATCGTTAATGTGTGTCTATTTTCGGAAGAAAACCCCACGTTTACATTCGTTACTTTCTTACGGATGCATCTTACGGATATTTGAGAGTACAGAAATCTGGAGATCTGGGAATGTACGGATCTAGATAGGAATTTGAAACTTGAGAATGTCTAGATATACAGAAATAAAGGTCGTACGAGAGTTTAAACGATAGTCGATTTTCCAGCGAAAACGCGGGAAAAAAAGTTACGTATAGGGTACTTAAATTATGGAAAAGTGCTGTTAGAGGGTGGTTGAAGCACTAGCTGCGTGGCAGAGCCATCGCTCACCAGGTGCAGGTCGTCCGTTCTTTACTTCCCGGACAAATGAGATTCATTATGACTCCTCGTATGCGTCACTCCGACGCTGTAAAAAGAAAAAAGGATAGTCAAGGCGTTTTATTTATTAATACCGCAGGCTAAGCGTCGCGGGCAGATAATGTGCAATTTTTGTTCCACCATTTTTGAACTTCTTATCCTCTCTTTTTACTGTTCGAATTCTCTGTGTCAATTACTTTTCTCGTGGAGTACCGTTACTACTTCCTGTATTCGCACGCTATCTTTCGATCATTCGATTCTCTGTCTCGATGATCGTTTGATCGCGTGCGATTTTCCTACTCATCGACTATTACAGCAATGGCAACTATAATTACGATGGTGCGGTTGTGCGAACGTGTAAGTTATGGGAACATGCGGACACCGTTAGAACACTAATTTCTCAATTTTAATTCAATTTCTAAAATGTTCATTGATTTTTGGGTCTCCAAATTTTCAAATACTAAATTTTTTAATTCGAAAAGTTGCCTACTTAAGATTGACTCCATCATTGTGTGCACTGTGCAGCCTGTCAGGCACTGAATTTGTCCATCAGTGGATTATCAGACAGTAAGGTCGTGAAAGCTCGATTAATTTAAGGCACGGAAACGCGCGGCGAAGTCGCGCAAAAACTTGGACGGTTCGCCCGGAGACAATTGGAAACTTTCGTTTTAAAAGTTAGTTCCGACGCATGACGAATTAATCGGATTTTGTTCATTACCGCGTTCTTAACGGTAATCGTAGCGCCCTCTATATCTCCAACTTTTTAATTGCATCGTGGCAAGTCTTCGAAGAGAACACCGTTAACGATGTTTGTTTCGACGGTGTAGTTTCGAGCGTTTCTCGAGAACGGTCCTCGAGAAGGAAACAATATCTGTCTTCCGCGGAGCTGGATTACTTCGCCATTTTTTCCAGCGGGATTCCCGAGAAAAATTGTCCAAGAGAAGCGTGCGTTTCGTGGCGAGGAGCGTTTCGCCGGAAAGAATTTCGCCAGAATTCCCAGTGTTTCAACGAGACGGGAGGCTGTTCGCTCGAGAGCATTCGCTGTTGGTGTTCCGCGGGTGCACCTGCCGAAATTGTCATCAAAAATCGGCTGCTGGAACCTGTCTGCACACCATGCCACGGCGACGAAAGGAATAAGAATTCCAGCGCAGTCGGTAGAAACGAAATTGAAATGCGGCGGGAACGTGAACGACTTGACAGGCCGGGATCGGGAGAACTCCCTCAGATCCAGAAATGGCTGAAATATCGACACATCCGATACAGCCTGCACTTATATTTACCTGCCGCACGGCCTTACCGTTTTCTTTACGACCGCTCCGTCCCTTGAATTTTTTATACCTTAGCTATTTACATATTCGTCGGTGCTCCCAGATACCACGTTTGATCTTCAAGAAATTACTTTCACGTGGCTTCTGTTCGAATGTGGTCTGTGGGAAATATTTGGCGAGTATCTTCCGACATTGCTCGCTTGTTACGAGCTCGTTGAATCGTTTAATTATCGATTTTCGCGTCGTTGGCTTCGCTGCGAAGTTTGACCTGCTGCATCATGTGTCACGATTTTAGTCATCGTTTATGAAATTATTTACATTATTTTCAATACAATTTACTGTACTCGGAATCTTTGAAAATTGTAAAAATTTATCATTTCCAAGAGATGTTTCTTTAAGTATAAAAATAGTTATCAAACAAAAAGAAAAGCACAAATATTTGATGAATATTTTAAAAATAATTTTTAAAAAATATCTAATACACAAATGTCTTTTTATCATTTTTCACAACATCGTTAACAACAGGTCAGATACAAGTGATAGCGTGCGTGTAAAGTTATTCACATCCTGTATATTTTTCTCATCCCCCGGCAGACGGGTCGTTACCATACAATCTGTTCGCGGTCGTATATCAATTTTGCTTCCCCATTCTCATCAAATATTCAAACAGCGAAGTTTCTAATCGATAAACGAATTAGTCGATACTTTTAGCAGGGAAGAGTAGCGTTTCGCAGCTCGGGTCACGCGGGAGCCATGGCCCATCTTCTTTTATATTCCGTTCGCAGGAAAACTTCCTACGGGGAAATAGAGACGTCGCACGGCTATTTTCCGCGAAAATTGTGCTCCCTAACCTTGTACATGCATATTTCATTCGGAATGGGCGTAAGCCGCAGGCCAGAGGAGACATTTCTTCAACGGGAACGGTCCGTAGCAGCGGCAAAGTAAGGTGGACGAACTTGCTTGAACTTTGTCCGACTTAACCCTCGAGGAGGCCGTGTTCAACCCCCTTGGCCCGTATCTTTTTCGCGATCTGGGGATACGCTCGAATCCTCTTTCTCCTACGGTGTTTCAACTTTTTCCAATCTCATGCATACGAACCGATGTCGCGTGTTTCGTGCGTATTAGCTTGCCTGTAGACCCGCTAAACATATATTCACACGGGTTTACGAGCTCGACAATACCATTTGCTTGTTGAACGTTCCACGATCCTCCGTTTCAATCCCTTCGAATTCCCGTGCATTATCCTCTGTCGCGATCGACCGAGGATATTTGCGAATTAAAGTGGATTAAATTGAACACAGAATAGACTTGTTGCAAAGGATTAAGGATACCAAGAAGAATTCCCAGGAGGAGCGATCGATGCAATTTATTCTCCATTATTTCATCGCCTGCTCTGTTTTAAATTTATAGGATAAATACTTGAAACAGCGGTACAAGTTATGGCTCGAGTTTGTACAGGTTTAAGAATTAATTCGGCAATTGGAATCGGTTGGACTATAAACGATTATCTACATACGTGGTAATTGTATTTATTGACAATTTAACGATTCACTGTGGAGCAACTGGTGTCGAGTATACACATGGTGAATTTTCATCGAACGAAGGGTAAAACATTACACAGAGATTTCAGAAGACGATTCGGTCAGAAAACCTTTCTCTCAGTTGCCTGACAGCTAGCTATTTGGTACAATGTTAAGACAACTAGAGATAGTTAAAATGTAAAGCACACTGATCCTTGATTATACAGATTATAATTCGAATTGAGCCCAAAAGACAATTACAGTGAAAATAGGAGCCTGTAGGGTAAGGAGTTGGAACATAATGGGTATTTATCTTTGCAAATAATCTTTGTCCCGTTACCTGTCTCCGTAGTTCTTGTCAGCGCTCAGGCTGGAAAACATCGGCGAATGAAACACGCAGGGAAGTTACATAGGTCGATGAAACACGTTTATCACGTTTCATGAGCGTTCGAATTCCACGTCGAAGGGAAACTCACGAAACGCGATTACTCCGAGTTAGCCGGATGAATCGGGCGAAGCGGGACCAAGCGGGCGCAATATTTAACTTTTAAAGTCGTTTGCGATTGGCAAACATGCCATGGCCGACGTGCATGTCCCGTTATAGTTTCGCTGTAGCTGGTCAGGGAGTTAAGTTAGTCGGAAACCTTGCGTGGCCACGACGCATGACCAGCATAATGTAGAATGCAGGGATACGCGAGTCGAATCGGGTCAAGTTTCTTTGGTATCGGCCGAACATCGAATAAATCATTTATTGACTCGACTCGATGGCTACGATACCAGCACGAGGTTTCGGTTCATTTGCCATTCTCTTTTCTCCCAACAATTTTTCTTTTTTTAACAACTTGCATTATTCATGGAAGCACCTGGACTTCTGAGCACTACTTGAAATCTCGACATATTTGCGCTCTTGCATAATTCTTTTTAATATCCCTCAGATTATCTTGTTAAATCTACCGCTAAATTTGTCACTGCGGATAATTTTTGATGTTAATCACCTTATGATACGTATGGTGGCTCTCTTCCCTTAAATTACTTTGCTTCGTTCTGTTCAATCTAATATTTTTTAAATCTGATCTTTTCGATATTTGGCTATCGTATACTTACACTACATCAGTGTATTAAAATACGTTCAAAGAAGGATTAACATTTAATTGGAGATTTCTTCTTTTATTCAGTTGTATACTTTATTACAAGTTATAGAAATATATGGTCTTAATCCTCGGAGAGTTTAATCAAGAACGTCGTAACTATTTTACATTTGATTGAAGAGGACTCGATATTTAATGGATTTGATTGCAGCGATGAACGATAGCGCTTCCGTTCAGCATTGCAATAAAGGAAATCAGTGGATCGTTCTTGTCAGAACACGTTCGATAAGAGTCGGGAAAATTAGGTCGACAAAAGAGAAGGCTGGCGTTCGAGAAAGGTACATTTTCACGAAATTCGCTGATACGAGCGATCGGGTATATACGTGTCCCGTTGAGTCGTAGCACGTATTGCCCGAGGCGTCGACCTAAAGTATGTTGAACATTTCTTTTCTTCTTTGTAAGAACAAAAGCTCGGTCGTGAGCTCGCGAGGATTCGCTCGGGGGCTACGGGCGTTACATGCGAAAACGAGATAAGGCTCTGTGCGTAGCTTGTCTTTTGTGGATCGTGAAACGTATCAGGGTTAGTGTATTGGTTGGTGCACTCTTCTCGAGTGCAGCCACCTCGACGACAGAGGTGCTTGAGACGCGTATTGTTCGCGCCTAGACATCCTTGCCGAAGGACATAGAACGAAAGACAGAAAGACGGAGTGGAGGATAAATTTTTCCGATTCACGTTCGAGCCGTAGAGAAGCAAAAGAAGAATTTCTCTTTCTTAGTTAATAATGAGTTTCATTCAACGAACGAAACCGAGCACGAGCTGCGATGTGCCTGTCGCGGTGCAAGCGCTGCATTTTTCAACTTCGCCTACGCGAGACAATGGTCGACGCAAGGAGAGATAATTGCACGGCAGAGCTTTTTTTTCATGAGAAAGACCCGCTTAAATTAATCATCTGCTGCGCAAGCAGGTATTCCGAACCTGTCCAACCACCATTTTCTCTTGACTCTTCGTTAAAAGAAGAATTTGGTTTTTAGATCTTTAAGAGCAACGGGAAATATACATCTAGGGTTTTGTGGATCGAGGGATTTAGACAGTGGGCAATTTCTCCAAATACTTCGCTACTGAAATAATAAAATATCACTTCTTAGCGAGTTGCAACTGGTACTTATTACTTATTTAGTAACGTCATGTAGATTATACACCATGAAAAACTTTTATTATAACTAAATTTGGGAAACACGACGGTCTAAGTAGAATAGCAAAATTATGCGTTCAGATTCGTTCAACGACCGTTTTACCTCGAAATCCTGGATTCCAGCATTTGTACGGCTTAAAGATCGTTGACGAATACTAATTGCATCAATTTGCTCGACGGTTCTTGTCACTGGAAGCAACTGGTGAAGTATCTTGCGTAAAACGTGTCAGCGAAACAAGGACCTTTTTGTTCGCAAGGAGTACGAGTTCTGAAAGCGTGCGATTCGACGTGACACGGCTTTCTCCGCGGCCAACTATGATTAACGGTTCATTAAGGGGGTTCCTAAGTCTCGGGCCAAGTTGCTAATTAACTCGCCAAGACGTTGTTCCTTGTCGGGCGTGGAGGTCGGAAAAAAATGGAGGCGCGAGCCGAAGTGTAACGGTGCTCGGGAACTGGCGCGGATTCGTGGAAACGCGTTACCCAAAGTTTACGACTCAATTTTCACGAGAATTTATTGTCGCGCGTTGCCCGCGAAGAAACAGTAACGAGACCGCGTTTTATGGATGTTGAAATTGACCCTAGAGAGGAGCTTAAATTCCGGTGAAACGAGTACACGGAAACGTATTGCCATGTCCCGTCACGATTCTTGTTCGCTCGCTGGCTCGCCTTTTGTTACTTTACGCGGGAATTTATGCCAGACTTTGTAGCGTTTTCACCTAATCATCCGTCATACCGTTTGCCTCGTTTGTAACGATCGTCGAAGTTTCGCGGCAGAAATTGCTGGACGTATACACGGTAGAGAAACCTAGGCTGCTTCTTTGACGTTGATTACCCTGAAGGTGCTATTGTGACACGCGAAACGGAATGGAACTTGAAATCACGTTGAAATTTGTGGATAAGCTTTACTTTTTACGTTGCTTTTGTTAACGACGTTTGCCAAACACACTTTTAATTAAAGGTGAAAACACGTAGGCAAGAATGGAATAATGGCAGTCGCTTATTCCTTTCTTATATGATTTTAACTACTAAGAAAGCAGTAACAAACGAGCATCTATCAAAAAAATTTATTGAAAGGAAAATGATATAACCTTCTAAATATGCGTCATACTGACACAGTAAAATAAAAATCTGTAACAACAAAAGATTAAAAATATTTTTAATAATTATATCGTATATGAAATTATTCATTTATGTTTCACAAAACAGAAAATATTATACATACGACACAAAAATAAAAATTTTAACTTTAAAAAGTTTCGTGCGGAGGTATAACTCGTAAATTCGATCGAAAATACAGGTGGAGATATTTTAATGAGATGGAAAATAGAAAATAAATTTCGACGTGTACTATACGACAGAATTCGCTGGGATATAAAAAGCGCAAGGTAGTGTAATCCCTTGCAATTTTCATCGGATGAATTATTTCCCGTGGTCTCTGTGGAATTTCAACGCTTTTAATTAGCTTCGCGAACGCCCGTTTTGTTAGGTGAATCGCGAAAGCGAAAAAAGCTACCCGGCTCGAGAATAGTTCGATTATGGTGCGTTTTTGCGTTGCGGCCGAGCAAAACCTCTAGCCAGTCGGAGAGTTTATAACTCCGCTCCGAAAGTGGACAACTGCGACGAGAATTTCGTGCAGCGAGCACCCGGCTAACTGATTAACGCGATATTGAGAAGTTTTTGGTATAACCGGTGCCGAGAAACGCGAAACTGTTCGTTTGAACGTCCGACGGGAATTTTAATTCCTCTTTCGCATGCAGCGCAATAATTAAATCCTTTGAGTTGAAAAATCAACAAACGCGAAACGTAAAAATATAGGCAACTTCATAAATTCTTCGGCATCGGATAATATTATGTGGAAATTAAGCGGCCGTGAAAACTCTTTTGTGCCGAGGAACGGGGCAGGAGGAGGAAATAAGTTGTTGATTGCGTAGCGGATTTCTGTAAATTACCTTCAGGAAGGTTTGTAGTCAGGCTCCGTTAACTTCTTAAAACGAAAAAAGTGTCCCCGACAAAAGAATAAATAGTCGCCGACGACGTTAACGATCCTTCGAGGAAGGAGGTCCACGACCTCGGTGTCTGTCGTTCTTCTTGTGTCCTGTCGTTGTTTCAAAGCGGTTTGTCCACTCGCTTTAATTCATCCGATGATCGCTTTAATTCCATGATTCTTCCGTCGAAGAAAACGTACAACACTGACAACTGTACTTCTCAGGGTGCAGTCTGGGTGTACAAGTCACAGGCAGTTGGGTTCATTCGTTGTTAGTTTGAAAACTTCTACATTTCCAAATTTCTATATTTTCTAAATATCAGACTCAGTAATTTCTGAATTTGTAAAATAAAAAATTTTCAAGTATTTAACCAGATAAAAGAAATAAAATTAGAAGACACTCGTACATTCTCAATCGCACGTGTGCATCTAATTTTTCGAGCTCTTACGTCAGGAAGGAGGCACTTGAAGCATAATGGCTATAAAAAATTGCAGGTTCACAAGATATACGCAAATATTTTCTGTGTCACGGGACGATGTTAATTCGAGCGTGGCCGGAGTCTGCGTTTGCTCTGATAACTGTCAGAGAAGTCGAAAAGCGTGGGAATTAAGAGTAACCATTTCGTGCTCGGTGTGCAAGCGCGTAATGACACTTGGAAAGTCGTATGAAAGTTTTAATTGAAAGTGACGCGTATAGAATCGCATTCTGCTCGATGAAAGTGGATCTGGGTTGCCGTTTCTCTTGACAAGAGGTAATCTTAAAGCTGCGAACAGCGTTCTGTAGCTAATTGAACTTTGGTCGTTCATCTGAACGTCTCGTTAACATCCGGCACGTGGCGCATAATCTTTCGCCGTTTCCTCGACGACTTTCCATCGATACGCTTTCCACGTTCGGTATTCTCGAATGAGTCAGCCAGATCGATCAGCATTTCGACATTGTAATACAACAGGGTACACTTGACGATCGTAAAGTCCGGAATTGCCGTTGGTAGAGGCGAAACGATGCTGGGTCGGTCGTAAGCCGGTTCCGGAAGAGGGGCCGCGGGAGGGAGTCGTAATGACCTTAACAATCGACATGATTCGAGTTCTCTTCCTCGATGACGGTCATCGTTCAATGCTGATAAGCTTCCTCGACCGTCCAAGCCGCTTAGGTCATCCTTTCTGCCAGAAACGAAACCGGGAAGAAGCAATCGATCAAATCCTCGCGGAAATTGTGTATCGTTTAGAGAGCTCGTATGATCGAGGTCGATCGAGACGCGGAATTTATAATTGAGCAGGTGTGTGTTCTCCAGGGAGCGAACGTGAAGAATCACCCGATAACAGCAAGATAGAACGGTGGTCGTGAAAGGGGAAACGCGAGGAAGTATTTCATGGAAAAAATTGCGTGTACCTTATCGAAATAATGGTCTACGATTTAACTACGGAATAGTGTATGATGTATGTATCGAGAAAGTCGAAGACGGGGAAACGGGCGAGGATAAGTGAGAAGGAGTCGTGTTTATATATATATGAATAATTTATAAAGTAGCACGTTCAAATAATAAATTACTCGCTGAGCTAGCAACTTTACTGTTGGCGGAAAAGAAAGCTGATACTCGTTATTTAAGACTTGCTTTTAATTAAGATGTTGCTTGACGAGATAATATTCACTTCGAATATCTTGGGTGTCTTTGACATCCTGTCTTCTTATTAGTTAAAATTTTTGACGACTTTAAAGGGATCCAAAGGTTTTGAAGACATTGATTATCTCAGTGATAACGAGTACGTGCCATTATGAATCGTTATTCATCAATAATTTTTATATTTTACGTTTACGAAGAAGGTACTCTGGTTTCTCAAATCTGGAAGTTCAGGAATTTTCAAACTTCACAAATTCACAAATTCTGAAAGAATAAAATTTTTAAATTCAGGCATTCAAAAGGTGTAAGCTTGTCCACTTACAATATACTACTGTAAAAATATAAAAATTTAAAAGAGAACTAATCAAATTAATCTCCGTAAGGAGTAAATGAAACGAAAGTAAAAATAGGTATGATAAGAAATAAAAAGCAAGGAAGGAGAAATCTTGGAAAGTAGAAGACGTCGGACAGAGGGAAGAGAGACATCGCAGACGATCGCCTGAAACTGGGAGAAGCGTCGAGGCAAGACGGATAAATGCGTTTATGAGGGAAGATAGGGAAGAAGAGAGCGAGATCCAGCGGCGAGAGAAAAAGAGGGTCGGAAGATCGAGCGGGAAGAGACAGGAGAGAAAACGACGTACATTAACAACATGATGGACGACGGACGCGGTCTGTCTACGATACCCAACCGACGCCGTAATGCACAGGAGTGTACTGGGGGATTGTCGTGGGTTAGGGGGTTAGGGGGGATCGCATCTAACCATTTGACGCCCACACAGTGAGTGCAGAATCGCGAGAGACCGCTTTCAGGGACGACACGGCCTACTGGTCGAAGGAAAAAGTTAGATAAGTTGAGTGAGTCGACGATCCTGCTCGATCGTCTTTCGTTTATTTTCTGAACCGACCGCACACTCTGTTGGATTTCTGTTCTTAATTAATCCTCTCGGCGCAACTAAAATATGATATATTTCAGTTCCTGATTTTTACCAATTTTTTATATAAAGATGTCTAATTATTGCTGTGGATACTGTTTTGCTTCTGACTGTTTATTAAACCTTAAAAACGTCTTGATTTTTTAATAACATAAGTGATATTAAAATTTGTTACACAACTGACTATTACAGAAGGGTATACGTTTGAACTATAGCTGCCTTTCTTTCGTTGTGTATGAAATTTTGCAAATATCTCGTCATTGTTCTTGCACAAGTATAACAATGACGAATCGGGGAATTAAACGAGATTTCGCAAGAATAATCTCGGACTCTGGGAAACCAGAGGGAATAAAACACCGCAGCGAAAAGTGATTTAAATGTATCGAGGATAGTGGAATTTCTTAACTATGGCTATCCCCTTTTCTCTTTATTTCTCTTTCTTTCTCTTTTAATTTTCTCGTGACTGGAAATAAACGTTCCTCGGATAATTAAGCTCGTTCAATTTTTTTTCGTCTGGTCGACTACTTTTATAAATATACCGCAATTTTCTTTACGCCGGAACGACTGCGAGTACCTAGTTGAACGCGGAAGCTATCGGCCGATTCTGCTCCTTAATGAAATCATAATTCGCGAAGAATCGCGGAAAAGGGAAACGAATTAAGGAAATTTCATTCGTAACTACTTTATGGCTACTCTTCTTAATCGATTTGTCGGATAGGAGAAATTTGAAACCGCCGATTATAAAGTTTGCGAATTTTTCAAATACATGAATGCATATCGACACCTCTCGTCCGAAACACTGGCACTCGTGTAATTTTAAAAATCGTGCGTCAGTTTTTCGAAAGTATTGAAACAAAAATGATAGTGTACCACTATGATCCGGATCCGACAAGTTAATACGCGAGCTACGTATTACCGGTGCAAATTGCGATCGACAGCAATATTCCGAGAGGTGCAGCTTCATCGATACCATTTGCAATCGTACGTAGGTTCCTCGTTCAATGGCAGATCTCGTTGCAGTTTCGACGATTATAAACGGTGAGTCTGCAATAATAAGCGGCTGCGATGCTTTCCCTTGCTACTGGCTTGCAATAACCGACAACCTGTTACAGTTTCATAATCATGCTTGCTCGATTACAAACTCCCGAGGAAATCTGGCAAACACAAACCTCGCAAACGAGCGAACTGTGGCTAAAAATATTTGCAAATCATTACTCAGATTAGTATTACGAAATTAAATTAGCATATTGCACGATCTTTGTTGTTTCATTGCTTTTGAGCATGTAGAAAGAAATGCACTGAGAGTTTGGAAATTTGTGAATTCGGAGATGTGAGATTTGGAAATTTATGGATTCGGAGATTTAGGAATCTGGGAATTTGTAGATTCGGAGATTTAAGGGTTTGGAAATTTATGGATACGGAGATTCAAGGATTTGGAAATTTATGGATTCGGAGATTTAAGGATTTTTAAACTTGTGGATTCGGAGATTCAAGGATTTGGAAATTTATGGATTCGAAGATTTAAGGATTTTGAAACTTGTGAAATAAGAGATTTAGGGATCTAGAAATTTGTAGATTCGGAGATACAAGAATTTCGAAACTTGCGTAGTCGGAGATTTAGAAATCTGCAAATTTATTGTAGATCTGGAGAGGTAGGAATTTGTGAATTTATAGGAAATCTGAAACTTAAAGTTTGAAAATGTGATTAAGGATGATTTGGGAATTTGGTGTCTAGGAATTTGGAGGTTTAGAAATTTCAAAGTGATTTATAAAATTAGAAATTATCTACTTCGGAGTTTAGAGGGAAATTACAGAATTTTAAAATATGAAAGAATGCATCTGTACATGAACTTGAAATGACTGAAAAACGCCAAGAACTTGTTCGGAAAATAGAGGTAATAGAAACGATAAAGTTAACAATTTGTTGCCGGCACAAGCTATCGAATATCGTTTATTAAATATTAGCGCGAAATCCACGTGTGCCGGGTAGGAGAACAGGACGCTCGAGGCGACGTCTGTTATCGATTATGCGGGCAAACTTATTAGACAGCGATTAGCTGTTATTCGCATGCAACGCACTGACCCTATTTCTCTCCGGCTGGTACATAGGGTTAACCGCAAACCCGCAGACCTCGTCATAGTCATCGTCGTAACCGTCGACGACCAGCTTGTCTTCACCCTACCCTCCTGTAGATCCATCTGATCTATAAGCGCGCAGGTGCACGGGATATTGCTAGCATTAATAATCTCTATGGATATTGAACGCCTTCTTGCACTTAATTTCACAGGAAATTCTATTTTAAACGGTTTAATTAACGAGCTTTAGTTAAATTAGAGTGCATCAGTGGTATAGGGAGAAAATGAATTGCACGGGTAATCTATTATACCGGCGGCCATTATTTGCCCGAGCGACCGATCCAACCGGCTGAATTATTCAGCTGATTCGTACAATGTTTTTCTCTAATTGTGGTGTCTACGTAATTGCCACCTACGCTAATGACATTGCTCGTACACTTTGATATAAGATCTTGGAACGCTTTTTATTACCTTAATACTTCCGGTACTACCGGGAATATTAGAACGTTTCATTCTTTTATAAGAGGATGTCAGGTTATTCAATATCTGGGTCACGTGCGGCAAATTATTAGCCGGAAATACGTGAGAGTTTATATTACAATTAAAACACAATTATTAGCTACATTATGTAATTACGAAATATAACCTCGCTGTTTCTTGTTTTCATTTCTGACACCGGTGTCGCGGTTATAACTAGTGGAACATTATGTAAGTACCTTCTATAGTTCTCTATCTTGCTAGTCTATTTAAACAGCGTGTCTTCACGGATCCTGATTTATCTTACTATCTCCCTATTTTACATTATATCGCCGCACATTATAATTTCACGCCTTGTGTAACTACACGTTATATTGCTCTCGTAATTTATCAATTCTTAATGAAAACAATTTCAGCTAATTAGTTCACTTTACCGTTTATATGTATGATAGTGAAAATAATTTTTAGTACTTTTAAAGATATAAATAAAATGTATAAAAATAAAATTACAGATACATGAATATACATACAAATATTACCGGTTTTATATAATTTACTATGAAATTAATATAGAAGTACTTCAAGTTTAACGTATCACTTTCACCACTCGTACTGTTCATTAAAAATCGTGGGAAAGTAACCGGTGCAGAAACGCGTTTGGAACATTGATCCGCAAAAGTTGATAATGAAGGTTAATAATTATGGTTAATAATCATACGGCAGTATATCATTTGGAACATTTGCGTGTACACATCTGCGTGTACACGAAGAACGTTTACTATTCGAGTGGTAAGGTGGAATGTGCGTAACGTACCGTGAACCCTATGTTGGTTTGGGTGGAGACGGTTCCACACAACCACCTGTGCTCACAGGTCAGCATTTCCGTATAATACACCGTTGCTTGTTTTACCAACGCTTTTACCGTTCTGCGAAATGGTTGAAAATCGTTAACATTCGTCCGCAAACGCATTTATTTGAGACATAAACTGCGTGCAACGCAACTACCATTGCGTGATCGAGATATTTCATACTTTTCCTTTGTCGCAAAAAAAGATCATTGTGAATTTTATATAATGCCAATTGCGATTGTGGATTCGAATGCCATTACGATCGTAGGTTTTAATGGCATAACGATTGTGTTATTTAATGACATGACAAATCAAAAGGTCCATTGTTACCATTTTGTCGGTATTCGCTAATGGAAGATACTAATAATAAATTTTTAATTCCTTGAAGGTTTAGGATTCATTCTTACTAATTTACTATTTCTAGTTTAAATAAACCATCGCCATTGTTCACATATTCTTTTCAATTTCCTGCCTTTCGATGTCCTCAGACTTGTATAAAAATATACATTTATAGAAATATTTATACATTGGATCGATTCCTTTTAAAACCTTGTATAAAATGTACATATAATTGAATTATTAAATAAAATTTCAGATATGGAACACACAGTATGATACTGAAATAGATCGCTGTCAGACTTCAGTCTCCAAATCGAGTAAATAATTGTTAGTCTTGAAGCATAGGTAATTAAGTTTCCATCGAACGTCGTCGTTTCGCGATTGAAATACCCAACGTCTGTTAGACATAATGTCGAATTGTTGATCGTTAAACTACACACGTCCAGTCGAAAGAGACACCTCAGAGATCGCAACTCCAGATGCACATATTTGCTGGCGTTAACGTTAATACGATGCCTCGAAGGTGTTCACTTATTGCGATTCCCAAGAGTTCGCCGCGAATAATGATATATCTAGATGAACTCGATGCCTCCTGATGAAATTACATACACTCGGTTTTTTTTTCCTTCCTCCTACGTGAGTGGCGTGACTCATTCTCCCACATTATCAGCTCGCCTTGTTCGTCCTACGTGCCGAAAATATTCGACCTTCCCCGCTGTTTTCCATAACCCGTGAGAGCATGCATGACACGCAAATTTCATTATCGTGCTGTAATTCTGTAGCACAGTAATGCTTCTCCCGTTGGATATTCGGTCATTTTCAACTATGATTACTTTCTACTTTTTATTTCCATCTCTCGTATTATGGTTTCAATGTGATGGAATAATTAAACGAATTTGAAGCATCTAGTAACGCTATTATCATGATAACGATGATGCATAATTGGGGTTCGTGTGGAAAGTTTTTAGTAGCATTGTTGATGTTGACGTAAAGTTGGGGTATTATGGTGATGGATGTTTGTAGTTTCAGATTTTGTCGAAACTATAGGAAATTGGGGATTTAGTCAATTTGGAAATTTAGAAATGCAGAAATTTAACAGTATAGAAATGTGGAAAAGTAATAATGTGGAATTTGAGAATTTAGAAATGTGAAAATTTGGCAATATAAAAATCAAATTTCTAAATACATAAATCTCCAAATTGATCTCCCAAATGTGCAAGTCCACTTACATGTCCCTGTGAGGTAGCAAAAGTAATTATAGCAGATCTTAGCACTTGTATCGACGAACTAGCACAGAAGAATGTACTATTGCACATCTTCGCCGTAGATGATGGAACATTTAGCAAGTAGATCGTAGGTAAATCGTGCAAGTTGGGTAGTTGACAAGAATTCGTGGAAATCTTGGTCTTGGCACTCAAGGTATCCGATGATAGGAATCGGAGGTTGGAAGTTGAACACGGTAGATCAGTGACGGCAATGCTCTCTTTAGTGGGCACCCTTTAGGGGGTTGGTCTGCACGGTTTTCGTGCGAAACGGGAGCAAAGGATGAACAGACAAGAGAGGATGAGAGGTAAGCAGCAGAAGCGGTTGGCGGTTGATTTGCTTGGTTTGGCCCAGACAATGCTGAGATGATGGCTTTGTCTCGAGGTAACACCGTTCAAAGGCTTTCTGCTCCTTCTCCTTCCTTACCGATACACGTACACATACACACAGCGTAGTCCGAAACAAATATGCGTTGGTCAATGAGTAATGTCAGCTCTTTCGAAGATACGAAAATTGAAAACACCTCGCAAGGCCATAATCCTTTTTATACTTCTTCCAGATCAAATGTTCCATGCTACTGATTTGTGGAACTTTGTTTAAAGACAGAATTGCAAATACATTTTTTGTAAACACGTGACTGAACTATTGTTTCCATAGATCAATTCATATAATTTTTCTTGGTATTATTATGCATATTTATACATCATAGTAGTTGATCATATATGTCCCGATATAAATGTATTGAGGTACATTTTTCAAGCTAAAATACCTCATGAATCCTTGACCCTTTTGAGATTATGTTTTGAGGGATCGTCATACGTAAGAAGAAATGTACAAATCCTTCAAGAAATATGTTGAAGTCTTGTTAAAGAAGTGGTATCAAGAAAAATTCTTTCTACGATCGGGTCCTTTAACATGATGTAACTTTGTCCCGATCCTTGTTCACATGAAACCATGAGATATTTTAGATAGCTATATTCGAACGACGTACAAAATGTATCTTACTTAAATGATCCACTAAAATGTGAATAGAGAAAATATTCAATAATTTCAATTTATTCTTCTACATCACAAGATCATTTTTGAACGTGTATGACCCATTTTGTGAGAGTGCATGCATACAGATGGCTTGTGTAAAATTGCGTTTAAACGGCAACATGTACGTAACCCATATGGTACTCTGTAATAGAATGTAACCCGTTGGAATCGCAGCAACGGCAATACGAAGCAAAATCCGCACGGAGTGGTTCTTGTCCTGGGGCTTCGATTTTCTGCGATCCGTTGTATCGATTTCGGATATACGTTGTACCTCGATCAGCCAATCGACCGATTCGAGTTCTGTATGATTATTTAGCGTTGTCTGGGTATTCCGCTTGATACCGGAATAACAGCGGTCGTTCCATAAAATCCCGAGACGGGATGATACGATGATCGGAAGGTCGGTTGTAAAAACGAAATGGGCAGGTAACGAAAGGTGATACGCGGTATGAATTTTGATACATTGACCCGTTGTGTCTGCCACACACATCTATCGACTATAACTCGCACAACTGGGCTGCATATTGACATTTTTTCGATGAAGAATCGACAGTTTTTAAATTTCTAAATTTGTGATTGTTCGATTTCGTGAATTTTTAGGTTCAAATTCTTAGGCTACAAATTTCTAGATACCCAAGTCTAAATTTCTATATCCTTAAATCTCAAAGTGCTTAAATTCTTCAAATTCCCAAATTCTTGCCCCATCTCCTTCAGTTCCCCAAAAACCCCTGCAGATCGAGTGTCACCGCTCCTCTGAGGAAACAAGACATATGCCATCGATGCAGAACATAGAAGTAGTAAACCTTTAGAAAGACGATCGAATTAAAGTTTCATAGCCATCGATCTCATTGGCGACGATATGCGGCGTGTTTCATGAAATTGAACGGAAAGCTCGTAAGCCAACAAGCTATTTGCATGTCTGAATGGAGAACGACGCGGTGTGTTCGATGCTTACGATCCACCGATGAAGTTATGCACGTCGTTCGGGCACGGGATACATTTTTCCAAGTCTGTAAATTTTTGCCGTGGCTGAGCAACACGCGGAAAAGTATTCGACGCGTGACGCCGGAAAATTCACGGTTCGTTGGCTTTTATTGTACGCTTTGATAGCCGACATGTCGAGCGTCAGCCTCTGATATTCGCTTCCCTGAATTCCTTCTGTCACTATCCTTTTGTCGTTTCTCCGTTCGTTCGGTTAACTGCAAAATCGAATCGATAAAAGGAACATTCCTACGAATACCTTCAGCAGGATAGTATTTACTTCTTTTCATGGTACGTTCGTTATTGTCGTTGAGCGGTGTTCAACTCTGTCGTAACGAACCGAAACTGGGATGATGTTTCCGTAAAATTGGCGTCGGTCGAGGTAGATTGCCACCCTTCGTTTCGGTGTAACGATAATCTTTTTTAAATAGGGGTAGTTCTAGGACAAAACTTTTTCCACTTGTACTAAAATTTGACAATTCTCAAGTACACATATTTAATCCTGCTCGTTATCTATCCCCGTTTTATTTTCCGATGAACAAGTGATTTGACTCGGTTGAAAAGTGGAAGAAAACTTGGTGTTTCGTTGAAAGGTTCCGCGGTAAGAGGTATGAACGAGATTAGTATGCTGCTCTGTAAAATTGCAGAAGTTCACGAGGCAGGATGGCAAAAAAATGGTCGCACTTTCATCCCCTGGAGCGCGTTGCGAGAAAGCGATGAAATATTCTTTCCTCGTCTTCGATATGAATACAGAATAAAATACTTAATGTCCGTGAGAACGGTTCTCTCGGTTGAGCGGCGCAAACAGAAACAAAGGCAGCATCTTGCGCGGTGAAATTGGAAAAGTTCCGAAGCAGATGCATTTATCGCGCGTCTCTTTTTCCCGGCGCGACGCGACGCGCCGCGACGTGAGAAAGAACCGTGAAAACGGATAGCTCGAATTTACCTTCTTGTCCCATTCAGCCGGCGTAACAGACAATAAACAATGCGACGATGTTCCGCGAACGACCCAATTGATAACGAGGTAATTAGTTAATGTTCCGTTCGCGAATAAATTAACAAGGTAGAAAACACGAGCAGGCGAACACGAGCGGCTAGAACACGAAACGGCCACGAAGATTTGCAGTTCACATGCAAAAGCCGTTCGTTCGTAGTCGAGGTATCGCGTTACTCTGCGCAATCTGTAGCCTTGGTCCACATTTACAACCTCTTTCCAACTCCTTCCACCCATTCATTGCATCGTTGCGTGGCTGCATCGGTGCAACGTGCACCGCTGATTATGGATGCTGTGTATTCGTGTGGAGTACCGTGCGTGATAGGCTTCTTTGGAAAAAATTGTCGATGCACGAGAAACAGAACCTGCTGTTCCCTATAATACTCCGGAATTGCTACGATTGGGGTGATTTACATTTTTATCGATGGGTTAGATACTCCATTTATTAACACTGTCAACGTTCACTTGGCATATCCCATAACTTGGGGATTAACTCTAACTCTTGAAAATTGATGTACTTCAAAAACTAGTTGACAATTTCAAAAGCTCATTCGACCTAATAAAAATTGGAAATATGGAGATTCGAGGATGTGAATACTCGTAAAAAACTCCCTATCCAATTCGTATTGTACTATTTCCAATTTTGCGAAGAAAGTAGATTCTAAATAACAGATACGTTTGCCGAACTTTGGCTGTAAAATTTCTTTCAGAACTTTTGAAATACGTTATTATATCGCGTCGTTTGTTGTTAAGTGCTGACGCATATGTTGATGGAAAGTAGAGAGATTCAGCGTATCTCGCGCCTAGAAACTAACATACAACAAAATAACACGTTTTCAAACTGCGTGCTGTTCATATGCCGTTATATTATTCTTTTAAGTCATGTGAAAGTTTGAAACGACTTTCGTATGTCTTAAAGACATCACACACCTGCGATGACGGGATTTAACACGTCACGAATGATCATTATCACAAATTGTATATAATCAAGCAATATTGCTGTACACCAGGGACAATGCTGATAACAGCAAGGATAACGATAAAACTGTTGTTATACTACAGGGGTATAATAATAATAAGTAGAACAGGACATTAGGAAATTCAATAAAAACATTAACTACTTGTACACTTGATAATAATTATAATGTATCATATTATTTACATAGGTACATTAACATATCTTCAGTGAAGTCACTCTGTTGAAACTGTGATTCTGTTAGAAATACTTGATAATCAGATTGCTGGATTTAAATTTCAAACGCAATTTTCGCTTGCCAGGGTGTTTTACCTATTCTCGAACAAGCAGCCTTGAACTTTAAAACTGACTAATCGCAAACGTAGTATCACGTTTTAGATCAGATAAATCGGTAAAGTTAAAAAGAGAATTAGCAGAGTACCTGTTGATCAGGAATAAGTTACCGAAACAGTTAGGCGTTTGACATTGTACTAGAAGCGTACGCGTTCTTAAGGTTCTTAATTTCGTTAAAAGCAGGCTTTGGTTTCACAAAGGACAACCGTGTCTGGTCTAGCAAAAAATGTCGACCACCTGTTCCCGAGCAGGGAGTTAATTATCATGTTTTCACGGCAAAGCAGCTCGCCTCGCCTTTCACGCGTCACATTATCGAACGGCTAAAGAGAACGGTTGTGCTGTCTTTCCGCTTTAATAGCCCGTGGAAGCGTGAATGGTTTTTTGTCGCCTCGATAACGGTCGTCTCGTGTCTGAGGCGTCCAGAAAGAGGAGGGTCCTTCTTTACGTAACGCCTACAATTATTTATGGCAATTTGCAGCAATCAAACTCGATCGACCCGGTCGTTCGAGCACGCGTCTTTGAGGGCGAATTGTCATTTGCATTTATCGCGCGCGACTAACGTGATAATCGATTAAGATTGTCCTATTATGTTGTTCAGCGGGAATTCGGTTCTAGGCCACGACCGAGTTCCGGTTAATTTACGGAGCTTCAAGACCTCTTTAGACGAAGATTAGCCGACGAGCCAAGATTTCTAATTAATCGGTTAATACAGCGCCTCCGGAAATAACCGTAGCTGTCCCGTGCGAGGGTTAGGGACCCAACTATTACGATCCCGACCCTGGACATGTCACTCCCCTATATTACATCGTTTCACGCTCGATCGTGCACTCTGAATTCGCGCGCCCTAATTTCACCTCCTCGATATTTTCCGCCTTTGTCGTCGCGCGAGATGCATCGGCGACATATGTCCGGCTCCCCACCGGTTTCCCCTGCAATTTATGTAAGTACACATTGCGAGTTGTCGCATCTGCCGTGTCTTCGGCGACGCGTTCTCGCTAATGTTGACGGAGGAGGCGTGAAATTGAACGGAAATCGTTGCACGATCGGCGTGACGAAATCTCTAATATCCTCTCGAGGGTGCAGTTTTTCCTGGCTCGTTGATGGAACGGGCGTTGTTATACCTATTAAATAGTTGTTTCCCTGTTTGAACGGGCAAGTGGAGGTCGTGACATTCGGAGATCGTTCAACCGTGTGGCAGATTTGGGTTTTCATCCCCCTACATGTCACCTTTTTTTCTAACAGGGGACTATTCAGTGTCATCTCAACGTCAAATGAATAGAAGTATTGTATTCCATTCAAGGAGGATTAAATTCGAAATACAAACAGAGATCAATTTTATTACAATTTTATAACGCATAAAACTTTATAATTGTATCGTGAAGTATTATTATATATTTCTTTACGCTTCTGACACAAAACGACGTATCATATATTTTGCGAATTTGTTCGTGTTATAATTCGCACCTGCAGAACTTCAGCAGAGAACTGCAGAACTGTACATTATACGCGCAGAAGTTTGTACTGAAAAATATGAAAGTTTACTCGTCCGGCAGCCTCAGATTATCGTAAAATGGACGACAAACTGCCATGAAAATTCCTGTATCACCTACCACCGTGCAAAGTGTGAAATTACAATGTTGCAATTGCGTGTCGAGAACCGTTGAGGCTACAAGTCCGCGAACTTAGCTTGCAAATTAAGTAAATCTACTAGGCTATAAATAGCGCGGAAAGTTTCAGCGTCGTGTCAGAAACGAGTGTGCAAGGTAGCAACGTTGGATCTAGATTCGTGAATTTCTAGCCAGACGAGGTTGTCGGAGAAGCATGGAACAACCCTGAGGAGAAATCTCATCTGGACCGGTGGCTGCTTTAGCCGGACTCGCGAACGACACGAGACTCGGACGAAAAGAATCGCAATTTACGAAGCAGCGGCGTCGTTAAGCAGCTTTAAGCTCGATATGGATGGCAGGGGTTAAGGGGGTCGTTCCCTGGAATCGCACGAGGTGCCACGGGCAAAAGGGCGTGCCAGCAGTTGCGTCCTGTGATTTAGCAGCGAACCCCCTGCCATCGTGCCACGAGTTGTCCAACTGTTGTTCAGACTGTTGTGAGCACGCCGTGCGAGCCGCGATATCAGCCTGAGAGTTATGAGTCCTTGTGACGAATAGTCGTTTCCTGTTTTCTACCAGAAAAAAGAAAACTCGACGACAGCCTGTTTTCTGCTGACTTAAGCACGCCAACTGGGCGTTGCTATCATTTCTAACTTTAATTAAATAACGCGATACATATTTCATTCTTTCTTCAGCTACTACTAAGTTGCTGATTCTTATGCCAGATTTCTAAGTTACTACGTCTCTGAATATGTAAATTCCTGCATCTCTGTACCTCTTACTTAGATATTTTTTAAGCAATGAATGTTTAATTTTCTAAATGTGTAGAGTGTTACCTAAACGTTAATAATAACTGTTGCTACTAAACGCTAATAATAACGTTTCCAAGTAAAGCTTCTAACGAAATTAATTTGGCGATTCAAGAATTAGCAGCGTTGCTTAATTTGCGAGATTAAGAGTGATTATTGTTTGTCAGCTGATTGGATGCTAAAATTGTACTCGGAAGTTAAATGGAGTAGAATCGTTCAATCCATAGAGTCGTCGAGTCCAATAGCTCTCTTTAATTTGCTAACTGGTCACCTTGGCTTTCGTGTACGATGAAATCGTAGAGGGACAAGTTCGAGGAGTGTGAAATTTGCTAGTGTGACTCGAATCGAGTAGTGGAAACGGTTTACGATCGGTCGTCGCCATTAAATTGAATCGCTATATTCAGGCTTCTCCAACTTTGCTATCGTTCTATCGATCCATCGTTCCTTGTGCTTCGTTGAGTTTGTTTGCAGATTTTATCGCGAATCAAACGACTTAATTGGACGAGATTATCAGCGATGTCGTCCTCTAAATTTATGTATTCAAAGATTTGTGAATTTGCAAATTTAAAAGTTGTGAATCTCTCTACACACCGTGATAATGAGGAAGTATTAGTTCAACCGGCCATATAGCGAGACTCGGTTTCCTTGCAATGAACATGAAACAAAAATGACACAAAGTGTTGGAGAAATCTTTTAAATGTTTATAACGAGTTTGTAGAATCATTCGAAGTAGAAACAAAGGGGCGATAATTGCGCGCGATAAGAGTTAATTACCCTTAAAGTAATCGAGAAATCCAAGATACGAATTAACGTTTAGCCCCCTGAGATAACCGAAGCAGTTTTAATAGGGGCGTTCGAAACAATTTCACGGTTCCTATAATCCGTTAAGTCCAAAAATCCTCCAAATTGTTCATTGTTTATCGTAATTTTTCATCGCAAATTATCGATACCGGTAGAACTACCGAGTTCTCTAATCCCCTGATGCAAATTAACGCGGCGTATTAAATTTGACTGTTTGGTGTTTCGTGGAGAATTTTCGATTCGTCGAGTGTTGAACGCGAACGCTGGATAAACGACATAATTCAGTTTATTACGAAGCGAAACGTTCATAGGGTTACTACTATCGATACCTTCGCATAGAGAGTTAACCGACAGAACGTGCTCCAATTAACGATTGTGTTAATTACTTTGCCTATTATTCACATTTGCGGCGGATTAGTATCGGTTCACTGAAAGTTACATTTCATTACATCTGTCAGTAACATTCGATTTAGAAATTGGTGGGCCAAATCATGCTCCTTTTACAATTGATTTGACATCCGAGACTTTGCTAACTTTTTAACTTTATTCGAGTATATAAAAGTATCTGAACTTCTAAATTGACCAAGTTATAATTTTTCGAAATTTTTAAATTTGAATATTTATAAATTTATAAGTGTCCTAGTTTGAAAATTGGAAAATTTTTAAATCTGAAAGTTAATTTCAAAATTTGCGAAAAGTGGAAAGTTACCATTCTCCGTGAATCTCCGTGCGCAAGGTTGAGGGAGGAGCATCATTGAAAGTCCGCGCGAAGGGAAGCTCGTTTCGGTAATATAAATGGTAGCACTACAAGAGTCTGATGTGGTAGCCTGTACCTTGATTGCCCCTGTAAATAAACGACTGAAGGATGATCGTTTCGGTAGCGTAACACGCGACACGTCTCGCGGAAAGTTTAATTCTCGAACGAAAGCAAGTAGCGTTAAACGTCGAGTTGGTGAATATGATGGATAACTCTGCGTTGGTGTTTCGGACGGAACTGGAATATTTGCCCGGGGCAAAAGGTGAATTAGCAACTAACGTCGACCTACGTCCGCGACGTGACGCTGGCACGCGCGTGTGTACGCTCGAAAACGGCGCAGAGACGGTGACTGTTATTGAAATTTATATTAATGCCCCGTGGCTGAGCCCGTGGCCGGCGATTTTCGTCATTTTCCTCTCGGACTCGGGGCACGTGCGTGTTGCGGACGACGAAGAAACACGGGGTAAGCAAAGGGTAACGGGTCACGTGTCGGGGGAAAAATATGGGACGGTGATGTAATGTTCCTTGAACGCGTGGTTGGTACGGAAATACGCAAACACAGGACTTTGGTCGCTATGGTGGTTCCGTGTTATGGCTGTTTGGGTACGATGTTGGGTATAGGGGTGGATCGGGCACGCTCCAGGCAAAATTCGTGAATTGTATCGAACTTGTACTCTTGGTTGGATTAATTCGAAAGAAGATTGGTTTGTACCGGGCCACGATGTTATTGGATCAATAATGCACCGTTTGTGTACATTTCAACGATAAAACAACGTTTAGGTATACAGGACAAAGAGGCAAATTGAAACATGCGGATTTTCTCTGCTAAAAGAAAATGAACACTTTTGTTATGGAACTCTTTCCATTATTTAAAATTACTTGAAACCGATGTTGAATATCTTCATCAATCATAACGGCACTAAATAATGGCACTAAACCATTTACATATTGTATAGAAATCTTTTGTTGCTATACGTATACTAGAATTATTGCTATAATTGAATACTCGATTCTTAAATCAGATTAAAGTAGGTCGAACAACGCGTTAATTATCCGCTTCATTATAGATATACAAGTAAGTATAAATGGCTCGAGCTCGGTTTCAGTCAGAAAACATTCATTATACGGGTAATTGGGACGACGAGAGCAATCGAAAGGCTATTTCGCGGAATTAAGTCTTTTATGCTTGCGGACGATGAAAATCCAGACGGAATGGCGTTCGAAATTGATACAGCAATTCCGACTGTTTTGCGAAGAAATCGCTGTCTGTATAATATACGCGCCGAGAAGCTTTTTCAATCTGTTCGCGAGGATACAGTCGGTCACGATAAGAATCGCAATTCCGTTCTTGGTAACGTTTGAAGACTGATTAAATCGCTCCGTTTCCAGAATGACGTTACGAAAGGTATTTACGGCCCGTGGATAGCGATCTGTGCGTAGCCATTTTGACTGGCGCTCGTAAATACGCGGGAAATTCGAGGGAGAAAGCAATTTATCGGTTCATTTAGTTATTCTCTAATCGGACGTATGATATTGTATGTAAACTGTGTACCTTTTATTCGAGGAAACTTTTTTGGGGAAAAGCTGGTAGGAACTTGGATGATATTACATTGCCGATTCTATGTCTCAAATATGCCGAAGTCTCGCCATGTGGCTCTGAATGGTACTGCGGAAAGAAAAAGTTGTACAATATGAACGAAACTGTTTCCATGCTGTGCTTGAAAATTTTGAATTTGAAAATTTATTAGCTCTGGAACTACATCTCTCAATTAATATTTAAATGTACAAACTTGTTCAGTTTGAACATTTCTAAATTTCTAAATTAGAAGATTGGAAAATTTGAATATTTAAAAATAAAATCAATGAAATATTTTAAATTATATTCGTCGAAGCAGAACAATATCATTTTACATGCATTAACATTGGTTTTTCAATTAAGAGATCTAAACAGCGTGCAGAATATTTTTTATTTCCATCGACGTAGCTGAACAAGCGAATCGATTTTGTTGAACATTTGACCATATACTGTGTATAATATTGTTATCGATACCACAGTGAATCCTTTCTTTTCCGTTTCGCTTGTGGTTATATATGTTTTCACGAATCGAGTAACAGAAATTTGATTCGTATCGAAAATTGAAAACCGTATCCGTGCGGCAAACGGACATGCAATCTTTATGAAAACCATGGTCGTGGTACAAACATCGAACGGTAGCATGAAATTTGTTCGTTCAGTGTCTCTCACTGTTCAAATCGTTACGTGGTATGTATTGACTTTTCGACTAATGTACTCGTTCGTGCCTCATGGCGTTTACCTTCGGGCTGTTTACACGCGACGCGTTGAAACAACGACCACGGATTTTAAAGAATCGTGTTCGTCGATTTGAATGCGCCAAAAAGTCGTACTTTTCGATTAGTAAACACATCAGTTTAAAATCTCTGTTTACTCTGAATATAAATCCATCGTGCGCTATGACTCCCCATATTTTTGTGGATCTTGGTATCTTTCGTCTATTTTCGGACACGTTATTCTCAATTTCCGATATTTTCAAATTCTCAATTTTCTCGAATTTCTCAAATTTGCAAATTTCTCAATTTCCCAAATTTTCAAATTAATTTAATTTTCTCAAGTTCCCAAATTCTCAATTTCCCAATTTTCCAAATTCCCAAATTCTTAGTTTTCCCAAATTCCCAAAATTTCAAAATGTCAAATTCTTGAACTTGCAAAGTTACATAATATAATTATGCAAAATTTCAAAATGTACTGCAGTGCACTTTGCGCACCACTGGCTTGTACAAATAAAAAAGCGACCTGCCAGCAGTTAAACCATTAACTGGAGTTTAACATGAAATTCCGGAAGGCACAGGTTACCCCGGATAGTTCTTTGACGAAACTTTCCTGCAGGAAACTTTCGTTCCGAATGTTTTCTATTTACACGTAGCCGAAACGAGATTCGTCGGGAATACGAGGTAATAACAATCTTGGGTGAAGGGCGGCGATGAAGTTTTCGAAAACAAGTCCTCTCGTTACATCTTACTCGTCCGAATTTCAACTTCGTTGCATTCAAACGAGCAACGTCGCCGCAGAAATCTCTCTACTTTGTGTACGCTCGAAATGAAACCATTTTATTTCTGCACAAATGCGAGCAGATATTCATATTGTATATACTGTTACAACTTTTTTTAAACTTCTATCTCTATTAAAAGAAATGAATACTCTATTTTTATGGAGCAGTAGAGAAACTTGAATCGTTTCAAACGATATTGAAATAACTTGAAGAATTAGAGATTGATATACTTCTTTTTAAATAATCTGTGAAGTGGATGAATGAAGTTAGATCACTATGAATAAAGTATACATAGGTTGCTTGAATTAGTTCTTGTTCTGAGGAGAAAATAAACGGAAGCTTAAACCATTCTATCTATAATGTATACATTGTCAGTGTACATCGTTCAAGATTTCATTAAATGTATAGTAGATCCTTTCAGCAACTACGTACAAGTTTCTGAAATTTTAATAATTTTCATATGTTAGAGAGACATTTTTATATAGTAACTTGTTGTTTGCCTGTTTTATATCATAAACAATCTTGAGACTAAGACATTCAACTTTGGGACCTTTGTAAGAACTTGATTCATCTCTCCCTGATCTACCGTATCAATTAACCCCTTGCACTATGATCAGGTGTGTCGGTCAGAACTAACAGGTACAATATTAAAATGTGGTATTATGCAATCTATGTAATCATTAATTGGACTTGAACTCCAAAAGGTGTTCACCGGAGACCAAGATAACCAGGATTTAGAAATCTGCTTAGCAAATCGCGATGATTTGAAAATCTGTGGAAATCGGTTGGGCTAGTAGGTAGCGAAACCGCTGCAGCAGGCTGACCATAGTTTCGTTACCATCCGGACCTCTGTACGGTTCGCGTAATCTGTTGGTACTACCCTCGAGGCAGGAAAATACCATGGGAGGTTACCGAAGAAAGCTTTTGCCGTAGCGAAATTGCGGTAATGCTATTACAAAGGATCATAGCGGACCTTTTGCCGCATTTATGGCTGAATTTCGCCGGCTTTTCCGCGAATTAAATCCGGTTTGATCCCGGGTTACTCTCGAATCTTTGAACAGCGATACACGCTCGGCTTAAATCGAACAGGACCTCTGACGAATTTCACCTCTTGCGAGTATTTACAGAGATCGATACGCGTGCTCCTTTACCGTCTCCTTCCTGTAACCATCGTACTTGCGGTTTCCACTCGGCGACGTAATTTCGTCGAGTAGAATGAGATTGATCGTAAACGGACACGATAGAGGAAGCCACGGTGAGATTGAAAGAACGATGGGAAGTTAGCGTGGAATTCTTTCGTAATTATTATTGGAAAAACTTGAGCGACGGAAGTTAAATTTCGTTTGTCCTGATGGGATTTCTTCTTCAGTACGTCCGCTGAACAGTTTTGTACTTTTATGTATCTCATGTGTTGAAAAACCTTTATAATCTTGATTACCAAAATTTCAAACGATGGTGCAGTAAGCTTATCATTTTTGTCGTGAATGTCGAAGATGAAGGTAAACATGCGAAGAAATTGTAACTCTCTTACAATTCTTAAATCTTGAAATTAAAAAAGAAATTCCAAGTTACCCGACATCCAAACACAGAAATCTAAATTGCATTTCCACATATCAACATTTACGCTTAATCCCACGTTTCGTGCGAATCTCTCTGAAAACATAAACGAGAAATTTCATAAAATCTGGTCGTTAAATGTTCGTCGAAAGATGAGCTCCGGAAAATTGAAAAGAACACAGGCTACTCATTAGAAGAGATTGTAACGAACAGCGATTCAATCCGGCTGGAATAGCTTCTTCCTGCGCGATTCACTGTATTATTACAATCAAGGCGAACATGGTAGCCCGTTTGCGGTGTTCGCGAAGGTTTTGCGATGCACGCCGATAATCAGGCTGCGATTTCCCGCGACTATAGCGTAGCAGGATTTTCCGTTAAGAAGGTACGAACCAGAACAAACAAGAACGACGAGAAAGTAATGCATTCATGAATGGGTCCGAATTCTGCGAGAAATCGCGTTACCGCGGTTTCTGCTGCACGAAAAAGACATCGTTGATATTCTTCTCGCGTTATCCTCGCTATACCGACTCCGCAGCTGGTGGTCGTACTACTGCTAGACGACCAACAGCTTTCCACGGTCGTTATCCGGCCAATTCCTACTGGATATATTTTCCAGCGTGCACGTAAAATCACTGAATTCCGCGCTGTGCTTTCCGATACGTAAGCCAACCTTGTTCACGAGTTTCTATGTACGCCCATTGGCGTAACTAGCTTTTTTTCTGGGGTGGTTTAAATAAGATAGCTTTATTATATGGCACACTTTTTGGTGTTTTGAAATTTAGGAAATTGCGAATTAGGAAATTTATTTGTAAATTTGGGAGGTCGCAAATTCAGAATCTGTGTTCAATTCAGAAATTTCATAATCTAAAAATTTGAAGGTAACTTCATAACCTTGCAACTTCATAAATTTAGAGATCTGGAAATTCTAAAATATGTAACCTTGAAAACATCTAAATTTTGAACATGAAATATAATAGTCCGTCCATCATTAGAACGTCCAGCCCTTCAGGCTACGCGATGTATGACGGTTTAATATTCTGTTATTCTCCACCCTCGTTGATCGCTACCTGGTTACGCCACTGCATATATGTACTCGTACATCGTGCTCCAACCCCGTTACAACCCCCATGACCTCCGACGCACACACGACGCATTCTTTTGCCTGGAATTCGCTGCTTTGTTCCGCTTTAGCACTTTCTGCCGTGGCTGACGTTCGACTTTGGACGAGGGTGCCATGCTCGAATGTTCGTAGAAAGGGGTGAAAAATATTGGACAGATTATATCGGGGCTGAATTCCCGCCTCGTATACTTTTCTTTGCTTATTCTCGATAAAATATCTGGACAACTTTCGCGAGGGTGAGTTAGCTCGAAGGTCGTCCCCTGCGGATGAGTTATGGCCACCTTTGTCGAATAGTAAAGCTCGATGTTGCGAAGATATGAGGTGATTCTTTTTTTTCTCGTTTTCATCCTTTTTTCCTTGTTTTCTTTTTTCGTTCGACGATGAAGAGAAGAAATGTCTGTTGTTCTTTCCTTCTCTGTCTCTTTCTCTCTCGAGAAATCAATATTTCACGATCGAACGCACGGGGTTTCGAATCATCGGTGATTCGGTGCTTTGTAATCGCAGGAGCAAACGCGGCCGCAATTAGGCCGACACGAACAATGAAAACGGAATTCGCCATTGTGCAAAGCAGGTTATTGACGCGATGGTGAATGTTGCCGATGTACCGTCGGTCTAGTTAGTTAATTATATGGGGCATAGTTATTTAATTTGCAGGAATCGGTGCGGTATCAGTTTAATCGCTGAGATCGGTGTGGTGTTATCGGTTTAATAGTCAAGATCGATGAACGCAACAAATTGGAGAAATTTACCAAAATTATGCTACTCAAGAAATTTATGATCATGGAGAAAATTGGTGTGCGTCATTAAATGAACAATTCTACCAAATAGTATGGTGACATCTCTTGCACTGTGATTTATTCGGAAAATCAAACATAAATAACCATGTACTGTTACAATGTTAGGACGACATAAAGTTATAAATGTTTATTGAATGGATCCAAAAAAGTTTTTATTCAAATCCACTAATCTATATTTGAATATGTAATGTCCTGGTAATCCTTAAAATTCATAAAAGTCAAAGACTAGGAAACTATGTCCTAACCATAAGTTATCATATTTGTGTTAAACAAGTCAAATTTATTTTTGCCTATACATTGAACCATCGCTAGCCGAATGTATCGCTAGTTCAACTTTAACAAAAGTATGTCCCGCATCGATTTCTCTCAAATTGGACCAATTTATCCTTGTTCTGACCCAATTCTTGCCGATACATTCGTTGTCGCGCCGCACCGTGCACGATCGATGTTGATCGGTATTTAATTTGTATCGATAACAAATATCCGCTGGTGCATGGTACAAGCTCGGGAACTTATGCTCCAGCATGACAAGCGACCAAAAAAAGAATTAGATTAATGCGTATCATGTCACGTTCTAACGTGGTCACGATTTTTCGTCTGACCGGGAAACGGTGGGTACGTTGACAGTGGTGAATAGCCAGTGTCGAAGAAATATCGCACAATAATTGTCGGTTTTATGGGAAAACGTTTCTCCGTTATTGGAACACAAGATACGGATTGACAGACACGTAGATATTTCATACTATCACGAACATTTATGCATTTGATTATCGACGTGTACGAAGTGGATTAGATACAGTTTCTAACTTCGATGTCACTATTTACTGATACGTAAGTGAAGGAAATATAAATGTACAAGATATATTAAATATATTAAATAAAAGAATATGCTAGTGTATCCAAAATGTAGGTACAGAAAATCTATACAGATAAAAATGGAAATATTTATCCAAGATATATTAAACATATTAAATATACAAAAATATTAGTATACTCTGAAATATGGATAAAGAAGATCATAGTATTAGACAGTGTTTCAGATAGAGTCAAGATTGGAAATTTAAAAAATTTGAGGATGTAAAAATTTGGTACTTTGAAAATGCATAGAACGTGAAAATTTAAGAATCTGGGAAACTCAGGAATTTTTGAGGAGATGATAAAATTGAAAATTTAAAAATTCAAAACTGTGAGAGCTCCCAAACTCCGACCGTAAAGTTGAACATTCATAACTTTGAAACTGTAAAAATTTGTAAACTTAAATTTGTAAGACGTTCCTGAGAGTACATATTCCTTATATCCATCACCGAATATGGCGATGTAACGAGATGTACTCATTGAACTCGATTCTGTCGTTAATCCTAAGACGAGCGTATCGAAATCCAATTGTATCGACAGTGTCAATCCGAAAGGATCCTTTCCGTCAACGGTAGTTGAACGGATCTCTCGAATTTCTGCGAGCGTGTCGGAATAGTTTGCGGTCGTGCAAACGTCATGCGCCCGAAACAAACACAAACAGTGCTCTCTGTCTGGCGTGTTTGCCTGAATTAACGCCACGCACCTCTACGGGGCTCACAGGGTATATCGTCGTGTCGCGAGGCTTCCTTGCATGGTAACTGGACAAACTTGGTGCCCATTGTACGTGTGCCCGGGCCCACTAGAGCGCAAACTAACACACGCGTTTATATTCGAGCCTCGTGTCGGGCATACATAGTCTTACGTTGCTGCATGTTCGTGCCTGGTAGCAGTATACCAAACGAGAGGACAATTGAGTATTCGCCACCGATACCACCGACTTACGGCTTAATCTCGCATGTATTAGATGCATACCGAACCGCGGATCGGGAGATGTTGTTGCAACACACGCTTAATAACGAATCTCCGGCGTACAACGTTTCGCCTATACGTGGAGATTGTGCGCGTGGCTTTTGCACGCTCGTCGCTTTCGCAATTTAAATTACGTCTTGCCCCATTTGTTATTTCGATGTTAGTTCCTTAAACTTCGGCCAAGTTACGCCTACGATATCAACAAACTTCCAGACGCAATAGGAATTAGCAAACACCGCGGGCTTCCCTAGGGGAAACGGTGAAGAGGGAACAACGCTCGTTGATTTTTCATGGGACACGTTCGTAAACTTTCAGACCTTCTAATTTAGAGATTTAGCTTTTGTAGGAATAAGTAGTGAGATACATTTGGAAAGTTTGGGAGTTTGACAATTCGAAACAGTTGGGAATTTGGGATTTGACGATGTGGACATTTTTGACAACTCAGATTTGGTTTGATGATTCATTTGAACAATTTGGAAATTTTTTAAATCCGGTTAAAGGTTAAAAATTTAATAATCTGAAACTTGGGTATTTAGGTAATATCTTATTCATAAATCAAAATGAAACTGCATTCAGTTATTTGAAGAGTGATCTGAATCTCCCATAAATCTGAATAGAGTAAATTAGATAATAATCCCTTAGAAAATAGCTGTTGAACGTTATCAGCTCGATGTTGTATTGTCAGAGGAGTAATAGACTATAACTATAATTCATGCGTTATCCAGATGCTGCAACTCGAACGAGAACAAAGAGGGTGTTCGGTTTACTTAAGAAGTTTCAAACAGTTAAGGGTACAACTGGTATGGTTCGAGGGGTGGGAATAATCGACACGTGTCTGGCTGTCGAAATCATTTTGGGCGCATCCTAAAGGGTTTCTCACAATATGCTACGTTTCATTTTCAAGATCGGCAATTTCTTGCTCGTTTAATTAAAGGAGTGTCAGAAGTTCGCTTCCTAGCGGAAAGCTTTGATCTTTACCGTTGTCTTTGTCGTGTGAAACGCGTCCGTGGACAAAGGTTTGCATGTAACGCCAGGATGCACTCAAATCCCCTTGTTTCGGTCTTAGGGCACCCCAATTTGGTTCTACAACACAGGAGGCGTTTTCCTTGGGGCCAATCAGAAAGATGACACCCTTATTTGCTAGTGGTAACTGTCTCCTTCTCTCTCGGAGATTATTTTTATCGTCGAAATTTCGAGGGTAGCAGTTCACCCCCTTTAATGTACACCCGCTTTCTTCGTTCTGACACTCGAGGTGAAAAACACGCGAGGGTTGAAAATGGGAATTGGGGTTCTACGACGCAGTAAACTGTGACCTTCGGTTTCATTCTCCCCTAAAATTGTGCTGCTAATTATGCAATTGAGTTCGTACTTTGGAGACATTTTTTTTTGGAGCACATTTGCAGATTACATCAAACAAGAGTTAATGAAATTCAGCAACGGATATATCATTTTTTATTCCCTTTTATAACGGTATCTCACGGTTAATTATTCGATTGTCGCGAATTTATATTAACAAGTTAATTTGCATCGCGCTGATTCGCAATCAATGCGAGTGGACGAATTTATAATTGATTGTAATTTGCATTATCATTCTTGATAATTAAACCCATGTTAACACATTGAATATGGAGGTATTCGGTTTTATACTACCTGTTTATACGGTATTCGTTTTCTACAGAAGTATTAAACTATTGATTAAGCATACCATTAACTTTCAAACGTAGACATTTTCTTGTTCTTTGTCTGTTTTTTAATTGCCTGTTAATGTTTTATATTATTTATAGTGAATAGGGTGGTACAGAACAGCGCTGCATCGTATTTACGAATACACTGTTATATTTTTTATATTAGATTTACAATTTTTTTATTTTATTTTATATATCTGCTGTTTGTCTCCATTAGTAAAGTAACAATTTAATTTAAAACTTTTGTAGCAAAGATAATCAGTGATCCCGTATTTGCGAGCTCAACCCTGTTCAACCAATTTAAAAGATAAAGGAATATCAATGTTCTTAAATTTCGTAAACGTGCCTTATTCCGCGCAGTTTCGAAACATTGGCTCACGTGCCGGTATAAAATATCGTCGTGCAATTCTTGCCACTCGATCCACTGCAATTCTTACTTTGTTCCGTTCGCTTTCCCCCGAATTCGATTACTCCCGCGAAACGTCGACATCCGCTTTTCAAGAGTTTCCGTATTTTTCCGCGGGAACGAAGAATTATTTTCCGCGCACGTACGCGTGAAATGCTATCCGTTGTCTCGCGTCTGAAGCACGCGAGGCTCGCGTGCGGAAGCAGAACGAAGAGGAATAAAGGTTCTTCCGCGAGGAGCACGATTTTCGTCCGATTCTCGCCATGGTCCGTGCATTCAATTTCGTGGTCTCGTCCGGAAATGACGGTTCACCAGAACGCGCGAATCGACAGTTTCGGCCGAGCATCGGAGTTCGAATCCTTTTAAACAACTTGCTTGTTTCGTCGGTGTTTATAATTCATGGGGGACGCGAAGTCGGGTGCATCCTCGCAAGATTCCCGTGGCTCGAAACCGTTTTCGTCGACTTCCATTCCGCCGGGAATTTCCATAGAAAAAGGATGGCTCGTAACGATTTACGATTTTCTATTCGCCGATGAAATATTCATGAACGCGGTGAATTATCGTAAATACGTTGGAACACGGAGGTTTAGGGCCACGACTCGTTGCGACAAAACAACAGTCGTGCTGCTTGAATTAAGGTCTATGCGCGAACGCCACAATTAGAACGGGTTGCTTCACGACAAGATTCATTGCACGCTGTAAAGTTGTGAAGTATCTTTTTACTCCTGTGTCTTGGCCTTAGTGTTTTTGCTGGAACAGAATTTTGGAACTGTGAATTTTTCGAATTATGCAATATTCGATTGAATGGAATATGCATATTCGATAAAATAATTACAGCACACTGATCCATCTTCGTATCTAACCAATTAGTTCATCGTGATCAATATTTTTCATTAGTCTTTCCTTTATCGGTTTCAACGTTCATTCGACAAGGAATGAATTCTACGCGAAATCTCGTTAAACAATCCACTTATCCCGGATATTCAATCCGCGTTTCGCAACCAATGAATTTCAGATTTCCCGTATAGAGGCGCTCATCTTTCTGTCCGGGTTGCAGAAAATTAACCCTTCGTCTGTAACGATATTCCAGCATTCTCCATTATAGCGCGAACATGCACTCCTTTCTTGATGCATTAGCGGCCACGTCGTTGAATACAAATTGAATAACAGCCGCATCGATGGGGAGGAGTGTTAACGAAGTTTCCGTCAGCGAATATGGTAAAACGTGTGCATTCGATGCTGCGGAGACCGGGAGAACAGAGGAAACGAAAGAGAGAGATCGTAATTAACCGCGTTCGTGTTATCAGCATCCACACTGATCGCTTTCTCTTCCTCCGGGAACGATAAATCTATAATTGCTTGTTAATCGACCGGCATAGATTAGAAGTTTTCAGAAGGCAACTATCGCGGATTCGCACGGATCATTGCGCGGTTCTCGTTGGTTAACTTTTCGCAAAATCAAGTAATACCTCTAAATGATTCGCGTGAAAGTACATGTTTAACATAATTCTCGTATTCCAGCGTTTGCCGTACCACTTTCACGCGATCGTAAGAAACGCGATGCAATTAGGTCTATGACGTAGCTGATGTTTTAGATCTGATTATACAGCTTGGATCAGAGAGATTTCTACTTTACGATTAAGCACAAGATTCTCTCGATAATTTTTCTTGCTATAAATATCGTGGATTTCAGCACGTGTTCTCATTACTTCAAGATACTCAAGATGTATATCACTGCAGTATTATTGACATTTTCGAAAACTGAGGTTCTCAAAGGTTTTGCCAAGTCCAGCTCCACAAATGATCAAACTCACAATTACACCGAGATCCATTGGCAATATCTACCTATATTTATCGAATAGTTAAAGCCTTTCGTCGGAACATTCAGTAGGATATTTTAAACGTGTGCAATTACACGGAGTCCATTAAAATTGCCGAGGGTGCGATCGAGACCTGACGGAATCTCTCAGAATGGAGCTCGAGCAATCGTCTCGGGGCACGTAAACCATGACAATGGCTCCGAATGGCCACGTGACCGGCTACGATAGCGGTGATAACGCACGGTTTGTAAGGCGCGTGACTGGGGTCTGTGCGTACCCAAGATAACAGCGAAACGTGCGTGCGAGGCCCGCGTAAATCAGGGTTACTTTTTTCCGGGAGTAACGCGTTATGGCGAGATTGGAGACTTCAGGGGTTGGAACGTACACTCTAGATCCAGTTTCTGTTAAAAAATAACCTGAAAATTTAATTTTCACTCACTTAAGAAGAATTATTACGCTTTTGCGTATCTGATGGAAACTTCGTTTTCATTTAGTTTTGTGCAACACTTGTGGTCAGTTTTTTTAAACTTAAGGTTTCGTGAAAATTTTACTGCGTTTATTACTGCTTTTAGTATGTAGATTTTACATTATAGAGTAGGTATGATACAATATATAAAATACACACAGAGATTCGATGATATAATATATCGCTTCTGGTATCATCAAATGTTGCTCTCCTTTAATGTCCTCAAATTTTGCTCTGCTTTAATATTTGCAAATTTTGTTCTACTTCTATGTCATGCAATTTTGGTTTACTTTAATGTCTTCAAATTTTGCTCTTCTTTAATGTCATCAAATTTTACTCTCCTCCTGTGTTATTAAATTTTGCTCTAATTTAGTGCATAGAATTTGTATCTCCTTTTATGTCTAGAGTATTGCTCTCCTTTAACGCCATCAAATTGCGCTTGATAATAACTTGTTTCAAACTCGGTCATGCGAAATGCAACAGAGTAGTGTTTGAAGTAGCATATTAGTTTTAACTTACAATTAGTATAATGACGAGAGTATGTACACGTAGCGCTGTGTTTTATGTAACATAATCAGCTGCATCCACTTCACAGTCGGTGAAATCAAAAGATCAAGCATCGCTTTTGATGCCAGGAGCTGTTGTGACGATACGCTTGTGCACGAATGCACTCAAAGATTCAAGTGCTGCATTGTGTACAATGCGCACTTGCGCATCGGCATATATATCTTGTCGCTTTATTCTGTCACCGGCTATACACTGATTCTGGCACTATTCACGAAGCAGCCTGTGTAGCGTGTAACAATATGGCCCTATGGAATCAACGTTTGCCAGACGATGGAGAATCTCTATTTCCGAGATTAAAAAAGTCTGACGCGAATACGTTCCTATGCTCGATCGAATAACTACAATGTGAGTTAGAAACATTTTCGAAACATGCATAACCTTAATTACACGTCGTTTTAACTCTGTATAAGGTATAGGGAACAAGAACTCATTTGTAAGACTTGATGCATTGAAATTTATTATTCATTAATATTTAATAAGTAAATAACAGTATGTTAATAGCTCAACTTTTTCTGTTACAGGTACATATTATAACTGTCTTAGGGGATTCATCGAGATGATTGTCACGAAACAGTGAGTAAAAATAATATAAATTTATTGTCAATTATTGGCAATTTTGTCTGAATAATATTATTTATACTACGTTTAAAATTAGTAAGAATTTTTATAACAAAACTATCCAAATAAAAATGACATGAACACCTCCCTACGAATTGTACACGCACATCACCCGAGAGCAATGCGATATTAAAAAAAGCATCGCATTCCCAAACGCAGCTGAAACCTCCGTCCCCGCAATTTATCCACTCAGAATCAGTTCTGAAGACGAATACCAGCGACGTAGTCACGAATGAGCAGTTCCCTGTGTCAAGTGCATGCTCACACAGCGAATCACGTGGATCATGAATCCTGACCGTAGAACCGGCGCACAGTGTGCTACTCCTCCGGCAACATTCGCCCTCGGAACTTTGGTAATATTCGTTAAGGAGGCACGGGTGCATCCCTTCGTTCCGAGAACACATATGTATTTACATAACACGCGAAGCAACTAAGCGAGGAAGATAGAGAGAGAAAGAGGTTCGCTTTCACTTCACCCTCGGGGCTTTTCAACCCCCTCGTGACGAGATCTACGTCTGGCAGGAGTTTGCAGACGGAACCCCCGCGGCCACTTGCTGTACCCAAAGCTTCTGTAATGGAAGATACGCTCCTGTATGCTCGAACCGACGAAAGATTCCACGGTTACAGATCAAACGGGGCTAATTTCATTTCTTGCTGGCCACTCGACCGAGCAGCAATAAAAGAGCAGAGACCGCTGTCTGCTCGTTCTACCGAACGATAAGTAAGCTGTTTGGGGCTGTAGGGTCTCTTGATTGAGGTATCTCGTTGCCTTGGATGTTCACAGTTCCGTGTTCAACGAAAGATGTCTTCTAATGAATCATTGCTTCCTCGAACACGACACCCTCAATTCGAAGGTTTCAATTAACACTTCGCACACGCATTTTAAGAGCGACGCAACTCCATTTTGGAGCGACTGCGAAGCAATTGAGTAAATACACCTCTGTTCGCGGTTTCATTTATTCAGATTTTCATTAATCTTCCTATTAGCTTGGTACTGTACAATTGATATCGCGATACATCTGTTCCATTAATTTCGAACTATTGTTTCCGTAATATTTGATACATCTGTTTAATATTTCTATTAAATATGTCCATTTATAATCAGGAAAAAAGTGTTGCTCGCGACGAGGTGTGGAGATCGTTTAGTCATTCATGTATCACCCAGATATGAATCACGGTTAAAGCATTTTAATGGTGATTTATTGCAAATGGACTAATCTCTGTTCTCACGCGAAGCTCGCAACAAATTTGAATACGCGTATATTACGTATATCACTTTTTATTGTTACGTCTTTAATTTATGGTAGGTTAAATATAATATTTTATAACATAACGAAAACGCATAGCAGAGAGTAATACATCAAAATATTTAATAGCTTTCGTAATAAATCTCGAACAATTGAAATATGTATCATTCAAAGTGACATTGATTCTTTTATTTTATTTCTTCTAAGATATCAACGTTTGAGGTCTTTCAAGTTTAATATATCTTTTATACCTTTTTACGTATATACGTATACTATATTCATGTAGTTAAATATTGGATTTTAGTTGAGTCACCAAAATTTTAAAGAATGTAGACATGTCAAATGGAAACAACCCCTTAACGTACCCCTTAACGGTTAGATACATATCTGTCGTGTGAACATACATGCTTCTCTAAATTACTTTAACGTGCTAAAACTAGTTACTTTGAGGCATCCTGTATTTGAAGAGGATTAAAACTTTGCATGTGTCTACACCAAAATGTTTCTCCGTAAAGAGAGTATGAGTCATTTCGATTTCACCCTCTCGCAGAGGGGGTTAAATCGCACAGAAAACTACACGAATCACGCTATGTACGAATTCGAAAGGGAACGAAATAAGAGGAAGAGCTAATTGGATTAGAAAGGAACGTCTAGCGAAATTTCTCGATTGATCGTTGAAGCGTGTTCAATAAAAGAACGTTGTCGACGCCCGGCGAATGAAAGTTTCATCGCGATTCGTAATAGATGAAGCGATCGAGAGAAGTAGAGACTTAGCAATGGTGCTCATTGCTCGGCATTAGAAGGCATCGAATTCTTTTCGTTCGCTCGTGTTACGAATAGGCGAACCCGACGTTCGATTCAAACGCGGAACACGTGATCCTCGATACCCTCCATTTTGTCGACAGGAACGATGCCGCCCATTTACTCGCGTGTAGCCGGTTCGATCGGGCAAAGGTACGAGTCGGATCTGTATTTTGAATTTTTGACTAGGGGGAAACGCGATGTCCCGTAGGAATTCCTATCCTGCCGAGTGTAACGCCTGTCGGTGATATTTTTCCACGCGACAGATTCGCGTGTACACGGTTAAGTGCTCGATTCTGTCCAGGGAATCGCGAAAATTCTCCGCTTTAATGTCCGTGAGCCATACCTTTTCCGTAGATTAAATTTAAAACTGTTCCCAGAAACACGCGTGTTCTCCGCTTTTATTCCGCGATACTGGATGTTGCACGGAAAAATTTGTTGAAAATTGCCAACGCTACAGAAAAATTGAAAACAAATACTTCAATCACGTTGAAACGAACATTCGCTCCTCGTTCTATCGTTATTTCATAACTGCAGATTGTTTGATATTGCGTCTGTAAATGGAGCGAGCATTCCCTAAGGGAACTTTTCACATTCGCAAATTGAGACACTTTCGAATGTAATCCAAACCAGAAAACTTCGGATATTTTCAAACTTACTGTGGAACCCTCGGTTCTTCCTTTCGTATAAACTTTTTCTATAAAAAAGAATTAAAGATTGTTCCATCGAAATTCCCAAACAGCAGAAACAAACGGGAAATAATAATTCCTCCGGTGTCTCATTAAAAACAACGAACGAACCATCATATTCTTCCTCTTTGTGCTCCACGACGTAGCCTTGTTATTCAGCGTTCCACAAATGGGGGGGGTCGAAACGTGGATTCGACTGAAATATTCAGTTTCAGTCGTCATTTGTTCGTCTCTTCCTTTCTCGGCTGCCTGACGAATATTTAAATTAGCTTGACGATATCTTGGATTGTACAGTTTGCAAAACAACGTCGAAGTTTGAAGAAACTGAAGATAAGACGCGACGTTTTGAAGAAGAAGGTGGCGAACAAACAATTTTCGGCGAAACTTATGAGAATTATCTGCCACAGTGTCTGGTCGGCAAGTTCATGGAACAAAGGGAAACACCTTGAAGAGAAATCATGGCCACGTGTTCGCCGATTAAAATCAACTCGCTGTTTTCTTCGCGGCTGGTCCGCGTGCCTCTATCTTTAATTGCCTGGCTCGAGCTAGCTACCTCGGATCAAGTTTATTCCCACTCGTAAACATTCGGTATTTCACTAACGATTTCCGTGTATCCTTTCGCAGGACGAAGGAAATTCCGTGAAAGGCTGGAAGAGAGATGAGAGCGAACTCGTGGCAGCGTATCACGCGAGGAAATGAACTTGCGAATCTATGGCTTTCATCAACGTACAGTTCGTGCAAACTTTGCTGAAATACGAGAATTTCTGATGGCGGATGAATGATAGTGTAATTTAAAAAAACACGAGCATTAATTTATTACGACGGCAGTTGTTTTATCTTACAACGTACACGGCACAATGGTGAAGGATGCTTTCACATATTGTTACCCGCTGAATCTCAACTTCAATTTTACCTTCAACATCTTCTTTATTTTCTGTCTCATTATTTTACTATGGATTTTCAAAAATTACAGCGATTACATGGAGGAGATTAATCTATAATGTATTTCATTATTTTATATTTGGTTCATTTTAAGTAGTAAGATTTTCAGACACTCAATGTCTTATTCAAACATTTTGACATGATATTTCAGATGTCTTTCTTACACCTTCTAACAGATTTTGTATAAAAATTTAGTTTAAGTAATTAATTTTTTTATTAGTTTAATGCAGTAATAGTTAACTGGAGAACAGCATGAAATTAGTCTCTGTTTCATAGCTACGTGTCACCTACGGTTAATGTTATCGCGGATACCGTAAATCGCTAGCTCTACAAAATTACTCTTCGACAGTAAATTGAAAATGAAAAAAGAAAGAAAAAAGGAGAGACAGTGTACATTAGCGAGATGTCGCGCAGGCTTGCTGCTTTATTATTACGTGCACGTGATTCGTCGTATAAAGGAATGGGAAATGAGGTAAAACGAGGGGAAAAAAAGCTCCTGTCCAGAACAGGTTGATAATCAGCACGAGTGCCAACGCGACAAGTCCGAAGAAAGCTCGCCTCGACCGCTAATGGAAAATGTAATCCTGCTCTCTCTTTTTTCCTCTTCTGTCTCTCCTTTTCCTCTCGTAGCGATTTTACTGATTTTGCAACGGGAAAAATTAATGGTATACGTAAATGTACTAAATATTAAAATTCGTTCATAACCAGTGGTACCTACGTCGATTAATATGTATAAAATTTTGAAAAATTGAACCTCAACCGAAATGAGACAGTTATTACTCCCTTTTGAACGCGTTAAATCGCCGTTGGAGTTATCACTTTATTGCATTACAAATTTAATAAACTTTAATAATTAAAAAAATACAATTGTTTTAAAATTTAATGTTCTATGAGATAATATTGTGGTTTTGATCATTATACTACACTTTTATTGCCACCTTTACATCGTTTCGCAGCATTTACAGTCTTAAAATTTAAAAATCTATTAAAGATTCACAAATTTGTATAAACTTCTTGACAAGTGGAACAGTCGTGAAGATCCCTGTTAAGTAACTAGAATTACTGCTTTGTAAGAACATTTCTGCACTTTCTCGCGTTGTACAAATACCTTGATGTAGAATAATTTTTACATTTTCTGAACTACATTGCAGTGAAATTGCATTGCAGCAGTACACGTTGCTTACATGGATTACATGTTTCTATTCTGAATAAATTTTACCTATTATTCTCATTGCCTTTGAGAATTTTAATAATACTTCATACTCTAATATTTCATAAATCTACCTATTAAATTTAATCTTACTTCTAATTAGACAAAAGCAATTTCTAATAATATAGTTCACGAACTCTCGTGTGGGTCAAGGTGTAATATAATTTTATTTCATGCGTTCATAAATTCATAGACACTTCGCAGTAATATCAGTTTCTATCTATATTATACGAAAGCTTTTAGTAATAATTTCTATGGAGCAATGTAGAGGGTACACATTTTTAAAATCTTTTTTTATGGTTAAAAGGCTGAACGTAACATTAAAACTCGTGACCCACATGGTACGCGTGAATACGTCTCTTGAGTGTTAATTTTAAATTTACTTTCGTAAGTTGGGGTAAGTACCTCATTATTATTCACGAAGGCATTGAGGTCGAATTACGTACGGCTATAATAAATTTTTTAATGCACTCGGTGAGTGGACGTGCGACGAAGGCAAAAGTTTCGAGCGTCGAATTGAATGGTGCAAAATTCAAAAGATTCGGATTATGAAGATCCAAAGTGGACACGATTCGACATCGTGGAAAGTTTATTAATAAAACGAGATTTTCGAAAGCACGAATCAAAATTCGAATGAATAAAATACGCGAAAGATCGAACCGTTTTAACCGGGATCGTATTATAATTAATAATTTCTGAAGAGCTCGGATTCGTTATATGAAAATCTAAAATAGATATAATGAAACGTGACACGTTTATACTATTGAACGGTATAAAATTGTTTCAACGTTTCCATTTTAAAACATTTATGTTTCACATTTCACGGCTGTATTTATTCTCTTTGATATTCGCTCAGAATTGATCGGATTTCGAAAACCGAAAAAAGTCTCGCGTAAAAAGACGCGATTTAAAAATTGCAGTGCGCTTCCTCCGAACCATAATTCCCCAGAATAATGCATAATTTTCTTACTTCGTGGGAATACTCTTATACAGACTTTTCTTTCAAAACTTCTTATTAGCCATGTCGAGTTTAATGTCCGTAATCAACGTAAGATGGTTAATAATTTATGGAAAGCTTAGGTGCCGTTACGAACTAGAGATCTTGGCAGGGAAATAATACATTTTCTAGATTCAGCAACGTGTTCGTGTGTCAAGATAAAATTGAACAAACGATTCACGTAGGTATCGTTATATTTCATTTTCCCATTTCATCGCTAATGAAAATGCACGAGCCATCTTTCCTCTCTTTATGATCCTACGTATTCCCACTTCTTCGATAAAAAGTTTACGATTTTTCCAATCGTTTCGTCTTCAGGTAATTCTAGTTAAACGTTTCATCGAAAACGTCTTCAGAGTTCCGGCAAGATATTAAAGCACTATAAGATTTATAATGGTGTCGAACAATAACTGTATAACCGATACAAATATCAATTTATGTGTTATCGCAGCCTTCTTATTACTTGTAAAACTTCACTACTGTATTTTTATTTGTAACTACGAATGAAAAATACATGGGATATCCATTTTGTTAGTAGTAAAAATAATATGTGAATGGGGTTTGAAATTTGAAGTTGCCTTTTCAGCAAAAGGTTGTTGCCCTTCACTTTTCACGAACGCTCGTAGCTTCAGATTTCTTGCGCCGGCATATTTTACAGCACGTTAACGAACGATTAAAGTAATTAACCGGTGTCGTCGAGACGCGGGGATGGGGTGCGAGTGTGGGCGAATTCTCATTAAGGCATACGTCGCGTTAGAGGGGGTTGGTGGCGCAAGGTGAAGACGGTAATGTAACTTCATGCCGGTGCCTTGGAGACCGGCCGGACCGACCGTTTCCAGGGCAAATATTTAATCGAGACGTTTTGTAATGTGTGTGGTTTTTGGAGTGGCTTCATCCACCGGGATAGTGTAATTCGCTTGATGGTTTGCACACGGCAAATATGGATAAGAACTCGTGGGGAAGCATAATTTCGCGATCGTGAAGTATTATTCTGGCCGCGTGTTTCACGACCTCGTAATATCCGGATTTTGAGCGATTCTCGATATCGAGATGTACACCATCGAGCTGTAAAAACAGACCGTTAGACGGACGCGTGGGAAATAGGAAGAAAACGCGGAATCGGTATCGGGCACGAACAACGAGATACAAGGAAGAAAAAAATGGCGATTTCAGCGACGAGGCGGGAGCGAAAAAAAAATATTGTCGAACCGATCGAAGGTCTCTGACGAGATGGAACGCCGCGCGATACGTTTGTTTTTCGACCTGCACTTTGTTTTAAAAATATTTGCTCGCCGCGTTAACGTAGCGGACAGATCCGAGAAATTCCTCTCTCCGAGCACCTGTCCGAACATCTTTTTGCCAACGTTGGGAAAATAGAACGCAGGCGCGACTCCCGGAATATTCCCGGATGGAAAATCAGGATCCCATATTTGTCCGAACACCGGCTGCGAACGTTTTCTTCCGATTCCACGCTCTCGTTACTTTCTACTGCGAAGTCCAGCAGGACTTGCGAGTCTGCAGCTAAGATTCGTTCGTTTGCACGATTCGCTACGTGGACGCGAGCCAAGATGGAGTTGGACTTTTTTGCGACACTCCCGGAAATTGACCGATGAAGCGACGTTGCGCTTACTTATCTCCGCTCGAAAATACGATCAGCCTGTCCAGTCGACATCGAAGCGTATAAATATTCATATCGCCAGCCACGAGTTAATCAAAGGCTAATATTTATTGCAGAATAAACCTCTGGCCGGAGGAGAGAAAATAAGCGTGATTACCTTGTTAGCATGATCTTATTAAGGGGTTAAAGCGCTTTGACCGCTCGAAAATAAGTATCTTCATAAATATTTTATGGGATTATAACGAAGAAAACGGGAAATCAGGATACTGGCGAGGGAAATAACCGATAGAAGATAACTAACGGGAAATTATGTACTTTCAAAATTGCATGTAATTTCAATGTTATTTTATCATGAAAATATTTTCGGTATAAGAAGCTTGATTATTTCAAGTACATGCTTGATATGTATAAGTACATATTATGTAATATGTACTGATTATAGTATGTACGTATGTAGTTTTATCACATGGGCTATTTACTCAAATGTAGCAGTATGTAACATTGTTGCCAATACATTGAAAAGTAAAGTCGTAGTTCTAAAAGTTAACCGCAACTTTGGAATGACTTCACGTTTTCAACGAAAGCTCGACCATCTGCGGCCATGCTTACACGGCGTGTATGGGTTTTTAATGACCCATGCAAGATCGTTGCGTTCGGTTCGTGTCGAAAGTATATCAGGCTCGTTGAATTATTACTAGGTCTTGTTTTTCTCAGTGACTGCTTTGTATTCGACGATACCGTTACCCGGCCTATTGTTAGCGTTTTGGTAAAATGTTACTCGCCACACACGTTCGCTAACGCATCCGTTCTGCTTCGATCCGTATAGACGTCGGATAGTCGTTAGATAGCGATCGTAAAATTCCGGAACGAATTTTTGTATGAATCATACTGTTAGGGAGAAAGCTTTTATTCGGAATTTGGTAGAACTATTTATGGATTTCAGTTATTGGATTTGGTTTGAAATCTTCTAGGTTTACAAATTTAGAAATTTTTGTTTTTCAAATTGAGTTATTTCATATTTAAGACTCTTCAAATTTAGGAATTTCAAATTTCTTAATTTTTGATAACAAGAGTTATGATAATCAGACATCACTATGTGGTGGTTATAGAAGTTCTATGTATATAACCTTTATTACCGACCATTTATGGCACATAAATAATTATAACAATATCACAAGACTCTTGTATAACAGGTATAAATCAGCACAGCAGTATAACATTTCTATTTCGAGTACATAAATATTTCTTTCACTGCAGAAAGAGTACTCGAACAATTAGTTATAAGCACCACGTTTGAAAAAATACAAGAATCTTAATGCATCCCCTTAACCAATGATTTTTACGATGCCGAGTATATCATTATCGCGTACGAAAGTTTTCTAAGTAAAATGAATAATGTCTTCGCAGTGACGGGAAGATGTAAGAATAAACGTGACCTAAAAACTGTTCTCATGCGCGCATATTGTTGCTGTTAAGTCGTATATTTATGGTGCCCGAGAAACGGTTTCGCCGGCGAGCAGAAAGTTTGGAATTTATTCCGCAGAAACCCGTTGTCTCCGCGACACAAGGGTCGGGATAAAGGGAAACTCGTTAATAGGAATTTATGATCATCGCAGGAAGCGTTAAGAAGGTTGTTCGGGGTTGTTGGTTAGCCATAACGGCCTCCTTGAACGATATCGTTCCACGACGACGTCAAGAGGTAGCCCGGAGACGATGAAAGGCAGCGGGAAAAATCTTCAATGACGTTCGTTTCACTTCGTCTTCGCTATTTCGCGAGCTTTGTCATGCAAGAAATGTATAGAATCGTGACTGAATGAAAGGAGATTTAAACGCGCTGTCAGGCGTCGCGACGCATTCCGAACAATCCTGTCGTGGTTTCCTTTCTTTTCGTATTCGAAACACATCTGCTGCACTTGAACCGCGTTGGACCGTGTATTTCTGTGAAATATTTGGGAAAAACGGGGTCATAGAAATTGACATTGAATTCTCTTAAAATATTTTTCTGGTTCAACTTCTTTGACTAACATTGAGTTTTCATATTTTTAAATTTGCGAAATTAGATATGTTCAAATACGGACTATAAATTTTGAAGTAATCAAGTTGTGGAATGTAGAGATTTCTAAATTTTGAAAATGGTCAGATGTATAAAATATAGCTTATTCCACAGTTCATCCCCAACGTCGTCCAAGACCATATACCCCAGATTACAATCATAAACTGCAGTGTGACCAAGGTGTCAGCCAACCAGCCTCGTTCATAGACCTTATCAATATTTTTGTGGTTCGCACACTTCTGTCGTCGTTCGAGGGAAAAAGAGCATCGACAGGAACAGCATAACGGGCGAAACTGCCGTTAACGTAACAAAGAATCGTAGGGAACGCTTACTCGGAGCTCGGAAACGACAAACGTTCTCCAATTTCTGCCAGCAACCCATAATTCGTATTCGCGAGTGGCGCACAAAAGCAGTCATTTCCGGTGTTCTTTCCCAGTCTTCCGATTACCAACGGGGTAGAGTTTGCTCGCTTGCGCTGGCGGTAAATCAGACCGCGGCTGAACTCATCGTGGAAAAAACGACATCTTAACTAATTCATTCGCCTCTCCCTCGGCTGTTAATGGCCAAATCCCGACGTATTCCCGGACGAAGTCTCTCGATTCGCTTGCAGAGCAGGCAAATGCGAGCGTGTACACGTACACTGGATAATACATAGACGTATTATGTATGTACGATCGGTCGTGTGTATATCCTGAGCGCGATATCCTGTACGCTTGGGCGTCAAGCTCGGCAGGAGCCATTATTTCGTGATAGAATGTGCTCACGGTGGCCTAATAAAATCCCATGAGTCAGGCTATTTGTCGTCGGGAGGATATTTAAGTGATACATAATGTCACCGGGCTTCGTTCCCCCAAAGATATACACCCTTCTTGTAGTTGCAGGCACGACATCTTGACTCTGCAAATGTCGGCGTTGGGCGTGGTAACGGTAGTTGAATGTTTTGCACTTTCGTTGTTTCTCAATAACAACGTCGTTTATGAAGTCCTTGTAAATATAAAGATATGGTTGTTTTGGAAAAAATCGATTTCATTTTTTAATATAATAACCCGACGAATCATTTAACCTCTTAACTTATGCTCTTTTGGTAGTTCGTCTGTCAGGACCAACTAACAATGACTGCTGTGTTAAGATGAATGAAATTGAAATTGTAGGCATGTTTGTCATTTAACTATTCTTGATCGTGCAGACTATAATTAGAATTAAAGTAAAAGTTCAATAAATCAAAGGGTCTCTAAACATCTATGAATTGAGGTTACATTTACAAATGGATATCAAAAGTGTTTTATGTGTATTTCACACTTTCGCAAACGTTTGCGAAAGATCATGTAACATTTTCCGGAGTAATGGTTTCTATACAAAGCTTCCCGCGATGCGTCACCGATTATAGGACAGTTTTTTAGGAAACAGAGTGAATGGGTCCCCAGCGTAAAACACTTGTAAACGTAATTTATGGTATATTTGCTTTTGGTGGATACACGAGGCAAATTGTCCGACCACTTGGTCGCACCCTACGTGAAGACTCGTGTCCCATTTCTTCCCTTGCGTGGCATTGGGATGTCCCAATGTCGTATTTCGACGCAACGGGGTTTCTATTTGACTTCACCCCATAGCTTCGCCCTAAATCGTTCCTGACGTCCGTATGCTACGGGGCGTGGACCTGCTCGTCGTTACGACGACATTTTTCATCGGTCGATCTTTCCTTCGGTATGAATCGATCGGGAACAGTTATTAACCGGTTGGTAATCTCGTTGAAGCTTGTTTCGCTCGCGGGACCACGAATTTCTCGGTTAAAAAACGGAGTTTTGTCGTTTCGACGATTTTCCTTCGCAACGGTTCGACGAGTCCCGCTGTCGTCGGCCGTTTTATTGGAATACGAATTTCAGTTTCGTCGAGGTCGTGTTCGTTCGCAGCTACGCTCGTTACAGAAGCGTTGTATTTTTGTTCCTTTACTCGCGGGAAATGCTCGGAAATCGTGGGAGCGTGCTATCAAAAATATCAATCAGAACCGGACGAATCTATTTTTCACGGTGACGAATTTTCATGGAATATTTTTCGGAGTCGAACGAAACGGTCGTTTACAAAACGAGAACGCGATCGTGGATTTTGTCAGCACGGAACTCACATAAATGGAACACGATTCTCGTTTCCGCTTGCAGCCGGTTAACTCTTTGAACGCATTCCCGCTATTGAAATTCTCCTCGCGTTACATCGTTGTCGGCCGTTAAGATCGAGTCGCGAGCGACGTGAAAATAACAGCGAATATTACCGACATCGCGCTTTGCTTTCCTTTTTCGACATTTCGCTTCGGTGTTTACAAAATGGTGTACGTTTGTTTTGCTAGTAAACGGCGCTATATCGTGTTCACCCATAACTGTTAACTAACTACTGTTTCGTGTTGTACTTTTTCTGTTCGATGTTTCTAACCGTCATCTTTTATCGCTACAGGTTTTTCTTTCATCTGCAAATAAGTTTCAATCGCTTTTAAATCAAAGATTCAAACGACATTTCTCGTTGATGCACCATGATTCCATATTTCTAAATCTTGAAGATTATGTTTATAAATTTCTAGGTCTCAACTCCTAGATCATAAAATTCCGGTCGTCAAATTTCCATTGTTAAATATCTTTATAAAGGCATTTACGATGGCACGCCGTTGGTTAATCCAGTGATTTAGTCGCATCTTTCGACGACAAATCGCGTATTAGCAATGCAAATATCGCGAGCGAATCGATACACGAGTAGGCCAACTATTCGAGTGCGGTTTGGTAAGTTCCAAATAATAAATCGCTCGAAGGGTTGAAACACGCGACGAAGGGTGGTCGGTAGCTTCTCCCTTCTGACCGGGTCGCAGGCCGCAGCGTTATTATTAAAGTCAGAGGCCGATTATACTGAATCCGTTCGGGTACACGGTGCACCGTCCGAGTATCAAGATTATTATGCCCTCTCCCTAATTACCATGCCGAATATGAATGCAAATTGCCCTCCGGCGTCCCGCGTCGGTATATACATGTCACAGTTGCCGGTCGACGTCTCTTTAGGGTTGCTTATTAGCTCGGTTAGGGGATGAATCGCAGCCGAGGGAGGCTCGCGACGGCTGCAAGGGGTGCGAGGATCATCGCGGGGTGTCGACTCTCTCGCCCCTCGAAAGAATTGCAAATAAGAACCGTTCTGACGTTTGAGTGGTCCTCGATGAAGTCGAGGCCGGATTTCGACGCGGATATTCCTCACCATCCTTTTGCCAGTCGGATTAGGTTCTTCTGTTTCAACGAGCTTTTTCTACTCGGCTGCGAAAACACTTTCGCGCCGCGCCACAATCGAGACCACTCGATTGTCGCTCTACTTTCCCGATGATCGACCCCGGATTTGCGAGATACGTTATTACATTTCGGAACTGAACGACCGTAAGAATTTGGACCACGAAAAATGGATTAACGCCGCGAGCGTCGAAGCGCACGCTGAAGCACTTTTGATGAAGTGTCATTGCAAATACGAGCTGAGTAGATTGTTTGCCGGTTCAGCGGTTTCTGTCGAACCAAATTGCTTTGGAGATGCTGTTGCTAATTTTGGAACGGTGTCGATAATTTGACATATTGATATCATCACGCACTTCGTTTAAAATAACGTTGGCTCTTCATGATCATTTTTGCACGTGTACATTAACCTCTTAATGTACTTTTTGGATAATTGTATGAATGATTGAATGATTTTTTGATCAAGAGGAAATCATTTGCCTATGTCTATCTATGTAGACATCTAGATAGACATGTATTACAGAGATAGCAATTTAAAAATTTCTTGTACAAAATTTTTTATTTGTAGTTCATAAAATTGATGAAATTTTTGAAATCATCTTTTATCGATCATCGTTATGTTAATGTACAAGTACCTCATTTATAACTTTAGGTACGTACAATCCAATTTCGATGAAATATAAGAAAATCCAAGTTCTTCAGTATTTTACCTCCGCTTTCACACCATGGTCGATACGTCAGCCGAGGACCAGACAACAGATCAAAAATCTGGTCTAATCTGGACCGTGCCATCACGTTTTATCGCCGTAAAGGTCCAAGCGATTTCGAGGCGCGTTTCAGACGAAGCTTCTCACGGAAGCGCGGTGATTTATTGCTGGAAAGGATGATCTTCCGCAGCGAAGGGTACAACGCGAGAGAAGCGAGAATCTCGGGATAAGCAAGGGGAGAAGAGGGTCAGAAAATCTGCCCACCCTTTTTGACCATAAATAGCCTATTTCGTATGGTAGATCCTCGATAAGTAGCACCGAGGGGTGGAAAAATCAAAAGGCGCATCCTTCGTTGTTTGGGGCCTCATGGAAAACGCTCTAGCCGCGTACACGAGTGTTTTATTACCCATGGGGATCAGTACGCGTACGCACACGGGATTGGATAACGATCTCTTCTCGCATATCGGTTATGGAACGTTGCCAAATTCGCTGCACCTCGAGTTTCAACTTTTGAACGGGGTCTCAAGAGTTCGATGGAACTCTGCATGAATTCTCGCGTTTCGCGCGTTGTTACGGTTAACTTTTCATCGATTACTCTCGTTAAAAATCGATTTTTCTACCAGAACGTTAATTTTAGCATTCAATTATATACATTATACTATTCACATTTTACTGTTACATATTTATGCATCATTCTTGCAGTATCAGGTTAGGATAGTTTATTCCTTTCTGAAATCATAGAATTTGTTATTGTTCCGTCTAAATATAATTTAACGCAAGAATAAACACTGGAAACAAAATCATTAATGTTAATTAACTTTAAAACGTATTTCAACGCACGCACAGAGGTTTATTTAAAAATACGTTCGAAATAACGCAAAGAGTAATTAATTTTGCACGAACCTAATAATTCTCCTTTGTCCCCACTCAATATAACAAATTTCATACGGAATTTAAGTTAAAATCTGATCATTCCGCGAACAGGATTAATTCTGCCACATTTCTGTCGTAATCCAGCGTTAAAAAAACAAACACAGATGTACGCTGTTCGTGTTTTCGGACAATGATCAACGAGCGCGTTTGTCAAGGAAATAGTTGAAATTGTATAAATTTATCAGCGTTTTAGTCGCGAAACAGCGTGACCCGTTTCAATTTATTCTGGCAATTTCGTGTTTCACGGTACACCTCGTGGAACGTTTGGCCACGCTGAATTCGCAGATTCCCCAGCGTTAATTTGCTATTTCTGCGGTAAACTTTGTGATCAACTACACCTATGTTACTCGCCATGCGAACTTCATTATATTTATTTTACGAAGCGGCAAATTATTACGATAAACAATTTTTAAATCCGCCGCAAACGAGAACCATAAGCTGAAGTACGTTCAATTATAACAGTTGTCGCAGTCACCATTATTATTTTACATTTATGTAAAATGGATTTTAACAAAGTTTTATTCAAAATCAACCCTTTCAGTATATTAGTTAAAATCTCAGTACAAAATGAATATATTGTTTATTCGTATATGTGTATATCATACATATGTATGAACAGTGTATCATACATACATGATATGCACACATGTATGCATGCATGTATGCACGTATTCATATGTATATATACTGTACATTCATATGTATTATTAGTATTATCTATTCAAAAATATTATTAAAAAAATAGGTTGCATTCATTTTGAAGGAAAATCATTCAAAAAGCGGGTGCGAAAGATTTGAAATGTTTTAATCACGGTTATTTAAAAATTTCCAGATACGTGTACAAAGTCAATAAATCATTGTAAATTTATCTGGATTTTCGGCGACCATTTATCACAGTTGAAATAAAAAATCGGATTTTATGGGAGAAAATTGCAGTGGATAAACGTAATACGAGCATTTGCTCGTCGCGAAAAAACGGGTTTGATGAATGCCGGGTTCGTTCGTAAACAAACTAATTTGAATGCGTGGCCGAGCGAAAGCGAACGTGTGCTAGCGTGCCGGATGACGCGTCCAGTAACCAAATATCGAACCTTTTAACTGGATGAATCAGAGCAGACACCGCGAAAACATGATGTCGAACGTAACCGGGAGGTCCGTGATTTCGTGTGTACCGATACTACGAAGCACGTGTACGTATCGTCACGGCAATTACAAAGCAGAGGGTTGCACTAGATGCGTCAGAAAATCTGCTCCACTCTTCACACTTCGAATCTTATCGCGTTCGAACGCGTGTCCATTCGTCGCGGTTGTTCCCGACAGATATAGTATCTGCACAATTCGCGTCGTTGTGAATAGTTCGCTCTCCTTCATGGTTATTGTTACGAGAATTGATTGCATTTTGCTCCCTTCATGCTTTCGTTTGCACTCTGGTTTATCTTGAAAAATCACCTATGTTTTTTTACAATCATCCACAGTTCGTTAAAGTACTTCATTTATACTGATATCGTGAGATTGATTTATATAAATATTGCGACATAAATTCACGTATTCAGTTGTTTAAATCCAGACATAAAATCTATAATACTAATACGATAGAAATGTTAAAATATAGACTATTTTATGCCCATATTAATTTTATGTGATTGAAGAGTTATTTCAATGGAGTTCTAGAAATGAATGATCAATCGAAATGTAGCAATTGAACTAGACCATAATATCTATTAGTTCTCTTGGGTTGTTACTATTAATGTAACTAGGATGTCTACGAAGGAGCAGGTTACTAAAACTGTTAGTGTCTAATGGTGCTTAATACTAATCAGATTTATAACCAATCTGCATATTAAAGGGGACTGCGCTATAAGGAGAAAAGGATGCTATTCTAATCCTTCCTTTGCTATAGTTACAGGATTAGACATTTCCGTTTGAAACATGATGTTCATTGAAAATAATTATATCGCCGTTTCATCAATATTCTTAAAGCATTCATGTTTCCGCGGCGTTCATTGAGTGACAGTATTATTTTAAATCTTAAATTGATTGATCCACTCTGTCCCAACTAATCTATATTAGGAATATCGGTGAGATGTTTATACAACCTTCTCTATGAATTTTCAAACCCAAAATTAGACTAGATTTGAAAAATTAATCATTGTTTTCTCTGATTGTCAATAATACATTTAACAACACGAACAATAAAGTATTCGTGCAATCGATCTCGCCCTGTTTAGAATTTCAAATTGATATTCCATAAGCATTTTTCACAATACTTTTAATCAGACCGTGTCGACTTCGTAAACACTACTATGCAGCACTTTCACGTTATCAAATCATGCCAGACTTTCTATATGCATTTCGAAATCGTGCATTTACTGTACCGATCAGATCATTTGCGTAATTAGAGAATGAGCAAATTACAAATTCCTAAACAGTTAATTTCATTCGAACGATTCTTCATGTAGTCGTAAGGGTACACTATATCATTGACCCATAGCATTGCCAGTTTCTTTGTACCAGGTCTGTCATTAGAAAAAAAAGAAAGGAAAGAAATAATTTTTTCTTTCCAACAAGCCCTGGTGCAGAGTGCGAAACGCAAAAATTCGAATATTTATTGGCAAGGCTACCAGCACGGTTTACACGCATAGGTCTCCAAGTTCAACCAGAAGTCCTTCGAATAAAATAAACTCGTAGCATTCCAGCAAGTTTGCTCGCGCCATAAACTCGTTCGATGACATAAGATACCCTCTCCGTCGATCTCGAGAAGCAGCCGGTGGCTTTCGGTGTTCGCGCATAAGCACCTCGAGCACCGTGGCGAATCACTCGACGAGACCGTTGCTCAGTCATCCGCGATCCGCGTCGAATTCGTCGAACGAGTGAATAAACTCGTCCCCGTTACATGAGTCTCGTCGGTGTAAACACGAATCGTGTCATCGACCATTCTGTGCTCAAAAAAAGGGAAGAAGAGCACGCGGGGTGAACGCGAAGGGAGAAAGGTGGTTCGGTTAAGGGACATGGGGTCAGGACAGGGCAACACAGGCGAGCGTGTAACTGGATTGAAATCGCGAAAGATCAAAGAACTGGCTGGCTGGCATACGAAATGGTGAATGACGCTGCTGTGCCTGGCTGATAGGCCCAATCAGGACACGGACAGATAACCGGATTCCCGTTGGATGGCCGAGCGAGCGTGCATGTGGACGTATCTCATTGGACGATCCATCCGATACGCGTAACGCGTATAGTGCATTGATTTAGGTCCGCCATATGTATGGCTTCACGGACAGCTGGTTATTTGTCTTTTCTGCGAGATCTGCCGCGAGCATTGTCAACCCGACGCAAAGAGTATTAATCGCGATTCTAGTTGATTATGCGTTTCGGCTTGTACACGAATTCGTTTCAATTAGCATGATTCTACGTCGTTAGCCGTGATCCTATCTTTCTACGTGGGCCCGGTAATTGAAGGGTGCTGCCCCGGCTGATGCGTCGTCTCGTGGCTTTAGTCCTTCTGTTGCGATTATCACTGAATTCTTTGCTTCGTTATTTTTTCGGGATGCTGGGGGTGCGTATTTTCGAATCGGTCTGACGAATCGATAGATAACACTCGAGTGCGACGTTTTCTTTCAAGGACGCGTATTCTTTTTTTCTATCGAACTTCTTATTTTTTTAAACTTTAAAATCTCTAAGTTCTTACGGTTCTAAATATTCAAACCTCCTAAATTTCTCCCCCGCAAATTTTCAATTTCAAATGTCTATAAATATCAAGTGCGAGACCTCTTAATTAGCATATTTGCTCTAACGCTGTTTAGAGTAACCACGTTTACTACTACGTGAATTTATTTTTTATACAAAGATTTAATGACCCGTCGTTGTCTATGTAATTTGCAACGTGAACTTATAGTTGATGTTATTTACAGGATAGATGTTTCGTACGATTTAACGACATAAAACTGTGGCAAAGTGGCACTTATATTCTATCAGTTCCAAGTTTAATGTTCTTTGAAACTGACCATAGACTACTTTCGTTAATGTCCGTGATATAAAATTATAGCCTATTAGTCATTTTACTGCGCATTATACGAAGTAATTGTTGATACGATGTTTTTCAACCAAGTTAGACAGTTTTCATGACACATTTAAGAAAAGTTTACGTAGTTATTTTTAAAAAATCTTAAACTTCAAGTTGATCATAAATGCTATTTTATAATACTTTTATGTTAAGATTGCATCAGATTTGGAAAATTCATGTTTAAAATGAAGAACATATACGTCTTTCAAATTAATACAAATTTCAAATTACTAATTATACAGTTTCAAAGGTTGTATGAACAATTCGCAGTATAGTTTGCTATCAAATGTCTCTGGTATTGAAAATCTACGTGTCTTATCAAGAACGTTGAAAGAAAACCGTTGAAAAATTCATTGGTTGAATGTTGTTTCCCTCCGTGACTAAGTGCCGTCTAACAATCCCTCACCATTTGCACCCAACTCGTAGAAAAACGAGAGAAAATGGAAACGCGTGCCGGTGCTCTTGCATATTTTATGAAAGTCCAGTTCCTCGAACGGGGGACACCGTACACATCGAATGACCATCCGTTATTTTTCCCGCGTAGTAATATTCTTAATGATTCCACGCCGAGCGCGTTCTCTTTCATGTACGTTCGCCGTTTCTTTTTTTTTCGTTGCTCGTTCCCTCCAGAATCGTCGGAACGGTAACGAAATTACAGTTTTTAATTACAGTTAGCATTATCGAGCCGCGGTATCATCGTTAGTATCTTCGTTACTAGCATTTCTCTGATTGAAAAGTGCGTGTTCGTTTTTTTTTTTTTTTCAAATTCCGCGTGTCACTCGAAAAGGGAGTATCACGGATATGCGCGATTCGTTTGGGCAGAGAGAAGCAGAGACAGAGAGACAGGAATCAAGAGAAGTTGAACGAAAAGCAGGTGTATGACGTGCATCGTTAATGCGGAAATATCGCAGAGCAAACCTGTCACGAGAGCCCATATTCACATTTGTCGTGAATGCGGGACTTTAAATGCGCCGTAATTTCGCGTACGATAAGCCACATGCACGGGCGTGCACAAAGTATTCGTGTGATGCACGCAACCTGTACCGAAGAGACCGGAGAAAAGCATTCCCGGGCTTCGGATTTTAATCAAACTCGGTCGAGAGGTGCTTGATAAAAGCGTGATAACTCGGAAATTCTACGTTTTCTTTCCGCGCCACGGCCAGTGTCGGGCGAAAGAACATTTCTGCGATCGAAGAAACTGATGAATTTGCACAGCGAAATTTCGTCTCTGCTTATCCCTCTGATGAACTGTGCTTGCGAGGGGACTGATTGCTTCCTCGGTTCTCGGATTAAAAATTTGCGTACTCGAACATTTCTAGATTTTCTCTCTATATTTACATTCAGAAATTTCTATACATATTAATTGTTATATATCTATCTCTATGTATAACACTTCTTGTCACTTTAATAAATTTGAAGGGATTTTAATTTTCCTTGCGCAGAGTACTCGGGATCGCATTAATTAGCAGTAATGCGAAAGGAACGAGGTTGTACCGTGGAATTCTATTTTCGATGTCGTTACGATAGAAATGTCCCAAGGGCCAGTTTCAAAGACAGGGATGAAGCTATTACGCATGACCATTCGGGCGCGCCTTTTCGACGGTCCCACAGGAGAGTATGTAGAAATGGCTTTTTGGGGGTTGGTTTCGAGCTCGGCGGGCAAGAGGTCGTCGATCACGATAAGGGGCAGGGACGCACAAAGGGCAAGCCTCGCACGAGCTACAAAGATCCCCAGGATAAGCGCCCCATGGCGCCGTTATTGCATCTCCGACGGATTTTTCTCTCCTTCCCTCTTCGCTTCACGCTTTCTTTTTTCTTTCTCGCCCCTCTGTTCTCGCCCGACCGTCTCTCTCTCTTCTGTTCGCCATCCGGACATATGCAAGGGGACGTTGTCTATTGAATTTTCATGACGTATACGTACCACCGAAGTGACTCAATCTCTGTTAGGAAACAGAAAGTCGTTCTCGCTATACTTATTTTCCTACACTTACGAAAAGGGGCCATCGTGGGGTACCATCGATGTCTTTGGTCGATGAATATGCTAACGAGTGTTTGATGCCGTCGTTTTAGGCGGACCTTTCGGTTGTTTGGATACCCTTTTTACGAGTGAAATTGAAACGATAATGTTTTCTTGGTTATGACAAATGTGGATGTACGTTATTCGAAGGTTTGGAGTATTTAGAAATTTATTTATAGTTTGTCAGGTTGGAAGATTGCTATTCAAAATATTCATCTATTTTTGTTCTTTTCTTATTCTAGGTGATTTGTGTTTGGTTCAAACATTCGATGTAAACCAAAGGTGATTAGGTATTTCACGATCTAAAAAGTCATAAAAGGTATAAAAGTAATTTCTGTTAAATCCACGTTTCTCTGACAAATTGTTGACCGCACATAGCGGAGCTGCATCTAAAAGCTGCAATATAGCCCGGAAGAGGGTTGGCAGTCGTTACGCATCGTTGGAGCCGGAATTTATTAATTCTTTTTTCCTCCAGCTACTTCTTACCCTCCTGGGCGGAGCTGTAGGTATTAAAGGAGCAACTTGATGGAAATGGATCGTTACGGAAGGGACGTTAAATTTGGACACCTGGCCCGTTCTAACACGACAATTTAACTTCCGTACTGTCACCATTGATTCGACTCGCGATACGTGTATCTAACGCTCGTTTCTTTCGAAACTTCACGTTTGTCATGAACGCGGAATGATTGATGGTGCATACTAACAGGGTGCAGGAAATTTGGAAACTTGTTGAAAACGTAACGACACACGAAGAGATTCCATAACTCTGGGACAGACAGTCGCTTCGAATTATTCTCATTAAAACTTTGATATTCAGCATTTTTGCAAACTTTAACTTACAAACATAAATTGGTTCGACAGATATTGAAGGGGGAAATTTAGAACTGTTCTATAAATTATCATAGTTTTACGAAATATCATTGTATAATTATTATACTAGTTTCTAAAATTACGAAAGATATGTTTCATTGAAAGAAATGTACTCAAAAGTTCCCTAAACAATTTTGTGCAATTTGTTCGTTAAACTACGAGATAACAGTGTCAGGTTAGTTGATTAGTGGCGATGTGGATGCACGAACGGTATTTATCTAAGGAAATGACAACGAAGCAAAAATAATTACCTGTGTTGTTTCTAGTCATTATGATATCGCGGCGACCATCGATCAACGCAGACTTCGCTGCATTGTTACGCGCATAAAAGGCAAGTTCAATGGCTCCGATCGAAGAAAAGGATGTAAACGGAGATAAGAGTCGGCTGCGAGTCCTTAATTTTTCATTACTCCTCGTTAGTCCCGCAGATAAATTCTTCCCCTCATTTTGGTATTCGCTAATCACCACCTGTTAAGAAACGCACTTCATAAATATTCATATCAGAATATCAGAATTGCGACGAAATCGAACAGTTCGAATAAACTGGAAGATAAATGTTAAGCAAAGGGCTGATGCACCCTAAAGAACGTGAAACGATGGTAGGAAATTTGGAGGATGCGAACGAATACGTGCCCCGTCCGGGAAAAGGCCGGATAAAAAATAAAGGAAGATATTTCACAATGGCGCCCTAGTCGTAGCACAACCGCAATACACTTACGAGATGAAGGATAAGGGATTGGTTTCGGCTTAACTGCGTTTTCCGCCTTAATCCATTAGCGCTCACGAAACTGTTTTCTCCGTTTCGAGTCGATCACGCGAACCCGTCGATATCGGCCTGACGAAATCAACCACTCGTCTTTGCCTTTCATGGAAACCAGAAGTGTCGAGACGTTCGTGAAGAGAAATGGGAACCGTCTTTCGAGTGTTCGAGCTTTGTACGATTAGGTTATAATGACAAGATTGCGGTAAAATTGTATCGAAATGTGTCGACAGCTTTGGTTATGTTGAGCAAATTTATTTATATTGTGCTAGTCAGCAAATAAAATAGGTATTTATAATATTGAGGAAGAGGAGGAATCAATAAAATTTATTGACATTGCAAATTTTGCACACTGTTCTCAAATTTGTAACTTTCAAGTTTCTGGTTGGGAACTTCTAAAATTTGAAAATTGGAAAGTTGGAAATATTTATAAATTTTCGAATACTGAAACTTTTACGTCTACAATTCTCGAACTTCTAAATTTCTTTATTTCCTAATATGATCAAATTCCCAAAACCTTAAATTTCCAAATAGTCAAACCCCAAATCCTCAAACCACCAAATTCCCAAATTCCTAAACAATCAAATACCCCCCAAATAGCTATAAAAATTTCAAAATATTTCAAAGTGCATAGAGTCCCGAAAGTTTATGATGCAGCACTGTCTTCACGAGCTCGCTGAAAATCACGTATGAAAGCAACGACTAATCTTGTATAGGATATTACGAAATTATTACCCATGGATCACGTGGATAATCCCCTGCATCGTGTTGAATAAACGTTTACGTACGGAACCGTTCGTGAAATTAATTAAAACTACGAAATTAGAGGTCAAAGTTCTGTTTTAAACTGCAGGTATCCTAGTCGTTAGAGGGATAAAAAGTTTTGCAGGAGCCATATGCGGGAAATGCGTTGTTCTCTCAGAATAAACTGTTGAAATTTTTACAGAATCTACTCGTTAAGGGGATAAAAAATTCTAAGGGAGCCATATGCAGGAAACGCGCTCTTCTCTCGGAATGAACTGTTCAAATTTTTTGCAGACTTTTGACGTTTCTCAGTTACGAGCTGACTTTATTTCAGACTTGCGACATGGCCATACGTGCCATACGTGACTGTCTAGTAATGAAATACTGAATACTATCCGAAACGTTACAATATCCTTTTAACAAAATACATGATATATTTTAAGAGAAATCGACACTGGTAAAAGTTCCTTTTCAGTTCACCTGTAGATTGTATAAATACCTACTCACACTGTAATGAACCTCGCTGATGATTTAATATCTTGGAATAATATTCAGTGGTGAATTCAATAATTGTTTAGCATTTAATTGTTCAGTGAATGATACAGATGTTGAAGAGAGTTCTTTGGATTTATTTGGAATTATATTTGCATAAAACGAAGAGTGGTTCGCGGATGTACCATTTTGTTGTTTCTCGTCTTGGCGGAAGCTTCCCCAAGGGATGTTAGTACGATCTCCTAGAACGTTTTTCCCGCAGACGATTCCGACAAAAGGCAATCACGAGATCCTCAGGTATTCTCCAGGTGATCGTATCAGGAAATTGTCAAACGACTAAAGAGTGTAAATGGCTTTCGGGCATCTTCGCTTCACCTGGACGATCTGCTTTCGTGTTTCGAGACGATAACTCGTGGCAAATCGCTGGAATAAATTTCGCTAGGGCGCTACACACGGACGCTATCGCTTACAATTAGCTACCATAAAATTTTCCAGTGCCACGTTCGTTCTAGCCTCTGGATAAAAACATTACAACCGTGCCACGGAGTTTGAATCGTCCTCGCGCTGGATTCTCTTCTGTTGTTCTTTCCACTCCTTTTTTCGATTAATACGCTTGCCGGAGTTCCAGTTTCCGACTGAAATATTTTTACAATGCTTTTATTAAAGACAAATATTTGCATTAGCCGGCCGTGCCTTCGAACAATCCGAATATTCTTCCGTTAGGAAAGTAATAATTAAAGAAAGAATTTATTACGCTCGAATTGTACGGTTGTTAAGAAAACAACGATCTCGAGTAACGATCGATCAATTTGCGTTATGGAAATTTCCGCGTGTCTCGAAGGGAAATATTAATCATCTCCGTAATAATATTCATTGCATCATACAATTCTCTCTGCCGAAAGTTCAGAAACCACATTCTGCAAGCTACAAACTCGAAATCAACAATTTGGAGATTAGCTTTCCTTTCACGCGGTTCGTTTCTGCATTCCTTCCCGGAAAATGTTAACGTTCATTCAAGCGATAGTCATTATCTCGCAATTAATTTCTTGTTTGCGGCGATTACACGGGGAACCGTGCTCTACAATCTTCCGAGTTTACGTCATTAACCAATCGTAATTTACAGTTTCGATTCGCTTTCTCTAATGTCGTGCGATTTTTATGTAAGCTGAAATTGCAGAAAATTAGGTAGTGGAATGTAAATTGTTATGTTTCTACGTTTTTAAATTATTAAATCTACAAATTGCTATGTTTTTAAATTGTCAAATTGTTAAATTCTCAAATATTCAAATGCTTAATATTCCACATCCTCAAATTTCAAAATTTTCGAAGTTACTAGGTCACTAGATCACTAAATCATCAGATCATCATATCAAAAAATTTGAAAATCGAAAATAAACCACCCCTCGCAAAGTCAACTAATATCCAAAAATCAAAAATTTCGTAAATGGAGTATTTATTTCACCGAACGTGAGATCCAAAAACGGTCTAATAATCACCATCAGAGATTTCGCGTGAAATTCGCAAAATTTCAGTAGAATACGTAGGCGAATGGCTAACAAGGGAGCAGCTGGAGCAGCGTGTCGGCGTAGTTTGCATTCGATAATCGTCGATAGTCGCTCATTGCGAGCCAGCAAAACGACGATTGTTTATGAATGCAGTCCTAATGAATTGCAGAGTGAGAATAGAGGGGTGCGGAAAGAGGTTCGAAGGGGATGAATGTTACACAGAGGCGTATAACTTCCTGGATGATTAACTGCTGAATCGCCAGGAACGTAGGCGAGGTTTTGAGTTAATTGCATCCCTCGTATAATTACGCGGACGTTTTCGTTGCGTGTAATAATGGCGGTATACGCAGAAAAACTTGCTTCGAGGGACAACAATGGCCTCAAAAGTAGCCACATTATTTTTGCTGAATTCCCACACTGAATTCTTTCCCAAAGTGACACACGTCATATATGTATACATGTATAATCTTTTTTGTTCACTATATGGGTTTATAATATTGGACTTGTGAAATATTCTTTTCATTATTACGTGTAGCGTAATACAGAGTATCGATTATCCGAGTTTCGATTGACCGAGATTCCATATTATACAAGGTGCTTTGAACTTTACATTGAACGATGACGTTCATTTTTAAATCTATATCAGATATTTCATATCGCAGATTCAATTTTATGTATGGAAGATTTCACGTATGGTATTATAATTATATTAGCAGTATAACGTGAATATTTTGTTACAAGATAACTTTTTGTTGGTACATCAGTCTTTATTAATAATAGACAAACTTAATTTCTTGACGAATTAACGTGATTCACAACAAGTTGTAGCTAACCTATGTCATTTTCATCTTGTAACTAGGAGCCATTTTGTTTTCAAAAAGATTAAACTTAAGATAGACTAAAAAAGTTGTATTTTTCAAGTCGATACAGTGTCGAAAGTGGCTTTAGAAGGTTCTTGTTTACCCTTAAAAAGAAGGCCATCGCTTAGTTAAAGTAGAAAAGCATGCAAGAAGAGATGCTTGATTGCACTCGAAATGTTGATATTTTCGTTAACCATGTTTGTTGTTTCGCTTATGGCGAAGCGAGAGGACGTTGCGGTCGGTTTGTTCAGCGAGACTTCAATTTTGTGGTTATGCTTTTTTCTCGCTCGATCCAGCGGTTCCAGTCATACAGAGTGTGAAATTGTACCACTTTTCTTATGGATTTCACACGTTTTTAACTGGCTTTGTAAACCGATGTTTATCGTGGGAGAAAGCTGTTTTTAGCGATCGTAAATTGAGAGTTCGATGCAGTGAGCTTGAAATCGCGTGTTCTTTGGAATCAAAACAATTTTATATTTTTCAACCTTAAAATAATAAATGATGTTGATATCAGAATAAATGGAACAGTATAATTCTTCTTTAGCATTGTTTCGATCATGCAGACACTATTTTTGTTACAATAATATAAACAGTAATACTGTTCTTGGTACTTAGGATATTAGTACTGAAATAATGTAAAGTTATTCACAGTTATAGGTTTAATATTTTAGACATTGAAAAAATTGTAAAAATTATGAAATCGTGAGAGATCTGCCAGGATAATGTTCCACATAACATTCAACAATAATGTAGAATTTAAAAAATACTATAAAACATAAAAATAATATTTGTTCTAATCTATCAAGAGGCAAACTTGTATTCGGTTTATAAATAAGCGACAAATCGCTACAGAACGAACGTTCAAATATAATAAGTGCATCGCGTAACTCACTAAAACTCGTTTAAAATTCCAAATAAAATTACATCACAGCGATTAAAAATATTACTTTGTTTGGACGCGGGTATTCACATTCGCGTCAAGTTCATCCGATAAATCTCTGCAGTATGAAACACGGAATGACGATATTTCCACGAGGATCCGACAACACCTGCAGAAAATTGTAAAATAAACACACTGATACGCGGTATCGTGCGATAAAACGAGCCAAAACGGTTGGGAAGCGAAAGCGTTTTCGCAATCTGCCTCGAAAGAATTATACAATTTTTTGTTCTCCACGCAGACGTGTTTACGCAGAGCCGCGAGAATAATGAAAGCGTTTAAGAGAATCAAAAATCTCTCGTTTCATCCGTGACGGGGAAGGATGGCAGCTTTTCTTTACCTCACGCGACGATTACACTGTCGTGATGTCTCTAACTTGTCTTTATTTTTTTCCTTTCAGGTAAGAGCCAAATGTCTCGTTTGAACAAGGGAATTCACGATGTGCACTCGGGTGCAGACTGGGAGGCGCATCAGGGCACGTATGCTACTTTTACATATTTCCAGATTTATTATTTTGGCAAGCTTTTTAATTTTCAAGTTCGTAGTTCTTCAAATTTTTAGACCATATTTCAGAATTCTCAGATATTTAAATTTTCGAAATTTCAATTTTTTAAATGTTCTACATTTAGAAATACCTATTCTCATATTTTTAGATCCCCAGATTTCTACACAGCCCAATCTCTAAATCCTCATATTCTTAACTTCCCAAATTTCTAACCAAATAGATGTCAAACTTTCTAAACTACCAAACCCCAATCTCCTTAAATTCCAAACTCCCCAAATCTCTCTCCTTAAATTTCAAACTCTCAAATTCATAATCTGCAAATGCTCAACCCACGTTCCAACCGTCAAATTCTCAAAAATCCCCAAAACTCTAGTACATGGTAGGTCTTTTGTCCCTTAATAATCGTATTATTTCCAAGGATGACATATTTGCTTTCGAGCATACACCGGGCCAGAAAATTCGTAAGTAAACTGCAAACTGGAAGGACGGCAGTGAAAAGGGGTCGAGACAGTTTAATCGTAAATCGTATTACGATCAAATGACCACACTCTGAGCGTCCTTTCGAACGGCCAGCACCAACTATTGTGTTGGCCGGCGAAATGAGGTCCACAGAGATTTACGGGCGTATCCTTTATGCTTCCGCAAAACTGCATGTACTATATGTATGTAGGGTAGGTAGTGGAAACGGGGCTACTCTCTCGGTGTTCGTGACGAATGGGAATCGCGACTGGATCCTGTGATCCGTGATTAAAGTTTCTGCGGTCTCGGGACCGCGATGGAGTTCGATTCGGATCGAAGATTTTTTTCACGGAAAGTAGAGGATCAGCCGAGGGAGCAAAATGTATGGAGCGTTTGCCGGGCGTTTCGTTATTCGATGAAATCCGATAATACCGTGGTTCATGGCACTGTTGCTGAATATTTGAGAAAGATGATTTTCTTTCGGCTATTTGCACGAAATATTTTAGGATATTCGTTTTTTGATAGATCTCTACAGGTTTATCGATGTTATCGATTAATATTGGTGACTTCAGGTGATTGGATGTATTGATAATATCGATAGTGTTGGTTAGATACATAGAGGTAGAGATTGAAGTAGTCGCACAGTTCTGAATTTTCGGTCTAAACAATTTTGAAGGACTACAAAATTTGAAGATGTACAAATTTGGATGTATAAATCTGTATAAACAAATTTGGAAAACATTCACAAGAGATAAGAATAAAAATAAATCTCGAAAGGGAGAAATATCGAATTACTTGTAACCTAATAAGCAATTCTTGTCGGAGCAATCGACGAATGAAAAATATGAAATATACGATTGTCTGATCTCGAAAAGGCAGCTCGTAAAGGGGTAATTCGATGCTGATCAAGAATACTCATTTTCGCTGCGTATCGATCGTACAATTCGATACTTGTTCTTTCCGTGCGATTACATTTAATCGAACCGTTGCTCGAAGAGATTGTAACCATCCCTTTCGGTACACTTGTATTCAGTTCTCGAAGTACCTTCGATGAATCGGTATTCTGCGTACAACGTAGTAATCTGATGCGGATACTTCTGTCCAGTCGTTTCGATCGGAGATTAACCGAGCCGAATCGAGACGGCCGCCGATACCGGAGGTCGGTGGTACCGTTCGATACATAATTTGATCGAACGTATCGCCGCTGATCCGATACTTCAAACTGGACGCAGACAAATTAAACCGAGCAAACAGGTCGATCGTGATATCTGTTCGCGAGATTCAGTCGAAGGATACCGCGCCGATCGGACGGATTAAACCGACCGTTGTAAATGAAGAGAAAGCTTGATCAAATTGTAGTCTCGTTACGCCAGGTGAGCATTGGCGTAGTTAGAAACAAGGGGGATCCTAACCTAATCCGAACTCTGGTACCCAAATTTGCAAATTTTTACATTCCCGAATCTCTACGCTTGAAACTTTCAAATTTTCAAATTTTTACAGAGCTCAATTCTTAAATTTCTTCATTGTTAAATGACAATGCTAGCTCCATGCTAGCTTAAAAATTCCTAGGTTAAATTTCTGAAGTCTCAAATCATCAAGTTTCTAAAACCCCCAAATTCTCATATGCCACACACAAATTTTTAAATTTAATATGAAGTGGAAAAATATGTAAGTAAATACTAAAGCACCAACTAACACGTACAACTATTCTCCATCTCAACAAAATGGCAGACATTTTCACAAAAGCAGCAAAATTTTATAATACTACTACTTAAGTTCCTTAATCCCCAAATCCTAAAATCTCTAAATTGCTAAAAATGAGTGAATCGTACCTGATAACAGTTAATTAAGTTCTCAAGATTTTTACCACATTTAAAAGTCTAGTTACGCTGATGGTTCGTCCACAAATCATCGATTGCCACGTTTTAAACGATTCTTTTTCTTCAAATCGCGAAATAATAGATTGTGTTCTTGCGCTAACGTCGCCAGTTTCTAATGTCCCGTTTCTCCTGCCTTATTTATGGTCACGATTCATCTTGTATCTGACAATCGGACGCGTAATTGAACACGGTGTTGGCTTCGATCGAACGAGACGTCTCTCCTGAATGAAATGTAATTCAATGGTAACAAGAGAATGTCTGGTTTGTCGTTTTCATTCTATGATTTATCGTTCGGTGATCCTATTCTTTCCCGTTGCTTCGAAATTGAGATTTCAAGAAATATTTCACGTGTCGTTGATTCCGTTTTTCCCTTAATGTGACACGTTAAATTTTACGCGAGTTTGTCTTTCGTCTGATGAATTCGCCAATTTGTGCTCTGCAAATTGATATATTAAGGGGTTATATAGCTTTATATATATGTTATGAATTTATTTAATTTATTAATAAGTCATTGAAATAATTTGGTACGAAATGATAGTGATGGTTCTGATCGTAATCATCTTTGAACGCATTAAGCATCGATTGGAAGAGGTCTTGAGAGAAGAGTGTTTAAGAAGATTGGACCTACTTATACCGGGACTGAAATTTTTCGAAACGATAAAAAGTTCGAACAAGTCGTGGAGCTTTTCGCTAATCGAGTCGTTCCATCGGTCGTCGGTAGCCTCGTTAGCGGCCATTTTCTTTTCTTTTGGACCATCGAACGGTCATTCGAGTGAATCGAGTGATGGTCAGTGAAGATACCAAAAGAAATGAGCCAAGCTAATTTTAAATCCCGATGTCCTGGAATTAATTTTGTCATTAAACCTCGTTTATAACAAATACCTCATTATTTATATTTAAATAAGTATACTAAAAATACCGGAATGGTCGTTTAATTAAAATACCAAAATAATTATACGAACATGTTACTTTTTCATAATTAAAGAGACCGTATTATGCGTTGATTAAAATGTAATTTTATTCCACGAAAATAAGCACCATTATTCTTCCAACAATGAAACAGTTTCCTTTTTAATTCCGTGCTTTTAAATATATTCCGCAATGATTTACACATCAAGGAATTTTATACAAAATTTTCCAGGAGAAAGTGAATAATTTTCGAAATGCTCCAGTTTCGGACGCGTTATTCAACTGAACAAACTTGGCTCGTGCAATCATAGCGCGATCGTAAAATTTTATCCGCGCGAAAAATAGCGAATCGTTAATAAATCGTAAATCCTTTTCATCTTTTTCCGCCGTTCTCGTCACGATGGATTAAATCGATGATTCGGGGCACAGCGTGTTTTACGCATCGCGAATTACAGTCTGTCGTCGTCGTTGCAGAGAAAACTGACGGCTGCAACTCATAATCGTGGCTGTCGATAATTGACGTGGCACGGATTACCGTTAACTGAATCGACCGGCTCGAGAATCCCTCATTTTTACGCTTTATTAATTCCATGGATTCGCTTTGCACCCAGTTCACCAGGGAAATCCATCAGGCTTCCATTTCCCTTCCGGCTACGCGTCCCTGTTGGCTCGTTTCCGGTCCTGCGTGCTGACTTTTTCGTTGTCACGCCATCACCAATGAAATCTGAATTTCCTAAATTACGTAGATCAATAACTGCCTCATTAATCTTGCAAAATTTTTAATGTGACCGAAGAATGAAAAATTTGTTCCACAAACTTATTCCTCTTCATATTATTGTATAAAATGAAAAGATCTGAATTTTCATATTTGAGATCCAATTTTAACACTTAATTTTCATAGTTGAAGCTTTGAATATTTAACACAGTTTCGATATATGGCCCGTTTTATTGATCTCATGATTATCGTAAAACGTGAAGCTCCTTCATAAATTTATCTTACATTGTAAATTTTTGTGGAAGTCAAATGCTCGAGAAGAAAATTAGAAAAGCGTTCATATATTTTAAAATAGAATTCAGAATCCATTATTCTTCAAAAAATAATTTGAAGTCTACTATCCTTTAAAAAGTAATTTAAAAACGGTCTGCCCATAAAAAGGTTACAGATAAATTGTGGCTTTCAAAGATCAAGCAATGAAAGGGCACTTGAAATCTTGTAAAATTTGAATCTGGAGCCGAGCATCTTACCAAGATTATCTTCAGAATTTTATGACGTAGATAGTAAAAGAAAGTGTCACGGGAACGGTTCCTGGGAAGATAAACTTCAGCTCCATGAAGAATCGTTGAGGGTTCAGATTGTTCTCCGGACGATTTTGTGGAATGAAGAGCTGATAGGAACGAAACGAGACCTAATTCAGTAGCTTTCGTCAGATAAACGTTAGTAATCTCTCAGAGAAGATTATAGAGCATCTGTCTCGAGGTCCATTGACACTTCTGCGGAGAACAAAGGACTTCAGTTTGTAAGACTTCAAGAAATCTTCGTTCTCGTTGAAAAAGTGCTGCACTCTTTCAAGTAAGATTCGATTACAATCTCTGAAGTCAAGAAGCATATTACACAGAGCAGATGATAATTTAAAATCCTTTAAATATTTTTCTTTAGAAAATTTTCACATCGTCAAACTTTTGTACGTTAATCATGTATCATACTATATCATATAATACAATATAAGAAATAATAATTTTAAATTACAATAAATCGCAGCGATCGATGCAGCAACTACAGCATCGACGACAGTAAGAATCAGAGATTCAAAGGAAAGCAAGGAAAAATCAAAGCCGGTCGACAGTCCTCTTTCTTTGCGAATTGTTCTCGCGACTATCAGTGAAATTCATGAAACTCCCAGACGAAGGAATTAATCCAGCCTGCAATCGTGTCTACGCTCGCTTTAGCTGCATTTTTGCATCGGGTTTCGGAGCTGTTCTCTCGGCCTTGTCGACTTTTGCCACCGGATTACATCGGATTCCTTTGTGCAATCGCCGCTACTATCTCGCCCCCTTTTCATCCCTTTCGCCACCCTTTGTCTGCTCGTCACCTTACCACTCTCGCGGTGCCCTCTTTCGTTTCTATTTTCCTGACGAACGACCACCAGCCGAGCCTCCCTGTGCCCGGGATGAAATCTTATCCACTTATTAACGTATACTTGTCAGTCATTTTGGATTTGTTTGGATAAGATATGAATAATTTAAAAATTTTTTAAGTTGGATATTTTTGTATTATCAAACCCCACATTTCTAGATTTATATATTTTCAAATAACCTTGAATTTCTAAGTTTATTTTATTTTAATTTGCAGATTTATGAACTTTCAAATCACCAACCTCAAATTTCTGGATTTATGAATTAGATCCATAAATTTTGAAATGAATACTAGAATACCTAGCATGTCCCAGATTCTCGAATTCTCAAATTCCGAAATTTTTACATTTCATAATTTTCAAGTCATCAAATTATCAAATTAGCAAATTAGCAAACCAAATTTCTAAATATTAAAATTTTCCAGTTCGCACAATTCCCAAACACCCTAAAATTCGTAACATTCCTAAAACCCCTAAAATTTTCACAGTTCCAAACTTCCAAATTTAAAAATCCGACTAAAACTCCTCTCGAATCCCCTCCGTTAATCTTCTTTGTATGTAATATTTCCCGTATTCAAACCAGATTTGCTCTTGACTGTACGAGCACCGTCTCGCACATAATTTTTGCGTGCCGAGAAAAAGAAAAAAGAAATAAGTTTGAAAAGTGTGGTCGGGAAAAGGACGGATATAGAAAGAGAGAGAGAGAAATGGTCAATACGCGCGGCTTGGAACCTTTCCACGCATAATGCCGAGATTAGAGTGATCCATGTATGCAACGCGAGCTTCGTTCTACGACCTGGTTTCGAGGTTATATTCATTTTTAATGGGCGAATTAATGGATCCGGATTACGTGTCACTCGGTTTGAATCATTTCTTTGCAAATCCCTGTGGGATAGCGAACATTCTCCAATTAAACGATCGTGTTGTGTCCTCGCTCCGGCGATGCTCAGATGAATTGAATTATCATGGTGTCCTTATGGAATACATTGAAAATTCATCGGGTAAATTTGAATCCACGTTTGAAGTCAAATTGGGACATTTTCTAATCGATTGTTTGTTGTAAACGGTTGTTTTTTTTTTATAATATTGTGGTCTTGTTACATGTGGTGCAAAATACTGGATTCTATCTGTATAGCAGATTTTTCATATCAGAAATTAAGTTTCATTTATTATTTCGTTATACTATGTCATAGCACTTGTTACAAGTGTCTGATACTTTCATTGAATGAGAATTTTCAAATTGTTGTACGTGGACTTTAGTTCTCGAATCTGAGAAATCTTCAGACTTAATCAATTTTCAAAGTTAGCAATCGAGAAGTTGCCACATCATATCATCTTACACGCCCGTTTCTATATTACTAGTTCCAAGAAGTTTTCACCACTGCAGATCCGTTGCCTCGTGGGATATAACAATATATAAGTCCACTGAATTTGTACATCTGCTTCCATTTCCATGGGGATCTCTTCAGCTTACAATATGAAACTCTCGTTCTAGACTACTTTTATTAATTATTCAAAATCAAAGATAACAGAAATAAGTAAAATCTTATCTCGGAAGATTTTTTACTTATTCCAGTGTTGATATACTGGATTGGTTACTTTTGTCAGTACTTTGTCAAATTTTGCTTTGTTAAATTTGTACATCAGTGATTAGTTTATCTTCAATCGATGCGATTAAATCAATAAAACTGCAACATGTTAAAATATCGAGAAAGTCAGAGAAGAAACAACCCATCCATTACGTGTTGTTACATTTGTTGTATTTATCGAGTGACTTTTAGCGAACGCAATCACCGTCGCTAGATTTACGGTGTTTAACACAAAACACAGTGCGACGAGACACGAAATGGAAATCTTGGCGTAATCGGCTCGCGTGCCGTGAAATTTGCATCGTGGACGTCGCGACGCGAGTTTACGCCGGAAGAAGCAGATTCTCACGCGTTAACACGGCTAATCCGGCGAATCATGCGTGGTAAAGCGGACACTTGTCAAAGTGGAGAGACTTCTCTCGAGCTGTGCACATCGGCTAAATTAATTTTCCCTCTCGTCCCGACTCATTTCACATTCCAACAAAGCGGCCAGCCGCTGCTAGCACGCGCGTCAACCATCTCGCACCATTTAAACTGAATTCCCCGACAAATTGTCTCGGATTTCATAAAACAATCGGAAAGCTCGAGCTTGTATACACTTGCCAGACTCCGTGTGTCTCTTACGAGATTTCCTCGAATGTCACACGTTTATGATTTCATTACTTTGAAACACGGTTCATTTAGAAATAAATCGTATTCTTCAATTTCTTTCCATTCAAAACATTCTAATAATTGTACGGTTTTTTTGAAAGTGACACATTGCATTTCTGTATAAACATTATATGTTTAAAACGTAAATGAATAACAAATTTCTTGATCTATATAGTCATCGAAAATATTTCTTGCACTTAATAATCACAATTTTTATTGCACCTCTTTAAAGTCTCACAAATTGCAGTATTATATAATTTTTCTGTAAACAAACTTTTTAAATAAAAAATATAATGCACATTGTTCTCCATTCGATTCAAGATGTAAAATAGTATAATTATTTATAATTATAAGCCAGATTGAAAGTTGCGTAACTGATATTTATAATAAAATAGGAATATTCACACGTTCAATAATAAAATTTAACAGAGGAGCAAACTCTATCGGGTATCATTAGTTCACGGGTCAGAAAAGTGTTGAACGAATTCCCAATAGTCGTCGAGAACACCGTTCGTTAATGGCGGTAGCAAACGAAGCAATTTCGAGGAAACTGTAAAATGAAAATCGGGGACTAATGAAGTCGAGAAAGGCTCGGGGAGAAGGAAAGGTTGCATCGGCCGATGCAAAGTGGTAAAATTGATGAACGATTGTGTGGCTGGTCGTTGACCAGGCTTGAATATTTCACGTTCTCGATACACGGAATGCAACTTCGGCTTACACGCAGTTCCGAAAGTTATGGTCGTGCGAGTTCCCTGCAACGTGCTCGCCATTTAGTTCGTTAACGAATTGCGCTCGAAGCTTGTTATGTTTTATATAGAGAACCGTTTGAAACCTCTCGATTTTGCTCCACTTTCGAAGTTAAGCAAATGTAATTGGACAAACTAAACGATTTTAGAATTATATTCCATTAATGTATTCGTTCTGTCTATTTCTGGGGTAAATCACGTAATTCACTAAATTATTGATCTTATTACTAGTGCATCTGTTCATTTATTTATTAGTACATGAATAATTGTGCTTTTAACCTCTTAACCTGTTCAGAGACTTTAGATAATTTACTTATTTATAAAAAATGCATTAATAATGTACCTCAATAAGAATAGTATCTACATACCTAAAAATATACATATCCGACTTTTCTTTATTAGATTTAGAAAAATCTAAAGTTGCCTATAATGATTATAGAAATAACGTGTGGTACTTTAAATATATTCTCAGACGATGTAACGACTAATTTTACCAAGATTGGATGGAACAATGACACAGTCGAATAATCTTAAACGACTGTAAATATGGAGAAAATCGCTTGTCGGATCGTAAAGCAAACCTTCATACCAAGCAAATCAAATTTCCAGGGACGATATTACTTTGGTATAACCATTCGAGTGAAATAGACTGAAGCTTACGGCTCATGAAAATTACGTCTAGTCAGTCGAGCGCGAGCATCGGCTTCGATTTTTCCTTTGTTGTCTCATAAAAATCCGATCTACCGAATCGAAACCTCATTACCCGGTAATAGTTGAGTCACTCGATATTCAGAGTTTTCCTCGGTTTCTACGGCGATAAAACGAAACTGTGTATCGTTTGTATCCGAGTGTTCGATAGAGCATTGATTGTGCGACCAAACATTTTCGTACCATTGTTCTTGAAGCATCCAAATCGAGTGTTTACAAAAATTGATACAAGATTTCTATATATTGTGGGAATGCATTGTACATATAAAAATAAAATTTATAGAATTTGTACGTATAGTAGTATTCGAATATACATTTACGAATATTTGCTCCACCCTTGAGCTAAGAGTTGAAATGTCTTCATTATCTAGAATTTTGTTTCTGTTTAGATCTGAATACATTTAGACCTAGACTTAAATCTTGACACTGCATACACACAGCATATTTTTTCTTTAAGTTAAAACTAATTATATTCTGAAAACTTGTAATGTCCATACTTGTAACTTTTATTCGTTATAATCAAATACTTGTGTATACGAGTTTGTAAGTTATAATGAATTTCTTCGAATGGATTTACGGTCCACGGATTAATATATCGAGGAAGAAACTTCATGTACTTGCACGAGTTTTGAATTGGTTTTGCATACAGTGTCCTGTTTGGCCATTAAACTGATCCCGAGAAAGCTGACGTATACTTCGTTAAAATATGCTAATTCTTTTAATTTCTTTTTTATACCTGTTCATCCCTGTATCGCGTCTTTTCGTCTGGTTGCAAACGAGCACCGAGAAATTCTTGAATTATTGATTCGGTAAAGCTAAGTGAGGAGATACTTCAAAGGGCTGCAACCAGCCAGTCTAACCACACACTTCTTTCACTTCCGGCAAAGATAAAATTCTGAAAATCCCGGCACGCCGGGGTAATCTCTGGTTACATGGGCTTTAACTTTCAAACGAAAGCTCCGGCCGGTACAGAATATCGTTAGCTTTTCTGTGTACTCTGCTGATTTATTTGCGAAAAAATACGAGTATCTAATGCGTTTGAACGAGAAACTGCAAGGTTATGAGAAAAACACTGTTCCTTTGAGGCTACTTTAAACGTGCCTCGGAAAGAGATTTGGGAGATGGGAACGATTATGTACACATAAATATTTTTCCGATTTGAAAGCAAGCGGTGGTTATATTAGTGTTAGTAAGAGTTATCGAAATTATTGTACAAGTACTTTATTTATATCTGTTGAGTGAGGAAAGTAAATATATCCACATAAAAATTTCTAACATTTGCATCCAGCGTGCACAGAAGTGCCCTCGAGTTCGACAGCCGATCGTTTGATCGATTAAACCGAACGGTAGGTGTTAAATAAGAGCGAAAGGGTTAATCTGATGGTAAATGATCGCGTTTTTCTGGTTGTCTAATTTTCCGCATAAAATGTTCGTCGTTCCCGAATGAAATTACATCTCGTCAGTATAAAAGCGTCGAGCCGTTCCGGATCGTTTACAGGATTCTTCCGAGGAAGTCGTGCGGGCTCAGTTCCTCGGATACATTCGTCGTCGACGATAGTAATGGCCTCGTCGTGAAAAGGACGCCGGAGTCATTGTGCCGGTATAAAGAAACCGTGGATGCGAGCCCAGCGTCCCATTTCTACCCCTTTCTATCCTCAGGTTTTATCTGTAAATAATACTTCCGTGCTTTCCGCGAGTTTATACGTTATTTCGCTGATGTACAACGCACGCGTACGTGCATCGTCTTGCTGCTCGTGTTTCCGCCACTCTTCTTTCCGCGTTTTACCCACCCCCCTCTTTTCACCGTGTCGAACGTCACCCTAGTATTTTTAAACGAGAACGTCGAATCTTCTCCGGTCGACGACGTAACGTAAACCGCGGTTATTTATATGCCACGCGTCATTTTGTTTTCGGGGGGTGGAAGAATTATTCCGGGGTTCCTTTTCACTGATTCTGTTGTTCAATGTTCTGAGAAGAAACGGGGATGGAACAATTTATTGTCAATTTTAAGAAATGGTCGTTTCGCGTTGGATATATGGATATTTCTTTGAGGTCAATTGTTTTTTCTCTTCTCTTCTCGTCTTTGGATTTTATGGGGTAACTTAATCAAAGTTTTTGGGGTGGAGCTGCAATGACTTTATAGTTATTATAGGTACAGTGAAATATCGCTGTGCGATCGCAATTACGATTGCATGAGAAAAAATTTGTTAATTTGAAGAGGAAGCTTGGAAGATTATAAATTTTTATATTTCTAAATTTGAACATTTTTAGACGCGGCGACCACATTCAACTAATACTAATAAAATACTAATTGCAAGCTAATTGCAAGGCTTCTAAAAATTATCAGAGTGCAGAAACACAACAGAAATTATGCATTAAATTTTCATCGTGAACATCAAAGCACATGAGATTTCACAAAAAATTTTACAGCAAATTAATCCGATGTCTTTACATCAGATTATAACGGACCGGTAGACAAAGCGGAAAATAAGGATAAAGGTGCATTTATATTCAGCCGTAACGTCATTGTAACGTCAACATAACTACTCTCTTCGTTCTCCTGGTATATGTTATGGTCTGCGTGCGACGTCGAGTGTGTTATTTTTTTGGGGGATGGACACAAAGAGGGAGACTACGGTGACAGTATAGCGATGGTACGGTTGTGTATAAATGGACCTTTATAGCTATGGGAGGTCAAGGAATAAAAAAGGATTTTAAGAGGAAGCAGAAAGACATAGCGACAAAAGCAATTAAAACATTTGTTGGAAATTTCAAAGGGAACAAACAGCATTTTAAAACACAGAGACTCGTGCAAAAAAACTTCATTTGCGAAAAGTCACTTCATGACCGTCATACAGCTCATATTTTTCGTGAATGCACTATACTGTTAAAAAATTTCATTCCACGCGGTGAAACGTAATATAACTGAAAGTCGCTGCTGGAGAAAAATGGACTGTTTTTCGGATCAGTTTTGAAATCAGGGAAACTTGTGGATATTGATGGTATGCCACAAAGTGTATAGTAGTTAACTAAATGTTAACTATATTATATTGTTGTACTTAATTATATTTATACTATGCTCCTACGTTTAATTAGTTCAGTGTATAACAAGCTACATTGTATCGTATCGGATTAGATTTGCATAATTAATACTATTGTATTAATGAAACTTTACTACGCCATGTCGTTCATATTGTTGCGTGATCGAACATTCGCAGTTCAATTAAATTTATGACCGATAGCATAATACCAGAGAAAATTGTAGAATTTAAAAGCAAATAATTCCAAGTAATCTTATTTGCACGCACGAATCGCGCGTAATTACGATCTTTCATCAACGAACACGCATCATGGAGGCTGCTTATCGAGTGGTCACCGTTCTAACGCAAGGTTTAATGAACCACGGAACGAACGCGATTTACATAACAACAAGCCTCCGAGAGAAAATAACTCTCGCAATTAATTGCTCTCTAACTCGAAATCTACGCAACGCAATTTGTATTCGCTGGCTGCGAACGAAATGTTTCTCTTCTTCCCTGTTTCACCCCCGCGGTGCTTAGATTCCGTGAAAAACGCTCGTCCATTAACCGAGTTTGTCAACTTTATTCAGGCCAGCGTGAAGCTATGAAACGTCGTGTTATTTATGCATGGCCGTGTATCATGCATCTCTACCACTCCCTTGCAAATAGTTCAGAAGGCTGTCGTTCCAGCGACAAAAATTTCTTTCCTCCCACCCGACAAATAAATTGGTAGATGTGCTTTACCATGCTAATCTTGCTATGCGGTCAGAATAGTCTACGTATATAGGCTTTTTGAAGCTCGTGTTAAATAAAGGATCGAACCTTATACTTATAAAATAATATAATTACACAGTAATATACTCAGAGCATAGTTACTAATACAAATATTAATATTTAATAATCTCTGGATCCTAATAACCTGTTACTATAAATTTTTGTGGCAAGGTATATATTGCTGATAGATGTTATAAATATTTTCAAAGTATAACTCTTAAATATGTTTGAAGTATAACTTAAACGAGAGTGATGAAGGACCTCATTACTTAAATGGTACAGAATAGGATTTTGTATATGAATGTTAAATATTTTCTGCTCGTTCATTTTGGTGGAAAGTATATTTCCGTGGAATTTGGCGCACCCTATTTCGTACACCCTCTGTATATCCGCACCATCATAAAAATGTAAAACGACTTTATTTATATGACGCGCGTGGCGTACGCACCGCACTGGCTAAGGGTGAAACTGACCCCGTTGGGATGGCATTTAGCTTCCGGTTTCGCGCACCGCTACATTGTCCTACCCTTCTTGTTGCATGACATCCTGCCGGCATTTGTAACACAATGGAGCCACCGTAACTAGTTTCGGATCACGTAGCTTGTCCTAAAATATTGACGGGCTCGTCGCTGCGATAAATATTAGCTGTATTGGAGCTTGCGGACCCTGATTCGTGAGAACGTTGAACAATTACGGGGATACAGTTGATTCTCTCTCGTTCTCTGTATCTCTATTTTCTCTGTTATTAATCGTAGTAACTGTTTTATCGTATTTGTTTCCACGGTACGTTATAACTAACATGTTCGAACACGATTTTTTTACAAATATTTTTTTTGCTTTAATAAAATATCATAGCGTTTGCTAGTATTTTGATACTACTTTTTTATGTATTATCGATGATTGTTTTCGTGACGAATTTATGAGTAAGGAGGCTTATTTTTTAACCATCTTGAAATAAGTTATAAGTAATTTTGTCTTGTTTGAGCATCTTACGATCGTCATAGTTGGTTCGAGATTAAACAGGTAGCATGCCTCCCAACTTTTATTAGGTAACACAACTTGAAATTACACGCCTTCTACGAGGGGTTTTACGAGGCTGCTCTCTGGAAATTCGATTTTAAGCGGTCGAATGCTGTTCGTTTCGGGTCGTAAAAAAAAAGAAGCGAACCTAATGCGAAATTTGTATCGAGCGGTAACATCGACAAGGCGAACGACCCTGAAAACGATCTAACTTTGATTTTATCAGTTTATTCAACTTCTGTACAGAACATCAAAATACTCGTAAATTCAAATGGATACGAATAACGTTTTTTTCCCTGATACTCATGATTTTTACAAAACTTGTTAAAGTTGTCGATTTATACGACGAAATTTCTTGGAAAATTAATTTAGAAATGTGGAAGATTTTCAAGTGGAGAAATGTTTGAATTTAAAAATATAGAAATGTGGAAAATTGTAATATTTAATTTTTGAAGTGTCCACATTTCCAAGTTACTTAACTTGTTATTTTGCAAGCTATAAAATTTGAGTCACTAAAATTGTCGCGTTACAAGATTGACCCAAAAATATTATTCGCTAGAAATTTTTCTCCAATATTTTAAGAGTAAAAGAAAACGAGACGTTCGAAATACGTGCGACGTCCAGAGAGACCTTATGCGTTGAATGTGCTTTTTTCTAGATAAAAGCACGAAGGAGTTCCGAGGTCATCCTCGTTCCTTAAAAATATAGCACCCTGGTTGAAGCAGCCATGGTGGTCTTAAAATTTCTTCTTCGTCTTTAGCCCCGAAATAGCTGTCTTCACCGAACGCATCTTTTTGCGAGACAATGGACTTGTCGTCACAAACTGAGCACGGAAGCTTCCATAAACGTTTTTCGCTTCCTTCAATATTTTAGAGAAACGTGTAGGTAATTTCTTTTCCCATCTATGTCTAGAGATCATTATTTATTTACCATACTATCGATAATTACTCTTTGTTCATTTTTACAATGTACTATTAATTTCTCATTGATCTTTTGAAAGTGAATTCTTCACATCATTTTATTATACTTTTCTTTTCTTAATTACGCCATTCGATCTATTCAGTTTTAAATAATAAAGTATATTCACACTCTCACTTTTCGAACTTTCGTGTAAATACTCACACGCGTTCATTCTGTACAAACGTCCATTGGACTATATTATTAGAGGTGTAATTATGTGTAATCTAATTTCACCGTACAAATTTGTTGTATTTCTGTATCTGCACAAAGTGCAGGAGAATTTTGTTGTAACACCATATTGTTGTTTTTTGCGAAATCAAGTGTTGACACGAGGTAAAAGTTTAAATAGTCCTTGCACAGCGGAAGTCCCCTGTGGTTTCAACGAGTGTTGTTCCGTACACACGCCCGTTCACATTAAAGCAGCCCCCGGGGCTGCCGCTTAAACCACTCGACAGAAAATGCAAAAGAATCACGCGCCAACGCTCACCCCTTCGGCGAGGATTTCGTTAATCTGCCCTGTCATGCATCTCGAATTATCTGACGCGTGTGTGTACGTACGCGATAAATTTATCGGCTGCAGTGAAATTTCAGTGCTCGATATTGCCTTATGAATGTCCACCTAGATGACTGAGAAACCAAGGAAAAAGGGGTTCGAATACGGATTAAATTTCATTTCTTCTCGCTTCGTTTAACACTTTGCTCTCTGTTCTGGAAGAGGGGAACTACTCTGATTAAAAAAATTAAAAATATGCTACGATTTTGAGGTTCGCGAGATACTCGAGAACTCGTGGGACATTAAATTTGGTTTTCGTTAGGTAGAGCAACATTAAAGATTTAAAAAACTTTTACAAGTTTTCTTTGAAAAGTTTACTTATGCAAATACGCTCGTGATGTTTTAGAAAATGGGGTGCAGTATCGGGGTAGAAGTAAAAATCTTTTACTAAATCTTTCTAATTTAGAAGTAAAAATCTAACAATCTGAAAGTATGGAAGTCTACAAATACTTTTCAAAATAGCAACTACAAATACGAGTAACGCGAAGGATTTATATCGAAGAACCGTGCACGTAGAACAGGGGATGAAAATGATTACGTGGACAAATATTCTCTAACGCGCGTCGTCGAACAGAGGCTCGTGTCGTAATTACGAACACAGTCGTACGAGGACGAATTAATCCCTGGTTTGTACTTTAAACGGAATAACGAGGGAGCGTAACGTAATTTATTTTGCAAATCGCGTATAAATCGTGAGCGAACGGCTCGTTCCGTAGCAAGAAATCCCGAGATTCGTTGGAAAGAACTGCGCAACGAAGATATAAAATTATGAGGGTGCAATCGTTTCGATACGCGGCAGTCTCGCGAATATTTCGTGTTCTCGGATAATAAAATGGACTTCTCGTTTCGAGACTGACATTCATCGCGTCCGTTCTTTTCTTCTTTTTCCATCTCCCTCTCTGTGCAGGCGTAAATAGATTTATGAGCATACTCCGAGATCATTCGAGCGTTTCTTTATTGCCTAAACGATGAATGCACTTTTCGTTTCATCTTTATAGTTTCGCGAATGAACATCGATACATGTCTCTGATATTTAATACCACTCGAAAAGTGCTCGTTGACACTTATATGAAATATGATGAGAAAGTTGTGAAAAATGAGTGCAAATATAAAAAATTGATCTATGATCAAACTTACCTATTCCTTACGCTTCTTCAAATTTTTATAGATTTTATGAAATGAGCTTGATTATTTCATTGAAAATTTGTAATTTGACTAGTCAGCGAACAAAAATCTTTGAAATAGTAAATGAACAGAACCTTCAGCTTCAATAATTTAAGAATTTGATTTCATGAAATAAAGTGACAAGTCACGAACAAGTGCATTTACGTAGCATTAAAGCTTAAAAGACAGAATAGAAAATGGAGTCCTAAGTGAGAGTAGTCGGTTTTTGAGGCCACTCAAAGGTCACCGCGAAAGCTATCGAATCGAGATTATGCGAGAAGAGTGATCGGGTGTAAGTAACTTTTCGGAATAGACAATGAACGATATTCCGCGTGCATCTCGTGGTTACGCCCCGCATAAAATCTGTTTACACAGCTGGAAAACACACCCTCCTGGTCTCAGGAAGCGCCGCGAGCAGCTAAGCGCACTCGCTGCCTCCGGAGCCATCGCCTCCAGAATTTTATTAGCTGGAAGAGAGCAGGGAATTTGCATCAGACGCTCGACTCCTCGGCTCTTTTTGTTGTTCCAGATATATTCACCCCCGCTCTGTCTATCCGACTCTTCTCCAGATACACATCCTGCGAATTTATACGGGCGCACGCATCCTGACTGTCCAAATTTTACGATTTATGCACGTTTGTTGGCACTTTATTGGCCATTCAGGAAGAAATTAACAGCTGAACCCCTCGCCGACGCTCCGCTTTTATAGCACGCCCGAAAAATTCATCGACCATTTGTATTTGACCGGAAGTGGAACGTATTGCTGCCTCATCTTTGTTCATTTTGATCCAGTGTGTATGTTCATTTGTCTGTGAACATATAGCTTATACTTAAATAGACTCGCAGAAACTGCATATGAATTCGTTTAAACTTTTTATGAAATTATGTTGTTATGAAAATTGTGAGAACTAAGCATTAAATCATACAAATTATTTCAAAATACTCTTCATAATCCCTACATTACCCGTCATACTTATGGCTGAATCTACTGCGGTAGTCAACGTATTAAGCCATACTCTACCATTCCATAAATCGTACTTTTATCCTGCTTATACTGACAAAGAGAAAAGCGGAAAGTTGCGAAGAAAGTAAGAAAGGAATACGAAAGTAAAATACAAAGTATATTCAGTTGAAATTAACAGCTTGGTAAACGCGTTAAAGAATGTACCAACGAATGGGTTTTGCAAGTAGTCGCGAAATCTGTGGGTTTCAACACCGACCATACCTAAGACGTCGCTGTATTTTATTAGCCGAAGAAGATGAAATTTGCATGACATCCTTGAACTTTCGTCCATGCCGTTCTTAGTTTCACGATTCCACCTTTGTGGACTTGCATAATGTCGTGAACTTACTAAGTTACGAGCCGAACTTTCAGCGAGTCTGACAGATTTATCGCGTACGCACGCATTTATAAGTGGCGGATAAAGAGGGACGATTTAAACGAACACTTTCAGATTGTAATTCGATACAGTTGATTTTCTGCGGTTAGAGAATAATTTGTATGCTTTGTAAATAATTTTAATTAATAATGGGGAAGAGGAAGCACTTTTTGAATTTGATTATGAAGTTGATAACTATGAACTCTGACCATCAACTTGATATTGATTCTTAAAATTTTTCTAGGTTTCCCAAATTTCAAAGAACTAACTGCAAATTTTCCAAATTTTTATATCTTTAATTTCGTGAATTTCCCAAATTTCTGAACCCACTCACGTGCTTCCCAAATGTTTATACTCCCAAATTTTTCGCATTTCTGATTTTCCAAATAGATCCCCAAATCCTCAAACTTCCCAAAGTTCTAAATACCCAAATTCTCAATGTTCCAAAATATCTAAATGTTCAAATCCCTAAATTACACTGTTAGTTCTCCAAATAATCAAGATTCGAAAATCTAAAGTGTCAGAAATTGACAGAATGATGGAACTCTATTCTCGTATATGCATCGTCACTATTCCTGAAGAAAGTCACGATGTTTGCCAGTGTATACCTTTACGAACATCGTAAAGGAGAAAATCCTCGACTCGTTGATCCTATCTGTGTATACGTAAATCGTTGATTAATTCGAAAGATCGATCGCGCAACGAGAGAGCAATTCGTCCTCGGCGTCAACACGGCGAACGATTAATTGCAATTGCTAAGCGAACTGGTCAGCTGAACAACGATTGTCCGACTAATGGAATTAATGATCGGTCGGTTTCGTAACGCGATCAGCGATAAATTCGATTCTTAGTCGAGCGGATCGTTTCTCTCGCGCAACTGTACGAGGCAAACCAAACTCGAATATTACAAGTAAGCAAATAATCCTCAAATTCTAAAATGGTCAAATCTTCAAATTTCCAAATTACAAATTCTCAAATCCTCACATTCCCACATCTCCACATTCCCATCTCCCTAACTAATAAAACCTGAACCTTCATTAAAGAAAGCGATTCGATACCAGTCTCCTTTCGACCCCTTTCGTCAACCTCGCGGACAAAACCAGTTACAAAGGAAGAAATAAAAGCGGTTAAAAAAGAGGGGAGCAATAAAAGATCGATCTCATGAAATAGCTCGCAAGCAAGTTATCGCGAGTTTCTTTCTCTCTTGAAACCCCTGTATTCCGCGGTGGAAGATCGCACAGGACACGAGTGGTCGTTGAGTGCTCACAGTGAGAGTTCACAATGAGTTCACTGGATAAGCACCATGGAACGATAGCCACCGGCAATCGCGCATGCATAACCAATATAGAATCGTGTGTGTCGTCGAGATATTGTCAGTTGCGTCGATTGTTATACATCGGTGGCCCCAGGGAACAACGATCAGATATGCAAAGTAACGTTTACGTTTCCTGTTCAAAAAACATATCTGGAAACTTATGAACTTCTATCTGTTTACACACCATCTTTGTTTTTATGAGTTTACGTAAAGAAGTTTTAAGAAGCCTTACATAACCATTGTCTAAATAGTCTAAATAGTTATAATGTCGAATATGGTCAAAATAGTTAGACAAAGTTCGGTGAGGGCTACATGATCAGACTTTACATAACTACTTATTACAAACGTACGTCCATGTAGACTGATGTGAGCAGTTACGTATGAGCTACATATGAGCTACTTATACGCAGTATCCAGAAAATGTGACTATATCAGCCTGTTCTTGTATGGACCTGCTCAGATCACCCTCTAATTAAACTTCATAAACTTCACGTTATGAAAGTGGGACATAACATAACTCATGTTTCAACCGCTTGCACTATTTACTTGTCAGGTGCGTCAGTCAGAACTAACCACAGCTACAATATCAAAACAGACAGAGAAAGTTAAAATGTTATGCAATTGGACTTGTACTCCAAACGTATACAAAATTGGAATAAAATTGATCACGAAGTGCCAGACTTGTTAATGTCTGTAAAGAACGCAGAAAGAAATTTTGTACCACTCTGCAAAATGGAGAGGCGTTTAAAGAAAGTTGGCTGGTACCAAGAAACAGGACTAATTTGGAACAAGTTTGAGTCACAAGGATGATCTAAGACGTAGGGCGATGGCCGTCGTTAAGCTCAGCAGCATGTGCAAGCATGGCGACGCGTGTACATGCACCTGGCGTGTATCTGTTCGTCGTCCCCCTTCTTAGCACGTGACGCTAGCAGTTTCAGAATTTCGGCAATTAGCGACGCTGACAATACCGTCAGCGATGCAGACAGACTTTGCGAAACGAGGCCGGGAACACGGTCCGCTATTAAATTAATCGACGTAATCTCTGTTTACCAGTGGAGGCTGCGCGTTTTCCGTGAAAGCCGGTGTATCGCGGTTTAATTGCGAGAAGATAATACTCGGTGAAATTCGCGGCGGACCCAGGGCGTTATGGTCGCCGATAATCGAGCCGAATTGTGATTCTAGCCGTTGTAATTGCAATTAGGACTCGCGGGAACTCGAGACCGGAAGAATGGAGATTTAAAATATTATTGTGCACCGACGAAGGTTCATGTCTCTTGAGTAATTAGTCGCGATAGCGATGATATTGTCGCCGCTAATGCGACCGCTGGAATATTAGCTGCGCGTGCGAGGCTATTAGGGACACGAGGTGACGACCATCGAGTCGTTTCACGAATCGAAAATTGCTTTGTCGAACCGTCACTGTTACCGAAAAGTATTTGCGGTCTTTGAAATGAGAGGCTACGAGAATTGACGAGTGTCATTTGACATTTGAATATGTTCTAAATTGTATCTTGTAAAATAAACCCAAGCCAGCTACAGAATAATGAACACCTCAACCTCAACAACGTTGTAATGAACGTTTTATTTACCTTAAGGAATTAATTAAAAAATGGCACTTATAATTTCTCGTTTTGTACGGTCAGTCCGTGGGTATTCGTAAGAGGCAAGAGATACAAAAAGTTATCGTAATACGAACAGAACGTTGAGCTTACGTTTATTTGAAGTCACGGTTAGAACCGTTTTTGTTATTTCAATGAAGACGCATGGATTTGAGAGGGTTTGCTTGGGCATGGTTTCCCGGTATGCAGATCCAAAAAAGAGTGAGAGCAGAAAATAAACTTTGATGCTTTGAGTCAAAACAAACATACCCGTCGTTCGAAACGTCCGGAAAAGCCTCCAGATTTCTGAAGCTCCGTGAGCCCTGTATCTACCGCAAAAATAATACTCGCTTGCAGTTTAGCGGATATTTGCGATGTGTTCGAACTGTGACGTACGAATAAATAATTTCTTCTTGAATTTTAGGAATCTCAGGTTTATTTGTATTCACTCTTACTTTTTTCTTCTTTTGCTGAAAATAGGAATTCAATTTTCATATCTTCAAATTTCAAAATTTCGTGAATTCTTAAATGTTCATAATGACAAATTCCTATGTTACAAAGATTCAGAAAATTCTTCAAATTTTCAAATTTCTAAATCCTTGAATTTCTATATCCGAATGCTCAAACTTCCCAAACTTGAAAACACCCCAATTCCAAAACGTTCAAGCCACCTATCGTATCCAATATATCTATAACAATTCGACTTCGAAAACAATTGGAAGCCCTAAAAGCGTGTTCAAGGTCGTTGAAGAAACTTGCAGGAACGTGATTCGGGTAGTTGAATCTCGAAAATCCCGGTATTCTTGCTCCTCCGCTCATTTGCAACCCAAGGGCCAACATTCCCTCGCATCCCCAATCATTAATCCACTTCGCTAATTAAATTAAAAATTCAAACGGTGCAGTACCGGTCGATTTAAGAATACTAATTCTCGTCGTTCATCCGTTAGACCGTATCTCGACGTAGAATGAGTCGAAATGGTCACTTTTGTTCTTTGATAAATTCCATTAAATTCTGTATTAAGATCCATGGTGAAAGATAGAGTGTAACGATCGCGAATAACACGCAACCTTTCAGCGGCTGCGAACGCTTTCGTTAGATGGAATTTAAGAGGGTGCATTCGTCTCGAATTAGAGCGAAGATAACCCCCTTTTGTTTTCCATTTGCATCGAGCAACCGTTTTAAATGCACCTTCTGTATCGGTTGCCGACGATCTTATCGTTGGCCTGATAACCGGCTTTCAGCCTCCGGGCTCGCTCGCAAATCTCGGAAACGTTTAACGCTTTTTCACTGTCGTCGGCCACGGAACCAGCCAGGAAATTCACCCTGAATTCAAGTAGACTCTGCATTCGACGATTTACGACAGTTCTCGGGGCTCTACTTCTGCCCGATCCTGCTCCACGTCCCTCTTCGCGCTCTTTATCGGCTAAAAGGCATTAGAGAGCCGTTTTTGGTGCGAACCGTTAAAGATAATATATTTTGCGTGAAACACGACGTAACATTCGCTCCCGTGCTATTTTCGAACAAATCTGAAAGCTCCATGCAGATTATCGATCTTTATTAAACTATTTCACCTGCATTTTCATTTTTACGTTTTTCATTCTTTCTTATTTCTTCGATTATTATACGAAATGAATATGATCGGTAATAAAAGCGTATTTATGAAAATAAATTTCGCTGAGAAAATTTGATAGAATTCTATGAATTTTGAATGGTAACATAAATTATAAAATGGAGACTGTAAGTAGTAACAGGTATGAAAGCCGAAACGTCTACTGATAATGTAGGTCTGCTATTTCTGGAAGGAAAGACTTTTAGGTTATTCAACTGGTTTAAAGCATATGTTTATTTATAAGTTCACGTAATTTATGTTATGCTTGATTATACATAAGCACCGTACATGTCTGATAAGACATGCGATTTAATAGGATGCACGTTCGTAGTTGTCAAATTACTATATCCATTACGAGATTTCTTCGTATTTAAATTTCAGATCTAATTTATATTTGATGTAGGACGTAATTTCATCTGGCGTTTGATTTTAAGGTATTCTTACATAACCCGGACTATTACTTTATTTTATTCCTGTTCTTCTGAAACTGAACCTGTCACGATGTATGATTTCATAATTTTTATTTCAACTTCAAATCAGATCATTTGATACAGAAATTTCATTTATTTTCGTTTATATTTTAAACCTGTAATTTGGTTTGGCCCGGCCCGATTCAGGGTGATAGAAGACTTCGAACAAAAATAAATGGATTTGAATCATGAAACTACCAAGTTAAATTAGATCGAATATCACTGGATTATCACTCAGAGGTACGAGAAATATATGAGATAAATTATGAAGCATTGCATGAACTGCATCGAATTATCGATAAAATTTCAATGCTACCGATACCCATCGACAACATTATCGGAAAGCTCGCGTCTACTTTTAAGCTACATCGTAACTTCCTCGTCGAAGTGGCGTTCCATGGAAAACAGAAAAGTTTAGAAAGCTCGAAGCTGCCGCGAATATTTGCAAACGGATCTTGACTTATCTGGAGATAAGCGGAGGTCTGCGTGACCCGGCATAAGAATTCCTTTCCACGGTCCATTCAAACGAATTTTTACCCCCCGACCCGTGAAACGGGGGAAAAACTTTCTGCCCCACGGAAGAAAACGAGGATTACGTGAGTACACGGTTTCTGATTAAAGTCCTACAGACAAGATATTCGATAAGCAGATACCCCCGGTGAACGTCATCTTACAACGACGTTCGGTCGATAGCGAAATTCCCTCGAAAATTGTGGCAACGTGTTCGAGATCTGTTCACTGACGAGGAACGAACGATCTAGAGATATCGTAGTGAAACTCGAAACGCTGCGTTGGTAGCAAACTGCTGATGCTCTGATAAATACATCAGGGGTCGTGATAATTGCTTGCAAACTTTGATTTGCCGAAGCAAATCGCGAAATAAGATTAAGGTTTACGAGGACGAGAAATTTCAACGAACCTTCAAGTTAACGTTACTTAATTCGGATTATAATGGTTTTGTTATTTTATAATCTCATGGGGATAATATTGATAGGTGAGCTTCATTGTCCCGGTTGATATTTAATCTTCGTATTCTGGATGTATTTCCTGTAAGCAGTTAATAGTAATAGAACAGGTTATACAATTTTAATCGGGATTATTGGTCAACCGAATTAAATAGCGCTTCACTGATTGTTCGATCGAATTCACTACATTATTGCAGGCACGAGCACGAACTTGCTCGAGAGTCGGCTGTGATGTTCAGCTTTAGAAAATTGAATGTCATGGAATTAGCGAAGATGCATATTTTTGGAGATTGAAAACTTATGGACGTATAAAGTATCGTATTAAAAAAATTGTAATTCGATGGAGATAGTCCATAAAACTGTGAAGTTGTAGAATCCCCAGGAGTACGTGCGTAGCCGCGAATTAATCGTTATCGTTGGAGAGAATCTTAAATCACGGATTATTCGCGAGATAAGGAACAGATGCAGCAAAGTCCTTCCGGTATGCACGCCTCGAATAGACACGTTTCGACTCTTCTCGCTTACCAGATGGTACCCCGCAGGTTTGTTCTCAGAAGATCTTGCATTTACCAAAGAAAGAGACGCGATGCTATGCGAGAATCAAATCGACCAGCGGTTCTCAAGTGATACTCGATTTGGGCCAACAATATGAATATCTTCAATATACAATACAGTATAACAATTTTATTATTCAAAACTTTATTTTTTGTATTATCACATTCGGTTCTGTCTTCATCGTAATAATAACATATTTGGTTCTTTCTTTATATACTATATTTTTAAGATTACCATGTTCAAGAGTGAAGTGTGGTACTGGAATTTTTGAATATACGAGATACCATTATAACCAAGTATAGAGAGTGTATAAGGTTGTTTCTTTCAAAAATTGAATACTTGACAACACTTTTGTGACCGACAATTTTATTCTTGAATTAGTTATCTGTTAAGTTTTCTCGGATTACCTTGAGCACCACTGAAATAGGAAAGATAGAGAGAACAGAAAGCGAAGAGCGAGCCACGAGGCACAGAAGTTTCTTCCAGTTGAAACCCACGGCGAGTTGAAGCCGGCGGAAGTGGGATAAATTCGCCGAAGCCGAACCGAACTGGGCTGAATCCTAATTACAAAGACCCCGAGAAAATAGCGAACGTGACCCACGACTGAACTCCATCTCCGGAAACGAGTTAAGAGGCACGGGAAAAGAGACTAGGAGATAGTTGAACGAATGTCAGGTTAAATGTTGCTTCCAGCGTAGACTTCTTCAGGTGGATCCAGGAGGACTGCGTCCATTTCGTTGCAGGAAGCGTCCCTGGGGTTGCATCGCGCTGTCAACCTTCCTTTGCAGATGAAATTAACGCCTCGGCTCGACTTGTCGCGTCTCGCTTGGGCTGCCATGTTTCAGACGAACTTCCGGACACGGAAGTCGTCAAACTTTTCGGAAAATCTTCCTGGAACCCCTGGTGACACTCCCTTTCGGATGACGCTGTGTTTCAACTTACTTACTAATATCCCTCATTTTTCGCATTAATTCGGACGAGACTCCACATCTTTTTCTGTACCTTTTCATATTTTGCTAAAATTTGGGAGATGTTGCATGTCATCCAAGTAGTAGAAATGGTAGCATTTTCAAATATTACAAATTTTACTGACAAGTTCATGAACGAAGAAAACCATTATAAACAAGTTTTCTGAACTTCAGATCTTGTGTACAGACATTTTGTAATGTCAACATTCTTTTTGACTAATATCATCTCTAGCAGTTAGAATTTTATGTAGTACTTCAGAAAGATGTTAAATTTGACACTTTCAACAAAGAATTCCTGCAGTATGAAGAACAAACAATTATTAGCAAATAGTGTCAGTTGACTAATTACGCGGTCTGTCGCTCGGCGTTCAAAGGGTCGAAATTTACATCGACCACTCGACCCGCGGAACATCTCCCCGTGGAAACCTTGAAACTTCGAACAGGCTCGCCTGGGACCCAGCTTCTCCCAGCTCGAAAATTAGCGACTCTGCTTAATATCACGTCGCGCATCTCTCGCAATGGCAGATGTTCGCACGATCTTTGCCCTTCAACGGGCGAATACCGTGGAACATATTACACATTTTCTTCTCGCCCTCGAATCATCCCCCTCGGAATACGCTGTCGAATTAAGCGCGATTCTCGGGAAATTACGCGTCGTAGATGCGTGCGGATTAATAACTAGTCCAACGATGATTTTATGCAAAACAGTACTCTATTAGAATTCTTCGGAAGTGCTTTTACTACTTTATTAAACGGTATAACTGCAATTAATTTGTCGAGAAATCGTTGAACGATTCTATTCGACGAAAAAGCTACTGATAAAGACCAAAGGCGTGATTCGACGATGTTAGTTAAGACTTTGTAATCCGAAGTTCGGTCTAAGTTAATTTTGAAAGTTAGCCGAGTTACTCTCAGCTTGGAAACTTTCGCTGATATAAAAAGGGAGAAAGAAAATGATTGGCCATCGATAAAGAAACTGCTCTTGATTGCACAAAACGTTGAACCTGAAGTGTTTCGGTACACAAGAACACTTTGTGAAAGGTTAAATAATAATAAGATACAGAGTTAAACGAAATCTTGCTGGTTTAATAAGTGTGGATCACAATTAGTCTGACACTATATTTCCAGGATTTAAAGTTCGAATATTTTATGCCATTATTCAGTGCTTGTATTTTTCTTGGCTTTTCATATCCCTTCGTGCAGCAAGAATCGATAATGATGAGGGCTGTAAAGTGGAACGCGTTAATAGGTTTTCTTAAGAGAAACAGGGGACCCAGCGTTGTTCAGACGCATCAGGTTTTTACGGGCTTCGTAAAGCATCGCTGAACTTAAACAGTAATCGTAAACTTGCTGAGATGCGACTTCTTCGCCGGAATTTCTGGAAATATATTTTAAAGTAATTGCACGTTTACACTCGAGTTGAAGGTAGTCACCCTTTAGCTAAGGGCTGGTGAAAAAGACTCCCATTAGCTTTTGGAAGAATCTTTGAATTTTCGAAAGAAATTTCGAATATTTTTACACAATTTCATTTTACCAATTTCTGAAATTATATCCGCAAGAGAAAATATCAAAAGGTGTAAGAAATAAAACCCGTAGATATCAAATTCCGTATATTTCGTTAGCTGACACTTCTAGTCAGAGATAAACGCAAGAATGTTTGCCTCGGCAAAATCTTACCACATAAAATTTTATCACATGACTTGCCCTTTTCAATAGAATCTTTGAACCTTCGGAAAAATGAGTGGAGAAAGCATACGGCTGAAGTATCTTGACTCAACATTTATTTACGCTACACCTACCAATTTGAAGTTAAAAATAAAATAGAAAAGTGAGCACACGATAAAACACAAATTAATGTACATATTCTTTATCTTGGTTAAAGACTACGTTTTAGTCTTTAGTCTTTTCGAAGACTGCGTTTCGAAGCCGGCGCTGTCAAATCTCCAAGACTGAAGATAAACCCTGATGGGATTTTCACGGACAAAAGTCCTCCGTTGAACGCGCGAAACGAAAAGGACCTCGAAGGAAGTGTTTTCGCGTGTTCAGCATAACTCGAAAACTGATCCACGCTGGTGAGAGGGTAACGAGTCCTCGGTGTAGTTTGTGTCCGGGTGGTTCGAAGCCGCCACCGACGGCATAGCTACACGAGAACGGATAAGACCTGGCAGGTGGCCAGCCTTCGAGATATTGCACATGTTTCTTCGGTCGCATTTGCATACCAAAGCCCCGTAAAGTGTGAAACTATTGCCGGCGAAGCCAATACGTAGATCGCAGATTAAACTGCTGTTCGCGAGGGGCAAACTCTTCGATCCAACCCCCTCGCAGTGGTACGCCTCGACGATTTTCCCGCTTCTTATCTGCTGGAAAGGAAAACCCTGATGGAATTACCCTCGATACCCGCCTCAGTCCCGCGTGTTTTTCTTCAAAATAGCTACCCCTCCACTTGCCCCGTAAATATTTATGCGGCTGCCGCCGGCAAGAAATCATAAATATTTAGTCGCAGCTTTATTATATTATCTGACGCTATGTAGAAAGACTGACCGGATCAAGCGGACTCATAAATGAATCGATGAAAAATAAATAACTTGCCGGAGCAGGGAACTTGAAATAACTTTAAGGGAGCGTGTGCATTTTAGCCGAATTCACAGGCAATGTTGCCATTTTGAGAAAAATAATTGGTTATATTCGGGACGTTGTATCTACCTGAAGGGAGTTCAAAGAACTTGTCATAAAATAGTAATATCTATCCAGCAGAGAGTTATAAATGTAGACACTAGAAGTTAATAATCAATATAGAATGCAATTTCTACAGAAACAGTCATTCGAGTACCATTTAAATTTTCCAGCAGTTTTTTAATTTCTTACTTGCAAAGTCCTCGTTGAATAAAAGAAGCATGATATATTGCATACAGCGAAGGAATGTTGAGTCCAGTAAGCAGAGAGGTTTGATAACAGAATAACCATCGATTCAGGACGTAACATCTTGGTGGCCGGTACTGTTGTTAAGTTATTAACCATTTCCCTCCAGAATTAGCAGTAAATTAGCATACCATTAACGTTAGCTGCACGCACCCGGGATACTCGATAATCCTCTAATCCTCAAATTTATCTTCGCGTGATCCGAAGTGAAACCCCGTACGAGCCTCAACATGTTGCTCATCGGATACGAAGAATGCAGGGAGTAACGTGCGCGTGTATGCTCGATGCTCTGTTATACCACTAACTTGCATACATTCTTCGAGATGATCCATCATCCGCTTCGCGAAAGCCAATCTGATCCGAACAAGTACACACTCTTCAAGTTAATCGGTTAGTTGTGCTCCATACTGACTCGCGTTCCTAACGCGGTTGTCACAAACGCGATTTAGTTGAAAATTTATTGAAATTTTTGATAGGCATGATATTACTTTTAAAAATTAATATTAAATATTTGTATAACTCAACCACTATAATTTTTTCAAATTGAAAATATTTTCTAACCAAAATCTCCTGTTTTTGTTTCAGGTAAGTCGACACAAACGAGCAGATAGAACAACGCGAAACATCGACAGGTAATAATTCCACGACGAATCTGTGCGATTCGACGATCATTCATCTCGTCGTTTTCTGGCCGCGCAATTATTTAACGAAAAGCTCGCCGTGTGACCGGCTGCGTCACGAGTGAAATCGTAAATACACAACACGTTATGATTTATGATCAGGTTGTTTAACGACGCTCACGGAAATCAGGATGCATTTCCTGTAAATATTTACGCGCACACTAAAAGCCTCCATTAACGCGGAATCATCGAACGCTGGCAAGTCACCGACCTATGTGTCGATGGTCGATCGTTATATCCGTTTGCAAAACACTCGTAATTTTGTTGAATAAACCGTTTGTCCTAGTCGGTGACAAGACCGTGTTTTATCATTGGGAACAAGGAAGAAACTTTCATTTATAAATGTAATAACACGCAGCTACACACTTTTATACAACGTAAATGTTCTTTTACTAAAAGTTAAAAATTTAAATTATGTAAATTTAAATAATGTTACCCACATGTGGTCTCGGAGGAACCTAACCAAAAATTTCCTGTCCGATAAATAAAGCAAATAATTGAATAAGACAAATGTTAGAACACGGCAACACTTCTGTTTAACTGAAACAGAAGGGAATTCAAGGTACACCGTGATTGTGCAATCGATTTAATTCGAAGTCCATTCGAAAGTCGAACTCATCCAGTGCGTTCTATTGCGTACAGTACAGAATTGCGGCCAGGATTGTCAGTGGCTTGGAAATCCTGGGTTTGAACACTGTAAGTGTTCTCACTTGTACAGGAGAACCCATTAACGCAGGATAGCTTGATCAACGGGGCTTTGTAGGTTTAGGATCAATACAGTTGGTGGTTTCGTGTTGTCACGAAATATTGATGACGCATTTAATTGGAATTTGCGCGATAACAATTTAGTGCTGATTAAGGAACGGCTTGTCAAGTTATTTCGTTTATGATTTCAAGATTTATGGAAGATTGATACAAAAATAATTGCGATATTTATGCGACGTCTTTTGTGTTGTGAAATGATTCAGGTATTGAAAATTGTGGAATTTTGGGATTTGAGGATTTGGGGATTTGAGGGTTTGGGGATTTGAGGTTTAAGAATTTGGGAATTTGGGATTTGTAAATTTAGGGATTTGTGAAATCTGAGAATTTTGAGGGTTGAGCAAGATTTAAGAATTTCTGAATTTATCGATTTGGAACTCACACAATTTTACCAATAAACTTCAGAAAATTAAAAAATTTGAAAATGTGGAACTTGGAAATTTGCAATCATAACACACATATAAATATCTCCCCTATCATTTCACTAATATCTATCACCTATCCCCTATTATCAAAATCTCTCAAAAATATTCCCCGAGACAAGTTGTCCACATCAGCTAAATTGAAATAACCCCCATAAAAATTCGCCTTGTAAGATTTAACCCTCAACCTAGCAAAATTTTCCTTCCATAACTCTCTGTCTAACTCCCTCCCTTTGGACTTTAATATTCTTTTTGATACTTCGTTGAGATTCCATACGCCTTCCCTTTAATATCGTCGCAGTGCGCTGCCGTGCAGGGACACGTATTTCCACAAGCATTTGCGAAATCAATTTTACAGCAGCCTGTAAACGTTTGCTAAACCATGATGCTCACAGTGTCGTTGATTACTGTGGATAATGTCAGCCTAACCTACACCCAAGAATTCATGTTCTGGCAACGTCGATCAGGATTTCGATTATCTTGCGGTCCGAGAATCGAATTATAGCGCACACCTGTCACCACACACGTGAATTCGTGAATTTGGTTAACGAGAATTTACCGATCCTTGACGTTCAGTGGTGAAATATTTTGCAATCCGGTATTTTTCATAAATTTTTATTTTTTAACAGTTGTCTTGTTATTTTGATCGTTGTAGTTTTTATTAATGTGTGGACCTTATCGTGTGCAGTTGGGAGTGAGTATGATTTTCGTAGGAAAATTGTGCAAATCGTGGACGGAGAGGCATTGTATTAGTTCATTTTTTCTTTAATTCCACAATATGTACTTATTCAAATGATCTTCACATTGCACCCAAATGCGTAGATAGATAGGCGAACGATGGGAGCCGAAGATATCGAATGAAGGATGATTGGATATTTCCTTGGTCGGATCTTGATTAACCGGTGAATGACAGTGATAGTCAATGATTCACAGAGCATAATTGCTGTTATTCTCATGATCGACCAACGGTATGTATGGACGGTCTCTGTGATTTCTATCAATAAATTCACAATGTGCCCTCTGTGCGTACCAACGCGTTGATGTGTGCGTTTAATTAATTCTTTTTTACGCATCTGACGCATTTTATCGCTGTTTGTATCACTCGTGAAAACATTTTCCTGTTACGGGAAATATTCGTAATATTTTTGCAAGGAAATCTGTGTATCCAGCTGGTAATAGCTTTTGATATCCGAAGCTTTTATTTATACGTTGTAACGTTAAAAATATTGATATGATAAATATTGTGGAAAGTTGAAAGTGTCATTTCAAGTTTCGTATGTAATTATTTTGTTAACTATAGGTCGTTTCAAAAAGTGCTTCAAATAAAATTTATTGCATTTCGATATTGCGATTAAGATGATCTTTATTGCTTTTATACGATGTTTTTATTAAAGTAAATCTGTAATCATTTCGAGACTTATCTTCATTCACATTCTAAGATCTCCATATTTAATATTGACATCAACTTAAAAACCTAACGAAATTAAATAACAACAAGAAAATTGTGAACGATGTTTTGAATAATAATTGAGGTCCATTATTTAGTCCTTTTTATTAATTACAGTTACGAGGGGGTTTAAAGTCGATCAAATATCAAACACTCTTAATCGATTTATCGCTTGTCCGCTCGACGAGGCTTTACTTATCGGATAGCTCGATCGTGGGGCTAATGAAATTCAATTATTAATTGCTCGAACGACAGGAAAAATGACGAAGGTAGAAAGAGCTTTTTCCTGAAGGATCTCCGGGAAACGATAGACGAATAGGAAGCGTCGGAAAATTAAAAAAAAACGATCTCTCACTGTCAACGAACAGAAACGTTGTTCAAGGACAGTTCTGCTCGTTCCGTGTGTAACTAATTATTGGTAGAACGATATAAATATTTGAACAGCACGCCATTTGCGGCTCGAATTCGCCAACCCGTACAGCGTGTAAATGGTTAATGTTAAATTATTATGCGCGACCACGTAGCCAGACTAATTTCCTAATGGCTGAAATTTAATAGAAATTCTTGCAAACGTCTCTGCTTGGATTCCGTGAAAAAGAGAATAGCGAAAAATGAAGAGAATTCTTGAAAGCGTTTGTTCTGTAAACAAAATTTTTTTGCACATTCATTTAACGAATTATTTTTGTATGGACAAGATCTATGTAGTAATTTATTAGTGTACTTTGCATCCCCTTCCACCGTAATAAATTTTTATTAAACCCTCCCTTATTCTCAAATATCACTTATGATCGAAATAGCAATTAAATCTACGAATTCAGTAAAAATTTGTTGGAACTTGAATTTCGCTGGAAATACAGCTTCGTTATCCCGAGCAAGTTTCGTTAATTGCGGCGATTGCGAAAACTTTCTCGCTTAAAATTGCGTCTCTCGCGAACGCTCTCTCGCCGTGATTTCGTAAAAATTCTCTGGAGATCCCGCAGAAATTTACGCACGTTCGTAAAAGGCCGAGGATTAACGGGAAAGTCGAGGACAATATAGCTCTCGAAAGTTGGCCGTCGACGCGCGGAGAACTTATAACAATAATTGTCGTGATTATGTCGGCACGAGAGTCCTGTCTCGAAGGACTCCAAGTCCTCGAAACAGCGAAGCCGTTAAGACGAAAAGGCGCCGGTCGACGCGCGACAAGTCGTTTTAAACTTTTGCTGACAATCGAATGGGTTGCTCACCGTGTAACAGAGAGAACCGACAATTTTCTCGGTGTTAACGACCGGAGAAAACTCGCGAGATTTTCTTCGATGTCTTTTTTCATGCTTACGTGTATCGGCTTGTCTTCGAAATGGAAGCTCTCGACAGTGCAGCACTCTTTTCAAAGCGATTATCCATCATTGGACTTGCCATCATATTTATTATACTTTTATCAAATATTGTGCGGAAAAATGTTTGTAATAAAAATGAAATTGTTTCGAGGTTCACATGATTTGATGTTAATCGTTTTCCCGTTTAATATTTTGTAGGAAAATGTAATATTTTTTAGTGGAATTTGGTATGTTATTTTATGTCGTATTTTTGCAACGGGGTGCAATAGAGTTAACGAGATAAATTTGTATAAATTCAGGGCGTGTAATGTAGCAATGTAGAGAGGTAAAATTGAATGTTGCAATGTGTGTTCAGTAGCATTGTAAACTGAATGTTCATTTTATTCAGGAGGTAAAAATATTAAAATTGAAGTCGACCCTTTAACCTACGATCATTTCAACAGTTGCGTCAACTAGAGCTAATTATTGCTGCAATAATTATATGAAGAAACTTGAAATAATTGTGAGACACTATTTGTAAAAATTATAAATTTAATCACATATGAACTGTAAAGTGCGTCACAGGTACAACTCGCTGTTATAAGCTAAAGGGTTGCTATGCATAACAAGGTCGTAAAGAATAACCATTTTCGAAAGTAGGTTCCCTAAAAAGGTTTGCGAAGCCGGAGTCTAGTAAGTACGGTGAATGTATAATCTAGGGAAAGAAGAGCGTTCGCGAAACACAGAAACACTGAAACAAATAAGGCGATCGGGGTAGAAAGAGGGTCGGCGAACCCGAGACATTCCAACGCACGCGGAACACACAGTTGGTGGTGCACTCGATATGAAATTGGATTGGGTTTCAAATGTGTCGAGGGAAGCCCTGGAATCGACGGTAATAGAATATCTGTTCCAGTTAGCTGAGAAAGACTCGCCGAGCGTGTCGGTGTGTGTCTTCGCGTCGGCTTACGTACCTTTCCCAATTGTCGAGGATTGGGAACAATTATTCGCGAGCATTGCCACCGTTTCTGGAACACCGTGATCCGAGTAACTCCCACGATCACTACGGATTAGATGGAATACTCGATTACGCTTGTCCTTTTCAGTTGCGTTACGCGTGTCTGGAAAAATCCCCTCTTCTATGACTCGTCCTCTGCAACTGATTGATATGGTGATTTTCATGAAACGAATCTGTAACAAAAATAACCATGTTTGTCAGTACCTTCAGTTATTAATAAGCAGTCTCAATTATTGATCTGTTTCAACGACCTGTATAATGCAATCGACTGTCTCTGTTGTAATCGAGAATTAAAACCGACTAAAATAATTTGAATTCGTTAATGAAACGTCAGGATAAATGAATAATCAAACAATTTAAAAGGATAGAAGTTACTGCAAACGAATTAAACGGTTTAATTAACGGTATAATTAAACGGTTTCAAAAAATTAGAACAGACTGCACAGAAATAATAATGATAATGAAATAATTTAAAAGGATCGAACAGACTATTGCAAAATTAATTTGAAGAGAATAAAGCAGATTATTTCAAGAGAGTAATTGCACAGTTTCAAAAGATTAGAACAGACGGTAAAAGTATAACGAAATAATTTAAACGGATAGAATAGATTATTTGAAAAGTATATTAAAATAATTTGAACAGAATAAAGCAGATTATTTGAAAAGAATAATGAACCAGAGAAAGATTAGACTGCTACAGAATAATAAAATTGTCTCAATTGATTGAAAAAGGTATTCACCCCCAAGGATTTCTAGCAGCCTTAAATCGCGGCGAAATATTCAATATCGGGCGTGTTCGACGGCAGCAAAGCGTTAATTTCGTTCAGTTGGATCGTTCTATTTTAAAGCGGCATCGGTCTTGATCGCGACATAAATTGGATAATAAATCTTCGGGGTTCGCAGCGTCGGACACGGCCCGCGCCCCGAAACTACATTTATCCTCGACGAGGACGCTCAGAAATCGTGTCCACTCGATGCATAGGTCTGCAGTTTCACGAGCCAGCGCACGAAGCAAGGAAGCAATCGAGAGAAAGGACCTCTCGTTTCTGCGAGACCGCGATATCTCCAAGATCCTGCAGCTTATGCCGTCTAGAAACGCGTCTTGTTAACGGTATATAGAAGCCGGGGTGGTTTCGGTCCATCAGAAACGGCTCTTCGTCCCCCGGGTTCGCCACCCTTTTCGGTTTCCTCTGCCGTCTACACGCGTTTACAAGCAAGACGAGTTTGTCGTTATAACGACGCAGCCAGTGAACTACCTGTCTTGCGGTGTAAACGAGTTTTACTAATTTCGCGACGAACTACGACCAAGTTTCTCGACTACGGATACTCATGGACAATTCTCGAACTAGTTCTGGTCCACTTGTTAGCGGAAACTACGCTGGTTGCCTCCGCGTAAAAATAGCTGACTAGTTGCAGATTTTGATTAAGCTTGTTTGAAGGAAGATTTATGAGTTTTAACGTTTGATAGGAGGAGGGTGGTGGATTCGATGTGGCAGAAAATGTGGACTCTCAGAATTAATTTGTCTACCTGATACTTTATTTTCACCCATTCTATAATGTATAATTTTAGATTATAAAGCTACGAACGAAATATTTAATCAGTTCGGTATTTCAACTGTCATTCTTTTATGACAAGTGTACCTGGTCAAATACAGTGAGACAAGCAGTGATGTCAACGTTTCAAGAAAGTTTCAGAAATCTTTTTTCAACAGTAAAATGGTTTGAGTGTAAAGATTTTGTCCGTTATCGTCGTTTCAGCCCACGAAGAGGCAATTAACATTTAGGAGCCGTATTCAGGAGACGTATGTAGGTGACCAGATGCAAATACGAGCAATGGTGTTTTTGTGCAAGAGGCCTCGATTCGTCGTAAGAGTTTATTTCATTGCGAGTCTTCGCGCTCGATAGAAGCCGACACGATGCACGCTGTTAATTAGGTCGATTGTTATCCGTTTGCAGTGAAGCAGACTCGCAGCACCTTTTCGCGAACGATCGCGGCCAGGTCATCGATTCGTTCGCCATTCAACGCAGTCAGAGCTATTCAGCTGTCTTTCGAGCATTCAAAAATTCGTTAATCATCCCGGCGATAAATCCGCGAGAATGGCAGCGAGATCGTCGACGGTGTATTTTAGTATTCCGGGGCGAAGTTAACTGGATTACAACGAGATAAAAGTAGTCGGTGAATCGCATTGGTCGGTACAAATTTTTCTTATTAAGGACCGTCAGCGATTCTTGATCAAGATATTGATCGACATGTTTATGTCACCTTTTATTATCCTTTTAGTCGGACAGTTCTTAGTGCACCGACCTCGTAAACTTCCGAGAGCAATTATTAGGAGAGGAACGATAACTTTAATCGTCGTTGTATCAGCAGTTGTGAAATTGTCAAGACTGCAGTTTCAACACGTTTCGAGCATTCGAATGTTTCTGGATGTTGAATCGAACTGAATTTTTGTATGTCGAGATTCTCAGATACTAAATTTATAACACTTTATTGTTATATATTTATGTTATTCTTTTAGAATTATGTTAGTGTATTTACAACGAAAATTGTGCGATGCAAGTAAAGCTATTAACTTGATATCTTTGTAAACGGCGATGATGAGAAACCGAAAAAACGAAACTTCATCGAAAAAGGCTGAAACGGTGGATCGAGAGGGAGCTCGTTTCATTTCGATGGTAAACGATTAAAATTAAACGGGAACACGTAAACGTGTTTGCATGTAGATACGCAGCGTTTCTGGAACGAAATTCTATCCTGGATAGTGTCGTCGTTCAGGGCGACGGGTAATTGTTTTCGAAGAAAGTTTGCATAATGCTTCTTCGATAATGCGTACACACGTGCCCACGTACAGTAAACGGCCGTTGTATAATTTTACAGTGCCGTAAGCAAGCGAGTCATAAAGATGCGCCTGTATCGGTCGCGTTACGGAAAAGGCCAGTTAATGACCGCCGTAAGACGACATGACCTTTTATGGGGTTAAAGGTAATCTCTCTGCTTTTATTGCCTCCCATTATTGCGCATCCGTGTTTCGACGCGTTCTGCTTCGATTCTTCTGTATTACATCGATAAAAAATAATATCGGTTTAAAAGAATTATGGCCCTTTGCACAGGGATGAACGAAATCTGAGTTTATTTTAATACGGTAGCTAACACCTGCTTGAATATACTTATCTAAAACGATGTTTGGGAATTTTTCTTAGAGTAATGCGTTAAATTAAAAATTAAAAATTGATCTTGAACGAAATGACAGGGAATGGACGCTAAATTTTTTCATCAGAAAATTTTAACCTTCATAAAGGTATTTTAACTTTCACAAATTTTTGATCAATCTTTTCAAACAGTTTCGTATTTCTGATTTGTGTCATATTATTATCGAATACATTGGATAAATTTTATTCATATTTATTTCTCATCGTGTTTAATACTTTCGTGGGATTTTAAAAAATTAATGTACCGTGACTATTTACGGGTACAATTGTGTTACACAAGGTAATAAAAAGCGTGACAGTAAAATTTGGAGCTACAAATTCTGCTAATAAAACCACAGCGAATTTAACGATGCGCGTTTAACACATTAATACGAAACACTGGCATTTTTCACTCCGTTACGTTAAAATGGTGCGTGTTGCAAAATAAAAATGAGATAAAAAAATGTCTGTCACAAAAAATGTACGATTCGACGATATAAAATAAACTCGTTGAAATTATTCAGATCCCTGATACTGATTAACCTAAAACAGTATCTTTTGAGAGATGTCAGAAGCAATTTTCTCGCGGACGATTGCGAATATTATAAAAATCTCAAAAATGGAAGTTCCTCGTTGGCAATTAGATACAGCGAGAGCCATTTTCCAGGTATAATTGCTCTTAAAAGCAATTCACGGGAACTCTTTTCAGGTGGTCGGATAATCCCGGAGTGAACGGACGCGGGTGTAAGGGGATAAAAAAGGAACGAACGATTTTGATTCACTTTAGCGGGAATTCCAGCTAGAGACCAGCTGTAGTTAACCGGCGAACCGAAAACTGAAAATAACACGTAGAAAGAAATTTCCAAGCTCTGACTTCTCTTTTCCGATCATACGTCGTCGGCCATTTTCTGTACAATCCTTTTAATTCCTTTCTTTGATTTACTCCATATTTTTGTTAGGATCATTCGTGACTTCCATTAATTCGAATGTTAATTAAGGTACATTAAAATTAGTAACCCATATTAAGAGTTATGTACACGGTAATTCAATTGTTCGACTAAAAAATTACAGCATGAGTCAGAACGATGTTTTTCCTGTTTTGTAATTATTGACCTTCCACATGACTCTCGCGAAATATTCTGGAACTCTTATTTGCCGTCACCTCGCGGTAATTACAGCGTAATCAAATTACCGATTCATTCTGTATGCACAGTTTCACAAACTAGTATCTGTCGCGAGGGATTCAAAGCTGAAACCGACACGTTCGCAAGATACGCGAGTAATATTGACTATATTCTGATCGTTACACAATTATCACGCACGTAATTAACGCGCAAATTACTGTCGCCGTCATGGCAAGTATTCCGTGTAATCCAGAGCAACGTGTGCGGGTATTTCTCTAAATGAAACGCTTCCAATATCGGCGGGCACGGTCGATCACGAATTAATATCGCGCTCGCACGATCAAAGAATAATTATCGGAGAATCGGAGGAAACATACACCGGCACAAGAAACGTACGAAACTGAATGGAGATCTCAACGAGAATTGAACGGCAATTAGTCGATTCGATTCGCCTTAATCCCCGACTCCAATTAACGGAAATTTAAATTCATGCCGTACCGTCTCGAGCAGGCACACGCGTTTACGTAGCAGGATACGTTCCCTAAATATTATTTGTAGCCGAGTCTCCTCGAGGATATTCCGGATTTCGACGATTCGCCGCTTATGGTGTCGGGTTAATGGGTTTAACGGAACAAGGAGCGCGGATGGTGAAATGGAAAGGGCTTTTTCGTTGGGGGATTTCTGTTCACCCTTGATAAGTGGATTAACGATTTCGTTACCGGTTGGACGAATCCTCACGATAGATTTTAACGGATTGACTACCAACGTGTGCATAACCATATCACACTCGACATTCATGCTACAAAAAAAGTCATACCAGATGCCAACCATAGTTACTAATAGTCGACAAATGTAGATAAATTAAATATTAAAAATAAGGAACATAAAGAACCTTCGAGTGTTTCTAACATTAGGTGATATATTGATAAATTTGTGTCAAGTTATGTGACATATGTTCATCTTTATCATATAATATGTGACTTCATTAATCTGTAGGTTCGACAGATATGAAGTAGCTTGAGAGATGAATATGCTAATGTCTCATTTCTACACGAAAACGCTGAAAATTTGGGAAAATTTGACTGCTCATCTAGTGGAGGTTTCATAGTTGTTTCTGGAGTTATATAGAAATGGTTCGTCAGGAACAGCGAGCGTTGTAAATTGAATTTAATGTAGCTCTCTGACGTGTTAGCACAGAAAATGGTTCCTTTGGTTCTGGCTCGGCCGCCAGCAGAGCTTCCGATATAATAATTTTAAATTTAAGCGCAGTCAGATAGTAATTTCACTTAATTTCTGAACACTGGAAACTTCTCTGGCGAATTTTTATTCGACCGGACGTAATAAATGAATATCGTGTATCAGTTTCTGCCAACATCGAACGTCAGTTTCAATAGTGACGTTTAAATAGGATACCAATCAATGTAAATGCTTGTATCGACGCTTTTCGTTATATCGCGTTTATTTGGCTACTTTTATCACGGGCATTTAAAATGTATCCGAATTGCCCATTCGAATTTATCGAGGGCTACTATTTTTTCTGCCATTAAATCGGCTCGCGAACACGTTCGAAATCACGGCTGTAATTGGTTTTTCAGAATCGTCGAGAGGTCGATAAACACGTTGGAGCGTTCGGCCAGATATTCAATTCGGCAAAATGCAAAGAATCGATACGTTGAATGGCGAACGGGACGAGTATTAACTAGAATTCCTGTATAATATATATAAAACACCGATTTCGTTTCTCGATCGACCACCTTCGTGGCCGGAATATCACTGTATTGGCAGTTCGCCACCATCTGATTCAATCGTTTCTTCTATTTTTTCTTCCTTTCTTCGAGGATCACTACCGTTTCCGCTTCGAATCGTAAAAGCTTTAGCACCGCTTTGACGTTCGTAATAACGTTGCCGTGAAAGGTAACGTGCAGATAAAACTGCTGATCGAAAGTCTCTATGGTTGTAGGCTACGCAAAAATAACCTGAAACTTTCTCACACTCTTTTGTCCCGTGTGGTACATACTGCAGTTGACAAGCATTGGGTCACTTAGGAAAGTATATTCTTTCAACACGCTGCTTATTTTTGTTCATTTCTACTTATTGAAGTTTTAACCTGATTTTCGTCATTAACTATTCGAGCTACATCTTCAAAGTCTCAAGGCCTTCAAGGTCTCGATGAAATGACCTGTTCGTACTCTTTAAAAGTGTTGGTACAAATTAAGTTATATGGAGCACCTTTTCTGCAACTCAATTTTTTTCAAATTTTTGTGAAATAGAGCTACTGTAGCTACTTTAAGAAATCCACTGTTTTCGTGAATTTTTTATGCCTCGTTGAATGTCTGTTATATTTTAATGTGTATATGTTCATGTACGTATAATCATGTGTTTCTTTCGTGAGTGAATAGTTCATTCAAGGGTTAAATTAATAACCTGTAAGTTTCGAGACCCTATTGTATCGCAAAAAACGCAAGCATCCTCGTTAGTAGGACGACACTGGTTAGCTAAGCAAGTTTTTCTTGAAGTGAGTTGCTTGGTGTGACGGTAAACACCCTCTAGTAGATTACGAACAAGTTGGAAGTATAGCGTTGAAATATCGATGGAAATTTTCCTCTCACAAAGCGTTCGAGTTTTGGTCGACCACCTGTTATCCTTCCAATGTATTTCATCCTCATTTTCAATTTTAAAATTTCAATTTCATCCATTTACCATCACAGAGAAAATGGTCGTGTGTGCTGCGCCATATTATAATTGGAATTGTTTAACATACGAGTACGTCGCTTTTTAATTACCATTTTATGTTATTAGTGTAATATAGAACGATGGTTTTTGGAAACTGGAACAATGTCGATAAATACTATTTTATACGATAATCTAATATAATTCCAATATCTAATAGCGTTGACGCACATTCGCGTCGTCCGCAGCGAATGCGTTGGCCCTATTAGCAGTACCAATTCATACTAATTTAATCAGTCAATTTTAAAAGTCTATTCTGTCAAGCACCGAAGGGATTTATTCGACAGATTGATTCTCCGAAAGGCAGAGAAATACATTTAGACTGAGGGGTCAAAGTTGCGAAGCGTTCGACGCCATTCCGTGAATCGCCAAGAGAAAAACAAAATGGTCGGTCGACGTGGAAAGGTGAAAGGGTAGCTCACGGATCGAGCGCGAGAAAACTCATTTCCTCGGTGTGAAATCGAGCGGTGGCTGGGTCCAAAAACGATCAACGATAGATTTTCCAAACACTTTGGCGATCCAACGATCACTGGCATCGGAACAACGGCGAAGGGGCGCCGATGTGAATTCAGCTAAGAGCGGTGGGCAAACATCGCATCTGCTTGGACCATTTCCTTTTGCCATTACCATCCTCGTTCCTCTGCCCGTCTCTAGCAGCTACATTCTATCTTGGTTTCTCTCGCGCGTATCGATTTGCATTCGATACACATGTCCACGGATCGAGCTGGACCAATCTCCTTTCGCACGCTCCAAGGACTCCCTTTCACGACGATGATATTTCAGAAAGACGAAACAGTCGACAGATATCGCCTCTTTTATGGGGAAATGTCGATGAACTGGGCGATTGCAAGTCTTGGTACGATCCAGTAGCTACAATAATTAGAAATTTGTTATTGCCTGGAGGATGAAGATTAAGTCGTCTTAAGTTTTATTGAGATGGGTAGATCTTGGGTTGTTGAGTTGATCACTGATGAGCACGTCAAATGCTTGCTCACAGATTTATGGAGATTTAAACATATAGAAATTTAGAAATTCAGATATCTATTCAGAAATAAAAATGTAAAATGTCAAGCGTTCAAATTTCCCTTGCAATCATTCAATATGACATTATCGATGGCCATTGTTGTGACAAGAATTAGTAAGATGTCAACGATAACGAGCAAAACGGGTCCTCTATACAGGTTGGTCTTTGGACAGGAAAATCGACGCGTCACGCAGCATTGTGGGATTAAAATCATGTCATCCTTCTAGTAAGAAGTTCCTTTCTGTTGAATATGATTGATCACGCGTGGTTTGATGTGTGTAATGTGGATCACGTAAAGAGTCACGATTTATTATGTAACGATTGGAGTGAATCGTTCATTTTTGAATTGATGTATGGAAAACGTCACCGCTGATCTCCTCTTCAAAATTGTATAATATTCAAACCTTTTTTGTGTCCATCAAATTCTTTTATATATATAGAGATGTTCTACTTATGTTAATCATGAAAGAGAAGTTCGATTCATTTACGGATAATTGTTCTTTCGGCGTTTCAAAGAAGTTTGACAATTTAATTTCGTTCTAAGGTCTAAGTTAGCTACTATTGCTGAAACATATATGAAACTTTCATCGCTCTTTCTTTCGCTTAAAAGCGTTATGCAACTGTACATTACACTTGTCGCGAGTTGTTCGTAATAAATCATGTGCGGCGAATGAAATAGAAATACCTTCAATAAGAGAGAAAACAATTCTGGAAAGGAAAAATCTATCGAACGACGCGTCCTGTTGGACGATAAATCATGAAATCTCTGAGGAAGGATGTGTCGTCCTGCGACACTTTCGAAACTTTCTCATTTCCCATCCGCCAATATCCTACAACTAATTTCTGTTACAATTACTCAGCTCCCTCGAGTAATTCCTTCTACATCACTTTAATTTACTATTTTCTATTGTACATTTATTGCTCCCTGTGTACCAATTAATTCTGATATAATTGAATTTGTAGCATTGTTAACTATATGGGGTATAGAGATGTGGAGGTACAGGAATATAGTATATTATGAATGTAGAGTTGTAGTGATCAAAAGATATATAAAGTTGAAGTTACAGCAATGTAGAGATATAGAAATACAAAGTTATATGAATCCAGAAATGTATGTCTCGATATAACACCCACACATGAAATATTTTTAACATTGTAACGTTAACCAGAAATAACAAGATACATGAATATACACAGGCGACTGTGAATAATCCTGTTTATTACATAATCATGCATATCATGAATATTCAAGAATACTGAAAGATGGCAGAAGAATATGTTTGGTCTGACCATACCCTTCCATTTCCATCAAAGTCTATAATCCATCGAGCTAACAATCCAATCACTGTACGATATTCCTTTCATCCACGCTGGCAATCCCGAAGAAAAGGATACCGATTTCATTCCTGTCCCGCTTCAAGCATCTGATCCTCTTCAGATTTTACAACCGGCGTGATCGCGAACGTTTCATATCAGATAGGATCTCTTTGGTTGGCGATCGACGAGATACTTTGGTCCGTGTAGTTAACGTCCCGATATAGAAGATGGCTGCGCGTGCAATCGGATACGTACAGAGAGTTCTTCCCTTGCTTTGCTATTTCTCATTTCCCGCTGTCGTCGAAGGCACAAATGCAATCCTCCCACCCTTCACGGTGGGGACTTTCTCTTCGTTCGATATCGCCGTTCTTTCTTCGTGCTTTCTCTTCCTTTTCCCCGCGATTTCCTCGCGACAGTCGTCTCGGCGCCTGCCGATTCCGTGATCGGAATCGCGGCGTCTTTCCTTCGTTCGCGTACATGTGGCTGCCGTTCGTCGACAGCGGGACACAGAAAAGATCACAGGATGAAACAACCGTTCTTGTCTCTCGATCAGCAAGTTGCTTCCAACTTCGAACATCGCTTGTTCCGATAATTCACGATTATCTGATTCACGGGTTTGACAAAGTACACCTCGTGCATTCAGGTAATTTATATGTATGGTTAGTGAATAACGTTATGAGCTATGTAAAAATTCAAATATTTAAACTTTCGAAAAATTTGGAAATTCTATTGTTTGGATATCCTTGAATTTAAGAACTGAGACATTTTTTAATTTCACATCTACTGAACTCAAATTGTTATTACGATCCCATAGCATATAATGTATAAGTACAGTTAGAAAAAGTTTTTTCCAAATTAACATTTCAAACCGTGAAACTAACTATGAAATAGTGGTCTAAATTTTATTGTGAGTCATAACTTTTGAACAATAGTTACCCCATTACTTATAGCCCTCGTTAAACCGAATTATTACCCTTTGATCTAATTGCTACGTCGTTATCCGTCTCCGTCATTCAGAATCTCCTTAGCATGGGCTCGAATATACGTCATTACCTGGAATCAACGATGAAATACATCCGACATATCTAAGAGGGAGGATGACATATGCTGAGAGGGAACACAGAGGATTGTAGAAGAGCCGCTTTGACAGGAGTCTGCAAATAAGACAGTACACGAGAGATAATGGATGCCATCGGCATATGATAGATGCATAACCATACTGGATGAGCTATTGCGATTGAATACCACGATACATAAACCACCATTTGTTGACTAATCACGAACGGTGATGTTTAATCCGATGCTATGCACTACTGTACCCTGTACAGAATACGAAAGTTAATTCTCACGCTCTTTGTCTGGTACGGGAACTTCAAGAAATTCTTGATATCTGTGAATTTGAGGAAGTTCGAAAAACTTTTGAAATTTGCGGTTGGGTGAATATGTAAACTTCTGAAATTTAAAATTGTCAGAATAGACAAATCTGAGCAATCGTGAGTGCAGCTGATTTGGAAACTTATAAACTCGCAGTGCATGGAAGTTCGAATAACTTTCAATATTTGATAATTTGACGATTCTGAAATTCGACAGAAATTTGAGAGTTTGAATATTTAACAATTTGGGTGCTTGAATATTTAAAAGTTTGAACGTATAGAAATTTGCCAGGTTGAACCTTTGCACTCGGTTGTCCCTCTGAGGAGCATTTTAAATAACAAAATAAATTTCCGAGTGTAGAGTTAAAAATTGAGAAATTTCCAACCCTTGTACATTTGGACATGGCAACATTTCGCCACATTCAGAAATTCAGAAACATGAAACTGTAAATAAAAGATTGTCAGGTGTATATGTGCGAAGGTATACGCACCTGAGTGTATACCTGCCGAGTACACAGGTGCAAGCATCGTGTCCGACGCAGTGGTGTTCGGTCTGAAGCAGGTTCATGGGACAACGGACGGTCATCCTGCAGTTAGGTGGGTTCCCTCTGCCGGTGGGTATTGTCGGTGCATTGACTTATCGACCAGGCTATGAAGCATGGCTCTGTCCTACGATGGATTGCGGTTACGTCTGTTGTTCCGGTAACGAGGCTCACCTACCCTGCATACTACCCCTGTCGCTTCGTCTTTGTTGCTCGAACGATGTTCACCGATGTTCCAATACACGTCATTACCTGTCAACGCCGGAATATCGTCGACGTCTCCGATAAGAAGCTGAGCAACCGAAGAAAACTTCAACAACTCCTCCAAGCACGTTCATTTCATGATTCGAATGGTGGACGGAATGTCTTCAATTTATCGTTCTGGGACAAGGTTATTATCGTAAAAATGATGTTCCATCTTGTTATTTGATGTAAGGTAGCATTATTAGAATGTAATGGTGGCACGGAAGAAGCATATCATGGTATTAATTTAACTTGCTCCGTGATATCGTGTAACGCTATAGTTCGAATGCGACAAATGACATTCGCGTTTTCAATTTTGGGTTTATTTGTAATTACAATCTGCATCGAAGAGGATTGCTAAGCCCATAGCCCTCAGCCTCTGTTCGTTTGTTAAATCCTATGACAAAGTGTATGTTTCTGTATTTCTGTATTTGTGTAAGATTCGTTACGTAAGACGAATGGGTAGACAAATTGAAATATGAGAATAGACAAACAAGTTAAAGGATATACAAGTTAATGAACAGAGAAGTTGATGAATAAGCATGTTGAAATACAATCCTCTTATTATGTTGTCTTACGGTTAGCTTATGTTGCTACGAACATAACTGTGAATTTTAGACTATGCTCTTAGATATTATTTCTCAGACTATGAACATATTTTCGTGTCTCATTTTAGTCTCGGTTACGATTGTTCTGGTTTTGACATTCGAGAAATCAGTAGCTTCTGTTCGAGACTTCACTCGGTGTAACTTGAGGATTTTATGAAGTAGGTGTGCTGGACGGGATTTCAGGATGTGCTTAAAAAGAATTCAGGGACAAAATGTGGATTCTTACGTTGTGAAATTTTTAGGTTTTCCCGAGTGCCTTTTATTACCTGAAATAGTGACTATTTACATATTCTATTAATTTTATTGAATCAATAATAGAAGAATGATTTTACAATCTCTTTTATCAAATCAATATTCTGATTAATTAAAAAATTCAAATGTTTGGTCATGAATATATATTAAAAACTCACAATCTGTTCTTCGCGTGTGATAAAAACTGTACAATGTGAAATTATCGAATACCTTTTGAATACGAAGTGGAAATATTTCATGGAAATGTTTCAGACTTTCGTATCAAATATTCCGGTATACCCCGAAATTAAATGAATTTGTATAGCGAATAAAAAATGATCAGCACACTCAATTTCGTTGAAATAATAACCAGTAATTGAAACGTTATTAATATATGTACACTGCCATTCAAAAGTTTGGAGCACTCTACCTTTTTCGGGTAAAACAAGTTTTTTGATATATACATCGTTTTATCGATGATGTATTTATCAAATACGTGCGATCATTTAGGTTTAATCTAGCAGAGGAAAGCTTTTCATCGATGTAACATGTTTCGGAAAAGACATAGAGAGCCCGAACACAATGAATTTCTTCCGGTTGAACGGGTTACGCGTAAGCTTTTACGGCTTTCAGAAGAAAAGTTCGCCTATCGAAGATATAATTTCGACGTCCTCCACGATTTCTTCCGACCCAATTTTCGTAAAACGTTTCGCGACTGTAGCGGACCGAGGGTGGATCGAATCTTCGAGCGTGAGTGAATCTCGACAACAGGCTCGTGTTCAATGAACGTGGTCGACGATGTCGACTCGAGTAACGATGTGGTTCAAATAAAATTCACTACACTTGTAATTTTTATCGTTTTCGAAGTTTGCAATCGTTGAAATGAAACGCTTATATTGAAAGTTGCAACGAAAATGGGTTATTTATAAATTTGAATAAATCATTTTATATGCCAAGGTGTGAATCTTTTATGAGAATTTAGCTAAGAATCTCAATCTTTCGTAGAAAATTAGGAATCTAAATCTTTTATAAAATTTTATGTGTGAAGCTATGGACACCTTAACATACACGTACGTATCGAAATCATAAAATCTAATCAAAGTGCCCCTTCAGAATCGATACGACACACCCAAACGACAGGGAACAAGATATTGCTAAGTATAGATTTATGGGATAGGGCACTGTTCCATAATCAATGGGACTTTGATCACGGGGATCTGACATCGAAATCATCAGTATGTGGGCACTCATGGTTCTATCGTTCCAGTAACCCATAGGGACGTAGATCTGATCAAAGATCTCATTTTACTTGTCTGATCAGAAGTGACACTTATTCTACTTGTTCGATTAGAAGACAGTTTCCGTTTCAACTTGTTTGATTGGGAATAATACCTAATCCCCTCGTCTAACTATTGACGAGTCCTATTCCACTTGCATGGCCTACTTGCTAGACCAGAAGTGGTCCTCATCCTGCTTATGCTCTTGTTTCCTTCTATCGACGCTGTAGAAACAGAAATTTATAGTATAATAGAACCTTGAATTTTGATACAATGTTGTTTATTATGTATGCTATTTTAGAAGAGTGGACAAATATTTTATTATACACAGCTGTCTTTTCTTAAATATTTGACATATTATATAATTTACTTATTTTACAATGTGTTATATGCTTGAAGTTTATTTTACCACAATTGTAGTTGTTTTGCGACATAATTGATAGATGAGTTTTCTCGTGCGTTCATGTGACACTGATGAAATTACGAAAGAGTAAGGTCTTCATTAATTAAATAACAAAGCTGACGATGGCGTTCTGCAAACGACACGAGCTACAAGTACGTGGTTGCGTAAGAAAAATGAACGACAATTAGTATAACGAGCGACATCGTGGCACTGTGGTTAAATACGTAATGGTAGCGGGGTCAAGGTTCAGGAGCAGTCTTATTACCTCATATAGATTAATTTGTCGGATCTAAGAATGCGAATGCCTACGTACGAGTGGGAATCACTCACCCGTTCCCTTCGGTGTGCCAACCTACTTTAATAAGTCGTAATCGCTCATGATAAAATGTCACTTACGGATGATTATCATGTAACCCTTTAAAATTTTAATTGAATAACGAAAGGGATTTGAATGATTAATGTAGATTCAAATTTTCTATATTTTTTAATTTCTAAATTTCTCTATATTCTAAAAGTACATTACACCGTCCGTATACAGAAAAAGGTCATATATCGAGACTGCACGATAACACTTACAATAAGCATTGCTATTTCCGGCTTCAATGATCTTTCGTCACAAATCATTCGAAACAAAAGCTTTCGACAAATATTTTCCAGCCGAACGATTCGACTGTTTGTTCTACGAGTCGTGCTGCGATCTTTCACGGACCATTTTCAAGGATACTGGGAAAAATGATTGGTGCAAAGATGTTTCAAGAGGGCAAGGAGCCTGCAAAGGAAGCGATATCGTGTTAAGGATGCGAAGGCAGCCGTTCCCCAGGTATCTCTTGCGTTCGACTTGGTACAAAGGTCGTTTTTGTGTTTGGCCGTCTCATTTCCGGCTGGTTGATCCTTCGCCTCGCGTTTGAATGACATCCAGAGAATAGATTGTGGGTTAGGTTAGGTTGCCACCATGGCAACGGATCGTATGGACCATGAGCGGAACGACATCGATACGCTTGGACAGTCTCGCGTAGCTCAACTCTTTCTCGAGGAAGATCGACGGGAAAATAAGAGATCCAATGTTCATGGGAATTTCAAGGTTGCAAATATTCTTCTCTTATACTCTGGCTTTTCGTGCATTCTGTTCGATCGCGTGGACGCAATTTTCTTCTCCATCTTATATTTATAAGCTGTTTATAAATTGTGTCATTTACAAAGAAAAAATATAGGACACATAAATATTAAAATTATTAAATCAAAAATAATTGAAGATACACATTAGTAGATTTAATTTCAAACTAAATAGTATTAAAGTTTTTATCATCTGTATACATATATTTGTTGTCAAGAAATTGCTTCAAAAGCATTCGTTTCTGAATATTCCTCTAAAATGCTATTCGTTTAATAAAAAGAATGAAGAAGTTACATCGTTCGCTCAGTATGGGCATTTCAGCCCGAGGAAACGTTTGTAACAAAGTGTAAAAGTTTGTAAGTAATAATCGTTACTCGCAAACAGTTTTAGAAGAACCCGAAGAAGATCCGATCGAAGTCGCAAAGATTTGGAATTCTGACTTCTCCGCTTGTAAGCGGGAACTTTCGATACTCGGAGATTCCCGAAACTTCTCACGAACGTAACACCGCAACGTCGGGAACTATTCTCTTATCGAAATGCGGGATGAATCGAGCGGTTTCGTTAATCAACGAAGTGCAGGCCAGCCTCGAATTTGCAACTCCGGTAACGCGTTACAACGCTGGAAGTTGCCGACGATCGAGAAACGTGGCACGATGGCTAACCGGTTGCTATTGCATAAGATGAGCAACGGAAAGACGGTCGATAATTCAAGTGCTCCTGTAAGATCGAAATCCTCGTCGATGTATCTCTGCATTGCAGAACAATTCCCTGTGGCTGATCGTCTCTCTACGTGGCATTCGGTTCTCCTCGTTGTTAAATCGTGATATACATGCAAATTTCTACGGCACAGGCTACGAAACGGAACTTTGACCGCCATTACGATGTCGGATATTGAATATCGTAACGCAGCGGCTCGTATAGCTGCACGCGGGATCGGTTACGCCCACGAAGAAATTCACGAGAACTTTATACGACGCGTATCCCGGGGCGGCCACGGACCACTATGATTCACGGGACAGCCAAAGCTACGGTTGCAGCTTGAAATCTTAGCCCGAACTGGGAATGCAGATTCGCAAATTTGTGACCTACATGGCAGCGTCACTGCCTGGCGAGGCCAATCGTGCCACTTCCGCTTTTGCTTTTCTTACCTCGTTGCTCGAAATTGTAGTCTATATCAGTTCATCTCATGACTAGTTAACAGGGATTTATTATTTGTCCCATGTTCTTCAATCTTCTTGTTTATTTATTTATTCCATACGGAAGGATCCTTTTTATGTCAACTCCTTCTAGGAAGATATAATAGGATATATTATAGTAGGTCCTAAAATTATATTTTATAACTTATCCACCACAAAAGGTATTCAGTATATTTTTCAAGAAATATATTTCTAAAAAAATTAATCGTATCAAAGAAGTTAAGGTTGGAAATTAATCATAAGATTCTCACAAGTTTTCGCGAGGCAAGAATTAATTAAGTAGAGTTGAATAAAAAATGATCAAAGGTAAGATTTCCGTGAGTATCTATTTATGTCTGTTTATCGAGCAAGCAACTTCGAGAGTCGGAAGTTGGATTTCCTGTCCTTCTTCGTCGGTCTTTTTTCTTCGCCTCCTGTTTGTTTCTTAATAACGAACGAGCCAGAGCCGGAACGAAATATCCACGAAGGGCGGAAATGTTTTTCAATGACTCGCAAAACTTTTTCCAACGAGTAAGACGTCAGTTTTCCGAGCGGGTCGAATGGAACGGTAATAGAACGGCAATTTCGTCGGGACGAGTTGAAAGCTCGCGTGAAGACCCCGCGTGAGCTTCAGCTACGAAGGAAAGCTCTCGTTCAAACTTCCGGCGAGTTTCACCGTCGCAGAAATTGAACTTAGAGTGTCCCGTGGAACGTCCCGGCGATCATTTTCAGTGATCCAGCTCGAGCAGTCGACTCTCGATACGTGAGGATAACACAGTTCGTCGCTGGATCCCTGAGACCTAATAACGATCTGGTTGTTTCAGAACGGACACCTCCGATTTTCTTGTTGATTTACGAACTTTCGGTTGATATGAAAGGAAACTCGACGAGAAAATGGTGGAGGTGGACATTTTTGTCGGAACCTGCTGTTATCTCTTCAAATATTTTTCAAAGACTGATAAAAAAAAATTATCCACTAACGAATATTCAGATCGTGTACATTTTACAATTTTCTCACAATTTAGTTTTCTTATTCAATCCATATTTTTGTCTTGTCATTTACCATTTATGGGTTGTCTTTTTTCGTACAGCCTGTGTATAAAAACATTTTCCATAAAATTGCTGTAGATTGATCCACTGTTCCCATTGAAAAGCAGTCATTTCATATTAACTAAGAATATTGATAAAAATTTCTAATCACGGATTATAAATGTTGAACTTTTTACACTAACACATATCGCAGCTAATTAATAGTCTTCACACGAATAAAAAATGTTGAGAGAAAAATTAGAAATGTTTTTCAAACCAGAATCAGTGCAGAGACCGTAGTGGTGGTATACTCTAGGAAAAGTTCGAGGAAATTTCGATCAGGATTTGCGCATGAAGGTTCCATTTCTTTTTCCGGCGTTCTTTTCCCGTAACGGAACACCGTTTATCGTGTTCCCCAGAATTTCTGTCCGTTTCTCTTTCGTTGCCGGTTTTTCCGTCCATCAAGTTCTCGAAACGCGTTCACGGACGGAAACAAAGCGTTCCAGGCTGGTATTTCGTCGCGCACGAAACGCAATCGGTAGGATGAGTTTCGGGCTTCGCATTTATCAACCCTTGAAGCCGCTCCACCCACCTACGTTGTCCCAGACAAACGAAAGAGAGAGAAAGGTTGTAGGTGTCGACGCTCGCGAGGATATAAATTCATTTTTCTGAGAATAACACGGCCCTACCCTGGCTTAGCCTGAGCAATGTTAAACGATGCATTCGATGTATCCTTTCGTACGAGTACTCGCGAATAACAGACGGGATCGCTTTTGAAATTGTCTCGTGAACGATGTCCCCTAGACATCCAACACTTTTTTTTTTCTTTTTGCTCCCCCGATGTTGTGTCTGCAGTTTCTATTCGCTCTGTAAATCGATCGGAAACGGCTGGATTATGTAGGCACATTAACCGTGGACTGGGTTGCCACGGTGATAATTGATGATCGAGGGAAGTTGGACGTGACGTAATTAGTTTAGGGATGATTAGGGTGGTTGAAAGCCGTAAGAAAGTTGTCAGGATGATGGAGGTTCAACAAGTAACATACGTACACCCTGTTGGCAATGATAATCGTGGAAACTAATGGTGTCTGATAACGCCACTAAGGATGTTTATGTATTTATGGTACACTAATGCTTGCAAAAAGCGTACATCTCGTACTGTTTTCTTGAGGAAATTGATTTACAAATTTAGAAATTTGTAAATTCACTAACTATACATAACTAGTTTTAGTTTTTAATTTAATCATTTTCACTTTGGAAATTTGTAAAAACTTAAATTTAAACTTGAAGAAACTTTCAAATTGTTATATCCATACAGGAAACCCTTATAGTATATCACACTTATATTCAATCTTAAACATAATTTATAGTATGGCATAACCTTTCCGGGAGCCAATTAATTCCATTTATGCCAAATTTAATTTTCAATTCATCCAGAATAGATTAATTTTCCTTGACGACATCCTCCATTCAACTTCGAATATTACAAATGTCTCCATGTTTGATCAAAGATTCATATTCTCGTGGGTAATGAAACGGGAAACGTGAATTAAAACAGAACTTACGAGGTCTCTTTCACGAACTAATTACTTGGTAGGTTTTATCGCTTGAAACGTAGATGCGAATACGTCGCCGGTGATCTTTAAAGTATTCTGCCACTTCGATAATTGCCTCCTGTGTGGTCGCAACGTTCCAGGCCTTTGATCGATAACCTTGGTCGGCATCTAATAACCAATTATACAGGTTCAAAGGTAGAAGGAACTTCTGAACGATGAAGTTGGATAATGCTTCGCCATTCGACGCTGAGCAGTGTCTTCCTTGGTAGTAGCTAATTTCTAAAGAAAATACGTGAACGACAAAATGGTTAATTAATAAGATTAAATGGAAGTATTACAGAAATATTCTTGTAGGAATCTTTTTCTTATTTGCTTCGTGTCTCGTTAAATGAATATTCGAGAGAAGGCTACTTCTTATTAGGTTTTTATGAATGCCTTTTCATTTGGTAATATCGATTTGATACTTAACGGTCGACTCAATTAGTACTCGATATAACATGAATAGTGCTTCAGTGAAACTTTGACTTTGCGGATTCTGTAATTCTGTCGTTGTTTATAGATTTTTAACTGCAGTGAACTGTTTGCAACTCTGGAACATTGATTTGTTATCTTGAAAATTAGATTTCATCCAACCTAGTCATTGACACAACACCTGAAGCAGTAACTTATACGCAGTCATATATTCGCCCCTAACTTACCTCTCTTCTCTTTTCCTCCCTTGCACATCAAATTCATAAAAAGTCTTATCGTCAAACGGTTAAAACTTAAATAGAGCACTTGGGATTTCTCTGTGAGTACCCGATGGTTGATCCTCGCGTTGACGTGTCTCCAAATTCCATTTCCCCATGGAAATTTTCAGTGGGTGTAGTGCTCTGTTTACGCTCATAACCGCCGAATCACGCGATCTTCATGAGCCAGATCCTCCATTCCCGATTCCACTGGGTGCTATCGTCTCCTGGAATGGATCGTGCTTCCGCGTTCCTGGAAGCTTGTAAAGAGAGTAGGTGGCTCATAATGTCACAGCGTTCGCGGATATAAAGAAGCGAATGCCGTTTCGTTGTTTTCGACACGATCCGTATTTCCTCGTGTTCAGACGCGAAGTATGGTGACGCGACACAGGTCGAGCCACGAATATGCGCGAAAATCCTGCGGATATTAAATATTTCAGATGTAATACTTCCGACTGGGATGCATACGTAAAGTGAGTCTGGATCCCTGACTGAAATAAGAGACCCTCTTTCTCACAAAAATTCCGCCATCTTCGTGATGTCCCTCGAAGCTTCACTATGTTTCCGGAGTTGCGAGGAATTTTTTTAAGAGTTACACGATGTTAAAAAATTCTTCACAGTCATAGTAAGACTCTACATAGAATCATAGTACAATGATTAAAAAAGATAATATGATTATAAAAGAGTGTGTTCAAAAAAATAAGTCCCTGTTTAATAATGCAAAAGTTGGAGTTTAAGTCCATGAAAGTTAGTTACGCTTCCACGTATACACTTTTGTGATGAAATCGTTACAAGACGTCGCCTGAAGGGTGACACACAGTAAAGCGTCGGTATAATTCGTGCAGGACTACGTCGGAGTCCGGATTACGCGGAAGCTGAGGCACAATAAGCCGAGATAAATTTAAGGGACATGAAAACAGCGAGCGAAGGATAGTTTTACGGGTAGCTGGCGGTATCGCGATTTTCCGTCTACGAGCGTCATCGCTGTGTATGCGAGCCAGGTGAATTATTCACCGGCGTGTCATCTGACAAAAGCACCCTAGGGCGCCGCACAGAATGCGGTTTAAGGCCGGTGTCCATAGCCGTGTGCTCGGAATAATGTCGCTGCTGGCTTGTATGAAGAACTTTAAGGATCGGCCTTGTGGCCTGGAAGCGAATCCCTCGCCTAGGTTAGTCGTTCATTTTCGCGACAAAGAACACGATGAAATCCCATCTCTGCCGTTGTCTATTCCGTCCGGAATTCTCTAGCTTGATTATTTCGTCGAGATCCCGGAGAATGTGGACAAATCGTTCGAGCGAGAATCCTGCTGGATAAAAGATCACCGAAGCGGAGGAAACATCGATGTGATTTTGCGGTTTAATTAGATTCAGCTGGCTTAATTATCCGTGGATGAGATTTTCGGTCTAGGGAATTGGAGATCTGGAATGAGTTATGGGTATGGAATATATTTGTGTAAGGATGATTCTCTTTGGATAAGGTTCAGTTAGAGGGTTAAATTACTTGTAATTTTGAGAGATCAAGTATGTGAATTTTAAGGTTTTTAATTTGCAAATTCCCAAACTTCCCAAATTTCCAAATGTTCTAATTCCTGATCCCCCAAATTTTCAGATCTGTAAGTCCCAAATTAGAAACTTCCTAATTAAGTCCACAGTGTTCATTACTGACGTGTACTCCCGCACCTTGCTCCGTCAGAAAAAGCAGGAGAAAATACGAAAATGAGATAGGAAAATAAATTTGGAGGTAGCTAAGGAACTCCCCGTCATGAACGTTTATCCGCAAGAGAATCTGTTCATGCAGCAAGTTAAAGTAGCGGAGAGCGTGTTGGGAGCAGCGGATCACGATGTCAAGCTGAAAATTTACATGACGCACTCCACGGGCAATTTCATTCTGTCTCGTCAACGTATCGTCCTCGAGGCGGAGTAAAGATGAAAGCATCGGGGTTGACGGTGAACGTGACGCTTCGCGTTCGGTTTCTATAGGCAAAATTTTATTGCTCGTTCGCGGCGAAGAAACTCCGGGCTGCCTCATATTTCATCGCGTATCAGCTCGGCTACGAACTCGACTTGCCACGGCTTGAAATTCTGAGCGGAATAAAACACAGGGCCCGGTGTGCCCGTTCCACCTTGGCAGCAACCCCGTGAAATCTAGTTGTCACGTTCCATTCGATTCGCTTCGCTCCTGATTCACAGTCCTCCGGCTGCCCACCGAAAGGGGATGATTTGTGTTTAAGTTCTTTCGGACCGGTTCTCCTTCGAGGAAACTCCGTCGGGAACATTTCCGTTCGTGACTTTCTTTCGTCGGGATAAATCTGCCGGTACAACTGGCCCGCCGATTCTTGGATACTTAAAATCAACGGCAGTTTGATTCATCGCGAACGATTTTACTTGTACACTGCGGTGTTCAAACTTTCTTAACGCGTTGCCTCTACGTCATTTCGAACTACTCGCATGCTTCCACTCCTATGTTTTTGTTTACTCAGAACGATCGGAAAAATGTCACTTGTGTACCTCAGATGTTGAAGCAATCATACAGAGCTATATGTTGATCGATCCAGATCCACTTAGGTAACCGTGGGAGCTGTAAATTTTGATTAAGATCTAATCACCGGAAAAAAGTGAACCGCTGATAATCCGAGAATTCTGTTTTAATATATCGCCGTTTCTATTATCACGGAATTTCCGTCTATTCCCAAGAAACGTGGAAAAAGTTTCTTGGCGAGCGATCCGGGACACGCGTGTGTGCAGTTACGTGAATTTTCAGGGTGGCCGATGTCTCACGTGAGCGAAAACGGCGCAATTACGTAATACCGGGAAGATATGCTCGGCACGCGACCGATTCTAATCCCGTTAAGCGTTCTCCTTTCGGCTCCGCATTCCTTACGTACTTCCGTTATCTCACCTTTCCCGGAGCGTAGCCCGCTTGGAAAGGGCGTGTCACCGGAAGAGTTCGCATAAGCGCGCGCCGTGCAGCTTGCGAGTCTCTGGCCCGGCTGAAATAGGGAAACAATGAAAATTCCACCGATGTCTGCATATCTCGGCATCCCATCGTTCTCCTTTTTATATACGATCCTGGTGCAATGAAATTCTCCCGGCCGCTTTCCACCGATGCACCGACGATTGACTTTCATTTGTATGAATCAATTTCCGGAAACTTGCTTCTTTCACTTCTGAGCGGTCATCGATGATGTAGGTCGGACATTTCTGTAGGTCATAGAAGTAATTTCTCAACCATCAATCGCTAATCAAACCAATTAGTCTTTCGTGAGAATCTTCATCAGAATAACCCTACGTAACCTAAATACATCCTTCAATTTTGTTTAATACAATAATTTGAGATAAGTATTTCTTAAATAAATTTATAAATTCTTAAAGAATTTGTGAAATTTGTCAAGGGAAAAGTTTTAAAATTACCATCAGCCAGCGAAAATATCTTGGAGAGGATAATCAGGATAATTTCGTACATTTTCACGGGAGTGATAATGATAAATTTGGTAGAAAAAGGGGGCAAGACGTTAAGCAGACGTAGCGGGCAGAACAACAGGGTCTTGTTCTACCTAGAATAAAGCAGAAAGTAAACGGCGGGAGTTCATTAGCGGGGCATTACTAATCACGAAAGGAGCACCCGTTTAATTAGAGAAGTTAGCAGAGAAGTTCCTTTCACGTACGGACACGTATCTCAGAGTTCTCTGGTTGGACGGTGGTTGACCATTGCACTTACCCGCTACGACCGCAAAGTACATTCTACTTCATCCTCTCTTTGTTATCCTCGTCTTTCCGCCACCTTTTGTACGCGTCTACACTGCGAGAAACTGAAAGAACCTCGGTCGGATTGGCCGTGAGATAATAGGTTATTAACTCTTCATTTCGCGCTGCTCCGCTGAACGCGCCTTCGACTTCGCCCCCTGGAACTGAAAAACTTGCGCGGATATTATATCACGATGATCGTAGAAACGTTTCGAGCGGAGGAAATAATATGAGCAATGTAAACATCGTGAAAATTGCGCGGATATGTCCTCGGGATATGAGAAAATTAAAGCGAAGAGGAACGTTTAGCACGTTGAAAAAGATGTTCTACTTTGCAGCGTCGTAAAGTAGCTGATTTCTTGCGTATTTTTTGCACGAGAACTGTTCTACGGATTAATTTGAAACTTGACAGGATGTTTTGCACTATATTTAACCGTTATTCTAAATTTTTATATAACGATAGAAAAGAAAATAATGTCCGTACAGGAGTGATGACCGTGGAAGTTGAAACAAATTGGTGACTAGCGATGTTCACGAGTTGTACTTCAATTATTTGAAGCACTGAAGCAGAAAGAAATTCTGAAGAAATTCTAATCGTGAATAAAGTTTTATTCGATTTATGGTCGTTTCAGGAGAATTCAGAAAATTTAAACACTGCTTGTTGTCATTTAATTAAATGCAAATAAAGAGGTCAAATTTTTGTAAATTGTTATATTTCTGGTTAGTGAATTTAAGATATTCTGTAATTGTTATACAAATTAGCAAACAAAATCAATTAGGTATAAATATAAGAAGAAATGTCAGTATAAGTACAAACACACAGTTACTGTGTTACACATTTCGTGTTTCATTTTACATGAAGAGGTTAATTTCAGTGATGCTTTCATGGTTACATGTGTTATCGATGATTGTGGATTCATGAGACTTGTTACATAGGATTTGGTAAATCTCGGAGATCTAGGAACTTCTGAACCGACAAATCTCTAATGTTCATGGCTTATAAAGATCAGATGGTATTAGTCGTAGCTCTGGAACTTTGAAATGAGTTGATTTTCGTTAACTTTTATGTTGCAATTGGTACCTACAAACAGTTGAATAATTTGTTCTATTCTACAGACATCTTTGGACTTGTAGTTAACAATTTCATTTCGACAAAAATTGCAATTATAGATTAAAATAGTGTATTAAAATAGCCTCGAATAGTGTGCTTTGATGAGAGATGTTTGATTTGACACTAAAGTAACATTACTTTATTCGTTCACTTAAAAAGAGACGCGAATATTAAAATAAAAATTATTACAGTAATATATGAAATCCTGCTGAAACAAGCTATTACGGAATGTCGAATTTCATGTTCAACAGCGTGTCTCGGTTGATCGGAGACAAATAATTGGAGAGGATGAAAGAACGTTCCTCCTCCGAGACTGCGACAAGAAAGAAAAAGAAATTCACGTAGTTGAAATCGTACCGCTTGACTCCAGGGGAAAGAAGTTGCTGAACCAACAAATTATCTGCTCATCGTCACAGTACGAAAGATTTCTTGCGGTTCAATGATTTCTTACCGCATCACCGACTTTATCCTCTCGCTCGAAAATCTCCGCGACCGCTTTTATTCGTTAAGGTCGTCAATACATGGTATCCGTTCACAATGACGCGAGTAAAACTAAATTAATCCATTCAGGATGGGTATATAAGATTTTGAAGTTTTGTGAATTTTTATTTTGGAAGTTTGGAGGTTTACAGGTTTGGGAAATTGCGGATTTGGAAATTGGGGGTTTTAAGAATTTGGGGTTTTGGAAATTTGGAAATTTTGGAATTTGGAGATTTGGTGACTTAGGGATTTGGGGATTTGGGAATTTGGAATTTTGAAATTTTGAAATTAATGAATTTGTAACTGTACAAATTTAGAAATTTAAGAATGTGAAAATTTGGAAATATAGGAATTCCTCATGAAAATTGGAAATTAGTCATGAAGAGTATACCCATTAAAAAATAGAAGATAGAGATACCCATTAAAATATGACAGCAATTATGTTTGCACACACTTAATAACTTCCCCTCCGATATCCGTTCCCTGATAACGAACATGACTTTTGCATCGAGCTCTGTTTATTTAGTTTCGTATATATTCAATCTCGTACTCATTAATTTTATTATTTTCGAGGTGCAAACAAGATTGATCGATGCATAGTACGAAGTTAATAAACGTTTGTTTACATACGAAAATCGAATTGTTCGAAACAAATATTTTGGGAATGAATTCATTATTTTTCATCAGTTCCTCTTCGACTTCGTTGACTGAAAAATTAACGTTTATTAAAAGTATTAAACTGGAAGGAGATTATACTTTTTATCAGAATTTCTTGCTTTTCCGTGAATTTTGTTAATTGAGTTTTTACTGTTTGTTTCAGGTAAATACGCAGACAATGGTAATATTCGATGAATTAGCAGAAAACGTAATATTCAAGGGAGAATGTAAGTTTTTCTCATTTTCTTGCTAATTTTTTTTCGCCGAACAAGATGAAAGTTTTTTCCACGGACTCGGATCAAACTTTTTATAGAATTAACTTAGCTATCAAGATTTTTCGTGGATTCGTTTGAATTTTCATGAAATGACTGTCTTTTCAATGTGGATCATAAAACTTGCTGCAACATTGCTATCGACATTGATATGATATTTAATTTAACAACGGAGTTTTTAATTCAACTTAGTTGTTTCATAAACTGAATTTCGATACAGTAACATGGTGGATATTCTATGAAAACACATAAATCTTTACAAAATTGCAGTATAAGTTATCTATTGTTCGAAATTGTTAACGTTTCCAAATAGCTAATCGCAGCATCAGTATCAACCCTCTATCCTTCAACGTTTTGTCTGATAATTATAAGGGATGTCTCTATATTAGCATAGATTAATCGATCCCTATCCTAATTAGCAATTGATGTCCAGTTAATTCTACGTTCTAATGAGGGCCTTATTCAGCCCAGTTTATCGATAATACTGTTTGAACTCCACCCTCCGCCATCGAATTTCAACGGATCGTTCCTCTAATCATCCATACGTATCATTAACGATTTCATCGTCACGTTCTTCCAATTTAATTACACAAAACTTTCCATTACTTATTAAAGCAGAGTATTTTGAAATTTACCTAAAACTATTTAAACAGAAATAGTGATCTGCATCTAAATTGTGTAAAAGAATTTGTTATAGTTTTACTGTATAGATGATGGCGGTGAGTGATTTCACGTGAGATACATGAAAGAATACGACACCGGAAATAGACCACGAACCCCATAAAAAAGAAGCATGGGAACACGAGGGAGGAAATTCTCGACTCACGCGATGCATTATGTGCACTTGAAAACAGCTCGTAAAGAGGGAAATCGGTGAAATGTCCGTCGATTTATCAGTTCACAAAGGATCTTCCACGTGTTGTTAACCATAGCGTGTTAGGAGACGCGTCTTGTTTTCGAGTGTCTCGTTTGAAACGTTCTGTACGTCGAAGGAAACGAGATTCCTGCACGTGCGAATTCATAAAACATTCATTCGGCTCGCGACGTAACGGCCTCACTGAACTTCCACCCCGTACTCTCGGATGACAATAGGAAGAAATTGAATGTACAACGCGGAAAAACTGCGTCTCCTTTTTCGCTCGAGAGCACGTGCCTGCATCCGGTGACGCGACATGCGAGCACTGTTTAGCGATCGCTGATTCGGTGTCGAATTCGGGATGAATTTATGAGCTGTCGTTCGTGTGAACGGTCTTCCGTGTTTTATCAATCTATGCGAGTCGTATTAACCCTTATCTGAGTAATCCGTTGTCGACGTATCGCAGTTTATTCAAATACGTGTGTACATACGAAACGTTTCACAATTTGTGCGTTGAACATTCACGAACTCCGAAATTTAAATATTCAGGGTTTGTATGCAAATTTGAAATTCGAGCGTTTGAAAATTTTATGTTTGAAGATTCGAGAATACATTTAAAAATTTAGAGATTTGAAATTTTGGTAGCTTGAAAATTTGGACATTTATGAACTTGATTTGAAAAATGAACAAGATTCAAAATTTCTGTATTTATAGAAGGGAATATTTGAAAAGTAGGTTAGACATTTCGAAATATCCAGATGCATAAATTGTAGATTTGTGAATTACACAAACTAGATGTGTGAATATCTCAAATTATTTCCAGCTGCATATCACGTGCAAATTTCATAATTTTCGCTGCATTCCCAATCTCGCGACCGCAGGATAAAAAAAGGCAAAGCAATTATCCGTAGTCAACAATAAATACTCTGAGATTCGTTGATACCATCGATTTCCATGCAAACTATGTAGCTCAAATCCCAGTACTCGTTCGAGCCTGACCGTGGAGGATCATAAATCCCGGCAATCTCTAACAAACGAGTTACATAAAAATCACGGAGCGTGTATCATCCTCGGGACATGGCATAAAGCGTGTACCTGAATAGTGGGGTAAAAAAAAAAAATGCCCTTTTCCCTCGAGCGACCCCGAAACGTCGGTTAATCGAGATTTTTATCCTTCCTTTATTTAACGAATTCCCCTGGGAGGCGATCTTAATTGCGAATCGCGTTACTTCCGTGAGATCCTCGACACGCAGGGCGGAAGAACGATAAAAGGATTACCGTGGCGTAGATTACGCCGTAAGAATTATTGCTCGCTGTCGAATACGATAATCGCGAGCGAGCGACGTATCGCGGCTTCTACGAGCTTCCGTCGCGATCAATCTTCATCGTTTGTCGATCGCGACGCGAGCGTGTCGCGGGCTTGGATCACCAAAACGATCAGTCATTGATTCTTGTCCTTCGGGGATGTATTATTGACGCAACCAAGCGGGGGTTGCGTGGCAGGGATTACGTGCGACGATGTTCTAACGGCTGGAAAACAGACGGCGCCGACGGGGGGCTCGTAATCGACGGAAAAAATAAATGGCACCCTGTCAGAACGTCCAAACAATCCACGTGTGTCCTTGTTGGCTGAAGATGTTTGCAGAAATGTGGACTATTGGGATTCGTACTCAGTTGGGGAAATTGTATATTTGTTTATGGAAACGAGAGCTGTTGCGAGTGTTAAACTTCTGATCGTATGTTACCTCGTTGAATTTTAGTATGATTAATTTCAAATTAGGTTACATTAAGTTTAAAGAATTTGAGGTTTGAATGATAAAATACGTCAAGTTAAGTTTGAAGTTTGAACAAGCTGTAATAAAATAACATAAAAAATTTATTTTATTATTCCAAATAAAAATCCTTTCTGTTCGTTGTCGATCACCCAAGTCACGCGAACGCATTTTTCAACTAATCCTACAGAATATAAAACTGATCAGTTTCCGTGGCCCTCTAAAAATTCTGGTACCATAAAATGACGTATTACAGAATAAAATTTTATATTTTTTCGGTAAAATTTTATCCTCCCAGCTATTAAAATAAATATATCAGTGTTGTTGTTTCGGGTATCATTTTTCGAAAATTAATAACCAGATTCGAATTCAGTGTTCGCAGTGGTAAAACGAGAACAGCGTAGAAATTCAGTTGGAAAATTTATCGAACGTATTATGCCATCAGCAAATGCTGTAGAAAGTTGCAGTTTTCGGTGCAATTATTGACAACGCGGTCGACTATTACTAGCAGCCGCACAATGCAAATCGTTGAATGCATTCCGTACATTCCAGCCATATTGATACATTTTTTCCTGGTAATTGGAGCTGATTCGAATTCGACGAAGCGTCGAACGAAGCCAAACAGACAAATCAACCGAATCCCAATTACCAATACGTATTATAATCCACGTAACATACCAATCAGAGCCATTTCAATTTCGATACCTAACTAACGATGCTCTGTTGCTGTTTTGATTTTCGAAATTTAGTTTAAAACTCAGGAATTAACTTTCTGTTCAACCAACCATTTTTTCCTGTATTCTTTCTCGTGTTTTTTTATTTAAACCAAATGTATCATCAATGTTGTATTGTTATTAAATGAATATATTTCGTAAAAACTGGTTTGAATAATTTAAAATTCGAAAGAATAAAAGTTGAAGTAATTGAATGTCAATCTGTTGAATATTGTAGAGGTGACAGTAGAAGAGTAAAATTATAATACAGAATTTTAGTACACAATTTTTTAAAAATGTAGGCAAGATTGAAGAGTATTGTGCATGTGAAAGTAACAAAAATTGAAGATACGAAATATTTGAAATTAATTACAAGTTTTGACAAAGTGTCCCTCGGATTTTAATCATCGAGAGGACATCCTCTCAAACATCTTTTCTTTTGATTTCGTAATGCGTCGTGCACGATTTCGTATGCAAGTCACGAGCGAGAAACGCTCGAGAAAAGTGCAAAAGGGTCGGGAGTGTAAATTCAAATTAGCTGGAGATTGTCCGCGAACGTGCGATCTAGTAATCTCATTTAGGTGCATTTGGTCCGTTAATCCTGAGAAATCGTAAGACTTAAATGTAATTAGAAACCTATAAATGAGCAGCGGTTACCGGCTGCACCGACGTCCTACGGCAACGACAAATTGGTTTAATTTCGTGCTACGTTGGTCGTGCCGTTTTAGAAAAATAAGGATTCCTTCACTATTTCACGGCTTTTGTGGAATAAATCGGATGAAGTTTATTCTAAAAGACTCGATGTTGTTTAAAAAAATGATACCCGGTTCGCAACCTGTTGAAACTATTTTCAGAACAAAAATTATTTCTTCCGTTATTAAAATAATGAAGGTACAATGAACCAGAAAAGTTGGAACCTCGTCATTTACGTTATAATAATTATTTTTAATGATTTAAGGGGTTCTTTAAATTGTTCAAATTAAGGTGAAAATAATCGTTCGATATGCAGTTTATCGTGAAATATGTAATTATGAACTTTATTCATAATCGTTAAATATAAGGTTACATGATCGTTGAAATTCTGTTAATTAATGTGCTAAAATCTGTTTAATAATTTCAAACATCGAATTGAAATTAGATGCATTAATGTAGTTATTGAATTTACAAGGGAAACTATTTCGGACCCTCATACCAGTTATCGACACTTGTATATTTGGGTTAAATCGGTCCAATACCTCAATTTCGCGAAATAATTTCTAGGCTACGAACGTTTAAATATTCACGATATCTATATTTACGAAAACCTAGGAATGATTTTGAAATTGGGTAATTGGAAAACTCGTGTTGGTGAAAATTTGGTTACTCGAAAATTGATGAGTGAGAGTTGACGAAAAGTTTGAAGAATTTGAGAAATTCGAAGATTAAAAAATTGTCCAGTTTACGTATCTCATAAAATCTAAGCAAACTATTATAATCTTCTCGTCCTTATCGAAAGAAAGCCTACGTTGCCACATACGACAAATATCCGACTGCATAAAATATCGACAGTCAGCTAATAACATTTCATCGAGTCTCCAACAGTTCGTTCTTGATCGTTCGCTATCTCGTTTCTAATTACCAACGATATACGAAAGCTCATTTCCATAAAACACTCAGCGCGACGAGATTACTCGCAACGACAGCGATCCGACTAATTCCCGGGAGACCGGATCCCGAAATTCAGTTCCCGATAGCGTCCCGTTTGTTCCTCGATTTTCGCACGAATCGCCGATCCAGCAAACCTCTTTGCTCGTTTTTCTTCCACCGACAGTAATCGCTGCCCCATCGAACGCGGTCGCACGTGAATCAATAATGATCGATTCGCCGTGGAAAAACAACGGTCGGCTAATTGAACGGGAAAGAAGCGGCGGAGTGTCGTTAAGGGTGGTTCGCATGGAGGAAAAACGCGCGACGCGCAGACAGCCTCGAGTGAGAGATAGACGTGTCGGAAGAGAAACGCGAGCCAGAACCACGGTCACTTAATTGCCACCTCGAGAAACTAATAAAAAGTGTTGTCCCGCAAGCCGTTAGGGTTGCAAGAAGGGATGTGTCGATCGGTGGCGTGGCACGGGGTTGCCATCCCTTGCCTCCTTTTCTACCGAACAATGCAATGCTTTTTACTCGTAGCCGGGGAACCGCCGCTGGATATCGGGAAACATTCGAGCAACGGAATGGAACCTGCGAACACTGGATTTTCGATATTGCGGCTTTCCTTTATTACGATACGCGATCCCTTGTTCTGCGACTTTTATTCCTATCGAATAACCTCACACGAGTTAGTTAACCATTCTTACATTTCCTTGAAAACGTTCAGCTCCAAAATGGTCCAAAACATTCAGTCAATATATTGCAAATGTAAAAACATTCGGGTCAACATATGTATACTATATGTTCATATATAGAAATAACTGTACTTGTATCATTTGTAATGCATGTACTGCATGTTTTTCTATTGTTCAGTTTATCGAAGTTATTTTTCCTTCTTTTTAGTATGTTTGATGTTGATCACATATTTGTAACACTTGACTGCCACAGTTAAAATTGACGTTTGTGGCCAGACTATAATACAGGTTAATAACAAGGGTACTTTTGTCTTTTTATCTGTTAGTGCATATTGACAGTATATATTATTAAGTTCCTTTTTGTGTGCTTTTTCTGTAAATAATTAAATGTAACTGAATTCGCAACGTCCGCCACATATGACCATCGTGGAACATGTTAAATGGGTATATTTCAAGAATTTATATGTATATTGACAATTCCAAATTTGACACTTGAATGTTGACAATTTCAGATTGAAAATGAAGGGAAAAAATAAAAGTGTACCGAAGCATTAACACAATCACCCGTTATCCGAAAATATGACATATCCACGAAAGCACATATTAATAAAAAAAATAAAACCTGAAATCAGTCATTTTGACCGCAGCTCAAAAAGTGTTACAGTTACAAAAATATGAATCGGTAAATTGTTCGATGGAAGCGTTTAGTAGGAGCTCGGAAGTAATAATTTGTGCGCGTAAAACATTTAACACCGGTGATATAAATGAGGGGAAAAGAAATCTCTTGCGAAAACGTACGAACATTCCGCGTATACGTTTACACGATATTACGAGACTGAAAAGTCGCCCGCGAGTATCACGAATTTACGATGGCAATTTGCGTGAAACGATTTAACGCCAGGCGAAGGGCTGCAGCGATTTCGCGGCTGGAAAGATTGCGCCGACAATCGATCGATCGAACGATCCTATCGTACTACTTTACCGCTATGATAACGACACTCGTCGGAAAATGCCCGCAACCTATAACTAGATCAATTTCTTGCCGCTCATCGCGGAATATTTTCATGTTCCGTGCCGTCATTCGCGATAGCTATCGTCCCTTTATAGGCGATTTCTCTTTTAAACTTTTTAAAACAAAAAAAAACTGTTCAGTCGATCGTTTCCTCTTTATCGATGAATTTATTGACAGCCACGTTTGTTTGACGTGAGCATCGTGTTTCGCGGAACTTGTTTATATTTGCTTTATTTGGTTTGATGGTGCGCGTTTTACACGATTTTTTGACATATTGATTTTTGAAAAGCAATTAAATTTGCGCTGAATAAAGTTACGACCGAAGATTACTGCTTTGTAAAATAAACATTGAATGTTTTTTTTTTTTGTTTTGTTTAAAAGGAATGAAAAATCAATATTTATACATGTACGATTTGTAAATCAAGTATATATTTCTTTATTTTCGCGGATTAATGACGATAATTATGATAAAAAAGCAGGTAGAGATCATTATGCTACAGCTCAGAAATTAACGTAAACTCTGGTAAATGAGCGAAATTAACGAAGCCATTTAGTGTACCATTTCGACGAAGATTATTAATTTGTAGATGTCAGGAGAAATTCTCTCGGAGGTGACAAGAAGGAAATCTCACGACTCCTCGTGCATTCATCCATAATTTCATTTTCCTTCAGGCTTTAAGGAGTTCATTAAAATTGAGGTTCATTAAGGGTTCGATAATTACGCGATAATCAACACTCCATCGGTTGCTGCCGGATCGATAAGACATCTTGCCAAAATAACCCACGTTGAAATAGATTCGAATATAGAAGTTGGAGAATTTAGGGATGAAATACGTTTCCACAAATTAAAGATCATATATTTCTGAACCCCAATTCTTATCTGAAGCAACTGAATATAAAACGGCTGTAATATAATGCTTCAGAAATTGATATTAGCACCGGAGTAATGAAAGTTAGGTTAAAGTAGATATGTATCGGCCATTCGATGGTTAATATATCGGCACATAGATGGTCTTTCAATTCCTCGCACGATCCTAAGATGCAGGAAATACTATTGAGGAAATAGTACGTGCTGCAGGTTGTAAGATTGCGTGGGACATTTGCATCGAATTGCAATACAATCAGCAGAATTGACGTTCCAGGGATCCAACGTTGATCGTTTTGGTAGCCGAACAGCGATGCGTGTGCAATATTCATGGTAATCGAATTTGGTAATGCGATAAACGTTTATTGATAAGACTCTTTGGGGTTCGTCCGTTTCGAGTATCATTTCCTGTCGACATTAGGGGAAGTATACTGGATTGTTAATTCAAGTAGAAGGAATTTATTGCTTTGATAACATAAATGACGAGGCGATTAAGTTTCATATTCTTTTCCTTTTAACATTTCTTCAAATCTTTGTGTAATGAGGGACACTTGTTTTTAACCACCCTAATGGTTATTAGGATATGTCCATTTTCATTTTAATATTGTAAAGGAACTTATACAGAATTGTATGTTGTCGTACAATTACTTGTATAAAGAGAAAATATACATAGATATAATGCATTTAATGTCAAGAAATTCGTGATGAGTTCCTAGAAATTCTAACATAACCTCAAACTTGCTTTACTTTAACGAAATTTTCAAACAACTACACCCATCACTAAAACATGCATACTATCAAAAAGTTATTCACAGCGATTACAGTGCAACGAAAGTTTAGAAACAAACTGAACCCAGAAAAATGTAAAAATATGGAAATAGCATTGCTACGTAGAAAATCAAAATACCCGAATGCTGCCGAAAAAGAATTGCAATAATCGAAGAATATCCGCGATGCGAAAATATGAAAAGAGGTACGGTTCAGCGGATTTGAGAAATCCATGCAATCGAGGGTAAGAAGCGATCCGTTTGATCTTTTTCGATTGCTCGACGCCAGAAAAATATCGAAAACGATCCTTGAATACGGTCGATTTTCTTCGTGGAGCTGTTGGGCGAGAGGTATATAGGTCAGGACAAGGTTCCCGTGCCGTTCACAATAGGAACAACAACGGCATTGTCTAGGCAAGCGGTGATAAACGGCGCCATGATAAAACCGGCCAAGCACGAAGCTGATGGGTTTCGCTGGCTTGAGGGATGACCGTCCTGTTGTTTCGGCAAAACCACCCCCCCTCAACCCCTGCTGTTCTTCCCTACTCGACTGCATTTTTCCACTTTATCAGACCATTGCTGATCCCTCGTCCCTCTGCACGGTAACTATCTTTTATTTTCTATTTTAACGTCGGTTTCATTCGCCTTTGACAGCCTCGACGTGCAAAATATTCCCGAATAAATTGCAATTTTCTGCTACCTTCGGCCCTGATCAGGCGAATTTTTCAAACGACTAGCACGGGTTCGTGTACGCTTGTGTGCTCTGTTGCGGATAAGATAAAATGGTGAAACGAATAAGTTCGACGGTGAACCCCTTCCAAAAATGTCGTGAAAGTTTTATTGTTTTATAGGGCGATAAAAGTCAGGGTGCTTTTGCAGAAATAAATGCGGTGAATTTTAATGTAAAGTTATGTCACTTTTATGGCTATATCACAGAATTTCCCTTCTATAAATACAGTATATGGGGAAATAAATGTTTTTAGCGTTTACTAATATACTTAGGTGATACTAACAAAATGGTTGAAACTGCAATACAATAAGTATTTTACAAAATACTTTTTACAGTAAAATACAAACAGAAAAGATGTATTAATCAAACAGTCACTTTAATAACAATATTAGATTGCTTTCGAAAATGGACTTCGTCTATTAAGTCTGTTAATCTTATAAGGCTCGATGTTAATGAACTAGTAAAATACAATTAATTCAAACAATGTCATTAATTGCCCAAAGTCCAAGACCGAAGATTCTTTTTCATCGCACGACATGCAACGTTTACAAAGATTAATTGAAAACGCTACGTCGATGGATATCGTTGGATAAACAGAATAAACGTTGCATCTTCCTCCACTTCTACCTTCGTGATTCATTATAAATTCCGCCTTTCATAAATTCCGTAATCACTTTCCTTTGTGAAACTGCTCGACGAACAGAACCTAGTCGCAATACGACGAAACGAGTTCTCTCGGTTTTATGGCAACCATTTTTTATTTATTTATTTATCTTCTTTTTCCCGCGATCCCCGTCGAAAGTCCCAACGAGGTGATTAAAAGCTTCTTAGACGGTACTTCTCAAATTCCACCTTTCTCCTTTGCCTAGAAAGAGAATTCTTTTCAACTTCCGACGTTCTATAATATCGGCCACGATAAATTTCTACGCAGCCTGGCTTCTTTCAATTTTTCTTTTTATTCAAGAAACAGAGAAAAACGATGGATGCCGTGCAAACAATCTTGAGTGTTTACTATAGCGATTTCGGTTAAAGAATACACATACACGATTTTTAATTAATAAAACGCGCCAGCAATGAATGTGATTGAAGTATCGTTTGAAGAAGTATGCTACGTTGATAAGACTGAAATACTGATTCAAAAAACTTGAACTATATCTATCTGACTCAATTCTGTCTGGCCCTCTTAATTTACCCGCAAATTTAAGATAATTCTTTCAGAGAGAATAAGATAAAAAATGACTGTTTTAAGATTCTACTTCGCAAATGATAATTAACTGTTCAATTAAGGAACCATTACTCTGAAATAACGAAGAATTTCCGTAAAGGAACGTTTAAATCTGCATGAAAAATGGGGCAGAGTTTTCAGGATCCCTATGTTCAGGCCTTAGCCGAAGAATGTATTCGAGACTAGGTATCAAAGAAATTTTCAAAGTAATTATAAGTGCGGTATCGCGCGAAATTACTTTCGGTGATGGTGTGTTCGTTACATTGAAAAATAGTGGCGTGTCGGTGGACGTACGCTCCAAGGGTCGAGCCATTAATTAAGCTGACGAAGTATCATCGAACAATGCAAATTCCATGGATGCGCGGTTGAATGCAAATTTAGGTCATCACAAATGTATCTAGTCGACTACCATCACTATATTTCATTTATAGCGGTAATGCACGCACAGTCTGATTATTTCGAAGAAATTCACAATTTTACAATTTATATGAAAATCAAGGTAGCGAATTAACATTGTTGGCGTGAAAGTATACATTCTTTCGCAGAATTTTCATTTCAACTTTCATGTAATGAAAATATAATAAGGATTTTATTATTGTATTACAAAATTATATGCAATGTAATATTATCTGTACAACTACTGCATATAGTAATATTATGTAATTATACTAAACATCGTTGTACGATTAAAAACAAATATCAACGAAGCAGAATAGAAATAAATAAAATACAATACCATTAAAAATAGGTGTTTATAGAAAAAATATTAAATCATGTACGTTGTCCGGAAAATGATGTATCAAAAATATTTTCAAAGTTGGTCAAATCGAAATAATTGTCACAAGTACATTATTTTGTCGGGTCATGCAAACGCGATTAAAGCACGATGTATCTATTTCGGTGAACAGTGCTTCATGGGGATGAAACCGGTGGAGGCTGGCTACGCACAGAAATTAGACCACGAGTTTCTATGTAGTTTACGATGCTGACGTGACCATTTTGTTTACGCGAGAGTCGCTAGATAGCAGGGCGAATCGTACGTGCAGGATCGACTCGTGTGTCGAAGGAATTTTATGGTTTACCACTGCCTCTGGTCGAATTGAATTTTCGCAGTGGATATTGGTAAACGATTTCTGAAATGTAGTACTAGGGATATCTTTGGGGAATAATTCCTTAGCGTTTTCTGTCTCGTGAAGGTACGCCTTGGAGGGAAATGAAATGTCTGACTATCGGATGCCTTTGTGAGGAATCGAAGTTTGCTTTTCATAGATTTAATAAGAATCCTAATGTAATTAAATAACAAAATGAAATAAAGGGGTTTAGTATCCAATAAAGAGACGATAAATAAGAAATAAAAATTCGATAAAGATCGTAAAGATAGAAAAGATTGAATTTCAGCTATACAAAGGTTATTTGATTTGATCGAACAGCACGAGGTAGACTGATACAAGAAAAATATTTATCTTCAATTTTTAATGTTTTATAATTGAAAAAGTGGAAGGTGCAGTTTGTGCAGCTACGTATGTACGAGAAGGGAAGGTTCCGTGTAGACTGTAGTACATGGGGAATTGTAAGGGGAAATTGTTAAACATTGAAATGCTCGTATCGTGTTCCCCGAGGACGTCTGTCTGTCCACGACAATGAAAACAAATGGGAGCGGTTTTTCTTGTCCGTGTTTTATCTTATTCACCTGGATGAATCTCCCTTTCAATGAACATTACTCAGCTACAAATCCTGTAATGTAAATTACGCTTTCCAAGAAAACCTGTTAGATATTTTTTCTCTATTATCGCGACGGTAACATTGGAACAACATTGCTGTTTCACATTCCTTTTCACTATTATTAACTTGACATTACAATTAGTTCATAAACGCTTACTTATAGCTCGGAAGAAATATTCATCGAGATGTTCGGTCATCGAGAAGTTAACTACACTCTGATACATCGTAGAATAATAGACTGATCGATATTCTGTAACCCAGTTTTCCAGCTTCTCGCGGTTAGAGGCAATATTTCTTGATGCGGTATCGAACGGAGGAAGAAAACTAAACAATTACTCGTTCCAAGGCAATAGCCGCAACTCGATCAAGAACGAGACGAAATAAAGTGCGGTGATTTATCGCAATCTCGCGTTTCTCTTCGGGTCGTCGGGACGTCGTCGTCGGCATCGTCGCCGGAGTCGTATCGACGTTTCCTGGTCGCATAGTAGAGCATTCGCGTAGAAGAGATGGTGTATATATCCGACGCTGTCTATCGGCAAACATTGCGACGTGTCAGAGTAAATCTTGCCGGTGTGTACGGGCCGGAAATTGCTGGGGTACCTTCGCGAGAAACTTGAAATCGGTATATTTACAGTGGAAGAACAAGCCTGTCGGAATCAGGCCAACGAATCTTGCCGGATCAAGCTGACAACTTGCCTCGATACTTCGATAAGTACCGTTCATCTACACCTTTGAACGCCGTTATATTCTTAGTACCTCGAATAATTTTATCGAGTTAGCATATGTCAGATTTCGAAAATGGAGAGTTCATTTGACTGAAGTTGGTTGACATTTAATGTCATATCGTACTGCAAAATTGTGGTTTAATCTGAAGCCTATTGACAATGATGTCCTCAGCATATTGTCGATAACTATTTTATTTTGTGAAAAAAAATTAGTATACATAGTCATTTTTATCACATTAAGCTTTGAATTGTTCTGTCATAAAGTTTTGTGTCATATGCAACTCGATTTAATTTTGCTCTTTACGAGCAGAAATCGTTACATGAAACTTTCTCATAAAATTACTCGATGACAAAAACCCTGAAAGAAGCAATGATTTTTGTTCTCTCTATTTTACAATGGCAAATATAGCGTCCGTGATATCGCAGATAGAATCACCCTTGTCCTTTCGAGGAGTTTCTTTTTAAGAATAACCGCGGTATTCGAGAAGAAAAAGAGACCGATCGAAAGAAAGTAACCTCATCACCGAACGGTTTGCTTTATTATCAGGGATAATACGATTTACCGAAACAGAGAACTTTCATGACCCGCATCTCTACAAATCGTTTTACAGGTCCCATTCAATTTTGTTCTCTTGTCTGCTCACGTTCGGCCTTGCCGATATCGATTCGGCTTTCTTTTTGATTAATCGTTCCTCGGATATGATTCTTTCGCGCTGATATTTACCTGAGATTTTCTATATTACCCGACAGAAACGAGAATGAAAGGAATTTGAAGCGAAACCGTCGGAAATGACGTGAAATAATGAGAAAAATTTATCGTCGAAATGGTTCGAATAAGGAGACCCTTTGTAACCTGTCTGACGTCTCAACTTCCATAACGTGAGAAACGAATGGCTAAATTGCCCGTGGAAATTAACGAATCATTTTTTTCTTCATAATTTGCATTTCGAGATTGCTTAACAAAGAAAAATGGAGAAGGTTGTCGTAGAGCTAGAAATGAACTACATCGTTTGAAAAATGAACAAAGATATTCTTGATATATCCTGATTGCTGCATTCTGATGAATTGTCCTAACAATCGTTGTAGCTTCAACCCTCATAAAATTTCTGTGAATTGTGTGGCTTATTTATAATCAGACGTCGAACATAAATAAGTCTGGATACTTCATACACTTTGAATTGAACTGTTCACCTAACTCCGCTGGATGTTCAGCTGAATCGACAAGATTTCCCCTTTCTTGGCTGCAGCAAGTAATTCTGTTTACTTCGAGCTGCTCGAAACGATAAATTACAAACGTTTGCTGTTTATCCGTTTAATTCGTCGTGGAAATAAAGGCGCGACTGAGGGGGTGCCGTTGATGAGCGCACGGGCGAATTAAGGTGGGCGTACGGGGCACAGTAAATTCTAACCTTGCTAAAAGTCACGTGATAGGTGTGTCAGTAACGAAGAAAAAAAGGAACGGACATATGTACATGCATGCGGAAAAGAGCCATAACGAGTCCTTTGAGAACGGAATAGCTCTACTTTCGCGTATCAGACTAGGTGTAAACAAGCATAATTAATTGCGAGAAACTGCGGACGGCCATTAAAAACGTGTTCCGCGCGACGTCGTTAAGTTATTTGCGCCGTAAACGTCGAGAGAAAATTTGTTTCGGAAGAGGTTAGGACAAGTCTGGAAGGAAATGACGAAACAAAAGAAGAACGGTAAGTATTGGAATCGAAGAAATTGCGGAGGGAAATATCTGCGATTGACAATTCGTTTATTTTGCTGCAAATTGAGTTACAGTGATTGATGTTTGCAATTGATTACCAATGTCGGATGGTACTATTTTTGTTGCATGATCCCTTAATCGATACGGTTTTAATTAATTGGCTCGGTTAAACGGGTTTCAGCTGATTTTGAGGTCGTTGAGTCAATCGCTGAAAATACTTTGTAACTAAATATGGAAGGATTTTAATTTATGAACTTGACGTTAAAATTGTAAAAAAAAATGTGTCGAGAAGGGTAATTAGTTCACGTTAGTCAACGTGTTAGATTATTTTCTGAGTTGATTGTATATTATATAAATTCAGTCATTATGTAAAATATAATACAAATAATTTATGAAAATACTAGTGAATTATTCATGTCTTATGAATTTATTCCAGAATTGTTATGCAAGAAATAAGCTTAGGGTTTCGAATTGACTTTAAGAGACAGAGCATCGAACTTCTTAGGAAATCGATACTAAGCACTCTTTAAGTCAAGACAGAAGCTTGTAGAGCTTTCAGAGCAAATCCTTTTATGCGATTAAGTAGCTGGGGCTAAATGCGTACCATTACATCGTTCTCGTAAATGGATTGAACGGTTATAATATTCGCACTATTCAGATCAATATTGCAGGTAACTGTCATATTGCAAATTTAATGTGAGATTGTTAGTCAAATATTTAAGCACGGTAGAGGATTACAGAACACTTTAGGTTATTCAGTTGTTGAAATTATTTAATTGGAGAAGTTTGTTAATGTTTGAAAGCTTTTGAGGATTTCAGGAATTGCAAATTGGGAAATTTTTCAAAATTTCTTAACTTAACATTTTTGTTCGTCAAAACGTTACTGAAGCGGGCATCAGGCACAAAGAAATAAATTTTGATAACAGATTGAAGCTCGTTATCGGCGCTGCTCGAATTCGCAGGTTTTCCACGTTTCGGAAACCGCATGGTTCAGAGAATCATATACAAATTGTTTCGGGTCGATGGTATTATCGCGACCCGCTTAATGTATGGAGGTGCGGAAAATACGCGGCGGTTAATTTGTAATCCCGCAGGATACGTCGAGCGTTATTTGATTTTTCGCTATCGACAATTTCGACGCTTGCGTTTCTCGAATCACCGTGGAAATCGTGTGCCCAGTGTATTAAGTTAATTCGATTTATCGATTGTTACTGCGATCTGGTTTTCGGTTGCCATCTTAAAAATGTAGCTACATGTTTGACTCAAAAATTAATTCTAAGAAAAGTGAATATTGAACCTCCTTCAATTCATCTTCCTAATAAAACACTAAACTAACTTCTAGTGCAATAAGATAGCAACAGAGCATATGAGTCTCCGTTTAATTACAATAATCAATGTCTCAATTAAGTTTGTAAAATACTTGACTCTCTCTGTCACATATTTCAACGTCGCGGATATAATTGATGACACAGAGTTAACGGTACTCTAGAACATGATTTATCGCTCTTCAGAAATTCTAGTGTAATATAATTAACCGTGAAAAATCAGTGCCTCCGTCTGACTACATCGTTGTGTTTAACTAACCAAGGGTCATAATGCTAAATGGTGCTATGAGTACAAGCGTAGTGGGACCTTCATAATCTAGACATCAATTACATAGTCAAGAGTTCTGGATGTTTGTTAGATATAAATTACATTGTCATTAGCATTATTCTGCAATTTAACCTGAAGTTTGTTGTGAAGCGTTAACCCTTATTTGGTCAAGGTTAAATTAATTGAGTTCTGGTCTGAAACAAATCTACTTTCGTCTAAAATATTTTTACCTATCATCGACAAGTTTCATAAATGTTCAAGGCTGACTTTAATTGGTGATTCGATATATGCTCTACAAGACTCAATCGATTCGAAATTGTAAAATTGATCGTTTTCAGGATTCTTAACGTACGTAACCCCTTAAGCTGTTAAGGATTACTTCTCGAAACTCCGCTTAAGGGAGAAGTAGCAGAAGTCGGTACTTGATTTCGAGAAATAAGCTTAATGACGCGTGCAAGCGGAAGTTCCCTGTTTCTGGGACTCGATCGATTTTCTCGTTTTATTCTTATTGGAACTGCGAACGGTTCATTAGAAAATCGAGCGCAGAAGTGTTCCCAATAGGTGATTAGCTAAATTAAAGAACAGCGTCACGATCGTTTCGATTCGAGTACGCTAGCAGTAAATGTCCGTTTTAATGTCTCGGTAATACTGTAATACTACAATATCGAGTTTCGTGCTGAACATTTTGGGAGCACGTTAAAATAATGTATCGTGTAATTAGGGTGTTTATATTGCTTCTATAGTTGTGCACGAGCTTCCACATCATTTTTAGACGAAATCAACATCCCAAGGTCATAATGTTACGTTGTATATTTGATCGATGTGTCAATGTCACCTTTCTGTTAGTAAATAAGATGGTTCTATTTGAAGAAACATTATGATAAGATCTCGGAAGATGTGACCGTAAGATTATCCTCGTATTCAGTTTCCACCCTGAAACATAATAACTTTCCTCCCGAATATTTTTTGCACCACTACAAATAATTAAGGGTGGCAACAGTTCGTATCAAATTCTTCCAAGCAATTACTTTTCATTTTTATTTCAGATAAAGTATGAAAAAGTATACGTATACATTTAAAAGTGTGTATAAAAATATATAAAAGTATCATAAACGAGTACACGATAATAGGATTTTTTCCTACATTCAAACGTCGCATTATTGTCTCACTCGTACAGAGTCGATAAACAAAAAGGTTGTCGAATAACTCCTCGAATAACAAATGTTCGATAAAGTACAAAGTTTTGAAGTGAGATTAATTTCATCGAGGTGTTTCAATGGCTCAATTATATCGATGCCGATTGAATCGATTCTTTGAAATCGGTCTGTCGGTGTCGTTTTTAATTAAAGCGCGCGGTAAAAAAGTTGGCGGTCGTCGAATTGATTTTGCCACGGTGGCAAATATTTTCGCTGACGAAGGAATCGCGAACAATGCTCGACGAACGAACGGAGCGGAAAGCCAAAGCTCGACCATCCTCTTAACTATTATTGACACTGCGGAAACATCGATACAGGACAGCAAAACATTCCTGCGGTAAGGAAAACGAGGAGAGAAACGTGGAATTTGCGAAACTTTGGTTGCGACTACGTCAATTTTCGCATGGACGGTGTGCAAATGCTTACTTTCGAGACTTACCGTCGGTTCAATTAACGCAATGGCGCACGATCGCGTTGCGGAAATATGTTTTAGCACGGATGAAGAGCTCCAAATGAAATTGGTGTAATTAACGGCTCGAAGACCCCGGTGAATCTAGCAACTCGACGCTCGGAAGTAATTTACCTGTATGATAAATTGAAGAGACTGATATCTTGAATTATTTACTGGCCACGAATTACAAATTAACAAATTGATTTTTATCTGTTAAAATGTGCACGCGTAACCTGGTTTTGCTCACTTAATATTTTTCGTATTTCTCGTTTCTGGTTAATTTTTCAAGCTTGTGCATATTTGCGAATTAAAAATTTGAAAATGGGATATCATAGGATGTCAATAGGATGTCATATAAGGACACGTATCCATATTTTCAGATTCGCGGTCATATATCTGACACCAGCGTACAGTACTCCGACTGCATCATTGTCCTATGTACAAGTACTAAAAGGTTTTTATCGTATTACTCCACAATGCATATAAGCGAAGATCCGCAAATATCTGTGCGAGAGAAATAAACAGGAAGAGCGAAATCAGATTGCGGAGCAAACTGTGCGACACAAACCGCGATGCATTCACGCGTCCCAGAGTCTGATCGACTTCCCCTTCCCCTCTACCCTCCGTTCTTCGTATCCGGTGTATCTAATACTTTAAATTAACCCAGTTCCGACCCCGTCGCATCCAACCTCGGCTCGCTATTACCCGAAGCGTAACGCCGCTAACTCGGTTAAGCTCGACAGTTGGCAAGTCACTGTTTCAGCTGTCAGCCGGATAATATTCTAGCTTTCGATTAGCTGGCCTCGCTGCCCACTTCCGGCCGCGGTCCGCCTCCACGGAACACGGAAGAGAACCAGCCGCAAAGCGAATTACCGTTTCACGTCTTTTTAGCGTGACTTTTACGCCGACTCCCTGCTGCGTGTGTGTCAAAAGATCGAGCAACAGATTGCTATATATGCTCGCGGGAAAACGCGCGTGGTATTGTATCTACATCGGGGCTGGGAGGGTCACCCTGATGTAATACGATTAATTCCTAGATGGATTAAAGTTGTAATTATAGCACTGTGAATTTATCGCCAAAGGGGTCGGTTAAGCCGTGCGGAACACCGTGTAATTTCGAAATGGAACGCTCATTCTGCAATTTAACGCGAGGGATGAAACTTTCCGCGGCGATTATGCATGGATTCTTTAAATGTCAACTCCTTTTTTCACCCTCTCAGCTACTCGCCGTTAATATTGTCATATAAATTCGTAATTTAGGTCCTTAGGAAGTTGGAAGTTTGAAAACTCACAGTCCTTACAATTAGAAAAATTAGGAGTTCAGAAATATAAGAATTTCTAAAGTTTGAACATAAAAATTTCAAAATATGATATTTACAAATTTGATCATTTGAAACTCTACTTTTGTACGTGTACGAAAATATGAAATTCTGAAATCGATAAATTGGGTCGCCATCTAGTGTCCACTCGCGCGTTCATTGTATCGCGTCCTCACGGACACAGTAGCCTGCAGCTAGTTTACAAATAGCTGCAAGCTGAAATGCGAACGATTTTATGGAACCCTCTGTGCATCCAATATCATACAAAGTGCAATCGAAAGCTTCCATGTTCGATTCGGGACTGAAAGGTGATTCGCATTCCGTGGATGGTCGCGTCTTCCGATTTTTCCAGTCACCCATATACGCCCCCGAACGTGTAAGGTACCTTTGGTGCGGTTTTCTTAACTCTTCGGTCTGTTCTCTGGATCGAAGTTGAGCTAGCTGCCACTCGAACGACTCTCACGGGAGAGATCGTTGCCACCTCATTCGCCAGCCAATGCTTGAGACTTTCCTATTTACATACGCCATCTTTTCAACCCCCTCAACGTCGTCGCCGCCCACGTCGTTCCACGGCTATCGAGGTATTCCTTCTGAGCGACGTCATCGAGAGCCCATTATGCTTGCTGATTTGCTTCACTGATAAGGGAATGGAGACTTCACCGGCGACAGGGGGTGAAAGCGGTTATCAGGGGTAAGGGGGTCATTGCACCAACCGTGTAACGAGCTCACGGATGACGTCTTCTATTCATAAATATTACCATGCGAGTATCTTGCCTTCGTTGCATCTGCCTCGGTATCCTGGCTAAAGTAATGCCACCGAGAAACTGAACGATCATCTTATTCATGGAAAACGAGAATGTGTCTCTAATGGTTAGGAAAATTATACCATCTTAGGTTACTATTATATGGTTACCGTTATTAGCTTATTTTTATACTGTTACACGTTAAAGTAAAAATATAAGATCTTAGGTTACCATTGTATGGTTGCCATTATTAGGTTACTATTATACTATTATGTATGGAATAAGTTAAACATGATCTTAGGTTAGGATAGGCTTTGGGTGAAGATAAGATCAGTTTGCTGTTCATATTATGTACGATAATTTAATGTTAATTCTTTTGAATTAGTAATTTATAGTATAATATAAAATATTTTTCATCCGTTGTTATAAGTTTCACTGACTTCACCGTCAAAGTAAGATTTATCGACATTCTTGTTTTATCCGGGAATCTTTTCCCATTTTATAAAGTTTGTGGATGATACCGTCAAGGGTGTTTATAAAGTTCGACCACAGTTTTCAAACAGAGAATTTTGAAATATTTCAGCAAGTTCCATTGAAGAATTCGAAATTCCTGGACGTGTCCAGAAAGGCATTCTCGAAGTTCCAAAGTTTACGGTTCAAAAGTTCCCGCTAAATCTGGCGAGGTGAACGAGAAAATTTTTCGTTCTACCGAAGCGTGTACGAGGAGGAAATTCAAAGAGACGGAAGCTGAGGTCCGACACAACCGCCATACTATTTTTGCGAACAGATCTCCTCTTGTATAAATTTACAACCATAAATGATTAAATAATATGGTCTTCAAACAAATATTATTGACTACATCGTCTAATAATAATTTATTGTTTTGCAAAATATTTCTTGTAACTATCTAAAAAATTGTCTGAAGAAAAATTTTATAAAAAGAACATGCTTTTGCACTCTGCCTATAAAAATATACATAGAAATATATATCTGAATATATCTGTATTATATGTATATCATAATAGAAAAATCTAAAAAGAACTTGACAAAGTTCGTCTACGATTTTCACAGAATTTTAGACCTTTTCGTAAAGAGCCAGATCGTAGATAACAAGGATAAAAGGTTTCCACGTGATATCTTTGCTATGACGCGAAACTTCTCTCATACATGAGTAGCGTATTAGTAAGTAGATAGAGAATTTCATGCACGTTGATCAGTCTCGTTCCTCTTTACGTTCTCTCCTTTATTGCTTTCGCAGACCCTTTACGTGTTGCACGTGCGCCGTAATCAGCACGTAAACGCGTACCACTGATAAAAGCTTAATGTCACATCAAAGAGAAAACCCTTTCTAAACACTAATGTAGGCTGTAATCCTTGCAAAACCTCATTTACCAGAGAAGGTTTTAGTAGACGCCATTCACATTTACGAGAAAGAGAGCTACCCTTCTCTTGTCGATTGTCTCTTTAACGATTACACGAATAGGATTTGAAATACTATAAAAGAGGATTAGCTTTGAGGGGATGAACGTCTATTAACAAAGAATTTATGAAGAAGTTTGCCCGATAACTCTGACGCACGTACGCTGGAAGGTATAGCAAACTTTCGCCGGGAAATTTGAACATGTCAGGAGTTGGAAATCTGAGAATTTAGGAACCTGACAATTAGGAATTTGGTACATCTAGGGATTATAAAATTGGGAGATCACAAATTTGGGGATTTGCAAATTTAGGATTTGGGGGATACTGAAATTTCGGGACTTAGACATTTGGAGGTTTGGAGATTTGGGAATGAAAAAGTTTTTAATTTTAACAAAGTCTAATTTTTTCAATTTAACATTTGGAAATTTGAGAACTAAACTCGAGGACTTGAGAAAGTGTATGGAACACTGTGTATATCAGCTTCGTGTCCTACGACGCAAAGGACTAAAATTACATCGTCCTTGGTTTTCACTTTACCTTCGTCCTTCGACCATCCTATTCGACCGTAACAGGATACTAATTAATTTCAACATCTACGTCTGAATGAGACGTTGGCTGCGTGACGAGGTGAACAAGAAGTGGCCTCGCCCACGCGACTTTTCCTCTGCGAAGAAGACAGCGGAGCCTTGGGGGAACAATGTTTTCCACGTAAATCAAAAGAAACTTCGAAGGGTTTCGCCGCAAAGAACACTGGTTAATGGCGTCGGGAAAGTTCCATTCGTGGAATATCGAGTTTCACCGCGAATCAATCGACTTTGTTCGACTTGGCCGACACCAGACGAATCCGTCCCGGCGAATAACCGACTCTCCCGTGAAAGTTAACGACTTTCTTCGCCACCGAATTTCCCGATAACGAAGTTTCATCACCCAACCCCTCTGTCCTCCTGGCCAAACCATCCCTCAACCCCTCCCTGTCGACTAACCGGAAGCGACTTCTCCTCGTCCTGTTCGGCTCACCTTTCCCTCTTGGCCCGCATCCTCGACGTCGACTTTTCATTCTTCTCGATCATATTTGCTTCCACGATGAATTCCCGATATCGGCAAGAATTCGTCGATAAGCGGACCAAACCGAGAGAGAAATGTAACAGGAACTGTAAATAGAGTCGTCGACAGAGGGCGGAAAAATTGAAGGGTCGTTTTTCCAGTTAGCTGGATCGGGAGAAGTTCCTTGTTAACTCGTTGAAAGTTTTCGGCGGTTTCTGTCGCGACAAATTCGATTTCTCCGCGAAAGCTTGCTGTAATTTGATCTCGATTGATCGATACTTCGAGAAATCGAGTCGTAAATCTGATTGTGACTGAGATTCGTTTACGGTTAACGTCGAATTTTGGTGGGCCGCTTCTGTTCATTGTCTCGTTTGTTTTGATTATTAGTTTTGTAAAAAAATTATGAATTATAATTTAAAAAAATTAAAATTAAAAAATTATAAAGAAATTATGCAAATGTTATTGTGTCTCACTTTTCATTTTCATACATAATTTCTACATGCTTAATAACATGTTGCATATGACTAGTAATATTAAATAAACATAAATAATGAAATTATACTAGGTTGAATCAATGTCAGTTTCAGGTTACCTTTAGACTAAGTTGACTGCACTCCACCATAAAAAATCTGCTATACACAGGTTTTTGATCGTGGTTGTTCATGTTGAGTTTTAATAAAGATCCGTGTGTACACGCAGCATCCATCATGATCACTTTTGCGTCGACACTCCATTAAGTTTCATTTCTTCCTCCTTCGCAAGGGTTCATTATCGGCCTCGGCCAACTTACAAGCAGCGTTATAAAAAACGGGGACGTACCCTACTGAAAATAATTCTCATGAATATAAATTGTCGAATCGCGCAGATGAGTGACGGCATATAAACAGAAACCATGTTTTTTGTCTTTCTTTGACTTCGTCGCCATGTTCGTTAACCAAAATTCTTTTGCGTCAAAGGGTTCGTTACAGGGATTATTTTATTTCTTAATTACAACAGTACTTCAGTTACAATGCAGTTTGTGACAATTTTATAAATGTTAGAAAGTATATATTTATTAGTTTATCGCATTCTAACATGTTGACTAAACATGTTGAAGATATAAATTGTAAAAGAATCGCGTCTTTTTTGCTTAAAATTCGTCACAGGAAAAAACTAAATATCGTTTTTAGATCAAAATGAAAATTCTCCAAGAGTATACTCGTGAAGAGTTTAAATCTGGTACGGGCATGTACCGAAGTTAAAAACGCTGTAGTCGGTTTAAAAAATTCATCAGTGCTTAATTGCATCCTTACGAAATCCCATTGAAAAGCGTGGCCGGAAATAATATAAATTTCCATCGTTTCTGCGGAAGGAAATCCGACTGGTAAGAGTCGGTTCTATTTTTCAACGGGAAATACACGTCGAAAGCAATTAGTCGTGTTCCGTTCACGCGAGCCCAGTTTGTTGGCTTCAAAGAGTAATTTCACCTAATATCTCGAAACACTGAGTGGGCTTAATAAAAGCTTGCATACTTCAAAGATATAATCCCTAGAGAAGACCGGAAATTGGATAGGAAATGAAGTGGACTGCTGAAACGGAGAACACTCGCTCTTTACGCTTCTGAAAGAGTCATACAGATAAAGTGCACTTCGTGCAAAATTGAAAAGAAAGAAACGCTGATTATCATCGTCGTCGTGGATGTCAAATTATGCTTTAATTTCGCCCCGTCTCTTCGTGCTCCTTCCCAACCGTTCCACTCGAGAACACCTTTCCTCTACTTATCGTTTGCCAAAGAGTGTAAATTGAATCTGGAAATGGTTATGCTTAGAATCACTGGAAACGAGATACGTTTATTACATTTTATGAGACGTTAAATACTTAATGGTAGGTTTAATGAATAGATTAAAGCAAATACAGGCTGCATGATGCAGTGGTGTATAGCCATCTTAACCTAATTTGAGATTCAGGTCTGAAAATTTGAAGCTTCTCTGTTTGTATATTTATACACTTTTACCTTTCTATGTCTTCTTCAAAATTGCAAATTTAAAAATTGTCGAATAACCAAATTTCTCAATTTTCAAATTTTCTAGAACAGATCGTTACTGTGAAACTGATCTGGTATCTGATGGCTGATTTACATTCTTTTCGATGAATATATCCTCCTGTAATGGTTAAGTGTGTGCAATTTGCACCCTTCAGAATCTTCGTTTAAAAATAAAAGAAATCTTCATATCGTCTAAGTGTAAAAAGTAAAAAGAGCAGAGAAGCTAAGGGGCAGCGAAACGCAGTAGAGCAGGTTGAATAATGGAGGCTAAAAAGACTTTATCGTTCCGCAATATGTAAACTTTCCCCTAAAAAGAGACGAGTACGGAAGATGAAAAACCTTTCAAGGATACAGCACGATTTTTCACCTTCCCACGTTGCCTCGGCGTAATGTGAATTTATGGGATTATTTTATCGCGGCGTGAAGGTGCGCTCTTGCTTGTAAACGTAAACATGGTTGCTCCTTCGTGCACGCTTTTCTAGAAATCAGATTTTCATCGTTTAATCGCGACGCATCGAACATCGTAAGACGTTCACATTCGCGTGTAGTTCATGTTAGGTCGTGGATGAACATTCATGAGCCGTGAAATGATTTGGTACGACCTACTAGTTTCCGGTTAGCGAGCTACTGCGATGTAATCGCGACCGTCTACGAATTTCCATTTGTTCGTTAAATATTGAAACGTAATCGTGTTCCGGGCTGAATTGCGGCGATAAAGTAAGCGTTGCAGCTTGTTACATATGGAAACGAACGATTTGTGGGACAGATAACGTTTCAGTATGAAACGGAGAGTTCTGCGCGAAACGGGTTACTTTTATTGACAGAGTTTCGCAAAATTGGAATTTGGTTGTTTTTCGATGTTTGAGGGATTTTCATGCAGATTTGTTTGACTGTTCATCTTCATATATTTCATCCTCGCACAGTCATACATAAAGCATTTAATTATAAATCGGATCAGCTTAAACAACCCTTGGCATTCGACGAGGCTAATCGATGGAAGGGTGTACAGCGTCGTTTCACGAGGAAATCTCGATTGAAAACGCCCTTGATAGTTCATAGCTAACGTATCGTTGGATCTCGCGACACGGCGGCGAAATCTCTCTGCGCTCGAACGTTTTCGAGGCATGCTGACGCGAGTACCGAGCCGTCTATGCCTTCGTTGGCAAATATCGATCACGACTCGGCGAACTTGTCTACGGATAAGCCTGTGCCTACGAGCAACAGGAAAGAAAGGGACTGAAGGTAAAAGAAGGGCTGTTTCATGGCGCAGACAGAGAGGTCGACAGACTGAAAGCACGCGAACAACACAGGCCTGGCAGAATAACAAATGAGCGGGCCACGGAATGAAAGAAAGTGGAAAATAGTCGACGACCGGATGCTAAGAGGACGAAAGAACGGAAGCGACAGAAAGGAAGAGCGGTTGGATTGAACGGCGTCGGGATGGATGACGGGAACAGAGGGCGATTGATGGAAGACACTCCTTTCTTGGAAATGTTGGCCATGGACGACGGGCAACCCGAACTTCCGCTCTACGACCTTTTGGGCAATGACAAATAGGGAGAACTTGCGCTGGAACTGGTCTTACAAGTGCATTTCAGCTCCGGTAGAATTACGGCTTTTTAATTGATTGCTTGAATTATTCATTCTGTTGTCATCGATGGGAATTCGCATCTCGGACAGCTGGAATTTAACAGTAATCCAGCTGTAATGCACACATGGTTTGAAATTAAACGTAAAGTAGAGGAATAAATTACACAGTTAAATATTATTGAAATTTTTTACTTTAAAGTAACTTGTCCTATAATTTAACAATGGCGGTATCAATTTAAGAATAAATAATATACACTCTGAATTGGCAGTTAAATTATATTTTTACCTAATCTTAAATGTTTAAGTGTGTATTGGTGAACATGTTTGTTCGTAAACATATGTCTAAAATGTTTCATTTTTATGTACCAGTAAAAATGAATAGAACTTTTCTGTTTTTTATGATCGATAAGATTTTTTCGACCACTGAACGATCGATCACTCGTAAAACACATGGTCAGCCAATTGAACCACAGACGGGTATCCGTGTGTGTCATGAGTCAATATAAAAGTCGTTTCTCGAAGGTGTAGATTTTACAGCCAGGAACGTAATCGCCTGTAACCGCAGCTGTTTAAAGAGCTTAATGAGATCGTTAGTCTGCAATCGTTCTGCGACTTACTGTCTACTTAATGCCCACTTAAAGCTTTACGAGTACTCAACGATATCGACGCTTTCGCAGCGACGACCAACCCCTTCACTCGTAAACTATAATTGAGATTTGATAAATCTGTTTTTGTCCTTCCTGAGATGCGAATTATTAAATTTTCTGTTTTATAGTTAGAAACGTACCAAATCAAGTATCCATTTTTTGTTAGAATAGGGTCTTTGAACAATTTCTATTTCTTAGGGGAAAATGGAAATGGAAATAAGAAATTTTTAAAGGGGAAGTAGAAATTGATTAAATTTGGGTTTTAAATAAATTATCCAGGTCGTTGAAGCAGGATATCTTTGCAGAAAGTTTAATATAAATTATTCAACCATTGAATTCGTGTGTCGCTAGGTGTTTAAATCTCCGTGGAACTGATTTATTTTAAATCTTTAATCAGAAAGTCACGAATAAATTAAATGCCGAATAAACGTTGATGTAATCTTGAAACTATTTCCCTCGGTGCTGAAAGTAATTAAATTATCTCGGTTTATAGGTTATTTTAAAACAATAGACGTACCCTGGAATCTTATAGAATATAAAAGCTTGAGCTTTGAAGTTTCTTAAATTTAATTAAACTATTTCCGCTTCGGTGCCTTAATTAAATTTAGCACATCTTTGTAAATAAAAATGCTTTTACAAATAAATAGTCTGCGTTGGTACGATAACAAAGGTGACGTCAGAGTACAATCACGAGAACATAACTTATTAAAAAATAATTATACGTTGACAGAACAACAACATTCGAGAGAAAAATAAATGCGCGAACAAAATATTTTCTAGTCTATTTTTGAAGGTTCTCTATGGTGCATCCCCTTTTTGCTCCCATCGCATTGGCAAGCAAATAAGGAAAAAAATATTACACGGAGCCAATGAGGATAGCGGAGGTGTGGAATATTTTCTGGGTCAAAAACTGAATCAAGCGGGTTGCATCATTGAAAAGGGCTGATGCGGGGCTCAAAGCATTTTGTAAGGGACAGGCAGTTTCAAAGGCGCTTCGGAAACTTTCATCGAGGTATTTCTTCAACAGTGTGGCACTTCGAAGATTAAGGTGTCACCGTGATAGTGTTGATACTCTTTCAGGCTGAAAGCTCCCCTGAAGAGGAGGTAACGGTACCGTCGACCAGAAAATAAGAGATAAGGGGGAAAAAATGTTCCTTTGGTGGCACCACGAAATTTTAACGTTTACCTTCTTCACTTTCACGTTCGGAACACGGTGGTTTCCGTTAGTTTGCGTCTGTTGCTTCCTAAATTAAATATCAAACCGGTGGTACCTGGGTCGTTATCTAAATTTACGAAATTTAGTGCGATTCGGTTCGATGTAAATCAAATTTATTTATTTATAAGTTGATAAATCATGTCAACACAGTTTGACGCGACACGATTTAATTCGATACGATTGAATTTGACGTAATTAAGTTGAACGCGATTCATATTAATGTGATGTAATGCGATATGATTCAATTTGACGCGATTTAACATTATTCAGATTGATGTGATTCAATTCGATATAATTTAGTTTAAACGTCATCCAAATTTGATTCGTTTCAATTTCGTTAAATTGTATCAATAATTTAACTGGATTTTATTATGCTTCGTACGAAATTTAGTTCAACGGAATTACGTTCGGGGCATAATAAAATACGAAAATCTATCATACATATTTTTATTTATATCACGTCGTAAATTTAAGATGAAACAGTCCTTCGAAAAGTTGGAAATTGTTATTCCACGGATGATGAATTTTACTTTGATTATAAAGTGAAAGAAAAGCTGGAGGAACGAGAAGGCAACTGACAGGGATAAAACGGGTGGAAAATCTCTTAGCAAGGGAACAGTAAATCTTCTTTACGTTTGGAATAACATGTACGATGATTTACATTTTGTAAACCAGTCATCTACAAAACGATTTCAAATTATTTTTCTCAGTTTATAACACATTAATTCTATGCAGTATTCTGAGACAGTTCTACATTTTTTTTATAAGATCACTGGAAATTTTTTCGATCTATTATGAAATTAGAATTCGCTCGTTCGTCCAATATTAATTAAATAAGAGATAAGAGGTAATTAATATTAAGAGACAATTTATTAATTTTCTTTCATATCTTTCAAATTACCCTCGATAAAGTCTGCAGTTCTTCTCAATCGCCATTCTCAGAATTCGTGCGATTTCAACCGACCGTAACAGTGTATCGAATGGTTCATCATATTTCGTTTCAGCTCGCAACAATCTAATTATTAGATTCCTTATGGGCGGAGGTTTCTGTGGCAACGAGCGCAATCTAAGCTCACAGCTTGATCTGGTCGTAAGATTAAATTGAATCTGCAGAGAGGTTCGACGATCAAGTAGGTCAAGTTGCAACCGAACGGTATGCGTGTTGCCGGCGAGTTTGAAATGCGGCGGCAAGGCTTTGCCATTCGGGACCAACTTGCCACATAGTTGTCTATTACTATTAAAAGCTGCTTCGAGGTAGAGTTTCGGTTCGCCTCCTTTGTCGTGAACCATATGCGAGCTTAGTTTTGAACTCCTCTCTAATTCTGTTGTTTTATCAAACATGTGCGTGTATGTGCTTGCAAACTTGACCGCGATCAATCTGTACTCACAAGCACCATGTTCTGATTTTTTATTTTCATTTCCTACCAAAGACAATTATTTCTCCCAACATATATTAATCATTAATTCATCACATAAATTATAGGGTACTTTTGATACGAAAGTATAAAACCACATGTAAATACAAGTTTCTGTAATACGATTTATATTTACACTAGGTTGAATTATTTTGGGATCAGGTGCGATCCGAGATTTCGCAACGGTAACATAAATGTTTCATAGGCTGTTGAGTTTCTTTCAACGCGATATACAAATACAAATAGCAGTATGCACGATTCGGGCAACGGCTTTGAGAACAGATCACGTGCAAATGCGAAGTCGTGTTTCGAATCAGCCGGTTATGCAAGCAAGAACAACGCTTCTTCGATCGGCTTCTTTGAAGGGAACAGGAAGAGAGCATCGTGATAAATTTGCATGAATAAGTTACTTCCGTCGTGCTGTTTACTCCGTTGAGTGCCTGAAAAGCTGCGAGTGTTTGCGTCAAATCTCAATGATACCCTGGGAGTTTCGCGTTGCTTATTCACCATCAACGGCCGCGAGGAGGAAGCTGCTTTGTTCGCTTTTATCTGAAACAAGCAACGAATTGTTCGGGATCGAGGAACTTCAATATTTTCGAGGCTCCGATGATTTTTAATGCGTTTTCGAACGCTTGGCGAGATTGAAACTTTTGGGTACTAAGACTTTAAGACTTGAATTTTTTAATTTGGAGGTCTTTAACTTTGAAACTTTGCAATCTTTTATTTTTGGGACGTTGGAATTTTGTATTGAGGTTGTTCAATAATGCTCATCTTGAAAAACGATACAATTTTAACATTTATTTATTCGTAATAACCTCGTAATAAATTTTGAACTTATATTTTTTATTATGTGGAAATGTACGCTATTAATATTGATTACTACTGAAGTATATTAGCTTGAAAATAATGCTAGAACTTGGTGAACAAAGTTAAAGTTATGGTACTTACCGAACTTCGTGTTGCAGTTTATTTTTCATGAATTTTTCATTAGATGTAATCAAGGTTGTTCGGGAAGGTGTCTACTCCATTAACCTTTCAAATATTCTTTATTATACTGTGCACTTTGCCTCTGTTATCTTTGAATAATAATCGTATTTATTTTCATTCCGTCATTAATTAAATTTGTAGTGAATTTGACCCTAAACAATCACTGTTACTTTAACATTTTTATTTTCACATATTTATTGAGGTGGTCCCAATTTCCTGAACAATATCCACAATCACATAGTTTCATGAGAGCTACAAGTTTAACTTCGATATAGGTATCCGTTCAACTTCGGCTAAGTTTACCTTTGACAAGGTCAAATCTAAACATTGATTAACTCAAAGATTGACATTATTAACTTAGCTTTCGTAATGAAGAGTAAATAATCCCAAAACGGTATAAATTTGTACTGAAGCTTTGTTTGAACAAATTAAACTTGACATCACAATTTTAACATTTACAAAAGAAACGATTATAACAAGCTATCCATATAACCCTTCAGTGTTCAATTTATCTGACCACTGATCGCTTAGGTATAAAGAGTTTTCGTCGCGAGCACGAGTACGTCTTCTTTCCAGAATGGAGGCAACGTTGTCAGGAAATTTCATTATTACCGCGTATTTAATGGCAACCGAGCAAGCCCGCTTCCGGTCCAGACGGGCGTCGATAAACTAATTACTTAACGAGAATGTGCCGCTCCTCGACGCACGGTCCGAGAACGACAGAAAAAAAATAATCCACTTTGTCATACTGTTACGTAATATCACGGGAAATTGGATTACCCCGTTTCCGCGGTTAGCGTGAAAGATGTTCAACGAATGAACGACGAAGAAAATCCAGATTTTTCCTCGGCTTTTCCAGGAACACTTTGCAAACGACGAATTAGCGAGCCACCGTCACCATCAGCATCCTTTGTGTAACAAAAGCTTCATGTTTTACGAGTCGCGTATTGATCTTCTGAATTTTAATCCATAAAACCTTTCGTGAAACAGCTGAAGACTTTTTCGTTAGTTGCTCAACTTTTTCCTTTCCATTTATTGCGTTTATTTATAGTCGCATGATTAGTTGAGCAATTAACTGCTAAATTACTATTAAGCTGTAAAATTGCGTTAAGCTAAAATATTTGAGTAACTGTGGTAACTTGAGATTTTGAAATTTTGAAATTTCATTCTTGTATGACTGATAATTTATCTTATCAGATGACATCGTGAAATGATACCAATTCACCACAAGTTTTTCACGTTGTACAAATAATTAAATAATGGATAAAAATAGTCCCACGATGAAGAATAATTAAATCAAGACTTAACACAACCCGGAGTTGAACAGGTAGCACGTGTCAATCACGAGGCAATCTCCAGAAACGAAATTCGATCGCACATAGAAATTTAATTAGAAGAATAATTCCGTTAGTTGACCTGATCAGTAAGTGGTCCAATTGAAGACACCGTTCAATCAAAAGCACCGTTCGAATCGCGGCTCAATTGGAAGCGCAACTCAAACAGAGATATCTGAGCGGCAGGATCCAATCGATCGGAAGCAGGAAGGTTTGTTCCGAAGCTGTTTCAACCAGAAACGCTGTTCGATCGATGCCATTACTCGTCCGGTAGTTGAATTCGATCGGAAACAGGGGGGTAGTGAAAGGCTTGCGCGGTTCGATCAAAGAAAACAACTCGGTCAAATACTCGGGAGAGTGGATACCGCCGGTGGACATGATTTAACCAAGACCACGGGAGTCGATTATGTGCTACGAAAAAGCTAACTGGCTCCTCTGATCGGTCATATCTACTTGCTTGTCGTCGAACAATGACATGACAGAGTGGAGCCGGTCGATCCTCAACCCGGTGAAAAATGACGACGCGTGAACTCGACGTTGTCGACGGTCATCGACTCTCGTCCAGAAGAAAAAGGGTCTCAGACGGATCGTGGAACGACGTCGTAACAATTCGTCACGCACCGCATGATGAGAAAGCACGTGACACACCCTCCAAACAACCACTACGACTTTGTCGTGCTTACTCGTTAATCGTTTCACGGTTCACCTGATAGGTCGTCTCCGGACTACCATGCGAATAATGTGTGCTGAAAACACCGACAGTTTCATGCTTGTCAACGGAGCGCATGGTGAATGCGATTAATCGTGAATGCCATTAAAGATGGCGATCGCCTGACAGGTGTTCCTTATTGGCCAGTCTTTAAACCAGAATGAAAGATAACGGCTGATCGATAGGTCGGGATTCGATCTAGATGTGCATCGATTATCGAATTGATATGTCCATTGATTTATGAATAACTTGTTGATATCGAATGATATGTCGTTAACATTGTTTATATATCGAGTAGAGTTAATTGAAATAGGGTGATCAATTAGTAATTTGTTCACGTAGCTTTGTAATTATTTACACATTTTATATCTTGTTATTAATATATGATCATATACTGTCATTTGTGTCATCGTTCAATCTATGCCTGCATTTATTCATCAATTTTAGAATTTTAGAGTGTAAGAACGTAAAAAATTGTGCATTCGGAAATATGAGATTTTTAAACGCTGAAAATTAAAAAAGTTTTACTACGAATCCCACTTATTTTTAATTCTTGAAAAAGTTGAAACCGTTTCTTTAACTACCGTAGATTAATCCATGTTCTCTCAACTTTTTCACAGCTATAACTTCTTTTTTTCAGAAACGCTCGTTCCACTTAAATTGGAAAACTTCAATAGTGAACATCTCTGATTTTATTTAATCTTCTTAGCATAATCCTTAAGAAAAATTTAACGAATCTTTGTAAATTGCATTCTCTTATCGAGCGCAAATTTTTACCACAATTCTACTGTTCTGACAATTAAACGGATTTATACAAATCGAATGATTACGGTCAAAAGAAACCGCAACGTATTCCCACGATACTTGAACAATTTATTCTGTTTGTTGATAATAATCTCTAAAGTATGCAAATGAATTTACTGTTACCCACCGACGCTGAGAGAAATGAATTTTGAAATTATATGAGAAATGAAATGGTATCTCTCTCTTTCTTTCTCTCGGCTGTATACACGACATGGAGCTACACTTTGCACTCTCTAGTCGAGCTTAACTTTCCTCTCGAATAAGTCGGAGAGTTCCCCTCCCTGCGGGGCGAAAATACATAACTCGCTTATGTTGGTACGTGAGTTTCCCCCGAGTGGTCATAAAATTGCATATTCATATTACAAGACTGCAGCTTTTAGCGCACTAATGAAATAGCGCGAATAACATGTTTCGAATAAGGCCACCGACTGATAAACCAGATAACATTCTCGAACTGTTACCATATTCCATTATGGTTTTTCTTTCTTCAATTGTTTTCCGCACGAACTAGTATAATTGTTTGCATCGTAACATTTCTGTCGATATGAACATGTACTATTTATAAGTCTTTATTGTTGCAGAAATGTTATGCATAAAAAAATTGTGAACTAAAAAATTTCTAAATTTACACATTTATAAGTTTACATATTTCTAAATAACAAAATTCTCAATGTTTTAAACAACAGCTGTTCGAGCGGTACTATTTAAATGACTCGGTTATCGATCGATCGGTTGTTTTCCGATGTTCGGCCGCTGTTTCGCAACCACGTTCTTTTGCCACCTGATGAATAAGCAAGAGGGAAGCAGCACGAAAATACGATTTCATCCGAGTGTAATCAGTTCCATTGTCCTTTAGTATACTTCAATGATCGTTAAAACGTAACAATGCTCATTGAAGCGACACAATTAGTAGTGGTCCAGGTCGTCTCGCGCGAGTCGATGTTTGCTCAATTCGCTGGTCATTCATCGACGCATCGTCCGATGCCACGCGAATTAATATTTTGTGAATTAATACGTTTGAACGCGGATCATAACATTGTTTGACGCCGTCGAGAGAACAGTATGGCTCCTGGCTTCACGCGAACCGATTAATTCGTGCGGTTTAATGGCTCTTTCAATCATTGCCGCGAACATAATACGGTGGTTCGAGATTCAAACGATTTCACGAATCGATTGTTACCCTTCGCGATTGTTATCCTTGTACTTGGTTATCGTGACAGTTTTCCTAGATACAACTGTCACGCGAAGCCTTACTCGATGGCTAAAAATATTAGTAGTAACCTTGGAGCGACATTTTAGCATGTATAGATTTGGATCTCATGCAATTAATAAATGACTTTGGTACAATATTTGTGTAACCACTAAAATACTAGTAATGTACATTCATATGCATTGAGAATTCCTAAATGTCGACAGCTAATTATTCACCAATACCCCGCAGTTGATCATTGATGAAAAAGCAGAAACAGAAGGAAGTTACAATGGTGTCGAAAGAGGATGGCATCGAATTGGAACCGATTGTCTCATAGGTCGAAGCGATTGCTTATCGAAACGTAACAATGCTCATTGGAACAGCATAATTACAGAGCTGGCCGGCACACGTCAATGTTTACGTGACGTGTGTGCAACGTGTGTCAGACGGCCGATGACGCAACGCAACCCCTTGTTTCGCGAACAATCGGAGGAGGATAGGGGCAAAATCACGCACGATGCTGTGCGTGAATATCTGTTACGATCCCTTTCATATTGTGCGGTCACACGGCAAGACATAGGCCCTGTCGTTATTTCCTGTCCTGCCTTTCGAGCCTATCATGCTGTCCATTATGCCCGAAGGTAATTGACGCGGAAAATAGGCCAAGAAAAGGGGAGTTCTTGAACGTCGAAATTGGGGAAAATTGGAGATCTAACCGATAAACTGGGGAAGATACTTTGATAATTTCACTCGTATTTAGGTATTTGTTGTGTATGAAATATATTAGTTACGATGTCGTTGCTAAAACTATTTCCAATATTCTGCTACCTTCAGTTGTACCAATGTACTCATGTTTTCTGTAGACAATCATTTCTGATTAGGAAGAAATGAAATTTTTAAACAAGAATAGATCTGGATAATTCAGACGTAACTATAATAAACTATAATTTCCTGAAAACTCGACGAAAGAGTACCCACAAAACTTTTGAAACATTGTTCCTAGAGGCTTCGTTTCGGATCTATAATAACTCAATGGAAGGTGACGACAGAGGAAATCCGAAAGAGAAAAGAAAGATCGCAAGCAGTAGGTGCAACCCACGTCATTTTCCCGCTCAAAACGTAATTTAAAAGTTTGCAAGTCACGACAGCGTGCAAGTCGACACTCCGTGCTGTTAATGAAACTCGCTCCAACTCGCACTTTCAATTTTCCGGCGTACGCCACTGGTCCCGACCTCCTTTCTTCCGGCCTCTTCCGTCGCCTGTTCTTTGTGCCCGCTTCGTTTCCCCGTAGAAGGCGTCCGGTTAAGTCTTTTTTACCCTCTTAACGGCTGTACGCCCGGTACACAAGTTCCTCGTCTTATAAGCTGCCAAGGTTCATATTCTTTTAGTACCGGGTCCGTTGTCGCTATCGTTTATTCCTCCGCCTCTCTCCACGCTCGAGTGCAAGCCTTTCAGATAAGATACCTGGCAATTTTTTCATTCCGATATTGTCTTATTTGTAACTTTATAGGTTTTCGAAGGTTCGACTTTTCTTCGATCTTTAAATTTATAGTTTTGAAAAAATATCTCTTATTCTTTGGTCACTTTATTTGCTCGAGATAAGCTACATTCTTGTACCCTTAACTTTTGATGAGGTTCTTCCTCTTCAAGTCGTGTTTCCTGGAAGCGTTCTTGGAAATATTGAAAACTCCCTTTGAAGTTCATTTATTTGGCCCTTCAGTCTTTCTGGGTCAAGTGCACGGACTCGCAGGAACTTAAGGGAGTTTTGAATATGATGCAGTGAGACTCTCTGGTTGACAATATTTGATGGAATTAATACTGCCGACAATTATCGTTATGCATCACTCGAATAGAATTTTTATAATTTTTTAATCATAGGAGTAATCAAGAACGTATTTATATTTTAATTATAGGGCGCTGAGAGATACCATTTAAAAAAATGGTCACTAATCTTAATTTTTATAAATAACTTTTTATAATGTACTTTGCAATTTAGTGCTTGAAACTTATTAACCTCTGTTGAAACTTATTAAACTTGTAAGTCACGGTGCTTGACTGTTTAAAAGTCTGTTCGTGTACGAAACATTCGTCAAAGTGTTCTTCGATTTTGCGCTTGAAAATCAAATGAAACGCAAGCAGCCGTTTCTCCGAGCTCGCTGCTTGCCACGCGTTTTTCCATAGGGATTCGCAGCGTGACCGAACACACACGCGCATGGGGTAGTTGGAAGATCGCGATGGGGTGCAAATAAGCGCAAAATGACTGTCGGCAGCTGGCCATATTGGCGTGAAGTTGGAAAACGTCGGCGATACGCGAAAGCTTGACACCGATCCGCTCAGAATTCATATCTCGCGAAAGTTTAACGTCGTCGACAGGCATCGACGTTGTCGTAGGGTGAGGAAAAAATAATTTCGAGCAGCCTCGAACGATCCTGGAATTTTACGATCGCGTGTCACCGAGTCGTTTACGCGCTCTTAAAAAAAAAAAGAAAAAAATATCGCTGTTCAGCGACGTCGATAAGAAAGGAGAAAATTAGATGAAGATTGCTGTTCGACGATTAAGGTGATCGTGTTCACTTGTTGATTCAGACGATTTTAATGATAAGCTATTTTTACGCTCAACGTGGCACGGTGAAAATTATCGTGCGATGAATAAACGCTGTTCGTTTTCTGAAAGTACTTTGAGAAATCTGAAATTCCTTCTGTAAATAATGAAGCAGCGTGGATTTTTTGAAAGTGAAGGCAATTTAATCCTTTGAACCTTTAGATGAATTTTTCAGCTTTTTACTCTTTACGGTTGAAGTCCAGGATATTCCGGTAAAGCTGCTGTTTGTTTAAATGTTGCCGCAGAGTTAATCTTTTGGACCTGTAAATTTGCTTTTTTAATATTTGAGAGCTTGGTGAGGGGAATTTAGACATTTTCAAGTTATTAAGTGTATAAATAGAAATTGTGAAATGTTGATAGTATTGCATTTGTGTCGATAATTATCATTTTGACCGACATAAGAGATTCACGATTTATCGTGATTCTTAAAAAGCTTACGATAGGACATTGAAAATAGGGGAACCCTTAGTTTGCTGCCAAAGGAATTCAGTGCAACGCTTTGCTGGCTGACATTTATTGCCACTCTTTTCTCTCGATGCCAACAGATAAATATCGGCGCGATTTCGCACCAGGTCGTGGAAAGAAATTGCGAGGAGCAAGCGTGTGTGTCCCACGAGAATACAAACATGTAGAACGGGGCTTAAGGTTTTCAGCAAAACGCGTTTCTACATCGTTTACACTTCTTTATTCTTGGCATTAAATCGAACGAGATGTTCTCGGTTAAGTTATTACCGGCATGTTGTAGGACACGGGTTAAATTGACCCACAATGAAAATTATTTCATCTTATAACATTTCACTGTCATACACAACTTTTCACACGCGATTTATTCTTAAGAATAAACACGAGATTTATTCTAGAGCATAACCATTTTTGTAATTTAAAATTAAATATAAGTGACAAGTCCTTTTGCTCTCTATAAAGATTTTCTATTTTCGTTATCTTGTCTTATCCTATAATAAATATGTTTATCTCTACGTCATATGATAGCGTTTAAACGCGTTTCTTTTGAATTCCAGTTAAAACTTTTATTATACGGCAGGAATATTTGCCTGTATCTCACGTCTTAAACCCCGGTTCGTATTTTTCATTTCAAGTTTCTTGACACTATACTCGGTACTAAAAGAATCAGGAAACTTTTGGAAGTTACGATATTTGAGTGAAGTAGCATTAAAGTAACAAGGAACGGAGCGAAAATTTCCAGCTAAGAGAAATACGTAACATTCGGAAGATTTGACTCTGCAAACACTGAGACCTAGAATTACTGGATCTTTAACTTTAATTACTTTACTTCTGATTAATATCTTTTAATTTGGAACGAAAGATAAAATACAATCTTATAAAATTATCTTCAACGAGAAATTTCTAGTTGACTTCTTTCACAACTTTTCTACGCTTTGATAAAGATTCGTATAATCGCGATAGTTCGAGAACTCCCAATAAAATCGTTCTGAAATTTGTCACACGTGAGAGAGAACACGTTAATTACACGTACAGTTGAACGCGATTACAACGTGTTCTCTAAACAGCCCCGCTTCTTGCAAAATTTATAGGCAAATTTGTGCATATGAGGCTTGCCTAATACAATGCGTTCCATGTAAGCGCTCTTCAATGGAAATAACCGCGAAGCTCATATGGCGTAATTAATGCGGCCTACTAAATTTATTTTAATCGCCGAGATTACCAGGAATAATAACCGCTAAGTGGTGTTCGCAATCTAATATCGTTGATATTACTGTTTCGTTATTCGAACAAATCGAGCGTAATTAACGGACACGTTCAGCGATCGTTGTTCGATCATCCGGTTATTCCATAATCGTCCAGATTCGATATCGAAAACTCGCTAACTTCGTCAATTTGATGTTCCCCATCGTTCACTGCGAACAATTTACGTGTTGCTGAATTGTTTCGCGCGTTTTATTTCTATCGAAACAAATCAACTTTATATAATATAGTTTTCTTCTTTTATCGACAGTATTTTTATGGGTGAAAACTTTAAATATTTTTGTGTGAAACAATTAACACTTTAAAGTCATTAAAGCTATCCAAAAATAAACAATTTTCATTACAAGAAATTTGTTACAAAAATTTGTTAGTATTTGAACTAACAGTTTGCAGTACAATCTCTTGAACAGTAAAGAAATCTTTCCGCGACAGAAGTGATAAGTCGAACTGTGATAGCTTAAAGGATTTGCGTCATGTTTTGAATAAAATATGAGCAGAAACGGTTCTGCCATTTCTGAGAGCGATAATTCGGTAAGAATACATCGGGAAGTCGATCGGTTTTCGTGAAATCGCTATATCTCGATGACGGAAAGAAAGAAAAGGATTTGTAAGCGAAGACGGTTCGCAACCTGAGCCTGGTAGTCGATGTTTCCATGAAGCTCGATTCCCGTCGGGGTCCAATAAAGCTGTCGAAGGAAATATTCCCGTGGAAAGTATCCAGAAGGCTTCGATCGGCCGCGACTCGGCCGGATGCAATTCGTCTGAATCTGCATTGAATCGCTGCAAGGCCCGCATTGTTCAAGTCGGACCGGTGTTACGGACAAACGAGAGAATTGATATTTTTCCGTCGTCCCGCATAGATAATGCCCCTATTGAATTGCAGTCGTCGTGAGCGACGGTTGAACGAACGAAGGAAAAAGGAACGAAAAATGAGGAGAAAAGCGAAACGGCGAAGAGAGCGAGGAAGACAGGGGCGAGAAAAAATGGCGGTGAAGGGAAAACCGAGAGAGAGATAATAATAATTGGATCGTAGAAGAAGTCGGCGGCCTTCTAACAGGCTTGGCTAGGTATTATTTCACGAAATATTACTTTCAATCTCTAACGAAGTACAGCCGTCGCTTCGAACAATCTTCATTGTGCCTGGGCGCAACAAAAGGGTGTCATTAAACGTGTCTGGCGGCACGTTGCTCGGCGCGAGAAAAGATTAGGCGGCGGCTGGTTTTTAATTTAATTGTAATTAAAAGTAAACGAGGCCACGCGTTCCACGTTAACGACCTTAGAACCTACGGTCTGCTGCAACCGTATCTCCTCGATTATATGACTGAAAGTTTCGATTACTGTATTCTTCGTTACTCGACTCTTCAAAACACTTGTTTTAGTCAAATTGATAGTCCTCTCCTACATTTCTATACTTTTTGTGTGTATGAGGATTTTTATGACTCTTCGATTATACATGTTTTTATTCTTCTATGTTTAACTTTGTCATCTTGAATGTTAGTAAATACAACTATGCACAAATACTTAATAACTAATACACAAGGTTAATGGTAAGGAAAAATTGTTCTATAAAGATACGAGAAATGTTTTACAAAGATTAATAAAAATAGGAAAGATATGAAATAATAACGGTCCGTTTTCCGGTTCAACGGCAGAAGAGCTGTCGTCTCGCGGTCCGCAAGCAATTCGTTACGAAACAGCGCGAAAGTTTCGGGTGTGAATAGCAAGCCCTTAAACAGGGCGCGTTCAACCACGAAATAAGACACTAAACAACGCCACAGTGAAAATGTTGTCCGTCCGGAACATGCAGGTTGGCCTTCACGGGCCATTACTCACGGGCCAATAATTATTCGCCGAGTTCCACGTAAGACAGGCCGCCATTGTGAACCCTGGCCGCTTTCAATACGATTGTCCCTAGCGCTGCTTATTGTCGAAAGTTTCCATTGTCATTATTATTTCGTCGCATTATGTCCGGAGATTTATGGGCTCGTGTAATTTCGCTTTGCAAGCTCCTGATCGCACGAACCCTTCGACGTATCGTCGCTCGCTGTTTCACAATGGGAAAGCGAACTTTATCAGAATCGCGATTCATTTCCTCGTGAATCGAGATTAAATCGTTCCGCAAAATGTAGAATCTTCGGTTGCTTTTTGTTCGAGACAGGAACATTTTAACGTTTTATTATATTCAAATTTAAATGAAATTTTCTTTCTTTGAATTGAATTTTAAATCAATATTTTTTATCTACCTTTAATTTTCTTCGTTTTTCATTTTGTTTAAATAAATTTTGCTAAAAATTGTGTGGTGCGGAACAAAAATGCAGATGTTCAACTTTTATTCTACATCACATTTGCAATTTTTATGGCCAACTGCATTACAACTGCATTACAAGTTCAATTAATAAGTACCTTTTATACTATTCAGAAAAACAACCCTTGAAACTCCCTGAATGACATAACCTCTAAAACATAGAAGTGTAATAATAATGTATGTAAAGCATGTCTACAATCGATCCGAAAATAGTATAGAATGAAATAATCGTTTATTCTGCCGTCGTGAAATTGAACATCCCCTAATGGACATCGATAATTGGGTTTCAAAGTAACCAGATCGAGGACTGACGTTCGATTGGTCGCAGCATTCCAACACGAATTTGTAATTCCCGGACAAAGAGGGTCGAGAGGAAGGAATTGGTGATGGGTGTCTGCAATTTTGTGGTGCAAGCTTGACGATTTGCATTGCAAGACCACGTTCTAGCCGAGACTTCCTTCCTTGGACGAGCTCTAATTCTCGAGGACCAAGCCAGACGTCCGATTTCCGATTTTCTGGACCCCCTTCCTTATGGATCCGGAAGTCGATGTTCCAGCGTCGAGTGGTTCACTCCATTTCCGGTTCCAGACTCACCACTCCATTTCCTCGATTTTCCTACACGATCTTTGAATTCCACTTGCTGATTTGATGGTTTTTGAGATTGCTGCGATTTCAAGTAAATTATATTAGTGTCGCGAATTTTGCTTATAGTACTGATTCGTTAAACAGTTTCGTGAATTTCGGAAAATTAGTTTGGATAAAAATTTGTTTCTTTCTACTATTTTCTTCTCTAATTTTTAAATCCTATATTTATAAATTTGAAATTTTCACCTTCCCAATTTATGAATACATAAAAAATCTATGAAAGGAACGTAGTAAATTTGTAAACATGTAAACAAAAAATTTCGCCGCAATTTGACATATCGGCTTTAAAACCGAAAAACGACATTTTGCTACCGTCGAAAACGAAAGTAATCGCAATTACCCAGTTTTCGCACAAAATCACGTGCACTGTATTTTCATCCGGTATTTCGGCCCGTTCTAAAAAAAGATCGAACAGATTTGAATTCGTTCTCTCGATGCGACGAGCGTGAAACGCGAACGAGTTCACGCTCGATTAACATTTGCCCGTAACGAATTTGCGTTTACGCGACGTCAGGATGAATTTCACCCCGTAAAACTTTATACCGTGCAATTAAGAATAATGCATTCGTTACAGTATCGTGATAATAGCCATTACGAGGAACGCACCGGTTCGATGCGCGACGTTTCGTAGCTGTAGGGTGTAGTTTGATATTGTGCAACAACAAGAACGGTAGATACAAAGAGATTTATAAGGTCAAGTGGCGAGGCACGACGGTGTCGTTGATCTTTACGAGCGTCATTAATATTTCGTCTTCCTTTTTGTTGCAGGTAAGCTTCTACCGTGGAAGGGAAATACTTGTGAGGAGAAATTGTTTACCCCGAACGTTTGATCTTTCATTCTGGGCAAGGTGAGATAAGTTGATGAAATCATTTGTTATTCAATGTTCTATTTTAATCTTGAAGAGCCCAAACGTTCAGTGACTTTTAGGACTTCAGCGATTTCATTGTTCATGCACTATCTTTCAAAAATTTTACCAAAGCAGAGGTTATAAAATAAAAAGGTTAGCACTAAAAGAAAGAAACGCAGCATAAGAGGGTGGTTCTCCCGCAGATCCTTTCGCTCGCACTAGCCTGCAGGACGAGTGCTAATTAGTAAAATCAATACGAAAATCCTGTATATAAACGGAGCGAATGTGACAACGGTGCCGCTCAGCCGGCTCTAAACCTAATAAAAGCGTTCTGCCGTGCCTCGAAATCCGCTCGTGCTAACGATCGTAAAATATTGTGCCGAAGCGAATGTTCAACCAGGACGAGCCGTGTAATTTTTGACACGTGAAAATCTATACCCTGTTCCGCGGCCAACTGTACCGCAAGGAACGAAATCCGGCGAGATTTCAGACAACCGGGATTTCTCTCCTTTTTTTTTTTAACTCGACGAGAATATTTCCGGGCTGAAAGGAGCGTGTTTGAAATCAGTTTTGAAATTCGAATCAGTCTCTCGGTACGTACATATTTCGCGTGGTAAAATATTGCAAGGTGGTACGAACGTGATGGATTAGGGCGTTTCCATTTTTGGAGGTAGAAAAATGGAATGAAACAAGATATAGCGTGAAGAGGGATTGTTTCTGATAATAAATGAAGTGCATTTTCAAATAAACCTTCCTGTAATAAAAAATGATCATTGATCTAACCTGATAATCGTGCTTGACGAGTTAACTTATTCTACAAATCAATTTTCCGTGAATAAAGTACTATGTAAAGTACTACTAAAGCAATATACCTTACTAAATATACTTCACAACAAATTTTTGCATTTATTGTGGACAAAATTCAGAACGAAATTGGAGCATCACACATGCAGACAAGTACGTTGTTACGGAGTTCGACAAGATCGTTACAACTCATACCTGCAATGTACTTCTGCACTACACGCATAAATTTCAATCGAACATTCGATTACGGCTACAGAAAAAGCTTGTTCGATTGTTTTATTTAACCGCCGCTGTCGATGGTCATTATTTTATCGGAATTACGAGAGATATCTCGAACTAGTCCCGAGGGTTCGAGGGTAGAAAGGAGGGAAAAGGGGTTGCAGGTGTACGCTGCGGTGTGCGGTCAGCATTACCCACCCAAGCTCTGTCAGCACCTCCCCTAATCGCCGTTTTTGTCGCCGCACCGACCATTTCTCTCGCTCCAACCGTTTTCGACCCCCTTTCAACCCCCCCGCCATCACCCTCTCTTTATCCTCATCTGTACCCTCTCGTTTTTTCCTATTCGTGTTTATGCTCCAGTCACCAGGAAATTTTCGTTCGTTTCCTTGACCACTGTTTTCCCTACGTGTCCCTTTTTTCTACCGTTCGACCCCTTTATTCGGCTTCTTTTTCCGCCCCAAGGAATCATTTACGCGAAACCTTTAAAGTAGCTATTTTTGTTACTCGTGTGACCCAATTGTGTAATTTCACTAATTACTTGCAATTTTATATGAAATTATTCTTCACTTCTAGTATGTACAATTATTTTCTATTATTGTTGTATTCTTTGTCAAACATAAATGGTCTATACTTGACTATTAAAACTGTCAAATTGAAGTCATACAACAGGTTTTCATTATAATTGTCAACTTGTCTCTTTTCCTAACAGAATGCATTCATAAAAATAGTGAACTTGAAGAAGGGTTTTTCTCATGAACTTCATATTTTCTTCCTGAATTGCATGCTTTGAAGGGATTTCAAGATGAAAGGGCGCGAAAGACACGTAACGTTAAGTGTTCTTACGCCTGTGCACGACTTTGTTACAAGTGTACTTTTCCGCCTTTCGTTCCTTACGTTTTAATTGCTAGTGTCACTCGCTGTTCCTTTCTTTACCTTTATCTCCCGGCGTCTTATCGTCGCTAACGTTTTACGTGTACGATAAGATCAGGAATTTACGTGGCCACCGGTTCGTCCGTGTTTCGACCCTTTTAAGGGAACTGTTATGTACACGAGCCGTTTGTGTGTTCAACAGAAACACACCAGCTCGGAACGCGTAGTTCAACCACCGACATGAGGACATTGTATAAACCTTGGAACCGTCGTTGAGGACATGTACAAAGGAGCAACTTAATTGCATATATAAGTAACGTACTGAACGCAAGATATCGGTTGTTATTTCAGAAAACTCTCGTGGCAATAACTCTGCGACGATGAAGTTTGGTTAGGTTTCGAGAGCACTAGCTTCTGAAATAATTTTAGGCTTCGCTTTGGACGTTCACTGTTCAGAGATATTCATATTTTTCATTGACACATTAACGTTGAGAATGAATTGTAAATTCAATTTATTATAAATTACATTTACTGTTACCGCTCGGTAATTCACCGCTATCGGGGCTCTTATAGTTGTGAAAGGTTAAAGATCCTCTTTCCTGTTTTCTTTTTTAATTGTATTAAATTTGTGATACTTCTATAACGAATTTTTGCAAAAAATATAGTGTATTTGCATACATGTAATTTGAAGTGAAACGACAGAATATTTTTATCAAATATAGTATTGCAGCGTATCCATTATTCTGAAACGGTAGGAGAGTGACTACGTAGCAAACTAGCAGGGGTTTAGGAATAATTTCTCGGATTCGCGCGTTTGTTTAAAAGAATAATATCTATGCAAATGACCGTGAACGGGCTGCACCGTCGACTGCAACTACCGCGCCATTAATTACGTTTTCATTAGTTTACTTGCCCGGTAACGAGGGTGAAAAAGCGACGCGCAATCCTGACCGACCTGGTGTTTGCGAAACGCGAAAAGAGATTTGTTTTTCTGTTTACGTGCCATCTGTTTCGCGTGGAATGCTTGAACATCGACTCGAGTTTTGGGCAACGAACGAGAATCGATTTCGACAAAATTAATCTCTAATGATAAATTTTTAAACTTCATCGAACAATTGCAAGAATTTTATTTTTAAATTAAACAAATTTTCTTAACGAAATTTGAAAGGTCTGATGATAGCAGAAACTTTGTAAGTGATAAAAAATTAAATCGATAATATTGGTATCAACTATTTAATATTGCTATTTCAAAAGTAAATTAAACTAATTTGACAACCAGTATTTTATTTACTCAGTTTTTGAATATTCAGTAAACGGCAGTGCTGTCGATTTGCTATTAGAGCTGAAAACGTTATATTTGGATTATCCTTTAAATTGCAGATTGACAAGATTGACGATGAGATGTAAAAAGTCAACGAGTTATATCTGTGCTTATTTGAAATTGAATTTAACACCTGTCAATTTAATTGATATCCAATAATTTAGATTGAAATAACATTTCTTCATACCTTCCATTTTCGTTCTAATTATACAATGCTTGTTTAAGATTAAATTAAGAGACTTATTCATTTTTTATTTTCAAATTCAGTAACTTCAATTTTGTTTTGCATTTATCAAGTTTAATTTTATTTCGAACTTAACTGAATAAATCCTTTCATAACAATTATTTTTTCTAAAATCGCATCACTTAATGGCGTGAGAACATATCCAATTTTTTCCCCGGGTAAACGTATATTTCGCCCATTTTCACCACAAAGAAGCCTGAAAGGGAAGAAAAAGTTCCACGTTCTTGTCTCGTTGATCTTTGGTGTGGTTAATTGCCCTTGTTATCGAGCCTATCGCTCAAAGGAGCCTTCGACCGGTAAAGAACTGTCTGAAATAAGGGTTGGTAAGACAAAGCGCGGGAAAAAGGGGTTGAAGACGGAAAATCGGAAGTAGACGCGAGTCAGCAGAAACACGAAGCATTTTGTTGGCCGAAGGTGGGGTAAAAAGTGAAGCTTACGAAACAAAGGGTCGAAGCGTCACATGTTTTTCCTCGTTAAGCTGTCCCTACTTAAGCAAATTGCTTAATTAACTCATCTAATTATACGGCAGCTTCTTCGTCGCTAAGTCCAAAACGCTCTCACAGGGTAAGGGAATCTTTGCAGAGTAAGGTCTCGTTGATTCTAATTTATTTCAGTGATAAGTCCTCGTTACCTCTGATCGTCAAGATTGTTTTCTTCGGCCACCCTTTTCTGCACTTTTTCGTGTAATCTTCTTTACAATTTAATACTCCGAGACACACTCGGTTATCGTACTTGAAAGAATTTTTTTCTTTCATTAGAAATTTGGAACATTATAGGAACAGATCATGAAAAATTTATATAGGCATAAAAATTATTATTTATTAATTCAGAATATTTATCAGTTGTCAAAATAACGAAGAAATAGTTAAAATTGTAAAGTATGTACATTAACTAATCTATAATAATAATTTAACTAAATTATTTCATGATACAGTTCAATGTACAAATTTGTCCCTGATTTTAACAAAAACACATTGTTGGAATGGAATTCAATCTCTGATGAATGCACAGGAGGATTTTCACAAAGGGTTTCTATTTTCCCAATTATTGACCCAAACGTTATCATGCTTGGCATATTTTTACCAAAATAATTATAAATTCCTTTCTATCTGGCTTCACCGAAAATTCCGAACATTCGAACAACTCTAACGGGATAGACAGGCGCAATTAAAACCTGCGCGGTAATTGAATCGTAGAACCAAAACTTTCGTTAATGAGCCGCTATCAGTACGTAACGGCTGTTTTAACGAGTATTGCTCGGAATATAAGGTTTCCGGTGCGACCCTCTGAGACCACTCTAATTATCCTTACATACCTTTCGACGAGCTTTTTGCTGCTACCCTCTATTTGGATATCTTTTGCATCTTTCCTTTTTCTCTCTTTAATGCTGTCCCCTTTTATCCCGTATCCCTTTGCTCACATTTTATTGCGTGACTTTTTCCGAATTTACGTTCCGAGTTACTCATCTTTCAAATTTTTAAATTTATAAGTTTCGTATAAAATAAACGTACAATACATTACTGATCGTAATTGTTTCCAAAATGTTAAATATTCAATATTCGTACCTAAAAGAAGTATAACGCTCTGAAAGTTTCTTTAATCTTGTATCCGAAGCAGAATGCTATTTTTCCTCAAAAATTGTTTGTTTCATCAACTGAGACGGTGTTTATTTTCCTTCGAAATCTACCTCCTGATTTGATATTGCGATTCGCAACGAGTCTAGTATTTTACTAGAATTACACGAGCTTTCAGCAAGTGTACTCGTACAAACAAGGGAAGGATTCTACAAATCTTGTGCGCGAATGTTCTGTGAGCATTCTACAAGTGTTTTCCTCGAATTCTTGAATGAGCCAACAGTTATTTTGCAGAGCCCCATTTCGTCAAAGCTGCGAGCGTTTTTCTGTCAACAAGTTCACTCGTGGTTACACTTGTTGGCATTTCTGACAAAAGTACTTACGATGATAGTACAACGGCTTTTGTTGCAGTGTCCCATTTATTTTACCAGTCCCTTTCAGTCTATTTACTGACAGTTTGTAGAGACAAGACGAGTTTTATTACTGAGGGAACGTCGTAAATGTACTAAACTCGATTCTGTATAGAATAGTATTACAACTTCATATTTCAAACCACTTTATTCTCATTTAAATATCGTGTGATCTTACGCAATCTGATAAATATTCCGATTTAATGTCTTAACAAGGGCACATAAATTTAAATAATAAAATTATCAAGGTAATAGTAAAATTAATGGAATGTTGAGGACAAAATTATGTATCAGATTAAGTTACGTTAGAGTAGATTTGAACGAAGCAATCACACATCAAGTTACATGAAGTTATGTTCACATGTGACGTTTCAAGACAAATAAAATCATAAGATTGTATATCAAATTAGGTCTGATCAAGCTACATTAAAATAATTATATCTTGCATTATATTCTATATTAAATTCTACATCATTATTTTACTTCAGTCATTTTCATTTTGTGTGCCGATGTTTTAATATTACCGACATATGATACATTGAACGCGTTTGTTACGAATATTCTCGCTGCCTCGTTTTCGAAAGTTTTGTTTCGATAACGATTTTCATTTACTTCGCCATTATGAGATACCTTGGAAAGCACGAGACAGGCAAGGGTTGCTTATCCGATCGTACTCTCGTTACTTCGCATTTAATTACTTCATAGTCTCCCGCGAGGTTGAACATGATTAGGATACCGAGTGGCAGGGGGTTTCAAGCAAATTGGACGATCGCAAGTTTGCTATCAATTTCTCTGATGGACCATTACGGACGGCCTATTTCTGGATGTTATTTCGTGCTATATCGATACTCGTCTTGAATTCTCGTTATTCGAGTGATTGACATCTTTGAACGATTTGGATCGAAAACGCACATTAATAATCTAAAATTAAGAAAGTACTCTTAAGACACATAGTAACGTTTGATATTTCGGGATTCATAAATCGCGAAAAATATCGAGAAGCCAGTATTGAAATTTGATCTTCCATGTCTGTAAAACGCAATTTTTCGCAGCAGCGATGACTACCCAATTTTTCAGCCACTTTTCCAGTACCCTTTGTATTTTTCCATCCTCTTTTTCCAACGTATTTTCAGTTTGTTTCGTTGGTAAAATATTACCGAAAATTGATTGTCGGTATCTCTTTGTTAAATGTTAATTTACAAGTTCACTAATTGTTCCGCTGCCGAAATTCACTGTCAATTGTAAAAGATAGACACAAAGCGTTTCATTCATGTTTGTAATTGATGGTTCGCGTTTTTTGCCGGGCTATGGTATATCAATTTTCGAAGTTGTTTGGAACTCTGTTACTGGTGAAATAAGCACGAAGTTGAGTTATTTAGTGGACGTTTCAAATATTTTGTCATTTGTTTGTCGAGTGTTATGATTGTTTCGTTTTAGATTACAGTTTTATTTGTATTATCTTTTTATAATTTTTTTTTTGAAGCTAAATAAATTTAAACAAATCTGTTTGTAAGTTTATTATCATCGACAGAATCATTGTAATAAACATTATTTTAAACTTGTAGGAATTTTATTTGCTCATTAAAATTTCGTTTTGAAGCACAAAAAACAGGGCTTGCGAAAGTTCATTATCAACTGTATTCATTTTTTTCATCTTTGTACGATTTTTAATACATCCGTGACTTTCTGGCTTTACAAAATGACCCCAAAAAGTTGAAACTTTTATCCCAATTATTTTTACTCCACATTTTAATGGGACACGTGAGTTGTACTTTACAAGTTTGAGTCTTTCAGCAGTGGTTCTCAGATTAAATCAGATTAAATAAAATTTACACAAGAGACGAAAAAGAAATAATTATAAGACGCGAATATGTGAATATAAAAATTGAGGTAATATTATTTGAAAAATAATTGAAAGACAACCGAATTAACTTGAATCGACTATAATACACGTTTGAACGAATTTAAATCGTGTGCCCGAGCGTCCAATCGAATGCAGGGGATAGAAAATGTGAAACAAAGAACACTGGGGACGAAACATTCCCATTTATTCGACTCGATTCACGATCGACAGCTTCCAGTTATGTCCGAAAGAATTACGGTAAAGTGACGCTTGAAATCCTGCTTTAATTAAAAAAGACTGAGGATAAATCCATAGTGCTGAATACCTGGGGGGACTTTGACACTCTTATCTGTTGGAAGCCACATTAATTTTCCCGACAATTTCTTATTTTAGCTTCAGAATGTCATTATTCGTAAATGGCCTCTGATGAATTAATCGCCCTATTATTCGACCTCCTCGATTTCGAATGTCATTTATGAAACGTTTGATTTAATCCATGGCTCTTATAATTCAATACTTTTTACTGCTCAATGCTTTTACTTTTCTTTTACCGAGAAAATTGGGGAAATTATATTTCGCAGTATTTTATATTATACAACGTAATTTAATTTCAAGGTGAATTCGTTACATAATAAAGTAAATCGAAATAAATGAAAGATAAATGAGTATTATCGAATGTCGATTAAATGGAAATATAAATTATTATTACATCGATCTTTATATAGCATGTTATGCGATATCATTTACGAGGATTTATGGTAATAGGTGTTCCATAATTAATTAATTATCAGGGAAATGGCTATTCACTAAATTACAGATTAACTCCGGAAGCTGTTATAAAACGTTATTTACGATTCTGGGATTTTTACCACACTTCCGTTCTGAATAAATCACGGACATCCGGTTATTTAACGATACGGATAATTGCACCAATCGTAACGATAAATCTTCTCATTAAGCCGATCGTTCCACTTTTCCCATTAAATCGTTGGTCCGTGTCGAAAAATTGTATAGCTTCAAAAATACACTTTTTTATATGATACACTATTGATATTTTTAATAGCAAATTTATAGAATTGAAAATAAATACAAATTATATAAGACATCGGCGAAATTACAATAATAATCAGAAATAGTATATGAAATTTTGTTCAGTCGTCGAATATCTGAAAAATCTGTTATTCATGACAGCACTCCAATCATCCACGACAGAAGTAAAAACGGAGATTCATGTATCGATGTCCTATTTCGCCGAACAAACTTTGAGATAGCCGTGTCCTATAGACTGGCTACGAAAACTTTTACCATGGAGAACTGTCCATCGCGATGGAACTTCTGATGGGTACGGATTTCACGATCTCGTGCAACGGAGGAAAGTCATTGACATTCGGCGACATCCTCGATTCGTCCACCTTCGGTGCAAGCTTCTTTTTTCGAAACGGCGAAGAGCAAACCTCGCTTCCCTGCGGAAAATATGGTAACCGAGGTGAAAGGGATCTTCAACTCGTTTATTTTTAGGGATTTTCAAGGATCCGAACATTTGGGCCACGGGAATTTGGAAATCTAGAGATGTACGAGTACGTACGGACATATACGGGTTGAAAATCTGGAAATTTGGGGGTTTAGTGATTCGAAGATACTGGAATTTGGCGATTTGAGGGTGGAGAAATTTTTGGACCTTGAAACTTTGGGATATAGTAAGAAAATATTGGTATTTGTCAACTATTCCAAGTTTAGGAATTTGGAGATATTGATCTTTGAAGGTCTAACAAATTGGACACATAGGAATTTGGGAATCTAAAAATTTGGAAACCGTGAAATTTAGGGGAATCTTGGGATTTGAGTATTCACGAAACTTGAACCTACAAGAAATTTGAGAAATTAATGTTTCGAAGCATAGAGGTTAGGGATATGGAAACTGAAAAATTCAAAAGTATAGAATTTTCGTGATTTATGTAACATGAATTCTGATCGATTTCTCGTAAAAATCTGTTGATTTCGTTGATGTTCAGAGGGAGAACACATTTGACTTACAAGTTGTTGGTACAACAACATCATGGTTCTGGAATCACGCAACGTCATCGTCAACGGCTGTGGTCGCCTAATCGTGGCTTTATGAGACAACCAGCGACGTGGTTGATAGTAATGGACGCTGGTTATTATCTGGAACAATCTGTGGCTCGCTTAACGGTCACCTAACGATCCCTACATTATCACAGAAATAATTAATATTGGCTCGCGACAGAATTTACACTGGTACATACACGGATGTAAATTTAATATCAGCTTAGTGTTACCTGGGTCTTAGCAATCCGTCGGTTCGAAATTGCGCGATGATTGAGTGCTGATGTTAGATTAATCCACAGCAAAATCTGTAATTTAAAACATCTGGGAAATTTTTATACGTATAAATTTTCAATAGAGAAAATTTGAAACTCTAAATATTTTACAATACGTAACTTTGAAAATGTTATTCGTACAATTGTACATTTATAAATATAAATATTTCTGAACATCAAAATTCGATAATTTAATGGTACAAAAATTAATAAAACTATCAATCTAAAAGCTTAAAAATTTGAAGTACTACATTTAGGTTAACAAAGCTAGTATTTCAGTGCTGGTCAAACTTCATACTTAAATTTCTCTGCTATTTCAAAGAGTTGCGTGTTATTAAATTAAAAAGTTATTAATTTTCGTGTCTCCTACACTGATATTAAATTTGAACGAAATCGGTGTTTCAAAAGTTGTGCATGCTCTATAAAATAAAAGTCCTGCTAATATTCATTTTATACTGTTCATTGTACCATAACATCTTTTCACCAGATTAGGAAAAAAGAGATGAAGAGATCAGAGGTCGAAAGTGATCGAAATCGTCGAGGATCTCGTTAGCGGATAGTTTCGATTAGCCATTAGAAACTGTATTGTTGTGCTTACGGGAAGGAAGAAGGGTCGAAACGATCTCCTGTTGATTCCCACGCCATGGCCAACGATTTCCACGCCGACGATTTGACGCTCCACTCGATCTACTCGTTGCTCCCTTATTCCGAGTTAATTGACCATGGACGATACATGAAATTGCCGATCGATGCTCGTCACATCGAATGGAAAGGAATTCGACTTCTTCCTTCGTGAATTCCGCTCGAATCGACAAACGACGAGCCTTTTTTGCGACTACGGACAATTCCTCCGTTACCGATTCGAATTCTTCGACCGTTCATCGAATCGTGTAATTGAACGGAAGGTTCGTGAACAAACGGTTGAAATTGTGATTGAAATTGGAATTTCTATTCTAACGGTACAACATGTTGCGCGTGGGTATTGCACTCGGTGTTGTGGCAAAAGTTATTTCAAATGACAATGTAATCGAAAGGTAATTGAAATAAATTATCTTTCGGGGATTTCAGAATTTCGAAGTTTTAGAAAATGGTGATTTGAAGTTTTGGGGTTTAGAAGAATTTAAGGATTTGCGAGTTTGGGCAGTTGGGAATTTAGGGGTTTAGGAATTTAGCAGTTTGGGGGTTTAGGAATCTGGGGATTTAGGGAGTCGGCGATTCAAGGATTTGGAGTATAGAGTTTTAGGGAGTTGAGGATTTGGGAATTTAAGAATTGTGAAAGTTCAAGATTTAGAAATCCAGCAATTGGCATTATGTAGATACTTGCAAGTTTCAGAAAGAGAATATGAGAATCTGAAAATCTGAAAATTTCAAACTTCAAGAATTAGGAAATCAGAACTGTACTGAGATGTAGGAATTTGCAAGTAACAGAAAGAAACTTTGGAAATTTAAAAATGACGAGTTTCCTTTTAACTATTGAAAACGTAGCATGCACCTATCTATGCAATCCGGCCACAAGCACACACGCTGCACCTGGTAAAATTTTTTTCAATATCAGGTTAATATACGAGCAACTTTCTAGCGTCCGAACTATTCTACGAGTTTCGAACTATAATGAACAAAGTTCACTTAATTTCGTGCAAATTATCATCGGCCTAGTATCGAGCTCGCTAAGTCATACTGCTGTTATTATTCACTGACAGTGATACAATTTAAATCTGATCTCTAGAATAATCCTTTGGTGAACAATCAATCGACTGATTTTACAAATATCCTACAATTTTACAAATTATTAAATGCTTGTTTTAGTATTTTTGCAGGTTATAATACCAATAGTAACGTGTGATAATGACTAACACCGTCCTTGAATAAATAGATAGTCGGAATGCGGGCTACAAAGCTGTTCCCAAATATGGGCTAGCTAATATTTAGATCACTGTTATATATTTAACAGAATAACTAGTTAAAATTATGAAATTTTAAATGCAGTTTATAGATTTATACATAAATGCACAGTAGTTGTATAGATATTAAACAAAAATTATTATAAATTTTAAATATATATTTACCCACAAATTAATGTAAAGTACATAAATATATGTTTCAAATAGATCATTAACATTCAGGTGTATTTTAAAAATGTTTCAAAACATTTCAATCTCAAAACACACGACTTAACTTTGCATCGAGATTATTTTAAAAGCAACTTGCACCTGCAGCACACTTTTCAAAATAAAAATTTCAACTCTCGTTCCAACTGAACGAATAACGCTCGTTATTTATTAAAGTTAAAACACAAAATTTATGAAAGAGCAGTATCCGAAATTTCTCGGACCTACAATTCAGGCGCATAACGAAGCACAAAACGTAATAAAAATCATACTGCATCGTTGATAATAACATTCGCAGTTAAAAACATTATTTTTCGCGGCGATAAAAAAATTGGAGCACCGTCCGCGGCCCAGGATGTTTCGATCTTTTTTCTCGAAAGACACGATTCATTAGAATATGCCGGCGGTGTTCCCCGTCGAGTGTAGGGGAAAAAAAGGAGAAGAAAAAGCACTTTTTTATCCTACCCTTTGAGAGAGATACAGTCGTCGCGGTGTTTCGACGTTGCTGGCGCTGAAATTGCTCGGAGTAAAAGGGGGAGGAAAAAAGAGGATCGATCCTTGGGGCAATTAATTATTGCCCTCTTTGTCCTTCTCGCCAGAAAGCATCCTCTCCTCTTCGAGGGTAAAAGTACACGCGATGAATTACTCAGCAAACTCTCAGTCAGGGCACCTGCTGATTCCCGGACGAAATCCGTCATCAATCATATCAGCACGCCTCGTTCGTTTATCGTTGCTCTTTGTCGTCTCCTGTTTTAAGTCCTCGCGTAATACGGTAATGAATCAATTTATAAACGGAACGGGTGGCACGGGAATACGACGATTACCGGGGACACCACTTTCGAACTTTCAATTAATACGCACGCAATAGTGGCTCGTTCAAAATTAATAACGGACTTGTTGCATCAGGGTTCACGTAATCGATGGATACAATGCCAATCATTACAGAGTACTCATTATTCAACACTTATACATGGAACACGTTAATACTATAACGGATCTGTGACGAACTTTTTTTATTTTTTTCGTCCACTCAAATTTTGAAGCTAAATCTCATATATGTCGCGTATTCAAAGATCGTTGACTATAAAATACGCATGACATGTTAACTTTTTTCATTCGTTTTAAGATTGTAACATACAATCTGTCGTAACGTGCAATCTATCAAGTGCGGGTAAATGAACACAGGCAAATGTTTCAATATTTTACAATCGCAAACGTGTATCGATGGTACCGTGCGAAAGTGCGCCGCAGTCAAAGGGCCAATACAGTTTGTCCCGTGTACCATATAACTGTCGAGTGGGTTTTTCACCCTGTAAATTCACAGCAATTTTTGTTACATTCTACGAATGTCAAAATGGTACTGCGAAATGTGTAAACTTTACACTGTAAAGAAAGGATTCTTTTTATTTGAACATAGTTTATCTTCAATGAATTCATTTTTTTTTTCTATGTACGTCGTAAATTGTCTTTTTCAATATGTACAAATACATCGTAATGTTTTATGATGACCTAATTCGGAGAATCACATTTCACCCATGTGCAATTTCAAGAGCGAAGTGAAGTTACGTTCGCTATAAACTACGAATACTTTTTTACCGCGTAAATTTTCGTCATTTTACCGGTCGTTCGTGGCTGAAAATAATGTTCAACCGCAAAGATGAATTAAGCCGCGCGTAGCTGGATTCCCGGGGATGAATTCGTTAAATCTCCGGAGAATATCCTGGAACTTCTTCTGGAGGATCATTGCGTTTCTGTTTCAATAACCCAGTCACGACTCATCGCTCGCGGCCACGAGCGTCGTTTAATTCTATTTCGCGTCGGAACCATTCCACGAGAGAATTACGAGTTGCTTTTTCTTTTTTTTTTTGCACCTCGTGGAAAGAGAGACCGACCATCCACGTTATTCGTTTCTCCATTATCTATCGCCACTATTATACCCCAGGTTTTTCGTCAGAGATTACTCTGCTGTTATCGATCTTCGAAGTCAACGAAATTAATCAGTCATTTACAGATGAACGATATTTTCGTACTCACGTGGTTCAAATGCACTGATAATTTTACTGCTTTGTCTAACCAAATTATTAAATTACCAAATTACCAACGCATCAAGTTACTAAATTCTCAAATTCTTAAATTAACAAATTTCTAAATTCCTAATTATCTAGATCCCCCAAATCTTTGATTCCCCAATTATCTAACTCTTCCAAAATTTAAAATTCTAAAACGTCACATCTCCATATCCCCAAATTTTAAATTACCATTTCTCTCATTTTTCTCATTCAGACGTTTAATCAGAAATAAGTACACATTTTCAACATTTTGAAATGAAATCCATTGTCGAAAAAGGCTATCAATTTTCCGCAGCAAACCGTAAAAATGTCTCCGATGATTATTGCCGATACTCTAAGATGACGGATAGATTCGGTAAGGATGAAACGTACTTTGGAGGGTAGAAAAACTGTCCGAACTTATATCCCGTCAAATGTTCTATTAACCGAGAAACTGTCAAACACCTTCGAATGCTTCTCCCATCTAGTCGGACTTTATGTCCAACCGGATGAAATTCACTGGAAGTCGACATCCGATCCAATCCACCGGATAATCCCTTAAAATACTGCAAGACATGTTGGTAACGCGACCCCTCAATTTCTCTATTACAACTTTCAGCTGCAGTTTCAAACTGACTGAACATTGCAGCGTTCTATTTCTCAGTTTTCACATTTACGGAGATCCAAACGTGACTCCGGTTCAGCAAAGTTTTAATGAAATCGCTGAAATTGCCGTCGAGTAATTAGAACGTATTTCACAATACAAAACATCGTTAACTGCATTATTAATGTTGTTCCGACGTTATGCAGCTAATTAAATTCATGAACCCGAGAATTTGAATGTCCATTTAACATGTCATCTAAGACACGGTAAAAGTCATAGTTTTAGAAATAGTTCTTTCGTGCCTGGTCAGTTTTGGTAAATTAACGAAGTGATTACTAATTATCGATGTAATAATTGTGATCAAGTTTTATTTCATTTATGGTATGTATTGATATTTAGTGATATACTGATTATTGATTACTCTAGTTTTAGTCTAGTTTTATCGTAACAAATGATAAAAGTTTCACGTCGATACGTCAATCCGTTTTCGAGATATAAATCTACAACGTTTGCACACGTGTGGAACGCATGAATGGAGACAGAAATATCCGGAAGCGCCGTGACCCACTCTTTCTTCCGGAAGTGCGTACGCCATGTGGTCTATAATAGTAAACAGTAGTAGCACTTATAATAGTAAAAAGACGCTGACTCAGCGTCTGCAACGATCACGTGATCACGTGACAAGTTTAAGGCAGGTCGGCGTCGGGAAATAAAGCTGCGTTTACATTAGGCAACTGACTACATTATTTTTTCGATGATAACATAAACTTTGTTTAGTTTCAATAGAATGAACTCAATTGTTAAAAGTAACATAAGTCAGAAATAACCTTAATTTGAACTCGAGTATGTACTTTATTTTTAATCTACATCTAACTGCACATCATCTGTAAATCTAGTATTAAAACTGGAGTGTTTCCTCAATTTCTCCAGTTTGTATTTCGTTTGTAAAAAATGAAAAAGTCGATCAAACAGTTTGAATTGATCAACTAAAAACAGTCTGAATTAATCAAGTGAAGGTAAACGCCGTTCTTATTTGCCTAATGTAAACGTGCCTTAAGAGAGAAAGGTCCGAGCTTGCGAAGGAGAGAGTGTAATAAAGCGTTAAACATTATTCTCCGCTTTATGCGATAATATCTCCGCAACGGAACGTCCTATCGATATGAAATAAAAAGCTTGTTAAAGGGGAGGGTACGCTGTTTCTTACGACGTTAATCATACTGCCGTAAGTTCTTGTACGGTCATGTTATTCGATGCTGTATTTAAGCTAATTTTTTGTACCCTAATCGAATAATCGCAGGGAAGCAAGTGTTGTTAACTGGTTATGAATGATTACTGGGGTGTGATATATCGGTGTTTGTGAAACTAAAATTGCTCTGACCTTTTTCCGAGTTTATTATGCAAATTGGTATTCGATAGGCTTTTATAACTAGATTAGTAATTTGGTGATGGTTGATTTAATTATTTATTAACGTTTGAAACTTTTATTTTATCAGATGAAAAGTTACTATACTTTGTCATTTATAAATTTACAACTCCTTAGATTTTCAAACTCAGAAATTTCCAAATTGTAGATATTTATTTAAACAAGAACAACGCAAAAAATGTATGAACGACTAAAATCACATATGAAGATGTTGACAGTGTTTTCATTTGCAAAAGAAAGACCCATATCCCTATCACCAACACAGGAAATTAGACGCTGGATTTCTAAGTTTGATGAGTCAACATCCTCGAAATAACTCTTCTCCGTTTCACTGTCTTTTATCGAACGAGTGCAATTCACGTCTCGCCATCCTATCAACGCGTAACATAAGAATGCACTTAAGACGCGAGTAATCCGTAAACTTTAATCATAACAATATACGCAAGCGCGGGTAACTTTGATCATCCGACGAAAGACGTTGCCCGCAATCTTCAGCGAACGTCTCGAAAACCTAAGAAGTCTAAAAGGCGTCGCGACGACGGCAACAATCGACCGCCGCACAAAGACGGAAAAAGAAAGATGCATGGATATCGGCGAAAAGAGAAAGAACAAGCCGAAAAAGTAACCGAACGAAGTAGCTCGAAAGTTTGTCTGTACGGTTGCCGATATTGGAATTGTTCGAAATTGCCGCCTACAACTTATCACAGAGGGTTGGGCTCGCAGTGTTGCCACTCATGACCGAGCGATTACGTTAAAAGCACTCGTACGAGCGAATCTGATTCGCGAAAGCTCTCTCGATTACCCGTGTGATGAGCGAAATGAGCTTAAAGAGATGCTCGCTGAAGTATATTCACTCGTGGAGCAAACGGGGCTGTTCTTGAGGGATTTTGCAATTTCCTTTCAGTTCGACATTTTTGGGGGATTTTGTGTTTAGAAGAACTTCAAGGATTAGTCTGAGGAATTTTCCACTTCCATTAGAAGTTTCAAAGTTGTGGAAATTTTATCATTTTTAAATTTAGAAATTTAGAGATGTAGAAGCTTTAAGTACTCAAATTAATACATCTTCAAATCTTTAAACTTAGTAAAGTAGTTGACAAATTTTTTGGCCACTTGTTATCAAAGTGACAAGCACTCGTTTCGTTTTTTATACTTAATTTCTCGAACCCTCGGTTCCAGGCTATTGAGCGCTGATGCGAGCACGGAATCTCTCAGTTTATTTTAATAACGTTGTATAGTTTATGGACACGTTTAAGAAGCAAAGCTGCATAAACGCACGATGCGGACGCAGGTGGACTTTCGTGGAAACGACCAATGAATTCTTCCCGTGGAAATTGCCGGCCGGGTACGAAAATGTTCATGGACTATTTCTTCATCGTGCTGGTGTAAAAGTCGACCGCAAATTCCTCGACTTTGCTCCATAAAAATGTTACCGACATTACTCTTTCGCTGACGTTCGTCTTGTAAAATATTCTGTATCATTCGATTACGTCGTCATAAGTCATTAAAATTACGAATTAAAAAGAGAATTTGAGGAAACGGAGAATCAATACTGCCTTTTATATAAATTTAGTGCTGTCTATCAAGTAAGACACTCGCTTTCAGACACTTTTAAAATTACAGATCAGATTCAAAAAATTGGAATAAATGTTCAGAATCAGATTCTAGGAGAATTTATTCTCCTGTGTCTATCTATAACATTTAAATTTGTTTGATTGAAACTAACATCGGATGCATCTAAAATGCTATTTCTATTGGACAGTTCGTTATTCTACGTGATTGACATACTTTGTAATATCAGTAAATTGACACGCGACATTTCTGATCTTGCTATTCTAATCTGTGAGATACTGACAACTCTAAAACAGGAGCAGCTAAAATGATGAAAGAATATGTACAGTAACTGAATTAATTATTCAACGCAGAATTTTTTTGACCAAGATATGGAAGGTATTTCAGATACATTCTGAATTAATTATTCAACACACAATTCAACCAAGATATACTCGGAGAACGAAGTAGGATCGAATAAAATAGAATCGATCAATAAAATATTATCGGGTTAAGTATGAAAACACGAGTCCCATTTTACGTTGGATACCAACACCGTCGACGAAAATGGTCGATCACACTTTCATAGCGATTTTCGAGCCGATACTCGTTTCATAGCGATTGATCGAAAAAAAAAGAATTTATTGCACGCATGTAGACGCTGCATCCACGTGTATCGCACATTTTTCATCCGTTTATATCCGCAATGGGGTGGGACATTCGGATAATCCCGAACACTTTGCCGCAACAAAGCCCCTTTGGGGAGAAATAGCCAGGGCCAATAACTAAAACGATGGTTGTCCTTCAGAAACTCGTGGACCACGGTTACGCTCGAAAATATCGCGAATTCAAGCGGAAAATTGTAATGCTTTGTGACTCAAAGTTTGTTTGAAGCTTTCACGAGATTCATGGGCTGAAAGTTGAATCGGAAGTGAAAATCTACTACCGGGGTAAACGATCGTTCTAATTTGGACCATTTTCTTTCACAACTACCAATGCTTGAATAATGAACAAATTCACGGGGTTTATGCTATCTTGTCAAAGGTTCGTTATATGAGATGTGAAAGGGTTGAACGTGATCTATTCGGGGTTGAACGTCGATCACTTTTGGTTTAAACGTTTTGGAGAATAAAAAATTCTCGTATATTTTTTTATTTAATAGTTGGTAGGTTGATTCTAGAAGTCTAGAAATTTGTGGATCTGGGGATTTGAGTATATAGAAACATAGATATCTGGGCATATAGCGATCATGGAATATGGAGATCTAGAGATATCTGGGGATATGGTGATCAAGGAATACGGAATACAATCTGCTTGTAAAAATTTCACAATTTGAAAATGTACAGATTTGAAAAAATGCCAATATGGAAACTTGAAAATATGAAAGTTTCACAATTTGGAAATGAATTTGAAATAATTCCAGAACTAGAAAATCGATAATGAGAATTCTAAAATTGAAACCTTGCAACAGGGAATCCTTGGGAAGTGCCCGAGGGCGTTATACATCGGCAGCTGACCATAACTCTCGAGAAGCATTCCTCGCAGAAACGAAATAAAAGCACAAGTAAAAATTGAATCGTATCACGTAACTGGTTAAAACGTGCAAATGAATTGGCACCGAGACAAGAGCCGGTTCGAAAGCGTTTTCAACGTTCCTCTTTTCACGCGAAGTCGATAGCAAGGGCCGGTAACGAGGTTGCCCCTATGCACAACAGATTCCAACCCTATACGTCCATTCTCTTCCTATTCCGGGTACAGGCAATCCCTTTCGTTCCCGATAATGAAATCGAAACTCTCCCGGACGTTTCTTCGACGGAATGCAGCTGCAACGTGGACCGACAGGACGGAAAGGAAACACAGAGAAAATTGGATTATTTAAACTTTCGTTGCAGCCGAGTTTCTTCGCGAAACTTGTTTTCGGATTCGATTGGTCCTTCCGTGAGTACCGGTGAAGAAAGGTCAATGATACGACGGGACGGTCCTTGAGAAACTTCCGGATATCATCCTGGTGGCGTCCTTGTTGGCTGAAGATGATCTCGTTCCTTGTACAGGCAACCGCGCGTGGCCACGCGCCAAATTCATTTTCGACGAGTCGAGATTGCTGCCGATTCCTTGCCCCTCCCTTTTTATCCGATTCCTTTTCTGGATAGCACCTTGCTTTTCCTGCACTTTTTGTCGCGTGTTCGACTGCAACACGATTTCTCTGCCATCGTATAATCTGGACCACTGTTCTCGACGAGAATTTTGAAACCGAAGGATGGGTTCGGGATTGATCCACATGACTCTGTTCGGCCATGTAACTAAGATAGCTTCATCATGCTATTTCAGTTCGAGGTTCCTCTTCTGTGTAATGTGGAACAGTGATGGATAATCTAGTGAAATACTTTCTTAATTAAAAATTGAAAGATTTAAAAATTAGAAACTAAATAAAATTGCATTTGTATAACCTTGTAAACTGTGTATCACTACTGTGTTTTACCCAATGTTAGAAGTGCCACTTTTGAAGTTCACCAGTGTTTATACCTTTATCCAGTTCCATGTGAAAACTTGTTATAAAGCTTAATTTGAAACTCAATGATAAAGAATGTGATACAAGAAGTTGAAAGTAAGAGAATAGGTGAAAATTCATTGTGGCGGATAAGTGTCTTATAAGTATCAAGCCGAGAGCGTAAATAATGCCCGAAGTCTGGCTCTGGATTCAGCGGAAGTGTCTGGGAGGAGAGGGCGTTAGGAAATAATGGAGGAAAGTGATTTCCGGGAAGTTAAAAGCCGCAGATCAAGGATACCCTTCGCCTGTAGCCACTCGTTCCCTCAAGCTTCTTTGCTGCACCACCTTTTTTCTTCGCTGGAGAAAAAAGGTGAAAAGTTAGAGCGCTAGTTGTATTTCGTATTTCACTTTGAAATTTCTTTACCGTAGAACTCGAAAACGATGAAAACAGTTCTCACTGCTAACGTTCACTCGCATCTTCCTTATTTCCGAAACATCTGAATTATGTACTCACCTTAATTTGCAGTTGGTTTTACAATTGCTGTATGATAAATATCGAATAAATATCATTTTTATGAGTGCAGAATATGAAATGCAAAATTTATATAAATGCACAACATGAAATTTTTACAAATTCAAAACATGTGGTACAAAATTTATATAAATACAATATGTGAAATATAAAATGTACATAAATGCAAAACATGAAATACAAAATTTATGCAAAATGTGAATGTATTACAAACACGAATTTAAACCTCATTCAGGAAGATAGAAAATTCCCCAAATAAATAGTAAGTACAAAGATAGTCCAAAATCGATAAAAAGTAAGTAGTGTAAGAATAGTTCCGCTATCGATAGAGCATCAAATTTTATCAACGATAAAATCGCGGCATCGATCACAATTGCCGTCGGTGGAAAGCGCAAAACCATTCACATAGTTTTTGTCGATTAACTTGTCGCGTATCGAGCGTGAATCGTCGAGTTTTCACTGGAAAATCAACGGGAACGCAGAAAATTATGAACTAATTGAGCACGCTGCGCTTTTCACGCGGACCACCGGTGATTCTCGCAATTGGTCCACCCTCACTCGTTCAGTCCAGTTGTGCAGCCAGCTGAATGCATCCGCGTCGTTTGTTTTCAGTCAACAATCGAATCGTCATTGACGCCTAAATCGTTTTCACTGCCCGTCGAAATAATGTTATCCGTGTCGGCTGCGCGTTATTTCGATTCAACTAAACGACAGCTCTCTAGCGGAAAAAAATAGGTAGAGCATTCTCTACCGCAAAAAAAAAATCACTACCACCCGTAAATAAGTACATTGTTGAGAGTTTAAACAAGCATACTTTTCGAAAATTGAAAAAGATCCTGGCAACGAAGGGTTAAAATAAAGGTACAAACAAAGGTGTCAGATTTGATCATGTGTTCAAGTGCGTTATGATCGATGGTAAAAAGAAGGTATAAAGTAAAAAGCGGTAGATGGATTTATCGATGAAGTCGGCAACGAACCACGGTGATTCTAGCGATTATTACGTTACCCTTGCGTTATAAAGTTGTGCCACCCACGGAAATCTGCGTTTCATCGTGAGCTGATTTTTCTTTTATGCCGTACTCCATCTTTTCGCTCCCCTTTCGCGTCGCTCTTTTGTGGAATAAATAATCCTCTCGAATGACGAATTGCTTTCGCGCTTATCCTCTGCTCTCGCACATTAAGCCACTACGCTATTTTTGCCGGGCTTTATGGCTGAAAATTAGTTCTGTCCCGCGGCAAATTGAAACGTTCCCATCGAATTGAATTTTTATCGAGGGAAAAATTGCGTTATATCGAAACGGTTCACCGGATGGTTGACACCCTCCGTGTAAACAACGAGGGTGTAATAACTGATGCATGATTGTGCCACTGTTTTTCTCGTTGTTTCGAAACTCTCATTTTCGTTTTGTCATCTGATTTAATAGAAGGAAAAATATTTACTTTTTCACTAGAAATCTGGACAGTTTGGAAGATATTTTAGTATTCAAATTTATAGTTTCTAGATTTTCTAATTCTCAAATTCTCAAACACCCAGATCTCCAAATTTCCAAAGTCCAGAATTTCAAATCTTCAAATATTCAATTTTCTGAATCCCCACATCCTTAATTACAAAATTTTCAACTTTAAAACTTCCAAACCTCCAAATCTCTAAATTAATAATTTTCCAAGCTCCACACAGAACAATTTTCTTCCCTAACCCTCCCTTTCAAGACGACTCCATGTTAAGCATTTCTAACCTCAAAATTATTCACGCAGTTCACGTTTGATCTGACGATTGTTCGAAAATAGCTACATTGCGACTGTTCTTTAATTCATCGCTGCAATTGGGTCATTTTCAGCTGCCCTTACATTTGTAACTGAAAAAATCACATAGTAGCCTGCTCTGTATTCGTATTGCAACTGCAAACTTGCATAATACGTAGTTTTGTTACATGCGTACTGGTAATAGCGCCTGGATATTTTTCGATTTCTGTTGCTACACGATGGACGTGTCAACAATTTCCTGTTATTAGGCATCATTAGGGGTTCATGAAAGTTTAATGCGTACCACAGGGGACCATGAATTCGTCCCGTTCGATCATTTCGAGTTGGGTCAGTCGATTTACAAATTACGTAGATGCTACGGCATCGTCGCACGACACATTATACGATCATTAATATTCCTTACTGCGATTTTATGCAACGAACACTCGCCTCGGGAGACGAATTAAAGGCGTGACGATGTGTAATTGTTTTTCGACGGTGCATATTGAATCCGAAACGACTACCGTTTTATTCCGCTTAACGAAGATGTAATGGGAGATTAAAATCATTGAGTAACACCACAATCTTTTTTTGTGACATATGTTTGTCATAAAGGGGTTCATTTTCTATTAAGTTTCTTAGTAAGTAATGCATGACAGAGTAATCACTGTAACATTTTATTAAAGAATATTGATGTCCTATTTTGTTGTTATGTTGCTGATAAAAAAATATACTTGGATATGAAATTATCTAAATGTCCGAAACGACGTGGCATTACTAACATCTTAAAAAGAATTTATCGTTAGAAAAATTTCAATTGAAACGCCCTGCCATTGCATTGCTGTTCGAATGTCTTTCATGAATCGCTTTAACTTTGAAAGCTGTGCAAGACGACTAACGTTGGCCACGTTTTCTCGAGCTTTTACTTTGACAAACGTGAATCGATACGAAAGCTTTAGCACATAAATGACTGCTCACGGACTAAATACCAAGGAAACGTTCAGCAAATGTATCGTTTGTGCGACCACAACATTGGAAAAGTTTGCAAGCTGTAATACTAGGAATTTAAAAGTTTCTCCGGTGATATCTGTCATATGTTCTTGCAAAGCGTTCTTTATATTGCAGAATTGGCAAAGCATCTCACGATCAATGACGTACATTCGTAGAAACATATTTTAGGTTATTCGAAATGATTGCTGGATAAATAATGAAATTGCACAGTTTTGCCTTCTGAAAGTTTTAAATCGTCTAATGAGATCATAAAGACAAACTTTCATTTCTGGTTTAATTAAAAATTCGAAGCTGATTTCGACTTTTTGAGTCAAGGATTAAATGTTAATTTTGAATAAGAACTTTCACGATGAGCAGTAAAATATTAATCGTTGAATCAAACTTCTCTCGGTTAAAAGTTAAAATCGTAATTTGAGATTCGACCACGTGAAGAAACCTACGTAATTAACGATTACAATTTAATTCTTAATTCAGACATTGTATTACAAGTTTAATATTAATTGCTTATTAATGGTTATATCGAATTAAGTATTTGAATCTCCATTGTGAAACGAAGAAGTCTGTACAGCGTTAAGTGGCAGTAGTATGATACCTGAATAGTCAGACATGTTACTACTGAAATGTCTCAAACTTTGTATACGAGAATCTTTTTCAATTTGTCTGCATGTTCTATTGAATTTATCTTTGATCTTCGTTGCGTATTAAATACGGCATCTAATTAATATCTTGTTTAAATAGTTGCTCGCTAATGATAACTTTTGTTGATCACCAAGTTTTTTATTTATCCCGTTAATCACTGAAATTCTGCAGGATTTTATGTTCAAACGTATCATCAAGGAAGGAAGTTTCAAGCGTTAGCTTTATTATATGAAGATAAATTTATCCCGAAAGCTTCTTTTGTGCGAAGTACACTAAGCTATAATCAAATCTAATTACACTTTAATCTCACTACAAGGATTTGCTGAAAACTTTAAATATATCAAAGTAACTTAATAATCAGTGGAAGCTCAGTGTTTTATTCGTACACTGTATTTCATAACATTCCATCCGTAAAGTTTCAAAGGACAATCGACATATTTCTTTCGTACCACTCTCGCAAATGTATTTATTTCAATGAAAGCTTTGTGTGGCTCGATTTCAGGAAAAGCTTCTTGCTTTCACCGGTTACAGAGCTGGAATACCATACATTTTCCAGGAAATTATCACCCTCGTAAATACGCGAACCCATACACATTCCACGGGGTTGTCGCGCGTTTGTACGTGTCCCTGTAACAGGAAACTGCGTTTTTTTCTTTTCCTTTTTCGAATAAAGTATTATTCGTTTGACGAGAAACGGGTTCGAAAATGACGAACGCACACTGCTCGCAAACAGAAATAAGATCAAAGGTCTATTGAAAATTCATATTTACAGAAGAGAAATTTTTAACATTGAATCCATTGGACGTATTTTTATTAAAATCTCAGAGGTTTGTGGAAGATTTGTTTAGGTTTGTTAAAGATTTAATAACAGCAATTAATAAATACCACAAATAGAATTCTTCTATTTCACATATTTTATATATTGTTACATGTGCAATGTATTTTATTCGAACGACGAATTACTTTATGTTTGATGAGTAATTTTTCAGGTGACGCAGATTTTGATAAATTTTTTGTATAATATGCAGCGATGCAAAATTCGAAATGTCAAACAGTACCTGTTTTCGTCTCATCTGCATGCAACATGTACAGATGTCAACCCACAAGTTGGCGCGCGATGTCTGACCAGCCGTAGCTGAACACCTGGGTCACGCTCCAACTCGTGGGTTGGCATCGGTACATTGTTGATCAAGACACAGCGAACGGTGACCAAGATTTGATGGAAATCCGTCACGGTTCTCCCCATTTTCGTTTCACCGACACACACCGGAATTATTCGTGCGTGTACGCGGTACACAGGTATTCTCGTCGTCGGTTGTTTCCTTCCTTTTTTCGTCTGTTTTTTCACGAGGCAGTAAAGGGCGAATAAATTGCCAGTTCGCTCACGTGTCGTCCCACCGTAAAAGCACGAGCCGTGTATGTACGTCCGACGAAACCGGGCCAACGGGCTGCTATTAATTATTCACGTTGTGTTTAAATGGTGGACAGTTAGCGGTGCCTACGATTTTATAACGTCGCGTCTCTCGGAATCGTGACGAGATTATACGTTGACTACGCGCGCGTCATACGTAATGGGTCGGAGGAATGAACAGAAAAAAAGAATATATGGTTTAGCGTGGATTCGTGTACGCATATATCTATATGAAACACGGTGGACGCATGATGGCGGTTTTTTGAATAATCGTACGGTTCTGCTGACAAATGGTAAATAATATTTTTGTCCGCTTTTTAACGTTTCGTTGCTCGGCTGCCGAATAAATACGCTTTAAAAATTGAATTCGACGTTGTTTTACCATTGACATTTTTTAATCCCTTGCATCATACTTTGAACAGTCGCGGTTCAAAGGCGATAAATCTGACTTAAACTTTTAATATGCGAAGTTTAAGTCCTATTGTCACGAATCGGTGAATACAAAATTAACACATTTTATTTTTGTTTCAATTTTTTAGTTAAAAAATAATTATTTCAGTCTCCACTACTCCTTTGGTGCAAAGGATTAGTATTGTAGCAGTTAGTGCTAACGCTGGCAAATAAATGGCATGGCCAAGGGGTTAAGCGAAGTTGGAGCAAAAGAATGTATACGAACGTAGTAGAACGCTTTTGGCAATTCTATTTTTCGTAAAATCTTGCCAGAAGGAAGACAAATAGTGGAACGTTGTTCTGAAAGGGGACATCGATTCCTCTGGGATGCGATACGAGGTTACTTGACTCCGGCAAAGGCTGCCATCCAAAATCCATAACGTTCGCCTTTGTATATTAAACCAATATCCTCGGAATCCAATAGCTGGTGACCCGCACCATCGAATAATATCGTCCAAGTATCGTTCCTCGTCGGTCACTGACCGATTTTATTCAGTTTACGATTGTCTGTAAATCACTAAAACTAACGTTTTGCATCTCTGAGCGAAGCTGCTCGAGCTATATTCAGAACATTTAAAAAAGACGCGAGTCACTGTTATTTTTGACAAAAATAAGGATATTGACGATGTTCTAGTTAAGTTTATTAATCTTTCATATGATGATTATGCATAATATTATTATACGAACTTTTAGAAATTAAATCGTGTATTAGAAATTTAAAATACTTCAAATAAAAGAAATTACAATAATAATGATTTAAAAAGATTTCTACATGATCTTCTTAAGCAATGATTTTCCTAAGAATTGTTCGACTTTCCCAAAATAATTTTTCTTTCGCAAGCAGGTAATAAAGCAGGTATTTATAAGTAAATTTTTTTGTAATTCAATAGGGGTATTAACCGAGGAAAATGAAAGGGTATGCTGCAACGCGTTTTCGTGAAGTTTCAATAGCACTCGAGCCGACTCTAACGATTTCTCCGAGTAGGAAATCGATGAGTGCTACAATTACGCCGGTGGTCGAAGTTTGCTTTGCTTTCGAGTTTAACGCTTTGGCACGAGCATTAAAAGTTTCGTATCACGCGAACGCGTTGCCGGATTATAATCCGCGATAATTTGACGTTTCCACGAATACGAGTAGCCTCGTTTGTTCGGCTAAATTGATTGAGTCCGGTGGTTTCGCCAAGTACACGCTTTAAAGTTGTCGAATGCCTCGTAAAACTCGTTTTTGATACGTAAGATATTCTCGTTTCACGTGACCGATGGTTATTAACCTTTCTAACCGTGCATTGTATCTCCCAGAAAAAGCGCAATCGATTGCACCAATGTTCTGAACTTTACACTGCGATTAACATGCATGCACGAAGATATACAAACATTTATTATAACACAGTAATTTATTATGAGGGTGAAAATATCCTTTGATACAAATATTTATTTAATACACTTAAAACGAAATTGTGATTGACAAATTTAAAAGTTTTCAAATTAGTTTTCCCTAACCTCTCAAAAAATTCAACGTTGTATCGAACTGTACATTTTAAAATATCTCTTATCAATTCACTCTGAAATCGGAATTTACCTTCGGATTCATATTTCATACAGGAATAACAACCGAATCCGACAAGTTGATGGAAACAAAATAAACGAACGTACATATTTACATTTTCCCGTCGGTTACGAAATAACTCGATATCCGTCGATCTCCGTTCGGCTAAAAATTTCCTTTCGGCACCTGTTTCCTTGCTCGACTTCCGTGCTGCATTTTCCGATCGAACATCCGTCTCGACGACGTATCCGCCCGATACGGGAGGAACAACAACCCAGAAGATGCGATAGTCGTGTAATATAACCATGGCGTTGTCCAATGACGCGTCATCCTGTTTAACATTTAACGAAGCTCATTGCGAAAGCAATCAAAACTTGAGTGAAACTACGAAACACTTGAATTGCGCATGGAATACCATAGACATTCGCGTTGCACCCTCTATACGCGTATCTGTTCCTTCGACCTTGTTTCTATGGGAGCTGAAGGATTATTGGAGTAACGAACATTTTAAGATGTCGGTTATAAATTTCTAGTTACAATTTAATTTTTTTTCGTTTAGTGAGTGGTGAAGTGTACGTTGTTTTTCTGAGCTGGGAAGGAAAGGGATTTGGGGATTTGGGGATGTGGGGATTTGAATGTGTAAGAATTTGGAAAACTAGGGATTTTTCAACCCGAAGATTTGGGAATTTAGGGATTTGGAAATTTAGGAATTTGGGAAGTTTAGGAATTTGGATATTTAGGGATTTGGGAATTTAGGGATTTGGAATGTGAGAAATTTGGAAATGTAGGAGTATGGAAATTTAAAGATTTGGGAATGTAGGGATTTGGAAATTTAGGGATTTGGAATGTGAGAAATTTGGGAATGTAGGAGTTTGTAAATTTAGAGATTTGGAAGTTTAGACATTTGTAAATTTAGGAAATTGGAAATTTAGAGATTTGCGAATGTAAGAATTCGGGAATTCAGAGATATGAGAATTTAGATGTTAAAATTTACAAATTTCACAATTTAAGTTATCCGAATGACTATCCATTCCTGGATCGCATAAACGCTATTCACCGCGAAAACGTCTTCTTCGAAGTTATCGTAGATGTTGATAACAGATCGCTTTTTAATAGGATAAGACGAAGACTTTTTGTCGTGGGGAAATTTTTATGCTCTATAGTTCGAAGAAGTTTGACGCGGGTTCAAGTTGATTGATGAGCAAGATTCGAAGGAAGGAAAAATTTTTGGAGATTGTTCTTGATTTCAGTCGCTGCTTCATGTGTTATCATCCCTTGAATATTTGTGCTAATAAAAGTTTCAATTTCGCTGTTTCAATGTTAGTTATGGTCACATTCATATTGTCAACTGATTCTTGATTAATGTATGAATTAATTATTTCAGTTGATTACACTCGTTAGCAAATATTCAATTTCTATTCATCTCTATAGCAAAATGGTGAAGCATGATTATGATATATTATGAGCTACGAAACGTGCATGCAATTGTTTTCGTCAAAATTTCAGTTCCAACTTCGAGCTTAAAATTAATGTCCCACGAGTTCTGTTTTATGGAACTATTATGGTATTCCATGAACAAGTAGTAAACAGTAGCTTAGCAAAACCTCAAGCCACAGTTGTTGAAATTTTGCCAGGCTGTATGAGATATATTGTATTGAAATATGGGATTTTCATCAAGGTACACAATCAATGTATATTTGTATTTGATCATATGTGTATTCGGTATTTATCTTCATTTTTAATTCCGTAATAAGCGTGCATTTCAGTGTTAAAATGATAATTCATAAACGATGAACGAAGTACCAGTTTGAAGTACAATTCGAAAAGTAACGCGACAGGCAACGTTTATAAATCAGATTCACACGAGCAGAGTGGTAATAGCAGAAAGAGAGAAAAACACGGATTTATAATCGATGTAGCGTGGACAGAAGGAACGATAGCGCGCGATGGGTGACGGTGCCCTCGCAATTAAAAGCCAGGCCGTGTTGGTCAGAAGAGCGGAGATTCGAGCTTTTAAAATGCAAATAGAGATATAAATATTTTATTGCGATCCTCTACACGGCTCGTTCTCTCCGCGAGCTTTCGTGCTCGTTTTTACCATTCCCGTTGCGGGCCATGCTCGTCGAGATACCAATTGAATTTCATCCCCTTTTCTTCCCGTTCGATCGCGAACAAAAAAAAAAAAGAGGAAAAATAGCCATCCTCGCGTTCCCGAACGTACAACTATTTTCAATAGATTTTTATTCCTCCATTGTCCATGTCGATCATAAGCTCGCGTGTGAAGTGCTAAATGGATTGTTACGGGTTACCGGCACGATCGATGTAATAACGAGTTCGAGTGGTGAAATTGAATAAAACGTCGAGCGATCAACGAGCTAAAATTCCCTTTGATCCCGATCATGTAATCTGATTTATAAGGTTTGAATTAAACGGCAGTTCAATCTGCAGCCGATGATTTCATTTCGACGTGTTTAACTCGATATTTATGGGAGAGATTTTCTCGGTCATCGTACGGTTTCGGCGCTTTGGGATTATGGAAATTTGAGGGTTGGGAATCTTTTAAAAATTCATCGAAAATTAGGCAACTGAGAAGTGGGATCTCGGAAATTTAGAAACTCGGAGACTCAGGAATCTGAGAATTAAAAATTGTAGAAATTTATGAATTTGGGACTTTGGAAATTTGAAGAATTTGAAGGTTAGGGAATTTAAAAAAAAAAATCTTTAAAAGATCCTAAAAATGCGCAAATTTGTAAAATTTCCATCAGAAAAAAAATTTTTAAGTATAATTTCACAAATGTGCTCATACCACCATCACCCCTTAAATCAACACCTATCGTCCCAAATAGTGGAAACAGTATGCGCAAACACATCAGACAGACTTTCGCAAAAAGATACAGGCAACGAATTAAAAGCATGCAAGTTTTGCTCGTTTAGCGGCAATCCACGTTTCTCTGTTCACGCTTATTCGATCCCGTATCGATGAAGATTCGATAAACTGCAACTGAAAGCCAGAGGCGTCGAATGAAATCGCTTTAATTACCGGCTGCACATCGTGCCGTGCACACCCACGTCCGTAACACGCGAACAACGGAAATGGATGCCACGGAAAAGAGGACGAGAAGAGTCCAATTAACGAAAAACAATCGGAAGTTTATAAAGTATCTCGCAAGTAGACTGGCTACCACTTGGTGTATCTTTGACGAATCCTCGTCGAGCATCTTCGTCGTCTCGTTATCGAACGATTTTATCTATCTGCCGTTCGATCACTCTGCTCTGCAAATAAAAGGATCCAATTAAATTATCGAAAAGTGAGCGCAGCTGCGTCGCGTCTAACTGTTCCTACAATCTCGTCTAACTCGGCGATGATCAAACACGCTGGAATCTTGTTATTACTGGGAAAATATGAACGTGTTACATGGGAACGAATGTGAGTTTGTACACTGTTCAAACGATGTTCTCCAGGTGTTTTCTGTAATGCCAAGAAATTAAATTAATCGTGAAAACCGATTTGGGAGTATTGCAAGGTCAATGATTTGTATGTCTGAGCAGACATTAATTGAGCAATCATTTAACGAACGTCTAATGAAACGTGATTAGGAAAGGAGTAATGTGATTAAAAGTATACTTGAATGAATTTTGGCTTGTAGTGTACCATTCGCTATCTTATCAAAAATTACTAGAGTATGTCAGATTTCAACCCCGTCTCTCAACTGGGAGGATAGTTACAAGCGAAATTCGAATGATGAATTCTATATCTAGTTTCAGTCTATTTTCTCTGTTACAGCATTCAAAATTAACACACTCTGAATAGGATGTCTTAAAAGTTTAACTTTCTTCGATAACCTTACGTGATCACTTATGTATTTGTATAATAATATGTACGCAATAAATAAATGACTGAATAAACAAGTAAATTAATTAAAATAAATGAACGAGTAAATAAATAAATATTTGATTTTCCATTGTTACAATTGTACATTATAATTCCGTGTACCTAACGAGACTGTTTACTGTTATTAAATATTAAATTACGTAAACGTTACTGTTTGTAACAATTAATATCACGAGGTTGTACTGCCGATTGTTCCTTCATAAACAACCTACGGATCAGAGACGCATTGTCGAAATAATTATCCATTTATGCGAGTAACATATTGTAATATCGACAATGTACAGTAATTAGCTCTGTGTCCTTCGTGCAACGTATAATTAGTTTAAAACCTTGAAGCGATTGATTGTTATCGGACATCTGTCCAGCTGTGCGATGTGTATGCAGCTGTAAGTAAAATTGTTGTACAAATGCATATTCGAAATAATACCGTACGTGGGACCAGAGTTATGGTTCCTCTATTTCATAACATCTCTACGTCTCTGATTATTTATTTATTTAATTGTATTTCTAGATTGTGGATAATCCACATTGTAGGTTTGACCATTTTGCTAATAAGTATGTATACGTCAATAAGTTGCAGTTATAATAATACAATGTACGCTTCATTATCATTTTAATTTTAGTCAACATTTTAAAGTGTTTTACTTGATAGTATTTAATGTTTATTATCACTGTTACAAACCAGTAACCACTAACCAAGCTTATGACAGCAACCATAATTTAGACTAATTAATTTAATTTCGCAGTAACTCTTCTATCCTCGCATATATCCTAATAACATACACTACATATCCTCTCACATATACCTTAATAACATACAATACATATCCCATCATCTAATAACCTACAAACTTAACCTAACCTATAACCTCCAATTCTAACGTTAAACAAATAAAGCTAAAAGAATACAAACATCCTCGGTTTATAACCATATAATCCTTCGAGAGAGATTAACTCGTTGATTGGTCATTTCCGGTTAGCAGATTAAATACAGCATACAATTTCCATGCCGGAAACACGGTTCGCTGAGCGCGATCCAACACGCTGGAACCCCTTAATTGTTCTTCCCGGATCAAACGGGAACAGCCTCATGAATGTTTCTTACCCCTTTTGGTGCACCCTTGAGTTCTGGCTATTTCACTTGCCCTGGCCATGAAGCATACATTCGCAGTAGCAGCGAAATGTATTAGGCAGCTAGTTGGACTTCTCTGGAACGGCACTTCTCGACAGGGAAGGTAAATTAGAGGCGAACTTCCCCGTAGGTAGCTGGTCTACCTGACCAAATTAAAGTGTCCCCACCTAGACGCTAATTAGACGAGATGAGAACACGCCAAGCGGTGGACGGACTCGCTCGTGTGGGTGTATGTGAACGTGTGTGTTGGTGCAGGTGTTGGTCCACGTGGACGAGAGCATCGTCCGGCACTTCGTCGAGAACGTTTTGCCTGGCCAAAACTCGGATAGCCGGCAATTCGACGTCTCTCGAGCCGCAACTTTCCAGTTTCATGACTTTATCTGGGATATCCGTTTTAAATGGCTGAACGTTGCGTCGAGAGATGGCTGCATCGTTCTTCTTAGTCTTCAGACTTTTTACATGACTTGCACGTGTAGGGACTTGGGGACCTTGGAATTTGGGGACGTAGGAATTTGAGGACGTAAGAATTTGGAGGTGTAGGAATTTGGGGACGTAGAAATTTGGGGGTGTAGAAATTTGGGGGTGTTGAAATTTGGGGGTGTAGAAATTTGGGGGTATAGGAATTTGGGGACGTAGGAATTTGGGGACGTAGGAATTTGGGGACGTAGGAATTTGGGGGTGTAGAAGTTTGGGGGTGTAGAAATTTGGGGACGTAGGAATTTGGGGGTGTAGGAATTTGGGGGTGTAGGAATTTGGGGGTGTAGGAATTTGGAGACGTACGAATTTGGGGACGTAGAAATTTGGGGGTGTAGGAATTTGGGGGTGTAGGAATTTGGGGACGTAGGTATTTGGGAACATTGAAATTTAGGGACGTAGGGATTTGGAGACCTTCGAATTTTGGAAATACTGTCAAGTTTATATATCTGTCCTCATTCAAAGGAAGTTTACGTTGCACTCAGGTGTACCTATGTCAGTCACTTAATTAGCAATTCTTACGTGTGAATTTTGATTGTGTTTGGTTGAAAGGGATACGAAGTGATCTTCGTTACGTGGAATCAAGCTGAATACACACGGGAAGGGATACACTTCTGTTGTTTGTACTTCATTAAACGTCTTTGGGGCTTGTTAGATTAGACTTGTTTGAAGTTTGAAAATTTCAAGGTAGATTGAAGTTGATGAAGTAATGGTAAAGTGGATTAGATGAGTAGATAATACTGAATAAATAAACGTTCTTGATGGTGGAACCATTTTGAGATACAGGAAACACATACTTGGGTGCTGCATAGGGTTTCTATGAATAATTATTAGGACAGTGGTGGGAACAAAGTCATGTGACAGTGTATTTAAAAACTCTTAAATTTCTAAATTTCTATATTTCTTCATTTGGAATTAAAGGTTCAAATTCCTAAATTTCTAAATTGTCATAATTCTTAATTATTTTAACTTCATATATTTTAATTTTCAACTCCTGAAGGTTCAAATTCCTAAATCTCCAAATCCCTAAATCCCTAGATTCCTAACTCCCTGAATCCCCAAATTTTCATTTTTCTCCCATTTGCATGTACCCTAATAACGTATTCCTGCAAATAAACTACGAATCAATATCATCACGTGGCAATCGATGTTCGATTTTCATTCGAGAGCAAGTTTTCTCGCGTTCTTTCGTATTTCCTGTACATACTTCTTGCCATACAGCCATTTGGGAAATTAACGTTCTATTTGGAGGCAATTTCGCGTCTTTTCGCATCACGGAACCAGCATAGAATCGTGACCGGCCAAGTTTTCATTTTAGATTGGCCAATTGCCAGATTGGATCGCAAAACTGCCCTTTGGAATTGAGTTTCCTCTCGTTTCAGTCTTCCATAATCCTCTCGGTCCACTACAAACCCCCTTCCTCTATCTGCGTTTCTTTCCGCAATCTCTGTGTGTACGTGCGATCTGTATAGATGAACTTGGTACACGTGTATCGAAAGCCGCTTTTGTAGACGGTCCATCGATGAATTGCCATTGTAAAAACTTCCAACGGCAATATAATCAATAATTTTTATCGAACCTTTCCACTTAACCCGCCATTCGTTTTATAACTGCTGTATAGAGTGTGTCAAATTGACTATTACAAATCGTTTTCTCACAATCGAGTTCATTTTCTCTAAATTAAATGGTCTGGTACTATTACTCTTTATACAACAAATATTTTCAGTACTGCAGGAGTAACAGGTAAATTCTTTAGTTTGAAATTATATGTATAACTGCGTATATTAACTTCTTAATCGATGCAAATTTCATATAATGAATTGCACATGCCTCGTGTAATTATAATTCAACACTGTCTTTATACCTATTTCCACTTTGAGTGTCACAGTGGAAAATATCGTATGTAGTCTGGCACGCTAAAATTGCCATTATGATAGACTCGTTATGTTGCTGCAATATTGGGAATGCTCTTTTCATGTAACATTTATCACCCATACATCTACACCTACAATGTACATCGTAAAATTTTCAGAATAATTTAAATGTAACGCATGATTGCAGTACGATTCTTAATATTCTTAATATGATAACTGTTAATATGAGCTGTCCGAGAATGGTACACAAGCTGATATAACATGCGGTAATATGTCGTGTTATTATGTGACACGTGATGGTAGGGTGCGTGTCGATGCAACACGTGGTTATGCGATGCGTGGCGATATTATCGTTGTGATACTAACACGTGGAATAGAACATATTATGATACTAACGCGTGGGAATAGGATATGTGACGATATTAACACATGGTGATACTCGTGTGTGAATATACCAACGCATGATACTGATGTATGAAGATATTAATAAGTAGTAATTCCAACGTGTAATGCATAGTAACTCTAATGCATGGTGATTCTAATATACTGATTCTAACACATGATGATACTCATACGTAGTGATTTTAACATATGATAATACACATACGTAGAGATTCTAACACGTGGCGTAACGCATGGAGACATTGACACATAGTGATAGTAACTTGTAGCGATATTAAGCGATGTGATTCTAGTGACACTGACACATAATAATTCTAACGCGTAGTGATACCAATATGTTGAGATATGACACATAGCATAGTAATATGTTGCCTTACTAACGCGTAGCGATATCAACGCGTGAGAGTAGGATTTATGACGATACTAACACATAGCAATATAGATGCGTTATGATGGTAGCGCGTATACATTCTAACTCGTGTTGATACTAACACGTTGTGATGCTAACGCGTGGTAATAGAATGTGCGTCGATATTAATAAACATTCGACCAGCAATATAAATTCTGTCAGTATAACAAGAATCTACTATATCGAACAATTTTAAATTAATACCATCAGTAACCGATAATCTTCAATATAGTCAACATCATAAAATCCTTTTAATATTCACGAAGCGTTCTGGAACGCTCCTCGTCAGACAGTACTAAAAAATAGCAATTGCAAGTAGAAATTAATGTAAAACCGTGCCGTGGAAGTAGCGCAGAAGTCAAAGTAATAGGAGAGCAAGTAACGGAAGCGGAAGAATCCGTTGTCGGCGAATGAACGAAACTTCAACCCCTCTTTACATTCAATTTCATCTCGGTCGTCAGCGTGTTCCCTGTTTGCCTTTTCTTTCGCCCGCTGCTGGCTCGTTCGTCCCGGGCCTGTTGTATTTAAAGGAGGGAAAGGAAAAATGTTTATTTATTAAGGAAAGTTTCGCGTTTATCTCGGCAACGACAAGGATCGACGCGGGGAATAAAGGACGAAGAAATTTCTATTTCCGTGGCGGGGTCGCAAAGTTAGGACCAACTTCCGTCATTGAAACTCACCGAACAGAGGATCCAGGACGATCTTTCTTTTTTCCTTCTCTCTTCCTGATCTTTCCGTCGTTGTTACTCTTCATCGGTTCGCGCGTCGTTCCGTATAAAGCGTATTTTTATTTCAGCCGATAGCAGCAGCGGCTGGCGCGAAATTGGCCCGAACCGCGTACACTTGGGAAATTAGGAAGGTTCGCAATTATTGATTTTCCTCGTTTATTCCTCGCCCACGTTTGTCTCTCGTCTTTTTTCTCGGCCGGTGCACACGAGCGTTCCGTTCCTCCAGGACACATTCGTGATCGAACGCGGGGATGAAATAAAAGGCGATTGCCGGTTTAAATTGACGGTTTATCGAGTTCGAACTTCCGCCAGGTCATTTGTTCGCAATTAAATGAACGCTTCGGTGTATTAAGGAACGGCAAGATGTCGAACAACTTCGAAAACGATGCTGTCTGCATTTGACGTGAAATCGTTTCAGTTGCGGAGTCGATGCAAAAATAATTAAAATTTTAATTTTGTACTCTGATATCGATTTCGGAATTACCTCCGTTCGCAGAACTGCTGCTTTAAACTTCGAAATTCGTTCTGATAATTCGAGATGAGGATTTCGTTTCCACTGTTTATTCCTGATTATTTTAGATTGGGAAGATGAGAGAAATTTTATTAAAAATGAAGCGAAAATGTACAGCTGTTCGCAGTATTATTCTAACATTTTCTGTTAGAATATTTTTGTATGAATTGTTATTAAAACATTATTACATGTCTTGCAGATACAGGTAGGAGTACATACACACTTTTTGAGGTTATTTTTTAAATGAAAGTTAGTTCAACCTACCCCTGTATCTTCGCTACATCCATTATAGTCATTGAATAATATAATATTTTAAATCAAACATCACTGAATAATATATTATTTCAAATCAAACATCAGTGAACATTATGCCGAATCAAACATTGAATAACATAGTATTTCAATTCATTGAATAATACAGTACTTCAAATCAAAGGATCAAATATTAAATATTTTTCCATATAACCAGCATTGACAAAGTCGATCAATGTTGCATATTCACATTTGATCAAAATCGCGAAATGTAAATTAAAACATAACCTAGCATGCCATTGTCCCAACCAGTAATTTACGTATAAAGAATTCCGTGTTCCGGTTAATCGTAGAAGGAAAATCTCGCAGAAAGAGACTATCGAAAGCAGGGCACAGTGATTAGAAGACAGAAGCTCGGTGAATAATTCTTAATGGCGGTTATCGTCGCGGAAGTCGGCGATGTCTCCACGGAAGTCGGTCTCGCAATTACGCGATATCCGATTGTAAGCGCTCCGCCGTAAATTACACGGAACAATATCATCCGCGATAATGGCTGATAATCGAGTTATGGCGTGCGGACTTGCAGCCATTGAATCACTGGTCCGTTACACGAAACGCTTCGACAATCCTGTAACTCCGATAACCCGTTGAAAGCGTCGCGTCAAAAGTCAAAACGTCAGGGTTCATCTCTTCCACGTTGCTTTTTTCGCAGTTTCTGGTACAAACGCAACCGATACACGTTACAACACGTGTTTCAACTTAATCCCATTTGATCGAGCGACCGTTACTGTGACCCGCTGTAAAAATCCTGCAGGATTTAAAAAACTGGCTGACTGTTATGTCGATACGCGAGTTGATAGATTTCGATCGATTGTGCTGCGGAGTTTGACGTACTGCCACTGGGAAATTTGTGTGCAACTCGACGCTGGAAAGCTGTTTTGCGGAATAATCTGTAGAATCGAGAGGGTGTTTTATAGAATAGATAAACTGATAGATATTGCTGCGCTAATTGATTTATTCTAGTTTAGAGGTGATATCGAGATACTAAAATTATTGTGTTCAACATTTAATAAACAAATGTAAAGGCGTTTATAAACTAACAGGAAAAAACGCAAGAACATTCGTTTTTACGTTTGTTAAAAATTTCGTTGTAAACCGGTTGATTTTAATTTAATCCTTCAAGCACAGAATTTCTTCAAAATTTCATAAACCCTTTCACTGCGCATGAAATGCAAAATGAAAAGCTGACTATGAACTGTAATTCATATCAAGTTTTATTCTTCTCTCTTTTGCAATATTAAATAACATTTCTTCAAATTAAAAAATTTTTCTTACTAGTATTGCTCGCGTTGAAAAGTACACTGAAATTGTAAATTGAAATGTCATGCAGCAAAGGGTTAATTCACCACGGTAATTAAATCTGAAATTTGAATATGTAAATTGAATTTACAAATCGTAAAAATTTTGTTCACCTTTAAAATTAAACCATGAAGCAACGAAAGGTTCCTGTTAATGAAATCGCACAAATGAAAGTGTACAAATCGTTAAGACCTGCTCGTTTTTGAAATTAAAAAGGTTATCCAAGCCAGTAATTAAAACCGATAAAATTTAAATATAAAATGAAGTGTACGGATCGTTGACATTCTTGTTTGAACGCGCGATAAAACATTGTCCTGTAAATTGGTTCTCAAAATATACCAACGGGAACAATCCGTTAGCATGCGGTGACCAGCAAAAACCACGCTGAACGGTGTAATTATTCGTCACGGTGTAGCTAGCGGTTCGCAGCAGGCTATTCAAGTTTCTTTCGCTCTCGTGTCGTTCTCTTTCTTCGTTGCGGCGGTTCAGCATTTAAGCGACCATATAACGACCATATACCACAGGTCGCATGAAGTTTCACCATGTGTGCTAATTTAACGACCCGTACTTGTCCAAAGTCCGATCGCGAGCCCATCTTACGACGTAGCGACACTTAACCCCCGCGATTGCTCCTCGTGGAGCGTATTTTGACCCGTAAAGGGACAGAAGCGAAGAAGGGGACGGGTTCTCTTCTTCGTTGGCTATGTTCTGTACCCCCGTGACTACCCCTCTTGCGATAAGATCGCTTTGAGACGGTAATAAAAGGAAGTGGAGTCCATTGGGGGGTAAATCGAGTTACCTCACCCCTTAACTTACTTTCTCTCTTGCTAAGTCTTCCTCCTTTTACGCCTGTCCTTCTTGCGATCTTTGCTTTCACCTGTTTTTAAATTGAACTCTCTTAATAGACTGAAGAAGAAGGGTTGAAGGTGAGACGAGGAAAAGGGGATGTCGTGGCGGAAAGTTTGCGCTCCTTCCACCGCGACGGGACAATTATCGGGATCGTTTGAAGGACTTGCTTTCCTTTTACTACCAAGGCGATCGAATCTCTGCTTGCCTAGGCACCTGAATACCACCGATCAAAAGTATTGAACGTGTAAATTAATTCGGTGACTCTATATATTTTGAACTCTCTTTTAAATACCTTTGCGCCTTTCAAGAAGCATCCTTTCTAAAACGTCGTATGGCACGGGGAAGATTATTGTAATCGGTCAAGCTGTCCAGGATGTCCTTTGTGTTAAACTTGTGAAATATATTTATACTTGTGTTTCCATTTTTTGTAATTCTGACAAGTCCAGTCTGACTATTATTCGTTAATTAATTGCGAATTTAATTCAGTACAAAAGGCTAACAATTTTCAATATACATATAAAAACCAATAGGTGAATTAAATTGATTAAAATTAACCTATACAACTACGTTAATCGAACTAATTAAAATGAACCCATTATTGAAGTCAGGTATTAATATTTCATATATTGAAATGAATTCCGATTGTCGGTCACAACATACGCACAAGTGTTGAGGGATACAAATGTACTCGCCAACGCAAGAGAAAAATGGTAACTCATAAGTGTTAAATAAAACAGCAAGTTACAAAGAGAAGGAGTGAGCGATTGCCCATTAGAATTCGCATGATGTAAGCGGAAATACGAAAGCGGAATAGAGGTTGGTGGTGGCCACGACATAAAACTCGGCCGCAGCCGGGCGTAGAACAGGAACAAATCGCTTTAAAATTTTATGAGCGGTAACGTTTCTACCTCCCCTTAAAAGCTTTTCCTTAAACTGGCCATTAAGCTTCCTGCAGATCTAGGCTGGATGTTACACGAATGTTCTTATCCACTTATTGCGCCATCGCTACAAGCGGGAACCGACTCCGACAGCGACCGAGAAACGACCAACTCGTTTTAACGTAATATCCGCTGAATCTTACGACAAACCCTCCGTATATTTTCTTTGTGTTCCAGCGAGGAATCGATATTCCGAAGAGTTCAAGTATTTTTGAATATTTTAATGAGGTATTTTAGGGCTTCGTAGCTCAAGCACTTCTTTACGGACCTTCTGTATTAAATTTCGATGAATTTTATTATATAATCGATTGTGTTTTATGAATTTTATAAGCTGTGGGCTTTTAAAATTGAGCCGCGTGTCGAATTTCTCGGTTAGGATCAAATTTATAGGCTTTTAGATTTGGACATGGTTATTTGGAAAGGGAAGCTTGGAAATTATAAGATTTTAGATTTTTAAATTGAGAGATTTGGGAATATGGAGATGTGAGGGTTGGAGTACTTGGAGGTTTGGGGATTTGGGGATTCGAGGATTTTACGGTTTTCACATTTGCAAATTTAATAGCTGGGAAGTTTGGGAATTTGAGGATCTGAGGATTTGAGAGCTTGGATTATGGACTTGATTTGTGAATTTAGGAGTTTGACGATTTGAAGACTTATTACTCATGGCCACCATAAACCGTAAGACACTTGCACATCTACCTCTGAAACGACACATAAATAATATCAAAATACAAGCCGATATTCAATCGCTCAAAAATTCACGCAAGACTCCTTGTCAACGTCCCCAACGGTCGTGCAACCCCATAAATCTGTTCAGTACGCAGAATGAGGATACTTTATCTAAGCTTCCGAAAAATGGTCGCAATCGAAAGTGTTTTGTAGCGTCGACTTCGATAGACAATCCAGTAACCGTAGGGTTAGAGGGAGATGGTTAGCTGGTAGTTTGGAAACTAGTTCTCCTCCGGGCGGAAGTACAGTTGCCGGAGACCCATTACTATTTCCAGGTTGTTTCGGTAATTTCAGTCGAGTAGCTACTTAGCCGACAAAGTTGAACGTGGCGTGCTCGCTGTTCCAGTGATAAATTCAGTGCTGCGAACGAGGGAACTCGGCCGGTTTTAATTAGCACGATCAGTCTGAGTGCGTGATCTCGCGATTCGAACGTCGCTTCCCCTCGAACTCGTTATGTCGATAATTCCCGTTCGACTGATCGCCACCCGCGACGAGCCGATTACATTTCATTAGCTGTTCCTCTCTCTGAACTACGCCGGGGGCTGCTCATGGCTTGATCAGAACGAAAATTCCCCGGGGTGATGTTGCGGCCTTCGATTTCGACCACATCGCGATTCACGCTTCGTTCATTAAGCCCTTATGCGAATTTTCGCTAAATTGCGCGAACTGTTAATTAATTTTTTATCCGCAGTTGTCTCTTCGACAAAGTTTCAATGTTATCCTGGAAAATTTTTTTCATACAAATTAAGATACTAAATACAATTGTAGAAAATAGAAGAAATAGAGAAATGAGGATACATTGAATTGAAAGGAAATTTTTTGGCATTACATGTTTGATAAAAATTAGGATATCGCATTACATTCGAGACCTTGACGGCCTAATGGGTGTACATGATAGCATTTCAGACGTGGTAGATATAGTTAATTTCCGGCATTAGAGGCTCTCTGGCAATATGGACTTTTCCATAAATCCACAAAACCAATATCACTAAATATATCAAAATAAACATACTATAATTTTCCGAAACTCAGATCAATAAAAACAAAGAAGATTGATATATCTATGCACTGCACCGTAGCAGTGCAATCCTTGACGAGGACTCTGAAACACCGTTTTAGGGTTAAATTTAATTCCTACGTTCCGTTCGTTACCACTGCAGATTTTGCATGGACCGCGAAGAAGATGGAATGGTCCCGGTACCTTTTTGTCGCAAAATCCCGTTGGTTAAGCAGCGAGGGAGGGAACACACACGGCGGAGGTCCTTCGTTTTTCAAAGCATCCTTGCACACGCGAGCCTCGTGTATTAGGGGGTCTTTCACGTAACCGCGACGCTCGACTCAAAGGATAAATGTCCGCCGGATACAAGCGGCGTTCATTAGCACTTACGAGGACATTAGACGGTAGCCAGTTTAAAGTCGAGTCTCGTCGTCCATTAGCAGCCCCATCTTTTGCATGTTACGAACGCGTATTAAGCCTCCGCGCTGTCCTCCATGCACGCCAGCTTTAACACGGGAAATGTGACGGGTCCCGTGGAAACGCGATTTGCCTAATTAAGCAATGTTTTAGAGATTTTATGCTCCTAACAGTCGTCAAAGGAGATTTTCATTTTTACGTGTGTACCGACGTCTGACCAGAGGGCGGTTGTTCTACTGCAGCCGCGACGCGAACGACGATACTCCGTTTCATAATTTTGCATATTAATGTTTCGGGACAAAGTTGTTCACCTGACCTTTCGTATTTTCTGGATAATTCATTCAAATTGGGCTCATTATTTTAATTTTGAAATAGTTCTTGGGGACTTTAAGAAGATCTATTACATAATCACTTATATTTGGTAGCAAAGTTTAAAATAATATATTTCATGGAAATAGGAGAAACTTGTTATAATTAAATAGCCTGATAACCTTTGAAAGTTAACACACTTCAAGTAATTTATTTTAACATAAATTGCAAATAATTTATGAACAAAGTCAGAATTATTGATAGAGTTTATTTAAAGAATAAATATTTATTTGCGAGAAAATCAGATCATGTAAATTGAAATATATGTAAATGCTCTATGATTATTAAACACAAATATTGTTCAATGTATTTTGGAACAGAACATTGTGATTTTGATGGTTTAATTTTGCTACTTGACAAAATAAATAAAGCCCATATTAATTCAGACGCGTTTTGATTAAATATCAGTAATGTATTTGTGGCCCGTTGAAATTTTACAAAGGCTATGTTGGAAACAACGAGAGCGACATTTCATTCAATATTAAATTTAATGCTTAAAAACAATTTCCGCGAAAATTTCACGGTAAATGCACGTACAATGGCCGGCGGTCGTTTAATCCCTGCTTCACCTGGGTATTCATTATTCGAATGAAATTTTAATATAAAATTACACCCGAAAATGAGAGATATTAGTATACAGTGACCATTGAAGAACAACAGCAACTGCATTTAAATCTGTCCGCAGGAAATGTGAGGAAATCGTTCAATTTCAAAATTATTACTTGGAAACCTCGCAGAAAATATGAAAATTTGATCATTTTGCAAGTTTAGGCTTCTGGAAATTTTTTGGGGGAATTTGGTAGTTCTGGAATTTGAGGGATTTGGAAATTTAGGAATTTGGAGATTTAGAGATTTGGAATTTTGCAGATTGTGTATCAGAGTATTTCAAACTCTAAAAGTTTGGTAACTCCAAAATTCTGGGATTCGAAAGTTCAACAATTTTTCAATTAGTAAGTTTTCCCCTGAGCTTTCATATAATTTTCATTATACAAACGTATCATTATGTGGCTCATTAAAAATTGTAAGAGCTTTTGCTCGTCGACGAAGCGTTCTTGCACGGGAATGAAGGTAACATGATAAATCGTCGACTGTATCTATCAAAAACTCGCAAAGACGAGCTTTATCAAAGGCTCGTATCGGTAAGCCATTAAAGGGTTCTCCATAAACTACGCTGTGGATGCACTTGACTTAAGCGTTAAGTGTCATTAGCGCCATTATCCCTACTTTATGGAAGGAGAGCCATGGATGTGGGACGATTCGCTTCAACTGATTATCTGTGCGATCTTGCTTGAATCGATCAGTGTACTGATATTGTTGGAGAATATCGCTCCACGCTAATGGGGGATTTACTCGGAACTTCATTGATCGCTTATGATTATGTAGCACGACCTCATGTTTCATCTTTTGCAGTAATTAATTAATACATTCCAACTAGCATATAATATATAACCAATTAATATATAGATATTCATTAATATATTAACAATTTCATCCAAAAATTTTTATATATTTTCACTATTTTTTTTCGCCCCTGTGAAGGGATATGAAAAATAATAATAAATAAAGATATAAAAGTAAATGACATGTATAACAGTCTTTAGCTACAATATATTACTCAATAAATTCATATTGGTTAAATAAATTAGTGTTAAAATTGTTTGTTAACATGAGTGGTCATAAAACTGTAGCAAACATTGATGACTGCAATCTATAAGGATATGACTTTAGAAAGAAATAATTAGTAAATACACACGATTCAAAGATAAATATACGTTTTTAATTTTCCCAGTTCAAAAGTTGAAGAAATGAAAAGTAATCACTCCATATGATACTGAAGTTATATTGAAGAGTGTCTACACGAAGGCAGAGCACACGATTCAAAGATAAATATACGTTTTTAATTTTCCCAGTTCAAATCTGAAAAAAATGAAAAGTAATCACTCCACATAATACCGAAGTTACATACAGAAGAGTGTCTACGTTTTTTGACCAGAAGTTCCAAAGAAATCTGTAAAAAGTCACTTTTGGCGTAATAAACCTATCCAATTGAAAGTTGTGTATATATTTGATGGGATTCTTAACGAGGCGTAATTCAAGTTAAAAATCACCAGACGAGAGTTTACTCAAAGCCGTACCAGTCGGTTTGTACTTATTGCCGTGAAATATAGCGGGTGTAAGTACATGGCTGTATTTAACCAAGAAATACAGAAATCGACGGCACGAAGGTAGTCAGCAGGAATTGAAAAATGGCCTGGACGTGTTACGGAGTAGTAAACACGGGAATGAAAGTCGGTTTCGTTTTTCGTCCAGCCTCTCAACGTCGAACGTACTGGCCATCGTACTTTTTTTCTCTTGCCCCCTTCGTCCAGCTACCCTGCAGCTTCCCGGGGATCCTTCCTAACGTGAAAAATGAAGCTAAGTGCGATGTCGAGTAACAGGCCCGATGGGAAAATGTTTAGGTTCGTGGTAGACTATCATTTCTGCGGATCGAAGATGTCGATGTCTCCCGACGTTTCATGAAAATTGTCACGTCGGAACTTTTTGCGCGTCTTTTTCGAGAAGACATCTCTCATATCGTTAATTAATACTTCACGACAAAAAAAGATTGATCGCTCCGTTATAATTTACTTTAATAAAAAGTGTTGCTCCACTTTTGTCGAGTATGCAAATAACTGACGGGTCTCTAATTTAATTCGATTAAAAGATTGAATATAAAGAGTTACTGGCTTCTCAGATTTATTGGACATAAAAGATACATAAAATTGCGAAGCCCAGAGAAAATATGAGGTCGTTGATCAGGAAGTGTTTCAATTACATTCACGCGACTGCCTGCGACGGTGTCCCAGAAAAAAGGCTGGTTACAGAATTACAGTAACCAGGAACATTTATCACTTTGGTATAATTTATTTCAATTACAGCGAGTGCACTTACTCCACTTTTGTCGAGGCGCTTAGAAATAATCGAGCGGATACAGGTGAAATTAAATGAAACATGAATTAAATATAACTGTTGAGTCGAGCAAATAGAATGTCGGATTTATTAGACGTAGAAAGGTACATAAAATTGCAAAGCCGTGAGAAAGTATGAGGTCATCGATCAGGAAGTGTTTCAATTAAACGCGTCGCTATTATCGCGCGAAATTATCGAGAAAAATTTCATTGAAATATTTTCGAGAGGTGAAACGAAGTTCAGCGGCTAAACAAGGCCTGTGAATTAATTAACTATATTCTGTCCCGTGTTCGTTCTCTCTTTTATTCTCTCTCTTCCGTCTCGTCAAACCTCGAAGAAAATTTTTCTCCGCCGTTAATTCGGTTTCACGGTTAGAACGTATCGGTTTTAGCGGCACCGCGTAAAAGAAGATTTTCATAAATTAAAAACTCATTTACCTAACCTTCCGGCGTATATAATTTCGGAAAATGGGTAATACGGTCGCGGCGCGTAAAACCCCTCGATCGTTCGCATTAGCATTTTTATGGGCGACTTAATACGTAGATTTTGTACTCCTCTCTCGCGATTATGATCCTTCGAGACTAATTTGAACGTGACGGCTAGCTTTACGGAATGCCGCCAGTCACGAAGCGCCATTAAATACTCAGCTTAAGCACCTTCTATGTTTTTCTTTTTTCACTGACCGCCCTCGCGTTTTCCTTGAATTATGTGTTTCGCGAAAGACCGATTGCCTTCGCTCGTCATGCCACCTTCGTTAATGATATCATCAGGTTATTGTTTTCCCTCATGATGTTTATTTGCACATACATTCTTATCTCGATTAATAATTTACAACTACCATTATTACTAGGTGTCTAGATAAAATCTATTTCACTATCATACGATTTAATAATTAAAATGAACAGAGAACTTATTACAAGAACTTGTATGATGTCATTCTAAAATTATAGATATTCAGAATAACAATCAACGTATTAATTCTAATATTTTGCTACCATTGTTTGATATTGGTATTTAAAGTGCGTATACATTTTAGAACATTGTTGATATCGATTGAAAGGACGTCGAACACTAACAAGAAGACATCGGAACGAGCACGTATTACGAGGCTCGTTGCTACATTTCGGAGATAAATATGGAAGCTGGTCCCATGTAGCGTGCTCTTGTAGGGAAACGTGGCTCTTGCACGTACACATCCGCAGTCCTGGCTAGGTACACAGACTGTAATTAATCCAAGGTGTTAAATCAAGGCCCGTGAATGCCTCTCCCTCGTCTGCAGCCGTGACGCCTTCTCTAGCTGAGTGGGTCGCCCCTCGAGACCACCTGCCACGTCTTACAAGCTCGAGTGGAAGCCCGAATTCCTCTTCTTGCCGTCACCTCTTCCGTTTTACGCGAGATATCGTGCATCGGGCCCACCTACCGTCCGCTCGATACTTACGTCTTCACGAACACTTCAGATTAGACATTACAAACGTTCGATATGGACTTTCAGGAACGGTCGTGTGTTCTGAAATGCCTGGGGGTATATTCTTGGAGGGTGGAGGTCTCAAATTTGGGGATTTGAGGATTTGAGGAATTTGGAGATTTGGGGATTTGGGGATATTGGGATTTGGAAATTTGAGAAATTTGAGGAATTGGAGTATTGGAGAAGTTAAAAAGTTGGAAAGTTAGGAATTTGCAAAATTGAAAATTTAGGCATCTAGAAATTCCAAAATTTATGTTAGTAAATTAAAGATAATTTAGGAATATGAAAATCAGAGGAATTAAATTTGAGTTTCAGAATGTAACAATTTGAAATCCCTAATACTTTCCAAAGAGACTTCGAATACCCAAAACTATCGCGAAGTTATTCATTTAAAAAATACGATGTGAGATCTACCATTTCCTGAAAAATGTCCGCGTGTCACGGATCGATACCGCAAATATAGGAAGTCGAAGAGTGTGGACATCGAATATATCGTGGAAACTGTTCGGAGTGCAAACTTACCACGACCGTCCTGCACATCCTGGCCCCCGTAAACGGAAATGTACGATGGAACAGCATTCGTCCGAGCCGACTTTATCAACCGGCTGATTTCCAAAGTAATTTGATCCTGGTGGCCATAACTCGTCCGGTACCTTCAGTTTCCAGCTGCACAACGTACGCGTTGGTACGTAAGTACGTCAACCAAAGGCAGACAGGTTACTGAAACTGGACGGCACTTTGTCACACTCGCACCATCCGGATTCGGATAAGATACGGGTTCTCATATGAAGCTGGCGTGTTACCGTGTTCTCCTGGTCCCATTTTTTTTCACCAACTTCGAGCGGAAAACTTTCGTCACGGACGAGCGAAAAATTTCCAACGATGAGAAATCGACGTCGATAAGAAAGGAACGTGAACCTTTTCTCCCCCTTTTTTTCCTTCGCCGTCTTTATTCCCTCACTGGGGTGTTTCCTACTTTATTGGCATCGAACCTGACTGCTGATGGAACGATTAACCCTTTTCGATCGAGTGACGTGATGAAATGGAAACATTTGCAGCTCTTTCGATTGATATGGCGTACCTTTGAACGAAGTGAATTTTATCTTTGAGGTACTTGTAGATTAGAATCATGATAAGTTTATAGTGTGACAAAATGTTATTTATCAAGGATATGAACTATTTTTGCATTTAAGGTTTTAGAGTGATGTACTGAATAGGTAGTATGATACTAGTGTTGATCAAAGTTTATCTTCTCATTTCTTGTTTGATAGACAATTCAATCATAAAGACATTTATTGTCGTATTTCACCTAAACATTTTTAATTTAACAATTTATCTGAAAACATTTATTTTCATGTTTTATCTAAAAAATTTTATTTTAATATTTTATGCAACAGTTTTAATTTGTTTTATGTAACAATTTCAATTTCTGTATTTTACGTCAAAAATTGCCGATATGTTTTCAATCTGTACCTCGATATTTTCATAAATTTCGTGTAATGTATTTTTGTGTGCAGTACAGACTGAAAATTGCCATTAAATATTAAATTTGCACTCACGCACGGTGTTCATTTGCGGTGAATATAAATTTTACAGAATTAATATTTGAACGATGAAATACGCGTATCAAATATAAACAAATCCGTGGTAAAGGTTCCCACCGTGTTCCCGTCGATTGATACGAAATTTTGACAAGCAATAAAAACAAATTGTTAACAATCAAAGACGGCTTTTCATTAATTAATACAGTTATAAACTTGAACGTTATGGTCAACACAATGACCGGAGGAGCAATATTCCGGAAAATCGTGGCCATAATGGAGAAATTAATTAATAATGTATATTGTTTATCGAACCTTACTAATTTATGACCGCGCTTGTAACTGTTTAACCAATTACTGCAAAGTCGTTCGCCGCCATTATGTTTCAATTAATTGTACAAACTTTTCGGTTGCAGGTATGTGTTCATTCCGTGTGTACCTGTTGGATAATAAACGTTTCGAGTATGTTGTATTCATTAAAACTGTGAGTATTCTTTAATATTAATTCTTGGTCATTTTGTTACATATTCAGAGTGTAATGGTATTTGCAAAAATTTCAAACGAAATTCGTAACAAAATATGGAATTTGTTCCATATTTTACTTCAAAATTTTTGTTGCAAGAAATGATTAATGACAGAATATTTTATTTAAACTTAATATTGTAGAATTGTTGCAAAATTAGAGTATCACAGATAATGTATTTAGAACAGTTACTAACAATTTGACATAGACACTATCTGTCGATATTGTATGAATGGTATACTGATCGTCTATCAGTTTTACATGAAATCAAGTGCAATTGAATTTTAGAATTTAATTGAAACCATGGACATAAAGTACTACACGGTAAACCATTAATAATTGTTAATAGTACAACGCAGGCGATGTGACATTGAATGTATATCATTACAAAGATAAATCATGGCGATAGCCCGTGCAGAATAACATGTTATTTCTAGTCATATTTATAATTTATTGCTAATAATTTCATGAATACATCAACGATTTTCTGCTACGTTTCCGTTTTGATGTTTCATCACGTCAAAAGTAATTTATCCGCCGAAATAAATTGTCTTTGCAATATTTTTTATTAAAGCTGCAGTATTTAACGTTACGACTGACAAAACAAGGTTAATTGACTATCACATTCAAAATTTTAATTAAAATTGTGTTATGTATCAGATACACATGTAGACACTTCGATGAATAATTTGAAAATTGTTTGCCACGAAAATACGAAGTAAGATTAATCGTTATTTTCGAGTTTCGTTTTATTCTAAAATGTTTGAAGATCGTTAACGAAAACTTGTAGTTCGGTAAATATTGGCACCATACAGCTTTTTCTCGATAATCAGCCAACACGGATCGGCAGTATCGTTGTCTCGCAGGCAGAGTATTTTATCGATCGGCAAAATAAATAGGGGTCGATAGGTATTGCCACGTTCGCTGTTAATTTACGACGCTACGGTATTAGTTCATTATTGAATTCTGCTAGAGAAGCAAAACGACCATCAGCCGAGAATCCCTTCCTTGGTCATGAGATTACGAGGGCACTAAATAGTTTGGTCAACGTACATTTAAGGAGCCTTAAATCTTTCGCTTAAATCGCCACTTTACTCTTTTAAAAAATAAACCGTTGTCATCAAGATGGATTCTTTTATCATTAATTTACAAAAATATTTCTCAAACGTTTTATACGTCTATCATAAAAAATACGTAAACACATTTTCTCTTTTTATAAAAACTATTTTTTCTTATGAAGTATCCACGTATGCATTATCTTTTATAAGGTATACAAACATGCATAACCTCTGATGGTAAAAAATGATCAGATAGAATATTCTGACATAAACTTAATAACTAGAGAATTGATATTTAGGATATTATGGAACTATCATTGGCTACATTTATTGTATACGGAGTTAAAATATCTTAACGATAAATTGATGAGATGATGTAGCGAACTTTGCTCTTATTTACAAGTCGTTTTATAAAGTCGTTTGTGCATTGTAACCTGCATAGTTGCAACTAGAAGCCCACAATCTCGTTCAGCGGCGGAGAGAATTGAATTAAATTCTCGGGTAAATTATTTGTCTTCGTGTAACAAGAAACTGCAATGAATCCGGTTTACTTAGGAAATGAACTCCAGGAATTCTGTTTCCCAACTTGCAAGGAAGAATGTTTATCACGCGTTCTTCAAGGTACTTCAATTCTTTTGGACGCATTCGTGCTTTCTATTACTTACATCATTTTGTGATACCCTCTTCAGAAACTTTTGCTTTTTGAACGTTACCAAATTGATAGAATTACTTATGCACTGTTGCATACATTTAATTACGAAAGTATTTTTATGTTAAGTTGCAGCAAATACTTTTATGCTATTAAGTGAACCTACGTACTTTTATATTGTGAAGTGATACCAAAGTATGTATTTTTATTTTATTAAGTGGTACCAAATTTTGAACCACGTAATACAATGTTACAAAGTCAACTTTGCGACGTGTTAGCAAGGACACTAACGTAGCACCGAAAGTACAAAAGTTTTCATTTCAAGACAGCTTGCCAACGACTTTCACCTAATACGTTGGCGAAAAACTTGTGCTAAAGACACGAACTAAGAAAGCGAGAGAGAAACAGGAAAACATGAAACCGATGGTCCCGTGAAGCGTATCAGGACCCACGAGCTCATCGCGTAGCAGCTGTGCCCTGAAAGAAGCTAGTCGATTTAATTTAGCAAAGATAAAAAGAAGAAACGGCCAGGATATCGTTACGGGAACGACTTAATTCACCGAATAAAACGAAACTGAGCCGATGTTACTATGGAGACGCTTGTGGCCACGGACAAGTGGCTAACGGACGGAGAGAGAAGGAGACGTTAATAAAAAGAGGAGGTGAAACATTCGAGGAGACGAAAGAGGAAGAAAAATGTAGGACGAAGAAAGTAGAGGTTTGGAGGACGATTCGGCCACTCGAATTTCAGTCGAGGCGCAGAGACATTTCTCGTTGAAAACAAAATACGAAGAGGAGTGACGAGGAAGAGGAAGAGGAGAAAAAAATAAAGACGAAGGTTGGTGGGTTAGACTGCGAAGTTCAGCGAGGAGGTCGGGAGAGGGGCTGGTACAGATGGCTGTGGGTGAAGGAAGAAACGGGATGAGTGGAAACGTCGGTGCCTCGATGGAATTTACTGCTCGCGTCGGAAGTATTCTAAGAGGGTTGCTTCCACGCTGCTGGATAACAGAAAGTGGAAGCCAGCGCCTAGGTGGTTTATTTGAATGCCTACTTCAGAAGGCTGCCGTGCCGCCACCGACTTTTTACGGCGCGACCCTCTCGTGTGTTCTAGAAATCGTCTCCGTTTCTGCATACATATCGTGACTCGGATCGACTCGTTGCGATTCCGCCCAAACAATTCGCCATTATCGCTCCGGAAACTAATATCGAAAAGACCGATATGCCGAAAATTTTTGAAATTCTCCTACACGCAACTTCGCATAATTATCGCCGTCCAACAGCGAAGAGCCGTTTAGATAAAGAAAAGTAAAGTTTTGGAAACGACTGGAGCAAACATTCAGGAGGTACATGCAAACAGTCGGTATAATGTTGGCGAGAAATTTCCATTGCGGGAAACAGGCGTCCCGTGGAACACAGAGGATAATAACGTGCAGGTTCATCGCGTCAGCGGTGAGAGGAAGTCCCGCAGGAACGTGTGGACGAGCAAGTTCTCTGTCATGGCAGATAGCTCGAAGCTGCCACTCCTTGACCGCACGGTCGTTTGTCTAGATCACTCCCGTTTTGCGGCCCCGGAGATCCTCGTTACGCCGGTCTGTTCGATTTTATCCCCCTTGGGTCGAACAGCGCAGTCACCAAGTCCGGGTCTGGAATTCCTGATAAGACGTGGTCCATCCACCGGCCGCTTAACGTGACTCGACGAATTTTTGGTGGTCCCCCTTTGAAAGGCTTCCGCTTCCGTTCTAATTTTGCCGGGAATTTCCCCATGACCGTACCCATTAATCGTGGATTTCTTAACCCTTTTCAAAATTCTATGAATTCTATTCGTACGGTATCTGATCCTCAACACGAGGGAACACCGATGTAACTGTCCAATTTACATGTTAAATTACACACTGAAAACGGCTGTGCTACGTTACGATATAATTGAAGGGTCCAGTGCAGGAGGGACTTAATGGAAAAGGAAACTAGGACTGGAGGGACGCTGGTACGCTGAACAAATATGGCGAGTGTGAGGGTACTTTTAACGTTAAGCCATGAACATAGAAATATATGGACGGAGCTTAATAGTTCAGGGTCTACGCTCATGAATGTAACATAACAACGTGAGACTCCCATTATTACTTTGGAAAGATTTTAGCTTTGTGATTGGTCAATAGACTGGGATCGTTAATGCTGAAAATTTATGAAAAAAGGTTATAAAGAATAAGTAAAATGTAATCTTACTTCTGTTATTATTATCAATAATTATGATCACGTTTCTTTACAACGTATGAAGCATAAATATATTTTATAGACATCTGCAGGAAATAATTAAGTTTTGTATTATTTAGAATTGTAGAAGTTTAAAATATTAATAAGTGTCATAAATAATACTTCGAACTTAGGTAAAGTATTTTAGATTATTATGCACCTTTTCGATAAATTAAATTTGTCCCCGCATGATCATCTGTTATTCTATCAGTGCGAAAGATTATCGATGATCTGTGTCCGTTTAATTGCTAGGAAGCAATCGTTGATATATATCGTTCAGATTTAATTGAGATATTTATAAAGCAAATTACTGTTTTGTAACAGAAAGTTTAATGATACTTCTGCGTGCATGAATAATTAGCAAATTATGCAACCTGTTTATTCGATACATCGTCATGCATAATGAAACGGACTGTTAATACAAATTAATTTGATCATCATATTAAATGAGAACAGACCAAAATGAACACATAACGCTTTTGCAATCAACGTAATATTATTTTGCCGCGTAATGAAGCCAGATTAATTTTAACACTCTTCGAACTGTCGATACTTCTTCCATTAATCTTTTATTAATTCGCGCAGTTACCAAATTTTCAATATTTAATGCAATTAACACATTCCCTTTCTCTTAATAAAAGTTTTATGGTTCTCGTTGAATACTTTCATTTTTACAAATTGACGGAAGATCTGAAAATTTTATTTAAACATAGTACGATTAAAAATTTTTATCTTCTGGTTACTAATTAAATATATCACTGGTTATTAATTCGTATGTAAATATTTCAGTTTAATTTTATTTAAATAATTTTTTCCAAACGACCGCTCCATTCTTGTTGGGGTAAGGCTTCCCTTTTTTTCAATTCAGTCAATCTAAAACGTCGAATTAAGGCTCAGGATTGTTATTGCCAGATCGACAGATTTTTCCCGTTCTTTCCAGACGGCTGACGAGCTGTATTGGTCGTACGTATGCAAATTCGAGGATAAAAGACAAGAAGAAAGGACAGAAGAAAAAAGGAAAGTAGAAAGCTCGTGACGTTGCTCGATCGACGGTATTTATATTCATGCGACTGCTCGCGACGGTGTCCCAGAAAAAAAAAGGGAGGTTCGTTACAGCATTACCTCGTTCCGATCAATTTCCAAAGTCAATTGAAGCGTGACCGGGAAATCACCCTTGGGAAAGCGAAATTTAAAGGGGACCACCCGTCTAGTCTCGTTTCGATACATTCGATAAAAGATCCTCGTTCCCGATAGGCTTGCCCGTTTTAATTTCATCCTGTATCTTGAATTTGCTCGATTCACCCGAAAAAGCCGGGGCTTTTTCATGGTTGTACAAGTGATTCTGGTATTTCGGTGAAACATTTATATTCATTTGAATGAAATTAAAGATGTTTGATGAAGTTAGTATGTTCACCTTTTGTATTAAAAATGGAAATTATGTAAGTAATACAGGATCGATCAGAATTTAATTTTATTGCATATTTAAAATGCACAAAGTCATTTGGATCTGTTAATTGGAAGAAATAATTAATTGAATCCTACGTAAAATTATGACGATTGTATTAATACCCATGAGCACAGTTTAATATATGGATATTATGCAGAATATGTTAGTAAGATATTCTTGCATTTTAATTATACACAATCGATATCGAAAAAGTCCCTTCAACGAAATAATATAATTAAAATTTAATGTAAAATTCATTTTTAGGATAAAGCCTTGAGATATAATTCAAATATACTATAATTTATTTGCTCCACATTCTTTAAATCTAGTAAAGAGACTGAACAATTAAAAATACAAATCAAAACTTCGGTTCAATATTGAACACTATCAATTACAAAGAAAATTGGCAAAAATTTTCCGGAAAGGAAAAGCGGTCACCCAGAAAGAAGTAGCACGAGTTCACGGCGCAAAGCGAAGAGGCGAATAAAGGTTGGAAGAATTTTGGCAAAACTTTCCGGTCATTCGAAAGATGAGACGCTTCGAATGAAATTAAACGCGACGAAAGGCGAGTTCCGGTAAAAAGGTGCGGCACCAACGGAGGGGAAAAAGAAATGTTGTAAGTAGAAAGGTGGTGTGTCAGTCGATGAAAGGCTCAAAGAGAATTGTCGATAGTGGAAGCGTGGAATTAGGATGGGCGTGGTCGTTTTCAAGTATCCTTCATCTTCCGCAAGAAGACTTTGATCTGGCCTGAAGCATCGTCCGTTTTCAAGAGAACGAATTGCATCCGCGATTGCATCGCACTTAAGGCGCCCCCTTTTAAAGTTCTTTTGCCCCGACGTTTCTTTTCTCCTTGCCATTCCGTTCGGAAAACGAAATATTCGAGACGCCATTTCAACGTCATCGTTCAACTATTTATCTTGCGTTAATTACGTTCGATCACGAGCCCGTATCAAACCGGCGAATCGTTTCTGTCTGGTTCTATGGCGAGTCAATGAAAATTGCCGTCGGTTGTTGAAAAACTTGGACACTGTCCCGATAAAGATATTAAGTGGCGCTGATATCATTGCCGACTGTAATTAATTGAACTATTTCAATGTTCTTCTTCCCTGCATTCCTATTTATTTAGGTTTACAATATTTGTGAATAAGTGGCCCTTTAGTCAACTTTTAATTAAATTGTAGAGAGGATACTTGTCGTTGTTGATTCTGATTTCGTGTTCTCTTCCGATTTTTCATTTTTCAAGCACTTGACAAATTTAAATAAAGTTGAAATATCATGTAGCTGTGTACTGTGCTACGTTAGTTGTAATATGACTAATGAATAAACAATGCGGGGTTATAGGTTGATATAATTGATGGACAATTTATTATGGTATTTATTTCTTATTTCTTCTCATTAATACAGATATACTGTATATCCTTAAAAAATAATTACGAATATATTTTTATCGCCGTGTGTACTTTTATCAAAATCTAAGTGTCCTCTCATATTTATCACGAATATAAATTATAGCTTTCATAACATCATCAAAAGATGATTATAAATCGCTCGTTTTAAAATGAACAGCCCGGCAATCAAATAATTATTTTAATTCATCATTACGATGCACGGATTTATTTCAAAATACAAATGGATTACGCGAAATCAGCCGACCCCTTTGCGAACAAGCATTCGCATTTCTATTATATTTACGAGTACAATGGGAATCGTCCGAATATTGTGTTCTCATTAATTTCAAATGGCGAATAATCGTCGGACGATGTTAATTGTTTTGACGTCCATAATGTACCTTTAATATCGGAGAATAATGCGTGGTCAATGCAAAATGGTCGGGATCATTATTATTCCGAATAATCCGCCGAAGCAAAATTTTAGTACGGAGACGATACCGATCCGCGACGGACAATTATTTCGCCAGACATCTTACATCGAACAAAGGTATTTCTTATTCAAATGCTTTCAACCGCGTGTCGAACATGTTCGTGTCTCTCCTTTTGTCGCGTATTTTCGTTGCAGATAGAACGCGAGACATTGACGTTCCATCATCTCGAAAAGCGGAGAGGAAAAGGTTGTCGGAGGATGTTCCGGGTTTTTTACGAACGGAAAAAAAGACTCCTCCGCGACGACGTTTCTTATCGATTGAACATTTGATTCGTTTTACCGATACGGATGCAGGAGACCGTAAGAAATTCAAGAAATAAAGGAATCGTATCTATTCTTCTATCCGTAATGTCACGTCTCTTGCAGCTCGAACGTTACTTAATAATGTTACAAGTATAATATTCGCGCAATTAAGTATTCCAAAATATACATAATATCAATGATACCACTAACCGATTCGTTAATTCAATTCATTAACTTTTCGCTTACTGTATTTTCTATAATACTTCAATCTTTTAGTGAAAATATATTCTACAGTAAACTTGTTATAAAAATATTTATAACACACTAAATAAATTTTAATGGAATTTGCAAACGTGGTACAGGAATGGAAAGTTTGATACGTACCATCAGTGGAGTACATGGAATGGTTTTAATTTTTTAATCAGATTGCTCTGTATACGGTATAACATGACCCACGCAGTTTCATTGGACAAATTCGATCACAGGATCGATACTTCGCTACGTATCGCACGCACCCCGAGTAAGGGATAAACGCTTTGATCGTTGTTCTGCAACATCGATTCAGCGATTCGTAATTACAGCGACTTAAGAAATTACGAACCGCAAAACGATCAGAGTATCAGATCTCAAAGGAACAATTCCTGATACAAAAGCGTAGCTCGGTCTCTCGGACAGGTGAATAATCGATGCGAATAATCGTTGATTTACGTGACGAGTTTATTGCCGGTTGCTCGACGATCGCCTCGGGTCTGTTTCAACGAGCCACGTACGCTTCAACAATGGATAAAGTGAAAGCCTGACGAATGAAGACCAGCGATGGGATCGAGTTCGGTGCGTCCTTATGGATCAGAATTATTTTTCGTTCGTGTATTGTTCAGCTGGAATCGGGTAACACTCGTAAAAATAAAATGTCCCGTATGATTTATACGCGATACGCCCGACATCGTAACGTCGAACCGTAAAATGTTTGTAACACGACTTCTAAACTGATTGCACGCATGGAAATCGAATCGTACGAAAGAACGAAATGTACAGATTTAAGACATGTCCTCGGGGAAAAGATCCTATTACTGGAGATTTTTATGAGGCACTTTAAAACCTATCGAAAAATTGGATATCTTTTTTTGTTAGAGGATTGTATGAGTTTGCAGATTCAGGGACTTTGAAATTTGGGAATTTATGCAGTTGGGAAGTAAGAAATTGAGAATTTAGGGATTTGGAAATTTGAGGGTTTGAAAGCTTAAAAATTGTATAAGTTAGAAACTTCAAAGTCTAGAAGTTTGGTAATCAGAGAGTTATAAATTAAATTTTAAGAACTGAGAAATTTATAAATTCTCTCGAATAACAAGTTTGATATATGCGAAAATCGTCTATTCGATAATGGACCGCATAATACCGGCAAATTCTACTTACCCATGAAAATAAACGCGAGGAACGGTACCGTCTAACGAACGCCGGGTTTTGCGGCCATAAAATAGCTGAAAATACGGTCGAATCGCAGAGAGGGTTCGTAAGATGGAACACAGCGGCGAGGAAACAAATTTTCCCAGTGTAACTCGGAAAGCGATAACAAGCAGCCTTCCTGCCGTTTCCTTTTTCCTTTTCATATTAACCGCGTACATTTCCTACGAAAGAGAGAAGCTCGCTCTTTTTTCCCTGGCCCGCGAGAGATCGTGCAATCCGACCGACTAATTCGAGCGAAAAGAAGCCGGCCAAATCCCGGTTAAAGTGTCTTTGAGATATTATCCGAGCTTGGGAGAAGTTTGGCCGGCTGGTATGTCCGTCTAAAGCCCGTCGCCTGATGTACCAATTTCGCGGTAAATATTTCTTTCTTCCAATTTCGCTTGGCTCCGTCTCGTCTCCACCTCCGTCGGCTACCCCCTTGGCTAACTTTGTATTCATTACGGAATCTCGTCAACCCTTAACCTAAACAAATTGCTGCACGTCTGGTAAAACCACGTCGATTCTTACCCCCACATTTGTTTCCTTCGTTTTGATTAAAATGTTGGGTACTCTGGAAATCGTTGATAAACCTTAATGTGGTTAAATAATTCATGGAAAATTGGAGCTAATACATTGCTGTTAGTAGTGACTGGTAGTTAGCTTAATCTTGGAATTCAATGATTGTACTAAGGTATTTTTATGTTATGATGAATGGTTGAGCATCGATAACTGATATTGATGAGTACAATATATCTTACTGTATGATTGAGAGAAATTATTTGTTTAGTTAGGTGTAGCAATATAACACACAGTAATGTCTGACAATATTACACTTCTTAAAAAGGCTTGTGTAATTTATTTCGCGACATTCACTAGACGTGCACAATCTCGGACTCTTTTCTTTAAGCATTCAAGGGGCTCGAAACGTGAAATATACCGTGAGACCCGTTATCTTTCCACATACTTTACCATTCTGTTTTCCAATGTCTCTGTTTCCACATAAATAAGCTTCGTTCTCGTTGTTCTCGGACCTGATTTAAAATTTACATTTCACTTGCATTCGGCAAGCATCGGATATCGCATTCATAAAGCTGTTGTCTCGCGATAGTGCTTCCTTGAAGAATGAATCCTGAAACATTCAGCTTCCGTTATTGCGTTTCGTACAGAAACAATTATTATTTCGTTGTACTGCTCCCAGATTTTCTCGTTTATTTCTCCCTTGAGAGAATTGGATGTTTTTTGTGAAATTTAAGGTGCTTGAGAATTATTATCAAATAAAGTCATAGGCGTTTTAATTATTAACAAATAAAGTCCATAGACGTAACAATATGGACACTAAATTTAGGTATGTTAATTCATCTGTATTTTGTCCTTTTTTTTCTTTAGGATTTTAAAAAACTTGAGCCTCAAAATTTCAGAGTCACCAGTTTCGCAAACGATCATTTTTATCTACCGGTCCATGAGTCACCCCGTTTTCCCTTAGAACCCCTAATCCCGCTGATTTTTGCGTTCCACAAATGTTGTCTTATACCTTAGAGTGTTCCGCTACTACAGGGACGTTAACAGTCCTCGATTCAAACGATTATCCAAATCTCTCGATTTCCATCGTAAGATGTTTCACCGTGGGCGGAAACGGGGTTCCTTAAAACGGCAACAAAGCACCGGCTAATCTCGCCAAGACAGGTGGAAACGCTCGCGCGCACGCTGCTCTGTGCTTTGCTTTGCAAATGCGATGCAACGTGCATGATGCACTCGCGGCCGACTTATAACGTTTCCGAAATCAAGCTAGCCGGGTGCAACAACAACGCGAGCCACACCTTCCTCATGCATATTCGCGGCCCGGTTTATGGAGCAACTTAGTTTATAGCCGCTCGACCAGGCTCCTGGTGTGCGTGCAATGTACACGCACTATTAATTCTCCAGTCACGACGTTTGCGTGCATCTACGCGTTCTGACAGTAATCCCTTCGGCTCGGTTATCGCTGTATTTCCTCGAATTAGCGGCTTTTATCGTGTTAATTTCGGGCGATCTCTCGAATAAACGTAGATGGTTAGACAGAGAAAAGTACACGCAAACTTCGGGGCGAAGAAACGATCTGAACCATGATTATTCTGCTCTCGATACTCCACTTCTTCGTACCTCGAATTTGAAAATATTCGGAAATTTCCCGCCACTATTTAGACTAACTTTATACTGCTAAGAAGCTTCTATTTGCAGAACCTAATTATTTCAATAACGATCGTGACAAACACAGTTACCCTCTGAACCTCTCGAAAAATCGCATTAAATACAGAATGATCTAATATCGGTGCCTTTGATCATGAGTGTATCGTACCGTCCCGAATAAATTAAGGACTGCACCGCATAAAGGCAGCCTAATGAACGCAACATTGTGCATATATCACTAGACATCAAGTGCGTAACAAGCTTCCAATGAAAGTTTGTTTACCGCCGGCAATGCCGCTGCACTCTCAACGACGTTGCAGAGCTAAACAGTATTACACTTGCCGCGAGCGTGTAGGTCGCTTAATAGAACAAGTGTAGTACCGTGTACGCATAATATGACGGAGCAAATTATTCGATAGACTTTCAATATAGCCGCGACGAAAGGAGGCGACGCCTCGTGCATATTGAGAGCAAACGGTAGGCGGGTTTCGTTGATCGGTGACAGTGGTATAGGTCGACGATAGGTCCGACGCGTCGAACGACGACAGTGATATAAGCCAAGTACAGGCCGGGCCATCGGGAAACGTACATGGCTTTCATGTATGCAAACGCGTATATAATCTGTGTACCCGTGCTACGTTGTTGCATCCGTCGAGCCTCCTCTGTCCTACTATCAGTCAGCGTGCAACCTGATTGCACCCGCGCCCACCCTTTTCCACCCCAACGGTGCCCGATGGCCACTGACCGTCCACGTGCACGTATATCTGCTCATCTGCACTGATTTACCGCATATGCATTGCGGTAAACCTGCACCACCTGTCCTCGTTCATTCGTTGCGTTCGATTCTTTTCTGGGTTTTACGCGGAGACACCCTTGGGACCAATTCTCCGTGATTTTCGAACGCGTTCGTAGGACTTTTGGAGATGAAGAGGTTCGTCGATAATCTTTGTGATGGAGACTTTTCCTTTTGGAAGGTGTGGTATTGGGGTAACACAAAAATATCAAGCTCCTTAGTTATCCCCTTGTTCTAACGTGTCTCATTCGTGACACATTCACTGCAATTTTGGGGTCAATTCCGATTGTAATCTTCTTAATCAAGGATCGCTGAATGCATAATGTAACATTCTGACTTTCTTCAGTTTTAACATTGTAGGGATTAGCTAGCTGTGAATGACTGTCCAGAAAATTGTACGTTAAGGGGTGAAATGATAGTAACATGACTTTCATTGGAGAATTAAAATTTGTACACAAGATGTACATAGTTTTTAGACGATTTATGGGTTCTCAGTATCATATGCACTAATCTTACCAACGATTAGAGTAGTGTCAAAACTAGTACAATATACCTACGAAGAATTTTTCGAATTTCCATCCCGAAAGTGTCTCGAGAGAATACGATATCATCTGCATTAGGACAGGCCGCCATAAAATTCGTTGAAAATTTACGAGCAAAACAGGCAAAGAATTCTCGAGACGAGGGTTGCTCGCCTTCGTTCGAGGATTTTGCCACGAATTCGAGGCGTTCGCTTTCTTTCTCGCCTGCCAGTCAGCCCAGGGAAACGATGAATGTGTTCCTTGCCTTTTTTCCGCCTCTTTTCGCGAGAGCTCGAAGGAGAACTAGGCCTGAAAACGACGACCCCGTCGGCCCATAGAACGTTTTCATGCGAACCCACCACGGTTGCAGCCAAGATGAGCCAGCGCCCTCCTATAGTTTGTTACGTGTGTATTGTGGCTTTCCTTTTTTCCTCCTCTCCCTCCTCGTTTTATTTCCCTGCCTCTGCCGTGTTTCCCCTTCTTTCTCTTCTTTTTCCTCAACGGATGGGATGATGGAGGCGCCGTCGCTCCGAGCGCTCATTTCCTTCCCATAAATCCAACCGCGCGATAATGGTCGACACGAAGACGACCATGATTGTTCGCGGTAATTTGTCGTTAGCGCCTTTCGGCCGGTATCGAGACTCGGAACAGTCAATCGAACTTCCGGCCACTTTCTCGATACACTGTCGATGTCCCGTTGTGTTCAAGATACGAACTCAAAGTGATACCGATCACTTAGAAAAACATAGAAAGATATTTTTATGGTTAGGTTAGTTTCATTTATATTCTTCGATATAATAATACGTAAAGATTGAGATACATGAAACGTTGATGTCAGAGATTTTATTCCTGATTTTCATGATAAATATCAAATTTCTAATTGTAAATTTCAGAATGTACAATCTCGTATATAAGTTAATTTGAAAGTTTCCAACTCCGAAAATTTGCAAATCTATTAATCTATAACTTTGGAAACTTGTGCTGTTCAAAATTTTATTTAGCTTTAAAAAGTTTCTTGCTTTCGCGCTAATTTTGGGAGGCCCTGTATACAGTTTTGGGCGTCGGCGGTCAATAACTTAACCCCTTGGATGCGGATGGCTAGGGCCATTCGATGTTCCTGGGTCAATTCGAACTCGTAAGCAATAACTACCTTTTCACACACTCTTAACATAATATTCCTTCTATTTCACAATTAGTTCAATCACTTTTGAAGGCATTCTCAATTTGCTACTTAATGATATAAAGTAAATACGACTTATTTTACCGTATTGTTTATCTGTGTTCAATCTCTGTTTTCATATTTGTTTATGTATTGTCACATAATTTCCTTTTACCGTGTTCACGTGAAACACTACTATGTTTACTCATGTCATAGATTTATACCGTGCCACATTTTCACGTATACATCTAGCGATTCACCTACACATGGTCACTGTTCCATTCGTTTATGTCACCATTCGCTTGTGTTCACTCTTGCAGTTGATTCATTGTTTATTCCAGCAAAGAAGCAGCCATTTCGTAACAAGAATATTAATGAAGCGTTTATGTAGTCACTTTCAACAAACAACCCTTTGACTGCGGAAAGCAAATATCTCTGTGTGTTCTCATACATTCTGTAGTATGTGCAATTTTAGAATGGCTAACATAATATTAACTTAACTTTTGCCCGTTGTACAATCAAAAGACACAACCCTATTAGCCTATATAATTTATTAGCTCATACAAAAATTAATTTGTGTCAAGTTAGGTTAGGTTCTATTTTCTAATCATAACCTATTTCACTTTCAAACTACTCACGATTCGATTAACGGTTATTCGTGTCGATATTTAACTTAATTGCAAGTTAGTAACGCACAAATTGCCTACGTAGGTGAAATATAAAATGTGTGTACTTTATCACATAGATTGCCAAGTTAATTTCGACAATATTTACACTGTTGTACGTTACACTTTGCATGCAACGTATACGCGGTTATTCGAGTTCGGTAATACAAAAACAGGACGTGGAGCTCGATCAATTTTTAATTCGATACCGGTCCACGAGGATTAATTCGATTTCGTCGTTGGAAATTAGAGTTTGCGGAGCGAGCGTGTGCGGTTAATGACTAAAAACGTTCGACGGGAACGGGAAGAGAGATAAAAAAATAGGTTTTATTCTTCCCAGAGGATTCACCTCGGCTCGCTATTTCGACGTAACGGAAACTCCATTATCTGAATAAGTTTCCAACCAGTCTGTACATTTCTCGTCCACATTTCAAAATTTTATACTTACCGAATTTATACGTTTGTTTGAAAAGGAAAAATGTGTTACCTGCACTATCACCCTACCGTTATCATAAAAGAGAAAAAAGCTGAAAAAGTGATAATAATTTTAATACGATTACTGCAAAATTATAATATTAAAATACCAGGAAGTTGCACATCACAAACTGTTTCAGCAATTTTTTAACAAGAAATCATGAGCCCATTGCATAATTTATGAAAAATAAGCTTCGTGCTCAAAAGATGAATTTACAGTCTTGAAACGCGGGACGATTTTTCGTTCGTCGACTCAGATAATTTGATTTACCCGGTAAGGGAACACAAGAAGTTGAATAACTGCAACAACTGACGGATTATACGCGAAATAATGGAAGTCGAATGTGCGTGTGCACACCCATGGGAATATCGGCAGTGTAACACGAGGCAGGATGGCATAGGGGGACTCCTATCGCGTGCGGAATCGAATGAAGCGGAAAACTCGGTGGCAAGTGCTCGAATACGCGATCAAGCTCGGTATCCGTGGTTTTCGCATCATTTGCGTGACAGTACTCGATGAATTCGCATCGATGATCAACATCGCGATAGAAAATCTGCGAAATTTAGCTTTTCACGTAACATTCATTAACCTATGTCCAATCTAAACTGCATCAATTTTGAACCTCGTCATATATTTCAATTATTCCACTGTACTTCATATATTTCAGAACGGACAATTTGTTCATTGTTAATAATATTTTATCGTTAAGTTAAGATATAGTAACACACAAAATTTTCCAAGAACTACTTCTATTTTAGACTATTTATTTTTGTCAATTTATTTTTGTTCAGGTATTTATTTTAATTCTAATCTTATGCTATATTCATAGTCTGTGTTGTCGTCTAATAAAGATACAACATGGCGTAGAATAAAACTATTTATTCCGTGGCTACAACGCGAAAATTTCATCGTATTTCTCGAAAGTGAACTAATATGTTCCAGTAACAATGTTCGTAGGTGAAATTCACATTCGAACAGGGAACTCATATCGGTATCAGCGGTTTTCCTGCCATTTACGCGACGACAGTTGATGAATCTGTATCGGTAGCGAGCTCACCGCTCGACAACCCGCAGTTTCCCCAATTTCAATCCATGCCGTTCCGCAATAAACCCCATCGTTTTTCAAGGGAACCCGTCTGGTGTTCACACGTACTACACACAGCAATCCGGATGCATGTGAAAGTACGCATATATCCATGAAAAAAAAAGCATATTTGTGCTGGCGATGCGTGGAAATGCGAATTTTACGATAACCCTCCTGCACAAATCGTATCAATTGACGTCGAAGGAAAAATAGCACGTGAACAGTCCACGTAAACTTTTAATAGATGATTGAACTATCTATTTTGTAAATTTGTAAATTTGTAAATTGACGTTACTTTACAATTTTCCTACATCAGCTACATTGGTCTTTGTTTCATAGCAATTACCCTTATTTAACCAATTCGAATGTTCATACAACACAAAGGTATTATATTATTACAAAGAAATAATTTCAATACAGATAGATGCTATAAAATAGCAGCTAATATTCCACATTTCGCATGAAATCGAATTTCCAGTATCAAAATGTTTCCGTTCGTCGAAATAAATTAATTTTTCAGAGGCATTGTTCAATCGTAATGTAATTACAGTCCGGTACATTTTTTATTAACGTAGCAGCTGTAGATTGAAGGTAATTATTTCGTGGAAGGTTGTTGAAATTTAAACCCACCGAACCGAATGGAAGGGTACGAACAACGGAACATGATCTATTCTGAAAATTTCAACAGCACTGTTTCGTACTACAGTTAAATTAACTGTTTCTTTTTGTACCAGGTTATCGTGATTGCCACTGATGCTGAAATTTCAATTGCACTGCCCCAATATTCAATAATATTAAATTTTGGTCGTATTTGTTGACCATGTAATCGACCCTGCGAAATTAAATTGTTAAATATATTGTCAGATTTTTAGTTTATAATATGTATATAATTACATAGAAATTTAATAGTATTATACAGGAGGATACAATTCAGAAGATATATGTACATATATCAAAATAATTTCTGCTCTCAGTAATTATTCTAAATAATTTCCATTTTCATGCAAGTTATACAGCCTCTAACAAAATGTCATAAAATCAATGTTATACCTGTCGGAATAGAATTCAGCTGTCAAATGAAATCACTGAAACGCGTGTAATTGTCATTGAACGCCAGCGAATGATAAACGACGAGGTTCAGAAACGAAGTATAAACGTTTCACAGTCAAAATGGTAATATTCACAGGACCGTTGTAAAGCTAGGGGAAAACATTTTGCAGTGAATTTCAGTTACCATTCGGGTCATGCTTCGATCATACCTGTCGCTGTTTGAGTTCACTGCACGCTAATTTCGTCCGTTTATTCGCGTATCTCGAATTTGACTAGCGCTAATTTCGGCTGGACAAATTTGTTTCCGGTTTCCATGTAATTAATAAATTGTACGGACGACATCGTTGCATCGATAAATTCGACGCCTCGGTTTGCCATTCACGTTAACACTCTGTCTCGTTGAAATTCGGTTTCTCAGTACAAAGTTCGAATGAAATACTAAAAGCAGGAAAAGCAAAATGAAATGTATTTACATATATCGTAGCACATATATTGTAGCCTAATATTTCTACTATTATTTGTACGTGTGATATTAATATACACGTATGTATACATTTTATTGGCACATCCAATATAAAAATTACATTTACTTTGCAATTAAAAAATTTTATTAACCTTCATAAATGTGTCACACAGAAATTCCAATAACTTGCTTCTATGAGTTTTAATATTCTTCGTAACTTTAATAATACCGATTATAAATGTATCAGTATCAAAATCAATGGTAAAGGTCAGGTACAAATTTGTCCAAACAGAACCAAAATGCAACAAGTTTCTGTTATATTTATTTTCATGAAAAGTCGTCGAACCATGGAATTATAATCGAAACAACAGTTTTATATCCACGACAGTACGTGGCCGAAGAAACGCATTAAGGGTTTCAACAGAGGATCTCCTCGCAACACAATGAAAAAAGGGCAAAAGAGTGTATCTGACGTACGATACAAAGGAAATAAAAAGAATGTTATTTTTATACTAATGACGAGGCGAAACGTAATCAAGAAACGTGCCCGGGAGTGCTCCGTGCCATTTTCACCCTTAGAATGCCGTGGAGGGTTGCTTTCTATCGGTATCTTTTCTTACCGATGAAAGGAGAGGTTCATTCATCCCTAGGCCCTTTCATCGATAGTCTCGTCTCGAAACGATGCGTGCATCGTTCGCGTGTTCGCGCGCGTACCAAGCGTAGAATTAATGCAATCGTACGTCACCGAGGGGGTTTCACCGGCAGGAGGAGGAATGCTTTTATTCGTCGCCTCTCGTCGCTGGAACTATGTCAGTGTGAAATATTCGCTGCATTCGTTTCCACGACTTCCGACTCATTATCCACGGTCGAAGAACGACAGAGAAAAGACCAACACGCGTTTCATTCTACGCCGAGCTGCGTAATAACACGACTGACGAGTGCGTACGGTGACGATTAAAGGGATAATAGTGCTTCAACGCTTCATTCACTGCTTCCCTTTTTTTTTCACCTCCGCTTTCTGAATTTTGGCGATCTTCCTGAGACTTTTATATTCTTTTTTAAATACATCATCATCAAATGTGATAGCATTCTTTCGTCTATTTTTACGTGCAGAACATTTAGGAACTTGTACATTTAGGAAGTGACTTTTGAGACGCACTGTATTTATACGTTCACATTGTATTCATACACGTTTACATTCTATCCTTTCATTCACTCGTTAAATCCTCTACACTACATTGTGTCTCTATACAATAATTATAATCTTTTATGTAAATCATAGAAAGAAGTAGGTATTTATCTTCGCGAAACAGTTTCATCTAAGAGAGGATGAAAATGATTTGAGAGGCTAACAGCTCGAAAGCGTAAGGAACGTTTCTCGATTTCGGATCGTGTGGCCCGCGGGCATTCGTTTCCGAGCGGAATCTCGTTTACACCGGCGGATCTAATCGGCCGCGAAATTTCTTTTTCCTGCAGCAATCTCGTGGGCCCTCCTTTGTAACCGGTGGCTTGAACGTACCACCAGTTCGTTTGATATCGCCTATAACGCGACTCTTATTGGCGCTGAAGGCGTCGTGGATCGAATCCAAGGAGAACCGACCGGAAACGCGTTAAGCTGCGCCATCGGCAACTCGCGTACCGGAAAAGGAACGCGCTTTGCCTTCCTGACGATTGAAAATTGCCCCCATTGCGACACGGCTGCAGGCGATTCTTCCGACTAGTCTCACTTTTTATTACAACTTTTGTTCGTTATTACGAATATTTGCATTTTTGTTCATTATTAGAAATATTTGCATATTTGTTCATTGTTAGATATTATATAATTCCGTACAGACTGCACTACTTTTCTATTCTTATATCAGTATTGAAGTAGGGATGATTCCACAGAAGTGTTAAATGTACTGCCAGATCGTTGGTGGGCGGAAAATTTATAATTTCCGTATTTTTTTTATCTTCGTATAAATTACAGTCTCTGAAAGTAACACTTGTAATTTGAAAAGTTAGAAACTTAGAAAAGTCCAAATTTTTAAACTTCAAAATTCAAAAACATCTCAATTTGAAGTTTCAATGAAACCTGATCAATACGATTTCTCTTTTTCTAATATCATGCAACGGAATCCGTTCTTCAGTCCTTTTTATTCGACGTTTTCTTCCTCGTCCGAGATTCCATCTTTCAACGACCATCCAGCGTTTTCTACTTCTTCTCGAGACGTTACTTAAAGCCCCGGCGGCTCCCTCGTAACGAGCCCTCTACAAAAAAAGGACCACGAATCTGGCGATAAGGGAAAGTTTCGTTGACGTTTTAGGCGATAACAGACCGCGAGCTACGGTTCCCAAAGAACGAACGCTTATCGTCCTTCTCTCACGACTTCACGCCCCTGTTTTGCGGCTTTCTCTTATCGCCACCAATCTTTCGCCTCTTCGGCTCAATTAACCGCGATGTTATACGACCTGCCACCCACTTGTCCCGTGGCGGGAAACTTTGAACGCCTCGAAAAACTCCGCTGCTTCCTATTCCGAAGTGCTAACTATTATACTCTTTACCCTCGTCAATCATTTCAATTATTTCACGGTTCATTTTTAAGCGAAAATACTTATCGGTTCGCCTTTTAAGCGAAAATTTTTCTTGATTGATTTTCAAGCGGAATATTTATCGATTCATCTAAGTGAATATATTTATTGATTCATATAAGTGAACATATTTATTGAGTCATCAAAGTGAAAATATTTATTGATTTATTGAAGCAAACATATTCATTGATTCATGTAAGTGACAGTATTTCTTGGTTGATTGTTAAGTAGAAATATTTATTGATTCATCTAAGTGAACGTATTTATTGAATCATCTAAGTGAAAATATTTCGATATTCATTTTTTAAGCGAAAATGTTTATTGTTATCCTATATATTATATATACTGTTTTAAGTATATATAAAAATAAAAATTATTGTTATAAGTCTGGAATTAATATTGATTAAAAGTATCGCGTCATATCGCTGTCTGGTTTGGTCAAAGGTATTTCATATCTATATGCTTTCCTCTCGGGGATTGCTCTTCCGGACAATATTAATCCTCCGTGTATCCGCACGGTTACATCGTCGTTCGAGGAAAGCAAAGGAAAGTTAAAACGACAGGACAATGTAAACTACTCGAAGACGGTTCACCGAGTCGTCTTCGTGGATACACAGGCAAAGGAACAGAAGGATAGACGTGTACAAAGACCCGCAAGAAAAAGAGGAGAGAAAAGCGTAGCAAGGAACGAGGACAGATGTTCGTAGACGGGGAAAAAACATCGAGACTGTGAGGTATACACACACAGAAGAGGAAAGGGTAAGACAGAAAGTGAAGTTGAGCGACTGTCGACGGAAAGTTGGCAAGTCGGATAATGGCGAAGTTATGGCTGCAGCTCGAGTCTCGCTTATATACATCGTACTAGAACGCTAACGATGCTTTAAGCCGTGTCGACGATCTTCCTCTGGCTGAGTATTCTTTGTTTCGTTATTGTTTTTAAAAGTGTTACCTTTCCACTGGATCTACTACTGATAACTATCGGTGTCTCAATTGATATTGGTGATATCGGTGAGATGTTATCGATTTAAAGATATATTGTATTCTCATTATTTTCATTTCTAAATACATAATCTTTTCTCATATTAACAATGTCTGTGTAGATCATTTATGAAACATTCTGTAACCTAACCTATATTTTTTCGAGCGTCTTCCTGACTCAACGATGAAGAATAAATATCTGTCCTGTACAAACACTCGAACCGGTTGCACTTAATTCGAGTTTTCTCTTTTCTGGTGCATCCTGTTTCGCAAAAACGAAAGTTTTCAGGACGCTGGCGCTTAGAAATAATAACGAGACCCAGGAAAAACTGTGAGCGCATCGCGTCGTTAACGGCACCGAGAAATTGTTCCTTTCCCATTCCAGGGTAGATACTTTTTTCTGCAACTTCTTGCAGGGTCGTTTCGACCTTACATAAATAAAATATATGGAATACACATAATTTGTCAGCAAGGATTTATTAGGAAATTTATCTAAAATTGATATGCAAAAGTGTAACTAAAAATATAATATTCATGCAAATTTTAATTTTTATACATACATGGTACATAAAAACTTATGCACGTTAAAGAAATAAAAACAAACTCAAAGTTAAGGAAATTCACAGATAGATTCACAGATCACGAATGAAATTTCATGAAAGTCCATCAATATTTACCAGAGAAATTTGCACGAGCGTAACTTCGAATCTGTTTATTTAAATAAATTACTCATTTGGGATTTTATTTGCACACGCGATTTAAACGATCAAAAATACACAAGTCGCATATTTAAACGTTTTGCTCTGTAACAGCTTCCGAGATATTCGATCAAATATGATTTGCTACCCCAACTTCGGGGGCTGTTTACACCATTTCCATATAGACGATTGCCGATATCAAAAAGGGAACAAGCAAATATTTATTTACACCTAAAACCACGGGAAAATTTCAGCAGGTAAATAATTTTGCAACGTGCAATTTTGCGGGAAGTTTTAGAAAATTTTACTTTGTTATTGTATCAAGGGTAGTACCAAAATTTAATAAAAAAAAATATTGCAAAATGTAAAATGAAGAGAAAATTCTCTAAAGGAGGAAAGATTAAATAGTATTGGAAAAATATTTGATATAACAAAAAATGGAGGCATTGGTAATCGATTCTAATTCGCAAATTCGATTTGAATTCAATATTTTCTTTCGCGGATAACATTTGCTTTTATAATGTACGGCTATCGAACTACGGGATGAAAGAGCCGGGTACAATGTTTCGTTCACGGAACAGAGAACGGAAACTGATACTTTTGCGGGGATATTTTTCAAGAGCTAAAAAGGATTGACCGGCTACCCTCTTGATCGCGAACAACGCATACAGAAGCCTTTATCCTTTATAATGGCATCCTCGGACAAAAGGGAGGACCTTGTACGCTTAAAAAAGCTGATACGATCAATTGAAAATATTGCAGCAATCCCGAATCACTATTACGTAAATATATCATCCATACATACTTGCAGTATTATCTACACATGGTTTACATACTTGTTATTTATAATTCCATGCTTATAACGTTATCTGCAATACTTCACATGCCCATGTTATTATTTAGGTATAGTTTACATACTTGTAGCATTATTTATATTTATTTTACTTGTATTATTATACTTCTATTATTTACATATATCGTACATACTCTGATCTAAAGCTTTGTCGTTTAATCTCGCGTGTCTTGAAAAGCACGTAGCGCTATTTCACGGTTGCTGATAAATTTAATGGTCCCCATCAAACTGTGGTATTAAGTTTTGACAGTCCCTTCACATGGGAACGATCGCAGAGTGCAGAGTTTACACTGACCATGGTGAAAATTTCCCCCGGGAAATGGTACGAAGTATGCATCGCTCTTCTCATATGTATACGTGTACATATGTGCGATTCTCGTCCTGTTCTACATACGCGATGGGAAAACGTGGCCAATTTACTCATCGAAATATAATATATACATTTGATCACGCAATTCTGTTGGCAATTCGATGATCATCGATGCAATCCATTAACACGTTGCTGCTCAGTGATCGCGAATCTAATTAGAGATACAACATAATTAGACAGGGAGATAGCAAATTGTGTCAGAATTGCGGAAGAGAAATGTGGTAGATATTATTTAACACGTTCGTCGTTGAAAATAATTATGTACTATCGTGTACATGCACGCATTTAAACACGTAATGTTGATAAAATATGAAAAGATCATTGTTACTGCTTCATAATTTTATGTACAATTAATAATGATCAAAAATTATGATTTTTAACGTCAACTCAAATTTAAAAAATTTAATGTCAAGACTGAAAAAAATGTAACAATAACAATGTAGAGATTTGAGAACTTAAAACTTGAATACAGAGAGACGAAAATTGTAAAAATTTTAAATTTGATTATATAGGAATGAAAAATGAAAAAATTCGAAACTTGAACACACCCTAATTCAGAAACTCGAACAAACGAAGAGACGTCATGGCTTTTGAACATTCAGGAATTAGTGAATACCAAAATGTACCTTATCCGAGGAAGCCTAAGTTGCACCTGGATACAGAAAACACTGTTAGCAACCTAAACTGTGCACCTATGCGAAAGTTGCTGTCATTTCGAGCCCTGCAGCAACGTCTGTCGGGTTATCAACATGTTAAACTACGTAATTCTGCGCGGAACATAAACTTAATGCTTTGCCCGTGACTCTGCTGCTCTTCTCCGATGCGCCCATAACCGAGCCATGACGGCTTATGTGCGCCTACACATAGGTGTATCTCCATATCCTTTACCACAATCGGAGCGAACAGCCCAGATAATCGTGTTTGCTTTCGTGAAACTCATCGCGCGAGATTGTCGACAGTCGAGTACGTCGCTATGTATACAAAATCGTGTATTTTATGAGCCTGCAAAGTATGACCGTATGGCCGTGCGTATCGCTAATTTGTTGCAACAATAGCGTAACTCTGATAACACGAATATAACGAAAATGAGTTGAAAAGTCTCTTCGCTTTCACACTTTCCAGTTTTTAAAATCGTTAAAAATCACTAGAAGTGAAAAATTCATACATTCATTATAATATAATGCACGTGTCACATCATTTAAATAGCTTTAATAAATTTTTATACCATGTTCGCATAACTTTATAACCAATTTACAACTAGTCGAAAGTATTTTCAGGAAAAATGTGACGTTTAACGCGAAAGTTTTATCATTGTTCCCGACAAATTTTTCGTAATTTTGCGAAGTACTTTTTTCTTCCAAAAAGATCCAATGTTCTAACGCGCTTAATTAACGGACAAGCCTGCCAATTATCAGGATGTCAATTTTCATTTTGTTCCGAACGAAAAAGCGGGCACATTTTTTAATTCTAAAATAATCCTCTTCTCTCTAGCCGATGTTAACAAGCACTTGCTTTTATAATGCAGAAACATTGAAATGATGTATTAAAATATAAATTCTGTTCTTGTACTCAATCCTCTACGCATTCGTGCAGCTTTGACGTAGCATTTTTTCGAAACTCTGAATTTACTTCCTCTCCCGTGCATCATAATTCGCGTACATCGTAACAAGTGTATTATAAAACGATTCAACGAAAATTGTACCATGTAATCTCTTTGTAAATTAAAAATATACCTACACTGTGAAAAACGTAGATAAATATCAAGAATTCTAGTCAGACAGGTTTAAGTAATCGATTTTCTTTCTGTTTCAGGTAATTCAATCTTTTGAACCAAAAGAAGAAGACAGCACACTAGTTCGAAGTTAGATTAAACGTAAATAATGTAAGTGATTCTAAAACAAGGACATTTCTCATGAATTCGCAACATCTGCTGTTACAGCGATATATGGCCTTAAAGGAGTTCATATTTCGTTCCCTTTACGTGACATGAGACATAAAGTGGATCATTCAACTATGTTTTGAACTCCTCGTAACTTTGTCGTGTTCTTGCCCGATAATAAAGCTCAAAAGTTGCACGCAAGCTTGACTCTATATCTCTCACGGGTTGCGGTCTTAAGATTAACCTACTTTTTAAAGCACATCATTTTCTCGACCCACGTATATAAGGAATGTCGTCCCATAAAACTTAATCACCTCATAAGCATAGAAATTTCTGAAATATCAACTAATGGAATTTGTGCATGAAGACATTGAAACGATAATATTCTAATTGGAATACTTTATTTCAATCCACTTTACTTCTAATTTACATACACATTTTGTGACTGAATTTTGTGGTCGAGAGGGATGGGTTTCTCAAGTTTTTAATTTCTAGCTTTAGATTTGTAAAATTTTAAAGGGGGAAGTTGCAAATTTTTTTATTTGTTTCTGGATGTCGAATTGGTCACTCTCTAAATTTCTGAATTTCTACATTTTTACATTTCTAAATTTCTAAATTTCTAAATTTCTAAATTTCTACATTTCTAAATTCCTATATTTCTATATTCTGAAATTCCTACATTCTTAATTTTCTAAATCCCAAAATTCCTAAATTCCTACAATCCCAAATTCCCAAATCTCCAAATTCCCAAATTTCTAAATTCTCAAATACCCAAATACCCAAAATCCCCAAATTCTCAAATTTCCAAATTCCCAAATTCTCAAATTCCTAAATTCCCAAATCCCTAAATTCCCAACCTCCAATTCCCCAAAATTCCCAAATTCTCAAATCCCCAAATCCCCAACTTCCCAAATGCCCAAATCCCCAAAATTCCTAAATATCTAAATCCCTAAATTACCTTCGTATCAAAGGAAAATAAGCAAAAAACCGTACCGATAGAAATGTGAGTTTAATTCCGTATCATACAGATCCGAAGGGAAACAATATGGTTAAAGAGTTAATTGGGTAATTTGTAGAGAACATTGTAACGTGTATTCAGAGCGGTTCTCTCGTTAGTTCTTTCTCACAAAACCGGTACGGTCGTACGCGCACGTTTGATCAGGGTCTTTGACTGTTGTTTTTCTACGAGAGAGTTCCCCAAACACCGACATCGAGTTGGATTGCTCCCTGAGAATTCCCCGGGGTAGTTTCTTCCGTTGGAAAACACCGTCGAGAAACGTTCAGGCTGCGAGAAGTTCGCCGTCCACTGTTGGAAAAACTAATTCCACGATAGAACGGAGATCGCGTTGCAATATCGAGACCGCTGCGAGATATTTCATTGTCCTCGAGAAACGAGCCAGAAAACGGTTCGCATCGGGACTTCGGGAGTTTGTTTTTTGCCCGTGAATTAACTAACGGAGACACCGCACCGCCGGCAAGTAAACGAAAGTTACGTTTATTTAAAGTGGAATCTCTTTGGGATTCGACTTAATTTCTACGTGTTTTCCGTGGTTCTGTATGGCGGCAAGTTATTTAGGATCACCGGGTCGAGGAGTATAGTTCGGAGCGTGTGTAGCTGTCTCGGTCTGCTCGTTGATTGGAAACGGTTTCGAGTTTCGAATTGAAACTGATAGAGCTTGGGGTTTCCAACTACGATAGTTTAGGAAATGAAAGAATTTATAGGATTATTGGAGTTATGTTCAGAGTTCGAGCAATCGATGGTTTGTGGCCATCTGTAACCATTTTCTTATTTATTTCTACACATTAAATATTCTTAAATTAGACTGTAATTTACTTCAACATGGTTTACAATTTCCATTTGTATACACTCGACCAGTACGATATGTGAGATTAAATTATAATTCGAACAAAGTGTGGAGAGCTGTATATAACTTTTTGATCCCCACGGTTACTATTATAGCATAGAACAGCGCGTAACAAAGTATTCTAACAATATTTGGTATATGAATTAATGATGTACTTTTGAATAAATATAGCGTTGGCTTTTCCATCGCTGGCACTGAACAGTTAAATGCTAACATGAAATTAGCTTCTTCCTGTGCCGCGTATCGGATTAATATTGACGATGTAACTCATAGAATATCAAGCATAGAAATACCAGTTTGCCGTTACCAGTGATCAATATTGGATAGCTTTGAACGCAAACAGGATCGATCCAATATACATGTACATCTGGCATATAGGTTGTTGAGTTAGCAGGGACTGGATAAACATATCTAGGATCGATTGAAGATATCATATGCTCGAATTCAAAGGCCCGTAATACTAATGAGACCAAACTAATCATAATTCTGTGTGAGTTCGGAGAAATTCGATATACATTAACAAACAGCAGTAAATACATTTTCTTGATTATTCGGTTGCAACGTTTGCACGAAATAGAATGTGCCTGTAAAATGGCACGTATTTCGAATCATTGGCAGTATAAATTAAAACATATTCAGATTTGTTATTTGTGTCGAATATTATATTTTATGACTATGGTGTTAGGACCTGGTGAAAGACCTACACACAAATGAATTAAAAGAAACTGAAATATTTGGTAGACGTGTCACATTTCTGAGCAAACAATAAGTTAAAAGAGACAGCAAGCAAACTTTTCAACAAATCAAACATCTGTCGCCAGGTCGATACCAATGGAATCCATTTATCCGTTCCCAGCTCAACTAGCGAATAATTATATTCAGTTGGGATCAGTTTCAGGGGACGTATCCTCTTCCTTCCGTCGGAAAATCAAAACTTTTTGACCTAATAAGATATTCTCGGCGCGCCACAGTATTTGTTCTTGGGGACCTTCGTTGGCAAAGAGGTTTATGCAAATCCGTGAATACAGACGGAAATTTGCGAACCGTTCGAGCAAACAGAAACGTAAGAATCAGAAGTTGTTCGAATTAACACGTTGATTGGCATGGAGTTATAGATGAGGGCCACTACGAGTTCAAAATTTTATCCATTGTATACAGGCATCAAGAATTGTGTCAATAAAAGTTTCAAAAATTAAAGAACAAATCGGTAGAGTTTCAATAGAAAAGACAGATCCGTCATTATATGTATAAAACGGAAGGAATTTTTCAGATCTAATAAAGTATGTCGTGTCGGTATAAAGTATTTGACTCTCTGGCGAACTTATGCAAATCCACGTGAACCGGAAGGATACTGTGCGACGTGCGAAAAAACGAGGTAAAAGGCGACGGAAGTGGAACGAGAAAATGGAAAGACAAACGATACGCTCGTCCCAGAGGCGACCCATGATAATTTCAAGTCGCCGTACGAGTAACACGAACCTGTAAATATTTTATCGTACAACTGTCAACGGATGTTGTGAAATATTCCGCAGCCGCTTCTGATTGTAGATGAACCAGTTTTCATATTTAATCCGCATCCTGCATAGACAAAAAAACTACGATGGAACATTTTGTAGAGCTACGATGGAGCATTTTTCCTGTGGATAACAAAATTGTATGTGGCACAAACATAGACATATATCTCTAATACAGTATAATGTTCACAAGCTTTATGAACTGTCTTTAATATTCAGTCAACATATAGGTTATGTTTGTGGAATGTAAGTACAGGTTAAATTTTTTTTTCTCTGACACCACTAAAATGTAATAAAAGAGCAATCTTCCTAAAAAATGTCTTGCTATTTTCAACTCTATATTTGCATATGCAACGTATTTACCAAAGTGTGCCGCTTACAACGTACTCAATTCCTCGTTGACATTCAAGAAAGAACGAAGAACGATTGAAGTAATCAGAATCCATTTAAAATTCAGTCCGGTGATAAAACGGGAGAAGTGGAGCGTTCATTAAATCGATCGTTCGCAATAATCGTTCGCAATAAAGGGATCGATATGTCGGCATCGTATCGACGAGTTAAAAAGTAGGTATAAAATTCCAGAGATTCGGGGCGTTCACGAGCAAATAGCTGTGCAATAACGAAAGTGGTGATAAAATATGAAACGATATCGCTAGAAGGGAAGATGGGAGTTGATTTACAAGAAGGATTATTAAGTCGGCACGTAAGCTCCTTGAGTTAGCACATAATCCGTCCACGGGATATAGTCGGTTTACAAGGCGCAATATCTCGATTTTAGTACTCTACCGGCTTGAACTGGCTGAGTCGGGAATAACAATCCGAGAATAGATAGGCAGTGGATATATGGATTATACGGGAGAATTATACGACTTCGCCGTAACGTCTTCGAATTTAATGCAGAAGCGACGAAGCCGTCCTCCCCTGTACCATACCATCCAGCTATTCCATCTGAAACCCGATCGATGTTTAATTTCCTACGATCGTCCTTGTCGGAATAAAACCTCTGGTCGCTGCCTCGTCCCTTAATTCACTGTCGAGTGGATAGGTATATCGGGCCAGAATTTGTTATACCTTCTCTGTACCTTGTCGACGTTTCTTGATTAATCCTCCGCTTACTACGAAACTTTATTTCAAACTTTTTAATATCGACGTTTCTTATTCGTCGCTTAATTTATCGATCAATCATACAAATATAAGGTAGTTGCATATTTGGGTGCAATGTTTTCTTTGAATAAGAACATCCGTGAAAATTTGATTCTTTTTCGAAGTACTCATATTTGCAAATTTTTTCATTCTCAAATATCTAAGCCTCCAAATCTCTAAATTCTCATATTTGTAAATTCAAATTCTTAGGCCTCCAAATCCCTAGATTCCAGAATATTTAGATCTACAAATCCCTAGATCCCCAAATTTCTGGACCACGAAATCCCTAATTTCCCATGTTCGTAACTTTACAAATCCCTACATTGCTCTATTCACCCAAATCCCAAAGTTCCCAATCTAATTACCGCACCAGATTTGTAAGAAATTTGGAAATTTTCATCAAATATATCCGTGTTCTCTTCAAACTAATTTTGCAGCGATCAAATTTGATCAATTTGCGAAGAAATTTAATCAAATTAGTTAGCAACCGTTGAACGGTAAACGGAATTCAATCAAGGTGCTTTTAGACGCAACGAAACGACACGATGGATAAAACACGATAGATTCAGAACGTTTCTGAGCTGACACGAGCAGCATGTCAAAGTGTAATATGTCTCGCGTGTGCACACTGTTTGTAGCAAACAAGACGCATCCCGTGTACGAGGAACTACACCTTGCGATGTTCAACGGCTAATTACATGGTTTCTCGTCAAACCGAATTCCAAATTTGCCGTGATATCGACGCGGTAATTAACGAAGCTCGTGAGATTTACCGCGGACATTCGTTTGATTCGATTACGTATCGCAAGTTTAATCCGCGATTCGACTACTTGACAGTTCCTGTCGTTAATTAGCGACGGTAATTAGCAGACGTCGAAATGTTACTTTACATTAACATCTCTTTTATTCGTTGGTTAAGTTTTACATTTTTTTACTGACACTGCTCGGAAATCTTCCTTCGAAAATGTTATTTAATTATCGTTTTCAGGTTAGGTTTAATAGAAAATTTATTAAAAATAGGACACGTTTTAATACATTTATGTACATTTGATATACTACATAATTGTACATTTTATACATTTAATAAACATTATATATTTGCATATAGTAAATGTATATATTAATACATACAGTATACATTTAATAAGGTAATACAAAATTTCTGTATGTTGTCCAACATTGCAAAATAACTGACGTATAAAATGATTTACACAGATATTTAAAATATTTATAATAAGTATAAACAATTTATAGTCGAAACTCTGAATATTCGTAATACCAATAAAGTTCCGCTCAGCAAGCAAACAGAATTCGACGCGATTAATATCGCAATTAAATCGTTCAAACATTCTCCTCGAAAGTACAGAGAAATACAGATAGAAAAGCAAGCGAGCGTTTCAAAATTTAGTCACGGTCATAAATGCTCTTTTTAACCAAACTTTTCCCGTGTCACTTGTTACAACAGCCATGCGTGTTACGAGTTCCATCGAGCATCGTCCGGCAAAAAGGTATCTCCAGTAAAATAACCAAACACATTCGTTGAAAAGTAAACGCGTGCCGAGTGAAAGCCAATCATTTTGAGAGCAACACGCTCTGCATTCGTCGGATGTAGCGCAAATAGCGTAACAACCTCTACGCCTCTTAATAAAAACGTACTAGTGTATATACTATTGAACAAAAAATCTCTTCCTCCTCCTCGTCCCCAAAAAAAGAAAAAACTGAAACACGAAAAAAATCCATCGATCAATATACAGGAAAATCGGGTCCAAATTGACAATCATGAAATTGCCGTCAGCACGAAACGTACCCGAGAAGCGGAAAAAACCGACTGGCAACAAAAAAATGGGGAAAATTCGATGAGATGAATGCGGAGAATGAACGAGAGACCGGGTATCGGGACCACGTGTATGTTCCAGGATCGAAGGGATGGATAGTCGGTGAAAAACTCATCGTTTACACGTTTCCAACCATGGGAATAGAAACGATTCGGTATGCGCGACGCTGCTGGCAAGATGTCGTCTTGCATATAAAATGTCTGTGCCTCGCGTTATCTGTCGTTGTTCGTTTCCACGTGGCCTCCTCTTTCATGCATCCCGCGAATGTGCATCGGTTGCACATTCCGGTTGCAACTCGCTCCCATGATAGAATTACGTGCACCAGCCGCAATAACAATGTTCCTGCTTAGTCGGTATTACTTGTATTAGCTCCGCTGCCAGAGTTGCATGGTCCTATGCCTCTGATGCAGTTCTGGAGCTGCAATTGCATTTTAGTTGCATGCACAAATGCGAATGCCTGGACACTTGCTAAGTTTGATGGCGTTCGGTCGCGAATAACTCATGTTATTGAATATTACCGTATATTCCAAGATAATTTGTCGAAAATCAATTTGTTTAGAAGTTGACACGGTACAGAGGTAGTTTCATATTTTTCACCGATATCCTTATATCTTGACGGATTCTAAATTGTCTATTTTATTTTACGACTCTTCTCTTATTTTCCATCGCAAAACATCTACTTCCTTGTGCGAGTATCGCTGAATTATTTAACTTGCAACACTGATACGTGATGCATACACCGGAGAAGAACTGACGTGAAAGAAGTCGACTGTCGTTTCGAAGAGGCAACAGAGTTGAGTGATCCATCTGCTGTTTCTTTGAAAAGTTTATGAATTTCGATCAAGAGACTGTATAGTGATAGTCCAGGTTCATACTTCGTAGAAATTATTCAAACTCCCTCTTTATTAATCCAACTTGATCACATCTTTTCAAATTGGAAATCAAGATGAGTAGCTGTAATCAGTTACAGTGTTTCTTGCAGACAAATTTTTTTACTGTCACATCCACGTTGCGAGACAACGGCCATAAAGTTTCCGCGCTTCCACTGCAATTTCGGAAAGAGGCTAACAAAAAAGACACGAGAAGACATCGTCTTCGAAGAAAAGTTTGGTGGTTCCTTTTATATAAAATCTAGGGACGCATATAAAAGGTAGGATACGAGGGAGCTGTATCGCGATACATCACCTAGAAACAAGTTGGTTTTCTCCTGTGGCAATAGACAGTTCGAAGTTTCCGCCGGAAAATCGAGATTCGAGTTCGATGCCGAAAGTCGTGATGGAACAGCTGTACTCTTCTCGTCGTTCAAGAAAGTTGCAAGTGGTGTACACGTACGAAACATTTATAGGCAGTTAATAAATTTGTTAACTTCAAAATTTCTTAGTATGTAAATTTACGGAGAAACTTATAGATTATATCGTTAACGTACAATGAAGGTTATAAAATTTTTTATACAGCACACTTTGTACAACTTAATCGAAATTGTAAAGGACATTGCTAATTGAAAACGAATTAGAATTGTCGATTAACAAGAAATCGTGAAACAGCACTTCTGAAAGGTACTTGAATTCACTTAACTGGTGTTCATTTAACGGTGCGATATACAAATGAACGTTTGTTGCAAACGGTTAATATCTGTGAACAGATACTGGAGAGTAATCTAGCAATTATTTCGGTAATGCGTAATTCCGGCGACGTAACTGCAATTATAGTCGGCGCGTAATCTTCCTGTCTCCGTTTGCTATGTTGCAACAACTGCCACCCCAATGTTGGCATATCTCACCACGTTAACCGACCTAATCTCGTAGGACCGGCTAATAACAAGCCGGAGATACCATGATGCGTTGCAGATCAACAGATATTACATGAGAACCTAACGCGTCCCGACGTGTTGCTTATCGGTCATGCTTTCGTCTTAAACACTGCTGACCAGTTGGGCAGATCAAGTGCCTATCGAAGAGATTATGAGCTTGTATACGAAGTAGAAGACAAATACAGCGATATTGAAGTTTATTCCTGTTTCTGAGATTTCAAAATTGCAAATTTGAGAATCGGGTATTGGGAAAGTTTGATATTGGAAAACAGGGGTGTTGAATTCCGCTTTGACACACAATACATCCAACTTTGATCTCCTATCACAAGCTCCTCCGAGAGAAGGGTAGTAGAGTTAACGAATATCGAATAAACTTCATTTACTCGTAATCTCTGCATCCCAAATGCAATCTCTGAGCACCGTGCAGCTCGTGAAAAGAGTCGTCCGTCAGTCGATCCGGAAGCTCGTATTTCCGTAGCGCCGCCATAATTCGTGTATCGTACGTGACTGGGTGTGTTGTAACAAGGTTGTGACCGGTCGACGTCGCGTATTTCGTTTGCGTAGGTATCTCGTGGAGAGAGAAAAAGCAAGGCAACGTTGGATGACGCGTCCACGAACACGAAAAACGCATCCAGCTAGCAACGTCGCTGCCGGCTGAGGGACTAACCGCTCTAAAAAATCCAATTTCCCGTGGCGTCGTTGACGTACGCTGCAACAGGTTCCGTTCCATTCCGTCTGTATGCTCGAGCGGGTTCACAGGCGGCATTGTTTCGGCGCAGAGCGCAAGGGGATTGCTTTTAAGAGCGGCAGAAAGCATCCCTTTTCCCGCTGGCATCGCCAACGCTATCCTCTTCACGGACCAACGGCTTCGGTCCAGCCCCGAAAAAGAGATTAATTCTGACGCGACCGACCGACCTGTATAAAAAAGGACCGGATTTTCCCGATAATCGACGTGTATCCTCCCGCTACGATGGTTCCTTTCTTTTAGGGTCGTCTGGCTGGCGTTTCGGCCACCGTGATCCATCGTTGCTTTTCGATGCTCCCTGTTCCATCGTGCATGTCTGTCGACACCAGAGAAATATCGCCGCTCGATTGCAGCCTTCGTCGCCTACATGACGTACAGTTATGCACCGTTTAACTATGGGCACGAGTTTTAAGAAATATTTCTATTTACAGCAAGATTCGTAAAAATTAATTAACGTGTATCAGATATGAAAGCACCATAAAAGCAAAAATATTTCACGCTTTTCAGTCGATTGTTGAAAATAAATCTTTAACGATGGGTAACAATTTATATAACGAATCTACATATGTACAGGTAATTGACCGTAACAATTTCAATAAATCACACAATTTCCCCGAACATGAACAATATTTTCGATACAACGTTCGATCCCCATTAAATAACCCAGAAGGAAGGAGTAATTGGATCGTTTTATCCGGGCACATGGCAGGAAAGTTGAGGAGAACCGAGCGTATTATGGATCGATAAGCGATTTTCTGCGTTTGATACGATAATTCATTTGCCGTTACCGAATCCTGTTGGAAGCTGTCGTCCAGACACCGTCGTCTCTAGCGAGCACGGTCCTTTATTATGGTAATTTCATTCAGGTTCCTGACGTTGATATCCGCAATCCGTTTTCGATTCGTATTGAAATAAGCTCTGATCTGTTTTGCGAGAAAGGGAAAAGGGGGAGCGAAAAAGGTGCAACGACATCTCTGTCGACGTTGCAGCCTTCAGGATCCGACCTCTGCTCCCAGCAACGGCACCACGACGACCAAGAAGCCGCGATTGTCGCCGAAACGACAAGCTCGAGTTTCCGCGATCGAAAGCGTTGTAAACGTAGACGTAGGAGTCGATTTTCGAGCTGTCGCCGCCACTGATTTCAACGGTGGACCCGTGTAAATATAGGACGAGCGAAATGTCGACGGAAATGTCGACCACCTCCACATTTTTCATTTGTAATCATTCTTAATTCCTCGAGGAATTGAAAATCGTACATCTCGAATTTTCCGGATTTTATACCTTACGGTTTGATGTGAATACTTTCGTCGCGTTGGAAATTTTATCGAACAGTAATGGTGAACTTTGAGTAATTTTATTTTATTTCGTTTGTTGAAGGTAATTTTACTGATAGCAAAATTGACAAGTAGTTCTAAATGAAATCTGGTATACTATTTGTTTAATATAAGTTTTTTAATTATTTATTTTTAATTCAATCTTTGTAAGAGGAGCGACATATTTTAATATATTTAGTATGGAGTCTCATTTTAAAACAAGTAAATGTTTAATGAAAATTTATTGTGTCGAAATATTTATTAAACTTTTGTAAATTTATTAATTGAAATAATCAATAGTAAGTTAGAACTTCGTATCGGTCAGCCATTACGCGATTTAAAATTTGCATCGATCGACCAATCGTTCATAATTAAATACTTTATAATTATTTACGGCGTGATGTATTAACGATTAATGTCACGTAACAGTTCATATTTCCCACGAACAATTCGGGTATTGAAACACGAGAGTAAGATATCTTAAGCAATGAAATTCCATTCCCCGGATCTTTTAATTTTTCGATCTTGACGCGGCGCAATTAAACGTAGCTAACGATATCATTAAATTTGAATTTGAATTAATTGCGAAGCTTTCTCGAAGCTCCTCGGGTTGCTGGTAGAATTGTTAGTTGAATGCGACCCGACATCGCGAGCCCGTGATTTCTGGAACAAAGAGAGAGGCTGCTCCAACGGAAATTATTCCCTGGAATTGTTTTGTTTCTGATTAAAGAAGCGACTGTTAGGATCCAGAGGAAGCTAAATAGACGCCGAGTGTGTCTCTTATTCGTAAACGTCGCGGACGGGATTCGTTTAGCGAACAATTTCTGGCTGAGATATAGCCGGGAGCGACAGACCAGACAACTTCGTAATCGCTTCAAAGGGCTGCGGTAAAACCTGACGCGTCACGCGTGTCCCGGAAATCGTGCCGTTTAAACGTGGGGAATATATTACACAGAGGCCGTGGACGAAAGTTAATTGCATTTCGGTTCGAAAAGTCCGAACCGAGCGTCGCGCTAATTTTCCGCGCTGAAAGCCCTCCGCGCGGGCTGAATACGCGATATGGGTCGACGTAACGCTGATAAATGTGTTTGCACGTCCCTGGACGACCCAGAAAACGTAACAACGAGGATGCAGATATCGCCAGAAAAAGAAAGGAGGCGCATTCAAACTGATTGCGCGAACATAAACCCAATTGACGAGAGACTCTCCATATAGAATTCGCCGACACGGTTATATTGGCGACATTATTATTTTGTACATCTTTCAGATGTATTAGCTTAAAGAAGAAATCTCTTAAACTAACTTGAAGACATCATTTAAAGAAGATATTTTAAACTGCGATGTACTTGAATTCTTGAGTTTCTAACAATTCTAACCACAATTCAGAAAAATGCCTAATAATCTAAATTTTTGTACTCCAATGCTAACCTCAATTTAAAGAATACCTTGGTACCCCGTAAAGATCTGTTCTGAGAATCTAGATTAATTGGATGCATGTAAAATGAGAATTGTAAGATAGCTTGTCCGAGGAGAAATCGCATCCTTATCGCAAACAATAGTAGTTCGTCGAGAACCGTATCGCGAATTCAGTTGCAGCGCATCTTCGGAGCACATTGAATCAACGTTACGACTAACTGACGCCATTGATAGGAATCAGGATTGTCAGCGAGGAATGCAAGCTACGTATTCGACCGCTATTAAATCGTAACCAGAAGATGAAACGTCGAGAAAGCTTTTGCAAGCTAATACCTCGGCCCTCCGGTGGACAACAAAAGTTATTCCAGTTCCTGGAGAAGCCGAAACGATGGCGTTCGTTTTCCAGCTTTATCTCCGCTTCACTCGCCATTAGACATCGAAAATAAGGACGAAGAATATTCGTTCGAGAGGAGCGGCATTACCCGCGATGTACTTTTCGTCGACTTCTGTCCCGTTACTTTTACTCGACAATGTTCGTCGTTTTCCCACTCCGTTCTCTTTATTTCGCGAAATATCGTTACTGCATTGCGTCGCGACTGGCTTCTGCGGATTTTGTGGAATATACTGATTTTAGTTAGACTGATTTGTCAATTTGTATTTGAAGTTTAGAAGAATTTTGTTCTTTTGATCTTTTCACATTCTACAAAAAAAAAAAAAAAATGGAGGAGACTCAATAAATTTGAACGAATGAATTCTTTCTTTAATACTCCTTAAATGAAGATTAAGGTATCCTAAATTAAAAATTAGTGCACGAACGAAATAATAAATTCGGCTAGCTAAGTATAACAGCAGAGATAACGTATGGCATCTCCTTAAATTATGAACCACTCTGCATGGAAGCTCACCCGTTGTTAGCGAATGCAGTAAGTTATTAACGTCTTGCGGTACGCCAAAGAATAAGCTGTGGCTATTTAAGTTCGTCACCGCTTGAAATATTGAAAATTAACTACGCTATGTATGATGAACCGCTCTATCCGCTATCATAATTAACTTATCCGCAGGTCGACAGCGTTTGTTTAAATATTTCATCTTAAGCTGCTAATTGTACGAATAATCCTTTGCAATATGGGTACCATGTCTAGACGGTCGAGGATCTAGAATCATGTATAATCAGTAGCTGCATAAATGTTTTGAATATAGAATATGGTAGCTTAGATTCCTTCTTTCAAAAATGGAAAGATGCAGCTTTTTGAAGCTTTTGGATAAGTATGGGAATAATAAAATTAAATATTAAACGAACGTGAATTTCACAGTAACGAAAGCTGACTGTTTCCGAATAAATCAATATGAATTCACTTAGTCCAGTAAATAAGATCACGTCGATTATACTTTAATTGATAAATTATTGTGCAGATAATCGTCGAAGAATCGATTTTCCCGCGAGATAGCAATTGAGTTTAAGTATCAGAATGTCCATTATTGTAATTAAAGGATTGCCAATTATATTGAATGATTATATTAATTGACGATGTCTCGATATAATTGTGTAATATTATAAACCGTTTCGTTCCACTCTTATACGTCGAACAATGAAAGCATCGTGCGTCAGATTTAAATGAATATTTCGACGCTTGTTTTCCCCTAGACAGGTATACCGATGTGTTTGAATCTGTTATTCGATGACACGCCTTTTCCCTTTGAATATTTTCATGCATTTCAACGCACCATTTTCACGTATCATAATTCATTCGGCTGTCAGCGGTACGTCAATCACGCGAAATTCTACGTTAACAGTATCTATTTTTTTTTCGCAAAAAAAATGTTCGAATTGTCAATACGTGCAACGAAAAACTCTTGACGCTTTGATAAAAAATACAGAATAAATTTTTGATTTGTTAACCAACGAATCTGAATCAATTGCAAGTAATACATCAAATAATCCGCCTGCCTTTGAAACATTTTTAGGTTGAACAATTTTATCGTCGCTGGAAAAAATATTTTTCAATCATTTTTGTAAAATAGTACACGGACGAATTATTATTAATATATTATTACTTAAACATGATGAAGTTAAATTATCATAAACATATTGACATTATGTATACAAACATTACACATGTTGACACGTTGTAAATGAACTGCATCCTGATCAGTACTCAAAACTATTTCTTATATCATATCCTTCATTGTACCATATATCACTTATAGAATCGTTAATCAAAGTTTCATGAACAGTATGGAACAGTATCCATAATATACCTAAATTAAGATAATGATTCAGCAATATTTCAGCGAAAAGCTGTATCTCAAAGATCACCAAAAGAAGTCCAAGTTAAAAGTCCAGCAACCTCAGTTGCATGGGTAAATGTCCGCATATCGAAAGTGTATCAGCAGTAGGTTCGACGTTAATGGAGCATTTTATTTAGCGTGAAAGGCAGAAACGATAATGCGCTGACGCGAGAACAGAGGATGCAACCCGGGAGCATGTTGCACATATTCACAGAAGACGCGTATTTCTAACCTTCGAGACGCTACAAGCGCTACAAGTTTTAATTATGCCGGGTAGTCTGGCTGGCATATCCTCTCGTTGCCGTTTCAGACTGCATCTGGCGGTGCGATGATAACATTCACCGCTACGGTTTCTCCTCGTGCCCACCTTCATTCAAAGGGTGAGGGGGATAGAGAAAAAAAAGCTGCTGGCAAGAAGGGTTCCGACACGAGGGTTAGAGAGGAACGGAGGAAAGAAAAAGCCGGCCTCATTAGAAGAGACCAGACTGCAAGAGCCTCGTGCGGTGTTCAAATGGGATCCAACGTCGACGGTAATAGCGTACGTCGAGATTTTTGAGGTCTCGTCCTTTTTGCTTTTGCTCTTCTTATTTTCCCATCCGCCTTTCTTGTCTAGGACTTTCGTCGATATCGGGATTCCATGTAAATTTATGAAGCGAACCGAAGGAGCCCTCTAATCCGATCGATCGTAAAAATCAAGCCGAGAGCAAACCCTTTCCTCGTGTTTCGATTGAATCGAACGACTGAGGGTCGATTTGTGGAACGACCACGCGTTTTGTGTCCTCGTTATTTAATCGTAGTTGGACGTTTGTAATGCGGTAACAATTTATTGGGGATTATTCGGAGTGGTCCGTGGAATAATTCGGTATCAAAAGAGACTGTATAGTTATTATCAGTTTTCCTAAATTCAAAATCGTACTCTTTAAATTTTCGAAACTGTCTGATTCGTAAATTTTCAAGTCTTCATAAGTTCCAAATTTATGGAATTTATTTATTCCTAGCCTGTTAAATCCCTAAGTTTCTATAAATTTCCCCAATATCATTATCAAATAATTTTGTATACCGACCATGTTGTCTCAAGGCATCATCGTGTTAAACGAACTCGTTGTCGGTATCATGGGGTATTTTTTTTCCAAAGCGATTCGACTCGGTGAGAATTTATACAGTGAGATCTCTGTGTCAGTCAAGAGAAAATTCACGAGAAGAACTGCGATCCAATCAACCGCAAAGCAATCCCTCTTGATCCCTTTTGACGCTACCCAATGGAAATGAGGCTGCTCGCGTTTTATCGAATTCACGGAGAAACCCCGAGGTGACCGATATCGATCGAAGAATCCTTTTCTCCTTTGCTTTCGAGACTTTAAATCTGATTTTGTAACAAGATAGCGCCACAGTATTGTCATTGCATTTATATGAAGTTTTGGAAAAATTGATTTCACTTTGCTAAAGTTTCACGTACATTGGCATGACAGTGCTGACTCCTGTCACGGTTTCATTTATTGTTCTAATCGATATAATTCAATTATTGATTGATTCGTGTAAAATTGAGGTGTTCAATTAGAAAATTATTTCTGACACGGAACTGAAAGTGTGAGATGTTTTTTATATTTTGGGGTAATTAAATTTCCAAATTTTCTAATTCTTAAATTCTCAAATTGTGAAGGACCTAAATTATAAATTTTTAAATTCCGGTTATTCAAATTCCTAAATCTCCAAATTCACAGGTCCCCAAATTCCTAAATTTCCAAATTCTCATATTCCCAAATTTCCAAGTCCCCAAATTCCTAAATTACCAGATCCTGCAATAGCCAAATTTAAGCCTCCCCTAAATACATACATTAACGAACTAAATCACGCAGAAGTATATTCCGAGTAAGACTAAAGGTCCAAAGAGTGTAAAGAAAAAAAAGCAACTGGGAAGAAATGTAAAGCACTACATAAGCACGTACATAAGTGCAAAGATATGGTACACTCGTAACGAGCTCACCAGTATTCATACATACATCCATCCACTTTTCCCGGGCATTGCATTCAGGAGTGGCGTAAAGGGTTCTTCGGCCCTTGTCGCGTAACAGTTTGTAATGGTAATTTAATTCACAGTTTCCGCGGTGGTTGGAATTTACCAAAGTCGAGCTCGAGCAATCCGATAGTTCGTCAAAACCGGGCGTAAAGAGCCGTGGGCGGAAGAAGAAGAAGTACGAAAAAAAAAAAGCGACGAACAGACGGGAGGGATTCACGAGAAGGATCGGTTGCTTCTGGCGGTGAATTTAATTAACATTCGTTGGTGGACACACGTGTTTCAAGCTCTCTGGACCGGGAATGAATTTTCAGGGATATTTTCGAGGATGCTCGACGATTCATTTTACGTGTCCGCCTCGGTCCGGCGTAACTGGATACAACTAATTAATATAACGTTCTCCATGGCCGGTTGTTAGTCGCGCAACCATTGAGCCAGTAATTTGTGACAGTTTCGCGCGACTACAAAGGTATAAATATTCGTTTGTTTGGTTTGCTCGACGGTACAGTTGTAGCCCGTGGTAACAACGATGTCGTTCCGAGCTAAAGAACGACACCGAATCGTGTTATAAATCCTGAAATTGTTTCGGCCGATGAGTTTGCGTAGCTGGAGGTCGATAATTGTACACGCGAAAGGCAGACGCTGTAATTAAATGTTGATAAAAATTTGAAGGAATAATGGGACAGGAAATTCTACGAAAAATATGGGATCATATGTAACTCGAACGCTTCGACATTCATTTTGTTCCGTAAAACGACACTTTCTGAATTTATTGGGTCACGTGGTTTGAAATACTCGTCCGTTTATAGCTGGATATTTTTCTTCTCGTCAGAATTATAGTCAAAGTGTAATCAAATTAATGTTACATAATCATTGTAATCATGAGTGACTTGTGAAGCTATTTTATCTTAAATATTTACCTATCGAATTTGAGTTTCTTCTACAAATTTCATTTTAAACTGTTACAAATACGCTTACTTCTACCGTGTTTTATTCGAGAAGATGTCGAAAGGACAATGCTAACAAAATTCTATTGGTTGAGACAGTATTCGAATGAGAAAGGAGAGAAAGAAAAGAAGAACGGTTCCCTCAATGTGGATGAAATAAAGGAAGAACGAGGAGTCCAGCTTATGAAACAGCAGGAACCACACACAAACCTTTATCGTACACAAGCAATTTAAAGAGGATCCTGTCTGAACCAAAATGGTCACCACACATTGATACAGCCGCCGAATCCAATATCTTGCAGCGGTTACCGAGAAATTCAACTTTAGATCACTATGTTCCTCCAGATCCTCGTTTCCTAACACATGGCCCGTTTGCAATGTAATAATCGATCTACCACAGTTTTCACTGATTCATCGCATACCTCAATTATATTGTCCTTTATCAGGAAAATCACTTAACTTAGTACTGCATTTTGTTACCATGTTATAAACAGATATATCTACTTTAAAAGATTTCTCCGTACAAATATTTAATAAATGAGATTATTTCATTTCCGTTCAAATATTGAGTTAGTTTAGTGTACAAACATGGGCACGGACGTTTCCCAATAGACACAGTGAAACGATTAAAGCACAGTTTTATAAATATATTTCCGTTGTTTCGAGCATTACGGTATCCGTGAATTACCAACAAACATGACTGACACGAATCGATAAAGATTATTTTCCTCGCTAAACATTGAACATATGAATTTTTAAACCGTATTTTCAAACTCGTATTTCTTTAAATTTCTCATTAGTTCCCCGTCACGCACGTACAGCTGGATAAATAGATTCTGTATTAATTCGAAGGGCGTGCACGTTCCAATATTGTTTGTTTAATATTGCAGTACAATATTCTGATTCAATGAACACCGCACAACAGATGTAATGAAACGGATGCACAGAGGTATACATAGACGAGCAAGTATGAAAAGCTGTGCGAGTGTGTGGTTCGAGGCTGGAAGCTTTTTATAATCCCGTCAGGCTTTCGTAATTTCAGGTATGCAAATGACTTGCGCCGACGATGTCAACCTTGTGGTTGGCGCTGATAAAACACGTCCGAATACTTTTGCCGAGCTTTTTTCTGAATACCGGTAGAAAGATCAAACGAGGTGTCGCTCTGTCAGTGTCTTGATTATTCAAACTTCACAGACACGGCAGAAGAGCAATACATTTAACCGGCAAAACCAAATTACCGAAAAAAACGTTCCATTTATCAAAACTTTATTTATACACGAAATACGTGGAAATCTGCTTTTCATTAATATTATGTTTCATTGTATTGTGGTAATACTTGTATTCATTATTGAGATTGGGATGCTATACACCCTCGCTGATAAAATTAAACATAAATGACAGCATCAACAAACTGATAGAATTAGACAAAAATAACACTCATAGTCTTTTATATACATTCTTAAATCGATCTCTGCCCCATACAGGTACTCCATGCTATACCATCAGTCAACTATAATCTGAAGATAAAATTTTCATATAACTTTATCACATTGTGGCATGTGTCTGTTACAATGTGCCTTCCAGTTGCACCTCTAATAACTCTGCCAATTGTACCATTTTTCCAATAAGTCCTGGGTCAGTTTGGTCCTAAACCTGATTACCCCTAACGTAACAGTAACGATCATATTGAAGCCAGCACCGAGGAGAAACGATGTTGAAATAAGCAAGATTTTTCATTACTCGACGCAATAAAAAGAGAGTTAAGGATTCGTAGGAGGCAATATTGAATCGATGTGCTCGTTACAGAAGGGCTTTAGCGTTAGGAAGGCGTGGTTCGTACGGGGTGACTTTCTGGCTAGCCGATGGATGTGGCACCCCTATCAGAACAGGGCTTGATGCGGTTTTAACCGCCTCCTCTGACACTGTCACAGGGTTCCAATATGTTCAACGTCGCTTTCTCGTGTCAGTTTTTGGCCACGGTTACGTATCGATGGAATTTTAATGAACTCCGCCTTTCGACCGGGAAGACGATCTTTCAAACGATCGTAAATTAATGCTTTCCTGGAAACGACGTCGCCTTCAAAGTCCAAGGATCCACAACTTACCGTCTCTCCAAAGAAATTTGCTCATTCAACAGCAGAACTTGCCTTTAGATCCAAAATCAGCAAAGACGAACAAAACGTGTACAGATACAGCTGAACGCTAGGAAGATTTCAAGAACGCCATTTTAAGTTTCACATAAAGATATGTATCATATAAAGATATGATTGATCGTTCAGGTTCGGAGATAAAATCTTAGGAAATAGATGTCTCTTTCAGAATTTGAAATTTCTAACTTCCTGATTTATTACTTTAAATTAAAAAAATTTACAATTGGTAAAGTATTAAAACCGGCCCGCTGCAAGAAGTATTTGACGATAAAAAAGTTTGCGCTCTATGTAGGAGGAAACACGACTATCGGGTATGCCGGTAGAGTAGCTCTCTATGTTTCCAATTCCGCAGAGGTTTTTTTTCCGGGCCAACCAGGCAAGGAAAAGGGTGCATCGTTCAACCCCGGGAAAATAGAGCAATCTTGTGACACATGGGAAATCCATGCATTACCTGTGTGCTGCAATTGCATACGGATGCAATGCATTTTCGCTCGGTGTTTCCGACGAGTGACTTTGGCAACGATCAGCAAATGGATCCATTCGTTCGTTCGTGCATTTGATGGCTTAATGACAAGTGTTGAGAGTTAAAAAGCCCGTCGACCATTTAAAAATTAATAACTCGTACGATATTTCCTGGTGTTTCTATTTGGACGCAGTTAGTTTCACTGGCGGAAAATCATTTTTGCATCGCGCTAGATTTGGAGAAATCGAACCATTAAAATGAATCTTTTCATCCGATGATTCTTTACTTTCGGGCAAAGAATGTTTATTCAGAGCAAGTTTACGAAAAATTAGTCTGATTTGCCATGCTTTAAAAATAATATATTTTTACCATATGTAGGGTGTTCAAAGCTAAATGATGAAACTTCGTCAATTTTACAACCTGTCGATTGTTAAAGGACGTACAAAATATTTTAACTCATGTTATAAGTAATAATTGATCCCTGTATTAATCATCGTTTAATAATAACATTCATCGCATGACAGTAATGTATACCAACAATTTTACCGCCAGAAATAATCGGCAGACCCGAAATAAATAGTTATTGTAATTTATCTTTATTTGTTCTGGCGCGAGCGGAACAATCGTTGAAACACGTATGGAAAATCTCGATATACGGGGTAATGAAGCTGATTAGCAATTAAACGCGTAATCTGAGAATATTTAATCGATGTTTCAAGAGTTAATCTCGCACGATGCCGAACAAAACCGACGCATAAATTTTTGAGAGACACGAACGCACCCCGTATCCGACCATAATTATCGTCCTGTTGTAAATCGTGCCTCATGCGTGTACCGTATAAATAATGTTCACGCGTTCCACTGTATATTACATCATCGCCTGTATTTAACTAATTAGTAATTAACGAGCAACGACGCGTGCCATGAATGATCATTAATATTTAATGCACCCGTGAAAAGACAGTCGCATGTTTTACAACGCGATCGATGAGGCTTGATAAAATATTTTGCATCCGCTGGACACCTACCTGGCCAAGGTATTGAATTTTAATTTTAATTACGCCCTTTGTTTAATCTGTCGCTCGAATTCGCGGAGTCACGCTAATGTAAATTCCCTACGGTTCACGGAAATAACGTTGCTTTAATAATACCTACATTCAATATTTAACGATTACAAACACTTTGATCAACGAAATTTGCACGTCACATATTTCCAGTCAACATTATTTACTGCAACTTAACGAATAACAGTTTTCAATCGAGTTACTTAAGTTATTGACGTCTTGCAATATTCATAGTAATCTCTCAGTTTTTGTTTATTCGAATTATTTAATATTTTAAGATTGAAAAAAGTTGTGAATTTAATTTATGAATCAAATATACTGATCTTTCCTTATTGTACTTTATTCCCTTCATTTTGTCTACTAATGTAAAAATTAATGACGGTAGATTTCGTCCTCTGTATTGTAATTTCCCAACTGCTGTAGGTATTTTTTAATATCAATTGTACGGGGAACGGTTTAATTTTATTTTGGCCATGAATATTTAAAAAAAAGAGAGAATTGGAATTCGAGAGGTACAACGCGGAAGGTGAAATCGCGGCATTTCAATTATGGAAATTTTTAATAAATTCTTGCAACCCGATGGAAATTTCCGTGTTTAAAACACAAATATTACGGCGGGGTTTGAAAATAAAATTAATTTCACGGTTGGAGTGTGTTCAATGAAATAATGCAGAGTTAAACGAAATTACCATTGTAGGTGTTACAGTTTCGGATTCGAGCGGTTGTTCATTTATTCTTGAAACGAATGAAGTATTCCACAGAAAATGCTTCTTATTTAATGAACACAATTAGCTCATTAACCTTATTGAATGATAAAATCTTACCGTACCGTATTGTACATTAACTTAACTTCGTTCAATTTAAATTAACGTAATAAACTTAAATAACTTAATCTACTTAGAATACAATATTGGTGCTCAATTGTTCTTTGAAATTAGGTTACGTTTCAAGTTTATACAAAAATAGACGCAAAATTTAAACAAAAATATATACATCTGAATGATATAATTAGATATTGCATTCTACTTCTGATTTGACAAAAAATTCACTGACTCATGAATGTCATCGAGAGTTACTGCACAAGGTAGTTCCAGATCAGAGTCCTAAAGATACAACCCTCATCAGTCAGCCATTAAATATAGTCTGTGTACTGTGTCTATGTATCTTTCCTACATTATTCTTCCTGTATAAATAAATAATAAAAAAGTTTGAACATCTCGAGAAGCTCGTCGAAGAAGCTCCTCGGCCACAAATCTTGACGAGAGATTAAGGCCGGTCTACACGGCAGTAAATCAACTCATCATCGTCCGGTCCGTTTCTGATTCACACCTCTTTCAAGGTGGATCGCGAAGGAAGAGGTTACTTCGATCTCGCCCCGAGATCGATAGAGAACGAAGCGTATCGTCGGCTGGTCGCACAACGAAGCTGGTAAATCGGTTTTGCCCATCCCGATGATGGCGTCGGAATCGAGTTACGCAAAATGGATTCCGTGTTAAATAACCGTCGCTCGTTTCTCGTCGAACGACGCGTCCCGATGCTTTTCGTACCCACTTGCCCGCTTATTATGGAACACTACTACTGATCGAACCGTCGCCTTGCTGAATATCGCATGAAACGCGTAATCTCGTCGCGTTGTGTAAAACGAGCGGCTATCAATTTTCGTTATACGAGAAGAGTCGACTGAAATTCGATCTCCACGATCGGTAAAAAGCCTTCGTGTTTGTTTCGAACCCCTTGGTAATTTGTTTAATCAGATTTACAGCTGTATTGGGAGTATCTGTAATTACGACTTTTATTTCGGCTGGGAAATGCTTCACGGATTTACGAGTGTCTAGCGTTTTACGCAGCTTAATTCTTCATGGTTGAATTATTTAACGGTATACTACTTGTTTGGGATTTGTTCAGGAAAATGGTAGCAACACTTGAAAGAGATTATTTGGGACAGTCGATGTTACGATCTTTACAATTTTTCTACATTTTCAAGTTCCCATGTGTCTAAGTTTATTAAGAACAACACTCTTAAAACTGTTAATCTCTAGATTCTGAAAGTTCTCAGATATCTTGAGTAACCAACGGTACGAAACGTAATGCGCGATAACTGTGAAGCGTTACCGCGAACAACAGGTCCTCGTTTCCTATATCGGCATTTTCCCTAGGGAAGCCTATCATGCTCCGTACTATACACTCGATATAATAGAAGACGAGGCGATACGTTCGATAGATTGAGAAGTTGGTCAACCAAGTAGCTAGGCATTCATACTCGACAAAGATCACCGTCGAGCAGCATTTATCGCGATTCCCGGTGTATTTGTTTCTTTACAATAGGAACGGTTTATAACGGCTCTGGTAGCTGCGTTTCCTTCCACTTGTTCAAGAAGTTTCATGCCTCCATTGCTGCCAGGCTACGGCAGCGTCGCGACGTCGAGTATTTCTGTTGCAAAAGCAACGGCGCACGGTTCGTTAAACCGTAACAATTAAACCGGGAACAGAACTTTCGAGCTCTCTGTTCCTGATTATTAACGATCCTGCGTAAACGACTCGTCCCTTCCCTTCAGATGCTAACAGAATTTTCAATTTACCCTAATATTTGCTCCCCTTGTTTTCCCGCTGCCGGTAAATGGAACGCCTTTAAACTGGGGGGTCGTATGCAACCTTCTGAGGGTGCAACGAAATTGATCGAACAAAATACCAACCCTCGTGCTATGAGCCGTGTCAAACCGACGAACTAATACGCCAACGTCGTTTCATTTCTGTTCACTAACGTTGACAATCACCCCAGAACTCGACATCTTATAGTCGACAGAATACTGCATTAAATTTATTTCAAAACGTGGTCATGACAATTTTTGGAAATTTGTCACTTCATAAGTCATCGAAGTGGACAAAATCATCAGATGTGATACATGTGAATCTATTCAGCTTTGTTCAATAAACTTAACATGTTAATAATAGTTCTCTTCTTTTCACTTGGAACTGAATTAATGACTAACGCAGGTTAAAAATTTGAGCTGAGACGTAAGTCCTAGGAAGTCAGAATGGAAGAACGTAAATTTACGTAGCCCGTAAAAAGATGATAAATTTATGCGAAGTTAAGAGATGATAAATTTATGTTATGTTAAGAGATGATAATTACTTGTAGCGGAAAGAGAGTCAGAACGTGTGTGGAATATTTAACGAGCGCTCGAGGACAAAATTGAGACGTCCAACTCGAAGCGTGCTGGGTTCGAGGCATTTATCTGGCGAATGAGATCTTGGTTCCAGCGTGAAATTATGATTCACTGTCCAGGCCAAAGATGTAAACACGACCCCAAACATTATCGTTAAGCCCACGCAACGGCAAGGGACGCGAAAGTGGACACAATTGGAGCCGACGACGCTTGTTGTGGCGTCGTTTCGCGCGAACCGACAGCCTATGTTTTCCCGTAATAACCGCGTGCATGTTCTTCCATTTCAGCCGCACGCTGAATGTCGACGTTCAATTCTTCAACAAATGAACACTGTGACACGTGAAAATATTTAAAATGCCCGATTTAATTGATGATAACCAGATAAAATTTTATTTATTTATTGTGAGAAATTCTGTACTTACCTTGAACCATAAAAAGATTTCTATCAGAAATAACTTTTAGTAATATCGAAGACGTGTGAACCTGAATAACAATGTTAATTTTAAATCTCAGAATTTTTCACATATCTCACTTTTGTAAGATTAAGTTTTAAATTAAGGTATCGTAAAATAAGCGCTGTTTTATAATACCGTTAAACCCTCTGTTTCGAAATTGACCATCGAATTTGCAATAACCTTATAATTGCAGAAAGAGTAAAACGAAGAAATTGCAATTGAAGAGACTGCAGATATTACGTGTTATTATTATTATTTCATGGATAGGTCTGGTTCGCATTTAGTTAAACTGAAATTACCTTAGCGTTAAGCGTAGCGCGACTCTGGCTAATATCCAATTGAGTTTATTGGCTTAGCTGAAAGCCGGAGTAGATTTTGGTTAGGTCTGGCTTAAGCTTCAACGAGAATCCCGTTGGATCTATTAATCGAGAATTGGGCTACCAACGAATCCGTGTAAACATCAAGTTTACGCTGCACCAATCTTGAATTACAATCGAGATGAACGTTCAAGATTTCTCGATAAAAGTTTTACCTAACTTTGCAAATGAACTTTTAACCTTCTTCGTTCTTTCATAATGTAAACGTGCGAACGCTGATAAAATCAGATTTACAAACTTGGAAATTTATTTAGAAACACTGTTACACGAAAACGTGGAAACTTTTAATAAGGTAGTCATTTCAGATCTTTTTTTAATCTTGATAAATCTATTTATTTCATATACACATTCGATGTAATTTTAAGAAAGTAATCACATACCACACCAAAATATTTTATGAACCCTCTTACTTCGAGTTTTCTCTACTATAAATTAATTAGTTAGGTTATAAAAATAAACCTTTTGGACGAAAGTGTGAAAGAAATGACACGAGTGAAATGAACATTTGAACAGTGCAGGATTAAATGAAATTCGAAGCGAAGATCCTCAAAGGATTCCTGTAGCAAGAGCATAAAATGGCGGAGCGTAGCTCAAGATTTGATAGCCTAAAATGTTCACGCCTTTCGAGGAGATTGTCGACGTGTAATTGATCGACAAGAGGTCGAGTCGTTTCTGTTCTATTCGTGAACCTCTCTTGATTCGTCTTTCATTCGACTTTTCCCTCTCGCCTTTTCTCCACCTCGTCGTTCAATGATTTTTTCATTTCCTGGCCACGGAGATACTCGAGCCAAGTGTCCTCGTGAACCCCTTTTCCGGTGTAAGGGCCATCCATTAAAAGCGAAGAATATCAGTGAAAAAATCGCAGTTAGATTATACCCCTTGCCTCTTCGTCGTTTCGAGTGGTTTCTTCGAGAACCGAATCGAAGTATCCGTAAGCTGCTTCTTACATTATACCGAGTACTTGCTTCGGTAATTAACTCGACCATTTTGTATAACATGGTGATAGACATCGTTCGATCAATTATTATTCAACGGAAAGGATTAAACCTTCGATACGCTCCTTTTAATACAGAATTTTTATTTCGTATTTCTATTTTCATATTTATTCATATTTATTTGTAAATAATTGGAATAAATTCTTGGTACTTCAGATAAGATCGCTGCTCAATATTTCCAGTAGACACGTGCAAGTTATCCTTATCATTATATTTTTTAAATATTTCATATTAAGAAAAACACATTTCATAATATTTTATTATCAAAGTCATATTTTTTAACAACTAACCTTCTTCTCTCAGATATCATTCTAAAAAAATAAAGTTTTTAATGCACTTTCGATGTCGATCAACGTACCCGTTCAATAGTCGAGGTTAATGTGGTTTATTGTTTCTACAGGATCCATGTATTGTCGTAGTATTAACGGCAATTTATCATGGGTGTAATATAATCCGCGAGCTTTTGTTATTCCAAGGTAAGAGCCAGGAGAGCCTCATTTCCCGTAACAAATTCTTTATTAAAAAAGTTTGGGAAACAAACGTACGAGCCGGCAATTTCCCCCGTCTAAAACAGGAGCAATACACCATGGATTCATGAAAGCGTCGCTGCAACCCTTTATTATGCCTATCTATTGTGCGTGTTTTAATGTTTATACGCGTTGGTATTCCGCTAATTCCACTCTATTCGATTTCATGCTGACTTTAAAATGAAATTATTTATTTTACCGAGCCCTTTCAGGCCGGATCGACACGGAACGCTTTGACCGTCTAAAGAGTTATCAATTTTCGAGCTGCAAAATTACGTGATATATTAAACATCGTGTACTGGAAAATACCGTCATCCTTCATTATTCCGTTTTTAATTTAGCCACATGACATTGGTACGTTTTACGTGATTGATTGGAAAACTGTCTTTCAGAGATCGAGAAATCAATGGAATCGAGCAAAGTTTTATTCGTACAATGAATAAGTATTCGATCTTTTCTATTTCTCTAACGGACATGGACCGAAAGTTGAAGTTAATAAATATCCTGTCTGTTTTCGCAAGTTTTTGAAGTTCAGGTTACACGAGTTCCGAGCGACCGTTTCTCTCGGGTGACCCGTGTAAAATCAGGGCCCGGCAACCTTCCGTCGAGAAAATTGCGAAGAATACGGTTCCAAGGGATTGGCTTGGACATTAATTCGAAACTTCGCGGAGATGCAGGAACTCCAGAGAATGCCAGAGTTTGAAACTGCGAGGAGGCAGTTAAACGGGCTCGAGTCATCGGAGAACAGGGAACACGTTTCCTTTGGGTTCAAAGGGAAAGATGTATATAGCCCTATCAGCTTTGTAAGACATTCGTAATCCGTGGAAGCGATTCGGATTAGTTGCTGGATTTTCCGAAATGCTTTCGTTTCGCCTTGTTGACGATCGTATACAACTAGGTTAATGCTTGCTGGCCGCTTAAAACGTCGTTGAAATTCATCCCTGCTGTCCTGAGAGCTGAAATGCTTGTTTTAAATTCTCTTATCTCGGTAGTAATTCATAATCTTCTTATCGTTCTGACTTCGCTCAGCTACTGCGAGTCTTTTATTGTCCTTTAGACGAGTTGAACAAATATTTACTCATGGATTTGTACAGTAAATGAGCCTGCTATACGACAGAGATGAATAGGAGCATTCAATAATAGTCATGTTTAAGTAATTAAGTGTATACAACTTTTTGTTTTAAATTTTGATCATTCAATGTTGATCCTTCTATTGAATGTCTATTAAGAAATTATTACCCAAAATTATGTATGGTTTTGTAAATATTTAGAGTGTTCTGTAACTGGTGGTACAAGCAGGGGTGGTTCTACATGAAAACATTAGTCGAAAATGTAGAACCATTAGTGTATATTATTGTCTAAATATTAAGAATACTAAGATGTTCAGAAGGAAAAATGTTCCTTATCTTTGTTTTTAATAAATAATAAATTCAAGTGAATTTGCAAGGTCGGTCCCATGTGACCATCATGGCGGTCATATATTAAATAATTTAAATAAATTTAAAATACGTTTCAAATTGCACTTCATATTGATAAATAAACAGTATGAACTTCAATATAACTTAATTCCACTTAATTCATCCAGTTCAAAAATTGCCTAATTAAGTGTCTCATCAAAAGTTACTACTTTTAACATAAGGTTTATGTTCCATATGTGATTTAGAATAATTCGATGCACCTTTACAATTGATAACGACCCCAAAAATTACCATCCACGTTACCGTATATCTTAAATGCATCCTTGTCTGAAATTTTAACATCGGTGCGCCAGCACTTCGGTCTGAAATCGAGTTTCGTCCTCTCGTTTACAACTATGCGGCGAGCTACGGGGTCGAGGAAGGTGGATGAAAAGCTTGGTACGGGGTTGAGGTTGGCATCGCATATTTCCCAGCACCATATGAAGCGAAATTAGCAATGTTAGGGAATATCATCTAATACGAGAAGTGCCGGCTGGGATTAGTTCCACCCCTTGCAGCTTGCACATGCACGCTGACCGCAGCGGTTTGCTGCAGATACGCTGGCTTACCATGCAACACACACCTACACCACTGCTCTCTTTCTCTCTTCTGTCTTTCCGCTTCCTGATTTCTATCTTCCGGCTACTTTCTTCTTCCTATTTTCATTCTAATTCCTTTTACATGCCCTTCCTTGCGCTGCTTTTACGCATCTGGTTTCGTGCTGCTGGATGACGGAAATTCAGGATGAAGATATCTGCGTTACTGACCATTTTCAGCCGCAAACGATAATTTTTGCTGATTGTGCAGAAAAGCATCTCACAGATTTCGACGACCTTGAAATATCTGGACACCGATTATATTCTGAGTCATTAGACGTAATTTCTTACTTTTGTTGTCTGCAATTCGTAATGAGTGATTATGAACCTTTTCGCAGTGGCTATTTGTGAAATTTCAATTTGTAATGTTGGTTCAAGTACTTCGTTGAGGAATATAGAAAATACCAGTTTTTCTTGTAGGTAATTTTATTATTTGACATCTTGTGAACAAAGCAAATCATCTTGATTATTTTGACTAAACAAAAGCAAATAGAAAGCTGTCTATTTATAATTATCTATATTGAGGTGAAGAGTACAATTTTCAGAAGTGGAATAAAGGAATTTACCTAATTTAACTATCATTATTGGAACATCCTCCTCATACCAGTAATCTACTTTTATCTCTGTTCAAGCAATTCCATTCTCATATTCTACCATAATTTTCTCTTCCTTGCTTTGCGTAACCCTCGAGTGGCAAGAAGCAAATAGGGCGGCAGAGAAAATTGGAAATCGCTGGAAAATTGTACATCCAGACGGTTTACACGCCTTGCTTACATCACATTTCGTATAACCGAGCTTATCTTGCTGTGTTATTATGTCATTGAAGTAAAAAAAAACGGGGTAAAAGGAGAAAGTGCAAGATTTAGGAGTAGTCGTTTATAGTCGGATCACTGTATCGAAGATACCCGGCTATGCGACATTTCCTGAAATTTACGTTATCCCGAGGAAATATGTAAGCCTGGATACGGGAATGAAAATGAATTTTTTACAGGAATATAAATTCTCACGAATTCGTGTTCTGGATACCGGTGCAAAGGACAGCAGAATATATTCCACGTTTAAACCGTACAAAAATTTCATGACTAAACAATATTTATGACGTACGAATGGTGATGATTTTATGGATTATCACAGAAATTGTAGTTTATCGAAATCGTTTTGAATCTCTTACTGTCAGTTTATGTTTCTTCAAGATTTTCCAATTTTTATATTTATGTATTTGTAAATTCCCCAATTCCAAAATTTTCCAATTTCCAAATTCCCCAATTCCTAAATTTCTCAATTCCCAAATTTCCCAATTCCCAAATTTCCCAATTTCTAAATTCCCCAATTCCAAAATTTTCCAATTCCTAAATTCCTCAATTCCTAAATTTCCCAATTCCCAAATTCCCCAATTCCCCAATTCCCCAATTACCCAATTTACCAATTCCCAAATTCCCAAAGTACCAATTTCCTAAATTTATTAATTTCCAAACCCCCAACTTCAACATTCTTAACTTTCTAGTTAAAAAAATCTTGAAATTAAAAATGAATGAATCTGCTATTATTGCATACTTCCTAATTACTACTGCGATCGAGTTGTCAATAAATCATTAATATTCAAAAGCTTATTAACAAGAGTTCGAACCAATAATCAATCTTGAAGTAGTAAGATGTTAACATTGAAATTTTGATTCATCTAACGTCGTTTCTCGTTCAGTCGAACTCTCGAGCAAGATGAAGCTGTATTTCGTCAAATTAGATTTCTAGATGAATATCATGGCAATTCGTTGCAACCGCCTCGCGGGCAGAGTGCATCAGCCCCATGGGTGCACTGATGCACGCCGCTGTCCACAAATCATCGCATCTGTTGCTGCGGTTTTCAGAATACACGAACCTCCACGATAAATGGAGGGCTACGAGGGTGAACGGAGCTGTTTCAAATTAGATCGCGATGTCAGCCGTGTAACAAATTGATGAGCGGAAAATCAAATGAGATTTATAGATTCAACACTATTCGGACTGTTACAAAATTGTCGAAACTTCATCCTTCACAAAAATTTGGATGTTCTTAATCACTTAATTTCTGAAAACAGAAATTCTATTGTTATGTATTTATACAAAGTTATGTATTTATAAATAATGCAACTGACAGTGCAGATAAACGATAAAGAATTATAACACATAATTGAGTAGAACTTATAATAAATCCTACACAGATTGATCAAAATGAAATCTTAAAAAGAAAACGATTTATATTTCGCAATAAATCAATGTACGGTAAAGCGATATCCTTAAATCGCCAATTGACTGTATGCGTTTCGATAAACGATAAATCGCTTGAACGTCTATAAAGCGAATAATAAATTCCCCTTTATAATAAAGTCCTTATTCAATCGGTCGATGGAGTGCGTCATTGTTATATGAGAGATACTTTAACAAAGTCTTTGTTTTAAGGAAGATAGCATAGCTCTCGAGAAACGATTCAAGAGCTCGAAGCGCCTTGGCGAGTTCAAAAGAAATCGCCTTCGATTGCAATTTCTATTCGAGGACTTTGAGACGGATTCAGGAGGTTTGAAATGTTAATGGATACTTCTTTATACGGTCTGAGAGTTAATATTTGTATGCAATAACGTCATGTTTATGCATAGTGGAAAGGAAATGCTTCGGTAGCTAGACCGGTAAATAAATTTAAAATTATTCCTATCTCTCAACAAACTGTTAAGCAATTTTTTATTGACTTAATATTATTTTTGGTCGAACATGTCAATAAAAATTATTTATTGGTTTAGGGGTAGATAATTCTTTCTTATTATCGAACTACGCATATGTATGCTACATAATATGTATACAACACATGTTAATATTTATGTACACATGCCTATATTTATACACATGTTAATATTTATAGGCAAATGCATATATTTATACAGGTATTAATATTTATGTGCACATGCATATATTTACACAGGTATTAATATGTATATGCACATGAACATTATACACATATTAATATTCATATACATGTGTATATTTATACACATTTGTATACGGACGTATATATTAGTACAAACATTCTGTAAAATAAAAATGGATAATACGTAATAGTAATAATAAAATAGAAGTAGAACGTAATAAAATTGCATTAGTAAGTAAATCTACCTGGCTTAAAAATCGTACAATCTCTACCATAGGAACGCGTCGAACTGAAATACGCCGAATTAAATTATACTAAAATGGATCAAATTAAATCGCACTGGGCTCGTAGAATTTAATTTGAAAAAATGATGAACTCTCCTTTCGAAATTAAATCCGCTACAAAAATTGCATCAACCTCGATGCGCATCAAACTCGACGAAGAAATAATTAAAGTACAATCAATTGATATAAAAAGTGCTCAAGTAGAGTTGCAGAACTATACCTGTATAAATAAGCTTTTAGCAGAAGAGGATTAAAAATCGAGTTTAAAGTACGCGTGAAGTTCTATCTAATTTGAAAGGAGAACAATCGACAACGGGACACCGGGTGTTATTCTTCTAAGAAAATCGTTTAACGAGTTCTTTCATTGTACGGGACGAAGGTGTCCCTTTAGCTGTATGAAGAAAGATTACAATCACGAATGAATAGAATAGGGTTTTAATTAAGTGTCGTAAATAAATCAAAGCAGAGAAACTCTGGTTCTTTCGGAGTTGAAGAGAAAAAGGTGTGACGACGATGTTTCATCGGGGACGACAATGCTTCCGCTGATTTTCTCGCCGCGTATAATTTACTATATTAATGCGTTATCCACGTCACTGTCAGCATAATAGACTTTTTGTCACAGGCACACCGCACCGTGGAAGGTTTTACGTTATTACCATCACGGTTGTTTGAGATGCAAACTATCTATTTAAATATTCATGCACAAAACGTAAGCGTAAATATTCATATGCAACATGTAAATATCAGATAAACAATAAATTTCGTGTACCGCGGTTGACAACGATTGCATTTCACATCGCCAATTATAACACTGATTTATCCGTGAAATACACCATCATATTTTTCATCTACTTTTCTAGTCGAATTTTATCTTAATAATTACTATACTCATATAAATCTTACAGCCATTTTTCACAAGTATCATTATTGTAATTTTAGTTATAATGTTCTCAAACTATTTATTGCACTTATTGCAGATTAACAAAAATACCTAATATAAACCGTTTGGTAATATTTCTACTATAAAATGGCTGATCATCAATTGAAATAAACAGTGAAGTCCAGAAAGTCCACCACAATTTGAAGAAGTAAACGCGTCGCACAATGACGATCCAAAATGGCGTCAAGATCAACTCACGCATTAATTGTCTTACTTAACAGAGTCCTTTCTATCGTATGAATAATTATGCTTCGTGTACTCAAGGGGAAACTAATAAGCATATTATTTATTAAGGGAACAATTCGGCCGCGTTATTGTTAGATAAACGCGTGCAAAGAACGCTAGCTGGTACAATTTGCGACTAGTTATTATTCGATGCGTCAAAGTAAGCGTGTACGAGGTGAAATATGATAATCGTTATTCGTGCCACGCCCAGTTTATCATATTTCTTCGAGCGCATTATCATAATAACATCGTGCACAGAGATCAGCCTCATTCGACTCGATGAAAGACCGTGTTTCTAACGTGCGAGATTGATACTGGTCTTAAAAAGAAATTCTCCTATATTTATCCCTATCACGTTTCGTTAATAACCTACACATTTAATTCGCAATCTTTTTATACTTATTAAAGTAAGCATTAACAAACATGTTTCGCGTGATCAATTTTATTTATTTTGTTAAAAATTATAATTCAAATCATCTGTTGAAACCTTGTTTTAAAACATAAATCAATTCGTAACATTGTAATAAAAGAGGTAGTTGATCCATACGAAAGTGATGGAAAAATTGGCCAAGTAATTGATACCATCAGAAACAGAAAATCATGTTGCATTTAAATCCACTTTAATACGACGCGATTAATCCGTAAAATTCGCGACCAGCTCGGTTTCCGCGTGCGGTTCTTCATTTGATTCCCCCGGTTACAAATTGCATTACACCCCGCAATATTCCTCGGCCAGATAATGAACCAATTTTCGCTAGAATTTAATTTATCGCCTGTAGACTCGCGCGTAAGCTGTTTCTCGTTTTTATCGCGGAGTATCATACGTACGTACGGTACGTGGCCGGATTCTAATGAAGTCCGAAACCGGAGGAAATCCGGTTTTCGTATAATGTTCGAGGGCTTTTACACCGCGAAGCTGGTTTCCGCGGAGGATACAAGGCGTGGCTTATATTTAAGCCGGCGAGAATGGCGAGAAGGAAAAGAGAGAACACGTTGAAAGTGCGGCAGCTTTCTTTCTTTCTTTTTTTTTTTATTCGCCCATTACAGGATTACTTTTTTACCCATTTGCCAAATGTTCCGCCCATGGATATTCCGAGTGCGTAACCGGACGAACGGCGAATAATTAATTATTCAGGTGCACTGAAACTCCGGGAAAACTTTGAGTGGGTGCATTTCCCGTAATAACGAATGCCATTGTCCAAGTTCTCGTTTCGACACGTGTGGATCGCGAAAAATATTTTTGTTTCGCTACAAGTTCGTTAGTGTGTGCTTACGCGCCGACGGGAGAGAAATATTTCGATCGTTTTCTGAAGTAGGATAATTTTTACTAATTTTGGTACTGTATCGCTTACTGTACTTGTAGCGTACTTAGTTTAGGTACAACGCAACTAATTTTTCATAAAAATTGTTAAATGTTACTCTCCCTATCGTGAATGTATTGTATATTCTACATATGTCCATTCTCACTATTCAAAATTTAACGTCATAACTTTCTAACTATATGAATATCTAGATCGTTCAAGACCCAACATTTTGTCTTGCAACGACTCGAGATTACGTTTGAATAATAGTTATAATAATTGAAAAGAATGTTCGACCCTGCAATCTACCTGACGCCATCTTGAGAGCACCTTAGAAAACTTACGTAACGAATTACGTTATTCGAAAAGTCAAAAATAGTAGTTCCACAATACAGTCTTTTAATGGCAAACTATCGATGCACATATTCTCAGTGGTGGTTCAACCACCCTTTAGGTAGCTCCATACTTTCCAAGCTTTTTTGCATGGAAACTTTTGTTCATTTACGATACAAGCTCACTGCCGGCTGGCCGGTAGTTCTCGTTATCCATTACATACCACCACGATTATGAAAAGTTTCGGGAAAACGATGGGGTTCGGGAAGGGCGAAAGAAAATTCCTTCGAGCTTTTCCCTGCCGTCTCTCGCGAACACAGAGATGCACTTGGGAGTCCGATTTGCGGAATCAGAAAAGAAAGAAATAGGGAATGCCAGAATCTTGAAAATCTGACGTGTATTGTCGAAAATGCAGAAAACAAATTATGTCGAGTAAAAAAAGAACGAAAATAGTTTTATTCAAAATTAATAAATAATCATGATTTCCTGATAGAACGGTATCCTGTGCGTTGGTTAATGTATTAAGTGTAACTTATCTTAACCTGACAAATTTGATAAGGAGTTTGATAGAATGTACAATAAACTGATCACAGGAATTTGATACAATATACAGTAAATTGGACATAGGAATTTAATAAAATGTACAATAAATCGAGCACCGAAATTTGATATAATGTGTAATAAATTGAACACCGAAATTTGATAAAATGTACAATAAATCGAGCATAAAAGTTTAATAAAATGTACAATAAATTGAACAGAATTTGATGAAATGTAAAATAAAACGAGCACAGGTATTTGATAAAATGTGCAGTAAATTGCACAAGGAAATTTAATAAAATACGCAATGTGTTTTTATTTGCAATAAACATCGATTTAATTGTTTTTTTTTTGGTGGTTTCAGGATCAAAGTCAAACCTGGTCGTCGACATCGAACCGAAACGACAGACGGCGGTGAGATTAGGCGAGAGTCTGCAGATTTTATGCAGAGTCGGTAGACCTCTTCAAGTATGCCGTGTCGAGATACCTGGCGAAGGTGGCGGTATGGTTTTGTCTAAAGGACAACCACCCGAAGATGGTATCGAGTATTATGGGGAGGGTACCGATGCAGGCCAATGCGGCGTCCGCATCACAAAGATCAAGGAGATCCATGACGGTATTTTCAAGTGCACTCTGACACCCACCGACAGTCGAACGGAAGTTCAGGCGTCTGTGAAAATTATTGTTGCTAGTAAGTATTTTTATTCTGTACTCTCATACCTTAATATATTAACACTGATTCTTGACAGCGTTGTCTGTTTTCATGGCAACGATGTAAAATATAAAATAAAATTCATAAAATATAAGATTCATGGCAAAATAGTTTGAGATCGTCAGGATTCAAACATTACACTTGAGTTGCGTTATTGTAACAATTTTAGAGTGTAGACCATGTATGTAACCAATCTGACAGATTACACGAGTTTCAGTATAAGTACATGAGACAACTGAACTTAATACAAAGATATTTCGCTTTGGATTATCATCGTCATATATCGTAATCTTGCTCCAGATTAAAGAATTTGAATTTCGAGATCGATTTAAGAACAATTTTTCACGTCGCGTCTGAAACTCTCAACACTTTGTTACACATGTACAAGTAATTAATCGTTGGGAAGTTCTTACGTGTGGCGCCGAAATTAATGAGAAAATAGCTGAAACTTCGTGACGTAAGTTGTCCGAGGAAAGTATTCCGAAGGGGGAAAAATATTACGGCGTTGCTACGTAGGAGTATTCGAGAACTAATTAATCTTCGTTAAGAGAATTGCTTACGGGAAGAGAAATAAGAGAGCACGGGAGAAGGAAATTACCGTTTTCAGATAAAGTCGATAAAGATAAATGACGAAAGGTAGCCAGGATCGAGAGCTGGAAGTGTTTCAAACGAATTTAAATAAAGATCCGCGTGTTTGATTATCTTCATGAAAGGAAATTGATGACCATCCGTGTTGCCCGATAATTTTACGACGAACCTTTCAACAATTATAGCCATGTTTATCGCATAATTAATGTTTCGAACTCCATTTGCAGAACCACCGAGCAATCCTGAGCTTCTGACAAGTCCTGGATCGTACAGCAGAAGTATATACAGAAAAGGGGAAAAGCTGGAAGTGAGTTGCAGCGCACCGTCTGGAAGACCTGCGGCAAACGTTTCTTTATTCCTTGGTAATTAAATAAATAATTAATAATTCTGCGTGGTTCTTTTGGTGATCGCAAAAGTAACGAATTAAAAGATTTTCCATTATGGAACCAATGAAATAATATGACTTTTACGTGCAATATTCTTTGTTCTTTACAAAGTTGTATATCTTCTAGACTTTAATAAAATTGATAACCTTTTTTTAGATTCACTCTAGATTCTCCCTAAATTAACAGATAATTTGTATAAGATTCACCACGCATATTAACAATGAATTCAAAGTTTCCAAAATTTCTGATCGAATAAAAATATTTGATCAGACGGAAAATAAAGCACGTTTTTTGTTATTGTTTCGCTTAGACGACGAACCTATCGGTAACGAGGAGAGACCGACGATTTACGACTCGAACTTGGATGACAACTCGTTGGCTGTGCAAAATGCATCCCGCAGTTTGGATTGGACGGATAATGGTAAAATTCTTCGATGCGTCGCCAGCCATATTGCCCTTGACAAACCAAAGGAAACTACCATGCAACTGCAAGTTTACTGTAAGTAATTTCTTATCTCAAATCACTACACGCAGAAATTATAACTGCTTGAAATAAAAAAATACATCTTGATGAATATTTTACTTTATTCATTCGTCTGAATAAATGTGTTTTCTAAAATTTGAAACATTTTGAAATTATATACTTCCGATTATGTCTTGAAATAACCACTTTACTTATTTATGAATTCGTGTTACCAATGGTGTATTGAGAGTGAATAATATTTTGCAGATCCTCCGCAACCACAACCAGACATCGAACGTTTCGGATATGTGATTGGACGACAAGGTATCGTGAATATAACCGTTTATGCGAATCCTAGGCCACGTTTCTTGTGGAGAGTGAACGACGAAAAAATCAGCGAGGGTCATCCAGACGAGAGCAACCGACTTGAGACCTCAACTGCTGTTGATCTGGTAAATTTTGTTCAACTTTCATAATTCTTAAGTGCCTCAATATCAACCTGTACAGATCAATTTTATTATACATATTTTAATCATTGAACTAATTTAGGTTCTTAAATAGTTAAGATGGTCTGATAAGGACAAATAGTTGAAGAATTACTAGTTCTTTATAAAATATAAAGAATTGTTAATTTCTTTTTCCGCAAATTAGCTTCTAATAAAAATGATCTGATAAGTATCGTAAGATAGATATAAACATTCGCACTTTGAAGATATCACGAACCACTGTATACAGCGAGTACTCGTTATATTGCCGCAAACGGAGCCGTAGTAGAATTTACAACACCGGGTCGACGTAAAAGTTTTCCTTTAATGTCCCGTAGGTTTTTATGGATATCGATGTCCTAGAAAGGTGGCAATATAACCAGTCTACTGCAATTCTATATTTTGCTCGTACTTCCAGTATAACATACTAACTTCAATTTTACTATCAGCCATTCTACCGCATACGTAATAAAAGGTATAAAACTGAACCAAAAAATATATGTACGAAAATAATTCACGTCAAGATACCTGACAAAGTGTTAAAAGTGCAACGAAGCACGATAAAGCATGAATGAAAATACGAGCAAACTGAAAAACAACAAGCTATCGAAGTTACATCTGCAATATGCATGAAACGATTCTAAAAGTTTCACGAAAGTGAACGAATCCAACTATTCGGATGAATAAAATATCCGCTCACTTAGAAAGTTTAATAGAGGCTTATCAGTGAAACATTTTATCGATTGTCTCCATGCCGGCCCATAAATATTGAACAACTCTGACGCGTTCGAGGAGGGAACCGAAGAAGTTAAAAATCATTGAGAATTGGGAAAATAAAGAATGCGACCGGAAATTTTGTGGAAGTTCAACTCGTAAAGCAGCGACGAATGAAGGGCAAACGAGAGAAACGAGGACGGAGAAGAACAAGAAGGTTAATGGAACAATGGTTTCGCATTCCAGAGCAGCGGTTTGCGCGGTGCACTTAACGTTTTTCACGTATTTGCAAAGTTTCTTGCTAATCAAAAAGCTTTAATGAAATTCCGCTTGATACGAACGGCGCAATCGCTTGAAATAATTCAATTGTCTATGGTTTCGAAAGTTTAGTTCGTTTGCTGAAACATTAGCGGGGAGAGCACTCGTTAAAATATTAATGTGTCGTGTTCGCACAAAATGAATTTGTTTCTGTATGGAGTTATAAATCACGAGTGACTTGCATTGTGAATACCGATCATGTTATTTATTATTTATTAATATACTTGTAATATGAAGATAAAGATTTCTACAATTATTGAATGTTATGAGAATGTGTTGTGTTCATTAATTATAAACAGAACGTTTAAAGAGCACAGTCTCGAATATGTTTGCGAATGTATAATATATTGACGAATGTATAATATGTATAATAAATTCTCATGTGAACGGTAGTTATTTATAAAAACGACAGAATGGAGCATCCAGCGTCAAATTCATGACATCTGGGGATGAAATTAAAATTCATGTATGCGCGTGCACACTTCAGATCGTAGTACAGGGAATATCAATTGGAGAAATTTGTAAAATACGAACAGGAGGACCAATTGGGAGCCAGAATTCGCCAACGTTCGAAATTAAAGTGTCATTTAAATGCGAAGAGGTGTACGGCAGCCCAGTCATCCATCAAACGGAGGCTAACGTAAAGTTCCATGCCAGAGTCAGTAATAGCATCGTTGAAAAAGAAACCAATAAAGCCTTCATTCGAAACCGCTTGTCGGTTGAAACATGAATAGCCTTCGAAAAGCTAGGTTTGCCGACTGAAAACTGAAACCGACCCCAGCATCGACGAACGTGAATCACTTTTCTGTCGGACTGCAATTATCAATGGCGAGAGTTGCGTTTTCCTTGTATGAAAACCTTTCTCTATTTGTTTACCGCCGCGATACGACTATCGATATTTTAAACTGAATCGATGAAAGACGAAATTTTTACGGGTTTGATCGTTTAACGCGAGAATTAAGAGACCGTGTTCGTTTTAAGATCAAAATGCGATTTTAAATGTTTGAACATGTTCCTCAAATCCTATTTATCCCCATTAAATGTTAAATTTTCAGCTATGGAGAATTTCGTATTTTCAGGCTGAAATATACTTAATGTTGTAATGTGCATTTTACAGGGAAGAGGAGCATGGAGTGTTATCCTGACAATCGATAGTGTTCAAAAATCCGACACGGACAAGGAGTACATTCTTGAAGCCCGCAACGACGAAGGAGCTAACCAATACCGTATCAATCTGTCGACATCTACAGAACCCGCAGGTAAAAAAGAATTAACTGACACATAATTTAAATATCATAAATTCAATCACACAGTGCACTGAAGTAGTGTTCAAATCACGGCAAACTTCCAATTGCATTTAAATCCAGAGTTTACATCCAAAAACCAGAAATGGATCATAAATGATAAATTTTAGAATAAATTTTCTATAAATTATAATCGAAAAACACAGTAACGTAGAATTCTATATACGCATAATTGCATAATAAAATAAAATTATATATATATAAGAGCAGACACAGATAAACAATAAAAAATTAATCGTCTCAATGAGATGACGGGTAAATGATTTGAATTCGTTGGTAGCTGTCCGTCACGCAGTTAGTTCTCACACATCGTGTTTGTCACCTCCATTTTATCGGGCATATTCGCTAAAGCTGTCCATCGACATATGTACGTCACCGTTCATTGTCACCATCACGTACTCGATCGGTTATCATCGCATTCAGAATTTCGTCGAACACACGAATTAGAATATTTTTTCATTCCTTCTGTTGCGTGTCACTTTTGTGTGTCTATGCTGCGCGTTTCTAATCATATCGATCCTTCACCGCATGCTTTCACGCAGGGGCATTCAGCCAGTTCTATGGTAAGCTCTCCGAACACATGCACGCACTAGGTAATGTCATTTTTTCAAATTATTATACGTAAGTAGAGTGTAGTTTTGCACGCGTGAAGTTCCATCGAATTATTTTACTTACCATTATACTGTGGAATAATTTCGTGCAAGGTGTATGTATTTTTTTAAACAATATGTCGACAGTCCATGACCTCTGCTGAAATTGTTTAGTAGGGTGAAAGCAGATATTCGCGAATATCTCGGAAAATACAATTTCTACGAAAAATGTAGTTATTACAAAATTTATGTATCAGGAAAACCTCTATAAAAAAGGTTGTATAAATTTTTTTCTGCGAACAAATGGAAAACGAGAAACGAATGAAATTCTACGAAAACATGTTCTTTCATTAGTAGACTGAAACATGGTCTAAACGTATGGGTATCATTAAAACATTTTGGTAGATTTTGAAACACGTTAAATAAATATTTTTAATACCCAAAATTATTGTATCACGTATTTCTATTTTTTTATTATTTTATGAATGTAAATCATGACCGTCGTATCTGTCAACATGTCAATAATTCAAAAAATCAAATGAAAATCAAACTTCCAATTCTACCATTCGTATTTGAACAAATCCCGTTTTCCAATAATATTTGCACAAAGAGTTTCACAACACATCTCGTCTGTTAAAAATTCTAATAGCAGAAAAAACCGTTTTTTTTTCCCACGTTATTTTTCGTTCATAGTCAAAGTAAATTCTGTAATAAAATGGGAGAAAAATTCGCCGGTACGTTCCAAATTTTTATAAAATTTAAACACGACATACTATTTTTCAATCATCAAATCTATGTCTCTCCCGCGGCATTGTATTGTTTGCACCTGAAACAAAAATTGTGTAAACGGTAAATCAATATTTTTCCCTTCGTTCTTTTTTTTTTATCCGCTTTGCAAACAGGCTAACCGTTTTGCTGGAAAGCTATGCTATAAATACACAAAAATATCGGTGAATGGAACTTCACGTTGCAGAACGTGCGTATGCGTAACGTTACGTTTGTTATCGATATCAGTGTAAACACGAATGGCAAAACTATGTCCTTTTTTCTTTTTCAAATAAAGGCAACTAAATTTATGTGCGATCCGCTTCTGTACGAATCAACACTTTGTCGATATCAAACACAAACTCGCGGCATCGATTTCTTTGAGTACATTTTTCATTTCGTTTCTCTCGCATCGAGTATACAATTTAATCTACAAATGCTGAACTGCCTTTTAACGCTTATTGATAAATGTTCAATCATTATTTTTTCCGACAAAAGAACGGACATATACAATGCTTGCTTTGTATGAAACAGTTATAAAATACGAATACAGTTTGACTTTTGCGGCGGATGTTTAAAATGTTGTCAATAAAATTATACTTTAAAAGCATTCGTGCTTGCTCTGCTGGCTCGTTCTAATTTCATTATTATACACGAATACTGATGCTTTTATGTCAAATAACTGGTGCATGATTTTTAACGTTTCAGAATTTCATTCGATTTGCGATGAAGTTTTTATGTGTATTTTTTTTTTTTGTGTTAATGTTTGGAGCACGGGGAAGTTATTCTGAAATTTCAAAATATTCTTGTGAATATGTTACTAGTTTTTACTGGTGTAGTTTTGATCCAAAATGATAATTACGCTCTCAAATTTCTAAATTTCCAAATTCCAAAATCCTCAAATTCCAAAAAAACCCGTTCTCCAAATGTTAAATTTCACACGATTAATTTTGATTATATTTTTGTCCCTTTTACGAAAACAGTTGTATGCAAATGTTCATGAATTGCGAGAAGTGTTTAAAATTTGTCGACTAGATTATAGATAAAGTTGTTCGTAATTTAACGGAAGAAAGAAATGCATGAAACCTGATTATAGTTTACTCCGATATTTCAGGCGTCGATTTAGATGCTGGTTCAATCATCGGCATCGTGGTCGGAGTCCTGGTGCTAATTCTCATCGTTTTCATACTAATTTTTGCCCGTGCGACCGGACGCTGGTGCTTCGCAGGTGAGTATCTACACGTTATCTTAAAAAATAATCTTCTCTTTAAAAATACTCTGTACAAACCACGTGTCTCCCTGTCCCTGTTGGCGATTTTTCGTGTACTCTTGCTATTTGATTATTAGCTGTAGAAATTACGATCAACTATGATTTAGAAATAGTAAATTGAACAGTATATAATCTTGGAAAGAAATCAACTTTCTTGTATGGATTTTTTATTATTTCGATTAAAGATAACAGTTATTTGATGAACATTATACATTATTTTATTATTATTTTTTATATAGGAATATTTAACAATATTTGTATACTTAACATTTGATTTAATACCAGGTTGCTGCATATATGATCACTTTCTAAATACATCAAAAATACAAAATAATATTGGAGTCAAATAAAACATTTATGGTGTATTAAGTTAAAGTTCATAGTCTGAAATAATACAGCGATATGCAACAACCTAACAGTTCAGGTTAAGTACCTGAATTTACGCAAAAATATTAATCTGTTTTCTGTTTTAAGTTATTGAAGGATGAACGCCTAAAATGATTTACCCTGTAGAATTTAAAATGGAAAATTTCTAAACCGAGCAACAAACGGACATTATACGTGTGCGTGTGTGCATACTATTAGAGCAAAACGATCTCTTCCAGCTGTACACCAATCTTAATATTTAAGTGTCTATTATTTGATCTCTATATACCTGTATGTATACAAATGTCTTGTGTGTTGTGCCGCTACCGATAGGACAGCATGCAAGTCGGGCCAAGTAAAGAATAAGGAGAAACAACAACAATTACCTTGCGATTCCGTACTCTAGGCATGACACTGTCCAGGGGTAAGTCACCTCAGGCAGAAAAACAACACCCCCTCTGCAATCAAAAAATGAAAAGTATTGCTCGTTCCTCGTTCATCATCAGCTCGTCTGCTCGTCATTTGTTAACCACTTTTTATCAGCATCCACACGTTATCGTCCCTGATCTTGAACCATCGACGAGAAACACGATCGCTGCACCAGATCTTAATGTGTCCTTTCAAACAGTGATATGCAACGAGATTATTCCGCGTGCTAGTTCTATCGCGAAATTCATCGACTGAATTTATGTTACGTGAAATTTCAGTTTTGGTATTTGATTCTTGGGGAAGATTGAGTGGGTTATTTTATAGAATTGGGAAATTATTTTTTTCAGTTTCTGTGTGAATTTGGAAATTTTTGAATTTGTATGATAGAAAGTTTGGAATTTTTAGTGTGGACAATTTGGGAATTTAGAAATTTGAGAAATTGAAAGTTTGCTAGATTGAAGGTTGGAGATTTGTACATATGAGAATTTGTAATTTTATTTTGAGAGATTAAAGTTTCTTAACTTCAATATTTGTAATGTTGAATGTTTCTAGATTTGAATATCTGTGATATCGAAAGTTCCTACATTTGAATATTTGTAATACCGAAAATTATAAAAAATATTACATTAATTTACAGAAAGTTGATTAACAATTACATTAATTACAACTGAAATTTTGCGTAATAATCTTGTATTAAATTAAAATTTAATATGCTTAATTGGAGCAACCAGAATCCAACACACTGCAAGAATCAAATTTACGTTGCATAAATTTCTCCAAACATTGATGATTAAATTTCACTCGATATTCGGCAACGTGATCGTATTTTCGTAAAATCGCCCATGCGAAAAACAGTTGTTAAAGCAATAGTTGTCAGTTACCTAACGAGAAACGTTTTTTTTTTTTGAAAAACAAACAATAAGCTAGAAAGCTATCGGTTGAAAAAATTCGACTGCAGTGGAATAGTTACAATTGTATAGAATTTCTTTGGATCACGGGTGAAATGCAATAAACGATCGATTTCTCTGATTCTGTAGTTTTTAATTGAATTTTTGAATATTTTGTTATCACGTATGAACCAGGAAGAAGAAAGAACAATCTCGATAATAGCTCGTAATAATGAAAGCAACGAGAATTTAATTATTTATGACAAAAATGCAGCGTGCGTAGAAAAATCGCGTGACGAATGTACAAATTAAAATTTCATTGTTCGAAATGATTCGTTTGTCAGTTTACGAGTCGGCCAACATATTTCGAATAAAAATGCACGCTTTTTCAAACGAAAAGATAAATAAATTTTTAAAACGAAAGATAAATAACAAATCGCTCTCTAATCGATCATGCATTGATGGAATTCGTGAAAGAGATTTTATTCCGAATGAAATCTTTATATTTTTGCCCTAAATAATTGCGATACGTAAACGTATCGGGAATTTAAAAATTCGTCGGAAAAATATTGCGAGAAAAAATACCTGAATTTAAATACAACAAAATGTGTTCTCGTTGAACGTTTGAAAACTGTTATCGGATGTAACGATAAATCGATTGATCTCACTCGAATCACAAACATACATGTTTCGATCATTGATTTGTGCATGCACGTTGTGCTTACGAGTTCCACCGCATGTACTAATACGATTTTTGTGCTCTAATATTCTTCGTTCGTGATCATTCGTACAGTGTTTTCCAAATTTCTTCCTCTTGGATTTATCTTGTGGTTTCTTTAGTTTCTAAATTTAATGACTCCAAACTTTTTAATTTGACAAGTCATAGATTTGATATTTATAAATTTTCAAATTTCTAAATTTTTACACATTTTATCCACACTTCTCAATTTCTACGTTCATAAACTGCACTTCTAAATTTCTACATTTCAAAATTTCAAAATTTCAAAATTTGAAATCTCAGTGAATCGGTATTCTCTCTGTCCGTTATCTGCACACATCGTGCATATCTCTGCCCATGAAATATTTTCGAGCATACACCCAAAAATAGTTTAAAATATAATATCAAACACCTATATACCTAAAACTATTTCACAGTTTAGGTAATAAACACGATTGATGTTTATAAAGATTATTTGTTAAAATCAATATATGGTGTATTTTGTGTTATTAACATATTACTAACCTAACTTTATATTGAAGTGTTAATTTTGAAGTAATTTTAACAATTTGTTGCACCATGTTATTGGAATGATGATCTACTAACCTAAATTCAATTATGAAAGGCAGAAAATTTTTCAAATCTTTGGAGAGTAATAAAGATATAAGGTACTGAGATTATTATACCAATATGTATATGTGGACATATTAAAATGCAATTCAATACAAACAAACTGTTAAATGAATATAGTTGAGAATGATTCTAGACTTATAACTCTCTTAGTCAAATTATTCTTGAGTTAGATTAGGTCAGGTAACTTTATTATGGCTCTGTAAACATTCATATGTATATGTATAAAATGTTATCTATTAATGCAGAAAAATATTTATAAAATACAAGTATTGACAATAATTAAAATAGAAAAATTTTCATGAACTCTATACAACTATCTAAATTGAAGCATAATTATAATTAATTGTTATCATAAGTTCCACGTTGATAGAAAATAATTTGTGAATGTACCACAATTTAAATGACATGGTACAACAAAATACAAAAAATATCTGTAAATTATTGCTTCAGAATAAAATTATGTTACTATTATATTACACAACACCATATATTACAAACTTATACGAGAAAATAATTTTATAAAACGTCAATCGTATCCTCTAAATTTTCTACTGTGTAAACACGTAAAAAGTATCGAAGCAACATTCAATTTATCGTAACAAGAACGATATAAAATATGAACGCAAAGCGAAAGACCCGTTCAATCGTGATCGAATAATGGGTCGCGTATGGAAGCCATTTGAAAAACACTGACACAAAGCACAATGTTTGCTGTGACACTTTGTCCAAGAAATCCCCCATGCGATTCTTGCAAGTTACAACCCCATGGGGACGAACAGAGAGCGTTTCCTTTTGCGACAAGCAACGATGAACAATCGGCGAAGGCAAGTGTGGTGACGTTTGTTCGAAATCAAACGACCAAATCCTGTCGATGTCAAATTTCTTTCTCTTTTTTTTGTTCTACTCGCGACTGTTACCTCCCTCCAAATTAGATACGAGATTAGAACACATCGTTTTCATCCCTCGATACAAGCATGTTTGAAACCCTTTTCGAAACCCGCTCGCAAATCAACCCCCTTTGCAATATCTGTTCCGTCCAGAAAGTAACAAGTTTCGATTGTGTAACGTTACGATTAGTCGATTTCCAATCTGTCCAGAGTTCTGTCACGCTCACGTTTATTCGCATTTACCTTGCTTGAATTGAAATATATTACGTTAGTGCGATGACTTGCTTGTGAATGTTATTATTAATTACATTAACGAACAGTCCACGCTCGAACGCAAACGCCCGGGCTACGTGAGAGATCGACGACCCCTGCTTTTAATTATCGCCATCATTCGACTGATTATGGTAGATAGTTACTGTAGATAGATCGATAGAGATACTTTATTAGTTAATTGTTATTCGTACGAGAGAGATGTGTACTGCTTTCTCGAGGTACGTATGTACGGGTCAGTTTGACACGACCGAAACATTTATTAATCATTTTATGACATTTTTTATGTGTGATCATTTTTCTTGTGTGCTATGAATCGAAATTCTGTGAATTAAGGATTTTATGTTTCATTCTATATTTATTAATATACCTTTACTTTTAATTTAGGTATTAAAAATAAGTGTTGAAAGCTAGTAGTTCTAGTGTGAACTTTTATCTCCAACAAAATTCACCGTCCATTTATAATAATTGATTAAGTGAACCATTTATTATGAAATTGGGGCAAATTCATTTTCTTCATAACAGTAAATTGCAAACTAAAATTTCATGAAACTAAATTTTAAATAAATGTGTAGCCTCATTTAAAAATGTCGTGAATTCAAAGTTTAAAATTTCATGTGCAAAATATTTGATTAATATTTATTTCGTTATTTAATTAAATGGTAAAATCATTTCCTAATGTCCACACTGATACTTTTTAACCTAGTTACATTTTAACAATACAACGTTTGATCAAACAAACTCAGTAAATATCGACTAATTATACAATCTATTTCTTGTATGCTTCAATTTCATTGTTTCACAGTAGTTATTTCATAAACTATAATTATACAAAGTATTGTTTGAGATTTGTTGGTGTTCAAATACATTCTACTCTCACTATATATTGAATATATGTTGATAAAATAATATTGATGTAAACATTGTTGAAAAACTCTTCATCGGTCGTGTCAAACAAACCAATATGATACAACCTCAAATCACATTTAACTTATGGAGAAGAAGAAGTTTAACACTTTCTTAACACTTTGATGATCGTTCTGTACAATCTATCTAAGAGTTTTGACAGATTTTCTATGATCTGTGATTCTTGCATTAGGTGTACAAATTATAGGCGTATAATTATGATACCAAAAGTTATAAATATCAAGAATGGTAGCAAAATCCAGAAACACTAAAAATTATACCAAAGTGCATAGATACCAAAAATGGCACCATAAATCCACAACTACCAAAAATCCATAAATACCAAAAATCCACAACTACCAAAGATCCATAAGTTCCAAAAATCGACCCAAACCCCAACGTTTACATCAAAGATCCAAAGACACCTAAAAAGCAAAAGGTGCACATCCTAAACTCAGGAGTACATCCGACCATCAAAGTGTTAAGATTTCTAATTTCTTCTCGTTCCAAAATTGCATCTCTCTCTCTGAAAAAAAGGAGAAGCTCGCGCGTTTGCTAAAAGCCCTGTCACGAACAGTCGCAGCACGCGTATTAACCGAGAAGTAGAATAGTCCGTAAGCAATCGCGGCGATGATAAAAGCGGCACTATCCAAGAGCAAACGCTTGCAGAGTATAATCGTTAAAAAAAGCATCGAGTAAAAAAAATTAAAGAAAAAAAAAAAGACAGAACAAACCAAGAGATCCGCACACACACTTTGCCTTGACCGATCGTGGCGTTGCTTGTTGCAGCGAGGCGTCGGGGCGACGAGGAAGCTGCGAGCGGTGTCGGCGCCGGAAGCGAGGCGCACATCACACCCGGGGACGAGGACGAGGAGGATCACGAGGACCCGCGTATCATCGACGAGAAAATACCGCAGGGTGGCCAGGAGAATCCGATACACGCGAGCACGGAATACGTGAACGGCCGTACGGACGTGAAGGAGGCGAAGAAGGACGAAAAAACGGACACGCCAGTTTAAAGATGGATCATCCGTACGACGGTCGTTCCCTCTTCAACCGCGGAAATAAGCTGTCACCTCTCTTATTTTTAGTTCGATAACCCTTTGCACTCTTACGTCTCTCCGTGCTGCAAATTTTTGCTGCAATTTTCAAAACAAACTCATTGGCAGTATTATTTTTGTAATCTGAACTAGTGATGGGCAGATTAGGTCAAACTCATATGTTTAAAAATTTGGGAATTTAGAAATACAGAAATTTTAAGTAAATAAACCCTTCAAAGTTTCACATTTCCAAATTCTCCAACTTCTAATTTAAAAATTGAAAAATTTCAGAATTTATAAATTTTAAAATTGAAATATTGATGTCGCTAATAATCGCAGTTGTCCATCACTGATCTGACAGATAGATCTGATGTTTGTTCTTTTAAAACGAATTACTATTTGCAAAGAAAAGATTTCACGTAACTTTTATTTTACCCCAGTTCGATGATCAAATGGAAAAACGATAGTTATTCAATTGAATCATTTTCGAGCTTCGAACCTGTTTACTGCGCAAAATGTAACACGGAGACGATAATTACAGCATTAGCACGATACACACGAAAGTGCAAAGGGTTAAAACTTATTGCAGCTGACATAATGCACGTGTCAATTGTTCATGTACACGTGTGCCAGCAAGGTATCTCGGCTGGAATCTCAATTTAGCATAAGACGAACGAGCCTCACGATTATTTTGCGTATTTATATTCCCCATGTGACACGCGTACAATCATTTTTCCCAACTGTGTTCGCAAACGATGATAAATCCTCGCGTCCGATAGATCTGATCGCTTTTTCTTTGTTTTGTCTATGACTTTTACTTTTTCTACGAAAATGGACAGCTGTTCTTAGCCTGAAACACGAACGTGCTGTTTCTCCATCGCGATAATTAACCCTTTGCGGATGAACGACTCCTATGTACATGTATTAAAAAAAAAATCATGGCCGCTCATAAATTCATCGTGGTTTATCTTTTTATGGTTTTGAACAGAGCAAACATGCACACATGTTTCGAGTAATATTATCTACTCGTTTTAACTTATACGAAGAAGTATTTACAATTTCAATCTACAGATGTTTACTTATGTGTTACGAAGCAAAATATATATCGTTATGTATTTGTAACGTGTACATCGAATATGAAATAATACTCATTTTTAACAATAAGTAGAATTCTACAAATATTTTCTACGGAAATTATTTATATTTTAAAATGAAACGCATGCAGTGAATGGTCATCACTACAGAAATACTATGTTAAAACGTTTCTCATTTCAAATAAAATTATTTTATTTGGATAGTAATTTAATATCTAGATAAATACAGTTTTCAGCAGAGATAGAGAAAGGTTAATAAAAAGAAACCGTACAATAGATGCTCAATAATTTCCTGCTTTCGGGGCTCTACAGTTGATGCATGGAATGATTCCTTTGAAGTACATATAACAAGTGTGTAAATCAGTATTAACATTTATAAGTTATACAGTATGAACTTATTTACATCATCACCTTTGTTTACAATAATAGACATCTTGAAAATAATATACATTCAAGTGTTGGAAAATAATGTGTAAATAACGTACGTGTATTTGAACCGTATCTCGCTTAAAAAAAAGAAAAGAAGACTGAATATAATACACACTATATGACCGTGTCCATTTGTACGTTCCATGTATCAATGGATCACATAAATCGACTTTTATATCGTCTGAGACGTCCCTAACAGAGAATTATATAACGGAGAATTATCGAGCGACTACTGTAACGGTAAACGTAAATACAAATTTGTAACACGTGCTCTGCAGACAAACTGTTACTCATTTAAACTTAAATGGAGAATACTGTTCTACAGATATTCTCTTACATTTTTATCACAGTATTACTTATTTTAACTTAGAAGAGATAAATATTTTCGAAATAACGAAAGATAACGAAAACGTTATAAGTTTATGTATTAACATTTTAAGTTGAACGAAGAAATATTTATAGAAGATACAAGTATAAATATTTACAAATATTTATAGAATATTTTACAAACCTCTTATATTTTAGGCACAGTATCTTTTTAAACTTGAACGTAAAAATATCTGTGGATCGAAAAATTATCTATACTTTCTTACGTTTTTAACGCAAAGATACGTGTACGGGGTAGTGTCCTTAAGGGGATTACATAGCAGGGAATTATGGAGCGGTTACTGTAAATGTACTGTGAATTAGTAACAGAAAGAAAAGACGAATTTTAGTTGGATCGAAAACTGTCCGCAAAGGGTTAATCACGATTCTCCGCTGGATCAATCGATCAATCGATCCCTCGATGCCTCGACAGCCGAGCAGGAAACATTCGGTCTCCTCCCTTTTCGCCGTGTAACTTTTGTAAATAGGATTTTGAGGCGAGACCGTCGCCTTTTCTCATTCTTCTCTCGAAGATTCACACCGGGGAAATTCGCTTGGATCACGATTATTCATCACACGTTACTGTACAACATTCATCGTTGATTTCTCGAGTTAACAGTTTAACACGTTCGCTGCGGACTTCGTGGACTCACAGTCGGTTATGAACTCGACTATAGGTACACGCTGTTTCGCGTTACACTAATTAATATTATTAATAATAATACTAATAATATTATTAATATTACTATTAATGTTAATATGTATTATTTTTATTCACTTCGCTCATCCGACGAACGTTCACAACCCTCGATCCGCAGCGATCGTGTCAACGAACTACGAAAAAGTCAAATCTTTTCGACAATTTTCAACGATACAAGATTACCTTGTATCTTGTACGAGATGTTTATGCCCTCGAGAAATTGAACGACGAAAATATCGCTAAGATATCGTTAGGTAACACGCGTTTACGAGCTGTCCTTAAAGTGTACCGTTCTTAATCTAAGAGAATCGATACATACATACGTCGTAAGAGATAATCGAGTTCTCCCGCCAAAAGGGTTACTCGACGATGCTGAACTCGAAATTCTGGAGACTGCTGAATCATCGTTCTCGTCTCGTTATGACACGTGTCATAATCGAACGTGATTTATAATAAACAAATCTACATACGAAGATCAGTCTCACGCTAATGCGAAACAAATCAAATTTTTTGTAGTCGAGTTTTTTCTAAAAGACACATCAAAAGTACAGGGCCGGGGGGATATAGACGAAAAATATCGTTAAACGAATTACTCGTGCACGTACAATTTTCACGGTTTTCATAAATTCTTAAAATTTTTAATAAAATACGATTTTAGAATTTTTTAAATTAATAGAAATTATGTATCAGGTTTAATTTATAAAGCTATTCGATGTTTTTTATTCTAAAGTTGACAAACAAAAACATCAGTCATCTTTTCATGAACCCAATAAATATTCGATGCCATCAGGAAAGTGGTATGAAAATAATTATTATTCACTACTACCATAACTGAAAAATATGCATAATCTGAATACTTTAGCAGAGTCTATAAATCACAATATTTAATTGGTTTTCAATTTAAATTACTAATTTGACTCACAAAGTAAGCGGGCTCATTATATTTCAAACAAACGACGTAAAATATCCATATGATTTTCTGTTTTAATCGCATATTCAAAACAACCAAAATATTAATGCAACGAAATTCCAAAAATTTCCAACAAATCGTGACTTTGTATTATCATGGAAAATTTTTATTATAAAATTACGTGATGTCTTGTTGATGTCATAACTCGACGTGATTTATTCGTATCTGGGAAAGAGAATTATGATCACCGTGAAAAAGACGATATAGGTGCACGTGATCTATTAATTAATTAATATACACGATTACCACGTTCGACTACATACGAACACATTCCACGATGTTATTTTCGTTCGACGGCAAAAACTGCCCTCTTTAACCAGATCCACGTGCTGACTGAGACACGTGAATGCATCTCACGTTTTTATCCTTTAAATTGTTTCTCGGACAGTATTATTTAGATCGGAAATGATTAGATGTCTCGAAATACGGGACCGTGTTAATTTCCTTCGATTTTTAATAACGTCACTGTTTTTTATTCGATACGTGTACGCGGTGTATCAATGTTGCACGCTCAATCTATTCAACGACCATTTGCAAAAACATACAATGTTTTTCACGAGTACACCTATTAATATTTCGCGATCAATCGCAATTCGACTCGACTGTTATCGAAATTTTCCGATACGTGTATTCTCAATATGATTGTTGGCCGTTCAAGAATTTTCGTTCCTTGCGGTTTCTCGTATCGGATATTTAATATTCTATTCAAGGGTGGATTATTTAAAATTCCTCAATTTTAGAATTCTAAATTTTCATATTACAAACATTTTTTAACTTCTTAATTCTTCAATTTTTAGATCATTAAATTTCAAGGTTTGTAAATGTGTATAAGAATTTAATTAAACCTTCAATAATTTGAACGGTGAACAAATCATAGAACACAGCAATGGTCGACACGTCTTAAAAATTGAAAAGAACTGCATCCATCCAACATCAATTTTCACGTGGCGTCAAAGACTGTAAGCATTTCATCGAATATCGAAGTTTTTCTACCGGAAGCAATTTTTTAAATAGGCCTTTTTATACCGCTGTATGTTCATTGTGATTTCACGATGGGTGTAGTCGCGAAACGAATGATTTCTATTATAGAAATAATCGATGTTTCGAAACTGCTTACGAACCGCGGAGTCCTCGCGAAACAGGTATTTCACAAATGCTTATCGTTCCATCTTAACAGAGTAATTAATAACAGATATAATTAATTCATTTATTTATCAATCCTCTCATCGTTGATTACCGTTCTCGTGCGTCATCGATGTTCTGATCTGAATCTTTCTTTTTTGTTCGTTCGAGAAGCAAAAACATTTAATTATCTTAACGATTCGACCGCTTTATAATGCACCGTATAGAGGAAGGTGTGTGTAATTAACCTTCGTACAATCGAATAATAACAGTGGATAACGCAAATGTGTTTAATCTGTATATTCAATGGACGTTAAAAAATAAATTTTAAAGCAGTTGTCGCGAGGACTCCGATAAAGCTTCAGTTCATCCTCGACTCGAGCAAATCTAAGGAGCAATTAAATATAAGGCTAACCGCGATTCGGATACTTTCGACATAGTGTGTTTCGTGATTTCATTATCATTCCCTTCGACAATAAGTGTTCTTTGTACTTTTGTACGAATCCTTGCTTAGCTCAGTCATCGCGACAGAACTTACACACACACACGAACACATTACACGATGTTCACACTTTGGGAAGAAACTTGACGAACGTAGGTGTCCACGGGCGTGGTACGGAAGAATTATTAGAATACAGATAATAGGGACGAAGTTGTGAAAGAGAAAGAAAAAAGATAGAAATATAAAAGAGGGAGAAGCGAGAGAATCGAACCCTGTATCTTTGTCACTAGTTGACGAAACGTTTCCGAATTCTGCACATACACTCCTTCACTTTTTTCCCATATGCGATCGTGTTTTCACTTACAAAATGAAGCATCGTCTTGTCCAACGAGTTCCACGCGATTCGTTTACGAGCAGAATTTTTACACGGCACAGAAAAGATGTGAAACGACGAAAGATGTACGATGTCTTTTTTTTTAAAGTCGATCGAAGGAACTGGTCGGATGAAGACGATCGAGATTACTGCGTGTTGTATATATTAAATATATATATATATGAAATGAATAAATAAATAAATATATATATATATAAATATATTATAAATATTATGGTACGAGATTGAATTATAATAGTATTGAATATATGATATATATTCTGTGTCGAGGGCACTTGGCTTGCAACTCGTAAATATTAAACTGAATACTTGTTTATCCACTTGCACTCCAATTGCCGAGCGACCTGTCGTTATTCGTGAACATTTTTGAGAGGAAGACTATTTGTCGGTCAGAGTAATAAGGATTTAAGTAATATACGTTTTGAGCGTGTGCGAGTCGGAAGAATTCGCGAGAAACGATAAACAGCGATCGTTTCTTCCAATCGTGAATGGAAAATGGCGGACGCAGCGGAAGAAACGGCGGAACGTTGGATAAAAATGGTAAATCGATCTTTCACGTGGTTGTACGTTGCCAATTATGTACTTTCTATCGTTGTTCGCGATGTCGAAGTTGTTCGTGCCGTGGAAGAGGCTGAATTCGTGTTCGCGTACCCGTGTTTCATGAACGACGCACGTTTCGACATTTCCGTTTAACCCATTCAACGAAATTAGGGATAATTTTAATAAAGATTATCGCTTTGTGAAATCAAGTAATGATTAATGATCTCTGTCAATTACTGCTGTGATTAATGATTACTGTGCTTAGAGTAATCCTTCAGATGTTTATAATTTATTAAGTACTGATTACAGATTAGTCTCGAATTGAGCATTCATTACAAGAAATGATTTATGATTACGGATTAATTGATTGATAGTTGTAGTTGTGATCATTGCATTCAGTAATCAATTACAGAGGATCATGAAACAATTAATTATCTATTATTCACTTCCAATGATTACGAAGTAATACAGTTTCTGTGACGCAAAAATGTCTACCGTAAGATTTAGTGTTTTCTTTACAAAAGTAAAAATACTTGAAAATACTCATGTAGATAATCGACATGAAAATTATTGGGAGCAATATAACGTCATAGGAAATTTTGGATTTATAAATTCTTGAAGTTAACCAAGAAGTTTTCACCATTTAAAAATTTGAGAATTTGAGCATATGTAAATTTCTGAATTTGAAAATATAGAAATTTGTACATTTGCAAATTTGTATATTTCTAAAATTGAAAAATGAAATTTGAGAATATAATAGCTTGAAAATTGGGTTACTCAAAAGGGATGCATTTAGGTGCGTTGTTCACGGATCACGTGTAACTGTTAAGGGTATCTATTATTTACAATGGAAACATCTCAATACACGCATACACACGCGAGGGGATGATTCGAGGAAAAGATCGAGCGAAGTCAAGTTACACGCAATCTTCAACCATTTTACGGTGTTCATGATCGAGTAACAAGGAAAATGGCGAATTCTGAGAAGCTTTGGAACCGTATTTTACGAGTGTTGCAGTTAAATTGGCCATATCCACGAACAAGTGATTAAATCGTTTTAGTGCCTTGAGGATTAGAATCTTTTTACAGCTGATTTACGAATATCCTTTCTTGTAACGCGTTTAACGAAACATAAACGTTTCCTCTATGGCGAATCGTATATCTTTTCCATACTAGATTAACCCGTTCAACGAGGAAATTATTTACGACGCTCTCGTGAACTTTACAAGACATGTATAACATTCATAATTGTTTCTTAACACGGATGAAACTTTTGCGATCGGATAGAAAAGTCCCTGTTTTAACGTGATGGTTAATTTAACTGCAATATAAGTGTTGTGGAAAACTTAGAACAAAGAACCAGCAAGGTAAAAGGTCACTGCCAAAGATACGCACCGAAAAATTTCAGAATCCTTTCACAAACCACGGATTTGTCCGTTTTCCTCGAAAAGATCCCGCACGATTCTCTTTTCTACGCGCGAGAAACGAATTTTTCAAAGACTTTACCAGCATAAACGACGAAATCAACGAAACGCAGACGGGATTTCGTTGCCGTCTACTATAAAACGTTCAACCTGTTCAGCCTTCGCGTACAGCTACAATGAAGGCACGTCGAAACGATAATCGATTGTACGCGAAAGAGAGAATGAATGTGTGCGAGCGTGTGTGTTTAAAAATATTATGCGTGAATACGTTGATGTACAAAAAAAAAAAGAAGATGAAGATGAAGAAAGAATTCCTTGCGGTACATTTTTAACGATATTAAGACACTTATTTTGTAATTGATTTATGTGGTTCATTATTTGTATAAGGCCAGTCTGAACATGCATACTTTTGCCCGTGGATATAGTAAATGTATAAAATATGAGAACCGTTCGCGAAGATTCGTTTGAACGAATGTTTCTGAGCTTCTGTTTCATTCGGAAAATGCTTTCGATGTAAAGAATTAATTGTGGGCATATTTTTGTGAGGGCAAATGTATGTAGACGGTCCAGTAGGCTTTACGATTAATTGTAGTTATTATTTAAATCGCGATGATCATGCTACGGTTGTATTTGTACGCTTATAACGAGCATTTGTATGGATTTATGTGTTGTACATGTGTGTACAGTGTCTTGCACTTTTTTTGTTACACTGCGATGATATATTTTTGTGTTGGATTAAACGAAGATACAAGGTGTTTATTTGGTTAGTATTTTGGGATTTGGCAAGTTAGAAAATTTGGGAAATTTGGAAATTTAAAAAATTTTAAGAATTTGTAGAATTTGAGAACTTGAAAATTTGGAGATTTAGAGTATTGGAAATATAGTAACTAAAATTTGTAATTTTGAAAATTTTTAAATCTCTAACATGAAATATCTTAAATATCCCATATTCCATAAATCCACTCACCAGATCAATAAAGTATTTGTCCAGTTTTTGTCACACATTTCCATCGTTAAATACAGATACATATGCACCTTGTGTCGCAACAAATAACAGCGGAATTCATTTTAAAAACAAAATAAGAACAAAGCCATCGCAAAATATGTTGTCGTGATGTAAAGTGAAAAAACTTGCAATATTCTGTATAAACATACGCATGCGAATTTTTTTGGAAATATTTTCTTTCATTGCGAAACATGAAAGCTCGAAGTTGAAGATTTGTAAAACATGCGATATTAACGGGAGAAAGATTTTACTGTAATATTATAAGAAAGCATGATCGTTGGCCATACAATGGAGTATATATATATTATATATATACATATATTTATGTTAAGTCTAGGTATTAAATAAGACTATAAAAAGATGATGGAGATAACGATTGCGAATACCTGAGTATGGTGTTCTCTGAAACATTTTTAGAATGTCATTTCACCGATTATGGCTACTGAAATCCAACGATGATTTTTCATTTATTCAGTCAAGATATGTAACATTTTTCGATGCTTTTAATTTGTAACGAGGGCCCAATGTTAAACAGAATTTATCGAGAAGGAGAAAACACTTTAAGAATACTTCAGAGATCGCTGCATTAAAGTTTAAAAAAATAAAAAGAGAAGAAAAGCGATAAAAAACGGTTACGAAAAGAGATTAAAATTGAATCGAAGGATGAAGTTTGAATGTTACACGGTCGATAAATGGAATACGATCAGCACACACGCGTGCGTATTTAACCGTACACACGTGTGTAAATACACATACCGTATGTATGTACGTCACAGGTTTATACACACAGAAAAAACACATTGCGATCACACATTGAAACGAATACGAAATGGACATGAACATTTTGTATCTGTACTTTGTAGATACAACGCAATAGGCAGGAGTAAATCTAATTAAGAATTCAAATGAAATTAATATATAGAAGAGCTGTATGTAATTAACTGTAAGTTCATTCATCGCTATGATATTATACTTAGGTATTATATGATTTTTGAAATAAAACATTTGTTTTAAATATACAGGAGCGTACACGAGAATATGCCATCCCGTCAATCTCACTGATTTTGTCCTTTTAATCACGTGACTTCCTATGTTCGATTCTTTAATTATTATTATAAATCAATCGTGGTTTTTTTCGATTATTTTCAGGTTCCTCAACGTCTCGGAACCTTGGCGAGTCGTGAGTATCTCTTCATTACAGGATTTATAGTTCTTTTACATTTCTTGTGATAGCACAATGCACTTTCGATGTCTCAGTATTTTGCACCAAATTTTCTTACTAATATTCTTTTTTCTTGCTGGTGCTTTCCTGTACAGAGAATTCCGTGATAAACTCGACCGTTCGCCTGACAGAGTATCGAATATTGTTCCAAAACATGTGCTGACATCTTGCAGTTCTCGATATCTCAGCTTTATAGAGTTCGATGCAAATAAAGTTTACCTAATCGTATAGAAGGATAAATTAGATAATCATATTTTGTAATTTTATTGTGCAAAATTTCCAATTTTTTAAGTTTTCAAGTTTTCAAATTCTTAAATTTCCCAAATGTTCAGATCCACAAGTTACAAAATTTCTAAAACTTCAGACTCTCAAATTACCATCATTCTTAAATTCAAAAATTTCTAAAATTTCTAAAGATCCATGGCCACATAATGATGATATATCTTGTATATCACCCTTGTATATATCCTATTTACTTATTTCTCTAATTTATTTTCAAATTAACAACAAATATGCACCCAGTGCAATTATTTTAGTATTAATCAGACACCAAAACATTTTCCCAAATATTCGCGTAAAACTTGTAGTTGTGATTAAACAACGCAATTCATGTGGCAATAAAATAGATAAGCCAGGAAAACGGTCGAAGGAAACGATCGCGTCTGATCCCGGTTCAACCTGATTGATCAATCGGTATTTATCGATATTTATCCAGGAAATCGAACACGATAAGAGACATAGCGGATCCGGCGGCAAGTGTAAATCTACTTCGTTTTGAGAAATCAAAAGCCACAGACGATGACGATAGGCAAAGGCAAGCCTTTCTTTCTCTTTTTTGTTCTCCATTTTTTTCCATGGAAACGGAAAAATAAGCTTACGCCGATGTCAATGTGAAATCATCATTTCGTCTCGAAAATATCAGAACTAACAGTTCATTAACGATCGTAGTATACATATCGTAATGATCGAGTAAATAAAAAAGAAATATCGTCGATTATAAACCGATTATGAAAATAGAAAAAACTGAATCGCGCTTTTTTGCGAGATGTTCGATTTTAATATTCATTTTCATGCAACTAAACTATGAAGGATTTATAGATTTTTCCAAGGAAATCGTGTAGCATCAATTGCAATCGCACGCTTATCACGCTTTACGATCTTCACACTTCTGCTGTAATTGCTTTTCTGTATGCTGTTGCAATGTATGTTTTATTAATCGGTCTCGTTAGATAACAATTAAATTGTAACACATCCCTTCGGCTTCTGTCTAGCTTATTATTCATAATTTGTAAGTAAAATTCTATTTAGCAGTTCATTGAGTAACTCTTTTAGCGTTGAATGTGCCTGAGTGAAAAAAAAACTGAATGAAATTTTAAAATTTTGGTAAGATACAAAAAGGAAGATGAGGATATGCACAAATTTCAGAGAGGAACATGATGAAATAAAAGGAGAATAAATGAATGTATTTTGTAAATGTTGCTAACAATACGTTGTTGCTCGACACTAAAAGAGTTAAGTAGTTGAGAAGTAACCTTTGCATCCATATATTCAAAGATTTTTTAACACATCTACGCACGAGAACTTAGTTCGAGAACGTTCGATTGAAAACGAAGTAATAAACATTTCCTTCGACATCTCGAAATAAAGTATTCCATGAATCGTGAGTCGAGGCATTCCTTTCTCTCATAAACAGCTATTTAGTCTTGAATTCTTAATTTATTCCATACATTTTATTGCACTATAACTGTACGCTGAAACGATCGTCTATTAATATAATTATCAATTTATAAGTAATATAAAATTGATATTTTCTGTTGTTTTTAACACTATTCTTAATTGTTCGAAGATACTTTAGGTGACGTTATTAGATGTTATTCGTGTGCTATCATTAATCACTATCGTCTGGAATCGTTAACATTGTCATAAACCAGATGGCAGACAAACAAAAAGTAAAAATACTAATCAACGAGATCTAACACGTAATAGTTATATAATAGTCCTGTTTGCGGCTGATTTAGTAATCAGAGCTTCTTATTTAATCGTGTCGGTTACTTAAGTCCGAAGAGTGCATTAAACAATTAGACTAGAATTCTTAAACGGTAGAAGTAGTGGAATCAGAGTTTCACGAGACAAAATGGCGGTGAATACAGAGACGCGTGATGTGGGTTCCAAAATAGAGGCGTTTTGAACTTAACATTTTTACAACTATTTGTAACTTTTTTGTTTTCATTTATAACTTCTGATACAGAATAACAAAATACATTGGTTAATGTATAAAATGGTTATATTTAAGAATAAAGGTAGTCTTAAAATTGTTGAGAAATCTTCAAACCTACCATATGCATCATGTGTTGCTATATTTGACGCCATTTTATCTGAATAAATTTTGTTTCTATTTCCTATCGTTTTAGAGATATTCTTACACTTAAAAATTATAAAAATTTTCATACTCACAATATTTTACTTTCAATTCTTGAATCAAAATAAAATATTGAAACAAGTTTAATATTTTCTATCAGTGATTCGTATTAAAAAATTGTTTCGTCTGATATGTGCCTTGTCGCTTACAAAAGTAATGAAAATATGGGTTACAAAGTCGAGCAAACTTTGAAATATTTATTTATGTTAATCATAGAAGCGATACAGAAAGTGCCGGCCGTTACTCGAGAACGGAAGTGGATGGATCATCAAAGGGCGGGAAAAAATCGAAAATTAGTTTGTCGCGGCTGTTCAAACGCAACAAGGATAAAGTATCAGGTGCTGACACGGATACTATGAGAACTGTCGTTACTGTCGACGATGAAAAGGTAATTTTTTATTTTTTGACAATATTTAACTCAAGAACTCAATTCGATGTTAATCTTCTAATATTCCTCATCTATTTTACTGATGTAGAATCGCAGAACACATGAGGTGTGTTCTTGAACATCTAAATATCACATAATAAATCAAAGTAAATGAGACCATGATATAAATAATAATAGTTTTGTTTTCAAGATAAATGCTCTGTAAAATACTTGTATTTTCATTGAAGGTGGAATAAGAGGTCAGGAGTGGATATACAGTAAACTGTAAAACCAATATGGCGTCTTGGCTACTGGATTGTGTAAATTGAGAGAGAGATAAATGTATTATTTAACGAAGAAATTTGAATGTTCACAGCTGCAGAGCTCAGTGCCAGGTACACAAGAGAATAAACCTAATCCTTCGACGGTTGAAGGAGGAATAGTTTATGCGGAGCTGGACTTGACGCAACAGCAGCAAGGTGTCGTTGCTCCTCGTGTTCTCAACGAAGATAAAACAGAATATGCGGAGATTCTGTACACGAAACCAGCAACAGAGGAAGAAACGCCTAAGGAATAAAAAGAGAAAACGATCGTTCGCGATTGAGCGTAGATTTTGCAAACAATCAAACGTTTATGTTTTCATCATTAACAAACACGCGTTTCGTTGTGTCGATCCTTTTCAGTTCAACGAGAATAGAAGTAAGAAATCATTTGTTTTGTCATACGTGCATATGCGTTTTAATTTATTTTAATTTTTTTTTTGTTTTTGTAGAGAATTTGAAAAATGTAAGTGTACGATGAAACCTATTAGATTTAATTTTAGACTACTTTTATTTAATTTTTTAAATATTAGAGGTAACTTTGCAATAGTTAATTTAAATGGGAAACAATCGTACTTATTTTCAAGAATTTTTTATTAACTTTTAGATTACGGGTCGTTAAGGATGCAATAATTTAAAGTTAATTTTAGGCTATTTTATTGTTATTTCTCCAATTTTGTATTGTTAGCAACAAATGTAAGAATAATTTAAGGCTTTAGTTGAGAAACATGTTACTTAAAGTTTGATTTTAAAATCCATTTTACTTCCATTTTTTAAATCCTGAAATTAATATTATAATAGTAAGGCAAGTGAATTTAAATTAGAAATAAATTATAGGTTAAGTGTTTTTATTAACCCCGAAACTACGAATCACCAAGATTGTAACAACTTAAATTTAATTTTATATTCTACTTCCATTTTCTCAATTTGTCATTCTAGCTCTAAGACTTCTATTTTATAAAACACTATAATATACGTTTTATATAAAAAATAAAATTCACTGAATAGAATGTTAAGATCTATTCAATAAGTTTCATCGTACCATTGCATTTGACTGAAAAGGATCCAAGGATCAATTGTAGTTTCTAGTATTTTTTACGTTATTTTCTAAGTTACTTTAAATAAGTTTTTATAGTTGTAAGAGAAGGTATAAATGACTTAATACCTATTGTTTATCGAACAATATGACAAATTTGATTAATATTAAGATGTTTGACAATTTTAAGAAAACGCACTGATTTTCAGAGACAGTTTTTATCAAAACCGAGGAACAAAAATGGTTTCTTTCAAACAGTTTAACTTCCAATTATTTCAACTACTCGTAACGTTTAGAATTCGTATTCTAAAAAGCGAACATTTAAAACTAGTTTGTCCATCGTAGTTTTACAGAACAGATAAAAGAGATACTTTAAAGAAAGCGTGTGTTTACGCGGATAAATAAATTTGCGTTACCATAAATGTTAGTGTTAACCGTTTGCCTTTTATACTCGTCCAATAATCGTTCGAAGAAGATTCAAGATGGTTGCATCGCAAAAGTCAACTTAAAAACTTTCCAATTTCTGCATCCTCACAAGTTCCTAGATTGACTAAATTGTTAAAAATAATTTTACCCTCAAATTTTTTAAATTAAATTTCCGACATTTTGACATTCTTAAATTTATAAAATGCACAAACTTTTAAATCGTCAAATTAAAAGAATTACAAAGCAAAATCTCAAATATTTAAATTTACAGATTTTCATAATAGAGTTCTTAATTTTCTAAAGTTTCATATTAAGAAATTCGTAAACTTTCGAACTTCCATTTTTAAATTTAGGTGTTCACAAATGTAAGAATTTTGAAATTAATTGCACACTTTCAAGCGCTACATGGGAATGCTTATATTGCCAATTACTACGACATCCACTTGAATGGAAGGTGCGTCGATATGTGTAGTCTTTTCGGAATTTCGTCAGCGTTTAGACATTGTTATTTTCATCCAATTAAATTTGATGGTTTCATAATGAATGTGTTCGCGATACAACCACCTTAAGGTTGAAGATTGAGCAAGCGGAAAATGAAATACCTCGTGTGTAGAAACAAATGGCCGATGCTGGGTCGCGAAAGTATATCCTGAATGCAACGACGAAGCCTAATTATATCTTTCGTGTGCAATTTCTTCTTGAGATCAGAAAAGATCAGAATTCACGAAAGTTGATGCAATTTTTAATAACAACTCTATCTCAATTGCCTAACAATTTTTATAAATTATTTAAAAATTCATATGAACTTCAATTTTTATTGTAAATCATTTGTTTAATAATGTTATTAAGCTTGATATTAATTATTGATATTTAGACTTGCATGTCTTTCAGTACATTTTAAACATAATTCTAAGCATTGTGTCAAATTTCGTGAACTGATAAACTGGATATACCTCTTTTACTCTTATTTGCAGCAACACAAGATTCCAACTTATCTACTTTTTACTGTAAGTTTTACGATTTTTGTAATAATTATTTGTTTTTATTTCCTGAAATTGTTCACAGGAATGGTATATGTGATCAAGTATGTTAAGATAAATTAACAACTTTTGAACCGTTTTCTTTCATAAAATGCTTTTATTACACGAAGATAATTGTTTTTACAATGTACAATTTTTAATATTAATTGTATTTACTTATAAATACTGTTTGTCGTAATAAATTAATATGCTATTAAATATTGTTTACAATAATGTACATGATGCAACTCCTGTTCCTCTAATCATTAACTCTGTGAACGGTTATTAAATTGGTATATACGTTAAAAACATAATTAAATTACGTGCGAATCGAAAAACGCTAACACATTTCATGTTAAATATATAAAATTTTGAAATTTAACAATTTAGTAAATATTTGAAAACGTTGTATAGTTAAAAGAATATTCCTATATATTTTTCAAATAATTGACGTTGCAAAAATATGACTTGGCAAGTTGTAATAAGGTAATACGTAAGTTATATAAAGGACAATAAAATAAAAAGTTGTGCACATCAATCACGAATGTGTGACATTGGTGATTAAGGCGTTAATTATTAGTGTATGCTTGTTTTTACCCATCAAATAAATTATTACTCGATTAACAAGTTCGTGTAATTGATCCTTTGAAAGTGTATGTCTTACAAAGAAATTCTTTGCGTGTTTGTGATTATCCGCTAACGTTGAATAAATTTTCCCAAGACATCAGGTGCTTTCATCAAGGTAAGCAACTTTTTATTTTATCGATTATCTCATCTTTTAAAACGTATACGATTCAAGAAGATGACGGAATAATCGATCGCGTTCACTGGATCATTTCCTAAATAACAAATTGTTCCGATAAAGAATATCATCATTTTTAAATAACGAAAAAACTTGTTCTTCCGTTCGCGCGTGGTGTGGCTGTGGATAAATTAAAAAACTTATAAATATTCACAATAATAAAATGATAAATAATATAGACTAAGCACTTTATTCTGTAGGACATTTAAATTTCACAACTCAAAAATTTTCAAATATCAAGTTTACAGATTTACAAATTTACATATTTTTCAATTTTCTTTGCAGACTTTCAAACTTGTCAAGCTTCTTAATTTACAAAGTGTTATACGAAAGAAGCTGCTATATTTTCAATTCTAAGAATTAATTCCACCTTGACAATACGACAAAAGATTACTGTAACCCTGGATCTCCTTGTATCCCTTGATCTCCTTTCGAATCAACATTTTAATCCTCGCCGGCAGTGGTTTCCCCTTCATCTTCCCATTCCGACGCCGTGTCATCTTCTCTCTCCGTCGCCGTATCCTCTCCTTCCGTCACCGACTCAGCTTCCGTTTCCCTTGGAGTACCGGGATACTCCTTCTCCTCCGTCTCCTCTTCGGTAATCGTATGAATACCGCTCGTTCCAGGTTGTTCTCCAGCACCGACCTTCTCGCTAGTTTTAGGAAGTCGATGCTTGTACGCTTTATAGACATTCTTAGCCATATCCTTCGTCCACGCTTGGAAGTCTTCTCGAGCAGTTTCCGTGAGGAAGCTTCGGGCAGTGGTGCAATGAAGGGGCATTTCGTCCTTCAGAACACGATCAGCAGCGAAATCCACGATTCTAGGATAATCGTTGCAGGAAGTCAGGAACTCTGTGACAGATCTCACAACCGGAAGTTGCGGCTCGAAGGAGTCGACAACGCGGGCCTCGCACTCTTCCGGTACATGTTTGAAGGCTACTGGATCGAACACCGGTGTGGGTCTGTCCAGAGGTACGGCTTGTCCCAGATTAAGGTGCCAAGTAGTGCTGATGTGCATGCTGGTCTTGTTTTCCTCCTCCAGAACTGGTTCGACAGAAGGCCATTCGGGATTTTCCAGTTCGTGACCCTTCAGCAAACTAGTCTGGAAGTTCTTAGTATACAACAGATAAGAGTCTCCTTCGGGAGTCGTATGAGCACCCGGTATCGGTACAACAGGTTCGTCCACCTTTCCTGGAGTGGTTCTCACAGGCTCCAGCAAGACTTTCCTCTTCGTATCGCGAACCTTGCTGTCCATGAAGTTGAAGTCCTCCTGTTCGAACGTGAACAGGACGGGTGTCAAACGAAAATCTAGCCTCTGGTTCGTGTTGAGCATCTTCACAACTGCATAGACAAGCGAGTTCATGTTCCGGCAGCGTAGCACGTAAATTGCGCCGTGATCTCTCTCGAATAAGGGAGGTCCAACCCAGCAGGGATCCGCTACGTAGTATCCATCTTTGGCTGCCAAGGCGGCTAACGTGATCTTGTTACACTCGATCAGAACGTTCGGCGATTCTTGGAAAGCGAACACTAACGAGTTAGCTAGAGTCATTCGGTTTTTAGCGCCGTAAAGGATGCCGCAGATGCCTTCCTTGAAATCGATAGACCACGAGTGTGGGAAGATCTTGAAGCTGGGCTGCAGGTTGAACACGTTGAAATATTTCGTGTACTTTTTCAAGGAGCTCCTCAAGCTTTCCGTATAATAGGAATCTCCGCAGATCACTGCAGAGTCCAATATGGCGGGACCCCATCTCGATGGATGACTCAGATATTGCATGGCCAGCACAGCCACGCAAATGGCGGCCTGATTTTTTCCAGCACGATCGCCGAATCTTGAATCGTACGAACCGATCGTACCCCAGGCTGAATAAATCAGATTGGATACTTCAACCGCATAATTGTTCCAGAATTGTTTGGCCGTTTGATCTTCATCCTCTACGACGTCCTTCTTCTTCCTCGTATTAGATTTCACGATGCTTGGAGCGTGTTTGAAGTTCCAGTGGTAATCTACGTACAACCACATCGGATCCTCCTTGAAGGTCTTAGAGGCTGGGACATTGATCGAGTCCACGTGGATTCGGTGAATGAAGAAACCTGTCGTCTCTTCGAACTGATTCAGACACATGTTCTTCACCATTTGACAGATGCTTGGAAATATGCAGAGACATGCTTTGCCATTGCTCGATACTTTCCTTCCTTTCTCGTTGCACTGATAAGGATCCAGGTAGTAGTATGCATTCGTAGCTCTCGAGTACCAGAAACCGTAACAGCAGTTCGTGAATTGTAAAATGCCGCTTGAGTGACTTTTGAAGTATATTCTCAAGTGTTTTCTTAGCTGTTAAATAATTTGTAATAGTTATTTATCCGAAAATTCGTAACTCTGAAATTTGTTCATTTTTAATATAAATATAGGAAGCAAATTGAACACATAATTAATTTATATAATTTCTAATATAACATGTAGGAAGCAAATTACTGTGTAAGCCAGAATTCAATTAATAAGAAAATGGCGGATTTAATAAATACTATGGATAGAGTGAGAAAACATGAATAATACACCCTGTATAAATCACAAAAGTATCGTTTAATAAATAACAAAGAGAAAACTAACTTGAACGTAATAATCCGTCCTCATGGTCCGAGGATTGAACGTGAGCGTTATCAAAGGTGACGCGCAATCGCGGAAATCAAATATCCTGTTCATCAGCGTAACATTGCGTAAAATATGCTTAGAATGAAACTTGGGCTCCGAGAATTCTCTGTAGACCCCCTCAGCCACCTCAAGAATTTTATCCACCATCCCCGGTATGGGGCTCTGAATAATATCCCTCTTCACCATCACCGCTAAAATAGCAACGAAGTAACATCTTTTGACTCGCGGCTCAGTCACAGCATCCCTGTTGCTAAAAGCAACTGTTCCGAGAACGAAAATGGGTTTAGAGTCCGGAACCGTAGGTCTGAAGATCGCTTCCAGATTATAAGATTCGGTGGGCATTCGATGAATTTCCGGCAAAGAGGAACTGGGCACCACCGGTTCGTGAAGACCTTTGGTATCCGTGCAATCGGGGTCTACTTTCTGAGCATAGGATATCGTGATCACTCTCATCACGAACATCGCCTCGTCAGGTTGATCGATCTCCTGAACAATCAACCTCAAGAACTCCTTCATATCCACGGTAGTAATGAATCTCAAGTTCTTCGTCCTCCTAACCGTCCACCAAGCGAAACAGTTCCCGTTCCTCTGCATCACTCCCACATGAGCATCCCCACAGACTATGATCGCTCCAGAATATCCGGGTGTATCGAAAATCTTCTGCAAGGACATGGAAAGGTTCCAACCTTCGACGGAGTACAGGGTCCCATAATGCAGAGGCACGAACACCACCCTGAACACGTAGTTGGCTATCTCGAATTCTGGCAGAAGACCATCGGTCAACTCTGCCACGGTCGAGTCTTCGGTGGCCAGGATGCTGTCGAAGGTGTAATCCACGCTAGCCTCGAACAACCCCCTAACAGTCCTCACGGACCACGTGATGGGGTCGTGGATCAAAGACCAAGCTATAACGCAAAGATCCACCGGGGTAGTGACCGCCGAGTGAGGCTTGAAAGTCCTGTCGTAGATTTTCCTTCTGACTAACAGTTTAGCAGCCTCGAACTCGTCCATGCCCCTCGTCAGCCTCAGCGAAGACTTCTTGAAGGGTGCTAACGACGGAGTAGTGATCTCGTTCTCCAGAACCTTCACGTCCAGCATGGAAGCGTTGTAGTATTTGATGGGAGCGAAACCTGGGACAGTCATGTCGTACACGAGGCTCGTTTTCGATTGGCCCTTCACCCAGTCCGCCTGTTCAATCAGGGAGACCTCCGACTCGGTGGAGAGCTCCTCTTCGGGTGGCTCTTCGGGACGTACCTCTGGCTCCGCTTTCTTCTCCCCGCATCGCACCACCTTCTTCTTTCGTTTCTTCTTGCGTTTTTTGGACTCCATGTGGGCTATGCAGACCGCGTAAATTCGGTACGGTTTCTTCTTTTTCTCGTCCAGGGTGCGCTCGATTCTCGTCATCATCCCGTCTAGGTCGCAGAACTCCATCAGACAGCAGAATCCCTCTTCGCTGACGTTACCGTTCTCGTCGCACGCGTAAGGATCGAACAGGTAATATCGCTCGTTCGCTGTCCAGAAGGCGTACGAACAGTTGGGAAATACGAGAATGCCTGTCTTGTTTTTCTCTAAGAAGCATTCCATTATGAACGACAGCTCGTCCTCCTGACAATTCTCCGGGTCCGCGTAAACAGACTGCTTCGTGATCACGTTGTAAATCGTATCGAGAATTTCGATGTGATGATACCATCGGTATGGCTTGTATCGAAGCTTTCCTGTTCGCTGATAAATTTTGTCGCCGAGGAAAACCAGCTGGTCCAGCGTACTCGGACGAAAATGGTCCGGGTCCAGTTTGATCTTCGTCAGGACGCAAAGTAATGCGGAAAAGAAACAGGATTTGAAATGGCACGTTTCGCATTCGACTCGGTTCTCCAGACACATGTTGCCATGAAGTATTCGAATCCCGTCTTCGGTCAGCTTTGAATAACAAAGAAAATTATTGGCTGGATTAGTAAGTGGATGATGATATCGGATAAATTAATACGGTAACATTTAATGTATATCTAGATAACATACAAAAAACTAAAACAATAATGCAGTAAAATAATGAAATAGTATAGTTCTATAGTATAATACGGAACATATTTCGTAATTGATCTTGCATTTACTTGCAAACGAGCCGCATCATGTTGCCGCTTTCCTTTCTTCTGATCAGTTGCGGCACTCTTTCGTATCGTTGATCTCGAATCCTCCACCAATGTTTTGCTTGAACTCTTTGATTTAACATCACCGGCTTTTTCCTCATGTGACGGCTGTCGTAACAACCAACCAGACGTTAACGATCGTAAAGTCGAATTTTTTAAACGAAAAGCAATGCAAATATCGTTTAGATTCCAAATAAGCAAACTAAATTTACAGCCTCTACGTTTCTTACGAAAAATCCAGAACTGACAATTTCCGATCAAAATAAATATTATTGAAGTCTTTAATCATGTGTATGGTAATTTTACGACCTCTTTGCCAATCGGATTTGGAACGATTTCGAAGTAAAATAAAAGTTTAGATTATTCACAAACCTGAACTTTCGCTTTGAATCCCGGAAAGAATAATTCCAACAACAGGTCCTCGGTATTACAAAGGATCTTCTCCATCAGGACATCTCCTTCATCGACTTTAGCCAGTAAACATTTCCGTTTCTTCTTTTCCATACAGGTTAGCATTTTCTTCTCTCGCAACGGTGTCTTAATAGGCGGTCCAAGAGGTAGTATCTGCGGTCGTATCCGTACTCCTACGGGTACTTCCGGTATATCTTCAGAAACGAAGTCATTCTTGTCTGTCTTCTCTTCCTCCGTCACTTGTCCCTGTCCTTCGTGATGAATATACAGATCATTGATGGCTCTGAGAGGCATCAAACAAATCGGCAAAATTCTCGAGTACAAATATCTCTTCGGAGACAGTTTAATCATTTTAGAGGGTGCCCAATCCTCCCCATGGTCGTCAAGGGGCATCACCAGAGTCGATCTTGACAGAAGTACCGAAGACATTCCTCCTTTCTTCTTCACGTCTAATCGGGAATCGATGGAGAACCTCGAGACCAAAGATGGAACCGATCTCTTCGCTCGTTTCGCTTCGAGAAGTTTGATCAACGTTTTATTCGAGGGCATCACGTATGGTGGCGGGTGATCGTATTTCAGCTTCTCCAAATATATCTGCTCGTGCATCTGCTTCTCTTCGTTGCCGTTCTCCTCCAAGACCTTCATGTTGGACGTCAGCAGAATCAGGTTCAAACGATAGGGAGCATCAGGTTGTTCCTGTTCTTCGACCTCGAGCAAAGGATCTATCAGCGGTTTCTCTTCTTCCTGGACAACCTGTCTACCGCGACGTCTGCCTTCTTCTTCCTCCTCCTCCTCCTCTTCCTCTTCTTCGCCTAGCTCGACGTCCTCAATAACCTCTGTCTCTGTAGGTTCCGGTTCCTGCAATTCTTGCTCCAGCCTGGCTAAATCGTCGTCCGTAATTGGCAGAAACCTCGTCTTGAAGAGCTCCAGCGTTACGTCTACGGGAACCTCCACCGGTTCTTCGGTCGCGTATAGTCCGGGTTGTATCGAGTCTAGTCCCACGAAATGAATCGTGAACAAGGGGTCGTTGAACTCAATGATACCATATAGAAGATCGATCAATTCGTTGAGAGTCCCCACCACGGCAAACGAAGCAGGATAATCTCGAAGACGCCAACCTTCCTCGTCGCTACCGTACGGATTGAACAAGAAGAAGTGTTCGCCCTCTTTCCAGATTCCATACATCAATCGTTTATTCTCCAGCACCAACTGCGGATATCGATTGAAGTAGCATTCCAGTGCTTCGGCAAGATTTGCCAGAGGACTAGCTTCACCATGGATGATCTTCATCTTCGTCTTGAAAAACACATCGTTCTCGGCGAGTTTCAATCTGACCGGCAACATCGTCATATCCAAGTGACTCGGTGCAGGCAGCAATCGGTCTTCCTCTTCTCCCTCGTCCATCTCCTCCTCCTCCTCTTCTTCTTCCCCTTCTCCGGCTATTTCTGCTTCCTTCGCCTCGGGTCGTCCTTTTCGAATCCACTCTATGACTTCGCCGTAGGTCTTGTGACCCACGTCGATAACTTGATCGACGTCCATGTTTCGCCATAGAGTGGGATCCTTCAGTTTGCTGTAAGCAATGGCCGTCAGGGCTGTTATCAATCCTTGCTTGCCTCTGGACGGTAAATCAAAACCTTCGTCTAAACAATTCTTCGAGCCCTGGAGAATCAAACGGTTGGGATTGATTACTCTGTAGCCTTTGACGGGTCTCGTAACAGGTTCGACGGTTTCGATTGGTTCGGGAGGTTCTTCAGGTCTTTCCTCTTCCTCGTCTGTCAATGCTTCGTCAGCATGTTCGGTCTCCTCATCTTCCTCTTCCTCTTCGTCGACTACCTCCGGTTCCGGAGGTGGCTCGGGTGCCACGATCGTGTAAGTTCGAGGCTCATCGTCGGTCATCATATACGATTCGGCGTTCTCCATCAAATCTGGACACTGAATACTTAAGTCCCTCAGTTTGTCCATCGAAGGTCGTATTCTCGGCTTCGTGTCTATCGCTTCATCGTTCTTTTCCTCCGCTAACATTGCCATCGGTGGCGGTTGTGGTCTTCGATTCGTGCCCTTCTCCCGATAGATCACCTTCTCCAGAGGACCACCAGGCGTGGTTCCAGTCTTCACGTACAGAACCCTGACGCCGTGTATCACGAAGGGATCCCTGTCTCTGCTACCGGTGTTCTCGATGATGGTCTCCATCACCTGATTAATGGAGCTGTTCATCGTCACGCAGGCGGACTCGCCCTCTTTCATATGCCCGTCCAGCTCGGCCGTTCCGCTCCTGAAACCCTCGTCGTCGCAGGCGAAGGGGTCCATGAAGTAATAAGTATTGTCGTGTTTCCAAATAGCATAATAGAAGCCTTTGATCTCCAGCAGGCCGTTCGTCTGAGACTCGAAGAACTCGCGTAGCCCGTCGTCGATGCTGAGTTTGCCCTTCTTCTGCCCGTAGCCGGGTACCACGTTCGTTCGGATCTTTATCTTCGCGGAGTAAGCGCCGAGAATAATGTCGCCCATGATGTCGTCCAGACGCAGCTCGAATTCCGGGTCCTTGAGGTCCTTGTCGAGGACCCGAACCAGGTCAACGAAGTACATGTTGGACTGATTGAAGATCAGGTCGATCAACGCGCTGGTCCATTTGTTGGCGTTCACCAGACGCGAGTAGACCAGGGCCGCCAAAGCGATCACCAAGTAGGTCCGATTACGAAGAGGTTGCGGGATCGCCGGGTGAGTCACGTGGTAGGAACCTTGAACCACTGCACGATACGTTTCTTGCACCTTGTAACCGCTCGGTCTTCTTTGCGGTTTCGTATCCGGCTTTGCCGGTTTGTCGGTGTCAACCGGCTGGGTGTAATGGTCAACGCCGCTGATCGCTATGGCATAAAGAACGAACGGCTCGTTCTTCACCTTGCTCTTTTCTAAGATGATGAAGAGCACTCCTATTAAGTCTCTAACAAGGAACAGCTTCGCCGTTCCGCTGATTCCGTCGGCGGCTGGCTCGCAGTTGTCCAGTCTAGGTTGACCATCGAATATGTTGTAATATTTCGTGTCCTTCCAGATGGCCACGTCTAGCACCGGCGACGACAGAATCCCGGCATTGTGACGTTTGAAGAATAAGTCCAAAGCTTTCACCAGGTGCATTCCCGTGGGTTCCGTGGAACGGAACGTGCCGGCGTAAGCAGCGTCCTCGATACTGACGTTCACCGTCAGCTTATTCTGCACGCAGAGCGTCCGTTTCAAATCCAGGATGGACAATAATCGACGATCGTCCGTGTTTATGTCCTTGTACGACTCGCAATAAAACGTATCCCCGTCCTCGATGATCTGATCGATAACCGCCTCATTCCAACACCGAGACTTGTAGATTGTTGTTGCTGCGAACGCCGCTATGGCTGTTGCTCCACCCTGTTATTGAAATAATGGGAAAGCAGGATAGAACTCGCGGGCAGTAAGCATGAAATTGCTACGATTATGACTGGGTATTTGTGCACACGTGAAACGGCCGAAGTTACAGGGAGAATGTTCCGATTCTGAAATATGGGGGTACTCTAGCGATTGTTGATCGACCGAAATTTGGACGTTCTTGTGTCACGAATATTGGGTAGCCAGAAAATGTTTTCTAGGTAACGATTCATACTTTGGAAACAAATATACAACGAACATAAGTTAAGTAAATGTAACAGTTAATATCAATTTTCAATTTTAATTTTAATTTTAAGTAAATATAACAGTAAAACTGAAATTTCATAAAATGTATAATTGTAACACAGGGAGTACAAGACTTTCAGAATTTAATTTACCTGATGACCTTTCGACAATGGTGAAAATTTAGGCATATTAATATGAGTCAATCCTGAGCGAACGCCATATTTGACGCAAGATGGAAGTTCTGGTCTGATTTCGGTTAAAGAATACGTGTCATTCGGCAGCGAAAGATAATGATTCAAATCTTGATACTGTTCCTCGAGTTCTTCGTCGAACTCATCACTACTGGGTGCATTGTCATCAGCAGCGCGAACCACCTCGGTCACTCGACCAATAGTATTCACAGTTTCTTCGGAAACAACTTCTTCGCACTCTCCGAGTTGTTTCAGTTTATCTTTCAAAATATGTTTCTTCTGTCGATCTACTTCGTACACGGACTTTGCTCTCGCATCTCGTTTGTCGGCCATTTCGATGATTTTATTTATCGATCAGATTACCTCAGTTTGTGACGTTCGACAATTCGAAAATGTTTCACTTGGAACATTTTTGGTACCCGCTCAGGAGAACGAGTAACCTAAATGTACCTTTGAAATTTTACTCAAAATTTTGCAACGAATTTTCTGTAGATTACTTGTATTGTTTATCGGGGATTAGTAAAATATAAATTTCATCTTTATGAATATTAATTGACTTCAAATTTTGGCATCTTTGTATCCGTTCGTCGAGAATAATATGAAACGAAGTTGATAACGAATGAAATTGTAGAATGAAATCTCGAAACAAACAATAAGGGTTTTACTTCGTTTGAAACAAAATTCGGAAACGTAGAAAAATGTAATCGTATAATTTCAACTTTGAAGGGACACCCTCGAAATTCAACATGTATTCAATCCACCGAAAGCGCCATGTCAGATCCACGAAATCGGGCAACATTTTTTAACTCATTCACGAAATAAATACACAGTTCAATGGCTACCTGAGCAATTCTACCCGAACCCCAAGAAACATGTTACGACGTGTCGATTGCCAAAAATATTGGAAATGGAAACGGCAGCAGGAGAGAAAATCGAAGAAAGGAAAGAAGAAGGTGATAAAACGGAAACGGAAAGAGTCTGTGACTGACTGCGTCGATGTTGAACCAAGCGAATCTCAGGACGCGACACTGAAGGTTAGACGGCCTAAGATCAAGAAGAAGAAGAAGGACACATGGTTGGCGAGACCATATATCAAATGTGTCCCATTGTCAGAATTAATGTTGAGATGCATTCAACCCCCGATGGAAATAAGGGAACAGTTTATTAATCCACGTCATATTGACTGTATGAACCTTCACTCGTTGAATATCGATATATTGTCACCGGACATGCTGATAGCTACGAGTAAGATTAAACCTTTCACAAAATTTATCAGTTTCTTACAGTGAGTTGAGTATCTTGAAATTTGTATTGAATCATTTTGTTGATTAATATTAATTTAGTTCATTGTATAGATTTACATGTACATGATGTGTGCAATGTACGTAGATGAACACCTCTGTTAATATTTATTTGGTGAATTGAAAATGTGTACTTTGTCTTTATAATGTGTAAAACAATTCACCGATCTTGTTAATACTATGTTACCTAAGTATACAATTATCTAACAATAAGTGTAATAGAAGATTCTGTCTGTAATCGAAGTTGTATGTTATTCGAAAAATCTTTGAACAAGAATTGCAAATAAAATAAGGTATTCATAGAGTAACGACTGAATGTGTATAAAGTTTTTAGTAGAACAGAAGTGATATTTAAGGAATGATCGATTAACGTAAATAAAAACCAGAAGAAATATGATTTATTACGTTTTCCACGAAACTAGGACATATAGGTCAACTGCTGGCAGCAATTGAATTGATCAATTTTTTTTATGTAATCTGTCAAAACAATTTTCTCACGTCTACGTAAAACCTGTAACCACTTCTGCATGACCAGACTATTGCGACATTGCCAGTAATGCTCTAATTACTCGTTTCTGTGACAGCGTCTGAAGCCGATCAAATTAAGGATCGTAAAAAATGTAAAACTGGCGTGAGCAGACTGAGGAAAAAGTCATCGCGTAAAGAGATCGTAGCGAAAGATATCGAGAACGGGGAAGCGGAAGAAGAGGAATGTAAGAGTATTTGCTCTACGGACAGTAATGTATGTCTTCAAGGTAACATTTAATTAAAATTTAATATTTATGATGGTATGAAAAGATATGAAATGGTGATATATTCATATTTTTAAGTTGATGAGAAAATAATTGTTAATCGATAGTGCTGATTGAAGGAGTTCATAATGGTAATAAATTTTTATGGAATTAATAAAATGTTCATCATTTCACTCTATTCAGGAACTAAATTAACGGCGAAAGACAAGGAAGAAATGAAGAAGTATCGAAAGCAGAATGAGAATAACAAAGAAGAGGCTGATGGAGGAGCATAAAATTGAAATGAAAATGGAAACATGAAGATTTATTAGGTAATGAGGTTGTATCGATGAATGGATGCTGGGTCAATTGTTGATGCTTGAATTGAAAACGTTTTGAAGTTTGCAAAGAAGAAATGATTTCTTAATTTCTCAAATTCTGAATTTTCCAATTTTCCATTTTACCACTGCCCTACTTTCCCAATTTCCCACTTTCCCACTTCCCCACTTTCCCAATTTCCTAACTTGCCATTTTTTCAATTTAGAATTTTCATATATTATATTATGAAACGGTGTATATCTATTAAAAATACATATGTTGCACTGAAGTACAAGTTTAAAATAAAAAAGGATTCCTACAAAGTGTATGCATAGATGTAATAACGTTAAATAAATATACTGCTAATTGACACTGTAATGATGTAGTTGGATTTAAATCTATGTGTATTTGCAAATTTCGCAGATTCATAGTAATAGCAATCTAATTAGCATCCTCGAACCCGAAATTATTTGGCGTGAAAGTTGTTCTTGTATATAAAAAAAAAGCATTTCCAGCGTTTTCACTCGGTTGAAAGTTGTCGAATATGCAATCGGGTGCATAGACCACTTGCATGATTGGATTATGTTGCAATGTTAATGACTTGTTATTTAAAAATGTATGTGAAACCAGAAATACCGTAACAGGGCCAAGTATGCCGATTTGTAATACACTTTCGTTCGATTAGTCGCTTCGGGCTGAATCATAAATTCTAATTAGTTTTATTACATTTCATAGCACTGTTGTAACACTCGTATTACTGAAACATACTGTTTAGTCACTATTTCCAGATTTTTAACATTTTAATGTTGACACTAAATAGAATAGTCAATAAACATCGAAAATATTTATTAATAATATATATTAACACTCTTAACTATATGCATATGTTGATCATATGTTGCATATGTTGATCATATATGTAATCTCAATTATTTTTATAATTTAATAAAAATCAACTTCATTATATTTATTTTTCGTGAACTTTTATTAAATCCTGTTTCTTAAGAAATTATAAAGTAACGTTTCCAGATTCAAGAAATGTGAGTTCATTTCACGACACGCGATATGTGTGTCGTTTAGTTTAAGAATCACGTTTTCTCGAATTCTATACGAATGCACTTTCAGTTTTATTTACTGACATCTCATGCGCTACAACGTCCAGCAATACGCACAAAAATACAACTGATAAGACATAACAGTCGATGTACCGACGTGAAGAGCCAGGTGTTTAGAAGAGCTACTACAATTGGTCAGAATAGAAAAATGGACGCCTCACACGTATTTTCGATAGTATTAGCTCGAGTGATTGCAATTAAGCGAAAAACAATGTCAGCAAACGTTTCGTGAGTGAGATAGCGAATTGCGTGATGCAGTTGTTATTGTAATTTTCTTATTCACCGAAATGTAACGCTGGAAGTGTTTACGGTTCGGAGCTTCTACTTTGGATCACGCGCCAACTCGTGGGTTGTCATCTGTAGCATACAACGCAGATTCGTGCTGGATGAATCTTTCATATCGACGTTATCGACGGTCATAAACGAGAGCGGCTTTTAGAGATCCGTTTGATGGTTACATTCCGCTTATCGACTTATTAAAATGTATTTATAAAGAAACAAGTAATACACAACAAAACATCGATGGTACAAATTACATTCGATTCCGTTTATAACCCAAAGTATGAGACAGGAAGTCATAAAGGTCATCGTTTGATACCATTGATAATGTCAGATCAATTTCATTCCTTTGATATAAATTATGAGGTCAATTTTGTGGATAACTCAGCCAAAATTCTTCGTTTTGTGAACAAATATGTTAAGTTAAAAATAGATTTATGTATTGACCTAATACAAGTGTATTAATATTGAAACTTAATCTTTGAACGAGCTGGGTCATTTATGGCCTACTTTTACGATATTCATATGAAGTTTTGTGAAAAAATATGTGAAGTTAAAAATAGATTTATGTATTGACCTATTACAAGTGTATTAATATTGAAACTTAATCTTTGGACGAGCTGGGTCATTTATGGACTACTTTTACGATATTCATATGAAGTGTCTCAGTGACTGTTACGGAACAACATCTTTACTGCTATCAATAATATCAGGGAATGCTTGAGGAATTGACTCAAATGGACACGTACGATGTGATTTTTTCAAGGTTATTTCCGAGATTTTAATGGATTTGTATTCTTTTTTATGTAGATTTTGTGGAACACTTTGTATACAGTATTAGGTTATAATTTTAAAGAAGTTGATAATCACATAGTTCATATTACAAATTAAAAATAATTGTTATAAGAATTTGGAACATTTTATAAATTTTGTTTGGAATTATACTTTTTTATGTAGAATGTTTCATATTGTAAAAGTCAAAATTCCATAAATGCAATGTACTATTCAAAAATTCAAAGATTCAGACCTTAATAAACCAGAAATGATCAAAGTTCTAAAATCCCAAAACTTCAAATCCCCAAATCTCCAAAAATACAAGAATCTATTCAAAAATTTCCAAGTCCCAGACTCCCAAAGTCATATCTATATTAAGTCACATAAAAATGAAATATCTTAAAGCAACTCCACGATGTTACATTTCTTCCCGTACACCACGAAGTTATCAGTTATCAAATAATAATTGACACATGATCCAGTAAATAGAAATACAGTGACCAGTTCTGACGTCAAAGGTTAAGTATCAGAACCAGGAATACATAACACTAATCATCAACGTATTAATAATTGAATTACAAACCTATCCATGTTATTCCACATCAATCATAATCGATACGAAGAAAAAAATAAAAAAAAGTATATTCGTACCCTATCGTTTAATTCAATGTCTACGAGAATAACAAAGTACATCAAAGAAACAATTTAATTAACTATCGACTGTGATGTAATGCCTAGTGATTTTATAATAATATAACACCCACGCAGTATTCTAATACATAGTGTATTACTGCTCTAAACGGACGATCCAATTCCTTATCAGTCCGTAGAGGCAACTGTCGGTTATCAGCGAACGATTTCAGAATGTTTCGAAAAAGAAAGAAAAAAACGTCCCCGACGAATCGAGTTATTGCGTTCAGTGCTAGAGTGGTCGTCGTCGAAGACGTCCAGTACTGCACTGAAATTCTTGTTTAAATTTATCGAAATTGTAGTTCGGAAATCGTGTACTGATCCGGCTGGTGTGAAGTGTACTCGTTGAACGTGGAATTCTATCGGTCAAGATGTTCTGTTACACTAGGATACCGAAAATAATCCGTAAGTAAGAAGTCGTTTCATATATAAGACCATAACTTAGCCCTACTTTATATGACCTTAAATAAAAATTACGCTTCTATAAGTAACTGCGGATCAAGATTTTAAATATTTCTTTTTACATCAATATACGTGTTCAATACATGTATTTAAGTTCGTTTCTGAAGTATTTTATATTTCAAAGAAATAAATTAAAAATTTGTTTATATATTTATGTTAATTGCGAAGTTGACCTATTCTACTGATTAAGTCAGTAGAATATTAAGAATATTAAAAATAAATCTTCTGTTCACAATTACATTTCCCTCGTAAGCTTATACGGACAAAGCTTCAAAGCTAGTTAAATTTTATTTATAACTTATCTATATAAGATGTGTTGAAATTTAAAACACAAACTAATATCAGCATAACATCAGTAAAGACGAAAAATTTTACTTTCGAACATGTTGCAATAACTCATACCTAAATCAGTTCAGGGTGTTGCGAAAAACACGTTTCAAGTCTTAGACATTCATTTTGTAATAATAATAAACTCACTGTGCTATTCTCCATTTTATTTTCCAGCAGAGTTGCACAAAATAGTTAATAGAGTTTTCAACATAACCTACAAGTTTCGTAAGTAGGTCTACTTTCTTCAACTAAATGCTTGGAAGTTATTTTCCCGCCAATTACATCAGTGCAATCACTAAATAACATAATTGTGACGGAAAGATTTCTTTCGAATTCCGCTACAAGGATGAAGTTTCTTTTTCGTTCTCTATATGTGCGAACGAACCTTGTAATCGTCATTGTTTTCATTCTTTCTTCCTCATTGAAGAGTATGTGACAAGAGCGGCGTGTTCTTAAATACAAATTACGAAATGACCATAACCGAAAATATACAAGGACAATTAACCTGAATTACAATTTACATCTCGTACAACGTTTGGGCGAAAATCAACGTGAAATGAAAATTCAATGTTTTAGTGTTTCGACGTACGATTTACTATGTATTTAACCGTTAAAATTGGACAGGTCACGTTTCGAATAATTATGTGATTGTAGCGTATATTTGCATGTAGTCGTTGGAGTGACTAGGATTTTTGTAGAGGAAATTTTGGGAATTTGGGGACGTGGGAATTTGAGGATTTCGAGATTTGGAGATTAAGGGATTTGGAATTTGAAGATTAGGAGATTCGGGGATTTGGGGGTTTGGAGATTCGGGGATCTTGGAATTTGGAGATTAGGGGATTTGGGATTTGAAGATTTGGAGATTTGGAGATTTGGAGATTTCGGGATTTGGGGATTTGGGGATTTGAGGATTTGGGGATTTTGGGATTTTGGAATTTGAGGATTTGGGAATCTTGGAATTTGGGGATTTGGAATTTGAAGATTTGGAGATTTGGGGATTTGGGGATTTGAGGATTTAACGATTTGGGGATTTGGAGACTCGAGATTGTAAAGAATTTTGGGTTTGGAGACTTAGAATAATAATTAAATTTTCTTGTCCCGAATATTAATATTATTTTCAACTACTTCGTTACTGGACGAAAATCCACAGCCCTTCAGACAATCGTGCTGACCTAAATTTGACGAAATTAAAGCGCAAGTTATCGTGCTGAATCTCGTATTCACAAAACGAAGAAGCAAAATCGTGCCTCATTCGTATCAACGTTAATAAGATACCAGGAAATATTAATACCGTGATCATAACAAATCAATGGTTTTGACGTCTTCCGTGACTAAATGAAAAACCTTGTATTGAAATTATTGAATCGTGGATGATTCTTTGAACAGGACTGATTTTTTTTTATAAAAATGTATATTTCCTTTGTACACACAGAAACAAATACGTCTGATTCTACAATTAGTGATTTATCACGTCTTATGAAGTACACGATTAACATCGCCTGAACGGAAATAACAAAAAAACTGATAGAAGATTCCTTATCGTTGAAGGATAAAAATAATTGCAACACCTGAGATTAAAATTGCAATAATTTTTTTATTCAACGACTATTTTCATCTAGTTTTCAATATGATACTAATTTATAAAATGGAATTTTTATTTGATTTCGAGAAATAGTGTCCCTATTTTCTACTTTGCAAATATTTCTGTCTCTAAATCTTTTTGTAACTTTTGTACCACTTGGTAGTATATCAAATTAATTAAGACGTAATTGTAAGGTAATAATAGCAGCGTAAAAGCTGCTTTGAAAATTATACTCATGACGATCAATCAATCAAAGTAACAAGTTTTATTCCATTATTCACTGTGCAGTAAAAAAATTTGACACGTTTCATCACATGTCAGATCGTTTGATTAATTGCGACAAGTGAAGCAAACATACCCGGAAGGTTTGCAATTTTGTAATTTGTACGCTTGTTAGAAGAATATGAATGTTTTACGATTAACATGTCTGATAAGAATGATCTGTATCAAAAACACAACTGATTCAATGTCAGTAAAAATTAAAACTAATAAAATTGAGTACAATTAAAATTCATTAACAAAAAATCGCAATTAGAAAGATTCGTATTCAGAACTAAACTTCCAAGTTTTTTCAATTCTCAAATTTCGTAAATTTTCTAATTTATCGATGTTTAGTACTTCTGTTTTTATTTTATTAAATATATTGATCGACAACGTGCTGGTAATACCACGTTTTAATTAACACTTTTTCCTACCACTATAATTTTGTTTATTCATCGTGAAACTGGAACGGTAGAAAACGGAAATTGTCAATATTGACGACAGTGATTGATTACCTAACAGAGTGGATTTCGTTGGAAATAACTTTTTTATCTTCCGTTAATTGTGATCGTATATGTCAATTAATTGCACGTTGCAGATCGAATTCAAATGCGTAGTTACTTTGTTGCAAATAAGAGAACGTTGCATGTTAGTTACACTTTAATTGCTTTCATTACATCATCCCCCTTATGACGGAAGCATGAATATACAATTTTGTCAATTGTAATAATTTTTAATTGCTACATTTTTTATGGAACACACATATGTAGATATATGTATACACATATAGTTTGGAGTGTATACATGTTACATGTGTACTATTTTGTGGTTAAGTTGCGAACGAAGAAAGCAACATTTAAAAATTATGTACAATGGTAGGGTTACATTCAACCTTATGAAAGCTTATCCATTAAGGAACAAAAGAAACTAAATAAAATATATTATCTCTGTCACATATTCGAGCAGTAATAATTAAGGGTTTACAGTTTACACTTTAAAACACTTACACTCGAAAAAAGAGAATTTGCAATATATAAGAGTATGCAGAATATTATGTCTCCCACCGTTATACGTATACATAGATAGAAAGAAGTAACAGACCTAATGACCCCAGTACGATTCCCTTTTGTTCTTTTCATACATTTGCATTTATGAAACGATAACTCGATATCATTTGACCTACGTTTTAATTGCAAGGCGTCAAAGCCATTCTTTACTACGGTAAAAGTGTTGCGAATTTTCGCTGAATTAATATGAGGTCATCCTTACTGGGTCACATAAGAAACATGAACATAATTCTTTTACGAACGATTACAAGAAATGTTTCACGTCAAAACATCGCTTTAAAACGTCACAAAGATTTACACGCGGCATTACTTTCCTTTTAAAGTATAATCAACCGCAGACGTAATTGTACGAGTCTACTGTATTTAATAAGAGATGGTCAAGTATTGATTTCTCATTTATCACGCTATAACATTTAATTCTAATAATATTAACTACTAATAATTAACATTAAGCGATATTATTGTGTACATAATTAACGTTAAGCGACATTATATACATAAATAACATTAGTAATATATAATATGTTAATATTATATTAACATAATATGTTATATGCATTAAACTTTAATAAAATTGCAAAGTTTACATTCGCTGAATAGAGATTGATATTTTAAATCAGTATTAATAACTAACAATTAATGTCTCCACTTAATTATCGACAACAGATTAATATTATTTCAATCAACATTTCACGAACTTTCAATCGTAAGAATTAATCAACGTCAATTAAATTAAAATCCTTTATCGATGTGCAACGCGACCTCACACGAGATGTCCAGTATTTAAAATAATCGTTCCACCTTTCAATTTAAACAAATCACCGTGCCTTATTGGTCCACGACATCATACTCATTATACGTCGTTCAATATTTATTATCCTTTAATTTAATCGAAGTTACTTTTACTTTTGTTACGTGTAAACGTTTCTGAAGCAATGCACGTCGAAAAAGTAGCTGCGCTTCCAAATGGTCCGTTTTTACGTAAAAGAAACTGGATAAAAAACAAGCTACAGGTAGACTGGCTCGGAAATTCCCCGTCCATTTGTTTTTCCTTTTTGTCCATTGACGTCACGCTGCGAAACCCTTTTAGCCTTCGTCCGAAATGTGGCCCTAGCTGAAATCGACATTTTTAAGGCTCGCACGAACATGACATGCACAAACGACCACGATATGCGAAGTGCCGCTAATCCTGACTTTTTATATCGCCAAGAGTTGAAGACAAAATCTCTCGTAAAAATTTCTTTTTTTCTTTTTATGGATTTAATCGTAATTCGCTTGGGGATTGGTCTGCAGGATAGTCATAAGAAAATTTGGTAAAGAAAATTACTATAGAATCCTGAATTTAAAATGTATTATAAATTCTTCTAAAAAAAGGTAGATATAGATATTTCAGTGATCTTAAATTTACCACTCTTCAGAAGTCACTAAGAGTGAAAAATGGTATAATCATCAAAAAGTATTGCAAAGTTAAGTCAGTTTCAAAAAATTTTTAAGTAAAATGAAGACAATTCACCCTGTCCGATGTCACCGTGCTCATTAACCAAATGAATCGCGTTTTCGAAATTTGAAATGCATTGTCACCAATGATCTTTTTTATCGATGGATCAACATAGATTCACAAGTTCTTTGTGAACGAAAGAAAGATCGGACAGACGAGAAGTCAAGGTGATCCAAGTTCATCGACGAGAATAAGATTTTTATTGTTTTTTACTGTATGGCTTCCCTTTATAACCTTGTTATTAGGCTTGTTTTGATCTCTTTTGAAATATAATACAACTGCGTAGCAACTGCACTGTCTTAGTCACTATGTCAAAGTAAGATTGTGGTTGGTAACAGAAACGGAAATAGAATAGGGTTGATAATTTTTTGTAAAAAGAAATACAGTGTAGTTGGTTTAGATGATTCTAGACTACGGATTACCAGTGTGAAATTGCAGAAATTATGTAACGTCGAACATAGTGGGGCAGAATCCTAAGAAATAAGTCAAGATATACATCATGACAGTTTTTTGATGTCGAATACCGAATCTCATTAAGCTAAAAAAAAAATGTTAGGTGATGAATCACGTATGTATATGCGTTTGATTTGTAGTTTTCTCAGTGTATCTGAAGTGATTTATCAGTTTACTGATTCTGATTAAGAAGCGATTTAATCATCCTAAAATATTTTTGTTAAATAAACTAATCTAACTTGACGAATAATATCAAATTTTTATATTAAAATTAAGATTTGAATGCAAGTTTCTTAACGTAAACTGTATTTTATAATTATAATAAAAATCAGGAATTTCATACGATCAGCACCGCACATGTCTATCGTTTATAATAACGCACGTGATTATATAACGCGAACGGCACGTGTGAAAGTAAAAGAATATAAACCAGATAAAATTATACAAAACAAATTATGTGTATCTAATCCACGAATTGACCCAGACCTGACCTACTTCTAACGTCAACTTAATCGAATAGCAACCTACATTCGACTTACCAGTTTGAGTTATCGTTTCCACGTTGAAGAAACATTGTATGGACGGTGGAGAAGAAGCAGGATCATAAATCAAAATTTACACGCTACTCTGTACGTTCAACTTTATTGTTCGACTCCGTGTCCGGAAAATAGATGAATTATCCTTTCGGTTAATTAACGGGTTATTGCAACGCAACGCCTGTTTTGTATCCAGTAATCGCGTTACGTGAATATTCATGAAACTCCGCTCCTGAAGTTCTGAAAAATTAAAGGTCACGGTCGTTCAAATTCTTAGTGAATTTAATCGGAAATGTATATAAATACAAAAGTTTGAAAATTTTTAACTGGAAAGTTGAAAATCTGCGATTGAACATTTTACAAGAAAAATAATTGAAAATTAAACCTGATGCCATTGGTAATCGATACTAATCCTATTTTTGAAACGAGACGGTCAAGATAAAATTCGGACTGTAAAAAACGTCGAATAGAAAGCAAAACGTAGAAAAATAGGTTACTGTGTCGTTTCGATACGTGTCACGAAACATTTTGAATTATACATCTTGTAGCACCTGCATCAATTACATTAGCATTACACGGGAATGTGAAACCATGAATTCATCAGTTTTCTTTTTTTTTTCATTTGTATCATTCCATTTGTAGATTACTTGATGATCGAATAAATCGTACTGGAACAGTCGGATAAACAGAGTAATTCTTGGTAATCTGTTAAACACTACATCCTTCGTAAACTAGTTACAATTATGCATGTCCGTGCTATATGACTTACAAATCTACGCAAAAACTGGTGACAATTAAAATGAACTACAGCGAACACGTGTTCATTTTCATACTTTGATATTAATGTGCCATATCAATTACATATGTAATTATCAGAATTCTTTGCTTCGCAACTTTATTTTAATCGATGCTCCAAAATTATAGGGGAGAAAAGAGACTTTATCTGTGTCAAAGAATTCGACCGAAATTGGATTTCTCTTTTGATACATTCGTGTAAATATTCATATTTCACTGTTGTATATTTTTATATTATAATATGTACGGAATGGGTTATTAATTTTTTTAATATGGATACGTTTGATGACGATTTGGGACATTCACTGGACGAACGAAATATGTTCTCGATAATTTCGCGCGTTCGGGGCTCTATAAGACTCTGAACTTTTAAACTTTTAAATTTCTAAATCTCAAAATTTACAAGTTGCACATCTGGAATATCTATATTTCTGAATTTTCAAGCTAACAAATTTCTACATTTCTAAATTTTCACGCTACCAAAAATGTCTAAATTTAATTACCATTTCTATTATCCTTAATCCAAATTTATTTGCAAACGTTTATACTGTCAATCGTATTATAAAATAGCGGTGTATATTTTGCACTTTCCACGTGTACCTCTGTTTCTTTTCTGTCACCGACGTTTCCAGAAGATATCCAAATCAGATATGCAAATTGCCCAGCGAACGTAGAAGCAATTTGGTGTACAGGAAACGATGAGACGTCACAGATAACCTGGGAATTTCGTATATGCTGTATAATCCGCCACAACTATTTACTGATTCTATGTCTGGCTTTACGTCAACCCATAACAATGTGTTCATTGAATCAGTTCGCAAAAAGACAAAAAATAATAAAACGAGTCGAAGACTCAACCTAACAGAAAGTAAAAAGAATCTCAAAGGGGAACAGTAAATCAGAAAGAATTCGATAAAAATGCTTTGATACAACGAATATAAAATAGTAAAATAACGTAACGAATATTTTAGCGTGATAAATTATAGTTCCCTCAGAGATTCGTCGATCGTTCATTTTTCTGACGTTCGGTCAGAAATTTATCCCGGTTCATTGTCCCCGGAGGTATTTTCAATCTAATCACCCCTCGGTCAACAGACACTGCTCTGAAAGAGCAAAAGGGTTAAAGAGTGATGTGATATCGAGAACGCAACGGAATACAACCTTCTATCGCTTTTGTTGTGTTTCAATGTGGAAGTCACGGCAATTGAGCTCTAGTCCCGTTAATCACGAACGCAAGGTTAATGGAACGTAGGATCACACGAGTTCTATAGCAATATTTAAACACTTAATTATTATTAAGTGTTTAATAGAATTCACAATTAAGATACTTTTCTTGAAACTTTCAAATGTTTCGTTTCTTACTTATGAAAGAATTGTTTGTTGTATCTTCTCCGATTGTTATACTAATATTTACTGTTATATTTATTATTATATAATATTTGTATAATTTCCACCGATGTTGCAAGATGTAGAGCAAACACGTGTGTAATGGTATGGTAATGGTATAATTGGCTTAGATGAAGTCATTTGAAATTGAAACTATCATAAGTGTTTCTGTTTTAATTATCGATGCATGGATTATATCTTGTTTAATTTTACATGACGCGGTAAACGTTTATTGGCAAGAATTGCTGTTGAAAATGTTGTTATACCTCGTGCTGCATCAAATATTCATCTTTCGTGTTATTTAAGCATTAATAGCATTACACGCTTGTTAAAAAGAATTAATGTTTATAAAATGATCGTAGAATTATGCTGCATACACTTTGTTCGTTAAAGTAATAACAAAGTTGATAATACTTCGTCAGAAATATCGTTTGCATATATCTTCGATGTTTATACGCTATCAAACTGTATATGTCGAAGGTAAATTTTCATAAATCATGCTTATTAGTACAAGCTTCGATTGCATATGACGACTTCATTTATACCATTTATGAAACTGAAACATATGCATTCTTGAAATCTTTTTGCAGTCATAAGTGATTTAGAAATCTTGAATGTTATAAAATCGATTACTTCCAATCACAGAATCGATTTTCTAGAATTATCTCCCACTTCCACATTAAAGAATATGGGTATGGTTATGCAACCTGTGTGACGATATAACACGTGGTAATATAAAAGGATCACCTGACCCTTGTTTACAAAATATAAAATCAATTGTATAATTACAATCGTATATCTTCTGGACTGCCACGATAAGAAACTGCTTCCCTCGTTTAAAAGCTTCAATGTATAAAAGTAAAAAAGACTTAGTTACAACAAAATGTAAAATACTAAAAAATATGCAAGGAAAATGGAGTTGGATACTTATAGAACTAATCGTATACATTGAGCATGAGTAGGAAGTTTCTTAAACTTTTTCTTCGCTTTTTGCAATATTTTCTTCGTGTATGAAACAATGAGGAATAAACACGCTGGTTCGACGAACTTTGTTTCCAGAAATCGAAATAAAAAGCATGAGAAGACTCACCGTCAACGCGCGAAATACCACAGCGAAAATGAGCATAATGCAATAGGACACGGGGTAATCGTAATTATTCAAATTGCTGATCGTTTTATTTTTCAGTCTCAACTTTCCAGGTGCTACATCAAGAAATTAATGTATACGGTTACCAGCCAAATTCGAGACCTTCACATTCTTTTTCTACAGAATTATTTAGCGAAATTCGATGAGTAACATTTATCAACATGAATTTTGTAAACGTAAACATCATTCGAAGTAATAGCATCCTGTCATGCTCTCAGTAATTTTGCAATTTATTTGTTGTACAATTTGAAGGATTCAGAATAAATAAAACATTTAGTGATCGGTCTAAGAAGAAGCTAGATTTTATTTTTTGATAAACCACGTATTTCAAGTAACTCTAAATGAGCTTCTTCAATTTTCTTTAATAGAATACAGTTGATTTTTCGTTAATGAAATCTGTTGGTAAACAATTATTAAATATTGAATATTCATTTAGGTTATTTTCATTTTCAATTTGATGTTGTATACGAGGATTAAATTGATTGCACGTTTAATAACAATGATTGAACACGAGACGTCGCGTGATTGGATAGCTGAGAGTTAGCAAGTGAACACGCGATACCGCGTGATTAGACCGTTCAGTGTTGATAGTGTGAAAGTGACAAGTATAGGGTTAAATTTATGGTGCCGATTACCTGTGACATTCATGGCAGTCAACGCGTCAACACGTTGACCGTCACGGTAGAAATAACCATATCTAGTACGGCACACGATAAAATGAATTATTAATACCTTGATCGCCGTGAGGGTCATTGATGACCGACGTAACAAAAATGTAATGTACTTGAATCGTTGAGATAAGAGAAAACAGAAGACAAGTTTTATATAGCATTACTCTTATAATTGCTGATAATTAAACTGCGAATGTTTATATAGTTATTAATAGCGCATCAGAGCATTAGCAAGTGTTGTTATTAGCATTCTTTCTTGTTCTTGTAATCTCTTCTAATGCTATTCATATTTATTTAGACATACATTAGTTTTTTTTTTTCAAAATTTTGTTATTATTATCTCATTTTGATAATTTGTTAATGTTCTCTAACTTCATCATTGCTGTTGTTCTATTATTAAATAATATTTTAGCACTACATTATATTTCTCAATTTTTCTATTTAATTACTCATACACTGTTTACCTCGTCAAATTAGATAATAAATTATTCATTACCTCAATAACAATTACACTTTCACTATACACGTCTATCGTGACAGTCACCATTTTGAAAAAACATCTCTACTAATAATTAATTTCCCTAATACAATTCTTCAATTTTACATATGTTACACTGATTAAATACAATGAAACAATAGGTAAATATTATGTCAGAACAATATTCAGTACTGCATTAAATTCGCAGTATCACTGTATTTATTCACCGTGAAGTGCATGTCACGGTTACAAGTGTGTTTATTGCACAGTAAAGAAAAAGATTTATAGAGAAGGTAATCGCTCCTAAGAAAGAAATTAAGAGCAACTGGATTCTTTGAAATAATATCATGAATATTTAAAAGCAGAACAATATACGTTGAAGGTCGTATTTACGTTACACATATAAAAAATTATGCATGCGTGTTGAAAGGAAAGGTTCAGAATGATCTAGAAGAAAGGAATCGGAAACGATTGAACGCAATATCATATACCTGTGAAGACCTTAACATTTTATTAAGGTCAAATCTATGTTACGGAATCTATGATTCTGTCACCTCTCTCTTCATATTTAACATAAAGTTTTTGGTGCAAAATTACAGTGAGGTGCAAAATTGGTCAAAGTAAATAAATTTTATATGATATATTTGAAAATTTCATACCCAGCTGTTTAAATTAATGAAACCTGAAATTTTCTGTATACTTCCTATCCATTTCAACATTTGTGCAAATTACGAATGTTGTTAAGGATCATTACGTTACACAAGTGACACAGAAGTCCAAAAGATTTGAATATAAAATACTTAATAACGCGAAATTAAGGAAGTCGTTTATTTTTTTGCGAAAACGACTAGGCAGGTGTTGACGAACGCTATAATTTCCGCAGATTCAACGTAATAAAGATATTATAAATTGTAAATGCTGATTTATTATAAAAACTGATCTGATTACAGGGATCCTTGAAAGTTGATATATACTCATCATTATTTATGGTTTATAAAATTAAGGATAAGGAAAACTACGAATTAAGGAACGTACTTTCCGAAACCTTATTTATTACTTCCTGTAAAGTCATCCAATTTTCGTATTAACCATTATTTCCGACTCGTTGATCAAAGACGTCACGAAAACACATTCTGATCGTTTGAGGTCATTGTTTTGTAAGTCCTTTCAAGGATGCGGCGTACAAGAATAGGTTGCCCTGCTCTTACAGGTCAATTTCATTAAATTAAAACAGGATCAAAAACGCACATGTGGATGTAGCTTACCCCTCGCACCGGGTCTTTCCAGTAATTACTTGAACCAGTTTGCAGTCAAGGACATCTTGTATTCTGTAAATTTCAGGATTCCGCAAAAAACTTCACGTGGAATAATTGAAATTCTAATGTGCGTTTACAACCATTTCTAATGTAGTTCTCAGCAGTAAATTCAAATTAAATTGTTCCTTTTTGTATTTAAATTTTAAATACATGACCTTTTTAACGATGATGGAATATTTTTAAACTAATTGTCTAATATTATAATTTTCTGATATTCTTTGTTCCTGCTGCCTTGTAGAAAAACATGTAAGTAATCTCAATATACTTTGTCAATACATCGCACAAGTATTTCTGTGAAATAAGCATTACTCTTCTCACTAATTTGAGAACCAAATAAATAATGCAGTTTAATATAGCAAAAGAAATTAGTAATTTAAGCAAGTAGGCGTTCCCTAACGTTCCGACACGTTAACAAATGTCTCGTTTGTGGTGCGCAATATGCGCCTGCTAGTACTTGAAACTGGATTTTAGACGATAAAAAAATGTTACAATTATATTCACAGTATGATCGCTGACGTACATAGTATGTACGTATCTACTAGCATGAATGCGCAAAATATGAGATCAGCAGGAACATTTATCGTGACATTTTACTGTGACATATGTAAAAACAAGTAAATTCTTGGCTACATGAAATACTTCCTGTCTTTGTTCGGGGAAGAACCGATTTAAACAAAATTTTCGGTAACAACTGATTCATAAATTAAATGAAAAAATAATAATTTCTGTATTATTTTTATAATAATTGAATAAATTAATTTATACATTCTGAAGCATTTATACTGGAAAAAGAAGGAGAAGTTTCAGATGAGACTCGCATGAGCGAAATTCTCTCAAAATCAAAGCCATTACACGTTCATGCATCTTGAACGTTCTTTTGCTACAAACGACGATTTTAGTCCCCTTTGGAAGTTTGCCGTGATTTTTGCGGCCGTAATTTACTGCGAACAGACGGGAATCATTTTCGAGGTCGAAAAAACAGAAAATGAAAGAACAGATCGTAAGGTTTTGAAATGGCGGGTTCTGGAATCGATGCAAAAAGAAGTATCAACGTGATTACAATTTGATTCGGGTATTCCAAATACGAGGAACCGAACGAATTCTGCATATCATTGTAAATCAATACTGCTATTAGCTGGAAATGATGATGCCCCGCTATAAATTATCCATTTTCTTCATTTTTTAATTGAGTTACGATTTTGTCAAGTCATTAAAAACACAAGATATTGTCTACAAAGTGTGACATGAATATTTATGAGGCAAATTTGACAAAAATAAGGAAAAGGTTTATCAGGAATGATAGTCGATCATATATTTTATGATTACTAAAATTCCGAAGATTCAAAGCCCCGAATTTTTTTTGTTCCAAAATCTTACAGTTAAAATATTCAACTTTATTAACCATAATTTCAAAGCTTTAAGGCCTCAAAATACAAAAATATTACGAAATCCTGAAATGACGAAATTTTCTCGAAATTTGAAACTGGCAAAATCCCAAAGTACCAAACTTCTCAAATTGAAACTCTACGTCCCACGTCCAACATCCCAAACTCAGAAAATCCTAAAATCCTCAAAAACCGAAATGACAAAGAAAGTACTGAAGTCAGTCAAAGCTTCAAGAATCGAAGTCAAAGTCCTGAACTACCAAAGATGAAAGTCCAAAGGTCCAAAAATTCCAAGGTGCCGCAATCCACCCCAAGAAATAATCTATAGAAAGTCGATCTGTCTAATGACGGTTAAACTCGAACAAATTGCCCCAGATATGGAACTCTACTCCATAACCGAACACCGATCTAAAAACTAGCCATTCTCCAGGAGTCTGTTCATGACGCGCGAATCTTGCTCCAGATAGAAAAGCGTAACGAGCATGTGTACACAACGCGTAGTAAAGCATCCGTTTATCCTGTGACGCATAATCGATCGCAACAATTCCATTGACCTTTGATCGTTGCAAACGAACGGCACACTGCAATTGTCGCGCAACGGCGACGATCTTCGCGTCCACCACCAAAGGAAACGGTGATCTTTTTCACCTGTCGAGGTGGGGCTGTGGACCCGTTCGCCGATTGGCTGTTAGTCCACGTGCTGCGTACCATGATCGACCGGTTGAAACCGAAGTGGGGATCGGAATGACTATAACAGATTTTTTGGACCCAACCGATCCACGCTTTCATCACTTTTCTACAGAAGCGCTTCGCACGCGGTTCGCACCGGGATCCGAGAGAACGAGCAGCATATATACCGTGGACGGTGGACGAATTATTTCCAGCCATCTAATATATGTAGGCGTTCCGAAAGGCAGGCTCGTTGTTGGACAACGCAACAAGTGCAAGTATTTCGCGAGGACGAGTTCATCCGACGTGTTGAAGCGACTCCGAGAGCTGCCGTCGAAATTTTGAGGGTAGTTGCCACGTGTGTGACGAAAAGGCTCCACATGCGTTATCTATCGTGATCGACGGAAATCGGTACAGGTGGTTCGATTAGCGTTACCATGTCGAACGACTGATCGAATCTGATCGATACGTGTTGACAGAAATAAGTTCTCGGTCCCGTTTCGCGATAGTTTACCGTGCGAATAGGTGGACTCTTGACTGTACGATCAGTCTTGACTGTACGATCAGTGAATACCCTCGCGTAATTTGTGCGATTCCTTGAACTTTCGTTGTTCGAAAAGCCGAGTGTCAGGACATCATGAAGGACTTCATGATGATATGGAATCGAATCACCGGCCGACGATACTCGAGCGTCAACGTGAATCAGAACCAGAGCGATACCAGCGAGTCGGAAGACATTAATATTGCCAGCAGGACGAGCAACTTGAGGAGAAAGTCGTCCATCGTGGTGAATCGATTCTTTAACGCGGCGATATCTGTGCGCGCCGAGGGAAGACCGAAATGGCCAAGGAGTAAGTAGTTGATGATAAATTAATCGGGTAACGAGTGATCTGACGGGGTACACGTTCGAAAGTAAAATTGTCCAGAATGTTTCTCAGTAAGACCGGTCAGCTGGTAAGAGCAATGTACGACCTTCATATCGATTTCGTATGAACTTGACCCAATTATGGGGAACCATGGATTATAATTTTGCAAAATTATGCGTGTCACTGCGAATTAAGAGATTTACGTACAATGCTCTGCAATTTTTAGGATTCAGCTGATTGATCATCTAGACAAGTATGTCTCATTTGTGAGCTTGTGAATTTGGGGGTTAAATTATTCAGTACTTAAGAAATATAATTATTTGAAAATTTGAAAATGTGAGGATAATTTAGGAATTAAAGATTTTTTAAATAGTATTAAAATATAAAAATTTTAAAAGTTTGAGAACTTGACTCCTAACGATTTTACCATCTTACTTTAGACGCGAGTTCCTATCTCCGAGTTTGGAAAAATTATTACTCTTCGATTTGCTCGACCTCCATAAGTGCCTTACATTTAGATTAAACCAGTTTTCTGCAGGTCTCGCAGTGCTCTTAGAAATGTTCTCGACAGCAGAGTACCATCTTCATAATATTCAAATTACAATTTCGAATAGCAAGAAGATACCTGCAAATAACGAGTATTCGATTAGGAATGTATATGAAGATTTTCGAATAAACATAAAAACCAAGACAGTTATTCGTAGCTGAGGTGTAACGATATCGAGATAGCATTTCGTAGGATAAATTAGTTTAACTGTAATAAAATTGATTGAAACACTTTAATGTTTTACTGACTCACAAAGTCATACAAATCAAAATTATCCTGTTTATGAAAGAAATAACTAGTCAGGATGACAATTGGTAAAAAAATACTAACTATTATTATGAAAATGCAAACAAATTCCCTAATTCACTCCATCTTTCTTTGTGAAATTAATAATTCATTTTGACAATGTTTGTGCAAATTTTTATACGTGTTTTTGTTTTGTTTATTGAACTATTCCCATTCATATGCAGTACATTGTTCCAAGTCATTGGCAATGTAAAGTTGACGATCATTTTTATATAATACTGCAGCAAGGTTGAGACCTTGGTGGAAAATCTTGATGGTCAATGGAAGAACCATAACTTTTCCATCGCATGTTTACTTCTCTTGCGTATTTATTGCTACTAATTCGTTAAATCATTGATATTATCTTTTGCAGTTAATTAATTTGGTGAAAAATGAATTTGAAGCATAAATTAGTATAACAAAGTATAACAAGTATAACAAATCTGAAGCACTGAGGTCCTAAAATTCAATAATTCCAAAGCCCACAATTTCAGGCTTGAAAAGTTCAAAAGTTAAAAAATTAAAAAACGCACTAGATAATTATCGTAGAATGTACATTTGGTTAGAAATAAAATTATTGGTAGATTTTGGGATTTCAATGCAATATACTGAGAACGTTGAAATAAAAATCGGCATGCGGATGCAATATGAAACTACATATCTCGAAAGAAACGATCGTAGCTCGATGGCATCTGAGAACTGATTCTTTTATTCACGCATGAAGCGTCTTGAATATTAAAACATCCCCGGGATAAGAGTTAATTACTTCCTACTTCGTGTCTGCAAACTTGTAATACTTCTACATTAACGCTCTGATTCGCACCTAGAATCGAATCACTGCATCCGATAGAATTACACGGAAGAACTTTAAGATGCAATTGCAACTCGTGCTATATCGCAAACTGTGATCGACACGATCGATTAAAATTTAATTTCGTTAATAATTAACATTTGCGATGAAAACAATCATCATCAAAGAAGAAAGCAGTAGTTGTCTAATTAGAAGTATTAATTATAAGTCTCAGTAATAACTAATTTTAATAATTATTCTAAATAATTATTCATTGTAAATATTGATCTGTGATTTGTTAATTTTATTGTCATTTATTAAGGAATGATCAGTTATTTTTGTGTCCATTTTTTGAGACCTTTGTAGCAGAATTTAAACGGTTTTAAAAGAAGAGAAGAAAAGTCAAGAGTTTAGTTATTAAGTCGATGACTAAAATTCGATTCATGCTTCTAAATTATGCGCATCGAAATTACTTTTCACCGTGCTTGCTGTTTTAATAAGTGTTAAAAAACAAATTTCCATAATATAATTATTGGTAACAAGTTTTTGTTGTTTGACGCTTGCTTCGATTTAGCATAGTTTGCGTTTTACGTAAATCCATTCTTCGAAACTTTCTATCATTACAAAAGATTAAAAAAATAACAATTCGTGAGATATTTGAAATTTCAATTTGAGATATATATTTGAAATATTTTCGTAATCGTTTTTGTAACAGTGCGACAATCTAATACTCTTTTTCACGTAGAATGATGCAACAAATTAGTTAGAAAAACATAAATATGCAACTCTTCTTCAGAAAAAGCAAAAGGTCACTGTGAAATAGCGTACAACACTTAAAATATCCGTCTATAATAAGACTTCTTTGCGCAATCAAATAAATTTTATTTATAAAATGAATAAGAGATAATACACAGATAAGTTTAAATAGAACATCACGCATGATTTGTAAGTCATTTTATGAAAGAGAAATTACTAATAAAGGAAGTATTAATTTATGAACTGAAACATTTCAATTGCATGCTTTATCATCAAAATGACGATTACAATTAATAGAAATATCACTTCCAAGGCATTTCCGTGTCAAATGTCAATAATCGTTGTCTGCCACTGATATAAATTTAATCTATAAACTTGTTGCATTGTTTTCTTTCATATGTTCATCTGCAAATATTCATTGTACTGCGCAAAGAGATTTGGACATCTTTTATTTAGAAATTTATTACAACCTTACAAAATTAACCAAATTATACACCTTATAACCGCAATAAAGAAACTGAAACTAATCAATATGCTCTGTAACTTTCCTCTCAAAGTCAACGATCCAAAAGTTGAATAAAAATGACCGCAGAACAGGTTTCAATTTGTTGAAAAAGGAATAGCATCCAGGATGTCATTAGCACCCGAAATTTATCGTTATATTGCCATCGTAAATTCTGAAACATCCGGCTAGAATCACGTTAAATACAATTATTTCCAAGTTTCGATTAAATAAAAAACCTAATCGCGAACGTGGGCGTGATTCATTCACACCGTCGAAGAGAAGGGAATAAAGATCAGGATAATGTTACAGGTCTATTCTGATTCAACGTCGTGTTTAAATATTTAAACGAAAGAAGTAACAACGAACAGTTTCGAGTAATTCTTTCGTTGCCGTACAATTTGTATAACAAATAGCACACTAGACATCAACAAAGCAATTACAATACCTTTCGAGACAAAGGAAAAAAAGAAAGGAGCTTGCCCGTCTCCATATGAAGATTTCAATGAAGCAATAAAAAAACGGCACGCGTACTTTATGCTAATAATGATTATCCTTCCTGGACACACGCATCGGAACGCCTTCAAATCCTCGAATATGAAAAGCTTCCTTCTTCGTTCAATGCCGTGAACTGGTAATTTGACAATAAAAATTAACAGTAGCTACCGCTGGTACTTAAACCGTCTCGACGATCTTGAGAAAGATACAAAGTGAAATAAAGCGATTCGCCCGATTATTATGAAACCATTGACCTAACCTTACCGTCAGATCATTTCGCAGTAAATCGACGAGGAGAAAGCTGTACGGTCTGTTTCGATAAACCGATGGCAGACATTGAAAGTAAGTTTTCATGGTCGACATAAAACAACTTGAGGCAGGTAATGGTTTCTCTCCTCACATTCGGTGTACAATAAATATACTCGAACTGCAAGAGGTAAATTCTGGGAGGATCGGACAGAATTTATATTGCAAGTGTAATAACGAAGTGGAGATGTAACGATACGTTGAATTATTTATGCGGTCCACTGCTTTTTTCTGGCGGGGAACAAAGGAAAATTATGCAAAATGGAAGCATGCGAAATATCACGGTAACTGTGGACGCTTTCAAATTATTCTTGTCAAATTTATAAACTTTTCTCAAATTTGTAAATTTAGAAATCTTCACATTTTGCAATTTAAAAATTTAGAAATGTTGAAACTGTGAAATTCTCAGATGTCCAAATTTTCGAATTCACAAATTTCCACTTTTAAACATTAGAAATTCTCATACGATTTTTCGCTCAATTTGGAAGCAAAATACGCAGTAATTTAATATATATTTCGTATAAAAAGAATAAACAAGAACACCCAGCCGGGCTGCATTTGAAATTCAAAATAGTCTGTCCACCTATTGGTATTCGATAAATCTTTAATCTTATAGCTCGATACACCTACAGAATGTATATACATAAATTTTTACGATATTATTTGAGATGACTCAGTCGATAGAAGTTGGACAATGAACTATTAATACGATAACCATATGAGTTAATGTTGGGAATTTTTGGCACAAGTTTGAATAATATTCTAAGAAGAAATGATCTCTTCTGATAATTTCATTTTCGAATATAATTATATATTCATTATAATAAATGTTAAATCATTTCTAAATTCTAACAAGTTAAAAATTATAGGAGCAAAAGCACAGCATTACTATAAATGAAAATTAAAAAAAAAACTTAGCTATAGAGATTTAACTAAATGAAAAATAAATTTTTAAAGATATGTAAAAATTATGAATATAATTTCCAAATATTGCTTTAGACTGTATTGTAGAAAATTTAATTTTGATGGAGGTAGAATAATTTTAAATAAATTATTTACGTCTCACCTAATTTCCCAGATTCGTCATTTCCTTTAATGGATTCCACCTGAGTGACCTAATGAGCTGTTTAAGTATGGTTTCGAATCTTCCAGATTTTATCACCGCAAATGGATATTTCCCATTTAGGACCTTTAAGAAAAAAAGGAATACTATGCCGAGTCAAACGACACCGAAGAAAGATGGTGCAACCTTCATTCTTTAAAAGTGCAAAGCATTCGAACCGAGTTCATAAAGAACTCGAATTAGTTTGGTTCCATTTTCTTCTTTGGTTCAGATGGCGCTGAAGAGCCACTGCTCTTATTTGCCTCAACCCAAAGTAAACGAAACTCCCCATTGTGAACACTTCTAACAATTTCGGCAAATAAGAATAATAATAACAACTGTATCACTCTCGAGACATTTACAGTCATAATTTTTCACCAAATTGCGACCAATTGTAGTAGCTCTTTTAAACACCTCAGCCTCTTCACGCGCCAACTCATGGTTAGACATCAGTACACAACATCGCCTTACACGATTACCAAGATTACGGTCAAAAATTAAAAAATGAAGGCCGTAGAAAATGACGTACCCTGAAGATAATTTTTTGTTACACGGAAATGACATTGAAATCATTTTGCAAAAACAACCGGATACATCGATGGAACCGGTTCACCGTGGCAGAAAACAACAAAATCGAGCGATCAGAAGTTTCCAGACTTCCCTTGTGCGAACCCGTCTAAGACCTGTTTGAACAAGGCTGGGAAATGAACTGTACATAGAACTTGAACCGTGATCGATGTATGTCTCATTTCATTTGCATAATTAGTATTCCACAACAGGAGATTTTATCGGGAAACACTTAAATGGTACTGTACAGTGATTCCTTTTTTAACTCTTAACAATTTTATTAAGTAAATTAATTTGTGTTGATTTTATATAAATGAACTGTAGACTGGATTATTTTATTCGTGCTGAAGGCTCTGTAATTCCTTGATCAAAGGATCTCCAAGGAAGAAAGGCATCATTTCGTGTTGTTTTTGCTGTAGTTTCGAGAAACCAGTTCCGGTAACCGGTGGATACAACGCAGAGTTGCAATCCGTAATTTTCTCGCGTCTAAAGAATAACACAAAAACGAAGAATTAGAACGTAAATTGCAAAATAAAAGGATGATCAGTGAAGTAAGATGGTAGATGTTTAGATAATAGTCTTGTTTCCGCCGCTTTGGTTTTCATGCTCTAATAGACTGCTTTTTGTTCAAAAACCAGTCACTCGGGATCCAGATTTTTTTACCGTAAATGCTTCAACTTTTAAGATATACTGACTAATAAAATTGTGCTATGATATAATAGAGTGGAACGGTGATGTAAGGATAAAATTTGAGATTATGGACATTTGAGAATTTGATGATTTAGAGATTTGGGGAGATAGAAATTTGGAAAATGTAAGGATTTGAAAATTTGAAAACTTGGAAATGTAGAAATGTAGAAATGTAAAAATTTAGGTAATTCAATAACTTTGAAACTTGGAAACTTGTAGAGTTAGAAATCTAGAAATTTGGAAATTTGTAAAATAACAACAAACTGGAAATTAATATAATAACGTACCTAAATACCAGGAAGATTTACTTTGAAGTAATAAATCTAAATTAAAAATGAAACAGGAGACATTGTGGAGTAATGGAAATCATTTAAAAGTCAAATTTCAGCAGAGACCTAAAATTCTAATCAATCAACGAAAACGTCGTAAACATCGTCGTAGGCGCTGATCTGTAATGATGATACATGTGTCTAATTTACTGCTAACTGTTATTTTTTCGTCGATAATTCAATCGTCATTTAGTGGAATCGACAAAACCGGTCCTTTAAGTCCCGTTAATTGTTCTGTACTAAGATACATATCAATTGAGCGTTATCTATCTCAAGAACTTAAACGTGAAAAAAACTTTCAAAACATTCTTTATTTTACGGTAATGAAGGAAGTAAACGATATTTCAGTTTGCAATGAGTTTATTCATGAATAATTCCATTAATTACGAACTACCGTATATTTCTTATCAAGATGACACTTCCTTGCCGAATATATATACAAAATAGTAGAAAAAACAAATTTGCATTATATAAAAATTATAGTTTTTTGAATATTTTTAGTACTTGATAATCAACAGAATTGTACGTAAGAAAATTCATTATAAATCTTGATATAATTATTGCTCAGTTTACTAGGAATAAGTTAGGATTATTAGGAATAAATAAATATTTGGTGTACTTTAGAAAAGTTTTGGATGCATACTTTTTGACAACACTGTACTTGCGTACACTGTAATTATTCGTGCAGGATATGCCCATATGAAAATGTCAAAGTGAAACTTTATAATTTGATCTTTCGTCGTTGGCATTTGGTGCGCCCATCGGAATGCTAATTCCACGAACCACCATGGGAAACTTTAATTTATTTACTTGCGCAAAGGACCATCCGAGTGATTTGTGTCCCGTTTGAATTGTAGCTGAAACTCTATCGATTGAATAGACGTGATATATTACAGGTTAATGAACATTGAAACCCGAAGACAGAATAATGATGATAAATGACGAGAAGTACTAATAATTAGAGACATTATAGGTTATGAAGCAATCAGCAACTGTAAATTCATTGTTGGGAAGTTGAAATGTAATGTTGTAATAAACATTGCAATACGAAAAATAACAGGAATAATTAATATTGGAGAACATGGGATAATGAGTGTATAAATTTGTACATTAATGAATTGAGAGAGTTAAAAAATCACGAACTATAAAATTAAAAAATTTAGAAATTACAAGTTCTCAAATAGCGAATTTAAAAAATAATGTAGTTCGAAAATGTCAAATAAAATAATTTATAACAGTAATTTAATTATGAAGAAGTTGAATCGTTTTAAGGAAAAACAATGAGAATGATAAGCAGAAAAAAGTGTCGAATGATTAAACGATTTTCTAATTAAGGTCAATCGATAAAACAATTAAAAATAGCAATTGCCTGGAATGAGAAATAGTGTTATGAAAAGAATAAAAATGATAAACAGCGAAAAGCGTGGAATAATTAGAGGGAATTTCAATCAATCACCGCTTACGAAACAATAGAACGAGGACAAAATTACTCTCGTAAACTGTCATTACGCAAGTATTTCACAACTGTAAAGCAGCACTATTATGTACCAAGATAAACGCCTACCGTTTATCCCCATTCATTACTACTTTCTATAATTTTACTACTGCTTTTGTTTTTCACAAAATGATACCTTCAATCCACTTTACAGTAATTCATTCATTCATGTAAATTCATTTTTAGATTTTCTTATTTTATAAATAGCTTGCTACAGGTACTATTTAGTTCTATTTTAGCACTGTACTTACTATTTAAAAAGCACCATTTATGTAAATTGATAGGTGCAAACAAATTTTCTTGACAACACAAACACTTGAGATAATAGCAGTTTATATACATTTTCAAATTAGACTCCTATTGGCATTTCCGTACCTTGACTACTGATGTTCTTTTACCATAATACCAGTATCTATGAACTCATCTGCGATACAAAAAGAAAGAACTTTCTTCAAATCAAATCTAATAACATCGCTCGTAAAGAGGTTACTGTCAATAAGTAAACATCGTTAAAAAATTTCAGCAATTTCATCCGAAGCAAAATGTCCAATTAGTTTGAAGAAATGAGTAAAGAGAATTAGCGAAGAAGTGTGAGAACACGTGATCGCACCTGCGAATCTCGCAATGAACGCAAAGAGAGAAGTGATGTAAAACGTCGCGATAAAAATGCACTATTTACGAGTGCAAACTTAAACGAAGACAAACATGAACGGGCGCCATTCACCACGAAAATGTCGCCTTATTATCCGAGCAAGTAGCCGTCTCGTTTGAAATTGACATTCCGCGAATGGTTGCCCTCACCTCTTAAAAGGCCGCGTCGTGTCTGCAGTTATGCAAAAGGTACGCACGTGCTCGTTCCTCTCTGCGTTTATTTACATGATGCAATTTCGTGAGTCGCGGCTATTGAAAAAATCCACAAACTGCCGAACTGAACACCGTTGATACTGCGTCACAATACGGTATATGGTAAACGAGTCCCACACAGAGTCATCAACCCCTGACAGCTTCGGAATAAATTGCTTACGTTGTGCATAAAGTGTACACTGGTCGATTGCCACAATGTATCGGTCAATGAATAGGTGCTTTATCGATGTTGCGATCGAGAATAAAAATGAGAGCTCATCTCAAGATATGCAATCGAATGACACTAGTTTATTGATACACTTGTCAATCTAAACCGGATTCTTTATTTGTTTGCTTGGTGAATATTGTCTCATTATTATTTGCCTCTGGTATTCTTGTGTTTGAGGTTAGAGATTAGTCATAAATTTTATTTACTATTATTTTACTGTCCCATTGTACCACTATATTTTATTACTATATTTACTGAGAAATAAAATTGATGAATGGTGTATAAAATTGCAAATGGTTGAATATTTACAATTTTTGCTGTAGTTGAATATTTTTATAGTAAAGAGCTGGCCACACTTGGTGCTGTTCCTTTTACTCATTTATACATATATTTGAAACATATTAATCATACGATCTTTTGAGCTCATTGACAATAACTACTAACATGATTCTAATAAATGTATGATCTTATTTTGTTAGTACAATATTAATACATCGGCTGCCGCAGTGAAAATTAACGTATGTGGTCAGACATCATAGAAGTTACAAAGGCTACAGATTCTCTCTTAATATGTCACTGTATTTTTCTCAAAATTTCATCTTGCTTTATATTTGTTGTCAGATAATTTACCTAAATTTACAGCTTTGATGTTATTAAACGGAGATCAGAATTGATGTATCAGTATCTAATCTCTATCGGTTACGAGAAGCAATCGGAAAATGTTTTCCAATATTTCATAATTTCCGTACCGTACAAGGAAACTCGTGTTTCGACAATAGTACATCCATAAAAGTGCAGTTAATCAGTGGATATAAAATATAACGACAGGTCATATATGCACTTTCTATTGAATGGCACATTTACAGTCGTGTCCCGATTGCCGCCGGAAAATTATTGCCACACCGTGCTGTACTGCCAGCAATCTTGCAATAGTCGAGAGCAAAACGATCTACGAAACTTACAAACACGTGGCTGCTAAGCCCTCTGTGCCTTTAGCATTCACCTGTTGAACCCAACCTCGACGTCACTTCGATGCATCAAAAACAACATAGGTTTTTAATTGAGAAATTTTTAAAAGTTTTTAAGTTACTAGGTTCTTAACACTAAAATTACTAAAGTGACCAATATGTGCCTGTCAGATTTCTTCTTTTAAATTACAAGGTTCGTTACAATTTTTTTTTTATGAATGCGAAACTGTATAAATATATAGTTATGTATTATGAGTATAGTTAATAAATTTCTAAATATTTCTAAAAATAAATATTATAAAAAAAAACAGTAAAGTTTGCAGATAAAAAAGATTGTATATATATCGAAGAATAACAACGAATCTTCTAGTAAACACAACATGAAATTAATCTAGAAGCTACCAGAATGTCATTAAACACTTTTTCAAGAAACGCATTAAAAGATATTCGTATAATTAACAAGCAGTTTTTCTTCGTCATTGAATACATGTACAATGTTAACACATAAATGCAACTGTTGGCTTCATTGCATATTTAACAATCTCTTCATCATGCTTTCAGCACGTTCATTTCGCCAATTACACGTAATAACAACGTTCGCGTGTGTGAACTGCAGCAACAAGCTGATAACGCTATGATATTCGCAAAGTTTCTCAACGAGTCCAAAATATTGTCCCGCATTTCATGCAAAATACGAAGCGGAAAACCGGGTCTGATCGTGAAGCACATGTCGTATCACGATTTCCATTGTTTTGCGAACAACGACCAAATTACCGTGTTCTGACTGCATCAAAAGTCATCATTCGACCTTCGCACGACGAATTGACGTTTGCGACTCTATTTCCGCGCCACCATTTGTATTCCTCGTCATCTGCGACAAGATTACTTAACGGTTACCAAAGCAATCAGTTATACGTCCATCGTTTCTTGATGAATCGCTGCTGGTGACGTATAAATACAATTACGTCGTACGTGCACTGTGGATTGATTCAATTTACCTTGTGGACAAAGCCAGGACTGATAATCTTAAGAATCTAAATGGTTCAGATTTGTACGAAACATTTAAATATGTAAAATTAACGCCTTGACCGCCATTTGTGATCAGACACGTTGCAAGGATACTTAACCTTCCAATTTCATCTTTTAATCTGTTAGCGTGTATCATTGTTAACGTTAACAGCCTTCAAATATTCCGTTTCTTTGTTTTTTCTATGAATAATTTAGCTGAATTTGCAACGCTAGTCACATATGACCGTCACAGTGAAAACTGACTTTTGTAGTCAAACACGCTAAAACACAAATTTAGATAAGGATACTGAATCTTTCAATTTTATCGCTTAATCTGTTAATGTGTATCATTGTCTCGAGATTAAGAGCTCTCAAAAATTTATTTCCTTTCTTTTTCCTGTACATGATTGATTTAATTGAACTTGCAGCACTGGTCATGTGTGTCCATCATGGCGGTCGTGTTACATTTTTTCGTCAAGGGTGATCTGTTCTGTAAAATCAATTATTAAGCAAGAATGATCACCACGTACTATTATCACGTTGAATGCTATCAAAATTATTTAGTCAAACCACGAATTCAATATACACTGTACTTTGCTATGTGAATCCCATTATATTGCCCATTGAGCAAGTACTCGGTCTTTCACGTATGCTAAAAGCGTATCATATCATCACAGTGTACAAACTGATTTAGAAATCTTCAAATATTCTAACTTAGACATTTTCAATTTTCAACGTGACTAAAAAGGGGTGGACTCGGTAACTCTGGGATTCCCACAGTTCCTCTTTCCGAATCATGTTTGTAGAATGAGTGTTTAATTCAAGCATGCGTGAAAAAGAAGTCAATAAATTCGTCGCTAATAAATTCAAACGTAAGTGCACATTCATGTAGTACGAGCAGTTTTCAATTGAATACTGTCAGAATGAAAAGGTTAATGAGCTGCTGTCTCCCACGTATCTTTGTATCGCATCTCTTTGTATCTCCATAAACGTTCTCTTACCATTAATGATTTATAGTTTGCAACTTTCTTCCGTGTGTTCTATAAACTGCAAATTCTCGTGATCTTCCACGTTGATTTCAACGCTCCAGATCCACCTAAAAGAGGATTAATGATCATCGAACTAGTTCAAATTTCACTCGTTACTGTCGCTGAACATATCTGATTTGCAAATGGCTTGCTCACATGTTATACGCTGTAAATCTTTCAGTATCTATCATTAATAACTTTTTACGGACTAATGAGTACATAAATTTTATATACAAATAACGAATAATTATTATAAAAGAACATCTGTTCTAGCTAAAAATTTTCTATGTAACAGTAATTGTGAGCTAAAATTTGTGTGTTTGTAGGTTATAAATCTTCATCAATTTTCTGCACTGATTTCAATATGTAAAATTAATTGCAGATTTGGTCGCACTGTGTTTATTTTCTGACATATCTAACACTGACGATTTCTCATTTTCAAGCAGCTCGCGTGTGGTTAATGATGTTATGAAGCATCACTCGAATGTTCGGTATTTATACGCTCTAAATCTTTGCAACTTATTTAACACATAACTCTATTGCAGCCTCGGTCACGCCGTTTAGATTTATTGCTAGTAATATTTAACGCTAAAGATTTAGTGATAAATAAGTATATTTTGATACATTGCCTGAATTCAAATGCAGACATAAATAAGTATAATTTATCAAGTACAAATAATTGTTATTTTATTATCGATGAAACGAGTGAAATTGACGCAATAATTCCTATAACTGCTCAAGTATGATTAAGTACTTTTATTAATAATTCACGTAATTACTTTTTTATCAATTGCTTTACGTTGATGTACGAATACGTTTATAGGAATCCAACATTTTCACAATGTCTCACGTATACGTATATTTCAAGGATAAATTATAAAGACATTTGCACTCAATTAGAAGTGTATTCGAATAAAACAATGGATAGTATTACCACGTTCTCGTACATCAGATTTTACTGCAAATAAAGTGTAATCAAAAGTTATCGAATTTTACATAAAGAAATTGTTATTGTTATTTATTATAGTGGATATTATTGTAATAAAGAAGTATCTCTTTATCTCTCTCTGTCGCTGTATCGACATTACCCAGCATTGAAGTCTCCGAGTCGTCCGTTGAAGAACCGTCCACTGTGTTTCTTTCAAACGTAGCAAATTTCATAAAAACTACCGTAACAATAATAGAAAATTACGCAGAATCCAACATCAAGAAGGACCTTCATACCTAATCTCAAAAGAGATCCAAGGTTTTTCGTGATTCTTCTCGTACGCGTCGATAAATAACAAGACGCGAATCGCAGTGATACGCAACATGTCGTCGCAATAAATTTATTCCGTCAAGGATCAACATCGTGCGAGAACACGTAAACGCTGCGTTAACGAATGAATTTAATGTCTGCTGGATTAATTATCGTACGTCGATAAGCTCTATCGATTTTCTTCTTTACACAATTCCGTTCCGATGACTTTCTGTCGCTCGAAAGCGGAGTTTTTCAATTTACAAAGATCCAATATTAATTTTTAATAATTATGTTAAAACTGTAGGAAATATATATTAATGTATTAAATGCATATTAATGCAACAACATAAGGTCACATTTCATTCTATCAAATTTATATATACATTATAAATATTTGAGTTATATCACAAATTCATTAGATCAATAAAAGGTTGAGAAACACTGGTCTAAAGTGCTGTCATAGAGACATTTATTAGAAATTAATGCGGAACAACAAAGTATACAAAGTGCCTCTTAATTTCCTGCCTATCGAATAAGTATTTAAATATATTCTTATGATGGTTCTCGTTTCCGAGCTAATCGCAGATGTTTTGATTTTAGGAAGATATTTGTTTGACATTTCTCTAATATAATCAGTGGAGTGTAACCTTGTTTATAACAAGATAATGTCCAACTCTAGATATATTTAGATCTCACAAATATTATTTCAATTATTGTCTCAATTGTAGTCCTTCATTCGCATCGAACTCATGAAAAATACATAAAATTATTTGCTAAATAAATTTTGTAGAAACAGTTACATGTTACTGTTGATACTAACAGCACCAACTTATAGTACCTTAATATTTGAATGATAATTGAAAATATTGACCAGGGAGAATACCTGTGTCTTCCGTTCTATTTTAAAACCGAGGTTGCGGTCGGTGTGTCACTGAAATAAAGCAAAAATGATATTCATTCGTTCGGGGAAGAGGGATGATCGCGTGATCGAGTATTTTAAGGATCAGCAGAACGTCGTACATCCGCGTTTTCCTTGAGTGTCGTTACGTGTTCTTTTAAAATTCATCAAACGATTTTCGACCGAGTACATGTATAATAAGATAAAGGAAGAATTTCAGAGTAAACCGGAATTCCCACGTATTCCAAGTATGTCTCATGCAAATCGGACGAATCATTCGCGACACGCAATATTTCCAAAGAACGTCGGAAGTATCAAACTTTGCGGTATAATTTGATACGTATAAATTAGAAGGTTGCCCGATTCGAAGGAAAAAAAAAGAAAGGAAAAAATGGAAACAAGCGTAGAAAACTAGAGCATCATTCTGTTACGCAATCGAGGCGTGCAAGAGTTCCGGACAATCATTAAATTTGCAATCGAGAGATCATTAATGCGTTGTCGATCATTCGATAAGAAATAAACAAGTATTACGCCTTGATCGATCTATCGACGTAATGCGTTTGCCTGTTTTCCACGATCGCGTTCGATAAATTGTTTTGCAATATTTCAAATCGCGTAAAATGGAAAACTTTCGAATGGTGTCACGTGTAGCGAATCATGAACCGGCTGTATGATCGAATTTATTGACAGATAAAATATACGTAACTTTTATTAAAAACTTTGATGATGGTAAATACATGAAGTAACCGACTCTATCTGTTATATGTATTTATAGTCGCGAGATTATCGGAAGAATATGTTATTGTTTTTTTAATGATCACGACTCGAAGCGTTTAATATATTCGGAGGATTTGTATCTGTATAGAAATTTATATTAGGACACAGTGCTGTAATTAATGTACGATGTGTATGAGGAACAGTGGGGTCTAGTTTGGACTAGGATTTAACTGATGCTGTTGCAATGTAATAATTAATTTATGAATTTTTTAATATTTTCCAAGTCCCAAATTTCCCAGGTCCCAAATTTCCCAAGTTCCAATTCTCCCAAATTCCAATTCTACCAAATCCCAAATTTCCCAAGTCCAAAATTTCTCAAGTCCCAAATTTCCCAAGTTTCACATTTCCCAAGTTCCACATTTCCCAAGTTCCAAATTTCCCAAGTTCCAAATTTCCCAAGTTCCAAATTTCCCAAGTTCCAAATTTCCCAAGTTCCAAATCTCCCAAATCCCAAATCTCCCAAATCCCAAATCTCCCAAATCTCAAATCTCCCAAATCCCAAATCTCCCAAATCCCAAATCTCCCAAATCCCAAATCTCCCAAATCCCAAATCTCCCAAATCCCAAATCTCCCAAATCCCAAATCTCCCAAATCCCAAATCTCCCAAATCCCAAATCTCCCAAATCCCAAATCTCCCAAATCCCAAATCTCCCAAATCCCAAATCTCCCAAATCCCAAATCTCCCAAATCCCAAATCTCCCAAATCCCAAATCTCCCAAATCCCAAATCTCCCAAATCCCAAATCTCCCAAATCCCAAATCTCCCAAATCTCAATTCTCACAATTTCATATTTCAAATTCCCTATATCCCTTACATTACCCAAATCTGCTATATTTCCAAAATTTATAAATTTATAAATTCCCCAACCAAAAACTGCCAATATCAAAATTTCGTTTCTCCTGTGTTGCCATATTCCTTAAAAACACCATCCACGCATGATATGCTAATCAATTTTTTCGTACGTTTAATCACGTACGTCACATACTCACTCCTTATCTCTTACTGCGTGCAGGTATTTTCATGCTGATGACTTTGGGCTCGCTCGGACTCGCCACTGGTTGCATCCTCTTCGTACTCCAACCGTACGATCTGCTTTTCAAGTTGAAGGTGATATTCAGCGAGGGCGGCGAAATATTTGAATTGTGGCGAAAACCCGATGTCGAACTATACTTGAAAGTTTATCTGTTCAACGTAACGAATCGCGATGAATATATGTCCGGTCAGGCGAGCAAGTTACGCTTCCAGGAAATTGGCCCGTACACTTACAGGTACGAGTACATGCTAATTAACCGATTGATACCTCGATATCATTAATATATTTCGATGAGTTTTACCGATACTGTCAGTCACATCTTACAAAGTAATCGGTTACGAAACAATGACTGTGTAGACATTTATAGCTTAAGTGCTGTTTACAAAATAAGGTAAACATCATTTACAACACTATGGTTTAGAATTTACATTTTGATTTCCGGAATAATGGTCGAATAATGTCGAAGATTAATGACAGTCCATTTTAACGATTGTACAATTCATTCATCTGTAATTATTATTGTATAACTTGTTGCAATTATTGTGTATAATTTATTCATATATTCATTTACAATGTGTATTAGTTATTGGATTAATGAGGACGTCCCATTTTTCTGAGATGTTGAAAATTTTCCAACTTTTTTAAAAATAAAATTTTTAATGAATAATTTGTATAAAATTTCAGGGAGGTGCTAGAACATGCAGATGTGACATTCAACGACAACGGCACTGTAACAACGTTTCCTCATCATCCCTTAAAATATGTACCGGAAATGAGCGGTGGAAAGGAAGAAGATCTAGCAATATTACCAAACATCGCTTTATTGGTAAGTGAAAATGTTTCAATTATAATATGTTTTGATATACATTCCGATTAATTATAAGCAAAAAATTAACTACAGTTCGTGTGTATTGCAAACTTCCATTATTGCATCAAATACTGTCCTCTTTTTTATTTAATTGCTGTTATGAATCTTTCGAGTCAATTAAAAGACTTGAGAAGCGCTTTTTCTGTGCTCTAGTATTTTTATTTCTCAATCATTAAGTGACTATCGATTTTACTTTGCACGATATTACAGATGTGAAACCAATATTCGAATAACTAATAGAAAGGAAGTTAACAAAAATTCTAGTAATAACTATTAATTTAGAAAAAAGACATTACAAATTTGTTATGTTAAAATATTTCTGAAGATAATTTGTACATATTTTTTTAGATATGCAAATATTAAATAAATAACACAATGTTAAAATATATTATTTTTCACATGTTAAAATTTTATTTAAAAAAGAAATATGAGAATGATCTATAATTAATCTCACCGTTTTATTTGACACGTGAAACAAGTTTGAATTCGGTGTTGTTTGTTTGCAATTCACAGCACATAATTCATTGATGTCAAAAAACCCATAAAAAAAGACAAAAAAAATGACAAACTCTTGATCAATTCTCCCAAGATATTTTGCAACATTAATAAATATGTATGCAGGCTAAATCGTAGCGGGGACAATCCCCTCGAGTGAACGCACCCAGTGTTTTTATTGAATGGAGTAGGCGACCCAACGGATTTAGAATGATTCTTAAAACGTACACGAATCTCGTTTCGTTTATGTCCAAATATAAATCACATTCCAGGAAAAGAACAGCGTATTTTCAAGCGCAGTCTGACGAACCATTTTTTTCATCTAAAATTAGCATTGTTGTGTTCTCTTTGAGAAAAACTCTTAAGTTTTCCTTTCAATTTTGTCAATTCCCAAATTTCTACACTTCCCAAGTTCCAAACTTCCCAAATTTATAAATTAAAAAATTTTCAAATCCACAGATCAAAATTCCAAAATTCTCCAATTTTCGAACCAGAGACAATCAATTTAATTTCAAATTAATTAACAAGATCTGCGTAACTAATATCGGCGATAAAACACGTTACTCTAATCTCTAATGATTCCAAAGCAAAATAATTAATAATAAGATAAGATAGCACGTAAACTAATTAACGATGTAATAATTAGCGTGTTCATCATTTTTATTGTGTATTTAATGTGACATATTAAACGTAAATACATCAATAACTTCGATCAACATCATCAGACAAAAAAAGGAACTGCGATAATATAACTCTATGAATGTCTGCATTTTAATGAAAGATATACATATACATTCACATAATATCTAATCGAACGATGTGTTGACGGGCGCATAAGATGCTCAATTAATGTCGATAATTCATATATATGTTTCAACGATAAAGAGTTGCACACGGAACGCGAAAGGAATATCGTAGTGTTTCTTCCAAAAAATCATTCAACAATGTGATCGTCAGAAATAGAACAATAAGTGGCAATGTATCAATACATACGGTTCCAAGTATTGAACGATTGCCAATGAGGTCAACGATCTATCAAAGCTGAGACTTTAATGGCAGTGCTGACAGGATTGCGTTCAATATTTGTTAAATTAAACTGTTCGTGTTCCATTTAATTAATTAAACTATAATCAGTGTGTTGGTAGTTTGAAATTTTAGGATTTTCAGATTTGGAACTTGGGGATTTGGGGACTTCGAAATTTTTTGACTTGTTGCAACTTTGGAAATTTAGAAATTTGCAAATTGAGGAACTTCAAATTTGGAAACAGGGAAACTTTAAACTTTGAAATTATCGAACTTCAGGATTTCCAAACTTTTCTAGGTTAGATTAAGTTAGTGTAATATGTACTAATACTATTTCAGTCTTTCTTGCTTTTGATAATTATTCGAATATACAAGTTTGTCAATTCCCACGATGAAATTTGTAATTCACGAACTTTTCCCATAGATTAAGTATTAGTCAATCGACTGCATGTGAAAGGTGTTCAACGCCATAAAAAGAATCCCAAACACGAGTAACCTATGTTTCGGGCAGTGACCAGCTATTGCAAAATCCATGAACATAACATACAATTTTCGCGTACGAAATCTTAATTTCATACCGGTTTTCTCCTTTTCCTTTCATCAATGACCAATAATATATCTCTTTGATATCGCTGAATCATTTCATCATTGAAAATATCTTCTGTAAACCTTAGATTACAATGTGTTGCAAAAATTCTACATAAAATAATATACAATTTACATTTCACTAATTTTAGTATCTTGACACAAGTAAACTATTTTACTTCAATTATTGAAATTAATTTAGAATGGAAAGTGTTGTAAAGGTAATAAATATTACAAATTTATATATACATTCATATTACAATATGATTACAATGTAAAAATTAAAACAAATAATATTTGCTCTTACTGTTTTATTCAAAGACAAAAAATGTATCTTGTGTTACAAAGTTTAAAACTTATGCAACGCAAAATTAATCACAAACGCAACAACCTAATCATCATAAATAATACATCTCAATCGAACAAGTAATAAAGTTAGAAAAACATGACTGTAATATAAGGTTACAACATAAGATTACATCTTTTCATGGAAATGAGAATTATGGACAATTACAAGAGCATGCATCAAATCGTTCGTCATCGCATCAAATCGTCCACTTAATTATTATTAGTTTACGATCTTCTCGCACACACTCAAACAGAATCAGATCATTAATTTGCATTTCCGCCCTTTTTTTCTCCTGTTGACTTATAATCACCTTCGTCTGTGAACCTTGAGCTCTTCGATTAATAGCGATTACTTCTGACGTAAATTCAATCTGAATGATATCCGTCCACACACTTCAAACAACTTCTTGGCATTTTAATTCATTTTTTCTTTATAAATTCGTTTCTTGTTCGGAATAGATAGAGCAGGAAACAACTGACGAAGATTAGAAAATAACAGTGACAAGTAAAAACTTGTAAGACTAAAAATTTAAAAACTTAAATCTCTAAAATTATAAAAATTTCAAAATGTCGAAATACAGAAATAAATTTTCCAACTTCCAGATAAATAAATGGACTCGTCGCTTATTTCGATTGAAGAATATTATTCGTGGAATCGTATAAAGGAGAACCACCAGATATTTCAGCATATAATTAAAAGCAGAGATTCGATCGAATAATACGCATTAAAATAAATCAATGAAGGGCGTGCAATATTCATTCATCGAAAATTCCGTGAATTGTGGAAAGGTATTTAACCAAACATTCCGTATGAATCATTTTGCTTCCCTAGAAAAGCAAACCACGGTTTTCTATGCGTACAATGAGTACAATAAATTTTCATTCATTGCACGAAGACATTCTTAACGAGTGCATCATGTTCGCGGCGTTGAGAAAGCACCGTAAACTATGATGAGTCGTAGGATTGTTTCATAATGGAAGTATTATACGTTCAAAATTAACAATAAAATAACAATATAGAGTACGAATAAATATTTTGGAACTTTAAAATATTTTGGAACTCTGGTTAGAATTTTGGAAATTTTTGAATTTGATGATCTTAGAATTAGTAAACTTAGAATTTGATGATTTTAGAAATTTACAGTTTGGAAAATTGAGAACTTTAAAATTTCTACATTTGGAAATGTAGAAAATTGAATATTAAAAGATATAGAAATATCAGAATAATCCATAACCCATACCATTAACCACCCTTATACCTACCCTTATAATTACAAACACTCACAAGAAATATTAAAAATTTGCAACAACGAAAACAACAAACTAGAGAACAATAAAATAGAAAAGCACCCTACAGTGCTTCAAAAACACTGAATAAACACGAGCGGTAAAACGAACCGTGGTGAAATACTTGTTTCTTAAAAGCACCATTCGATCAATGGTAGTCCACAACAATTTGTCAAGTGCAACACGTACACAAACCCGCACACCTGATGCATATGTATGCAATCAACAGGAACATTGACTCAAGGCGTGCAAGATCCTCTTGTAGATTATTCGATAAACGTCTGATAAATTTACACCAGCGTCGATGAACTTTCGTATAAAATCAAGACCACGATAGTTCAGGCAAATGGTTAGCTCTTGCACGGCAATGGATACAAACGATACATCGTTTAACCTGATACTAGAAGAAAATGAAGCGGTATAACGAAGTGAGAAGACGATACGCGGAGATAAATTATGCCCGGTTAAATTTTATACCGTAACAAATCATCGCTAATTAACTTCAACATACATTGGATATCGTGTTTCGTAATGAGGAAGATTAGTTATGGGACTCGAAAATCGGGGATTTATGAACAGAAGGAACAAAACGTTAATTCATACTCGTATTGCAGATACAGGGTTGTTTTGATATGTAGACATGAGTGAGATGCTTTCTAGAAATTTTGGAAAATTATTTGTACCGAAAATAATACGTATTGGGGTACTAATAAAATGTACATACTTTATTATTGTATGATTCAATGGATAAAAGGCGTAGGAGTTAAGATGGTTTTTAACCCCTAATTTATGACCGGTCATAAATGTTATAAACATCTAATTGATTTGCTATTAGTCGTATATTTAATAATATTTCGGTACATACCTGCTGTGAAAAAATCGCATTTGAACATTGAATTTTCACATACAAATTTATAAAGTGTAAAATTTGTTCAGTTAATGGTAGATAAATTTATGAGGAAACCAAACATTGCAAGAATCTACAAAATTGTGAAATAGCTATAAATTATAAATGTTTCTTCCACGTGTCGCACTTTAAATCGTTTACTGTCTAAAATTAAATCTATTCAAACATAAAAAAGGTAAATTTTTGTCATGAAAACCGGAATGCTAGGAAAGTGCGAATCTAACTGCGAATATGTTCATTAACACACGGCAATGACTAGCATATTAATATTAATTTATAAACAGTTTTAAGTAACGCATTAGTTACTAATTTTTTGGTTACATATAGAATTAAGTAATGGAAGTGTTACATGAAGTAACGTCATTTGCATGACATCTCGCCACGAAGAATTTATAAATTTTTCTATGAATGAACTGTTGTTAATTCTTGTTAATTTTTCTAATTAACTGATAGTCGTGCAAATTTGCAAATACATTCGTTGCCTTGAATGTATTTCTTCTTCTGTTTCAGAGTATTACAAACGTGATGAAGGATTCCAATTATTTCTCTAGATTAGGTTTGAATTTGTTGATTACGAATACGAATTCACAACCTTTAGTTCAAATGACTGCTAAAGAGTTCATGTTCGGATACGAGTCTACGCTTGTTAGTCTTGGGAACAAAATGATGCCAGCTTGGATCAAGTTTGACAAACTGGGTCTCATCGATAGGGTAAGTTTCCTCCTGATAATTTTAAAAAGAATACATATTACTAACACTTACGCATGCTAATAAGAATTTAGTGAATATGAAATTCGTACAGTAGATAATTAATATTAGTCATCTGTAACAAACAAAATAATTTTCTGTATTTCTCATGTAATGCATCATTTCTGTGAAAAATTGTCTTGTTTAACTTCAGACAAGTTTTTTATAATCATTTATGAATCGCGAATTGAATGTATAAATTGAAACGCTACTTTACATCAAATTATTGCGAGATGATACCTCACCTCGTAATTAAATCACAAGCCAGTGTTACTTAACAAACATCCATAAATCAATTTCCGTTTAGCTTTTGTCTAGTATATGCCTTGATTCCTGTATCCAGATATTCATATATTCTAAGATATTTCTGTAACAAAATCCCCATATTACAGAATCGGTTTACCCCGTAATTCCTACACCCCGAAACCCTCACATCCCGAAATCCCTGTGACCCGAAATTTCTATATCCCAAAGTCCCAATATTCCGAAATCCCTATATCCCAAAATTCCTATATCCCGAAATCTCTAGATACCTATTCTTTTCTATCCCCAAATTCCTACATCTCCATATTTCCATATGAGTATTTACCTTGTTAGTAAAATCTTTCAATTCCCGACGCGCATTACAACATGATTCAATTTATTTCGTAGATGTACGATTTTGACGGAGACTTCGAGACCGTTTACACAGGGGCAAACGACATTCGTCTAACAGGGCTAATCGAGAAGTACAACGGCGACGTGAATCTGCCACAATGGACAGGAAAATGCGCGAATGTGAATAAGGCCAGTGACGGTGTCAAGTTCCCAAGTTATCTTCGACCGAATGAGACTGTATTATTTTATAGAAAAAGTCTTTGTCGCAGTGCATACATGGTACGTTGAAGCAACAATCAATTATCTAATTGTAAACATTACAATGATAAGATTTGATATAAAGATTAGGACAAAATTATATTTTGTAGCATCGGGAGAAATATACATAAATTATAATATTTTGCAGTATTAAACGGGAGATACATACATAAATTATATTTTGTAGCATCAAACTGGAGAAACATACATAAAAGGATTGCACGCGTATCAGTACAAGTTTGTGGAAAACGTGTTGGATAATGGCGCTTACAATCCGGAGAACAAGTGCTTCTGTCGCAAAGGATACTGTTTGAAACCTGGCTTAATCGACGTCACCGATTGCTACTACGGTAAGACATTCTTTTGATATTTATTTACAAATTTATTGCACTGACCTTATAAGCTATTATAATATTTATATCATACAATCGCTATATTTTACTGCGCTTGTGTTATTTTTGATACGGCACGTGTACGTCAACGATGATGATTAAATTAGATATGATCACTGGGAAGATTTAGACTTTAATGATAATCTTATTCACCGGCACATGCCATTACGAGTTAAAAATAAATAATACATTCATACCAACCACTCGGAAACTTCCTGCGAAATATTTCCTTGATCTGCGAATTTGTGGTTTCGAAAATATGCAAACTCATGATTTAAAAAAGCTACGCACTTACAAACTTTAGAATAAATTAAGAAACACGTGATTTGAAAAACTTTGAATGTTAAGTTTGAGAACTTATAATTTTTAAAATTGATAAATTTTTTAAATTAGAAGTTCTACATTCGAGAGAGTGTAAGTTTAATAATTGAACAATTTCCCAAGCGCAAGTTACAGTAAAAGAACTCGGAAAAATTTTATTTACGACTGATCATCAATTATTTTTATAATATTCACAGGTTTCCCAATAGCTCTGTCGTATCCACATTTTTACAAATCGGATCCAAGCATATTGGCTGCGGTCGAGGGTTTAACTCCAAACCCGGATCTTCATGAATCTTACGCTTACGTGCAGCCACAGTCAGGCCTTCCGTTGAAACTTGCCTTCCGTTTCCAAATCAACATGGCTCTGCAAAATATTGGGCACATGGCTAGAGTGGAAAAGTTTGAAAACTTCGTTCTACCTCTACTGTGGTTCGAAATCGTGAGTATCATAAAAATTAATTAATATTAATATTGAAGTAACTTTTTATTGGTAGTTGAAAATTATAGTGCATCTTAATTGCATTGTCGATAATATAGATATTTTTATAACAATGCATCGTAGATACTATACCGATGTATCGGTAATGCAGATATTTTATAAATCGATGTTCGATACATAAATATTTTCTATATCCATGCATCAAAATTGTAGGTGACATTAATGTTGGTAATTAACCCCTTAACGCGCTTTTTTTTTTAAACGACTTTTGTCTATCGAAAACTTTATTTGAATATTGTTTTGTACAATTCTTACATCTATGGCAACAAGAACAAAGTCCATAATCAAAAATATTGTATTTATTTTTTTTATGTTACATACAATAAGCAACATGCTTTTATTTCAAAGCATAAATTTTGTCTTATTTTGTGTCGGTGCCACAATGAAACTGATTAATGAAATAATAATATTTATCAATGTATCAATTACAAAAGGAATCTAATTTCCAAAATGTTGTTTTCAGGGAATGTACGAGTTACCACAATCGATGAATAATCGCTTCTGGATGTATTTAAATTTCTTACCGGTTCTTCAATACGTAGCGATTTATTCCCTGTTCATCGTTAGTTCTATATTTATAGTGCTCAGTATCCACAAAATCCTTGTATTCCAAATGAAAGGATCATCAACGCCCCAGCAATGGTTAGGCTCTGGAATACAAAATAATAAATTCTTCAACAATAACAGACGGATGTCGTGCAAAATCAAAGAAATGGACATCTACTACAGTTCGTTACTTCAACCGAACGATACGAGTCCGATCTCTGAAGAATCGCCGCAATTAACATGTTCAAAAGAAGATATAGTGTGATCGATAATTTACGGTTGTAATTCTTGAAAGAGGCTATTTCCCGCGTAAAATTCACTTATGCTCAAAACCCATAAAGCATATCGGAATCAAAATTCGACTAATATTCAACTTGTATATTGAAATTTATAGTTACTCTTACAAACTTCTTAAAATTACATCGAATTCACATATCAATAATAGAAATATTAACGTATGGGTTATTTAGTAAGGAATTATGAAATAGCTTTTTATTTAGCACAAACGCTAACATAAACGTGGTAATGGTATCTTTTTTTCATATTTTTCTATCAAAATTCAATTCTTGTTTGTTGGTACGAACGGTGCAAATTTAAAGTACTTTTTTGAATATAATTCTTGTATTATGCAAATCGTGACATGAGAGACAATAGCGGGTGAAATATCTTCTTTCATACATGTAAAATCTACAGTTATTTAAAATTTCTTTGTTTATTAATGAAAATTAGTTATTTTTTAATGGAAATTGTATGCAAAATTAAACTGTTTCGTGAAAAAACCGGTGCGATTGTTAGACAGGGAAGAAGAGATAGATGCAATAATCGTTTACACCGATGGAATACAATAATCGTGCAAATCTGATTCATCGCTGGTTTGCATGAAAATGAAAATATTCATAATCTTATATAAACGATTAAATGCATTAAGACTGATATTATAGACTGGTTGTAGCGATTAAGAGATTTGTACGGAATTATACCATAAAAGATACTTGGAAGGAGACGGGACAATGAAAATACGTAAAAATGATATGTAAACAAATTTGCACCGTTTGTGCGATACGAGACCATGAAATTTAAACAAAATGTATAACAAATACGTTCACATAACGGACAGGGAAAAGTGATACTTGAATAATAACTTTGAATCATTCTTGAAAGGGTTAATAAATAATTGTGTATCTTGTATAGATACTTTTGCTCCACATGAGCTGTAAAAAGTATTATTTTATATTGTATAAAAAAAACTGTCGAAATACTTCAAAACTATATCTTACATAGTTTGCAAATATTATTTCAATAACAAATGTGAAATTATTCATTCAGTTGCAATTTGAATCATTAAATTGTAATCATATTAAGTAATCTCGTTTCAAAAAAATAATTCCCCTAATAGTAGTAGTTCATAAATTCAATTATAGTAAATTATAATTATTCTTATTTGCTATTACAAATTATGTAACTCTAAAATTTACGAACACTTTTGAAGCAATAATTAATGTAATTTCATTGTAGAATACAACAATTATTACCATGTTTATAAAATATCAGAATATTATAGGGGAATAAAAAGACTATTAAACTTTGCCAGCTTAAAAGAAATTGCTGCGATTGTAAATATTGTACATAGACTTTTAATTATGAATCGCTGATAGGTATTATTTGCATTGTTTATAAATTTTTAAAGTTTATACGTATTGTATAAGGTAATCTTAAATTCATAAATGCATTTACTGTGCTGCATATAACATGGAAAAACAGTAAAGTTAGAAGCGTTTTTTTCATCTGAAGTTGTATATGCTAAGTCAAAAATAGTAAGGTGTAATCTCGTAATTTATAAGTTATTTATAAGGTAATTAGGTATAAAAAGTTATTCAACATCAATCTTGCCTCATCTACGTAATCAACTAATAGTTGTGATCAGCTAAGGAAACAGTATTGTTATAATATGAAACTAGACATGTTCCTATCAATTATATTCTCATATTAATTATAATAGAATTGTTGCTTAACCACTTTGTACACATAATAATTTCTGTTTCCTTTAGTTGTAAATTTCATGTTGTTTATGAGAAAAATTTTGTTCAATGAAATGTTCAACCATGTAATAACCGTTACATTCTTCATGCAAATATTGTAATTCTTGCCAGTGAAATTGTAATAAGTATTTATAAAAATTGCTCAATAAATAATGTTTCTAACAAAATTATATTTCATTAGATATTAATCCTATAGTTTCTTTAATTTAAACAATACTCAGCAATCCTCCATTCACTTCAATAATAAAAAATAATCACAATACATCGGATATTAATTATATATAAGTCGTTTATACATATGTATACAAGTTTCATAATTACAATAGGAACTAATTCTTAAATATATATATAAATAACAAAATATGGTATACATATAAATAAAAGTATAATTAAAAAGTAAAATTCATATTAAAATTAGACCATAATGATAAATAAATGGCAGTATTTTTTCATACATAGATAATAATTCTAAGATTTATGAAACAAAGAGAACGGGTAATTAAATTATTATTTCATTTTTGTGTGGGTTTATATATACAAATACCTTTTGATTGCTGTTATATGTATATTAAACATTTTTCATAAAGTCGCTAGTTCTGCGCCATGTATTTTACAACAAATTTTCGTATTCCTTCCTTATCTGCAAATAATTATTACTATTTATTATTAAAATACAATGGTGAATAAATATAATAAAATGACTTATCTAAATCTTTACCGAATATTTTTTTAGCCAGTATTTTATGATGCATTTCTCTGCAAGTTTTTGAAAATGTTGTTCTATCGGGAATACGCTTGGATGGATAGTATTTCATTAAATGTGTTTTCAAAATTTCTGCAGTCTTAAATTGCGTAGCTTTATCTGCGGATACAAGTACTTTCTTATTACTTTCATGTTTTGATCGACGTGCTTTATCGTGTTTTGCGTCTACATGTTGAGCCACTGTATGCCCCTCCTTTGATATTTCTTCTTCCACTGTTTTTATCATTGATAATACTTCTTCACATTGAACATCATTAATGTCATCCTTTCTGGCTTCACTTTCTATCTTTTTATTATTAGACATTTCATTCACATTAACTTCGCTATTATGATCGATTGTTCTTTCAGTATCAACTGCAAGTACTTTTTCTTCGTTGAATTTTACTTTCTTACTGGGTTCGGCATTTGTACTGTCTTTAAACAAATTGATATTTTTACGTTTATTTTTAGTTTGACTGTTTACTGTTATTGCATCCTTAGTTATAACTGTACTATCGACACTTTTATTATCTTCCGAAAGTGACTCATTAGCAATGTGTTCAACCGTCCTTTTAGAATTTGAATTCGCAGCTTGTAAAATTTGATCGTAAACTGTTTTAATCGCAGATGTTTTCTTTTTCTCCGAATCTTTTTTCACCGACTTTTTCAAAGATTTCCGTGACTTCTTATCTTCCATTTTTGATATTTTACTCTCTTCGTGAATTTTTCGAGCACACGTGAATCCGCTTAATTGCTGAAGTTCATTACTTTTATCTTCTTTTATCGTCATACTTTTCTCAGTATCCACTTTAACAGGAGTATCACTGTCTTTATTTTCCGTCCCTAACACGTTAATATCTTTACTGTCATTTGTCAAAATACTCGAATCAAACAAATATTGTTTCTTATTGTTAGATGTACTTGCCATTAACTTTCTATCGTTTCTAAGTTCTAAAGCAGTCTTAAAGGTAGAACATGAAATATCTCTGTTTGTATTTGATTTTTGAAAAGAAGTACCAATATCTTTATTATAAAACTTATTTATCGCATTATCATCCCCTACATCTTGTTCGAAACTATCATTACTATCGTTACTCGTTTCCTGCATATTTTCACAGGTAGTGCCATTATTTGAATTCACATTATGATCACTCAAACACTCATGAAGCTTATTAGTACTAGTACATTTTCGTACAGAGGAAATCTGTTTTCATGGACAAAATAAACACTCGGTTAAAACTGTTACATCTTATACGCGAATAAAACACTACATTACGTACCAATTTAGACATATCAAATTTATATTTATTTGCAACTTTAGTAGTGCATAACACTTTATACTCAAGATCTTGTGTTATATTGTGCAGATGTTTCTCTTGTGATGGTCCCAATACATCGGGAACCATTTTTTCATAATTATCTTTCAATGCTGAATTTAACTGATTGTAAAAATGTTCTCGTACTTGAACTGCTAAACCCTTTATTTTTATGTCAGTACTTTCAGCTGCGCGCACATGAGATTGTTTAGCATCTTCACGATTTTGTTTTTTTAACTGGAATGATGCGATAATAAAAAAAATAGTTTAAATCTCTAAATATAAATATGCATACCTCATCCATTTTATTATTGTTTCTTCGAATAGAAAACTGTTTATCAATTAACTCTTTAGCTTCCCGTTTACTTTCAGCAATAAGCCTGTCTCTTGAACCTGATTCGTCTTTGTATTCCTCTTCACTACATATTTAAATAATCATTTACAATAGCCAAATCTTAGCCAAAAGCATGTAAGCTTGAAAAAAATTGTAAGTTACTTACACACAATCATACTTTGCTAATCCAAAACTATCAAGATTACTACTAGATTTTTGTGTTCTAGTTTGGGACATTTCGAACTGTGATATTCTTCCTTGAACAATATCTTTGTTTTTGCATACATCACATCTATCTTTACATGGTGGTGGTCCATCCCCAAAATATTTAGAAAATACTCCATGCCTACATCTACGCAATATTATATAAATTTAATCACTGAATACCCATGTATCCAAAAAACACAGAAAAGAATTTGTGGTTCCTACTTTGCTTCAAGACAATATGACACAGTTTTCTCAAAATTTTTCCATCTTAATTTTACAAGTTCCGAATTTTTCTTTGTAATTTCTTCTTTGATAAGAAATGCAATGGGCTTATATTCTTCATTACTAAAATAAATTCGACAAAATGCTGGTTTACCATCTCTGCCTGCTCGACCCGATTCTTGATAGTATGCTGCTATATTTTGAGGAACTGTCCAATGTACTACAAATCTGTACAAGATTAATATTGTACATTGCTTATTTGAATAATGCAAATCACAGTACATATTTTTTATTAAGTAATGTAATGTACCTAACAGATCCCTTATCTACACCCATTCCAAAACTGCAGGTTGCTGCAATAACAGGTACTTCACCAGATGTCCATTTATTTTGAACTTCATTACGTTCTTGATTTTTCAAACCTACAAACATGACTGTTTACCCCACTATATCCTTAAAAGCTATAAATTTCACACAAGCTCGAAATAATACTAAGGTGTAACCTGCATGATATGCTAGAGTAGATATTCCCGACTTAGATAATTTATTTGCAATTATTTCAGTCGTTTCCTTTTTTCTACAATAAATAATGCCACAACTTTTTTGTACCTAAAATAGTTTTTACAATGAACTTTTGTAGAAGTGAAAAATTTTTAATTTATAAAGACAACATACATTTGTCATATAAAAAATAAATATTTAGATTGTGAATAATAACTTACTTTTGAAACAGATTCGTCTTGAGAACCAAGAGCTTCTATTATAAAACTTTTTAAGTGTTCAAAAGGCTTATCTAATATTTCTATAAACCATACATCGTAGTAAAGATTAGGTCGAAATACAGGTACTGAGAATATCAAAGGACTTTTCATGTTTAAAGATTCCATAATATCATCTTTTACCTGCAATAATATATTTTATTACAAAAAGCATTAAGTATAGATTTATGAAATATCTACCTCCTTTGCAGCAGTTGCTGTTAATGCAATTATAGGAATATTAGGACATAATTTCTTAAATACTCCTAACTGTCTATAGCTAGGTCTAAAATCATGACCCCACTGACTTAGACAATGTGCTTCATCAATTACAAAATAAGATAATGTTTTTGCTTTCTTTAGTTTTATTATTGTGTCCTATAGAAAAATAATTTCAATAATTATTAAAACATACTCTATTATTTTAATATCAATGTCAGTCAAAAATATACCTGAAAATGTGGTTGTACTCCCATTTCTGGAGTAACATATAATAATTTTATTTTTGGAGAATCAGACATTAAATCTTTAATTATTGCATTTCTTTCGTTAGTAGTTGTGTGTGAATTCAATGATCTTGCATTTATCTTTGTATTAACTAAAAAATCTATTTGATTCTGTAATAATCAATCAATAGTGCATTATTTATCTAACTTAATTTTTCATAATTATATTTCATATAACTATCGAGCACTTATGTACCTTCATTAAAGCTAACAGCGGTGAGAAAACAATTGTAACTTTATTTTCTTTCATTATAGCTGGCAACTGAAAGCAAAGTGATTTTCCAGATCCAGTTGGCATACAAACAAACACATCTTGTTTTCCTAAAAATATATAATATTAAATGTTAATTTATTTATTTGTACAAGTATTATAAAAATCTACTACAATGTTTACAAATAAATAAACTTTCATGCTGATTATTATAAAAACAAATCAATAGTCAACCTTTGTAAATAGCAGTTGTTGCTTGTTTTTGAATATCACTTTTAAAATCATCATAACCAAACACAGACTTTAAAACAGTCGACAACATTTTAGGGTAAAATAAATTGTTTTATTATAAATATTTAAAGTACAATTATAATTGCATTATTGAAACTTCTAGTTCCCTTTTTATTATAAATTACTTTTTACCCACGTTGTTTATAATATGCTTCATTTCGCAAAAAAGCATACTTTATAGACGAGTTTTCGTATATTCTGCGCACGTTGATTCCGATTGGTTCCATTTCGTTTCGTAACTAAGGGTAACGCATCATGCAAGAGTTCTTTCAATAATTCAATTTTACAAAATGTAAACTTTGTACTAAAGTTTATTTTATTAAAAAGTTAAAACATTGCATATTATAAAAACTTTTAATATACAAAATGGACATGATATTATAGGATATTATGTAGAACTTTGTAACATGTATAATACTAAATCATAACGTTTTATCCACTCAGGAAAAGTTGCATCATCTACTGTTTTGTCAACAATTTCCATTACTTTTTCAACCGTTTGATTTCTCCTGCAAATATTAAAATAAGAATTAGTCAACTTTTACATAAAAAACATGTTTGTTTCAGTACATACCAGGCATTTAATATCTCATTAAACTCCTCAATTTCTGCTTTTGTTTTTGTGCTGTATACTTTTGACAAGTTCAATAGTTCAACTGTATTGTAATTATTTTCTCTATTTATTAATGTTGGTAACTGTAATAGCTCTGGTTCCTCCTCAATTTCTAAATTCTCAAATCTTCTATATATTAACATTGAAACTAAATTCTTATAACAATCTAGTAATGTATAAATTGGTATTTGAACTGTTGGAAAATAAGACATAATATTTGAAAGTTGAGGAGTGGTAACTGAAATAGTAGCTTCACTTAGGCAACTTTTTGTATATCTGAAACATTTATAAATTAAATATCTCACACATTGTAATGAGTGTTCTAAATGTAAAAGCAGACTGACCTATAAATCCCAACATCTCCTTTCAACATAACTTTTCTTAAAGCATTAAGATCGAAGCCTTCATGAAATATATCTAATTCAGTAGTTAAATCATTGTTCAATACTGAAAGATCATAATCGTTACTCCGCATTGCTGCTATTTTTTCTAATTCTACGTTTATTTTATCATGTACTTTCATAAGGAATGTGGGTGCAGATTTCAAAAGACTTAATGATTGTTGTATTTCTTGCACACATTCCGTCTAGAATTAGGTTAAAATAAATGTAAAATATAATGACATTACTCAAAATTACAACAATTTAAATATGTAAACATACTCTTTCTGCATTAACATTTTGTATTTCTGAAGTAATTTCAGATATCTCAGTTTTAAGTATATCACTTCTATATAAAGTTCCTCGAATTTTGTTAATTTCTTCGTGTAAAGTTTTTTCTTCACTTTCTAATTTACAGACCTCCAATGCTAATGCTAACCATTCACTAATGTCTTCAGAACTATTTGAAGCCATCTAAAATCAAAAACAAATTTAACTTACAATCATTTACAAAATTTAATAAGTATACAACATACCTCAATCTTTTCTATAAATTCTAAGACATTTTGCTGATGTTGTTTTGCTCTAGCATTATATAGTAACTGTTTTGAAACCATAGAAATATGCTGTCCATGTACTCTAGCGATACCAACATTTATATTTTTTTTATTTGTATCTATAGGTTTTGTAGATGTATACTGAATTAACGTATCTACATCTTGTGTCAAATTTTCATACAAGTGATGCCACAATGTTGGTACTTCAATATGGTCAAGATTACTTGATACTGTATTCCATACCTGAAAATACAATTTCAATAGTGTTAAATAGTTATTATTACTATGCCTGGAATATAAATTCATACTTCTTTTTTGCCTGCTCCAGCCCAAAGACTTGTTACTACATCAAAAACTTCCATCAGTACTTTAGGATCTAAATCTTTACCAGTACTTGGCATTAAATGTTGGCAAACTAATCTCATATCATTACAATCACGAAGCTGTGTAGCAATTTGATCATGCTTCAACTTAAATAGATCTTTTTTTGCTCTTGCTTCTGAACGTTTGGATCTAATATCTTGCAACTTTTTAGCTGAATAAAAATGATCCTTTAAGTATATGTGTCTTATATTTTTAATAACAAAAATGTACCTTTTTGTCTAACTGTAAAATCCAATTGTTCATACTCCACTTCTAATTTAGTTATTTGATTTTGTAAATTATTTCTATCTGATTTTATCTGAGTTATATTTTTTATACAATCAATAATTTTATTAGGTGTTCCATGTTTTAAGTGATGTAAAAGAATATTTTTATGTATTGTTTTTGCTTCATCAGCAGGATGGATAACTTCAGCCAATTCATCCCAAACAAATCCAACAAGTCCTGTGTATAAACTATTATGGACAATATAAATAATAATTTATATTTAATTATATTTGAAACATAATATATGATGAAAGTATTTTATTATAATATGCAGTTTCTTTTAACACGTTGACTGCCACACCAAAGCAATTGAAAATTTTATTAGTAGTATTTCTATTTTTAACAATTCTTACTAAATATGTTTACAATGTTACAATATATTTCATATTCACAGTTTCAAGTAATTAATACAAGTATTCACCCATATATGGGTGACACAGCAGTCAAAGTGTTAATTAAACTTTAAATAAAAACAAATTCATAACTGATAAACATTGTACAGACGCCTTTTTAACTGAATTATTGCATATTGCTGGTGGACATTCCAATTTACGAGTCCATGCAAATACGTCCAATGATTTTTCCATTAAAATAAGATGCAAATTATATTATCTTATAAAATATACAATAAATGTATTATGATAAAATAAAAACACTTGTGCAAAACTGAAAATATACGATGAATGAAATTTTATATAAATAATACTTTAATAAGGAAAATTAAAAACAGAAGAGAAAGTACAAACTGTTTATGCTCGAAATAAATTTCTGTTTTCCTTGAGTCATACAAAATACAGCTATTTACATTTTGGTAAACGAATTCAAGTTATTCAAACTGTTAACACACTCAAGTGCCACCAGATATCGCTGTTATCGCGGTAGTAAGTTATACCAACCTGATAAAGATATTTATTTATATAGCCACATTCAAGTGCAAGTCTAGATTTTTAGGGAAAATGGCGATAAAAGAAAAGAGATCTTTTTGGTCACGCATTATACCTAATTCACGAAAATCAATAAATAATAATTTTCTCAAATGAATACATACTTCAGAAAGCAAGCTGGTTCATTTAGTAACAAAGAATGAATTAGTCCATTGAAAAGTAATTAATAAAAAAAGTTGAAACTGTTTTGAAAACTTCACTTACATGTTCTTTAAAATTTATATTATGCGCGCTTTCTCTGAAACTGTACCACTATCGCCATCAAGCAGCGAGCGGTGACATCAATAAAATATAAAATTGCATTATTCCTTACAATTAGCAACTTTCACGCTTATCTCGATTGAATAAAACATCCCAAAATCTCAATGGAACTGAATAATGCGATAGAAACGAAAATAAGAAAATTGTATCTCATGAACCATAAAATACTAAAATCATAGAAAGCGCGAATTAGTGAAAGTAGATTTGAAATCTCATCCTAAGAAATATGTATCGAATTACCGATTATGTGGAAAACAGCAGTGATTTTACGTTCCCTAGATTTGAAACGATGAATTTAGGACTTACAATATACGCCCGTTTAATCCACGCGCGTTTAATGCACGATTTCTGTGTTTGTTAAAAAAAAAAGACATTAAAAAGATGTTGAAATCTTGAAGTTAAATCGTACTATGTACTTGGCTGGATATTGTACTTTAGAGATCATGTACGAAAAAATGTTTAGAGATATCGATTACCAGGTCACCCTATGAGGAGGTGACAGTGACTTATCCCCAAATCACAACCACCCTCCAATTAGCTCATTTATCGAGCCCCGTTAACTAGATAAATGAGTGTTGACTCTACTTAGAGTCCACTTAGTAGACTCATGTAAAAGAAGATACATAAGATCACATCTACCTCCCAATATATGAGTTCTTTACTACGATACAGCAGAGAACTTGTATCACACCATACAAGCTTTTTAAGATTACCTAAGAACTCTCTTTACATTCCAAAGTTGCACACGTGTTATTTAAAACGATTTAGATAAAGAAGGAAGACGGAAAGAAAATTAGACTTTCTATGTAAGGTTGACCAGCATTTTTCAAATGACGCCTTCCTAAAGAATTGAACCAAGAATTTTCATTTCATGATTTGAATACCATAAATTATGAATTGAAAGTACACGAAGTATCATGCAACAATCGAGATAAATGATACTTTGAAACATTGTTCGTGTATTTAATTGCAGGCTGTCATACAGAAAATTCTCATTTGTAATTTGGCCTCGACGAGATACTTGGTATGACAAAACGAACAATACACGTTCGTCTTTACGTGACAAGGCATATTCATGAATGACTGGTATGCAGTACATCCTGACCGCCATGGTAGCAAACTTCTGCTGATAATTTCATCTTGCGAACGAGCGGAGATTTAATTAGAGAATAGCGGCATCCGTAATATTTCGAAACGGTTTATTTTGTCTGCAAAACGGCCGAGTCACGTGAGTTGCATCTCGTTGCTGCGTTCGTTCACTTCTGAATTAGTTAACGTCTGTTCAGTGAATTGAGAAATAGCTGTACGCTCTGTAAAAGACGATTAATTAGTCTGAGTGATTGATTATCTAACATTTAATCGTTAATGTAAGGAAAAGTTGACCGATATCTACTTTCAGAGAAACATGTTTGAAAATAATTCATTACACCTCGAATTTGAAAATTTGAGAATTTATCAATTTGTAGATTCGTAAATTTATGAAAACTGAGAAACTTAGACTTAGATTCAGGTTACGAATTTTAGAAATGAAAAAAATTAAAAAATTTAAAACTGTCTACACCTAAATTTGATATTGAAATATAATTTAAAAAATCAGTGCAGTCTTGAAAGGTTCAGGTAAAATAAACTTCGCTCAAGAATATTATTTTGTCAAATTTTTAATGTATTTGAAGGACACGTAGCTGTGACTCGCTGAACATGGAATGTTTCGAGTTATTACAAAAAATGTATCAACGATAGGAGACAAACTCTACGGTTTACTTCGAGTTCCTATCATTTTTCCTAATATCGAAAATCTTATAAAAAATATAAAATTTTATTCGTTAATACTCGTAGTTGGACGGTGTCAGTTGCGCGTGTACTATGTGTACATGGATTTCGATGAGTTGATTACGAGTAATGATTTCCCATTCAATGATTTTTATATACAAAAGTTTTCATCTAATTTCGCTTGATCAAGTACAATATTGCGCAACGTTATTAGTGCTAAGTACCTACGTTTATGACTATTATATGATACATATCTATACGATCTAGTTGAAGAACCTTGTCTCGAGCTTAGACTAACAATAAATGAAACCACGGCATATCGATAACATAATCAAAGTCCGTACGAAATTTGGCCGTTTGTCTTTATGCTATAGATTTGTCTCACTGCGGGAAAGAATTGACAATTATGCGGATACTTGAACATTAGTACAAAAATACTCTAACGGAAACAAGAATTATGATTCTTTTTACGCACGTAATATATTAGTAGTAACTATGGAGGACGTATCAAGCTACGTGGATTAATCCTTAACGCGAAATGAAGAAAGTCATTATTCTTCATTAATACTTTGACTGCCTCAGTGAAAATTATTAACAACTTAATATGAGTATCTAGTTTCTACATTTGATGCTTATCAGTCGGATATTAATAATGTTCATACGGTAAATCGCCATGTCACTCGGTAAATTTTTCAAGAACCAAGTAGCGAAACCGCAAATTATATCTGAATCATTTAATCGGATTAAACGAGCAGTGTAACAAGTATTTAAATTGAAATTAAATTCATAAAACAGTCGACGCGTTAAAAACGTTTAAATGTGTTAATGAAATGCCTATAGTCATGTGCTTCAGTTTCGAGTCAAGGATCAATTTATATTCTCTACTGACACTGGTACTCGTGTAGCTTGTCCTGTGTGAGCAATGATTCCGTCGAATCGAAGTACCCGTTACACGTGATCGAAATTATTACAATAGTAAAAAGTTCGTGTTCGGAACATTAATCGATAAAACAGTTCAATTGTATCATCGTTCAGCAACTCCATTCAAGATACTATTTCCCGGAATAATGAGAGCCAATGTTTGATGGTGGCCCTCGATGATGATGATGATGTTTCTGTCCTGGACCAGAATATCGGCTACCAGGTCTGGAATGAACTATGGCGTAGTGATCGCTATTCGTCGAGATCGACCTCGTGGAATTCATCGTCGATCCTCCGGAAGCGTATCCTTGCTTTCCGTTTAAGGAATACCTGAACAGACAATGATTCATTTAGTTGCTACTAAAAATAAGCTTTACCTTAACAACGATTCATTGCATACAATGAACCAATGCAATAACAATGCTTAGAATATTAATATTAAACAGGGAACAATTCCTACACGTTCGCTAAAAAAAAAACTCGGATAAAAAGTTAAATCTTTAACAATTTGCATTGTATTCACTGTGGAGGTTGATAAATTGAATTTCAAGATTAATCGCGTAGAAAAACTTGTTGAGGGATGAAAGTACGGATTTCTGAAAAAGCTACGTCATAAATCAATATCCACAGCACGAAGAAATTGATATAAAGTACACTCAGCTACAACGCACGATTCCTTTAGATAAGAGAGGTATATGGACTTTACAATTTTTCAATCCCCAAATATTTTGTATTTCTAAATTCGTATATGTGTAGATCCCTAAATTCCTATGTCCCCAAATTGTTAAGCCATCCCTAAAGTTTCTTTCGACACGTCACACATCCCCGAAAGGAGTCAGATTTGTTATTGACTGTACGCGCTCTTCGTAACGTCGAGTTTAAGCAGTTTTATACGAGCAGTCGAACCGAAGCGGAAACTCCTGCGATTATATCAGGGCAATATTGATAAATATTTCATCGTGGACAAAAATCATTGATCTGAGGCCGCAATTATATTAATGGATGATTGGTATCTTCATGGACGTCGTGCCTCGACAGCACTTAACTGTTAACATTTTTCACCGTGCTGTCACGAACGTTGCTTTTTGATCATTATCACGCGCGTTATTGCGGGGAATTGTCATCGACGGAACATCTCAATTGCACAGAAAATAAGTGAAAATGTGTACAGTTTGAAAACGATTACAAGTAACCAGGAAGTATCTGTCGTGGCGTGCACGAACGAAACGTAAGGGAGAAGAAATAAAATCGCACCTCGAGCCATATTGAGAGCCATGCCAGCTACGATACGGATCGTAGTCCTCAATGATCGACGGCTCCTTCTCGATAATGTCGGTCCTGGTGCAGCTGCAGGTCATCGCCGAGCAGAGGAATATGTTGATTATAAGCATGATGAGGAACAAAATGCCGAGAGCTACTGCCAGCCACAGCAGCCATAACGGATGAACGCTTCCGTCCTCGTACAGGGTCTGCACAGCTGTTTCAACGAAAATAAAGACACGCGAAGGTTTAGCGTAAAATTTCAACGAGCTAATCAAGCGGTCAAAAAAGAAAAGGTAGAAAAGTGATTTCAGGCACGATATCGTGAAGAGTAGCAGGAAGCGAAACTGCCTATGAAGAGTACGAAGCTATATTTACATGGCGTTTGACCAGGGTCAAGAACGAACACGCTCGTGCCAGCGAGAAGCACTCCTTCCTCGCCGCTCACGCTTTGCCCATTAATTAAGGACGCTCCCTTTATTTCTTCCTCGTTATCGCCTTCGCAAACCGGGATACCGCAGCTTCCTGGAACAAAAATTTATTTCAATTGTTATCTGTGATGTCATTGCGGGCTCGAAAGAACTACTCGACTAATGCATGAGGGCTCTTGATTGGGACATTTTGGACGATATAGAATTTCTTCATTTTCGAAGGTACATGTGTATCAAGTCTTTTATTATCTTTCATAAGGCATTGTTTAGTAGATGCTTTTAGTAATCAATCACCTTAAAGTCACCTTATAATTCAAAAGGAATTCAGTGATGCAATGTTCTACTATTCTATTTCGAAAGGGGCTCATTAATGAACTGTCCCAAGTATTGGATATACTATCAGGACTTTGAGTAATACTCCGGCAATATTTGTCATTGATTGTCCTAACATCGGAAACAGAAACTTTCGAGAGAATATGTTAATCGAGAGAGTTGAACGGCATTCTGTAACCCAGATTCGTAGTTGTAATCGAAACTCATTCAACGAATCAACTCACCTCTGCATACGGCGATGTCGCATTGAAAATGCACTTGTGGACTGTCCGGGAACCGGAACATCGAGAACAATGTCGCATCCGCCAGGCCAGTGTTTCGATCGTATATGAATTTCGTCATGACTCGAGCCTTTACGGGACACCTTTGTCATGGAAAACAAGAATTACGCAATCGATGCTTATGATCACGATCGAATCGAGGACACTTGAAAATGATTTAAGTTCCTATTCAAGTTATATAATCCTGATGTTTTAATACTGATTACGAAACTGTTCGGATATCATTATTTGTGCATTATCGATTCAACATGATAGATCAACTATTCATTCAGCACGTATTCGTAGAAATGCATTTACCGCATAGACCTGGTTCAAGCGAGGTGTAATATTAAATTGACAACGAATTATTGCATTGACGAGTATCATAAATTGCATAATTATTAATACAATTATTGATACAATTAGCAATTGCAAATATCAAATTATATATACGAATGTGTCATTGAAATATTGGTGTGCCATAAGAGAAATATGTCTTTTGAAATCATAGTACGTTGCAAACTTTTGAAGCATAATGTACGTCTGAAAAGATTCATATGGTTGTTAGAACTGCTGAAAGGGAGACCAGTGAAATATTCTTCTGAGCTTCAACAGTCTGTGCATAATACATTTTCGACGCGACAAAGAGTCACGCGTAAATTCTCGTGCTAAAATACGCGGGAAAAGTACACTAGACCTGTTTGTTCGTCTGAACCAAGCCTCAATGCTATTATGGTACTTATACCGCAAACAAAACACCGCATAAGTGCCATATAAAATTTGAATACGAGTCCCTTCCAGTTATACGATTAATCGAATTCGCGGAATCGATCGTCGGTAACGACCGCGTCGCGACCATCAAGGTGTTAATTAACGGCAAAAAAGGAGACAAACTGTTCGACGTACCCTTTGTCGTCTATCAACTGGACACTGGTGTTTCGTTTGTTGAACGCGAAGCAGGATTTCACTTTGATCCCGTACATTCCTGGAACGAGAAGGATATCGATCAGAGCGTAACCTCGGCATCCACTCGTGTGAACGTTTTACGCGTGCTCGTTAATTCCAATTAAGGGTAAAGGGTGAAACGAAGCGAGATATGTGGCTTACGAACCGTCCGGTCGCGAGATCTCAGCACGCAAAGTGTAGTTGTGACCGTAAATAGCCTCTTGCACCTTGTGACCCGCCTCCAAAAGCCGCAACGACACCAACGACGTCTCGTTCCTGCGAAAAAATGATCAGTGCCGTGCGATATTGCGGCTTTGGCCGCGCGTTTCACGAGATATCGTGCTAATATTAATAAAACTGTTATGTACTTGGCGTTTTTGAATCCGGCTTTTCCGCACGTGATCACGTAGAATTTATCGTCCGCCAGCTCCAGGGTCTTGTGTATCCTCACCGCGATGGGAACGGAACGTTCCTCGGTGTCCTGCAAGAATTATGAGATTTAGAAGAATCTTTCCGAGGACACGTTTCGCGCTTGACACTTTGACAAACGCATATTTCATCGGAACTATGAGTCTCCTATTTGTACACATCATTTTTTGACTGAAAGATATTTGTCGGGATTACTTTGTAGAGTTACTGCATGATGCATAGGTAGCAATTTCCAAATTGCAACCGGTACGTGACACAGCAGGAAGGAAAAAGAATGACCACGTGGAAAGTTACGTATCGAAGGTACATTCATATGACACCGTCACGTGTTAAATTAATATTGTTAAATAAAGGATTCATACTGGAGTTTGCGACTAACACTATATTGTACCAACGTATTCGTGTTATACGTAGAATAATGTTGTATTCAGTGTGGTTCTTCGTGCTGTTATTACGCATGGACTTTCATTAAAATGTCTAGAAATGTACTTACATTGTTTATGAAGACACCACAGTAATCCGGAGACCCTTTGGGCGCAAGTAGATTAATGGCGAGCGTCGCGTGTGTAGATCCATTTCCGGGCACCATACATTGCGGCGTTCGAAAATCTCTGGCATGAACAGCTCCCACGAAACTCTGATTGAGATTCACTCGTATCGTCATGTGACCGGCCTTGCATGTCGCTGTAACCGTTGGTTGAAATTCCGTGTCCAATAATTGGCCCGTGACCTACGATCAAAGAAGAACCAGATTGAATTCTACACCATCTGCAAACATATGTTAACGGTGACTGAGTCAATTGTAATCTAGACCTATGATGCATCTACTGAAATCAGACAACCAAAATTTTAGGATTGTGGGAATTTCAGACTTTGGCATATTCGTATTTGAAAATTTGGAAATTTTAGGACTCTGTAATGTTGGTATTTTGTAACATTGACACTTTGGTACTTTGTGATACTTTGAAGTATGAAAATTTCCAAAAAATAGTATGCTTAGAAAGTTAGGTCTCGAAAAATGACCACTTTCGAAAGTGGATTTAAACGAAATAAAAATGTAAGAATATCAGTGAGGTTATTAAAGATTCAACTCCGCGACCGAAGGGTTAAGCGAAATTCCATTACCCAAATCAATTTAAATGATTGTAAGCGAATTTCCATCGTACCCTTCAATAAACGTTAATACTTTGACCCCAATTGTCTACAGATAATTACCAATTGCGAAGATCTTACAGACTTAAGAGATTTCACTTTCGTTCTCCAACGTTCGTATGCGAGCGTATTCAACTGGGTGTATCAACAGTTGAATCATGGGAATCGCGTTCAGAAGTAGGGGGGTAAAAAATGGACCATCCGTTAATTAATATTAAGATAGTCGACTAATTGTCGGAGTTTAATTATACGCGGTTAATTACGGCCGTGCCCTTTAAAAGCGTGCATCCTGGGATCTCATCGACCTTCGCGCGTCTGGTGGTCATAAATTATTTAATTAATTACGATCGGACAGAAGAAGAATTCGCGAACGTGAACGTTGCGTACCGAGCAAAAGGATAGAAGCTCAAGTTTTCGCATACCATTGGTGGTCGAACGTCGGCTCATAACGAAAGGTCGGTGATATTTTCACGGACCAACCAGTAACTTAACGTCGCGAGTAAAGTTGGACCGGTCTGGGCGGTAGCCATCGACCCACGCTTAACTTTCAATTTCATGTAGTTGGACCACTTCGCAGCACGGGCACGGTATACATGTACGTGTAGCGTCGTCGAACGGATACGCCAACAATAAAATCGGCCCGAGACGAGAGGATGCTGCGACGAACACGAGACTTCTCTTGGAAACGAGACAGAGAACTGGAACGTAGGCGTTCGCAAGGCCACAAGTCCTAAATGCTTCTGGTGGAATTTCTATCTCTCTTTTTTTTATGCTTCATCCTTCCTCTTTATCTGTTGACGGCATCCTCTCTGTTCAACGAAGGATCAAATGTGGTCGCATTGGCGTAACTGGGATCAACACAAGTTAGCTCACTGATGAGCAGGACAAGCGTCCGCAGGAGAACTGAAGGACACTTCATGTATAGGACAAAGAGAATATTAAATAGTTTGAATGAAATGTATTAGACAACAGTTACATGATTTCAGGTAGCTTATCTGGTGAAAGTAGCTTTCTTCTACATGGATACGTAGGAGGAGATTTAAAGGTCAAGTTCTTTTTCCTTTCAACGGAAATACATTCGACACAGCTTTTTATTATCTACGCAAGTATTAAGTCACTGATAGTGAAACATCATTAGTAAAAATGTGAAACATAGAAATATAATTTGGATACATCGAAATATGCAAATGTTGAACTCTAAACATTTGTTGATAAAAAAATTCAGAAATATAAAAAAGATGAAAATCTATATAATTAAAATTTTGCAATCTCCAAGTTTTAAATCGAGAAGTTGCCTATTGTCGCATCGTTACGTGATGTGTCACCGCCTGTTAGATCACCACATGTTAGATCACAACGCGTTGTATCACTGCACATTTCGTCACGGGTTATATTAGAGAGTCTTTAATTCTAGGGATATTGAAGTCCATTCTGGTCCCTTCCTAGTTACGCCAATGCGTGTTGGGTTACAGAAAAGGATTCCTTTGCCTAGACGGGCTAATCGATTATGAGAACACGACATGGTAAGGTATACGCATGTCCTAGACGTTTGGTCAGTTGCTCCTTTTTCGGTCTTGGAGATTTCATCTCGTATCTCATTTGCCATCTATTCTATTATCCGCAGGACACCGGGACCAACTCTCTTTGTCCTTTCGACGCTGACGAATGACAAGCGTCAAGGTATTTCTCGGTCGTCCATCGCTTCTCTCGTAGCGCTATTTCATTCGCTAATCCGTCTCGTTTGGTTTTCAACACTTTCATTGGACGTGTAATTGGAATTAACACGTCGACTGGCAAGACATCAACGACCACAAATTCAACATATTTAAATAATTAAATAAGAACTGAAGATAGAATTTTGAACGACGTTAATATTATGCTAATGTGAAGTGTTGAATTGAAAAGCCAAATTGGAAAATTAAACACTCGTGACATTAACGAATGTTATGATAATGTGCTGTACTGCGCACATTTATTTTCACTGTCACGATGGACGTGTTAAGAGTTACACTTCCAAGTGGGGATTACTCCCGAAAACCACCTTATAATTAAGTCGTTTAGTATAGAAGTTCTCTATTTGGCATAACATGGCATGTCGAAAGCTTAATCTTCAATTAATATCGTGAGGGAGTGGTGCACGTCAAGCTTCGTTAGTTTCTTGCTAAATAGCATGGCAAGTATGCGATTTTCTCTGTTTCTCATTATCGAAGATTTCCCTAAACTTCCTAGACTTCCTATAAGATTCACAAGCAATCTAGAACTTTCAAAGAATTTGTATACTATTATTTTCTACATTTTCTCTAGTATCACCTGTTTTAGCCCATTGAGCTAAACCTACCTTGCACTTGAATGTAAAATAAAATCGTTCCGATCTGCAACGTCACTTTTCGCCCTATTTCTGTATGATCAATAGGCGATCAGTACCGAGTGATTATGAACACCTCTACTACGCAACGAACGGTTAATGGACGACAATAATCACCCTCGACAGAGAAGAAAGAGTTAATGACGAAAGCAGAGAAAGGTACGCAGAACCTTGAACGAGTGTACGGACAAAATTTCCCAGTACGATGCTATCAAGTTCATTCTACATAGCCGTTTAGCCACGTACCTAACCGCGGCTTACTTCTTCGCGACTCGTGACCGCTTCGAAAAGGAATGTACTAATTATAGCCTGCAGTAAACGCTTAAGGCTCGAGACTTTACGTAATCGATACAGTAGCTCCAATTAACGAGCACCGCGAACGAAATGTACGAAGAAACGAGTCAAAAGGTCTGCGCAGTCTCCGGAGGCTCGGAACGTCTCGAGCGAATCGCAAGAAACGCAATAATCCTTCGGCTTCTCTAATTTCCGAGACTACGAGCGGAGCCACGGCAAATACGTAATCACTATGATTCACGATCGCCTGGCCGGCACGCAACGTTCGACGTTGCACGAAATCTGTTATCCCTTTCGGCCAGCGAGAAAACGAACATTGCTCGTACGATTGCTAGACCTAGAGGTGTATTATGATGCTGCTCGAGAGGCCGATACATAGTTGGAACGTTATCGATATCGAAATCGATAAATCTTGATTGTATCGGTATGGTATCTATAATTTGATATGTCGATCAGATATCGCTGAGTTAGAGGCAAAGGTGACAGAAATATTTTCGAAACTTCAAACTTCTTAATTTTCAAATTTGACATACAGATACTCTGTTGTGGCGCAGATAGAATATACCAAATCGGTATCGAATGAGACTCTGCTGACCGCGACAAATGCAAGAAGAGGCTGCACAACGAATGCAGCCAGATGTGACGCAATCGTTCCCTTGTCCACGTATCCCGACGAGCACAGAGGACACAGGAGAATAAAGCTTGCGACGCATGACGTCATGGAACCGGACGCTTACATAAACCGAAAGTTAACGCGGTCCAGCGAAGCGGTTAGATAACATCTTGGACGCGTTCGATTGGCGAAATTTCAGGTCATGAGATGCAGAAGACGATCGAGTTGGGCGAACGAGTTTCGAAAGTAGTGACCATTCAGGAAGCGATAAACCGTACCCACGTTTTTAATTAGTCGCCGTTATATTTAATCTAAATTGGAAAAAAGACGGAAGTTGCTGAGAAGATTAAATGAGGGAGGCAATAATGAGAGAGGAAGAGAATGTATTACTTGGTATCTATTTTGCATCTGTTTAATCTCTAATTTCATCGAACCGATATTAGAATGCAGAAGCAATTTTTATGTATTAGAATGTGTGAAAAATAAATTTTAATAATTAGTATTAAGATGCCATAATAATTTAGATACCATGATAGTCAGATTTGATTAGTCACTTTTATTGTAAAAATACATTTTTACATAAGTGAATTTAAATTTTCTCGCCATGAGAGTACACCTTCAAAACCGATATAAAATACACATAACACGTGTATCACATCTCCTCAACCTAACCATGTTGAGTATTAAACCATCAAATATAAAATAATTCATTCTACAATTTTGCTATAAAAAGTCCTGTTCGTAGAATTACGTTTGAATTTTCCCGCTAGTGGCGGTCATATCCGGCTTAGATAAGAATGGCTGGTTTTTCCTAGCACTAGAGTTGGATCGCCAATCGAAACGGATCACGAGCAACACGAAGCGATGTGACGCAGCCGCTAACGAGCGAGTTAGCTCGTCGACGGAGAAAGCGACAATTAGCCGGCTTGGACGCGCGGTCGGTCACGGAATAGAATAATTCATGTACAAGGAACCGTGGCGGACAAGTGGCCACTTAGTAATTCGCTACGATAGAGCGTGCACTATCGACGATCAGAGACTTGGGCCGTCGATAAATCACAGGATTTTTCGACGATCGTAAGCCAACTTGCAACCGTGCGCGTGTGCACGTGCATCCATGTGTGTGTGTTTCGCCAAGAGCCGTGTCTGTTAACGTTTGGTCACGGTACACGGGCACTCGCGAGCGCGCGAATTTTACGCGTGGATAGCGGCAATGTATCAAGATTTAATCCGACCGCCTCGTGGCCGCAATGTTTCAACGCATTCCGATAGTACACACCCATGGGCGAGTACGGGAACCACAGGAACGAGGGCGGAATAGTATCGGCTGTGAAGCGGCTCGCATTTTTGGGAGACCAATGAAATATGCTGGCGCACTTATCGTAGCTACGCCAGTGTATTCTGTCCGACGTATCGGTTTTATTCAAAAGCAAGATTGAGAAGAGCCTGGCCGTGTATGCCTGACCGTGCAATTGTAAAATGTTCTTACTTGCCAACGATCGCTTCGTGCAGTGGTTCCCAAACTTTTTTCATTCACGATACTGTACTGCTTCAGGGCTGCAGTTCACTCGTGCTCTTACACCACTTTTGTTCTAATCGATAAATATTCCTAAATGTGGACTACGTGAACACTGCTGATTATTCATTTTTATAGTTTTGTCTTACAACCATGTGTAGATGCACAAACCTTTAGCTATCATATTCGTACAAACAATTCTCATATACGTTTGAACTGTCTTTTGTTTAAAATATGAAAAAATTGGTAACATCCTAGACCATCGTCCTAAAGATTGACCGCTATAGAAATATCTGATATCGTTCCTTATAAACATTATTGTAATTATTTTTTTCAGAACTGAACGTATATGTATTTTGGGGGATGTTTTAGAAGCGAATGCACGAGATAGAGTGTCAAGGAGCCATCACTTATTCGCAGGAATAAAGGTACTCCGAATAGCTAGGACTTTTTTGCTCCTCCTCGGATGGAGGTCGCCGAAGAAGAAATTTATAGCACGCAAGGTCCTGAAAAATACTAAACGTGCGGAGGAACACGTGGTGCGATGCGAGTAATTGAAAAATACGAGGAAGTCACGTCTCCTTAGAACAATGCTGCTGTGTCACACTCGCGAACCGTAATATACTATAGGTATTTACATTACTACTGGCCTTCCTAAGGAAGCCAGTTTCACGAAACAACTTGTAGTAATTGTTTACGTGCTTCGAGCCTTCGTTCAGGTACGATGTTCCATTGTATTCCTGTGAAGAAGCTCCCTGTGTCCCTTAACACTCTGACCATCGACCTATCCAAATCTGAACTTACACGGAATTTTATTTACATTCTGCATTGCAATTCTAATTCGACAACGTTAACACGTTGACCGCCACGGTGGTCACATGGTACCGACGTTGCAAACTCGGTTGAATTAATTATTTATGGGAAGAGCAGACGAAACTTTTGAGAACTCTTAATGTTAAGACATACACTATTAGAATATGAAATTTAAAGATTCAGTATCCTTGTTCTTAACATGTATTATAGTCTGTCTGACCATAAACATCATATTCTACTGTGGCCATTAACGTCGTAACATGAATATTTCAAATCATGTACACATATCTACAAATGTTCATAATATAAAGTAATTTCAAATACTTTAATGACATAATATATAAAGTATAATGTAAATAAGTATAAATTAAATATAAGTTTAAAGAGAATGAACTGACCGCATCGTTAATAAGCAGTCATCTAATATCTTGCCACACATGATCATTTTCACTGCGGTAGCCAACGCGTTAAATCGTTCAATATTTTAAGAGTGTGTCAGCCGAGCAAGAGATACGCGATCTTAATGAACTCATTGTTTACTGTTTAATTTCGCTTGTACTCCCAGCGATGGCGTGAAAACAATAATGAGAAGAACAGTTGAGAAAACGTACCGAACCTCCTATCGAACTGAACCGTCGAGAATCTGAGCGTCTTTCATAAATAAATGCTAACTTTCCAAACTGTGCTTGTATAGAGAACATCTCTGACGTCTCTGAAGTATTTGATCATGCATTTGGAGATTTGTGGATTTGGGAATTTAAGGACTTGGGAATTCAAGAATTTGAGAATCTGTGAATCGGAGATACTGAACATTTAAGATTTCAAAAGTATAAAAATTTAAAAATAAAGCAATCTTGAAATTTGCAACCTCGAAACTATTGCAGTTAAACTGTTATTATCACATTCATTCGCCGCACAGGGACTAATTTTTTCCTGCTCACGCCGACTCAGTTAATTACCGTAATTTATAATCTTGAAAGAGTATGCGTTTACCGGATTCTCGTAAAAAATACATTTGCAATTTCAGCACACTGTAAAAAACGATGAAACGTACATGAACGGGATGTCGGTACGTAGCACCCTAGGACGATAAAATTACGAACAAAGCACCCCGTCGGTTTTTAATGTAACAATCACGGAGGATATGGGACTGGTTGCTTTCTTTTTCATCGATTATTACAGGCCCCGAGATCTCGAGGCGTTTGTCAATGCAACCCAGGGACGCGATACATGCAACGCAGAAAGTGCATTCTTTGGCCAGAGGGCTCGAGCCGGCTCTCGAATTATCTGGCTTGGAAAAAGGACGAAGAGAAAGGGAGAAGCCAAAACGTATGTTATTGACCCTGCTGCCTTCTTCGGGTTCTTTCGTCTAACCGCTCGTGTCGTCGATTTTCTTCCTCCTTTTTTTCCTCTTAATTTCGTCTCGTCCTTTTTCGTTTAACCAGCACCGAAACCTTTAGCCAGCGGCATTTTCGCCAGAAATGGCGAGCACCGTTTCTCCGCGAGGCGGGCAATTTGCGATCGGTACGCTTTGCAGCTTGGAAATTTAACGGGCTCGTGCATTGTTTAAAAAAAAAACTCGACTGTTTATACGGAAGCACGGGGAACGGTTACGTTGAACGGTGCAAATATATCCGAGAACGACTTCCGCGAAAGAAGCTCCCTCGGTAAGTTTCCAACGGACCAAACGACTTGGCGAAACTTCAATTTGCTTTCTCGCCGTTCAACAATCATCTCCATTGTGTTCGTGTGTGCAGAACCGTTAATGCCATATACCGGCATTAATACGGTAGCGAGCACAATTTAGTTGCATTTTGTTCGCTTTTCTATTTGTGAAAGGGAAAAAGGGAAAGCTGAAAAGGACGATGGAGCTGCAGATTTTGGACTCTTGAAATTATAGGAATGATTTCAGAGTTATAGAATTACAGTTATGGAGTAGTAGAAAAGTAGAGTTACGGAACACGTAAATGCAAAGTGCCTAGTTGTAAATGACTATTATGTACGACTTTGGCAGTCACAGCTTTTAATGATTTCCTGCAATTTAATACTATTCATTGCATCATTTTCATTTCTCGATTATTACCTTCGCTGACTTATATTAAATTCAGATATGTTATCAAACAAAATATTTTTTATTAACTACGGATAGCAGCTAAGTCCAAGAATATTTGTCCGGGGGTAACCGTGTTTCTTGAGTTCGTACAAACACAATATGTCCGGACGAACAATATAAATGGGCCTTTAGACGATAGATTGAAGTTAATACCGCGTACGATCAGTCGAGGTGAATACCAATGAGTTCGATGCACGATTATTTATTCGCAGAAACAGGTAGGTTCTACTTAAAGTAGATCGAGAACAAGAATCGGCCGGATTTGTACTACTGTGTGATTACGAGTGTACGTACATACAAACGACTGATCGGATTCAGTAGTGACGTGTAATTTAGGTGTAGACGTGAAACGACGTTTCTATTGAATCGCACGTACCAACGACGTTACGTGCCGACAACGAGATTTAATACGTAACCTTCCATTCGGATGTGGAAGGTATTTCGTACTGTAAAGGCGAAATACGCTTCTTGCGCTAATTGATTTTCTGATATTAACACTTATTTTGAGAACTTATTTCAAAATTTGAAAATTTCAGAGTTTAGCAATTTGAAAATTTGGAGATTTCAGAGTTTGGGAATTTAAGAATGCAAGAATTTGGAGAATTTGTAATTTGACACTTTAGGAACTGGAAGAATTTGTAACTAAAAAATTTTTAAATTTGAGAATTTGATGATTTGGAAATTTTTAAATTTGAGAATTTACAGATTGGAAACTCAAGAATCGAAATTTGAGAATCTTAATTTAATAATATAAGCATTCCAATGTTTAGAAAGTTGAAAATTTCAGAATTGGTCATTAAAAGACTTAAAATTGCATCTATTAGAAAATTATCTGTCCCAAAAATGTAGAAACCCGGAAATGTTGAAACTGAAAAATTCACTAGCACTTTACCAGCAAATGATTGATCGAATCGCGTCCGTAGAAGTTCCCCATCAACAAAAACAAAATTCGTCAAAAAGTGATGAATCGTATATCAAACATCTAATTTCGACGGCTGTCAGTTCGAGCGACGAATGTTCTCTGAATTCACTTTTAAATCGAAACCCGAAAGCGTGCAAGTGAAAGCGTTGCGCACGGTGTTTCGGTGGCCGTCGTTAAATTTACGCATGGTAGAAACGTTGTATTCGAAAGAAAAGCCGGGACACGTGAAAGTGTGCGATTCTCGATGATCTGCCCTGAAACGAGGCTCGTTCGCAGGCGAACTCCCGCATTCCGTTCTATTATGCCGTGAACCGTTCACGAGACAATGCGCTCGGAAAGATGCGTCGTTTCTTCTAATGCGCCGAGTGAAAGCACGATACACACGACGTTCGAAGTAATTAACGAGTCGCTAATGAGAATGATGCTCGTGTACGTGTATCGATGTGTCGTGCTCCCATGTATACCGCTTTCCGATCGGTTTAACACAATGCGGATTCAACATTTTATTACCGATCGAAGCTGGTAGCCATGCTATCTTATTGCGGAAGTTCATTAAATAGATTTTTATATTACTAGAAATATACGTCTTTAGATTTCTAGATATCTACATTCCTAGATTCCCAAATGTCTAAATCTCGAATCTTTGAATTTCCAAATTCGTAGATCTCCGAATACTTAGATCTCAAATCTCGAAAATCCAGATCACAAATCCCTAGATCCCGAATTCCTAGATGACCAAACCCCTAGATCCCGAATTCCTAGATGACCAAATCCCTACATCCCGAATTCCTAGATGACCAAATTCCTAGATCCCGAATCCCTAGATCCCGAATTCCTAGATGACCAAATCCCTACATCCCGAATTCCTAGATGACCAAATTCCTAGATCCCGAATCCCTAGATCCCGAATTCCTAGATGACCAAATCCCTAAATCCCGAATTCCTAAATGACCAAATCCCTAGATCCCGAATTTCTAGATCCCGAATCCCTAGATCCTGCATCCCTAGATCCTGAATACCTAAATCTCTAAGTAGTCCATAGATCTCATTATTCCTAGATACCGGTATCCCTAATTCTGCACATCTCGCAAAACATGGAAATCGAATTAAGTTTTTATGGAACATACATGTTTGCATAATTATCTGCAATCTACTAGCGCATCTAAAAATAGCCTAATCAAAATGAATATTCATTGAATCCCAGTATAAGTAAACCACGAGGCAGCCATCGTCCTTTACGGTCCGCCATCCGAAGGTTAATCAAGCTGCACGATCTTGATTAAATTACTGGCTTCCATGGTTCTGCCATCATCGTTTCGATCGCACACAAAGAACCCCATCGATATTAAATTACACATTAGGCTCGAATTCAATGAAATTCAACTACCATTGGCTACAGATCATCTTCATTTCTATGGGAGATGTCCTTCCATAATACTTTAATCCTTCAGAAAAATTTAAATTACCGCTCTATAGGTCATACTTAAAATGTACCTACAGTTTTTCTCTACGGTATGCGTTAATTGTTGCGATTTAAAATGTCATTATTTTCGTTTGGTTGTGATCAAGCCTATGTGAAGTTTCACTAATATACGGGTATCGTTATCATTTATATTCGGTTAAATTTTAAAGGTAATAAAGAGTTTGCGGAATGGCTAGCTTAAACAACAGAGATCCCCAAGTCGATGATCACGCGTTGAGAAAATAATACGATAACGAGTCCTGGGTAACGAGTGTATTCCTCGGATGTCGTATAAATTACGAAGCAATAGAAACGCACGCGTACCGGCGAATACGCGAGAGTGCGATTCACATATCGCATCTTTAATAACCGCATGCATGCGGACGCCGCAGTTGGGCGGCGAAAGTGAATCGTGTTAAATTATTACGATTATACGAAACGCGGGAGAGCATCGACGCTTATTACGTTCGCCACCTGCGTCGAAATAGATAAACGATAAGATTCAATAATGGCTATGGTGTTTGAACAGATGGATACCGATGAGTTTCTACGTCGGGCCCTTTATGGCGTTGCCTATCTTCGTGAAACCATCGTCATTTTTTTTCCCCCCTTTCTCTCTTTTTTCACGTTGCACCATGAACAAAGAGATGGAAACTCGGCAAAATACGCAAACAGAGTAGCGAAGCTTAACTGCGATTAAATCGATGCTGATGTAGTAGTTTGATCATCGTAAACTGCCGTTTTTAATTGAACCGTTAAGCTCCGGCAAGGAACGTTTGTCTGTGTAATTAATAAATCTTCGGACCGATGTAATTTCTCGAGGGTGGAGAGAAGTTGGAAGTTTCTTTAATAATAGCGAGTGGGGAATTAAAACGATGCGTAGCGAATAGAGTTGAACGAGAGTCGATCCTTCGACAGCCTTTGGCAACGCTGTTTTAATTAATCTCTGGCATAATTGCGAATTCGTAGGCTCGCGATTAACACACAGGTACTCTCATTGATAAATCGTTGCGCGAATGCGGGATCGTTTATCGTTGCTGGTTGAGCTCTTGCTTCATATTTTCTGTTGAAACCTTAGAAAGATGAGGTTTGATTGAAATTAACATGTGAACAGCGGAAAGTCTGGGAAACTATTAAGAAACATTGAAACTTAGAAATGCAAGTCCCCCGAATTGTTCTATCCTCAATTTTCTAACTTACAAATTTAAATGTGTTTAAAAATATAGAACTTTGCTTGAACATTCGAATTTTTTAGCTATTGATCGATATTAAAATTTTGTTCATCGACATGTTGATATTTTCCGTTTCTTTGATTAAATAATTAAATATCCGACAAATGAACTTTCACCCTGTTACCTCGATGGCATCATCATCTCGACTTCCATCTTGCCAATTAAATGATTAAAACGTAATAACTTGGCAGCAATTAGTTGAATCTCTCCTATCAAAATCCCAGAACGAGAACGTAAATCCCTATTCGTCGTCGTTAATCTCCGCTGGAGCTCAATTAAATCATTAAAATACATGATACCAGCAGTAGCGACTAATAAATACACCTTCGGACTGAGCTTAGTCTGCTCACAGTAGCGGCGTACAATCTCGAATTTGAATATGAATTGCGTGCCGCTCGAAAACGTTTCTCTCGGCACCGTCTGTTTATACCGCGATGCGATTAATAATAAACGAGATCAAGTATTTCTCGTCTCAGGACGAAGCGAGAGAGAGAGGATCTCGTGGCGAGTGTATGCGGCAAAAGTTGTTATGGAACGCAAGCGGTGGCCAGACGTAAAAGTACGGCGAAAAGTGAAAGCGCGAAATCGAAAAGTAAAAAGGCACAAGTTATGTCCGACTCGATGGTTAAGATGAGGTCAATGGACGTGTCTTGTTCATCATGCTTCCACAGCGACTTCGCTTTAATACAGATTCTCTGCAACAATTCTTGGTCACTCTGAAAGCTGTTGGAGTAACAATTGATCGACTCCCAAAGATAATTAGTTAAGTTCCGAACATGGTTTAATACTGTCTGCAGTTAATGCTTTCAATAAATAACGCTGCATGATGCATGTGATTTCTCATAGGGCCCCTCAAGCAAACGGTGTACAGGGCGTTCCATTCGTGTTAGACATTTCAATTATTTCAATTATTTAGGAACGAATGATAGGAGCTTATATGATTATGGTTATGGTCAACTCAACGGGATATTTTCTATGCGATATTGTCAGTATAGTCACATTGTCCATGTCATAATATCAGTACATTGCAAGTGCAATATTGCAATATTGTCTACGTCATATCAGTACAACATTGTCCATGTCATATCAGTACAACATTGTGAGTACAACATTGCAAATGCAATATTTTCAGTACCGTATTAAAAATGCAATGTTGTACATGTTATCTCTTACATCAATCACTGATCATCTGAAGGATTCTTTAACTCTGATGCTTTCACGTACCAGTATCAGTGCATTCCTCGACCCTTGATGAAGCTAAGTATAATGCTAGCAAAACGTCGGGAATATTTTGCTATTAGACACGGTGTGTACCCGGAAGCCGCAAATAGTATAAGAAGAATACATAGTTACAAGAACAGTACTTTGCTTCGAGATGATCTAAAACAATCTAGCAAATTATTCTTTCTTCATTTAAAGTACCTTGTCAGTCCTAATCCAGTAATTCAATTTATTCAGTTCTTCTACGTGCTCAATTAAATGATTATACACGTCTATAATTAAGGAATTTTTACGCTTTATTATAATACGAAGAATAATACAAGTGTAACATACTCGCCTCAAGCTATGGTTAACTTTACAATTCCTGAAAGGTGTTTCGAGCAAATTTGAACGTTAAACCAGCTACTAATATCTCGACACATCAGAATGTATATAAAATAATCAATTAATCTCTGTAACGTAATTCGCAGAGCAAACATGCGGAGTTAACTTTCCCAATTATTAAGCGGGAGAACGAACTTTCTGAAACCCTTGTTTGATAATCGCAACTTGTCATCCGAAATTTAAAACTAGTCAGTCGCTATTAATTTAACGCGTGAAGAGTTTAGGAGAAGTACAAAACTTTAACTCGGGGTCGACTGTGCAACAACTTTCAGTTATAATTAATAGACTCTCCAAACTATTAGCGTAACTCGGACTACCTGTGTACAACGATGGACGAGTTTCCAAATCTCCATATTTTCAAATCTAAACTTCCAAATATACAAATTTTCATATTTGTACATTTTTATGTTTGAAATTCGAAAATTTCCAAATTCTTATATTACCAAATTTTCAAACTGTTAAATGACAGAACTACTAAATTAAAATTTTTTTAATTTTTAAATGATCCAAAACATCAAATGACCAAATGCCCAAATTTCCACGTATTGAAGCGAGCATGTATCTATATTTGAAATCTTTGGAATGCGAAGAAGGATTATCGATCTCAGGATGCTCGAGGAGGCCGTTGCCCGTGAGCTGTTCGGCGGGCAGATGATCTGCCCGTATCGCTGATACCGGCGCGTTCACGCGATACACGAGACGTGGAACGAAAGTCGTGGAACGTCGGTATAATTTCGTTCGCATCAGAAAGATAATGAGTATGTAGGACGTGGAACTGAGACGCTGCGATATTCTCTGGTACCAAAGCTATTCTCTTAACTCTGCCGTTTATCTCCTGCAAAATGGCATCATTACGGTTCCGAGCGGCGACACATGGCGCACGTTTATTGTTCCGGCACGCCGACGGTTCCGTACGCTGCGAACTCGGCTATATTTTATGGTAGCCGGTGAACGATCCGATTACCAGAACGCCAGCTAAGACAGGACGAGAAGGAAGAAGGAACGGGTAGATGTCGAGTGGAAAGCGAAGCGCAATTTTCTGGTTGGTACGGGTCGTTCGTCGACTGAACGTGATTGGAAACGTCCACTTATAAACCGATGAGCAAACGGATGGACGCGTATCGAAGGGAAACAAGTCGAGGAAATGCTCGGTCCTGGAACGGGACATTAAAATAACGGCGTGGTTTCATGCAGTGGCGGTTCGAGAGCCGTTCTACCTCGTTTCCCAGAAAACGGAGAAGAATCCAGACTTGGCTGAATTCGATTTCGAGCCGAACGTAAAACAGCAGAATTCGGAGAACGCTTGCTGTACAGGCTGTTCAAAAGATCCTGCACCGTAAGTTCGTCTGGGTGACTTCCGAAAGAGAACTATTACCTTCGATTTTGAATTGGTGAAAGGCAAAACGGTAAATGGCTACAATGGTTAAGAGTATCGTTAACTGTAAGTTAATTTTACAGGGACGGTTAATTTTGTGGAACAGGAAGATCGATAACCATCTTCTGCTTTATGGACAAAGATACACTATATTTGTACGTAGAGTTTATCCGGGTGTAAAAATATACTGTTTCGCTTGGTGTACTTCAATTTTTATAGAAGTACTTATGAAGAAATGCATTGCGGATGATTTCTGACAGATATTTGACCTAGCTATCTTAATACATCTGATCTTATAACATTGAAACATTGATCCTGTAACAATGTATTTACTTAACCAAATTGTACATAACCCAATTTCGGAGTTGATCCAAACATCAGAGAAGATCAGACGTTCATGGATTGATCAACAGGTTTGAAGATTTCTTTTGAAGCGTACTGTACACCCGCTTCAACCATCTTCTCTCATCCCGCGTCGCGTCGTATTCAGTGGATCCAAGCCCGTAGGTAGTTTAAACACTTGACATGCTCCGATCCATGCAGAACTCATATAGGTTTGCCCACGGCAGCCGGCAAATCAGCCACGTCAGTGGAGATCGTGATTTATACCCGCGGTTCTCCCAAGGGCGACGGAGGGACCAAATCGGCGAAGAGGGTACGTTCTTCACGCTTCGTGTGCACTACCCAGGCCAACCTTTGTGTTCGCGTGTGCACATGCACGTCGAGCAGCCTCGCAACACGCCTTGTACGAAATGGCATTGTCGTAAAGATGTAAGCGTCCGTGAATCCTAACTGGAAGTCCTGGCACTGCCGAGGAAGACGATCGAACGTTAACCTCCTCGCTGCCGCGTCCATTGTACAAGATTTGCAAATCGATCGTTAAAACTTGCCCAATAATTTTACTTTTATTACTCGTGCCCGGTGAAAAAATTTATGGCCTTTTGTGGCTCGATAATAATTCGATATCTTGATGGTTAGTCTATATTTATGGTACGGCAATGAAGCTTCGAAATCGGTGTTGTTGAAGGAACTTTTTATTGCGAACTTTGTTTAATGTAATTCCCTTGCGCCTGTGTGCGAGGCTAACGAAGGTCATGCTGTGATTGGATGACTCCTCTTCAGGGATGTTGGAGTCCGGGACAAAAGTCGATACTGAGAAAATACTTCATGCATCATTGATATTGGTTGTGCGGTTAGATTAACCAAAATTGACTTACAGTAAATTGTGAATAAGTTGTCTTTTGCTCAGAGTTAACAATGTACTTTTCTGCAACCGCAATTCGCGTCGTTTCTCTTTCAGTGACCATCTTTTTATATCTTCTCAACATTCAAATTATGACATTACGAGCAAAAGAGATCAATAGCATTCTGGGTAATAGAGCGGATATTGCAACAGTAATACACTTCGTTTTTATAGAAAATGACACTAAATTGTTGAAGAATGTGCACCTGCCTTGTCACCAAGAAGGAATTGTGACACATCTTCTCAGAATGAATCGATTCACTTGTTTAATGAGATTGTAATTATAAGAAGAGAATTGGAGAGCGGGAGGATTAAAATTTGCAAAATATTAGCCTTCATTTTGTTGTGTCGCAAGGTTGCGAGTTGATCACGCGTATATACGTGGCAATGTTATTTAAATATATTCACTTTCGTTGACGTTTAGTAATATCTTGATAGGCGTGGAATAATGTGGCCAGGAATAGCGGTGAAATCGCGTATTGTACGTAGTACGGTGCATAGCATGCAGGCTGCTGGAACGCGTCATCATTAACACCGTTTCCGTTCGCTCTGATACGCGGAGAACGCTCGTAACGCTGAAGCGATGCGTGATTCCCAACGACCAGATAGTTCTAGAATTTACCAATGCAAATCGAAAAATGCAGTATCTTTCCGTCACCTCGCGTATCGGCATTCCTATGTAAAACAAGCAATGTTACCTGAGAAAAGAAACCAGATTCTGTCGTCCGATGACGAATCGTTGCTCTCTTACTGAACACGTTAATCCTTCGCAAGATCGTCGATCATCAATTTATTATTTTCATTATTATTCATTTATTTAACGAGGTAGGCTCCTTTAATGGAGGAAATTTTATGACACTGAAAGGCAGCAAAAAATTCACTTAAATTAAGTACTAGAACGCGCTTGATACTGTGTTTTTTGCTCGAGGCAGTAAGGTTTATGGAATATAACTTGAAGTGAAGCTTCAAATGATCAAATTCTCAGATCTTGAATTTCCAAATCCTCAAACTCACCATTCTGAGCACGAATGTGTAAATTAGAGTTTAAAATTTAAAACTGAGAGCTGCAGATAGAAAATCTCCAGAGTCCCAAATTTTGGTAATATCAAAATTTCTGAATAGATCAATGTAAACGTTTGAGAACACTCGATGACCATGCACACCATGCGTGTGAGTTGATCAACGCTCTTAATTTATTCAGTACTAGTTTAAAGTGCAAAATCTGATTGTTAGTAATTCTAATGGCCGATAATAAGGATATATCAAAACAATTGGCAGATTTACGTCTACAATCAGCGCGTTAATGGTACCCGTATTTAACGTTTCCTATAGGGGATTACATAAATCATCCGATCAGACACTTTTTCACCCCCTTATCATCCTTAAGCCTTAAAGCATGCAATTATTAGCAGTGAACCGCCAGGTATACACCGTACACGACACATACTATGCTTTCAAGTCAACGTGATAATAATTCCCAGTAAAACATCTCGTACCAGATACGTATCGTTTTAGCCGTGACGGTCGACACGGCAGGACGTTAAATCCAAGCAGAGTCGTTTTACTTCTCGCCCGTTCGTTTATATCCTAGCCGGTCCGTGTTACCCTATTTCGATAAAGCACCGTAACAAACAAAGACTAGTCACGGACGTAAAGCAGAAAATATTCTTGCTGCGAAACGTTTGATCGCGAAACAGTCCCGGCGTTATCATAATAAACCAGGGACTTTATACGCCTCGATGGGACGCGTTTTCTAGTCGACGTGGGACTGAAATCGGACAATATCGTGCGTTATGCTTCCGTGTCGCGATCCTGCTGTATACGGCTTGATCCTCCATGCAGATACAACGTATGACATAGTAGCCGTGATAGTTGGCCGTTGGCTGCGATGGCTGGCTCGTGGATGTTCTTTTTCACTCGTGGCTGTCTCTTTGCGAGCTCGCAGCCTCGTGGTTTCGCAATCTCGAAGAAAAGACATATTGTCGCGGTTGAACGTAGGCCGCAGCGTAGGCAGACCTATCTGGTCCGTACTCGTTCTCCCGAAATGGACACGCCGATGAGAGCAAAAGTATGCAACAGTTCCCGACCGTTTCTCCTGGAGAACTCTCTATATGGTGATGCACTTACACGCTGCCTTGGCGAGAAGATTCTCCGTTAACGTTTATTTTTATCATTTTCTGGACGAATTCTTTACGAACCGATCTAACACTTTGATACCGAGTCTAATTCTGAACATCGTTGGGTTATCCTTTACTGTCTTTCATATTTATTATGATACACTTTCTTTTATTGTTAAGTGAACTGTTAACTTTGTTTCAGTGAATGCAGTTAGAAATGTTATCATTCCGTTTATTATTTTAAAAGAAAAAATCATGCACAAACTTTTGAAACGTAACAAGGTTATTGAAACTGACGTTGTTAATAAAACAATTTATAAAACCTATTAATCTGGGATTGAAGATGTAAATTTACTGACAATAAGTGGATGGCAAGCAAACGTAAATCTGATTGGATCGTACTTTAAGTGTTAATCACCGCAATCGTAATGAACATGTATAAACACGCATATGGAAATTCTAACTATAAAAGACGCGAGGAATTAATTTTCAATTCAATCTTCGTATTTATTACCTCGTATTATTAGTATTATAATAGCAATGCCAGTAAAAATTCTTTGTCTCTCATTTATTAGTAGCTCCCATTAATTAGAACGTGAAACTTAAAACGATAGGAGGATGATCGTTATTATCCGTTCGAAAGATCAAATAACGATTATTATACAATTTTATTGATCCCCAGTTGATACAACGTTTGCGGAGTGAGATCGCATTTGTCTGATTAATGAAGATCCGTCTTGGTAGTATGCGGTTCGCAATGAATTAATCTCTAAACTTTTCACCGCTTCTTATTGCAACAAAGAAACGATATCGAAGAATATTTATCGCCATGGCAAACTTGATCTTCAAGGTCTGAACAAAGTTGAGCACGTTAAAAATCGTGTTCAAGGTCTCGGTAAAAACAATTTTCCGTACGGGGTGCAGATGCTCAGCTCCCTGCCACGACGTTCGATCACTGTCTGTCGGATTCATAAACGATTCGTACTTTCTTTTTTAAGACGAAAGTGGAAAAAATCGACGATATAAGAGGATTACAAAAGAGAGATACGCGCGCTTACGCGAAGGACGCAGGAAGCTTTAAATTCCGATCGCTTCGCCGATGCGATGCCAACCACGGCCATGGATTTTAGAAAACGTTTCGCGGAATTCCCGCGGGAAACGTGAATTCCTTCGTTTGCCGAAGAAATGAGATATACGAGAAGCACGAGATTTCCTACGTCGGCCTGACATATTCGAAGGACGCCGAACGATATATCATAGACACGAACGTGTGCAAGGACATAACGCATACTTTTTCCTTCGCACCGAGTCGATTGAACGTGGTCAAATAATTGCAGCATGGATGCAAGGTCATATTGACCCAGCTACAGAAATAAAATGAATAATGTTGCAGATTTATTTCTGGACCTGCAGAAGATGAAAGTGCTAATACATATCTACGTGAAAGTAACATATGTGTATTTTATACTACAATGACTGTTTCAATTTTTTTTTTAAATCCGGTCTAAACTATCCTCGAGAGTACGGTCGAAAACTTCAGCGTAACTATACATCGTTTAACCCGTGGTTCAAGAAGACAAGATACTGTCTATTTCCTGTTAGGTTCCAAGATACTTATCTTATTTCCGACCTAACCTAACTCCGACGTCTCGATACAACACGAGCATATGTTTCACTTTTGTAGCATAGATAGATGGCCGGACATTATGAATAATGCCGGTATTAATCACTTCGCCCACGACGTATACATTTCTCGAAAATCTATTTTAAATTCTGAACAGCTTTCAACCTTCAAACCCGTATATGTGTAATGACGTTTCAGTTATGATTGAAAATGGCCCTGAAGGTTAAGTAACGAATTCTCACGACAATTGTAGCGGTACAAGGAGGCCACAATTATATCGGAACGTTATACAACTTACTTCAAAGTTACGATCAACAGAAGCTCAGGTTGATATTAGAATCGCGAGTTTGAAGTTTACCGTACAACTGTCACGGTCGATGAAACGGTATTTATTAAATAATCATGGTACGGTCGTTAGCATTCTATCGGATTTTACGATTATTCCGTTTTACGACGTTCCTATTCATCCTTAATTGGCAACGTGATCGTGATCCTCGTACACCTCGTCTGTGTAGAAACGACACACCAAATAATTGCGCAACGAACCAAATTTATCGCTTTCTCGTGTCACTACGTTGGCCAACTAATAAATATTAATAAAGTGACGTTCGTTGAATCGATTATCGTCAGGCTATCAACGCTTTACCCATTAAAGACCTGTGTTACGGTAATGCAACGTTTCATTCGTAATTTTTTTCCAATAATTTGCATCGTTAAATTCCATCTTTAACATTTTCGTAACGAAAGGAAATCGAGGGAACTGTACGATGACCTATTTCACACCTTAATTCCTGCACAGTTATTATCCACGATTAAACAGACATATCAATTCATGTGATACGTTCGTACCGTGGATAGATTAATCATAGTGAGTTTCTGATTAAAGAGGTTGTTACAGCACTACAATGTAACATGTTATTTCTTAAGTCTAGAATTGCACTGACACATCATGTCACAAAAATAATGTAATATGCCAGATACATTTATATTGTACGTTAAAAAAAATATTATGTACATTGGACATTAAAAAAAGATAAATATTGTGTACCTTCACATTGTATATTTTAAATAAATATCATGCATATACATAACCTAACCATTTCCAATTCTGAGAACATTTATATGTATCAGTAATTTATATGCTATTTCGTCAAACTTCAAAAAATGCGTTATAAAGCTATCCACTTGAAACTCGAGCACAGAAATAATTTTACGGTTAAAAAAGGAACGTTATCGTACTGTAATAAAATGCTTAAATTTCTCAAAAGTTCATAAAACCGCGAGATATAAGTGGAAGTAGATATAGCGACGATAAAATGGCTTTTATATCAGTGGTTGATCCTTAACGGGTTAATAAGGCCACCTAGTGTTACGAATCACCGTAACGTCCTCGATCATGGAGTATCTACGTAAGAGGAAAGACTTAAAATTCTTGACAAGCCGCTACAAGCGTTTGCAATTAATTCGCCGGTACCTCACCTCGACGCACACCGTGCAGCCCATTAAAATTCTCCACGAGCTTTCGCAAGTTGCTTTCGAGTCCAAAGGCGAAGCTTTTCAGAGCGTGTCGCGACCGTCCTGATAAGTTTACCCGCGTACGCGATACCTTTTTCCCGGCGCTGACACGCGCGTAATTGTGCGTACGTAAAAATGATTGTCGGCTCGCCGGCCACTCGAGCTTACCGTCTATTTATGTACCCAGGATTCGAATGAATCCTTTCCTATCTACGATTTACGTCGCAGATAACACCGTAACGAGTCATAGCCAGTTTCCTATCAACAGACCACCTCGACAACCGTTCAAAAATACTGCCTTTTTGGACATTTATTTCCTCTTTTTACTACCAACATTTTGTCACATAGATCTTAATTTGCTTGAAAATCAAGCTATGACATTGACTAGTTTAGTCTGACATTGGCTCAAAACTAGAATATGATCATTTTTATCTTTCTGCTCCGTGAATTGCTAAATTATTCTCACTGCTACTGTTTGACGATCGTTACCTTATCTCCTCACGTTTCAGCGATTTACAAAACAACAAAGTCGAAAGTGACCATTTTTATCTTTAGTACAAAGTTGGGCTAACCTGGTTAAAGTTACCCAAAGTTACTTTCATCTATGCAATATAAATTTTGAAATTTCTACGTTTTTCTAACCTATCTTTAAAAAAGAAGCGATACAATGATTTCTTGGTAAAGATCATATACACATATACGATGTGTATAGTGTGTGCCTAAGAATTTGTGACATCATGCGTGCGTTCAGGGACCAGTCTAGGCGAATAATAGCCGACAGTGATATTTTATGGAATTCGCTGGTGCCTTTGCATTATTCATAATCGAAAGTCACAAAGGAAAGTTCTATTATGAATTATATAAAATTGCCCGGTGAAATTGTCATCTCGAAGGAATGTTTTATCCGAGGAGGCAAAGAACAAACAGTCGAGCATACATTAGTTTCTCTTCTAATACAATACAGACTCACGGGCTTACATAATTCATGCTTACATTCTGCGTTTCTCTAAATTACACAGACTCGAGCTGGTCCCAGCTACTTATCAGTATATTCCCAAACTTGTATATCTTCCAACTTCAACATTTCTAAGCTTTTATGTTTTTCAATTTCTATATTTCTAAATGTTTATATATTCAAATTTCTATGTACGTCTACATCTTCAAATTAGTATTCTAATCGAAATGTCCATATTCCCAAATGTTTGTATTTGTTTATTCTAACTAAAACTCGTTCATTCCAGTTGTGTATTTATTGTAGCCACGAATACGTGACACGAATGACGAAAACGTTAATGGGGGCCAGCGTAACTTCGAGTCTGGGCAACGCGAGCGTGCTCGCACGATTCTTTGCCCACTCGTTTATCCAACACACGTAATTGTGCAATTCACGCATTCGATGTCCGTTTAGTCGATTCATGCATATTCGTACACGCCTTTGTGGCACCCCGCATTCCTGCTGGCAGCGACCACAAACGAAAGCTTTTCCTCGCGCGATATATTTCGATTTGGAACGGTGGGGCCACGTTCAGGGACCCCCTGCTGCACACGCATTCCGCTACCACATTGCGGGAACCGTCGAAGCTGAACTGGAGCCGATATCCAGTCGATCGAAATTTTTCTGTCTCAACCGTGCCATACAGTTTTAGCGGATCGCGAACAATGTGGACAGACAAGTATCGCGGTTGTTACCGTAACTCTTCGCCGATATATTGCCGTTTAATATCGTGTTACGCGGTAAGCAAAGCGAATTCCCGAGCGATTCCCGCTTTTTTTACTCCTCGCGCGCAATTTCGCGATAGCACGAGCGTTCGAGTACCGTTCGAGCGAGTCCTCGTTCTCTCTCGCAGCCTCTCGTAAACCTCCACGGCTATCCGCGGAGATCCTTGCCTCTGCTTTTATTTCGTTTGCAGTAGTTAACCGTTGCGGATACCGATTTAGAAGTGACGATCGTGCATGCACGCGAGATGAATGAGTCAGCTGGGGACGTACCGGTGAATCGTGGCGATTTATTGGCCGCGCGTTCTCTATCCGATACCCTTTGTTGACAGAAAATAGTCGCGTTAGTCTGATTTTATTTTACAGCACGAACTCGCGATCGCGTGTCGCAGATTTTCAACCGGCGATGAGCAATACGGCGATAGATAAGATAGTATGGGTAACAGTAAAACTGCATCGATGCTGCATACCAGCCATATCTATGATCTACTTATCCCATGATGCAGACACGTCCAACGAATTCCATGGACGTCCGATTAACATTCAATCCAAGTCATCGTGTATTAACAGCTTATTGACTTTACATAATAATCGGTGCTCGATCTTAATCGAACATCATCGAACTTCAAACGATCGATCTTCCGACGAAGAGTCAGACACTTCTGGATCTACCTTTGGTCTTTTCGAATTATGTCTCACGTCGTTCGAGGATTCGACGCAATAAGGATCACATGCCGCGATACTACAAAATGAAATCTAATCTCTGTTCCTCCGTGTCAATGTTACGACTCGCGGCATGCGGTGTTTTTGTATCGAGTCTATTAATTTCGTGATTGGACAACTTACCTGGACGACACGAAGCGCCACCAGGGCCAAACACAGTACCGACACAGGCGCACTGGAGAACGCGTGAAAATTGGTCCTTCTCACAAACATTTTGATCGTAGTGCGTGCCACACTGAACCTGCGAAAACGTGTCACGTTCTTGCCAAGGCTGTCTGTCGTCGACAGACTCAGGTCACATTTTCGTCGTTTCCCGAGAACAGTTTCATCGTATCGTTCGAGATGAACGGGGCAACGTTTCGAGACGGCCACGCGGTTCGCCGTGTCACGAAGGACGCAGGAGGAACGCTCGTTGCACGCTCGGTGAATCGTGATCTCGTGGACGGTGTCTCGAAAACTCGACAGGCTCGTCGCCGAGAACTGGAAGCGAATGTTATACTGGCGCAATAATGACTGTTCCTCCTGAACTGCCCCCAGGGACGCTCAGGTGTTCCAGTGTTTTTGGTGGGGATAGATCGCACCGGAGCGGCCATTCCCTTTTCATCCGATGTGTATGCGATCCACGCATTCATGTCTCCGAATGCAACGATGAGATCCTTCGGTTTCTCTGCGTTGTACAACGAGGACAGCACCGTGCACGGTGTCCGTTGCCAACGTAGAGATCCATCTTACCGGCAGATCTACTGCATTTCTGAACATTCGAGAATGTTCCTGCAACCATGGCGATGATCTTAATTTCTTCAGTTTTGCTGAAATTTATTTCGGAAGTTTTCCTGACTAACTCGTCGCTACAATATTATCATAATTTTATCAAAGAACTAATAGTTTAGTTATGAATTAATTTTTTGAGATAGGATTTTGGAAATAGAATTTAGATATTGACTGGGTGGATGGTTCATCCCCTTTAACCAGCTGTATGATTTTTTAAGTAATCGCACTTTTTAAGAACAAATACTTTCGTTTGCGATTACGATTTTATTTTGAAAACGTAAATTGATTGCAATTTTGAAGTGGTTTTGTTAAAATTTTGCAAGGATATAAAAAATTGGGTTACGAATGAAACATTCAATGTGGTAACCTTTCAAATATTTTTCTGGTACACTGCGGAATTAAAAATTTTTATTTTGAAGCTTTAATAAAAAAAATTTTTAATTTGGGAATTTTAGGATTTAAAATTTTTATTCTGCCTGCTTAACGATTTAAAATTTTGAGTTTTGGGAGCTTTAATAAAATTTCATTTCGAAAAGTGAGTATTTAAAATTTTGTTTTGAGAGCTTAATATCTCGTTAACGATTCATTTTCTAACATAATACCGTAATACCTTCTTATTCAGAATACTCTAGTGAATTGACCTACATAAAAGTAATGTTCCTTCCAAGAAAATTAATTGGATCTATTATGTCTTTCCTACTGCTTCGCCTGTAAAAAACTATTTATTCTACATTATGTCGTTTATTATACTAAACTTAAAAAGACTTTTTAGTCCGTTTGAGTTCTTTCCAACATATTCCAGTATGATAACACATATTCCAAATTCAGTTAAAGAAGGAACTGCGTAAAACATAAAATTTCCATAATAATACGATATTACGATATCGTAAAAGGTGACTATCATTCCGCGAAACGATTTTTATCAAGGGTAGAATGTAGATATTGACTGGGTAGATGGTCCATCCTCTTTAATATCTGAAATCTTTACCAATTTAATAATTGAATGAAAGATTCTATATTTCCGTTTCCAATTACTGTAACGCATTCGTAATATTTTATTCGATGGCACTTAAGTAACAAAGAGAGCTATAACAGTATGACACGGATTAATTTAACGAAGTAACTGTTTGTGTCATTCTCCGTTATACTCGTCCCAGGTGTATGATTTTACACAGAAGATAAATACGACACAATGAAGTACCTGTACACCGATAGTGTTTGCGGAATGAAATTAGACAAACGATTCAATAGATATTGATTGAAGGAAGATTGCAGGAATTACAGGATTGTCGATAGCCGCGGCGCTTGTAAAGGTACTGTCGCAGCACCTCTCAAGTTATCACAATGCAGACAAAAGCGAATATCGAAGACAATAGAAAGCTTACACGATCATTCGTCGATGACACGAAAACCATTCAAGATACTCATCAATTGATACTTTAAACCAGGCATCATTTGAATGCACGGCGATTGCATTTCATCCGATCATTAGTTCTTTCATTTACTTTTGCCTGTACACGCAAATTTTCTTACATCATAATAAACATAATAGATATCGTTCCGGTACTGGATAGAGTAGAATAGTATTTGAAATTCAAATGAACTTATTTTCAGCTCTTCGCGCTGAAATTATGCTGTAAACTGTAAATTGTAGCATAATAAATAGATCACGAACGTTCGTGCATTTATGATCTGCAAAGTAGATATATATTATGCAATTTGTGGACAGGCTTTCTACTCTGTAGATGAATATTGTATTTATAGATCATAAATACAAAAATATCTGTAGTATACACAAATAGCATAAAATATTCTAATATAACTTAATCTACTCATATTTGGTATAATTTTGTATATGTATGCGTCTATTGCAGGTGTATAAGCAGATGGACATTGGTACAATAAAAAATGGAATTAAATGAAATTTATTTTAGTGAAGCAATTTAAAAAATTGTGCATATCATAATTTAAAATTTCATTCGAACCACAGGTTTTATGTTAATCCAGTTTTATCATCTTATAATTGCTCGATTGATTGAAAGTGCATAGGAAAAGCAGAATGATCTCGAGAAGAAGTAAACCGTGATTCACAGTTTCTTACGTAACCAGGTGAGACACGCGTGCGTTTGACGCGAACCGAAGAGAATGCAATTCCGATGAAAATCCAACCGCGCTCGTTTTGCTCCGAACGTTTCTTTACCCCGCAAAAATGTTACTGACCCACTTTCCCGTGGAAAACATTCCAGCATCGTTTTATCCGGCGCATAAAAGAAAAGGAAATTGCACCGATGAAAAATACAAGGAAACGCACGCACGTTCGTGCCGATACACAAAAGCGGAGATTGTTATGAATATTAATTCGATTCCGTTGCGACGAACGCGGAACAGAAATTAAAAAACGCGGAACCGGAGGACAAAGAGGTTTCATTTGAAATGGGAATTCCCGTTGCATGTTTTTCAGACGACCATCCCCCAAAACCGTGCCCGGCCAGCGTCGCCCGGAACAATAGAAATTCTATCTCTCGAAAGATTTCAAAGTACAGCCTCCATGGGTACAAAAGCTGCACGTAAGTGCAACGCCGAGGAATCGCGAATAACTGGGTCGTCGCATTAATTCTTTCATCCGACGTTGAAACGCGTTGTACGGTCGAGTGGTCTGCCACCTGGTACCGGATAAAGCAACACGGCCAGAAAAGCTGTTTTCTTCCAATGATAGAAAAAGTAAATTGCGAAACGACAAAAGAGAAAAATAATATTCTCGGTACCGTGGTACTCTAGAGTTCCGGGTGATTACAAAATAAGTTGCAGCTACCGATTGTCTGCCGGGACAGGGGTTGCATCAATGCACAGAGAACGGCGGTATGTCGTCGTACTATGTAGCTTGACGTTTCATCTTCAGTCGGCCAGCAGGTGGAGCATGTTTGATGTGTATCGAACGACGTCACCCTGTACAAACACGAGGGACCGGGACCGAGCATATCGTGGAAACATGGTGGCTCGTTCCTTTTTCCCCTCTTGTCTTTAGCTGGCGACACTTAGGGAGGGTGGGGGATGATAAGAAGAACGCAAGCGCGAACCTATCGACCAGCAAACCCTCCGGGTAACACCCTCGCGATTCTCGGTCGAGGCTCACTGCTTCACCGGCAAACTAGTGGGTAGTACACGCACGCGACACAGGTGAGTACCGAGCTTTTCAAACTTCGCCTTTTTAACACGCTCGCTGTGATCGATGTTCGCCGGGTGAATGAAATAAATAATAATATTATCGGTAATTTTGAAATCGGTACTGACGATGTCAATCGAGTGTCACACGAGTTATTGTCGTAGATCAGCAAGATCAAATGTATTCGCGTGCCGATCGCAGCGAGCGTGTTAATAATTGCCCTTTTGGATTATACGAGCGTGTAAATGACGCTTGTTGGACAAATATTTGCGTGTGTGGTCATTATGCATCGATTCGTATCAACGTCCGTTCCAGCGGACGTCACTTTTAGCGCTCGTGTGGTCCCAGGCCCAGGTTTGCAGCATCTACTGGTTTTCGTTGGTTTTTATGTATATTGAGTTAGGGAGTGCGACCGTTGTTTGTTAATTTGTTTGAAAGTGATCTTTCCGAGTGACGGGCAGATCACAGGGCCCGTGGAGAGCCCGCGGGCACCGGCGTGCACGGTGCGTGCAGCGACGAGGCGTGGGGCATACCAAATCATGTCCAATCAAATTTATAAGTTTGGAAGGTTACACGGCCATACATTTATTCATTTATACATTTACACATTCATTCATTTATTCAGTTATTCATTTATACATTTACACATTTACACATTTGCATATTTACACATTTGCACATGTATACATTTTAAAATTTATACGTTTACAAGCTTACAAGTTTACAAATTTACATGTTTACAAGATTGCTAACGTACAAATTCATGGATTTACAGATTCACAGATTCACAAATTTTTACATTTCGAATTTGGTAAATTGTTAATATCCGAATATAAATATTGAGAAACATAGAAATATCAAGTTCAGAAATTTCCAAGTTTATAGATTAATTTGACATCAGAGCTCGCAGATTCACGCCACAGGACGTCCGCGTTCCGTACGCTCGCGGGCGCAGTTGTCCATCAGTGATCAATCCAGTGTGTACTCAGACTACGATTGTGCAACAATATTTCGCTATTCAATTTACCACAAAAATTGCCGGTAACGTACATGTCAGATTCCTGTGTGAAATGTGTGATAGGTTAAGTGTTAAGTTAGGGTTAATGACAGAGAGGATGATTGTTTGAGTTAGACAAGTGTCGAGAGGTCAAGCGGACAAGGTCCTTTCTTCTTCGATCCTCACTTCTTGTATTTTGAGTTAGGTTCCTTTTTCTGTTGCCTCCCCATCTGTTACAATATTTTATATTAATTGAGGTTTATTAACATCTTCATTTTCCTACCGTTCAATCAATTTTTAAGGGTGTGTAATTTATTTAAGAATAAACATTTTTAAAATTTACTACATTTTGCTGCAGTGAATTTACTACATTAAATTAGAAAAAATGAAAAATTTAACACATTTTTCTTTGGTACTCCAGGAATTGGCTTTTCACAAAAAGATAAAATATCACATAAGAGATTGAATGAAATTGAAAATTGTTATCGTGGTTGAAACAACTTGTTTATTATTGTATACATTTTGATATCGACAAATTAATTTGTAAAGTTTGAGTTATTTAGTGTTAAGGATCGGTGAGATGAGCTAGTTACAACATGGAAATTTAATCGAAGACTTATAAGATGTTGTTCTCTCGTGCTTAGAATGCTTCTATCTTTGTGAGGATTAAATTTTCGAGCACAATCTAGATAGTGGTATGTTGATCGATGATTACGAGATGGTGACTTATAGTGTGGTTGACGTGATGTGGTTATTCGCGAGGATTTGTTGCATACCTTCACGTGATTCTTTACTTTTATGGTCTGCTCTTCTCTTTTTAACCCTTTATCAATTATTTACCCTTCTTGCATTATTAACTATCACTTATATTAAAAAACTTTGTCGTTTATAATTCATAGAATTAATGAAACTTCCATTATCAATACGATATTATTATTAAAAGTTCGTAATGATGAAGGTAAGTGGAAAAATATAAGGTAGGAAGAAGATGAGGAAGTAAATGAATGAAAAGTGGTACGCCCAGTCTGCGAGATTTAGATTAAAATATTTCACGGTTAAGAGCACAAATACGTGATTAAATGTTAAGTCTTCGTGATTTACTCGTGGTATTTCCGGTTTCTGCAAGCTTGCATTCGCGTACACGTTTCCCGTTGCGCAGCTTTGCCAGTCAATACGCCTGCCTTTTCCTAACACCTAGGGACTCTTCCGTCATCGATTATTACTAGAGTCTACGCTTAAACCTCCTAGAAATAATACGGATAACATGGATTTATAAAAACGTCATTTCATTTATATTCAAGTTATTACTTCTTTATTGGTACTTTCATCAAGATTAGAATCGTGTGACCATTTTATGTACTGTCAACTATTTTTTAAAATAATCAGAAATAATAGAAATATATAAAAAGATAAAAACATTATAAAACAAAATGTGCAATGGACTTGCATCTCCTGTCGCAGTCACGTCAAATATTGTTTAAAATTTGAAGCATACAAACAAGTTAATAAAAAATTTTCACTTAATCTTCTCAAGTACTTTACAACAGTTCAAGGATTATCCAACAAAATTTATTTTAGCAAACTCGAACATTGTGTGTTAAAAGTTTGAGTAGATCTACCACGAACGTTGCATCAACATTCTACATCCCCTAAATCTCCCGCAAAGTTCGGTCGTGACAGCGTGAAAATTTCGAGGCATTATTGGCTTATACAAAATTAGAAACAATTACGGAGGTCCATTATCCTATCAGTATCAAGTCGCAGCCGCATTTTAAGCGAACAAATAGCACCCTCAGCGCGTCGCCACCGTAAGGGGTGAGTAAAAATTTCTGTCCGCAGGTGGTAGAAAAATTAATACTCCCGTAAGAGAGCACGTAGAGATCCTAACGAAGACTGAAATTCATTGAAACTCATTTGAAATTCAATCAAGTTACCCATCTCCTGCATTAATTGAACGCAGCCCGAGTTGTCGTGCGCGGCAATGGTCGGCCTTAGTTTAAAGTTTCAAGCAGTTCTGGTAGGAAAACGCCTCGAAACCGGAAGCCAGATACGACAGTTCCAACTTGGAGGAAATCGTACAAGTTTCCTTGACGTCTACTCCAAACTTTTCGTCCCGATTCTTCGTCTTTTACGACATTTAACCCTTCCATCTACGTGGAAACTGAAGTCACGCGCCGTGTGAACCACCAATTATGCAAATTTCTGAACAACCTTTGACCTGTTTTAACCCCTCTTTGAATTAAGAGTCACCATGCCACTCCAAAAGTTTAACTAAGCATGAATTAATGTGTGTTGATATAATTAGAGGAGACTCTCGTTATACTGCCATGCGTTATCTTGTTATGTGTGGGATCACTGCGAGTTACACACGCGTTATTACAGGTTGTGTTGTATGTTGTATTTCTCATGTGGTGTACTTGATATGCGTTGTGTTCTACAAACGTTGAATTTTCTATGTGTTGTACTCTTTATGCGTTGTAATCTCTACATGTTGGATGCCCTACGCGTTGTATTTTTCACGCGTTGTGTTCTCCACACGTTGAGTTCTCCACGCGTTGTACTTTCTACGCGTTACATTCTCTATGCGTTGTATTCTCTATATATTGTATTCTCTATGCGTCACATTCCCTACATGTTGTATTCTCTACATATTTCTACACATTCTACTTTCTACGTGTTGTCCCAACGTATTGTACTCTCCAAGCATTATTTTCTCCATACATTGTAACCTTTGTTATTATAATTTCACATCATATTTTTGACACGATGGATCCTCACACATTGTATCGCTACACACTGCATCTACAGCTGATAACATAACAAAAGTCGTCTACAAAAATTTACATAACCCTCTATTATCTTGCAGATCAGTATCAATAACACCCTCAAAGAATCTACACAAAACTACCCTCAAGAAAAAATATAATTTTTCTCTACCATTTTTCACGCATCACGAGTGGTTAATTATATAGTTATCAGCGAATCGGTGCTCGGAAAGAAAAGTTTATCACCGATACAAAAGCACTCAAAGTGTTAATCTTCGTTAATTGACCTCGCATCACGATCACGGGGTTGCGTGTCGCGTTTTTCAACTTCAAAGAACTCGGACTGGATTTTCCCTCTAACGTGCAAGTCAATTACGCCTTTTTCTTCTTTTCATCGACGAAAACAATCGGTACCCTTTTGCAGAGCAGCCACGAGCCAATAACTCGTTATCTCTGGTCTTTATCGCGATTCGATATTCGAGGGTGGCTGAAATCACTGTTCCGTGGTAGTCGAGCAAAACACACAACCCGTGTAAAAAATTCTGTAGCATGTAAAGTCACGTTGTACGGTATCGATCAGTAAGGTATCAAGCTCTACTTTTGCCGTGCTAAATTTCTACCTGCATCTCGAGCACTTTGAGCTTTCGCTCGGACGTTTTTATCTTGAGTATCACACGCTACATCAAGAAATTAGAAACCTAATTTTAGAGAATATTTGGAGAACAATGGACTCTGGATAAAAATCACGAGTTCAAAATCTTCACATGCTGTTTAATCAAGAAATTTATGTTCAATGATTAATTTGAACATTACTCTAACTATGATAAAATTGACATAAAACTTGATTGAAAATGATATTTTATATCCTTTTCAATTTTACATTAAACATTCAGTAAATTCATAGTTCCAAAGCAAAGTTCACATCTGACAATAACAAAGCGACACAAAGGTATGAAAGGTCCAAAAGCTTTCACGAAGCCCGTAGAATGACCCGTAGCAGACATATTAGGGAGAAAGGTGCAATCAACACATCAGGTGTCGTTCTAGAAACCTAATTTCTTATCTCACCCTTCGCAGTTTCGCAACGCTTTCATCAAATGCATATTTAATAGCACCTCGTAACAATAACGCAGTGTTACGTGACCGACAGCGGGTGTAATGTTAGTATTGAAGAAAATCCAACGTCACGCTCGTTGATTCACCGATGTTTCCCTTCTTTTTGCAGATTTCAACTTGGATTATTTAGTTTCTCCTTTCTCACCTCTCTTATTTCATCCTTTCCTTTCGGATTACCTTACGTTTCAAGCGTTATTCCGAACACTCCGCAACGGACGCAACATCGAGATCGTCGAGCGATATTTAAAGGCTCATCCCCCATTTCCGAACCCCTCGGTAGTGTAACCTGGAGAACAGGAAGGGGACAGTATCGTCCGTTAGCGATCGACAGGAAACAGCAAGGATTCCACGGTTTTCGTCGGAAGGACGAAGTCGGCTTTAACCAGCAAGATTACAGGCCGCGGCGGGTGCGCCAAATATTGTGGTACAGCTCCTTCACCCGGCAACATTTCATTCTCCAGCTTTCGACAGTCCTTCACCTCCAATGTTAACTACCTGAAACGGAGGTGAGTGCTTCCACGACTGCAAACTCCTTTTTATGCATGGACCAGACTGATTTGTTCGAATAGAAGCATAGAATAGCCGATAATCGATAACAGGGGACGGTTGGAACGCTATGAATAGGTGTACGGGAACATCTCGTCACTTGTCTTCAATTTTTGATTTGTGGAGACTAATTTTGTTAAGTTACTAATTTTTAGAGTTACAAGTTTGGACATTCTTTTACTCAGATGCCTTGTTTTTAAATTTTCTAATCTTCAATTTTTCAATTTCTTAATTTCCAAATTTCTCAATCTCCAATTTCTTAACTTCTCAATTCTCCAATTCTTCAATTTCCTGATTTCCCAATATCTCAAATTGTCAATTTCCCTAGTTCCCAAATCTCCAATTCCTTAATTCTCTAGTCACCCCATTTCTAAAATCCCCAATTTCCCAATATCCGCAGTCCTTACTGTCCAATTTCGCAAAATCCCATCTTCTCAAACTCTGAAATTACCAATCTTCCAGTTTCCCTAATCTCCAATTTTCCAATATCCCCAATCCCCAATTTTCCAACTCACTTTTTCCAAATTTCCAAACTATCTTCACAAATTCCTGTACTCCTAAATTCTCAAGCATTCAAATTTCCAAATTTCCATATTTTTAACTTCCCAAATTTGATAATATGTGAAATTCTAAATTTCCAGCTCTGAAAAGCTGTAAATTTGCAAATTGGAAAATATATTATTCATTCAACGACTATTTACCATATTTAAAACGCAGGCATCCCAATTTTGCTCAGAGAAAGATTGACACAGTTGTGCTAATTGAATTACACTGTAATATTAATTACTACAACCAACTCTCGTGAATTAATAAACTACCTTGTATTTTAATAACGTAATTCAATTCGTAATTGAATTAGGTAATCAAACCATTTCGAATACCTAAATTACTAATTATAGTACCTCTGAATGTAATGAAATTTCGTTAATTTCTGTTGGGATATGAATTTATGAATAATACTACATTCATCGCTGATAATTCTTTTCTGTTCGAATTTGTTACGTGATTTGTTTACCCTCTTATACCGTTTCAATTACGTTTCAATTGCACTTCAATTAAAACGCGAGTTGCATTAATTTAACAAATCGAGAAATCTGAATCATTAATTAAAATGTTATCGAGTTCGATGTTTTCGAATTACTGTGTAATTATTAACTATGAAACAGTTCAATTGGAATTCTGTACAACTCTGTGTAAGTATTATACACAAGTGGCTATCGGTAACGAAAAATAAATATCTAAAAAAGAACAATTTCTTATTAAAGTAAACCACTGAAATCAATACCCCTCTACCATATTTTTTCATTTTTTGATCCCTCCTCGTCTAAAAATACTTACGTGCTCACATTTCCATAAAAACTTCATTAATTTTAAAATTAATCTCATACTACTATTTTATATATAAATAAATTAATAAGTCTCTCGACAAAACTAAACGAATGTTAAATAAATTATTGATCTATCAATGAACAGAGAACACCGTAAAATGTTTAACTCGGAGTTGATTAACATCGTATCATTGTTCAATGAGGCTATTATTAGAACGAAAAAGATTAATCCCTTAATTGGTTGTTATCGCGGTAAAAATAGCTTTCATGGTAATTAAGAGGTCGCAGTATTTTTAGTCGCGTAACGTTCAGACTACCGTGTTTCTCGAATCCCGATGTACTCTGTTCCGTAAAAGATTAACGTTTTCGTGGCAAAAATTGTCGCCTTTTTTCTTGTGAATCGGGTCGTTCCGAGATATAAAAGCCGGCGAATATATATGCACAGTAGCACCGAGGGGCATAGAGTTTCGGGTCGTTGTACCGGTGAAAGCTCGTGTTTGTCGGAGCTCTTTTCATCGAATCCGGTTATTGAGCGACGTAACAGCAGTGTAAAATAATGACCGGCTATCTTGATACAAAATTGGTCCAACTCGTGTCCACATTCTGTCACGCGATGCACCCCGTGATATCATAGACGATAAGTTGCCCGATTCAATTAACGCGAAGTGGCTACCTGATTTCTTAATTAAAGCAGGATCAACAACGATCGAGATTCTCGTTTCGCTGAGTGGTCATTCCAGAGCGTACATAATTAAACGGAACATCTTTTTATTACAAATATCTCGATGTTTTTCCCTAGTTTCATAAGTCTTGGTGTATGCATGAGTCAATGGAGAAACCGCTTTTGGCATCGTGCAAATTCTGCCTGAACTTCGATATTCTCGACAATTGAGAACTCGAGAAACCTTGGAAGAGGTTCGATCGTTTCGTGTCATCGAAAAACAACGATTCGTTGGAACGTTTATGGACGCTACCCCTAAAGCTTTATCGAAAAGCATCCCCGCTGCGATTCATCGGAACCCATTTGTCGGGAATCAGATATCAGAGCGTTTTGCCATGGAAATTTGTCATCTCATCCCATAGAGCACGAACAGTCGTCGGCCCACGTTTCACGCGAAGGCACCGCGATCAACTAAATGTCCGAGCAACTGCTGCTCAGAGAAGCGAATGTGTCATCGTTCGTGTCACGCATGCAAAACCAGCAATCGCCATCATCGCCAACGCCATGTCCATGCCATACCCTGAGCACTGGCTGTTGTTCGATGTGCATTGAAAGTGCCGGCAATAGAAAAAGCGTGAAATCGGGGGACGAAACGACCGATTGCCACTATCACGACCACCACCATAGCTTGTCTTCCAGGTTCTCGTCAGGGGATTTGAGCTCGGAGCTCGACGATGAACCAAGCACAGACTCCGGGCTGGCCTCCATGGCCAGGGATTCGTCCCAATCGTATCAAGGGGTGCCAGATCGACCCCTGCAGTCCCAACCGACACCGGTACCACCTGCTAGCCAACCACCGGTGCCTGGAGCACCTCCTCCGAGTGCCACCCAACCGGCTGGAGGCGACCTGAGTCTGAATCTCAGGCCTGGATCCAGAACCACCAGCGCACCCTCTTCACCCGCTAAGACTAGGGAGAGCTTGCTGCAACGGGTGCAGAGCTTGACCGGGGCTGCTCGCGATCAGGTAAGCTCGAATTCCCAATTCAGATATTTAACATATTTTTCATATTATCGCACTCTTAGTTTGATATATTTTCAAATTTTTTTTTGAGAACTCAAATTTGGGGATGTTCAAGAACTTTCAGATTTGCAAACATTAAAGTTATTTTCAGAAATTTGGAAAGTTGCAAATTTAAAAAGAGTTTCTAAATTCACAAGCATTTGAGTTTATAGTTTCACATCATTCACCGTGATTTAAATGATTAGGGTGCCTCCATCTTGGGAGCAGCAGTGTCCGGTGCAACGAGAGGGCCGTCGTACAACAAAGATCGATGTTTCACCTTGCTAGTAATCGACGACCAGAATACAGACTGGAGCAAGTATTTCCGGGGTCGTAGGCTTCATGGCGATTACGAAATTCGCGTTGAACAGGCGGAATTTCGGGAATTGTCGTTGACAGCTAGCGAGAGTGGTACTGTTGTGTCCATGGCAGTTTATCGTAACGGGACCAAAGTTATCAGGTAAGATACAATTATTAACACAAAATTATTATTAATTAGCATTCAAACAAAAGTTCATTATTTAATATATGCATAAAAAATGAATTTAAGTTGCAACTTGGGTAAAATCGTGATGATTCGCGATGTACGAAGATACTACGTGTGGTATACACAACGCATAGAAAATACAACACATGTAAATGCAACATGTCGCCAATATAACCCTAAAAGAATACAATGCGTGGAATGTAACGCATGACTACCCAACACGTGACCGTACACGCAGTGATCTAATGTGTGATCAACTCATAGGGATCTAACACGTATTGTCACAACTCTTCGCCATACAACACGTTGCTATACATCTGTATTTTTAATATGCGTCCATAAAATCTGTGGCGATCATCATACAAAGGAGTATCAATTTCATCGACTATTGACTGAAATTCTGAAACGGCAATATAACGAGAATCTACTGTGTCTAAATCTACTCTGGCATCTTTTTCCTATAATTGATTCGAGCGAATAACATTTCACCCACAGATCCTTCAAGCCTGATTTCGTCCTGATACGACAGAACCTGAGGGACGCGGGAGAGGACTACAAGAACCTTCTTCTCGGTTTAATGTACGGCGGTATACCAAGCGTTAACAATCTCACGGCAATCTACAACTTCCAGGTAAGTAGAGGTCTCTAACAAAGTTCGAAGTGGAACAGCGATTAAAAGTTTCCGTACCTGATGAATGAAGTTTCTTAATCATTGTTCTTATTTCAGGATAAACCTTGGGTGTTCGCGCATCTGCTTGGTCTTCAGCGTCGTCTGGGCAAAGACAATTTCCCGTTGATCGAGCAGACATTCTATCCCAATCATCGCGAAATGGTGAGTAACGAAATAAGTGTAATCTTTTGTGTGCTTACTGAAAGAACGACCGTGCGTTTCTCGTTTATTTCCCGTCGCTTAAGTGTTGCGATACTTACAAAAATTATCAAATGGAAGAACTATCAACTAAATATACATCGTCTCGTGCTACGCGGGTTCTCGTGATAGGAAATGCCAACACTCGTCGATTAATGCGTTTTCGATCTTTTGTACTAAAGTTCTACCCTAAATTAGGGTTTCGTTTTCATTGCCGAAGAACGTCCTAAAAAATATGAGCGCTCGCTGTCATCGAGATACAAAACAAAATCATTTAAAAACCTGATTCGTTGAATGCAGATCAATTTATTGATTATGGATCTTGTTCAAGAAAGGTGTACGATCGATCAGGTGAAATAACTGTAATTAGGTGTCGAAAGCGACTGTGAGTGCTCAGACTTTAAATGACGTTCAAGTTCGAATAACGAGACAAATTTTTGCAGACATCCTGGATCAATTATTATCTCGATAAGTTAAATATTCGTTAACCGTATCACAATCGTCGTTAGGTTTCGATGATTCGCAGACTCCTACAAGCTAGTGTTCAAATATATCCTTCACGCAGTTTCATACATATAGACGAGACGATACTACGAAATAAACATGAGAATAATTTAAAAATGCATAATATACATGAGTAGCCTAATATGTACAACTAAGGGGATGGCCAATCGATAATCGAATACGCTCGCTGCTTCATGCTTCACGAGATTCAGTCGATTTACATTGTGGCCGAGCTCGCCGAATGATTTCATTAAAAATCGAACGAGGTTAACAGCGTCGATTCTTCTCGTACAATTCTGAATCGATACGGACTGAACTCCTTTCGCGAGCAGCTATCTTCACGACGCGAATAAATAAAACATTGAATAAGGTTCGCTCGATATTCTCGATTATTCGAGTGCGGTAGGAAGACAATTTGAAGGATGAATAGTAAGTAGGGTGGTTAATTGAACGCGAAAGATTCGACGACACAAACGCGATGCTACTGATCTCGAAATAACTTATTATGGTAATGCAAGCAGTTCCAAGAATTCGTCGGATTATATTGCATTAAATCGCTGATGGCCAACTTTGCTCGGCAGGCATAATCGAGTACTGGCGCGGGCAGTGACGGGTTGTCGACTTCAAGATCCCCAAACTCTTAAATCTTCCACTCTGCAGAACCCCTAAATTCTCAGATTTTTAATTATGGCAATTTTCCAAATCCCTTAATTTTCAAAATCCTAACTCACAAATTTTTGAATCTCAGAAACCCTTAAATTTTCGAATCTCAAGAACCCCTAAATTTCCTACATGCATAAGTCTCCAAGTTCCGAAATTTGACAATTTCAAATTTTTTTTTCCCGTCACTGCTCGCGTGCACCCGGTTGCCCACGACCCTTCGGCGGGTACCTGCTTTGCCCATCGCTGCATTAAACCATAAACAACACTCGTAGCAGTTCGATTCGCTGGTTCGTCTCTGTTAAATGAACCACTTTTGTACTCGCCGGCACAACCGCCCAATTAATACTTTCGCTGAGGAACGCGGATAATAAATAACAGTTACGCGGTCAAGAAATGAATGCTACATCCCAAAAATTCGTCCCAACACGACGTTAAAACTGATTTCGTTAAAGGGAGAAAAGTTCATCGAAACTAGCATTGATTTCTCATCGCGTTACCACGACAGTTCGCGTTCCACAAGAGTTTTCTCACGCAAGAAAACGATGATCGCAAAGTTTCGCAAAGCGTGCTGATGCTGGCAACGTCGTGGAACTCTCGCGTGCGTCGAAGCAGAGATATTCTTTAAGGTTCTCGTGCCCGTTGCTGTTCGCGTTTCTGTTGATAATCTTTGATGCAGTTCTTGTAAGGCACGGAAGGGACCCATGAACACCCGCCAGAACCTGCCTTGCACACGCCGTATTCTCTTTGGCAATCTTCAGGGCCGGGTTTGCTCTCCCATAGACACTCTTTGCCTCCTACGTTCGCCAGAACTGCACCCTTGTACCACCATGGAGTGTAATGAATCTGAAACGTCAAAGACACAATATAAATCATCATGAACTAGTTCAACAAATCATATTCAAATCTTTAACCCTTTGACTTATAATATTTTATACCAATAGTTTAATACCAATTACAATTTACATAATCAAGGATACCTAAGTTCAAAATATACCTAACATTTTCCTTATTTGTCAGCTATAATTTGCTGTAATAATATTGCAACAATAATTAGCTGTCTGACGCAACTGCTGAAGAAATGATAGGTTAAGGGGTTAACTCGCGATGAACGTTCAAGTCGAAGGATTAAGTATTTCGAAAAGAATTTGTCGAGAAGCAGGGTAATTCTATTTATTGCTTCGGTAATGATGATTAGATAAACTTGATGCTACCAAGTTAATAGATGTTGCAATATTATAGTAGAGTCTCGGTCGACGTATTTAATTACAATTGTTCACTTACGCTGCAGTTACAACCGTGACGATACAGTTCCTTGAAAGCTTTCCTTTGTCTGCTTGGTACCGTTCTCCATTGCATCGATAAACCACAGATCGATATACGTGCTCGATCTCCCATCGTACTTCCGCTTACGACGTATGTTTCTCCGATTTCAAGATGTACCCCGCACATGCCGTCCGAAGATGCCGTCCATAGGATATTTTTCTTCAGAGCGTGATATGACTTCGAGCTGTTTACCTGCAAAGAAAATTTATTTATATTACACCTTGTGATACTTTTGTACATTGAAGTAACTTTTGAACACAGATTTAAAAATATAGCCATGCAATATGGTTTAGTAATATAAGGATTTAAGAACTTAAAAATACATATGATAGAGCATGTAAATACGCCCGTGTTTTGCTCTTATACAAAATGTATGGTAAATCAATACCAGCTTAATGACCGAGAAGTAATGTTGTTATTACAGTGAAAAGATTAAAAGCAATAAATTTTGCTAGATCGATATACCAACCTTGAAAATTTTACTGGTTTTCACAGTATATCCAATCGCATGCTCGTTCAAGGCAGCGTTCTTCACTCGGACCAAGGCAACTGCGAGGAAAGATTAATAAATAGTCATGGACACAGAGATTTGATGAATCGAGTGTTGCTCGATTATTAACGTAATCGCTTACCGAAATCTGAATTGCAAAATAGAGTCTGTGGGTGACTCCTCATGCAAGAACACGCTATAACCCTCTGCACCGGTGCTAGCGATAACGCTATCAGCAGAAGGTACGTCCAAAACCTTAACTGCCACATCTGGAAGCAGAAGACATAACTATTAACTAACTGTATACTCACTGGTTACAATGACATGTGGGGTTGAAATTAAAATTTTCGTACAAAGAAGGAGGATCGAAAGAAAGGTTTATTAGGAAGAATCTCGAGTATTTAAATTTGCTATTGTGACAAGTACCATGTTATTGATGTGGATAGATGTACTGTCATTGTGAACCAGAACGATGATGCGAGTTTCGACAAAGTTAATAAATACTCTTGTAAAATAAAACACGTTTGAAAACACGTGTCATGAATAATGAATTATAGTCAGAGTTGTTAGCAAGCACTTCTTTTTTAAATTCTAATCATTGTAAGGAGATAAACCGGGAGATAATTGGTGTTCGCCGAAATGTTTCTTCGTTCTCGTTCGAGTGTCATTTATCTTCGAAATCCGATTAGGCATATCCGACCGATTCGGGATAGTTGTCACCTGTCTGGCACCACGAGGCGAATAACTTCATTTAAAACGAACGCGAAACAAGCTGACTAAGGCTGAGAATGCGTGTTTCTTTTCGATAGAACGAACGGAACGCAACGATGAATCACGGTCGTTCCCGAACGACTAATCTCAATTTGCCATTTGGCCATCTAAATCTGGTAGCCTAGCTGCCCACCTGCAGGCCTTGTTAATTCAAATTTATTCGATCCTTGTCGCGAGACTACCATGAATTCCTCGAAACTGATTACCGACGGTTGCCAATGCACCGCGTCGCGAATAAACTAACAAAAGTACGAATAAGGAATTTGTCCGGGTAAATCGGATCAGTGGTAGTTCGTGAAATTAATATGAATCGAACGACCAGACGGGTTCATTCATGGTATACGTTGTTGTGTTATTGACGAGGAATTTGGTCGGGACAGACAACACGTTATTACGGAAGCGTTCCAAACCGTCCTAGTTTATCGATGTCAGCTGGACCAGATCTAAACATAGATGCAAAACGGTAACCAAAGTCGAACACGGTCCAGAAACATTCGTGAGTTGTCTGAAAGATAGTTATCGACGATGCGCTCTCGTGGGCTGCGAGAATAGATCGGTGGACAGCTAGAAACTAGGTGTTTAGAACCGAGTCGGTGACAGTCACAAGAAAATCAACGAATTCCATCAGCTACTACTTCATGTACTATTTTATACGTTCATCGCGGGAGAGATACTGCTGATTATCAATATCTTGCACTCAATGAGATATCAACATTTTCTTGAACTCCTAATTCATTTCATTTAACTTAACTTGATATATTTGATCTAATTTAATCTGATATACTTGATCATTCAAATTTATCTTTTTTCTTTAAGCTCCAAATCTAATCTATCTTAACTTGGTTCATTTAATCACCTTTAACTTCGAATCCAACCTAACCTAACTTGATACGCAATCTCGTTATGCAAGTTTACTCTTGTTTAAACTTTAAGTCCTAAACTGATACATAACTTCTTTATCCAAGTTTATTTAATCATATTTAAACTTTCAATCTACCTTACATGTCTGTGTAACCTAACTCGACCTTATCATTCAAGTTCTTCACCTTCAAATATAGCCTACCTTCAAACAAGAATAACTGATTTTAAATGATAATGTTATGTACCAGATAAGCTCGAGTAAAATTAGACTAATAGTTTAAATAAAGATAAATATTGAACTACCGTTCGCCTTCGCGTTATCTTAATGACATTACCGATACTTATCGATAACCCTATTGATAGCAGTATCTCTACATTGTACCTGTTACTATATTTTCGAAACAAAAGAGGAAGATATATCGATCAATCCCATAAGGCGCTCAACCTGAAATAGACCACCTGATTAACTTTCACAGGTTAATTGTTTACGTGGAAATGCAGATTTTCTTATAAATATGATAATATGACCTTAATATGACCTTCGACAAATCATTACAATTTTCGTTACTACGAAAATTTTCTACACATTTGTCTTACTGTTTGCAAATTACAAATGTAAATAATAGTTACAGAACCCGGAATATGTTTTTGGTTTGACTTTTTAATTCTCGAGTTGCTAAAAGAGTGCTCTCAAAGTACTTGATTCTTCAACCATGGAAAAATTATTCAAGGATAGTTGCAAAAATACTAATTGAAGACGGCAATAAAATTGAAAAAGAAATCGAGGAAATCGATCGATTTACTATGAGTACCGTTAAAGAACGGGTTCAATCCCTTCGAGACGCCATGGTTATTAACATTCATTCCAGTGGAAGTAGCTAAGGCTCGTTGTTAAGCGAGGATTGGCCAATAAATTTTTCGAAACGATCACGGAACGAAGGTTTATCGGCAGCCTCGCGAAGGGTTCAACAGGGAAGCATAAATTCGACGCGAAGCTTAAACGATGATCACCGGGTGCACCTACGAATTCAACAGTCGTTCACAAACACTTGTATGTCGTAAATGCACTTGCGTTCGTCGGTGACATTGCGCGTTACGCTTCGCGGCCAAACGTTTCCAAGCGTGATGTATTGTCAACGATATGCACAGACGTGCCTTTATCGTGGTTGCCCGAGCGCATTAACGATACGTTGTCCGATCGTTTAGCATGTACAACGCGTTCCAAACAGCTTCAATCGCAATAATGTACACATCAACATTGTTACTGTGCAAACACGTTGCAATCACTTCTGCTGAGATCCTATAAATTGTTGGACAGACATTAACACCGGGACTACCGACTGGTAATCGAGAACCTTGCTGGCTAAATGGGTGCAGCTCCATTTCTTATCAACGTCGAGCTAATTAGAAAATTATTGCGACTCGAAAAAGAGTCTATTCGATTGATATGTTGGAGAGGTGTGATAAGTTCTTAATTCTATTTTTGCAGACTTTTATAAATCTAGGTTTGGGGATTTGAAGCTTTGGAGTTTGGGAATTTGGAGACTTGAATATGTAGGGGTTGAGATTTGAGGTTTTGGGGTTTGGGAATCTGGGGATTTGAACATTTGGGGATTCCAGGGTTTAGAAGTTTTAGAGTTTGGAATATTTGGAATTTAAGTATTCGGAAGACTCCCAAACTCAATTTAGGAGTTTGGCAATTTAGGGGTTGAGAGATTGGTGAATTGAAGAATTTGCAGATTTAGAAATTGTTGACTTGGACATTTAGAAAATTCGCATTTATGGAATTTGACGATTTAGATATCCATGAATTTGGAAATTTAGGAGTTAGAGGGTTTGATGATCTAAGGATCTATAAATTGTTGAACTGAACAATTCATACGTTATGTCTTTACCCAAACAATGTTCAGACCAATGCTTCCCCACTCACCCCACAATTCATGTCTGTCGACCAAAAGCGACAGAGCGCAAAGTGCATGAAAAAAATAGAAGAAAAGGTAAAAGGTCGATGTAATTGTGCTGAAGAATTTCCACAGTGTACAAAGCCCACACCCAGATGATCCCAACGATATTCTCACCGAACGTTCATTCGATGCACTTCATGCATCATCATGCAAAACGGATTGATTGGCCTGCTGATGTCATAGTCAGCTACGCACCACCTCGCATTATTTTTATTTCCGTCCGCAATAATAAACACATCGATGGCCCGTGAATGGCGGATCCACACCTCGTGACACATCCCTATGACGATTTCCCGCGGTTCCACGTGATTCGTCATACAGGATTTTATTTCGCCGGATATCGAGTATTACGTGGTGTTCATCGCCATTCTTTCTTATTCCCCTCAGTTTACATTCAATATTACGTTTACCGTGTCCAAATGACGTATGTTCCTTATTTTTAAATTGCAGATATTGTTAAGATAAATGTATCTTGAATTTATAGAATTATTTATGAAATTATACAGTCATTTCATTATACGAAAGTTTCGTTGAGATGAAGAGTATATAAGTTAATTTATGTTTCATCCCTCTTATCGTATTTTATTTTTGATATAAAAATAACTGCACGTTGAATGTTTTTACGTATAGTTTTATCTATTGATTTGTTGTGCAAGGAATATCGTACGGCACTGAAAACGGTTTCGATTTACTGTGGTGGTCGAGAGGTTGTTTACTGCATCCTGTGCTACTTTGTGAGGTTAAGATATTCAGAGCGTCTCGCACCATACAAAGCGATATTTTCGTTATTTATGATACGTGAAAACATCAAAGGATGTATTTGATTTCAAGGAACGAATGTTATTAAAATTTGTTCTCAGTTATATTTTCCAAGAATTAAATTTAATTATATTTTGTTTAATTTACTTGTATCGTCTTTGAGTAGATATATCTCCTTGACACTTGCACGTATAATGAAACTATTTTGTAACGAAATTAGTGAAACGGTTTGTAAGTTCAAGTTGGCTCACAAAGTAGCACAGCATGCAATAAGTAGACGTTCAAAGTAGAGATTCAGTAAATTGAAATTCGCCTCACGTTTTCAGTAATTTTCGTGTACAATACAAAATATTGGAAAAATCATCTTGTAAAAGATAGCAAAACATATATTTGCTTCTTCAACTGAATTATGTCGGATATTGATCACCATTTGCGATATATCACTGTTCGTTTTATCTAGTCCCATTACGATCAAAATGGCGAATCTAACCTATTTCTGTATGCAAATACTGACATGATTGTATAAAACTAGTCTATCCTTGGAAACAAAAACAAACAGACATATAAATTCCCTTTGCATGGAAGATAGAAAACGTATGCTTTGTTTGTTTTGTAAACACTTGTATGTAGATCTGGTTCAAGTTTAAGAAAAAGCAGAAATGTAGAACATGGTGGGCGTCAAGGTGACGCATAAAAATTCCATTGAACACTCTGCAGTACATTTTATAAACATTTCTTTTACAAACTAGATTGCATTCTGTCGAAATTGTCCAAATTCATAAACGTATTCTTTTTGAAGAAAAAAATGTATTATCTGTTCATGTTGATTTCAAAATTTTTCAATAGAGCTATTTGCATTATTTATAAGGGTAGAAATAACATAAATAGTACAAAGTATCGATAAGATATCGTTGAAAATTTTTGAACAAACACCAGTGTCTTAAAGCACGATATTAACGATCCGATCAAACAGTTTACAATGAAAATGTTAATACAAAAGATCGCGAAATTCGGTCAGTACGCTGTAAATCCTGAAAGAAGGACATTAAGGTGTTCCCCGTTTTATTACAGTCGAATAAGGACCCATTATCGTCGGAGGTTCGCAAAACGAGCAATCGTATACGGGTTACAACCAGCGTACAATGTACGACGTTATTTACGATCGATAATTCTCGTACAGAACCAAGATTTGTGATTGCAAAAATGCAAATGAGCACACAAGGCTACACCAATTAACCTTAAACTCCGAATAAAATTATACGAACATAAACGAGCGTCAGGCCGTGTATTCGCGTTGCACCTCGTACTTATGGTAATCCAGAAGCAAGGGTAGCGCGATATTATAACTCTTTCGTACCTAATAGAAGCCTACATGATTCCTGCGATAATTCACCTGTAACGTTATCGTAAATGACGAATCATCACGTGTTAATGCAGGAAAATATGTTTGACATGTCGGACAATGTGTCTACGAGGTGAACATTAGGGTGGAATGTGGATTTCTTATGGAGGGTTGGTGAAATGGGGATGTGGTGGAAAATTTGGGGAAGTTTGGATTTGGGGTTTGGGAGTTTAGGGTTTAGTAGTTTGGGAGTTTTAGAAATTTGGGACTGTAGTAATTTGTGAGTTTTAGGGATTTGGGAGATTGGAAACTTGGGGTTTTAGAAATTAAGAAATTTAGAGACTTGGATATAGGAATTCTGGCATTTCAGAAATTTGAGAATTTGAAATCTTGCAAACCTAGTAATTTGAGGTTTGGAAAACTCGAGGATGTAGAAATATCTTCTAACAAAATATCTTCTAAGACCCTAATTAAACCTTAAGAAAAGGTGTACCCTAAACCCCAGAGAAAGTCCCAAACGACTCTATCTTCCGCACACCTTTCACACTTCCTTTTACTCCAGAAAAGCTTACATTACACTCCGATGTACCTACAATTACCTTTTTTGCGTTCACAGCTCGTTTACACGTTCTTGCAAGAGGAAATAAAGTTTCGCGATTCAAAGTCATCCGGTAAACGACAGCGTGAATGAGGCTGAAGTGTTCTTGGGACCCGTTTCACCATGAAAGAGCACTCTCGAAGAGTGGTGAACAACATATTGTGTAATCATTCTAACGGCCATTGATTCACGGCTCCTTATTGAGCACCGTGGAAACATTGAATTCGCGCTCGGCTCTCGTTCATGCGATCCGTGACTTTACGCAACAACATAAACGCGAGGCGACAATTTATCGCGCGAAAGGATCGTTCGCGCGTCTTCTCGTAACGTTTATCGCTTTCGAATGTCTTCATTAACGCGGCATCGAAATGATGTTGTTCGGCTCTCAACCTGAACGGTGTATTCCTTATCTCCGGAGTTTTTCAGTGACTTACTCGGATGTTAGGTGGATATGAGAATTAAGAGACATATTGTATGGAGTTTGATAAGGTTCATTTTTACAAGCATTGTATGTTATTGACTCGAGAAAGTTTTGCGATTTATTTACGTTGAGGGGAGAATTACGTTCTCGTAATTTAATAGCGAACACAGTGGTGTGTTTTGAAGGAAAAGATATTTTTTTTACATCAAAAGAAGAATTATTATATTCTCATAATTTGACACTGAACACACTAGTATGAAATATTAATTTTTATTATGTCGTAAAAATTGTTCACTGATATTGTAATGTAACAGAAGTTAATGCTAATAGTTTTGAAATGAAGAGGAGTGTATACAGAAGACAATGCACGTCGATAAAGTGCAGTTTTCATAATTGTAGCGAAACTAATACGTCTAGCAAAGCTAGGTTTGACCAGCTACTACATCTACTTTCTCCAACCTCACGCTTTCATTGTGGCTTTCGTTGAGACTTTCAGACTCTGCTTCTTGTTCTTGATTTAACTATAATTTCTATTTCTTTTCTAATTATATATGTTGTTATGATTGCAAACTCTGTTACACCTAACATATCGATACTTTGTTCAACGTTGTAACCCGGACGTAAAGACAATATAGTTGCATTGTTTATTATTAGAAGTTGATATAATAAGACAAAGAATATAAATAAAACATTTCATACAAATATTGTTATAGATCATATAAATAAATATGGACAGTACAAATATTATATGAACATTGTTATAAATCATATAAATATTGTCATAGTAAGTGATATAAATATTATTGTAAATGATGCTAATATTACAGAAAAATTATTATATATCACATAAATATTACCCAAAAAATTACATACCTCAGACAACACACCGAATATCAAAGTGCGAATAAAAATGTCAAACCGCAAATTCTTCGAACTCAAACAGCACGAGAAGATAAACGGTTCCACAAAATCCAACAAATCTGGTGACAAATCATAAACCTTCGTTAAAACCTCAAACTACGGGTTATTTCACCCCAAATATTTGACCACATACAATTACCCCGTGATAATTGAATAATCGAACGACCAGTCAGCTTTACCGAGCAATAAAGCGGTTTAAACAGGTGATCCTCTAATTGCTTGGCACAACACTAACCGAAGAAAGTTTCGAAGCATCAAAGTGCCTAGTTTTACGCGTTGTCACGATGCGGAAACATCCGAGGAATTTCTTTCGAAGCAATAGCAATCGAATAACCACGCTCACGGACATTCCTGAAATTGTTAGTCCAGCACTGTGGGCGAATTTACGCGTCTGTTAGAACGCGTTCTCAGCGCGTTCCTGGTATATCACATTGCAACAGATAACAACGGTTCGTGTGAACGATTTCGAATCGAGGAACTCGACTGCTACCAGTTTGCTCATTAACCTTAATGTTGACGTATAAATAACTGGTTAATATTGACACATACCTGTGTGTCCCAATTATGAAGGCTTTATGTAGGAATCTAGGAATGTGGGATTCTAAGAATGTAGGGATCTTAGAGGTCCGAGTACATAGTGGGGATATGAGGATGTGGACATCTGGGGATGTAGGGATTTTGGGATTTGGGAGATTTGTGGAAGTAGAGATTTGGAAATCTAGAAGTCTGAAGATGCAGAGATCTGAAGCTGTAGGTATTTGGGGATTTAGGAGGTTATGAAATCTAGAGGTTTGGGGGTGTAGGAGATCTGGAAGTCTAGCATTTGGGGATCTAGAAATCTAAGGATGTAAGGATGTTGTGATCTAGAAATCGAAGGATGTAGAGATCTGAAGCTCCACAAATTTAGAGATACAGACACCTGAAGATTTAGTAGAGAATATATATGAATGTATACAAGGATGTCCATGGATATGGAAATCAAGAAACCTTGAAATACCTAAGAGTCAAGAGATAAGAGTCGAAATTATTCAAAGGTCGAAATTGTTATCGAAAACGAAGATCGTTCACGAGCCGAAAAAGTACAAGGGGCGTGGAACAAAACCTGTTCAATTAACATTTTCTTACCGTATCGCCGCGAAAAAGAATCAACGATGACAGCGTGGAATACACGAATATTATTTATTATCGTGCGAGGAAGAAACGATCGACCGTCTTGAAACCATAAAAACATCTATAAATTATGGTTCTTAGAGATTTATAAGTGGAAGATGGGCGGTATAAAACTGCTGAAAGATTCATTGAGATATCTAGCACGGTTGTCGGTTTAAAATAAATTGAACCCCCATGGAAAAAGGATAGAGCTTGTTTTTTTAACGAAAATCGAAGAAACTCGATGTTGAATTAAATGATCGATCGTTCTTACGATCATCGTTGAGAATAATTAATTGTTAGTACCAGTTGGAACTTTCAAACTTTCGTGTCAGTTTTCGATTCTAGGGGTAATTAATAAAGGAAAATAATTTTGCGTTATCCTCGACACTCGGTTACCGATAATAGCGCTTCTTAGTACTCTTGCAAACCGTAAACGTCCATGTTTCTCTCAACTTCGATAAAATAAATAATCGGCCATCTGATTCTCTTCACTTTGCAGGAATTTCATACGCGTTTATAGGTTCGATAAATACAGAATGCTTTGAGTAAAACGTCAAATAAAATATTCTTTCGAACACCGCTGGGTGACGACTTTAGATTTGAACCAGCGGCCATTAAAAAATCGCAGCAATCTTTCGGTGTTGAGATAAGATTAGACTTCATTGAGGGTTTCTACAGAATTTCATTAAAGAGTTCACGGTACAAAATAAGGAAAATTGTCTCGTGACAACGTCGATCACGGTGACGTAGTATTTCATTGAGGAGTATTTTCGTCGACGGCAATTTACATATTCATTAATCGCCGCAAGAAAAATACGGTTCGAATTTTCTCAATGAAACAGGATACATCGATTACGTTCTCTCCAGCGTGTCATCGTACCGGTTTAATGGCGGCGCAACAAACATAAGCTTTCGCCTAACGTTCTCGGATCCTATAACGAGAAAAGATGGTGGTCTTGATTGAATGTAAATAGTTCCCACATTGAATCGTGACGGTTCGAAAGAGGGCAGGAAATTGGTGCGATGTAATTTCCATGCACGCTTAACGGGAGCGCGAAGACGCTCCGTTTGTGTGGCTAGCAATTAGCATCTCTCACAATCAGCTCGAGCTAAATGACCCGCAGAGCTTTTCATACGATGCGGACTTTAACAACCGTGCTCGCTAATGACTTGAGCGATCAGTGTTAGAATTTACGTATCGTATCGGTGTAAATATTAGTTTTCGAGTAACGATGAAAAACGTTTAATCGTTGTGAGGAAATATTTGCAACCCGATGATCGCCGCGGTTAATACAACCGTGTCGTAACGCGTAATTATTAATACTCGGGTAAATTTTATATTCCTAATGGCTTAAACACAAAATGTTGCGAAACAGCATTGAAGACGTTTTATAGATGAAACGTTAAATAGATTATCGTAGAGCTTGTGACATGGATTGATAAAATATATAAAAACTGTTGCGTAAACGAAATCAAAGGTTGCAGATAGCTGGAAGTATCACCTTCAAGGTTCGCGTTTCAGTTCTGCGACGCATTTCTGGCTTCCATTTTTATTTAGAGTGCATCAAGATATTAGATCGAATGCAAAGAAAGACAAAATCGTGAGATTAACTAAACCATTTCTGGTAATTAGGAACGAGGAGATAAGAGTATCGGTGTTTTAGCAATCATATCTACACGATAGGTCAAGTATGTGGATAATCATTGTTTACAAAACTGCCTCGGATTTAAAAGTTATGTCATTGGAATTCATATGGAACATTTTGATCTTTTGCTGCATCAAGATTTCTTTCATAAAATACTAACATTTTTAAAGATTAGCACTTATTATTTTCATATTTGCACATTCAACAATGTTTATGTAAAAATTCATGATTATCGAAGATATTTATGCAGACGAGTTTAACAGCTTTATTGACTTTTTAGTTGCAAAGAATCTTATAAAAAATCCTGTTGACATTCAACTTTTCATAATACAGGCAGTATCTGAAACAGCAGAAAGAATGCATCAGAATGCAAGTACTTGTTTAACATTCTCGTACGTCGCAATTTACAACGATTAAACATCCTGTATCATTCTTTGTACATTCATTTAAAACACTTGTAGCACCTGACAGAATGTAAAGGTACTGAGTTTCTTTTTCAAACGATACAATGCAAGAATGTGTTTACTACGATCAATTCGGATCAATTGATTAGATGAGTCATCTTTGACTTTCAAATAATCGATCTGCCTTTTATGCACGACAGAAAGCAGTGACGTAACATAAATTGAATTAGAACAGTAACATAAACTAAATTGACGAAAATATAAAGTCTACATGCATCGAGATAAAGTAGTTTGCCTCGGCCACAGTCGAATCGTTGTACACAACGTTCTAAATCCACGTCGAGAACGTATACGCAGATGTCCGGACAAGTATTAATTATACGTTCGATCAATCAGCAGGGAACGAACGATTGAATGAAAGAGCGGTAGCTCGAATCGCGAGTGATTTCGAATCATCGCCAGAAGATAAATCGATGACGCGAATCGTGGGGAAACGATGTACATTTTCCGAGCCATTTGAGACAAACAGCGTTCCATTAATGGGACAATTTAATAAACGGACATTTCGACAGCGAAACCACCGTGCTAGCTGAACGACGTCATCGTGTTTTGCCAAGTGGTACAAAATTATTAATCGCGTGTTCCGTGAATAATCAATGTAGTATAGATATCTCTTATCGATGTTATCCAACGTCTGTTTGAAGACTACCTTTTTTCGCTGTTCAACATCACTGACTCATCGTTTTCAATTGCAAATATATTGTATGAATTCTAAGCACGGACTTCTCCGTAAGTTCGAATACTGGGAATAACCGGGCTGATACCAGAGTTTGCGAGGTCATAGAAGTTATTGAGAAAATAAATTATTAAAAATTATTATGAAGATACAAGTATAACTATATTAGTTACTTTAGTACTGGAAATATAATTTCAGATTTACAATTTTTTAAATTTATGAATTTATTTGGGAACACCTAGACACTGATCTGTCTATCTGACACCTAGGGCTATATAGCGAGACTCTACAATAATGCTTTGTGACCAAGAACAATCATATAAATTATTGTACTTTCACAAAATGCAAAAATTTCTTAAAACATATTACAAATATTACGTAATAATATTATGTATAGTTAGGTAAGAAAATAAGCCGAAACTCGGAGAAAGGATATTGCAATGCTTCTCAGAAAATAATTTTTCTTTTTGCTTATCACGCATGACGTACTTCTGAAAACAAACATTACTATCTGATACGCTACTCTTCCGTTACTACACTTGTATAGAAAGTATACACTTATAAATATATACGATGGTTGTGATAACCTTGAGACAGTGTTCGGAAGAAAAACGAGTAAGGAGGAAAGTAGCGATGACGGTAAACGTGGAAATTGAGCGCGAACGAGAAAGTTGACGGCCATTAACTGCCTCGTGTAATCTAGAGATCAGATCAAGTTCAACTTGTTTCCACGAATTCGAATTAATTATTGTACACAGAATTTCCACTAGATAAAATTTAATTCTATTCGTTAGAAATGATGTCAGTCTATAATCTACATTACTCACATAATAAATCCTAGATTTGATAGCTAAAGATTAGTGTACTTAAAAAGTTAGTAACGAGTACCTGAATTGAAGATTATAAATTTTTTGTGTCCAATTCTTAAAAGATAAATAACTTCAAACGTCACATAAAGAGTATCTAGAAATATCTCTAGATTTCTGCAGAATACTGGCAGTCATAAAAGATTCAAATGTATACGTATACTTGGTCAAGGTTTGATAATACTTGAACGTTACCTTTCTACGATTGCCTTTGCCATAAACTGTCCCCATAAATTCGGATGAGAAATGTACCATTTTATTGTTTAAGAGTGAAAACGCGTACTATGCATCGTTGTTTTTTGAGATAAGACGTAAAATGGATTCAGTACTGTCTAACTCCGACCACGAACATAATATTTCAGTGACATAATATCAACGTGTCTTGACTTAATACTGTCTGGTTCCAATTTTATATCTTCTCGAATGTGACCTAATGTCATAAACCTGGGCATAGTGCTGGTATACTTTTCGAAGGTATATAATCGACGAAGTCAAAATGCGTTTCTGCGAATTTTAATAGAATTTTCATGACATTGAAATTTAATGAACGATAATAATACGTCTTTATAGGTTTTGTAAATGTCTTTAGTTGTTTCAATAATTGTTCCCAATTATATGAATAAGGAAGATATGCAATGACAGATGTGCATTGTTTTGAATTGATGAAAGAAGAAACGTATGCATCGATAACTATGAATTTCATTTTCAATACATACATTTCAAAGGTGCTCCAATAATATGTATACACACTTTCACTATTAATAACAAATGTTAAATTGAATATTGCACTTTCGGTGAAAGTGGTTGGGAAAATATCATTGACGTTGATTTTGGTCACTTAAATATTTATTATTAAAAAAAAATCCTTTGCAGTAGTATGTATGAACAAGTATTTGTATGGTAATGTTTTGAACATTTGCAAACTTAAGACAAAATAAGATAATTTCAACCCCTTACTTTATGTATTAAATCAATCGAGAATAGTGTATATTTAAATCGAAACCGTAAAATCTATGGAATATATTAACGTAAATTTTAAAAGTCTATCCCAATATTTTATTAAGTGTAACTCCTACAAGTCAACAATTTTACTCAAATACCTCACCATTTAACCCAATAACAATTGAAACCACCAATAAATCACTATTTGAGCAAATTAATTAAAACTCGAGCACGTCCCCGATACTTCAGTCCCGTCCACCAATCCGACGTTCGCCAGTTTACACAATGTCTATTAAAACCGATTAGTATGAACTCACTCTAGTTTCCAAGAAGACAGAAACGCCGGTCGTAATAGATCCACTAAATCAATCAACCAGAAAAAGTCACGTGCGTTCACAGGGAAGTCCCAAAGTGTTTCGGTAGAAAAAAAAGTACCAGAACTCGAAAACGCTCGGTGAATCCAGAAATAAAAATTCGCGCGCCTCGAACCGAGGAGGAAGTCAGGTGGAGGCTTCTAAGACGCGCGTCAAAGAAAGACTGCCCCAGTTCCATCGTATTACCGCTATTATATTCCGCGGCAGCATCCGTACGTACGTGTACGCATGAGCTCTGAGCTTGTACGCCGCGCGTGCAAAGCTCGCGATCAGCTCCGCTTCGGTTGCGCCGAAAAAGGAACAGCGACGAGAAACCGCGCGACTATCGGACCGCGATTAATCATAAATTCGGACGTTGCGTCATGTCGCGACGGCGGCGATGTACTCGGAAGTGCAAGTAGACGGACGGATGGATGGATGGATACGAAAGGCAGAAAAAAATAATGATGATACGGTGTTTCTCGCGTGTTATGTCGCTCGGTGAAATTGGGACTCGCGGCTCGGAACGCGGAACTGGTTATTCCCGTGTGATATCAGGATCTTTTTATGGCCAGCCACTTCGATATAAGGAACGCTTCTGCAGCTGCGACCAACATTTCGCTGGTATTTAATGATAGATTAATTTTAATTCTGATTACTCGGAATGAAGTCGATACATTGTAACGTGAGTTTAGAAAAGTGTGATAAGTAGACTGGGGATGTTCGAGAGTGATATGCGATATAAGTGCAGTTCTTCCGTTCAACTTATGAGTTGGTTCTATTAATAGACAATAATGTATCTATATTTACATTAATATTCAGGTGGAATACTTAAATTGTTTGCTCGATGAAATCACAAATTATATTTTGCTAGTAATGATTAATTTTAACCAAGATTACGCTCCATCTCAGGATGAAGTTGATACAGTGTAATATGAGTTAGGAAAATTTATGATAAGTAGATTGTGGATGTTCATTCGAGTGAGATATGCAGAATATATCTATGCATTAGTAAAGTATTCACTTCCGTAGAAATGAGGATTTATGAGTTTGTTCTATTAATATACGGTAGTGTGTTTATATTTGCAGTATATAGTGTTCCATTCAAATTGAAGATTATTATTTTCTCAATGGAACAAGAATTATTTGATCTAACATTTACAGTAACTTTTAAAGTGATTACTTTATTAGTCGTTTAAAATCAATATTCAGAGATCTACCAACACTGAATATGCATTATAAAATTATATAAATTCCTGCTAGATTTTTCTATTTTTAACAGTGAAAATAATTTAGATATTTGAGAGACACCCTGTATAATTCCACATCCAGAACGAAATAACTTCTGTAGACAGTAAATGAAAGGTGTAAATAAACGTAGGTTTTTACGTTGTATTGAGAACTAGACACAAGATTGTATAGAGTAGAAAGGAAGACACCAATAACCTCTAATTACTTAACGATCGAGTATCGGTATCGCTTGTCAGCCTCGTTACTCGATTAATCATTGAATTTGGGCACCGTGTCGTGCAGCTCATTACTATGCGCGTATTTTGAAACGTAACGAGTGGTATCAAGTCGATTCGCGAGACGTTGTGATGAAGGAGTAAAAAATCATGAACACTTGGCACCGTTTCAAGTTGTACGGCAATGAATCTTTCGCGATCCCATGATTTTGCATAACTGTCTTACGCAGTCCGCTATTATTAATCTCGACCGTAAACCTTTAAATTTCGACAAGGTGTTCCTGTAACTTTTATCGAAACACTTAACTGCTCGTGAATCAAGACTCCGAGTCCTGGGGTTTATCTGAAACGCTGATGGCCAACTGTGATCCGTCAGGGTGCACTGCACTGATGTGTAAATGGTGGATATTTGGGAGCCTGGATTGTATTGGGTAGTCATTTTTTTTTTTGGGTTGAGAATTTGGAATTTTTGTACTACTAAATTTGTATACTTTTAAATTTCCTATTTTTGTTAGTATTGGAACATTTGAGTTTGAGAGGTTCAAATAGTCAGGTTCCTGTACTTTCAAATTCTCAAATTTCTGAATTCTTAGATTCGTAGATTCCTAGATTCCCAAATGTCTAGACTTCTAAATTACTAAATTCCTAAATTCTTCAGTATCTCAATTGCCAGATTCCCAAATTCCCAACTGTTCTAATTCCCAAATTCCCTAATTTACAAAAGCTCAACTTCTAAATCTAATTTCTAATTCTAAGTTGAAAAATTCCCAAATTTGCAACTAATTCAATTTCTAAATAAGAACAACCCCAAATTCTAAAATTTGTTTGTTTAATTTTCAAATTCAGAAAATCGCAGATTCGAAATATTCGTCTTCCAATATTCCCAAAGACGGGAATCTTTCATTACACCTACAGCACATCGCTGCGCCCACCACACCGTTGCCCGTGAATCCATCAGCGGGCACTTGATCCGGCCATCTCCGTTCCGGAAGACGATCCCAGCGGATTCCGGTGATTTATGCAAAATGCACCATAACCGTCCGACAAACGGAATTGCACGTTGACGTTGCAACGTTCTCGTTCGTTCGCGACATTAAAGCGCGAATTTTTTACGGACCGTCAAATTGACAGGTTGAAGCGTTTTATTACTGTGATCAAGGGTGTTAAGGTAATGATCGACGCAACGGAGAAAGTCGTGGCCCGCTAAAAGGATTCGACGCGTTGCAGTTCGCTTCATGAATGCGTATCTATATTTACGGTGTGACTCACTGTAAATAACGGTGGAACTGGCACGATACTGGTGGTCGACAATTTGCTGTTCGTCAAATCGCTCGTTAATGCGGCCCGTGTCTCGCCGATAACGATCCGCCACTCTTCATTCACTGGCCGAAATAAAAGAACGTAATCGCGTGGCCGATTCACTGTCCCGGCTTTAATTCAAAGGTTCGCGCGTGCATCGGCGACAAACACGACTGACTCTTCTTTCAGGCTCGTTTCGATCGCTAATAATGACGCGTGAATCATCCTCCATTGAAGCGAATCGCGGCTGCACGCATTTTCGCGCCCGATCTCGTCCATCTCGTACCGAGCGTCAACAGTGCCCCACGTTTCCACAAAACCGAGCGTTTTCCTGCCACGAGGGGCAAGTTTTTTATACGTTTGTAAAAATAATCGATACCCGGGAAGAACCGGCCGGAGGAAGCGTCTGCGAATTGTAACGGATGTTAAAAATTCACTCGCTGGAAAGAATCCGATTCGATTCCTGGCATTAAATTGGGAACGGCAAAATTTTGTGGCGAAGTTTGCGGTCATCGTTCGCGTTTCTTGTATGTTAATTGCGGGTGATTAGGGAACGCGAGATATTCTGCGGTCGCGATTTCAACGAACTTCTTGCGAGACTTCCAAACATGGAGTAATTTATTAGATTGCGGATTAAACACGTGACCTTCACGTTTCTTTTCATGTTGGATTATTTATTAGAACGGTGAAAATGGAGCTGTGATATATGATACGTTGTAAACTGTGGTGACGTAGTCAAAGTACGATCACTTCAGTTCATGACTAATCGGTAGTAGGAGTAAGATAATGCATGGATAATACAAAAAAGTTTAGATAATTTTATAATTTCTGAATTTGAAAATTTGAGTTTACACATTGTATGATTTTTTACCTTTTTCATCTTTTGATTTTTTATAAAGTTATGTTATATATATTCGAACATTTGATTTCTTGAACATTTGTACATTTTTTAACACTTTAAAATTTTTGAACATTTGAACATTTTTTAACATCTAAACATTTATTAACATTTCAACATTTTTGAACATTTGAACTTCTGATAATTTAAAAGAATAAAAACATGAAAATGTAGAATGTATCTCCTTGTGAATTCTTGAATAACTTATAAGTAAATAATAACAGCACCATAAATATCTTTAAAATATTTAGGAAAATATAAAATTATAAAAAAGAAAATGAGAAGATTTGTGTCTATTCGTAAAAAAAAACGAGGAAGTTAACGAGTACGGGTTAACTCGTAGCATGATGCTGGATATATTTATTAGGGTGTCAGGATTTGGTAAAATAGAAGCCGAAAAATATAGGGCAGTTAGCGGTACAGGAATAAATAAGGTGGCTATTTTTACCCACATCCAAGAAATAAAAGTGTTTCAAAACAGCTCGTGGGTCACAAACCGCTGACACGGATTGTCTGTAGCTATTTATAACCAGACAGGGAAAAAATAGAGCCGTTGACTGACGAATAGCTCTATCTTTGGTGTGAATCTGCAACGAGGCATTGCAGCGATGCACTTAACGTGCATGCCAAGGGAAATGGTTGAATAAGTTGTTTTCTTTGCCAAAGTGCTAATACAATGATTCTTCTCTAGTATTCTGGATGTACCAGCAGAAGTATTGCTATATCCAATATTTAATTACAAAATTAATTTAGCAACGTTCTATAAAATAGTAAAACTGCTAGGGTTTGATAAGTCCTCTCTAAATCAGAAGTACATAAAATCTTGAATATGAAATAAAAAAACAATATTGAAGAGTTGTGTGTTTATGTTTGTACTCAATTATTTTTAAAACTGTCTTGCTACGTTAGTTTTCCCTGTACTCAACATCTGAAATAACTACATATTCATCGATTCGAATTGTCGTTAACAACGCTTCTGAAAACCATTTTGTTTGAAAACCAGTGAATCGGAAGTTCATTATAACACCATTATATGATTCCGAGTACGTCGTTTCTTAAATAATCAGCGTCGATACTGTGAAAATAAGCATCGCTGTTTCGTTCTAAGAACGCATATTGGCCACCTACTGACGACATTCGGTGAAAAATAACGGATGAAATCATTGCTGCCGATCATCCAGATGCGAATTCCGAATCGCTGTTCCTTCCGCGCGTGGGAGAACGTCGCGAACAAACTTTAAAATCACTTTGACGTTCGTAAACATTCGTGTAACTTTGGCTTTCTTTGCGTAAGAAGTTTTCAGAGAAGTTCTCCAATTTCCAGATTCCCAATTTCCCATTTCCCTGTTTCCCAAATTTCCAGAATCCGAATTTCCAATTTTCCAATTTCTCAATCACCCATTTCCCAAGGTCCTAAATTCACAATTTCCCAATTTCCCAAGGTCCCAAATTCCCAAAGTCCTAATTTCCCAAGGTCCCAATTTTCCAATTTCTCAATTTCCCAAGGTCCCAAATTCGCAAGGTCCTAATTTCCCAAGGTCCCAATTTTCCGAGGTACCAATTTCCCAAGGTCCCAATTTCCCAATTTCCCAATTTCCCAATTTTCCAATTTCCCAGTTTCCCAATTTCCCAATTTCCCAATTTCCCAATTTCCAAACATTCGCAAATACCGAAATTTTCAACCTTTCCACCACAGAACCTTTGTTCTCCAAGATGAAAAATACCCAGAAGACTCCAGCCCCTTTAATCAACAAAATTCTACGTCTCAAAGTAACGTATGCCGCTCGCGTGCGTTCACGTGACATCTGTCAAAACCATGTCGAGAATCGGGATCCCGTCCTTCATTCCGTGAAAGGAATTGCATTCGCAACACGCGAATCAAGTAGCATCGTTCATTCCGCTAGAAAATATCACGGAACGTGAGCAAAGAACGTTTCCCAACGAACTTACAAGTTCCTCCACTAACGGCTAATTAATTCCCCGTGCAGAGTTACAAGCAACCAGTCGGTCGTGTGGTCGTCTAGGATTTCAGAAAACAAAATTTATCACTGAAAGTTCACGCGTGCGGTAAATCTTCCAGTGTCGTTTGAAATGTCACGAGCGAACGTGGAAGACCGTGAAGTCGTTGAAAGAAGAAACGCTAATAGAAAGAGCGTGTCGGGAATGGGTTTGGGATATAAATCAATTTTCCAGTTTCTATGATTTACCTAGAATTATTCCCATACCTTTAGAAACCGATGGTATTAGGTAATTACAGGGAGATAAAGAATGCAATAAATCTTTGACCACTTATATCTCGTAATATTTGTGTTATGCCGAAAGAATGAGGTTTTTGAAGAACTCGTCTTATCTTCTTTTCTGAATCTTCATCTTTATAAATCGTTTGTGTAAATTTATTAATTGGAAGTTTAGAAACTTTCCAATTTAAAGGTACATGGACTTGAAAATATAAGTTTGAGTGTTTAAAAGTTTAAAAATTTTTAAACTTCAAATTTCTTTCAGAACTACAATGACACAACAGCGTGTAAGAAGGCAGCCACATATCCATATGATAATAAAATCGATCGCGAACCGTTTGCTAATCATAACCCCAGCCATAATGAGTAAGTTGAAGAATAACCTTGATCAGCAAAACGCACAATGAACAATTATTCAGATTTTGCAATGCATAGAAAGAGTGGGAGTATAACGAACAACTCTGAACGCTAAAACGCGGTTCCATCGTGGAAAACGTATCGTTCGGCGAAACGTCTTTGAGGAGGCGTTCATAGGCGGTTTTGACGCGATTCTCGGTTCGCTCGATGAATGAGATTGTTGGCCGCTGAGTCACGATCGTAGTAAAACAGTCTCGGTGCGTTAGTTGGGTCTCGAAAGAACGCGGTAGACGTCAGAAGCCACTCGTGTGTACGCGATCGAAATTTTAAAAAGACCCCGGAGGTCGTGCACGAAGGTTTTTCTGCGTACTCGGTCTTGCCGAATGATAAGTTACGCATACGGTCGGCAATAGGTGCCAATGCTGACTCACGGTTACGATTCGCTTGCGCTTCAAAGCAACTCGTTGAGGATTCATGCCATCCGCGAGCTGATTCCGTGTTCCTCGCGAACGTGAGCTGCAACGAGGCGGACAAGCTGTTCATAGTTAAATCTGTGGAAATTTCTTCGTGACTAATGCCGCGATAGAATTCCTCGGAAGAGCCCTTGATGAAAAGCTGTTGGCAACTTGTTATTACAGGCTGTGACATGGACAGAAACAAATGGATAGGCACCCATTAGTGAACATGTCCTCTTTAGTGAATATTGTTTACCCGATTTTATCAGAAATAACAGTTAAACAGATGTACTGGATAGAACAGTTGTAAGCATTTTCAAGCTTGTCCTTATTGAAATTAGCAAGTATAATTACAGATTTTTGTAAAATGAGACCCTGAATATTTTGATCAGTTTCATTATTTTTTTGTGTCGCTGCAATTGCAGTAATTAGTTGGTTACATTTGCATGGAATATTCTGTATAATGAGAGGTTACAGGATTACCCTCCACTGTATCCATAATAAATTAGCCACAAATCTGTGGATAAACTTTGATAAATGGTCTGATGTTATTACGAAATCGTAAATGAATGAACGAATTAATTAAACTCAATCAATACTCGCGTTTTAATGTTTCATTCATTACGGTGAAATCGCATTCATTACGATATACAAGAGCGTGAATAAATCATTTAATTAAACGGGAATACTCGCGGATTTATATTTTATACAGTACAGAAAATCCCAAATTAATAATTCTGTTCCCGATGAATGTACAATGTGCATTATTATTATAACATTGATCTCTTACCGAATCAAGGATAATTGAATAAAATCGTTTCCACAAAAATGTCCAACACAGTCCGACACCATACAAGAAATTGATACCTACAGTATTCGCACAAGACTTGTATCAAAAAATTTGAATGAAACAGTCCAGAATGAATTAATAAAGCTTGAAACAGTGACGGTGAACATTTCTCAGGCCGCAGCTTTCACATTTCACCAGTTAAGAAACATTATAAGAGAGATTACCTCGGCGGCGAAACAAAACAAGAAACTCTTTAAAATTCATGCGGTCCACCGTAACGAGAATCGTACACAACTGAAATATGAACGGCTCGTAATTCGCGGGTAAAAACATTCCGACTCTCGGAGTAGCAATGATCTTAATCAACAAAGTCTCCGCTCCGAGCCATGTTACAACCGAATATATCAAGCCCCTAAAATGAAGGCAACACGTGCAAGTCGCTGAACAGCCGTTCATTATCGCGGCTTAATGCATCGGTCGCGCGTAATGCAATCGGTTCTCCGAGCGAGGATCGTGCCAACGAATAATCGCGAACGTTAATTAAAGCCCGTGCTCGATTATGTTCGCCACGTAATCCCGTGGCCAGCGAACGAATCGTGGCGTGCGAGGACTAAACAAGAAGAAACGAAAATGCAGAATAGGAATGTCAACCACCCAGAAAGTGCATGACTAGACTGGACGTATATTCGTGATGATGTAACGGGAGAAACCGCAGGGACCACACCCCGACGATACCGCAGACACGTGCTGTTTCGTAAGCTGCCAACTTTTAGGCAAGGCCACTGCGAGTACGAGATGTGCTGCGTGTTCTCCATAAAACGTATTTCACGAGGTTTGACCTAGATGCCGTCAATTCTACGCGTCTCTCTTATTTCGTTCACGTTTTACAACTTGCGGTTTGTAGCGAATATTGGACAACTATTTATAGAATCATTCACAGTTCTGAAATATCAAAACGCCATTCATTGTGACATTTGTCAATTTCAAAGTCCCCAATTCCTGACTTAAAAATTTCGATATTTTGAAACGTCAGAATCTTCAAATTTTCAAACTCCTGTTAAATTAAAAAATCTCCAAATTGAATTCCCTAACTTGAAAATTTATCGAATCCTCAAGAGTCGGTGAAAATGAACAAATCTGACTCCTCCTTGTTTGCCATATTTTCCCTCAGGAAGCCAGACTTGCTTTCGACTGTACACACAAGCCTCCACCTTATACACCTTCACTCTCTCTCTTTCTCTGTACCGTTTTATTTCCATCGGAGGTACACAGTACTCGGCATAGCCGGTAAAGCCGGTAGGCCGTGGCCGCCGGCAGATTAGAGACGCGAATCGAATTATTTATGACGGTCCGTTTTTCGTGATTGCAATACGTCCACCGTGCGTGTACGCGCGACAAGAACAGCCACGAGATTCGTACGCGACGTTGTGTTTCGATAACACCGCGGGTGTTCGAGATTCATTCTTCTTCTTTACGACAACGATAGCGTAATCTGCGAAATCTCGGCGATAAATCCCCGAACTATTCCCGGATCAAACGTTCGTTACACGCGCGTCCGAGTTATTGGCAATTTTCTCGTTATTTACGAGCCTCGTCCTCCTCTGATCGTGATTACAACGTACGAAGATACTCGTTCTTTATCGGCGAATCGTTACCGCGCATTCGGCAATATTTATACCTGGCGTTATTTTCGGTGCTGGTATTAATTCAGGAACTCCATTCTGACCGTTCCGTGCATTTTCGTCAACGCGAATAGGTACGCACGCCGTGCCGGTGATTAACGACGTTCCCGCATCGTTGGCCATTTTCCAACCGGGAGACCCTGGCGCCAGTCGTGAATTGATTGTTTCCGCGGAATTCGCGGAACCACCTTTTCCCGGCCGATTTTCCACGCTAACCCAGCGAAATGTCGGATTCAAGCGGACGGAATGCAGCGAACCTACTTTTACGTACCGTCACGGTTAATTCGAATGTATACTTCACGAGACGAGCCATAGTAGTTCGTTGTTTGCGCTAACGAGCAACGCTACGAGGACTTTTAAAGCGGGCTTCGAACCGCGAACTGGGTAGTAGGTACTCTTTCTACCCGGAAACACTGCACGGCTCTTCTCGCTCAATAATTACCGTATGCACGGGTCAACAACCTTGGATACTCGAAATGAACCGGTAACGATCCTACCGAGCTACTAGAATTTATCCGGTAAGCACAGATTTCTTGCAAATGGTACTCTTCGATCGGTGACACAGCGGTTAGATTGCATTCGAACGTCTACCAAGTTTACCCCTTAGTCATTTCTGCGCTTGCGGTTCAACCGCGATGCTCAAAATTAACCGAAGCAACGATACTGGAATTTGACAATTTGCCAATGGCCACCAGAAAGGTGTAGCGAGGAAATAGAACTCGTGAAAGGTCAATCTGATAATTGAGAAAATTTTAGATCCTGAAATTTTAGAATTTCGAAATCTTGGAATTTTAAAATTGAAAAATGTGGAATTTACAAAATGTTCATATACATTTTTAACATTGGAAATTTCAGAATTTCTAAATCGGTGTATTTAGAAGCTTTTATTTAGAACATTTGAAAATTACTCAACTAGGTTTCACTCATCAGACATTTGCTCTCATTTTCGCATTATTTCATTACCGTCAATTTTCTCATTGCAAAAGGAAAAAACATCGGAATGTACCCGATAATTTAAAAGACATCAAAGGCAATTAAATTAAACGACGATATTTCAAAGGAACCATTTGCCAATACGACAGGGGATCTTCGAGGTGGTTCGTTAGCGCCACAGGATTTCCTCGAAGTTCAAAGAGGAACGGATAGCCCGGAACGCGATATAAATCCTCGATGGCCTCCCAGGTCGCGGCGTCGTATTGTTATAACGTCGATTAACTAACCGAGGAAGATATAATCCGTTGGGTTAGGTTAACGTAACGCACGAGCAGTATCGGCTTGTACGATATTACGTTTATTACGCGTAGCTCAGATACGCGGAGGACCGAGTGGCGCCAACGAGCCGGCCCCCGCCTATCACCGCACAAAGCGTACTCGCTTGCTCCTTACAATACCTTTACTCTCTTTCTACGTGCCGATTTACAACTATTCCAAGGATACCAAGATCACCATCATACATTTTATAATTTTTGCCATTTTTGCTCATCAATTTTAGTTTCATTTTTAAAACACGTGATAAACACTGTTAAAACATATGACAAAATATGGGGAATGTCTTATTTAAATCAAACCACTCAAAGATCTCAGAAAATATGGATCATACAAACTATTTTAGGCAGAAGATTTAAAAAAAATTAACTCTCAGTGAAATTTGAAAATTTCAGGGGGTAAATCTATCAGAGGTAGCTTTCTTCTGTATGAAGGAGAGATGTCTTCTCTTCGAGAACAGGTCCTCGACTTTTTAAATACAATTATGTATTTGTTGATGCACCGTTCGATGCAGTTGGTTGTTCTCTACATAAACGTATTAGGTCAAGTATACCGAAAAATCATTGGTTTAGAAGATATTTCAGTATCACAAAAGGGTAGCCATAACCTTTAAGTAGCTAACAGAGATACATCTCGCATCTTGTGTTTGTCATATTTGTATACAAACGTTCAACAAAATGGAGAGATCTTGCAGATTGTTCTATAGATCCTCATGTTTCGGTTTACTGAATATATTGCTCAACTGCATTACATTTAAAAATATTTATTGCAACTATTGTTACCAATCTACATTTGAGGGAGAACACCTCGTCGTTGCACATTGGTAAGGGGACTTATATTCTGCATGAAATACAGTGGCAGCCATTTTCAATAATCTTGAAATTTGTTATTTGAAAATAGTGCTGCCGCTTAATGTTTCAACATAAAAGTACGGAACAAGTAACATGTTATTAATATCTTCGTGCAGTGATATTTCAGAACCGGTGCCCTTATATTCTCAGCCGTGTCGTTGATCGAAATCGGTTCTCCGAAAGCGTATCAAATTCGATTACACGGACGTCGATTTCGCCGATCGAACTCCGAGCTCTCATTTCCTTGAACTTTACGACGGTTCTTTGATTGCTCTTGATCGAATATGATGTATGTCTTAATATAAATGCTCGATGTAACACCATGATAAACGAGTTTATTTTAGTCCGATAAAGCGTTATGTTCGGGTGTTTATTTGATAAGATGTGCTTCTCAGTTTGGAAAATGATAATTAAATCCCCTGGACTTTCGTGTCGATCGATCACGATGATAAAAATCAGGTACTTTCGTAATTTGTTCGGATTTAGTAATTATTCGATTCCTTTTTTTTGTTGATGCTCGGCCATCTTTTAGCTTCTCAATAACGGGTTTGTTTCACAAGGTTTAGTCTTTCTTTTTAAATATTGTGAAATTTTCAAAAGTCACTTGGTTATATGTGGTATGAAATGTTAAGGATGTACTGAGATATATCTAGACTTCTATAACCCGAGATCTATACATCCCTTTTCTATAATTCTGGACCTGTTTGTTTGGATCTCTAGATGTCTAGATCTTTGGTTTATGCAGATTCCCATATCCCCAGATTGTTATATCCCCGGATGCCTATGAACCTATATCCTTGTATTCCAAGTTTGCTATATCCCCAGATTTCTATAACCCCAAATCCCTTTCTTCGGATTCCTATATCTTCAGATCCTTGGTCCTCCCCGATCTACATTCCTACAACCACATATTCACATATCCTGAAATTTCTACATTCCTATATCTGTACAACCTGAGGTTCTCAGATCTTTAGATCCCTATAATCCCAGTTCCCTATACATGAATGATTTCTTACTCGTTATCCATTAAAAAGAATGAAAAGAACATTTGGAACACCCTATTAGAATGTTATTCTCACCTACGTAAAACGATAATAGTAAGATTTAATGAATTAAAATGTATGCATCCAATTTTCTTTTCCAAATCGATTCTATCACCTTGTCGACAGCAATTGGCAATGGAGGTTTAATATCATTAGCATTCCATTAGCATATTTTGAGACTTCTTTTTCGATCGTTTCTATTTTCTCTTACAACATTTCACGTTTGGAAGCGTTCACGGTACAACAGGGATTTATAGACTTCCCTTATCGCGCGGAGGTATTCGGATTAGAATATTTTGTCGTACAATCAGCGAACGACTTCCGCTGACAATTTTCAGCTGTCCCCAGTAAATGATCGGACTAATTAATTCTCGTTCGATCGGTAAACAACTTGGTCGATTTCTTTCGTAACAGATCTATCTTCGTTATCGGAACCGGCGGACTAACTGGCAAAGGGGAACGATGATCATCAGCCATGGACACGATAGAACCTCGACTAATTAGTACTATGAATTATTCATATCTCGAGCTGTCGCTTAGAGAATATTACGATGATAAAATGTAACGAGGTGGGAGTTTTATTTATGTGTTACACGCGAATACTGGCTGTCCATTTTGTTTTTATGTCCGGACACGATATTTACACGAAGAATAGGACATAATGGGCTGTTCCGTGATTGGAATTAGCATAATTAAACGATTCCGCGTCTTCGTACGTGTTTTCGTTTGTTCCCGGCACGAATCGTGGTTACTCGCTCGCGTTTCACCGTTTGTTTCCAAGTAAATTTTATCTGGCACTGTTCGAAGCTGAATGTACACAAATCTCTGCAGTTTCTCGTGCTCGTTTCGGTTTATCACGTTATTTACTACCGGGACCAGCGATATTTACTAATAATCTGGCAGAACGACTCGTTCGAGTCGCATTGTTTCTAGAATTTCACGCAGACATTGCTAAATCGTTGTTTGGAATGTACGACGAATCGAATTGTTCAACGAGCATCGATCGATTTACTGACGGTGCACTAAAGCCTGGTCATGCTAAAATCGATTGTGGATAGATTGAGTATCGGTAAATTGTCGATATCGTATTGATACGTAACGTTGCAGTAGTATTACTCATTGTTAAAGCTAATAAGAATGATTGCGGTACAATAGAACGCGTTTTATCATTCCAGTCTGTTTATATTTGTTTGAACTTCAAACCTAACCTAGCACAACATAATTTGTTCCGTCATTTTATGATTGAGATATCCATGCTCGAATTTCAAATCTAATCTCTGTTGGATTACCAGAGTGTAATAAATTTTTATCAAGTTACAATTACGAGTGAAAGTGATATTACTTGTAACGTGATAACATTGTTCTGTACGTGTTATAATATCGAGTAACAAAATCGATCAATAGGTAACACTTAGTTGGAAGTGTACGTTTGCGTTTCTTTGTAGCACGATTAACGGAGTTTATTTTCGCCTATAACCAACGGTGATATCATGGTTTTGATTGCGAGTTCAATAAAGCGTCAAATCTAATCTAAAGCCAAACGGAGTCGAAGTTTAGCACTTCAACTCGAAAGTGCAATGCGTATGTGCTAAATTCTCGATTATGTACGCCACTGGACTGAATAATATTCTGACACACTTAACCCGTTCAAATCTCTTCTACTCGACGATAACAAATATATAATTCTCTGCACATCGACTTTTCCGTAGACTTCTTTGAAAAGTAATTAAAATTTTTCTAAAATCTGATCATTCATCATATATCGAATTTTACCTATGAACACTGTCCATGATCAATAAACTGGTGGTTTTAAAATAACCCTGATTATATTTTGCAAAGAACAAGCGTTCAGAACACTGTGCAAAAATAAATGATTTCTGCATGTTGCAAAAATTGGTATAAAAATAAGTGAATGAAATTTAATTCATGATTGAGAAAGACACAAAATACAAAATTTATTAATTACAATAGTAGGAAATTAATGTTACATAGTAAAAAGTTGAGACAGAATATTCTGAATTTTTCAACAGAAGTTTAATACGTTATCTCAAAGTCACTCGAGTGAACAATGGTTAAATAAAGTGTCGCCTTCATAAGCATTAGAATCAACAATTGCAAACGATGAACGAGTCGGAAGACTGTCGTTAACGCGTTGACTGCCCTAGTGGTCACGAATGACCATGCCATCAATTTAATTAAATTCATACAAAGCGAAAAAGGAATTACAAATACCACTTTTACTAATTTTCGAATTAGATAGCCAGGTCAGTTATGACTCGAACGACAAAGTGGACGAATAAATATATCAAGAATGAAATAGTTTTTTAGTCAAATAAAAGTCAACATTCCACGAAGAAACCTTAATGGATTCAATAATTTATTGGTTATTTCAAAAGTCTCCGCATATTTCGTAAGAGCTTTTTTAGATGCCCTTCGAGAGTTTATTTCAATTTAAGTCCTTCAATAGACTGTCACATATGTATATCAAAATGTCAATAATCTTCTGAATTTCATAGAAAATTGAAAGCAAATGTTGACGAAGAACACTCCGTCTCCCATCTGAAAAGGGATGATGTCTTGAAAGTCGAAGAAGAGGAAGAGTGAAATTCTAAGAGTAAATATAATTGTTTATTCGCGAAAGAGTCGAATGGAAAGCGAAGACTCTTGAAACGATTCGGTAAAGAAAGCCGAAATAATTTCCGATCCAGCAATTCCAGTAGGAGAAGATGCGTCGTGAAAGATCCGAGCAAAGGTCAAGAAGTTGAAGTAGCAAGACATTTGCGGCGTGTCGAGGGTTCAGAGACAAGCGGGTACAAACGCGGAAACGGCACAATGGGAAAATCGCGCACGCGATGTGCAAGATACCTTTCTCCGTGACCCCGTGTGCAGATCCTTCCGCTTCGGCTTTCCTCGTGCGCTCAGAGTTTACTCGCACTCAACCTTCCTCACCGTTATCCAGCCCGACCTCAAAGCCTCGCGATCATTCTCTTCGAAACCGCGAACCAACGAATCCGTCGACGAGTCAAGAGTTCGATCTCGATCACGAGCTACGCTCGAGCCGGCGTTCCGCGTGATACGAGCACGCGTGCACCTCTCGCGTTCCCTTCGGAGCGTGTACGAGCGTTCGAATTGGCAAAGAGCGGCGAGTCTCGCGAGCTTCCGCGCGCGCGTACCAATCTCGACTTGGCGAACAGTCTCGCGCGATATAGCATCGGGCGTGAAAGAGGACCGACTGGATTTTCACGTGTGTTTATCGATCGACCCACACGCACTCGCGCACTCTCTCTCGAGAAAGAGAAGTCGACCGTTCGCGCGCGAGCTTCGAAAAGCAATGCAAGCGCGAACGACACGGGAGCCTCTCGTTCCTTCCTACGTTCTTACGTCGATCTCGCCGTTGAATTCTCTCTCTCTTTCCGCCTCTTTCCCTCCTGCATTCCCTGTCTCGCTCGTTCGCGTTCAATCATACCTGTCCTCCGTCTTCGTCCTCGTTTCTGACTTTTACCCGCCTCTCCGTCTCTCTCCGTCTGTCGCGTTACCCTGTTTTTCTCTCTTTTCGACTCGATGATCTTTTACCACCGCTCGCCCCTCTGCCCGTCCTTATTTCCATCGTTTAAATATATTTCGTTCTTTCTCGCGCTTCGCTATTTTCTCGCCGCCTCCTCGTCTACTTTCCTCGCGGCCTTGCTCGCTCTCTCTCCGCTTTCTTCGTCTGCCGTTCGTGAATCTTTGCCCCGTCTCCTTCGCGCATTTTCATTATCGTTAGTACCGTCTCTCTTCCTCTACCTCTGTGATCTTCTGCATCCCCTCCATCAAACTTCGCCTCCCTCCACTTCAAACTTACCTTCTCATCCCCCACTTTGACGGTGTATACCTTGGCTCGCTTTGCGTCTCTCGCCGGCCACCCACAGTCCTCCTTCTCTCTCGAATCGAGCCTCCCTGCTCCGTTTCACAGCCACGCCGCTTCGTCTTCTTCTTCCTCTCTCGTTTCGAACTTCGTCGATCTACATTTTTCTCCGATCGTCTGTCCTCCTTTTACCTATTCGCGAGCCTCTCGTTCGCCGAAACCGTGCTCGCGGGGGTTCCACTCGTCACCGTTTGATCCACGATTACTATCATTTAACGTGTCCGCCGGACCTTTTTTATCGTTCCGTTCGGCAAACTCCCTGGTAGGGAAGGCCGGTAGGGTACTTCGTCTCTTGGACAGTTGGCATTGTGCTGTTGCTATCGATTATTATCGAAAGGTTATCGATTTTTTATTGATAGTTAATAATATGTCGATAATTTCGAATTCGTTTCACTTATAATTGAATCTAACGCAATCTGAAATGTATATAATTTTATTGTTACTGCCGGTTTATTTTTAGTTCAACATCTAATCCGATACATGATTATATTTGTTTTTGTTTGAATCTCACTTTTTATCCATCTTAATCTGAATTCTAATCTAACCTAATCGAATTTAGCATAGAGTAGTACATAAGTATATTTACTTTTATTTAATCTCTGCATTAAATCTAACTCCAGACAGGGATAATTAAGTTCTAATGTTACATTTATGTATCGGATTAGATTCAGCTACATCAGATCATTTATTTTAATTTAACGTTCTGACCTTAGTGAATCTAATCCGATACATAAATGTACCATTATCAAATCTATTTATTTTAACTTAAGCGATAAAATTGTGTATTACATTCCATTTCCGTAATTCTCATTAGCCTTAACGATATCTCAATATTACCTATACAGTGAATCATCTGGATATTATCAGCATTCGTCGATAATGTAATCGGTATCGGTAACAGCTCCGAACGGCGCGACTCGAATTAGCATTTCATGAATCTCTCTTTCAATAAACGAAAATCGATAAACAATCGTGTTAACATTCTCGAATACACGTTATTCGTGTGTAAATCCGTTGAATTACGCATTGACGTTCTTGTAGACTGTTTTACATTTAAACTTACATCGGAAGATACGTAACTTAGGCGGATCATGAAACCGAAAGAACGCGAGGAATTCGTATCTACAAACAGTTAACGATGGGTGTTCCTCTATTAGCCATTACCCGTCCGTTCTTTTTTACCGTCGAACATCGTTTCACCACGGATTTAAACGTTAGCCCGCACGAGGTGAAACGAGCATTATTTTTAGTGCGTTCAAGTACGACGAACAAAATCGAAAGCGACACCCCTCGGTTCGCCGTCGAAGTCCTCGAGGGGTCCACGATAAATGATTTATCTCCGTGTCCCTCGCCGTTGATCCCGTCGTTGGTGTTCGTGCCACGGGGGGAACGGACACGCGTCCAGCGGTGCTCAGGAAGGCACTTTTGCGACACCCACGTGTCGGCACAAACACGTGGGTACGATACGTTTCGAGCATTATTCTGTCGGTGTGTCAGCGACGACGGTCTATCGTGACCGGACGCCAGCCTATCAAAACCAATTCATTGATCAATCGCTTCCTCCTCCTGCGTGAATACGCTTTTGTAAACAACCATCAACGAGCCTATCAGACGCTACAAAAATGGATTGTTCGGAAAAAATTGCGCACGGTACACTTAAACAGGATAGTTCCGTTAACCGGGTGGTTCCGCTAATAGAAGATCACTAGCTCTCTCTTCTACGGTCAGGGCAGCGCTGTCCAACAGTTTGCCCTCGTGGCACTGATCTTATCGCTCGTGGTCATGTTGAACACGAGAATGTCGGAAAAAAGAGAAAGATAATGCGAAGTGAATAGATTAAGCTTCTTCCCTTATTTATGTTACCATTCGTGCCTCTAGGGGCAAACTGGCGCCCTTCACTGCCAGGCATTTCGTGCATCTGGAGTATGGCTAGGAACGTTTAATGGATGTTGATTTAAACTGATGCAACGTGGATTTTCTTTGGCCAAAACACTTCTCATGTATATTCATCGTGAGTAAACAATTACAACAATCATATACAGTGATCTGGTTGTCAGATCAAAAAAGAATTAGACTTGTTTGTCTGGATTTATAGAGCTCATCCTATGACGGTCTCTTGTATCTCCTTGTGTAGACATGTATATCCGTGTTTGATTTTTATTCTAACAGAATTTTTGTATACATACCGTACACAAATTTGTAATGCATTTTCACATACTGGTTCGAATAGTCCAAATGTTCCCATGGATCGAATAGTAACACCTAATCAAGGAGTTCTTAGCATTAGCTAGTTGGAACAAATGGAGTGGAGATAAGCGTTCTACCGTATTGGAAAACGAGAGAGATCGAAGAATCCCCGGGCTAAAATCGAAAATCCATCAAGCTTTAATGCTCGTTGGGTTGTATCGACGAGGAATTCCACGGCTATCTGCGCTAACGGGATAGACCAGCGAGCGTTCACATTTTACGTCGTCTTTACCCTCTTTTTCCTAACTCGATTACCGTGCAATCAACCGAGAAAGAATCGTGGTTGCCAGGGATCCTGTGCCGCGACTGATTCACGATTAAAAACCACGGGAACCGGTACGATTGGATACAGAGTACGCTTTTCGAACGCGTGGCCTCGGGCGTCGTCGTATTCTATCAAAATGGCCAAGCGTGTCCATTACGAGGCGAAACACTTCTGTGTTCTCGAGCGGAGAGAAATAGATATCCCGAGGGATATCTGTTTTCGTTTGGTGAACTCGTTTCGCAAGTTGCGGCATTAGCATCGCGCGTAATAATCTTCTGTTGCCCACGCGACCGTATGTACTGTTTAATCAACCGCCCGCGTATCGGCTGACTTTGATCTTCATCCATAGATGTCGGTTAATGTATTCGATTATCGAAGACAAGAGACCGAGATTGCGGTAGGCGTCCCATCCGACTGGTTTTCCGCTGATGCTTAAACAGGAATGTTGAATACCGCGTGCATTGTTAATCGATTCTCCATCGGTCGATGCAGAAACGTGACAAACGCATTGCGAGCTGACATGCGTTCGTTATGTAACGGCCTGCAGTTGTCGTTATCGACGTGTAACGCGAGCATTACTAAATTTAAGTAGCTATTGGAAGGCTGAAGTACGTTTGAAAATAAATTAGGAGCCATTCAGATTGACAGTGATTACATTTGTCTCCTTACGAATACTTCAAAACGATGTTAATGGAGATTTGCGATATTATTCTTTGTGACTCATAAACTTAATTTTGTCGTTACTGTATTATCTATATTTAGTCGGTTATAATGTTAATAATCTTTAGAACATCTGTTTTGCATTCAGGAACCTACGGGTTTTCAATAACTTGAAATTAATGACTAAAGCAAAAGTTACTTGGAAGATATACAAAAGATCGTCTGATTATAAATATTTTATTCTACTTATCGTTAGATACATTCCTATTTATGTGAATGTCTTTATTATTTTTTGGCAACATCTGGTTATTCTAACTCACTTCGGTAGAATTATTCTGATTTTCAATTTAAATTCATATTATTACTGTCATTGAAAATTATTCTTTCCGTTCGGTGTTGGTCACAGAAGACCCTTATGGTAGTCAATATGTTAAACAGCGAGCTTGCTCAGCGCTCCAATTTCTAACTCGCCAGCGTGCTATAATTTATAGCCATTTGTATCGCATATTTACAAACTGATTCTGCAACACCCAGATCAAGCTTCCTTGTTTTTTTGAATTTCATTAATTCAAGGAAACGCCAACTCGATTTCTCTGTCTATCGATGCAACACTGAAGTTTTCTTATGATAGCTAGGCGACAAGGATGTACACCGCCGCTCAAAAGTATTTCATTCGACGTTTAGTGACACATGTAACTACTTACTGCTACTTATACAAATTATAGATTTTAGATCTACATATTATTTTAAAATACTTCAATTCTTAAAAACCCAAGCAGAAAATAAACGGTGCATCAGAAAGAGGAAGAGGTTGTTATACACATGAGTTAACACACAGAAATATATGCTGAACATTTACGTACGTGGAGTATCAAATAAATATTAATAACCAAAACACATATGGGTCGTTATATTATTCATGCACGACATATGTTTATGCATGGTAATTTACTGAAAAATCAATAATGCAAAATTCTGCAGAATTCATTTACAATTTTCACAAATTGCATACATTATAAGAAAAAGGTCACGAAGATAAAATTCTGTTTCACCGAGCAATAAGTGGTGAAAAACTTTTGAACAATGGTGTACATGTGTATTGTGTCGCTTACTCGAAAGTCGCAGAATAATTTTCTCGTCTAAGAAATACAGTTTTCATTTATTTCACCGTACGATTCTTGTTAATTTTTTTAAACGATCACCGATATTTGCAGGTAAGCGCATCTCGTTATCCGGTCGTGGTGAAACTTGGACACGCCCACGGTGGAGTGGGAAAAGCTCGTGCCGAGACGAATCAAGAGTTTCTAGATCTCGCCTCGTTGGCTGCTTTGGCGAACGTTTACTGCACGTCGGAACCGTACATCGACACCAAGTACGACGTGCACGTGCAGAAAATAGGCAATAACTACAAGGCGTTCATGTGAGTGTCACGAAACGTCTGTCACGAGTGTCACCGTATAGCTTGTCCGCGGTGGCAGAAATTTCAGAGAAAAACGCCCAACCCCCGGACGGCAAGGTGGATACTGTCGTTACGTAATTGATATCGTGGGGACACTTTTAAATCAGGCACTGTTTTGCATTCTGTCTGACCTAATATGTAACGATACTTATGTCGCTGCGTTGGTCTCAGAACAATACCAGTTTCGTGTATTTTTAAACGACCTACGCTGAAATAAAGCTGTTCCGCGGAAGAATTAACCTTTCGCAATCCAATCAAATTTATACTTCTATCTGATACATTTCGTAATGTTAACACATAGCTTGCACTCATATCCAGATCTTGTAGATTATAGACTACTCTAAGTATCTTAATTTATCCAAGTTATACTAAGTGTCCTTTGGATGTGAATCGTATTGAATTAAATCGTTGAATTTCACGTACATTCGGTTTTAATCGTATTGAGTCACATCATTCGTCAAATTATAGTAAGTACGTGTAAATATAGTAAATATGTGTAGAAGTCAGACGTGGGTCGAATCGGTTGAAATTGCAATGCTCTGAAAGTTCGACTTCGATTAAATCCCACCTCACCGCCCAAAGGTTAATTAATCAAACAATCGCGATCAAATGATTGAACCCATTGTCACGGTACTCGTTTCACCCAGGCGGAAGAGCATAAGTGGAAACTGGAAATCGAACACCGGTTCAGCGATGTTGGAGCAATTAGCCGTGAGCGAGAGACACCGAACTTGGGTCGATCACGTATCCCAATTGTTTGGTGGATTGGATATATGCGCGATCGAGCTGCTGGTCGGGAAGGACGGTCGAGAATACATAATCGAGGTGAACGACAGCGCGTTGTCGTTAATGGGCGATTCGCAAGAAGAGGATCGTCGTCACATCGCGGATCTTGTTACAGCGAAGATGCAGGTAAAAGAACGTTATTTTCAGTAACTCTCGAGGTGAAAATTAATTGGTCAAACTAAAGTTCCACTGTTTTCTTTGTGCGTACGTTACCATTAAATTTCGTCGGACGCTTCTGGTTCCTTCGATTGTCACACTAGTCGTTTTTGCGCTCAGGCATGCTGCCGACCACCGAGCATGCTGACGAAAACAACGTCCAGAGGGTCAATGTCTGGATCGAGTCAAGCAACGAGCCCCGTTGAAGATCGCACTGCACCACCAACTGCACCACTCGGATCTCACGGAAGTATGGGCTCCATGGCGAGCATAGGAAGCTTAGGCTCTGTGGGGTCCACCACTGCGTTGGCTGGCGACACGACCACTTCCGATAGTCATCATCAATTGCAGCGTCGTGATTCGCAAGGTTCGTAAATCGAAACGAACACATTTTTATGACAGAAGTGCAAAATTATTTACAAACAAGTATTTTTTTTACATAGTAAGTGCCATATGAAAGGAGAAAAAATATTCGATCATTTTTCTATAAATAATTCCATGTTTATTTTGATTTCTGATATTTTTTTATGTATACGAGTGTATCTGCTTATCTCGTGTGTGTTTATGACCTATCTCATATTTTCATGCAGTGAGAATGAAGATGTAAAGAATAAAACTTCATTTTAAAGGTTCATCAATAGTTGTTAACTTTAGCACTTCTGGTTTTCTTTAGATTCACAGTTGTATCTGCAGTAACTCGAACGGTTCTCTAGTTTATTATTGTACGTCTGATTATGCACTTCTCGATCTACTTAAACTGTCTGACAGTGTTATGATTCTACTTACGTCTGCTTACTGTAGAAGATTCAAAGAGGTTTCACGTATCAACATTTTTAAGTTTAGAAATTTACAAATTTAGATGTTTGAAAGTCTACAAATTTAAAAATTAGTAACTTGAAATTATAAAATGAGAAATTGACAACCTACTAATGGCCTTGTGTTTCCATTACTGCTCTGTAATGATCCATCACCTGTCAGTTCTTCCTCCACATTCACCCTGCATTTTCGCCAGGGATATAACAACCCCAAATAATAATAATCATCAATATTAATGATCAAAACTAAAAATACCATTTTTTGTTGCATACAGCATCACAATCCAGTACGGTGAGCAGCGCTCCTTCAGTCGGCAGACGTCAAGAGGAACCTCCACCATCGAGAGTACCATTTCACAGACAAGGCAGTCAATCTCAAAGCGAGGATACCGAGGACACGATGAAGAATCTGCGGAAAACATTTGCTGGTATCTTCGGAGACATGTAAATTTACCGAACAGATGTACTGGAGCAAAGCAAGTCATATTACCTATTAAGTTAGTCGAAAAAAAAGAGAGAAGGTATTTAAGGCGAAAATGAGTTGGTTTAAACTCTTCCATTCAAGATCATTCCTTTTACACGTAATTTACCATTAACTTCTGAGAAGTTTACGGATAGTTTTACGTTTAAGTGTAAGAGCTCATTGAGAACACTCGGCACGTAATGTATCTTACATAAATATTTAAGATTTATTGAAGAAGCAAGCGCGACGCCGATATATTTGCAGATTATCGAAGGTGATTAAACGACACTCGCGATATAAAGATGTACATTTTGCCAACGGTCCACGGCGGTGAAAAACTCGTTAACGTTTTGTTTTCATTCAATAATTTTAGTTGCTATTCGGACGTTTTTGCAATTTTTATATTAACCTCTTCAAGGATACATATTTATAACACATATTTCTCTTTAAATTAATGATCATATATGATCTTTTCTCTTGTATGTTCTTAGTTATGAAATTATTTTAACATTGCTATCGGTTTAAACTGAGTACGATATAATTGCTGTTTATAAAAAATTAGATTCGAAGGTCGTCCTTGAAGAGGTTAAACGAACAAGGTTTGTTCTAACCAGCTATTCTCGGCTACATTGCTTTCAATTTTTCACTCATTAAAATCGCGCGTTTGGTAGGTCTAGATGTATTTTCGATAAGGGAAGGGCGAACGAAAAAATTTCGGGGGGATTTAAAAAAGAGTGCCGTGGTCGTTTATGTATATTAAAGAGAGAAAAATAAGAAAAGAGTAATGTAGATTCTATGTATTCGATGTATTCAGCATTTAAATAGCGGCTAGAAGTATTCTCAGGTTAATACGAGGTAAATCATAGTTTTCCATGCGTGTCCGGTTATGTTGGGTTACCATCGACGTATCCGTTCTGCATACTCGTCTGTCTCGTTTTACGGGAACCGCTGCCACTTGGGTTTTTCGATTCCAACAGGAAACAGTACCATAGAGGCCCCTGTCATCTCCTCATCCGACTTTACTTCAGGCGTCTACTTTTTAGGCTTAACTTTCGATTATAAAATAGACAGAAGGAAAGGAACGAAGAAGAAACGAGAGAAAAAAAAGATGAAGAAAGAAAGAAAGAAAGAAAGGTTGGATTATAAATTGAATGGATGACGAAAGATTTACAGTGAAATATTTGTAAAATTGTTAAAAAGTATTTATAAGCCGACGTCATTCAACGATGATTGAGGAAACCAAAAAAGAGGAGATTCGGGCATTATACTTGAACATTTGGCTAGAGAAGACATCGTAGATCGGTTGCTGGCCGATCGACAAACCTTTGGCCAGTTTCTAAGAACAAGATCTACGAGTCTGTATCTTAAGCGCACAAATAGTCATTAAGATTTCGAGAACGGACAGTAGGTTGACATCGTGCGTGCGAACTAGGCAAACACGTTTGGACGAAACGGCTGCTACGGCGACAAAATTCTTCTGTAAATCGTCGGTTCGCGTTTCATGAATACTGCATATTTTCGGCTAATTGAAAAAAAAAAAGGGGAAATTCCTACGACCGACGATCTTTCGATTTGTATAATGTCAAAATTGGTCGCTTCGAATAGAGGGAGCAGCTCGATGTTGAAAACTGTCCTGCATTCCGTTAACGGATCGCTTCTTTTTTTTCGACATTTTCATCGGCGAAAATTCGGGGGAAAAAGGAGACGTTCGTTGCTCCGTAGAGTTTAAGAACAATACCGAATGAAATCAAAATGTTTATAAACGGGTTCGTGAACTAGGAACGGGGAGCGTGGGAGAAAAAGCGACCGCCAGGTGTCGCGGGAGCGAAGAAAATACGGGCATTCTTTAACTTGCGATTTTGCGATCGTGCAAAATTTGAAATATACCGAGATAACGTTTGGTAATCTGCAAATACGAACGCGTTCGCTTGCTTTGTAATTTTTCGATGCTTCTTTGACTCAGTACCGGCTGGATAGAAGGGAAATCGATCGATGATCATTGACGTAACTAGGTACCGATCGGGGGGTGGCTCCCTAAAATGTGGACGAAATGTTTCGAAATTTTTAAATTCAGAAGTTTAGAAATTTTCTAAATTACTGAATTTTCAATTTCCTAATTTCCCGATTTCCATGTCTTAGACTTGCGAATCCCCAAATTTCTTAATTTCTTAGTTTCTAAACCCCTAAATTCCTAAATCCCTAAACCCTCAAAGACCCAACTCTCAAAGACCCTCCTCAAATCCCCAACCTTCAAATCTGTATATCCCAATTCCTCAAATCATACTTTCAAATTCCCAAATTCCCATATTCCTAAATCCCTAAAATCCCAAATTTCCCAATCCCCAAATTCCAAAACTCAAATAACCGAATTTGCAAACTTCCCAATGCTAACTACCCAAATCTCCAACTATCCTTCTGAATCCCAAATCCCCCAAAAAGTTACTAGGTAATGCTTTGTGTAATCATACACTGAGATTATTAGTGAACTTACAGGACTCGGTCCAGCATAGAAAATCCTAGTTACGGCAATGTCGATAACGAAGAAAAAGAAGTAAACAGACGAACTTTATCCAATGATCTCAATTTATCTTAGCTTAAGGGCTGATAAACGTATTACGACGAAGACAAATCTCGTGGTGTCAGCTTTGAAAGGAAAATACAAATGTTATTCCTTCCAACATTATGTTCCTAGTTAATTTCGAATCTCGATATAATTTCATTCCGATAAAAGTTACGAAGTTAGTTTGAATTGGTTTAGTTAGTTGCAGGGATAAGATAAGACACGCGTAGGGTTGCGAAAGGGAAATACGGGCCATAGGATTGCCTTTTTGTTTTCAGTTCGATTTAACTCATTAACTGCCAACCTTTCCTTCAATGAGCATAAAAGCAATGCAAAATAATTTTCCATTTTGAAATGAACATTAACAAAAATTCATTGAGAAACAATATTTTCAATATATTACTTAAATCAGTAGAATAATTTCAAATTTTTTAATCAATATGTTAGTATGACTTCAGTAAAAGTATCTGAAAATAAGTAATCTTTTCGAAGGCAGTAAATGGGTTAATTCTTCTCGATGTTGAGTTTAATAATACAACGTAAAAGATGTGAACTTAATCCATCCTGTACTGCACAATTAACGATCGGTCAATGTATCACAGTCTAGGTTTAGTTAGAAGGTTAGTTACTCGTTAGAGCAACAAGGTTAGACGATTCACGAGTTAATTTCCCAAGTAATAGACGTACGACGATTTGGTTTTCGATGTGCCTTGATACTTAAGTGTCCTTCTTGTCACGTTTCTCACTGAATTCGTAAAACGCACGGAACACTAATCGCACCTACACACAACTCACCGTGCACTTAACCGTAAGATCAGTTGTTTGTACTTTTTATATATAATATATCGAAAACACGTGCACCATTTACACGATCATCGCAACGAGCTGTTTGTCGTTCATCGCGTCTCGACATCGTGGATAAACGCAGATACACCGTCCAACTATGGAGATCGACAGTGAACGAAGGTACATTGAATTTCGATCGGAATCTAACACATTCGAGCATTCGATTCGTACCGTTCGATCACGTTTCACGATAGGCACGGCATCGCGATAATTTATTCTACGTTCAACGATTTTAGTCGCTTCAGCATTAGTTTACCACGAATGTGCACTGCATAGACTCGGAACATTTTCTTCGGCTTGAACATTTCGTTCAGATCAATTGTCCATACGACAGGCAATGATTCGTAGGAAGGATAGAGCGTACGAGAATAGAATCGCGAGAATAGAACAGAAGCTTCGGAGTTAGCTTTCAGAGCTGTATAATTTCATAATTTGATTCTCGCGTTTGCACGAATACGACGGAGTCTCGTTATATGGCCCCGGAGGCAAATTACAAAAAGTGCAATGTATGTGGACGACATTCCATACGGTTAACATAGGACTTAAAAAAATTAGACGATGGAATTTACAAAAATTTGATGTCTAACATTTATTCATTTGCAAACATTCATATTTTTCTAAATATTTTTACCTATATCTCAGAATTCGTTTAATTCTTTAATTCTTTGATTCCTTAACTTTTAAACCTCTCAATTCTTCAAACTTCATAATCAATTTTTAAATCCTCAAGTTTTTAAATATCCTACTTCTTATAAGTTTGATTCTCCTAAATTTTTCCATACGTCTAATATCGAAGTCCATAAAGTGGAAATCTCCATGTAACTGACAGTCATATATCGAGAGTGCACCGTAGTTGAGGGCGAACGTGAGATTTAGATATCGAGAGTACAGTTATCGAGATGGTATTGTAACGATATAACGAAATAGAAATTCGTACATACATCATGGACAATCTTACCAGCTGGAATCGCTCGGTCAAGTACAAAGCTTTCCGTAATTAGAAGCTGAAGAGACTCGCTTTCGGAGCTGACGCCACGACGCGGAGAAACGAAACGAAAGCTCGACAGACTGGTTAAAAGTAAAGGAACAGCACGCGTGTTCGATCCGTGCTGTTTACGTAGACTTGGTTAAAGATAACGAATATCTCAGGGGTGCAAGTTCATGCACTAGCTAGGATAGAAACATAGAAGAGGCAGCTGGGTACATAAAAGTGCAGTCTAGACGAATCAACGGCATCGACTTCGATCACTGTGACGGCTAAAATTAGCTTCGTCGGAAATATCTTAGCGATTATCCATTTCAAGGCCGAATTTGGTATCGTATTAACACGTTGATTGACCACGGATTAACACGTTCCACCGTGAATTAACACCATACGTTAACACGTTTTCTCTCCGCGTATCAACACGTTGACATCGTGCGTGTGTGGCGCCAAAATTTGAATTCCCATACGTGTGCGTCATCTACACAATAAGGAATTCTTTTTCTGAAATAAAATTGCTATGGAACGAACTACCGTGGAAATAAGAGGAAGATTCGTTTAGCAAGTGTCGAAACATGTGTGCAATCAACGTGTTAAGAGAAACGATCATCCGTTTAATATCTGTGAAAACGGTTCTACAATTCTAGAACCGCCAACTAACGAGAATTGACATCAGATTTCTGCATGCATATCGATGATTCCTGCGTCGGTAACATTTTACCGACAGGCGTTTCATTTAGACAATTATTGGTGATCGTAAATAATTACGATTGCACTTACCTGAACCTGATATTAGTGGTAAAAAGAAATTAAGCTGGGGTCGATGCAATTTTCATAAATAGTCAAGGAATAATTGTTATAGCGAAATTGTTAGGTTGAATCGAAAGTTTGTTTCGTTCTTACATTGCGATTATAAATTGCGAGTAACAGTTTTTAATTTTTAAGAGTTTTACTAAGATTAGTTGTGCTTTACATCGACTCAAAGATCAAAACTTCTTAATTTAAAATGACAAAGAACTCAAAGTGAAACAGTCTTAAAAGCTTGTACGCGAATAAAGACAGAGCATTGAGAAATGAAATGAAATGTAAATAAAAACATTCGCGTACAAATATTACTATCAGAAAAACGAAACAACCTTTCGGTTCAATCAACTAGTTTCTACGAGACGATTAAGTCGAAGATCGAAGATAGTAGGAATTTACATTCGCAATAATTAATTATGTCATAAGTAATCGTATACGGATGATCGTACGACTCGGACATTAATCAAACGGACATCTTCAAGCATTTCGTTGCTTGATCGTGTTAGAATTCTTGATCAACGACGTTTAACATTCGTTCTAGTGCCCGTGTGATGTAGTGAGCAGCCATTTTGAAATATACAATTTATTGTTCGTTAATTTCGATGGTGTTTTTCGATGTACGAGTAAAGTATGATTTGTAGATAACCATGTGCCAGCAATACCGAACTAGGCTAATGGATTCTAGAAAGAGAAAAAAAAAAAGAGAAAAATATTCGCACCGTCTCGTGTCTCGTTTTTTCACGGTGTTATCGATCTTCTTCGTTGTCTAGCATCATTTTCCTTGTTGCCGGAAGTAGCGTTACGATTAAGCTAACCTATTTAGGGTCCTTGCGTCACTTGATACCGTTGTTGGCTAAGATTTAACGTTCCGTAGATATTTTAAGCTCGTGGAACTAAGGTTAGATGCCTTGGCTTAAAGGATTTAAAGGATCAATAATGTTGCGATAGAGTACTTTCGTGTTATCATCGTGAATTTCGATTATTTCGCGATGCTTGATGCAAAATCGCGAAATGAACTACGAAATATATTGTATTGGATGATCTAGGGCTGTGGTGGGCAACTGTGCCCGCGAAGATGCGTATGACGTGCTATCACCGATGATCAAATTTGAAATATTTACAGTTGTTCTAAATATTTTCAATTTATCAAATTATTCAGTTTTTGTATTATCAAATTTTCTTAATCCCTGAATCTTCAAGTTCTAAAATACTTGACTCAATCCCTAAATTTTTAAATCCCAAAATTTTCAAATTCCTAAATTCCCAAATCATTAACTACCACAATTTTCCAATCTTTAAATCCCTCAATCCCTAAATTTCTAGATCCTTGAATCTTCAAATCCCCCAAATCCCTAAACCTTGAACCCCCAATCCGCAAACTCCTGAATTTCAAATTCCAAAATTTGAAAATTCGAAATCTGCAAAGTGACAGCAATGATTCGCCAATTTTTTGACGGGCAATTTGCCCATCACTAGCTTAGAATACATTAGGTGATGTCGATTTTAATAATCTCGTCGAGAACGTCGAGCGTTCGACGGTGTACAGTAGACTCTCGTTATATCACCACCGCAAAACAGTACTGTAAGAGCGAGAAATTCTTTGTTTTGTAAGTGGCAACTGTATTTGACCCTTATCAGTTAGGAAAAGAATGTACATTCGCTCTTGCAGTCCTCAATGTTATATGCACCGTGCATAGTAGCACTTGTGAGCTTTTCTAAGGGCACTTACTCTGTTATAGAAAAAGCTCTTTGTATCCGAGAAGTTCCATGGATCTCCATACACTGTAATAATGGTAAGCGAAGTGGAGACTGTTGATAGTGTGCGTAGAAGTCTGTGTAAAGGCAATAGAGCGAGAGTCTACTCTACATCGAAAACGTATCAGCGTAAGTATCCAACGATTGTAACTTACTTTAAATTTTCAGTGATTTTTTCTCTCATAATTTTCTTTTATGTACCAGTCGAAGTTTGAATTATCAAATCCTTTAATAATACCTTTGTATTTTTCTTCTTTTTTCACAAGTATATAAAGTTGTGCGAAATGACTACAACGAATATGAAATGGGTGAATCGAGAAGCATACTTTCTCGCACAATTATAATAAAAAGGTTGTGTTGTTTGGATACAGTACGTGTGATCGCGCGAATGCTCGTCCCTTGATTATAATTATTCAGTGTCTCTTCAGTGTCACGAATCTTAAGATAACAAATAATACTAACAGTAACAGCAATGGTTAAGGTTAAAATCATTATGATAGATAAGCTAGCGAGTATGTTAGACGCTATATGTAACCTGTATGTTATCTCCTTGATTTCAAAACGAGTGCTAGTCACATGTACTATAATCACTTGACTCTGGTACTCTCAGATACACGACTATATAATGACGATATATGCATAAACGTATATTATATACTATGATACGAGGCAGTTAATAAATAGCTTATTGCCCGGGATGAACAACGGAGGAACCAACCTTATTGTTCGACGGACGTACACGACGTTGTAAGATGTAAGGAAGATTTCAGGTCTAATTAATTGTAAATCGGTCGGAATGCTATATAATACGAGGAGTAAAAAACAGCGAATAATTATTACGAAATGGGGTTCGATCGGTGTCTCTGACCAATTATATCGGGCAAACTTTTATCTTGTCCCGTGCAAACAAGATTTCTATTTCTATATTTTCCTATTTCCAAATTGTCAATCTTTTATTTCAAAATTTTTAATTAGGCAATTGTTATGTTCCAATCTACCAAATTATTTCGATTCTCGTCAGGATGCACATCAGTGACCATTTGGACACTTTTGCCCATCACTTGTTGATCACCATCGATCGACAAAATTAAACCTTTTAATTAAAAAGGTACAAATCGATTTAATTGGCTGTTCAGGACTTGCCCAATATAAACGTTTTACGATTCAGAATCAGAGTCACCGAACCGTGCCCCTGTATATGCCGATATTCGATATCAATTGTAACGACAATATAAGGTAATAACGAGGGAGATACTCCTTTCGAACGAGACATGTGTGAGAGAGTAGGATTAGTATATCTCGATGTTGTTCTCTTTCGCGACGCGCGTATCCCTGATGCGTCGCGAAACCGCATAAACCTACCCCTTTGGATCCACTTCGCGGTCGAGTCTCCGATGAAAGTTTCAGACAATCGGGTTCGATCGCACGATTCGATCGAACATGTCATCGTCGATCGTTCTCCCAGTGTTCTTTTTTCTTCTGTACCCATAATCAAGACTACTCGAAGCCGGAATGTATGACTTCGAGCATCTCGATTACAGAATATCGAAGAGGCAACAACGAATGGTCGCGATCGAGAGATAACGATCGTTGCCGGCACGTCGATCGAATCGATCACAACTAATTACCGATCCCTCGAACGTACGACCATTTATTACCGTTCTACCTAGCCACTATGTAAAACGCGAAGAAGGAAGGAGAAAGGTTCTTAAGCGATTGCGTAAAATGCGAGTTCTATCTGTCATCGTTTTAGCTGTTAAGGATTCACTCATCACCGAAATATAAATGGAGGGAGCTCCAAAACCAGTAAACGTAAAACTATGTTAAGCGCAGCACATTGAGAATTCGAGAGACTTACAAGGAAATTTGTAGTACAATGTATAGGACTGTGTATAGATAGGAGAGGACACGTGTAAAGAGATATTCGGGTGCACGTCGAGTGCTCGTTATCTCGCGAGTACAATTTTAACAACCCTAGATCGTCAACTGTAGATCATTCCGGATGAATGTTCGAGATTGTCAATTCGATTGTATCGTCAGGGTATGGAACAACCGAAAGAGACCAGTAGATAACGAGCACGAAATTTCATCGAGCATCGAAGAGATCTTTCCTGGATGACGGTGAGAAGGATCAACGACACTTGATGCCCGGTGATCATTTCATGGCCTTAATTAAATTTTCATCAGGAGTCAAGTATCTTTGCCGTCGCGTCACGGGTCTAGTTTATCAACGACGACGATTCGGAAAGGCTTACGATCAATCTCACGTTGATTCGCTGTTAACTCGAGTTTGAGCGTCTCGATACAGCGATACACGCAGAGGATTCGATTACTACCGATCCATTCGATTTTGATCTTTCGCGCAGTTTTGCACGCGACGCCATTCAGAGCATTTTGATACGTGACGTGGCGTGCAAAATCTCTGAGCGAAAGATGGCGTTGATCGAGCGAGAAATAAACCCTCTCGACGATTCTTTTTCGTAGAGTTCGAATAAAAATCGATCGAATTTTTATTGGATTTGTTGTTGTTCGCGTGAGATGTTCGACGTGGGCCCTTGAACAAACAACACGGACATACGTTAGACAGAGTTTCATCCTCTCATCGGACAAATATTGCCATATTTGACTGTGAAACGTGCGGAACGTTTTTGAGGTCGTTATGGTTGTTAATACATTGAAATATTACGAACTCTTATGACGGATTGAGCTGTCTCATTGTGTTATGTACACACATTTATAAATATATAAATATATATATATATATATATATATATACATGTTGAAGTTATAATTATCAGTAAATAATGTTCATACTAAGCGTAATCGACGAATGGCATGCACTCAAGATTATAAAGAATGTTATGATACTTCCGCAGTTGAGTTGCGCAGAGTTGTTTCAGAACTTGACGATAAATCCTAGTAAATCTGTAAACGAAGACAAAGGTAGTGAACGTAAAATGAATAAAAAAAAAACAATAATTCCGGTAATCGTAACGAGAAAGGCACACTTTTAATCCTTACTAGCGACGGGACACCGTGTAATCCAGGGTGGTCCGTGTAGGGTCTGTTAACAAATACGATTACTGCGATACTTAAGCTAAAATGTAATAATAAAACGAAAAATATATATATACACATAAAGTATTATATCCCTAAATCTTGTTAATTTCGCAACCTATACTCACAACCATAAAAGAAACCTTGCCTCATTTTTTATTTACGATATTACTTATATTAACTAATATTAGCTTACTAGAATACTTATATGAAGTTTATTAGAAAGATTTCAGTTTCTCGTTAGGAGTAATTTTTTATCATAATAATTTTCTGGTAGAAGGAGCTAACGAATTTGTTCGAATACATTTTCTTTTATAAGTTTTATTAAATATTTAAGTTCGGTATATTTAAAGAGAATAAGGAAATTTAGAAATTATTAAATGTATATTGACAGTGTATGTTGTCAGATTTATTTAAAAAGTAGAAGCTTTTAAAAGTGATTTGTAAAATAATGCAAATATTACGTGATGGTCTGTTACATATGATGCACAATGAATAGAAAATCGTACATTGGAAGGTAGAGTAGACTGTTAATAAGCGAAAAATTTAAATAATTTCTTTGTCCAATTCCGTGTTGAGGGAGCAGTTTCGATACATGCCACCAAGTGCTTGGCTATCACTAAAAGAAGTATCTCGAGGGTAATATCTTGTAGGTACTGTGTGAATATTCGGTGCGTACCATCCATAGTCCATCGACGTGCTCCTGTAACAAGGATGTGGAAGAGGAGTCTCGTCCTGACGATATCCCTCGAATACGCCTGGAAAAACAACCCTCATCGAATAAAATTGTTCCTTATTTCTCAACAAAACTTGATTATACCCCTGTCTTAATGAATGTTATATTTTCAAGTGGATATTTTACATAACTCGTGATAAAAAAAAAACTTTATCATAAACAGGAGCACACATCATCGAATCTTTCAGTTTATATTTCATTGGAATTCTCATTTTCACTGTCAGAATAATTAAAAAAATTTGTGAAAGTCTTAATACAATACTGTAAAACAGTGATGGGCAAATTGAATGCCTGCCGAAGAGTTCACTGGCAGTGGTGTGCACTTCGTGCAGCAATGAAGGGTAGGTTTATGGTCTTTAAATTTTTTAATTTCGAAACTTTCAAATTTGGTTGTTTGATGATACAATTTCTTGAGTTTTTGTGTTCTCAAATTTGCTCATTTCTAAGTTTACAAATTTTCAAGTTCTCAAATATTCTAATTTTCAAATTTTCCAATATCTGCAATTTTCAGCTTTCTCAATTTTTACACTCTCAAATTGCAAATTGCTATATTTCCAAAATACAAAATCAACAAAAATGTCCAATTTCCAAATTTATAAACTATCAATCCATTGGTGCCCACAATTGCCCGTCACTGCCACATTCGTGCACCCTACTCTACCCATCACTGCCCTAAAATTCAAAATTATAGTTCCATCTTCGTGCACTCGTAAGGCAACTGATACTCGACGTTCTCACACCGAAACCGTCCGTGCACTTTCGAAACGTTGTCCAATACAAATCCCCGTATCTTGAAACCAGGATCAACGGTGACGTTCTTCATCCTAGCGAACGCGGACATGTCGACGAATCGTAGCTCGTTGTTGTTCAGAAAAAGTAGCAACAAATTGTCCAGTCCATCGAAGCTGTCCGCCTTAAGCATGACGATCTGATTTCCATTCAACCATAAAGAGTTCAAGTTCTTCAGGTAACGGAAAACCCCTCCGGAAATGGTTTTCAGTTGATTTCTTCCCAGATCCAGTTCGTTGATTTCGCCGAGTCCGCGAAATACGTCCGGCTGCAAGGAGGAGATTTTATTCCTGGACAAATATAAAAGATCGATGTGAGGCAGTCCATTGAACGCCCCAACTGGCACTTCCGTGATCTCGTTCGAGTCCAGAGCCAAAGTTTCCAGATGTCTGAGCCCTTTGAACATGTTCCTTTTCAATACGATATTGTTATTCGTTGCGTACAATTCGTGAAGGTCACCTAGACCCCTCCACATGGCTGGTCGAAAGGAACTTATATTGTTGTAGTCCAACAGCAACGTTTCTAAGCTGCGTAATTTCATAAACGCCCCATCTTCTATGTCGACGAGGCTATTGTTCTTCAGATCCAGATACGTTAATTGATCCAGCGGAGAAAAATAGTGTCTGGAAATGACAGATAACTGATTGTCGCGAATGTAAAGGGCTGAGGAGTTAGCCACTTCGACGAAAGCGTCCTTGGCTATGTCCAGAATCTTTAAACCCTCCAAATGTAGCTCTATGTCCTCGATGGTTTGTACAGCGTTAACATCCTCGAACGAGACGCTGTGCAACACACCGTTGGCCAGACAAACGTACAGATGGTTGTAAACTTGGCAGTCCACCTCCTCGGTGCTAACGTCTTGAGCGGTGACCGATAACAGGAGATAAACGAGCAAGAGGAAGCACATGGTGTGCTCAGATGCTGGATACGCACTGAATGCGCGAGGAAGCGTTTCGACGTGCTGTCGACGGAATAAACCGACCGTTACCGTTCGACAGATACCACTGGATAAATATATCGGTTGTACCAGTGATGAGCAACTGTGAAGGCGCGGGACACGGACCTCGGGGTCTGTGCACCAGCGGACACCGATCAGTGCGACCGTTGTCTTGGGTGCAACTGTAGGAGGGAAATTCTTGGAATAGGACATGGAAGGGTCATCTTGTAGCGAAAGCTAACTTGAACACTTCATTTCTAAGTCTTTAAATTCAAATTTTTAACTCGAGCTTTAAAATTTCGAAACTACTCTGTTCGAAGATTTAGGAATTTATGTATTAAAGAACTTGAGAGATTGAAAATTTGTAAGTTAGTGAATGTTGGAAATTTCCAAATTTCTAAAGGTATATTTATAAAATTTGTATACTTATCACTTTGAAAATTTACCAAGTCTTAAACTTGTGATTTGTGATTTTGAGAATTTGGGACTTTAAAGTCGTAACCTTATAATTTTCTAAATTCCTAAATTTGTAAATTTTTGATCTGAAAATTTTCATATATTTTAAATTATTCATCTCGTATATTCGAAATTGTGCACATTGCCTGTGAGATCTTCGGGCATCCATCACTAGGTTGCAGTAACTCGTCGATCGAATCCTGTCTCCATAGAAATGTTTTATTCATTTTAGAACCGTTAAACGCCGATTGCTCTCTCGAAACACGGACCCTCTGTTCCGATCTCGATGAGGTTAACGTTTTCAATTTTATTGAAATCGAGCCATGCATATTCTTCGAAATAACTTTTCCCCGTGATAAAATTCATAATTCTGGACCTTTTGTTTTCTCGATTTTTATATTCCTTTTCAAGCTCGGTTCAGTAAGAAATTTGTTAACCTTTGTTGCTTTGATCTGACAGTTGTTTATTCGTCACTGAAGCACGGAGTAATCTGACGGATTGAATATGCATTATTACCTTTGAAGGGAAACGTAGGTGTAATTCGATCAAGCGAACTTCAAACAAAATGGGTGTACATAGCGTTTTCGTGTAGACGATGTAATTGTTTGACGGCGAATGTCTGGTGAAAGTGGAAGAAACGCGTAAGCTTGAAACAATGACTATCTTGTGAAGGGTTCCTATGACATATGCAAAAATGTCTGCATCGCCGATAAGCCTCGAAGAACGTAACGATCGTCGGTACGGATTTATTAATAGCAGAACGTTATCGTTTCACTACGAAGAACTTCTTATTGCGGAGTCTACGGCGAAACGATGTGCTTTCGCGTTACGCGAAATCACTCTCAAGACGAATTTAAAGGGGTATTACATAAAGTAATCCAAATGTTCTTGGAACTATTTCCTTCTTTATTCATCTAACCATTTAGGTAACCTTTTACTACTGAATTTTCTGGAGCTTCTAGCACGAATTTTTACATTTAACTTTTCTCCATTTTATTTTCATTTTCTTGTTAGATGCTTAGCTTTTTACTTGTTTGATGAAGTTTACAATTATGTCTTTAAATTTTAGGTTATTTCATATAATGTCTTACAATTCTAATTTTGAATTATTCAATACTTCTTAAACTATTTTACAAATTTATAAGCTTCTAATATTCAAATTGTAGAATCTCTAAATTTCTGAAATATTCAAAAACCACAGAATCATACGAGCTAACCATAGTCATTAAAATTAGAGAAGCTGGAACAGGCCAGAAAAAGATTCTAGTTACGCCAATGTTATCGCATAATGCGGTTCTTTTTAACGAGCACCGTACCCGAAGAGAAATTTTCATTTAATACGCGTGAAACGTAATATCATGAAGGTGAGCCTTAAATTCTATGGACTCATTTAACGCGAAAAGATGATAGCCGTGTAGATTTATAGTTGCCTTTAATCACTACCAGCGAATAAAGACTCCCATAAACAGACACATAAAGTAACTAAGTACTCTATTTCCAGCAATTAAATTTTGTCGACGTTAAAAAACGTGATCAAAGATTACTTTCATGTACAAACATGAAAACGAAGCGTCATTTAGAAAAGATTAACGTTTCACGAAAGTAACGTTACGATTGCAACACGCGATTGATGAACCATTGATAGGCTAGTACCAATGAATTATTCAGACTCACGTGGGTACATGAATCGCGTCGGTAGATTACAGGTTCGATAAATGTCATCGGTGCGTGGTCCGAAAGGAGCCTCTCTTTTCTCTTCTTCCTTCTTTTCGCCGCACACGCATGGTGTTTCGATCATTATCGGATTACGAGCAGCTCAATCGAGTCCTGAATGGGTCGTAATGACCGAATCGTAAAGCATAATATCTCCGTGGATTCCTGTGAAATCACACTGCAATTTCTGTTTCCTCGACGTCGGCCATAAATGTTCGGTTCCTATAGCGACAATATCTTGTGTGTACACGAACAACGAATCGATCAAACCATCTTCGATTCTCCGTACAGTAAATTCTTGATGAAACGATGGAATTTCAATGTCTCGAACACTACACTTCTTTCTCCAGAAAATTGAGTAACATCTCGTGTTTTCGTTACATTGCAATCGAAAAGATCATAACAGTATACCGAGAGTATTTCGGACACTGTGACTATGGAAATGGTGCAATGCGAAAAATATACTGCATGAATTCATTAGATTGTGGATATTTTTATGCAAAATAATAGACATGTTTTATGTAAAATAAGAATCTTCTCTCGTGACTTGTCTTGAATTTTATATTCATTTGCAATTTCAATTCCAAAATTTTATTTGTATTTATATCTTTGATAGTTCTTATTTTATTTTCTTTTATGGTTCACGAAAGATTTTATTTTTTATACTATTTTTTGTAGTTATGTTTTGGATTTTTATAAATGTATAAGTATGGATAGTTTGGTAAATGTAGGTGGTTAGATTAGGTACTTTCAGTTTGCTGATTAATTTGGTATTTTGTGGAAAGGTATTGTTTCTTGGCAACGTTCTCAAGTTGTCCTCGGTTTCTTTAGTATCCCTTAGCGTCGTCTTTTTTATTAGGAAAAGGGTTATTGAACCTACCAGGTGAACGACTAGTGCACACCAAGAGAGCATTTAAAATTCTAGCTGAGTGTGCACTACGTTACGTCGGTCGCAGTATCAGCGACACCGATAACAGCAGCGGTTTCATTGACCGCCTTAAAGTCGTACTTCCCATCGGGAAACAGTAACCAAAGCGTTCAAATGCAACGTGAATAGCAAGTCAAATACTTTGTCAACAATTTTGCAAATAAACGGCAAGGAAAAAGTCAAACCAATTTATTTATTTCTAATTATAACCTCATTCGTGATTACTCAGATATACCAAGTAAAATGCTGCAAAATGAGAACCATTGTGGTTTACGTATTCACACTGCTATGTTACAACGATTATCGCCAACTTTTACTTTTAGTGGTTTATATCATGAATTTTAAATACGTAAATAAATGCAAGATTATCTTAGTTTTTTTTTTTAAATAGAATGTGTGACGTGTTTCGTAAAAATGAGGTTATGGTGCGAAAATATTGATTTTGATTTTATCGTGTTTTATAGTAAAAAGTATGTGTTACGAAGAGACTAACACAGGTTTGAAATAATTAGTAATTTAAATAACAAGTTGAGATAATTGTAACTAACATTAGTCCATATTTTGCAAATCATAATTTTCAACCAGAATGAGAAACAATTAAATTAATTTTCATAGAGATGCTTTATTGTGTAGGTATGTGAAGAGTTGTGTATTTCGATTCGTTTTAATTTACCAATTACAAAGTATTAAGTATTATGAAGTGTTAAGTATCTACAATGTAACAAATACCAAATGTGAAACATTTTCCAGTAGCTCAATATACTGTACACCAATATTCCAGAACCTAGTGTCTTAATGTTCCAATATCCAAATATCTGAATACCTAAACTTCTAATTATCTAAATATTTCCACATCGCAATAACCCAATATCCAGATACTCCCAGGTACCTCCAGATATCTTAACAACCTAATATTCCAATATTCCAATATCCCAATATCTCAATATCTTATTTAAATATCCTAATAATCTACTATTTTAATATTCTAATATTCTAACATCCTAACATCCTAACATCCTAATATCCAGATATTTGAATACTTAATACCAAATAATCACCCACAATATTTTTCAATATATTCCGTTATCACTCCCGAAAAATTCGAGCAATTTGAAACTAAAATACGTCAAAAGATTGCAAATATAATTCCCAATCGATATTTCATAAAACATGCAACTTGCTCGAATCGTTGCAATTTTTTTCATTTTTTAATACTTTACTTTTTATGATCGTAAAATTTCAGGAATAGCTGTTCGAGGCATTTCACTTTTTCCCATCTTCGCTATCCCTTTTTCCATTTATTTTTGAATGCCCGTAAAATTTCCTGTGCAATTTTTATTCGACGCTCCGAGAATTCGTCGCATCTTCGCATTGGACACGCGGTGATCATAAATAACGACAGCTGTGTCGTTCGTCGCGCTCGCCACCTCTGTCAACTTGCTGGCTGGCAACGTAAGTGTAGGGTACGGACTTAATGAAACGATTATCATCGCCGGCACTTCCAGTTGCGGTCTGGCCACCAGAAGCGAATTGCTCGCCTCGTGATAAGGGTTACGACGCGTACAGAATGCAATGACACACCGCGAAAGAATATTCGAAACTCGACGCGAAACTACGGAAATTACTGCAATCCTCGCGAGTACGATTGTCCGTTCAAAAGTTGTTAAATCGACAAAACACCTCGCGAGGAATAATACAATGTCCACAGTGTACTTTCGTGTAATTCAAACATAACAGTGAAGATACCAATTAGCATATACGCCGTTAGATCGTGTGAACGGTGAAACGAAATTCCATTTAAAAATGCATACACACCGGCTCTAATTGAACTCTATAAATACAGCGCGCGACATTTTCAAGTTTGCCCAACGGAAGTGCGAAACCTGTGACATTTAACCGCGCAATAAATTGCCGGTATTAATCTATGTAAATATACTTACGTCGAATCATCGTTCTTTGTTAATACTCCCGGAAAGAATTGTCTCGCTGGCAAATATTGTTATAAATTGTTACGTCTACTGCAATACTTTAATATTACGAAAATGTGACGTTCTTCCGCACTTCCTAAGTCCTTGATTTTCGCAGGAACAATTACGAGTGCAGTTCTGATAAATGTTAGATAATTACGGAGGTCATCGTTTATCATCGTTCAAACGATATTTATATACTAGATACAAATGCATATTTGCATCCATAAAAAATATTGCGTTTAAAAATAACAAAGTTGTTGAAATCCTTGATCTACAAGAAAAGAACATGCACACAATATCTAGATGATGAAACTTTTGTAGAACCTTTTTCTATTTTTATACTCAACAAGTTGTTCAGGGTGTGCAAGTTGGAATCTGTATGTGTGTCACGGGGTATGTAATTAATAGCAAGTTGCAAGTTGATTTGTAGAGGTGCGGATTAACAAATGGTGGGGGGACAGGCAATCTGATAGTGGGGACCGTGTAACTGTCAGCGAACGGACACTTGTTCATAACTAATCTATAACTTCGTTAATGTTATGAATCCAAACAAACGCATCTGTAGATACACAAGAACCTGTATTGCTACAAAATGTAAAATAAAGTATCTTCAAAGATCTAGATCGTAACGAGAGAAAAAAGCAAATAAAGGCTTCGTTCCGTAACGAGAGAGAAAATAAAAAGGCTTCATCCACCATTTTGTTTCCGTTCTTCTGCACGCAGCTGCGAGTTCAGTGGACCACGAAGATTCGTTCGGACGGTTTCTTAGATTGCTGGGGTGTTTGGATTCTAGAAAATTTCTTGTCGTCGGTGAATTTGCATTCGGTATGTAAGCGGTCTCGCGTGTTTCCTGCTAACGAGTTTCCGCGCTGAAGTTGTACGCGGAGATCGTCGAATCGACCGAGAACGATAACCAACAACGTGACCCACCAACGAACCCCTTCATTTCGACAGAAAACCATTTGTCCGATATATCCGAGCATAAACACGTCGCACGAAGCGCTGCGAAATAATGAGCGGACATTTAGCGGATCGCGAGCCGTACGGTTAAAGAACTCCGATGGACACGTTTCCGCGAGAGAGTTTCGTTAAACTCCCTAGGTAGCGAACCATGAGCTGCAACGTTGTGATGCCGTTGAAGAAGTACCAAGAAATTAGTTACCGGGTAAAATGCGTGGCCGTGGAAAACGAACGCGTGTTCGGCGACGTTTATGTCACGCGACAAACGAGGAACCTTTTGTACTGCGCCGACGGATATCAGTTTCCTTCGTTGTACGATAAGAGAAAATGTAACCTGTTCGAGAGAACCTGGCAGGGTCCGGATTTTCTGGAATTGAACAGGAAAAAACCGTCGAGGAGAGCTAGCGCGTTGCCGGTCGAAGTTACGAAGAAATGTTTGAAAAGGTCGAAATCGATGAACGATGCGAAGAATTTGAACGAGAACGTTTGTAATAGCGATGTGAAAAAGGAGACTACGATAAAAAATCCAAAGGTATTGTTAAAGATAGAGATCTAGGGGTCTAGAAATGTGAAGATGTAGAAATTTGAGGATATGTAAGGATATAGAGATCTAAGGTTATAGGAACGCGATATCAAGATCTACAGATCTAGGAATAGAGAGATATGGAAATCTAGAAATCCATAAATATTGCAATATAGAGACCTAGGGGTCCAGAGATCTAAAATTGTATGGTTATGTGAATCTAAGGATATAAAGATCTAGGAATTTGGAAGATATTGGGATTTGGAGATATAGAAATTTCAGAATGTAGGGACCTGAGGTTGTAGAGAAAATACTAGACATTTTCACAATATATATATTACTATTACCATTACTTATCAAGGTGTAATATATTTTTTGTAGCTATAGATCACAATTAGCCCATTATCTGTTCATCCCTAAAATTTATGACGGTCATCAGAGACCCTCATAATTATACTACGTCTTCATTAACGTATTAATAGGATTCTAACAAAAAACGTCATTTACAGACGTATCCACCGCCATTACAAAATCCACCAGAAAAAAAGGAAAGAACTGTGTCGTCGTTAGTGGATCAACTATTGCTGGATATCTACGGATTGCCAGACGGTGATAGAAGACGATCGGAAAGCGACTCGACAGCTTCATCCCTGAGGATACATCCGCAACACCAGCATCTGCAAAAGGCGCGTCTGCTATGGAAAAGTAAGAGTAATTCAATATGAGATGGAAACGTTGTACGTGTGTATCGCGGAGCAAAAAAGAAGGGACGAGCCGGAGCGTGGGTGTCTGATAAACACGTTTAGCTGGAGGACGTTTATTGTGGATCCCGTTTCCCGTGGAAACGGAGAAAATGCTTATTTAACCGATAGAACTGGAGAACGAGGATGGCTAGACTTATTGTCTGCTCGTCGACAAATAATTCAAGTAGAATCAGAAGTAAATCTCACATTATTATTTATTATTACCGCTGTACGTGAGGAGATTAACACATTAGGAATTTAGGGATTTAGGGATTTAGGAGTTTGGGAATTTGGGAATTTGGGAATTTGAGGATTTAGAGATTTTTGCGAATTCGGGGAATTGGAGAGTTGGGGACTTCGGGACTTGGGGACTTGGGGATTTGGGATCTTGAGAATTTGGGAATTTGGTGATTTGGGGACTTGGGGATTTGAGATCTTGACAACTTGGGGACTTGGGGATTTGGGGATTTGATAATTTGGGAATTTAAGGATTTGGGGATTTACAGAGTTGGGGACTTGGGGATTTGGGATCTTGAGAACTTGAGACGTGAGGACTTGGGGAATTTGGGAATTTTGGAGGTTGGGAATTAGAGAACTTGGGAATTTGGTAACATAGAAAAGAGCTCTAGTAATTTAGGGATGTAGAAATGCAGAACACCACCAAGCACAGTTACCAATAAAGTAACATCAATTTCAAGAATGGTCAGCATGTCCTAGCGTTCAAATTAAATTTGACATATGAGATTCAACGAAATTAGGCAAAGATACTCTGATAGAAGCTGACGAGACAAGAGGTCGCGGTGCCGAGACAGACAAGCGACCTCGTTGACTTCGAAGCAAGAAGGTTCTTTGACTTGGAGTGCTACCTTTCTCCTTGTTTTTCTTTCGAGCAGGGAAACGCTTCTTTTATCTCCATACACGGCGCTGCTTCGTTCCATCTCGTTGAACATGCATAGCGTAAACCAGGGGGTGAGATTGCGTGAATTTTAAAAACCGAAACCCATGAGCACGCGTCAAGCTCATCACGCAGAATGAACGCTTACTGCTAAACTTAAAAACGGGGACTAAAATAAATGTTAAGTCGATTGAAACATCAGTGGTTCTCATTTACGCTTTCATCTTTCAATGTTGCTCAAAACTCTTTCCTTTTACCATATACATTCCTTACACATTGCATCGATATTTCTGTATAATCAACGCTAACATGAGCTGAATTTGTAGATCTCTAAATAAATTCGTAGATTTGAACATCTAGTCTAGTGAATATATAGAATTGTAAATATACTAATGTATAAATTTGTAAATGTCAGATTTGAAATTTTAAAAGCGTGTAAATATGAAAATATGATCCTGAAGGTTTATAACACAACAAAGTTAAAAAGTTTATTTTTCAAACATCCCCAAAATGATTTTAATTCGAGATAACGTCAATGCGTTGGCAGATCTTCCGTAAAGTTGGATGAGTTGAATTTCAACGTTGAAGCGATCGTAATTTAACTTGGTTGCGAAAGATTTACTGCGGGGACACCTGAAGTCGTGTTCGGAATGATGAAAGAAAATATATAGGAAGGGGTTGGTTTCGTCTAGCAGGATCGAAGAACGCAGAGAGCATAAAGCGGAAGGGTTGAGAAACTTTAATCTTCCGGGGTCAACGTAAGCACGAGGATGAGTTCTTTCGGGCCGTTATCGAGATTGCGACGAGAATTCGAATATTTTCTCAAAGTGTCTCGCCTTTTAGCCGAACTACCAACTCTAATTTGGTTCCAGATGTACTCCCTTGCAGATATTAATTTTGCGAAAAGTTTTTGTGAATAACATACCGTGATCTCAATTTTAATCTTGCAGTTGGATCAACAGATGTACATGGATTTCACTTTGTAGCTACATTTATTAATATATTAAAAAGTTTACAAGAATAATTTTGATAAGTTGAAAACTTTCAGCTTTTTGGATTATTTTTGGTAGTGTCCTTCTTTCTTTTGATATTTATTAAAATTAAAGTTTGTTGTTTTGGAATGTTGTTGAATAAGTGACGTATTTGTGATGCGAATTTAATTTTCCAGCCAACCACGAGCTTCAAGTTCTAGTGTTGAAGTTGCGCGACCACATCAATCATATTGGTGGAATACTTATTCGACAGCTGCGACGAAAGGATTATCTAGCCATCAAACGTGAAAAACAGTGTGCCATAATTACGGCTCATCTTCAAGCTCTTAGCCCAAAACGTGGTGAGTATATTTTACTGAAGCACATAAAACAATTTTTTTATTTAACACAGTTCTCGGCACTCAATTAGAAATCATAGATCACATCTTTTTAACGTACATTAAATTTTTATTAATACACTAAAACGTCCTGTCCCAAAAATTAGAATTGTCCTTTTATCCTTACATATTTTCTTACTAAACATCCGAGAGACCTCAGTAACCTATACAAAAGACAACAAAGAGTTAAAAAAAATAAACGTTTCCATGAAATATCGTAAATCGACAATTTCATAAAAACTTCAACAAAATCGAATCGCTACTTCATTTTTCTCGGTATTCCATGTAAGTCATAAAAATCAGCGGAGATAAAGTAACATTTCCCAAACAGCAATGCCTGTTTAACCATGGAGATAATGTCCGGGAGTAAACAATAGGCTTTCGTATAATACGAAGACACGTCGCTCGAAGCTCCGGGTTTCCTTTCGAACAATAAAACTGTCGTTCGACAAAAGCGATCTTCGTTTCGTTCGACGTCAAAAACAGCCACGCGATTTGTGTGGCTACTTTATAACCACGCTGGCAACTTGTTATTTATCTTATCGCTTTTTCACGTTCATAAATATGGAACAGTTGGAACAGCAATTCTAATGGACAGTAAAACTGACTCGAGTACGGGATGCTAATGCAGGTACACAAATTAAGTACAATATTAACCACATATCCAACTAAGCCAACTACGAAAATTAAGTTAACCTATCACTTTGCAACTATAGTCATATAACGGGCTGTTACATTTCGCTTTCTGCAGTTTTTTATTCGAATATTTTTTAATAGGAAGATTTTGGACATTTGGTACTTTTGAACATTTGGGTTGAAATGTCAACAATTTGAAAATTTGAAGATTTGGGAATATTAACAATTCTAAATTTTCGGAGGTCCACAAGTTTGTAAATGTCTACATTTCCTAAATTTCTCAGATTTGTAAATTTGTAAATTTACCACGTGTCTAAATTCCCCAAATTTCCGAAATTCTCATATTTCCAAATTTTCCAACTTCTAAACCTGAGAACATAAAAACTTGTAAATTTGATCTCAGAGAGCGCCATTATTTCTCAGTCTAAACTAAGGAAAGATAGCAACATAAGAGTCTACCACCAACAAACATATTCGTAACTTTCTTTCTGTCACACAAACTCGATCAGATTAAATTCGCAACACCATCTGAATCCCACCGCCCACGCGCTTCATCTTCAATAAACGCGTTAAAAGCGTGTTTGCGTCCCTCAGTTACCGCGCATGCCTGAAATTCAAAATCCCCTACTGCTGGACCATAATTATCTCGAAACAGCAAACCGTATTCTCGATCTATCCTCTCGCATACAGTCTCTCGTCAATTTGCTGCTGGGTATTCGACGTTTCAGTCGACCACGAGACACTTGCAGCTCGGAGTTGCCACTTAAAAGCTATCCACTTTAGAAAACGCGTTATCGATGCTTTTTAACGCGGTATCTGTGAGTGGCAAACACGTCGTACACGGTCGACTCTTCCGGGAAACAAAGAGGCTGGTTTTCACGTGGCACGGTGCCGTTGGTAATCAATAATTAGACTTTGCCGCGCGTATACCGCCCAACACGCATGCCCGTCGCGTCGTGTGAACGCGCGACCGAACCACCGGCACGTACCGTCATTGATAAAGTTTTAATGATGTTGCGCCTGCGAGCCGGAAATGCGGAACTTTCCTTGGTCTTCAACTTCGGATCTGCATTTAGTGCGATGAACTCGACGCATCGGACGATTACATCTACTTACAAACTGACACGATTTATACTGTCTTCGGTTTCGACGCATCAAACTTTAAACAATTCTTATTTTTAAGTGACGAGTTTGTGTTTAAATTGGGCAAACCAAACTGATTCGATGAAGTTCAGGTTTGAAATTCGAACACCCCCATTTTCTGATATATTTGAATATTCACAGTGTTTGAATTTTCTGAAATATCTGAACATTGGAAATACTTGAATTTTCTGAAAGATTTCAATATTCGATGTACTTGAATTTTGCAGACTAGTTGAACATACGAAGTACTCGAATTTACCGAAATACTTGAATGTTCCAATCAGTCGAATTTTCCGAAATATTTGAGTATTCGAACCACTTGTACTTCAAACGTGCCAAATACGTATTTTCAAAGCCACTTCAACTCATTGTGAGAGTACTGCACTTAAACTAAATTCTTATATGATTTGCAATTTGAAGATGTAAGAGTGTAAAATATGAAGTTACGGTTCAGATGTTAATGACACAAAATCAAAATAAATTAAAAGAGGTTATCTTGTAACTATCTATCATCGCATCGGTTTTACCACTTTTTCTTCTATTTTCAAGGGTAACACTTCCGTGGTCATTTGTCATCCTTGACTCGAGAAACTTATCGACCCCGTGCAATTTTTCAAACGCCACCTCTAAACTGTTCTTTCGTAGAAGCTTCTTCGATAGCGCAAACTACCGTGAAAAATATTAAATAACCGTTTATAAGTCGTTACCCTGACGCGTTTTGCGAGTATAAAAACGTAAACTCGTAAAATAAACGTGCATACGAAAATTCATGAGGATTATGCGCTGATATTTTTAGCGACTGTCAAACCTAATTCTTGCGTCTGAAATATGCAGAAATATGCGAACACGTGGCGATCAATGTTTTATTATACTGCATTGTATTAAATACTAATGGTATTTCATGAGTTGCAACGGTAAATTTAACTTTTAAATTATTATGGGAACGTTGATCTCATTTTCAAAATCGTATAAATTTACATTAAGTTTCATGTATTTACACGAGTCCATTCAACTGACCTTGACGGTATCTAGATTAAGATCAGCATTAATCTCCATGAACGTGTTAAAAGACCTCCCGTTTCGTTTTCTCGAACACTCGTGGCTTGGAACAACGAGTATCGACGTTAACTATCGTCCATTGAAATTCGAACACAACGATCGTCAGGTGGACATGCGAAATGAGAACAATCGGTCACACAACGTTGCATCGAAAGCGGTCGAATTGGGTCGATCTCTCGCGCAAAAGGGATCGCGTGGCTCAGTCGAACTCGTACACGCAATTTAGCTCTGTTGACACCGACGGGGGTAATTTTACCTCCAAACAATACCCGATCGCTCGTCTTTAATCTATATTCAACAACATTTCCCGCTTTCGACATCGAGTATCGGAAAAATAGAGACTCGCTGGAATTTCTATTTTCTGTCGTTCCGTGAACAAACTTCGTATCGTTGATCTCTTGCTGAACCTCTTAATTGTTTCCGGCACCTAACCACGTGAACGATAACGTACGTTCTTTATCGTGGCTTTAAATGATGGCAGAACATAATGATATGGTTTTTTGTGCATGTTTCCATATTTCTGTCCGAGGTATATTACAGGGTCGAAAGTATATTATAAAAACACGTATTTTGAATGATTAAATTGCTGAAATATTCATTTTAACGTGAATGAAGCGCTGATAAGATTAGGGATTAAGGCTTACTTTTATCGCACTGTGCGAACATCATTGAAAATAACAGGTATTACCATTCGTCATGGTGACTAAACTTCAGTCGTAACCATTAATTAACTTATCCGTTTCAAGGATACTGACTTACATTTAGCTTTAGTATGTTATCAAACAATGCGTTTAGAGTTAGTTTTGTTATTCAAAATTTCAATTAGAATTAGATTGCCTTAAAGAATCATCCTTGATGAAGTTAATCAAATTTTCAAACAATGATAATATATGTAAAGGATTTTAAAAGTTGTATAAAGTGTGGTATGTAAAACGCGGTAAGTAACGAGTTAGGAAAGAAATGTCGAAGAAGGCTTTCAGTAGGTAATTATATTTCGTTCTCGTCAGAGCAGATTCATTTCACGGCGAGCGCGAACAGCACGCCGGTACACGCTAAATCCACGAACATATCTGATGGCCTTAGTCTCCGTCGTGTTGCTACTGACTCTGACGATATTTCCGACTGACCCATAAAGGGACCGAGTCGATAAGTTCATCGATCCACGGTACACAGCTTTATTGTGCACGCGGATTAAAATCGACTACCGCACCGCGACGACGTCTCGATAAAATCTCTTAACGTATCGTCACGAATCCCCTCTGTAAACGCGCTCGCCACGAAAATGACCGATTCCAACGAAAGAAGAACTCGAATAATTTAATCAAGCATTCGAACCGAGCAATTATTCAAACAGCAAAGAAAAGAGAGCATCGGAATGAAGAGAGCGGAGGAATAACGGAAGTAATCATCAATTTCGCTCGGCTGCTCGTTAAAGAGCAAATGAAGCAAAAAAAACCCTGGTAATTTCCAGTCCTGTAGAAATTACGGCAGGATGCGACGAGAACGTGGCATCGTCGAAGACAAGATGACGAAAATAAAAAAGTAGACGAAGAAAGAGAGAAGGTAACAACCGGATTCGAAGCACCCTTAAGGAGGCAGCCACGGTGCTGGCCGCGAAGAAGGTGCACGCGAGCACCCCCACGGTTACAAATTCCTCCGAACAGGGTGGTGTGGGCTCTGTGTCGCGCACGCGTACCAACGTGAACGGTTAGGATCGCTAAGGTTGTCGGAGCGGATGGTTCGTGGAACGGTTTCAGTGCCTACTGCAGGGTTCCACGGGACAACTACCCCTCCCGTGCAAGTTCACCACCGTCGTTATCGTCACGGTGGACGCAAGCGCGCTACGGAGCTCCACTTCCGCCGGCGTAGTGGTCGTTCAGCTGACTCGACGTACATCTTTCGAGCCGAGGGTCGTGGCGACCCTCTCTCAGCCGTGAAAACGAGACGAACGAATACGAGTCGTTCCGTCGATCGCGTACGAAATCCCTACATGGACCTGAACGAGTACGCAGTATTGTCAGTGTCCACCTTCTGGTGAGTGTTCGAGAACCAAGTGTGCTCGACGACACGAGGACAGATGAATAGTCCGACGTGCGGTTTTCATGGGGACACCGCGTCGTCCGCTTCGCTTTCACGACGTCGATACGCACACTGACAATGGTAAGACGTCCCTAGGAGTTGTCTCGTCGGCTATGTGCTTTCGTACTATCCTTGAAATCGACAGAGGGACGTCTGGTGAATTCGGGGGTGGTTGAACGGGAAAAGGGGTGTCGGACTTGTCGTAAATTCTGCTGGTGCTTTTGGAACGTTCCACGGGGGACGTCTTTTGTGCTTGTGGCATGAAAGGAAGTAGGCCTGGAAAGACTCGGGAAATCGATGTGAACGCCTTGCCAGAATGGGATTAGATAAATCAAAACGCTCGATACGAGTTCGGCTGGCGTTAATTCCTCGCTCAGCGATTCGAGCGTGTGCGTTCGTCCCTGTGTTTGTGCTCGAGATTGTGGAGAGGGTAGCAACCATATGCAACCACTTCAATTGTTCCGTTCTTTTTTCTTTTCGTTAGAGAGCTGTTTTGGTATCTGTCTGACCTTTGCGTTTCTGAACTCTGCTGTTCACGGATAATTCTTTATTAAACAACTCGTTAATTTACTAAATCGAGTCCTCGAAACAGAAGTGCTTTTTGTCGTTTGCTACTTGCTTCACTTGTAATCAAATACTCTAACCTCGTAATCACAAACAGTCACAGACTGTAACAATACTTTAAAAACACTCGTTTCTTCTTAAATTTGCTTTTCTTAAATTTTCGCACTAAAATTACAGAAATTTGTATCGAAGGTGGTAATTTATATTTCGAACGTGTTATTTCGTTCATTGATAAGTGATAACTCTCTGACCAACTATTGATAACTGTTTTGTTATCGAAAATTTGTTCGTCAAATCGACCTTGCGAACATTGTAACGTCGATACAGTCGCGTTACGTGCTTTGTAACAGGTGGTACATCTCGCACGAACGTGTTCTGGAAGTCCTGCAGCAAATATCGTTCAGTTTTGTCACTGGAAATTCGTGAAACGATCTTTCGTTTTATAATCGTAATCGTGCATCTGGTACCGTCGCGAATTAATAGCACGGCATTGGCTGTTCCGTTGCGCTTTGAAGAATTTAATACTTCCGTTGTTGCCTTCGATGCGGAACAGCTGTTCAGTATCGTTTTCAGTGAAATCAAGGATACTGTGCACGAGCATTTAAATAAACGAAGAGTTTCGTTCTTCGAAGAAAAATTCTGCAGCACCTTAACTCTTTCGTTCCAGACGTTCTTCAATAATCATTGAAACAAGGAAGAATTCAATTTTCTTCGACTTTTCTCTTTAAATTCTCAGCTCTGTGAATTAAATTTAGAAAAAATTTTATTTTTTTGAGATCTAATATATGAGATAAAGGTTCGATGTTTCCAGCAATGAATTTTTTGTGGAATTTATAAAATTGCAGTATTTTAACAACTCGACGCTCAGTGGTACGTTTTCGTGACTGCAGTATATAGTTTTTTATCGGATGATCTGTTCTTCAATTTCTATGTAGTGTGAAAGTAATTAGCTACGATTTAAAAAATAGTAGGTTTACGATCTGCAATAACACGTTGTTCGCCACAGTGATAACAAAACACCTTCTAATTAGGGTGACCATTTATTTTCGTAGTGGTTTCGGTATAAAAATAAGGATCGGTTATATGAAACTTTCGACCTATACGTGTGGTCGTTTAGTGCTGAAAATGAACGTTAATTTAAACTTGATATCAATATTGCAATGAGAATTAATTACTAGTAATTATGAAAGAAATGTGCATTCACTTCAAATGAAATTTAACATTGACTTCTACTTGTGAAAAACGATAGTTTATATAGATTAACTTAGCTGCTAATTTACAAGTTTTGTTCCATACATTACTTAATCGTTGAATGACACATTAGAAATAAACATCTTTAGTTAGATAATGGAATTCCTGATTTATTAATGATACAAAGATTCTAAATTGCTATTTTAATAAAGCTAGTCTCAATTTCTCTCCTACCTCCTCTTAATTTAAATTCAATTTCATTCAAGGCGTCAAACAGTTAATGCGTTGTAAAGGTCATTACCTCTTGTAGTGCTGCAAAGGTTTTAGTTGAAGGTCGCCATTTTAATCAAAACTTATAAAATGTACATAACTTTTCGAAGAGCATTTGATAAATTCTCAACAGAATCTTAATTTAAATTCAATCGAGAACGAGTTTGATTCAGATTCGGTTAGAGTGATTTTTTAAACCTTCGTAATACTTCCCACGGTGGTCCTTTACAACGCATTAAAAAATGATCAAAGTCGGTGGCTTTCTTTTTGCAAACATTTACCTTGTCCGCCCTAGGAAGAGCAAAGAGTGTTACAAACTTTTCAGCAGCAGCGTAAACTTTCGAATTGAATGCAAACTCGACGAAGGCGTTGCACACCCTTACATGATTCTCATCCCTTTGCGTGGTTAAAGTTCGCATATACGTGCATATAGAATACACAATTATGCAGAAATTTGATCGCGCGTACAAAGCGAATTCCAAAGCGTTTCGAGACAAAGAACATATAATTGAAGCTCGTGAATCGCGTTTCTGATCCTTTGGCTATCGGTATCTTTCTTTGAGGGGTTGTTCGTAGAAGACTATTGCAAGTTCGACGAATAAACAGAGCGATCGGAATTTCAGACACGCGATAGAAATGCATCTCGCGCAAATGAAGGTTCGCAGAACGCAACTGGCGTGCAAGATCTCGAGAAAATGAACCCGCGGCCGACGGAACATGAATCACGAAAACGGCTGAAAGGCGGCTGTACGCAGTGCAACAAAAGACGGGAGAGGTGAAAGTGACGATGAAGAAGAAAGAGTGGCGTTCCTAATTGGAGAATGAGCGGATTTTTCAACTCCCTGAAAAACTTCGCGTCAGGAGCTGCCAGCTCTGCCTCGAAGTACGAAGAACTGGAAGGTGAACAGTTGTCTTGCGAAGTTCGCTGCATGCGGGACTGTCTTATCGTTACCGATCAATGTGGATGATCGTTTCGTTCCGTTTCGTTACGTTTCGTTTGCACGAAACAACGTTTGATTTACGATTTTTCGCACGAAAGCTGTTTTCGTTTAAATGCTTTATCTTTTTAAATGGATGTTTGCTTTAAATAGAATGCAAATTGTTCTTTCGTACGGATGACTCTTCATACACGGTGCGAAATGTGATTTAGATTTCGTGTACGTTTCTGTTGTGTACTTTATTCTCCGTTTTGTTCGATTATTTAGGAAATTTGCACGTTTATCTCTGATGCAGATTTTAGGATATTTTATTCGAAATGAAATGAGGAATAATTATATTAATGAGTTGTTGAGAATTAATTTGCTATTTTTATTTTGGAAGTAAGGGAATTTTATTCTATGGGAAATTTGAGTAATTTTTTAGTTAAAGTAATTTGACATTGGATTGTGGGATTACCTGTTATGCTATTTGAATTAGTATAGCTATTAGGAATATTTGGAGTTCACACGTTTACCCTTGTGATGGGCTGCGTTTGTGTGCGCAGACACTGTAAACAAATGTATATGACGCAGTTGACTATTATTTCACTGTTTCATTATTTCACTACTTTATTATTCTATTATACTACGCAGTTACTATTTCACTGTTTCACTACTTTATTACTTTAATATTCTATTATTATGCAGTTACTATTTCACTGTTTTACTAATTTATTGTTTCATTATTATACGCAATTGCTATTTCACTGCTTCACTGTTTTACCATTATACTATTATATTATTGTACTGTTTTACTATTTTTAAATTTTACTACTGTACTATTTTACTATTTTATTCCTTTACTATTTTACAATTTCACCATTTTTTCCATTCTGCTATTTCATTATATACAGTATACTTTGCTCAAAATAAATTCACTTGAATCTCAAATGGAATACTCTACACATTCAGTAGTATACTGAACACGTATCTGTTATGGTTACAATATTTTAAATGTGCTTTTGAAAATTTGAATGATCACTTTCAATCAATGCACCGTTGTACACGCATTTCGTATGTCTAGCTCACAATTGACCTAACCTCAACCGTTCGAGGGTTAATTAAATAAATTCAGGTCACTTCTATACTATATAACTTGACATATTCATCGTCTCTTGCTATAAATATTCAAATGAGACCTTCGCATCGCGCATTTAGAACCGATTCCTATGGGAACTCGTCAAACGATCAACAATCGAATAAAACGATGATCAAGTTCCCGGAATAGTAGATCGTACTCATCGTCTCTGATTTTATTTCGAGTCGAATAAAATCCCTATTAAGACGATCTTGTTGAAGTGAAATTGCGATCGTTTAAAGCAGATTCGGTTACGCGACGCACAGAGATTCAAGTTGCAGAATTCACGGAGCTATCCTCGAATAACAAAGGGATAATGGAAAGCAGTTGTAGTTTGTATCGTGTTTAAAGTACTCTTTGATCCTCACGTCGTTTCAGACGGATCGTAAAATGTATGACAAAATGAGTGCTGTCATTCTTAAAAATTGATAACGGAACGAAAGGTGTTTATTAATTCACAAATGGTAAGTGCGACCTGGATATGTACGTTTTGTAAAAGCTCCACTTTCTGAACAAAAATAGAACTGTCAAGTATTTTGTCAACAATTACTATTATCAGTTGAACTGTTCGTTGATGAATGTAACATGAATACCGAATCTTTTATTGCAAAGGTCAATTTTTGCTCGGAGAATGATAAAACACGTGTTCGGCCATAATATACGCTCATAATCACTTAATTTAATAAACAAACATGACAGTGATTGAGTTGGTATTGTGTTGACTATCTAAAATTTACAAACATTTAAAATGACACCATCAACATATCATTTAATATTTTTGCTATTAGTTTTATATGTGACATACATATTCGAAGTGTATCTTCCACTGTGATATCTTACATTTCGAAAAACGTTCCATTAATTATAAAATATTAGTAATTTTTGTCTTAGGAACAGTTAGAAACTTTTACCTAACCTAACCATTTATTTCAAAATGAGGTCACTGATATGATCTATAATTTTCTAGTATCGAAAATAGAATCGTGCAGAATTTGAAACGTAATCATCTGCAAAATTCACGATAATTAAATCATCATATCAAAAGCGATTAGATCGTCTGGCCGGTTAATTTACCGATGACCCTCGAGTTTCAAGACGATACCCGTTTAGTCGAACTATCTTTGTACCAGTCATCGCGACGCGTTGCATCGAATAAAACGTCTGATTGTGAAACTTTGTAAATCGGGAGCTGACGTTCCCGATCGAATTAAAGACATTAACGTTTCTGTTTGTTGAACCCGACTCAAACTACTTCAGCCACTTAACTAACGACTGTTTTCCCCAACGTTTACGATCGTTTCATGCTTGTGTTTGATGACTCGTGGAACTGCATTCTTTAACGAGTTTAATCGGACTCATTGACTACCAGCTGTTTATTTTTTAACTTTTAGCGACATTGTAAGATTGTCTCTTTATGTCGAGGATGAAAGAAGATCGGAGTAGGATTAACACTTTGGAAGACAGTGAAAGTTGCTCTCGGAGACAATTTTTCTTCTCAAATTTATTATGCTAGAATCTGTTGGAGAAATGTAAATAAGAATATTTTGATGTTGATGTAGTAGGTTGTTCTATAAGTTTTGTTCGGCTTTTTAAGAAATTTGAAGAAGTTGGGAATTGGAAGATTTTGAAATTTAGAGATGTAAGGAGTAGAAAGTGTGGGAACTGGAAAATGTTGAAATTTGTGACTTAAGAATCGAGGAATGTGGACATGACAAGAATCTGGTAATTCGAGAATGTGGGATGTTTTGGAATTTGATAATCCCAGAATGTGGAACATTTGGGAACGTGGGCTGTTTGGGAATTTGGTAATATAGGAATCTGGCAAATTGGGAATTCGACTATTAGGGAATGTAGAAATTTAAGAATATAAAAATTTGGAAATAAAATTTAGAAATGTGCAAATCTAAAAATGAAAGAATTTGAAAAATGTAAAAACTTGAAAATCGTTCCCCATAAAATAAACTTATTTAAGTTCAAGCGACACTCAGACACGTGTGATACAACAAAGAGAATATAAAATGACGAAGAAAGTTTTATAAAAGAATCCTCCGGTCCACGTATGTTTCCGAGCGTCTGTTAAATTTTCAGTCGAAGACACGAAGATGAGATTCAGTTTGACCCCGCAACCGGGAGAAAGCGGTTTCATACAATGGCTGGATGCAATGAAGATGGTAGCCAGGTTGCAGGGAGGAATTCCGCCGGAATTTCGGAAGAAGGCAAGTATCAGACAAGATTCTTACCGTGCCGGTAGCTTGTTATTTTAAGAGACGAGAGTATCCTCATTTTTCTCTCTGTTCTTTTCTCTAAATATTTCACAGTTATGGCTGACGCTGGCAGAACGTCATCTGGAACAGCGTGGCGTAGATTGGAAGCAGGCTGAAAAGATCTGCTTCAACGAGTGGAGCAATCCTGACGATGAAGAGCTCGGTATACAAATCGTTAAAGTAAGACTCAAAAACGTACATATTTTTTTCACGATATTTGTACCGTCAGTATTTTTTTTTGGTGCATTCTATCTTGCTCGATTTTCTCTCTCGTAACGATCATACCAAAGAAATCTGTTGAATGGTACTTGATAAAATTTGAAATTCAAACTCATCAAGCTCCTTTACCATCCGTCTTTGTGTACGTGCGTGTGTGTGTGCTTTATCGATTAAAAGCATTAGGGATGACCCTATTCAAGTACCAGGTAATGAAAAGTTTTCTGTTGGATCTTTTAATGAAACGTCGACCGATATAAGTTACAGAACCATTCATACGGGTCTTACATTCTTTCCTTCTCATCCACTAAATGTTCTAAATGTTCTGCTAACAAAAATTGAACGGTGTCTGCGAAGATTCGATATTTCAAGATTTGGAGATTTGAGGATTTGGAGATTTGGAAATTTGGAAAAGAAATTTTTTTAACTTCAGAAATTAGCCATTTCAAGTTACAAAAATTTAGAAGTTTGAAAATGTGTGAATTTATGAATTCAAGCACAGTACATAAATAAAATCATTCGCTTCGTACTTTCCTGTACCCACAATATTTGTCGAGACGGTCTCATTTCCACAAAAAACAAAGAATAAAAAAAGATACAACGTTCATCTTGCGTAATGGCATCGCAGAAAACTCCATCCGGCCTGACGCGATTCTGTATCATGTCCTTAACGGTGTTCGTTGGCCATATAATCAGGGCCAATTAAATTTCGATCATTAATCACTCGAACGCCGGCCAATTAAGCATCGCCGATGAGCCTTTCAATTATTCGTTCGCGCGACGAACGGAACGAACGACCTTTTACGAACGGCTCCGAAGCTCAGTTCGGCGAACCACGCATTTCTCGGCTTATCGAAATCGTAATTCAACGGTGGTGCGAAACGGAATCCTATAGAACACGGAACGGTTGTCGTTTCAGGACTTACACAGAACAGGCTGCAGTTTATTTTGTGGAGCGGCTGGCAGAGACAATCAGGCGGTGCTTCGTCGAGTTTTGCTCGGCTTCGCACGATGGAACAAGTCCGTCGGCTATTGCCAGGGCCTGAACGTGTTGGCCGCTCTCGTTCTGCAAGTTATGGATCGGGCAGAGTCAGCCGCTGTGAAGGTGATGATCTACTTGATAGAGGGTGTGCTGCCCGAGGGTTATTTCGCGGACAATCTGCGGGGCCTGTCCGTCGACATGGCGGTGTTCCGAGATCTCCTGCGGGCAAGGCTGCCCAAGCTCTCGAAACACCTGGAGGCACTGCAGAACGACGCCAAGGACAAAGCGACAGGTAACTGTCGCGTACTTCTTCATATTTTATCACCCAACAACAAAGTTCTACCTTTTTCTCAATGACAAGACAGCAAGGTTGATTGTCATCTTACGAAAATAAACATTTTCTTCTGTTTGGTAAACATTTCCTATCATGGATGCTCTTGCAAAATTGCTGAACCAGCTGTAACCTCCGATTTTTAGCGAATATAATTTGTACTAAAATTTACACGGACCTACAGCCATAAAGTCCTAATGTCCCAAAATTTAAAACTCCTGAGGTCTTACAAAAATTTGAAATACCAAATTCAATGTAAAAGTTCAAAGACCCGTTATTAACAATGATCTACCCATTTATCCTACGACAATGTGTACATCAGTACCGTGTGTGCATGTCAGACCAGAAGGGTTAATAACATGTTAGCGTATCACGTCTCGCTACACGCGTCCACTTTCACTGTGGCAAATCAACGTGTCAGTCCTCGTTAGACATGTGATACAAATCCCCTGAACAACGTGTTAATTATAACGAATTGAATAAAGTATAGTTCACACGTTGCGAGACGTCCTGTCAAGTCCTCACAGAGTACTAAAAATGCTGCAGCTGCAGTTATTCAAAGGGAAAGACATATTTCTCGCTTTACGTATATTTTTGGCAGAAATCTTACTAGCGTTGCAGCTGCACGCGTCTGATCGGAAAAGTAGAAAAGTAGATTTGTCCTTAGAATTGAATACTTAGAGTTTATCTTATGGTAGATGTGAGAAAGGTTTAATAATGATTTTAACGAGGAAAATTTCTGTAGGCAGCAGTTACGAGCCACCATTGACGAATGTGTTCACGATGCAATGGTTCCTTACCCTCTTCTGTCATTGCTTACCTCAAGAAGCAGTGCTGCGTGTGTGGGACCTGATATTCCTCGAGGGTGACGAAATACTGCTGAGAACGGCGTTGACCATCTGGGAAGGATTGTCCGAGTAAGTGGAACTGAAAGATTCATGCTTTGATGCGATTACACTGAATCACTGTGTAACGTCATTCTCTTTTCGCAGTCGTATCATGGCCGTGACATCAGCCGATGAATTTTATAGTATAATGGGAGTTCTCACGAGGGAGATGCTCGAGTTCACGGACACGAATAATCTCATAAAGGTTCGTTTAAGCCTTTCATGAAAATTCATGCCGTTTGTGTCTCTGCGAACCACCTTGACGGTTGTACATTTTAAACTGTCGTTTGCACGTTGTTCGTACAGAATATTGTTAGTATGGGGCCTTTGCATGGTGTAACGGGACTTAGAGAGAAACACAGGTACAATATCACTCCATGGGCAAGAAAACTAAGCGACGACGATGACAGCGACACAGAGGAAGATGAAAGACTGGCTGTGGCTGCCGCGATGTTCAGCATGGCGCAGCGTTTGAAGAAAGGTAAACATTCAAGACCGTGCATATCAGGGCGGTTCAAGTGCCATAAATAGAAAACAAAGTTTCGTGAATGCTTACGGACTTTATTGCTTCTTTTGACGAGCAAACGATTCACAAATTTGTCAACATCTGTATCGACGTATAATGGCGGTGAAATTATGAAGATTATGCAGGAAAGGCTAACGATTATGTCCTTTTTTTTACGAGTCGTTGCATGTAGTATAATTACTATAATGAGCAGTAATATGTGGAACAAGTTTAAGACTTATCTTGCTCATTTAAAACTTTCTAGTCTCATACCTATTATTTTCTACATTTTTGTAACATTAAAGGTTTTTTCTATAACGTTAAGCACCTTCACAAAATTCCGTTGAAATCTCGTATAAGACATTTTCTCATGGAAACGAACAAAAAATTCCATCAAGATGTTTCTACGTTCGAATTTTTTTGAACCGTCCTGGTGTATGTTTAAACGATGTAATAATTTGATCGATACGTAATTGGTTGTTCTTTTTCACGTTGTGAAACCCGTTAGTAGATCGTATACCGCAAACGATTGGGGCGCTGCAGGCAATGGCACCCAGCAGCGATCGAGAACGTCTCGCTTTGGATATTAGCACTTTGAAACAGCAGTACGCCAAGTTACAAGAACGCCAACGGCAGGCGCACATTATACTATCCGGTAATTGCTGATTCTAATCGCTAATTTAGTTTTATACACGTTCAGATTTCAATATACCAAAACGACCCTTTCGTCGGCTTATATGCTTGCATTTTAATAACAGGCATTTACGCGATGATATTATGCAAACATTTAAGCTTGTTGCCCGCTTTAAGTGTTCGGAGGTGTAGAATAAGAGTTATTGCAATGACGTACGCTCGTTGCAAATTCAACGGGAAGAAGAATGCATACGTTTTTTCTTGACGCAGCTGCATGTGCAAGGCAGACCATGGTACCACCTCCTACTTCTCAGGCCATGAATCATCTTTTAGTGGGCAAAAGTGCGCTTGTGAGTGGGAAGAATCGACCCTTGAGTCTACCTTCTGGTACTGCATCGACCAAGACGAGACCTACGACTCTAAATCAGAATCGAAGGGACAGACAAGGCGTCACTCTTCATTGGAAAGACACCAAGAAACTGAAACAGAAATCTTCCAACTCCTCAGGTATAGGTTGCGATGTTCAAATGTTCACGGAGTACAATCTGAAAAGTATCTTTACTGAAATCATGAGTATTGTCAGCATCGGTATTGTTCAATTATCATTTGATTAAACGTGAAATATAACTCATAGATACGAGAGTTTGTTGATCACATACATAGTTTTCTTCGTATTTACTTTTAAATACACAATTCACTTGTGTAGAATTGTGTGCTCATTGAGATGCTTTTTGAATTATATTTGAAAATGAACAATATTTTACTATATCGGTATATGTATTTTATTGATCGAGGATAAAGTATCGTGTGTCGATAACGTAGAAATTTGCAATGAGTTACCTTTTGTTGGTTAAGCTTACCGGCAGTTAGTATGAAACTGTTTTACCTACAGCAAGAAAGAAGGATACCTACATTTCAGATTCAAATCTTACACTTATCTCATGTTGGAAACGTTGCATACAAACCCAAATAATTTTATCTTATATTTTAATTATACGCGAAAATCCCATATGGAAGGATTTATACGAACTGCATTGCTTGTTGAAATATTTATATGCATTCAACTTGTAGATGTAGCAGAGGGTCACACAGCGTCGTACCAAGCCTCAGAAGCCGAGCTGACATCTCCAAAACGAAACAACGCTGACAGCGACAGTGACAGCACATCCACCGAATTATGCGACGAGCCCGACCGTCTGAGCGACGTCGACAGCGAGGATCTTACGTCAGCTTCCGAGTCATATGTTATAGCAGCTGACGATGATAAAAGCAGTCGAGTGGATGGTTCACCGATTCGCGAAAAGGTCGACCGACCATTACCCGAAGAAAAGAATGGCTCGAACGACGTGGAGAGTACAAAGGACTTGGATGCTTCGGCAGAGAGTACCATGTCGATCGCGAAGATTACCGATCAGATCAGACGATTGTCGGCGGAGGATGACAATAATTCAATGGTTCCTCAAAAGTTCAGCGCGCAGAGTAAAGCGTCGCCGGACGATTCATCGATAGCAGTATTGGAAACGGAGAAGTCGATACCTAATTTATCGGTGGAGTACAATTCGGATAGCAGCGTTGTTAGAAAATCATTGGCTCTGGACGAATACGATTACTTGAACGTCGGTAGCAGCACGATTAACACGAAAGACGACGAAGTGTTGGTCCACGAGAGGCATCGACCTAAAGAGACCACGAAGGAACTCGATCTACCTCGAGACGAAATCGTCACGATCAAGAAAGATCAAGAAGACAAATCACCTACGATTCCTCGACAGGATACCAACGCGTTCTCCAGTTACGTGACATCGTTAGACACGAAATATGATAAAGTAGTTGACAAAACAACCGACGATCTGCAAACGGATAACGAGAATCGTTTCAAGACGTCTTTCGATTTTTCTACCAGAGTTCCTCTAGAAATAAAGTCGTACGATGGTTCGAAAACGGGTAGTTTGATTAGTGACTCAACGAAAATCGAGAGATCGCTGTACTGTAAAACGTACGTGGGTCACCTGCCCATTTCACCGGTGACGGTCGATCAGAAATTAAGCAAGATGACACCGACCATACATGCAACCGGTGTCACCGGATTGACTTCTGAACCCCCAACGAATGCAGTGACAACGATGGACAAGTCGTTCACCGACAGACTCCAGACTCAAACAAAAGTTTACTCGGACTTGCTGAAGAGTCCTAAGACACCGGACAGTAACAAGTCGTTCAGTTCAGGTGAAACTATGGGACCAGACTCGAGACCTTCCAGCTTAACGGTGAGTCCAAGGTCTCCGCTCAGGTCAGACTCTCGAGACTTCTCGATCGACAAGTCATTGTGTTCGTCTGTCAGTTCCGACTCGAAGACGTTGGTTCGTTCGATAGACTCGGATGTCACGAAGACGGACACGAAGAAGGGCTACGAGGTGTCCAGTTCGACGACCCCCATCAGCACCGATTCGTTGAAGAACAAGTCGGAGAGCAGTCCGAAGTTGGTAGTAAGCAGTTCCAGCGATTCGTGCAGCCCCGGTAAAATAAAGTCTTCCGAGAGGTCGTTCAGTTCGGACCTTCAATCGCCAATAAGTGCCAACTCCATAAAATATACCTCGAATTTCACTAGACGGGGCCAAGACGACGTGTCGGGCTCGTCGATGGACCTCAGCAGCGCCACTTCGCCGTTCTATCCGATATCGAATCCGAACCAGAAGACCCCAACGTCACCGTACAGTGGATCCAGACCAAGGTCCAGCTTAGACAGCACGGAGACCTCGCCTGAACAGAAATCGACCAGCTCGAAAGAGTCGAACAAGTACCTGGGTTACCAGAGCAAGTACGATTCGTTGAAGTCCTCTGATGTCAAGGACATCGATAGCGTGCCTCGGAAAAGCGAGAGTTTCGTTAGGTCAGAGTTCAACGCGAAGAAGGACTCCACAACGAACTTGATCGACAGAAAAGACGGTGCTGACGATGTCAACTTCTATCAATCAGGCAGTAGCGACTATTTTCGCAAGGATAAAGACTTTCTGGATGATGGAGGAGACGATCCTCTATCAGAGAAAGACGTGGTACCATCCTTGCCTAAGGAGAAACTGGACAAGCATTACATGAACTATCGATACAGGGACCGGTCGAAGTTGTTGGAGAGAAGTTCCAGTAGTCTGGACAGCAGGAGGTACGCGGACATGAAATCGTCAGCGTCCACGGACGAGTTCAGTACATCGATGGTAAAGAAGAGATCCAGCGACATCTTGGAAGATATCAAACATCTGGAAGCCAAGGCGAACGAAGGATCCTCGGACAACGGAATGCTGACGAAGAAGAGTAGTTACATTTGGGAGGATCTGAAGAGCCTGGAGGCTAGGAGGCAGGATACCTTCAGTAACTCGGCGAGCAATTTCTCCAAAAGACGTCTGGAGATACCGGATATAAACGTAACCGGTGAAGGCAGGAAATCGTACGTTATTCATCCGAAAATCAATATCGACGAGAACAGTGATAGCATATTGAAAACCGTGGCGTGTAGCAAAGATAACGGCGATGCTGATGATGGTAGAGAATCGAAGTTAGGCGTGTGGACGAAGGTGAAACCTCGAAAGAAGAGCGACAACGGGCGCAGGAACAGTGATCGAGCTTTGAAGATCATTCAGGAGAATTCCGCGATACTTCAAAAGATTCTCGCTTGTCAGGCGAAGAAACGTTTACCGGACCTCGAAGAGATATCCAAAGAGATCACCATTAGCCCCATTAACGAGGAAATCTCGAAGATCTTTAGCCCGATACTGGAGAAAATGGGATTGAACGAGCACGAGATAAACGAGGAGTTAGCGAGGATCAATTTCAAGGATTTCGACAATATGACGGCGACCAGCGTGTCGGAGTTCGACGCGAAAATTAACGAAGAGCTGTCAAAACTTTCGCTGATCGATGAAACCGAGCAAATAGATCATTTCGACGTGGACGAGGTGATATCTCACGACTACTTGAACACTAGAGAAGCCCTGATAGATCGCAAGATAAACGAGGAACTGTCGAAACTGTTGGCGAATTACGAACAGCATTCTCCAGTCAGTATGGTGACCCTGGACAAGGGACCGTCCAGCCAGAACATCAGCGAAATCGAGGGACTTGAATTATCCAGCATCTCCACGAACGTGTTCTCCTACAAATCATCCAACGATTCCATCGAAACCAGAAGCGACATGGGATCCGCGCAAGAACCATCCATCCCCGTTGACAAATTTCCCACGTACACGGAGAACGTATTGCCGTACACGACGGTTTCCAAATATCGAGTAGACGATTCGTCACCGAAGAGCGACATAGACATCTACAGGGAGCTCGAGAAACTCGACAAAATCTCTTCTGCTCAAGTGTTACCCGACCCGATCCTAGAGCTCCCTCAGAAAGAATTCTCCTCCATTCCATACGTCCCTGACACGTCACCGTTCAAAGACGTGTCACCGTTGAGATACACCGCCAAGCCGATCCAGTACGACACGTCACCCTTGAAGACTTCCTACGATCCCTACAAAAGCTTCGACTTCAAACCCAAACTGTCACCTAAACACACACCCAGCAATCCCTTCATAACAACGACTTACGAGAAAACCGTGATGGACCCCGCGTATGAGTACATCAACCACAAACCAGAAATCTCGATCAACACATACGACCTGCATTTAAAGAGTCCAATGATGACGAAGGAGTCGTTGGAGTTTCGCGTGAGATACGACGAGCAACCGGTCCGAGATGTCAGCGCGGATTATATGTCTCTTCAAACCGACAGCAGACCCATCATCGGCTCGAACAAATCGTCTCCATACTTCAGCAACGGTAACGGCGAACCGTTGACACCCACCAAGTATATCGCCAAGGAGGACAGGTGTTTGGAGAGCGGCGGCACATCTTTCTTGGACTACTCCAGCGATTCTTCGGAGATCCTCCGTCGCAAGTACGACCAACTGTCTCCCAAGGAGTATTCCCACGGGAAGAGTGCGGAATACGACAAACACGCCAGCACGTTGTCGCCCATAGAGGCAGAAACGTACATGGGGTCGTATTTGGCGAACAGACACCGGGAACTCTTTCCTAGCGCCATCAATCACTACGCCTCGAAACTCTCGCCCGGTTTCGACGAGTCGAAACGTCCCGTCTCTCATCCAGAGTTTCCCGGTAAAATAAACGTCGGGAAATACGCGGACCTGCCCGACAGAACTGGATCGAGCAATTATAAAAAATCCTCTCTGAGTCTGGGTAACATAGGGCACTCGAGTAAAAAGGTGGAGGACAATTACGATTCTGTGATCAGCCCGAAGTCCCAGTTCAATCCTTTCCCTGTCAGAAACACCACCAGGAAGCCGAAGGAGCTCACCTTGAAATTGGGTCTTTACTCACCGAAGGGCACAGATTTGGGACAGTTGAAGAGATCATAGTGCAAGAAGGTAACGTTTTCGTTTCTTTGGTTTCCGTGTCGTATCGACGATTGCGTCGATGAAAATGAATGGATTTTCTGTACAATTGTGAGAGATATTGTGGTCGTCAGAGTGACCATGTAATGAAAAGTGGGCCTAAATCGTTGTTTCTTGTTCGTGGAGTCTGATGTTGCCAATCGTCGAAGTTAATGTTACCGGTCGTGTGGTGTTATAAGTTAGAGCATAAGTGCCGATGATGAAAACCTCGAAGTCTACTTTCGTCGGACGCGAGTATCCGAATAAAAGGCGAAATATTAAAGAACGTGCATCGTTCTTCTAGATTTAAGGAAACGTTATATCGCGACGAACGCAATTTTCACGATTTATCTTCCTCTCTCCTAATCGTTAGCGATTTAAAGTCCGTTTTTCTCCGAGTCTTTATAGTCTACGAACGTTGACTAATTACCAGAACGTTTTCCTTTCCTTTTTTTTATGAATTCTGCTCGACGAGAACGCGCCCCGTCGTGAGACGAGAGAAAAAGCTTGCGGAACAGCGTGGAAATCCTCGACTAAACGATTTCTAACGCGATGCCTTCAATCTCCCTCCAATCACGCAGGAAATCTGGTTATCGCGGCTCGATCGTTCGGTAAATTGCTGTAAGTAGCTCGGAAAGCGCACGAAGCTTCGTGAAAAAGAAACGTTGAAACGAAATGCCTTCCATTCCCTCAAACTCGGTTCCCATTTGCGCGAAGCGATCTCGCGTGCGATCGTAAATCGCGGGATCGATCGCGGGAACCGTGCTAACGCGAAATTTCCTTCGAACACAGATACATTATATAGAATAGTGATAGGCAACTGTGCCCGCGAGAGAGCTTCGATGTGCAAGTGACGCGCAGATGGTCGGTAGATTCACCAATTTAAAAATTTGGAAATTTATCAATTCTTTGTATTGCAAAATTTTTAGGTTGCTAAATATAAAAATTTCTAAGTCAACCAATTTATATATCGAATTTTTAAATACCTCAATTTCTAAAGTGCCGAATAATTAAGTTATCGAGTTGCCAGCTTGTCGAATTTGTATATTTCCCAATTTTCACATTTTGGAATTTTTAAACTTCTAAATTTATAAATTTCTATATTCTCCAATTTTTAAATTCCCTTTGGACATTTTTACATCTTTCAATTTCTATTTCCTTGAACTTTTAAATCTTCAAATTCCTAAATTTATATATTTATACATCTCCTAATATTCTTGAATTTTTTAATCTTCAAATAAATTTTTACACCCCTCAATTTCTATATCCTCGAGTTTATAAATCTTCAAACTCCAAAATTGATAAATTTTTATATCTGAAGTTCTGAATTTTTAAATTCTCTAATTTCTGAATTTTTACATTCCTCAAAGGTCTAAATGTCTAAATTTCTAAATATCTATTCCCATTGCTCCGCACAATGCACACCGTTGCCCTCTCGGGCGCCCGCTTGATGTGCCCGTCACCGATATAGCGCCACAGAAATTGTATAAAATTATCGAACCTGTTACAGCAGTTAACAGATAGAGCTTAATTTGTCCGTACTTTTGCGCAAACCTTCTCGTGCACAGGTGCAACAACAAAGTGTCACAAGCAAGCTGTACACACGAAAGGGGCAAGTGATGTTGAAACAAACTGTATATAACTACATAGTTGTTAATTGTATATTATTAAAAAGGAGAACAGAGAGAAATGGTGAGGATTGGAGCTTCGAAGTTGCTCGAGTCGATCTTTTTATATAAAATAAAAGTAGTATTTTTAGATGTTTCTAATATGAGATAATCCTCGTATTGTCGCCGCCAATGAACGTTCGAGCTTAGCCACGCTATGCTTATTCCTGATTACACCGACGAGTGTAGTGAGTTTCTGTGTATAGGGAAAATGGCGATGTTTGTGAGGGTAACTGAACATTCGCGTGCAAACGTTTACCCGGGAAAGTCGTATTGTTTGTCGAATACGAAAATGCCCCGTGCGAGCTAATTAACTCTAGAGTAAAAGCAAGCTAATTAACTAAGTATTAACTACCTAACTGCGTAGTAACTTTCGATTATTAACATTCTCACTGCGTGTGGTATTTGTTACGATTTTGTTGAAGTTACGATATTAATACTGTTAATGTTAATATTATCATTTATTATTTTACTTGATTGAAGAAAGTTTATAGACCTTGCACTCCGCAGCGAAAATTACAAAAAGTGGAACCTTTTACGTCGCCATTTTGTCTAGGATAACTATGCTCGACCGTGTATATCATTCTTCTGTAGTTCTCATTTTTGGTCATGAAAATCACCGATTCGATTTAGAATCGACCTTTAACACGTTGACTGTGACGTATAGGTTATGTTACAATGCAGGTTATTAAAAATACGGATAATTTTTTCATTTCTGTGAATTGAGACATTTCTGTGAGAAATGTTTGTAGCTTTTGAAAGTTTCTGTCTTTTGATTTTGTTCTTCAATTTGAACAAACTTGAAGTGCCAATTGTCGGTGACCATCGTGGTCAATGTGTTAAGAGTCATTCACCATTTTAAAGAGATTACACGTTCATTGCTTTGCAGTATTCTAATTAAACAGAGGTGGACTTGCATGTTCTCTATGAAACAAAAGCTGGTAGAATTTTTGATACCACCAAATATTTCTTTGTCAATTTAAAATTGTTAATTTCAGAAATATTAATTCTGGAATATTATTAATATTCAGCGTTCTTAACGAATGCAAAATTGAACTAAACGGCAGAAGAACAGGAACTTCTTTATTGAAATAACGAATTAGGTCAAAAGTTCAGACTGCTTTTCATACCGACAATTTACTCAAAATGCTGTCTTTAAATGCTATGAAAGAAATACTCTTTTCTTTCACGATTTCTTAGGTACAGTTTGAAATTGAAAAATTTCTACAGATTTACATGTATTACGTTCGCGATGGAGTTATAAATTAAGTTGAACGTTTTTAATGAAAGATTTAACCTTTAGTTTTTTGGATTGAACATGAGTGACAGTTTTGAATCAGCCCGAATCCCTCGAACAAACAACAAAGAAACGTAAAAGCGTACAGAGTTAACCCGTGGTTTATTTTTATCGGCTTGCATAGCGGTATAGATGTTGATCTGTCAATCATTACGTCCAATTTAATCACCGTTGGCAGGTAGACCCGTCAATTCGCAACTCGATGCGTGTAGATTTTTATACGCACCATTTTAAGCTCGAGGTATAAAATAGTCCGTTGATTTCGTAGAAAGCGAGGATCGATAAAAAAAGAAAATTTCGATGTAGCTGCGTTAATGTGCCTCCAACGATCATCTCGCGTGAAAATTCGACTAAATCGTCGATACAAGAATCCAAGTAGAAATCCGCGCAAACATAGATAAGGCAATTCGTGCGATCGTATACAGTCGCCATTTTTTCTCTGTCGAATTATTTTTCAAAATCACGCTTCCAGAGGACATTTTTTGCTTGTCTTCGTTAAGTCACGAGAAAATTATCAAATTAATCTATTTAACATTTGGATCACGCAACGCTTCAACTGCAATTTTACGCTTGATTAACAAAATCGTATGAATTAGCAGGTCTCAGATTACGATCGATGAAATTTTCAGTGACATTTGAGATGTTTCATATTAATACATTCAATTTTGATCATTTTAATTGGGTAAAATACTAATATCAAACCAGGAGTTTGCGCGTGACCCAGGTGTTTAGATGAGCTACTACAATTGGTCAGAATCGAAAAATGGACACCGTCGCACGTATTTTCGGTACTATTGGCTGTCGCGGTCGCACACCAATTAGGCGAAAAATAATGACAGGCAAACGTCTCGAGAGTGATATAGTGCGAATTGCGTTCAGCAGCTGTTATTATTATTCTTATTCACCGAAATGTATCTGGAAGTGTTCACGGTGGGATAGAGGTTCTTTGAGTCAATCACGCGCCAACTCATGGGTTGACATCTGTAGTTCAAGTCAAGATAGAAGAATTGCATATGCTATTTTTATACATTCACGAAATAATGCAGCTGTTAATAAAATGTAATGACAGAACTTTATTTCTTTCTCTTTAATATCGTTCATTTATTCAATTGTATATTGGGTTATATTCAAGATTTTATTATCGATTAAATAAAAAGCTTGTTACGAAGTAATAATATTGACAAAATCAGATGGTTTTAAATGTTATTGAAAATTTGGTTGATCGAAGGCAGATTTAGCCGTACATTTAGTTGGCGATCGAAGACGAAGTCGAAGAAGAATTAATTGACAAGCGGACAACTTCAGTGAACCGAATCGGTAGAGGTTCGAAAGCCTGTGAGGAATAGAAAGTATTCGTAAAAAGGTGCTTTAACAAGGCATTGGCGCGTTAAAAGATGAAACTATCTAGTCGTAGGTAGTCGATAAGCAGTAGTAATTAATCGTTCGTCGTGTCTCGCGAATGATCGTTTTCGAAGGATGAGTCGATATCGATTAAACATTTTTCATTTTTATGTGTAATTTCGAATCGGTTTGGTTAACTTTTGAATGACGATGGCTGGGTCTGTTGTGACTCAGGATATTTTAAATTTGGGAATTTGGAAAATTGGGAATTTGTTAATTTAGAATTTTGAAAATTTTAAAACTACAGAGTGTGGAAATTTATAGTGTTGGTGAGAATTTGAGAATTTAGAGCTTTAAAAATTTGGAAATTTAGAAATTTGGGGGTGCTCAGTCGGGAATTGGAGAATTTGGAGATCTAAAAATTAGGAAATTTAGAAATTTGTACGATAGAGTTGGGAATTTGAGAATTTGGGGATTTGAAAATTTAGAAATTTAGAAATTTATGGAGTTCATTTAGGAATTTGAGAATCCGGAGATTTGGCTATTTGAGAATTTAAAAAGATACAAATAGAAAAATTTAGAATTTAATTAGAAAATGAAAAGTAGAAAAATTAAAAATTTACAAAATCGAAGATTAAGTCCTATATCAACAATACTCACGAATCACGAGAATCTCAAAATAATACATTAACAATCTGAGCTCTCTATACCGTAAATTGCATATTGTATAAACGAGTCTCCGTCAATCAAACGTTAATAAAACCGAATTAAATTCATTCTCTTCTCAACAAGTCCCTATTCGTTTCTCGTAAGATGACACAATAACATTCCTGAATTTACCACAAAACCGCAATACAGAAACATACTGTTTTGACTCAAACTCTGAAAGAGGGAAGGTTGATTGAGTTGGAAGGAAGGAAGAATGTATTCAACGTATGCCCGCCTTCGTGTGACGATTGTTGCGAACGTCGATATGACGAGAGTACACGGATCCTACAAGAGAAATCATTTATAAAGAAACGTTATATTTACAAAAGGTGTGTATGAAGTTGTTACGTGACGTTTGTGAGAATTGTTGTAAATATCCGTGGATACGAGTCATGCCAGATATAAGACTGTATATTTGAAGAGCATAGAGATATAAGTCGTTATAAATAAATAAACGGAATAAATATATTGAGAGAGAGAGAAATCTATTTTAACTGTTCTTTCAGACTTGCGTTTCACCGGTCACGTTTTTAACATCAAGCAATCCTGCATATTGTATTGTAACAAAAATTACTCCGCCGTTTCAAATTTCTCACTTTTGCATGTAAGATAAATTTTATGTTTAATTCAAGACCATTTTTCACCTCAGATATGTTCTTAATCGGGTGCTTTAAAAATAAATTTTACTGAATTTCTTTATATTCATAGTTACATGTGACGCGTTCTGTGAAGTCGTTAGATATGTAACTATAAAGGAAACGTGAACTTTACTCCTTTGGGAAAGAAGTCATTCACCTTTTATTGAGGTACTAATATTATCTATACACTTTTGTTATTTTAATGGTGGTTTCGGTTTTGAAATACATTAGGTAGAAGTTTATTATTCGATTGACGGGTTAATTCAGTGTCTTAAAAATCGTAACAATATTTTAAACGAATATATTTGTCCGACCAAAAGTTCTCTCTATTTTAACGCACTTGAAGAAAAAGAGTTGTCATAAACGGTATAATTATTTGCTAACCCAATAGAAGCGACCAGGTGAAAATAAGTGAAGAAAAAGAATAAAATTTCTTCGTATCTGGCTCTATTTGAAAATAGAATTTTGAACACTACCTAGTCAGATGTATTTTTGAGACACCCTGTATGTACATAAGGCAACAGAGAAAGCAGACGGCCATTTATTTAGAGAGGTGAGGGCAGGTGTATAACCCTGGACACCTTTTGATTGGTAAACATGCATATTTTATCCTGTCTCGCAAATCGGATAACGTGTTGTTCGTATCAATTATTCTCGAAAACTCAACGCCGCTGATTAATGGGAACGGAGTTTTAATTGAAACGTAATCCCAATTAAAATCAGTTGGTGATCCCCACCCTCGTACGAGCACGCGTAATCGCGTTAACGAAATGAGATGTCTACTCGAGCACAAGATACGGTCGAGTATTTTAAACTGGTCGTTCTGCGCAATTTCACGATACTTTCAGCAACAGAACGGATCGTATTTCGAACTGTGAATACAGTTTCCCCTAACATCTATGTCGTAGTGAGCGTGATATAGTGTGCAGTTTGTAAGAAATTTGCGATTTTGTTTGTATTTATTTTGGGAACACAGATAATTTTGAAAATTAGTTATTTTATTTCTAGATTTTTTATTTGGATGAATAAACTTTTAAAATTTTTTATTTTTTTGAGTTCTAAGGTTACAAAGTTTCACATTTTTAATTTTCTTAATTTCTTGGTTTTTTAATTTCTTAAGTTCTTGATTTAATTTCCAAATTCCATATTTTTTAAATTTCAAAAAGATTAAATGCTAATATTATTCGCTTTCCTCATAAACCTCTATCTCAGTATTCTCTTATTATTATGAATATTTTTTAAATTAAAAGAACGGTTGGTTGACAGTTAAACAATACACTAAATTGTAATAGCGCTCTCCTTTCTCGCGGATCACCTTGTTTCTCTTTATTTTCGTGCCACCGATTTGCAACTGTGCTTTCATTTATAAATTAAAACGTATTCGAAGCAATTACATTTCCCTCGCTTTCAACGGAGAGTTATCCGGTCATTTTAAATTTTATTCAACGCTGCGTTTGTCGGTATCCATTTGAAATTCCTCTGACGTTGAAATTGTAATCCATTCGATGGGGATTGAAGCACAACATGCATTACCTTGCATAATTCCTGCAATCGTAAATATTGTTCCATTAATGATTCTGTTGAATTAAAAAAGAAAAGATTACCAAAGATTATTCCATTGCACGAGTAATTAAAAACTGACGATAGCGGGAATTAATGTTCCACTGAATTAAGTAATCAGTGATTGGTAAATCGAGTTCTCATTAAAGAGCTTACGGGAAACAATATACACGGTGAGAAAAAATATTCAAATTGCTCGTAATTTGATAATGTGAACATTGGGAGATTGGGGAATTTGATAAGGTAGAAATTTGCAAGTTTAAGAAATTAAAAAATTTACAAAACTTATAAATCCAGAAACTCCAAACTCCCAAACTCAAGTACCACTTTCAAACCACTAACCACAATACAAATGACTCGCCATCACATTTTCGTCCATTTCTCCATTTCTCTGTAAAATTCGAGAGCTTACAAAGCAGAAATGACCGAAAGAGTCTCGGTTTTATTTGTCAACTTAATAACCGTTGCCGACAGTCCGGATTACTGTTCCTCGCGCGAAAAATATACAGTGAAATTTGACAGGCCGTTCAATCAACCAGACAAAACGCAAACGAAAGCATAAATTGTCGTACAATGACTACCATGAATTCGATGGACGGTGTTTCAGATGCGTCGAAATCTATCGCATTCAATATTTTTGTTTCATTTTCACCGGATCCCTGATCAGTACGCTCGCTTTGAGGACGTCAAGCCCGCGCTGACTCGGCTTCACGAAAGAGTACAAAAGTTTAATAAATCCATTCAGCACGGTTTAATACAGGACCCCGTACGGATCGGTCGCTTATTGGCGACACAACATATTCAGCAATTTGTCCGTTCGATGAGATATCCGTTCCAGCAATTTATCCGTTTGGCAAAATGACAATTCGACAGTTTGCCCGTCCATAACGCGTCGGTTCGTCGATTGGACACCGTCCCATTCGCGCGTTCCGATCCTTCCATTCAATATATCTCCTTTTTTTCATCTATCCCGTAATAAATTCGTTTACCTTCTACCACTTTTTTTTCACGGTTCTCGTTTGATTAACTACGAACCGGTCACGTAATTCCCGTGAAAATTCTGAGACTAGCGAGCAATTCGCACATTTTTTTTTTTTTTTCTACCGGAAAAGGTACTCGCAGCTTGATGAATACTGTCAATTTTTCAGAAGTACTCGTTGTATCGCTATACGTTGCGTGACTGTGCATTCTATGCTCTCGCGTTGCATTATCACGCGTTGCATAATTATGTTATATGGCCACCTGCTGTATTACCATACGTTGTATGATTACGTGTTATATTGTCACAAGTGCCTCATGAATTCTGTTGACACGAGGTGCTGTATAGGATTGGAATCTCGTAGCGTATCTACATGCGTGGAATTTTCACGCGCTCTATTTCTTCGTATGGTATCGCCAGGCAAGGTATTTTCACGCATTGGTACCTTTATGTACTGCATTTCCTTGTGTGACTCTTCTGTGTGCTGTTTTACTACTCATTGGCACTTCTATATGTTATATTTTCACATACTGTGGTTTTATAAGTTGTATTTCAAGCGCGGTACTTCGACGCGTTGTAATTCCACGCGTTATATCTCCACGCACCGTATTTTCACGCGTCATATCTACCATATCTCTCCTCATACTACTACATACCCCAAAATTCATCCCTCCAGTGAAACATCCATCTAATTTAACACGAAAACTTTACCCTTTACTTAACAATAACCTAAAATTAATGACTCCAATTTTATCTCGCGTGGCAAATGTGTGTCACCGATCAAGGACGGTAAGAATTGTACGCGACCTAAAAAGCGGGACGAAGAAGTTAGGTGAACAGTACAGTGGCAGTTGGTAAATGATAAGAAAAAGTAGGAAAGAAAACAAGCTTGACTAATTGCGAACACTTTTCACGAGTTTAAAACAGCCTGACGAGAGTCCCGGGAACGAGAAAATCTTCTCTGTTTCGTCCTGCCTTTAAATCTCGCGAAAAATCTCGTTACGATGACTGTATTATGTAGCAAATTGCGACGAGCAATCTTGAGAACACGCAAAGCTCGATGAAAATGGTGAAAAAATAGGGTAGGAAAAAGAGACATCGCAAAACAACCTCGGAGTTTTCTCCAATCATCGAACTTCCATCTCGCGATTCTCGTTGCAGCTTGAATCGTGGACTGGTTACAAGAGCTGAAAAAACGAGCGTACAAAGCAACGGAAAGAAACAAAGAATCCGGGGGACCGAGAAATAATGGTAAAGCTGAAACGCTAAATGGTAAGAAAAACGAGAGACGGGAACAAGAAACGTTACGGGGAAGGAGTAAAAAAGGGTATACAAAGAGAAGAAACGGCAACAGAAATCTTAGTAAAGGAGGACGCACAGGGTAGTAACACTGTGACGTAGGTACGCCAGGTAATATGTACCTATCCTGTTATGGAAATGAGCATGACCGAAGGTGTGTGCACTAGCGCACCAGCACTATTGCAACCTAAAGACACCCGTTGCATCTCTAATGTCGTTGCTGTGCTTCCAGCTCTCTCGTTTCTTGCACTCATATCTCGTCCATTGACAATACGTTCTGGACGCTTCTGAATTCCGAATTACACGTCGTGAATCTTATTACCACATCGAAATGAACGACAGAAATGACCTGGGTTATTTGTTGCATCGCAGATTGCGATTTTAGAGCCAAATAGAGATGCTATCGGGTTTCTTGAGAAGCTCCACCTCCAGAGCCCCAAAATCGAGGAAATATCGAGCGACTTCTGTACTCGGACCAACGTGATACCAATTTCTGACCTCGGAATGAGTCATTAGTACCTATGATATCGTATCTCAATACTTCAGGAATATTGTCAAAAATCCGTTGGCGTGAAATAGAAAATATGCAATTTATGCATTATCGAGCCATTTTTATTGGCGAAACATGAATCGTGTAAAAATCGAGTTTTCGAAATGACTGAAAACTGGTAGCGAGGAACGCGATTGATCTGCATTGTAATGGGAAAATTTGAAAGTGAACGGACCCTAGCGTTCGCGCGAGTTACCAAACCATTTTCGAGAAAATTTCGAACGGAGAAATGTGGTTGGCCGGACGTAGGCAACGTCGATCTGCATTTTAATACGAAAATACACGGGGGAGAAGATGGTAACGTTGTAACGGGAAAGATAAAATGGTTTCACTTGCACAGGTCGGTCGATGTAGAAGTTGAAACTGTTTTGTACAGATTCGACCATCGAAATTCATACATGTGAAAAATGTGATAAATTTGCTGTTTTGGAGGTTAACTTCTAATGATCTTCACTTTGACCTTATATTTACATTTAAACAAAAATATTTAACAAAATCAAAGATCATTAGTTGATAGTACAGTTCTAAATATATTTTATCAAATTGATATCTACTATGTGCAACCATTTATAATTATCAAAGTTCCTGAAATTACAGCTGCTCGGTAGTTTAATGAATAGCGAATGATCTTGTATGATGGACGGAAGACAGAGCAGCACGCATTACAATACGAGCGTGAAAGTTACAGGAATATCGATCAAAATCTGGGACATGGTATCCTATCCAACCAGCATCTAGTTGTATTGAATTGATGTTGAATTGATAGTAGCGAAATATACGGAAGCGCGCGAGCGCGTTACACAGGTCGCTCGTTGTCTACTTGGAATTATGCAATCAAATGACACAATGGTTCAACTATTATGTATCAGCCAAGCGACCAACTTGCCCGCAATGAATACAACGGTGACAATGCCAGGTCTCGTCTCTTCTCCTGTCTGTTGCAGCAATGGCGGATTCGATATTGCCGAATTCTCGTGAATAATAATTGTTCCACCGAAGGGACTCGCTGTGACGTGTGTCATTAAAAATCAGATCGTCCTGCAATATTCGGAATCCATCGACGTTTCCTTTAGGTTCAATTCAGTTATACGTCAATTTCGATATTGGGATAGGTTAGGTTTCAGTATTTCAGTATTAAGTTAGGTTAAGATTCAGTATTTCACTATTATGTTAGGTTATGTTTCAATACACTAATAGTATGCTATGTCAATTTGCACTGACAGTATTTTAGAATTTTAGAATTCTTTTTGAACCATTTAAGGACCTTAAGTTCGATTTTCTGCAGACTTTCCTAAAGATGAAAATACTTGATCGACAACAGCTTCAATCAAATACAATAGAAAAAATCTGTACTGTTGAGCAAACACTTATCCACCCTTATCGGGGTTCTAAGGGTGTTGATGATTCCGAGGATTTGTGCACGAGGGGGATTGAAAGGTCCTGAGGGATTGATCATTCCGAGGATAGAAAGATTTCTAACACCTTCGTAATGTCGAGATTCTCCCCAAGAACTTCTACGACCCTTGTCCTTTCGGCCAAATATTTGTGAACCTCAGAACCTTCGCAAACTTTCAAACCCTTCGAATTCTTTAACTGCGACTTCAAAGTTGTGAGCATTGTTCAGCTCTAGCGATAACTATTAGACTGTCAATTTAAGAGTTTTAATTAATCATTAAGGTTATTAAGGATCTTTGTCTTTTCTATTAGTATTTGGAGAGTTAGGAATTTGGAGATCTAAGAATGCGAATATTTCATAACCTAGAAACTTGGGACTTTTCAAATTTAAAACTTGTGACAGAAATCGAAAATTTGCAAACTTGAATGATTGACGTTACCAAAGCTCATCAACAAACTTAACTAAACAAGTTTAAATTCGAATTTCTCACAAAAAAGCGCATTATATTTTTCCAAGATTATAATTTCCAAATCCCAAAAAATTACATAAAGCTTGATTATCGCTCCAAAGTGCATGCACCCTATCAAAAGAAGGCCTGGTTCATGATTAAAATCGTGTCTGAAATAATATGTGCCTTCTGGCAGTTACGATTCGTGAAAGAATCGTTGGAATTTTGATGAATGTTTCCGTAACGGGGGCTACTGGCCACCCTCCCGTAGTCTAGCATCGGTTAAAGGGAAAGTGTAATGGGATGTTTAAATTTGTAAAGGTAATAATCGGCTGACGGCTTCAATTGAGATAAGAGAACCTCTGCCTTTTGGCAAGGAGCATTAGCATTGAAACATCGGCGTGGAACTGAGGCTCCGCTGATGCGGAAATGAAGTTGCAGCAGGGAGGATAAAAGTTGCGGACGATAGGCAGCCGTCTGCGCCGTTTTTTTCATCCAGCAGAGTGGAATCGCCAACGCATCACCATTATTGAAAGATGCAGACTCGCGTTAACACAAGGAGGAGATGCCGGACCCGCTGCTCGAAAACTTTTCATTCGTTTGAATTACCCGCCCGGATGAATACATGAAAAAAGAGGGTGAGATCGCGGGAGGAAGAGCGACCAAGTGGTGCTCGTTGCGTGATCTCGGAAATGGCAAATGAGAACGGGGCAAGAGATTATCATCGCGAAACGCTATCGTCGAAAAAGGCAGCTCTTTGAATCGCGGATTGATTAGCGGAAAAACGCGATATAGAAACAATGAATCACGGAATTATCGGAACCTTTGATAACAGCGCTGTTGGTCAAAATAAGCTTTTTTACCTGGTCGGTTCTCGTGAATAATATTATCTGTGAATGGTATCTTTCATTAATAATTCTTTGCTCGACAAATTATATTACGAGAAGAGATTTTATACATTTTTTATAATAAGCTCTTTTTAGAGTTTGTACGTTAGATGTTCATTTTTAAGGAAAATGTTTATTTAGTAATTAATTGCGATAGAAATTGCTTTCAATAATAGATTGCTTCATTGCAATTGATTAACTAGACAACAAGGTTTTTAATTAAATTTCTATTCGAGAAAATGATTGCAGTTAATTACTCGTATGGGAATAGAGATTGAATATTGAACAAAATTTTTGACATAAATGATATATTCGAACATAGAAAGTAGTAGAAATTAATAATAGACAAAAATTCAACTTTTCAAGAAAGCTGTGTTCCTATCCTACAGCAAAAATATCTTCAAACGTAAAAGATTAAAATAGATTATAATAATGGGTGCAATATAACATAATATAATGTTGTCACACGGTGCAACATCATACGATATAATGTTGATATATAACATCAACATAACAAAATATAATTTTGATATACGGTGCAACATAACAGGTCTTGCAATACAATATGACGAATTATACAATATTTCACAACAGGAACGTGCTTTTGCACACCAAGTGACTTCCATGAAGTGCAAATTTGCCCGATGATAATCAGTGTTCCAAAAACCAAATGTGCTAACATTAGCGATAATTAGTTGAACGTGATCATTGAATCACGAGCTGAAACAACTATGGAGTCTGAACATATCATTACCCCTAATTGATTTCCTATTCATTGAATCGTAGGAATGATAACACGTTTGGGAACAGGGTATCAAAACACCCCTCGAGGCGGACCACGAACCTTAATGCCCGTTCTTATTGGTCGCTCTAATGATGGCTGGGGTCGAACTTCGTCTTCTGTCCCCAAAATTCCTTCGTGCACCTGCCAACGGTTATTACTCATCGTCGAATACTTCCATCAAGAGCGGTCCGATCTTCGTACGAGTTTCGATAATGATGCAAATGCCCCTTGGCATCGCCTGCATCGATGATGAAGGCGCGTGAAAGCACACTGCACGCACCATGAATTACGATTCCTAAATTTTAAAATATGGGTTTCTGATTTTTTTAAGTTCTGTGGTATGAAATTTCGGGTCTTCTTAGTTTCTACAGTTTTATTTTAGCGAATTTATCGAAGATTTTTCGTATTCTGTATTTTTTAATTTTCCAATTTCATTTGCAAATTCTTAAATTTTCAAATTCCGAAACTCTCCAATTTTTAAATTAATCGATTTTGTAATCCCAAGATACTGGACACTCAAATCTCCAAATCTCCATATCCCAAATTCCAACATTCAAAATCTCCACATCTCAAATTCTCATATGTCAAATTTTCACATCCCAAATCCCCACATCCCAAATTCCAACATTCAAAATCTCCACATCCCAAATTCTCACATCCCAAATCCCTACATCCCATATCCCCACATCCCATATCTCCACATCCCAAATCCCCACATCCTCAATCTCCCAACCCCCAAACCACCCAATTCATAAATTTCTTAAACTCCTAAATTTTTATATTTAAAAATTCGAAATATGTGCCCCGCAGGCACCACTTCAGGCACACGATGTGCCCGTCACTGTTCTGCATTCATGAACAGGTGGCTATCGGTCGAAGAAGGCGGCTTCCGCAAGATGTCGGGACGATTATCGCGCGCATAATATGTGGCTTGTTCGACGGTCAAAGTAATGGCGATACACGACAAACGACCGTGATCTCTTACGAATTTTAATCGGGATCTCTGGGTGAAGTGATGGGAAACGGAGGCGAGCAGAAACGAACGGGTTTTGTCGTGTTAATGGCGAGATAAACGCCGTCGTAAGATTTAATCCTGTCGTGCGCTCGAATGTGCCCGAGCGCCGTAAAATATCGGCGAAATTAATTCCCCCGTGATTTACACATCGAACGATGAAGTTTATGCCGGCGTACGAACGGCGACGGAATTAATATCTGCGTTGCATCAACAGCGGAATATTGTTTATTAACGGCGACAGAAAATAGTAACTGACACTGTTTGATCAGCGAGATTAGGTTGATTCTTTAATCCCACGTTTAGCTGTCGTTTGAATAACAGCTTCATTGTATTGCGAATGTTCGGCGTTTCATATTTCGCTTCTGGTGCTAACAATACGTTCGCGTTTTGTGCCGATAATGCCGCATCAGTGAATTCAAAATGATATGCCGTCAATGCGTGTTGATAGAACGGCGTTATGTATCTCAACAATCACAGTTTTATCGCATTCGTTCCAGATATTGTTCTCGCGACTGTTCGTGACTAATTAATTTTCAACACCTATGGCCATTTTATTATTGATAATGGGTATCGAAAGAGCTAACAGAAACGACTGGTCTGTTTTCAGCGAGGAACTGGTCTTTAACCATCCAACGTTAAATAACTCGATTTTTATACGTAGAAGATGCAATACGAAACATTTAATGACAAAATTGTACTTTTAAATTATAAAGGAAAATGTGTATTTATTGCTGCACAGAATGTTCACGATAAAATGAAGCAGTATTGTCCTCGTACACAATAAAGGTTTCAAAAAATGGAAGAGGAAAAAGCTGTAACTATATTTTACCAGCAACACGACCTATATCAACTTTTTATACTTGCATTACTTTTCGAGAAACGAAAAGTTTTTAAATGGAATGCTATATATTTTTTTATTTCATACAAAAGGTGTCAAGGTGAATTTATTCGTGGAGCATAATTATGCTCCTTAAGATTACGCAAAGGCAGAAATGAAAGAAATGTAACCAATAAAATAGCAGAGACCACACATTTCGTAAACTATGCACGTGGTCATCAGTTGGTGCAGTTTATCCGAATGGTCGGCGGTGCACGGTATGACACCACGCTCGGTACTTTTATTCCCGTAATTAGCGTTAAAATAGTTCCTTGTATTACACGACTTTCATCTCGTTCCTCGCGTAACATCTAGGGTGTTAATTTTTAAATATCCCGCGGAGCACACAATTTCGTGTAATGCATACCTGAAAAAGACCGGCCGCAGAAACTTCTCCCTCGATACCTCTCGCTGTTTAATTCTCGCAGTGTGTAGTTCTGTGAATAAAATTAGCACCTCCGTTACAAGTTCCGGCTTAATACAGACAACTTATTACCGTCTACCTGTAATATTCACAAAGATTCCGGTATCTCGACTTGCGAGGAGATTCCAGTCGTCTTTTGTTCCGAACGTAATAAAGTTATTAAAGTTAATAAAGGACATTCGTTGGTACGTTATCAGGTTCATACATTTGCAAACACACCGAGCTGTAACTCCGATAACGAAGCTCATCCTGCATTCCCTCTTCCAGCCAGACAATTCTCCTGATTCCCGAAACGGATATTGCATTACCACAATCCGTTGGACCGGCCGCGAACGGGCTGAATTCCCTCCTCGATCCAGCGAACTAAAAGAAAGATAATCCCAGGACGGGCCAGGTCTTCGCGTAAAAGTATTTCTTCGGCACTCTCCTTTAAAAATGTTCCGTGGAAATAGTTCAGGGGAACAAGTTTGTCGCGAGAAACTTTGCAATCACGACAAAAGGGACGAACGCGTGATGCACGCGTGACTTCTTGTACTTTGCTCAGACGGCGGACTCCATTTTCTCGAGCGTGGACTACGCGAGACGGAAACTGTTTCGTACAGGTCCTTTTGTCCCCGTGGCGACCATTCCTTTAAAGGTTTGAGTGGTTTCGCGAAAGAATAGTCGTGGAAGTTCGCTTTGACCGGTTAAGGTATAATTTTCGGATACTTCCCGACCACTTTCATCCCCGGCCGCTTGTCAGCCAAACCAATTTCGCGTCGAGAACTTTAGAACGGAGCTCATTGGCGGAGCGGCCGAAAGAAGTTCAAGCAAGAGTGTACCGCTTCGCTCGGAATACTAAATCCACCCGGAAATACACGGGGAACCAGGTGAATCGCCTTCCCGAAAACGATATTTTTAACTGATCGATACCGGATGCTGACTCGGTCGAGACTTAAATCTCTTTTGTATCGTACTTTCAAAGTTTCATAGCCGGGAGTACTTTCTCGAATCAGTCCTCTTTCGTGATACATTTATTCGTAGCGCTTTATGTATTTTAAGAAATCCAAAAGAGTCAACATTCTGAATCGTCAAATTTTTAGTTTATCAACTTCACACATTTTCAAAGCTGATAAAAATGTTGAATTATCAAGTTGTCAAATTATCAAACTACTTGTACTTATGAAGTCTCAACCAGTGCTCCTTCCGTCTCGTCTCCTTAATCAGTCTCTTCTCTACCTTATTCACTACCTTGCCTCGCAACATGTCTCTGCAACATATCTGCCGCATGTCTGCAGCATACTCTGCAGCACGTCTTTGCAACATATCTTTGCAACATGTCTAGCAACATTCCTGGCATCATGCCTAGTATCATGCCTAGCAACATGCTTAGCAACATGGAACTGTCCTGATGCCTGAAATTCCGTATCGAACTAACAAAAGAGCGTCAGCTCGCCTCGAGATTCATATTCACAGGAGTATAAAGGGCGTCGAACAGAGAGAAAACCGCACGTGTTTCCGTAGGAAAGCAACCTGCAGATATATATTCTCACGGGAGAAGACGGGAGTCCCCGGCTTCGCCGAATAAATTGCGTGCCGTTTTATTTACGTCTTCACGCAAGCTGGATACAAAAGGCGGACAGAAGAAGCGCACCGCAGTTTCCAATGGCAGTGCAAAGCGGCGGATGTTCGACGAAAGAAACGCTTCTTCGCTTCTTCCCCCTCGATACACGTATGGACGTTTATACCTATTTTTCCTACGTGCCTCTCGCGGCTTGCATTCATCTTCCGTTCATTCAAACGACACTCTGCCGGGGAAACTCTTGGCTATTTTACCGCATTTGTCCTTGTACGAGCTCAGACCTTCTGTCACGACCTTCTCGTATTTTCCCGGTTAATCATTCTCAACGCGACGATTAACTTTTGAACGTTATTTGCTAGGAAACAATACGCAGTGGTAATTTGATTTGACCTAATCTCTTAAGTTAAAATGGCTGGTGCGCAGAGAACAATGATTTTGAAACGTGTAGTCTAATTTGATGAAATGAAAAGATCACTAAGTAGCCACAATATTACATTCCTCTGAAGCTTGACGATTGTTGACTTACGATAATGTTACACGCCACGGTGACTGTATGTGACCAGTGCTACAAATTCAGTTATATTAATAATTTATGAGAAATGTAGACGAAAGGAACATATGAGAACTTTTTGTAGATTAGAAGATTGAACTTATCCTTAATAATCTGTATTTCAGTGTGTCTGATCGCAAACGTCAGTTTCCACTGACGGTCAAAATATTAATACGATATAAAACGTATTCCACACATGTACCACGATTTCACGATATTAATAATCGGGTAAAGAATACTACCTTTCAATTAAATGGTCACAATTAACATGTTCAAAGACATTCCTCCTCGCAGCGTTCGAAGAAACGACAAAGAGGTCCAGCAAAGGGCGAGTACACTTAACATTCCAGCGGCGTACAGCCGTAGATAGCGTTACGGCGTCATTAAACAGCGCCGAATATTTGCATTATAATGGAACACCAAGGCCGTGATTCATTGAGTTCGTCTGGTTCGTTATTAATGGCCCTGGGCTGCACGGATATCGTCGCGCGAGTCGCATTGTGTGTCAGTCCGAGTATACCCGTTCCTCCGGCTACACGGTTCCCTTTCGCATTAACATAAGCACCGTATCTCTCAGGGTGTCAGTCGGAGACGCGGGAGACACCGGCCTCTGGCATTCGTATACTTTCTGCTCCCTGTTCGGATCACAAAGTCGAGCACCTCTAATGATGACGTCGTTCGCTCGAACCGATGCATTCTAAATGCCGACACGCCTCTAAATTAGTGTCTCCTCTAGAACGACCCAAAGAGTACGTCAACCCTGGTGACGCGCAAAAAGAGCCGCGACCAGTTTACTCTGTTGCTCCGTTTTAAATTGTACGTACGCAGGAAGAGGATGTTCGACTCGCGTGGTCGACGTCCGTTGCCCGCGTCACCGGCTCGAAAGCCGAACGACGTGAATGAGAAAAGGGTAACAATGTAATTCGCTCCTCCGCTTCGATGCGAGAGACACTTGTGCAGCCTATCCGGAGATCGATGAACCCTACGCCAGAGACGTGCGATTCTGCACCGCATCGAACAGATTTTTTTTATTCCTTCTTCTGAAATTGCGCTTCTGAGAAGAGGGCCAATTTTTGAACACGAACATTGGAGGTACCTGAATTTTTTAGAGTGGAGAGCTGGTGCGTCAGATTTACTGAGCGTCAAGGGAGGGTCGAGCACTTGCTCTGGATGTTGGGGGGATGTTAGGAATTGGGAATTATTTTGGACATTTGGGATCATTGATATATGAAGAGTTGGAGATGCAGGGATATGGAAATTTAAAAATTTGGAAAATTTTGAAAAATTTGTAAGATTTGAGAAGTTGAGAATTTGGGGATAAGGAAATTTGAAAATTTAGAATCAGCTTTTTGAAGTTAATTACTCCACACTTAAAATTCAAGGGTTGCAATATTACATTGCTATTTTATATCTAACTTTGGATCAAAATGAACGCTCAATCTTCATGAACTCTCTTTTCAATTTTTTCCTATATTATCTCAAAATCCGTATATTTCATAAACAAATACCTGTAATATTTCACTTACTCTCCTGAAACATCCTCAACTTCCAGAGAGCAGAAAAATGTTTTCTACAAATCTGTAACGAAAGAACGCAGTTAATATCGAATCGTTACGTATGAAAAATACGTAAACATGAAAAATGATGAAAAATAGTTTGCACCGATGCAACGATTTCAAAGCTCCGTCAGTGAAAATAAATTATTGCAAACAGTCCGTGATTAATATCCTTTCAGCTGAGTTCAATTTTACTTCGCACATAAACTCGTATCGAAACGATCTTTATAAACTGCTGTTTAAAAATATTGCCGACTAAATGCTGACGATTGAGCGACAACCACGTACGATGCGAAATAGGGATATTTCACGAGGAACAGAGTCGATTGTATTTGCCGTGCAGATTTCGCATTTTCTGCAAGACAGATAGCAAACATCGATAAACTTCATATTCTGCGATTGACGGTGCGCCATTCCTGACCTCATTTGGCTATCATCGGCTTTCTGTGCATGACATGGCCGGACAAATTGTTAATGTCGGATTTATCGACGCGTTTTCTACGTTGCAGGGAAAATTTATTATTCCAACTGCGCCAGAAGTCTGATGAAACCACGTTATGCGAATAAAGTACGAAGTATTAAGTACGAATAGAAGTTTAAATGTGTATCGATGTGTACAATTAAAATTAAGCGAGTGTAGTCGCCAAACGCAGAATAAATACGTCTACTGTAAACTTCCATTTAATCATAGAAGAAAAATTGGATTATTATATAAAATTTGAACCTAGGCGAACGGAGTTATTGTTTGTAGTAAAAGGAAGCAAAAGAGTATGTTTCAACATAACAGCAGCCACGTAACTAGAAATATTGATTTTATAATGAAAGTTTCAATTTTTGAGGCGATAAAAGAGCCTGTTACGGGTGTTGACATAATTCAGTTATGGGCGATAAAAGAGACATTTACTTTATACGTACGTAAAATTCAAAATAAATTGGTTAACTTACTATCCGTAAATCATGGCGGCTGTTGAAAGCGATTCGCCGCGGCAAGCACTTAATAATTTGGTTAATGTAAAATCGTATAACAATTTATCGCTCTTTTACGAATCGACAAATATTTCACGAATAATTGTTTTAATCTTAATTCACTTATTCGTTTGAAGAATCTAATTAGTTGACACTCAAAGAATGTTCAATTTAAACGAAAACGGTTTTGTTTTGTAATAATATTTTATTTATTTACAAAACGATTTGCATTTATAACCTCTGCAAATTTTATTAATGATCATCGAATCTGTTGTAAGTTAAATAGTTCATTTTACCCGCAGCCACGAAGGGATTAGCGAAATAGTCAATATTTGATATCGACTGCAATTATACGTTACGAACGCTTAATTGCGTTCTTTAATACGTAAAATTATTAACGATATGAAAATTACGCGTCGCGTAACGTGCATCAATAATTATATCTCGTATGATTTCGCTACGAATCCATCTAAAAAGCGGAGGGTATCAGGGAATGGGCGAAATTATATCGAACGTGCAATATATGTAGCTATGACCTTTCGACCCCGTATTTCGAACGCGTTGTTAAATATATAAGGGCTCTTTTACCTCGAGTTTCCGTCCTTGTTGCATTCGTCGTCATTTAAAATTTTGACTAACAATTTACTTGTTAACAGTCGCGTTTCCGATGTAATAGCCCGCGGTACTCGAGTTAAAAGAGCGTTTTGCATTCTTCATCTACCGTTCCAAATATGGGACCATCAAATTTGACAGCGTTTGAATTATATCCCGTAGCTTAAACTCTCGAATGAAACTTCGCGGGAAATAGCACACTAAATGTCTCGGTTTGCGTGAATTCGCAGAAAATTTTGTTCAAATATCGGAATACGATGACAATGTATGCAATAATCATTTCATCTGTCAGTTTGAGCTTCATTACCTAAATTTGGAAATAACCCGGTAAAACGCCAGGAAATTGTTGCACAAAGCAGGAACAGAGAACTTTTCAAGATTCGTTGTAATATTTTTCGGTAGTTGACAATTTCAGAATATTGGAAATTCAAGAATTTAGGAAATTTGAGAAACTACAGAAATACGAAGTTTAAGATGTGTAAGAATTTGAGTTTAAACTTTTAGAAATTTGGATCTTCCGAAATTCAGGTACTTGAGAACCTGCAAAATCAGGAGTTTATGAATTAATAAATTTGGGAATTCAGGTGCTCGAGCCGACAGCAAGTTTTTGGTAATTGAAAAGGTCTTTCATTTCAGGCGGATGCACACCGGGACGTTTATGTATTCTACGCGTTTACCGATGCTCCTTGTTGAAAAGTTTCATCGGTGTTTCAAAGGTGGATTAGGATCAGCATAAAATACGGACAGAATGTTTCGTATCGCGGATACCTCGGAGATCTGCTTCGTCTAGACGTTTACTTTACTCAGGTTACTGCAAGGTAAACCGAACTTTCTACGATGAGATAAGTTCGCGAAGAATTAATACACAGCTACCTATGCAGCTGCGAATCGCTGCAAGCTAAACTGTGAATATTCCCGAGTTCTTGTAATTATCGAAATTCTGTTCTGTTTCGGGAGGCCACGCGATTTCTCGGTCCGATCAGTAGTTTAGAAGTTAAGCAGTGCCGTGTTAACCCGCAATTTCCTCGCTTCGGGAACCAACTAGTGCCAAAAGTCGAACTTATTAATTCCCACTGAAACAATTCCAAGGCAAGTGTTCATTCTGGCTCGCGAACACTTGCAATCGGCATAACTTGATGCACAGAGTTTCGACACTATCGTCCGACGTGAAACTACTAGATCAGATGATTTCGATAACAGCTTCAAGTGTATCTATTTCCGTGCGCTTCCATATTCACTACGCCACCATTTTGATTCCCCTTTTACCGACATCTCAACACCTGATTACATCAGTAAAGCGCACAAATTCATAGTTTAAAAATACCTCCAAAAGTCACTATTATACTTTGCAACAAAACCTGTTAACTAATCATTTTAAATTATAGGACCTAATCTCTTAAGTTATTTGATAAAAAATAGAAAGTTTGGCATTATATTATATTTTATGATGTAACTTTGACTTAATGTACAAAATATTATGTGTGACATGCCACTTTGATTACAATAATAATTAATCATACCAATTATGTAATGCTTATAATGAATTAATTACATGCATCGATATCAAATAATTAATATAATCAATCGATCAATTACATTAATTACAAATAATCGACCACAGGCGAAGATCAATTCGGTTTCATTTTGCTGAGTGAACGTTAATGGCGGCTTTAACGAAATTTCTGCAATTAACCAATTAATTTGGTAGGGAAGGGCCGATATCGTGGAAGTTGTTTGTAACAATAGCTTGGCGTCTATCTAACTGAAACTAGCCGAATGTCAGGACGTCGAGAAGCTCATGAATTTGCATGGGCCAAGCCAAATATAATCTTAGTGCACACAGATGGTTCTCTCTCGGGCTATAGGTGCTCTACGCCCGAGGACTCGGCTCATTCTCGCCGTTCATGCGACGTCGTGGATAGGAAGTGCAGATTGTTCTGTTTAATTACTGGCGAGGGCTGGACGAAGGACTTCGAGGGCAATCAGCTTATTTGTATTTGCTTACAGATTTACATCGGTTCGGTCAGAAGCTGACTAGCGAATTTCACCACATCTCATCCTGCACCTTAGGCACGTTCAAGATCCATCTACCGATAAACACCAATTCATAAAAATAGGTTTAATGTGGCCACTTAAATTTTTTGGAAACTGACTCATTTGCAGCATTTCAGAATATAGATATTGAGGGTGTACAAATTTTTGAATCGTAAATTAAGGTCACAGAATTTTCATGTCCTCCAGTTTTCAAATTAACATACATTCAAATACCGAAATTAAAAATTTTTTAATTACTTTTTAATTCATACAGCATGAAATCTTTTTCACGATTTCTGTTTCAACATCCCCAGGGCTATATATAAATTTAACCATAATATGAACTCTTGAAAATGTTACATCTTACTATTCGAAAATCCCAAATTTCGTTTAAGAACTTCGTTAAAAAGAAATTTTACGTTTCTTGCTCGAGAGAAGAGCAGATTTTTCCGCTCTTAAACTTAAGATAGGGGCTCGAATCAATTTGCATTTAACATCTCATTATACAGCGGGTGGGAAATGACGCTCGGTGCAGTGGAGATATTCAGCTCACCGTTGGAGCACGATTTCCATGGAAAAGCAGCCGCGTGTACGTAAAACAAACATTCTATAACGCGTAACAGGAATCATTTCTCCGACGATGAAAGCTCGCGATACGAACGGTTAGAATTAATCAGCTTTTGTCCGTGGTACAGGGATCCATGAGCAGGTTTTCAACGGGATGGTTCTTTCGAAAATTGGTGGCTCCGATCTTTCATTCCGCACGCAACGCACGTGAGCTGGCTACGTAAACATAAATCGAGATGGTCCAGAAACGAGGCAGAAATCTCCTCGGGCTCTTCCTTTACGTTCCAGGCACGCGATGGCCTTCGTCTTCATTAGTGCACTCCATTATCTGCACATACCTTTTAATAAACCTCGCGATACGAGCAACGTGTATCAATTCCAGTCCAGGCGACATTTATTCACTGATTCTCTTGCTACGTTTCGTGTTCGTTTCAAAGGATCCAAATTACTGCCACCGATACCTTTAAAAAGGATAATCAAACGATATTTTAAATAGACTACGTCCATTACGGAGATGCTGATTAAAGCAACGACTGAAGTGTCATTTAGAAAGCATTTATGAATATACTCGTTAACGATCCGCGTAGAATACTGGACTACGGATAATTCTACTGTGACGATTAAACCGATAGACAGATGATAACGAGAGCACTGATTGTAGAACAATAAACACTTTCCTGTTTGCCCAAACCGATTGAACGCCGAATTGCAAACAGTCACTAGTTTTAAATGTCTACCATGTGGTACTCTGTCAAAATGTGGGCGCTATTCGTAGTCTATATACATTACATTGACGTCACATAGGCTATTCAAGTCCACATTCGATCAATAATTACCAATCCCGAGAAATTCAATATCTTAAATGCATAGGTGTGTGTCTGTACACAACTCTGAAATATTCGAAAATAAACGCTGGAATACTTTTCCCACGGGCAAATAATTGACCGTGTTGACGATCTCCCAAGTCGCCAAATGTTAGCCGAGCGATTTCGAAACCGCCTTTATTCTTTTGTTCGATTTCGGGCAGAATGCTCGTGCACCGTAGCATCGAATCGATTCGTGAAAAGGGAGCGAGGAATCCGTGGATGCTCTCCTTTTACGTTTCGGGCACGCGATAGCCTTCGTCTTAATTGGTGGGTTTCACCATATCCGACGTTTGTCCGCGGAGCATCTCTCTGGTAACCGGCGAACGTATTCGGTCCACGTCGTACACCCGATACTCTAATGAAGTGAATTTGCATCCATACGCGACGCGAGTGAACAAGCACGGAGATACAATAAAACTGATTTCATGTCTCCTGCCGAGGACCCGGTAAGATGGATGCGTCTGCACGACGAGCTCACGGTTGCATCATAATGATTCGAGGGCAATCCTGCAGCTGTAGGATCGGTGTATCGGTCCACCGTTCGCTCCTGCATTCCTAGAGTATGGAGACCCACGGTCTGGAATTCTGTAACTACCGAAACGATCGGAATGCTCACGACTTTTGCCTCTTCGTTCGCCGAATGTCTGACATTGCGCTCTTCGTTCGAAGATAGCTTTGGGAAATCTTTTAATCTTCGATGGACGGTCGGATTTGCTGCTTCGGATATTCTGCTCCTGAAATTCCAAATTTAAACATTTGGTGATTCAGGAATGTGGAGAATTCAAATATTTAAATTCTCAATTCGGAGATGTAGAAATATAGGAATTTTAAATTAAAAAATTTAGATGTTCAAAATTTTGGTACTATAAAAATTTCAAATTTAGAAACATTTTCTGATCTTTACGTTTAGGAAGAGTGATTCAAAAATAAGGGGGTTTCTATGAATTGGGTCACTCTTTCCAATTTATTAAATACTCTTAACGACTAATTTACTAATTGTAAGTCCCGTTACTAACCAGTTCCATACTAGTACATGTTATTCCTTACTGGACAACACGTCTTCTGTACATGAACTTGTGACACAATTGCCGTCGAGATAATAAGAACGAAAAAACTTGGAAAAAATTGAAGTAGCAATCTCGGTCGCCCCAATTGTTAAAAAATGAATAAAATGGAAACCAAATTACGCTGAAGTGTCCTAGAGGGTAGAACGAATTTTCAATTGAAATTGGTACGAATGCAGTTGTAACGACTCTCTTTGTTCTATAAAAATCGATGGTGGAAACAAACGTAAACGTGGCCATCAACGTCGAGTAATTTATGCAGAGTTCACTATCGATTGCGCTTTCCCGGGCAAAGTAGTTGAAATTACGTTTCGATTAGCGATCTTGAAAAGAGGCCGCGCGCGTTATCGTGCAGCGGAGTATGGCTTGCACAATGGACGTGAACAGTATCTTTGTTGGCCCATTCTGATTGGACTGTTAGAGGCTCTGCTTATGTTAGTTATGCCGGTGCATTCAACCAACAGCCAGAACTGCTTTGTTGGCACTGGCATATCAGGATGTAACGAGGTTCTGTATTGACGTTCTATTCGGCCGGTTTCTCTGACCGTGAATCTCCCGCTTTTCAACAACTACCATTACCGCACACCTTTGTGTCTGCGAACCGTAGGCTTTATACCATAGGAAAGTTTTCCTGATACCCGATGCAAGTTTACGGATAACAAAGTTAACTCCGGATCGCGTCGAGGTTTGGACGCGTGAAACACGAAAACGATCTCTTGCGAAAGCCCGCGAATTCAAGCCGCGTTTAGACAAACTCTCTAATACCCCTGGCTTTAGATGGCGGCATTATAATTGGGAGATTATTCTCCGATACTTTGAATATTCGAGTAGGGCGGATGAAGAAGTCGTGTTTCATTATTTTGCTGTTTCATCACTTAGACATTTTGGTATTTTACTACCGAAAAATAATATTACCGAAAAATAAGTGATAACACAAAGAATTATCCAGTAGATTAAATGTTGGCCGGAAGTCGAGTTTGCTCTATTTGAAGAAGCTTAATTGAAGAAACGGCAGGATCCGACGAAAGATTGAAGGGTATTCATAATTCGCAGCGCGTATTAGTCTCGATCTCGATCACGGACTGGCAAAGGTAACCAATTCCAGCTGAGAAATTTCCCTTTTCGGGCCGCTTTTGCTCCCGTTCATTTCCTCGGGAACCACCGAGCCGCACATCCTGAAGGAATTACGGACAAGTGGTAGTCGTCTCTATCCATCCCCTGGCTAAGGAAATGAACGTTATTCGAAGCGGTTTAGCTTTCGGATAGAACGTCGAACGATAGAATGGAGGAATCACCGATGAGAAAGAACATTCTGAGAGCTATAATTACAGGGCTACGTGAGGTAGATATACTACGTTGCCGGTCGATTTCTCGCTCGTACGGGGAAGAAAATTGTCGCGTCAGCCCGTGGACATGACGAGAGGAAAACAATTAACGGCGTATGCAAATGCACTCTTCTTTCCTTTTTAAATCTGGATCAAGCAGATCCCCCGATTCTTTGATCGAACGTTTCACGGAAGATTGCGGAAAACACAGGATTATACGTAAGTCATTTTCAGCAGCGTCAAATATTGAGCAGCTTTTAGCGGCACGGCTACGAGCGCGTGACACGAGCTTTGCGAGCGGAAAAAAAGAACGCTAAGTGAAACGCGAGCAAAAAAAGCCGATCCTTTCGCGAAGCAGAAAAATTTATGCGTCGCTACGGACTGCATAAACGATGAACCCACCGTATCGCTTCGTATGTTTACCTCGAATGCCAATGCAAACACGTTCCGCTGAAATTATTTCAATTAGCTTTGCTTTCCAGTTATCTCTTTTTCGCGACACGCAAAAGGACGATACGATCCGCCTCTAATTAGACAGATAGTCGGGTAAAGATGTCAGTCCGTCATTTTGTTTCAATCCTGGAATTTGCTTCACAAGATCGATAGACGGTGATTAGTCGACTGTAAAAGGATTTGTGCAATAAGAGAGTTGATGCAATGACCGTATACATGTATGAGTTACTCTGCATACAATTTTTAAGCAAATACCGATCAGATGTAAGTGCAACGTAAATTTTGTTCAAACATCAATAAGAATAGAGGGTGGAGCTCTACACTGTTTGTTTTCGATGCTATACAATATAACTCGAGGATATGTAATATTATACATTTCCCATTGTTATATTATATGGATATTAAGAATAATATTATATTCTCAAAGTATAATAATTTGTCAAATTTAGACTATGAATGTTTTCGTTGCACTTATAATCAATCAAAATGTCACCTGTTTGATTAGCTGCTCTATTGCTGTGATCAGCTCGCATATCTACGTACGTCGTTCTTGGTGACACCCATTGATCGCAGCTGGTTCCGCGTTCATTGTCTCGATCGTGTAATAAACGCACAAAGGACCATTAATGAACGGGTAGCAACTCGTTAAAGGAATTAACGGGAATGTAGGAACAAAGCGGGTTAAAGGGGACGGTTACCGGGAGAGAAGAAGATGGCGTCGATAAATCTCCGGGCGATTATCGATTCGTTGGTAACCGGAGATTTCTTAATCCAACAAGTTAACCGATAAATTAATCTCGAGCAAAGTTCTCGCTTAATCGATAGTCTCTCGCGGTTAGCCGAGTCCCGAAATTGACACCGGGAGCGTTCTTATCGTTGCCAAGAAGCTCGAGAAAATGGAGGGAACGATTACTGTAACCGTAACGTACGTAGCCTCGGTTCTCGAAGCGTCTAGCAATATGGTAGACAAACGTGACTTAATTCTCGTCAGAATCCCGTAGGACAGTTTGATAACAAGGTTCGTCCCCGGCGCTGGCAACTTTGATTTCCTTGTAACAAGGTTAACGCGAGTCGTTTTGCGAGAACAACGAAAGGAACGTAGAATCCGCGAAGGAAACGTATTAGGTATTTGCGTCTGTCCCCGGTTCTGTTTTCCTCGGTGACGGCAAGACCAGGAAGGTTTAACACGAGAAGGACGAGCTGTAATTAAAATAAGAGCTCCCGAGTTTGCATTGAATGCTATCTTAGGTAGGTGGTTAACCTCGCGGGATCCAAAGGTATTTTGGCTCACCCACACACCGGCAATTGACAGGTACACCCGGAGCCCGGCTACGTGGTACTTACAGGGAATTCCTTCTGTGCTCGGTGACACCGCATCGGGACAACTTGCGGTAGACTTTAGAGTTTAGAGTTTAGTTAGCGGCGGACTTCCGCATCTCATGTTAGCGTGATTACTCGGGGACACAAATGTGTGGCTTGTTGCTTGTACGTATCCAGATAACAGCATCGGCTTGGATATAGGCATCGCACAGAGAGAGCACAGGCGATAATAACGCGTATTTCTCTGGCGTAAACTCCGATCCAATTAAGGAGCCATGATTACCGCTACTACCACGCTAACGATGATGAAGTGTAACTTCCGATTCCGCTGTCCTACGCTCGGATCATCGCTCGATCCTCGCCCGCTGATCGATCGATCTCGATCATTCGGTCAAATTGTTTGCGCGATGCTAATTAATAGCACAGACATCGATGCCGGATAATCGTATCGCGTATGTTTTCGTTCGTTAAATTGACACCCACGCGATATGGAATTTCATTTCGTCTAGCCGACTGTTAATCCGACGGATAGCTCCTGGTTTTGATGTAATCATTTTCATCCGTTTTCAGCACATTTTCGAGACGTTTCGAGGAAAATCAATGCCAGACGTTAGCTTTCTCAGGAAGGATTTAAATTCAGATTTCTATTCCGAGCACTGCTTCACTTTTTAACTTATCGTCCGAAGTAAATGTCTGGCAGTCTTTTCTTTGAAACGCTCGCGTTCTCTCTCTTATTTCCTGCGTGTTTGCGTTAAAAGCTTTTCTCAATTTTCCATGAAAGTTCCCTGGCTTTTCCGACTTTCAGCGCGAGTCGACAGAGTATAAGTAATCACTGGGTAAAAAAATATTGTTCCTGGTGTATTATTCGATCGATATTGTCTCGTTAATTTCGCTTCCCTTCGTTATTACCGCCGATGTTCACATGACGCTTTGGCAGATCAACTGAACTCACTAGCCGTACACACAGATCCACGAACATTCTAAATTCAAACTTAGATTTAATTTCTAATTACAGAAGGATCAAATTTTCAAACTTATGAATTTACAAATCTCGAGGATAAAAATTTATAAATTTGTTAAATTGGAAATTTTTAATTTTGAATACGTCGTGTCGATTTAACGTGTTAAGTTGGTCTTCTTCTACTAAAAATTCTGGTTACGCCATTATTTATGGTAGTATTTATGGTACTTCGAGAGAATTCATTTTCTAAGTTTCGACACGTGTTCATTCACGATTCGTGCGTATTTCCCTTGGATTTCCATATCTCTCAAGGGTTATGCATCAGCTCGAATACCATCGCTTGTGCGAACACGTTTGATATTCATCGCGCAACTTTCTGACGCGACGTTTCCGGCCGAACTTTGAAAAATCTTAATTTATTCTAAGTCATCGAGCAAGTGGAAATTGTTCCATCGTGGCCAGGGCCATGTCTGGAATTTCGAATAACACCGGAGGGCCGAGATTCCGAGTTCCGAAAGTTACCACTGCCATCTGCACTAATCGCGAACCTGAACGTTGCTGTCTAATTCAATGTAACAAACTTCTGAGCCGGACTCTGGCTGGTTGCTTCGCTTTCGAACTGAAATAATCATTACGTAAACAACGGCCGGGATTCAGTTACGAGGGAAGAACGTTTCGAGAGAAGTAACACCGACGGATTACGTTAATTGCGTTCGCTTCAAGCGTTGAAATACGCGGCTCGAATTAAAATCGAATGAAACTGCTTTCCTCGATCAATTCCGAAGGCTAATTAAAATTAACTTTCACTCTGAATCTCTGCTCTCGGGTATAGTAAATTCGGTGCTTTTCACTTTAAACGATTTATTACAAGTTCCCGTTACAAACTTTGTTATATCTTTTCTCGTACCAAGTTGTCCGATTATTTTAAGCTACTTTAACCCCTCGATTATCGGTGATACTTGGAACGATATTTCAAATATTCAACTTTTTAAGTAGACAACGTAATATAAATAGGTACATGTGTTATTTGATCGAAGTTCAATTTCAACTCCACGTATGGTAGAATGAAATTTTTTCCAAGTATCAAAGACTTCGTTGAAACTTGTCCCCAAATGGTACAACATCCATTTACTCTGGACATCCAGATGTCAAATTATGTTTCGGAAATTGAGTTTGCTTTCATGACCAAGTGACATAGAAACTGATATTATTCACATATCATGGAGCAGCACGATATCATATAGAAGTTCGCGAGTATCCTTTACCAGTTACGTACCAACCTCCATTTCCTACGGTATTCTGCACGCAATTTGAATGCAAACTCTTTACCGAAGGAGAGCCATTCACAACTAATCAAGGATCCGTTTCTACGGGCCACTTGATAGAAAGGTCGCTAACAGAGAGCCGAAGATCGAGTGTGCACAGCGGATCCTCCGCAAGAGGCAAATACATCTTGTTGGCCAAAGTGACCATTTCCATGCAAGGCCAAGTGTACATGGAAACGGGCGCCCGCGTTGAACGAATTCAATCCTCGACGGTCAGGAATTCTCTCGATCTAACGTGCTCCACCAAATAGCTCCTACGATACTCGGTTTGCATTACTTTGACCGAAATACTAATGGATATTACCTAAGCGACAGGTGCGTTTCAAATTAGACTGCAAATTGGAACGATGCTGGTGAATGATTGGAGCGTACTCGGGGCTAGTTTGCATAAACTCGACGATTAGATTTCGTAATCTTTTTACGTGTAACGCGTTCTTGTAATTGACAAATTTTATTATAAACTTGGATATGTTATGAACCAAAGGCAGATTTGCTATTTACATAGCTGTTTATTAGAATTTGAATGTAGTTACATTTGCATTACGAAGGCTATATCGTCCTGTTAGCAATATTAAAGAAGACCTATATCCTATTTAACAAATAATAAATAATAGTATAAATTTAAAAAGTGACATGAAAGTAACAAATTATATGTAAAAATAATATATTCTTAAAAAGAAAGTACTTCTTATTTGAAGCCATTTTATTTTTGTCGAAGTATTTGAAATACAGCAAAGACAATGGAGTAACATCGTAATTATAAGAAGCCTCGAATCGTTTAATTTCAGGCTTCTCCTTAGTTTAGCGTTCATTGTCTCCTTTTGCGCTGGAAATATTATCACAGAAGAGCACAGTGGAAAGTAATCAAGCAGCTGGTTCGATTGGATCCCGATGACACAAGCGAAGCGAGCTCAGCTATAAAGCTAGACCGTTCGTTGAGTTACTTCCATGTCGAAGTTTATAATTACACCGAACGATGGTAGTCCTGAATGCGTAATTAAGGTACGCGGTTAAAGCAGGCTAGAAGAGTTTGTTACACGGTACCAGCATGCTCGTAACAGTTATCAAAGGGTACAAGTGGAAAACAGGCTTGTAAAGGAGGCCAGCAACACAGGCGTTTAAATACGGACCGTTTAAATGGAGATCGCCAAACAGTGCGAAGGACTCATTAAAGCTTGCCTACCTTCGTGAATACAGAAAAGAACGTTTCGCTTGCTACTTTCACGTCGAACGTTTTAACCCCTTGACACACCATACTATCTGTTTTACCCTCGCGCGTACAATTGTTAAGCAGCGCTTCCTTTACAGGAATAGGTGTAATAGGTATAATAGGTAAGATTGTCATATTTTGTATACACTAAGTTTCTAGTAACTCTACGTAGAACTATTTCATGTATAGCACCTGAATATGTTAAACGAATTTAAAGAGCATCATAATTAAATCGCACCGCATAAAAGCTTTTGATTAAAGTAACAATTTTTGCAAGAGTTCTTTATTACAGAGGATTTACTAGTCTCGCTCCGTTATGATTTTACGCCAGCGATCGTATTTGCTCGACATATTGAAACAGCCCACGGTATGAAAAAGAACTTCCCGGCTTTTAATAAAATATAAAACTCCGAGAGAAATTTATAAATTGATTCGAAACTGCAAACTGGTATGACGTGTAGCACGAAAATATGGCTAAATTTGCTCATAGAATTCCGAGCTCGATTCAAACTTCAATTCGCTTTCATCGCTTGTCCTCGTCCCTCATTTTCTCTGTCCATCTTTTTCCGTCCGCGGTCCGGCACGGTAATTAATTCAAGAATTAACGCGTAAAACTAAATGGCTCCATTCTGTGGGAGTTTAAATGGTCCGGACGAAGTTATACAAAATTCGTAAGTTACCCAGCCACGCTATTCATTTCGTTCGACAAAACGGGGGCTAACTGAAAACGCGGCCGGCTCACACTATTGTGGCGGTGGCCTAACCGGAAGGATTACGTTGTTTCAGTTCGAATAAAGACGAGGATACAATGAATTTAAGGAGTATCGGGAGAAAAACTCTCCGGGCGTATTTAGCTTTAATTAAAATAACGTGTGCGGTCTCTCACTAGCTGGTCACGGTTTTAAAAAGCCTGTTGTTCCACGTGAAACCGAGTTTCTCCATTATCGGACCAGCGAGTTTATCGCTTGGCTATGTATATCCAGAGGATTGCGTGTTTTCCGAAAAGCTGCCACTTTCCTGGAGAAACGTTGATGCGTGTGCTCGTCGTTACGGAATCCGATTACCAAGGGAATACGCGAGCTTCCTTTCCTCTTGAAAAATAGAAACCCTTCGCCTATGCCCGCGATCCGTCCGCAGGGTCTACTTACTTGTCTAAACTCCACCCTTCTGTTACCTAAACACGCGCGATTTAAATTTAACCGCTGAACAAACATGTCCTCTACATCCCTTTACGGTTTTGCCTTGCGTCGAAACGCTTTTCGCTTGTAACAAAATAATGTACGTCTGCATAATTCTCCCATGCTAATGTTTACAACGGACGGTACGCGGAAGATAACTGCATGCACGTGGATAATTTGGCCGATATGCAAGAATTAAGGACAAGGGTAGGAATTTCAAATTTTCCCCTGACTTTACCGATTTACGTATATTAAAATTTTGGTATATAGAAATTGTCTACGTTCACGTTTTTAAATGTTCTAACATAGACATTGACCCCGTATCTATTGCGATGTTTAATTTATAAATGTTCTATCGATGAATTTGAAAACAGAGATGAAACCGTGCGCACCTGTCCACTGTTTCTCCTCATATTTTCTAACGTAGAAATTGTCGACACCGCAGTAGCTATTGCGGTGCTCAATTCATGAATGTTCTATCGGCGATGAATTTGAAAACGGAGGTGATATCGTGCACACCTGTCCACTTTTTCTCCCCATATTTTTGTTAAAAGCTTTAAACAATCGGATGAGCTCGTTAAATTTGGCGTGAAAATTTCTGTCCGAATAAATGTGACGAGGTGTCTCGTACGTAGTTAATGGAGTTTCCATCGGAACCAATCAGCGCGAAAAGGTTCCATTAACCGTTTCAAAACAGTTTCGTCGTTATCCAAGCGTGTAATTTAAAGTTAACCCTAAATAAGCACATGACCTTTTTCGTCTAAAATAAACGTGGCTCCTTTGGAGCGAGGCAAAACCGTATCACTTTACCGGACGTGTTGCAGCGGGTAGAGCACGTCAGTCGAATATAGGAATTTATTCTCTTTTGTTGACGTAGCCACTAAATTAAGTATGCCACGGCGATAGAGACAGGCCGCATTCTCGAAACGAGCTGCTGACGTGCCATGTATTTTTGGTCGGTGACCACGCGTGTGTGCAGAGGACCATAAAATATCCATAGAAACCGGTGCACTAGGGATTACACACACTCCAACAGTTTAAAAATTGTTCCCAGTTGTTGTACGGATATGACCTAGACGTCATAAACGTGCTGGATGGATCCGCGAAAAACCTTGTCGATATTTTTGTTTCTCTCCTGGTTACCCTGCTACCTTGCCACAAAGTTGGGCCTTTGAAAAATCCAGTTCAAACCGTTTTCCACCCATTTTGTTTCGCGTTATTGTACTGGTTCATAGCACAAAAGGGTATACCTGATACCTGTAAAAAAGAGAACGGTCTATACAATTTTTATTTTATATTAATAAGGCTTTATATGGCTATAAGCTTCGTGCTGTGAAGCTGCAATTTTAGCTAGTTTTAGTATTACGTTTGGAAACTTTTCTGTGGTCTGATTGAATTTTTACTGGGGCTTCGAAGCATGAATGATTATAGTTTTCTCTTTTTGCTTGCACGTTTATTTAGATATTGCTAGATCAATGGGTCAATAACACTGCTAGATAGCTAATTTCTTTGTTTGAAATCTTGTCCATATTTCTACATTACTAAATTTTTATATTTCTAAATGTATAACTTCTAACTTTGTGAATTTGAAAATCTTATATTCCACAATTCTTAAATTTCTGGTTTGAAGAAATTTGAAAATTCGAAGACTTAAAAAAATAAATTAGTCCTCAACTTAAAATCCACAACTAATGAATCTGTAATTAAAAAATTTCAAATTGTAATTAAATAAAAATTTGACCCCTATCGGGTTAAGATGTCTACCATCGAGTTTTCGCTCAAGAAGAACGCAAGAAAATACTTCGAACGAGAAGAAATAATCCTCTTTCACGAAACATTCCGAGAATATTAATTTAAATGTTGCCGTCCGATCCGGAGCTTTGAATACGCTTTGTGCTAAGTTTCTTCTCAGTTACTTTGGTGCGACATTCTCTGCCCGGGCCTTTGAGAGCGCTGTAACGTCATAAATTTTTCTGTTCGAAACTATGTCCGCAACTTCGAAGTAAAGTTTCTTCGTGAATACGTTCGTCGAAGAGGACGAAAGACCTCCTCGAAACGAGCGATACGAACGACTTGTACGTGTTCGTTGAAAATCGGAACAAACAGGACAACTTTCTGTGTACGTCTTTTTCGAGCAGCTTGCATTCTATCATGACACGTGGAAATCCTACGTGAAAGTCCTACACTTTGAATTTCTTCCTTTCAAAATAATTTAAACTACAATCTGACGCTTCAGCTGCTAACCCTTCGTTGCAGGATTACATACTAACGTACATAAGTTGCATACAAAAGTACATAAAGTAAATTATGAAATTCATAGAAAAATTAATCAACAAATATTACTTATACCTTTAGTGAAATTTGTTATAATCTGTGATTAATCTTTTTCATGCCTTTTAAAATTGTTGCAAGCTTGAATTTTTCTGTGGATAAATTTTTGAAGTAAAAGATGTTTATTTTCTACTTATCATGAGAGTTCAAACGAGCTCCTTTAACGAAAGGTTAAGACCTCGGAAGCCTGGACTACTGTCTGAGTATGGGTCTTCTGATTGCATTAGCGGTTCGTGGTTGCAATGATGATGATAATAATGGCACTCTCACTAATGAACAAGAAGAGGAGGACTCTTGAGTGCTGTCGTGCATGGAGACCCTTGTATTTACGCAGCAATCTGAATTTTCTTCGGAATGAACATTGTAGAACAAGCTCCTTGTTTGATGAACATACTGCGTTGCCATTAAGATCTCTATGGATTTCATTCTGTAGACCAGTGATGGATAACTGCAACCTCGAGGGTGCGATTCATGGGTGTGTTAACGACGTACACTTACGGACGTCATTGAATACAGTACACATTCGCTATATCGCTATTGTCGGAGCTGAAGGGGCGTGGAATTTGGTTGTTTGAATATGCATGACTTGGTCAATTTGCAAATTGAAGGATTTTAATATATGTAACTGTACAAATTTGAACGTTTGAACATTTTTAAATTGAAAATTTGGTAATATGCAAATTTTGATAATTGAATAATTGAAAATTTGACAATTTAAATATTTGAAAATTAAATAATTGGAATATTTGAGTATTTAAAAATTTTTTAATCTGAGAATTTGACAGTTGGAGATTTGAAATTGACAACCATACGGTCTACCAAACCACGTCTTTTCTACATTTTATTTAAAGACACCTAATTTGTATCACTTATGCTAGACAAGTTTGAAATCTCAGTGATCGAATAAGTAGAATAAATCGAAGAAAGAAAACTGAGACAATATCAAATCAAATGATAAAAAATCCAATAATCTTCAAATCGGGATATTCGTAAACTACTGTGGATTTTATTACTATTTATTAAACTTCTGAGCGCAATTACATTCCTTCATCCTCTGAATACCTTGAGGCATTCCGCGTCAAACGGTTCCCCGTACCACGGAGAAGGATAATCTCCTGACATTCCCGTTTCCCCAGATAACCGTTAAGTAGTAACAATAATAACAAAGTGGCTCCGGTGATAGTCGAGATACGTCAGGTCAGTAATAAGCAGGTTTAGGGTTCATGTAAGGGTATATAGTAGATAAGTTCCTTTAGCCGAATCTCGGATTTCGTGACTGATCGACGGAAAAGCCAAAGAATTAACCTCTCAGGAACATAATTATATCATTAGATATAATTATTTTAATCTCGTTTAAGATTAGCAGTATTATATGCAATTATCTTCAATGTCTGTTTTATAAAATAACTTTATTTACGCGTCGTATTGCTACATCAAATCACCACGAATTAAATTTCTGCGTATCCACCATTGTCACACATATCCCTGCACATTGTACTATCTGCAGGTTCTCAGGGAGGAAATATAACTAGAGTCTGATATATTCTCAATATTATCTGACAATTAAACTTGTCTAATTCTTCTTTCAATCTCTCTATGGCTAGTCCCAACAAATGAATCTTCAAAATTAGAATCTACTAGTATCTTATTATTATCCAATCCTTCAAATTAGCCGAAATTCACGAATCGATGGATTCCGAAATTCGTTCGTTAAAGTCGAAGCAGCGTGACTGCAGGAACTTCGTTCCCATTTGATTCCGCGCGGTATATATAGTTACCGGAATATAATATCGGAATTAGCTCGTTTCCAGGGAGCTGCGAGGCCGGCGAGTTACGAGATTTCAACGAATTCTGAATGAGAATCCGAACGGCAAAGGCTCTAGGGAGACACGGTGTGCTGGGAATCGCAAAATTCCGTGAGACCAGTGCCCGTTCAATATCGGATTATTATCGATTCAGGGGATCGTTGTTCGTCGGGAATGTCTCAAAGGCATTCCACGGTAGCGAAGAGGTCGACTGGCAAAAGACTCGATAGACAGAGAGAGAGAATACAGCATCCATGGTGAGGTTAGATCGAGGAAAAGTCGCGGCACAAGTGGAAAAGCGTGAAAGTGGGTCGCGAAACAGAACGCGGAAAGAATTTTCACGGAAACATTGAGACCTAGCGCGTATTTCTTGTCGCGGCAACCAGTCAGCCTGGTTGGTCTGTTTCCGGTGGCGTGTTTCCGGCCACTTCGTGGCCTGGGTACAAGTGCGAGGAAAAAAATCCAGGAAGAAGAGGGCCACGAGGAGAGGCAGAAACGCGTGTAAGAGAAACTTCGTGCTACCAGGCGGCTAAAAGAACGTGCAAATACACGCGCGGCACTAAGGGGGGAGGGAGCGAACCAAGGTAAATGCAGTCGTTTGTACGTACACCGGGACTCTTAAATTTTCTCCGGTATGAATTTTTAATTTTCCTGTACTTTACGACTGCCCATTAAAACGCAAACGGAGAAAGGAAGCCGCTGGGATACGGACAGAGGGCGAGAAAAGAAAGTGCTCGAAGCGATGCCCGGACTGGCTCTCGAAGGCGGAAGCGTAGGAGAACGTGGATGTATAGAACCCTCGGGAATCTCCGGCTCTAGGTTATATTTTTCTCAGGGAACGCCTCTGACTGTGTACCACGATTGCCCTGAGATATGCGGTTACACGAATTTATTGCTGTATAATACCCTGCCGGCTGCCCGAGGACGCGCTTATGCACGAATGCGAAATCAATACAAGCTTCACCTTTTTCCCCACTCTATTTCTCATTCGGCCGTTATTAACCACGCGAATACGCGCTTAATGTCGCTGCGTGTTACAGGAAAATGTACAGTTTTAAGGGACCGAGGTATAAACAATTTAATACGAGATCCGTAGAGGTGGTCTGAGTCTGGCAATTTTGCTTCAACATCTGTTACCGAACCTGCTAAAAATTTTTTCAATTTGACACTTCTATGTGGTCATATTTAAAACATTTGTTGAACATGTTACACGGGAAATTTAGGTCAATTGAACGGAAGCAATGTTTGCTTCGAAGTATGTACTTAAGTATCATAACTTCTGAAAGTTTAGTTCAGTTCTTTGAACTAGTTTAATATCTTAAAAGTTCTGAAAATAATCTGCAAGGAAAGTAAAAAAGTGCTAATAAAAGTAACCTCAGATTTGATCATAATAAAATTTAATTTCCACCGCAATTTTGTAAATGCTAAATACAGTTGTTTATATTGTTTAGAATCATTTAAAATCTCTAAGATGTAAGAACGTATTCCCGAGGTAAATGATCAACAGCACACCGGTTGCTTTATTTTGTGTATTTCATACCTTTCGAAGTTTGTTCCCTGTGCTAGCCAATCCAAGATATTAATGTTATTTCCACTCTTTCACTATGTGCAACTTCAATATCTGGGGTCATTGACCTGTTCTAAAATCCAATTTTCTTTCTCTGGTTGAAACCACTTCTCTACGGATAGAATCAAGAATTTCTCGTAAAAACACACAAAGGGTCAAAGCTTTTCTTGGAAAAGCAGCTCCAAACATGAACCTTCATCGCGAGTTTAACGATCCTCTGGAGGAATCTGTTGGTCAGGTAGTAGATCAGGCTTGAAATGTAACAACTAATACTCGAAAAGGAGTTCTACACATAGAAATGGCAATCACAATTACTATTTATATTTTGTTGCATTCAATATAATCATTAGTTTATTTAAGAATTTGATCGATTTATAACAAATATTAAACATTATATTAAATATTAAACATACTGTTCAAGATGCTGCTCCATATTAAACGTAGTTATTCGACACATACTTTGTAATTGTTTTCTTCTCATTTTCTCAGTGAAGTATTGCTATAAAGTTAGAGATGCTCCAATATCGTTTCTTAAAAAGGTGTTGCAATGCATGAACGAAAATGAGGTGAAAATATTCCACGATGAATCTTCGTCTTCTATTAAGCGGGAAATCCTGGTGTCCTTCGCAGCATCGTGTTCTAAATACCGAACGGAGTTGAGAGTACATTTTCATGTAACCCGTACTATGCAGATAAATCACGCGTTATCGAGCGTCCTAGCTGGTTAACCCCGAAAGTGTACATCCGTCTAACTGTCAGGTCCACGTTCCGGTTAGGCAACCGAATCGAAAAAAAGTCACGTAACGTAGACGGCGGGATCGTCGAAAAATCGAAACCGCGGTACGGTGTTCAATTTCCCGTAGCCACCTGGAAAGCGTAATGATCTCGAAATACGGCGATAAGATGATTTCGAGCGTCTCGCAGCGGGAAGCTGGTCCGCGTTTCTGGTCGCGGAAAGCTGTGGCCGGTATTAGGTGCAGAAACCGACTGAGTTACGAGCGGTTATAAATTCCGAATATTGGAGTTCTGCCTTGCGATCCCCATGCTATCCTATTCCCATCCCTCCGTTTCGTACAATGGAAGGAATCTCCTTTCCCCGCAACTCGTCTTGACCTACTATTATGTCTGTCCATACAAAAATAGAACCTCCATTCGACTGAACCGCGTAAGCCACCCTTATGTTGACCCGGGTCGTGTGTCCTTTGTACCAAGGAATGTTGAAAAATGCATCCAGTAACTTGAGAACTCTGCTATCCTCTAAACATGTATACACGGCTTCTTATACATTTCGATCTTTTATTATCACTCATTCAGATTTTACTACTGATAAGACTATTACGAACTATGTCGAAGATATGGAAGCTTCAAGATGGAGCAGTCGTTGCATACGAGATGGTCAGTTTCGAGACTCGGTAATCCTGATGTGAAAATACTGCTAGATTTATGGTACATTTACGGTACACTTAATACGGTTCGTATTTATAAGATAGTTTAGTAAACAATGTTTCGTTTTGAGAAAGCACAAGTTGAAATTGAATTATTTAAAATTTGACTGAAAAGAGTTTTCAATATCCTCCGGTTTTCTAAATCCCTCCTGTGTAAAGAAATTCAATACCAGTTGATGCAATTTGGTCTGACGTTGTCACACGAAAGGATAGATCCTTTGTTCCGGCGCCTTCAGTTTTTGACGAATAACCTCTAATTCGTTACTATATGACTGTACAGTGACAGCGATACTTAACCTACGGTCTAAGGTAAAGCAATCTATAACTTTTCAATTACATTTTTAGAACCGATCGGGTAAAAGTAGGTTCTAGAGTTAACTTTCTCGTTACGGTATTTTCGACTGGTTTTCGTGTCACGTTTGAAAATCAGCCATTTGGTATGCAACGAGCTAATACTCATCTGTCTTTTGAAGAAGCAAAACACAGGAACACAGCAAATGACATCCAAAACTTGCGTACAGGGTAATGCGAACCACTGCAATATCAGAGCGGAGTGCTCGTTGAAAAGCCCGTTCTGGAAAACACTGTAATATTCCGAGCGGGTCATCGAAGTAACAGAACGCAATCTCTTTCGCGAGGCAACTCGATCTCGTTTTGAAATTGAATGGAACCAGGTATTATAGCCTGCAGCCAATTAACCATTGCATTCGACTGTCGCGTGTCCTCTCACGAACCGAGGGAAAACAAGCTTGGTCCTTCAGCGAATGCTCGCAGATTCGCGGCAGCTCGTCCGGAACCGCACTACTGATGTCTACCCACTGCTAGAACTCGGTTCGTCGGATAGAGCACTCTAATTCGTTGCAATCAGGGGAGCCTTGGCTGCTGTTTGCCCACCTTGTTGCGCCTCTATTAGTTCCGCGTCAGAAAGCATGCTCACGTGATTTGTATCCCCAATGCGATGCTCCGTCTGGACCAGAAGGGTGCGTAAGATCCGCATTCGAAGAAGCTGTCCCTTTAACGGACTCCTCCCTTACGGTGCCTCGAATTAATAAAATAATTTCGTGCTCAAATTCTTAACGGGACCAGAATTCTTTTATGTCGGTTATGTACAAGCTGAATGTTACAAAAATTATTGCATAATCGTCTTTGCTTGTGAAGGAAATTATTTTATGCATTTTTCAAAATATTTTATAATGAAAAAGTTGAAGAAATGATAATTTCGACATTTTCGCTAATTTTGTAATGGATGTTGTCAATAGATGTTCATCAGTAATGTTCTATTTATGTACGAAATGGTGGACTTAATTAGATGTATACTTTCAGTATATTTTTATATTCTTTTACTTCATTATATATTCTTGTAGTCCTTCATTTAATATATTTTTATATGTTATTATTTCAATATATATTTTTCATAGATTTAGTCTTGTGACATTCACAGCAATTGCTCGAAGAGAAATAACCTATCAGTATCACATATTTCGAAGGGTAAGTCTTTAACGATAAGTCTGAAACAACGATTCTTCGGGAAGAAGTTTCCGAAGAAGACACGGCCATGAAATAATTTGATCGGTCTAATACGTATCTCGACGGGATAGCGTTTCTATCAAATCTGCTCGAAAGACTTCGATAACAAGCTTTTCCCGGTTGTTCTTTTGCTCTTTTGTCGAGCGTTTAATGAGTCGTTATTACCGATGATACTTAATAACAAAGGGCTGATATCGGGAAACCGAATCGCGCCTCTTACGCGGAAAGATCGCGCCGAATAAAATGATCGGAAGAACTTTGATCGTTACGCAAGCTCCACGAACAAAAGGAAGAACGGAATTGCTCAGTCTAAGCATAGACGAGCTTCGTTCGAAAGTGCAATTGCGCTTGTCAGAACTTATCGAGTACCTGATCTCGTTACTCATCCCCCTTCGTTTCTCTCTCTAACATTTCTCCCACCTTTCTGCGCTTTAACTTTCGTCCCTCCTTTACTCTTGTCTGCCAACCTCTGCTTCTTTACCGATCTTTAGCTTCTCATGGCGTGGCAATCTTCTATAAAAGTTGATCGAAAATATCCATTAACGATATCTTCACGGAGACATTCCCCTCTTTCGAGAATGGCGATTTGTGAGGCAGCAATTAAATCCTTCAACGACAGACAATAGTTACGACGCAGAAGGAAAATTAAGATTGCATTTACTATCGATAGTTGCTGACGGGGGGGTTTATGCGTTGGGAAAGTAGTAATTACGGATGTTATGTAAAATTTAGAAAAGAGAGTAGAGATATTTGTAATGTAAATTAAGAATTTGGAAACCTGAAAATTTGGAAAATTAATAATGTTGAAATTTAAGAAGTTGGAAATTTGGAAGTATACGAAAATTTAACAATTTGGAAGCTTGAGTAGATAAAAATTTATAAATCTAGAAATTTGTAAAATACGACAAATTCCAAATACTGAAATGTGTTAAACTTGTGGAAAAGTGTACAGCAACGAAAATATTAATATACATAAATATGTAAATTTGCTTGAAAATTCCGAGCGTTTTGTGGTTACCACGTTTCAGAGATATTGGCAATAGTAAAATAGTTGGACACTTTCCTTATCCAGTTCGGATAGGAAAGTTCTTGGAAATCGAAAGGTTCGATTTGAGAAACGGGCAACCATCAGAGACGTGGACTAACTTACTTCCAGACGCTCGCATCATCAGTTGATATATGTGTACGGCCCTCGGTGCATTTTACCGGAAGAACATCCTGTCTCATTGAGTAATGTTATCAGACCGAAACTTTTATCGCTGATGAAAGTTCGGCCGTATCTTCGCGCTACGAGGGACGTAAGATGAACTTTCATACGAAAAATTTTTCCACGTTTTCTATTAGGAACGAACTACCCTGGCGATGCCAGCCAGGTGTAAAGTTATTAATGCAACGGTAAAATGATAAGATTGTACCGTGAATTATGATGTTTGAAAGTGTAAATGTTTATTTCGCGACTTGGGATTCTTGAAACGTTGGAATCTGGTAAGCTGGAAATTTAGGAATTTCGAAGTGAAAATTTGGAAATATGGAAATTTTTATGTTTAGATATTTGGGAATGTGGAAATTTTAAAGATGGGAATATGAGATTTCTAAATTACAAAATTCATAAATTCTCAACTTTCCAAGTGCAACAATTTTAAAACTAAGAAACTGATTAATCAGTATCTGAAATTTAATAGATGATATTACGACTTACCTTAACAAACGCTCCTTATTTCAAAGACTGTAACTTCCGATTCATTACTTCTCGTTCCATTGAACGTTGAATATTACAAATTATAGAGGAACATATACGGGTGCCTCGTTACTAAAATCCCTTGTAACCATTCAGTGGAAAGTGCTGCTTCCCTTTGTGAGAATGCGTAAGAACGTACAGAAGTACAGGACACGGTTAAGTTATCGAGGTAGCACGTAGCTGTTCCTTTGCTAATTAAAGTTTCATTCTTTTGATCCCAAAAGCACAGTCTGACAAATAGAAGAAACCGTCGATTTTCCGGACGAACGCTCCGTTGCGCAATTTTCCATGATAGTTCACTTCCTTTCAGCCTTTCCGCTCTTCTTCCTTTCATTTTGCTCGTGACGTCACTCGACCGCCTTCAGAAAAAAATCTATTCCGTTCAAGACCGAACGGAAAAGCTTGCCCGTGACGTCGAGCACGCTTATCTGTGCTTCCTGAACACTCGATCATTGGCTAATTCGACTTTTGTCATTTCCGCTGAAACAAGCTTTCTTGCTTTGCTAAGCTGGTCAGACATGAAGCTATTAGAGAACTGGATTGTTGTCGAATTTTTCAACTTTCAAAATTTTCAATTTTTCAATTCTTCTATTCTTCAATTTCTCTTTTATTCAATTGTAACATTTTCAGTTGTCAAATTTCCAATTTCCAATTTGTCCTTTTGAGTTGCTAATCTTTTAACTCTCAATTATCATAATTTCTAAATCTCCAAATTTCCTAATTTTTAAATTGTGAGGATCTCAAATTTACAACTATTCAAGTTCCTAAACATTCAAATTTTTAATTCTCTATCTGCCCATATCTTCAAATCTACTCAACATCGTAAGGGATCATAAGAAAATATCTACCCATCCCAGTGTAGTGAAATATAATAATTTTCGCTTCTACCTTTCAATGACAGCGTAACGAGAATTTACTGTAATTACAACGAAATTTAATTTCTAGTTTTGCCTTCAAATGCAGCAACTTATACGAGTGCATCAAACAAGTTTCGTTAAATAAATTTAATATCGTAGCAGAGGTAATGCAGCAATTTATGATAGTCTGGTTTTTTGCTGGAAGTGGTATTTACTCTCGCTGCTCGTAGTAACTTGCATCAAATTTCGCTCGGCAAAGATGTGTTAATCTTCTTCAAACCCACATCCATCCCCTGTGTAAACCGCTGTGCCACGATATACTCCCCAAGACATTATTTTATAGAAAGCATAAACACAGAACACTTTATTTACACTGCTTACAAGAAGTGCTCTAACTTTTCTCTTTGCCGGAAGGACGACTAACCTAGCCAGCCATCAAGAGAACCTCCTCTTTCTCCTTCTGTTTAAGGAAGCTTTCAACAGCGTTGCAATTAAACGTAGACGTAGATGCATTTGATCCGTTATTAGTTGCATTTGCACCTTGATTCCCAACTGCAAGTGTCAACGATAGATCGAATGATTAATTGATTCATCTGTTAATTATAATAATTCGGTCTCCGATGGGAGGTCTGTTAACGTTCAGTCTTTGACATGGTAAACTTGCACTCTAGGAAATGGCTGGTGTGTCATCCATCTTAAGACGTAATCAACACCTCCGGATATCAAAGCTTGAACGTCTCTCGAGAGGCGTCTATCGAGCTTAGTCGATGCTTCGAAGCTGTTAACTTTGGAACAGGATGCTTTTTCAATGAAACTGTAGCACCTGTTTGAGAAACGGATAACGGACGTTGCGATCGATTTTTATCGGCAAAACTTCACTTTCTTAGTCGTTTGCTCTCATAACTTTAGGAAAAATTTCCTAAATTTTAATAATTTTAATCGAACCCGTATTTCTTGTCGAATTAACGTAATATTCTTTGATCATCGTAGTACGAAAGTCACGGGGGTCTCATTATGTCATCGGACATGCTAATTGAATGACTGTCAATTAACTGAAGTACGCTAAGATTGACTGCAGGCAGACCGATTGACGCCCGTTCCCTCGGACGTTTAATCTTCATTGTTTAGGATGCAATGACGGAAGCACTCGACTGACGGCGCGAATTTCGTCCGCTTTCGGAAAATCCTTTATTATCTGCCAGCCGCTTTTCTCGTTACTTTCCCATTTCCGGCGGTATCGCGTGACACGCGGCATTTCAGTGCACGTCCCATCTCGCTGCAACGGTGCCGATCTATCTTTGGTTATTAAAAAATATTGCCACGAAGCACGTACATTTTCGTTTATCGTGAAATTATTAAACATTTCTCGAATTTAGATTCAATCGGTCAAATGTTCACATATTAAACAACGTATTAATTCAGAAGGTAGCCTAACACAAGAATGATCATACAAATTAACTGTCTATTATTTGAATAGTTAAATATTTTACCAGCTATGGTAAACGTTACTTAAATCGAAACATTCAAAAGATTTAATAAGACAGAAAAGAAAATGGGAGAGTGTATTGATAAATCGCTGGAATATCTATTACCAGCTACCAACTCGTACAATACATCACCCCTCTTTATTCACACGCATATATCTCCGTCCCTAAGAATCGACTACTCTCTTCGGAACTTTCTTTCCGAACTCTGCGTCAAATTTAGCCTTTTGGATCTGAATCACGTCCCGAAATACAATTCCCGGAACTTTGTTCAGTCTATCACCCCTCGTACCTTCTCCAAAAACTCCAGGGACGCTCTCTGATTGAGTATTCAAGCTTCAGTTTGTAGTCGGCACGTTCATCCTTTAAAACTATGCAACCCTAACCTACGTGGGTCATGAATAAAAGACTGTTCCCTTACAGTCATCGATTCATGCAAACTTTCGTGCATTACGTTTCTTATAAAATATGTAGAATACGTCAGTACTATCCTCTTTGGCTAAAATATTCTATCCGCCATCTCTTTGTTTTATCAAATATATAATACTTCCTGTATAATATTAAAAAATAGAGAAACTTCACATATTTATTGCCTGTGGACAAGTTATATGTGGCTTATAAGTGTACAAAAATGTGATTTAAAGAATTTTCAAAAATAAGCAAAATATTGATGCAGACATCCGTTATGTATTAACATAATTAAAGAGAATAAAATATATTTTTCTATGATTACAGTAGTATGAGAAGTGCACAAGTTTGTTAGAAGCAGGTGCGTTTCCGCAAGATCCTCTCTGAAATCAGAAAGGTGTCACGATCGGTTCCATCCAGGCAGGATCGTATAAAACGATTGGTACCGGAAATATACGCAACGACACGTATCCCGAGGGCGGAAGACCCTTGTCAAAATATTAAACCCTTCCCTGGGAGATCGAATTTCGAATAGTTTCATGTCATAACAAATCCGATCCTCTTTGCGGGTGTATTGCAAGGGATAGGTAGAAGGACATCCAGAGGGAGCGAGTGCTGAAGTGTTCAACCGGCCGGTATCATCTTACAACAGCTTTCCACGCGTTCTCTTTTATGAAAGGACCGTCCCATATTTCCATTTATTTTTGTTCCATCTTTGAAATCATACACCCTTTATTACGAGGATATGTGACTGTTAGCCGTACGGCTGTCGCATGGATTCTTCACAACTTCTTCACTTTGTATTCTGCTTTCGTTGCAGTATTACTTTGTCGAAGAAAGGAACATAGTTGAGTGCAAATATAATTGATACTCGTACTGTGGTTATTGAGACACCCAACTTAGTGTTTTATGGTTCGGACCTTGGAACTTTGCTGATTTAAATCTTTGAAATTTTGGGGGTTTGGAACTTTTGGGAGATTGAGACTCTGGGACTTTGAGATTTTTGGGAGGTTGGAACTTTGGGACAGTGGAATTTAAAAATCTTTTAATTTTGGGATTTCCAAATTGTGGTGACCAAGTGTTTTGAAACTTTATGACCTCGAAATGTTAAGATTGCAGAACCTAAGAATTGTGGGTCATTGATATTCTGAAAACGGTTCCAATATCCGTAACTATAATTTGCCAACTTTGTTCTTCAACCAATGAATTTAATCTTATAGAAACAACATAACAGCAACTCATAAAAACTGATGGCATATTCACGCCATAATAATCGGCAATTTAAAGGCATTCATTGCAACCGCGTACCTGCGTTTGTATACGTATTTCCGTCCGTAACGGAAGAGCCTGAAGACTGGTTTTTGAATACCCATTGTAAAACTTCTCCTAATATTTTGACCGTATTCGTATGCCACGCTGTTCACGTCAAAATAATAGAATTTCCGTTTCCCTTCCAGAAACGTGATCCAGGATCGTCTCGTTATTTCAAAATTGTTATAACGGCGCTACCGCCATAACGGTGCTTTTAAACAAATATAAAAATACATCGCAGCTCGTTCAATAGCTCGTGCAGAATTTTTAAAATCCACGTCCGAGAAGAAAATTCAAAACACGGAACAGCGCAATAACAGAAACTTGAATGGACCGTTTTACCAGTGCTTCTCTCGTTTCTTCGACCATGTTCGTATTTACGAGGAGCTTAGGGTGGTTTAAAGCGATCATCTGTATATATTACCTAAACTAGCGGCCATCTAGGCACATTCGCACACGTATGCACAGTCGGATACAATGTAAGCTTACCTTGGATAAGGATGGTCGTAGGGAATGCAATCTCTCACCGTTTGATTTCGATTTTCGAGAATGTAATAGGCTATTTTTTATGTACATATGACAGATTTTGAAAGGATGGATATTTTAATTTTTTAATACTTGAATTTTGAAATTTTAGAATTTATCAGTTTAACAATTTTTGAATTTTCAGTTACTGAAATTATTAATTTGTGAAAATTAATTTTGACAATTGCAAATGTGAAATTTCATTATTTCTAACTTCCACAATTCCAACTTCTACATTGCCAATTTCAACATTTCTAAATTCCAAATTTTCGATCTTCAAATTTCCAATTTACACATTCCCCAATTTCTACATTTTCAATTACCACATTCCCAATTTCCACATTCCCCAATTTCCATATTCCCCACTTTCCACATTCCCCAACTTCGACATTTCCAATTTCCATATTCCCCAATTTCCACATTCTCAATTTGTAAGTCCTCAAATTTCCAAATTCCCCAAATTCTTAGGTCATGAAATTTTCCGAATTCCCGAATTCCTACGTGTTCAAATTACCAAATTTCCAATTTTTTAAATTTCTAATTTGTAAATCCTGAAATTTCTAATTTGCAAATCCTAAAAGGTCAAATTTACAAATCCTCAAATTTCGAATAAGCAAATCCTGAAATTTCGAATGTGCAAATCATATATCGCGGTGAACATCAATTTTCCGGCAACTTGCTGATATCGCTTCCATTAATGTTTAGGTGTTCGCGACATAACTTTGACTCGCCCTGTACATTCGTAACGCGGTGGTAGCGATATAACCAAGGCAGTTGCAGGGTCGACTGGGGCATAGATCGATAACACTTTCCGGCGGAAACTAAGCTTAAGCGACGTACCTAACAAGAGGAAATTAGGTAGTACGTGGTGCACGGATCGAGAAGGGGTTAGTTTCAGCAAAGAAGCTCGCGGTTACCCGTAGGGACTGTACGCGACGAGGATTGCTTCAATGCGGACGAAAGGGTTGAAGCAGATCGTGTGCTGGTCAAGGTGTTGGTTCACACATTTTGGCATAATCCGTGCACAATATATATACTATATACTATATATATACATATATATATATAACAACACGGGCTTAGGATCTTTGGTCAGCGAGGTGCGGTTTCTCTGGACTAGGCAGCTCTTAAGCTTCCGGCAGCTGGAAGGTTCATGGAGTTGGAAACGACCCAGTCCGTACGATTTCGTACCGTGGACACGATAAACGTTCTACGGTCCGGTCATTCGTTAACTCTGGCTCGTATATATACGCGTCGTACAATTTGTCAGGAACAGTTAAAGCCGCTATTAACCTACCGACGATCATTGCCATCTCTTTTCGTTTTGGCGACTATTTTCCAACGGTGCCAGAGGTGTTTCGCAGCCAGAAGTGGATCGAGCTGTAAAATTAAGAGAGCTCGTTGCGCTGGACGGATTTCAAATTCGTTCTCGCGATATGGCGTCTTCTGGGGATCGCTTTCTTTTATACGACTGTTAGCCCCAAAGGATGCCGGTCAGAAACGTACGGAAAATTTTATCGCCGAATATAATTGAAACATTCATTCATCGGATAGAATTGCTTACCATAAGCATTTTATTTTAGAGAGGTTTCTCGTGGTTTTAGTATGATTGAAGCCGGGCCTCTTAAACCGCCGTTCGACTCGTTATCACTTATTCTTTATAATCCAGGACCGTTGGACCAGGAAACATGTAAGCTTCACATCTTTTTAATCGTCGGACTTCAAGTTTTTAAATTTGACACGCATTTCTAAATTTGTAAATTTCCAAATATACTTATAGATCCCAAAATACTTACATCCTGAATTTCTAAATGCCCAAGTCCCAAGACTAAAAATCTTTAGATCCCAAATCCTCAAAAATCCCTAAAATTGCACGAATGATAGATCTCCTCATTCTTGGTTACGGTATTTTTCGTAGGGAAGCCATATTTGTTGTCGACTGCACATATAGGTAAGACGTATAGGTATGCTATATCATACTTACAAGCATAAGAGAGAGTTGGGAATTATTTCACATAATTTTGAAGCTATCTTACTTATAGTGTCTATTCGTTCGTACTAAAGTAAGACTAAAAAATAGCCAAATTAAAAGTCGAGAGATATTATATTTATTTAAAATTTCTTTCGTTACAAGATGACTTATTTAAATAAATTAATAAAGTTCTTCAAAATTCCTTTCCCGCCAATCTTTAAATAATATTTTTCCCGAAAACGTCGGAAGTGGATATACAATATTTATGCACGAAAGTATAATCGATATTGCCTTCATTTCCTGTGTTTTCGTCGTTTTCTCCATTAACGGGACCAAGAAGAAAACGTCGCCCGCGGCGTCGCAGGACTTTTTACAACAATTACTTCCGCAACGGCATCGCGATTAATATTCCATCGGAATATCAACGTCGTTATAGGTAATCAATGAATATTCTCCAATTTTTCTGCCGCAACATACTGCTTGCTCAACGAGCACATCTGGATCGTATAAACCGATCGTCGGACCAGAAGAAATAATTCACCCGTAAAATCGTAGAACTCTATCGTCGACGCACGACCGTCAACGACATGATACCGAGTTAATCGCGGCCAAATAACGTTCCGGGTTGCTCGAGGGGATATCGAACGGAAATTTCAAATAATTGCAAGATACGAGAAGCTCGTTGACGACGATGGCTGCGGCAGCGACGTTAAGAACAGTCCACGAACGTTCGCTAAGCTCTTCGGCGTTCCTTCCTTAGATCGGACCTATGGACAACCCTCGGGATTCCGAATAATCCGGGAAAGGTTAGCGACGGGAACGAAAGAGGTTGGAGGTAAAAGGTACGGAACATCCTGGACGAGGATAGAAGTACATTCCCGTTCATAAGTCACTCTTCGTTCTTTCAAGACAAATCTAGATCACGGTCTAATAATTCATTTCGTGTTAAATACCTATTGTTCATAATCGTGTATTTATGGGACATATAAAAATTATATAAAATACGTAAAATATTGTACGATTATATACAAAATATATAGGTTCATAAATATATTATACGTACAAAATTTATAAGTTTGGGTCAAGGTTTGAAACATGCTCCGACACTTCAAATATAACCAATGAGACAGAAATTTCATATAAAAATTTGTACACAATTTGTCGTTATGGTACCACGTCCCATGTAGAACTTGATCGTCCTTCAGAAGTGCATCTTGGCTCACAAGTGTTTTCGCAAACCTTTGTCCAGGAGTGTAATCCGTTGTGCGGTTAACAAGTACAGAGTACAAACAAAACGAATGGAGGAACATTGTTTCCCGTCCACTACCCTTTAACTAAAGTCGTAAGTTGCACCCGAGTGCATAAAGGACAAGATCGTGAGGGAAGACAGAGATCCAGGTAGAGGATGGATGTAAGACGTAGTCCAATAGAAAGAATCCAGTTGCGTTTAGTCGGTCGAAGTCTTTCCTCGCTTCAATTGAGCTTCAATAATTTGTGGCCCCGTGCCAGTGGGCTGGCTGTACGATAAGCTGGTGTGGGTAAAGGAGCGTGTGCAGTAGAACCGGTGTGTACGTGGAACGACAAGTAGAAGGAAGGAAAATCGGTGTACAGAAAGAGACTCAGACGCCGGAGGGTAGTCGGCGCAGGCAGGATATGCGAGGCAGTTGAAAAGTTTACACGCTTCGACGGTGATGTATGGAGATTGTGCGTGCGTGACTTGCTTAGTTCCGAGGTAGAAGCTCGCTCACCCTCTGCTTTCTCTTTCTTTTTCACCCCTTTCACGGCCTGTCTCTCTCTCAGCCCGGTTTCGTTCGTCGCCACTTTGATAACTGGAGTTTTATCGGTCCGCTAGCAGGGATATACCGGTATTTCGCTCGATCGGTCCGCGTGGCTGACTCGAACTTCACTTCGGTTGGTAATAACTAGTTCGAACTTCGCGGCAGAAGTGGCTCGTTTTAACGTGATAAATGCTCCTTACGGAATACGTAGCCCACTTGCGGAGTTCCTGGCAGCCGAAGATTAGAGAATATTGATTGTAATTAATTACCGACCCAAGTCTCTTCCCACTGCGTGAGAATGATTTTGCAGGTGCCACCTGCGAATCAGTTATACGAGTACATTTAACTATCGGTAGTTTCTGAGCCAGCCCTATCGATCCGTGTATAACTTTGTCGCAAAGGGATTATACAGGGACAAAAGAAAGTTTAAGACTCGATGCACACGAGCGACCTTCCCGTGCGATCTTGCTGCGATCATGTGTCTGTTTTCTCAGTCAGAAGTAAGGAAGATGGACATATGATCGCAGACGATAAAAGTTCGCAGAAGATAAAATCATCATAATGTTACAAAACAGGTCTGTATTTCATAAAAATAAAGAATTTTTCGTTAATATGAACTGATGAATGAATTTTCATTTAGAATGCAAACATAATCGACGCGAGATAAAAGTACAGAAATACAGGAGTACAGGAAGGTAAATTCATTTAATGGAACATATATAGAAATTTAGTTCATCATCATATGTACAACGTACAATAAAACCCGAGTTCCTGTAGTCCCGTTTAACAACGAGCAGGTCAAGGGGAAACTCCACCTAAATCTATGTTTCATGCATCGAGCCAAAACTCTGATTGTAAGTTCAGCTATTATTTCCAACCCAATTTGATGGAGATATCGCCGGCAACCGTTCAGAAAGGGTTAGCCTTCCAGCCTCGAACATCGTGCACGATAATTAAAAGCGTCCAATGGCGCGAATTAATTCCGCTAACCCCGTAACGCGACAGTAAACGTTTACAATTTGCCAAAGGGGAAACGCTCGAGTAAACTTGGACTGGCCGATTACCGGAACAATACGTGGTCTGGCTGTATACATTTCATAAAACGGTTAAGAAGCACGAATTCAGAGTCAAAGGACCTTAAATAATTATGGTGTTTGCACGAGGACCGTGGGCGCGGTCGGGTCCTCCTAATTCCACAGACGAGGACGAACAGTTAATTGGAGGCAACAATTAATTTACGATGTTGAACGAACTCACACAACTCCGACAAACTGCTAACGATGAAGGACGAAACGAAAGAAGGCTGCCGTAAATAAGGACGAAGCGGGACGGAGGGATCGCGCGATTGGCGGAAGCGGAAAGAGAAGCGTCGGAGAATCTGGCGGAAGTCTCGTGACCGAGGCACAACGGGAAGTCTTAAGCCGTGGAACTAACGAAAACCAGCGTACTCTAGGCTCGTATTAGTCGCGCTGGATTTACTCGTTGCTGGATCAGTTTTTTAATCTCTCTGGGAAGCCGCAAATAAATCCGTGGTGTGCGTGAAAGCTTCGTCTGCGGAGCCCTTTATCTCTGATGAAAGTTTTTTCAAATCCCTCCGCCGCTCGTTCGTAGGTACTTTTTTCATTCTACCGTGATCGAATTTATTTCAAGCCAGCAACTGCTTGATGGCGAGTATGGTAGATTCGCTAGAGAAAATTACTATGTAGTGGAGCACACGTTTCCAAATTTAAAGATGGACAATTTAGAATTTTTGACATTTAAGAATTAAGAAATTTAGAGATCTGATCAATTTGTAAACTTATAAATTAGTTAGATCCTGAAAATAGTGAAATGTTTGTCCCTATTATTTTCCCTGAAGAAACGTAGTAAAATGTACATGTTATGTTATCGTAAATGAAGTAGACAGGTGATACCAACATGTGGCCATATAACGCGCGATAAAACACAACACGCCATAACGCTTGAAAAATTCGTGATCCGTATAAGAATCGAGTGGGTTCGAGCGTTTAACGATCTATTATAATCTTTAATATTCCTCGACGATGGAACACGAACCATTTACCTTGTTACCACGGCGAAATAAATCACTCGACCGGTTCGATACGATGAACTCACATTTTCACCGGTTCTTTCCATCGACCTAGTCGTGTGCTTCACCGTTTGGTATAGGCACGTGGCAATTTTTTTTTCCTTGCCATTTGCGAGGCGTTCGCGATAAGACGCGGGACGTAGGACAATTTTCAGGAAACCTTGTGCAACCTTCACCCTCTCTTTTCCCCTTTTACCCTACCGCTCTCTCTTTCACGCCTCATTCCCTCGTTATAAAGTGCTGTTCGGCTGACAGCTCTTATCGGCACTTCGCACAGAATCGATACGAACGGCTGGGTACGCGATTTCCCTACAACCGGGCTCATTTTGGTCAATGCACTTTTCGCTGGTCGGTCGCGCGTGATTCTCGTACGATCGCGAAAATCTCGCTTCAAGTGCAATACGGTAGATGTACCATTTGTGGACACTGCCGTGGCCATTGTTTCATTAATTTCGATAGGGTAACACCAGATGAGATGACTTTGCGATTAAATCGAGTAGTTTCGTATATTACAATTATATTTCATCTTCCTGTTAGTTATGGTTGCGCTCGAATATATGGTATACACAAATGGTACGAAATGTCTTGCAAGACAATTTATTAAATATGATGATTGTTTAATATAATGTTTAAAACATTGCTTAACCTATAATTAGATTTTCTATATTTTTTACAGTACATCAATATACTTTTTTATTATATATATTGCCTTTTTAATAAAGTATACTAAAATCCTTAGAGTGGTCAGAAATGGCACAACTACCTTGGGTCGGTGAATGCAGTTGGATGGTCATCTTCCTCGGTGGAAAGCTGGCTAAGATAAATTCAGCGGGTCCATTTGTCGATTCGACTTTCATTATTTCCCGTACGGTGGATTGGCGTGCGTTGGAACGCGACGTATTAATGCACTCGTCGAGAACTACGCCCGCGGGACATTTCGACGCGTATATCGAAACTTTCGAAAGCAATTGAAACGTTCGTAGGGTGAAAATGACATCCAACCGTGGCCAGAGCCCGTGTAACAGCGGCGGCAACTCTTCAATTAACGCGTTCGTGGTTGCTGATGTAGTGGTATGTATTTTCACAGCTTTTACGTTTCTAGTTTGAAAGTTTATCGCTTCTTTCGTTTGTATCATAGAGTTTGACATTCGTGACTGAAGTTTGCGTTTTTGCGCTGATTACACTTTCAATAACGTGTTGGAAGCGTCCATTTTATTTTACAAATGTATTCAAATATTGAAATATCGAAACTCTCGCTTGTTCTAAGTTGTGTTTTCAAAATATCGACAACTTATTTCATTCATTTGATTCTCATTTGACTGTGGCGAATGTATTAAAATGATAAACGACATTTTTCCTATATCGCAAGTTTTTTTCTGGAGAAGAGGAACATGCTCAACAGCGTACACGGAATAAAATCGAAGATAAATATTTTTCTGCATGTAAACACTGAGTATCGCTAAATTAATTATAAAGAAATATAGTACAGTGCTGTTTACTCTAGATATGAAACAAAAATGGCCATTCGTTCAAACCGCTTGTGTACATTAAACGTGATCTTTAACTCCTGGGAGCGTTCACAGCACATCGTTTTATAAAAGTGACGATAAAACTCAACTCGCTATATTTCTGAGTATCCATATTTCTCGAAACATATCTCTATATCGTTAAACGACTGGAATACATGAAACCAACGGCGTAAATTTCACTTATATAGCGCGAATAAATGATGTCGCACTAAAGTGCATTAATACATCCTGGACACTTATAGGCAGTTTGTTTTGAATCGTAAGAAAATTTATTCATTGTATCGGACGGCACGTTTGCTCGATAAGATGAACGAAATAATGATAGGTGAATATTTTCGAGCTTCGTACGGTTGCGTCACAGGGAACAATCAATTTCCAGTCGGTAACGATTGCGATTATTTATAGTGGAACGCGCGTGAAATGGGTCTTTTGAAATATCGTCGATTTTAGTACGTGTTCCGACGAATCGTTCCTTTTCTCCTAAGAACTCTTTTATGTATAACATAGATGCAACTACGTGTAGAGAAGAGACAGATATCGAAGATAAATTAGACCGTTCTAGTCCAGTGACAGGCAAATTTAACGTCCGCCAAAGAGAAGTTAAACATTCGAACTTTCGGGGTTCACAAATTTGGAAATGTAGAAATATCGAGTTCTTAAATCCATGCGAAATCATGTCCCAGTTTCTACGGATTCTATCCAGGGTAGTCTACCGTGCTCCCCAGTGTACTTACCAGCACGATTTGCCTCTGCTTTAAATTCAATTTATTCATCGAATCATCGTCCGAGTAAAATTTTGAGGAAAAATCGATAAGACGTTTTCATTCATGAAATCCATGGAGTCCGCCGGCTCAAAAGGGACGGAAGCCGTTATCGGTTACCGGAGGGAAAGAGGGATTCGAGCATCGCACGCAAATTACTTTTTCCCCATCGACAAAGCGAGTTCCTGTACGCCACAATGACGTTTCTCTTTCTTGCAGCTCTTCTCAAAGCGTGCACCGCGCTGGATCTCGGTGCCGATACGTGCCAATATTCTTTTGGCGAGCGTTCCACGCCCGGCGAAACACCGGCCGGAAGTATCAATATTTTCCACGAATTGATAACCACCTTGCACGATCCAAGCACTATAAAGCGTATTCGATGGAGGGGCGCACGGTTCGGAAAGTATTGCGTAGCTACGTGCAAAGTGTCCGGACTGCAAATCGCGGAACGTGAGATTCGCCGCGAATGCATTTTATATGCAGGTCGTCGAGCTCGCCGCGTTCGAAAGCCGGCGGAACAGAGATGCCGGAAATTTTACCGCTGCTTTATTGCGGCCGGCTTGTTTAGAAACTTGCCGCAACGCGCGAAATATTTAACACGACCGACCGCTCAACCGTTCCGAAGAAACGATATTAATAATAAATTTTCCTGAATGCGGCCGCGGGAAGTGCTCGGTGATGGCGAAGATTGCGCACGCCCGAATTTTGACGGAATGCGATGAAATTTCATACGATGTTCTAGCAGCTGATTTCCGTCACAGAATTATAAGAGCATAACGGTGAAAATTGTTAGGAATAATTTTTAAATAATAGACTACTGATGCATGTAACAGTATAAACATAGCGGTATTATTAATATATTCGCTTAAACGATACAACATAGTAACATTACACCGATAACATTTTCCACTATCAAACGAAATGCAACTATTTTCCAAATAGCGTTATTCGTGTTAATCGTCTACAGAAGACTAGAATTAATTACACACAGTCTCCTGTAAAGTACTCTTCCGTGAAATCCCACAAATACAAATCTATTTCAGCGAAGCACGTGCAACATCAAATTTCCAGCTCGTTTCGTTCCGTCGTGGAATTTTCATTAGAATCCTGGAACACCGAAGAGAACGTACGAACGGGTTGTAGAAGAAAGGCAGAATAAAGAGACGGAGACGGTAATGCTATTGCTGCATTATTGCAGACGGCTTGTTTAAAAACTTGGAACGTACCACCGAGAATCGTCCGCGGAAAATAATAGAAAAGTTACGCGGTTCGGGGCTGACGATTGTGTATGTACGGCGTGGGTGGCGCGTGGAGGAAGTACAGTCGGGTTCATGTACCAACCAGCCGCTTTATTTGTGAATCTCCCATTCATCGTGAAAATTTTACGCGGATTCCTCATTGTCTGAGAAACAGGAAGTCCCAGCTTTTATGGCCGGTTGTAAACTGCAAGACAGTTTAATTAGAAAGTTAACAGAGTTTCGACAACAACCGCAAGAAGCATTCCGTTACGTGCTTCAGCTTATGTGTTGTTAAGGGAGTTCTCTGCACAGATTACGTGGAAATGCATACGCTGGATGTATTATCTGGTTGCCCGCTTTAGTTACATTTCACTAGATTTCGCTTTAGGGTTCTGAACTTGTTGGGTAGTCATACTCTTTGCTATGCAGCTGAAAAACTTATCGCTTTTTGGTATTTGGGGTTTTTAGGATTTGGGATGGTTGGGACTTAATATTGTTGGGACATAGGATTGTTGGAATTTAGAATTGTTGAAATTTAGGATTTGTGATTTGAGACTTGACATTCTTGAAATTCGAAATTCTTAAGACTCAAAATTCAGAAACCTGAGAATTTGTGTGACGTTTATGATCTGTAAATTTTAAAACTAGAAAATCAAGAAATGTGGAAGCTTGAACATCTATGAATTTAGGAAGTCGGAAATATCCAATTCAAATAACATAAAAGTTTATTATGATTTCCGAAATCAAACTAGTGAAATGATCCTTCCTCCACACTTTTGATTGTCCAAAGCTATCCTACATTTCACTCGAGTATAAGATTGTTGCCATCGTGGAACGTGGGTGAAAATTTTAACTTCAAAATGGCTCCTATTCTCGTATTACCGTTCGCTGTAAAATGCATGCTGTGAAATGGAAAGCCCCGAAGAATTCGTTGAATAACTCTCCGTATGGAGAGAGCTATTTTACGGTTATGTTCCGATTTCTGTTGCACAATGCAACAGTGATACTATTTCATTTCTGTTTTCTAAAATTATTATCTAACCATTATTTCATTCTGTCACATTTTCCTGTCGAAAATATTGCGAAAATATATCTTACCTATTACGTTATTGCGCGCTGAATAACAGATTTGGAAAGCTTGAGAGGAGCGTGCCGCGTATTATAAATACATTTGAATTTTAATAGTTAATTATGAATCCATTTGAATACTAAATAACTAATTATTAATTCAATCGAACAGTTAAATTTCTACTTTAATCGTTAATTATTATTCTACATTAGTTGGACAACGTAATCGTTCATTTCAATTGATAATTAAATATTTCGGTCACTTATTTCATTTTATACTTTCAATTTATTTTCTAAACAGAATCCTTTCTGATTGTACTAGTTACTAACAACCCTGCATAACTTCGAGTTGTGAAGATAGCAGAGGAAGTTTGACTCACGCAACTTTGACTGACAAAGGTCTGTCTTCAAATTTGAGTTTCAGAGGTAGTTTAGATAATAAATTTGAGTAAAAGTAAGTTTTATCTCGAATCATGGAGGTTTTCAGCAAAACAGAAAGGAAAGAAAAAAGATTATTTTATAGAGATTTTCAGGTTATAGAGAATTCGGTTTATCGAGGTTCGGTTATATCACGAGAAAGATATTTCAGTGACATAAATCGAGGAGGTAAATACATTTTGCTCCTTATACGCGACACGTCACCTGTTCGCGAATACTTCACTCATGGTTCAAGGTATGGACACTTTCTTAGGTGCTCGCTGTCTTAACTCAGGCCGGGCATGAATTCTGCATGAAGGTCCTGGGTGCCGCGTGTGCTTCACGAGACCGTCTCCGTCTACTTGCCAAGTTTGTAGGGTAAATTTATGTTGAACACCTTTCACGTGCCATTCCCTCGATGGTTCCATTCTCGAACATAAACAGGAACAACATAAGGAAGCGAACGAACGACGCTCATTTAATATCGTTCGTTCTTGCTCGTCAAGTAAAATGTCTGTCGCGATTCGTATGCACCAAACGACACACAAGATATGTTCGCTCGGATATAACTGGCTAGCAAAACGCACAGCACGAGATACGTATCGCTCGAAATTGCTTGGCACAGGTCCGTTCACGGTAAAACGCTCCTTAGGAAATATGTCCATAAAGAATTCGCATCATATTTAAATGGGTCACCCGTTGACAATCGCGATATCGCTGGCGCCGATGCGTCGCCGCGATGAAAACGTACACGGACGCCATGATGTACACACTCTAACCTCTCTAATTTCTTTCGATACACTTCCATATTTAATTATTTCTTACAATAATTTCAATTACTACATATCTACGATGACTGAACTCTTAATTAGCTTGAAGTCAATAGCTCAAACTCATTTCGTACTTGACATGTTTTGTTAGATATAGATGTTTGAGCTGCAAAGGTTCTTATATTCAATAGTGTTTTATTACAGAAAGCTCCTTATAATACAATAGTATATTATTATAGAAAGTTCCTTAGTATCAGAATCAATGGGAGAATTTATACTGTTATTCATGAATTTAATTGAATCGATTTCATCCTGATACTACCTTTTCAAATTAATTATCATTATGGTCATAGGAAGAAAAGCTTGCAATTTAGAGATGTATGTACGGGACTAACAAATACAGCGTTGCTTTACGACCTCTCCTGCTTAGGGTCTTAACCTTTTCTCAAGGGTTCAATCCCGTTTCTGCTCGGCGTAGTCGGGCTATACAGCACGGAACGAGTCGACGGGGCGAAAGGAGGAGACCGGAAGGAGCATAAAGGCAATGCAAAGGCTACAGCACAGAAATTACTATTAAGGTCACGGTTTCGGTTGTGCTAGTCGCGCGACTAATCAATTCAGCAAGCACTCCCGCCGATAGTTTCGAACTTGGATTTATGGACGGTGTCTGAATTCGTAGCTGGCGAACAATTGCATTATACAATTCTGCCACGGAACAATCAAGACGTACGTAATCGATAGAAGAGCATTCGTATCGACGCTATTAATCGAGATTTAGACACACACGTATTTCTACCAGGGACAATTGTTATCACTCCTTGAGTAAATTGAAGTTTAAGAAATCATGTTGTTTTACGTTGCAACATTGCAAATTGTGATTAGTAGGTCGTGATCAGAGATTGTCTTAATTATAGATTAGTCGATTCGAAGAAACTTTCGCACTTTGAGAATTTTGCATTTGGGACCTTGGAAAGTTTGCCGGTTTGGAACTGTGGTATTATCGGGAATGTAAAGATTTAGAACTTTGAGTCTCTAAAATTGTAAATTTTAGACTTCGTAATGGCTGAAGTTTTGAGAATTCCTGAATTTTTGAACCTTGAAACTTTTGCAAATATTACAAGCAACGAATCGAAAAAAGAATTAAAAACCCATCGAAGGAAGTTTGAAAAGATCTGGCTTAAAGTCTAAATCCAGTACGTCGTCTTGCGGACAAATCCTTGTTATCTATAAACAAAAATGCTTTCAGTGACTCGACGAAGGAAATAATTTCTAAACCTCTATTTTTGCAATTACAAGTACTTTCGAAGGGCTCTATAATGTCCTTGTGTTAATTATTACTAATAATGTTTCCTAGTAATCAAAATCGGTTCACTAAATTCTATCGTTTCAATTTTCTGCATTTATACAGAAAAATATGTGTCACCTAAGTACTCTATTCCTCATCAACGGTTGACAAATATCGATATATTCACGCAATGCGACACCGCGTCGTCTGTACTCGCTAAAAATTGCGATTGGTGGAGGCTGTCGCGAATAGAGGTCAAATCGATATAATCGGGTAAGCATACGCGGCACCCTTGCAGGTCATCGGGTCAACGATCTTCTCCGTTAGATACTGTTCGTTCTTGGATAAAGCCAAACGTCCAGGATATGACGTAAGTTTTACCTAAGGCGAGCTTTATTGGACGGAAGGTTGCGACTACGATGAACGATCCATGGGTACCTGCTTACTTTTTGTTAATAATGGATATTGAAGGGTTTATGGGTGATTACAAAGGGTCCATTAAATTCGCATCCCGGTATAACTTACAAAGACAACAGATTACGTCGATTATGTATACAACATACGTTAATTTTGAATACAATAACGTTCATTTTCCTCTCGGCAAATGCAATGAATTTATACAAACGTAATTAATATTAATTTGCATTTATAAACAATTCTGACAACAGCGATATTATACCGAATACTCGTACAGGTAATTGCGTTAAGCGGGCAATTAGCGTTTGATTAACGTCTAAACGAGTTTTTCAAATCAAATATTATCGCGAAAGGAGGTAGAACTTGGCCAGTGTCAGAGCGAGAAGCGATGTTATTCCAGGCGTTCTTTCAAACTCGCTTAACTATTAACAAGTTGTTCGCCAGCCATTAAAGCGCGAACAAACTGCTGGAAGGAGATGAAGAGGAACAACAACAACAGCAGCTGAATGAGTCGTTCGTGTAACGGTAATGTAAGTGTTCTGGAAAAACCATTTCCTCGAACTATCTTATTATTCGAGAAAATTGGCGGCAGGGTTGTTAATCCGACCCGTGTAAAGACGACCCGCGAAAACGACGTCGTTTCTCATCGTCTTGCCATTGCGAACGCTTCGTTACGGCCGACTCGTTCGACCAATCAGGAACTACACCGTCGATGCGTTTAACATCATCCATAATCTTGCACCTTGAATTTACGCGTGGCTCCGAGTGCGCATCGCGGTATTATGTATATCGTAGCCCTGTGGGTACGCTTTAATGCGTCTAGGCTTGCATTCGCGAGAAGCCAGCTATTCACGCTTTCACGCACACGCGTTGATTCTCGTCCTTCGTCCTTTTACAGATTCCATCGTGTATATGGCAACATCGTCGCGTCGGCTACGAGGAGTTACGAGCAACGTTCGTGTCACGGCTCGTACCTTTGCGAAAATTAATGGCCACTCCGTTATAGCCGATTTGAGATACTGAATAGTGAGAATGTGCCCCAAGTGTTGCAAGATTGCTACTTTCATACTTGATCAAACGTACGGTATACTCACGCTGTTTGACTCTGGACGGGGAAAGTTGTGGATTGGGCCAAGAACTTATTCTACGAGCATTTCATTCACTAAATTCTGGTAATTGTTAGTCGTGAATATGAAATTTCTCATCCTGATTCCGGGTTCCAAACTTTTAAGATTCCTATATTCCGGAATACATTTGAAAATTTATAAATATCGAATTTGTGAATTTTATGATCACTAAACGTATGAATTGCAGAATTGAAAGCTCATAAAATTTTAGAATTCGTGAAGTTCTTTTCTCACTTTAAGGACATGTAAATTTTATGATCCTTAAATGTGTAAATCTGAAACTTTAAATTCCTAAATTTCTAAATTTTTAATACCTGAACTTGAATATTTTACTCAAATAACCTCTCATACGAAAGTGAACACTGACCTATTTCATCTTCCCCAGTTACATCGAACAGATCTCTCATTCCAAAGAATCACAGCTAATAAACGATCACGTGTTATATCGTCTGAAAAAGGAGTTCTCTCCACCCGATCGCTAAAAGTGTAATCAATTAGAATGCTAGCCTCGTCCGTTATTTATTGCCTCACGCAGAATTATTTGCCCCGTGTACGGCATTACGTTTTCAGTCGGGATGCAGTTTGCTCATCACGCAGATTTATTTATTCCTCATTCGTCCTGAGCTGCAACGATACACATTCGCGTTTCATTTTTGCAACAGAACGCACTGACGCGGCTTCGCGTACCGTCGAAGAAAACCCACCGCGGTTTCAATTTATCTCTTCGCACTGCATCTTACGTAATTGCACAACGAACGCCATAAATTGTTACGTCCAGTCAATAGCGCGAGCATCGGAGCCATTTTGCGCAGAATATACGACTCAAAATGGCTGAAATACGTTGGTCCGTCAATTGACGAATATTTAAGTAAGATGCCTTTAATTGAGTTTTGAAATTGAGTAACACGCATTCTTTTTCGTTTGCATTTTAAATGTTATAACGTCGGTGGAACAGAAGGCAGAAAAATGTTGGCGTAAGCACGATAAGTGACTTTTACAATGTCTTGCATGGTTAATGTAATAACACGACGGAATTGTACCGAGGCTTCTGTGGTTAGATTTTAATATTTATAAGTTTTGAAGTTAATGTCTGAAATGAAATATTGCTCACTGTCTAGTTATGTATGTCGGACTCTTGACTGTAAAGGGGATCATTAAGCACACTTTCTTTATTAAGGGTTCTTACGTTCAGAAGATGTGAACTTGCGAGGAACAAAGCACAAGATTGATGATCTGTTCAGCCGATTGTATTCGTCATTTATACCCCTGTACGTACTTATTACGTCCCGTATGATAAATTAATATATAAGAATATTGAAACGAAAACAGAGCTACGATAAATTCCTCTCGTTCCACATCTACGTGATTCTACGATGGATTAATGATTCCAGCACCAGACAGTTTTATTGATCGTATGTAATTGGACAACTTAAACTTATTGTTTCCTAAATGGAAATACCATAATATACGTGTATGAACTCGTATGTACTATATGTAGATTGTACAAATTGAATACTGTGAACATAAAATCAGAAGAATTTAAACGTAATTTTAATGCTAAAAAACAAATGAGAGTGCAGCTAATTTGGTACTTTAAGAAGATACATTCGAAAAGGTGATTTATAAAATAGAAATTTTAACAAAGATTTGTGACAAACTGTAACGAATGAATATTGTTAATGTAAACATTGTAAATTTAAAGGAGGTATATTACATATTACCTGTTTTCATTTACATGAACAAACATGCAATGTGTACATAACGTCAAATTGCTGCAATCCCAAGAGATTCAATAACCAATATAATCTAGAATTTATGTATTTCTGTGTTTCCAACAGTGATCTTGGATTCGATAACTCATCCAAAAAACGGTCGGCCAATAACGATCGGTAAAACGTTCGTCAGACACGACGTGTGTGTTTCCAAGTTGAAACAACGATAAGAAAGAATGCAGGGACGAGTTGAGCCGAGAAAAACGGCTTTCATTAAGGACGTAGCAACGAGTGGTAATGAGAAAAACAGGTTGCACGGGAAGCAGTGGAATCGTGTTTTTATCGAGATGGAATGTGGTTATCGAAGGACAGCCGTTTTGCTCCGTATCCCTTACACTGAATGAATCCTGTAACTGGCTTGATAACAGTTCAATCAGGTGCGACATATAGGGTAGACCATTCATTTAATGCATTCTTCTGTTAACACAATGCGGTACCATTATTTATGCATTACTTTGGTCAGGAACATTTTTTTGGTAGGTACATATATTTATTATAGATAGTTTACATATGCAGGTACATGTATTTATTGCACAAAGTTTACACATGTAGATACACATATTCATGTGTCAATGATTTTTTTTCATTTGAACAAATGCATAAGTACAACCTCAAAACATTATAACACTTTGGGTAGCAAAATTAGAACTTGTCCACTAGAATAAGAGACATGAAACGCGAATTTTTTCTAATTTCGTATAATATAACTTTACAGAATTATTGCTTTCGGTCGTCCATAATTAAAATTTTAACAAAACGGGTATCTCTTGCCATAAATCAATAGAAACAAGTATTCACCGATAAGCCATAAACCGTTCAAAGTTTCGAATCGTTCGAAGCCGACTTATCCCGCGAAAGATCCAGAAGCGAGAAGTTTTTCGATCAAAAATACGGGCGGTTCCTTCCTGTTCCGCCGTGCGAGCTGTTAAAGGAGGAAAAATAATCGGCCACGCGCACGCGAGAGGAAAGTACTCAAAGATCAGACGGTCTGGATCGAAGCTGCGTGAAAATTCTCTGGCGAATACGCGAGCGGAAAAATATAGGCTGAACTATGCCGAGCGCCAAGTTATTGGAATGCGATATATAAATGTAAATGAGTGGCGCTATCGTGGTATGTGCAATTAAGAGGTTATGAAATTCTTCGCTGTCGGAACATCCTTCTTTCGTCTGATCTCTTTATCTCCTTTTATCTTTCGACCACGTTTGTCTTCGCCCTTTCTTTTCCTCCCTTCCAGCTTTTCGGAGAAAGCAAAAGTTTTCCGATGATTTATGGCGCCCGAACGCGTGACGGGATTACACGATTGGCCGGCATTACCGTTTCGACAGGTGAACGAGGATTTCCGGTCGGCGGACCAATAATCGAAGTAAAAAGTATTTTATTTATGATTTCTGCGGTGGGGTGGCGTCGTGTACGAGCGGGCCGTGAATGCGGTTCAAATTCGGGGCTATGCCAATTTCGGTGAATGGCCTGTGTTCCCGGAGCAGCTGAAAACTATCGTTGTTCGTATTTTTCATATTTTTTTTCGTTCCTCTTTTTGTAGATTGCGGTTACACGTTTGCCACTACGATTTGCTCTATTTTCGCTGCCGTAATGCTACCTCTTCACTCGAGTCCTTCCGTGTTTGAAATCGCAGCCGTTCGATCGGTGAATATAGCGAATTATTCCTCTTTTTTATTTGTCGAACGTGAATGTCGATCTAATTTTAATACTGGAAAAGTGTGCTGCGCTGATGGTTGAAAAGAACCCATCAACACGTTCGCTGGTAGCGTTCACTTGGAAAATCTTTTGTTATAAATCTACGTCAAGATAAATTAGATGCTTCTTTTATTTCTTTTGATAAAATAATTGGTTCGCTGGAAAATCCGTTAGGAAATAAACATCAAACAAAAAGCTATAAAATCCACTTAAAAATGTCTCGTATATCGATGAAGCATATAAAGCCTGACAAGTTCCGTTGACATAACCTAACTTCAGATTCTATACATTATTTGTACATCACTCCATCTTTGTTACGTCGTGTTCATCCATATTTATGGCGTGCAAAATTGCAAAATGAAAATTCACGGCTGTCACCTATTTCTGACGGTGTTTCGTACGGTGTTGCCAGCGTATCTTGCAGATGTGCAAATCGTTAAATTGCTAGACTTAAATTCGTAAATTAGCGTTGGGTGGAATTAGGATATGTTTTTATCCGCGTCAGGTATCTTCGCGTAAGTAAACGGAAGAACGAGCAGAAATACTGCCGGGTAAAATAGGGATAAACGAGCTGTTCGTGTTTAGCTGTGACTGTGTTGTTTAGAAAATTGCTACTCGGGCGAATGAAGCGGTTGAATAATGGTCGTGGATGCCGCGTGTACGTAGACGTGCATAAAGACTCTCTTTATGTGTAATTAGTGCATAATGCGAGTGAAGTTTTAAAGAGTACCGCGAGCAACATTAACTAGAGCACTTGGATTAAACTTCGGAGAGGATTTTAGCGAGGTAAGGTATCGCACGATATTTATCAATGTCTGCCTCGCATTCTTTGTAAATCTCCGTCGCCTGTTATACCTTATTACGTAACCTAAATAACTTTTATTCAAATTCGACAAATTTTCGTTAACAAGTTAAATATCCGTTACAAAGTATCGAAATTTTGTATCAATTTAATCTTAACTGGACCAGATTACCGTGGCGAAACTCCTTAAACCATGAGTAAGATATATTATCGAATGCAGAGGTATCGTTTACACAGCGTTGAAAACGATACGCAAGACGATCAATCTTAGCTTACTATGTACCAAGAATCATTGAAAGGGTGTACATGTAACATAGTATCATATAGATGCCACGGATTCTGATATTCCGTGAGCTATGCTATATCGGCATCATCAGTTTGTGTCATCGCATTTTGTTAGAAACGTCCGTACGCGTTTGAAATCAACGATAATTCTCAACGTTGCCTATCACTTTCCACGATTATTCTATGATCGTGTCGGAAGGCGCTGATAACTGCAGTGTTAACGATACCTGCAGATAATAAAGTATAGGAACCGTAGGGAACTGGTGAAGATACATTAATTTTACCTTGTTCGTTTTGAGGAACAATTTTAACAAACGATAGATGTATGTTCTGCCAGGTCAATATTTTGAACAAAATTTTGTAGAAATCGTTTAGATTTATAAAACATTTCTGGGATTATTTAGTTGTCTACCGTCAGAAAAATACTAATCTTAATCAAATTTCTCAATGTTCAAAAAGGTACTATAAGGATGTTAATTTGTATGTAAATCTGTACGGATGTTCATCGTGCATGCACATCTCTATGGATATTAATCGTGCTCTTTAGGCACCTGATTCACCCATCACATGTGTAAAACGCATCATGAAATAATAGCAAACTCTTCCTGCTTGCATTAATCTCTATACAACGTTATCCAGCAGCATTTTCTAATAAAATCTAAAAGAGAACGTGACTAAAATTCGTAAATTAACCTCCAAATTATTGTCTGCGTTTAAGATATCAGATAATAACTACAGTTCAAGAATCTTATTAAATGTGATTAGCGTCTGGCTATTGTTAGATGCAAAGATAATAGGAGTAAACAGGACGTTCAAACCACTTCCATTACAGAAGACAAGACAATATACCCGAAAGCTACCGCAGCACACATTTGAATATACTTGGATATCAGAGATATCCGCAACTTCTGTCCCGAGTGAATACTCATTTCCAACAGAGGGATATAGTTGCAAGCCGAGTGCGCCAAAGCGTTTCTGGCATCTAGTCGAAACAATCCTGAACAGGTTCGTTTCGAGGGCCCCGTTATACACGTTCATTATTCCATTTATACAGCTCGCGTTTCACATTCAATATCTTAGCGATATCGATCGATAATCGTTAGCGTCGTTCCTCCAATTACCCGGCAGCGAATTAATAGCGTTACCGACGAGCTTTTCGCGAAACGCGTCCTGTTCCGTTACCGCCGCCGACAAATTATAAACCGCGAAGCTAAAAAGGAACGTGCAATTAAAGGCACGTATCCTAGTCCGCAGGATAGTGCGCGCATACTAATTACGCTAATGAATATTTATTCAATTGCTGTGTGAAACCTCGGCCAGACCGCAGGACAAAGGGACGCGGTCGCGAACCATCCGACACGGATAATATGTTGTATGCCAGGATCACAACCGGCTACGCTTATATGTATGTCCTCGTAACATTTATTGCGTGATTTTCCCGCGAGATCGTACGCCATAGGACCCGCGGGTCTTGCGACTCGTGTCTAATTGCGGCATTCAACCACCACAAAATCGAGTTGCCCGACCTTATTTTTGCTTTGACCGAGCATTCTGTCACGCGTACGCGAATAAACCGCATCAAGCCTGCTTCACACTGGACAAGAGTCTTGACGAATGCTCGTAACATCGTGGCTTGGGTTTGCCAGCTTCATAAAGCGAGATATTAACGTATAATCACTTTTTGAAGTAAACATTTTTACAGAATATTTTAGATTATCTCGTGGGTCGAGATTGACGCTTGTATGAAACGTGACATTTCAGGTAAAGCAGTTTAAATACAGGTTAGGATCTAAATGGAGTATAGTCGTATTAAGGGTTTTGTCCTAGAGGGAATAGCATAGCGTTATTCTTCTTCGTTATTGTGAATACCTTTGTTCCATTGGTAATTTTATTTTAAAGATTATTCGCTATTCAACTTTAGTAATAATCAACGAGTTAGATAACTCGTTATACATGACTACGTTGTTACCTAAACGTGGGTGATGTATAAATTTTCTCTGAACTTTATAATGTTGTTATGTTTTCCATAAAGTGGGTAAGGATCTCTCGTGAAAATTCATGCAGCACCCATGTTTGATTAACGCCATAGTCAGGTACATACATATAACGAGTATAGAAGCTGAAGAAGCAATTACCACCATAGCTTAACTACTTCTTTGCATTATCGACCCACAAAAGATGCCTCCTACATATGAAAAATTAGGGATTCTGTTAGGATTAGATTATACTAATATTATCTGTAATAATAATTTACCTGTTATAATCACTGTTTAATACGTTCTTATGTGGCTTTTTAGCGTATTAAATTTTCATGTCAAAAGATAGTTCACGATTTTATTTCCGTAGTAAACATGTTGAGGCATTATCATTTTATACAGGCCACTTTAATCTAGTTTTATGTAGAACAGTAACCTAATTTCTATATAGATTAATCTAACCTACTTCCTATATAGATCACCAACTTAATTTAATGCAGTACTCTAACCTAATTTTTACATAGCATGCTCCAGTTTATTAATATTGAACTCCAGTTTGAAGAAACTATTTCTAACTTTCATTTTTAAACTATCACATTCTAATAATCGATACAAGCTCTCGGCGCTACTAATTACTTTGTTACGTCATAATTATTCTAATTTTCATTTCAACAGAATTTGATGTATTCACAAATATATTATTGCTAAACATATTATTATATAAATATAAAATTCCTCTCTGCAATTCGCCGAATTGCGAATACCACGTTTCGGTCATAATTTTCCTGTCCGAAAAAGTGGAGTATCTTGAAAGTAATTAAATCCACGTTTGTACAAGTTGAGAGATCAACAGATAAAATTTGCGTAGCAACCTAATAACAGTGGCGTAGGAAGCTCGCAAAGGGTCCACCCTGTGTGAGTACGGACGTGTTCGTTTAAAGCCCGACAGTATACATGTTAAACGCGGATTGTACGCTAATTTTCGTGGAAGCTCTTCAGACAGAGGTCACCGGGGAGCAACGTAATTCCATGCCACGATTCGCATGTTGCAATACACGAAATTTACGAGACAGCAGCGAGCGTTACTGGAATACCTTTTTCTTCTTTTCCTTTTTCCGTTTTTCGCCTCTTAATCGTACGCTTTAAATTAATTTACGTTCAGTCGTGTTTCTCGCGCAGGCATTTGTTCGTGTAGGGGTAAGTTCTGAAGGGAACTGGAACGAGTGTGGACGATATTCTACGATTTTGTGGGCCGCTGCAAGTAACGCGAAGAAACGGAAACATAACCTGGCTGCGCGTGCATCGAGAAGAAATATTTTCTTTTTTCGGTGGTCGTATGCACGATTTAATTCCGGCCCGCTGTATTTCCGCGGGATTCAGTGCCGTCGGTGAACCAGTTTCTGGGCTGTAATGCTACAGGTTTTAGCGGTCCCGTGTTTTTAACAGTTTTATGCGCTGAATATTTAGAGAAACATTTAAGAACCGCGGCACGTTCAGCGGAAAATTGCGAGGAAATGAATACTTTCTTTACGGGATTCAGAAATAAACGTTTGCGATAATAATTTCGTCTGTCTTTTCCACGGAAATATTAAGTGTACATACTGGTCTACTTCGCTCTTGCAATTTTAATATCGTTCCCTTTAATCCCCTCGCTGCGAGCAAAGTAGCATTAAAGACTTAGTTTAACTTTTTCGAATAGTTTATCGCATAAATAGGATTTCTAAACAACTCTGATTTTTGAACAAATATATTTATGTACAAATCGAAGCACGATAAGCTGCAACGAAAAATCTATGATCGACAAATAATATGAGCGACTTGCGATAAGACAGAATTTAATTAAAAATAAACACCGAGTTAGAAAGAAAAGAGGATCAATGTACGATGTCAATTTAATTACGAACGAAGGATATTAAATTATTCGTAAGACGTCTTCCTTTACCAGCATCATATTCCGATTTTCAATCCCGTACCCGATGGAGGACAATTAAATTTCATTTAATTTCACGCTTAAGATCCGCTTCAATTTTTAATTTCCGTCCCGACGACAGCTCCGGGATGCAATCGACGTTACGCTCTATCGTTTCACGTTTCACCGACGCTCCAAGATACTCGTGCAAGATTCACGAACATGCTCGTAGAACACCGATCCCGCCGTTCTTCCTAATTTCAGATTCTCGTAGATACGTATGCACGAGTTTCGTGTACGAACTCTGCTATATAACGTAAGTTCGTGTTTCGTTCAAGTGTGCTCAGAATCCTGTTCGTGTGCAGTATGTCAGGTTAAAATGGACCCGTTGAGACGCAAGAGGAGAATCACTTTGCACCATATCATAGCTTTTTTATCGTTAACGTTATCAGATTCGAGGTGCACGTTTAGAATTATTTTCTAATCGAAGAAACTAATCGGTTCTTCAAGTTCCCTTAACCTGTACAGAGTTTCCTGTTGTTGGATTAATCTCTACGTGTCACGTATCGTGAAATTAAATTGTATTAATTGTATTAACTGTAAAATCTGAATGTTCCGAACTTCCAAAGTGTGTATCGAATTAACACACACAGTTTAAGAGCCATTTAAAGGATTAATAGAAGATGGAGAACACATTTCAAAGTTTCATTAACTAACAACAAATGTTGGAGTTACGAATTTAGATAAGTTTTAAAGTTTATCAGAAAAAGTGTTATTTTCCCGCTGCAATATTCCACAGATAACCGAACTGTTCCGAGGAATTGGTGCAATGATTCTCCGAAGTTTCGTAGAATTTTCCTCGATTCGACCGTTGAACCGGGAATAAGTTTCCAGGCATAAGTTCACGCGACAACTTACAATTAGGAAAGTTTAGTCGTTGGCTATCTCAAAAGACTGTTCCGCCTTTGGTTCCTAAGATTTTAGAGAAACACGAATATCCCATGGAAATTGTTCGAAAGTTAATCCGATTCTCCGTGTTCGTTCCATTACGTTTCGATCATTCGTTCGAGGATCTACCGGAAGTTGGGACGGAATACGTTTGACAAGCTTCCAAGTCGATCGTTGGTTCTTTCCGTGCCTTCCGTTTCGCGCGATGAACGTTGTCCGAGGAAAAACTGGCGCGGGAAGGGAAAATCGACGACGATGCAGACACGGTTGACGCCATTTCTGAGTCCAGCGTTTTTCCGCGAGCGGGCTGAGCGCGTCCGCCTACAGAAACTCGCAACAAGAGTCCGGCACCGAGAAAGTTTGCGGTCCAATTAAAAATATTCCGGGCTTTTTCGCTTGCACCGCAGCGCCGTTAATGGGGTCGACACACGGATGCACCGACGCGCCGGCTTTCTCGGTACATTCGTTCGCGACTTGAACGTGGTAACCTGAATTAAAAATGATGGTAAAAACGGGCGACCGAGTAAGCGCCAACCGAAAAACTGAGACCACTTTTGGAACTTTCACGATGTTTTTTCTAGACTTACTCCCTAGACTTCACTTCATTTTACGACTCTATAGCATTTTTATTACGTGGTTTGTCCGAAGAATTCATTGCGCTATTTTATCCGATTATGAAGTCAAGAAGAGAATTTTTATTTTTGTAGTCTGTGCACTTGTAGACAAATAAATGAGCTCTACATGACTCACTTTCTATCATTTAGTTCATTTGACAACTCTATAATATTTTTATTTCTGAGTTTGTTCAGAGAGTTCATATCTTTATTTTACCCAACTATGAAGTCAAAGAGGAAATTTTGTAATTTTTTTAGTATGTGTACTTACGTAGAAATAAATCAGCATACATGTGTATAAATAAACGATGAAAGAGTTGTAACGAATCAATAAATAAACAAACGAATAAGTAAACTCGACATCCCGGAAATTAATATTTTTCATGTAGACCATAAAAAGTTACTGAACTTTTTATTAAAGATCCGGCTGTGAAAAAAACTGTTGCGAATTAAAGAGAAAAAGACAAGGGATTTATTTACTTTACTTATCGATCTCTTTTTTTGTGTATCGCCATATATCGTCCCATTGCGGTTCGAGTTGAAATGTTGTTTCTAAAATCCACTTAGATGGTACCGCGGTTCTGTAATACGACAAAATACAAATTAAAAATGAGAGTGTTTTTTCCTATTTAATTTTCAACAGTACTCCGCAGCTGGTTTTGTGTTTCTTAATTTTTATTTCATTAGAATTTTGAGCACCATGCATAACATGTCCGGATGAATTTTTACATAAATCTATCTCTTATTTTAGTGGAAGCCATTTTATATTATAAATTAGAATTTTGTTAATCTTTCCTTGCATGATGTTTTCGATTTTGAAAAAATGCAGTTTTGAACTATCGTAAGTTGCACTAATCAGAAAGTTGCAGTAAATGACTTTTCTACTGACAGAATGTATTTACAGAAAGATAATACGATATTGCCAATTTGTAATATTGATTTCGTTTTTCCACATCGAGACAAAATTTGATACTTCGCTGACACGAAAGTGATGAGATATTAATTTAAATTTGACGTTTAAAACCGCAATATATGGAACCTACCCCAGAAATTGATTCAACACTTGGATATAATGAAAACGTTTAATATAAACATCCATCTTATTTATTTACATATCAAATAGCCGAAACACACGAAAAATTCATAACCATTAAACAAAACGAGAATTAAATGTTGAATATTTCTGGAAAATTTTTACGAACGAAACGCATAATTAAATTTCACGTGAAACAATAGAGGAATTTTTAAGGTTATATTTTACATTTAACGTTAATACCTTCGTGTACAATTTCATACGAACGTACTTTATTTTAAAATATAGAATAGGATGAAAATGTTTTTATCCGTTAAATAAATTGGAACCACGTTTACGTTCGTTTTAATACACATCATGTCGATCACGTAAATATCCAAGCTTTTATACAACAAAAGATATCCTTTCATACATTGCATTCATTTCACAGGAGGTAGATTTTTTTTTAAATTATAACATTTTTATCCAATTTGCTTTTGATTTTCCACGTTCACCGCGTTTCAAGTATTCGAATCTAGAGAGGTAAAAACGCATCATTTTATTCCAGTGAAAAATTTGCGATATTTCATTATAATCTCCTCTTCGTTTTAAATTGCTCTGCATTTTAAGTAGGCGTGCACACGAACGATCTTGGCGTTCCATTAAATATTATAAATCACTGTTTGCAATGCGGTCGATGCAGCATGTTAAGCTGCAACGGTTGAATACTACCGTTTGATTTGAGTAACCGCATCCATCTATCTTCTTCCATGTAAGGCGTACGCTACATTTGCACGGTTAAAGCCTGGTTTACTTTAACTCCAAGCAAAAATAGAATGCAAAAAAGATGGGAAACCGTCGATGTATTTTAATGCGAAGCTCGCCATCCCAGAGTCGGAGATCAGCTTCGCTGAAATAAATTGGTTTTGTGTCGAACACTCTGTACGGCTCAACCCACGACAACCATTGCGTTTACGTAACTGCACTTAATGTTCCTTAAACAAATTTTACGGACAAACAGAAAATCGCGTTTCGCGTGAAATAAAGTCTACACTCGGGTACAATGTACATTTTCTTTAGAATACGAGTACTTTCCAAGTTTTCAACCCTTGTTTTGGGACGTTGTTGTATATTTGAAAATTGCCAAATATTTTTATTTGAGGATTGTTTTTCTACTACTTTTAATTCTTTAATTTACTTAAGTTCTTAAATCTTAAATTCCTATATCACCAAATTTCAATATCACGCAAATGCTAAACCTTCAAACCCCTAAACCCCTAAATTTTGCTATGTATTCAAATTCTTATTTTTGCCAATTCCCATATTTCTACTTTCCCATATCCAAAATTCGTATATCACCGAATTTCAATCTTCCCAAATTCCTAGACTCTCAAATTCTCATATCCCCCAACTCCCACGTTCCCGAATTCCCATATCAGCAATTTACAATATCTTCGAATTTCGATATCCGCAAATGTCAAAACTTTCGAATCCTCAAATTTCCAAATTCCTATATCTTCAAACAGCCATACCCCAATTCCCATGTCCCGAAATTTGCATAGCTCCAAATTTCAATATCAAATCTCCAAATTCCAATATACCAAAATCCCAAAAAGTAACTAGGTCACGCATTAACACGGTCGATAAAGCCGGTGGGCCCAGCCCAGCCTAGTTCAATGTCATATTTATGAATTGTTCGTTGCACATCTCCTTGAAAGGGATTGGCAGCATTAAAGGCAATCACAGCTGTTCAAGCGGTTAGAATAAACGATTCAATTGGTGTTATTGATGGTTGTTACCGGTGAGCATTATATCTGTAGCGCACGTAACAGGGATTGAAATTTTCATCCGGGTCTGAAAGTAGAGCGTTGCATAATACCGACAATAATGAAAGCGCGTGACCGGCTCGTACGGATTATAAGGAAGGCGGAACAACAATACTCGGTTACTTGTTTGGATTAAACTAATTAAATTTCCCGGTTTATCGGACTAATTGGAGCACGGTTAAGAGGCTAACGCAATTACAACAAATTGATTGTATTCGTCCGTGTAATTATCGGACCTGAAGACCCGTGGGACACGGGCGAATCGACGAAGTAAACAAAAAATGGTAAAAAGAACCGTCCTTCGTTTCATATTCGCGTTGATTATGAAACTTTCATTCATTAATTCCCATTACCATTTCTGGCTGCGACCGGTAATTGAAGCGACATCGTGTGTGCACGTAACGCGATAAAACAATGCGATCGATTTGCCGGCGCAACGACGGTGACGTAAATTAACGAAGAAACTGCTCTTCAAAATTGAACGGTGGGTTCAGTTACAGTAAATTGGAGAGTGACGACCCACTTTTAAAAAAAACTCAATTTACCCCGATTCCTCCAAAAACGTAAATAAAGTATAAATGCGTATAATTTATCCGTCACGAGTCATGGCGGATACTAAAAATATGCGACAGCGATAGGTCGAAATGAACGACGAATTTGCACATCTCTGTTAGATCAAATAACGAAATAGAGTTGCTTTCCTGAATTCCTAGAATTCAGCTTCTGATGGGTTTATTGTTTCTTTTATAAAGTTAACAAATGGCGGAGCAAAAGAGAACAGTAAAATACGAGAGAGGTGTATTTGGACCCTCGTCAGGAATCTGATGACAAAAGAAATCGAAGAGGGCGCCGTTCCGTTAAATAGGAATCCTTAGAAGCATTACAGGCGACTTCTTCTGGCAGGCAAAGAAACAGAAGGCGAATTATTCTCAGCTCGTTCCCCGTGAAGACTCTCTCCTATTTCAGAAGGAAAATAAAGAGCCTGTTTCGCGTTATATCGCGAAAACCGAGTTGCAACGCGTTATAACGCGTCATCGCCGAAATCGTCATCGTGTTAGATGCCACCGTAAATTGCAATACAGTGTGATACGGCTAACAGTTCGTGACTGCTGAATCAGATTCGCGTGTGCGAGCACGCGGTATCTTGGTCTTCGACGATTATCGTTGCACGAATCTACGATTTTATACGGGTTCGTGGAAAATTTACTGCCCCTCGGGCTGCGTTGGTTTGTGGAACACGTGGACAGATAAGAAAACAGGTACTCGAGAATGAGACGTCATCGTGACGGAACGATGGACGATATTACTCTCGTATTAAATAATTACGTATCGAATGACCGAGCTGAAAATACTATAGCAGTCGGAGAAACACAGCAAGTGTGTGTACTTCGAGTAATTCAAGAGTGTGTGGAAATCGATGAGTGTTGTCTCGGTATAGGACCCATTGAGACAGTTACATATTTACTTATATACAAAAATTTCCAGGGTCAAGGTTTATACGATGTAGATAATTTTTTATGTGACTACCATAATAATAAAGGCAATCATTATGTACGTTTTGAATAGTGTTCAAATCTTTTCGATAAGCTGAAATGATTTGTAATGCTTAAAAACAAAGTCATATGTCGCATTCATTTCTGAAGTAAACATGTGTAGATGTGCTCAGTTTGTAAACAACTAAAATTACTCTACTTAAAAATTTAATATAGATATTTTTAAACTAACCTAATAATCTAATAGTGCAATTTTTCAAAAGATAGACAATAGTTATAAAGATTTCGACGTATAAGTTTTATAGTCGGTAACCTTCATATTTCAGAACCGGTCATTTGATATGCGCTAAAGTAAAACAAGTCTCGATAAAAGAAGTTTGGCCGTCAGTTTTATGATAGAAATTTTCCTTATCTGTTCATAATAACAACTCTAATGGTTAACATTAAACTTAAACGATGTACCGTTACTTTTGATTCGATTCGACGTCCCCCGTTCCAGAAGGAAATCAATTTTCGGGATCGCGGAGGAATCCTGAAAAATACGATTTACCCAGGCATGGGAAACAATCGTTGGGCCAATGCTGTTCTCCACGCAGTCGACGAAACTTATTTCTTCGTCCCCGTAGATTAGATTGTGCGTCGGTTCGGTTGTGCGTCCACCCTAAACGCGATCCGCAAGATAACAATGGTTCGTCGTTTTATCCGAACTCTGATACGACGGAATCGAATGGCCAGCGGGATCAATGAAACTACATAAAGTAACTCATCGGCCATAAATGGCTAATAGAAATAGGTCGTCGATCGGGCTACAGGGGAGGCCGGTTTCAGAAAAAGGTATAGAAATAGATATTGGCTGATCATTCGCCGTTTCGAAGGAAATTGTTCCATCAGGAGATTGAAAGGGGATCGGGAATAAAGCTCTTCCCGTGTATTGGTCGAGCAATGATCGTAGCGAGATGTGATAAAGGGTAACATTTCTCGGGCGTTACTCAGAAAACTTCTCTTTTTTCCCTCAGCATCCATCGCGACTGATTCGATCTAGTCAGAAACAATGACTTCTCCTAACGGCCCTTACCTTCCAGTCCACTTTCTTCGACTTCGGCTTTCAGAAATTACCCAATCATCCGAGGATCAATTAGCCTATTCCTTTTACCGAAATTGATATTCGTCAACTTTTATTTCGTCACGATTATACAAAGTGTGGAGGATGGCTACCACTTTTATTGCAGTTTTATTTCGAGCTAATCTTATTAAACTGATGAGTATCTGGTGCAGAGGAATAAGTTGATCAAAAGTATCGGCTATTAGAAATTGCAAATTTAAAATTAGTTCTGGGGATCTTAAAATATACCACAAAACAGTCTACTAAATAATACATGAATATAATATTCACCAAGGTGATATGCCTAACACAACCTTAATACTTCGATAAGATTCGTCGTTATGTATCATCGATATTCCATCAGCTATTGCCAGCATAACTTGTTGCACGTACAGAAAGTTGTATCATCTAAATTCATTCGAGATTCCATGTTCGTTTATGCGAAACTTTCTTTTCTCTATCGATTTTTTTCTTAGATGTTACTGAAATAATGCCTCAGCTCGTGAAGAGGTTCAAAGTTTGTCATACGCGAGTTCCTTGTCTCTCGTTTGCTCTATCGATCCGGTAGAAGTCCCTTTCGGTTATCTTTCACCCTTCTGCCCCAAGCTATCGAGTAATTAGACGCGAAATAAGGGTTCGAGCAGGCTTTCGGTTCGAGCATCGAACGAAATGTGTACGAGCTGTAATTACAAAGATACCACCCGAGGTGCTTTTCTTTTCGTGCTCGGAATTGAAAACAAACTGTGTCTTTGGTACTTCGAGATTTGGCAATTTCAGGAATTCGGGACTTGGAGAATTTGGGGATTTAGGAACGATGAAATATGGTGAATTGAGGAGTTAAGGGATTTGGAAATTTGGGGATTTGTAGATTTGTATATATGAGAATTTAAGATATTTCAAATTTGGTCCTTTGAAAGTTTGAGAATTTAAAGATTCGAAAATTATTATTAATAATATCAAATACTGTCACGTACTTAAATACTACTATATTATTACCTAAAATACGCCATCAAAACTACCTTGTACCTGTACCCTACAAACCTCGTTTAACCCTGAAAAATGAACAAGTACTCCGAACTGTTGATCCCCAGCGACCATCACGAGGCATCTAAGATATGAAGCAACCTTAGAGAATTGAATTTTAACAAGCGTGCGATTACCAGTGTCTCCCCGAAGATCTTCCAGCCGGTAGATCAGCAACAGTAATAATTCCCCGCAGTGAACTGTCATTGATCCATGGTGCGAGACAAACGCGGGCTACCGTGCGAAACCATAATTTCGTCGCTGATTAATTGAAGGAAGAAGGAGAGCTTTTGTTTCGCTGTCGGGTAGCAGCGTCCATTAATAAACGATGACGATAGAAGAGACAACTAGATGGACGAGGGACGGTTGGTTGCGTGCAACATTTTTCGGCGATGGTAGCGGCGTGGAAATTCGCCGTAGCAACGAGTGCAAATTGCTTTCGGGCCGTTTCGTCTGCCAGGAGGCCATTTGTCACAGCGGATTCTGGACGTATAAGCCGGCTAGGCTAATAATGACGCCACCACGGCTAACTACAAGCTCCTCGCGCGTGCATTCATGAAGCAATATACATGCATTTACACGCTGCTCCTCCTCCACCATTCTACTGCCGTCTCTCTTTCGCTGCGAAACCTCTCCAACCTCTGTCCGTGCTTGCTCATGGTATTCGTTGTCACTTGCTACTCACCCACACGACCTCACGGTCTTTACCCGCTGTCTAAACTGAACAATGAACGTTACCGTGTCAACGCCGAATTAATACATTCAAATTACCCATTGTTGCAGCTAAGACCAAAGTAATAGCATTGCAAATGATGCCTGTCATCGATGCAACCCGCAACCCATTGATTTCGATGGGGATCACGTTTGTTACTAAGAGCTGATCTACGTCCATTTTACCGTTCTGAGATTAGTGAAATTGGGGTTTGAAAATTTAGAAACTTGTAAATTTGAAAATTGAATAATCAAGTTTCATATTCCCACACGTCGAACTAATTGTAATTGTTGTAGCATCATGCGTTATATTAACTAGCATATTCATAGGCATTAGTGACTATGTAGAGATCAAACCGATTATTGACAGTCCTCCCTAGGGAACACGCATGTAGAAATCCAATCAACGGAGTTAAGAAGCTTATTAGGTATGGCTAACAGGACATTATAAATTACTTACGGCTAATTGTCCCAAATGTTGATTTATGTGTTTGTTTAAATTTATGATCCTGCCGCTTCGTATGTTATTTAATCATGGTTTAAATATTAAACATTTCATTCAATAATAAATTTAAGTATTTCAAATTCAGAAAAATATTTTAAGAAATTTATGTTTGCGAGGCGTAATTGAATTAGGATTTTAATGAAGATCCATACAATGAATTATACACGTTCATTTTTCCGCGAGAGTCGAAAGATTTAAAAAAAGTTTGAGAACGCAGGTCGTTCCTACCGATCCTCGTGGGATTCAATTTTGACATGATGATCCAAATTGACGTGAAATGGCGGTATTTGTGGTTAAGCCGGAAATAACGAACATTTCAGACTTCACCTCGTCACTGTTTCAATTATTCACACCATTCTTGGCTGAATTTTCAAAAAGTCTTTCTCTGGTATTCTGTCATTTTTTAAGCCACTTACACGCGTCACAGGTTCGTTCGACTGACATTAAGTCGTAATACACTTCTCTTTTCTTAAACGACATTTGAACACGGTTTTCGAATGTCGAGAAAAGAACATTTACCCGACGTTGCCTCGCGCCGTAAATGTCTCGTTCCACGTATTATAAAAGTCCCGTTAATTCAATTCTCCGACTACTTGGACGAAACAGACATTACCGCTCATCGAGTGTATTTTCAGTAGATAACGGTGTTAATTAGCATCACGGACAACGCGCCGTTTTAAATAGCTTCGCAGAAGCGACGAAAATTACAGTTGTGGCTGGAAATAAAAGTAATTTCACAGTTTTAGTATCTAAATTTAATTTGTTAATGGAATTAAAAGGAATATTTCTGTAGAAATAAAAATTTCAAGAGAAAATTTTCGACGTTAGAATTTGATATTAAAATATACAAAGCTATATACGTTACCGCGGGTTGACTGGTAAATTTAACGTGGATATTAAAAATTTTAATCTCCTTCGTTTCAGATCGTTCTAACCTACAATTTTTATGACTTAGCGAAGTTTGCGTCAGGTGACACTTAAGCTTCTTGGCTGCCATTTTGCATTCAGTTTTACGTCCTTAGATTCTCAATTATAGACAGATGTGCTACTAATAAATACATTTAAGCACATTATAAAACGTTATTCAACATTATAAAAAGTTATAATGTTGAAGTTTTTAGATCCAGTTTAACAAAAGTATGTCTGAATTGTTCTCAAATGTCCAGGAGGAATTGTCCGTTCGCAAGGTAGTTGAAAAACGGCAATCCTTTAATATCCAGCATATTGCGACGGCGTGCCGTTTTACGTGACGGTTAGGTATACGGGGACGGTGAGCACAGTTCACGAATGACTCGTCGTAAACTCTGATTACGCTACAAAACGTCGACAACCCATATACGAGACTGTGCGAAGCTTCTCTTTATAGAAAGTTTAATCAGAGGGGTTCAATCGTGGCCATCGCGAAAATTTCCTCTTTCCGATTTCCCGTTCGTTCGGAATTACTCGTGGTGATAGGAACGTTTTCGAAGTTCAATAGAAAGCTTCGGCAAAGAGGAAGGGGTGGCGTCTGGACGCGGTAATAGTTAACAGACGCGACAATCTTCGCGGGAATTACTTGGCTGGAAAACAGAGAACGTTAAATTATTGCGACGGTATCTCGTTGTCGCGAAAGGGACAAGGAAACTGGGCCTGGAAGAAAGCCCGAAAAGGGGAAAATAAAGCGGGAGAACGCGCGAAAGCGTTCGTAGACGTCGCTCGCGCAGCTGCACAAGAAAAGAAGACTCGTCGTCGGTAGAAGGGGCTGTGAATACGTCACCTGAATGCCAGCATAATGTTCACAAAATGCCGGAAATATAAGCAAACTCGCGCCTTCCACGCTCCCTTGGGAACTGTCGTTTACATAAATAGCCCCGAACGAACGGATTTCGCGTGCACCGTTCACCAATTCGTTCACCCTACGTACTACGTGTCTCAATATTTGACGGCAGAGTTTCCCTGCATTTGCTTATCAAATGAAATCCAAGCACATGGAGGACACCATGTACTTTATGCGGAGGACCCATGAATCTCTTTCGTTGCTACTAACACCTCCAGACGTTACAGGAATTCAATTCGATTGATTCTGCATTTGGAAACAAGTTCCAGTAAACTTATTTCCTTCTTCGTGATATACAGGTTCGTGCATTCTACTATCCTCGTTGCCCTTGTAGACACAGAGAATTGTGTCAGTTTAAAGTTCAATTTAAAATATGATTTATGATTTTTTTTAAGGATAAAATATGAATTTCATCGTCCTAAAATATTACGAATTTTTCGTAAATGATTCAGACAGCAAGATATTTCTAGAAGAGTATATCATTTTCGAGAAATAGCACGTCAGAGTTTCCCCCATTAGAGACAGGTATTTGCATATTATTATAAGAATACGCAACAAACTCGTAAAGAAAGTGCTTTCACGTGATCTCTACCGTGGCCGGAAACTTTTGCTTCCCTTTATTTTCCTTCTCATTCCGTTGTTCATAAACATCCACGTCATTAGCAGCGATGGAACAAGTTAAAAATTTGTTCCAGTATAAAGTTACTCGTTACCAGGCCGTTGGTTACGTTTCGACGGAAGTATCATATTTTCTACACCGTCCTTTGTGCGCTAACTTTTCGTGTAAATTATGAACTTTATTAAACAGTAGAAAGTCCATGCCGTACGATGCTGTACGTCCGCACGAATATGTAACTAAGTGACGAGCAACCAAAGGAGACGCGGGAGTTTACAAACTCACGCGAGAAAAACTCGCACAAAGCCTTTATTCTTCTTTTAAATTCATCTAGTTATTGACGTGAATTTTCTTTGATGCATAAATTTCTTTGGGATACGGTAGATCACCACAGAAACTCAAATTCCTGAATTTAACTATTTTGATGTTACAATATTTAAAATTTTCATATGTTCAAATTTGAAACTCGTTGAATATCTATATTTCCTATATTTTTATATTCAGAGGATTTAAATTTTATATCCACATATCAGATTTACAGTCTCGTGTAATCATGAGAATTCTCCAAATTTCCAAATCCCAGAATTCCAAAATATCTGTATTTTCACTCTCGCGTATTTCAGCAGAGAAATAACGAGCCTACTTCGTGTTATATCGCGAAAACCGAGTCGCAACGCGTTATAACGTGTGTCATCGCTGAAATCGTCATCGTGTTAGATGCCACCGCAAATTGCAATACAGTGTGATACGGCTAACAGTTCGTGACTGCTGAATCAGATTCGCGTGTGCGAGCACGCGGTATCTTGGGCTTCGACGATTATCGTTGCACGAATCTACGATTTTATACGGGTTCGAGGAAAATTTACTGCCCCTCGGGCTGCGTTGGTTTGTGAAACACGTGGACAGATAAGAAAACAGGCACTCGAGAATGAGACGTCATCGTGACGGAACGATGGACGATATTACTCTCGTATTAAATAATTACGTATCGAATGACCGAGCTGAAAATACTATAGCAGTCGGAGAAACACAGCAAGTGTGTGTACTTCGAGTAATTCAAGAGTGTGTGGAAGTCAATAGAGTGTAGTCTCGGTATAGGACCCATTGAGAGAGTTACCTTTCATATGGGTTTGCAGGTACAAATTATAGTACAAATGCAGGTATAAATTTTTGCAAGTGTAAATCTGCAAATTGTCAGATTTACATGCCGAATTTGGAAATTTTCACGTTTATAATCTGAAGATGTTCATCAATGAAGTAGTTTATTTTCCACTGTATTTCATTACAGCGACGAAGAATCAGGTCATCGCCAACATGTCAGAGTCTTCTATGAATCTGATCACTTCCCGAGGTAGCGTTTACACTCATTCTAAGAAATAAAATAAAAAGTAGTTAGTGTAACTGGTATATCAATGTGCTGTCGACAATACGGAATAACATACGCGGCAAAAGAGTATAATGCTTCCAGTTTTGCAAACGTATTCATTTACTGTCTTACATTCCTAAAACGATATTAAACAATTATGAAATTCTGTTAGTGCGACACCGACCGACTTTCAGAAATTATACTTACTTCTGTCCAATCAACCTTTGCGTAATAACCAGTAATGGATATAACAAGAAGATACAAGAACAGAAACATATTTACTTGACCCATGTTGCCTTGTGTTCAGACGTTCGATTAACATGTTTCAGTCACATTAGGGTTCCTTATATATCGACGATATGCAAGGTCAAGAATTATAGGATATAGATAATATTTTATATGGCTAGTAATAAATTTCGTACCTCCGCACGAATATGTAATATTCGAAGTTCTCGTATATTACAGTTTTTTAAATTTTTAAATCTTTAAGTCCCAAAAGTCTGCAAATTTCCAAGTCTCCGAATGTCCGAATCCTCAAATTTCCAAATCCCAAAATTCTCAAATGCCAGAACTTCCGCGCTCAAAAATTTCTAAACTTTGCAAGTCAACTTGAAGCAAAGCTATATTCTGCCACATCGCCATTTACTCTAGAGAAGCATACGAAGCTGTGGGCCATATAGCAGTCGTCGCGACGTGAAAAACAGCGAAAAAGGTGTTTTTTGCGTGGCGTTGTTTCTCTCGAGGAAAAGAGGTGGCTCGTTTCCTCCCTAAAGTCGTAAAACGCGAACAAACCACCAAAGAATGCCGCGAGATAATTATTTATTTAATTATGCCCGTTGTTAATCATGTCAGTACAAGACAGCTTTCACGCGACAACGGTGAATATATTGTGCGAAATAAAATTAATGTAGCTAATTAGAGCGCACTCGGAGATCGTAAGTCCTTCTAACGTTCCGTTCACGGAAATTAACGGCGACACCGGGGAAATTAGAAAAAGTGACGCGCTCTTTAAACCGAAAATGGAATAACACGTTCAGCATGGCTTCCAACGGATCTTCATTTCGTGGTTGAGATTTTAGAGTCTCTTTTAACACCTGACCGTATGATTTTGAATTTTTAGCTAGGAAAGGTATACAAGCTGTCAAAGTGTGCACTTTTCACAGGGTAATCAAAATTATAATATAACATCTTATAATTTAAATAAGTACAGCTTTGCAATTTGTTATGAATATAATTTTGATAAATTATGTGTCATATCTACTACACGCTGATGTCACCATTATAACATTTAAACTTGTGACTATAATATTAACGATACCTAAATAATTCAATCGAAACTATAATCTTTCAATTATTCTGATATATTAAATTCTTAACATCGATCACCGAGGGCTTTCACGGTAATGAACGTTATGAGCATCATGAATATTTGAATTAATGAAACGTACCTAGACGAAGAATGACAATTTCTCATCTGTATTTTCTTTAGAGAAGTGATACGATTAAAGTTTCCGTTTTAAAGGTTTTCTTGGCCAAGCGTACCGTCTCTCGTCGTAAATAAAAAACGAGTAGCGATCGATGTTCATCAAACATTAATGTTGCCGTAGTATAATGAAACTTTCTTGTTGAATAATCTATATCTACCATATACTTACAACTGGGAATTTCTGCAACTTGAGGTGCACGTAACTTTGCCTGCACTCCGATGCATGCCGCTAAGGATGCTCGCGAGTGAACCAGGAAACGCAGATTCAACAAAATCAAACTCTCGGAGGAAATCCGATTCGCGATGCATGTTATTCTATTCGAACACCAGTTAAATAACCAGTAAACTTTTTTAGAACACCGTAAAAACAATACTGCGTCGGTTATCGGGATCGTGATTGTCTTTTGTGCAACGTGTAATGTTTCTTTTGTCACGCACCTTATGTCGTGGACATTTTATGAAAGTCCGAAGCATGCGGAAGAGGAAGGAGTGGACAATGGCGTAACCAAATGGCGGCCAATGTCACCAGGACCTTTGAATATGGTAATATCATGCGTGTCGAAATAATGTGCAGTGATAGTGCATTGGAGATAATCGGAGATTTCAAACTTTTTAATTCAGAATTTTGGGAATTTGTGAATTTCTCAAATTTCTGGATATGGAAATTTGAAGTTTTGAGACTCGACGTTTTGAGGATTCGGTAATTACACAATTTGAATATCAAAATATTTAGAAATTTAAAAAATGCAAGATTGTAAAACTCTTGTAAAAACTTTAGATACGCCACTGAATAGGCGACGAAGTTGACGCGCGAAACAAGGTAAAATGAAAGGTCAGCGGCTCCAGCGGTACCGTGACCTTCAGTTCACCACCTTCTTGGATGTTCACCTTCGTACAGTGACTCATCTTGTTTCGATCTCCGCACAGCACGTCTTTACTCGATGAGTTTTCATTTCTTTCATCCTGATCATCGTCCAGGTTCCATCAAACACATTTCGTTGCACGTGATTTGCCGGAAGCCTTAATTAAAAGAGGTCCATCGGGATTTCTAATCATAAATCGATGTTTTGTATTTATTACGGGTTTCGTGCGAATGTGTCATTCGGGGCAGTCTAATCGATTAATAGACGTAATTCCAGGAAGGGTTACGGAGAATTATGTGTCTGACGGAAAGATCGATACCTGGAAGAGGGAAAATTTAACGCAAACACTTTACAAGGCTACTTCGTGCTTTTATTTTTCGATATCGTACATGCTTTGAATACGTAGTTGATGTAACTCGAGGAAGGGTTTTCACGGAATTGTGTGTCCGACGAAAAGATTGATATTTCGAGGAGGGAAAATTTAACGCTTTTCCGATGATCTGCAATTCTATTAGCTTGCTGAATATCGAATGACCGATTGTGAAATGCGGAAAATTTGATATGATTTGTTGACGCAAAACTAAATTATCATACGATAATTTTGTCTACACATTTGCGCTTGTAGTGTACTAATTTGAAGCTTAAACTTCAGCGAAAATTACTGCACATATATTTCGTTCATATTATAATATAAGACTACCTTTTTACATCTTTTGCATTTTTAAGTTATATTTTTCTAAACATTCTGTACATAAAGAAAAAAAAATTATTTATCGAAATCACAGTTTCATCAAAGAACCTTTTGTATCAAAAATACTACTAAAACCGCTTATATAATAATTTCTATCAAACTTTAAGTTCAGATTACACAAATATTTTGAAGTACCTCTACGTTATTATATTCTGCCAGAGGTTGCATATTTCCAAATCGTTTATCGAATTTTGGGTACAATTTTCGTCATTTCAATAGCGAATATCTCTCAAAGATGTTTTCAAGCTTTGTACAAGCTTTAAATATGTTGAATTGCATTTAGAATATCATCCGCTTACGATCATTAGATGTTCCAGCTTGCATTATAAAGGGAAAGAGCGTTCCAGCTGCGTTCACCGGTTACTAATTGCGATGGCGGTAGCCAATTCCCATTAATCGTCCCTTAACCACGATCAAACTCCACGATAACGTGTCCCAGTGTTTTCACTTGCGGCTATTTGTGAAATCGAGCACGCTATCAAATTATAAGCTTTTAACGTGGTCGGAGAACGGCGCATCGAGTAATTGTCCCCGGCGTAAACAGAAATCTAAATTAGTCCCTGGAAGCCGTGCAAGAAAATGAGATTTTCTTCTCTCATAAAGGTTATTGCTCTAATTAGAAAAACGTGGAACGAACGAAGCCATAGTCGTTCCTATTAGCGGACAATTTTCTCGCGTTCCGCAGAAAAAGAACAGATCCTGGCCCGATACCGACACCTGTCGTGTCGCCTATCTTTACTTGCATACTTGAACGTATTTCTGGGTCGCGATTCTTGCGGTATGCATGTTTCTTTTTAGGCATCGAGCCAGCGAAACGCTCTAAGAAGCCACTATTATGAACCTATGCGAAGCGGCCATAGCTCAGCTGGATGAAATGGCGGATCTAAAGCCTCGAAACTGCTACGACATCAGTCTGCGAAATTACAAACCTGCGACGGTAGATTCTTCTCTTTCTTATATTTCGATTTTATCTTTCGTTGACATTATTAACGAAATGTGTATTGAACCTTGGGTGAACACTTTGATTCGCGTTAGATTATGTTTGATTCCTTTTGGATTTTTCAACCTTCTCAAGAATGTTCACGAATTTGTACCACTGAACTACATTTCAATCTTATTTCAGTAAATACCTTACATCACAAGAGCTCCACAACAGATTCGATCGTGTTAATCTTACGAAGCTTAATAGCTTTCGAAACGGAATCGATAATTTACGTACCGATCGCTTTCGAACAGCACGACGACGAAGTAATTACAGTGAAGTGATCATACGTATTGTTACGTATGAGGAAACACTGTGAACGTTTCTCTTGTTGCAACGAGATAATGCTCAGCTCATACAGACTAAAGGCAACTTCTTCATTGTTCGCGACATCGATCGATCTTGTATCGGTCGTTTCGCGAATACGTACATACGTGCATTCAAGCAAGAAGGGGTCGTTCATTCGATTCTACTCGTTCTATTCAGGTTTCTTCTATTCGTTGCAGGAGAATCTCTGCTTGTTCATCGTAGAATTGCGTTCTGCGTACCTGAATTGCTATTAATTCCTTGCTCAAAAATTGCTTCTGGTTATACACGTATCTGGCTGGTGAATTCAGCATGTGGCATTTGCTGTTTAACAGGTTGACTGACATGTAACCCAGTTTTGGTAAGCATGAATTCCTGTAAGGATCTACTGCATGTAGAGCGGCTGTCATCCATTTTGTACACTGTGGTCTTCAAGCACCCATTTTTGTAGCATTTTTAATAATTTCATGGAAATGTTTGAAACAGAAGTTATTCAGTCTCAATTCTTTTAACTGAGACAAAAAGACTTGACAAAAATGTCTGTAGTAAAAGCTTGCAGTAATTAATTACCTGCAGTAATTGATTTATTTAAATGGCATTACAATTAAATTATTTAAATGATATAACAGTTGACTTGTTTAAATGGTACCATATATAATATTTGGATTCAGAGAGTTTTAGCAAATTTCATGACGAACGTAATCAACTATATTATGATCTTGAATTCAAATATTTACGTTTGATCAACACGAATATTAATATGTGAAATAACTTTGGTGAGGGAGGTCATTAGAGTGCGTAAAATTCCGTATACAGATGCCAATATATTTGGAGTTTGCACGTCCATAATCATGTACAAAGCATCATGTAACAAATTTCGAAATGACATTGCGAGTTGAAGTTTATGTAGAACTTGCATATTCCACAAAAACAGTCAAGTATCACAAGAAACGTGAAACAAATTTTAGATAAACATTCAACGTCAAAGTAGCACACAAGTGTTAAACAAGAGAATTATAAATAAATTATAATAATTTAGTTTCTGTAAGTGTTAAGATATGTAGCAGTCTATTATTACACAGGAAGTTTAAACAAGTTTTTACCAAGACCCAGCAAACTCTGCAAGGCTAGAGAACAGAGTTTATTAATTAACAACAACAATAGTACCGACACAATTGTACGTACATACATGTTCCCTAATTTTGACGATGGTTGACGCACAGCGTAGTATGTCAACTGTGTTATAATACCAGGCAACTATTTGCGCAAACACTTAGGGTGATCCCAGAGTGTACGTTTGTTTAGCTACATTCCCGTGCACATTGCTGTGTTCGCGAGCAAGGTAGAGAGAGAACAGTTGCTTATGCCCGCATGCTGCTATACTGAAAATACATACGCTCTATTATACCGAGCGTTAAACGTGACAAGCTACGGGCACCAGGTAATTGCGTCATGCTATTACATTTAATTAAAAGTTCGCTTGTAAATGTAGCGAAGAAATCCGATTGTTCGAAGCTTGCTTAATGCAATGAGAACACGCCGGATGCGACTTTCCTTTTCGAGTTACAATTAAGTTCTCGCGAACAGGGTCACCAGAGACTCTTTAACGTATTAAGAAATTGCCTGCTTTCTGATTCAATCGACGTTACAAATAGGCAAATTTCATTTTGAGAAAATTTGGTAATTGTGTATGTTGATATTTTGGATGTGAATGTGGTACGTTTGGATATGCAACACGTGGTGATGTAATGCGGGGATATGGGACGTGTGGGGCAATGATATGTGACGATGTAATATGTAGCGATACGATGCATTGTGATATGGAAGTATCATGGTTTAGCGCGTGATAATACTAACGTGTGGTAATACATCACGTGGTGACACTAATAGGTAGTATTGTAACGCGCAGAGACGCGAACACATGAGGGTACTAGCGCGTGACAATATAGCGCGTGACAATACAGCTCGTGGAGATACTAGCGCGTGAGAATACGACACGGGGAGATACTAATGTGTAGTGATATCAATGCGTGGAGATACTAACTCGTAGTAATTCAGTGCGTGGTGTTATTAACACATAGGCTTTCATTACATCGCACTAACTCATGATAATCTAACGTACATGTATATGTATACCACGTAATAACACAAACGTATGGCAATACGATACGAAATAACCGAATACATAATCATACAACAGGACACGAAATAACCTAATACATAACCATAGAATGCTTGACAATATACTGCAATCAACAAAACAGTACATATTCGCTACTAGTTCTTCCTGCAGCATAAATCAACAGTTGCAAGAACAACCGCTGGCAACTCATTAAACTGATAGTTACATGTAATTTATGACAGCTAACATGTACAGCAATTTGAAATAGAAGTAAGTAACGAGTGGCAAGAGAGAGATATTCATCTCCTTCTATCGAAGATGTTCGCTAATGGCGGCATGGATAATCATTAACGACTCTTTCAAAAGCAATCAATCTCCGTAACACGAAATCACTCGTAACCGCGATGCATCCATTATACACGGCTGTTAAGCATGTATTTCCGGCCGCCACGTGGTCGGGCTCAATTTCAGCGTTTCGCGTTGGACGGCACGTTTAATTATCGTGGCACGCGAAGGTCTGAGGAAAAGGTCGGTGGGTGGCAATCCACGATAAACTGGACCGACTGCCACTCACCTGTCTAGCTGGCATCCTATCTAGGCTCAAAGAAAGTAGCCGGGTTAACGAGATTACCGATACGCTTTATACGGGATAAATAGTTTAAGCCCTTTCTTCTTCTTAATCGTTACATTTTTTATTTTTGAAAAAATATCTTTCTTTTGATATCGACAAAAATTCTTTCTCACGTTTGATATTGATATATCTCACTTTTTCAACATTCTTATTAATGTGCGTCGGTTCTGTGTGAACTTTCATCTGGTGAACGTAGAGGCATTTTTACTCCATGTGTGTGTCATGTATACCGGTGTCAACCCACGAGATGGTGTGTGAAAAGACTGACCCAGGCAAGTCATGTACAGTTTACTAATTATTATTCCGTATTAGTAAAGTATTCAGTTTTGCATAAATTTTCATTCAATTTATTGCATAAATTGTTTGTTGCAGGCGCTTTTCGATCAATGATTCATTTTTCCCACAGTTAACCGCAACGGTCAACCGTTCGCATAACGGTGAATCCCTGGCAATAATTAATTATAATTTCTCGCGTGCAACATTTCGGATAATTAATTAGGTCAATGTATTATATCGTGCAGCAAAGTATTAATTAGTTTCTGCTAACTTTAATACCCTGTTCCAAGGGGTCGAGCTTCTGCGGTGCAGGTAAACTGAATTTTTAATGGAAGTTTATGCCGACGGAATAAAACTCCTTAGAAGAGCGACTCCCAACCCGTGTTACACGTATTGCAATCTTGCAATATACAGTGTACACTTTTATCTTGCAAGGCTATATTTTTAATGTTAAGAAACAAGTACACGACAAAACTTAAATTAGAACGAAATAAAATGAAACCATATGTGCAGCAACTGAGTTACGTTATGCAAACGTAAATATCGCGTTAAATTGAATCGTATAGTTAATTAATAATACGTATCAATTTCTCCCAGCAATGTTTGATCCAATTATTAGAAAAAGGACAGAAATGCATGACAACGGTGTAATTAAATGTACAATTCTTTTATTAATAATCATATCGTTTGTTAACAGTGTATTGTACTTTACAATTAAATAAAAAGGAAGAAAGGTATCCACAGACTATCGACGTTTCCATATTTATTTATCGCTCCAATATTATTTTTCCTGACGCAAAAATTAAATGGTACGTCGTGCATTTGTATGATTTAATTAACGCTATTCACGTTCGATCCACTTCGGTACATTCTATTATTTTCACTGCGTAATAGATGGTTTTCATATTTCAATGAAGGATTCTCGACTTTATCAGTTCAGCTGAACAAATATGTGAGTATTATACATATATGAATCCGATACTGCTATTGTAAAGGGAGGTTTTTTGAATCTGTATTCCAAACCGTATTAAATCCAGACAAATGAAGCTTTACAAAATTTTATCTCTTTCTGATGGTAAAAATTATACTGTTCTATATTGTTTAGTTTCCAGTATAAATATTGGGGTTACAAAGATTTGAGGATATGGAGATGGGGATTTTTTAATGTAGGGACTTAGGGATATTAAAGATAAGTATTGTAATATCTATAAAATTTTAATAATCGGAACTGCTTTGAAAACGATATAAACTTATACACACCTCATATCCCGACTCTAAAATCGAGGTATGAAGTAGTATGATTAAAATAATTTTCCACGTTCTTTCAACATCCGGTTCATTAAGTATTCACAGAATGGTTCGGTAAATATTATACATCGTTCAAAATGATTCAAGCTACTTGCCGTGTGTTTTCATGCAATATTAAACACAAATGAAACATTAAAATTCACGTGTTCACGCGTGAAATAAACAATGTCGACTGTACTATGCGAACAATGAATGAAAAAAGGGGTTGTTTTATTTCGTAAATTCGCCGACGAACGAAACGTTAAATCACCCGCAGCATTTTTACCGGTATCGGAACGAACCGAGGTGGTCAGAATTAAAATAACGCGGAACAGAATGATGCCATGATGCGTGTGTTAGCCATCAACGTATTCCCCCCGTGTACAACGCTCCGAATTATTGTTGAATCGTTCGTTCGAAACGGAAAAACATTTTGACCACGGCGAGAACGTGATTCGCGTTTCTCCCCTGTCACGATTACAGCAAGAAATCCGGTAAATTTGCTTTCGCGTTTTTCCATCGGGCTTTCACGATTCTGTTTCGATTATTTTCTTTAAACAAAAACTGTGTACCTGTCAAATATACGCGTACCCTTTAGAGAATTTAAACACAAACAAACTACCAATTGACAGAATGAAATATGTACCGGCTGCAATCTAGCGTGTGCGTATCTAACGTGTAGCTATCGAACGTGTAACGATTTATACAGCACACGGGATCTGGGTTTGAACTTCAGATAAAAAGTCTTCATGTCAATATTTAGAAATGTCGGTATTGAACTTCCAACCGTGATGAATTAAAATTTTCAATCAGGTTCTAAAAAGAAAAGTCAACAGAAATATAGAACCGATCGAAAATTCCGCCAAACGATTTCCTCCACTCGGTTGATACTCGACTTTGAATGTTGGTTTTGCACGGGCAAAACGTATTGAAAATCGTGAATACCTCGAAAACTACTTTATATCAGTATTCTAACTGCGATGAATTAAAAACTTTAATCAAATGCTAACAGGAAATCAAAGGGTTTGAAGGCCAATCAAATTTCGGAGAGAAGAAACGTATTGTACGTATTGTTATGGATGTGTGACATGTACCTACATCACATGATATTGATCATATGTTATATAAAATATCATACAGTTCTTGTAAAATTACTGCAACAGCAATTAGTTAAGATGTAATTAACCCAATTTGCTCCAGTGTAGTTTGAGTACATTGCATTCATTGACTTTCATCAAACATGAAATGTACACATGTGTTCCCCGTATGCACATATGAGTACAATACTAAAGTTTGTAATATGCAGAGATGTATTATTTTTATTATAACAAAAGGTTTTATTTGCTCAATAAAGTAGTATTGAATATCTGCACAAGCATCATTGCCCCCTTTTCCAAAAAATAAGAATGGGTTATGATGTAGATATAACGATGGAAATTTTGAAACGTATCCACCTTGTAATAAAAAGAGGAATGTCTATCACGGTGCATTTAACGTAGGTACAATGTTTGTCAAATTGACCAAGATATGCATAGGTCTGTATAACCGATTCCAAGCAACGCGTTAAATAGAGCAAACAGTTGAATCGTAGCCGTGTAATTGTCCAGGAAATGAAAGATCCGACTTCCAGTCGACCAGTTCCTTTTCATTGCCCAGTCCAAACGTCCCGAACCGACGCGCTCGTAACTTTGATTCGTCCATTAATTCACGACTCGTTAAACATCCAACCCTTTTGCGATACTTTCGCCGAGAGGGTATCGACGTAACGATTCAATCGAAGCAGAACGTCGCTTCGCTATTAACGCGTAACAATAACCGGTGCACAGAGTGTGGCGGCATTCGGTAGAGAGAAGGAGAGGAGCCGTGGGTCATGATTCACGCTTGAATTTACATTTTAATTACATTACGTTTGATGGCGGTATTAATTTTATCGAAGCGACCGACCACAGGAATTCCGATATCTTCGACCAGTACTAGTGGCTGGCCGGTCCAGCACGACATTGTGTCTGTGATGGTGCGCCATAATAGATCAAAGCGAATCTGGCACAGGAATTAATAGTCCGGTAGGATGATCCGCCGAAGAATTATTGCTGCGTACAGGAAGGAGATGCGTTTACACAGACCAACCAGGATTCCATCGATACACGATGCGATGCCCGCAATATATCGACTCCGACGGAGCAATAATATAATTCGGTACATGATCTATGAAATAATAGGTACTTGAGAGTGTGTGATAAAAGTATGACTTGAGAACGAAATAAGATTAGTCAGAAACAAAATTATATTCATATGTAGTTTTATAATATATAATTATAAATTCTAGGATACAGCCATAGTAGGAATTTGGGGATGTGAGATTTGGGAATGTGAAATTTGGGTACGGACAATTTAGGAATGTGGGATATCAAGATGTGGAATTTGGGATTGTGGAAATGGGGGAATGTGAGAGTTGAGAATGTGGGATATGGTAATGTGGAAATGGGGGATGTGAGATTTGAGAATGTGGTATTTGGAAACGCAGAATTTGACAATGTAGGATTTGGAAACATAGAGATTTGAACATGTGGAATCTGATATGTGAAACTTAGGATTGCGTGAATTTCGATATGTAGTAATTTGCGGATATGTGGATTTAGTCGGATAGATATTTCGAAATTTTTAAACACCAAAACATTTGTAGACTTTTAAAAATTTTTAAACCGTCAAGCTAACTCTCTCAGAATGAAAAGTTCCTTTTATTTCATTTTCCTTGACAAAAAGTCTTCTTAATCCTGAAAAATTAATATCGTATTAAAAGGAAAATATTAAATAAATAGTTGAGAGTATCAATAATTAGTACGACATAGAATTACTACAGCTTCATTAGTACGGCCAAAATCGGTATTAGAAATTAAATGAAATATTCAAACGATATCCTGCGCAAACGATAGACATCGTCTGTGATTTGCTTGTAATTATCAATTCGCGAACGATCAGAAATTATCGTTCGTTCGCTGATTCCCCGATTCCTGTGCTATTTATCATTCCCATTGTGTTTCTCATCCACGAAAATCATGCGACGAATAATTAATCGATATTTACGTAACCCGATAATTAGATTGGCGTGTAGATTTGGATGGAACCCGACGATGCAGCGTAAGGAATCCAGTTATCTGCAATTAGTTCGTTTCAAAAGGACGTACGTACTGTTGGCGAGGAGAACGACAAAAGGGGGCCACAGTGGGATGCGCAGGTCTGTCTCATTAAATTTTCCAATTTGCTCGATGAACTCTTGGAACGGGAAACGTGGAAACAAAGCTAGAGCGAGAAAGAGAGTTATGCAAAAGTTCTGGAAGAAGATACCTTTGCGTTGGCGTTGCTGCGCTCTGTTAATGTCCTTTGATACAAAGGGTAACGATGTTTGATTCTTAACGAGAACGAGACACAATGGCTTATTAGGTAAACATAGGCTAGTCAGCCCGAAGGTTCAACATGTGGCTATCGGGCTGTTGCCGCGAGTCTTATGGAAATTTATTTATTAAAATAATCGCATTAAAACAGCGAGCAATTTCGTGTAACCTCGGGGCATGCGAAGCGTTTCGGTGATCAAAGACACAGATGTCTACCTTCTATCCTATTCTAAGAAAAGTCTCGATGTTAAAATGTAACAGCCATAAATACCAACACAGGCGGAACATATATTGCCGGGACAGCTGCGTCTGACTGGGTTAAATTTTTTATACGAACAAAATTGCACAGACGCGTCTTCACGGTATTCTCGATTACCAAATCGAAATTTCTTAGGAACTCGTTAATTTTCTTACGTGTAAATACTAGTCATCTATAAATTACACAACCGAACAATTATAGAACCTTGATTCTTTAACGATCGGTTCGACGTACGACTTCTATGTGATTATTTCTTAAACATACCTTGCAAGATTCTCAAGTACGTTCGTGTATCTACTTTGTTGGAGAAGCAACTTAGTTCCTGAAATATTCAAATACGTTTCGTCGTCGCCCGTAATAATTCACGACGTATAAATCGCACATTGGTATGCGAAAATTGACGGGCAATGATGAGCCTGCGGGAAGTGGGATCCTAACGCACGATGTTACATAGAATATTCGACGAGCGGAGAAAATTGCGATATCGGTCGACGCTGATGTTCCTCGACATTATGCAAATGCGTGTACGAAGAAAGTACACTCGTAAAAATCTTCCACACGATGACGCAAGTTCAGTGTTCGCGACAAAGCGAAGAACGAGTGTTTTAACGACAAGAACAGGTTCTATCGGTCGCGATTCATTAGTTTTCGAGCGATAGCAAACGGAAACATTTGCAGTGCCTCAGGTGCTTACAATATGTCTTCTTTCGTTCCGAGACGGACTCATTATCATTTCTCCGCTTCCAGCGGAACGATTAGTTGCCCCGACGTCTATTAATAACGATAAGCAACTCGAAATTGTACGCTGAAGGTGATACTGTTAGGACCTGAGACAGGAGATAGATCACGCGTGGATTAAAGCAATAAAGGTGATATATATCGCGGAGATAATTTTTAATCCTTTGAGTGAAGAGTTCTGTAGACGTAAATGCTTGCCGGAGACACAACCTCGCTAATCGCGGTTGTGGAACAATGATTGCTTTTCCTTGTATCGGAGATTACGCGAAGGTATTTACTCGTTAATATATCGATACATTCGACGTATGAATCGTAACGAGAATACGAGTGACTAGTTAAATTTCTAGATTTTACTATGTATAGTAGTAATATATCGATATAGTAGAACAATAACTGTAGAAAGTTCTGAGTGAAAAAAATGATCGAAAGATGTATTAAGTGCCAGGTAGCTTTTTTTTCTAAAAGGTTTGTTAAAAAATGGCGCGTTCAATTTATTTAGCACTATTACTGCAGCACTCAACCGAAATTTGATTGAAATCGCTTCGGGGGTCTAAGGGAAAATGGGTCACGAAATTCGACAATTTCTCATATGGATCGAACTCGGTAATGGGTTCTATCAATCAAATAATTGCAAAATAGAAAATGGAGACGAATCCTCGGTACCATCAATAACATCGATTTGCAATTAACATAATCATGTTGTTACATGTTCGAGCTGAACATTTCGATGAACGCGTAAAGCAAGAAGAAGCGCAATTAACGATTATCCGCGGTGACAAGAGATAAGCTGAAATCATAAAGATCTTTTATTAGGGCAATCAAAGTTCTTTTACGGCATTGCAGAGGTAATCGCTTAATAAACTTTACTCACGGTATTTTACAGTCGTCCGTTCATGACGTATAAATTTGGTGAAAACGAGACGCGATTCAACGGTCGACGGAAAGACAAGTCGTAGGAAACAAGAGTGACTCGAATGAATGATAGAGCTACGGGCAGGAACGCCAAGGTAGCTGCTAATTAATGGAGTCATCCATCTGGCGCCATTTTGCTACTCACGGACCGCCTTCCTTCCGGGTGCTTGCTGCGTTTCTGGGCCAAGCGTAAACCTTTAAACGTTGTCCGTGTCTGGGTAGGGCCACACCGGCTGCCTGCATCGTCGACCGGAACGATTTGTAATCCAGCAAACCGTACCCAAAGATTGAGAGAGGCCAACGGGTCTTACGCTACCTTGTATAAATTAGATTTGATGGCGTCCCTCGCCAACAACGCCTGCCAATTTCACCTGTGTGTTGAACAAACCAAACACGGCAGTGTCTTTTCGAAAATTGATACTACGGTGGATCCACCTCACCACATGTTCCCTCCGTGCAATTACTTTCACCATTTCGTTCGCCATTTGTATCGTTACGGTCTTCTATCCACAACTGAGAAGATAGAGCAAGTGGTCTAAATGTGGACTCTTGTTGCACGACATATTGCCGTGTTAAATACTTTTACGATATAACGATTCAATAATCTAAAATTACAAAATACAAACAGATATGTTCATTTTAAGAGACATGTAGAAAATGTTATACTTCAGGTATAAAATACTGATTCTATAATTCTTTGGAATCTATTGAAGGATAACGCAAGAAGTGCGCCGACGAAGGGTAAAATTTCGTTATCCGCGAAAAATTGCTACTTCAATGTCGACCGGTTACTTCCCAGAGGCTTAATAATCGTATGAAATTTAATATCACGCTGCTTGGTCTCTGCACGATAAAGATCAAACGCATGGCAAGTAGCAGGCAAGACTAGATTTTCATTATACTAAAGCGATGCTCTTTGTTATCAACACATTATCGCTCGAGCACCTGCTAACAGGAGAGGATTATCTTGATAATGAGTTTTCTCTATAGCTCCCATCTGAGTAACGTAACACCTTCTTCGCCGAACTTGAACATTCTAGCACTACATGACCCATCGTCGTTAATTATTTACCTGTAAATCTTGTAGTCCGATGATTAATGCGTTTCAATCAACAAATGGCCGTTGTAATAACTTCATCTTTCAAAATTCTAACTCTGCGAGAAGCATTCTTTTAGGATAATGAGAAATTGTAATAACATTTTTTATTTAGCTCTAAGTTTATGGGTTCGCTCGTAACAACGTGTTAACCGATCGTGTTGAAATCAATCGATATATATTATGTTGTATAAAAATTTAATTAATAATGTCGGTGAAAATTTCACGGTGTTATAATTATGTTCCATTATTCTTCGACTTTGCATTGATCCTTTTAATTATTTTCTGATAGCGCGTTTTATGATCGTTGAACCAAATGAATAGCGATTATTGGAACTACCTCCGGTACTTATTATCGCAAATGTTATTTTATTAATATTAGTCCACGTATCAACTCTTTCGGAATAATTTCCATATTTTTACTGTTATATAACAATTCACAGATTTCGCGCGAATAACGATTTAACTTTAATAAAATAATAACGTATGTAGAGCTTAAAAGTTGGGTCTGTGAAAATTCGCCGATTCAAACAATAAATGTGTGGATAATGAATCTCATTTTTATTAACGAAAATTACTATAAATACACGAGGATGTAATAACGAATTGTTAAAACAGTCGATTATGATGTAGTAACAATGAATGTATAACAATGTTTTAATTCAACCCCTGAAAACATGATTATACACTCATTAACGAATTACGTGCAATATTATTCAAGCATTTCTCTCGTATTTTTCTCTTCATCATATTCCATAATATGCATATTTATCTTCGTTCCTCTGTCTCCATCTCTTTTCCCGATTACTCGATCTATTTATCGAGCAAAAATTTTCAGGTACAATTTTCACAGGTCTTTATACCCCTTAATGTCCCTTTAATTATGAAAATTCAATTTCAACGGTTGGGTCCACCGGATAATGACCCTTCATTAGCGAGTTGAAGTCAAGTAAAAGTTTATAACGAAGATTTATCGCGATTTTGTCATTTGGCCGTAATACACCCTTTTCTTTCTACTTTATCTTCATAAAAGCTCTACGAAACGATACAGTATTCAATTTAGTAACTAGAATAACATTTCATTTTCATAATTATTTGGAAAAAGAGTTAATGTATATTTACACAGACAGATTCCTGTCCACGTTACTAAATTGCTGAATTTCCAATTTCTACAATTTTAGTTCTCAGATTTTCAGATTCTCAAATTTCTCAAGAAGACTTAAAAATTAAACAATCTCGAAGTTTGCAGTTTTTAAAGTTAAACAATCTCGGAAGTTTGAAGATATTAAAGTTAAACGAAGCTCAAAAATTTCAATTAAAAAGTGTTGAATTTCAATATTTCCAAACAAACTTCCGCAAATTTGTAATGCATAATAGTGAACACCGTGCAAAACAAGGGTTGCGAAGAGCAGCTAAAAGCCAATATTCACGTCCCATCGGTTAAATGTTTCCCGTAAACGATGTTTAGACATCGTCACGAAAGTACGCGTAATGACGTACGATTAAATTTATGACGTTTAACGATGTCGGGCACAATGGCAGCAGGGACGTAAGCGTATAAAAAGTTGTTAATTCGCTCTTGGACGGCAACTATTTTACTCGATTATGCCACTTGAGCTTCTATGAAGTTGTCCCCACAGTATCGAACCCTTTCCTTGTCGGTTACTTCGAACCAAGACACGGACATCTCACCATCCACATCGACACACTGTTACCAACTTTATATTAGCTTAATTGGTTTTGGAGATGAAACTGTAGCGGTACCTTTTCCCGCGAAACTTCGGTTCGGTATCGCCATACCAAAATGGCGGGCCCGACCAACCATGTATGCTAGATACCATTTTGTCAACGTAGATTTCTGCACGAAACTATTTCGCCGGGAACGGTCGCGAAATTGTTCGAATTTCCAACGATGAATTCCGCTGAACCTTTTGTTTCTGATGCGTGCATTAAACTTGTTTATAATTTAATTCGAATAATTTAAAGTTACTTGTTAACATTTTGTGCATACATTTTGTAACGCTTTTGAATTCAGCTATGTTCTCTACGATTTTTTATGATAAACTTGATAGTTTGCTGAAAAATTGACGAGTCTAGTAAAATTTTATATTAAAAAGACTAGAGTATAGCAATTTACAATACACAATTAGGATCTCAGCAGCGTTCGAAAATATGAAAACTTCTCAGTTTAAAAGTTTCTAAATTTTCTTAAAGTTTTGTAATTTTAATCCAAGAATTAGATTCTGTAAACGCGTATATTGCAGGGATTTCTAAATTCCAGGATTTGAGATTCGCTACCATTTGCGATTAGTGTCTCACGACCAACGTTAATAATTCTGTGTGGAAAATTATTTCAGGGTAAATCTGTGTAAATGTAGTTGCTTTAACGGATCCGGGAATTAATTAAACTGACATCAGCTTAGCCTACAATCGTGTTTACTGCATGAATATTTAGTAGGTGTATTAGATTACATTGTGATACACTATAATGGTACTATGGGCAAAATGAACTTGTAAGTATTAAATTCAGGTAAATCGAGCGAGGCAACATTTATGATCGTGCCAGAAACATGTCACTTCATCGATATGTTAATTAACTATATTGATTTAATTAAACATCAAATATTCCTTTAATAATACGGATGAAAACATTCGTGATATTTATTGTACTTATAAGGTTAATCAAAGCATTCTGTACATCGTTTCGAAAATAATTATTAGTAAAACATGTTTCGATGAATTTATATGTTTAATTTAATTTGATCGTTTCGAAACAAATGTCCAAACATTCCAATTTCCCAACGCTATTATTTTCGATTTTTCAAATTTCCAATCATCCAAATGTTTAAACTTGAAAATCCAACAATGGCGTAGCCCGTCAGTATAAATTTATACCGCACACCGTTAAGCTATTGTATGCACTTCGCAGATATGTATTTTTAACATCGAAATAAAGTAGTTAATATAGACACTCCGAACAATTTTTCTGTAACACATTGGACTGAAATTTCCGTGGCAGTTTGCTTTATAACTTCAATCATTCGCAACTCGCACTGAAACGTACCATAAAAGCAAACACGTAATTTTCTACGGTAGATTTACATACCACACTCAATCGTTTCGAAATGTGGAACTAACGTTCTATAAAATTTATTCAGGCAAAAATCTGTTCGTTATTAAAGTGCTCCGTTATATTATTGTAGTGAAAATCGATGGCGAAGGAAATGATTACCGTTATCAGAATTCAAATGTGAATAAAGCACATTGCCCCCTATAATTTTGAATATCTCGTCTTTTCACTCACGATTTTGTTTATCGAGATTTTTTATTATTCATCGATGTCAAACGACACGCATCGCGTATGGCAAAAGCAAAGAATTTATTTATCGCATGTTTGCACGCCAGTTTATGAAACGGGGGTTTTAAAAATATATCGTTCAATCTTGCTAACTTAGTATTACAAATTTAATAAATTTTACAAATCTCAGAACTTAGAAATTTAGAAGTTTGTAAATTGACGTATTTGGAATTTATATAATTTAGAACTTTGGAAGTTTGAAATCTACAGATGTAGAAATTATGAAGGAGTGAAATATACAATGAAATTAATGTTCCCTCAACTTTGTATTAAAATTCACAAAATTTCCGTGTAAATCCTCCAAAATCCCCATTCTAAAAATGAAAATAGAAGGTAATGCTTTTTAACGCCCTCGAGTCCTGCCCAAAATCCTCCATTCTCTCAATGTCTGCGATACCTTTGTTCCCAGTTTCGAGCATTTCCGACGATTTTTCGTCACCGGGATAAATCGCAGCGGGTATAAGGATTATAAGTTGCATTGGTGCGTTTCTAACATCTGGCTTTAGTTCGCAGCATATTACTTCTGTTTTCCTGGAAATGGGAAGGCGGACGTAGAAACGCGAGTCTGCAGACCACGGTTGGAAAGATTTTCATGAATATTCTTTGGGTTACAGTAATGCGCTTTATAAATATGTATTAAACCCGTGGATTTTACTATCTCCGACAAATTAAGCTTTCCAGCTGCCTTAACCCTTCCTGTTCCTCCTAGCCGGAGCGTTAACGTTGGAAAGATGCAATTGGAATAGTAATTTCAACCACGATCTGCACCGCGACCTTCCTTATTCTCCTCCTCTGTTTCTTTCGCTATTTCCGCCGGGGACATTTAATATTCCGTAGGATGAATTTATATTTTCTATTACATGGGCAAGGATGGCCGAAATATTACCAGCTAGTAACGAACACGATCCGGGTAGTTTCGCGTGTTAACCTCCTTTCGTCGAGTAAAAAATTGTTCGGCTTAACAGGTATTACCGTTTAAATATACGCGAAATACGAAATAGCCGTTGTGTAACGTACGGTGATATTTTCGGTAAACTCGCGAGATTTGCTACGATGTCCCTTTTCGGAATACTTTTTGCTAATTATTCAAATACGGTGCTCGACAAATATTTGCTGACACCACCTGGCAATATGTTGTAATTGAAAAACAAATAACTTCTATTGTCAAACAGTGCTTCATTTCCGTGTTTTACATACTAACAAGTGAAATTACAATCTATAATTTCACAAAGTTCTTTTATTTTATCAATACTACTTTTTAGGATACCCTTGAGCTCTGCATACCGCCTGTTAAAAAAGAATATTAAAACATTAGTCATTTCAGTTACAATAAAATTAAAATTGGTAATATAATATTCTTATGAACGTACAGGACACTTAGCTTGTATCTCCGGGTGCCGACATCTTCTTTTATAAAAAGTAGCACATTTAGAGGGGTCCTTAAAAATATTGAACCATATTGAACAAAATTAATATCACAAACAAAAATGTTACCCTTAAAATTCTTACTTACCGCTTCTGCAGGCGTTAGAATATACCCTGAAAACAAAATTAAGGAAACGAGCACAAAAAGAAGTTTAACTTTCTGGTACATGTTGAATAGGAGGATTCATCTAATAATGGCGCACACGTCAGTGCTACCACTTTTTATACACAGCCTTTACTATACTATAAACAAATATGTGCAAATGTTTACACGAATTTATGAGTCACTCGTTGAAAATAGTTCTTCGTGATCGATAAATTATTACTTTATCTTTTTATGAGGCGGTAAAATTCAGTTTGGCTATTAAACGATAACAGAATAGTCGAAAATGAAATTTGTAAAATGGAAGACGTGGAAATTTTGAATTTACGTATTCGATAATTTGAAAATTTTTGAACCTGTAAATTTGGAATCCCTAAATACCAAATTCTGAAAATTTGAGAATTCGAAATTGACAAAAATGTTCATTAAACAAAATTTTTATTAACATTTTGCTAACTACAACAAGGATACTAATATAGATAGTAATTTTAACAATAACATCAAGCATCCATGATGGACGTGTTTCAAACGAGTAAATTGAGTGGATATTAATTTTCACGTATGATACTACAAACAGCAATGTAGCATTATGTATCCTATATAATACCATTGTGCATGTTGTTTCTGGTGCAATTGTTGAAACTTTAATAGTTACGTATTCAGGAGTACAAGAACGTTTCGTATGGATCGTAATTTGGTACATCATAATATTGCAAGTCACAAATTTGCAGGATATAGGAGAATATTAACGGAATATGTTATAATAACCATGATTTCATACACAAATGTTAATGTTACAAAGACATGCAATTTATTCATACACTACATAAAGTTCAAGTCGATGTACGTCTGATACTGCAGCTTATCGATGTGTTTTCAATATTTATGCGAGAGTTATAGCTCTAAAATTAATGTTTCGTAACAGATATCTAGAAGATTGCAAAAACGATTTGCACAAATTGTAGCTTAAAATATAATATTGGAGAATATTCGTGAAATGTGTTATTAGATTGTCGAAAGGTTCAGAATTATTTAATACTTCAAAAACATGTCGTTTATTTCATATTATTTATTACACAGTGAAAATAACTAGTAACGAACACGATCCCAGTTAAGTCTCGCGTGTTATTTTTTTCGTCCAGTGAAAAAATGTTCAGCTTAACAAGTATTACCGTTTAAATATATAAATACGAAAACGTAGCCATTGTAGCACACGGTGATATTTTCAGCAAACTCTCGAGATTTAACCGCCATAATGTTCCTTTTCGGAATACCTTTTTAAAATTATTTAAATCTGGAGCTTAACAAATGTTTCTATGAATGCTGGCGCCTCGTTGTTGACGATATTATTCATGAAATATGCGGGAAGTCAACGAGGAACGGCGTGATTTATGGATAGAACGTAGGACACGTATTTCTACGTGGTACGTAGAGTGTGAAAACAGACATGACAACAGTGACGATGTAAATTCGCGCTGTTACCGTGCTTCGACGATAAAAATACCTTGGAAATATTTGATGCAATTTTTAGCATTCATAGTAACATAAGGAAACAACATTTTTTGTGATAGCTGCGTTTACAGATTTGAAGATTTGAGAATCAAGGATTCTTGAGATTTGGGAATTGTAGAATTCGGAAAATCGGATAATTTGTAGAATTTCTTCGAAAACAATTCCACTTTGCTTCGAAATTTATTTGTATATTCCATATTCGTTTCTGTGAATTTTATATTAAAAATATATATGAATAATAGACAATATAATAAAGCTTTTGTCGAACAACGTTTAATTTACTCTCGTCTTTTACACAGCAGTTGGAATTACCGGAATTTTTAATTTCCCAAATATTGACTTATGAACATTGCATACCGCCTGCTAAAAGAAATAGAATGAACATTCATTTTAATTTCAATGAAATTAATTGACAATGTGGTGTTCTGACGAATGTACACGTAGCTTTTATATTCTGGTGACATATTCTCTTGCACAAAATTGGCACAATTCTCACAATGTATAAAATTTTACGTTTGCCAGTAATTTACAAAGCAATAAATCATATTGCACAAGTAATATTAATATCGCTAACAAAATTCGAAATATTCGAAATTCTCGCTCACTGCTTTCGCAGGCATTAAAAAAGGCCATCATAAGTAAATAAAAAAAAAAAAACAGAAAAAAATATTAAATAAATCTGTAAATTTAGAATTCCGATATTCCTAAATCAATGAATAAAAAGTTCCTAGATTGCAAATACTTAACATAAAAAATTTACAAAAATGTTTATTAAACAAAAATAATGTTTATCGATATTTTACGAATTACAGAAAGGTACATAATAATTTAAACAATAAAATCGAGCATTCATGATGGACGTATTGCAGCCATATAAATTGAGTGGATATCAATTTTTACGTATTATATTACAGACAATAATGCAGCATCACGCAGGCTACATAATATCATTGCGTATGTTGTTTCAGAATCAATTGTCTGGAATTATAATAATTATGCAAAAAGGATTATAAAACGTTCGCAGGATATGGGAGAATATTAACGGAACATGTTGTTGGGTTAACAATGATTTCATACACAAATATTAATGTTTCAAAAGCATGCAATTTATTCCATGCTGTTCACTTGTACAGTGAAAGTTACATTATTATCATCAGTGGGATCTTTAACCCAGACAGGCAGCCTAAACAATAGAAAGCCACATGAAAAATAATAACTATTTTGCATCGCTGAACATTATTAAAACAGTGTACAAAATATATAAAATATTGTTAACATACCCTGCATCCTCGAGGTATTGGTTTTTTTCTACAACTGCATGCTAGAGACTGTGAATAACAACAAAACATGTTATATAACAGTAAATATACATTTTTAAAAATTATTTTCTTCCTCGTGATTGATAATATCATTTAAATTCACACAATTTGTATAGTTTACAGATTGATATTATCACTGGAACGTATGAGTTTAGACATATTGCCACATACATTATAAATAATTTATTTCATTTCCATTGTAGTTCATACGTTCCATATAGTGCGTACATTTCATGCATGATGTGATATGTAATAATAAGTGAATTTTTTTAAATGTATATTTACCTCAGCTGGTGTCACGAAAAATCCTGACATCAAAATAATGCCCACAAAAGCGAACAAAAGTTTCGATAGTTGTATCATGTTGCTATTCCGTCGAATACTGTATACAATTCAATGTACAGTGCCTCATATATACTGCAGATTATCGATACATTTCAGTATTTATGCGAGAATTATAGCTCTAAAATCAATGTTTCGTGACAGCTATCTTGAGAAGTAAAATTAAAGGGACGTTTTAGACGAATTGGAATTTAAAATGTCATAACATTGGAAGATATGGGAAAACATACGTGATATGTGTTACGGGGTTGTTAAAAGGTTCAGACAGATATGTTTAATACTTCAGAAGCATGTTTTTTATTTCATATTATTTATTACACAGTGATGTTCAATATTTCAACGAACTTATACAGTTTTCTTCACTGTGCCAACATACATGATGTTGCTTCATCGATTACGAATTATCCTTTATTACATACTATCTAAAACATAAAAAAATTTACGATTAATTAAGTCATATTGGCGTATATATTATAAAAACTGTATGTAGAATCAAGTAATTGTAACATACCTTACAAAATTTGGATGGAATTTTACCTTTGCATTTGCAGATTGGTACAGACTGTAAACAATCAAACACAGAAGTGCTTATTATCATGTTATAGTTGTAATACTGTATCGAACACGTCTGAATATTTGCTTACATCCGCTGGTGTGAAGAAAAATCCTGACATCAAAATGACACCAACGAAAACCAGAAGGAATTGCGATAATTGCATCATCTTGCTACTTCGCTGAATTCTGCATAACATGCCCATGTGCGGGCTTTCATATATACAACAGCTTATCGATGTTCTCGGTACTTATTTTCGAATTATAACTTTTACACCAATATTTCGTGACATAGACTCAGGTGATTATAAGAATACTTAAATGCAAATTACAGCTTAAAATATAATGGCACGTGTGACTAAATTGTCGTTAACGGACATAAAAGTTAAGGCATCAGATCGTTATTTTTGAAAGAAGATGGCCGCTTTAAAGTACTTTACTTTCTTTACTACCGTAATAAATGATATTACTACAGTTTATCTATACGTTTTAAACACTTCGATGATCGCTATGGCTGCAATATTTCGTGACTGAGATGTTATAAACGTGACAATATTTTTGAAAAAATAAAATTTCAACATTGCTAACGTCAATTACAGTAGACGTAGTAGCACGTGTTAAGTTTCCACTGGTGCTGGTGTAAGTCTGTTCGTGTTCCCTTTGACAAATTATCGTTTAAACGGCGAAGTTGTTTTCTGTCTCGTAAAACAGGAAAATACTCCTCAAGTTTCGATGAGCTTACATGTTGCCGCATCATGCCAGCTTGCAAAAAAGCACGTCAACCTAGTCACGATGGTTCGCGAAATAAACTTCACCTGTTTCCTTCGGGTTTTACTGCTCTTCAGACTTTACCATCGTGTTGTGGCAAAGAAACCGTCGACACGAAAGATTAATATGGTTTCATTTCGTCAAAACAGTTCGAATAATTTTATCCCCATTCACGATGCGGTTTCGGTGGCTCTTTGAATACACATACAGATAGCAACGTCATCAATTCGTTTCATAAAACGTATTGTATGTTAATTATCTTATTAATGGTTTTGTTATTTGAAATGGGTAATGTTCGCAACAAAGTGTTGTAAAGTTTGTTTGTAATCAAGTACAAAGGCTTCGTGGTTAATGGATGTTGACATTTCCGCTATCTCACCGCGATGATAATTAATTGCTTACGGCTATACAATTGATCAAAATGCAAAAATAGAATGATTTTCCGCTTAATTTCATAATATGTGTGCTGATAAAGGAACACGGTCGTGATCATTCGTCTGTATAATTCTTTTGCTGACTTTAGCAAAGGCTTCCAGTTTGAATTTCGTCAAAATAATATTTTACTTTCGGAATCATGTTTCAATAATTTTATTCAGGTTACGATCTTCAGGTTTCATATGCAGATGGACTAAAAATTGTTTAATTCTTAAAGTTTAAAACTTGCAACCTTTCAAATTTTCAGGTTTTAGTTTAAACCTGTTTATCAAGAAAATGGTTAAGTTGTAACCTATGGTTCCTTCTGCGTGCATTAACCTCATGAAAAATACTACACGATAGGGCAATAAAAATATTTGACCGTGAACTGCAAGATCAAGGTGGAAATCTTACAACTTCCAGCAAAAGGTAGAACACTGGTGATTGCAAGTAATTTTGAAACTTTCTGTACATCTATCAAATCAGCAGGAAAAGATTCAGGGTTTATCGAGCAATTGAACAATCACAGTACTTGCAAGGTGCATGCACGAGCTTGCGTGTTCGAGGATTCACGGTCGCATTGTAAAGCACGTAAGCGAAAAGGAGCATCGTTTCCACGTTGAAGTAACGAGAGTCGCGAGAAAAGTCTCGGGATCATTTCGCGGATATACGACTTTCGTAACACCCTGGCGAATACGGCGAGAGGCGAGCAGCCCGGGCTAGTTGGGCAAAGTTTCACGACTTAAGCTCTCTGTGCTTCGTCTTTCTTCTCGTTGGTGGAACACGGCGTATCCAAGGAAATCATTAGCCAGGTATCACAAAGTTATCACAAGACAATGAAGAGCAGATCGGGTAACTTGGCGAACGGTGCAAAATCGAACTCGACTACCGCTTCTGCCGGCGCAGATAAAGTTACCCTCTTAACCTACGCTTCCTTATATTTCCTCCTTTTCTTCCGTCTTCTTCCGCCCCGTCCTCCCTACCTTTTCCCATTCGATTTTTTCCACCTCGAAACGCAAGTCCTTCTTTACTTTTTTCATGCTGGTACTATTACTGCTTTCTATTTCCTTCGGTATTCTCGTCCGAACGAACAAGGGGATACGTGTTTCAAAGAAAATCTTACTCCCTCGACTGATTCTGACAGAATGTGCTGAGATCTGATATTTTTTCTCTTCTTCTTCTTCTTCTTCTTCGATGGAGACTTTTTCTTTTCGATGGAGGGAGAGAGGGGAATTGTATATTACGGGAAAATGAAAAGTTCAAACGAGTGGATTCGAAGAGACGAACCTCGTGCTGAGTCTTGATGGACAAAACTTTCGGACAACTTTAGATTGCCAACGATCTTTTGTCGAATGGAACAATTTTTCACGAAGATCAAGCGATGCCTGAAATACATAGGGGAAAAGCGGGTAATGACTCGCACTTAAGCAATGATTGTAATCAAAGAAGTCAAATATTCACAAATAAACAAGGTCTATTATATCTGAATAACAAAACAAGCACTTCAGTATTTCTAGCAAGAATTGCCGATTAAGAGAAGATCAAATTTATCCATCGAGTTCTGTACAATTTTATACGTGTCATTTGAAACATATATTTATACATCCAACAGGTAAGTTATTTGAGATAGTTGATATCCTGCATACTGTAGCAGAAGAATTCAAAACAAGTTTAGTATCCATGAAATACTTTATCAAGCTATATTTGATATGTTTGTTACATATGAATCCACTATATCGATAAGATCTATAAGACGTCAGTCGTGTTTACCTTCTGAATTGCAAACTGATCTAAAATACACAACTACACGCTAGTAGCAGTACAGTTTATACATGTTAGTATCGTATTTCGTTCACGTGCATCCGAATTAATTCCCCGCAATTTGGTTGCGCGATCCAGAATCAAATTACTTTCCCCGTGGATGGCCAGGTTTCCGTTACAACAGCAAAATTTACCGTAGTAATAAGGGACAGCCGAAAAGTGTATACCGCGAGCGTCGGATCTGGCTGTGAAACCTTTCCAGATTTACATAAGGGCCTCATTTGCATGAACTTATTAAATTTTTGGCACGAGTAGTAAAACATCGTAGGTAGATACGAGCAGAACTACCGGCAGGTGGGCTTAATGCGTTTTAATACAAGCTCCTTTTTTTACGAGCGAACTTGCAAGCAGCAAAAAGCGTAAAATTCCTCGCGTCTGTTATACTCTGGCCTTAAATTTGCGTAATGACAACTTCCTCCCGTCATCTCTTTCGCTCCCTCTTCTTTTTTTCTTTTAACCTGCTCACCAATTTCCCTTCGTTTTCCAACTTTTCGACAACGCACAACCCCGTTTATGTGAACACATTTCGGTGGAATATAGACTTCGTTGGGGAACTAAGATCTGGGGGAATGTGGGTATAATTCATTTGCGAATTTTCAATTTTTTAATTGACAGATTTAAATTGACGAAATTTTGGAGTTTTTAAGTTTACTCTGCAGTTCTCAAATTTTTTAATTCATAAGATTTGAAGTTCTGAAATTTCTAAATTGTTGAACTTGCAAAATACTGAAGATAGTTTAATAATTTTCAAATTTCCAAATTTCTACATTTCTACATTTCTAGACTTGGAAGTCTATCAATATAAAAATTTACCAACGACCATTAAGATCTCCCTACCTTAAACCGCCATTTTCCCCTACATACCTACCGATGTATGTACATCAATATCATTCGTTATGCTTCAAGATATCCGGCTTAAGTGCGCATCCACAATGAATTCGCAATTCCGATTCGCTACAGTTTTCCTCCAACCTCATGCAAATGCTCGTTCTTTAAACGAGGTGGCAGAAAAGCAGCGCATCAAGGATCGACTCTTCTTTGTGCGGCAACGGGCTTCTCGCCTCTGTAAGAACAATAAAATCGTGAGCCGCTGGTTTCGTGGCGCGAATTTAAAAGGGTAAATTGAACGTTGCTTAAGCGGCATTTGCATGAAAGAAGGGGATGTCTTCGTTGACGAACTGCTCTGCGATGAAAATTACTTTTGCTTTCAACGTTGCCTGGGAAACGATGCGACCGATCGATTTCTTTGATCGCGCGGTTGAAATTTTTTACAACATAAAATTTCAACCCTTACGTAACTATTTTCACGTTTCTCTTTTACAATTTTTTATCTTCCAAATATTCCAAATAGCATTTTGATGTTTTCATGTTAATTTAAACTTTCAACATTTTTGACATTAACCACTTGGTTTATGACATACAGTCACTCTCGACGCACATCACGGTTCAAATATAACAAAAATAAATCGTATTTGCCTCGCAACTGAGTTTTGAGTTCCAGTTACAATTTGTATAATTAAACATCTCTACATTCAAAGTATGTCTAAAATTTGAGGATTTTTATTTATTTTAATATTACGATAGAGATTAATTATTTCTGACTGACGCAACTGCCGAAAAAAATTATAGGTCAAGGGGTTAAAGCACATCAAATCTGAAATATCAAAGGTATACGAATATAAAAATATTTGAACTTTTTGAAATAAAAAATTTAGATACCAAAACTGTCTGCACTGAAAAATTGATGTAATTCTATATTAAAGCTTTCCGAAATAAAAATGGTGAATAGATATAAAAAGAAGTGTCCAAAAGTCTACATCTCTAATAGAAGTACAGAAAATATAAATTCTTTCAAATGTAAAAGCAACTTTTACGTCTACTTATGTTTCCAAAATAAGAATTTGAAATATTACTACATTTTTGTTGGGTATCATTTGAATGGTTCTTTAGGCAAGAATGAATTAAGAAGAAACAACCATAAGTTGTTGGACGATTTTCACTGGTAGCATGTTTTCAACGAGTCGCATGAATGGTTCCTAGCCGTGCGTGTTCCTGTGAAAGCCCGTTAACTCGTTCTCAACGACCAAACTACCACGATTTATGGATACAACTGTAATTTTATGGACATAACTGCGAAGTTCTAATTACAGGCTTCTTGTTACCTCTGTTAGCACCAAACATCCGCCTTATGCTTCGTGAACTCACCGTACGCCACTGTTGTTTACCCACAGTAACGTCGACAGAGTTTGCAATTATTTCCGGTGGAACAATAGAATCATACTACCGTTTGAAGACGTGAACCCTTAGTAGGTAACTTCTACGATAATTCGGACATTGCAAATATTAGTATCGCGTTCGGATCTACCTCTTTCTATTTTCTCTTACGGTTCGCACATTCTTGTTTGAATAAGACTTTTCGAATATTGAAATAGGTTAGGTTAAATCTCGAAGTTCTAAAATTCTATCGTGATAAAAATTTCAAGTTCGATCATTTTAATTTTATAGTATTACGAAGTTACAGAATTAAAAAATTATATAGTACAAAATTTAGAAGTACTAAGGTCACAATATTTAAAAATTGCTGAGACGCAAAATTGTAGAAAGGCACAAAAATTTGATAATTCTGTAAATCACCAAATTCTATAGTTTCAAAGTTGAAATACAAAGGTCCTTAAGTTCAAATATTTCAAATGACCAAAATCCCATAATCTCAATGTTCCAAAATCCTATAATTCTAGAATTTAAAAATCCTAAAATTCTAATGTTCCAAAATACCAAAGTCCTAAAATTTCAAAGCTCCAGAATTTCCAAATTCCAAATGCGATACCAGAGAAGAAAAATATCGTTACCTCTCTCATATACGAACGCAGATGTAATAACTCATAACTCCGCGTTACACGATTGCGCCATCGTAAAGTAGCGCCGCGAGTCGCATGCGAATCAGCGACTGCAAGAAAAGCAAACAACGCTGTCCAAGATAACGTAATTTTAACGTAACTTTAGCATAGATTCGAAACGTTTAGTCGTAGCCTTGTCGAATTAATTTCCACGGCACGGGTTGCGTTACGAACGCAAAGCGTTTTGCATCGGAAACCTAGGTACCTTGGTTCACGCTCGAGGGCAACGCTTTAATAAATTCGGGATGTAATCACGTCCAAGTTTGGCGTCTCCTTAGCTGTTGCTTAATTACGTAGTCTGGCAACGCGTCTCGACAACTCCGCCTAGCCGAAGTTTCTAATCCGCAAATCGTTGCCTAATATACACACACCGGTTAGGTGATGCATGCTTAGAACTGGTAGTTTATGCAAACCAACTTTCGGACCCCGTTTCTACGATCCAAACAATATTTGCACGAGTAATCTTGCAGATACCGTTTATTTATACGTTGTAGATCGTCGCATATTCATACGTAGATCATGCGTATATTTATACATATATGAATTATATTCGTACATAGATTATCGTATATTTCATATTCAATTTGCAGTAAATGCTTATTATATGTTATAGACAATCATGTATGCTGTAGGTCATATACATTCATACACTGTAGGCAATCATGTGTGTACTTATACGCGATATCGTACATTTACAGATCATTGCATGTTCGTATGGTATAGATCATTGTACATTCATACGCTATAATGTATGCTGTAGATCATTATACCATGTGTTATAGACAATCCTATATTTACATGCAATGGGTCATCGCATGTTCATATGCTATCGTGTATTTAAACACTATAACAATCAGGTTTGTTGTAGATGATTTATGCATTACAGACATCATATACATTATAGACAATCATGTGTGCTATAGATCATACATTCACACACTATCATCATTGTATATTTCATTGTGTATTTATATGCTCTAGATCATAATTTATATGTATATTGCCAGCTACCAAGACTAAAGTGAGAAATTTTTGCAGTGACCATAGAGAAAACAAGAACGCTAGCGATTATCAAAGAAATCAGTCGAGTAAAGTTTCTACAGAGGAAGCTCGGTCGCATAGAGGCACGTTCGAGAAGGGACAATGTATCTCGTGCAATTTACCGTCTCCTCAAACTACAGGAAACTTACGCCCGTAAGGAATAACCTGCCTTGCCCGCCGGTGGCCTCTGAGTTTCCAACTAGTTAACATTACAGCAGCGCGTATATAATATTCCATCTCCGCTCCATTTCAACTTAAGCGTACTCTAAAGCTCGACGCTTGCAACCGTTGCTGTACGAATCGTCGGAAATAATACGCGACCGACAATGCAATAAAACGCGCCAACTCTGTTGTCTTTCCAATTCACGAATTTCCTAATTGTCACATTGTACAGTGACATCTCCAAAACCTAAACTAATTTCAAATGTTTCCAAATTCCCGATTTTTAAGTTTTCCAAATTCCGAAGATCCCAAACTCCAAGTCCCCAGATTTGCAAATTCGCCCAATTTCGAAAGGGGGGCTGCAATAAAACGCGCGAACGCCTCAGGATGAAATAGAAATGGCTCAGTCATCGGCGATCGTTCCTAAAAGGAGAAACCAATAAGAGCCCGAACTCTTCATTAAAACTCGTGGAAACTCGGCGGAGTGCGACGTTAGAACGGGGGGAGGCGGCTAAAAAGTCGTGAAAACCAGCCGTGGGGGTGAGTGGTTGCAACCCTCGAGCACCTTTTTCCATAGACCGCCCACTTTTTTCCAATCTTTCACCCTTTCCCTGTTCCCCTTTTGCCCCCGTTTTTGCCCGGTCCGCCTATCTGCGACATAAACCAAGAGAACGGGGATATTAAAAGTTATTCCGGCACCGAATAAAATATCCAAACTTTTCTCGCGACGAACTTTCCACCGGTGGCGATAGCCCTCCATTATCCTCGCTCGGGCAGAGCACGCCCGAATGGTATTCGGTGAAACGAGCCAGGAGCGTAACCGAGGAAAAGGAGACGAAGCCGGGTGGTTCTTGGTCCTTTCGCGAAGAGAAAGACTTCTTCATAAGCCTTAAATGAATCTTCCACGACGGTATTTGGTCGCCCCGCTTACTTTATTGCACCTCCCGTATATCCTTCTGGCTGCGTCGGCCTTATCGCGCAACCAACGAGTACTCCGTGAGAGAATTCTCCCGGAACTTTGCTTATGACCGTACGTGTCTGAATGCTACCAAGATACGTGGAATTCTTAACGCTGGCAGCCGCCATTCTGTTTCAACGGACGTAACATGGCTGGCCCGTAACAAGGTGGCAATTAAAACGATAACGCTCGACTGCCGCGAATTTTCGTGGGATTCGTCGTGGTACGACAGACGGAAATCCAAACGGGGTCCGGATAAATTTCGTACGATGCAAGAATGTTTGTAATTACATACCGTCACGATATTAATATCGTGTATCTGATAACGCGGGTACAACGTACCCGATCTTTGATAAGGGTTTATTTTCTCAAGTTTATTAAAACGAGATTCGAGTGTTGGACGTAGGCGATGGAGAGATATAGATGAATTATTGCTGCATTTTTCAGTTAGCTTCTTCGCTAATGGAATATTTTATTTTCCTACACGTTGTAATACGGGTAAGTGTTATTTTTGTTGAATTTTTTAATACTTTGAAGATTTAGTGCTTCAGAAATGTACAAATCTAGAATTAGACAAATTTGTAAATTCCAAACGTTCCCAAGTTGGCTGTCTATCGATGTACGTGAATGCATGCCAGTTGTATAACCTTGCGCCGCTACTATTCAAACACATCAGTATTTAACTCAGTTTTAAACGAACCCAAGTAAAATTCCAAACGCAAACATCGAATTCCTCTTTCATCAAAGGGTTAATATCTCGAATTTCCTTTGACTTGATCGTCTTTTCGTTAAACGCGTAAATGGAACGAATTACCATCCGCATCAAAACGAAATGGCAGCGAAGAAATATCACGAAGGATATTACGCGTTTCGCCCAGTAAATTCGTTCGGGTACGCGAACACGGAATATATAGTTACACTCGGTTTTGATTAAGGATGGAAATGAAATTTTTATGAAAAAAATCTCTCCGATCAACCGAAATGCCGTTACCAGCTATCAACGAGCGACGAAAATGAAATTTGTCCTCCCTCCTTTTTCGTTCTGTCTTCCCTACCAGTCTCTATCCCCGTCTCTCGTTTTATCTATTTGAATATCGACGAAACATCGAGCATGAATTTTTCATCCTGGATCGCTGGTGACAATCTAACGAAGTTAGCCGTGCAATTTCCCATTCGTCGACAAAGCGACGGATAAAAAGCTCGAATGAAACGAGAACGTAACACGGCACGGACACAAAACTCCTCGCGACGTCACGTTCTTCGGTTCTTCTTCTTTTCCCTTCGACGCGAACCAAGTGTTTGTTACCCGACTCCACTAAACGCCGCCTTTGTCACGGAGTTTCGCGGATCCTTAGACGGGCTCAAATTCTTCGGAAAATAGTTCTCCAACTTCACTGAACATCGCTTCAATATTCTTTCTTGTACGTTCTACTCGAGTCTATGCGATCGATCAGAGTCTCATTTAAATAGATTGCCCTCCTCAGCTGGGTACAATGAATTTTTATACTCGATGATCATGTCCTCGTGTCACTGTGTTTTTTCACCTATGATAACAGACACGTTTTTAAAACAATAAACGTTCAATTTTACTTACAAGATTGATTTCACTAGTAATTTCAATGTTAGAACTTTGTCTCATAGTACACTTTTAAGGACTCTTAATATTGAGACAATAATATACTCTGATAGATTAAAAGATCTTAAGAATCTGTATAATAGTGTCTGATCACAAACATCAGTTTTCACTGTGGCTATCAACGTGTTAATAATCTGAATTACAATGTGTGTCAAATAACGTCAGTTTTCACTATATCTGTCAATTATTGATTCTCATCGACAAATTCGTAGCAAAAGGATATAAGATCGAGCAGACGTTTCTGAAAGGAGAATGTTGTCATTGCAGAGTATTTTGAGAACGTCGGCTACAGACGGAGACGCAGCGGCAGTAGTTAAAGCACATCGCAAGCCAGACACTGATAATCAAACGGTCGAGTTTCGAAGTTTCGTACGTTCGAAACAACGGCGGGAAGTCTGATCAATACCGAAGTATTAATCATATCGTTGCGATAGGTGGCTCACAAATAAGTGATACGCTGCGAGGCGTAGGGTGTGCGGTATTTGCTCGGCAAAGGTTGTCCTTGCGACGACATTAATGTTCGAAATTGCTGTTTTGACAGGTACTTTGCGCACCGACAGAGATATCGAATATTCATAGTATCGATCGACAGCAAATTCCCTACGCTGTTGCCTTCCAATCCTCCAAATTGTACTTCCCAATCGCAACGTCTGAGCCTCGAAATTCCTTTTCTCTTTCGTTCCCTCTGCCCTCAACCCCTGTTTCCTTTCTTCTCCTTTCCTTCGGCTTTTTTTTGCCCCTTTCTTCGTCGTTCCCGCTTCGAACCTTTCCTCCCCCACACTCGGCAAATCCACCGGGACTCCGTGGGATTTGAGCTTTACGGATTTGCGGCGTGCCATGTCGAAGTGGAATACGTCTCGTGAGGTACGCCATAGTAGTCGAACTCCGTGGCGGATCAGACGGATCCGTTACTTCGCCCTTTTTCCCTGCAATCTTCGCGCCACGCCGCTTTCACAAGGAACCGTTTCTCGAATTCTCTTTGATCAGGACAACATTTGTCTCGCTATCGCATAGATTCCCAGAACGTTTCCGTGCCTCATTCTTCTGGATTTTTTTTTCCACCCCTCTGTATCTTTCTTTTCTCTGTCGCCGGTAAACGAAAAGTTTTCTTTCAAGCGGGAAACGCTTCGATAGCAACTGCCATCGCCGTTTACGATAACTCTCTCTCTCGAACGGTTTTTAATTTCTTCGAAAGCACTCGTGGTTCTTTTCGGGCCAGAAACTATCGACTGATTAGGGTATTTTCAAGGGGAACAACAGAATTCGTATATTCGATAGTTGATCGAGGAATTTTCATGTTGCTTGAAAAAATATGATATACAGGGTAACTGAATTATTTTAAACTTTATACTGTAATGTTTATCGAAAGAACGACCGGAATTTGGAAGTTTGTTTATACTGCAACCGAGCTGAACTAATAGAACTTGTGAATGGAACAAATGTTCTGTTAACAACAGTAATAATGGTGCAAGCCAGTTGTGATTATAACTGTTTCCGGTTTGCTAGTTTGCAACGGTGTAGTTACTATATTATTAATAGTTGCGCACATATGCTCTTGCTAAATTCCAAATTTTCGATTTAGTGATTCAAGGTAATGAAGGTTTAATTTGTAGTAAATTCTGAAGTGCTAAAATTTCTAAATCCCATAATTCCAAAATTCAAATCTTTAAAAATGTTCACGAACAACTCCCCAAAGTTCAAAGACCCAAAATTTAGTCGCGAAATACGAAATTTCCGAACAATTGAAAATCCTAATTTTCTAGAATTCTAAATTCGCCCAGTCTCGAAAACTTGCGACCCACTTGCATGTAGTGCATATTTTATACGGAAGAAAAGCTTGAATAAATAATATCACTTCTCCTGTGAATCTTTCATACGTATTTTAATATTTCACGCGATCCATGTAAAGTGATCTCGGGGTCTTTCTTCTACGACGGAACCTTTCGTTCGAAATGAAAATCCACTGACGAACCATTTCAATCGAACAAATTTCCCGGAGACGTCAAAATACGTGGGATCAGCAGTTCCTTTTCCGCTTGTTCTTTCGTTCACGGTGAAACGGCTCATTTACCGTTATCATTGTCACCATTATCGTTGAACAGGAACGTTCGCGGCCATTGTTTCCGCGTAATGAAACCGCAGTCGGTCGAAAATTCTGTTTGATGTTGTAATTCGTTCGGGTCGGCTGTAAAGATTGTCACCGTAAACGATTACACGTATCTAAATCCGAGTGACGCGCGTTTAACGAAAATCGTTTGGTAAGGCCACCGGCACGCCGGCTGGAATTTCCCGGATGTATTTGCTGCCACGTGAATTCATCCGAAATATAATGCAGCCGTACAGAGAACGCGTCGACGCTTTCCCGTGCTTTTTTATCGGCCTGACAGCTTGTAGTTTATTCCGTTCCGATCAAAATTCCGCGCGATGCTGTGGACGCAACGTTCGCGGAATTTGGCCGGGAACCGTTACGAAAAATATGGTTGCAATTTTTTCATGTTCGATAATCAACGATCGCATTTTGTGTACTCTTTTTACCGTATGATGATCATAACCCTGGTATTTGTTGCAGGCCCGCTATTCAAATCAGTCGTACAACGAAACGGGGAAAATAAAATCGCATGATAACGGACAGCGAAAGCTTGCCAAGTATTTTTAACGATCGACGGAGAATCGAATTCTTTGAAATTGTTGGTAATATCGATATTAATTATTACTGGAGTAAAAATGCGAGAGATTCTCCGGGAAAATTGCGTTTGGGATTTAAATGAGTGCCGATAGAAGGATTTTAATTATAAAATGTACATGTAGACTCTTGTAAGAAGAGTATCGTAGAATTACATGGTGCAAATATTCAAGTTCATCCCTGAAGTAGTTACATACTAATTAAAACCTATACAGTAGACATTGAAACGTGTAGTTCCCATTAAGAGTATATTTGGAGAGGACTGTAAAATCGAATGTTGTAGACAGTAATAAATTACATACGTAAGATCTGATATTATAATTGGGCCTTATAGAACTGCTCATCGTTACAGTAGAATCTGTCGAATTGCTTGTTCGATGTGACAGCTGACACGTTTCAATCCGTTCGCGATGAGTTCGAAACATAATGGCATTCATTAGTCTCGTTTATCGATATTCCTCGAGCACGTATATCAAAGTCATGTAGTTCCAATTGATCGTGATTAATCACGTTTCGAATCTTCCTATCCATTGAGACTTGTAGGTTGACTAGGTATATCTGTGATCCAGGTAAAAAAAATTGTTATAAAGGTGAACGTGCCTAAATATCGTTGAGGTGAAAACGTTTCGGTAATTGAAGCTTCGCTCGTGACTAGACGAAATTCCCCGGTTAATTTTAATACAATGCAAGCATTCGCCGTTTCCGTCTTTTTGTTTTTCCCGACGTGCTGTTAGGCAAACGCGATTAGCCGCGTTTTTTGTTCCCCGTGGCAAACGTCGATAGTCGGTACCCTCCAACTTGAAGAAGTTAAGTGGCTTAAGGAAAACGGCGAGCGAACGGGGACGTTGCGCTGTCGGAATATTGTCCCATGGAAATTATCGCGTCACCGCCACCGTCGCATTATCGGCAAAACTTCCCTTTAATTTGGCAAGGGGTGGAAAACTTTAATTATTCTCATTCGTTGAATAGCGACCTGGAATAATACGGGTGTTAATGCCAGTAATACAGAGTTAAATCCTTGCCACAATTATACATTTGGCGGAGTATCGACTTTTCAGGACCATACAATCGCTCCTTTATTGCAAACAATTAGTAAATCGTCGCTACGGCACGGTGGTAACCGACCAGTGATTCAATTATAATTAATATATTGAAATTTTAATTGAACAAAATGAACGACGCGAATTTCCCTTTCAGACGATACGAGCGATCAACAATAGCTCATTATGCTTTGGGTTATAGCATTAACCCAGAAAGTTGGGAACGAACAAATTTTATGCTCCCCGGTGCACCTTATCTTTGCTTGTCGTTTTTTAGTTACGATCTTAGGCAACGGTAATTTGTTCTGTGTAGAGTTTATGATAAGCTCAAGACTGGCATAATTATAATCACCAAGAAGACGAGATCAGACGATAAAACGCCTCTTGCAGCGTTAACGATCGTCGTTTTAATGGCCGTGCACTGTATTCTTAGCTACACGCAGCTCGATGCTTAATATTTAATACGAGTCAAAGACACACTTCGTTAAGATAAGGCTCGTCTTTTGGACCACGTGCTTTTTTAACTTTGATTCTCCTTTTTATGAGAAGATAGTAATTATAAGAAGTAATTTAAACAGATATACAGCCATTTACAAAAACTCTTCAACCAGTCAGTCATTTCAACTATCGATGAACGATATCAAAAATCACATAGAATCAATAGGCAAAAAGGGAAGACAATTTTGAGTCTCTAAAATTTCAGTATGAAAAATTTGTTCCTGCAACGTGAAGTTATGCAGGGTGCACATGTTAAATGAATCATCCTGTACAAGCACTGTCGAGTAAGAACTTAAAAAATTCATAAAATGGTTTATTGCAGCATTCGCTCCATAATATTTAACGTATGAAACCCGTGTTTGACAAACATAAGAAGAAATTGATGTGGATAAAGATAATCCCTCTTGGTCGAGTTTCATATCTTATCCCCTTTCGTGTCACGTTCTTTGACATGCCATAAAATTTCCACGGCTTGTCAACGCGATTAAAGGCGCGACCTCAAGGAGCAGCCGAACCAAGGAATCAAGGAAACCGGCCACGTTCGTCGTGAAACTCGATTACACGTCATTAAACGCGTCCCCGGCACTCGGATATAAATTATGTCCTCGGAGTATGCAAGATCAGAGGATAAGACGACGCCGGTAGCATTAATGACCGGTGCATTAACGGGCTCGCGTGGTTTCTCGGTTGCAGAGGCCGCGAAAGTCCCTTCTTATTAAAAGACGAATTAAAAGCTGCTCCATTAAAACCGCTCTCCGCGGGACATTCTGCATTATTCATGCCAGAGATCGTGTCTTTGTGACCGATCGGCCGACGTACCCAGACAATTTAATTATCCACCGCGAAACGTTCCTGTACATAAGAACTTTTTCAGCTTCTATTTTCAAAGAGTATTTAGTTCAATGGTATGCGGTTGCGGTGCTGCCAAGCTGACGCGCAAGGGGAATCTAGGGCTCACTGGTTATTGCTGGTAGGATATTTAGGAATTTAGAAATTTGGGGTTTTTGGAATTTTGAACATTGCGAATGTGGAAATTTTGGGATTTTGGAACTTGGGAAATTGAGGATGTGGAAATTTGAGAACGTGGAAATTTGGCGACGTGAAAATTTGGGAATATGAGGGTTAGGGGATGTGGGTATTTGGGAACCTGGAAATTTGGGGATGTAGTAATTTGAGAATATCGGATTTAAATCGTATGAAAATTAAAAATGAAAAATTAGAAAATGCTATATCTGTCATTAATCCATAATACGTCAAGAGATAAATAAGTCATCCACTGCAACTGCCAGACAATTTTTGCACAAAAGTATCTAAATTTTTGCCAGCGGTTCCTATTCAAAATGCAACGCCATAACTTCGGAGTTCCATCACGGTATTCGGAAGAACGTGGCGAGAGCGCGAAATTTCGAGTTAATCGGAGACCCCCGAAATTTCATGAGAGACTCGCTCGTAATTTTTTCAATCCCTCCGGTGACTTTCTTTATCCGGCAACGTCTGTTGGAATGTTGCATGCCACGGCATGTCTCTCAAGTCTGCCGGGGAACGCTGCATATTTTAACGAGATGTCTTCCACGCGAAACGCCATACGACTCGGTGTATTTTATTATTTATTAGCCCGGAGTACTTTTACCTTTGAAGTTGCGCCGCTAGCTGAATGCAGCCACGTATGCCAGATGTTCGGAGACTTTCGTGAGTCTTATATTTTGTGGCCGTGCAGGAAGCGCATGAAAATATACAATAAACATGAGTTCACGGAACGCTGTGTCTCTTACGAAGCATAATAGGTTCTTACGATTACTTATATATTAGAGAACGAGCGTATCGTTCCCGGAGTTGAGTTACTGCGCCGAGTAACGTACGACCCCGTTCCATGAATCTCGGCAGCATTTATAAAATTATAATACGCTTTGCTACTTGACGTTTCATTTACCTTATCTTCTACCGTATCATACTTTTCTTTACTTTATTGTTCTGTCGTCTTGAAAATTTTCGTAGCTTTGCACTATTTTGATATGAATTATTTTGCGTTTATCAATTTTAGAAATGATCAACATTATCAGAAAGATTAAATTAGTACCCTGTAGGTTATTTGAAGTTGTATATTTTAACAATGATCGTCACATCAGTCTCATCTAATATTTTTGCAATCGTATTTATGTTATTTATGTCTTTCATCCCAATACATTGCACTCTAATATGACTCACAGTGTTAAAATCACTGTAAATACCCTACATGAACATACCCATCCTAAAAAATATTTCAGATATCTAACACGTGGTAAGAGAAGGCAAAAACCGCGAAATCCGGATTGACCGAACAGAGCTAAGAATCACCGAATTTTTCCGAACAGACGCGTACGATATTTCCCGCATTGTCTGTTTTCTTCATCTTCTCGTTTTTTTCTGTAAGCTGTCACCGAGAATAGCTTCAGATTCAATTACAGATACGAAATGAAAAAGGCAGGGAAAGCAACGAACGTGCCTTTCGTCTCGAATGTCTGGCGACTGCCCAATTTTCAGTCAGCGGGTCTCCAACGGCTCGTCGGCAATCCGATTGAGACCAATCAGAGGTTAGGATTCTTCGTTTTTCTGTTTTTTTCCACTTTCTTCTCTTTGTTTTTCATTTTCCACCCCCTTCTATCCTCCCCCCGCGACCGAGGGTAAATCCAGTGAAATTGCGTCGTCGAATAACGCGAAATATAATGCCGGATAATAGACGACGGCGTGTCTCGTCGAGGTCGGATAAAGCGTGATCTCTCGTCGGGACATTTTGATTTCGCGTCCAGCCGATTTATCTTCGAAAGAGTTCCCGCGACGCCCGCGGAAAGCGGCCCGTTCGAATCAATAGTTCGTTTCGTGTCGGTTTTATTTTTTTCCTCTCGGTTGTCGTTGAATTGAATAGCCCCGGCCAAGCAGGTGTTTGTAATTGAAAAATGATCGGCCGATGCCGCCTTTATTCCGTCATGAAACGAACGCGCCAAGCTGATTTTTCGCTATCCTCCCCTCTCGTCCGTCGAATCGTCCTAGCGAATGAACATCGATCGTCCGTGACAATTGCTTCGCGCCACTATCGCGGAATTATCGATGTATCGAACTGCCGCCACCTCGTTCGTTAGTCACTTTCTCGCTAGAGAAGCTTATTCCGAATTTATGGGCTGTTCGTCCATTTTCACGACCACTCGCAACTTCATCGTACCTTCTATTAAAAATGGAATAGTCAAGGGTGATCGACTCATTATACGATACAAATTAGAGAAATTTTATTATACCATTGTTTTACTGGTGATTTTTGCTATACAGTTATTTTACTCTTCTGCTATACTATTATTATACCACCCTCTGTAATGATGCTATTAACATATTGATCACCACAGTGGAAATTGACGTTTATGATCAGACATTCTGTAATACAGATTATTAAGATCGAAGGTACTTAATCTTTCAATCTCATCTTTTATTAATGTATATAATATTATGATGTACAATAGTAAAACATGCACAGTAATTACAATTATTCCATCGTTTGCATCTACTATTAAACATTGAAGGTCATAAAATCCATATGCATGTTCCATATACTTAAGAATGTTCTTATACTTAAACATGGATAAGAATGAAGTATAAGTCCTGTATACATGTATGTATACATGTATGTATATGCTATGTAGCGACAAACTAGAACATACACATGCAAGTTATTACAGAAACATCAAAATAGTTCAAATATTATAAGAAGAAAGTAATTCGGCTAATTATGTCGACCATAGAAGACATCCCGTTCCATAATAAAGAGATTAATTATAACCTGGTTCCTCTTTGAATTATAAAACATATTATTCACCGCCATAATAGTTTGACGCGATAGAAGCTACGTTCTCATAAGCGGAACACCCGCGACGTTCGCAAGCAGTTTCCCGTCGATGACTTTGCGTTTCCACTTCACACAGGATCCTCCTCCTTGAATAGTAATTAACTCGGTACAGGGTATTCGAATCCAGGGAAGATAGGAGTGAATTATCGTTGCGTAACGTCAATTATCTTTAAGAGGATTAACGTCAGCCAAGTCGGTAAGGAAGCCCTGGTAAACCGGTCAGGTTTCTCGCGAACCGTATAATGACGTCCCTGAAATCGGTATCGCGGCAATTCGATAGCGTGTTACAGCGATTGTACATCAGAAACCGCAGGGAGAGAGCAGTCGTTGGAAGATCAGCTGATTCCCCGGGAGGCTTCCCGCCATCGTTCAGCTACCTGTTTCCCCTAGACAATTCTACCCCCTAACTTTCAGCTCAGGTTCTTCGAGCATCCCCCACAACCTCTTTGCCCCTTTGTATTCAACCAACAGGCCATTTCTATCCTGCAGTTCTACCGTACCATGCACGCCACTCGCTTGAAATTTACTGTCCGGCAGATTGCGGGAAACAAACGGTTCCTCCGTTAGCTTCCAGGAACACTTGGACCGATTCAGAACGAGCTAACGGCTTTTTGCGTTCACCGGGAAGCTACTCGATGGCCGCGAGTCGAAAAGGAAATACACTTACGCTCGGATGAAATGGAGAAAGAAGTTGATTGTATGGAACGGTATGGTTGGAACATTGTTTAGCCAACGATAGCGCGGGATATTTGAAATTATTTTGGGTCCGTTTCAGAATTTGGCGAATTCGAGATTGGGGAACTTTTGTAATTTTTAAATTTGGCAGATTGAGAATTTTGGAGATTTGGAAGGTTGGGAATTTTGGAAGTTGAGAATTTGGAGATTTGAATATTTGAAGCATATTTTGGATACTTGGAAACACAAGGAGTAATAAATCCGAAATATCAAAAATTTCAAAATTGCCAAATTGAGGATTTAGAATTTTGCACTTAGAAATTGTTAATTTTCGAAAGCCTGAAAATGTGTGAATTTGATCTTGTAATCCGAAAGCTTGCTTATACAACTTCGAACATAAATATCTGTCCCAAAGTTCCCATTGATAACACGAATAAAATTCTTTTTCCCAGCTACATGAAACATCGTTTTGATTTTCCGCGAAGAATACAATTCTCCACTGGCAGAATCGGAGATCGCAGGTAACCAGTTCGAACAAAGTAAACGGAAGATGATATTACGTGGAGAGTTCGCAAAGCTAAATGTTTCTCTTATTCCCTGCGAAACCATTATCATCGTGGTTGCTGTTCCTACAGAGTTCAAAGTTTATCATATAAACTTCCCGGCTGTTTATCGAAACAGCCTGTCGTGTTTCCGTACCCGGATGGATCAAACAGCGTAGCTCGTGAAACGAAGGATCGAAAATCGTCGATGATCGACCAAACGGAAGTGAACGAGTATTGCGACGGTAAGTTCTTATTACTCAATCTGTTCCGGAGATGGGCGAAACGAGTGTTCCTTCCGTCGACTTCCGACGGCTATCGTGCGCGAGGAAAAGTTGTTCGTTGCCTTCGAGAACGAAACGAGATCGTTCAGGAACAGATAAAACGTAGTCTAGTAAATTTAAATATTACCATTAAACAAGTACGGTAAAATTAATCGAATCTGGAAATTCGATACATGTAACGTATGTGTACATTTTATGACCATTTTAAACTGGAAAACCTAACGTGTGTTTAACTTAATCCAACGTGTGTTGATCTAATTAGTGGTAATTTAATGCAACGTGATCCGGCGTATGGTGATTTAACGCGTGATGATCGAACACGTAAACGTATATGTACTGTGTTTTCATGCGAGTAGATACAACGTGTAGGTATTAAACGCGTAGGTATCTAATTACCAGATATCCAGTGCGTGGAGATCGAATGCATAAGTATCTAATATGTAAATGCCTAACGCGCAGAAATCTAACACGTCGGTATGTAACACGTTAATATGTCAGTATCTAGCATGTCAGTATCTAACGGGTAGAAATCTAACGTGTAGAGAAGTAACCGACAGATATCTAACGCACATATATCTAACGTGTATATCTTGCACATATCTACCAAACACATGAATATCCACCATATAAATATTTGATGTGTAGAAATATAACGTACAGTAAACTAACATGTAGATTTTTAAAGTACAGAAATCTACCGTGAAAGAAAATGCAGACTAAGATTGGTATCTCCAAACAAAAACCCTAACTATATCGCACATTACATAGAAACGCAAACAGTATTGCCTCTTGAAAGAAGAAAGCAATAAAATATACACAAGCGTGCATCGTTCCTCGGCAAACAAGGGGACATTAAAAAATATATATGAAACGTAATACGAGAGGAAGATACGAACAAAACGAGATTCAACTTCGAAGTCGACGATTCTTTCGGAATAACAGAACGGAATAGAAGGTAGAAGTTTAAATGAAACATCGTAGACAGACCTAATGCGATTTAACGTCAAAACCATGGTGAAATTTTTCTATCATCCCGCTTTTGTGTTACAACAAGAAAGGATTTCGAACCGGAGCTGTTCGTCAGTCGCTGATACGCTAGCGAGAAATGTATGAGAATCGTTACCAAAGAGCGACACGAGCGAGCGATAATCGATGTTCGTTCATCGATTAGGTGTGAAACGCTTTGAGCAAAGGGGGAATGAAAAGAAACCTGAAAAGGATTTATCGAATTCGACGGGAACGGTTGAGTTAAGATAAAGTCTTAGCTCTACCGTTCTCCGCCCGACCTGGAACTTGTAAAGTTCCTGGAAACTAACTTCGAACGATAGACCGTGCGAGTCCACGAGAGGAAAAAAGAAAAACGGGTATCGTTGGATGAAAAATTGTTGCCGGGATCTTCATCTTTTCTGCGACTGTAGTTTTCTTAACGTTTCGAATTCCGTTTTTAATTCCTGAAAGTGGGAGCGAATTGAAAAGAAGCTTGAACTATTAAACGAAAGAGTACTTAGCCACCATCAAATTGCAATAATCACAGTAAAAATAATGAAGCTACTATTTTGTGTTAAAGGTTAGATGTTTTAATCCCTTGTAAATGAACTATGCTCGTGACGGACTTATTCAATTATGGTAAACTTCTCTCACATTATTAGTAGCTTGAATTTTCCGTTTACACCTAATTATAATTTGCATAGTCAAGTTCTTTATCCGTTTTAAAATTGTGGCAGTCAATAATTTGTTACGCTTGACGCACCTGCCGTCTAAATAGCGCAAGGGGTTAAAAAGGTTCGAGACATAAACAATGTTCATTCTTTTCTAACAGATTCAATCATTCGGTCGTGGAGCATTGCTCGATCTCAATATACTTTCAACATAAATAGACATTGAATGTTAAATTTCTTTCTGTTCGCTTTCTCCGATCGTTTCATCTTTTTATATTGGATCCCTCTTCTATCTCTCTCTGCTTCAGAACCAGCTAGATATCTTATCCGATAAGAATTTTAACTTCGGTCGAAAGAGTATTAAAGCATTCGGTTATCTGATTTCATCATGAAACTTTCGGGAAAGCTCTCTGCCTCCCTGCAGCGCATGGGTCGCTTGCGAAATTATCATTATTTAATATTCTACCCTGAAAATCCGCTCCGTGACCTGCTTAACAAATGCGTGTTCCTTCGAACTGATCGAATCTTTGTGGTGATCGCGATTCACCTTTAAATAATCGAAGTTAGGGTAAATTTATGATCCAAATATATACAACGTTTATATGTTCACATATGCAAATGTGAGTGGATAAGAAGGTACCTTTTTATGGAATATCTTATATAAGGGAGATCTGATCAGATGAATTGTAAAAATAAGACAAGAGTTTTATACATAATTTCAATGATAATCAATACCTGGTCAATATTGAGCTTTGTCTTGGATTAATTTTACAAAATGCAACCCTCTGGAAATCTGATTCAATTATGAAAGTACAAAAACAGTTACATACGTAATTTCAATTGTACTATGTGGTCAGTATCTGTACAATGTTAACTTAATACCATTAAAATGGTACGTAACATTTTATGCGTTTTCATAATTAAACAAGGTATTCAGCGGTCCGCATTTAAAACACCTCTGTATAAAGGAACAATATAAAAGGTAGAAAATGATATGGTAATACGAAAATAAAGGTGAAGATATGAAAATGAATATAAAGATGAAAATGGTATAAAATGAAATAAAAATGGTAGCAGTCATTCGAGACAATCGAGGCAAAATGATAAAATTAATCAAAGTTCAATATTTGAAGGAAAAATATAACCTTGTTACACGCGATCGCCCGCGGGTAATAACGCATTTAGTTTTAACAGCGTATTGTTTCTCAATTGGCAATCAGGCACAGACGAGCAATTCGCTGGGAGCCGGCTATCAATCCGTCCAATTACGGAATAATTACTCTGTCTTGCTCGTTAATCGGGCGTCGCAAAAGCCATCGAAAGCTGGCGTGTAATTGCGCTCGGGAACGGTGTAGCTATTTTTCATCGAATCAGGCTGCAAAATCACAGCGTGTCCGAGCGTGTGCCGCAGCGTGGCGCGGGGATATATCGAGCTTTAAGCCGGGCTGAGCTTTCGCTGGGCCATCTTGCATGCGCGCCCGTCGGGAGCGATAAAAATGAGTCATGCACCGACTAAGGAGCGGGGTATTATTTTTACACCTGCAATCCACAGATAACCAGCGACCAACAGGCTTCACGGCAAAATTTAAGAGCTTATTAGCCTTATATTATTTTTCCAGCTAGCATTACTCGCGATCTTTCTCGCCGTATCGCGAAAATGGAACTCGCATTGTGCTCTGGTATTTATGGTGGCTGACTCACTTTCATTGGCGTAATTAGGTAGGGATCGGCCGGGGTCTAACAACCCATGAACGCGAACGCGTGATCATTTATCGCGATGAAACGAACTCTCAGAATTTTTAATTCCCAGCGATTGTTGGAGATTTGGGATAGGGGGATTTGCGTAGAGGAATTTGACGATTTGAGAATGAGGATTTAGGCTTTTGAGAGTTTTTGGATTTGTAAATTTTGATATTTGGGGAATTAGGGATTTGAGAATTCGGGACATAAAGATTTGTAAATTTAACAAATTAGAAGATTTGATATTTTGGATAATTTAAGCTTTTAAAGACTAGATTTCCAAATTTGCAAAATATAAATTTAGAAATTTGTGTTTGAAGATATAAAAATTTTGAAGAGATTTGGAAACAGTAGAAATTATAGAATTATAAATTTAGAAAATCGATAGTGAAATTTAGTTAAAAAGAATGTAAGATTTATAGATCTAAAAATTCATAAATTTGATCTTGTAAGAACTTTAAAACTTGAAGATCTAAAAATGTATATCTTCAGAATTCCTAATCTAGGATCCTATCCAATTATTGTAATATGCAATATAACATAACAACATAAGACGATATAACAAGTGGCAAAACCGATAAACGACTTAGCTACGCCACTGGTGTTTATGCTCCATTTCCATCGACTCTGTTCATCTCGTAATAGCAGGAATGAGAAATGATCGCGTGCACGCACGAAATGCTCGCTGGCATAGCAAATGCAGTTATAATTAGCGTAAATTGTTGTGACGTATAATTATTCGTTACTTCTCGGGTTACCGATGTTCTTTCCGATTTTTTCCTTTTGCTCTCGTTCGTCCCGACTGACCCACTTGCGGTATTCTTAAAAACATCCCTCACGAATTCCATCACATCCGAACCTTCGTGCTCGTTCTTCGAGATAAACGCTCGTGAATTGTCCGACAAGTTCATTCGCATCGTTCATTCATACACAAATATTCGCGTAGTCATTCAACGCTACGTAATTGGCCGTATAATAGATTCACGGTATTAAATTCTTGTACGTAACTTGAAGCTTTGAAATTTTTTATTTTCAATTCGATTTGATTATAATTTTTACCGCTAGTTAATATCTTGTGAATGTAAATCATTGAAGCATACTAATTTATTAAATATTGAGCTCGTACGATGGCATACCCACTTTAAGAGGGTAAGTGGAAAGTTCTGTCAATAGTCAGACAAGCGTACTTTAAAAGGGAATCATTGATTTCTCCCATCACACTTCCTCAAGTGTCGAGAAACTTTATAAAAAGAAAGATACGAATTGAATGCGATAGAATATTCATATATCATTATGTCAAATTACAGTAATTTAAGATAGTTATTATGTCGAATGCTGAACATGAAACATCATCTATGAAAGATCAATGGTAGTATTATTGCTCCTAATAGCACCACGGATCGATATATCAAACGCTGAACATAACATTGATATATTGTTTTGTATGAATATATTATTGCAAACAATGCGTTCGGGCGTTAAGTTGACACGTGAAGCTGAACGAGACAGGCTTGTCATGCTGATACAATGGCTCTCCGTAATTTCGCATTAACTTCTATCATAATTTCTCTATCAACTTAGGGAAACTCCTGCGTTACGGAAGAGAGATAAGAGGAACTGCCACTCGACTGGGACACGGAGGAAGGAATCTTATAAACCCGCAGGCAAATAACCGTGTCCTCTCTCTATCTTGCCAATTATTTGTACAAGTATCACCGTGAATAATCGCTTTTGAAACTCTTGTCACGTTCGTCATTAATTGCAAAGAAAAATCGAAAATTATCACGCTTTAACGTCTGGAAGAAAAATGAGTCCTACTAAACGATGTCTTTATAAAATGACTACTTATGTGATAATTATATGAATTTGAAGTATGAACATAATACGATATTCTTGAATAATACTGTCGAATAATTAATACGTAAATGAAGAAGAAGTATGAGTGTATAAAGGAGTATTAAATAAAAATAGTATTCTCATAATGTCGAGGTAACAAGTTGATCAAGTACGAAAATTGCTATGTCTACTATTCATGTCTATTTTCCGCGCAGTGTACGTGTTGAGCCCAAATATTGAACGGTGATCTGTAATACCGCACAATAAACAGTTACTATTATCATTATTACCTCGATAATGATTGTTTCCCACGTTACCGATCGATTCAACCTGTGCCGCTGCTCCTATGAAACAAACAGATAAGATTAATGAACCGGAGAGTGCTTTTACATAATCGCGATGAGTTTCTGATAATAGAAGACTTGGGAACATGGACACATGCAATATTCGGTCGGACTGTTACAGTGTATAGTATTTCATCAAGCTTGTTACCTTTCAATTTGCTCTCGTAATTAATGAAACCGTACTGGCGCCATTCTGTGGCTCCAAACCAATTGACGCAACAGCATATATCCGATCTGAATGTACGCCAGTCACGTCTGCGACTAATTTGCTTTACTACTTGTGTAATACGTCCGAACAATTATCATGTCGGGCCAAGTAACGACGAACGCCCAATTTATCTACGATTCAAAAATGTCGTGATTGTCAAATATCTCGGTTGGAACAACCTCATTCAGACGATGCTAATTAGTACGCTGATTACTCATTCACTGAATTTTTAAAAGTATTATTTTTATTCCTTTTTGTAATTTATTTTTATACGAGTTATAAATTCGCCTTTCGTTTCTGTAACGATGAAGACAATCATATGGTATTTTTATATAAATTATCTTTAATACGTTTATTTAAACTGGAGATCGGAATGTCAAAGCTTTCAGTAGTAGTAATTTATGTATAATTAAAATTATTGTACATATTTTTGTAGCACACCATTTGTCCTCTAAAAAACTGATCCACGTCGAGAGGTAAAGAAAGATAATTAAACTTTATAATTCCACGTTTAAAAGCAGATAAATAAAATAATCCAGCTTCTCGGTACCTTTCGAAGAAAAAATTATATTTGTAAGAAATGAGATTGAGTCGCCCAGCCGAAATTACCTTAATCTGATGTTCTTAAGTTCGAAAATAACGCGTATCGGATTCGGTGGGCCATTAGCCAGAGGATTTAGGATTTCGGTGAAATTTCTTTTTCGAAGTGGACGATAAACGCCGTCTAGGATCGATCGTAATTGCGGGTCGGTGCACATGCACGGATTAACCGGACAGTAAACGAGCGAAATAAAGGGTGCATGAGGATCTCCGTGTGCGATGAGCCAAAAAAGGGGAAAAGGGGTTGCGCGCTCGCAGCAAGTTCTTCTCGTAGAATTTTAACGGTGCGATGTTACGGTAATGGGCTAATAAGAGGGCAGATTTAAAGCAGGACGCGTGCTAGGGAACGCAGCGACGCTGAAAGTTCATTCGGAGTGGCCTTGGTCTAACGAAATTTCAAGATTACGCTCGAACGCTGTCGAAGAAGAACGGCAGCGAAGGGGTGGCGGACGGGAAAGCTTGTTAAAAAATAAGCCGAGTCGATGTTAATTAAACTTTCGCGAATATAGAGGGTTTCAGCCGTGTAAGCCTTTTGTCGATGCGACGGCAGGAAGGAGAATTTAATTTCGCGGACAGTCGCCGGGCGGACGAAATGAAAAGCGCGCTGCATCTTTCGTGGCACCGGTCGCGGACCAGACATTTAGCACGAACCGTTTCGCGCCGGCAATTGGACTGTAATTTATTGTACAGCCGGTGCAATTAAGCACTTTCGAACGCGCAATTATTTGGCAGATTTACCGCGCGACCCTTGTTCATATTGTGCATCTGCTATTGCCTCGAAGAAGCTTTTCTTCCATTTCGCTCGCGAAAGATTCGTCGTTGTCTCCGCTAGAATTAATTGTTTCAGGTAACCGAGGACTCTGTATTTTACAAGATATTGGAATTTCTATGGACGAATGGCCTGTTTCTGTTCAATCCGAGTTTCTTGCAGGCTCGTTTCAACGTTGCGAACGGAACGACTTGTTAAAATACCGATGCTACCGACAGCCGTTTCGATACCGATATAATTGACTTTGAAATTGATATTCTTGCATTAATCCATTGTAAGACCCATTGAGACACGCTATCATGTCGCTGGCCTATCAGTCGGAACTCGATACCGGCTTATTTTGCAATTCGTTATAAGTAAAATAAATAACGGTTGTACACAATAATTGATTGGAATCGCGGATGTAATTGTATCGCTGATCAATTTTTATAATTTTCCATACCGATGAGTTGCCAAAAATAGAATAACTGAACGATAATTTATTCATGAGGTCGTTAGCGTGTTAATATAGTACCAAGTTTATATTTTATCGATATCGTTGTTACACTAATAACCGTGTTGCATTCATATTATTAACTATACATCATCGAAAACGAATTATCATGCAGATATAATGCTTCGATAATTATGTCAGTTTACACGTGGCGATACAAGTAATTGCAGAAGAAACGGAGGACGTAAAAATGAACGGGTAGAAAGCAAGCGAATGAGCAACGGACGTTAGAAATTTGCTAATGGAACGAGCACACAGGAAGACTAAAGGAACCGGGCAAACGAGGGGGACGGAACAAGAGGCTAGTGAAAAAGAAGGCGAAAGCAAAGTAAGAGGGCCACGGCTCTGGGACGATAAAACAGCGGAGGTTGTTGAACGGGTACACCCTTTCCTCGGGTTTCTCGTCGAGCACGTTGCAGCGCAACCCAACTACCAGGTAGGGGTGGTTACGGTGCAACGAGTGCCCTGTGTATAGTGCACCTTTAGTAGAGCCACTTACCGCGAACAGTCTTACTCTCGAAACGATTGCACAATTTCGAATTTTAGGGCTAACCTAAGGCTTCGTTATTTCGTCACTGCCAACCAGCTACCACACGCGAACGATCTGATCGAATTGTGCTATTTTAGTATTTTATCGGTATTCGTTTTAATATTTTTAACATTTTATCAGTTTACTATTTTACTATTTTAATGTTTCACTATTTTATTGTTCTACTATTTTACTATTTTATTATTTTACTGTTTTAATATTTTACTTTTTCACTGCTAAACTGCTACTCGACAGTAGTCACTATCTTGCTATTCTCTTTAAACAAACGATTTTTTGGACGTATTAAATATCACCAACGGAAATATTTCATTCGATTAAAACACTAAATTTAAATTTACGAAAAAAATTGATTGATATATAATTTAACGCTTGATATGTTAAATGAATTCACATCTTAAACGCACGTTATAATAATTTAAAAACAAACCCGTTTTTAAAATATGAACAGTGTATAACATTACAATTTGTATTTAAATGAAATATCATCGAGTAAAAAATAATTCTGTCTGAAATAAAAGTCAGTTTAAAGATATTTCTCAAAGAATGAAACAACTGTAAAAATTTGTCGGGCAACAATTACACTGTTTCGAGCACGTTCGTCTTGTAACGCACGTGCTTTATCGCTGCGGCAGTCAAAGCGTTTCTAAAACGAAGATAAAAAGTTCATGATCAAAGAAATGATACACTGCGGTGTTTTTTGTAGCGCTGACACTACTTGTTCAGGATGCTTTCGAGTTTTCCGCGGTAGCAAAAATAAAATGCCACGGTATCACAACGATGGTAATGAAATAATGTTGCCGCGCAATGTTACGAAGGACCCGCACAAAGTGGAGGGAAGCAAATCGAGAAAAGTTACAATATAATTCGTTCGAAAGTCTTTGTGTATACCTTCGCGGGTGTTACTAACTCCAAATAAATCGCTAGACCGTTGAAACATTTCCGAGGTATCCCCTTGGAAACGAATCGAGCACCGAAGTAATATTCGTTGCGGTGAAACTTCGATCGCACGCTTTCGAGTTCGGTACAAAGAGCTATGATTCGTTTACGAAACAATATTAACGCCCCGCGCCGCGGTAACGAAGTTATAAAAACTGTTTCCAGAACCGCTCCGCGTTACGTCGCGGAAATGGGAATCCGTGAAACACGAACAAGCCAGAAACTTGCGGAGGAAAATCAGAAAAGCGGAATCGTTCCCGTTTTAAGTTACAACCGCGAAGAGGGCTCCCGATAAGCGGAAACCCGGTCTCGTAAGCAACCTCTACCAGCAAATACTGACTTGGGAAAATTACAACTTACAAATTTTAAAAGTCTACAATTACTTATTAGAAAATCGAATTATTACAAAACTTAAATCGTTCAAGTTTTATTGGACAATCTTTTAAGTGTAACATTTGATACCACGTTTTGTATCCTTTGTTGATAGGTCACTTTGTCGTGAATATTTAATAAAATTTTGTTTGTAAAAGTAATCGCACTGATAGAATCTGTGTGTTACAATGCTGTCACGTTGATGTAGTTAAATTTTTAGCCAATAGCAAGAGAACGAAAGTGTGTAGTTTTCTGTATTTTCCTTGAGTGCCAACTCGAGTTCACAATTTTCCTTAATTTAACAACAGTCAAAGAGGGTGGTAAACCAAGTGTAATGTGGACGATGAAAATACGATACGATAAGCGTTTTTATATTAAACATATGTCAGAAGAATGTGAACCCGTTTTATACCGAAGTGCAAGCTTTGTCCCGCAACCGATTCGGTAGCTTAAAAACGTGAAACAAGATCGAAAACGCGCAAAGAGCAGCTTGGGGAAAAAAAGCTGGCTAGCAATTTGTTGATTACAAGCCGTTAAAAGTTTTCTCTACTGGCTTTCAATTCGACTGGTTGCAATTCCCGTACGAATGAACAGGGGGAACGTTAGAATTTTTCGTTGTTCGACACCGTGGCACGAACTATCGCTCAAGCCCGGCATTCACGCAAGAAACCCAGATTGCCACATAATTTTTCCTTGACGAATTCGCTCGTACAGTGCATCATGCTCGACGGAATTAAGTCAGCCGCGTGGCGTATTACGTAGCGAGCCCGATGAAAGGTTTAAACGAACGCGCAGCGAGCGAAATAAAGGGTCTCGAAAGAACGAGAAGCACGGTCGAGCGATGAAAAATTCCCCGCTAAGAGCGATCTCTTTTTTTTCTTCCTGCTGTTCGCGGAAATACACTCTTCGGATTTCTTTCCTGGATGAATTACGAAGCCGGAAAAATTCGCATTACGATCGGCCACGGAAGCGCCAGCCATTTTCCGTTTCCACGTTCGCTACAGGTATAAACAGTGGCTCGTCGATTAAACGCGAGTAGATTAAATTACGCTGTATCGTTAACGACTATGATTTATTCGCTCCCGCGGGTTTTATTCAATTTGTAAAAAGTCTCATTTTTCTTTCATGATCTCTTTTATCCATCGGTACCTGTTCATTATAAGGGATTAAACGAATAGAAGTCATAATTCAACTATTTGTACATAAAGTGTTTTATTCGTCCGTTCTCGAATACGATTATATCAAATTTCTAAAGTTATACAACAAATATTCGGATCTTACAACTTTACAATTTAGAAATTTTCAATGCTTGTAACTTTGCAGTTCAGAAAGTTCACCGACTATCATATGTTTTATATCGGTATACATTGTTAAGACTCCTACATAGGAGCGAAAGACGTAGAAAAGTTTGAAATCTTTTCAACAGAACGGCACAGACAAATTTGAATCTCAAGTGGCGCACATTTTATCTCGTCCACCGTTTTGCGAGTATGAACACCGGTTCGCGACAATTGGATTTCTTTGACTGTCGTAGCAATGCATATTCATAGTTGTTTGACATTCTTCTCCTTGCAGCAGCAAGGAAAAAACGACCGTGGAAACTAGGACGGTTTTGGACATAAAGCGAAGCGTACAGGTATCTGAATACTTTGAGGGTAAAAGTTGCTCTGAACAGGTAGGGTCGGAAATAAAAGGCTTGAAAGGGCAGATGGATGCAGCAGCGAGCGACGATGCTACCTGGGGAAGGGTCTGCATGTATTCACAGCTAGATGACTGCTCGACAGTCGACGCGGTGCGAGCAAACGAACACGCTAAAAAGTCGTGCGTCTGTGTAAAAAAACGTGGCTGCTCTTTGGCCCTGTCCATACGGCAGGATCAATTTCCGTTTCGCGAATCCTTTCGACTCGAAAAATTCTGCTACAGCTTGGAAATATCGCGGGATTTTTTCGATCGCGCGTTGATTTCCCCGAAACCTTCGGCCGATGTTTCGTGAAAAAAAGCCAGCACGCGTCCGATTTCCCTGTGAATTTGATTTAAAAAAAATATCCCGGTTGAACGCGAATGACTAAAAAAATTGAAAATTTGTGCATCGTTCAGAAATAACGGTATCGTTTGCTTTGTATCGATTTCTTTATTCTTTGCTAAATAGATACACGTCTTCGTAGATGAAGAACATGGCTACGATAAATAAGTTGAGCGAAGCTGTGCATAGAGTATTCAATCGATATTCGATCATTCTACAAATTAATATAGAGGCAATGTATTCTCTTTCTGTTCGCAGAGTAAGAAACTTGTCATTTCTTATATACTGAAGCTCCGAACCATGAGGACAAACGAATGAGTATCATTTTAATTAACGATGCATACAAGTATCGAGTGGATACATATAAAACCGTTCTGTTCTAAAGACGATGGTTCATCAGTTTTCTTTGGGGTGACTCCATTGTCGTCGGCTAATGATTACATAGCCAGTAGTAATGATGCAGCTCGTTCCGCCTTATTCTACTTGGTTGCAACGAAACAAACAGCTCGTTTGCCGGCATCCATCGAGAATATCTCGAGGAGAACGTCTGCTTCTTTATTCCTTTGTGCCGTTTCAGTTTGTTTCTTAACGGCAGTTGCATTCGACTTTCATTTACGTCGGTTTCGCGAACGGTTCCAATAACGGCGGCAGACATTGGACAGGAAATAAATATAATAAATGGCGCGACGCGCAGCGAATCGCTGACTATTGCCGATGATTTTTGCGGGCATACGTCTGGAAACACGGCGGTCTCGATCGAAGCCGTCGTGAACTCGAGTGTGCTATTGAAAAATTCCAGCGATCGCTACGAAAACGGGAAAAGAAAGAACCGGTCAAGTCGAAGCAACCACTGGTTCACACAGAATGAGGCCACTGCGTTTTTCGATTTTGCACGTTCGAAACCGTTACTGTTTGTCCGGCATTCCGTTCCATTGTTGACGCAACAACGTATGCCAGCACACGGACGAACCAATGAATAGCTCCATTTTGATCACTCGGTCTTGGGTTAATGTTCAACGGTCGGGGAACTTGGAGTTTGGTTGTATATGAATCACAGCTGTAAGGTTACTAGTAGTGACACCGATCTGTGACGAGGTCAAGAATTCTTGAAATTTGGGAATTTCAAATTGGAGGATTTGAGAGTAGGGAATCTGAAAATTTGAAGATTCGGAAATTAGGAAACTTGTCTTTCCAAAATTTGTTAATCCAAAAACTTGCTAATCTACTGATTTGTAATATGCAAATTAGAAGAATTGTATCACATCCCAACATAAGAGCACGAAATCGATAGAAAACGCGAAGTTTCGCAGCACAATATTTCAACATCTTCCACTTACCATAATATCGCAGTAAGAGAAGTAATTGCGGAGAAAATCGTGAGTTGCGGGTTTGAAATAAGATTTAACCCCACGAGTTCTGGTAGCGCGTACACGCGTAAAGTGTATTCAACATCTTTTTCTTGTTGCGAAGCAATGACAGAGGAAAAGCCGCAAATCGTCTTTTTGTTGCGTGCAATCACGCCACGATGGTGACTGAATACATATGTATACGTCTATATACGTACATATAGATGCCAGCATCTTGGTGGAAGGCAGGGAGCTAATGCGACGAGGGATGATGGAATTTGCAAATCACCCTGCACTTCACTTTTCTCTCCCTTGATTCTCGATTCCCCCATCTGCGTGCTCATCTAAAACCTCATCCTCGTCTTCGTCTCTCTATCCACTCGTTTCTATCCCTCCTCTCTTTCGCCTCTCTCTTTCTTTCGTACACAACCGAGTCTCTCCATCGAGTTTTCCCCTCATCCTATTTATCTCACTTCTTGATATCTTTTTCTCGTTCCTTTGTCTTCCTATCTGACGACATATTTCAAACGTTACGTCTGCCCCGCTACGGTGCCACGCTATTATTCCACTGTTTTTCTCTTTTCATTTCCTTTATTTGCTTCGCCCTGTTCAGACCACATCCCCTTCGGGCTCCCTCTGCCCTCTTTCCTCACGTACAGCCGACCTGGCCACAAAAACTTTATCCTATAGTTTTTAGTCACCCCTTTTTAAGCATTCGTAATATTTCGGAGTATGGTAATTGGAGAATTTTTTAATTTGAAAATTTAAAGCTTTTGAGAATCATATCATATATTTAAAAAATCAAATTTAGAAAATTTAAAATGTTTCGTGGATTTCGAAATGTGTGAACATAGTCAAACGTCTTATTTCGGGTTACTTCCATGACAACCGCAACGATAGTCAGCTCGTTTGCGACTTAAGCGAGCCACGCATTTCACACTCCCGCCATCGTGTGCTCGAGATTCGAGCTTCGGCGTCCTTGTTAACCCCGGCTGGTTTTAATAAAAAGTTGAAGAGCCCGGCTTACCGCACCCTCAACTACCATCGATCAGCAACGTATCCCTCAGCAATGGCTCCTCACCCTGCGGTGAACAGCTCGCCGGTTATGAGGAATAAATAACGAGTTCATATTCTGTCACCGGGGGAGTACGCGGTCGCTATCGAAATAATATGACAGGGAGGGAACAGCAGGGCTCGATGAAATTTAAACGAACAGAGACACGAACGAGCAATTTATGCGCGATTCCGACGGACTGTCCGTGAAATTATCGTAATTGGAGGGGGAGAGATTTCCAACGATAGTAATTAATTTTCTGGGGAAACTTGGATACGAGTCATTTAATTTATTTGCACGAATTCCGTGCGCTTCCCGTTAGCAGAAATTAGAATCGAGGAGTTGGAATAACGAGCGAAATTCATTTTTCCCTAATCTGTGTTCATTCAACTTCTCTCTCCTATCTTTCCACCTTTATCTCGTATCTCTGTAACGTTTCATTATAAATAAATACGCGTTCGAAATAAAAATGTTTACTCGAAACTTTTGGTTAAAGAAGGAAAGAAGTTTTAACTGTAGTGATTAAATTTATGTAAATATATTTTTACATTCAGTCGGGGAAGTACGTGTTTGAGGGATCTGAGAGAATTATAGAATATTTTTGAAAAAACCTGCGTTGTGTAATCGCTACTTAAAACATTTGCGTAAAAGATTCTTCCATAAAAATTCGGACACAAGTCGAATTTCGCTCGTGCCATTAATGACCCAGATTCCCAACGGAAGGTTCATTTTGAGAGAGAACTTTGATACAAGTCGCTTAATTTATTTGCATAACTTCCGTGAGCTTCGCGTTAGCAGAAATTAGAGTTGAGGAGCTGAAATAACTAGCAGAGTTCATTTTTCAGTAATTAAAGTTCATTGAACTTCTTCAGCTATTATAATAATCCCTCAAGACTTATACGAATTGTACACTTTCGTATACCTTTTATAACAGCAAAAAAAAGGTTTGGTACTATTTATATAAATCAGTGACACACTCTAATTTTAAGGACATAGTGATTTAATTTACTAATTCAGTCGGTCTTGCACATAACTTATTGAAACGGTATTCACTGATGATCGCGTCTAATTCAGGTGCAAAGAATATCTCATTATTTTAAAGCGTAATTCCGAAAGTAATGATTAGCAGAAGATTGATAAATTGCTCGGTAGATCGATGCTGCCAACCAATCTGTACACGTTCCCCGAATAAAAAGCTTCGAGTCGAACGATTTTTCATTTAACATTACGACACACACTCGCGTTAAGAGTTCATAAGCGCGTAACCGGTGATGAGCGTCGAAACGAGAGGTAGTGGGACCATTATACCTGTCAAAGAACCTATAATCTTATCCGACCCTTTTAAGGATCCATCTTTCTCCTCCCGAGCTTAATCATTTCATACGTGGCCCTATTCAAAGGCTTTCTATACCGGTGGCGTGGCTTTCATGAACTGATAGGTCTTCGACTCCTTCTCCGGTGGCTCGTCGCCTCAACAAATGGCTCGCGAAGGTAGAACGGTTGCCCGGTAAGAAGCATTTATTTGCCCTAATCGCCCTTTGTCCCGGTTACTTTCAACGAGGACTTGTACAAATGCTCGTCAGAGGGACAACGCGATAGCCGATCTTCCTCCTCGGACAATCGTTCGGTCGAGCCACCGTGGAACAAGAACCTGCATTATTTTCCATGAAACGATTCGCTGCCGGCGCATATAAATTACGAAACGATTCGTGGCACGCGGAGGAAACGTTACATAGAAACCGATCTCATTTTTCACCGTAATACAGTCCAACGAAGGACCGGCTCCGCTTCTCCATTTACACGCGAGAATTTTCTACATTAAAAGCTGGACCACCGAGATGGTCCGGTAAATGAAACCCGCCTAGCTACGCTATTCCTCTTGATGTAGATTTATATTATTTAATTAAAACCAGGGCGAAATCTGACGTGCAAACGTATACTTTTTTCCTGCCGTGGCCACGTTAACAATTCCAGGTTCAATGAAATGTAGACAAAACGGTAGGTAAACTCTGCTGTTTGTGAAATTATTAATGGGGTGCGTTCCCAATTATGCACCGAGGAGATTAAGGCTATAGTTATAACATCTGGCAGAATCGCCGGTAATTCAATATTTGGCACTTTTGGAATTTTGAAGTTTGGAAATGTTTGCACTTCAAGGCTTTGAAGGAGATTAAAAAATTTGGGACTATGAAACTTCACTATTTTGCACTTCAAATCTTTAGGACATTAAATGTGGGATTTCTGAACTTTGAATTCTTTTCAGCTTCGATTTAAAAAATTCAAGATACCCATTCCAAAAGTCTCATAAAAGTTTGTGAATCTCCTGATGTTGCAATAGAATTGATGAATCATCATAGGTGCAGAATAAAATAAAAGGGAAACTTGCGTTTGGTGTCCGGTGAAATTGCCGGTTCGATTTTGTCGAAAATTCACGGTAACGTCGATCAAATGAACGAACAGGAATTACGCTCGTCAATCTAAAAGTTGGAGGTGTGTACCGAGAAACGTTTTCATTGTTCAGATTAACGGGTTTCGAGGGACTGTGGAACACGAAGGATTGATTCGAGATTTGCTGAATCCGCTATTAATCAGTAGGTTCCACGTGATAGTTGAAGGGAAGATAACTAGTTCACTAGTTGGCATGCGAGTCGATAGTTTGCAGTCGGGTCAGAGTATGCGTTTCGAAGTAGCGGCGTGATTGTAAGACGTCGTGGTAATCATCGACTAACAACCCATTCACTGGGTCTCTCTTCGTTGGCACACGATTGCTCCCTACTCCGATACCGTTGAACAGGGTTCACGGCAACACCAATTATCGGCCACTCGATTGCTGTTTGCTTTACTAACGTAGGCTCGGATTACTTATCTCCTAAAATTCATGGAATTCCTTTAGCACCGATAAATCCTCATATCCTTTTGCTGGAAGCTTATCCTGCTAATTGGGTGAAACTAACTCGTGAAATACACGTTGCTCTTAAATTTACCTTGAAAGGAAGACGCTAATATTATAGATGAAATTGTATTCGAGTCACTTCTTTCAACTTATTGTTATTTACTATTACAAATTAAAGTAACGTTATCTAACATCACTCATCAAGTCAATATTATACAGTATACATACGTACTGTACTTATTCGTATATGAATACGTGTTTCCTCAGAATCAAATTATCATTCACTAAGCAAGAACGTAGCACACAAAATGGATGACTAATTCATGAAATAAATCGTGAAATAAATATCTCGTAAAAATGATCACATAAAATGAAAGCGCAAGTAAGGTCAGCAGTCGTTTCCGGACAAAGTATCGAAACCGATCGAAATCGTGGTGCAACGATGACAAAAGCGATTATGCAAGAAAATGATGTTCTTAGAGCGTGACTTGACGGTTCACAGGGAGCGTGATTATGCGATTCGGGAGCCGTTATAAGTCACGAACACACATGCGGCATTGTGGATCTATAGATATAACGTGTAGCTCTCTGTGGCTCGCGGTCGATACCGTTTACGACGTCTGCGAGTACCGTGACATTCGTACACTGCACACAAACCGTCCACTAGGTCACGACTGAATTTGTACAAAATCCGCGGGGTTATTTACGATCCAAAGCGAACAGTGGACGATAGCGTTGGATCTCGAACAATGCGCTCGAACGGAATGCCTTCGGGGTCGTTCTGATTAGGTCAAAGGACCGTGTATCGTCCTGGGTTAGATCGTGCGGTTTTTAAATTATTCGTGCTCGCTAAGAACGTTATTCAATTGGTCGATACCATTGATACCGAACCTTTTTATTATTTTATTGTAGAAATTTGGGAATAGAGAAATTTAGAGGTATAGGGATATGAGAATATAGAAATATCGGGATAGATACTGGTTTACTCTGTTATTTATGGATTCGGGAATGTGGGGATTAATATCACCGAATATCAAATCCTAGAAATGTAGGTATCTAACAGAAGAACCAAAAATCTAGCTACATATGTAGAAATACAGCGACCAATGATCCAAATAAATGTAGGAACCTATAGATACAAAGATGTATGAATTAAAGAACGTATATCTTAATATTATACACAGGTACAAATATTTCATTTTTGCAATAAAGATGCAGCATAAAAGATGGTGTACCACTAAGGACTTAAACACGCATGGCTGCCTACAGAATAGTTTCGTTTGAAAATCAAAGTTTCAAATTAATTTTGATGAGAAACTTTGCGAAAGCTGAAAAATGGAGCGATCAAGCAGGCTGGTGCTTCACCGCGGTGTTTACCGTAGGGTATATTACCACTCCCGCAAGAATATACGGGAAGCAACGAGGCTCGACTCGATTTAGATCGGCATCGACCGACAACGTATCGTCTCAACTTTTCCAACTTTCGAAGCCGGTAACTTGGCTCTTTAGTTTCCCCTCTCGCTCCATCCTCTTCATCGCGTTCCCGGTTTCGGCCTCGTTTTCCGTTCCTCTGTTCGTTGCCAAGACCCTGCCACGGCTATAGCCTTCCTGATGAGAGAAAAGTATCGTAAAGCATAAGGAAGGAAGCAGTTAGAGCGATCGTTTCGCAAATATGCCACGGTCTTTAATTCGCCGTCGCCAGAATACGCGTACATCTTTCAAACGACTCTGTGACCTGCTGCTGACTGCGGTCGTTAAAAACTCTCTCCGCTTGCCCGAAACTTTCCAACTTTTTAACGTCGTGTATCCCTGCATAAACTGTACAAACTGCAGGAGGACGACTATTAAGTAATTAATCACGTTACAAACGACTCGAATTTGGAGCGTCGAGTGGACGCGAAAAAGATGGCGTATCTTAGTTGCCATAAAATGGACTTGAAAATAAAACTTTATGTAAAAGGAAGTAATATCTCGATATTTCAATATTCCAATAAATTAATATCCCTAGACCCGAACACAATATTTCTACACCTAATATCCCAATATCAGAATATCCCTAGACCCCAATATCTCTACATCTCCGATCTCACCACATCTAAAATATATCCCCAGATCTCAAAATGTCTATATTCTTATATTTCTCGATCGTAAGCTTAATTTTGATGTCCCCAGATCTCCGTACCGCAATTTTGTTTATATTCATGCTCTTTTACAGGTATATTTTTTCAAAGAATATTTGAAAGCTATTCGGGAGGAAATGTTTGCAGCATGGCAGTGGCTTTGGAAATCTGAACAGAATGTTGGTGAAAATTGTCGTTGAGGACGTATAATATAAAGCGTGCATTAAGCTCGAGTGGATTTTACGAATTCCTGAGAATATCGTCTATTCGGCGTTTTACTGTAAATGAATTTACCGAGCGAACGAGGCTAAAAGTTCCGTGGAGAATTCCGTGTAAAAAGCGTGCGGCAAGCGTTCCAACACAGTTAGAAAAATACCAAATTTCATCTAAAAACGTTTCACAGTTTGCACCGCGTCTGGAAATCCACGGCGACGAATTTTTAGAGAAGCGGAACTTAATTTGGGTCGAGACTCTTTTCGCGACTACGAGGCTATAAAATGTTTTTTAAGTTCCGCCTGTTCGCGCAACGCGTACGAAGGATCTCATTTACCTAGCTACGGTTAATAGTCGAATCGAAGTTTTAAACATGGCGAAACAACGAGTGAATCTTCTTTTATTGCCGTCGCCTTTTAGACAATACCGTCAAATTGGATGAAGGAGAACACTTTTATACAAAAACTTTCTTGAGCCAATTAAAAGACAAAATCTTTCTTCTGAAATTTCGATCCTCGACGCCGTGTTTTAATACCACGGTAATCTTTTCGTAATTTAACTTTATATCTTTATTTTCAAGAAAAGTTATGTTTCTGCCGTTAAAGAAATACTGATTGCTAGAAAACGATTTGTTTGCAGATCATTTTGTTTGTGCGTCTATTGACATTCAGCATATTTTTCGGTACCATGCTTTCGTGAAATCCATTTGGGTGTAACAAGTAAAACATTTAATTATCAACTGCCATTAACAGTTATATTGTTTTTCAACGGCTGTGTAATCATAATTAACAATTAAATTAGATGTTCAATAATGCTGACTAAGTGTGAGCATACGTGAACGTATTCATCGATGCAGTTTTTAATGTGACTGGTAATTACCTTTCATAATAGCTGTGCTGTAGTGCATTCAATAATGCGTGGCACGCGGGTGTGGCTTCACTTTCACTGCGTGACTATTTTCCAGTTTACACCATAAAACTTCTAAATGGAGGACAGAGTACTTTCATAAAGTAGATATTTTCATAAAAAATCATTTCGCTATATATTTGTTACAGGTTCCATACGCATGTGGTTCTAGCCAACTGAAATTTATCTTCATTAATTTTCCATTTCGCAATCGGATTGTATACTGAAACATTATCCATTATAGAGATGTATAACAGTTTCGTTATAAATTGTAAAGCGAAGAATGAAACAACAGAGCAAACATATTGCATTCATTGTAGGTCCTCAAGCACCTCCGAGAGTAAATTACATTCGTGAAAGCAACGCAAGATGTGCACAGTAATCCGAATAATTTATTAATTATATCATGCTAACCGCCAATCTTCTGAACCGGTTTCGGTGGTGAAAGAGAAACACAGGTAGAAAATTCATGATTAATTGAATTTCGAAAATGTTGTAACGCTCGTGGCTCGAGGACACTCGTATATAATTTTGCCTCCCATTCAGGTATTATCGATTATTCCGTCTATTATTTACGCGTTAATGATTCGACGATGTTTAACTTGTCATGCACAAACGACTACTCGAAAACTCACGAGCAACAAATTCGAGGGCCTCCGTAAAAAAAACTGTGTGCATGTTCGCTGTGCGTGACGAAATTACAAGCGAAACGTTCATATTTATTCTTGACATAAATTGCAAAATTTGGCAATATGGGAATTCGATAATTGTGAAATATGAAGGTTGGAGGTGGAAATTTCGAAATTGTAAAATTTGAGAATTTTTTATTTGTGAATTTAAAAATCGAAAAATTTGTGACTTCTAAAATTGAGTTATATAAAAGCAGATTTGCAACTTTATTACTCATGCATCACAACACGTGTTATTATCAGCAACATAATTTAAGTAATATCGTCAAAAATTTTATCTACAGCACTATACTAGAGTAGCATTTAACATTGCATTTAACCGGAAAGTAATTCATTTCCACGGAGGAAATTTTAAGTTTTCCCATTCTCGTATTACGCCGCGAAACACTTTCGTGAGAGACTGCAACTTATTACAGCGTAGGTTAACTCAGAGGCGCACGCGGCACGAGCTTTTTAATTATGCATAATTGACGGTAATTAAGGGCGATTCTGATCTGATCTAGATCAACGGGACCGAGTAAATTTCAACGAGCCGGCTCTGTTAACGGATTATTTAAACGCTTTCTAAATTGCACCAGAAAGACTTATGCGCGATTGTAAATCAGTCGTTTTACAGTATCTAAAAGGATCATTTTTCCGCCCCCACCAATCCCGAGTTCATAACGTTCGCACGCTATAAAACGTTTTGATGTACGACTAAGAATTATACGCGAATGCATCGCGTTATAAAACGCGTGCAACCGAAGCTATGGCAGAGTCTTCTTATCTTCGAAGTCAATTTCGAAGAAAAATAGCCATATTATGGGGTGCACGAACACTTTCGAGAACGACTATACGTATATACTAGACTAAAAGTAACTTCAAAATGTCGAAGAAAATTTGTTCGTATACTGCTTCATTTTCGGGGTAATCAAATTTTTAAATTGCAGTGTCAGCAGGGTTGCAATTATATTTCCTTCATTTTAGATGGTTAACGATCACTTTAGAATATTTTAGATCGCCTAGTGCAAAGGTATAAGAAAATCGTTCTCTACTATTGCAGGACCATAATTATGGTCCTATTAAGACCATAATAATTGGAAAATGACTATCTTTACATAAACATTCGATTGCACTGCTAAAAAGGACAGCACGTCTCTAACATTCAAGTAATTTTTGTACGGTTCAAATATTAAACCAAAATCAACTTTGGTAAAATATTAGATTCAGGTTAGGTTTTAAGTTGTACCTATCAATGAACATTTATGAAGTATTATGAATGGACACAGGTGTAAATTTTGATCTCATGCCGTAAAAAAAATGTGATCAAACTTGAGTACGAGTTCTTATATTTGACACGGTATTTCATCGCAGAACCTACGCTTTTCCCTTTATCTTCGCCGAGGGAGAAGTGGTACCCTTTTTCCTTTGTTCGAGATGGCTGCCATTTGCGTCGATCGCGTGTAAACGGGTCGCTAAACGGACGGAAAACATTGAAATCGCAAGGACATCCGTATGAAAACGCTCGATCGCGGTGACAGTAGGAAAAAATGCTGAAGTCAGCGTCCGAAGGTGACCGTAATAAATTCCCTCCGGGTCAACCTCGAACTCTGCCAGCGCAATTTTCTGCGGAACGCTTCTCCGCCAACTGAATGGGAGAACAGGAAGAGAAGTAGGAACCAGTTCCCTACCCTTTCAACCCCGTTTCTCTGTGCTGGTTGCAGGAAGAGGTGGAACAAGGCCAGGACCGAGAGAACGGGACGAGTGAAGTGGAATTAGAGCAGTCCTCTCTAATGGTAATTAATGTGCGGCGTAGTCGATGTAACTCATGTCGAAAGAAGTGCGCACGATCGAGTTAAATCGAAGGATTCTACTTTTTCTCACCTTTTTCTGTACGTGTAATTATTGTATGCGAGCGATTGATAATTTGGGGATTTAGGAACTTTGAGATTCGAATATTTGGGGATTTAGGGATTTGGAATGCTGCGAGTTTGGAAATTGGAGAATTAAGGGATTTGGGACTTTGAGGATTAGGAAATTTGCTGATTCAGGGATGTAGGAATTTGGAGATTTGAGCATGTAGGGATTTAGCAGTTTAGGTATTTGGGCATTTAGGAATTTAAAGATTTATAAATTGGAGAATTTAAGTAGTTGGGAATTTGAAGGTTTTAGAGATAGTGATTTGGGTATTTAGCGATTTAGCAATTTGGAGATTTTCAGATTTGGGGATTTTAGAATATGGTCATTTATAAAATTAAATATCTGATAGTTGCAAACTCTAGTGACTTAAAATTTTGGATGTTCAGAAGTACAAGATGGTTGTTGAGATACAGAATATTGAGGTAGAGGATGTTGAGATACAACAATTTTACAGTTCGTAGATTTGGGCATACAGAAGTTAAATTCGAGAGTTCAATAATTCAATAGCTTGAAAATGTGAAGTTTGCAAATTACAGAATTTAAGAATCAATTTAGAACCCATCATAAATATTCTCGTCATGAAAAGATCTGCGTTCGTAACAAGCTATAACAATATTACCCCACTGGAGGTCCACATCAGCCGTACAAAAGAGCATCCCACGTGACAACGTTATAGTATCACGGGCAGCACTTTTAAACAATGAAAGCTGATTGAATCGAACTCCGTCCAGTAAGTTGGACTTTGCTCTTTCATCGAGGCGAATCTTGGCCAGAGTTGTAGAGCGTTTTCTTCTTCCTGCTGGAAACCATCGTGCACGTTCCAATAGCGGTTCTCCCTGTCGAACGGGAATGGGACGTTCGGACACGTATGGTGCGGTTAGGGCGACATACAGCGACCACTTTTCCGATGTCACGACACCTCATTCTCTCCTTCCTTTTATCTTCTCTTCTTCTCTCCGCTACAATTATTTTTATTACTATCGGCCGGTCAATTATCGATGGATGATTTCCAGTCGTTTATTGACCACTCTGCTACCGTGACAATCGTGCATTACGTGAGAAACGGCGATGACATAATTCGCCGGCTTTCCAGAATTTACGAGGACGCCAAGATAAGCAGGGAAATTATTGCGCCGCTGTAAGTAGCTCACGGAAATCGGTGATAATGGCTTCTCTTTGTGCTCGCGGAAAGATTGCTTTTCGCCTCCGCGCGGTTACGAAGGTGAGTCATTGTAATTTATTTTCAAATTACTCACACACATTTGCCATGTAATTTCGTTTGCCAAAATTAGCAACTTTCTCATTTCGCTGAAAATATAGGCTGTTTGCACTATTTTCGTAATCTACGAATATTTAAGGTAAGGTTAAAATAACATGTTCGAACAACCTCAAGAATGAAAATTGTACTCACAACAAGTTCGTGATAAGATGTTTGAACAACCTCAAGAATAAAATTGTACAGACATGAAGTTCATGATAAGATGTTCGAACAACCTCAAGAATGAAAATTGTACAGACATGAAGTTCATGATAAGATGGTTACACAACCTCAAGAATAAAAATTGTACAGACATGATGTTTATGATAAAATGTTTGAACAACCTCAAGAATGAAAATTGTACAGACATGAAGTTCATGATAAGATGGTTACACAACCTCAAGAATAAAAATTGTACAGACATGATGTTTATGATAAAATGTTTGAACAACCTCAAGAATGAAAATTGTACATACATGAAGTTCATGATAAGATGGTTACACAACCTCAAGAATAAAAATTGTACAGACATGATGTTTATGATAAAATGTTTGAACAACCTCAAGAATGAAAATTGTACATACATGAAGTTCAGATATTGTGCATGGTTAAATCCGTGGTATAAAGTTAGATTAACGTCGAACGTATAAAACGAAACGTTTCAATTATTCAGGGACTATGAAGATATCATACATCGTATGATTTCGTTTTGTTCCATCGCGAGCACTCTGATGCACCGTTCCATTAAGTGTTAATTGAATCCGAAGGCTTGAACAGAGTAAAATAGACACGGCTGCAAGTGGAACAGGTACAAACTGTGGCTCTTAAAAGCCCTCTTTTAAAACTACCCTCACGGTGCTTAGCTAGATCCCTCGATGACCCGCTGTATGTTTCTTCCAAAACGCTTTGAAGTCCCGACGAAAGCATTAACGGTGGCCTCGCTGAGTGCTGCTGAAACTAAATACGCGACGACCTCGAGTTTCATTATTTAATTGCGCGGGTATAACTTATAAATTATAATACGTAAGTACAAGCATCCACAAACGTGTACAGTCTGTCGGTTAATTTAGGTCGAATAATGAAAGAAATTGCTTTCATGAAGCAAGTTTGCGACTGATTTTAACGAAACTTTTCTTACCCAGACATTTTTCTATGAATACCAACTTCATTTTGTTGCTGTTAGCGGAATTTCTGTTAAAGAGAAATTTCTGTTAAAAAAATAATAACGCGGAAAATATTTACTCGAACTTTCGTCCCCTAGTGCCTCATTCTCTAGACACGGAGAATATTTTTTTCCCGGGTTGTTAAAAAGAGGAACGCATAAAAAACGTTAGCAGTGTAATAAGCCGTGCTGCGTTGCGTCATCAATTTATTATGCGTCTTGCAAATACTTTTCCCTCGAGGCTGAACGGAACGTGCAATTTTGAATATTTCACTCCGAAAATAAATAATTGAAAATCCGTCTTAATATAATCATAGAATGATGCATTTTAAACGATACCGTTTCCTGGTAGATGAATTATAAATATTGCTTTTTGCGGAATTATTTAAATTAGAGTACTTCTGAAATGATAGCAGTTCATTCAAATGTATACATTCATCCTGTTGACAGAGCAGTGAGACAGATAAAAATTTATTGTCATTAGAAGATTAAAAAAGGTGATTTTAATCCTGCATATTTTATGAGTTTTGTATAATTTTGTTTAAATATACGAAAAAGCACATTGTAGAGTTCATGATCAATTTATTACAAATACAAATAAAATTTGCTGACCGGAGATTTATCGAACGTGTATTCATAGAGTGAGAATTTATTGAGCGTGGATTCAATTCATTTAATCCTAAATGCAACATGAATACATTTTGAAAGAATCCCAAGTATATTGAGTTATAAATTGAAACTTTATATTCGAATAGTTAAACTGAAATTATTTACGTGCATAAAATCGACTTCATCAAAATATTGAAAAAATAAACTTGTAATAACTGTCAAGAGAATGAACTTGTAACAAATGTTATAAAACTGAACCCGTAATAAATGTTATATAAAAGTAAACTTGTAAAAAAACAGAGCTTAATGAAAACTTTTACTGGAAAGCGGTAAAACACCAGCGGTGCTGTGAATAGAATTTTTATCGTTTTACGCTTGAGTAAATTACCTAGTAATTATTTTTCTCTTTTAACTTATACTCTTTTACGAGACTAGGTTTGCGTTCTTTTTCACGGAAAGACATTTATTTCTTTTATAGAAGACACGCTCGTTTGACGTCAACTTCGGAATTGGTTAAACTGTTTAACCAATAACTCATAAAGGCGAGAAAACAAAATGAAAGTTTCGACGCGAACTTTCATTAACGACGAAATACGATGTTTGGCAGGATGCGACGATTTGTACAAACCCCACGATTCGTCGATCAGTATTCGCGACGTGTGCATCAATTAACGCTGACGCGATGGCGGCGATGGAGTCTGCTTTGACGGAGGTACGCGGTTAATAATGGCGTGACGCGCTACTTGCTAATGGTTTTCTATTACACGCGCCAGAATAATTAGCTTATTACAAGTGATCGCGAGCTACCTGTTGCCGTCTGGCCGTTGTTTAAAGTTGCCAACAACTGACGGGGTCAACGCGCACATGCGAAATAATTAACGAACCAGCCGGCTCGTTGCGAAAAACAAGCCGCGTCCTACCTGTAATTAAAAGTAATATCGACTCGACAACACGCCGCGAAAGTTTGTCGACGACGAATCGATACTATCGTGGTCGCTGAATAAATTTACACCGCACGTGTCGTACGCCTTACAACACGATCTGAAAATCGAAAAATTCTTTCGAGGTTGATTTAGGCTGTTTTGGGTGAGTTGGTTGCACTACGCGAAAATTAATATTGCGATTTTGGGATTTTGAGGTATTTGACTTTCGAATTTAGAATTCTTCAGGGCTTTGGAATTTTATAAGTTTGTAAGTTTGCAATTTTGGAATAGTTTTAGAATTTTAGAATTTTTAGATGTTGCGACTGAAACTGTGAGATTTTGTGACCTCGACATTTTGGGACAAAATTTTGGAACCTTGAAAATTTAAACCTTCAAGACTTCAAATGTTAAAATTTTGTCAAAATTACAAACATCAAACCTAAAGAATTAATTCCTGGAATAAAGTATTTTCAAGTGAATATTCGAAACAACTGTAGAGTGCAGAAAGTATGTACGTCGAAAAACGGTCGGAAACTATCAATTACCAGCAGGATCGTGGAAACGGAGCAGGCGAAGTAAAGAAGATACTTGAAAGAGAATAAAGGCGTGGAAGGTTTGAATGGAGGGTGAAAAAGAGAGAATGAAGGGGATCAGGGAAAAAACAGAGGGCCGGTTGGTCGTATAGCGGGAAGTGGTGCGACTGTTCTAGAAATTTATTAGCGTAGGACGTATTCAGCTGCGACGCGTCACTGTAAATTAACAGCAAACACAGAAACGAAGTGACCACGTTTTCTCCAACCCTTTGTTTTTTTCCCTCTGCCGTCTATCGTTCGTCGCACCGTTCTCTTCTATAGCGGTCATTCGGCGCGTCGTGTTTCGCCGTTGCCGCCTATTCGACGATGAATTAAAACATAAATTTCAATCAACCAGCCGAAGACATTTATGGTGGCTCGAACGACGACGTCGTTGTGTGTCGTTCGCAAAGCGACCAGTCGATTGCACGAGAAACGCCGTGCACGCAGACAAAGGGAAAGGGCGAGAGATGCAGGGGAAGAGAAGGCAGCAGTATCGGTGAATAAGCGATTACGAGCAACCACGAATCGATTAAACGGATATCATCGTCTTCGTTGACGACGTCGAGCGTCGTTAGGGAACTCGCTTTGAGGTTATGAACGCGTGCACCTTACCTTCTTCGCTTCGCCGAATTTTGTTTCAGAGATACGGTGTTTCACTTTGTTTCAGAAATTTCTTACATCTCGAAAATGTTAAATTTTGGGATGTAGATGGGATTTGTACATCGAAAGATATGGGAATCTAATCTGAAAGATCTATTCCGAAAGATCTGAAATGAAAAAGGACCTATGAATTTGAAAATGTTTTAAGGACGAGAGAATTTGAGAGTTTAGATAAATGTGAGAATTTGAAAGATTTCAAAATGGAGAACTTAGAGAAGTTAAAAAATTGTAAATTTCAAAGTTCAAGGTTTTAGGGATTAGGAAACTAGAATTTGAAAGAAGTTTAGTAAACTAGAAGTTTTAAAAGTTTATTAAATTAAGGATTTAAAAGTTTGAGTACTGTCGTAGAAAAGAAGTGTACTTTACAGCCAAGTGTACCATATCATCAAATTCGTTATTGTAATCTAGTCTTTACGATATGTAATCTGCTTTACGTTCCCAATATTTTCTTTCGAATAATATTCACTGGCAATAAAGCTCCGGATTAAATTCGTTTTACTCATTAATATTTTACATATCATGCAGCATCTTTCAAAATAATCTGACAGAACGCTTATCGCATTACATCGACATTATCTCTTTCTTTCATTTCTACTTTTGACTGATTTATTTATAGTTTCATAAGTAAACTTGTACGTCATAAAATACAGGAAATCCAATGAAAATTCATCCGTCACTTGGATATCGCGTGGTATTACGTTATTTTGCTATCAGAAAATAACGAGCTGTGCTATTCTTCGGCAAACACTCTCCAGAATGCGTTTACTAAGAATTCCATCAACGTGCCACCCTACAATTCCCATGATTTTATTTCCCCACTTGATCCCTTCCGTGACTACATTTTATAACAGCGTGTTTTCTTTCCCCTGTTTCGACAAGAGGGTCTTCGTATGGACTCTGAATAGCCCCTGGCTAAAACGCAAGAATCATTGAACGTTTCCATGAAGGTTGCTTCAGGTTGCAGGAAGAAACATAGAAAGAAATGTCGATTCTACAAAGATGACGGATATATAAGCTCAAATCTGTCATACCGCATGATCTTTAGTTATTTTCATCAATCTTATAGCGTTTAGCAATGATAATAATAAAAACATAAAGAATAGAACTCAAAATAATGATATTAAAGAGATATTACTATTTTCGAATGTGTACGAGCAAAGTGCTTAAGGAACATGGGAGTTTATTCGATTTTCTTTGTTAACAGAACACCCCGGAGAAGAGATAAAGGAAACGAGGCAAGTTTAAGAAAATTATGAACTTGAAAGCAAGTAAGTACTTTAGCTGAAAGTATAAAATAATATTTAACTTCAAAAACTCTTCGAATTCTACGCTTTCTTGGTAGAAAGTTTGGAACTTCTATCTTTTGAAACGGGGAACATCTGATGCCAATAGGACATTGACTATTGAACATGAGAACACATGGGGGAAAACATACATTGCTGAATTGTTAAGTTTCTAAATTCTGAAATCCTCAAATTTTTACTGACTTTAAATTCTCAAATTCCCAAATTCTAAAACTCCTAAATTCTCCAAATTCAAAAATTTTCGCTTTCCAAATCTGCGAACGTGAAATGAACGACGCATTATTCTTTCATGGTATATTAAAATGCAAAGAAAAGCTACTTTAAATTGAATTTCAAATGTACGATACTCGTCATGAACAGTTCTTTTGTTACCCCGTGTATTCACCGTTAAAAGAAGTTTTTTTAAATCACATCGTTCGACTTATCTTTCTTGAGGATTTTCTTTTCACCACGATTTAACTCGTGTCCCATTCTTCCTCCACTGTTTTTCCACCCCTCGAATACTCGGCGGGCTGAATTTAATGCAATTTCTGCTCGTTCCACAGGAGACAAATGTGAACTTCACTTTCGACGAACCGCATATTTTTGCTTAATAACCTCTGGTTTCGGTCCAACTAGATCAACCGCCGAACGAACCAGCGCAGGAGAAGAAAAGAAAAAAGAAAGGGATGAAGTGGATCATGGTTGACTGTAAATTCACATTCGCAAACCTCCGTGAAAAATGGTGCACCGAGCAAATTATTCAAGCGAAAGGCACTTCCTGCTGGCATTGATTTATCGGAAACGAGCAATCGATACATTTCACAAATTCTTGCCTCTCTATTGCAATGGTACACGTTTCGTAAAGCATCGAATATAATAAATATAACTTTTTTACATCAGGTGATACATTCTTCATCTGCTTTTTATTTCAATATTCTTAATTTTTTGTAGGTATGAAGGTATTCTTGCTGTCAGCAGGTCACTCTAAAATTTTCTAGTTGAAATGAATTTTCTAGTTTGATGAATTCTGTTCAAGTTATTACTTCTTTCTTATTTATTGTCACTATTGCCTGCTTCACTACGTTTATATGTCACATGCATAATATTAAATTTAATTAGATAATACTTGATTCGAATTGTTGTATTAAACTTAATGGCGAGTGTCACCTTTGGAGTACAAAGGGTTTCCGTAAATGAAACTGTCTGTTTACTATTATTAAATTAACAGATATCTCATATACATGTATTACGATAGATGAAGCGTTAAGCTTCACGAGTTAAACTAACCATGTGAATTCTGAAAGTTCTCGAGCCAATTCTCGACATTCAACCGGGAGGAATGCCTCGAGAACGGCGTATTAGCTTACAAGATGAACGATTTCACGTGGAACCTGAATTTTCGAATGCCTCATTAATTCCCAACTGTCTGTCGCTGGCAGTTATAAGTTTCGTCCCACCGGTAGTTTGCGAACTTTTCGAAAGATCTCGCTCCGTACGTGAAATAAAGAAATGCACCAGGAAGTTGGCCGCGTTTTTAGGCCGCAAAACGTCGCATTCAATTTACCGTGAAGGATGTTCCCGTTTATAAACTAGTTTACCGCGTATCGCGAAAAACAAGGAGTTTCTGGTCCTGCCATTGTTTTTAATTTCGTTAACGTAATTCGTTTACGGTAACCAGAAAGCTGTCGTGGTAAACCGACAGCAGACTTTCATAGTTTTTCTCTACTTCTGTTTACACACTCGACGGAAATTCGCCTTAGGAAATATTAAATCGATACAAAAGACCGTGCTATTTGATCGATACTACGCTACGGCTGATCATACACGGACCAATACTACTGCGCGCGGATAGCGGAGGAACGTTAACAGGAAAGAATTAGTGTCATCAATTGCGAAGTTTCAGCGAACAAAATTGTTGGAGAGAGATTGAGTTTAACACTTTAGCTGCTATGGCGAAGATAGACGTTTGTAGTTAAGGGTCATTAAATTAATAAGACTCAATTTATAGATATAATACTGTAATTCTTAAACTTAGTTTATTATTAATTATAGTGGAGACGGATATGCGCAGAAAAGATTATTAATTCACTATTATTATAATCATTACTGTGTCACATTTGACCCTAGATAAAATTGTAGATGAAAATTTTTACGTACATTTCTAAATTTCTATATATTTACATTGCTGACTTTATAAATTTTTTCAATTCTCTTTTCGAATATTTTTGAATTTCCAATCTTCAAACATTGAAACTTCGCAGTTTTTGAAAAGTTGCAAATTCAAAAATGTCTAAATTTCTGTTTACCTGGAAATAGACATAATAAACCATCGAGATGTCTAAATTTCTAAGTTCATGAACGCGAAACTTTCCAAATCTCTGAATCCGAGTTCGAAAGTTTCTGCAGTTCAAAGCACTTCTTGTTTTCCGAATAATCAGACACTGCCATTATCATCATAATGAAACTATAATCTATTTAGTTTATTATTACAGGGAAACTTTGTTATGAACGGTATGGGTATTAATTTCCTGAGAATCCCCGTAAATCGAAAACAACGGACAGCGGAGCAAATCACCGAGCCAGAATGGCGGAAAATTCGTGATACAAAAGAAATATATACTCGAAGAGAGATACGATCGAGCGTGCACGGTAATTCAATGTTAATTTATGGACTAATTAAACGATCGAACTTCCAACACAAACGATCGAAGTTCCGTGGCAGAGTATGAAAGTGGGTCAGCGAACGGGGCAAGAGAAACGGGCAAAAAGAGGAAACGAAGGGTAAAGGGAGAGACAGAATGGCAGAGGATAGTAACAAGTACGATATCACGACGGTGTGGAGTTGGATTTCGTTACAGCAAAGGGGAGGATAGATTTATACGGAACTGGTGTGCTTGACTTTCAGTTTCCCATGATTTTGTGGTAGCTTCGCGTATTATCGATACTCGATTATTACATGAATCGTCTAAAAGTGAATAGAAAAAGTTACTACTCGCGTTACATAAAATAAAAATAACGATTATTTTAACCATATGAAAAATAATAGAGAAAAGTGCAACTTTTTATTCGAACGAATTACAATTTGATTACATGCAAAATTTTCTTTGTGCGTGACTGCACAGCAATTATTCTTAAACTAGTTCAAGGTGATAATTCGATACGTGATCAATAAACGCGTTTCCTACCCTATTTGTCGCACGCAAAATAAAGCGTTCTAAATGCATAGAAAAATAAAAAGAAATGGTTAATCGACACAAAGGAAAATCGAATTCAATCTCGAAACACACTTGGGTAAACGAGAAGCTGCTAGGAGATCGGTTCGAAACAGGAAGTTTAGTGGACCGGATTTCCTGGTTGTATCGATAGAACGCCGAAATCTGCCGGCGGGCAATGGCGGTATCGCCATGCGAACCGCTGGAATTGCCGTACTCCCACCGGACATAAATTTCAATCAACGGCATCGACGACGCTAGCTAACGTCGACGGCAGTTCGAAGGGAGTCCGAAATACAATCCCGTTCTCGTCGAAGGCGTCGCACTCGCATACTTTGGCCCCGATAGATATTTATTGCTACCTGATCGAAGGTACACTGATTGGTTCTCGTCGCTCGCTCGTCTCCGTGCGTTACACGCCACACGGAAACGTAAATTTTGCATCGGTGCTAGACCCGCTGATTGGTTTCGAAGCCACCCAAATTTGCATTAAACGAAACGTCGTTCGATGTTATGGCTGATCGATACCGTCGATCCATCTGATTTATCGTCGATCGTTGATTATCATATCTACCACACAACGCAACCCGGGACTTCTGCGGATAAGGATGTCATCTTTTAAAATGGAAATTGTTAGAATGCAGCTGGTCTCGATACATCATTTCTTGGAAAATCAACATTCGAAAATTTTGAAAGCTATGAAGTTTAATAGTATTAAGGTTTGGTAATTCTGAACTCCTAAAATTTGAAAATTTAACAATTCAAAAATAAAAAATTCAATAAATCTTCAGATTTCAAAGCGTACTAATTCTGAATTCTACTATTCAATAGTTTTAATGTGTCTAAAGTTCAAATTTCCAAAATCTCAACGTCCTCAGCATCCCAAAATAAAAAATCGCTGACTTTCGATTTCCTATAAAATTCGCAGTGCTAAAAAAAAAGTGCAGCCGTGACGCCGATAAAACCGAATACGGTTCAAAAGCGGCATCACGTAGCGACATTTAATGTCACGGCATTAAATCTCATGACTTTCGCCGTGATGAAAACCAGAAGCTGCAACACCGCGATATTGGATTTCGTGTCGTGACATTAATATCACGAAATCAAATTACTTCGATCTCCGTGAAATTTGTAAGCAGTGTCACGCACTGTACACGATGAAATCTCTACTGTCGATTCGACGTCGAATCGACGTGGCTGGGATTTTGTTCAAATTCAAGTAATTGTAGTCCGTGCGAAAATACGGACAGTTTACCTTTCCGGTTCCAAAAATTGTTTAAAACAACACAGGAATTTAAAGTTTATACCAATTTTGACGAAAACAACTGTCGCGGAAGAGTTTTTAGTTTCATAACGAATAAACATGCGAACATTGATTGTTTTCATTTTTATCAAAACTATTTTTCTTTTAGACTATACGATCAATTCTGCAGATTTAAAGCGATGAATATATTTTTTTCGTAAATTTTATCCTTACTTCAAGGATTAAAGAAATAGCTACATATTCTATGTACGTTTTAATCTTTTCTGATGTGACTACATATTTGTTTCGAAGAAAGAGAATATCATCATGCATTCGTTTATAAACAAAATAGAATGTTTATTTATGATTTACCTATTGATGGGAAACTGATTTATATGACTCGACGTCATACGAGTTAAAATATGCATCGGAATATGTATTCTAAATATTGAACATGTTAATAATTTCAACCGAATTTCTGGGATTGGTAGTGGTTAAATTGAGTGGCTGTCATGAATAATTTTAAAGTGGGTCACAAAGTACAATATGTCAGAAAGATCAGTATTATGACAGCAAAAGGTGCATCGTGAAAGCATTTCGAATACCCAGTAAAGTTCTAAACTAAGCTCTTTGAGTGACACAGCGACATCGATATTTGTGTCAAGATAGAAATATTTTTCCAATATTGTATCTTCATTCCGTTTCTACTTCGTCTATATTTGTCTTTTGCATTGCCGATCGGGGCATACTTTTACCCTATACACATCCGATATCGAAGGACTATGATATTACACAGTTTCGACGAGATTATTCGACCTACTTCGAATCTTTCGTTGTCGTCTAAATCAATTTCCCGTTTCTGTATTTTTAATCGATCTCCGATGATTCCATCACGAAAGGCCGCCACCGTCGCGCGACACGTTTTGGATCCGATTTTTCCCAGCGGCAAAAATTACTCTATCAATCTTGTTAAACAAAAAGCTAATTGTTATCGGTGTCCGTCGTCTCCGTCCTTTTCCTCGGAGCACTTAACAAAATCCAAGAAGCGATTTCCGTTGCATCGAACGTAAATCCAATTTGTTCGACGTCAGCGCGTCAGGTTGTTTCTCGAAGGCGTTTTTCCGGATACACGATCCGAGATCTGACCAACGCGAGCAAGAACGACGGCGTCGTACCCTCGTCGAACAAAAATTGCTTCATTAAGTTCGCGTTACGGATCGTTCTCGAGACATTTTGTTTGCCGATCGTCACGAGAACACCGCTCGATACCGGAACAATCGTTGCTGGAGACAGACGTCCCTCAACATTCGAATCTCGAGAGGCTGTTTATTCTCGGGAAACGAAGTTGTCGCGCTGAAATCTTCTCGTTTATTGGCACCTGATAATTAATATCGTACTCGGAAAAGTAGCACTTTACATCGAATCGATAACTGATAAACCTAGCCGGCTGAAAATGGACTGCTTCAAATTAGATTGACGCGAGGAACATTGTATACATGTAGTGTTCTCGTTATTGCATCTTCGCTATGAGTGCATGCTCCAGTGCATCCGAGTGTAATGGACCACTTCGGGTTGTTTGCAAGTTTTGAGAGAGGATATTAACTTGTTTTGAACGAAGTGTTGAAGTGCGATGCATTTATGGAAATTGATCGCTGTGGTTAAAAGGTTTAATCTTCAGACAGCGAAAGTATAGTGACACACTCGGGTTCGTTGTAGTACTCGCAGGTTCGAAATTGGGTACAAATAAATTTGTTCTCAATTTCGAAGCAAGTATGTAAATTTTCAAGTTTAGTTGCAAATTTCAAATTTATAAACAAGTTTCCACTTGCAACATGTCTACCATGCACACAATTTTTATTCAATATATTTTTATCATAAAAATTCATACAAGTATGATTACTAAATTGATGGCTATCTTACTAAATTACCATGAGAAAATCATTTTTTAGTATTCACTTACCTAGTAATCCCATGTATCATACCTGATGTCAGTTACGTAATTACCTTCTCGGGGTGTTAAAAAGCACACAAGGCGGAACAAATTAAATCTCCATATATCCATCACAGCATCACAAACCCAACGTTAATTTATCAAAAAGCAAACCACAACGTACTCGCCGCGTCAAATTTCCTGCGATCACGCGTGAAACATAGTTTCACGGTATATTCCCGTTCGCCTAGCAGCTTCCCTCGGTCACGCTTATTCTCGCAACATCCGTTCCCGCGGTCCTGAAACTTCCTGGAACAGGAACGCCCTGAGGACCTTCGCAATTAGTAAATTCACCGGTTCGAATACATCTGACCGTTTAATAAAAGAAGAAAACCGCGTGTCTCGTTAAGGTAACACGGCCAGCAGGAAGTTTGATTAGTCGGTAGTCGGCGGGAGCAGAATATTAGCAAACTTAGCGTGGAACTTGTTCATTAATGGATCGAAGGAGAAAGTTGGACGCCTTGGTAAATCCACGTTGTAATCTGACGGTTAGATCGGGCCGGCAATTGGAACTGCCAGCAACAGCCGAACAGTTCCAAGCTACCGTCGCGGTTTTAGAAGGGACCCCGATGCAACTAATACAACCGTTTGTAATTAGTTGTGTCGCGTTCGATAGTACGCTGTGCCTTGTGGCTGATTTCGTTCCGGTCATGCTAATTTTATTGGTCATCCCGGATACTCTCTGTGTGTCGTGAGCCCGTTTCTATGACTACGTCCCTGCGAGCTACGCCATTGCATTTCCGGTCCCCGTTGGAAATTCACGATGAGAGAAGAGCAGAAACTTTGCAGCGCGGAAATTAGCGATTTGAAACGCGAACTTTCCATCGATTAACACCTGTACTGCCTTTCGAAAAAATACACATGGCATCAGCTACTTCCGAAATTTACTATTGACTAGGATAATGATTTATGTTATTTCATTGAAGATATGCAGATAAATAATTTCTTAAAAGGTAAAGAATCAGGACTGAAATTGCACCTACCTTTGAATCATTCAATGTGAGTCAAGTCGAATATACAAAATAAGTATAAGAAAATTTCTGATATAACGAAAGAGTAGCGAAGTAAGGAAATGTCGGCAGGAATAAATGTAGACATTTTAGAAAAACACTTACATATTTATATATATAAAATATAATACAATTTGTTACAGTGTAGATGATAGTGTAGCGTTTAGACGTTAATATCCAGTGTAAATTAGGTATAAATCTAAGAGCAGTATGGAAGGACAGGGGCGCCCGGTAACGCGTACGATCCGTGTAGGCACGCGAGTCCTCGGCGCAGGGCTGACGCGCGCCTACAAACGCGGGGTACAGATTCAACGTTGTGTTACATGTAAATTATAAAGATACAAGATACTATTTAGCTAGCTACCTGAATTCGAGTGATTAGGTGCCTATGAAGAATCCGGGACGTAACTTTAAATCTAGAAACTATATACAGGGTTAACTATGTACACGCACACGCTAGTCGCTCGATTCCTTTTTATTCACTCGCTTGCGTTTTACAATACGTTCGTGGTTCTACCACAACAGTAGATCACGGAATTCGCTCCCGACACTCACTAATCTTTTTTTCTACATACAGTACATACATTCCCGATCTCCTGGCACCGTCGTGTTTTCGCCGATTTGCATCCATTGGCGTAACTAGGACTTCTCTCTGGGGATCTCATATCGCTGTCGATTATATCGCCACGCGTTGTCACGTATTTGCATCGCTACGCGTTAAGTTGTCACATTTGTATCGCTACGCGTTACATTACCACGCATTTGTATCGCTACGCGTTACATCACGATGAAGTATCGCTACGGATTACTATCACGCATTAGGTTACCACACGTTAGTATCGCTACGCGTTACATTACCATATGTTAGTGTCGCTATGCGTCAGGTCACCACTCGCTAGTATCGCTATGAGTCATTATCGCAGCGCGTTAGATAACCACGCATTGTTATCGTTACGTGTTAGGTCAGTTGATATCGCTACGCGCCATTATCACCACGCGTTAGTACCGCCATACGTTATAACGTCACGCGCTAGTATTGTCACGCACCGTATCGTCACGCTCGTTTATCGCCCTGCGTTGGTTCACTACGCATTAGTATAGCTTTAGACCACGATGCGTCACCCGTTAGTGTCTCCACGCGTTAATATCGCCATAAGTTACTAACTGCACGCTGTAAATCTCTACACTGAATGGGTCGCCAGGTCCGTATCTAGTTACGCCAATGTATAACCCTTCAGTCACGCTCGCATCGAATATCTATCGTACATCGATTTCGCATCCTCTCGAACGTTCACAGATGCGTCTACCCTTTGATTCGATCGAGAAATCGATGAACGTTTCGTCGATTCTCTTCTCAGACACTGGTCGTTCCGTTCGTTTGCTCGCGCGTAATTCTGGCGCTATATCGAAATAATAGCTGGCGAAGCACCGAAACGTAAGCAAAGTTGTTCGACCGATCCGTAATCGTCCCTCGTTATCGAAAGCTCGATGGGTGCCAGGAGTTTCCGGCGAGACAACGAACCAGCTAACGTACACACGATGCAAGATCATTGGAGTATAAATGCGTAATATCGTTCCCTATGTACCTAACATAATTATTCCAGCATAAATGACATTTACTTGTGACACTTTGCTTGATTGTTCTGGTCATATCACCGGCAGTTCCAATCCACCCCTTGAACACCCTCCCTCTCGCAACCCATAGTGGGTCGAACCCGGATGACGTGACAGCGGCGTCAACGAACGAACGCGAGCGTCGTAACTGAAATCAGCGTCGACATCGCGCCGCGGAAGAAGTTACGGTACACGACTTCCTGTTTCGCCTCTCTTGCACGGCCGATTCTAACGAGTTCCTTCGCCGATGATAAATCATCGCTTATCCCGTGACGGATCGTAGGTTACGTACAACACGCGGCGAAGAAATTCGAGGGAAAGAAAGCAGCGGTTCTCGAATCGTTCCTCCTTATACTTTCGAGTTTTCCGAGCTTCGTCGCTCGGATGCTTCATCGCTCATCGCGTGTATCATCGGTACACATCGACGATCATCGTCGATGATATAACCGTAAACTGAGGGATTATTGACAACAGAGATTACGTGGATTATACAACTTCACATTTGCGAGCTTTGAAGTTCAGATTTTCTAATTTTTAGGACTTCGGACAATTGCTAATTTTGAAATATACGAAGCTTCTTTAAAGTTTAGAAATTTGAAGGTTTTTAATTTGGCATACGCTATACTAAATTAGGTCATGGTACAGAATCGCTCGGTCATCTTACAGGTCGTTAGAACAACGCAGTTTTTAATCGTGTGATTATGAATGAAGTAATAAATAAATGATACTGAAATTTACTCCTTTTTCAAAGATGATTTTTTACCCTAATCAGCACCTAATGTACACCCGCCACGAGAGCTCTAGGAATTTAGAGTCTACTTTCTTTGATTTTTTATTTAACTGGCTTGTGTGAATGTAACTAACGCCCGTGTTGAAAATTTGTATAAAGTGAGGAATGTTCACCTTTTCGAATTTTAAGAAGTCTGTATTTCTAATATAATTGATGTTTGCTTCAAAGAATTTATTCAAATACAAAATAACAAATTATTTCATTTCATAGTCAAATAATGAAATGATCTACAGGAAATGTCATGCTCAAATAAACTAACGCATAATTATTTCGAACGTCTAGCCAAATAAGGTAATGTATTGCTCAAATAATAATTTTTCAAGTACGTGTATGAGTAATACGCAAGACTGATACGAACATATGAATCATTATAAATAACAATATTCATATAATAAACGATAATGTCTGCAAAATACGTTTCTGTGCGCACAAATAGAGAAAATAAAAAGAGAAATATTAAACATGAACAAATTATTCCGGTTATGGGGTAACATTGGCAGTTAATTAACATATTAAAACATAAATAGAATAAAAATTTCGTGCATTCTCATATTAAGTTGCAATCTTACAATAACACGATTGAAACGGACATAAAATTTATATTTGTACAGTGTCTCATTTTCATTTCGGGAAACGATGTTAGCATATTTTATGATTGAACGTGAGGAAAAGTGTTGTATAAATATAAAGTTGTAAATGTTTTATTATAATGCTATGACAAAAATATAAAAATTGTTTGTTCTTTAAATACTCATCAGTACTTGTGAATAAAAAATCATGGATGCATTCAACGTACTGTCATCCCAATTTTATCTTGAAACATAAAAAAAAATATTTATGATTCCATATTTGTATATACAATTTCTTATTATTTTTAATCATGGAATATGCTAACATTCGACGAGATAAAAATGAAGCTCATGTATCTGATATAACAAAATGTTACAAAAACCTGTCAATGTTCTCCCAGTTTACGGTGACTCTCGTACAAAAGTTTCTTTGTTTCCTGTCTCATTTCTGTGTGTATCTGTTGTTCATTTCGCGTATGCGTGAATCTTTGCGTTGGCTCGATGGTTCTATGTACCTCTATGCACGCAACGTAGCTCGAGATGAACGAAAAATCGACAAACGTAAAAAGGGGTGATCGCGAATCGAGACGATCGGTTATCAGCGAAGCGACGATTGGCAGTAATCGCGGCAGTATCGATTCGACAAGTACGAATAACGGTCGAAGAAGGGAACGGGCCTCGCAGCGTCTAAAATATAGCATTTTTTTTCTTCTCCTCGAGGTAACAGAGTATCGCTCGACTGCCCTACGATCTCTACACACACACACACACAGATCTCCTATGAGAGACATTTACGAATTTACCGTAGTATTAAATTGTAAAACGTGGCTACGCGTTTATCGTTAACCGATTTAGTCGACTACCTTTTAGTGAGAGTTATTTCCTACGCTAGGGAGAGAGAGCTTTCGATCATCGACAGTCGTCAGTCGAGCAACGGTGTTTTTTCGTTTCATATATTTTTTTGTTTTGTTTTTTTATTCGGTTTCTAAACATCGAACAGGGAGAGCGCGATCGAACGGAATGGCTGGATTTTAATTGACGACCGAGGAAGGGAGAAAGTAAAAACGTGCATGCAAATCGAAACGTGAAAACTCCTGGTTCCCCCCTCTCCCGTGAAATTTCGATAAGACGCTCGTTTGCAAGGCTCTTCGATTCTCGTCTCTTTGTCCACGAAAGCTGCATTTTCCTCGATGCTAATGGAATTCAGGAAAAGTGTGCGCGTTAGGGGACTCTTGACTACAACGTGCCTCTATCGATCGCGGTGCTCCGGCGTAAGTCCTCATCGTTGCACGCCATCATGCATATAATTTTTCTCTTTCCTCTCTCTTTCCTACTTTTCTTCTTTTTTTTTTTTTTTATTATTCTCTAACCCTCCAATCGTTCAACCCTTCTCTGTCTCCCTTCGCGTAATTCTCTTTTTACAATAATTAAAGTGGTGCTCCGAAAGATTTAACCGAATGCACGAGTGTCGAGCGCGGATAAATTAACGCGAGTCAAGAATGGGATCAAATTAAACCGGGCATCGCGAGTTTCAATTATCGAATTCGGTTTAATTAAAAGCACGAGAGAAGAAAGAACGTCGAATAAATTACTCGCGGATCGCTCTTATTCCCCCGAGCTACCGGCAGAGGGAAACAGTGCGTCCAGGGAAATGGCTCTAAAAAGTCCCGACGATCTAACGCGAAACAATCGACGAGCTGTGATCGGTTTTCGATTCGAGAAAAGAGGACGCGGTTTAGAGCAGTGCTGGGCAAATTTAATGGCCGACGGGGACTCGCGGACGTCACGGTTCAGCAACTATGGGAGATTCATGGAGATTTCAAATATTTATAAATTCAATAATTAATAATCTGGACATTTTAAAACTATTAAATTTTCAAGATCTTAAATCAACAATTTAATAATGTACACGACATTTACACACCCATATGGTTACCCATCAATGTCCTATCCTCACGCGTGTTCATCGATTGCTCGAGAAAAAGCAGGCTCGATCTTTTCGTACAATTCCTTCGCTAACATTACCGAGAATCCAATAATACAATTTGATCATTCTCCAAATCACATCGATACGCGTCTACGTTACATTATCAAGCTGTAAAATGTATAGACAACGATTGGTCAACGATTGGTTAACGATTACCGTCAGCAGACCTAAGAAGCACCTCCATAAATCGGTACACGAAGAAACGGAAGCACGTGTATCATTCGCTGGTAGAATCGATCACGTATAAATCGATAGAAACGCGCATGTTTGTATGAACGAGCGTCGCAACGACAAGTGTCCCCCGTAATAAGCGGTGAAGCATGCATCAAGAAACCGAACGTGACTCGCGCGAAACGTAAAGCGCCATCTCGCTCGCTCCGGCGAGGAGAACGTACAGTTGTCGACGTGGCAAGTAAATTCGCTCTCTATACAATTAAATAAAAAATAAATAAACGTCGACTATGCCCGACGCGGCATAGCCACACGAACAACGCGTTATACTTAACAAACTGTACAGAATATTACAAAGGACCGTCCTGGTTGTTCGCATACAAACGTTGGTCGAGTGACACGACGAAGCCGGTCCACGATGTGGAACGTTGCCTCGTGTGCGAATCAACCAATGTTTATATGGTCTGTTCGTTAAAAAACGCATCTATTCGTAGCTCTAATCGTAACAGAATATACAAAGTCTGGCAAAAACTGAGCGAGACGCGTTCTAACAGCTCGATCGACGGGGATTACTGTGGGATTATGGCATGGGCAGATTGTGCTCAAAATTTTATAGCGGCATTTGCAGATGCAAATCTTCAAATTCTGAAATCTTTTGAAATTTCCGAAGTCTCATTCTTGCGTCCTATATTTTTACATTTGTTAATTCTCAAATTCTCACATTTCTGAATCTGTGTTTCCACATTCTCAAATGTTCCAATCTTCAAATCTTCAATTTCTCAAATTCCCAACTCCTCTAATTTTCAAATCCTCAAATTCGCAAATCCCTAAATTTCCAACTCCTCAAATGATCAAATTCCCAGATTGCTAAATTTTGAAATCCCCAAGTTTCTAATTCCTCAAATCCCCAAATCCCTAAATTTCCAACTCCTTAAATCCATAAACCCTCAAATTGAGAAATTCTCAGATTTCTTTATTTCTAAATCCCTAGATTCCCAAGTTTTCAATTCCTGAAATCCCCAAATCCTAAATTTCCAAATCCTCAAATTCCCAAATCGGTAAATTTCTAAATGAGATTAAACGGCGATATAACAGACACTAATACGACGCAAGTCTACACCTAAGTTTAGTTTATGCACATATATTATACTTGATTACGGCCGGTGTATGCCAATGCTTTGAAATCCCCTGTTCATTATAACTCTATCCTGCTCATTGTCAGTTTCCACGTGTTTTGTTCTCTCTCCTCGTTACTTGATTAGTAAATGTGATCCTTTCTGCCAACAGGGAAAATACGTGCGTCATAAAGTCACGTTAAACAAGAATGAGACAGCGGCCGGCCATTTCAACCAATTAGACGTGCATTCCTTTCAAGGACAAACTCCTGAGCTCCACATAGTAAGTACATATTGTGTAGAGTTAGCGAGAAGTCTCGCGAAATGGTAAAAGGACAAGTAATTTGTTCGTATTGTTCGAACTTTCTGGATAGAAATATATTATTATATGTAACTGTCTCGACAAATGAGAATTATGAGGTAATACAGTTATTACTCCGTGAATTTTCATTATAAATTAATTCAATTAGATTTTAATTCATAATGTATCTTGCATTTCATTGAAATATACGGTAATTTGTAACTGCAATTGAAATACGATTTTAAAGTATAACGAAATTAAATCGGAACACGAAGAGGTAATCGAGAGATAAAAGGTGGAAAGAAATCATGTAAATTATATTCATAATTATTGTAAATACGAATGTAATCGAATTATAAAGTAATTAGATTATTGCATCATTGATACGCAAAATAATTAAATTACTATGTAATTAAAACATAATATAATTCAACTAATATGTAATTAAAACACAATTCGATTAAATCAACATGAAATTGAAATACAATATAATGAAATTACTATGTACTTTAAGTACAGCGTAATTAAATTACGTTGCAATTTAATTAGCACAGCTGTACGAATGGCTAAAACACACATGACATGTCGTAACTACTATGTTAAACAAAGTGAAGGTATATAATCAAAGCTACGGCAAATTCGGGAGACTTCTTTCGAGCTGTGCACAGCAATCATCCACGATCTCATTTGCACTGTTCTACGAGACAATGCCTTCTCACCATTTACACAGAGCTGTTAGTAGAATATGTAGATTCTGCCTTCCAAATACATGAACTCGACCTGAGTGAGCGTTTTCGTGCCCATGCCTGAATTGCACTTACAGAATCAGAGAAACTGAACATTTCGTGACGTTTATTTTCGGAAAAGAGTGATCGAACGCGTTCGGCTCGCTCGGTTCGCCTGGTAAATAAACAGCCAACAATATAAATTCTTTCGAGTCCAGAAGCTTGAAAATTATGTCGCCCGATCGACAGGACCTGGTTTCGTTTTCCGCGAATATCTTTCGTTCGAGATTCGTTAACCGAAGTGCTCGGTCGGTCTTTTTATGTGAAAATGTCAAGTGATTTCGAAATAAGACTAGAAGGTTACGCGGTATTCTAATTAACTCGAAGAACGTAAGTTCAACAAAACTCAACCGGGGTCAACGATGTACGTAAGAGTTCGTACTTTCGTCACTGAACATTTAGAACGATATCATGTTCTCGATATGCGCGGAGAAAAGTAACGAGAAGGATTCGAGGTGATTATGATTCACTTCTCGTGTCGACCTTTCGTTTGACGGAATCGAAAGCGAGAACGTCCGCTTTGACGTTCGAGACAGGCGCGCAACGTGCTAACATTACACCGGAAATGCAATTCTTCGAACAGAATTTCGAGTGATTTTCTTTGATCGCATCGACGCGACAACGCGATAAAAGAAACAGCAACGTGCGCCCCGTACAATCGAAAGATCCCCGATGTTGCGCCACATGCACTAAGAAAATTGAAACGTGAATCGAATATCTGCGGAAAAGATTGCTTCTTCTATCCACGAAACAATGCGAATTATATTCTTCTCGTTAGCACATGATACATCTCCTGTTACAGGGAATTTTCGCAATCGAAAAGTCCTCTGTTCTTCGAAAATTCTACGCACTCTGAATCGAAAGATATCCGACGGCGGTCCTGTACGAACACGCGATTGATTAGATCTGTGCCAGTAACAAAACATGTCGGGCCGGATCGGAAACAATTGGATAGGTTCGGGTTGCGACCTTAGACATAGGTTTACGGGTGGCTTCGGAATATCCGTGAACTACGTTCGGATGAAGTCGACTGATATCGTTACTTAAGTTTCAAATAAAAAAGTACGTTCTTAAATTATCGAATTATCAAATTAAATTTAATTAAAATCACACATAAAATTATGTATGGATAGTTAAAGTACACTTACTTCATTTTACTGGTGCATGTGCTAAGAGGTACATTCCGTTTCACAGTACTGTTCCCAATATGTTATTACACAGTCCACCTGATTTTCGACTTCACTCGAACGTAATTGCACTATCCACTCTATTACCTTCCGATTTATTCAATTTGATCAAACCCAGGCCCGAAATGTAAGATACCCGCGCATTTCTAACCGTAACAATAATACACGAGCAGAGATCGCGAAGAAGGGAGGTCGATCCTTGAATGAGGACAGCTTAGATCCGAATTCCCTCGAATGGACGCTCGTTATCGGGAAAATATATTTGGCAGTACTCTTCGCGACTCATCGTCGCCCGAGGGTTTCATTCGTTCTACGCAAGCCATCAAAAATATGTCTCTCTCCCAGGACGTTCGGCGGTTCCGTGGATAATTTTGTTCGCGGGAACGCGTCGGTTAAAAATTGCACAACGATTCGCTCGGTAACTGGGACAAAACCGCGTATCAGATCGGAAAGGAACCCCGGCATCTACGTCGTGTCCTCACTCAACGACCAATCAAAATACGACGATTGTTATTTTAACCTAAGTGACGCGTCAAGAGGGTACACACGGGACACGTATGTACTTACATGCGTCTGCTCCCCGATTCAGCGCGACCAACAACAGGATAAATCGGCCGTCCTAGATAAACGGAATCGATCGATCTGTCGGTCGATCAGCCTCGCGACGACCGGCCAGTGTTCACCTGAACGCGCCGCCGACGATCGCCACCAATATCCCAAGGATTAGAACCACGATCGGCGATCTGGTCGGGGAACTTCCGCCGGTTGGTCCGTCACTGCTTCGGGACACTTTGCTGCGCACCAATTGTCCGCGTTCCACCGCGTTCGTCTCGTCACTGTCAGGATCGGCCGGTGCACCTATGTTCTCGTCCTCGCTCAGCAACATCGACAACTTGTTCCTCGACGGTTTCTTCAAACAAGGTATGGTGGTCTCTTCGTACGGCGATAAGATCCTGGGATAATTGACCTCCATCTTTTCAGTGCCCGGCAGTACTCCCTTGCTGGTCCAGCAGAGCGCTTTGAAGGTACCTCCTCGAGTGGCATCCAGGAATCTCTGGAAATCGCTCTTCCAGTTGTAGCTCACCAGACGGTCCTCTAACGTCATGCCGGTCAACTCCGCTGGTTTTAGAATCAGAACCGGGCTGGAATCCCTGCAACGAGAAACGGGATACGTGAAGATCCGTACACTCAGGGGCAACGTACGCTTCCTTTGAGCAGGGACCTTATAAATCTGTGTATTTAATTATTTTAACGGAGAAACATCCTTTAAATAGAGGAACGGGCATGAACTCGAATGACACTGACTTGAAAATGAAAAGTATGTAATAAAATTTATTTTTGCGACACTGGATGTATTTTATGAACGAAGAAGTGACACTACGTTGTACCATAATAACCTGTTTAATTTTCAAAACTGATCGCCACTGTTATTAATCGGCTTGTCATACGCGTAACGTGATGTGTATTTTTAATCGCGAAAATCATCGAGTTTGAAAAGGTTAATAAAAAATGCAAAACGAATCGATCGTGTACGACCGTACCGTTGACAAACACGGTCGTTTGTACCGATGTCACGCAAAGATGACAATGATCTCCGACCGAGTTAACGACCCAACTAACCAACGACCTGCCGATATTAGTAGCGGTAATAACAGTAATTTAGCCACGGTATTCAATGTGGCCGGAGTGTGTTTAGCGAAACAGGACGCTCGTTACATTAAAGTTCGTGACACGTTGCAGGAAGCGTCTTCGTGACACACGTAACGTAACATTACGTAATGCAACGAACGATGCGACGCGATGCGTCTGTCTGATGCAATATAACCGGTGCTCGTTGAACTAACGACAGGTCGTGCGGTCGTGACGCACGGGCCATCGCCGTCCCTAATTGCCAATTTAAAGTAATCAGAGTAAAAGGAGCAAACGTCTGGTCAACGCTTTGTGTATGGAGACGCGTTCGTCATTAGCCCGGCATCAACTTCGCAGTGTAAATTAATATCAAACGGTCTTTGAACCCGGACCAAAAGTAAAACACGGCCGACCACCGTGATTATTTCGCGATATTTCAATCGGCCGCAGACTGTGTGTGCACAATCTCGTTTCGCTAACGACGGAGAATACACCGAAAATCGTTAGCGGTATTCGAAAACATGCAAAAAAACGTGTCGACGAATACTCACTGTACCAACTCTTGGATTCCCAGACTTCGCAAAACCGTTGGTAACGAGGGTAGAGAGTAGCAAACGGACAACTCGATGCGTGGATAATAAAGAGTTGACACCAAGCAAGTCTCTTCTCCTGTCATTAGACCACCGAGCGTGATTCTATCCTTGGACTCGGAGGAGTACGTGCATTCGGCTATCAAGTGATCGCCCTGTAACATAATACCAAATTTATAGCTAACTTATGTATATTACTATATTATTCTGTTTTTGACGAATGTAGACTCTAGTAGTCCACCTCTGAACAAACCGCGTTTGATTAAACTACCTTTGTTGTAAATTATTAAGTACGTCTATAAGTGCAATACCGCGCGATAAAGAAATAGTATGCAATAAGTGTTGATTTCGGAAACTACATCAATATCAATTAGTCCAAAATAAACGAAAGACCTTGTAAGCTAGAAGGTTGTATAAGGGTTAAATGGCCGTCGAACAATGCAGAAGACAGGACGTGACGTTGAAATCACGAGCAACACTCACCGGATGGACCCTGACGGGCTTCTGCAGTTTCCGATACTCCTGATAACTAGGATCGTAATTGGTGTCAGATGCAATGGGTGGCAGTTCCTCGCTAAACCTTATCTGACGCAATCGGACCTTCCTCCCGAGTTGATGAGTATGCATGACGACGGCGAATATGTTGATGCCGCTGTCGGGAATGGTCAGTTTAGTACAGTCAGAGATGCAATGACCTTCGGAGACCACTTCGCGTTGGCCGGGTGGTATGATGTGCCTCCAGTTCGGGTCGATGCCGACGCTGAGGATACCTGCGTTGTGGGTACGCAACCGATCCGTATAATGCAGACGCAACCCGGAGCTGTCGCTGATGAACGCGTCCATCTGTGGATTCGTGTATAACGTTTCCAACATGTAGAATCGCGGACCCGAGTGTGGGTCGAGTGGGTAACCAGCCTCTGGTGGATAATTGAAGCCCTGCAAGCAAATCGACAACGAACCTTCTGATTAGACCGGTCCTTGGAAACATACCGGAACGAATTTCGACTTTTTACTTTTTTAATGTCATTTAGCCGTAATATGTTTCTGCTGCAATATCAAATTATACGCAATTTTTCAAAACCACTACCAAACCTCGTGTAATATTACGCATCTGTAATGGGTAACTTGTACGCTTGGTAACTTCAGGTGGGAACGGTGTTAACATAACTTTCTACATGTATAAATAATTTTTGAATACTTTCAAAATCAAATGTGTAATATTACACACATCGGAGAGACAGATATATGTATATGCATTTACCCTGAGATCATGTTATGCACATATTATTACTTACTAAAATTTATTTGTTTAACAAAGAGAATTTACAATCCAATGAATTGAAAAGGTCCTGCATTTAGTTGCCAATATAATATTAATTACAGCTTTTCGTTGATTCCAGTCATCAATAATCAACGATTAATTTGTACCTTCATACATTGTATAACAAATGAACGAACGATTCGGAATAACGAATTTATAAATCGATAACCGGAATTTATCGTTCCTTAATTAACCAACGGTGCGCATAACATGGTTCCTTCAATATCCTGCCTTTACCGTGATCTATATTTCCTGGCATCATCTAAAAGCTCCGTTCACAAAACGATCCGATGGTAATTGCATGCATAAATCATGCTGGCGATATAATCATGATTTTAATCAGTTACAGGGGATAATTACACCGGGATAAATCACTGTCCACCAATGTTAATCGGACGTCGTCGTAAGACGAGCGTAAGAGACACGCCAGGGAACGCGAGTCAGTAATTCTGGGTTTTGTGTAATGCATACCGATGGGAAGCAAGTAAACTCGTTTTCTTCGTGGTCGTTCGAAACGCGAGCAACCGGTGAGGATCGTCGGCCAACCGGTAATTATACACGCGACATCCCGACGCGATTTAATTGCTCGTTCCACAAACGTTCCCACCACGCGGCTTATTAAAATCATGCGAAAAAATTTTGCAACAAATATGCATCTCTGCATTTACTTATGTGTACTAAATCTTAGATCCAAATCTTAAGATCCTCAATTTCGAAATATTTACACCCCTGAATACTCAAATACCTAAATTTCCAAATTTCCTAAGTTTTAAAATTAAAAAATTCCGTAATTCCTAAATCTCCAAATCTGCAAATTTCCTAAGTTCCCAGTCCCTAAATTCCTCCAAATTCCTAAATTTCCAACTCCCAAATTCCTAAATACTGAAACTCGCAAAAACCAATAATATGCCCGTAATAAATAAATAAATAGATGATTAAGTGTTTATTTGGTACTGGGACTGCATACACGATGTATCGAATCGATCAGATAAATTTTAATTAATCCGGCTGGCGATTTACCGCACGAATCGAGAACGAATTTAATTTTCCGCTCTGCTTAGGTCAAAATTTATTCGATCCGCAGTGTGGTCGGACACAGGCTTACTTAATTCTTCATTTTACGTTCAAACGCATCACGTAACATACCTCTGAACCCACACTCCAAATAGCAGCGATTGTAGTGCATGGAAGGGACGGTTGATTAGGTTGATAGCAAACGACACCGGACGATTTCGAAGCCGCTTCCAATTGTTCCTGATTCCCGCGACACTCGTACAATGTCATGTGATGAAGGTACTCTTGACTTCCTGGTTGTATCACTGGTTCGTACTGAAAAAGAATTGAAAAAATATCCCGTACATTAATACAGTTATCACTTGTTAAAGATGTCTATACTTGTAACAATTGCCTTTATTCTGTATTGACGTTTCTTTGCACGATGACGAAAGACTTTGATAAATCATAAATTTTTTAACGAGTCGATAGGTCAATGCACCATGAGAAGGAAGGAATTTTAAACGTGATCCAGTTAGAGATTGATAGTCGATGAATTATCGATATCTTATTATTTGATTCAGGTAGAATCAGGGTAATTGAGAATATAATTTCAATATAAATGTTGAAATCTATTTCTGTTCAACTGCAAGCTGAATCCAATCTGACCCAATTATATTATTAATATTTATTTATAGATATTTGAACTCTGAACCTATCCTGACAGGAAGGATTACAGAAATAAAACTCAGTAAATGATAGAGTGACACATGATGAATTATATATGAGCTTGCGTTAGGTTAACAGTTTAAATAATAAATACCTTAAATAATAGTTTAAAGATAGTATACCAACTACAGCTACAAGATTTGAAACATCAATACATTCTTATGAACTAATCGATTAGAAAGAATTACATTATTATTATAATTTAATGATCTCGGTTTAAAGTAGAAACAATCTTCATCAGATAATCACAGAACGTTCAGTCACATAAAGTTTACTTTAGAAATTCAGACAAGAAATTGAAAGTAGCGATTATAGAGTTAAGAAACTAACTGCTTTGTTAAACGATTAAGATAATATAATTAGACATAAACTGAATGAAGAAACGATTGTTCTGAATCGACCAGAGAATCCCGCGAGTATTTTCACTCGGAAAACTGGCACCCGTGCTGCTCCTACGTCTACAAGAATCTACACCTACGCTCCCGGTTTAATCAAGTTTACTTTGGCTGAATGCGTATAAGACACGGAGTGTAAGTAGGTTATAGCTATGGGAACTCACCTTCACAACGTGATACTTCCGTTTAATGTCTGGCATCTTGATAACGCGGCACCAAAGCAACGTCTTCCCTCCTGGTGGTAAGGACACCTAAACAATAATTCGAATATCATGATTATTTAAACGTACATAAAGCGTAAATATAATTACAAGTGCTGTCATACTCGCATTTATTTCTCTATTACCTAGATTTTATTGCTAATTACTTAGTGGTCCTACAATTTTGTACGTTTCGTTAAACTACTACAACCCTTGAAGTTTATACGCAGTTATCGAACTCGGTATTCGAGAGCGAATAAAATAAATTTATTCCCATAATTTTATTTGTATCGGTATATCGTTTAAATTAAAATCGAAAAAAAGGAGGAACGAAAAGTAGAAACCATTCACTCGAACAGCGAAACAAAGGGGAGAGACGAAATTGGACGAGGGTAAATGGACGCCGTTGGTCGTACACGCGCGAGTAAATGCTTTCTCAAAACTTCCCGAATGTTAACGCTTGTTATGTGCAGACCCGGCATACAACGCGACTGGAAACTCATCCGACGCTGCACGAAAGTGGCTGAAATCCGTCTATACCCGTTAATGGAGTAACGTGGTATTTAGCGGGATACACGCCCGTCGTTGTTGCCCTGCAAAACTGTTTTTCTAATTTCACCTGTCTTCTTACTCAGTTTCCGGGACAATTCGCGCGACAGAGTTAATTCGACGGACGATAGTTTCAAACTACCCCCTCTGCCATTTTATCCCCGTTTTGTACACACTCGTTTTTTCCATCGGCGTTTTTCAACGAAAGGATTTTCGAAATATCCGCACCGCGATCAAAGGGACTATCAACGAATACGTTATTAATTTCAATCTATCTATGGAAAAGGCTGATATAAATTCTTCGTAAAGGGATGATTAATATCGGCCAACTGGAGAACGAAATGAACGCAAACAAATTGAATTTAATATCGCGCTCAGAGATGCGACTCGACCAACCATCCAGGTAATATTACCTACCTGTATCGTACGGATACACAACTTGTGTAGCCGTATTTACCTGTCGCGTTTCAAGCTTACCGATTATGCTCTTTCACGTTAGCTAACAAATCCCTGTAAATGCGTTTGTACATTGGTTTATATTACCTGTTCAAATAACAACTCATTTTGAATCTTGGGATGTATGAACGTAGGGATTTAAAGATATGTGGATATTAGTGGATCTAGAAATTTGAGGATCTCGAGATATTTCTGCATTTAGGGATATTGAGATAAGTAGGAAATTACTGGTAGAAATACAAGAATCGTACAACGTAGAAACTTAGAAAGTATGATTTAAAATGTGTTTATACTGAACTTGAATACCTATTATTCCCAGGATATGAAGATATAAGAGTCCATATACAGATACAAGAATACAAAACTCTAAAGATATAAGAATGCAGGAATATCGAAATAAATGTCTTCATATTACAAGCGCAACAATCTTTCCGCGAACAGAACTGCTCAGTATCTGAACAAATAATGTAAATCAATCTCATAAATTGAATTTCCTAACGATCAGTTTCCTGCCAAACCGCACGCGAAACGCTTTCAGTTTGAACACGTTTCACAAAAGTATACACGTCGGGGAAGCAATTTAATCCACGCTTTCGATATTTCATCGGGAGCGTCGATTTAAACGATCTCTTTTCCCGCCACAATCACGAGCATTTTAACGATCGAATAAAAATCGAGCGTCGATCTCGAGTCATGTTTACGACGTCGAGAAAGATCTTGTCGGAATATATAAAAAAAAAGGAGAAATTCACGGGGGTGAGAAACCGAGGAGGGAAAGAGTGGAGTAAAAGAGAGAAAAATGTTGTCGGTTCGCGTTACAGCCGCGGGGTGTGTGCGGCCGCGATGATCCCGAGAAAATTGCAATTCTTTTTTCGCGGTCTCGTATTCCTCGACAGCGCCCTAAGCTCGTGCAACGCCGCCGCCGGATTCTCCCACGCGCTTCTGCGAAATTATCGATGTCAAGATTACCGAGAAGAACGACTGCGTTTATTGTTTTGCGGTCCAATATGCTGAAACGCCCCGGGCTCTACGGAGATTTTGGACCGACGAGCCGTGTTTACGGTTTCTACTTCTGCCTCTGTTTTCGTGCAACTTCCTTCACGCGATCACAACGCGAAACTTCCACCGAATACAGAACCAAGGAATATGTGACTACTGCCATACTGAATTGAACCAAATTGGTTACCACGTTATAACTGATCGTGAAAAGTGGTGAAACTGATTCGACGAACCATGGTTCCAGTTTCAACTTTCCAACTTCCGAACGTACAAACGTGGGAATATTGCAGGAATGTATGAACGAAATGTAGAAGTAATTTACAAATTGAGAAAGACCATTTGGTCATACAGAAATATTAACTATTCTCTATGTAGAATGAATTATGTATGACGGAGTATAGAGAAACGATTGTTAAGTTGAAGATTTGTCCATAGATACGTCAATTACAATGTCAGCTAAAAATGGATACGTGTCTTCGTGAAAGATGCGTCGACCAAAGATAGATGGTACAAGATGCTGCGTTCAAGAAAAGCTCGGGGCTGTGTAAGAAGTCTTTCTTGGTGTCAACGGAGAAAGAAAACATAGCAAGATCAATCCATTATACATTCTGTGTTTTTAGTCCGTATGAAGTCACGAGTGACAGCGATATTTTTTGAAAACACAGTTCGGATTTAGAAAGCTGGAAATTTAGAAGTACAGAAACATTCAATCTTTAATTTTTCTGATCCTCGAATCTTCAAATTAGGAAATTGTATCGTCACTTATATAAATGAGAATCGTTTAATTCAGTAAACTACTTCCTACAATTCTCTATCGTTGCAGTCACAATAGCAGTGCTATTAAAATTGTGCTTTAATATAACCGTCGTTTGAGTACTTCATTGTGTCTAATAGATGGAGTCCGACGCGGAGGATCTCCATAGTAGTCAACAAGTTAAAAGCTTTCCTTTAATACATCCCCGTTCATTTTCTCTCATTTTCCACCATCTTGCTACATTTATCTTATTTATTCGACGCGATCAAACATCATAGCGCTATTCATAAAGTTGCAGGCTTTTTCTCTCGATATGTCTTTTCTCGGAAAGAAAGGGGGATAATTATCCTGCGTTTCCCGTGCTACTCGTTCAAACGGGAGGCTTCTTTCGACGAGTTGGCTAAGTAAAAACGCGTTTTATGTTACTCGACTGGTTCACTTCGTATTTTACCCTTTCCTGTCTGTCTCTCAACCCGGCGCCGACTTTTTGCTCGAGCTGTTGCTCCTATAAATAACTAATAACCCGTCGTGATCCCTTTTCGTAATCGGATATGATCGTTGGAACCGGCTGAAAGAAAAATTAGCTTCGAACTATGTGAAAGAAGCCCGTTGAAAGATACACTAAAGTGTTTTTATTCCGTCGAGTCCGAAAATAAACGGGGAATGTTAGTTGCTTAATGAATTCATGCTCTATGAACTCGAACCAACAAATTACGAGTATTCGGAGAGGACCTTTTTCTGTCGCGAACAAAAATAACGAAACATGATTGGCAAGAAAAGTATCGGGAGGGGAAATATCGTACGGCTCGCTAATGAATGTTACGAAATATAACAGAAACTCGGTTAAAGTTACGGTAACCATGTTACCGGGTACCATCTCCGGGGGTTGAAGAAAGTGACACACACTTTGATAAACTACATTTACCGAGGCCGTGATTGATGATGAGCATGTAGCTGATGAAGCTGACCCAAACGACCTTATTTCCATCAAACCTCGTTCGCAACTTTCCTCGTAAATCTTCAAACGCTGTTCAAAATGAATTTTTAACTAACACTTTGATTAACTGGCTCGATCGACGGTGATCAATCTTTCGATTCGAGAAAATTTACAAACATTAAGAATATACAGATTCAGCCTTGTATGCACATTTTAGGAGTTGTACAAGATTAACAAATTATCTGGATGATCCTGTATACGTTCATTTTATTTAAACTTCAAATTAATTGGTACATGAGTGACTTCAGGCTTTAAATTAACCAGACAGGTACACCATATAGATAGTTAACAGACAGGTACCATAAGAGGTAGTCTATCTACCTTTTACAATTAAGAGCAAATATAAATTTGCATTATCGTAAATGCACTTGCGAGCACAGGTAAGAAGCGAAGTAAGTTGAGAACCGCTGAGGCACGATTTCAGGAGAAAAGGATCAGGAATCTGGTGGCAACGAGAGGCGCCTTCGTCAGCGACGAAATATCTGCGGTGCCCGAGGGCGATTTTGGCCCTCGACGGCGAAGTTTTCCTTTGGATTCGACGCGAGAAACGAGCGCGAAAAAAGTATCGCTGTCGGTTGGGAAAGGGGGTCCGAATGAATGCAAACCCGTCCTAACAAGCCGGGCTCTTCTTTGTGCCCGCAGACATTCATATTCATCGCGACGCGATACAAAAGTTATTCGACCGTCGCGGAACTTCCGCGTACGTAGTTAGCGAAGAACAAGTAGCATTCGCATAAGAAAGAAGTAAGAAGGGAAGATAAGCGACGCGACGCGGAACTTTAATGTCCTCCCGGTGTCTCGAACGGAGAGTGGGGAGTTGGTTGCTTTCGCCGGGACAATTAAAACCACGATCGTGTTACGAAAAGTTTCAACGAAGCTCGCTGCGAGTAATCAGCCACGGCTGGAAATTAAGAAGCTCGCGCTTTATCGCGAGACGAGAGACAGGCGTAGCGTTTTCGCGTGAAATTCGCCCTGAAAGGTAGGAAACATCGCGCGAACAATTTTGTAACGAAACGATATCAAGTGAGAAAGCACGAAAGAGCGAAATGGAATCGTTCTATTTGCCGGGCAAACGGGTAAATTCCTTTGCAGCCGGTAGAAGCTGGTAATTTGTTACAGCGTGATGAGCACCGAAACAGATCCGCCGGTTCTCGCGATTCCACTCGATATAAATTGTAAACAGAACCGATGAAATTAGCGTCGTTCGATTTCGACTGGCCATCCCACACCCCTTCGCCTCCTTCGTAATTCCAATTTATTATTTCACCCTCTGGTTCTCCTGATAATGCCATCTACCACCCATCGCCCCCGCCCGGTCACCCTATTTTCGCTCGTTCACGCTTCCATTACGCAACTCGTTGACACGCTTGATTGAATTATACAAAAATATCGAAAGAGCCATTCAGCGGGAAAACTTGATAGGTATTCGTTCGACGAGGATTTCGACGATGGAAATTTTATGGGTCACATCGTACCGAATTCATGATTCGCCCCCGCTTTATCCAGTTATTTTATAGCTCGATCTTTTTCGCTGTGTGTGTGCGTCGTTGTGCAACGTTCCTTGTTTCGTGCTCAACAATCGCGCCATTTTTACTGGTCTGTTTGGTTCGTGAGACGTCAGGGTGACGGGTTATGTGTCTGGCTGATACATGTTCCCCGCTAAAAGTTAATGGATTCTAACTGAATTGAACAACGGAAATTTTCAAAGTATTGGTTGCTCTTGATACTATGTTTTATTCAGAGCGGATCTATAGTAGATCCTTCGGGGCTGAGAGATTTGCAAATATTTTGATTTAGAGAGGATACTTGGTACGTTATTGAATTTACATAAATAATAACGATCTAACTTGCCACTATTTCTGTAATAGGATAGAATCCTAGTGATATATCTCGTTACAAATTACTGAAAATGCAAATAGGACGTGTTCGATTCGATTATAAACCTGCTGAGATTGTACGATAAATCACTCGTGATCGAATTATAATTTGAGTAAAATACATTCGCTCAGAAAAATGTCAGTGATCACTGGAGGAACTTGGAGCGTTTTTCGCAGTCGTTCATTTGTTTAGCGATGATCGATCTCTTCCTCGATACGAATAGGAATCCCATAAATCTGCTCCTAAACCCGGCACCGATATAAACTATAAGCAGAAGCCCGACAGGCCGTGGAATTAGCATTGTCCGATCCCGGCGATAGCGTCCGCCCATAATCTATGACTCGACGACGCTAATGAACGAATAGTTTTTGCCGGATGTGACCCGGTTAAGATTTATGCCGTCATAAATTCGGTGCACAATGCAGTGCGGCTTGCGCCCGATAAAAATCCACTCGCGCCGAGTTGAACGTTAAACGCGTTCGAACATTCATCTCGCGCGCAACCGAGCCACCCACTCTGCCCGTCCTTTCGCGACGGGCAACGATCGCGTGAGTTGTGCGTGTGGAATCGCGATCGAATCGACAACGTACTCGAACGAGCGAACGTTTCGCTACCATCTTTGAATAAAAGATACCGAAGTGAACGCAGCCGTTTTTTGCCGCGTAAATGGAAAGCCGTGGACCACTGTAATAACTTCCCATGAGCCAACATATTGCAGACGGCCAATTCGAGCGAGAAACGAGGCCGACGAAATTAGTGGCCTGCGTTGAGATTACGTTGGAGATGTTATGGGATCGTCAAATGGAGTTATCCCTTTTTTGTGGGCGAGAACAATGTTTCTCTGTTTTGGTTGTTTAATTTGATCGTTGAAGTTCGACCAAGTTTAATGTTCACGAAGTTCGTCCGAAGTTTGATCGAGTCTAGGTAGCATGAAAATTATTAACTCAATCCCTTTCTGAATGTTCGAACTTGTCGCTAGATGATTATCTAGACCCATTATTTCACCAAATTGGTAAACATAAACGAACTTGCGTCGTTTAGATACTTGACGAGATAATACAGAATTATGGACAAAGATTTTCAAACGATTGTGTTAATATACACAGAGCATATTTGATTTAATCCGAATGCGATCACAGAAATTCGCCGGATTGCTTTTATCGAGTTGAAATTTATTTAGTTCGATTTAAAAGCGAAAATAAATAAACTTTCCGCGTGTTACAGATTGACAACGATTCTCAACGCGCTAGTAAATTCCGAGGATATACAACATCGATCGGGGAGGTGATAAATCGAATGCAATGAAATTGAACATCTAGGTGGACCATGACAGTTTGTTGGAATCGGTCGTCGAAGTCTGTAGCAATCGATTCAAGTTAGTTTGAAGTCGTAAACTAGCAGTCCATGGTACTTGTTCAAAATTATTGAAATCAATTGCAAACTGTTCGTGTTGTGATTTATCGTTGCACTACAGTACTTCATAGTGAGCCACTTGTAACAAGACAAATAGATACTTTACCTGCTATTTGTAATAGGAAAACATACATCGGATGAAACCTGTTTGTTATCGAGGGATAAATAATTTTGTGACAACAATTTTTATGTGAGCACATAGGGGAGGTATGAAGATCAACTTCATTGTTTTAATGCAATAATACGATATTTTTTTATTTAGAGTGTTTCAAAACTTGTGATTCTATGATTCGAGGTCATGCAAGGTCATTGAAGGTTACTGAAGGTCAAAGGTCAATTACAATGGAAATTAATATATTTTGTGCAAATGACCGAATACTTCTTGCATGAAAAAGTTTATAATTTACTTTATACCGAGTAATTTGAATTTGATTCATTTTTTCTTACCACCGATAGAAATATTTGGGTGACAGTTGACGTCACGATTGTATTAAAAAAATGGGTTGCCTAATATCAAAGAGACTGCGAAATAAACTGAACTAAATCATACAGAGGCATTACGTTTTTAAATAGAACGAAGCATTCCTTCTGTCAAAAATCTGTGATCGACACACAAATGGAATAAGCTCAGAGATTTATGACGAAGCTCATATTCGCTTTACTATCATCAAAGATTAACGGATATCGATTCGATCAGGCGTTCGTCCCACATGTTTCCATGTTTACTTAACTAATGTTCATTGAGATAATTTCATGAATGTTCGCCTCAATCCGTTGCAACCTCTTTAAAAGTTTCAAACAGCGATTCAGTCAATTACAATTAAGTTTCGTCGATCGTGGTTACGGTGAATGCGACCAATACGTTCGCAGGGATCATCTGAGTTCGATGGATTCGTATTGGTGTTCACAGATGGTCGAACGAATTGGAATTACCACGATTCATTTCGACTTGCACACTAGCGCGAAAAGTAAACTTCGCTTTGCGTGTCTTTCAAAGACATCGACTCTCATCAAGATCGAGCTTAATACGAACCGAGGGTAATTAAAACTCTTTAATCATCGTTATCGAAGGCTATTCTTTCGCTGTCACATTGAATATCAAACTTGTTCGTATCTCCCGCCACGAACCATTAAGCAATAGAACGACACCGTCAAATCGTGCCAATTGTTCCCTCGTAAACTGAATCGGAAATAGAGGGACTATCAGCGTAAAAATTCGTTCAAAGAATTTCCTCGTCGCTCTTTTATAGTCGTGGATCAGGTTCAATCTGCGTTTAAGAATACCGGTTACTTCCAAAATAAAAGTTGATTCTCGTTTTGCGGGTACTTCGCTGAATGGAAACTGTCAAAAATTTTGAAGAACTTGCAAATTCGTTTCTCAAAGTCCCATATGAAAAAATTTTATTGTATACTTTCATCTTATTTTTGCCACCGTAAAATTTTACGTTATTGTTGCTATCGTGGAGTCATCCTTTCCCTGTTATATATGGTATGCTATATGACAGCCTGTATATTCAGGATTGTTGACGTTTATAATAAATAACGTAGTTAATAAGGAATTGTCGATACTACAATGCCGAGAAGCTTGAGATACGTAGATAATAGATATCGACTGATCTTCGGTACGTGATGAAACTTGAATTACCGCAAACGTAAGCAGTCATATGCGAAGCTACTTGCAACATACCTAAATCCTGTAGCTAATCTTACCACGTTTACACACCTGTACAGATCCGTTGCGTCTCCCCTCGTAGTTAATTCAGCTAACACCCAAAATCCCGTGAACCAACCTATACATTATATTATTACCACCTACGCCTGTCCCTCTCTATCATTATGCACACGTAAGACGCTGTTGCATCGATACCGTATCCTCCTTCCACGCCTGTATAATCATATTATGGAATATCCGCCACGCAATGGCTCGTATTACACCATAATTTTCCGCCCACGCGATTTCGCCGAGTTTCGCACATCATCGGCCGTGTCGCGTCGGGAACGAACCGCGATCGTTGCATAAATATAAAATACGAAGAGTAATCGATCGTCTGGGAGCCAGGAGAAGACGTGCCACGATATATGATCGGATACCAACCTGCTCGTTAAATATGTCCCACGTTTGAAGAGGCGGCACAGCTTCCTGGTTGCGCGAGCTGGGCCTAGGTTCCGCGTCCCTTTGCACCAAATAAAGTGGTCTGGGTCCACGAATGGCCACACGATCCGGCAAAACTCCGGCTGCGGATACCGGTTTCTCCTCGTGATATTGCCAAACCACTTGCATCGTATCGTTCTGCAACATATAAAGAAAATGTTTTTGAAGTCGGGTCGAGTCGAGACACGACCAGGTCGAAGGAGTAGAGAACCCCTCCCTCTGACGCTGGTCCTCCATTTTTGTTATCGAAAAATATCGATAAGGACGGTTTACGAAGGCACAAAGAGCCGGCTTTTATACGCGGCTTGCTATAAAAGTCGAAGCCTTCGGGTTACTAGAAGAACGACAGAGAAAAATGCAACGCTCTCAGGCTACTCTCTCTCTCTACCTTCGTGCTTTCACGTTCAAATTCCGTAAGAATATTCTCGAGTCTGTCGTTCGAAGGACCGAGCACTCGACCGAGAATTTTTAATTTAACCCTTTTTATTTCGCAATATCGTTCGCCGGAGGCGAATCGAATATTGCGGCTTCGACGAGCTCCGCGAAAGCGGAAAAGCGTTACTTTGTTGCATTAACGGCGAGCACGACCAACCACGTGTAAGTGAGCCAGACAATTTCTCAATTTTAACGGTTCGAAATTCGAGACTTTTGTTCGGAATTGTTCCAGTTTTCGGTTACCACATAATTTCGGGATTCTCAAGTGCACACATTCTCACATTTCTGAACTCTCAAATGTCCCATTTTATTTTTAATTTAAAAGTTAGCGTGCAATTTAACGCCTAGGTACTTCTGTTTCCCAAAATGAATTACTAAATTTCTACATTTGATATTCTTGCGCTTCTATATTTGATAGTATTGCATTTCTAAATTTGTAACTGTGTCAATTTTTAAATATGTATTTCCAAGTTCTAAATTTTATAGCTACACAGCTATATTTTCATTTTTAAATTTTCACGTCACAAAGTGACCAATTTTCTAAATATCTATATCTAAAGATTCGAAATTTCTATGAAATCAGCAATACCCCATCGCAATGCAAACGAGTGCCCGTGAGCTCTTCGACGAACACTTGATCTGGCCATTATTGCGTTAACCTGTCTCCCATTATCGAAGATTCTGGTCGCCTTCAGGCTAAGCTTCTTCCTTTTTCTCCCTTGCTCATTTTCTCGCCTGGTTTCTCCCCTTTATTTTTGGCCACGACTCAAATGGAATCGACGTAAGTTGATTAGTCAACGTCGTAATAGAGTAGCGAGCAACACGGAATCGAATAAATCGTATTCGAAGGGCCACAACCACGCCTGCCACCGGCGATATTTCCCTTCGACTTGATCGCCTCAATTGCGATTGATTTATGCAGGGTATCTGATACAGTCTGCCAAAACTTTATCCACAAATTTACAAAATTTACTACGACGTCAAATCGACCTACAGTGTACACTTATGGACACTGATGAGTGTATACGATAGACTCGCATTATATTGCCAAGATGTCTGAATAGAATGCTTTTGGAACTGAAATGAAATGAAAATTAAAAAATGTGAATATCTGTATCTTTGTGAACTTGAAGGATTTGAAAATTTGTAAATTTGTAAACTTGAATTGTAAATGTGAAAATTTGACGATGGGAGCATTTGTGCCTTTGTAAACACGAGGATTCGAAAATGTGAGAATTTGGAATCGTGGAAGCCTGAAAATCTGAAAGTTTGAATATATGGCGTTGCGATTTTACTTGATGGAGGATGCAGACGACTAGCGTTCGTCGATAAATATGTCTCGCTAATCCGACTAGTCGGTCGGTCGATTCCAAATTAAGGATGCCTGACTGGCTTCATTTACGATTCACCTCTTCAGAAGCGGAGCTGACGTTATCTCCATAAAACGTTGTATTTACCTGGTCGCTGGCACCGGTCCAAGCACAAAATACTCTCTACGCTTAGTTTTATACGACGACCGGCGAAATTAGTACGGAGCCGTGGATCGTTGTGGCTTTTTCGATTAAATCCCGTATGAAATCCGCTCGTACGCTAATACAAAACTTCGAGCTCGCGAATAAAGCGAGGATTTCGATCCTTCGCTTTCGTTTTGTGTGTGTATGTTGCCCTTCTACGGAGTCTTCTATATTTTTTCGACATGAAAAGAAAAAACAATTCTATGCTCAAATCCCCCAATTATCACATGCTTCGATTCTCGAATTTTCGAAATTTCCTAACTTGGGAATATTATATTCGGTTTCAAATGTTTCAGTTCGCAAAACGTTCAACGTAACCAGAATAATCTATTTAACAAATTATTGTGATTGAAATTTAGCCCCTATCCAGCTAATTTAATCAATTATATCAAGCGTTTTATCCTTAAATTAATTGGTATCAATCACTACTGACTGGAAATCAGTTGTCGCGATTTTGTTCATTATTCACTACTTCCAGATATAACTGAACATTTGTGAGTGTGATTTAATCTGCATCGCTATTCCTAGAGTCCATTATTTTCAAAATAGTGCCTTCTATTATAAACTAAAATTAATGCAATTGTAACATTTACTTATAATTATACTGCGAATGTATTTACTATAAATGAATAAGCGAAGAGAACAGAAACCTGTAACCACAAAAACCATAAGATTTGCAAAACGCAACTTGATGCGTTAACGGATTAATAAGAGCTCTAACTGGTGAAAAAGCGACGTTAAGTTACAAAAATAAACAAACGACTTTCATGGGGGATTCTAGTAAAGCACATAGGCATAAGCTGTTGAAAGCTTTAACGGTGGATTACTTAAATCACCCTTTTTCACGTTCGCGTTTAATAAATATGACAAGCAACGATGTCCAGTTTATTCACGTGGCGTAGCCGAAAATTTTCCCACGCGGACGGACAAACAATCCGAGGTATTTTCATCCAGGAAAGTTTTACGTACAGGCATGCCTCAGGGATCAATTCCGCATCGTGTGTACCGATAATCTGTGCCCGTCGTGCTCCCGCATCAGCCGCACCCTCGCCGAAGAAGGGACACGCGCGACACTAGGGTGGCCCGCAACATCCTACACAATAATACCGGCAATGGTATTCCTATCCACTGACCGTGGTCGACCTCGAAACATGTATATCGATCCGCGTTATGTGCCAAACGTGTTCTGCCCTCGGCCACTCACAATTTCGAACAATCACACTTGATTGGAACATTGGCCAGATGCAGTCTCGTTAATGTTTCATTCGACCAGCGGACCCTCTCTTTATCAGCTGTTCCTAAACTAATTACAATGATCAGATTTGTCGTTTGGACTCTCCTTTGTCGGTCAATTTGCCCTACACAAGTATCCGCTGCTTCTGCTTTAATCACCATTTTTTGTTCCGAATTCAAGGGTATTTTTGTATTTAAGAGGGTTGTTATTTGGGTTGCATCGTTTTTTGCAAAGAGATTGTTAAGAGCTGTTATGTAGGTATGTCATTTGAGAATATCGAGTGCCTACATTTTTTTGTTGGTAAATTCTGAGATTCGTAAATTGTTAGGCTACAAAACTTTAATACCCTCATCTTCTCAATTTGTATATTGACTAGCCTTCATGTTGGCAATTTTCTCATGTTTGGCTATTACGTTGCCAACGTGCCCTAAATATAAGAATTTCTAAATTGTCAAATTTTGCATCATATCGATTTTTTGAAGTTCTCATGTTTCCAAATCTTTTTCGCGTTGGTGATCGTTCGAAGCATCGCGTCCATTTATTGATCGTTCCATATGCGGCGCGTTTAATTTTCTTAATGATCAGAGCGCGTTGTGCGAAGAAAGAGAACTCGAGCGGGAGGAGCGGTGGTTCCGTATGACGTCGTCAAAAGAGGACTCTCCGGGACTCCTGAGATAACGTCAGATCGTCGCGATTTCGTGCTGGCCTCTCACGCGATGCCCATTTCCTTCTATCGACCTTCCATCTCTCCGGGCAGGCGGAATCTTTCGATCTTCCCGAGATCTAGGTCGTCCAGCTGGCTGTACGGTACTATCCCAACCTATCCAATTCAGGTAAATGGCGACCGATTGTCTCGACCGGAACGAACGTAGGCGTGGATATCGGACGAGTTCCATTTTGACGGCTCCCTGGATCTTTGCCGCTATCGGCGATTATCGAGGAACGCGAATGGCCGACGCGTGAGTGGCTTGCGAATCCGGTGTTCACGGTTTCTACGATCGCGCGATTTCACCGGTTCGTCTGCGAAATTACGAGGGCGACGCGCGACGTTGCGACGCGAGATCCTCGACTTTTCTCTGACAGCGCACGTTTCCTCGTTACCGTTAAAGAGCTCCCGCCGCTCCCTTATCCGTCGTTATAAAACGATAAGGGGATAATTCGTGGCGATCGCTGCCTCTGGAATACTAATGGCTTTTCCTGCGAATATTCGAAGAAACTATCGCTACTCGAAGATATTTTGCCCGGCGGTGATAAAAATTCACTGTTCCGAGAGAAAAGTGCATCGTAAGAGGTTTAACGTAACTTATGAATCCTTGCACACAATATACTTTTGCGAGATGAAGGGTATTGTCGCTAATATCTACGAAGCGAATATTTAACGTTAAGCAGTACGTAATCCTTTGAAAATGAATATTCTCTAGAATACGTCACTGACACGACATCGCAAGGCATATGAGTTGAAAAATTATACAATATTTCGGTAAGAATTTTTGCCTTTTTCTAATTCTTCCACGGAGGCCACGCAATTTCCGGTTTTCAATCGATAACCATTCGGCGATGCGTACAAGCGAGTCAAATATAGGGATGTGTAGTTCATAAAAGTTTGAGCATTTCATTGCTGGCAAGTTTCATTAAAATGAGGGACCAGATCGAAAGGTAATACCGTTTCGAACGGTTCACTGTCAATAGAGGGTGGATCGGAACGCGGCACTTTGCGAGAAACAACGAGAGATTAGGGGAGAAATGGAGAGCAATTCCCGTGGACAGAAAGCAAAGGAGAAGAAAGACTACGAGGATTCCCGGTTAAGTGGAAATATCTTTCCTCTGGTGGAAGCGTTATTCTTCATTAAGAAACTTTGTTGTTCTTCGCTCTTGAAACGTGGAAATCTCTCCCCCCACCTTCTTACGTTCATTTTCTTCGTTCCTACTCTAACATCCTTGACCGTACGTCCATCGTCTAAGAACTAACAGCCCAAGATTATCCTTTTGAAAAGTCGTTGAATCCGACAGATGATATTCCATTTCGGAAGACAAAGAATGTCAATCGCGATACGAGTAAACTGAATTTAACCGGTTTAATATGCGTTGTACCAAATGAGAAATTGGAACAGCGAAATGAAATTTTATTTCTGTGCCAATTCAGCTGATGAAAATCTCAGAATACATTTTCCATTTCGCTGAAAGTACTTATTTGTGTGTACTGAAAAATAGAAACTGTTTTATGTCATACCTGATTTTCACAAAAATAAACCTATTCAAATTTTGAACTATTTCTCGAATTTTAATCGTGAATTTCTAAAATCCTACATCAGTTTCGTAATTAGCGACCCCGGAGAAGCGTGCATGGCAATGAAAAAAAAGAACTGTTACACGGTAAAATGCGTCGCTTAGAAAGTTAAATAAAACGACAGGGACAGTTCAGACCGGTATTGGAACTTCTTCCAGCACCCAGCGCTGTTTACCAAACAAAATTAGCTTTCAACCAGGAGTGTAAAAAGCAGCAAGCCGCGTGAAGCATTGGATCAAAATCGAGTCCGAACTGGGTCATTCGAGCAGGCTGCGGGTAAGGAAACCCGTTAAACAGAGGACTGGCAGTAATTAACGCTGTTTGCCCGGGTCGCTCAATGCCAACGTAAATTCTCGTGGCTTTCTCAAACTCTACCGCGGTTTCGGGTGGGCCTACGCGATCGTTTTCCGCCCCGAAACGCCGAGAGTACCGCGAAAGAATCCCGGGAACGGAATGGACAAGCTCGGTACGACACGAGGGGACAATGAAAAGGAGGCTGTCGTTGAAGATGACCGAGTACGACCCCGTTGGCGAGGAAAAAGGGGCGCGAGAGAAATAAGGGTTGAGAAAGAAGAATGGGTTTGTAGCGGGAGAAGTAAGCGTCGGAAGTTTGAAGCCCTTAATTGCTTTTTAAAACTTTCAAGTTCGACTCGGTCCCCACACCCCTCTCGTTCTCGTTCTTCATCCTCGTCTGCCGCAACCTCGTCCTGGTCGCACCCTTTGCATTCCACTTTGGAATGTTCAATATTAGTTTTCCCTATCGGAGTTGCAAACACGTTCGGTACCGGGGGGCTGGTCGAGCCGAGTCGAGCGGGGCCGAGCCGCTAAGAGGGTGCCGATGCACGAGAAAAGAGGTAAGGGTGAGAAACGAAGAGAGAGAATTCGGCTCGTCGATAACCAGCCTCCGCCTTTCCCGGTTTTTGCACTCGAAGCAATTAACGCTGCCTGGAAAGAAGCCCGGCTACACTTCCGACCTGCTTTCCCATCGGTTTGTGTCCATCCTTCGGGCGTTGAGCTCGCTTTTCTTTCGCGAAACTCCGCGAAAGACCGTAAAGTGGCCGGACGTCTCCACAACTTTCCCTTCTTTTCTTCCACTTTGGTCTCACGGTCGCGCTCGTGCCACGAGCTTTCACGAACACTTTTATTCGATTCGTCCAAATTTTGTCTCGCAGCGATCACCGTGTTGCGTACACGGGAACCGTCATTGCTGATTGGAGGTATGAGAATGAGGCTATACGAGTGTATAAAGTGGAAGTGGTCTAGAAACGAGCTAGGGTTCGAATATAGTCTATTTGTAACATACTCTTGTTAGGAATTATGAGTCCAAAGTAGCAAATAGCTTATATTTGTTATTAACGTGTACCCTCGTAGAACATATAATTTTATTTTACTTTAATAAAAACCTGTTTAACCATGAGCTATTTTTTATCATCGTATTGCTGACGTTAGAATATTGTTTTACCATAAGTATTTAATAAATTTTGTTTTGCAGTAATAATTGCCTCAAGTGTCTGACAGTCGGTCCAAATACGATAGGAATTAAAAAATGTATAAAAACGATAATGTGAAAATTTCTACAATTTACGTTTCTAAATTTGGAACTTCGAGAAAGACTTGCGAGCATGAAAACTTCAAACAGTCTGAAGTCCTCGACCTAGACTTTTTCCAACTCGACCCGGCAACTCCCGCGAATTGGCCGTGCAAGTTGCGCGAGAAAATGTTTTCCCCTCTGACCGAATGAATCGATTAAACTTTTATGGTATGCGTTTGAATGGTTTTACTTTCGAAAGCGAGGTGAAACGATTCTTTCATTCTCATACGGACAGAAATTGTTTCGCGATAGATATTATTTAACGATTCGGACAACGATATTCGTTCGGATCTCCATTTTCGTCCGAATCGAACGAGCGTTTCCAACCGGAGCCGAACGTCCATTCGAATTTATGGAACAGGTTCGATGAAGAGGCGCGTTCGCAGCGAGAGAAAACGAAATTGTTCCCACCCTCTTCACTCGACTTTTCGATTCGACCAGCTTGAAGAAGGGTCCGAGTAAAGACTAGCTTTTCCAGACGAGCTCTCTGCGCTGAAACGAATCGTTTGCTCGCGCTAGCGTCCGATATCTCTCGTCTTTGGAATTGGAGCACGCCTTCTAACATTCGAACACCGTAGCGAACGTTTAATCGGCAGGTTTCCGGCGCGGCGCAAAGAACGTGGAAAATGGAAAGGGAGGAACGAAGAAAGGGAAACAAACGAACTTTACACGGAACCGAGCGATTCGCTTTGACAAAGGGCTGGTTCTCGCGATCCATTACGGTATTCGAGTTTCCGACTAATCTCCTTCCACTCGTATCGCTTCGATTCGAAACCCTTTGTGATTCTCGATTCATCGTTGATGGCCCATCGACGGCGTTTAGCAATTAAATCGAAACGTTTACGGCATCTCGTACAGAAATACAAGTCATTTTCAATGTACGCTTCACCATCTTCCACGGCGTTAAGGGTGAGTTCGATCTTTTGTGATCCGACTCGTGAACGAACACGCTGAGATTCAATCTGTAATAGGCGCAAGGAAAATGTCAATCAAAATTCAACTACTTTATTCAACTTATAAAGTTTCAAATAAATCTTCCTTTGACATCATAAATAATTACATTTCTGTAATTTACAGTTCATCTGTTTCTTATAAGTTTTTGTTTGACTACGTAAACGTTAGCTAATCATAGTTCGACTCGAAGTTCGAACAAAAATAAACAGATTTAAAGTCACGCATTGAGTTTTGCCATAGAGATATCTTGAAGATACGTTAAGAATATTATCGATATTATCCTATACGGAGACGAACATGTGCATTTGCGAAAGTAACATCGAGGCTAAATCTGGAATATACAAGCAGCTTAGGTAAGTGTTTGCTTCGAAAATCGAGTCAGTCTTCAACCGACAGATATTCTCAAAGAGCAGCGTATGTAATGTGCGTGAATCTCTTAAAGCTCTGACTTCTTCTTCCTGAAAGGAGATCTCGTGAGCGTGTGCACACGCTTCGGCTGGAACGCGATGATATGCATGTATCGTTCGAGGAACCAGTCATCTGTAACACGGTCCCATTGAAACTGTCTCTATCACGGTTACAAGCTGGCATGTCTACATCGATTAGATTCGAATTTGTATCGAAACGCTTCGCGCGTTGCCAACACCTGCAGCGCGAATCGATATGTCCTGTAAATTTTTCCCCCGATGCTTGGATCCGCTCCAGTTATTACGGAAGAAATACCAAAATTTTACGCAACTTTTCGTACTCCTACTTTTGCCAGATAATGAAATGTTGCGGATGATTGATAGGACTTTAATTTATGGGAACTTGCAGATTTTCTTACAAAGGGTGTTTAAGTATATCTGGTGAGGTTAAGAGAAGAAAATTTTTAATGGTATCAACCATTTTTCAAAAGATACTTCACCTTTAAAGAACCACTAGTAATGACACAGAAAATTACAGCTGGGATCGAGAATTATTTTTAACGATGTATGAAGTAATATAGGACAATGAAATTGTCAATATAATTAATTTGAAACATTTTTAATCTATATGAAACAAAATGATTAGCTATCTTTCTAAATTTTCAGGTTTATACATTTGATCTGTCAGAACAATTCTTTGCCTAACAAAGGAAGAATAAGAAACTCCTCTTGCATGTTCGTCAAATTAGATGCTTCATTCTGTGTACGTCTATAAGACATCATTTAATATCCAACCGTATCATCAAGTTGTAAAGAATTGTGCCATTAACATCGATTAGATATTTCCTCGAAACGGTATAAAATCGATGAGCGAACGAAGGCACGCCATGGTTTCAAGACACGACAAAGAGATATTCTTCCAATTCCCCGTTCCCCGCGACCCCAGCCAGACATTCTATAAGTCTACGAGATCCTTTGCGCGTCGTTAGATAATTTTAGAATCGCGTGATTAAACTTTTGCGATTAAAGTTTTTGGGCCGGCCGTGAATAATGACTTTAAAGCGTGTAGCAGCGCGGCGAAAGATACACAAGCTTGCCACTGGTATTATTTTTCCTGCCTGGCCGTCATTCTTCGCGAAAGAAATTGAATTTTAAACGACATCCGGTCGACGTACGATAAGATGTTAAACCGATCGATACGTTACAAATAATTTCCCGGCTGTAGACGCGATTACGCGGAAAGATAATGTCTTGATGAATCTTTGAGTGTTCGCTAAACGATCAGCCTTTGAAACGAGCAGAGGAAAAAGAACAAAAGAGAACCGTTTTCTCGATTCTAGTTCACGAAACAAAGGAGGAATTTTTCCAGCAGCGTCCGAACAGGGCGACGAAAGTTCGTTTCGCAAACTGATCCAACATAATTCATGAGGAAACATTGATTGGACGCGCTTGTGTACCGTTAAGCCGCGTTCGAAAAGAGACAGTTGCGCTAACAAGATTCTATCGTCTTGTTCGTCGTATCGTCGGTACTCTCTTCATCAGTTCGACGCCGATGAGCCAACATCGGTGAATACGTGGCCACCCGGCTACCTGAGCACGCTTCTCTTGTGTACCCAGTCATTAACGAGTAAACTCGACCGAAACTTCCCGTAAATTCCGTCAAGGATCGTCAAGACATCGAGTTTGCACGCTCGCGTCTACGCTAGAATCAATTTCACACAGATTGATCGATCTGTGTAACGTCTACCTGCGCGGTGATCATTTTTTAATCGGGTCGATCAGACACGCTCTACATACCTCGGGCAGATTTATAACTCACACTGTCGAATTTGTACTATTTGAGAATTGGAAGAGTTTAGAAAATTGCAGAGTTTAATTTGGAGAATTTGTAGAGTTCGGGATATTTGTAGGTTTGGAAATTTGGAGATACAGAATTTGGGATTAAGGGATTTCAGAATGAAAGATTCCAGAATTAAAAAATTTGGAAATTGGTGATTGGAGAGTATAAAAATTTGAAAGTATCAACCCAAATTTAGCTAATCCGTGTGAACTGATTTCCTGGAATACCCAACGAAACTGTGTCAAACATGTCAGAAATAGAAAACAAGGGAATCGAGAATAGCACTCAAAATTACATCTAACTGTCTATAGTTAAATAACAGTCAGTAAGACAAATGGTACGTTAGTTGTATCAGGCCAGATTGATCGATCATCGAAATTAAAAGCGAGCGATCCATACCGTTTCGAATAAGGTTAATCGCCTGTCTCGGTGTAACGGGTCTACGTAGAGAGCCAACTGAATATTCGCGTCAGCAAGCTGTCGACCAAGTACGTACAGCACTTGTATAATTAATGGCTTAGAAGACCTTCCGCTTTCCAACGGCATCCGAGATCCCCTCGGAATCACATGTGTTCGTTTACGAGCATGCTACTTACGTCGGTCACGATAAATTATTCGTCAGACTAGCCCGTCGTTTTTACTTCGTAATTGTTCTCCGTTGTGTATCGATCCTTGGGTCAAACATCTTGCGTTCATGTATGTATATATGTGTAGGATAAAATTGTCGTTAACGAACCATGTTTCATAGCATTAGCGTGAACTATAACTACCTCTATATAGAAAGTAAGAAAGGGTATAATCAAGGATAATTTTTAGTCTAGTACGTCATGTACTCGTGTCGTTTAACGGGTTAAAATGCGAAGGTTAGTTACGAGCGAGTAAGGGTTATATTGCCACCCGTTAAACTGAGTGTTAGATTGTTAGGTATTGTAATAGCCACGTTACTGTATGCACGCATTATACTCATAACAGGAATTGTATACGCGTTCTATTTCCACACGTTCTATTATTCACGCATTATATCTCTTCTGTGTCGTATACTGCGCGTTGTATCTCCTACGCGCTATATTGCCACATATTATACCTCCTGCGCTCTGTGTTCCCACACATTACCCCGATACCATACTTCTTACGTTGCATCTTCTACTCATCTCCTATGCGTCATATCAGCACACGTTATATCGCTACTTTAATCTCTAAAATAGCAAATCTTAAATTCGATCTATTTAATTGTCTATCAAGAGGAAAGAGTTAAATAAGAATCACTCGAGTTCCGTCGAATCCTCGAAGCACGGCCAAGCAGCAGATATGTCGTAACTTTTGACGCTGACTGTCGTGTCGGTGAACGACAGAATCCCTAAGGACTCGCAGCGTAGGCGGACGACGGGGCTGGTAGACGCTGAAGTTTACCCACTACGTCTCTTCAGTAGACTGTATTACCCGCTTCAACGTACACGTGGGTCAATATTAATCATTGTCATTAGCGCAGGCTGCAAGACAGTTTCGGAACAATGGATGTCTGGGACAATAAAATTTCTAGCTCCCTCGTGATACATCGCTCGCCTTCTTCGCTCTGAACTCCTCGCGGAAAATGGAAAACACGGTAGTTGTGCAAAGAAAGGGTTCACGATCCCTTTTGCGGGACACCTCTATACGCAAGTATAAATGGCCATAACTCGACGATAGGGATTCAAACTAATTTTTTAATTAAGTTACGGTACCGGATATTACTGTTACATATCGAATATTACGATATCGTTACTTTTTGTACAAGTTCTATTATTTATATACGAAGGTTATAATTCAATTGAAATAATCATTAAAAAAAAGTGTGAAAGTTGCAGATTTAATTGCGAATTTCACTCGTTGAAAAACGAAGCGTCACTCGTGCATTGTTGAAGAGAATCTCGAAGCTTCTTGATCGAGTTCGAGTTAATCGAGCCCCAATTTAATAACGATTTAGCCAATTCTGTGCCAACGAAACCGAGAAAACAGTTTGCCCAACAATAAATTCATTTATCCGGTAGTGAAAGCACTTATCTCATCCTCGAGCAATCGAAAAATTGGATCGTTATCGAGAACCGTGAACGCAGCCGTTAGCTCTTCAACGGATATGGTAAAAATAACTGTGAAATAAAATGGAATCCTCCATTACGAACCCCCGAGGTTCATGCGGGGGTTATCTAAACCCCCCCACTGTTATCTTAATGGTACTTATTGTCTTGACGTATAGTACATCTTGCTTCCTTGCTTCCCTCATTCCCTCCCTTTCCCTCTTATTCCATTTCACCCCTTCTAGCTTAGCCCTCTCCACTTCTATGTACATTAAGCTCGTAGGGCTACGAAGGTGGTAGATAGAGGAGCACTGCTGATGCCAGTCGTTATCGCACACTGAAAACCCACCCTCTCTCTTTCCCGTTCCACGTCTTTCTCGCCCTTCGTTCGCCCTTTGGCCCTATCGTGCCTCGTTTACTTCGTTCCTTTCTAACCTGTATTCTTTCAACTCTCAAATGCATATTGTTTCTTCGCTGATTAACGTTCAAGTTAATATAAAGTACAATAATAAATAAATCCGGGAGAAAAATGAATTAATTTATATAATTGTTCTTCGTCTCAAAAGAACTTAACGAAGAAAGTATCTTAATGTCTGTAATTTAAGATAAGAAATCCGAGATCCGTCATTTCGACGTGTTCCGTAAAATTAATGTTAAGGAAAGGAAGTCGGAGAAAAAAAACTGACAAGCAATGGAAGAAGATACGCAGAGAAGATAAACAGGGAAATGAAGGTTGATATCGGTACATATATCGCCATGTAACGAACGCCTTATCCGGATCAGTAATTAGCCCAATCGTTTGGCAAACTGAAAGGGGAGGGCCGTTGATCGCTATTAATGACGTCGCTGATTGAGTGAAACCGCTTCAATTGAACCTTCAATTGGGCCAATAAGCCTTCGTTTCGCCTCGTTTTTTTTTCAATCTTTCTCGTTCCGCCTCTCTTCTGTTCGATTTCTAAGTTCTGCTCGATTATTCTTTTTTTACCGGTGTCCACATGACAGAGGTATTTATAATTTCGCGAATGTATAGCACTGAAAATCTTGGTAAAAGAAGAGGAAACTATAATTCATTTTTTTTTATCTATAAGTGACTGGAGTATTAGAAGAAATTGTAGAAATTAAAAAATTTAGGTGATTTTAGAAATTTGAAGAATGTAGAATAAATTGAGAAATGTAAGAATTTCAAAATGTGAATATCTATAAATTAGGAAATATGAAAATCTGTAACCTCGGAAATTATCAACTTCCTAAGTACATGAGGTGCAGCATCCTGTATGAAAAGTCGATGTAACTACGTATGAAAAATCGATCTAGAAAGCGTGTTCGTGAGTACATTGAATCGTATCGAGAGACACCTTTTATCGCGATATTAGTAAACTCGGTCAATTTCTTTTCCGCCCTCGTTCAATTTCTCGTCTCTGGCAAAGTTGCTCGGTAGCGGCGGTAAACGACGCTGATTTAATCGTCGCTCGTCGAACAGAGGGTAGGAAAGAAAGTGCAAAAGATAAAGGTGAATAGACAGAGACGATACGAGCATGAGAAACACGTTTCGTTCGAGCAACGAGATGGAACAAGGCGAATTTTCCAACGGCGCGTATCCGAGAGTGCAACGAAATCACGAGAAGTCGGCGCAACAGACGCCAAGATTGGATGGAACCCTGTACGATCCGATCTATGAAAATCTTTATCGACCGTTCGCCTCCTCTCTCTTCGATATCTGGCCTCTCGTTTATTCTCCATCTTCGCTCCGAGTATTCTTCCTCGGCCACGAAGCGGCTCCTCTTTGAACGTTTTGCACGTTCCGGATAAATAAACTTGGAATCGCGGCAGATACCAGCCGATATATCGGCGAAACCAGAACGCCTGCGGTGGATATGTAACGGCGTGAAAGCTCGAATCGGAGCGGATCCGACAGGCGAGCAGGTTGGAATGCGCGTAAACAAACAGAAGGCGTATGTACCTCGGGAAAACGGGCTACCTCACGGACTTTGAATCGACGAGCCCGGGTCTTGATTCATTCGAAAATTCCGCATTGACTCATTCATGCGTGCAGCCCGAACCATCCAATCAGCGAAACCGAAAGATCCGCAGCTGCCCGTTTAGCTGGTAGCGGATAAGCCCTGAAAGAGTGCCTGCTGGAAATCGGCGAAGTTCGACGATGTCGAAACGGCGAGAGAGTTTCGTTTCCATTGGGAGCCAAAGAAGACGAGGAAGCGGAAGAAGCTGGAATCGATGGCTACGATTCGAAGCAAAGGGCGGAAATGATGCATGGTCGAACCGCTGCTACGTTTTCCGAAGCGGCGATACGCGGCAGAGGAGGTCCGCGTACAAATACGCGGAGTGGTAGAAGAAGAGGCCCGCCGGTTAGATAGCAGCTGGTCGAATAGCGGGGGATTTCGTGGAAATGCCAGGATTTCGTGTACGGAGGGACGAAATTGAAGATCGAGTAGCGAATACCGGAAGAGTGGCTGCCACTCTGCACCGTAAACGGCCGTTATTCAGCCAGCTATACGCTTCGTCTGCGAAAGGAAAACGGAGATGTGCCTCTAACCAGAACCAGCGTGCGAAAGACGGACAGATTGCTGCGACGAATAAGCCGCGTAATAGGAACGGAATATGCTCTTGCCTTTATCGCCGCTTACCCGCGATACCGCGCGATTTGCCTCAGCCGTTCTCCACGCTGATTGAATGCGTCAGCTTCGCGAGAAAAATTCAACCCTCCTCGAGCTTCTGACTGATGGATTCCCCGAGTACCTTTATAATAAACGAACAAACATTCTATTCTGATCTTGATGCGTTTGAAAATGGAATAAAATGCTGAATCTTCTCGAAGATTTGAAAAATGAATTTGAAAATTTATAAATTTAGGGATCTGAGAAGTATAGAAAGATGTTCATGTATCTAAAGAGAGCTTACATCGAAACATATCTACCATATCAGAACATGTTAACAACCGATACAGAGGTGTGGAGAAATTCACCCGAATGGTAATATCAGGACAAAAAGGACGAAGGACACGAAAAAACAATGGATCGATGTAAACGAAACGTACAACCTGCGTCAGCTGTGCTTTTTGCACGGCTACAATGTTAGAGATATTTCCAGTTCGCAACGAAATCGACAAAAGCATCGCGTTCATCCTCTCCCGCGACAGGTTAGACAGCAGTCGGCACACGGTGATAACTCTCGTTCCTGGGAAAAATACACGCGCCGGTAAGCGGATAGGCGCGTCGAATTCAATTTACGCGGTTCTGGGAACCGCGTCAAACTGTACAGCTATACGGCACATTCGCATATCGCGGCGAAATTTCGCAACTTGTAACGTTATTAACGCGGTACCGATAAAGCCGCCTCTTCATGCGGCTTCCGCTTTCCGGTACATTTCCATGCATATGAAATCAGCCCCGACGTCGAGCAACGAGAAAATTTTAAATCCACCAAGAGCCGGAAGCGAAACTATCGTCGTGACGATGACGCGTCGAACAGCAGCTAATTAACTTGTCCTTCGCGTCGATACGATTTAGCGATATCGTTGCGTCGTTTCGAATTATGAAAGCCCCCGGTTGATCGACGCTGTATGCGATACAACGTCCAAGTTCCCTTCTGTCCTCGCTCGAGGGTTAACGGCCCCGACCGACGATCTGCTGGATGAACTTTAATTGAAACCTTGATTGTTTCTGTTCGCGGACCTTGTACTGCCAACAGACTTCAACTTTGTTTTCGTGGAGCAACACGGAACGATTCGGACTTTAAAAGTTTCGCAAACGTAACGCGATAATTGACTTCGATCTTCAACTTTTCTCACTGGCCAATTATCCTTTCGAATTCGCCGCTTTTGTGATCGGAATCACTGAATTCGGTGTAACCCAATGAATTTTCGAAGTTTTTACGCTTGGAACTTCCGAAGTTTACAATTTGATCGTTTGAACGAGTTCGAGTATTTGCAGATTTAACAAATTATCAATTTGAACTTTTTACATCATAGAAAATTATAAAAATTTTAATTTTCGTGACGAACATAGCACCTACGTCAAAGTATAAACACCTATTTCTACCTAAAAGAATCATGTCTGAAAGCGTTCATAATCTTTTAAAGTCCTCGACCAAAAATTATACCTAACACGAGACAGTCATAAAGAGAAACCAAATAAAAATTGAAGTATCCAATTGACGAGCACATGACCTTAACAACAATAAAGCTCGGCGAACGACCATTGCGCATCCCAGTCGTCGCGAAAGAGGATGATGATATCCTCGTAATTGGCCATCTTTCTGCCATTAAACGATCGTTCATCTTTTTTCATTCTGCTCGTATTTCACAATGCCACCTATTTACATACTCCTGACAATGTCTCCACTCGAACAACCGATAACGACCGCTTTATTACTTCTCGTGCAATTCAGAACACACGGCAATCGTCGACTCTCGTGCATCCATTGTCGCTTCTTGTCTCGTTGACGGTGGAGAAGAGTGGAAAGCCACTGCATTCGAGACGCTTTGATAAACGCACACGATGGGAAGCTTTTTAGGACATCATCCGCGGGAACACCTGTTACTGGCATTGCCGTGCTCACGTTGCAACGAGAAAAAAGAAACTGCGTGGACGAATCTAGGAATTTGGTCTCAAGTGGGTCCTGGTTTTATTAAATTAACGAGGTGGATTTGGAGATTTGGAAGGTTGAAAGTTTGTGGAATATAGTTTCAAAATATGTGGAATGTCAAAATTTTCAAACTTGTGACATATTAAACTTAACAAACTACAACTATGAAAACGTCTTTTGTAAAACAAGGTACATGAGATATCCTACATCCCTCTCGCATCATTCACACCATAACGAGCGAGTGCAGCGCCCTTTGCTCCCGTTTCGCCGATCGCGAACCAAGAAAACCGACAGGAAGATAGAAATGATGGAATTCATTGCCGGTGGTTGCAGGCTTACGGGATTGCACAGTTTTAACTTACATTAATCCAAGGATTTCGTGGAGAAAGAACGAACGAGGGAAGGAGAAGTGGCTCCGATAATCGTGTAATTCACGACCAAAGAAGATTACAGGCAAATGCGAGCTTTTTTCACGTCCGTGGTAATTCCAGGCGTTGGCTACGCCACGGTTTTTTTAGAAATTCATGTCGTCTGCACAGCAAGTAGGGACACGGTGCGGGAGAGCTTTTAAAAGCACACTTTTAAAATATCCTCGCCCTTGGGAATAAATGATTACCAGGAGTAATTATGAAAATTCAAACAGCCACGCTTTAAACGTCATTATTTATTCGTGTCGAGATTGTGCCCGTACACCATGAAGAACGTTTCGCTTTATCGTTTCGAATAATTCTCTTGATTCTGAAGTTAGAAATTATTCCAGACTATTATGAGCGAGTAATTAACCTTCGTATATTTTAAGCTTCGAACGAGGTAAAAGTGATTTCTGTATGTAGAAGCTGTGCTGCTGAAAACTTTATATCATTACCGGAAACATTTCGAAGCATTAAACCATTTTATATCATTTATTCCGTTGCTCGAATTTCGAGTACTATAATGTAGTAATTGCTTCGTCTCGTAAATATGCATTAAGTTGTTCGAAATGGGCAGTGATGAGCAGTGATATTACTAGGAACGAAAGTATAAGAGCTGTTTTTGTACGCTCGAAAATTTACAAGTTGAAAACGTTTGAAAATTTTTGAACTTCACGATTAATAATTTGTTGCCTTGAAAATTTATAGATCTCCAGATTTTTAAATCTAGATTTGAATTCGTGCTTTTGATAATTTCGAAATTTGTGATTTAAGAATGTATCATATTTGAATCTGTAAATTTGAAAATTTCGCAGTTTCTAAATCAAATTCACGGTTCTGAAAACCAGGAAACTAGAAAATTTAGTGGTGTATAATAAGTAACTTAATAAATATTCCGTGTATACAGAAAAAAAAGCTCCGAGTCTAGCAATTAATCTTGCACAAGTCAACGGTGCGGTGACTCTTCGAGATACCGCGAGGCAAGCATGTTATTTTCTATTAATTAAAATTTACATAATCACGTAGTCAGCGATTTTCAGTTATTCATCGCGCTGATTAATTGCCCGGCACGGCAGCACGCTTTCCAGATCGATATCGCGGGACCACCCGTTGGTTAGCCGTGCTTTCTTAATTCTGTATCATAGAACCCGGTAACGATACGAAATTCCCCACGAGCCTGAAATGCGAGCCGTTCCGTCAGATTCCGAATACAAATCGAACGGGCACGGTAGTCGTGCAATATACAACTCGGCTTCTCAATTTCTTCGGCGAGCTTTCACGCATGAAATGGAATCCAATCGGTGACCCACATTTCCCATCGATGCTCTCGTCGCCACGAGCAGATTTATAGAATAGGAATCTCCATAATATCCTAACGTCGATTCGTGGCGAACTACGTCGATGTCTATTTCCAACGGAATTCCACCGTTGGGATTGAAATGGAACGAGAAAAAGAGAAAAGCAAAAGTTCATGAAAATGATAGAAGAACTTTAGACCCTTGTCTCGTGCACGTAACATATTTCCTTAGGATTCCTGTAAAACTCCCTATCACTTCAGTATTAAATTCGTATTTTATTTCTACTTCTTTGGCTTTGATAATAGTGTTAATCTCTCGCATTAAATGTAAGTGTATGAACAACGAAACCTCCAAATTATTTTTCAAGAAAATAGTTGACTTCCGACCTATGATTCTAACGTTTCCTATCCTTATAACAAGTACGATACGATAAAGCAATTTAATTGAATTTGCTCGTCAAGGTCAATTGTGCGGCAACCTAGATATTTCCGCCAAGCCGAAGGCATACCGCTGGAATGAACGTAACATATAATTTTGAAGCACTGTATAGATCAGCTTTTCGCATGAAAAGGTCGCAAATTGGACGAGGATAGATCGAATGCTTTCGTTGGGGGTAATCTGATAACCTCTCGACTCTGTAGGCGATGTCTAAAATTAAACGAACAGGAAGATACATACGTAGGTTCTAACACCTTGTCCCAGTTCGCGGATGCCACCAGCCAAGCTTGATACGATATTCTCACGGAGAACGATATATTATGCGCGATAACCTAACTGCGGAAACGGGAAAGAGTTGTTCACCCGTAACTTGCTTGAACTATCGCTGATTCCGAGATATTTGCTTGGGATTACCTCTTCGTTTAACTTCCACGTGCTCGAGGGCTGATTCGCAACGGGAACGTCGGGAACTGGGGTGAACAGAGACCGAAGGATAAACGTAGGAAGGAGTAAACGCCGTCTTCCTCTTACGCGACGTCTTCTGGAAGCCTTCGAACCAGTCAAGCTACCTGGAGGTCTGCTAAGGGGAAATAGGTAAGGGAAGAAGTTCGAACGTAGGTTAGAGACGAGAATTGGGAGGTAACGTGCGAAACTTCAACATGAACTGTAACCAGTCTCCGCGACTCGTCGAAGAAACTATGGTTTCCGAAGGTCGTATCACGAGAGTGTGCTAACTCTTCTGTCTGTTCTCCAGTCAGGTATCTCCGTCGGGACTGCTGGCTACATGACTGGAACTCGAATGCGCTTTCGGATACTTCCGATGACGGGGATTTACGATCATTACAGTTTAGACGAACCTTCGGATTCGAGGTAATCGGGGAATCCGAAAAATAACTGCAGCCAATCTAGGGATCCTGCGAGTTACGCGCGCTAGTTTCAACTTTGGATACCATTCACGGAAATGTTTATGGTCAGGTAACGATAGTTAACCGTGGCACGATGGGTGCCCTGTAGCAGGTAGCCTCTTTAACATCAATCAGTCCGTATCGCAGCAAACTAAATTGCAAGTCCTAATACGTACCTCGTGATGTATACATGTACTTAGGTTAAATTTAGGTACTATAAGATCTCGTTATGCTATTACCATTTATATTGAGGTAAACCTGTTCTCAAACTTGGGAATGAACTGATTTAAACGATGGAAGATTCGATGATCTTTAGATTCAGGTATTGGGGAAAGTGGACATCTTTAAATTTGATTTGCTAATTCTGCAATTCGAGAATTGAGCAATAATATACAAAATACTTACGGTATCAAAACTTTTGGAATTTAAAAATATGGTCATTTAAAAGACTGAAACAACGAACTTTCAAAGAACTTTTTAACATTTATTTATTCTCAGTCAGGTAGCACACTAAAATTTTTATGAAAAAAATTCCGACTAAATATTTCAAACAGATCGCATCGAAACAAGGAAAAGTTTAAATGAACTCGTAATATCTAGTGGCTGTTAACTGCGCCAACTTGGATTCGAGGCACGGCCGCAGACATAATAGTTGCATTATCGCTGCCAACGGGTATATCCTGGCTGACGTTTAGGGTCGGGACGATCGGACAGTTTAAACGTTCAGGGCCAACATTTAATCGATCGGGTCGTAGTAGTTAGGACGATAGAAACGCGACGGGAACTAGAACTAAGCACAAACTTTACTCGACAGCTTGTAACGAATAACAATGTACGCGACATAATTAGCCATTTATTTCGGATCTTCTTTATGTCACAATTTCTGAAATTTACATACAACTTTTGTTCCAAAGTTTTTATCATTATACATATACGTTTTTAATCGTATAATATATATTTTTCTCTAGAACTGATTTTATAATCTATATACCAAATGTGTGCAATAAGCTTGTTTTACAATAATTAAAATAAATAAACTAAAGGAGAATAAACATCGTGTTTATCGGAAACTAAAACATGTTTCAAGAAGTGTTTCTTCTGCAAAGGGTTAAACGGATACACATTTTGCCGCTGTTTCGCGATAAATCCTTTCTTTCGATGCTGAACACGTGGTGACCATATGAAGCTCGGTCGTTTTATTCCCCGGTCGTGGTAGCCCGACAAAAAACTATGAAATTAACCCACGAGATCGGTGTTACATCGTGCACCCTCGTGTATCCACGGATTTTCGTACTTGTTCTCCACTTTTTCGCGCGGTATTCCATAACGTTCGACGTATACCGAAAAAAAAGTTCGGACAAAAATTTCGAACACGTGCACGTGACTGTACTCGGGAACAACGTTCTGCCATTGTTAGCACCTCCAATTCTAAACGTTTGCTTTTTCGGCAAAATATTGAGGTTTTATACAATTTCATATTGTCAAGTTCTTTGATAATTTTTCAATGATATAATCTTGGGTAGCGATGCTATAATACCTCATTCAAACCATCTAATTTAGTAAAATTAACTCGGGTTATCTAAAACATGTACGTTTTTCAAAAATATCTGCCTACAAAAGAAATAAAAAAGATTTCACAAAATATTCAAACACTTATATCACTTTAATAAAATTAAAAAATAAGAATGCTTATCATCGTGCTACACGAAACCCAAAAATGTAAATAACCTTTAAAATTGAAATTTGTATAAAATATTGGATGGCCATAATGGAGTAGCAGGATGTTGCAGGGAAAAAAAATTGGGGAAACTGCTACCAGCCGTTCGATTATTTTTAGATCATAAATCATAATCGTATTCCGCGCACGAACCCAGGTAAATCTCGTTGCGAACTATAAACTTCCGTGTGCGACTTTGATGTAACGCCATGATGTATATACACGCCAAGCTCGGTCGGGCGATGAGTGAAATCGTTCGTTGGTACAAGCTTTATTAATGGAGGTCCCGCGATCGCGATCGGCAAAACTATGACAATCTCGTCGACCTTCGCAAGATTAATGTCGTCGGTTCATTGCGTGAGCAACATTGCGTTGCCTTCTTAACCCCCCTTTTTGCGCGCTTGTTCCTTCTTATTTTAGCCGGTAGTAACAGGGTCGTTTTTGCATACAAAACCGCAATTAATGATAATGGAAATTGTTTCCTCGGCAACAGCCACAACGCATAATCGTTATAAGCTCGGCTTAATCTCGTTGTTTCGTGTTTCAATAAAGAACATGCACAGCCACCGTGAAGAGAACTTTGTGCACGCATTTTGAGTACAAACTGCTGATGATGCTCGAGTCGAGGCACTTTTTGAGGTATGTCGATTGATGTGCCTCTTTTTATAAGGGGGTTGAAATATTTTTTTTAAATTATCTAAATTCAAACTATAAAATTCGCCGTAAGAGGAGAAATTTTAAGACAGCTAACAATTTGAAAACTTGAATCTGTAAAACTATACATATCCTGAAAAATGCAAGTTCAACGTGAACGTGTCTTCCTACACATCTCCATTTTTACTGCAGTAGTCAACAGTCATGAATATTCAGAACTTTAAGGTCATGTAAATAGTCCCTTGGAATTGTAAATGAATATTCTACTGTTATTTGTGCAATCTTAACAATATCTCTTATGATTTTACTATAGAACAAATACGTTCAAAAAGGTCTATCGACGTTATACAAAATTCTGAAAATTAACTGTTAATTTCTGGATCGTTTAAATGTGTCTTTTCCGTCTACTTAATTAACGTGGGTAATTTAAGACGCATTTTCGTCAAAATTTAATCGATTCAAGTGCACTCCGTTTAAAATTGCACAACGGGCACATTCTTCGTGGATCGTTTGTTTCTCGTCGAGTGCAACAGCTTCCCCCTTTAAATACGATCGCTTCCGTTTTGCATTAGCTTATTTTGTATGCAACTAATTTACATATCTAACAGCCACGATAAAATTGGTTAACGCTGTTCCAAGCCTGTGAGCGAACGCCACCTAGTTTAAGCTTCGGTGTAAGCAGTTAAGCTTCGTGGCCGATTTCGTAATGTATGTTGCTACGATTTAATAGGGTTGAGATTGTCCACCCTAATGCATGCGTCTGCATGTAGGTGTATATAAACTGGGACTGAACTATCTATGAAACCAAAAGCCTTTGTGATGTATTCGTGATCAATAAGGACAGTATAACAAACATGGTGAACATCTTTCAAACTTATTCCAAATTTGGCGCCAAATGAGAGAGACATTAAATGTCAAAATTTGTATTTCAACATTTCTCGAGTTCCGTATTTAATATTGTCACTTGCAAAAATAGATAAATATAAAAGAATCGTTTTTCTTCATTTTTAATTTCTAATAAATTTGGGACCAGTTAATATTCATACGACACATCGAGAAACAAAAAGGAATATAAACTATGGAAAAACAGAGATGGGAATTATGGAAGAGACATGTTTTTGATTATGTCGGTTGTTCCGAGTCTTGTAACCGTGATTTTTCATTTGTTCGAATTAAAAAGCATGCATCGTAACAACAGGCAAACGACGCTGTTTATTTAGAAATATTCGGTTCCCTGGCCTTTTTATTTTGCGTTTCATTTTTTTCACCATTTTTAGGTCGTGCACGTCTATATCATCCGTTCTATATCTGCATATTCGAAACGAAATTTTTTATGATACGTTCGTCGAATATTGATCTACCGCGGTGAAGCTGTACAAAGCTTTTCTCCCATTCATTTCGAGTTAACGAGGTTTTTGCATCGATCAGCACTTACTTTTGTACATCGAAATTAGTGTAGTACAATGAAAAGTACTTTTCTTCCATTTTATCTGTCTGTTTGCTCGGCATTTGCGTATGGACGGTTCCGAATTGCCCGTACGCTTTAATATGATTTTATAACGGGCAAGACAAAATCCCATCATGTCAATGGCTGTAATTTCCCTATTATCGGTCGAATCGAATTTCAAGCTATATTGCCACCATTTATTTTATCGGCCAATTCTATTTCACGGTTTTCACATCTGGAATGAAAAAAATTTCAGATCTTGGTAATTTCGGTATTTGAAGATTTTGGAACTTGGGAAACGAGGACTCTAAAGGATTAGAAAGTTGGACTTTTAAAGATTTGAGAAATTTGAGAATGAAGTATCGTAGTAAATAAATTGCCATGACACTTATAAAAGTCCGATAAAATATATTTCTAGAGTACCCACATTCAACACACGATGAATCGTAATAGCATCAAATTCTTCTAAAAGGACCTACACGGGTTTGCTTTTATATTCAGATGTGATACTGTCTAGCTACTTAATGAATAAATTTGTGGATAACAGCCAGCCGTCATGACATTTAATATCCGATACAACTCCGGTATCTAGAGCAAAAGACGAAACTTGCATTTTTTTTTTAACGAGACTACCTCGGCGCTACAAGAAGAAAATCATTTCGTCCGTATTTCTCCTCTCCAATTTTTCCGCGCCATTTTACTTTCATCATTTCGCCGGGTAGAAGCCACGGGGCCCGCAATGCTTATCCAATTTAGTCTGGAGCGTAGCACCGATAACTTTTACCTAGCGAAGGAAAGAAGCTTTTGTAAGAAAACCCTGGGGAAGTTTCTCTCGGCTCGAGCCATGCCCAGTAACGTGTCCAACAGCTTAATCTTCAACTAATCCTCGCTCCCTCGACTCGACGTCCACGAGGAATTAGAGGTAATCCGAAACACGAGTTTAATGGCCAACTTCTCATACAATCACAAACTGAATGTTTACAAGTACCACCCCCGGACCACCCTTCCTCACCTAGGATAAACAAATTTGCAGCTGTCATCGATTAACGATTTACGAGTATGTTATCTTTCGACACATCGACGAATTTGGTGGAACCATTAAATCCGGGCACAAATATCGGAATAAAAGTTCATTAAGAAATAATAGCTAACTAAAACTTGCATTGTATAGAAACAGATGATATTTCACACGACGTGTATAAAATTTATACGAAGGATCAGTACTGTTAAAATTGTCTATTATTCCGTAATATCGAACCGAAGTATTATTTAAAGCAATCAATCGTGAATAGTTAAATACACATATTATTCATACCAAAACTATTTTCGTTCATCTGACGTTTCTATAACTCATAGATCAAACAGTTCAATATTGTATCTTCACTCTTTAAATATAATTAGATTTGGCTAAATACGGTATCTACGTTATCCTCTATTTATCTGTAAGATTTTATTTTTGTAACTAGAGTACATTTTATCGTATTACGAACATAACCTTGTTACGTCATTTTGTCCAAACGCTATGCAGAAACGTAGAACGTTGATTGGAAAGCGTATAAACGACCGCGATTGATCGCCATCTTTGGAAAGGAAAATCGCGACTGCTGCCTCGTCGATAACAACATCGTTTCTGTCTGATGGAGCTAGGTAAATGTAAGTGCGCAAGTTTTTGGTCGATTGGAAAACTTAGGCAGCAAAGAACTTCTTCGAACTGTCATTAGTTACAGAATCGCGTGTATCCGTTCGCGGTAAGCAAACGGTCGCATTCAATCTCTCGGTCTGGCTCCTTTTAACAAACATGTTGACAACGATTGGACCGTTAGATACGATGAATCAACGAAAACAACTGGTCGACTAATTAGAAGCCGCTTCCCAACCAGCTCTCTATTTCCGGTCATTTTCGAGCAAACTTCTGAAATGATCGTCCCTGTTGGGTGCTCGATTAGATCGATGGTGTTTGTGGTATCTCTAAATGACTTTAATCGACTAAACTTCGAAGTTGGTATTCTACAACAAACAATATCTATAGACCTAAATAGCTCTTTCTATTATACTCGAAGAAGGTCATTCCGAGATTAAAATAAGTTCGAGAAAGTCTGTCCGATTGCGCTCGAGGCAGATAGTACACGGAAATATCGACGATTTAAATTCACTTATATTTCACCTGAAATTTCTTAAATTTTAGATACTGCTCTCTACTATCTACGAAACCAATTTCGTTCAAAAATTCGTGGTAATTTTAGTCGAAGCTGTATGCGTTCGACAGATCGATTGACCCGGCTCCATCGTTCAAGGAAAACTATTATGAAGTTAATGAAGCTGAGTTTCATACCGTATCTGTGCTATTATTTTACGAGGATTAAAACTTAAATTAGAACGATCATTTCCTGTCCGGCAATGTTCAACATGGAATTAAATAGACAGAAATTAGTGCACGATTTTTCCTAAATCTTCTGCCGACATATTTTATGTTACAGAATACGTATTATATAAAATAGTAGTTTACATGAGTCTTATCGTTCGAAAAGACAAAAATATTTCACGCAAGAGAAATCGAAAGGTGGCACGAAATGATTGAACGGTAGGCGCGTCGAAATCGAATTTCAGCCAATAATTGTCTCCAAACGTATGTAATCTGGCGGCGAAGGGCTCGCGGAATCTCCTTCCAGGTTGATTCGATTTCCCGTCGCTTCGGATAGCAGCTTCCGGCGAAATCCCCGATGGCGCCCTCTGTACCGACACTGCGAGTGTACGAATCCACCCAATAAGATCGTGAGCGCACCTGGCGACTCTCCCGTTGCCCGACTCGTGTTGTTAACCCCCTCTCGGCCTGTCGATCCCAAAGGCATCGGTCAAATTCGATTTTCCTTTTACATCGAACCGAACCATTCGGAATAGCGATCGGTTCTAGTGCCGGGGGAGGACCTTATTCAGGAAGTTCGCGTTGGCTACTATAGGGTTGGTCAGTCAACCAGCCCAGCCAGTCGACGAGCGAAGTGGTAAACTAGATACGGGTATATAGATAGGAAGGGAATAGAAGCAGAACCGGGTCAGCTAGCCAATCCCCTCTGCAAGGCACACCAACCTCTCTCTACCGGTAACATTCACGTGCTCATCTTCGAAGCTACCAACGACTATTCCTTTCTTCTATTTTTCCCGTTTCCCTCCATTTTACACCGCCGTATCCCGAATACATATCAAACGAATCGCCCAGATCCGTTGCCGATTTTCCACCATCGCACTCGAGAGAATTCCTCGCGAAATACTGGCTCCGGTAAAAAAAACTGCGAACCTTGCAAACTCCCCAGACTTACGGCGGTTCCTTTAATAGTCGGTTGCATAATGCCCTTGTCGGGTAGGTCTCACAGGGAAATCCGACCGTTGAACACCGCGGAACTTTTGCGGTTTCTATCGTCGACATTCAACGCGATGACAGAGCGATGCAAACAGCTCGGCCGCTCGCTGACTCTCAGGTATTCCGCAGTGACCTGGCGGCCACCGCAACCAGCAAATTTGGAATTTGTCAGATCCGAGGGATGAAAACGAACGCGAAATTGGCCTGAGATCGCTACTCCCAAACGTAGATATTTCTTTGTCTTGGATATCTTGAGAGTTGGCGAAACATCTGCTTTTCACTTTCCAGTACCCAAAGTTTAAGAATGTTCAAATACCCAAACTCAACAGGTTCTAATCTGAATAGCGAGTTACCGATTTATAAGAATCTAACGGCGAAGAGATAGACGATGAAATACCGTAAACCGCGACAAGACACTTATGCCAGACGTAATCAGACGAAAACGACCTCTATGCATCAAAGAGAAGAGCTTCCTGTCTGGGAGTTCTCAGTCCGGTACGATTCGTTTGCTCGAAACACAGCGTTGCGGGCTAACGAAATAATTACTAGTTTGCATAACTCCGTTGCACGACTAGCGCGCCAAGTAAACAAGCCTAATTATGAAAAATACATATTTCAATGCGCGTCGAAACGTCGCCGGCTTCCTCTGATGGTCGTCGCCTGTCCGCCTACGCTCGCTAATGAACTAATTACAAGCTCACAAGACCGATGCGTAGCAACCAAGCGCCTCCTGAATACGAGACCTCAAGACCCGTTCTCACTGTGATCCGCCTGCAAGTGTGTGCACTGTATGTCATCTCCTACGTAGTTAAGCTTAATTTCGCGTTCCGTTGATGAGACTGTCTGCATACTAAACCAAAGGAGTGGGCCAGTCGCACGATATTAACATGCAATCGAATCTCTCTTCCGTGTAAGCCGGTTAGGACGGAGCATCGCTTAATTCGATGTTCATTCGATTAATCCGAAACGGTTCTCCGTAGAAATAACAATGGTTCCTGAGGGGCCCGTATCGAGACAACCGTATTGGCAATTTGAAATGGCGCTCGATACACCGAGCAAGTAGGCAAGCTTACTACCGTGTATCGATAATTTGACAAGGAAACGACGGCTGTTTCGCGAATTCTTTATCGTCTTCCGTTCGACTACTCCATTCTTCGTCTCAAACGGAAGAAAATGTCGATTCGTTGTCACATTGCACGGCATTTCGTGCTGTGTCGCTTGTGTACTCGGATGCGATGGATGCAATTAAACCTAATGCGAAATTCGATACGTAGACGTGTACCATGTATGGTATAGCTGTGAGAAGACGTGAAGGTATATTCTTTATATCGTAAAAGTGTAATTGCATTTTCAAACTTTTATATTTTCAAGTTTGCAATTTTTCAAATGCTCAAGTGTTCAGATGTCCAAATATTGAAATGTTCAAATTGACACATATAGAAATTACAGATTGATATTGCGATTAAAAGTTGAGAGATTACAACATTAACAAATTTTCAAGACCACACATTCTTAAGTTATGTTAAATAATTGAAATGAACGTTGTTTTTCATTTTTCTATTTTAAGAAAAATTGTGAGCAACGAGTATCGCGAGGAAGATGAAGATTCTCCCGAAACGATACAAAGGTGTATCGAAAATGACAAGGTGATTAGAGTTTCGTATGCGAACGCGTTCGTATTCGGTGTAGAACGTTTGCGCGTGGCTGATACACCCACGCGTACGCGAAACCGAGCGACGACTATTCCGGTGAACGCTAAATATTCGCGACTCTGTGTACGCGTAAATAATTGACGCGCGTAGCGCAAATATTGGCAGGCGAACGCGAAGTCGAGGAGAACGTTTGCGCGTAGAATTTCCATGGACGAGCGCGCGTTTCTCGCGTGCAAAAACGCCGGGACGAGAATTGCTTTGTCAATAAAGTAATTACACGGTATTTGCCGCTACGAAGATTACGTTGACTTTTATTTAAAACGGAAGAGAAAAAGAAAAAACACAGGGACACCAGGTGCAAAACGGGATTTTCTATACCAACGTTGCTAGTTGTTTGGGTGAAAATTGTGAAACGTGTAAAAGCGATTCATAGTAACGCTAGAACTATTTCAATCAATTTATAAATAACAGCTCTTATGTTTAGTGAACATATAATTATATTTTCACTGTTGTGATCATACTTTTCTTCATCTTTTTTGCTTTACGGTAAGGTACTTTCTTATAACTATTAATTTTATTATACATAATCTATGTAAGTTCTGGCCAACTGTACAATCGTTAAGCAGAAACACGAAGCGAAATGAAGATTTCAAGATGGCGTTGTCGCGCCGGCCGATCTTGTTCACGTAGTCGCTAAGCAGGATTTAGGAAAGCGGTTAGAGGCTACTTTCTTGATCCCGATCTGGAGGAACCCGTCGCGAAGGAGTCGTGACGAAGGATGCACCGGGTCCCTCCACGACCCGGTAACGTCCATCCGGCAGTTGAGTCATCAAAATACTTGGGTGCAAAAATAAAGCGAGCCACCGCGAGACCGAGATTCTATCTGTACGACAAACGACGAAGTCAGCTCCCCTTTGCTTTATCTGATCGCGTGATGTATCGGTACCCTACATGATATTTTTACGTGTCACGTTCGCCCCGTGAAACGACCCCGAGAGCCCGATATCGTGGCTCGCGAACGGAACCGCTGAATCCGTAGGTGGACCGAGATACTTTAAATGGGCCTGCGAACGTCGGAACACCGTACGTTTTATATAAAAGGGTTATCGGACGATCGGGTCCTTGTATCGAAACGAAAATTACGGTGGTGGTTGAAGGAATCGTGCTACGATCGCAAACAAAACGGACACCGACGAAAGAAAGTCTGCTCGGAAACATGAATTATATTTTCTGCAGTGACTCTTGCGGGCTGCGCATTGTCCATTTCGATCGTGGAATTATAGACGATATGTACGCTGGCGATGTACGGTTCTGTAGGGAAAATGATATAAGGAAAGTCTCACTTGATTTTTGATAGGCAAACTTTTGAATTTACAAAATTGGAACAGTTTGGGAATTCAAGTGAAATTTAAATATTTCACAACCAAGTTTGGGAATTAATTCGTTTAAATATTTCAGAACCAAAGAATTTTAGAATCTGAAAATTAAGTAATTGGAATACTTGTAAAATTTCAAAAAAAGGAAACAGCACCATCAATTCCCATTTCTATCAGCCGCGTTACCGTCCCACAGCAATTACGAACAATCGGTAATTAAGACGTTCGACATTCACGGTAATTTCAAGAACGTTAATTAAATCACTGTTGGTCGTTCGTGCCAATTAGTGTTTTTTACGTTCAGTCGGCGTTCGCGTTGAAAAACAGGTCTGAGACATTGGAAGACATAACTGCATATCAATAGTGCCATTAACGATACAAGCAACCCCTGCGAGGCGCAATGGCGCAACGACAAACGTCTGTGCCCTGCTTGGTCGCCATAAATTGTCGGCTTCGAGCAAATCGCAACACGCGCGTAATCTCCTCTTCCCTTCGAGTTTAGTCTCGGTACCAACGAGTGAACGGTTCTATCGTGCTTTCATCTACTTCCGAGTTAATTACCAACGAAATTAAGAACTGGGTCGACTTATTCTTGCAACTCGTCAGAATTCAAGGAGCGAAGCCTGTTATTTTGATAACGAGTTCTTAAATTTTAATCAAACTGAGCTGAAACTAAATCCATTGGCACGATAATTATTTTTATAAATACGAAACATTTCAAATTTGACAATTTAGGAATTTAAAGAATTTAAATTTCTCATTTCACCGATTCGTAAATTTATTAATTAATTCTTTAATCTTCAAACCCTTAAATTTTCATCTTTGCAGATATGTTAATTTCTACGTTCAGAAATTACGATATTTCTACATTATTAAACTCCTAATTTTATAAATATCTAAATTTCGAATTTTTAATATTTGAAAATTTCTAAAGTTCTAAAGTTCCACATTTGGTAATTCCTGATTTTTTAATTGAAGAACCAAAAGGTTTAAAAGCATGAAAATTCGAAAATTTCCCTCTGACCCCAACTTTCTGTAACATCGACACAGTCTCTTTTTCTCTTCTCGTTAGACCCGGAACTTTAAACCGCTCAGAAATTCCTGACACTTTACATGGGTAGGTATTTGCAACTCGTAATGCCGGTTAATTAACGTTAATTGCGACGCGCAACGAATCGCCTTCGTATTTTCGCGATTTTGCATTGTCGCGCACCACTTGGCGCCGTCCTAATTCTTCCTCTTTGCTCCATTCTCACGTTAATCCTTTTATGCCGCGATCGCTCTAATCGCTTTGCTTTCGGACCAAATATTTTCTGCTAGAAAAGGGTTAAGCTCATCGACAAATTGGAGCCACATGTGGACATTAGCACGTTTCCTCTAATCTTTTGCAATTTAAGAACAAGCACACTCTGTTCTTACGAATGAATCTCGTCGAAATAAAATCTAAATCATCAAAATTAAGTACATTAACACCAGATGTCTTAAGTGATTTGAGTCACCAATGACTCAATTTGATCCCTTTTAGACAATGTATATGTACTTAAAATTGAAATATATATATATATAATCGAACTATTTGTGACAGAACGTACATATCAAGAAATCCACTGCATCCAGACTCAAGAAATGATTGACATTATAATTTATTGACACAATTTTGTTACCTATCGTGTTCCTCACACGATGCTCATCTGGTCCAAACCAATTGTGGAAAGAAGACAGGTCTGAAGGGTTAAAGTACCCTGAATCTGACACATGTGCCCCGATTACAACAAGAGGATTGATTATTTCGTGACGGTGTAGCAAGGTGATCCACAATTTTCTAAAGAACCGCGATAAATAATTCTATCCCAGTTGGCTGGCATCGTGCTCAGCTGCTCAATTTTCCTCGTAAATCCGTCAAACGATCCTCGAGCGAGCAGTTCAAGCACAGTAGCAAAATTATCTTTCACGCCGGAAGCCGTATAAATCAAACCACCTACCGTGATCTTGAGGTCCCGTGGGTCGCACGTATCGTATCGCCTGCTGAAACGAAGTACAGTGTGCGTCTTGTTCTCGAAACCCTGAAGGAGGCAATAGTCTTGGCTCGCGTCCATTTCAGGATTCTTGCTGGTGTCCTTCACGTGCCGATCCTGGAACAAACAATAAATTTCGGTTAAACTTGCTGCTCTATTATGAAGTTGGTGATAATTCAGCGCATAATAATTCAACGCTTGATAATTCAGAACTTAGTAATTCAGTACTTGATAATTCAGCGCTTGATAATTCAGAACTTAGTAATTCAATGTTTGATAATTTACTACGTGGTAATTCAGCCAATAGTACTTCAACCCCTAGCAATTCAGTGCATAGTAATTCAACGCATGATAATTCACCGCGTGGTAACTCAAGGGTGATTCAAACCATAGAAATTTAGCATGTGATAATTCAGCGCGTAATTCAACGCGTGACGACGCAATGCGTGGTAATTCAACGCGTAGCACCGCGATGCATAATAATGTGACCCATGGCGACGCATCTTCGTAATTCACCGCGTAATATAACAGCACTCGATAATGTAACGCGTGGCGATACAAGATATAACGTTCTAACGTTCACGCGTCCCATGGTCGTTCAACGAATGATTTACGATCGCATCCGTCGATAAAAAAGAACAGCATCGAAGCTACCGAACGAGGAGCACGAAAGCGAGTTCCACAAGGAGGCAGAAGAATAAGAAAGTATGTATTCATCCAGCCGCCTTTTTCACCAATCACCCTTTTTTACCTCGATGCAGCACATTTTGGGGATGACACACCTATCCGGACAGCGAACAGAGGAAGCGGCGAGTTAGTTAACAGTTTCGAGCCGGCGCTGAAACCCCCGTAGAGTCCCGAAGGCAAGTTTTTCTGCGAGATTCCTGGTCGCCGCCTCGACATAATTAACCGCGCTTCGTGTCGACCAACAACGCGCTACCTTCGACGCCTTTCAACGCCATTGTTCCCCTCGTGACCGAACGCTCGACCGGCTTTTTTCGCGGCATTTCGGCAGGCTTTATTAGAATTTAATTTACCGGCGACGCGAAACCGGGTACCTGGTCCGTGAGGACACGTGAGGCCGTTCGAGTCACGCGTGTTATACTCCTGGCCTCCTTTTGTCCCGACACGCTTTGTTTCGTCGCTGCTCTCACCTGCGCGAGTCGCATGCACACGCGTGAAAACACAACAACTTATAAGCAGGAGAAAGACGAACAGGGACCAAAGGAATAATCCATTTTCGTTAACCCCGACGCGTGAAATGCTCGAACGAGACTCGGCAAGCGGGCAACGAGCTGATTGGATATAAAGTATAAAGGCGGTTCGCAATAAAAGCCGTACGAGCAGACGGATAGCAAAAACAAGGAACTGTACGGACGATAAAAAAGCGGGCCGCAGGTGTAGGAACAGCCGAAGGGAACGATATTGTCAAACTTATGTGGCGTCACAGCCTGCGCGCGATTACTCGCCCTTGTATAGATTTTTAGCCGGCACAAATTTTTATCTATGACTCGTTCGACGATCTTACTCTGTTACTTTAGTTTTTTCTTAAGTTTTAAAAATTAGATTTATTTTTCAATTCCTAAAACCTTCAAATTTTATAATGTCAAGTTTCTGAATCCCTTAAATTCCAACGCGTATATCGACCGCACACTTTTTCTTTCTATCCTCATGTTCCGCTGTCATGGACAGGGAGCTATTTCAAAACGTAACGCAGTGGATCCGGGAGAAAATTCAAATTCCTAGAGAAAACTGGAACTATTCTTTCGCTTTGAGAGGCTGACGATCGCCGACCGACTTTGAACCGGCAGCTTCTGTCGATATTGCTTCCGCGTTTAACGTTTCGATGAAAGCTTCCCAAGAAGAAAGAGAGAACACAGCACGCTGATAGCTAACAACTACGTCCTTTTGTCTCAGCTACGACGGAATCCGCGTCGCTGGGAATAAGACGCCGTGGAATTTAAACTGGCCAAGCTATAACGTTACTTTTTATTGTCAGCTAAACGTCTGATCCAATCCGCTGCTGCTTCACAACGAAATTAAATTTTTTTAAGCATACCTGGCATGCTTAAAAACGCGAGCTTCGTAATACCCGCGTCCTCGAAGGATTACATAAATCGTTCGTCCCCGATGAATCGAAGAATGAAATTCACGAGCTGCGAGGAACGCGTACGAAAGTCGAGTAATAAATAATCTTCACTTGGTACTTCTTCAATTTCCGCTGCCACGTCGTATACTAGCACATTTTTTCCAACGCCACACGCCATCCGCAGTCGACACACGACCGAGCAAAAAATCCTAGCTACTTTTTGCTTCTGCGTAGCTCCTTTATATTCCTTCACCTCCTATGACGAAGTACATCGTTCTTGCAAAACGATTGCATTGTTTGTTAATTCGGTTAGTTCATTTTTTACTATTCATTGGAGCTGTTTAAGAAATTCAACAAATATGGAAACGAAAGGAAAATATGGACGAATATAGAAATAAAAGGAAAATGTTAGTAATGTGATAAGACGTGTTACATTATCTATGCTGACACTGAAACCTTTAATTTTAATTTTAATTTTAATGCATTTATGCAGAGGTCGTACCGTTGTAGATCATAACAAGTAATAATTCATGTAGTAATTCATCTTTTATATAGAAATGAATCAACCTCGCGTATTTTATTAAAGGTACAAGTGTGGCACAGATGTGCAATCTTCTCTGAATCGGGTTTAAGTGGTGATCGGATCAAATAGCGACAAATTCGCGTACAGATTCGCTGCATGTAGACGAGCAGAAAGGGAGAGTGAAGAGAATAGGGGAAGGAGGAACATCGTTTTCCCTGCTGGAAATCGTTCGCTAGCGTAACGAGTGTGCCGTTTCCGCGAGCATCCGTTTCGCGTAGGTACCCACACGTTCAATTGTCTTCTCGTCCCATCGGTCGTTCTGCCGGCTGTTTATTGCTATCCCCATGCACGAACGGTTGATACCGCGGAATACCGCGGTATTGCCGCGAAAGAATGGCGAACGCTGAGTGGCGTGTGTTCCGCAATTATACGAATTATGTCTGTGCTATTCAACAAGCGGACAATGCCTCTTTCGCGAGGCGTGGATGGGCCGGTTTCGACGAACGGGACGCGTCGAGCACGTTCAACTGCTCCAATTTGAGCGAGTTTTAGCTTCCGTTTCGATTATCCGGACTTTTTCAAATGATTCCACGTTCTTTCGTTAACAACGTTATCGTGTTCGACGGCTGGCTCGCTTTTTCCACCAACTCATATTGTTCGATCACGAATAGAACTGTTCATTTCGTATGAATGAACGTTTACCAGGATTTTATGCTAATTAAACGTTTTCTTTACGATTGCAAAATTTCGACGTCGTTGGAGACAGACTGTGTAAATGTTCGTGAAGACATCTGAGGGTAACGTTAATTCCTTCGTAGGTGCAAAACAGATTCAGTTTTCTACCTAAAGAACGTGGAAGACGGATTGAGAATTGCTCTATCTTAACGTTTGTAGAGGCATCTCTATGCTAATAATGAAGGGATCGTTAATTGGACGATATCTCCGTAGTTGCAGAAGAAGAGCTTGCTCTCTGCAGAACGTAGGAAATGGAATGAAAACCGCTCTGACAGTGCATCCTTATACTAACGACGAAAGTAACGATTTGACATTTCCTGCTTGGTTGGCGGAAAACCCTATTTAAAGATATGTCAGAAACTGCGATCTTAGAGGTGCCAATCGTGAACCCTTCTCAACTCATACATGACCATCAAAGATTTCTGAACCGCATCATGTCATATATGTAAATTTCAACTTTTTTAAATGCAACGATTATATAACTCAAAGTACAAGGATTTTATATTTCACTTTAAATTCTCGTATTTTGATCTGCCGTGTATGAAATATTTCAGTACAGTCTGCAATTTAGAAGTTCTTCGATTCTTATTGTTAGCCAATATTTATAAAGTTCCAAAGAAAAGTTACGTATTGTCCCGTTTTATCTCGGTATGTGACATTTGAGTTTGTTCGCGAGTTTACAACCACCGGCCGAGGCTACTGAAAAAATCAGGAAGCGTGTGCTGTTATGAAACGTTATATCGCGATGCAGGCACCATTTCCGCGGCTGTACGTGTCCCACGGTGCTATGGCCTTTTCTCATCCATCGACTGACGTTCTCGTATTTGTTGTCGCGAGGGCGTCATGCTACGGCAAACACGCGGCCCTCGCAAGTCGCTCGTTCGTGCAGTCGGTTCATTATGCAAGTTACGTTTATTATTTACGCAGCATCTTCGCAAAGTCCAGAACCTCCTAGATCGATAATCCTACGCGATCGAATGAAATGTTTTTCCAACTAGAACGTGTATTATCTTGCGGTCGTGTGGGTTTATTAGAATAGTTGCGAACACCGGGTGCAGGCGGGGCACGGTTGTCGTTCCGAGCAGATTAACATCGTTTCGACGTTATTATACGGGACACGTCGTAATACGAGGCTGCTGGTCCGCGAATGGTCTGGAAACACGAAAAGGATCACAAAAGCTCGCGTAAGCAACAATGTCCTGTTTGATCTCGTTTCCCGGTCGGGTCATTCGGGACAACTCCCCGTGGAGAAGGTAAACTTGTAACGTTCGTTGCCACGGTAATTGGGAAACAACGCCAAGTAGGACGGTCGTTTCGTTATTTTGGACAACGCTCCGTCGAAAGTGGTACACATCGGCGAATTAGACCGACGTCCGTCAAATACTAATTGAGATCGTTTAAAACACGATGAAGCTCCGTAATTTCTCCGCGGAACAAAAGGTACGCAAAAATCATGATCAGCACGGTCTGAAACGAATGGCCAGTGCCAACGAAACCGAATTAAACACTTTCGACCCGTTATCGCGAGCCGTCGCTCGTTATCACGAAATTGTTTCATCGACCGAGCGATAAATTTCTTTCGTCACGATCGCGCTTGTTAGCGGAGTCCCCGATATAACCGATAATCAAATAGCGCGGGGGTATCGGTTAATCCGCAATCAGATTCGTAATCCGCAACCGGAAATTATGATCACCGTCGCGTCCTTGGTAAATCCAGCAGTTCCGTTTCACAGCATCGACGCGCTTGTATATTTTGCGCCAACGTCCCCAACCTTTCGTGTGTATCCACGTTCCACAACGTAATTGTCTTGCCGCCTGTATCGGTCCAGGTATCTCCCGGTTGCCACCGCACAATCTCCATGGTCCGCCATCGCATCGACAACGCACCTACGTACGCACGTTGCAACAACAGAATCCGTGCACCGAGAAATTACTGCAATTACATTCGCCCGATTCGCAGCATTCCTGCCCTGGACCGTCATCGATGACGACGATACGCTATCGCACGATTAACGGTCAAGTGCTTCTCTAAACGAGATTAGCCAGGCGTTTGGCTTACACCTTTCTTGAAACGACCCTTTGCACATGGAAAGTTACTCACATTCATCATTCGATTTGGTTTAAAATCTTTTAAATTTCATTCGATACTTCCCATTTATTTTTCACGTAGAATAGCTCTCTGTTCGTTTGTACAATCTGTTATACCCTGCAGCATACAATAGTATTTTTAATTTCTTGCGCAATCCAATGTGCTATAATAGAACCATTTACTTAATAAGTAAATAGAAGTAATCGTGCGAGTAAATATACAGAACCAATGCACGTACTAAAATCGTGGATATAGGTCAGCGTCTGCCAAATATTTAAGTAGTATAAGTAAACGATAAGCACAAGGCAACGAGTCTGCGCTGTAGAAAATGTGCGAAGTGGATTTTCATCGCTACAGTCAATACGTGCTAGATTAGTGATCATATAACTGATACTTATCTAATGCAAATAAATCTTCTGATCGTACATTTACATGCTTTGCTATTACATTTAATCCTCTCTTACAAAAAAGCAAAATTTACATGAAAGATGCAAATGTACAATTTAAATTCAAATATTTGCTCCAGTACAATATTTCTTTTAACTTCGTTTTATTTTCAGCTTTCAACATTTCACTCATTTTGTGTAACTGAAATGTAACAATTAATGAAAACCAGTGGTTTTTAGATATTCATAAACGTACAAATAATTGCTTAAGTACTAATAATAGACCTACAAACTCGATCGATTAGGATCGCAAAATTAGCGCGATAATTGTAAGCGCGTTCGCGACGGAAACAATTACCGGACATGGTGATTTTTAATAAACTATCGTTGAATTGTTGCGTGGTTCTCTCACGGAAAGTCGCGGCATGGAAGAACGCAGAGAAAAATGTATCCGGAAATTCCATGTCGCGGCCAGAAAGTTTCTTTTATAATTCCAAGTGACACGAAACGAACTTGCTGTAACAGACCCCTTTGCAAACCAGCCCTTCTTTTCTCACGATTCGAACGATCGCATTGCTGATGATGCATCCGTAATGCGGGTCTATGCAACAAGGAATTATGTCAATTAACTATTGTCCTCCGTGTATCATTCGTAAGAACGAAGCGACTGCGGTGAAACGAAAAGACATTGAGGAGTGGTTGAAGACACTCGAACAATTGATGCTTTCATATTGCACTGTGAGTAACATGAAAATAACGGGTATTGAAATGGTGGATCAATGGTGGGCAGATTTAGCACACGACGAGTACAATAAGGTTTGGGACGAAGAAAACGATATTGAATGAAATATAATTTTGCACTTTCCAATTCAGTTTTCAGTTTCAGTTTCTCTAATTTTCGTATCAGAGATTATTAAAATAGCTTTGTTAAAAGTGTTTATTAAATTAATTGAAGTAATTTTACCATGAGGTATAAGTAATAACTGAGACAGAATATTATGCTCTAAAACTTGTATCAATCGTTTATTTTCCCTGCGATTTTGTACAATATTTATTGTACAATCATTTTCGAGACCGTGCAGTAATGTAAGAGTTTTATCGAGAAAGGCATCGTTCTATATACCGGTACATACGCAACATATTGAAAAAAGGGGTTCAACTCGAGGACAAAGGGTTAACGTTTGCTCCGCGATACGTCCGATGGCAAACGAGTAATCGCCACAATTATTTTTGCAAAGCAAATCGATCACGAGCTACCGGTTCTGTTGAGAGTAAACACGTGTTTTCATGTTGACGTAATAGCCATCTACATCAACAGCCCTAACATTTAACAAACGCTTGGTGATCCGTGTACAGCCACGCAAATGTCACGCATTATACACGACAAACAACAGAAGTCACTTAACCCATGTACAGAATCGATTTCCATAATGTTGAAAGAGCAATTCCGCTTAGGGGGAAAGTAAGGGTCAACGCCGCTAATAATTTCTCCACTAGGCGAAAACCCTTTCTTGCCATCGATTCCCTTTCTCCGTTATATCCGACCGTCATTCATGTGCCGAACAATTACGTCAATTACTTGGTCCCGATTCGTCGGACGCGATAATGCGACGCGACGTCAACGACGCTGACAGCGATATCCCGCTGCAGCTAATGATCGCGTTTAATGGACTCGTATTGCGTCAAGAACGAGATCGATTACCGAAATTTACCAAAGGAGAACGATAAATCGACTATCGAATGCCTTTGTTTTCGTCGTAAGATCGTCAGTATACGGAGAGGAAACTGGGGGATTGACGAGCGGAGGAAATGTAGGTCTGATTGATTATAGTGCAGTAATTTACGTCTGCTTATGGCTGTTATTACGTATAACGGCGATGAGCAATTGCATATGGGACACTGATGGATACTTAAATTTATAGATTTCTATATCTTCAAATTTTTTTAAATTCTCTAATTTCATATCTCGAAATTTCCAAAGTCATTTTCAGATCTCCGAATTCACAAATCCCTGAATACTGAATTCCCAAATTTTCAAATACCAAAATTCCTAAATTATAAAATTATAAAATTGGAACTAAAACTGTAACAATGCACGAGAAGTTAATTTTCCGAGTACACAAAAAGCTAGTCGAAGAAACGTGAAATTATGTAATACTCGGTTGATTTTCCGGAGCTACACAACGAGGTTGCATGCATTCGACCGGATACGTCGAAATTGCACAACACGGTTACGCTGTCGTGTTTCGTGGCGTGCGTACGTGTACACACACACATATACAGGTACCGTGAAAAGCATTGCGCTCTCGTACTATCGGATTAAACGCATCTGCGCTCGTTATCTTTGGTCGATGACTTCGAGCCGGTTATTTCCGCCGCTACAGTTTTTCATCTTCTTCGCGTGTCGTCCCGTCGAGGATGCGTGCTTTCCTGCCGCTATCTTCCGGTTACTTTATCAACAATATGATTCGAGGTGGGCGAGGAGTAGCGGGGAGCAAACCGAACCGAGCCGGTCGCACGTTTCTCGTTGAAGAAACGCCGGTTGAACTCGTTGCCGACGATGTCGGATAACATCGTCGGGAATATAAAGTTGTACATACTCCGTTTCACTCGCGTTCTTGTCGTTGATCCGTGGCCTGATTCGCCCTTGCGTTTCCCGTCCCAACGATCGGGCTCGATAATTCGAAAGCTCTTCCTGCCTTTCCTTTCAATTAACGAGCCCCGCGCACGACTTTTCATCTCATTTCAACGACCGTTATCGATTCCGGGCTCTCGCGACTCTTGTTTCTCGTGACCCGTTCCGCGGCAATCGCGTGTCAATTGTAAACACGCGTGCTGTTCCGGTTACTCGATTTCCCAGGCGTTTCGAAGCGTACGGCTTGAAAAGCAAACCCTCTCTATCTTCGCGAGCGAAAGCCACTTATCCCGATTTCGTTTCGAACAAAATCGCGTTGTCGATTCGAACCGAGTCGTTTTCGTCAACTTGTTGTTCGATCGCGATACGGTCGTTGAAAACCAAGGTAACGCTCGCATCGAACGCAAAATCGGAAAACACTTTTCGCGGTGGCGATTCGATTGGACTTCTCGCGAGCGCGATCGTTCGAGCTTCTGTTATCGCTCTCGTCATTAAACCGGAGGCTATTTTCGACGTCCATGGGGCCACGGATTCTCGTACGGTTACGGATAAACACCGGACCGCGGATGTGTGCGGTTTTCGTTATCAATTTTATGATTTTGGGAGAACGCGCGGCCACCGAACGTTTCACGGTCGAGAAACGCCGAGCGTTTATTTATCGGTCCCGATAGCATCGGCCACCGAGGAACACGGCCACCGTGTTAACGATTACAGTGGACACCGGTGGAAACGGACGCGGTGTATAAAATCCGTCGTTCGTTGTACGCATTGCAATGAACCAGGTGGCGTACCGGTGGCCAGCATGTAAATTATTGCGCTACGGTAATCGCTTTATTACGCTGCGCCGAGATTTTCGATTGTACACGGACGCTACGCGACATTTGGCATCGATGACACTCTCTAGGAATTATCCTCGGTACGTGCCTCTTTTATTACATTTCAATGCTCGTTTATGTTGTTGAATAACCAACTGATCTTATCAATATCGAATCGTTTTCATTAGATTTCCCAAACATTGCATCGTTTTCGCGAACATATGGAGCAGTCTTCATAAATAATTTCCCGTTACTAATTAATAGAAAAGTTCGACAAAGTGGGTTCCTCTGTATTTTCTATGTTAAACGACAAAAGATGTCGTCGTACCAAGTCTTCGTCCTCCTTATGTTGTACATCTTGAAAGTCATTTTTGAATTGAGTCAATTGCTGTAATTAAAGAGCAGTTACCAAAAACAATAAAGATCTATCTGATTAGATAGTGAATTAATAATGGAAAAAATATCATTGAAGTACGAGGATGTATATCGTGCTCGATAATTGTAGTGCTACCCCTTGGAGTACACGATAAATATCCGGTTGCACCCTTCGACTTGGTGTTCCGCTCGAAGAAACCGAAGCTTGTTGCAAAATGTTTGATCGTACACGCAGATTCTAAACGCGGAAGTAAGATCGTGTGGCAGTTCGAAGCTTCCCACGAGGGGTGGTCGCGAGTCCACGTCGTCGTCGCCGTCGTCGCGACGTCGTGGTTCGCTTCGAAAGGAGTCATCAGTGCGCGACGCCATTATTCTTTCCGTCTCGTGCAGCCAGTTTTTCTGGATCACGAGTCGATCCAGCCGTAAGTCCGCTGCCTTTTCACCGGCCGAGCGGCTGCATTAATCACGAGACACCCGGGGATATTATCGTGGAAACGTGAAACGTCCGCTCCTCGTAAATTTCCTTCTTCTTTCTTTATTTCTCCTTCGCCTATCTTTTGTTCCGCTTTTTCCCCCCTGTTTCTCTTTTATCCTGATTAAGTATTAATTTATTCGATTCCTTCCCGGTCCCACCAACGCTGCCTTGTTTTCCAACGATGTTTCGCATTACGACGTCTTCGCCGTCGCGAATCCATTTTCTTCTTCGCCCTGCGCTCCGCAGACACCGTATCGTCGATCGTTATCGTTCCGAACGGAGACGCAACCCTTCGATGTCTTCGTCCACGGGGTGAAACAACGATCGTTCGATTTTATCGCCGATATCGTTCCCGCGTTATTGCGTACGATAATAAGTGCTTCACGAGTGTATGATAATTCGAGGACGCTTCTCGATATTCTTCCTGCAATATCGTAATAATGATCAAGTGAAAAGGACGATCTTCGGATCGTCTTCAACTTCCTAAGCTTTATATTGGAAGCTTTATAAACGGTTAAAAGAATCTTCTTCTTTTCGTGCACATCTTCGAGATCCTGAATGTCAATTTTCCTAATTATATTCTTATGATTTTGTTGAATGTACATAAAATGTAAAGCACCCTTCTCTTCCTGAACTAACCTTTGTGAAAGGGGAACCGTGCTTTCTCAATCGATTAAAAGACCCGAAACCATCGATATATCACTGGAAGACGAACGATATCTCGTACATACTCCAGCGTATCTAGGTTAGCGTGAAATTTGTAGCCACGAGCTTCTTGATATTCATGAAACTTTTTGCTCGTATCCCCCCGCTTTGTTTCTCTCGCTATCTCCCTCTGTTCTTTCCGTCGTAATTGTCTTCATCTGTAACAAGTCCAGAGCTGCCGCTTACGATTCCGAGGCAATACGAGGCAACGTCTTGAATAAAATATTTCCCTGGCCCGGAGACGTCAGCCACGCTCAATCTCCGCGAAGACGATACATCCTCGCGGCGCATCCAACATTCATTTTCCGCCGGTTCGATAATTTCCAGTAAATTCTCAGCCCTACGGCCGTATTCCCGATAATGCGCCACTCGACACCCTGCTTCTCCATCGTTACCTTCTACTTCTCCCTGCTCTTCTTGTTGTCGGTGTAATCCTCTCAGAAATCGTTCATAGACGAAACCCTTAGAGTACCCGGGACAGCCGTGGAGCGAATTGATTTGCAAATGGAAGAAATCGATGAATCGCTTCGCTAACGCCTCGAGTTTCTTTCGTCTCGTTCATAGCCGTCCTTTGACTTCCAACAGCAATTTATGCCGCCACCATTTGTAAAACGCTTTACAACTCATCCTCGATTGAACGGTTTTACGAACAGACGCAGTGATTTCAATGGAACTTCTGGATGATTGGACCATACGAAATAGACAATTAGAATTATAACCGCGAAGAGACGTAGATATAAAATATGAAGAACTATGTAGCCAGGTATGTTCAATTAGTTCACTCTATGATAATTGCATCTAAATTTTATCACAAATAACTACATATTTCTAGCTATAATTTTGATGACGATTATCGTGTATCCACATTTGTTATTCGGGTTAAGTTCTGCTGAAATCGTTGAGATAAAATTTTGCGCGAGCACTCGGCTCCGTTTTCTTAAATCATTGATCGTAAGAAGATTGCAGCCGGGCAGGGCAACAAATTTCAACGGAAAAACCATTTGCGGCGGAACCGTGCACGGAACGTTGCGGATCTCGACGCAATTTTTCCTCTGATTCCGATTCAGCCGGCGTGCACGAGCTCTTCGCTTTCGGCCATCGAGACGCGCGGACTCGTCGGGATTGTAATCCTCTCGCGAGGATAAATGGAACCGGAGGAATATCGAAGGTCGTTGTTCGGCCTGAAACATCGATTGTGTCACTCGCTCGCGGAAATCGTGTTGCACGTAACAGCATTTCGCTGAACGCGACCCGACTAAATTATTAATCCACCTTCGTTGTAACCGCATTGGTAAGGCGAAAAGCTACGGAGTCGTTCTTTCACAACGGACGTTTAGCTGATTTTTCAACCTGTTTCATGATTTACTTTCTGGGTGATAAAAAGAGTATATGAAGACTCAAAATATTTATAAAGCTATTTGAATGTGGTTACTGACTCGTCTCAAGATTCATGGTATCATATTTTAAGATTTTCCCTCAACATCGGCTTTGCGGATGCAGTACATTGCAATGCATTGATGCTTTTCTCCCTTGTAGCTTATAAATTTTGCTGCCGGATTTATGTCAGTAGTATAAAGTCAATAGGATTTATGTTTATAGCATGGCACTCTATTCGAAAAGCAATCATCTGATGTGACGCTAACTTTATGATGCAGAAAACATTGTTTCATGGATTCAGAATAAAAAAATAAGCTGTAAGTGCCAAAACTAGTCAGACAAATTTTTGTTCATCAAAAATTACTGCTAAAAATATTTAATAATCTGTTGCTTATAAAAACTGTGAATAATTGTAACATTTTCGTCCATATTTACTGACATAGATTATATAAATAATAAGCTTGTATAATTAAAATAATTGTTTGAATACAAGGACGTTCGTTCCTGCTTTAATAACTGAAACATCTCGGTAATAGTCTGGCAAAGAAAGGAAAATCAATGAAACAACAAGAAACGTGGTTAAAAGTCGTGAGAGTTGTTTCGCTGGAATCCGCGTTTCCGTTTAAAACTCAGCTGCCGAAAGAGCGGGAGATAATTGTGCATCCAATTTTGCCGGATTATCGTTGCTCGGAACGAGAAGGGCTCTCACGCTGATAATTCCTTCGGAGTAACACGTATTCGTAAATTATCTGGCCAAGTATGGAGCACGGTCGAGCGCGTCCGACAATAGAAAATCCCAGAAAGTGTTTCACGCTCGTAAATCACTTTCCACGTATTTGATATCGCGCTACTACCCGGCTCGACTCACGGTACACGTGCATCGTGAAAGAAAAATGGTGAAACTGTGGCATCATTCTCGGCCAGAATAATAACCACCGTCCGTTGTTGCGTGAAGGGTTTTCTGTGCGGCGAGTTCGTTACTGATGGGTTATCGCATTAAGGCGAGTTTAGGTGAACATCGAACCGGTTGTCCGCTTAAAAAGGTCAGAAAAATGCTTTCTGAGAAAAAAATTTAGAAACGTTCAAGTCTAGACAATTACTTTACTCGTTTATAATAGAAACGAAGTATATCATAAATCATGCGATTTATAGATTCACAGATGTAAGTTTTGCAGACTTCGATGTATCATACTTATTCGATATGTTACTTTGATATGTCGTAAATGATGTATCTTATTGGATATATTTCTTCGATGTATCATACTTATGACGTGTGATGTATTTATTTTGGGAAGTCTTGACTACCAGGTAAACAAGAAATTACCATTGGTCGCTGTAGATAGCGATTGAAGTTAATTGATTTATTCATGTTTGTACTAGTCACAGTAATCGAGGAACATGCTTACCCAGCTGTAATATATTTTTGCTAACTTACACAGCATCTGGTAAAGCTAAATATCGTCACAAGAATTTGCTAAGAATAAAGTTACCCGTTACGATTTTTGATGAGTCTATTGACGGTGTAAAAGTATTGATCGATCATTTGGAAGAAGCTGAAGAAGTTGCTTATTGTTACTCGTATCTATAACATCAGTTTCCCAGTTATTACGTGCGCGGAAATCGGTAGTCCCATAGTCGTCCGGTTGTAAACGGAACGTCGGACGTACCGTGATATCCGCTATCGATAACCCCGAAGATTAATATGAAAGAGTTCGCACAAAGAAAACTGACTGGCGGAGGGGCCAGGTTAAAAAGTCATCGTTCATCGGGTCCGCAGCCGAGGACGGGACAGAGTTTGCTCTTCCTCGGTCTAATTCATTCGTAACTTCTACCAGTTCGTCGAAGAAAGGGGGTGAAGAGGTAGGAGGCGGAGAAGAGAAAGAAGAAGAAGAAGTCGTCGTCGAGCGGATGGGATGAGGCGAAAGCTGAAAGACGTAAAAGCAGTCTGCGGTAGGCAGTGAAAAATCTCAAAGCCATTCCTCATCTGTCCGCGATGGTGGGACAGAGAGACGGCAAAAGGAATAGAAAAGGATCGACGCCGATCCAACGGTAGTAGCCGTGCCCCGGCGAATGCCACCCGCATCAGATAATATTTAAATTGATGATAAACATTTATAAAAGCGTTTTGTTATACAGAAAACATATTTGGATCATTGTGCGCCGCAGGAACGGAGATTATGAATTCAGGGGCCTGGCCCGAAAGCCATTGTCCGTCGGCCCTCTCATCTCCATAACGGGTCCCATCTTCGTCCACTTTCCATCTTTCTTCTTCGGCTTCTGTGCTCTTTGCCTGCCTTCGTCCTCGTTTCAACGACTCTCGCTGCACAAACTCCACCGGTTCCATCTTCTCTCGCTTCTCCAAAGGTGGGCCTCCACTCGCTCGCCATCTCTCGCTACCGACCGTGCCTTTGTGAGTCCAAATTCGACTCGATCCCGAACCCTGATTGTTTTCTCCGTGCCCTCCTAAATTGTCCAAATGAATGCGAACCTGAGGAACCGATGCTGCTCTACGCGCACGCAACCCTCTTGGCGTATGTATGTACCCTAATCGTCGCCATCATTAATCGTCTTCGTCGGAATAGCCTGATCCTATCGTTACTGGGCCTCTTTCTTTGAACGGCTATCGGAACGGGATTCGAAAAAGAGAAGTTTCTGTAAGGTTTAGGAGACTCGTGTGTCAACGTTGAAGGATCTTAAGGTATCTTTGTAAATGAAATGCATACGATGGAATGGAACATATTCTTTATAATGATGCTATCGGTTTTGTAGAATTCTGTGTCCATACACGTAATTAGGTTTTCTTTGAAATAATATGAAGTACAAAAATTTGCACAACTCTATTCACTTTTTGACCACGTGTTTTTATTTCCATGTATCACGATATGAACAAAAGACATGTCAGTTAGCAAAATTTTGTATCTATTGTTCGTAAAAAATAGCCGTCAAATCAGATTGAACCATCGATCACTTTCAACAATTTTTGATCCTAACCATCAAACCGATAACTGTATGAATAGAACATGTATTTCAACCCGAAAATCAAGTACCCTTTACGAACAGTACATGTTAAAACACAATTGGAAAAACGTTTCACTGTTTACACGTACAGTGTGATTTTATATCTATTTATAATTTAAAAGTAAAAAGTTTTCTTCTAAATATTTCTTGATAATAAAACAATGAATGTATAATATACAAATAAAGAATGAAATATCTTTCAGCGAAAGCGCACGATTCTTTTCAAATTAAATTTCGCAGCAAAATGGCGTCATTGACCAAACCTTGTTGGCTATTTCGGGACACTGATTAGAGGCTCTCTAAACTCCTTAAACTCACAGCGCCGCAAACTCGTGTAGCCAATAAAAATAATTAACTCCGACGTGAAACATACAGAGTCAAGTTGGAGAACTCGAAATCGTGCCACGTTCTCACACCACGAAACAACGTACAATCGTCCCGGACGATATAGACGCTCCTGTTCGACACCGTTCCCTCCTCCTCCATTTAGTTCCCGGCTCGAAAGACGATCAGGACCCGGGATCTTCGAAGGCGCTGTGAATTCGAGCGTGTGCCACACCTCGTTGATCGCTACGAGTTCCATGAAAGGGATAAGGGCCGGACAGGTATCCTTTTCTACTTCGTGTCCGCGACAACACGTCGGCGATCTTTCGTGCGTCAACACGCATCAACCGGGCAGGTAACGATAACGGTCGGTGTCAAAAGATCGCGAGCCATAAAGAAAAGGGCAGGAAATCCGAGAGCCCCCGAGGATTACGAGCGAGCGAGATCGAGCGAAGGCGATAGCGCGTGGAGAACGCGTCTCGGGGGTCTAACGCCTGATTGCCGGAGCCGACGAATAAAATTAAAACATTTTTCGTCGGTTCGCCATGCGACCCACCGGAATCTAGAAACACGTCCCTGCAGAGATTCCTCAGAGGATAATCCAGCTGGAAGTCGATTTCGTGCTAGTATCGGTGGAATTTCACCAATGTTTTTTGGAGAGAACGGAACGTCGTGTTTCGTTATATGGACGGCGCTGTAAGGACGAAATTTTGGAGATGGATATAAAAGAACTTCCACATGGTTTGACTGTCAGAGAAATATCGACGAAAGTTTGTATACTCGAAATGTTCAAATCCCGAAATTTCGCAGTTGGAGATTCATGAATTTGTACATTTGGCAATTCGATAATTTTGTAATCCGGAAACTAAAAAATTTAGATATTGCAAGTTCAGAAGTTTACATATTTAAAAATTCGTCTGTGATCCAAAAAAGATCTCGAGTCATATATCACTCTCGATCCCGCTCGATCTTGCGATTTTGTCTCATCTTAATCTCGTGCAAAGTTTTCCCTCCCAATAGTTCACGAGCAGCTCCAATGTTTTCCCCGGTAGCAAGTTAAAGCACCACGGAATACCATGAATTTAATTACGGGCCATCGTTACAATAAATTCACGGTGCGGACAGTATAACATACTGTCCTCTTTCTTCGTCTTTCTATCTCTATTTCTCTGTCCCCCGATGCCGACTAAGAGAAGGCATTCTCTTCGCGACTTACATTTAGCCGGGCGCGCGTAACGTGTCACGGCCAATAAAGTCACGTGTACGTTGGCGATTTGCATATTACAGCTATCGTACGTTTCGTCCGCGAGATAAATTTCGAGCATAGGCGGGACAGGCCGATTTGCAGCGGTAACGAGAGAAGAGGGGCGACGAAAAGAAACGAGGCTGAAGGCCCACCCTTGCGGTACAAGTCGAGGGGGAAACGAGAAAAAAAGTAAAACCAGCCCCGTCGAAGGACGGGTCTCCGGTGTCACTTGGAGGATAAATATTAGTAGCAGGTTTCACGAGATCCGGCTCAGTCAGCCGTGAAAACACGGACGAACGGGGATGCGAAAGGATGTCCCGGAATTCTTTGCGACCGAGCTCTGGACGTATGTTGGGTTTCGCGGGAGAAGAAAAAAGAAGGAAACCTCGACGAGGATGCCAAGTACCCTTAAATCATCCGTAGTGTTAGACCGTGTATATTATTGTGGCATGTTGCGGTGCAATAATATTCTCGCACGAGCATTGGATTCCATTGGTTTTTTCCGAGAGGGTTGAATACATAAACGATAATATACAAACTTTGCGATATCTTTGTGCACTATCCGGTAAGTTGGCAACCGAACTGATAGGATCAGCATTGCTTTCAATTGCCAACTAGACACCGTGTAATACTTCTTTCTTTATGGATTCGGAGTGAATTTATAGATTTGATCGATCATTAATATTCTTCAGCCATGAATGTATATCACTGCTACTTATTTTTATCTTACTCTTAGAGTACACGTATTTGGACTTAAAATATGTATACTGAAGCTTCTAAATTATTATTTATTTTACTACCACTAAAAGAAACATTGCAAGTTATAAATGCATTTTAGGTCTCAAAAATAGATCCCTGAACACATTACGATAGAATGACGTTTTCGTTCCGAACGATGCAACTTTGCATTTTTTAACACGTGTTACGTTATCGCGCTTTATACGCTTCTCTCAAATACATCAAACATAAATAAATAATAAGTAGAAAATGTTGTGTACATTTTTAAAGTACACAGTGCAGAACGTAGGTTGAAAAGCTATAACTCCCCGGGAACAGGTATTTGAATTATTTAAATACCCTGTCTGCAACGTGTTAATATACCATGATGTACAGCGGGCGAGTTCGATAGAGAAAACTTTGAAAGAGACAATCGAAAGAGGTCAGTGACGATCACCCTCGGCATACTTTTCTTTTACTGCAACTCTCATCAACATCTTGCACCCTGACGAGGGACACGCATCGAAGTTTTTCGCGGGAGGCCGTAAATTAGAGGCAGCGTGCCGAGGCGTAAGCGAGAACGCGCGACACAAATTACCGCGTGACAGGAGGTCGCGAGAACGGTTTGTCTCGACTATCGGGTTTTTCAAAGGGCCGACTGTTTTATAGACCCCGAGGACTCCTCGTGTCCCAGAGTAATTAGAAATTGTTTCCTCTTTCGGGACGCGTCAACCGGAGAACCGGAGCGGCACGGTGCGCTAGTCTGCCACCGGTAATTAACGTCTCGAGCGTATTGTAATTTATTAATAACGTGCAAGCTTACTTAGCGACGTTCCGCGCGGATGCGAGCATCTCCGACAACTCGTCGCTCGAGCCATTATGCAACGATGCGCCGTTGGGGGCGTGTTGCGGTATTTTACCGGCCCGGAACGGTTATTAATTCCGCTTTCGAGACTCCCGTTGTGACGGAGCCGGTAAACTAAGACCGCGATACGCGTCGCTGCCTCGTTTTCGGCACGTTTCTGCTCCCTCGGGACCAACAACCATGGCTCCCGATCCGATCTCCTAGATATCGAGACTGTTCGCCCCTCGAGCGACACCGCTTCTGAAAACTTTATTCGACGATACGTTTTCGGATCAACAGTAACACCTCTGCGTGCTTAGAATATACTGGAGTCTAGCTATATCACTCTACACATAAAGGACTATAAAACTTTGCGAAGGGCCATATAAACGGACTTCGATGCATAATTGACGAAGTCATCAACCCTTTGCCGTCGAGAATTTATACACTCGACATTTATTTTCTTAGTCTGTAAATTGTACAATCGAATGTTTACAAACTTGAAATCATAGTGAAATCGGTCTTCTCTATCCCTAAATTTATAAATATGAAATTTCTGATCCCCAAATTCCGCATTTCGTGACCTCAAGCCAGAAGTAGAATTTCTCGAGTGACATCACTTCTGAAACGTGCGAAGTAACATTTTTCAGTTCTACATCGAAGAGCCTTTTTCACCGCGCACGGTGTTTCGAGCAAAAAACTGTCGTGTGCTCGAGTTGGCGGAATCAGCGCATGAACAGTTTGCAAAGTTTGTCCCCGGTGACGAGCGACACATCGAGGTCGGTAACGGGGTCCGACGTTAGCGAAGAAGCGCGAGCATATCGGTGGCCGGAGCGCGTCGTGTCGGATAAAATGGCACAAAATCATTACGCTAAAAGCAACTGGGTTTCGTCGCCGCGCCGCTGGCAGGACCAAAAAAAGGGAGAAAAACAAAAACGAAATTATTCCAAAGGGGATATAAAAGAAACGTTGGCTGCCCCTTTTGTCCGGGAAAATGCTCGCGACCATTTTTCGTCCCCTTCCGACAAAACTTGGCGACACTCAAACTTTGTCTCGGTCAGTTTCAACCTGTGGTTAGGTGGCGGATACTTGTTATAGTGCAGAAAATACACATTCTCGGATTTACAAATTTTGAAGTTTCCAAGGATAGAAATGTGGAAATGTGTAAAATATAAAATATTTATATTATATTTAGCTTTTGTCGATTGACAAAAACAGAAGAAAGGAAAGAACGCTTAGTGTGAATTTCAAATTGATTTCGTAAGTTGCCACGATGTATTATTGATACATCAGAATTGTTAACGCGTGTGCAACATTCCAATTTCATTTTTGAATATGTTATTTTATACCATCAGTATACCAATGATAGCATGAATTATTGAACAGCTGATAAAATTTTCAAGTTGTCAATCATCGATGAAGCCCCTGTGGCATTCAAAACGTGACCAACTTCTCGTTGCAATGAAACGAAACAATACAGATTTATATTCAAAATTGAAATGGAAATAATTGCGCGTGAATAATAAACTATTGATTCGATCGAATGAAATACCATGTTTGTACAGACACATACATAATGAACACGTAATTGCAAGGAAACCAATTAATTTTCAACAACATTCGCGTTTGAAAAGCATACATATTTCGTGGAATCATGTCTACCAGCAACAATTTGTTCAACACGGAAAAAAATGTATTCATGCGTTTGTAGTTTGGAGCATTTATGAAACAAATCAGCTGAATGAAAAAGCAGAACAATGCAGACACTGTTGTGTTTGCTTCGTGGCATTGTTACAAACTCCCTGTTCTCTTTTGCGTATCTGAGATATATTCGTCGCTGGGGAGGTGTAAATGATAACTGGGAAATTTGAGAAATTGGGGACTTGGGAATTGAGAAATTTGGGGAGTTGAGTAATTGGAAACTGAGAAATTTGAGAATGTGAAAATTTAGGAATATGAGAAATTGGAAAATTGATAAACTTGAGAATTTGAGGAATAGAGAATCTTTCAGGAATAGAGAAATAAAATGTCGAAACATGACAATTACACTCCAGACAAATCTGTCGCTTTTTGTCCACAGTATGATTTCAGATTCCGCAGTTTCCGGCTTACCGTTGGCCGCCACGCGTAGAGATATCGCAGACACAGTTTTTCCAAATGAAATCGTCTCGACAGAAGAACAGACTGTCTGCCATTGAATATGACAAATTCTTTACGTCGACTTTCTCGTAGCTAACCTCACGGGAGAAAGAACGACGACCGACCACGGTTTCTATCGTCATGGTTGAAACCCGATGCCCTTAACCGAGCTCGTTCAATTCCCACGAGCCGCGTATGAACTGTCCTCGTTGCAGCGTTGCCCTCGAAACTCCTGGGGTTTCCCTGTAATAAGATGTCACCGACATTCCACTACCTGGATCCCGTGGATCTTTTACAAAAATTACTTGCTGTAAACTGAAATGTCTTCTGTTCTCTGTTTCAAATGCTCAGACACGCTGTTGAACGCTTGTCGCGGTAAGTAGATATCAAACTGACGAAGTAGAAACATTTCTTTATTGTCGACATGGTGTACGCACTATGCTGTTCTAAAAATATGACTAGTGGAATTGATAATCAACTGCTATTCTTTCGATCTAAACTGGAAAGTTGGGCATTTGAGAATTGGAAAATTTAGGGAGGATGAAATTTGGGAATCTGGGGACCTGAGAGTTGGGAAATGTGAAAATTTGAAGTGAGATCTGAGAATCTAGGGATATGGGAAACTAGGGATTTGGAAATCTAGAAATTTAGGGAATCTAGGGAATCTAAGGATGTGGAAATCTAAGAACTTGAGAATTTGTAAATTTGAAAATTTCAAGATTTAGAAACAGTAGAAACAGCAGAATTTGAAAATAAGAAATGTGAAACTGCAGTAACCTAATGACGTCACTGTCCATTATATAGAAAGAATATATAAATGATAGTTCTAACGTTTTAATTATGCAGACCGTCAAAAATTCATCGTTTATTTTAATCAGAGCCAATTAAGAAAGATCGTATAAATTTGAGCAAAGTAATTTTCCACGACTCCGAGGTGTTCGAATTCCGATTCATTTAACCTACCGATGAAATTCGATTATAGATGAAAATTAAATCGCACGAACGATGAAATTTGATAGAGTGCAGGTATTGACGGAAGCCTGATTGGCTGATTGCAGTCTAAAGTTGGACAGCAGAGACACAGACGCGAAAAGTTCACGAACGTGACGTGACCCGATAGTTCGTGCAATCTCTTGAACAGCAAATTTATCGACTATTTTTAATTGCGAGTAATCACTCGATTGAAACATCGAAAATACACGAGTGTCCTACAAACAATCGTTCAAAATAAATACCATCGATGATAAAACGAACACCATCTCAGAAATTTTATAAAAACTGAAATATTGTCAACCAACTATTTCATGGATACTAAAGGACTGTCAACACGTTCTTCGTTCGTGAGCAATTATTGAAAAACGATTTGCAGACCGTAAAATATTCCACAATTCTATTTACTGTAGGTACACACATGTCAAGGTTTCGTTTGTTAGCTGATTGTAGCTGATCGTCGAACCTTGCGAGCCTTCGAAACTGTGAAACTGTCGAATCGTGAAACGTTTTAACCAGATATCTAGCGTGTGATATGTTATTTATCTTCCATCTGTATGAAACTGGGATTCGATGCAGGAGTGTAGCAAAAGTCAATTTTTTCGACGTTTCGATCGTTTCGTGTGTGATCCGATTGAAGTTGAGCCCTTTTTGAAACAGATTGGGTAATTGAGCGATGGACTTAAGTGGTGCTGGGATGTTTGATTAGTTGGTAGTTTGGTATAGTCGGATTTTGGTGTTTTGACGAGTTAGAGACACTGGTAGATTGGTACTTTGATAACTTGGAAATGTAGGAATTGAAAAATTTAAGAATTCAGAAATTTAGTGATCCAACTCAACTACGTCTGACCAGTAAGCGTTTCTTAACGATTCGTAAACGTTATCATCAGGTTGTAGAAACGAGTCCTAAAGAACATTAAGTACCAATCGTTACATCCAGAAGACATCGCCATTTTCTCAGAAGCTACGCAAAATCTCATGTTTTCTTTTTGTTCCATCGTCTGTTGGTACATCGTCCACCATTGAACATATATATCTTTCGCGGTTACGATCTTTGAGATCCGTCCTGGGAAACGACAACAACAGACGTTCTCTACGATGAAACACGATATAAAAACTTGCGGTGAAACGATTCGCGGACAAACAGTAACAGATCGGCAAGAGTCACAAAAGAAGGGTTGCAACATAAGACCTTAATTTCTCTACTTTTCAATTTGGACATTTCACATTTTTATATTTATCAAGTTATAAACTTAGTAATTACCGTGTTAGCAAATTTATAACTTGCGAAATGATCAAATTTATAAATTCCTCAATTCCTAAATCTGAAAATCTTCAAATTCCCAAACTCCGAATTTTTCAAATCCCCAAATCTCCTCAATTTCCAAATATCGAAATATTTAAATGTTCAATCTTCCAAACACCCCAATTCCCAAATCTCCAAATCATCAAATCCCCAAATCCCGAAATTCTCAATTTCTCAAATTTCAAATATTCAAATCGGCAAATCCCTAAATCCCCAAATCTCCCAATCCGCAATCCCTCAAATTCCAAATCCCCACATTCCAAAATTGAAAACGCAACTATTCGGTGTCCCGGTCCACGTCAAACCCCGCGACCTCGTGAGCGGGCATTCGATCTGTCGATTGCCTAGAATTGCCAGTTCGATCGATGATATAGTATTTCCTTGTATCGACAGGGAATAATCGAGACGTGCACGGAACGGAATCCCAGCGAAGGTTTGCTGGAGAATTTCGGTGGCTTTATCGCCGTAATCTCACAAAGGAGCCGAAGGATTTTCGGCTGCTTGACATTCCTTGCATCGGGCGAGCTCTGTGCGTTCGTCGAAGCGTTGATCGCTGCTTGCTGAGCTGCCATTCGGCTTCCTACATGAATGCCACACGTTCACCGGTGCATATGCGTGCATGCACCAAAGGTCACGTAAGTGGATTAGTCTGGTGCAGCACTGCGTTCTCGTTCAACCGCGGCAAGTAGTTTACGCGATTATTCGATTGCCTGTTAGCGGTTGTCGGAAAACTCTGCTTGCATTTGTCTTTTCAATCAATACTCTCGCCTGTCACCTCCCTCTTTCTACCTTTGAAAACAATCTTTCCGAGATATTTTCTCATTTTTGAAGGTTATTATCACTTAACAAACTAGTTGTCTCTTCTCTGCCTTTTTCAGCCATTTTTTAAGAGAACGATATAAACGTACATATACGATTTTAAGATGTTGCAGTTTCATCAAAGCAACATCATGTTTCATCAAGTTTAACGAAGTTATTTATTCACATATATTATTCCTGAAGAGGGTGATATTTTGTATAACATTCAATATGTTCTAAACGTGTATATACGTTGCAAACTTATTAAAAAAAATTTTAATACAGACCCAGCAACGTTCGACTATTAAATAAAGTCGAAGATATAGTATAGACAGATTTGTTCGCAGAAGGACAATAAATGGGTCGTCGCTTGGTTAATTCTTCGAGCGTTTAAAAAGAGAGAGACAAGTTCGGATAACCCTGATAACTTATTTCCCTCTGCTCTCCCTGCGAAACAGTTGAACGGATGACGTCCATTTATTCGTCCCACTTTCTGTCTGTACCACTTTTTTCACCCATCCCCAGGGAAATACCATGCCGCTATCCCGAAACCCTCTTCACCGCTCGTGCCAATTTCTTCGCGCGCGCCCGTCGAGCAAAGCGGGGGCTTCGCGAAAGTGAATTTCTCGAAAGGGAATCCCGTTCGAGCGTAACGAGCGTTCGCGGTACAACGAACCGAACGAATTAATCGTTTCTGCTCCGCGCGAAATAATCTCGTCCGATCAAATTTTATTGGTCCGTTGATAAACAGTACGGACCAGAGGCAACTTCTCTGCGCCTTCGCTCCGTTCGCGATCGCGTACGTATCGATAAAACAGAGTGTAAATTGTTCCGTCGTGAAATATAAATCGCTCGGTAGCCAGGGATTTATCGGGATTGCTATATCCGTCTCAATTTCGCGAAACGAGAAACCGTTTTATGGCATCGCAGTGTGTTCATGAAATTCTGAAGATATTTTACCTCCTAAGCGTTTACCATTCTGCAGTGGGGATGAATTTACTATTTCGGGATTTGGGAATTCAGAGACTTCAGAATTTGGGAGTTTGAAAATTTAAATCAGATAATTTAGGAATTTAGGGAATCTACAGATTTGGAAAACTACATATTTGAACTCCTACCTCCTCCATCTTGGTCGCTCCCCAAGTATACCCGAGGTTTCCCGAATCCTCACGATCGCTCAGATTCTTTATCATTCGATCACTATCATACCTCCACTCGATGCAGATAATCGAGCACAATTTTCGGCCAATATCATGATACAAGTGTCCGATATCGACCGAGGAGGCGTTACTAACGGTTCTCGTAACATCGACAATTCGCTACGGGGCGGAGCGGATCCGAAGTGTCCTCGAGGCGAAAAGGAAAAAAAATGACAAGTCCCAATTTGCGAGAAATCCTTTCGTTTCAACGGACAATCAACCTTCGAGCAGAGTGTACGAAGGGGTCGTTCCTCGTTCCTATCCCGAGTGCCATTTGCCCCGTCGTAACACGCCGAGTCGTTGTTCCGACGAAGTGGACGTACGGAGCCGATTGTCGTCTCTACTCTAGTCAGCCAATCTCGAGTAACTGCGGCATCAGCGAGAGTAGCAAAACTGTCAGCAGCACGAAGGAAAAACACGGCTATCTTGTCGGGGGGATGCAGAAATAAAGCGGCGGACCAAGGGTGAAGGAGTAACAGACGAACCATTGCTGAATGGATAACGTCATCCACAGGATGTCCCACAATTAATACCAAAAAAGCATCTATAAATTAAAAGAAGATACAGACATATGTCTGAGGTATACTTCTTCAAATTTTTGCAACAGAACTCCAATTTTTGCTATATTGTTCAAACTTGAAACTCGAATTTTATCAAGATTGCCTATGCATATCCTTCATCGTTTTATTAATTTGTCCTCTCAAAAATTGTCTGATATTTCAAACAGATTTTAAAGATAGAAATTTGTATGCGAATATAACAATGTGTACATGTAACATATTTGAAACACCTCGATATTTTATGACTGATAATAAAAAATAATTTCCTTTTTCATAAGACAAACGAGTTTAAGAAGGAGACCTATCGGAAAAGGTGTCTATCTGGACGTTGTAGGAGAACTTTCTGACCTATAAAATTATGGAATAATTCTTTTTGGAATTATGGAACACCCTGTATAAAAGAGAAGTATCACGGTACGTTTCCTCCCACGTCACAGTTCGACGTCTCTTTTCGCCGTTTCTTGCCGTGTTTGCCGACCGGTCGTGAAACGAGGGGGACTCGAAAGGGAATCGGAGCGAACCGACGGAAAGAGACAAGGGCCAGCCACGGTTTTTCTTCTGGCCATCTTATTGCGGCTCATTACTGCACGCAAGATGTCCCTCCGGCCCGGCAAAAGCTTTGTCCCGAGAACGAAGCGAGCCGAATGCCAGGTGCCGGCTACGTTCCGTGGCTCGTGAACGCAATACATTATCCGGCGAACACGGAACGACAGAAAAAAGTAACTTACGACCGTTTGCTTGTCAAGCTGGTAATGGCGTAAGCTCTTACCGTCATAATCGGATGACAAGGGCCGCAGAAAACCCACGGACCGCGTACTCCGTTCCGCGCCGACACGATCGAACGGATAGAAAACCGCGGTTACGTGAGCCTCGTTACTCGAAGAATTCAATCGGACTCGTAGGAACGGATAGAAATGGCAATTTTGCGCCACTCTCGGATACGATTGCTCGTCGAACGTCCCGCGAGCACGCGATGCCATTAAACTGGCTGGTTACGTTGAATATCGTTCGATTGAATTGTCTTTCCAATTGTACCTTTGGTTTCGAACGGTTTTTTTTACTCGGCCATGAAGAATGTACGCAATCTCTCATAAAAGCAATTCCATACCGAAACTAGTATGTGCTGTTTACCCGCCGCAAGATGAACGCTGCCGGAGTATCGAAAGATCTGCGGCTGCGATTGGTCGAAATGAAAAATGTACTCTGACAATTGTTTGCGGCAGCCACACACATCAGTCAGATAGAAAAATGTGGAAATTTTTCCACGATATGGGATGGATAGAAATGTGGAAATCTCGGAATTTATACAATTTATCTTGTGGCGAGTGCATAATAAGTGACGTAATACTTGTAGACTGAAATGTACATGTATATGTATACCTATTTGCATGCGTATATGAATATGTATATGTATATGGGTATGTTTATATGTCTACATTTCTATAAATCTACATGTCCACATGTCCATACGTCTACAAGTCCATATGTATACATGTCTACGTGTCTATATGTGCACATGTGTACGCGTCTATATGTGTACATGTCTGTATGTCTATATGTCTACGTGTTATGCTTAATATAACTGTAGTGAGTGAGTATATAAACGGCAGTAATACGGAATGCAACAAGCAAGAAGTAAAAGTGACGAATCACGGGTCCGCAGTGTTCCCGTTCGCGTAATCGTTGTCCTTAATTTCCCGAGCGATTTCTCTCAGCGAGCATAACGCGGCACGAAAAAATGGCGCAATCGCAAGCTGGTCCGGGTCTCCCGGTCGTTTCTTAATTACCTCGAACGTCGTAATTTACGAGGCTCGTCAGGATGTCCCGCAAGAAAGCAGCACACCAATGAATATACGCGCGGCAAAGGATAATTAATCTATTAACGATTATTGCTTCTCCCTAACGTGGCTGAAGACTAATTGGCCGTGAGGCGTGACACTATAAACGCGCGAGCACCGGCAACGCTCGAGGTAGAAATGGTAGTGTCGTTAAGAGTGAGCCATTAAACGGACGCGGCAGCCGCTCTACCAATTAGCTGTAATACGAGTTAAGTAGCCGAATAGCTGGAATTTATCTGCCGGACTGACGAAAATCAACGACCGAGGACTTTCACCTTGACCACGATAAACTTTAACCTACAAGTGGCCTACCAAGGTTCATCGGATCCTATTGATTCTACAATGTTTTTGTAGAATACTTTAACTTTTTAAGGAGTTATCACTTTTAAATGTATAACTTTCTGAAGTTATTTAAACGTAAAAACGTAACGTGTATAATTCTTGATGTTTTAAATAAGATGAATGCCCTTTAAAATATTAAAGAATGTATTCTTTATTGGACATAGTCTGGATACGCGGATGTGACCACATATTTTTAATACGACCACATAGCCATACTTTTAATACGACCACATTACCATATTTTTGATACCTCCATATAACTACCGTATTATTAATACGGCCACATAATTATCATATTTCTGATATGACCACATTACCATATTTTTAATACAACCGCATAATTATCATATTTTTAATATCACCACATAACCATCATATTTCTAATATGTTCACATAATGATATTTTTAGTATGACCACATAAGTACAATATTTTTAATATGTACACATTACCATATTTTTAATATGCCACTATAATCACCATATTTTCAATGCGACTAAATAACTGCCGCGAGCGATAAATTGGGTCGTGGATTTTCACGTTGGACCAACGGTGTTGCGTGTGAACGATAATTTGTCGAATTTACAGATAATACGTTCTCGCCAGTGCGAGCAACCGAGGAATCCGAAGATTCTTAAGATGCTATCGGACCGCTAGCAGCGAGAGAGAGAGTCGCATGGAATCTACCGTCTACCGAACGTTAACACGCTGATCGTGACTTCGTCGTGGCGGTCAGTTTGTTCCTTTCAACGAGCAATCGATACGCCTTTAATTCCTCGGCCAACTAAATTAATCTTCCTCGTTCCAGGCTAGTCGTGACTCCATTATCACGTCCGCCGCTAAGCTGCTTTTTTTTGGAACCTATTTGACGATACGGGGAACATGTACTCTATGCAATAATTAGTCGAAGATGAATATTCGAGAAGTTGAAGTAGATGCATCGCAATTTTGTTATCGATAAATTATATTGGGTGATGTGTAACAGAGCAAGGATTCTCAAATTTACTAGTCCTACCATTTTTTAATTTCTTTGACCCAAAATTCACAAATTTAAGAAATCAGTATATCCTCAAATTTCCGAAGTTTCGAAAAATGTCACATATAACATTTGATACAAGTACTGTATATCCGTCATCGGTTTGATCAGATCGACTAACACAGAGGGATGTTGAAAAGTGTCTCTCGGGTGGTGTTGAATCGCCGAGAGTAGCCACTGTGTATAAAAAAAGGTTGCATCCTCGTTCGGGCAATCTCGAAACGAGGTTCGCAAACCACGTTCCAGATAATGCGGCGCCACTGCGAGTTATTTACCGTGTTTAAAGTGAGCAGCCCATCCCATTATAGGAGGGTGCACGAGCAGGGACGGGCGGCGGGCACGCACACAATCGCGGCGCGTGCACATTCAGGAGGGTACGTACACGCGGAGACGAGCGGTCGCGATGCCACAAGATTGCGGCCTCGCACGGATAACAGCCATCTCGGACAATAAGGCATAAAAGGTGTAAGCGGTCTCGAAGATCATTGCCATAAGGGCAAAACGAAGGGTAGAGGGGCTCGAGCTTGCCGGAGCAAAGCTGGAGCGGACGTGAAGCTATCATTGCATCTCCTCATTACCATAACTAGTTCCTCCTCTTCCTCTTTGCTGCTGTCTTCGTGCATGCCTCTTAGGCCTCCACCTTATTCTCATCCTCCTCGTCTTGCCGCTTCTCCTTTTCCCTCTCCGTGGAACCTTCTTCTGTCCCTCGGTCTCCATGCATCATTCTTGATACACATTCACGCATACCGTCGTCGAATGCGCTCGTTGTCGAAACAGAGAAAGGAAATGAGAAAAAGGTACAAGAAGATGGCTCAGAGACGCGAGAGATCAACGAGGAACCTCGAGGAGATTCTTCTCGAGCAGCGACCATCAGCAACAGCTGGAACCACGAGATGTGGACGTTTGCCTTATAAGATGAAACGAAGCTGAGAAATGAGAGACGAACGGTAGTCTACATATCCGGGAAGATGAATCTTCCTACGAAGATATCCGAGTTGCAGGGAACTACAGCGGTACCATTCTAACTCTTTTTACCGAAACTTGCAGCGGATTGAATTAAAAAGGTTTGTAGCTTAAATGAAACTAGAAGGGAACTTGTTTTCTTAAATTTGATAACTTTTATGAAAATTTGAAAACTTTTTAATTTGATAACTGTTTGCTGAAGTTTGTGAAGACTCGTCAAGACGAATTCAGCTATGACCTTGAGATGCCACGAATTCAAAAAGCATCCCGAAAGATAGAAAATTCTTTTGTTCGAATATTACGTATTGAAAGTAAGGGTTATGAATATTTAACAATTTTGTTAGGAAAATGTAGTTCTTGAATAAATCCAACGATAACAATAATAGCGTTCTGCATGATGTACTACAAGCAATGCTTACGTGTCGGTCGTTCATGATGCTTTGTACAAGCTCTGTTAAGAAAGTCACGCACGCGCCATTATATCACTCGAGCAGGTATTTTTTCGTGAACGATGCTCGGAGCTCGGAGGTTAACGCGTGGAGAACGAGACCGGTCCCATCAAGATTTCAGAAACCGGCTACTTTCTTGCTACCTTGCTGCGCGGAGCGTGCGTGACACGTTTTTATGCGAACGACCGCGATCTGCTTGACGATGAGATTCTTCATTTCGCAAGGTACGTTCACGCTATGGGAAGGGGTGTGTCGACTCGGTTCCTACAAACGGCCATGAATAAATCCCTCGCAAAAAAATCAACTAAAAAGTATACGGTATCGACTTTTTTCTTTAAATTAAGCTTGAAATACTCAATTCTTCAAGTTCGTAGGATTCTACATATCCAAATCTTCAAATTCGTAAATTTCGAGATTTCCTAGATTAGCATATGTCTAAACCTTAAAATTCGAAATGTGGAAGCCAGAGTTACTGTTAAGTGTACTATCGTTTCTGTCGACAGTCTGATACCATCGGATCTTACTGATTCGCCATCTTAACAAACATGCACACCACTTCCCGTGTGTGGCATGTTGGCAGGCGAACCAACAGAGTTCCACTGCTTCGAACTGCCGACTTATCGGACACGAACAGTAGACGCTAGTAACTAAATCCACGGCGGTTTTATTACCAAGCTGACATACCCTGTATGCATATTAATCGAAATCCTAACCCGATCGTTTGCGCTTTCGTCTTTCTCGCTCCCGTTAAGTTTCTTCGCGGCGGATTTCATTGAAGGAGGCGTGTCTTCATATTTTCGGCAGCTGGGAATATCGTCACGTCCATACGTAACGAGCTCCAGTTTCGTCGTTTTATGAACCATCAAACGCGTATGCGCTCACGAGAAATATCAATTTCGTCTCAGAAAGGGGAAGAAATGTAGGGAAAAGTTGTATAGATTCGTAACACGACAAGAAGAACGCTACTCGAGTAAGACCGTGAAGAAAGCAAAATAACCGGTACGTGTTTTATCTCGCTGAAAGAGGACTCATTACCCGTCATGCTTTTCTTCGCCTTTTTCATCCCCGCGTTCTCTTGCTGATCTTATAAGGCGAGCGGCCAGCCATATCTTTTTAGATACAGCTTGATGCTATTGTTGCGGTTGCCCGCCGCTGGAACGGCTGGAAATTCTTCGGGAATGTTTTCTCCCGGTTCGCGTCGCCGACGATGTAAAGGCTACCTTTTAAGAACGCGTAACAAGCCATAATAATCCGAAACATCTTTCGCCGGCGATCATCGCTGCTCACGATCTGGCTCAAAAGGGAAACAACCGAGCTACCGTACGGAACGTTGTTTCACGGGTCAAACGGCGAAAGTAAACGCTTCGAGTATACTCGTAATCATATCACATAAATCAGAGTCAATATTGTTCACAACTTTTATCTTATTGTTTAAAAATTCGATGAAACTATGCCACTTAGATTCGATTGAAATAAGTAAGTGTTGTTTTAAAAGTTTCTCTCTAGTACAGATTGCCAGTTACAGAATAGTTATTATGATTTCAACCCCTTATTTGGGTAACAAGTAATACGTATATGTTTGGAAACATAAGACCTACATATTCTTGAAGTATCATCATTTTTTGAATTGTCGGTTGGGAATGTTCCAAGGTTCTTTCAGAGATGGCGAACGGCAGTTGGGCACGTGACCTCCTCGAGCTCCCAGCAGGGCAAAAAATGCCGGTATCGCAGACAATTTCCGAGTCCATTTGTACCGGATTACCGGACAAAAGGCGTACACTCGTAATCCACGCTAAAGTAGTCGATACAGCGTATCACGTTTGCGAGGCAGGTCCATCGTATCGGTGAAAGCCTGGAGGCGCGCGACAGTCGCAAGCGATTCAGCAGCTTCTCCCGTGGGGGAAGATGCAACACGCCTAACCCGGTCTTTGAAGAGGGCCGACCGTGTGCGAGCATTTTTGTTTCGTTCCCGGAGCGTCGGAGGCTCTCGGGAATTTCGATACAATGCTAGTGTCGCGCGTGTGGACAGAGAGAAAAGGGCTGTACGGGGCTGTAAAGGATCTAGGTGGAACTACACACACACACACACACATGATGGCTAAAGCTGACTCGGCAAAGTCGCTTTTACACCGGCGCTTGTTACAATCGGAGATATGGAAGGACCTAGAGAAAGAGACGGGGCCAAGTGGACCCACAATCCTTCTCTATCCACCGCAACGACCAAAACCGAGTCTCTTCATCCATCCGTTTCGTTCGCCCGCGTCGAGGCATCTTCTCCATCCTCTGTTTCTGCGTGTTCCCGTCTTGGCTGCTCGCCACTGTCCAAGCAACGCTTAAGCCAGTTTCACCTCGAGGATTGCATTCTAAGCCGGGGATCGTTAAGAGCTGGCAGATTTGATCCTTTGTATCGTAGCGCCGCTTAACCGCCGGACTTTGCCCACGATGTACGGGAGTATCTCCTTTCGCGTCTGTCTTACTTCCACGGATAACCGGGCCAAGAGAAACAATTATTAAGGATCTCTCCTCTAGCGTGGTTCAGTTCATATCCTGGTGTATTAGTCCTTGGATCTTCTACGGCCAGAGAAACAAGCAACGAGCTAACGCTTCGCTACGTAGCGTTCTACGGCGTTGGATTAAGTCTAGATTTTACGGGTCTGTCCGACTAGCAACACTGGACAAGAACTAAATTAATTGCGCCGCATTTGGTAACATTTCATGTCTACCGTTTCACTGGATGCATTGCAACGTTTAATAAATGGCTGACTAATTTCTGTTAACATCTTGAACGTCCACGTTAAATTTGACAAAGATCCTAGTTTATACTAGTTTTATTTATTACAGACCTTATTTAAAGTGTTTTATAACAGTATTTATCACTAGATAACTAAACATGTTCTTCATAAAATAAGTGATTCAGTCGAATACTTTATACATCACTCAAATATGGCGACACATGTTTATGGAGTCCGAAATCTCCAGAAGTAAATATATCAGTAAAGGGTCGTTGCAATGCTAGATGGTTTAAAATACCGAAAGGACGAGGATGTTTTAAGAGAAAATCCATCCCGAGATCTTTCATTATCAGAGTTCATAAATTGAAGAGTGGTAACATTGTTTCGCGGATTTGCCGTACCAAACGAATAAGTTGAACGGAACGCTTAAAAATGTTATTATTCGGAACGGAATGAAGAGATGAGTCGGAAATCCTCTTATGAACGATTCATAATTACGTGGACTCAAGAGAACCACAATAAGTATGCAGACAGAGTTGTATTTACTTATGTCAGGTTTTATTTCGAGCAAAAGCTCGGGAAACAGGTAATTACAAATTAAAACTTCTACCGAGCTTTGCTTAACCCTTTGCGAGCAAAGCGTTCCAAAGCTTAACACGGTGCACGGTTTAAGCTTAAATAAATAATAATTTCATATTTCAAAGTATATGATACAAGTTGACCGGAGATGTTTATACATGTATGGTATATTGAAGTCTGTAAGGAACATGTGAATCATACAGATAATCTGAAGGATATAAAACTTTATACCTTGCCTAGAGTGTAGGTATATTTTGTGAACGGATGTTTGCAGACAAGTGTATAGTTTGTAGACAAATGTATACTTTATGGACAAATATGTACATTCTACGTTTGATACACGATAAGTGAAAATGATACAATGTAAAAATTCACAGTCCAGTTGTAAATTATACATTACATATGCGTTCGCACTATTTGAATTATGGAGCAATGCAATATAAGGACCCGTCACGTTAACAGAGATAAAACCCATGGAAACTTCCCCGTATATAGAGCAACCATATAACACCACATTCTTGAAACATACTCAAAGTTTAACTTAATTAGACAGCGTCAAATGAACAACGTTGCTAATCGTTCTCCTATGTGAGCCTAACGTCGAGCAACGACTCGCTGAAACTCGGGTGACGTAGACGATATGTGGACTTCCAGACGTCTCAAAAGATACGTTCATTTTACGAGCGAATTTCGCGTATCATATTTCTACGACTGTCACGCGTGCGAGTTCATTACAACGTTCCACGGACTGACATTGCCGGAAATTTTAGAATAGTCACGTTCGCGTTATAACGTTTCAACGGTTGAATTCTGCGAGCATAAAGTCTCGCTAGATTGAATAAGCTTCTGTTCAAGGACTTTGAATGAACGCACGGGTATCCCGGAAAGTGTAATGCAACCCTAAATTAGATGACGGGTGGTTGATTTTACTATTAAATCTTGAGGATTTGCACCTTTGGGATTTTGGGATTTACGATTTGGAAATTTGGAGGTTGTAGTATTTTAAGATTGGGGAATTTGGGGATATGGGGATTTGGAGATGTAAGGACTTGCAGATATGAGCATGTGGAGATGTGGGCATGAGGGGATTTCTGGAATTTTTGAACTTTTGAACTTTACGACCTCCGTATTTCGATATTCTGTAACTTTGAAAGTTAGACACTTGTTGAGTTTCGAAACTTCAAAAAGTTTGAACCCATAAAAATTGAAAAGCCTCGATTTACATTGGCCATAAAATTTTTAACAGTTTTCGAACGACCTTACGTACGATTTGCATCGCGCGAAAAGCTCGTAACCTGTTTCGAAATCGGTTCGTGTCCGTCAATTTGAATCGATCGTTTGTATCGATAAACCCACCGTTTGGAAAGTCTTATCGGGCTAACCTGCCGCCATCGAACTCGAAATCGCGGTAACAACGTGGCGAACAACCGTTGTTTCGCCTTCGCTCGACTGTGACCATGGCCCACGTAATTTCGGCATGATCGACCGTGCCAAGTTATCGTTATTTATCGACGAATCGTATTTCACGGCTCAATAACTATGCGTCCGCGTGTCTACGAATTTGCATGCGTATCGAATCAGTTGTCGGACTCATATCAGCCTCTGATAACAGAGTGACGTATTTACGAGACGCATGCGATTCCTGGCTGCAACGAACGTTCGACTTGTACGCGCGTAATTTGACTACCCCTAACGAGCCATTTGTAAATTGCTATTTTATGCGGCAGACTCATGGGATGATATAAAAAAATTTCAAAGTACATATCTCATGGTTAGAATTTCATTACCTTAGTGATTATATCAAATGACACTTATTTAAGTGAATTATGATGATTCAACTTTTACCGAGCATCAAATTTGTAATAATTTATATAGACTATAAATGCGCAAGCATAATTATAGCATAATTTTAGCCTTTGAACGTTGAACTAATCCCCTAGAATCAATACTGAACAACTACTCCAGAATCAATGACGAAGGAATAAAATTTGTACCTAATGCGGCTCAAAATCAATCGTACACAGTGTGCAATATTACCGTTCGATAACGATGTTCGATAATCTATAAGCTTCTTCGACATTTGAATAGCTTCTTCGGTTCGCCTGTTTGCAGCGGTTAACGGCGAGACCGCTGAAATATACACAGATTCGAATAACGCTCTATGAACCAATCCGTATAGCGTGTCTAGTTAATTACTCGCTACAACCATAATTCAGTAGAAAGGACAGCAAACTGGAAATTCGCAAGACAATAATTGCTACATGACCGTTCACGAGAATTCACGAAAGAGCGACAACATTGTTCGCCCCGTTGGATCGTTTATTCCGCGGCCACCGCATAATTTAATAATTAAACGACAGTAATGACAGCGGATTTTAGCGTTCCAATAATTCACGTCACGCGATAATCTCGTCCGTGTAACCGGTTTGCATCGAATTAACAATAATTTAATAACATCTGCCCCGCCGGTGGCCTCTGTGGCCCCTGTATATATTATTAGGTGGTCGGCTACGAAACTTGCCAAATAGAACATTTTCTCATTTCCCTTAAATTCATTTCTATAAAATTATTCTTAATTAAATTACGTGTTGCAACCTTTGTGTGAGGGATAAGAGGGTCATTTAACCTTATACAATTAACCTTACTCGTTTCAAGATTATTCTTCAACATTTGTCAAGTTCGTTCTCTGAAATTTGTCAAGTATGCTTTTCAGTGTTTGTCAAGTTTGTTCTTCGATTTGTCAAGTTTATTGCTTAACGAGTTAATATAATGGAGGACAATTACAGATGGCGCGCATGCGCTCCCGTTGTCGTGCTCGACCTACCTCCGAGAAAAAGCCTCGTTAAAAATCGTGAACCACCTGACACGACAACGCGTCGAGGAAATCGAGGTGAGAGATAATCGTCGATCCAATGGTGCTAACGTGGTTCACGCCCAGCCTACCTAATACTTGTGACGGTATCGGCCAACCCATCGAGGTCCCTTACCGAGAAAGTAACCCTTCGACTCTCGTCCACGATGCTAACGAAGGATGGGGATAACGAACGCATTATAATACCGATTCGTATTCGCGAAACGAGACGCGATCCATCACTGAAGTTGAATGGTCCCAACCCTCCATCGTTCTTCTTTTTTCCTTCTTCGTTACCGTCTCTCCTCGACACAAGATTGCTTCCTCTATGACCAAGAGTGGTATGAGTACTGTTCACAGTACTCTCGTTATATTGCCAAGGACGTAAATATTTCGGGTTTACTGATATTTACAATACTGTATTTTTCGAAATTTTATGTTAAAATTGTATGTCAAGTGGGAATTGGAACTTTACATTAGGAACGAGATTTGAAAATCCACGTCCATAAATCTTAATCTTCTGATCTATGTTCTAACGAAATCTCGTTTCAATCGCGACATCGTGTGGGTTAAACATCGTGTGGATTAAAACGTCGACGCACGCGTCACGAATGAAACGGAACTGGCAGAACGGAAGCAACGCGCCACGGTTGCGCGTGCTGCGCGGTGGCACGGTGCGATTTCACGGCCACGATCGTTCCTCGTCGCTTCGACGGACTTTTAATAAGGCCGCGAGACGGACGAACACGCGCGGCTGCGTCGCTGTTGCCGCGAAACGATATTTGTTCCGTGGAATTGCGAAGCGGAGACCGCGAAGCACGCTTCGCATAATGAGCGAGCAAGACGTGCTCTTGCGTAGGGACGCGATACGCTCGCCAGGAACCCTTGCTGGCCTCAAGATTCCTTCAACCGTACCCGGCGTACTTTCGAGGGAACTCGTGTTTTAAATCTCCCTGTGTAAAGAACTTTCAAAACGTGCTCGCTTCCGTGCGAGTTGCTGAAATGAGACGAGCCGAGTAGTCTTTGCTGGCCAATAAACGCGAACCGGTAGTTCTCTCGTCGCGGAGTGCCAGTCGACGCATCTTCAATGACTTCTTTAGTCTTGGGGCTGAGGGAAAATTCTGCTGAAGTGCGTTTTCCCCAAGACGCTTGCGAAATTACGTTCATAAGTTAGAACTTTCGTTGCACGTAGCAAATGAACTAATCTCACATGCACTGAAACATTTTGATTTTCATTTGACTTCGCTTTACGTCGCTTTTATTTACGCTGAGGTGTAATATCACTGTAACTTGACCTACATTAAGATCGAAATGAGTGCTTCTGTATGAGTCCTTTGTAAGTTTCTATAAAAAAGACCAAAGAAATCTTCGAGCACCAAAGCTGTTTGATGCTCGAATAGTTAGAACCCTACTGGTACCCTTGAGATCCTTCATTGCCTTCACTTTTTTATTTCAGAGAGGACGGTATCACCCCGAGTTGATGCAAAGTGAAACAATTATCTTTTAGGAAAATTGAATTTTCTTAATAAAGGGATTAAACGGGGACAGAGGATTTGATTGCCGGCGCGTTAAATCGTAAGGACAATCGTATTAGCGCCATTAGAATGGTTCGAGGGGACTCGTTTGAATTTTAAGATTTAAATGGTCCTTCTCGGAAGGATTTGGGTCTGAGTAATCTCGTCTCGAGGAGTCTAGACGCAGCCCGGGGCGCCGAACATCTCCGAAAGTCGTCTAGAGACGAAATCAGCATGCGAGGCATGGCTTCAGGGCCGAGAATCTTTTGAAGCCGTTTGTACAGAGGAGAGAATCTTCCACGGAGTAGTTTTCGGGCATACATTTCGCGGCCGACTACAAAATCCACTCCGAATGTCATTATGTGGCTTCTCGACGGACACCTTAAGTGCCAGCAACGTAATAACCGCCGTCGTTATAATACCATTTACAGTGAAATTAATTTCTGCTCGAACGCCTTCTTCCCGACATTCGCTGACGCGACATCAGCGCTTTTTGTTGCACTCCGCCCTGGCTGCAGCTTAATAAAGCTAATGGCTATAGATGTACGTTTCGTGAATCTTTCAATTCAGCCTTTTTACTCCTCGTAGCCAGCTACGTCTTGCAGGACGTTTCAGTTTATCTTTTTAACCTCTTTGTGCTCTGATTGCTTTCGACAGAATGGGAAACCTTTCTTGCGAATCAATCTTGTTTTAACACATTCGGTGTGGATGACGTGACGATATATTCGGATCTATGGTTCAGAAAGAGAGTTCGCTTCGATTTTAGGAATATTTACATATCTATAGGAATTTGTGAACTTGTAACTTACCAGAAGAGTGAAAGGGTGTACTCTTAACCCAAATTCTAAACGTTACTATAATTTACAAATTAAATGTTCAAAAAGCTTCGATAAAACATGTTCATGACAGAAAATCGAACTTCGTACTGTAAGGTAGTTGCGCGGTTTGCGAACTGTCGATTAATAAATTGTACGTTAAAGCACTCGGTCCTTATATTTGTATTATAATATATCTCGGTCAGAAAATCAAATTTGTATCATCACGATGGAATCACGCAGTTTAACAAATTTATCGTGCCGTTACTTTCTCGAACGTCGATTCGCGTACAACCGTCCGCTGCAGAATCAATATCACGCTTTGACGAATGCTTCGAGAGATAGCAGTCGAATCGCGGAAACGATATATCCCGAAGTAACTTTTCTCGGCGTGGAACGTCAAAACGGCGTTCCTTCGCTTTCGAGTTTCCTACCGGAGCCGTTTGCCCGTTTTATCTTAAAATATTTCTCGACCGTCCGCCGGGATAATATAATTTACACGAGAACGGCGATATCAAAGCCACCACGTAGTCTGCATGATTTGTGGTATTCAATTTTATGCTATCCGGAACGCCCGACTCGGAACACTGCTCTCAAACGGGATACTCTCGGTTCGTTCCTACAGATGGAATCCTAAATAGTTCTCTGCAGGAGGAGAATTTTGATTTCGCTCTGCCTCGCAGTTCTCAGGGATAACGCGGAACGCCGTCAAATAGCAAAGGAGAGGATCCTCAAAAAGCGAATCGGCATGCGAGGCTCCTCGCTTTCAACCGGAAAACCCCTTACACCTTCTTCCCCGTTTTCAACGGCCCTCCGACTTCATTTCAAACGCTATAACACGGCTTCTATTCTGATCCGATAAGTACCCGGCGTCAGAGTCAATAATCGAATCGGCTAAGTGAAAGGTTCATCGTCAGAAAGGTGATCGGCTGCCGCAATTGCGCGTCCCCGTTTTCACTCTGATCCCAACAAGGGAATGAAAGGAACGGCAATAAGAGAACAGAGAAGAAAAAAAGAATTGGTTCTCTTTCTCCTCGCGTTCGCGCGCGGCTCGATGGAATTAGACTAATACCAGGCTGCGATCTCATCAATTATTTTCACTCGCCATTAATAGGTTCCCCCGGAAATTGACAGTCACAAAGACGGGTCACCGTTTTACGGAAACGTTTCATTTCCTCGGTGCAGCAACGCGTCGCGGACCAAACGAAATAACGACATTAAATGTTGTACATTCGAGAGGATATCGATTGTTTCGTTAGAGTGCGAGCCACCGTCAATCCTGGTGACCCGAATAAAAAATCCAAAGGAGAAAAGGAACGAACACGGGAAAATCAGTGCTTCGAATCGCACGTGACGTCATGTTTAACTGTAACAGCGTCGATGTGGCGTTCCACTTTTACTGCCCTCATTTAAAACGACGTTATTTTTTATCATACTGACATGGTAAATAAAAACATTCGAAGCAGACATAATTCTACCGGTCATTATGAAAATTGTCTAAGTAGAAGTAATCGGAGGACACCATGAAGGTTAATCCGTATACGGTCTCCATACAAAATGAAGGTCTCCAATCATTGAACGTCGTGTTTGAACATATTTCATTATCATTTGAAAAAAGTCAGATAAATAGGAGCAGAAAATATTTTTCAATCGAAGCAGGCTATACCAAGTTTCCACCCTCGAATGAGCTCAACTCTGCCGCCATTTTGACCCACTAACGAACCGCAGTTAGAGACAAAGCATTTATTCAACGCTTCAAGGAGCTTCTGATCAGAAAGGCGATCTCTGATCGTGGCCTCTTTCCTCGTTGATTTTCGTAACGACTGCCGATATCGTACACTCTCCAGCTAGAGGGGTAACAGAGGGGCTTTTAAACAGCGCCTCGACATCATTTCATACGTGCGTTACGCTCGCACGCACACGGCCGAGTAAGCGTGTACGTGTATATAGGTAACTGCATTTACGCTGAATCCTATTTACGGTGGGTAAAATCGCATTGAGGGGATCCTATGCTGCGAGTACCTTGGGAATAGCCCCCGCGCATTTATACAGACCTCTCATCCCTCTTCCTCCGCTGGCAACCCCTACATTTTGCTTCTCCGACGCGGTTGCAGCGTACGGACGCAAGCGTATGCAGATGCATCGCTAGCATTTTTACGCGAGAACGCTGCACGCCGCCAACATTAAGCACCCTCGCGAGCTTCGGCATTTTCACCGTTTCTCCCCTGTTTTTCCTTTTCGCTCGTTTCCGTTTCTTTCGATATCGCTCGTTCGTGCTCCAGTCGCACTACATCACGCTGCGGGTTTAAAGGTCGTTGGGCGGTAACAAGTTTTTCAGAAAGGATTTGTCATACGCATTTCGAGAGCTCGCGTGGAGATGCTGAAAACCCTGAAGTGGATGAACAAAATTCTGTAATACATATTTCTGTGAATGCGTATATATACTAAACGTGATGACTACGACTTGAACACGAGTAAACATCCTATTTCAAGCTGTGCATAATGTACATTACTTTTATATGATACATAATATTCTTTTATTTTAGGAATAATACAACGTTAATGCAAACATGAACAACGCGGAAGATAAAATTAATAGGAATATTCATTTAGTACAAGTCTGAACAAAGCCCAGAAAACGTTATGAAAAGTATTATGTTTCTTTTCAGTTTCGTAATTTTTGGCCCCGCTGAATACTGACAGTATAAAATGAAAATCGTGCGAAAGGTTGACTTGTTTCGAGGGTATAACACAATTTGTCGTATACAACGTGTTTGTGAAAAGTTGCCCAAACTGTCCGTAGCGTGGCGACTTTTTGCAGGAAAATTCGTTGCATCCTTTTGAAAGTGGCGGAACGCCACGTGCTCGGCGAAATGTATAAAAGGTACGGCGTTGAAAACGTGACTCGATTCAACCAAGCATCGTATTATTTCACACGACCCGATGCGATATCGCTGCAACGCGCGACTGATCCCGCGATTCTTTCGCGATTTATTTGCCCAGAGAGGGTAAATAGTTACCCGGTGCGAGCTTTATGTCCTTCGGCCTCGCGGAGTAGCGCACTGCGACGTACTATTACTAAACATATCATTTATTCACCAAACAGCCGGAATGAATGTACGAGCAGGTCGGCAGACCGGCGTTGTGCACAATAAAGCCGTCGCTGCCCACGTGTTTGCGAACAGCGAATAGAATTCAATGTGGACACGCGCGTTCGCAAATATCCACGGATTCTTCCGGACCCCACCTTCCACGCCCGCCATTATGAAAACGCTTTTTTTTATCTTCCGTCGACCGTGATCAATTTGTTCTCCCGTAACCGGCGTGTTTAACCCTTTCGATTGTTCTCGGCTATCGGTCGATACCGCGAGTCTCTGCGATTAACCAACAGTCGTAACGGTTCCTAGACACGCGATTGACTATGATTGAATTACGCGAAACGCCGATAAAGAATGGAATTCGTTAATGGATTGGAAGAGTGGCTGCGGTCGTGTGTACGCGTCGAAAGGATAACCGTTAACCACTGGAATGCAATTATATTATGACCGAGAGAATAATCTTGAAGAGTATGTTGCGTTTTTACAATTGTTAATAGCGATAGCTCAGGTATTAATATTATGATTGAGGTTTCAGGAAGTTTAAAGTTAACTTGATCATATATTAATATCTCACTGTGTATACTGTACGAGAGAAACGTATGTGTGTATTATGTTGAGACATTAGCATAGTCCTAAGTTCATGTATAATTCCTAAATATCAAGGTAAATTCCTAAATTTCTACGTGTTCAGATTTCTATATTCGTAGATCTCTATATCTCCAGATACTTATATCTTTAGATCCCCATATGTCCAGATTCCGGTATTCTTAGATATCTACATCTCCAGATTCCTACATCTTCTGAGATCTCTTTATCACCAGATCACTGTATGTTTGGATTCACATATTCTTAGATCTCTATATCCTCAAATTCCTACATTCTCAGATCTCTATATCACGAAATCTCTATATTGTCCGAATTGCCATATTCTCAGATCTCTGCATTCATAGATTTCTACATCGTCGGATCCCTGTACTCCCGGATTCCTGAAACCTCTCTATATTTTTAGTATAAACATAGTACATTCCCAGATCTTTATATTTCCAACACTCAGCACTTTCAGCTTCTTAAATCTGTAGATCCTTATATCTCTAGTAAAAATAAATATACAGTATCAAGTATCTAATGCGATTTTTACTTTCACAATTACTTTTCTAACACAAATATCGTTCTCCCACACAAATTTTTTCTAAAAAAGAGGATCTGATGTTTCGAATTCCATACAAATTTGTTTACCATCCCTCAAATATTTTACGATTGAAGAAGCGATATAGAGTAAGGACTTCGTTTATATTCCAATAGAAAACTCCGCTATCAAAAATCTTCGAAAGAGAAGCTACTCTACATACTTCCGCAAAAACTGTGCGCCCTTTCATACATACACTATTCGGCTGCATCCATTTGGTCCAGCTAAATTCCAATCTAAATTCCAATGCGTCCAGATCGGAATAGATTTTGCATGTAAGAACGGGTGGCCAGAGCGCTGCGTGTTCGGACGTCGAGTCGAACGTTGGGTAGCATCCAAAACACCCTTCTCCTCGCGTTCACCCCTTACTCCAATTAAAAAAAAAAACCCGTGCCTTTCGATCGAGTAGATTAAATAAAATTTCCGTGATAAATTAGGGAATGTTATTCACCCGGTAATTCATTGAAAAGCACATCCCATTAGTTAGGAAATAGGACGAGCAAATGATTTATTAATCTGAAGTATTTATCTTGATGAATGATATTTATAATCCACAATTTTATAATCCACTCCGGTGTCCGTTCGCATTTTGAACAGTGCGTTAAACGGCAAACAAGAGAGGAGAGAAGCGAAGAGACACCGCGGGCCGATGCTGAGTGCAACGGTTAATATTTAACGACACTTCTGGAGCAGGTACGAGAAGCACGGGAAAGAATACCTCTTGCCAGCGTCGCTGCGAGTGGCACACCGGTAAATAATGTAGCGTGATAAATCGTTCGTCGGTTTATCCGAACATCCTTCCGATTCGAAGAAAAACGGTGTCGACCGTTCGCGGAACGCGCGAAAACTCGGTTAATTCGCGATTATTTCAGCCACTCAGGGTGTCGTCGCGAAACGAGCCTTCAGCGAAATGGTAATGAGATCTCCCCGCACCAGTTAATTTCGCTATCTGTTCGAGGTGTTTCCCTCTTTCTCTCTCTTTCTTCGTCGCACGCATGCCGAGTCGAATGTAATCACGGTGTGGGACCGGATGCAGGACAGTCGCGGGTGCTCCGGCGAGGTAAAAACGACGAACAAGAGACCGCGGCGCGCGACATTTCGCGCAGAATGAAATTCCTATTCTGCATTGTCGGCGGTTTGCCACTGCAGTCGGCTAAAGTGGCTGAAAAAGCCCGGAATGGAATGAAAATGCCGCCAGGGAGTGTACAGGTCGATGCATATTTTTGTTCTCGTTCAGCACACGCGAGTGCGCAATTGTCTACGAGGTATTTCATTGGGGATTTTTATGACGTTAATATTTGAAGACCATCTCAACTTTTCTTTGCATATGTTAATACTGTTCGATGCTTATCTCGAAGATATGTGTACCATTTAAGTTGCAAGATATTAATTAAAACTTACTGTTTGAGTTTTCTTTCTTTCTGAATGCAAGACATTTGTAACTTTGGTATCTTTGTTATAGAAAGTACATATGTGTAGTATGTTGCTGGTAGATTGTTATGACATAACTCTGACTTCATAAAATAAAAAAAGTACTTAACGTAATTTTCCAGTAAACTACAGAATTATACAGGGTGTTTTGTTCAGGTCAAATGTCTAAATTATTTTCATTATTATTAATGGTAGTAAATATGTATAATCGACGGATATGGTATCAGAACGCATATTTAGTGACGACAAAGGAATTCTGAAATTAGATAAGCTCCTATCGGTGCATTAATTGAGATCTTAAATGAAACGGTACAATAACTTCTATTTGTGTTAAACAGCGTTGCCTCTCTGTATAATATTTAACACGTTAACAGGCGAATAACGATTCACCCCATATTTATTTAACGCGCGTCTGACAGTACGGCGTGTTAAACGACCCACATACAATACGATTTCGCAGATGAAATTTTTAAACAAATATCTGATCTTTTTGAACAAGAATAAATGGAGACGCAGTCAAAAATGATAGCGATCTGTCGCAATAGCTCGTTCGAAAAGCATCCCAGGTGAAAAGACCTCAAATAGAGATCGAGCCACGGATCCGCCTTGAAACGACGTGCCGAACGGAACAGGGAAGTTAAACGAAGCGAATAAAAGAATTAGACCAGGAAAATTGAATTCAGCCGACTGAAGAGACGACGGGATCGAAGTGGTTGAACACACAAAAGCCGGCAGTCTGAAATGGCAAATGTATCAAGCGTACATCTTTAATCAACTTCGATTCGTCTTCCAGAACGTTACTCTCTATCTCGACCCTCGAAACTTACGAGGCCGTGTCAAGTAATTTCTCTACGAACACTTTCGATCGCGTGTCTAAATCGCTCTCCTTATAATCGTACATTCGTAAAAATATATCGATAGCAAAACCGTTCGTTCGTCATTACCATATATGTGTACCATAGCGAAACGGTCCGTTTGCTCTTCGACGAGATCCAACGACGGGAACGAAAAAGTGGAACCAACAGAGAGGAACGGAAAATTTAATCATGCGAATAAAAGAATTGGACTATCGAGTAGGAAGCTAGGGGTAGAAGAGGGTGCGCGAAAATAGCGTCCACGAGGACAAGAAATTCATCGGATAGCTCGATCCCGGGCCCGGTCGTTCGGTTCTGGACATTCGCGGTTGTTCTGGTTCAAAGATTACGATCATAACGAAAAACCATCTTCGGTTCTCTCTTTCTGCTCTTCGAGTCCGTTTCTTTCAGCTCCGTCTGTTCGCACACGCCGTTCCCTGCCACTAGGCCCGATGGCGTCGCTCTGTATGAGAACGTCCGGCGACGGCTGCATCGCATAGAGCATTGCTCGCCATGGCATGCATTATGGAACGGGCAACGATTCTACCGGAAAAATTGCGGACACGCGAGACGGACGCGATCTGCAGCCCGAGTACATACAGTCCAGAGCAAATCAGCCTTCCTTAGGGAACCAACGGAGGCCTCCATTCATTAATTCTTAATGATTTTTCGTCTGATACTCATATAGAAATCAGTCTGGAAATTTTAGAACTCGAGATTCAATTTCTAGAAATGTAGATCTTTGAAGATTACAATTTGTGACAATTTGACTACAATTTGAGATTATACAAATTTTGTATAAATTATAACATAGTCGATAAGATTAGACCGAACGATATTTTATCAATCCTGAATGGTACACTCTGCACGAAATCGCAACGACGAAAGTTTATCCGTGTGTTTCAGCCTGAAGAGGTGAAATTGCGGGTCGTTCCTCGCGCTCGAGGTAATCAGAAAAAGGGAAAAAAGAACATCTGTCGGCACAAACGGGTTGACAGTGACGCAGCGCGAAGTCGAGCGAATTTGTCGTCGCCAGGAAATTCCGCGTCAAGCAAACCAACCCCCGCGGCTGATGATGGAAGTGGCGACGCACAACGCGGCCGTTGGCCGAGCAGTTGTAAAAGAAATATTCAACGGCGAGTGTGCAAATGAGGGAGGAAAGAGGCGTGCTGCTGTTGCTGCTCGTCCCATTTGCGTCGCAGAAACGTTATGAGAGAAGAAAAAAAACACATCCATCCGTCTCTCTCGACTGCGGAGCACGAAGAACCGGGCTAAAATGACAACAGCCGTGTAACGCTGATGAAAGGGAGGATAGAGCATAATCCCCTTGAGTCCGGTTTTCCAGAAGGGTTTGCGTCACCAGATGCGGCGGGATAACGATGTTTCAAATTTAAACGGTACTCGAAAATAAACCGCGCGCCTGGACGTCATTGAACGTTCCGTCGACGCGCTGTTTGCGGTTTTTATAAGCGTGTTTTCTTTGCCGCCATATCTTGCGTTAGAACTGCGGGCATCGAGTGCCCGCTCAATACCTTACGGGCACTCTGCGAATTTAGGAAGTTAGAAATTTGGAGAGATGGTAATTTGGGGATTTGAGAGTTTTGTGGTTCGTGGATTTGCAGATTTGGAGATCCTAGAAATTGGAAATTTAGGGATTCGGTGATTTAGAAGGTGAGAATGAAAAAAAATGGGAACTTGAGAATTTGGTCTTTTAGGATTTGAAAGTTCTGAGATAGGAAAATTTGAGAATTTGAAAAGTAGACTCTCTAATCCCTTCCTAATTCCTCACCCCTCTCTACTTCCTAACTTCTGAGCCCTCAGCAGCTTCTTAACCTCCACTTAGACCACTTATCTTCCTCCAAATTTCCCTAGTCTCTCAGCACCCTCTCCAGGCTCTCCCCTAAACATATACACCACTGGCCACAAGTTCTTCGATGAAACTTAATCTGTTCACGAAGTTGCATCGAAAAAGGAGAAAGAAGGAGCATAATTATTATTTGTCCTTAGGCAAGCAATGTACGACGAATTGAAAATAATCGCCTCGTGAAACGATTATTTTTATCGTCCGCGTTCTATCGTAATTACATTAATTTCTCGTTCGTTGACGTCGAATAATTTCGACTAATTACTCTTATGCTACCAATGCGTTGGTCAGGACGTTGCGAGAGATCATTTCGGTCCGTGTATAACGCGCATAATGATAGTCCTTTCGACGATAAGTAATGGGTTTCTCGTTTCGATCGGTGCATCGGATAGTTATCAATCTTACCGAACGAACCCAGCGGCCTGTCATTATCGCTGCTCGTCATTTTGTACGACACTTTGCCGTTTTATTTCGCAGCCACGATTATTTGCCGAACGATTTTCGGTCACCGAGCAGCGTTATGATGTATCGTTTTCATCGGGACGGTATATTTCTCGCTACGAGAACTCGACGTACCTCGATCGAGCGGATAACTTTTTCTTCTCTCGAAACTCGAAATCCGACGAAACACAACTGGAGCACGTTGCGCCAGTGAAATAAACCGACGGAAATGTGCTTGGAAATAAACGTATAAAAGTTGTTCCGGGATTTTGATGTGAACGTAGAATCGGGTCGCGCTTAGAATCTCAAACGGGTATATCAATGATTAATATTTGATTAAAGTGCTTACGGATACTTTCAAATTTTACGATCTCTTCATTCACGTATAATCAAATTTTGACGTTGGAAATTTAGGAGTTTTCAAATTTACGAATATCAAAATTTTCAAATCTCCAAGTACCTATGTCCCATATTCCACAATTTCCTCCAAAAACCCAAATCAGCAGAGTATCTCATCCCGCCATTGCCCAACACTTTTCCAACGCTCGAAAAACTTGGACCAACTTTCGGCAATCTCAAAGAAAATATCAACGACAAGAAAGTAGCGTGTATTACACTTAAAGACACTTACATGAAGATGCAGCTGTCCATTGTTGTCGACCCATCCGATGACCATATCAGCCCCGATCTGGCCGTCATTTCTGGTGAAACCGAGGCCCACGAAGCCCAGGGTCCTCACCTGAACCTCGAATGTGATCTCCCTCTCGCCAGGTGTCCAAAGGACTAGGAAATTATCGTCCAAAACGGCACTGTGTTTCCATTCGACACAGAGGATACCGCTGACCAACAGGAGGAAATACGATACGATTATCGACTTCATCTTCGATCAATGCTGCCTCAGTACATCTGCAATCAAGCAATCAACTCGTTAGTTGTCTCATTCGAGAATGTGCGGGTAACAAAGAACAAACAATAAAAAATGTACAAATTACAAATTCCGTTGTCTGCGAATTTGCGGGCAACGGAATGTCTGAGCTGCCGTTATGAACTTATTGCAAGTACTCGAGAAGTTATAAGCATCCGAAGAGAAGTTATAAGCACGGCGAGTTCTTACGCGGGGAAACGTGGAAAGGACGTAACGTTTCCCGCTAATACTCGTTAATTTTATTTTCTAACGGCAACTTATGGCGGACGCGTACGAACGTTCTCGTCCCATCAGCATCGAACACAGTCTCGCGTAATTCTCGTTTTCATGCCAGCGGCGGATCGTTAGGCTTCTATTTAGTGGTATTACGCGGTAGTAGCAAGACCGAGCAATATTTTCCTTTAATATTTTAACAGCGGTAGCTGGCCATTAGCCGCGTTGCAACCGCATCGACGAGTCACTGGCTACTTTAAAGCGTAAACGTTTCACTCGTATCCGTTCGATAATTCAGAACATGTCACCCATTTTGTCGTGCAAAAGAGCGACCCTTTCTTCTCTTGCTATTTCCACTTATACTTCGCGATAAATTATAATCATTTTTGTTCGTGCATATTACATGTATGATTACGTTAGAAGAATGTTCATTCTTCCGCCATTTTGACGTAGTTCAAAGAGAAGAGCATTCAAAGACACCTCATCATGTTTTAGATACGTAGTTAATATAGGTTATGTAATACATGCTTAGTGTTTGTTGTGCACATGTCTATATCCATATATATCTATTATACAGAGTTTCTATGTTATTATACATTTTTGAGTGGAGAAAGTATATACTGTTGTTTATCTTCGACAGAGTAAAATTTAAACGTCACATAATGAATAAAGCTTATCAATGGAAACACTGATTAGATGCTACAGCGTTATCAGAATATGGGAATGGAAGCAATATCTCGTTTAAAAAATTACATAAAATTTCTGCCTACCAAAGCGATTCTATCTAACAGCAGATACGTTTCAATCGATTTATCTGGTCGACTGTCCAACGAATCGGTCCAGGGCCAGGTAGGCTCAGTGTTAAACAGAAAGATTAATCGCAAACTCGATTCGCGGACGATGATTGATGTTGACCTTAATTCCCGATCGCCTTATCGCGGATCGCCACTGTATCACCGATATACGTTCCAGTTTCCGGTTCTTTTGCGACCTCGCATCGACACGATCGCCATCAATTTCACTTTGCTACCGCGAAGAATATCCGTGCATTTTTTTGGCGGGGAAAAAATTGTACAGAGTAATTAACGTCTCGGGTGAATAGGTACGGCGAACGTAGAAAGAATTTCACGGGCGATCGGGCGAAAAAAGAAGTCCGCAAACGTGGTCAGCAAATAGTGCGCTACCGGACGAGTCGTTTAAACAGTCAACCGCGGTGAAAATTCTACAATGCGTTTTAGTTCCTTAATTTCGGTCGGAAAATCCACTGTGCGGAGATAACATTTTTCTAACACCTTTCGTATACGGTACTTTGTGATGCTATTTACTTGCAAACAGTACATTTAGATACACAGTTGAAAATTTGGGTATTTTAGTATCTTTAGCTTTGACAAAGTTATTAACTTAACAACCTGGACATTTATAAATCTAAAAATTTGTGAGTTGAAGTGTGACGTTCCCTTAAATGAGATTGAGGATTTAGAAGCTTGATTTTATCTTTGGAAAATAGATTAACTTAAGGACATGCAAATTTGAGTATTTGAGAACTGGAGGATTTTTGAATATAACAATTTGAAGATTGAAAAATTGAAGAAATTTATAACTAAAAATTTGTGAAATTATGTATGTCATTCGAAGGAAGGGTATTTTTGATCAGACACAAAGCAAACAAAGTGGTATTTTCGCCCGAAGCGAGCGTGAAAGTACTGCACTGGCGGCAATCAAGGGCGTAGGCGAATTTCGAGGGTGAAAGAAAAAGTCGATTCGAGGCTGCGGATTAAGCGGTTCGCGTACGCTCGGTGCAGAACTGCGCATCGCGAGCACCGACAAGCAAAAACGAGCAAGGAAGAGCAACGTCGGTATGGAAAACGGGGTGGCCGAAAAAAACGAGAGAGAAGGAAGATTCGCAACTGCGGTCCATGATGGGCGAAAAAACACGAGCACGGACCGCGCGAAGGAAATCGAATTGATTCGAGAGCGTCGCCGATTAAAAATTCAATGAGGGTGACGTGGTCGCGGGGGAGAAACGGTCGATAGGGGAAAGGGTGGAAAAACAGATGGCCGGATCGTCGAAATCTCTTTTGTCCGCGCCCGTGTGCAAACATCCGCCGGTAAATCAGCTGGACACTGTCAAGAGAACTGTCAATTCGAAAGCAATCGAATCGATTAACAGTAACGATCGCGTGACGCTCGAACGAGGCCGATGCAAATCCACGGAACAATGCCAACGTCCCGAAGTGTCGGACGAGTGGTACATCCTGACCGTTCAACTATTCGTTTCGCGCGGTCGGGAAAGCAGAGAATTAAGCGCTTTACAGAGATCATCGATCAGTGGAACACGGGGACAGGGCTGGCTTTATCGACGGTGTACCGCGTGTATTTACACGGGGCGCCCAAACTCACAACGACAGCCCTGAATTTTCAATTAGACCGAAGATCCGAACAGAACCTGCGCTCCATTTTCTAGTCGAGAAACAAAATGAGATAAAGTGTTCCTTACTTGTGTTTATTTATGAAACATAACATGTTACATTGTAACAATATTGCAACGATATAATGAAAATAATACATTAGAGTTCTAATTATTGAATCTCATTTCTGAATTAAATCAAGTGCCTCTTGAGTGCAAGGAATTAAATTATTGTGACCGATTTAATTGTAATTAGAAGGTAGGGTTAATTGAAACATAAGTCGGCCCTGACTGTATTCTGTGCCACCATGTTTTCCCGGTAGGTGGAAAACGCGTGATCCCGACCGTCACGTACTTCACGCGATTTCGAACACCGCGAAACGACCGCAACTACGGGACAGAACGTTTTAATTAACGACAACAATGGTATAATGAGTAACCGTTCGAGTAACAGAGGCACAGAGGCGATTGTCGAACCTGTAATATGCCGCCTGGTAATCGGGATCGATGACTTTGACTTAGGTACGGTTTAACCGACGGAATTAGTGGAAAGCTTTTTGGCTAGTTTGGTTAAATTGAAACCGACACTGTTGTAGGATTTTAACTATTGTGCAACGTGTTTGTTTATTGTTGTAGACATTGCAATTATACCGTTATGCGCAGCTCACAGTTACGCTACTTCGGTTTCACAATTCTGACGGTATGGAAAGCTTGGTTTGAACATTTGAACATTTCAGGATTTCGGTATTAAATAGTTAGGAAAGGGGATTCGAGAACTAGGAAATTTGAGGATTTGCAATTTAGAGAGATTGAGAAACTTGGAAGTTTGATCATTTCAGAATTTGCAAAATTTATGAAATTTGAAAAATTTCGGACAATTTTAGTTTGGGGAATTTTAGGATTTGAAAATCTGAAACTTTACAAAATTGGAGATACAGAAATGGAACATTTAGTAATTTATCACAGAAATATTGAGTCATGAAATTTGGTAATCTGGGAATTGAGGACAGACGACATAAAAATCCAACTAACCCGAAAATATGTGCCAATATTTATCCGAACGAATATGAAGTGTGTCACGATTGCTCCGCAACGAAATTAAAGCAGGTATAAGCCGGATTATGCATTGCGACTACAGAAATGAACATAACTGCATAATTGTAACTTGCACAATTATTAATAAATATTATCCGGTTAAAATTTTGCGTCGCTATTAATAACATTTTGTACGCGTATCGTTTGCGCCATTCAATATTAAGCCAAGTATGAATAACAGTTTCAGTATGAAAACAATTTATATCAGTTTTTAACGCTAACGATTTTGTAACAGGATAACTATGAATTGGATAAAATTAAATGGATCAAATTCACGGGTCGCGGGTTTTTTTCTCGATATCGAACCGATCGTATTGGTTACATAACACGAATCGATAGGGAATTAAAGTTAAACTTCAATCGTACCATTTTTAAGCGGTGGATTACGGTCGAACGAATTTAAACGTGGATTTTTTAGAGTTCGAAACCTTTTTTTCCGGATTTTTTAACTACATTTGACAGAAAATGTTTGATAGGCACTATCGTATAACACGTGCAGTAATAATTAAACGAATGGGGAACTCGATCCGCGGTGTTCATGAATTAACAATTGCCAAATCGATAAGAGCTTTTTTCTTCGTCGAAACAATTTTCGTCAAATTAACACGAAAATGCGATCGTCAATTTTTTCATGGAAGATTTTATCGAGTTCAGAAGTAATTCGCGAGAATTGTGCACACTTTGCCGGAACATAATCATCTCCAACACGACGCAACATCAAGAAACTTGGATTCCTAGGACCGGAAACCTCAAATAAGGTCGTACAAATAGTCGAAGTTCGACCCGCAATCAAACTGCACCATGGAAACTGTGCACAGTTTCAAACGCTCGTCAGAGAAGCTTGTTTCGTGCGCGTCCAACTCTTAATAATTGCTTCTGTAACAATTCAAGATATTTCAACCGTGAACTTTGCGTCGTCGCTGCGAACAATATTGAAAAACGTATCCCACTGTTAATTAGCGTTCGTGAAACGTTCGTCCATACGAATAAGACTTACACGGGACAAAGAAAAAACGCGCTAATTAAATCATTATTAACTTACAAATTAAAACATTCGACTAATTATTTCGAAAACTGATCGAATATTAAAATTCATTCATGAAATTTTATTCAGTCTTACTTGAGCCGAAAATTGTGATGCATATTGCAATTTGAAAACACAGTAAATTAATGGAGAATTAAAAATACGATTAAATATTTATGTATTCTATCCATTTTAAATATTAATATGTATCAATGCTGTTCAGTATCGGGTAACTTCCCCTCTCGTTACTTCCATATTTATCCTTCACTCAGTAATTTAAACGGTACAAAAAAATTGAATGTTTTTTGCAATTTGCACATTCAGTTGCAAATTTTTTTATCACCCTGCTTTAAAGGGTTAAGTGTCCGATTTTATCTCAAACAAACGATCTTAGTAAATAGAACAGCTGAAACAGAGCGTTTTAAGCTGTCGATCATATAGTTTATTATAACTTGTGGAAGAAAGAATAAGGGAATCAAGGGGATTTCTCAGCCGGTGAAATAACGCAAACCGAAACGGAATAGACGCGAGTTGAATCGTTATCCTGTTCCTCGAATCGTTGCATCCAATACACCGAATTTGTGGCCCGCTTGACTATGCCTCGCAGCATCCCCTGGCCGATCCTCACACCCTCGGGAATTCTCGCTTATGCATGCAGCATGCGCGACGTGATTTCGTCGATTTTACGGTGCTAGTAGAGCAACCGCCAATCTGAAAACGATCGATTCAATTAACAGTAACAGTGGTGTAATACGCGCCGGATGCGAAGTGATGCATCGACAGGAGCAGCTGTCGCGCGGTAAACTCGAACCGTTCGACCAAACGGAGATGCGTCAATTCGAATTGAGAGGACGACACGGATCCCCGAAAGGTGCCACGGAAGGGAACGAAAGATCACGAGCTTTCGATCAAATATTTGCTCGATATCTCTATCGAACTCTAATTCTACTGTATCAACATAGACACCTGTGTTATGAATACAGATTTTTTACAGATGAGATCAAACCTTCCTTAAGATGTTAAATAAGACGCCTTCTAGTCCTTTATTTTCAAGGGTCTTTGGCTATGTAAGAATGTGGAAATCTGAATTTAAGAGTCTAACAAGAATTTGACATATTAGAAGTTTATCGATAAAGAAATTTTGAGATCTAATTGTCGAAAGAACATGGAGATCTAGGAATTTAAAGTTAGACATTCGGTGATCTAGTGATATGCAAATCGAAGTATCTGGATATCTAAGAATGTAGGTAAAAATTTAGAAATGAAAATTAGAAAATTTCAAAACTTAAAAGTTTATAATAATGATAATTGTCAAACGATCACATGGTGCGTTCAATAATGGGCTCTCAGACGTAGGTAGAAAGAAAGTTGATTTTTTGACGGAATGTTAGTAAATGGTCGGACACGGAGCATTGTACGACGTCAGGATCGGTGGATGGAGGTAACGGTAGACGACGGGGGTGGCAGAAAGGGAGGAGCGAAACGATTCGAGGGGGATGCAGTCGGTAGAGGCGAGGCTGGCTAACACACGACTACCACGGACGGGTTTGATTTGCGGCGTGTCGTTCAGTCGATTGCTCTCAAATTGCGTCCAGCGCCAGTGGCATCAACCTGGAACGTATCCCCAATACATTGACGCCCCCGTAACGTCAGAGGGGCCTGTCAGCTTTTCCATCGACGCACGGCTCGTGCATCCACCTATTCTACCCTTTCACGCCCCGCAAAATCGTGCCATTCTCTCCCGCCACCATTCAGCCCCGCGCACTCGAGCTGGCGGGCAACCCAGGCCCACCACTTTGCCGTTCAACTCCTCTTAAAGTTAAATAAATCGTCAAGTGGCCCACGCTGGAAGCGGCGAAATCGAAATTGCGCGAGAACTCGCTCGTCTACGAATCGGACGACACACAGGTCCTGGCGAGGATTGTTTGAGAAAGCGGTGTGTGTGTGTGCTCGTTTTGTTGGGACACGAAACGAAATTTTACCCCGGGTACCAACCCTTTTCCCGACCCGCTGTTTCACCGCGCGCCCATTGGTGCACGCCTCGGACGTTACTAGAAACCGGCGCTGGCTGGTGTGTGTTGGCTAGAAATTTCCGCTCCACGAGTGGTCATGTACAAAATATCAACTCCCCGTTGCGCTCCGCCAGGATAAATAAAGCGGAAAGCACACGGAGCCTGTCAGAAGCAAAGCTTCGAGTCCACTCTGAGCTGGATGCGAAGTACAAGGGCTGGCTCCCGGCAGTTTCGCATGAATTCCAGCGCTCGCGAACCGACGGTGACTGAAACAGCCCTGGAGGATCGAATAAAATTCCATCGGTCTCGCTGATCGTACTCTATGATTTCCGCGCGATTTAATCCTCATGTCGGAACATCAATTCTTCATGTACCAGTCAATCGGTAAAGCAGATCCTCGTTATTTCGTATGTTCCATTAATATTTTCGATCTTGATATTTATTAAAAAGTCGATTACTCTTTTGACTGCAACGATAGCTGTTATGAGCTGCATGTTCGATATAAAATGATATTGGTCTTAACCTTTAATTTACATCCTGAATAAGAAGATATTTTTCATACCTCTAAGTAGAATCATGTCACTGAATTAATCTTAGAATTGATTTGAAGCGAACAAGTTATGTCCCTCACTCTATGTCCATCTCTGTAAAGAAATAAATGAAAGAGAAAGGTAGTGACTTGTTCAATCCTATTTTGCACTGAATGAACGAAGGTAAGGGAAAAAAGGAAACAGTATCAGCACAGACGACAGGGGTGGACCGTTCGAAAAATCTGATGTGGCTAAAGATCAAACTGAAATGCAATTTCTGTGGATGACACCGAAGATAAGCATGACACAGGATATTATAAAGCCGTAGCTTTTAATCGCCAACGAATTCCAACGTTATCGGGAAGTAGTTAAAAACGAGAACGAGAGGCAGTTAGTTTTCGAGAGTGAAACTTCTCGACCGTTTCTGGATGAACGAATAGATACGCTGTCGTCGGTTAAAAGACAGCTGGTCCCATTCATCCATCAAGCTGACACCGGTTAACTAGTTCTCACGGAAAGAAAACAACAAGAAGAAGAAATCATCTACCTGCTGACAGAATAGGGCATAGACGCGCCAATTAGCGCTCGTAAAATCGTCCGATGTCGCGTGAAGAGTCTGGGACGCGTTCTAAATTGCCTCCTCTATCATAGGGTCGTGTCTGAGGTTTAAACGTTTCAACGTTTAAAGGCGTGCTAACGCGATGGAAGCTAACACAACGAGCACGAGGAGAGTGCATTAATGGGGCCGGTGTATGTATAGTTTGTCGACGATACATCGAGCTGATCGAATCCATTTGTACTCGACTGATCGGAGCGTCTATGAAATCCATTATACAGAGTGCTACAGCAATGCCGGAACGATTGAACCATCGTTGCTCGAACACCTTGCGTCTTTCGACCTACGGAGGGAATCTGGGAATTTCAGGAATTTGGGATCCGAGAATTTCAAGGTTTGGTGTTTACGGAATTTGGGAATGGAGATATAGGAATTCGGAAATTTTGGAGTTGGGGGATTTGAGCACTTGGAAATATAAAAATTTAGGAATTTAGCTATTTGTAAATTTATAGATTTGTGGATTTGAAATTTTGAAGATTTACAAATTTTTTTATTTAGCATTCTAAAAATTTGTTATCCTATAACTCTCTAAAAATTAATGAAACCCGTCTCACATCTAGGTGATTTAAATTTGCTCTTGTACCATTAGTACACGAAACTCTCGGATCAGCAAAGTACCTATATCAGCTTAAAAAAAATTATGGCCCAACAGAGACGAATCTCACAGCTTAAGTAGTATCAAAGTGTTCGAGTCACGTAACGACACAAACACTTACACGTTGAATATTTCTTTTTATCGCCCACCCAAGATCTGCACGCGTTCGCAGCACTTTTCATCGTGCGATCGAGATTGCATACTTTTTAGCTCGCAGAAATATCACGATAGCGCGTCCAGTCAGCGTTAACGGTGAACTTGTATATCAGGATTCATTAAAAAGTAAGAGTTATTTGCTTAGAGTCGGCTGTTAAGGACGACTTAACACCGCGTTTATTCATTCAGTCGTTGCTAATCGCCGAGGTACGTGACCGTGTCGAAAAACACGCGAGAACGATTTTAAAGCAACGCCAACGATATCGTGTTGCAAAGTGAAGAATGGGATCAAGCGAACCGCAAAGCGTTACTGTTCTCGTATACGTTCGTGCATTGTTACCGACTATATTTTTACCGAAACTTTATATGCTTAATCCATAATTTATCAACGTGGACGATGAAGAAAGGTTAGGGGTGTTGCCGGTCTTGGACGTTGCGAATCAAATGGGCAATAAAAGAAGATTGAAATTAAATTGAATCGCTTTATCACTTTTTACGTGCATATTCAATTGATTACATTAACAGTACAGTTATGTATATTTACGAGGATTATATCAAGTCGCAATCAACTTTTTAATACGTTGACTCTTGCAAAGAACTGACGTATGTGGTCAGACTTTCACATATAAATTCATATACGATTTAATGCTAGAACAGTAAATATTTCAGTTGCATCTTTTAATCGGTGAATATCACCGAATATTCAGAGTGTTTGAACAAGTTTAAAATATTGCACAGAGGAATCATTTGAGGAAAAAGTAGTTTGATCGCTGATTCAGAAACCATAAATTAACCGTCGACCGCTTCGGAACTGGAATTAACGATTTCACCTAACAATAAGTTAGGATCAACAAATCGCGCTATCGTCGATTAATAACGCGATATTCGAAAACAACGGAAACAGCGAAATACATTAGGCGTTTTGTTCCAGTCGAAGAGGTACTCGGTAGCAGGAAAGCCGATAAGAGGATTCCAGGAGCGGGTTAGTCTGGCAGCAGCAGGAGCGTTGCGCTAAGCTCACGACCCACTTTTCCCGTAGTTTTCCATTTTAAAAATGACCGAACCGTATAACTTCTACGCGAAAATCGTGGTATTCATAATGTGCCGGGTGTAAAGTTGGCTCAGTCGCGAGAAACCAGCTGAAGGAGTAAAAGAATCGCGATGCCGCGCACAGCCTCTGAAACGAGAAGAAGCACGACGCGACGCGAGGAAAAAATAAAGCTGAAAAGTTCGAGATAACCCGGAGAAAGAGGCGGACAGAATTTTCACGGGCTCGGATAAGGAGATACACGGTGCCGGGGAGAAAGAGAGAGATAAGAGAGAGTTGGTGAAGCGACTTTCAAAGTTGGAAAAAGTAGAATAACACGATTGCATCGATGCAACGTTCGGTCTTATGGATCATGACCGAGTGCCTTCTTGCTGACTGCTACACGATCTTAACAACTAGGTAGTCTTTTCCTTTAGACTGGTCTAATTTTATCGTGTGAACATTTAGGACTGCAGAAGATTTGAGAATTTAAACATGTAAAGTCTCTAAACTTCCAATATGAGTAATCTCATATCGAATGAAGAAAAATATCAAACAGTTGAAACGACAAAAATTTAAAATGAGAAAGTAAAGATGGCAGTCGATTCAGCACTTAGTCACGCGAGCGAAAGATCATTCACCATCGTTCGCAGCGGAAGCTCTTCGTCCATCTTTGATAAAAAGTTGACACGCATCGCAGCGCGTGAAAACGTCTTGATAGCACTTGCTCGAATTACTAGATCTTTGCGGGTGGGGAGAGAAACTGCGACAACAAACCGGGACACGAGGAAAGCAATTAATTTTAAATGGGAAAACGTACGCAAACGTCACAAGCCGTACACGCCAGCGGCGTGATGTTTTTATTTTCTCGGGCTCGCGTGGCCAGTGTTTTTCTGCTGGCTACACACACGCCGCTGGCTTCGCATCTTGCATTAATTCTAACGCCAAGTTTGCAGTCGTCTCGCAAACGTGAAATTAATTTTCCTCTGTCCGAGAGCCGCGTGCGTCAACCGCGAGGATGCGGTACCGCCGCGTCGCAGACGTGGAAAAAGAAAGAGACGGAAAAAGCGGAAGTAGAAATACGACGTTTCTTCGCGGAAACGTCCTTTGTCCCGGCGGGAACGGAGGATCGTCCGGTGGTTGCGTTTCTTTTCCCTGGCTCATCCTTTTCCAACTCTTCTAATTGCGGTGCTTGCCCAATTAAGTTTAAAAAAATGATGAGGTCGTCGATCCTGGGTGGCGCTAATTAACGTTTGCCTGTCAAAAGTGTTCTACCCGCTCCGCCCACACCTCCCCGGAAGCGTCGCGACTTTCCCACAAGCCGTGATATCTGCGCGCGGCGTCGCGTCGCGTCGTTTCGCGTCCGCTCTGGGGATTTAATTACATTTCTATGGACCCGGGGCAAATGAGGGAGTAATAGGCGGAGGATTCCGGGCTGCCGGTGAGAACGAGAAGCTACGAAGGCACGGGAACTCGACCCCGGCAGGCTCTAACCTCGACTCGACTTTGCTTGCTTCGCAGAAGTGCCAGCGTATGCATAATAGGCGATTTAGCCCGCGGAGCACCATAAGAGTAATCCAACTCTTAACCGCGTAGGATCAGCTCGAGGAGGATAGACGGATAGAGAGGACAGGGATAAAAGAAAGAAAGGAAGGACGTTGCCAGATGAAAAAGAAAGGTCGACGTCGGCGAAGGATCAGCGAACGAGCGTCGTCAGCTCGCTACTGTCAAACTTCACCTATTTTCCGCTAACAAGGGAAGGACCTTAATTGGACAATTTCGATTTTAACGTGTTTTTGCAGGTTAGTGGTGTTCGAGTTTCTGATTGGATCGAGTTTAATACTTTATTTTATATCGTTGCTCGAGTTTTTCGCCTTTACAGGTGAATCATTTTACACAAATGAAATCCGTAAATTAATATTACGCTAGATAGAGGTCGTTAGTTACGATGGAAATTATATTATTCATCGTAAAATGAAAATTTCGGCAGATCTAATAGGTACATTTTAAGCCTCTAACGTGACCTATCTCCTTCAGTCAGTTCATTTACACATTCAATTTTCTTAGCCTGCCCCACAACTTATTTTGTACACTACCCCAAAATGGCTGCCAGCTTCGTGCGTTTAACATCGAACGCTATTGATACTCGGATATCGCCTGGCGACGGAATAAGCGCGATAGATCGAGGTCAAAAATGTATGAGTGGTATACGGGGGCAGGCGAAAATACATCGCGTTAGAATACATAATAGATCGGAGTGAAGAGACGGCAAGGGACAGAGAGGAAGGGACAGGAAAATATATTACCGTCGTAACGTAACCGTAAATATATTATGAGATAAGTCTCTGAACGCGTTATCCCTTTAAAGCGAGAACGAGCAGGTATCCTGAGGGTATCCGGAGCGGAGCCGATGATGGCTGCGAAGATGCTCACTGTCCAACTTACAACGAATATTTCTCAGGTTCGTGGCAGCGGATGCTTCGTTGCTTCGAATTTATCGCGACGATATCGCATGGCAAAGCTCGACCGACCGGGAAACTCGATCGTCACTCGCCCTCGACTCCTATACCCTCGATCAACCATCATTTTTCCGCGTCGTTCGATTGCATCGTGTTCTTCCCGTCAACTTTCTGATCCTAACGTTTATGGGGCACTCCGGGCTAGGACGCGCATCAAATCACCGCGAATGCCATCATCGGAAAGTTGAACCGCGTGATCAATGACGAAGTAGCATCGCTCGACAACTTCTATCCACCGTACTTGTTTCCAACTTAAGATTACTCTTTCGAACTCTCTCGCGCAACCAACAATGTCGCCATTTTATCGGTGTGCTTATCGCATGTGCGTCAAACGGTGTTCAGGTAGCACGTTCTAACCTCACCGAGGTACAGTTTCCACGGTAGTCAGCATCGTTCTCAGAAGTCATGCATGACGATGATCTAATCTCTTCAAAATAAACGTACACACTATTATTTTTGTACCTAACGTTGCAACAACTATAAGTACCTTTCTAATCAAGGTTATTTTAACTCTTTGAACTAGGTTGTCTTCTCTGGAAGAACATTTTAAATGATAAAACAAAATTTCCAAGTGCAAACATTTAAGATCGATTTGATCATGAGTCATACTACAAATTCGTGTATAAAATGTAATATATGAGCTAGTATAAATATGATTATAAAGCATCTTAACGCGACCCTTCTCGTTGCAAAACGCTGCATCATGAAGGTGTCCACGGTTATTTAAAACAGATTACCGCGAGGTGCCTGTCCCGCAGAACCTGTCCCCCTGCCGGATGAAATAATTGCAGGGAACCACGCCCTGGCAGGTACACGTTGTCCTTTCAGCGCACCTTGAGGAGCTTTTCGAAGAAATGGCGTCCACCGTGGAGACTCGCGATTGGCCAAGGGATTCGCGATTCCGCACGATGCTCTGAAAGGTGCTGCGTGCCTTTTGTCCGCACGCTGCAATGGCCGTTCGCGCGTGTTACGCGCACCTGCACCGAGCGGAAACGCGGTCCGAGTCGCACGCAGCAGCGTTGACAGCGAGCCAAGGACGAGCGGCGAAAGGAAGCCGATTTATCGTTCGCGATGGATCAGAATACTCGCCGAGGTTCTTTTACCTCGAGGCGTTTCGAACAATGGACAAAAGTCGCTGTTCTATCGCGGTTCCCCTGTCCGTGCACAGGATGTCTTCGGAAAAGATGGCCCCTTTAAGCGACTTAAAATGGAGAGAAAAATCGCTATCTATGGTAGCGCGGAGAACGAGTCATGCAGCCCATGTTTGTCGAAGGTTGTGGCAGATACGGCTGGGACAGAGCGATATACTCTTACATGTTATACAATTTACATATTTTTACGTAATTTACTGTTGCATAATAATTCTTGAGATACATTGACATTTTTCGAGATGTATAATATTTGGGAGGTTGGGAAATTTGAGAAATCTGAGAAAATTTTAAGATACATGATTTTGAAATAATTTGTGAATATAAAAGTTGTGAAGTTTGTAGGAAGGAATGGCACGCGACTGTACGGGCATCTAAAGAGATCAGGATTCGATACACGAACGAATCGAGCAATTTTCTCATCACATGGCTCTTCACCGTTGATAATTACGACAGCTGATCCGTCTGATTGGCAGAGGGAGCGAGCTTCGAATCGCTGTGCCGTCGAATCGGCGTGAATCGCAAACTCGTTTGCGGCTTGGTTTTTCAACCGGTCGATAGGATCGATACACCTTCGGAACTATAAACTCTCGTTGTTCATTACGAGCAAACGCGAGTCCCGACAGCTCGATTGCGATTGAAGTGGCAATTTCGTGGAGCATCGTTCGAAGGAAAAATTGATGGTTGATTAATTGTTTCGGATCCCCGGTAAACGGGCTTTCCGCGCGCTACGCTCGAATAACACGCGTGTTTCGTTACCTCGTGGACGTATCGAGCGAGACGAAATCGGTATTTTCGCGATACCGTTATTCGAAAGTTGTTTTTTGCCCGATGACCGACGATCCAACGCTGCCGAACGATTTCGTGCGCGAGTTTCGATGACGGCTTTCTATCGAACGGCCTCGAGCGAGCAGGAAGTGGCCGAAACGAATCGCCGCAATTAAGGCAGCAATTATTCCCGGCGAAGACGTTATTCCCCGTTCGGCGTTAATTTAATTTGCCTCGCGGGAGACGTTGTCGGAAGAAAAACGATCGACGAGATTGGAATTGGCAGCAATAGAGTATCGAGAATCCGTTTTTTTTTAAATGCATTTTATCGGGTCGGCCGCATCCCCTTGAAATATACGACGTGGAAACTCTTTCACGTCCATGTCCAATTGCGCTTAGAGCGTCCAATACCGCTAATAAGACCCGCGCCCATCCCATAAATTGCACGGTTAATGCAGCCTACATTCACGGAATACTTAATCGCACGCCTCTCGCGGTCCCACACGATGCTGACACGAGTAATCTGCCAGCGATCTAAATATACGTTTCTGGTTATTTCCTTTTCGAGTGGTAATTATTCAGCCGAGCAAACCAGACCGCTTCTCTAGCCGGGAACGCTCGAGAAATCTCAAAGGGTGGATTCCGTCTTTAGATCGGTTATGGAACACCCTATCGCGAATATTGCTTGCTCAATCGCGAATAAATTTCGCTTAACATCCCTCGTGGTAGACGCTTTTATATGATGCTACCCTGCGAAACCTTGCAAAACTGATGCACCGAAGGTGTCTTTGATCAGAAATTGACGAGCGCGATCAGAATGTTACATGCGCAACTTGAACGCGTTCGCGGGCACTGATGGCCAAGTTTCTCGACTCGATCATTTGTCAACTTGCACATTACATCTTCCTTATCTACTTCTTTATTTTCTACATTATGGTTTGATACGTGAAAACACCTGTATTCTATATTTTTCCCGAAGAGCAAGTTAAGGTAAGTCACGTGAAAACGTGATTACACATTGTTAATTGATGTTCACAAAATGTAAGTGAAACGTATTCGCATGAATATTAATAATAAAATGAATAAAACTATACATACATTTTATAGCATACATTATATGTATACACATATCATAGACGCATATTAATAACATGTACTTATTTCATTGAATTTATTTATTATGTACATGCATTAATGGTACATGATATTACCTGATATGATGGTAACATAGTAAGGTGTCCCTTTGAAGTTATTATTTCGTACCATACAAAGTACTATAGCCCTTAAGGGTAACACCTTTGTGATCATATATCCTTTATGATTCCTCTCCCCATTTGCAATAAGGAGGGATCACCGCAAAATCGACGGAAAACCGTACCACAAGGTTCACGATTGACTGGCTACCTTTTTGCATGATTTTTACAGCATCAAAAACGACGAAGACGTTTTGCCCATCAAGATCAGACAGCCTTTAGTACACGAACGCACGCACACGCGTTTGATCGGTGATCTGTCGGACGAACAGCTCGAGGATACGACTTCCTCTCGCCAGGGTCCTTGTTATCACGTGCTTCGAGGCGAGTTGCAAATCGATAAATAACTGCGGCAACGGTCCGCGGAAGAGGATGGTATGCGGCAAACCTGGCCGCTGAATCGAACGAAACGAACAAGAGAAAATCGCGCGATGCGAGTGTCCGTACCGCAAACGAATCGCACGTAATGAGGGATAAACCACAGACCACCTTGCTGCGGATAGACGAGCGAACCCACGGATGCATCGGTGCTCGAGATGCTCCTTTTCACCAGGGCCGAATTTAGTACGGATGCAGGTACGTAAGCGGTCAAATTTACAGGATGAGCTTTATACTGAAGAACGGACAACTTTTTCAATTTTCAAGTCTGGAAATTCTTTGGTTTATACATCTTATTTAAGTCTCCCGGTTTTTGAGATTCTACATTTCTTACTTCCATAATTTTTAATTTATAAATTGACAAACTTGAAAATTCCCAAATTTCCAAATAGAATTCAAAAATTTTCAAATTTCAAATTCCAAATTTCCGAATCCCTAAATTCAAAAAATCCCAAATTCCAAGTCCAAACTTCCAAATCTCTAAATTCCAAAATTGTCAAATTTTCAAATATCTAAAATCCCAAATCCCTGTATTTCGAAGTCTCTAAATTTCGCAATGAACATCTGCGGCCCTGCACGCTAACAACCCTGCGCTACCTGCAACAAGATTTCAAATCCATTTGGTTGGCAATCTTTAACCCTAGCTAGTCGTTTCGATGCATCTCAGCCTTCAATTGTGCAACGTTTACTCCGGTCACGGCGAGAACGGTCGCGATATATCTCACGCTTCCGAGTCCATCTTTGCTGCTGAACACGCGTCACGAACATTCTCTGATACCTGAAGCTATAAATTTTTTTCGGAATAGTTGGTAATTTCAGAATCTTCAGGTTTATAGTGGTCGGATGGCTGATAACGACCACTGTCGAATAACCAGTAAACGTGTGTGGAATTTCCTTTTAGTATCTCCTGACACTTTTATTGTAATTTGTTGAACGTTCTTCGTTTCTTCCAAACTGTTGCATGTCTGGTGTATTTATTTATTTTCTATCTTTTCTAACTTTTTACAAGAAATAAATTTCGTAAATAATTTGCATGCAAGTTCATTCATCCACATTATATTTCACTTTCTGTAGAAAACAATTATCCGGAGAAACGAAAGCAAAAATGTTTCTCACAGGTTCACCGCTTCCTTCCATAACGCGCCATGTTAATTATCTCACACTTTCAAACGTTCATTTTAAACGGTAGCCATAATAGCTACACTCGTTAAGCTCGCTCGTGAATTCCTCGTGAATCAATGGCAGCATAATGCGATCCTTATCGCTGTAGAACATCTAATAAGTTGGCTCGTGAAACGTTAATTGAACGGAGGATAGGTACTATGATGTGTTGCCTGCCCGGCTATTTACGATTATCTTCTTACGCTGCAACTGGGAACACTTTTGATTGAACATCGTGGAACCTAACGTTGTAGAACGACGGGCAACTCGAGTGCCCTCTGAAGAGCTCAGCACCGGTGCAATCATTCAAATCCATGGTGAATTCAAAATTTTCAATTCAGAAATTTAGGTACTTGGGGGTTAAATTTGGAAATTTATATTTACAGAAACATAGAGATTTATAGGTTAGAAATTTGAAAATTTAGAAAATTAAAAATTGAGAAATTTAGAATGAAATAAACTTTCGAATGACCAAATTTGTAAACTAGGTAATTGGGTATTTCAATAATTTATTCTATTTTGGAAACGGAGGTCAGTGGGGTAGTTGAAAGCAGAAGCAGCAACGGAAAGATTAATCGTACGCAAGGCGTGCGTAATCGTCGATTATAGCATTCGTCGATAGATGCTTGTACCAGTACAACAACCGAATTATCATCGATTTCGAACGATTATTCCTTCGTGCCTCATGAGCGCGTTAATACGTCTGTGAAATCCATCGAAACCCGCAGCATGCAAGAGTAAACGAATTAATCGGAGCACGATGCCGCGGTTGGTAATTGCGTATAATTTCCAAACAATTATGCAAATAATGCATAGAAAGTTGCATTCCTCGATTAATGAAGAACCATAACTTGTTATAGCAAAAGTAACAAGCAATCGATTCTTTCGTACAGAAATAATGCAAATGTAAGAAGCTTAATGTGAACGCGTAAAATTTAACCCTCCACATTTTGTAATTCACTAAAAATTAAAAACTTGATAATTTAACAATGTTTTAACAGTTATGTTTGAAAGTGTTAAATTTCTCAACTGTTTTTGAAAAGACATCTAGAGAATTGAAAAGTTTATAAATTCCCTTCAACAGTATAACTAAAAAGAAATAAAAGAGTCTTGTGAATCCGATTTACAATTTGCCAAGCTCCATTTAAATTCTAAAAAAAAGTTGACATTACTGAAATTACTTGCTTGGTTCGTGGGAAAGAGTTTTCGTAATTATTTCAATTAATATTAAAATCTAGCCGTTGGTTGCCAGGTAAATAGACTGTGCGTCGCTCGTGTACCTACAAAGAGGAAGACAAACTGTTCATTCGTCGTTGGACCGCCGAAGGCGACATTACCTTAATTGCTACGTAGGTAACAGGACATGCAACGCTCTTTCTGTCCTCCTGAACAGTCTGCTTCTCTCTCGATGTCCGCTCGCAATGTTCGCTAATATAAATTCGGCGGGAGCTGATAAAACGCTCCCACTCGTGGTATGGCCCTTTCACGAGAGAAGCCTGCAGCAGCTCTCTCGTTCCACACACGTTGTTAGCAAACAGTACTCCGCGTAATTGTATAAATCACCAGAAGCGTGACAAACGACTGGCTACGCGAGTCCCACTGCTCGGCTGACACGTTGAAATACGCTCGCGGGGGAAAAAAAAAGTTCTCCTCAAAGCGACAGAACTCGCGCGTCACCGCTTGGCCTGCTTCGAAAAGTGGCCCGCGAAAAGTCGTCGAACGGTCTGAAATTATCGATTCGATGCTCACGTCGACGTGTAACGTACTCGATTCGAGTTACATCCCTGGAACGTTCATGCTCCTCGAGAGCCAGTAACACGCGCCAGAGATTACGTAAAGGCTTAACAAACAGTACTCGGCATAATAACACAAATCTCCGAGAACGTGACAGAGATCGCGTTTGTGTCCCCTGTTTGTTAACTGCAATTGCTTCCACCTTTCGTTTCTTCCTGATGATGTGCAAGAATATTAGATTCGTATATTAGTTCTTGAGAAACTAAATTAAAATATTTCAAACTTTCAAGGTTTTAAAAGCAACTTCATATTTTAAAAGTTTTATTTGTTGAGTCTATTGAAATTGTTCGTCTAAAAAAAACCGTATGTATTGTATAGGATAGTAGATGAACGAGGTTTGTTTGTGAACGCACCCTTCGTTGAGATTCAAGAATGATCTGCCTTTGATTCACTCTCGAGATCAATTTGTAAAACGTATGTGCGAACGATAGGAGCACGATGTGGACTATCTCCTATACGAGGGCAGGAACTTTAAGAGCTCTCCTCGCTTCTAGGGTATGTCTATAAGCACCTTTTTTAAAACTCATCCCCTTTTATCCTGGACTTTAGTTAACCCTGCCATCTTCAGACCTACGAATCATCCTCTCGTGATTCCGTTCTGTTTTCCTATTTCCGAGAATACTCTGCAGTCAGGTAAGCGTGGTAAGCTTCTTTTGCGGGTTCAATTTAGAAATTCAGGATTCTGACAATTTGAGGAAGCAGACTTCTGTTATATTGCCACAGCGTATAGGCTGTTGTACCACCCAAAAATCTTTCTAAATTTTTGCATGAATTAAAAAAAATTTTTTTTTAATTGTTTTATAATTTAATTTTTTACGCGTGACAATACTGAGGGGTCCATATAAATGCGGCAATATAACGAGAACTTGACAATCGTAACAAACCTAATAAGACCGTTCAAATCTAACACCATTCAGAAATCTAAGAAGAGCTCTGAGATGATGGTCGCAACATTGTATGTTCGAAATGTTCCCTTTCTTTTTCTCGGTGCAATTTATTTTTACTTTCGACTTTCGGCAGTGGCTGGCTCGAATGCGCGTCTGATGGATGAAAAATGTATCGGTAAAAAGTGGTTGGTTCGCGTTGGGTAAGCAGGGTATAAAATCGAGTATCGCGGTTCCACGGTTGGTAAACCGTGTGCTGTCCATGGGACATCGATCAATCGGTAAATTTCTCGCGACGCGTGACATTCTAAGGCGTTTTTGCACAGTGTCGGATATTGGATTTCCGTGGCGTGTACCGTTGTGCATGCTTTCGCAGCAGCTGATGGCTCCGGGATAAAGAATCCCGCAGGATGGATTGGATCGTTCGAGTAACACGTTGCGATTGATTTTCAGAACATGGCTTCGATCGTGGCGGACAGGAGACAAATTGCTTGAATTCGGTTGAAACTTTCTATCGATCTTCGCCGTTCCTCCGTTCGCGTTACTTTACCTCCGTCCTTATTTCTTCTGCCTCCACGCCTCCTTCTCATCGTGGAAATTTTTGAGCGAGCAACGTCGTGACGGACGGAGAAACGAATGGAAGGAACGCGAGTTGCGGGAATAGTTCGGTTTCATGAACGACGCCAAGAAAATTGTCCATGCGAGCGTATTTCATCCGCGCGGCTTCGAAGCAGGAACGCGATGACGGCATCGTTCATCACGCTCCCCTGTGATTTATGCAATTACGCGGGCTACTCGTAAATTCTCGGGAAAATACTCCATTTAGTTGGTTAATAATCCGCACTTCGTACCTGCCGTAGCAACTGCTACGGTGTCACCAACTGGATAAGCACACTTATGCCTTGTTAATTTCTTCCTTTCACATTTCTTGGTTTGACAAATAATGCGAGAATTTTAATTAAGGAAACTTTTTCAATCTTCCAAATTTTTAATCACCCACATATCAAATTTATAAATACTGTCTCCAATTTGAAAATTTTCAATTTCAATTTCACATACAATTCCACTTCGAAACGTGGTAACCGGAGGTTCAAAATAAAAATTCATTAATGCACTCGTGAAATACAAATATACTTGATAATGTTCCTCGAGCGTTGTTTCTTTTATATCTGATCGTAGTTTCCGCGAATGGAAAGCGATCAATCATCGATATCGTCCCTCCTTCTTTCAACAACTTTTTCAATTTCGCGTTAATGGAAATTCGCCGGTTATCGAGTTACGAGTGACGAATCATCGCGAATCGGGGACGTGCAGGACACGACTACGCCGTAGCTCGATATTAATTTACTTTGCAGATATTTTCACGCTTTAGTTTGCCGTGGGGAACGTGGTGAAAAGAGAAGCCGGAAAACTCTTTTGCAACGTTCAACCGACGCGAACTTCCCGCGCAATTATCAGCGATGAAAATTACCTAAACTCGCGCTATCGACCGAGGCATTGTGTTTCTCATTAACGTCGACCGAGATGATCGCGAAAAAAAGAGGCAGCTAGGAAACCGTGCAATTACAAAATTCATTAAACATGCAGATTGTATTTATAGGAGCGAGCTTCCAGGAATAATTCACCGCTCATTAAAGGGGGGGCTAGCGATGAAAAATTCATCGAGCCGAAGGATAGAGCGGAGAAACAGAAAGAGCACAAGTAGAAAATCTTGTTGGAGATCAGTCGCGAGGAAGGCAGATTCTATCTTAACGCTCCAATGAGAATGGCTATTTATAGTATCACGTGTTATTAATACAGAACACGTGATTATTGTTTAATCACATTATTACGTTTTTTGATTTAACCTTTCAGTTTCGTAAAAAGAAATAAATTTCAAATTTTTAAATCTGAGAATTTGACAATTATTCAAGAACTATATGGATTTGAAAATATTTAAGTACATAATAGAATTATATTACTTATAGTTAGAATTCAATATTGTCGTAATTTTTGAAATGATCGTGTAAATATATTTCTTTAAAAAATCTGTGTGATGGAATTTGTATTACGCTATATGATTTCATGCAGAGCAAGTTTTTTAACGAAAATTTCAGCGGGTGTTTATCGATGTTCTGTTTCATCGTTGCAATCAAGTTTTGATTGCGAACTTAATAGTCATTGTAGTAAACCGTGCTATCACTGCAAAATTCATATTTTTCTCTTCATAAAAAAAAACACGAAAGAGTCAAAACCCATTTTGACACCTCGATTTTGACGAAGTACAATTTACATGCTTCCAATAAATATTTGAAAGTGTAGCAAACGTAGCAAGCTACGTAGAATAAAAATGACAATCGAATTTCGTGAAAAACAAATCTCATTCCCGGTGGAATTTCCAGCAATTTGTTCCTGATCGTTAAAACATTAAAAGGGTCTTCGTGACCATGTTCAGTTACGCGAATCGTTTTCTCGCGACCGGTGTTTGCGTTCCTCTCGACCGATCGTTTCATGGCGTCAAATCGACGTGTTCTCCGCGTCGTAACGGGCGATTTACATCCGAAATCAGAACTGCATGTCGAAAGAGTATCTCTGGCGTGCCGATGATTGTATTGCTAATCCCTCGGGCGACGTTGTCGGCCCATGAAAATTGCAAGCTACCGCTTACGATATTTCGCGTACGGTTCGTTCGCCGATACAAAGCGAGAAAGAGAGAAGTGGGAAAAAAAAAGAATCGAAATCATAACCCCAGGCGCCAATCGCAATTTCGTGCTTTCTGTTCTGTCGCAGTCAATGCGTTCCGCGTTATTCTACGCTCGAAAAATTCGAGGACAATGCACCAGGTTCAATGATACAACTTTCGAGGCTACCGTAGGGAAAACGTGTCCGGTCGAACACCTGCCGTCATTAATTATAAAATCATGTATGGATTTCTATATTCCCAAATACCTATGTACATGTGTTATGTACGTGTCTATTCTTGTATTTGCAATGTAATAAATATTTGTAATAATAATGACACGTACACAGGCACTAACGAAACGAATCAATTCAATTGCAAACAAAGACTGATTACGGTTGCAGATTGAAACTGGAACATGAGTGTTCGAGGTAATTGAAAAAAAAAATTGCCGAAGCGAAAGCCAACGTTCTAGATTAATTAAATTACTGTATCGACGCGCGGAATAATAACGCGGCCGGCCGATATTAAACTACGCTTTAAACAAAAATAATTCATATTTCCTGGAGATGGGAAATTAATTGCGTACGCTGTGTCGACGGAAATTTTCAATCGTATTATTTGCTCTCTCTTCGTTGCGCGGAAAGTTCTTTCCGCCGTGCGTACCGGTAAAAAATGGTTTAACATTTCATCGACTCGGAATCTAGTTAGTCCATTAACTGGATCGATCAATCGTCGTTTATATCCGCAATACTGATTCATTTTTTTTCCCACAAGCGACCCGCTATTTAATCTACTGTCGAGCGGTTAGATTAATTCTACAGATAAAATTATATCAACGCTGCAATTGTTGTTTATGGTGTAATAAATAGTGCTGTGAAATAAGATCAATAAGGTATTGAGTATATGAAAACTTTGATACGTAATGGTAAAAACATAAAATCTCGTCAGTAAATTTCTAAATCTTCTCTCTTCAAATTTTTCAAATTTTTATATTGTTTATTTGTCCAATTTTTACATTTCCAGATATTTAAATCTTCAAATATTCAAATTTTCACTTTCAAGCTTCCAAATGTTCGTATTCTTAAATTTTTAAACTGTCATGCTTTCAAATTTCTCCATCGTGCAAGAACGTGTATGCATGCGTTTCGTAGCGAGATAGAGCGTTAGTCCACGAGCGAAACAACAGAGACACCGTGTTAAGACACGGCGGTAAACTACAGGAATAGGATCGAGGGTAAAAGTAGAGGGTGGCATAACCGGTAATCCCGAAGTAACGATAACCCCTTAACGAACGATATCGTTTTTTCTCTTTTGTCGAAAAAGGGAAAGCGTTTCACGGGAGCGTGTAATCCACCGTCGGGTTACAAACGTATTTGCGTTTCTGTATGGCGGTCGCCATTTCCGGCAATTACCCTCCAGACGGCGCGGCATCGGAATTGGGACAAACCGGAGCGGGAACGAACCCACGTCCCTGTTCGCTCGCTAATTCGTTTTAACCTGGCCAATTTCTAGCCCTCCCCCGTAGGAAACTCAATTATACCGGCTCGCGGGACGAACGAGCGCGTGGCGCGATGACGAGTAAGGAGCAGGAATTCTCGACGTTGGCCGATGCTGAAATTGCGGTCGCGATTATCCAGTTAGATCGATCAAAGCGCGTTCATTAATTGCATTCTGTAGATTTGAATGCGCGGCTATGCTGGAAATCCGTTTAAATCGATCATTAAATTGTCCAGTTCAACTGTTAGAGAGCATTCATCGCGCTAACGAATCATTTCGAGACAGCGATCGTCTTCATCCTGATCACGTTTCCACCGTCTTTAACCCTGAGTCTTCAAATTTTTATAGAAGTGTATGCTTCTGTGAAACGACACCTTTGTTTCGCATCTTCATTTAACTATTTACACTCAAGAGGTGACGCTTTTCCACTTGGTTCAATGCATCGACTCGAGAGGTGGTCGAGAGTCACCCTTTTGTATCTCAATTATGATCGCGAATCGGACTTGTTTAGTACAGACCTATATATCTTTGCCCGCAAACGGGAAAATAGATGTTCGGAAGCGGTATGAGAACTATTTAAATACGATATAAAAACTGTCTGCAAACATTTATTTGAAAACATTTCCTGCTCGCTACAAATAGTTCGCAAACATTCGCTTGCGTGTTTGTGGATAAGAGAACGTTTATCTGGTATAGGTTCTATCATTTGAGTCTTTCGAAGATAATAGACAAATGGATTAAATATCTTTACATATTGTGATCACCATGTGTTAAAACACAGTTGGAAAAGAAATCTTACTTGAACAACCTTGTCTGCGTTAATAATTTCACGTAGATAATATAAGTTCACACACGATCCATATTTAGCGTCATTACTGCAAAGTACGAGCTCGGAGAGCTAAGAAGCAGTTGAAACTATATGAAATAATCTGCGACGAACTTTGATACTATTAACGGGCCGAAAAAGGGGAGGTGGAAAGAAACTACGAAGCTGAAAGTTTTAAAACTGGCCATGACGGTGGAAACCCCAGGTCCTAAAAGCTGTCCTCTCTAATTGTGTCTAATTAGTCCAGATATTAGCGAAGCGGAGGGCCGGGCTTCGCTACCCGAAGTCTGGTAAACTATTTAAATGGAAGCTCCGACAATTTTGCGTAGGACATCTCAAAGCAAAAGTTTCGGTCGTCTTTCGAACGATTCGAGAGAGCTAGTTTGCGCGAGAAGGGTGCAAACGCGAGGGCAAGCAGGACGAACGTAGGGAATCTATTTAAAGCGATTCTCTAGGTTCGCATCCACAGCCCAACTGCGTTAAATGGAAGGGCAGAGTGTAATAAGCAACTGCTTGAAATCTCACCTTCGGGCTGTTCAACGGGGCACAAGTGTTCCTGCGTTAAGCTACTATATTCTACTCTAGCGTCTCTGCTTCCTCCTCCGTCTCTTTTTCTCTCCCTCTACCCCTTTCCCTTTTGTGTAGTCACATCTAATTAACCAAGGTATTGCCAGGGAACGGCGTTGATCTCTACTTCCCCAGGCAGCCCAGAAATTTCAACCCTAAGAGGATGCGGTCGAACTTAAATGAATTAGCGATAAAGTCATTTCAGACACCGGCAGCGTCTGATTGAACGTTCGCCCGGCGAGCAGAAGGGGGCGCAGAGAGGTACAGGAAGGGAAAGGATTTCCGTAAATGGACTCTCAATTTCAATGGGACGCGCTCGTGCAAAGGCACGAACGGGTACGCGGCCGGGGATCACGATATTTCCAAAGATCTCCGGCCAATTTGCAATAAAGTCCTCGGGTCGTCGACGTAGGGGGAAAAGAAACTCGAAAGATTTTCCTAAGAACTCGATCCGTCGGATAAAAGGAAATATGTTCCCATTGATTTTCTTGGAAGACCGTGGAAACGGAGTTGCGCGGTAGCAGCCACGCCATCACATATCCTTCGGAGCCTTTCTCGTAAAATAAAACAAGATTGAACCAAACTCGAGCTACGGATTTACTAAGGTTTTAGCCTTATGGAAGAACTTCGTTACGGCGCGGCGTCGCGTCGCGGTCGTCAAAGGCACGCCTCCGTTTGCCTTTCCATTCGACGATGTTTCTTTAGAAAATACTCCTGACCCTGGGACCCCTCTTTTCTTTCGAGGATCGAACGCGAGACTCGTTTCGGATTCATCGGCAGTCCCGTGCAACCCCCTCGAGCGGTCGTTCCATCGCGACGGATCGACTATGAAACACGCGTACTATTTACACGGGCCCGTAGCAAACTTTCGTACGCGCCAGCGCTTCGTCTACGGTGACAAATCATTGTCATATCCGTGAAGGAAAATCAATATTTGACGGGGACGCGATGTGTACGCGTTTGTGCGCGTCACGCCGTTCCACGTAATTCTCGCGGCACTGTACGCCGGGATCGTGGACGATTGTGTCCCGATGGATTCCCAACAGTTCCCGGTAAAACGACAGAAAACTCCCGGGGAATCCTTGCACGTGCGACGATCCAAACGGAAGTGGAATTTCTGGATATGCCCGAAGACTCTTTCGTTCGATTGGAATCGAACAAGAAATCCTGGCATGCCACCTGCCGGTGCAACTAATAATACTCTCGAGCTGATCGCCGGTCGTACCAGAATCCGATCGCGATTTCGGCGCTCAGAAATACAACTTTTAGACTATACCTTGGTATCGAATAGACTCGGGCTTATTCATTCCAAAAAATGTTTCAGACAAGAGAACAGCTTCGATGAAGATTAGATCATACCTGAGTATACAAAGACATATATACATATTCTTCATCTCCTTAAAGATACAATTTATATTAAAATATTGGAATCCATATGTTTGGAATATCGTGTATAAAACCTATTAAAATATATTTCGAAAATCACCAATCTCCTCTGCAAATATCTTCGCGTTGAATGACATATTTTCATATACCTACATAAAGCTCTCATATTTATCGACTCTCTTTCTCCCGTCTCTCCCAATCGCTTCAGCTGATAGGAAAACAACTATGACTCCCTTGTTATACGCCCGATGTCGTAACTTTGATGTCCGCATCCGGTGGTTTTGCTGATGCGTATCCGTGAAAGCGAGTCTTTGACGGTAGAGATAAAGTAACAGCAGTCACATGGTAGCAGCGAGAAGTTTGTCACGATAGTCGACATTCTACCTTTTCGTTCGTCGACTGCGAGCGTGTACGAAACGTTGTCACGAACGCAACGATCGTGCTTCTTTCGAGAAAGGGAAACGGTGCGGAGGGATCAGAATCGAACTTCGTTTTACGACATCGAATTGGCCTCGATCTCGCAGGCTCACGAGCTCCGCAGATTGACGAACTTTAAGGTGGAAACACTTTCTTTTCGTTTTTCTTTCCTTTGATTTTCCTCGGATTTACCTGAAGCTTTTGTCCCGTTTTATCTCGAGCTGATCGTTCGTCTGAGAAGTTGCTTGCCGTCGACCGGAGGAAGATCGAACGAGCTCACGTCTCTCTCGCTCTTTCCATCGCGCAAATCTTCCACCTCGAGGATGAAAAAGGTTTTGCTGGCTTTAGATGGTTTCCATCGCTATTGGTTTTCTATATTAATCAAACTATAAGTGGTCGCATTTATTTAGCAGAGCAGTAGACACGTAAAGTTATAGAGATAGGAATATACGGACTTAGAAGTATACAGATTTAGAAATACGAAGAGATACGGGGAGTTGGGGATTAAGGGAGTTAGGGATATTGCAATCTATGGTCCTAAGGAATTGGACATCTTAGGGATCTATGGAATTAGGTATATAGAAAATTAGGGACCTAGGAAATGGGAGATCTATGGAATTAGGGAACTGTGGATTAAATCTTGCTCCAAATGTTTACACGTGCACAAGCCCACTTTAACACACAGGTAGAAACGTATGAATGTCACCCGCAGTGACGCATCGAACGATAATTTGGAAAGGCACCTTCCAACATCCAGGAGATACGGTTACTATGACGACGCCATTTCGTTCCGGGCGAACGGCACGACGGTTAGCTTCTTTCCTAACGAGGAAACCCGTCACCTCAACGGGTAATGGTGGGAAAAGGAGAAAGGATTTAGCGGGTGTGAAAGGACCGTCGGAAAGATAGAAATCGCAAGGGTGAAAATGTCAGCAATGTTGGGAACTTTCGAGACAAGACGCCGGGCTGATCTTCTTTCCACCCCTGTACGCCCGTGAAACGGCATAATGGATATTCTCGATTTTTTCTCCTGGACGATCGCAGTCGAGATACCGTTCGACCTTCGATTTATTTCCCGGCGGTCCCCTAAAAAAGTTCGCTCGATTAAAAATCGTTAAAAGATACGGAACGAAGGGCGGAGTCGTAGAGTCGGTGGCATCGTCGTCCTTTATTCCGTCTCCAGACGCGCTGCCACTTAATTGTGCACGCGTTAATTACAAGGGAACGCGACGAGGACGAAGGACAATGAAGAAGGGTAGACGCATTCGATTCCGTTCCCTTTGGATCGAAACACAACGGAACCCGCACCTGAAATACCTTCGTCGAAGGATATCTCTTTTTTCATCCTAATGAGCCGCGCGCGCGAGGGACGAAGAGAACCGCTCGTAGGGTGGTTGGTTCACGAGGGTAAGGGTGGCCGTGGTTCGGCAAGGCGAGAGAGAGGACGCGAACGCGATTGTCTCGGCGATTCGACGGATGAGCAGCGGGGAGAAACACCGGAGATGGAAGACGAGGGGTGAACTCGGTTTGCATAATGCCTCTGCCCGCTCGGCTGCGAAGCGTAAGCTGTTTTACCGTTTCCATCGACAATAATCCTGCTGAAATATTATTTTAAAGGCGCAAACTCCGGACGAGAGGCGTCCCCGGTCTTCCCTCCGGTTACACGCCATGTGCTCCTGTGTGCTCGCGTGCGTGAGGATCACCCGTGTTTCGTGTGGGTGCGCTTTGTAAGACGCTCGGTAAGTAACGAAGCGTGTACGATATATTGAATTTCGTCGTACGCGTGTGTGCAGAGAAAATCTTCCGTTGCATATTTCGTACACGTTAAGACGACATGTATACTCGGCTTGGTCAAAAACAGCTTTAATAAATACTGCGATTTCGATAGCACGAATTTCTTGAAAATTTCATTTGAGTCTGTCTAGCCTGATCCGATAACTCTATTAAGATCTTACTTTATTAAGTAAGATCCGCTTGAATATTAGATCAATCAGATAGAACTTTTAATTAACTTTTGATCAAATTTTGTATAAACGAAAACTAACATCAATTGTTAATTTTAATTTGTTTAAACTGATAAGAAGGATATACTTCATAATTACTGGTGATATATAAATTGGATTAGGTACAACAATAACCCGACACTCTACGTACAAGCATCATTTTATTGATCAGACTCCATTAATAAACTGTGTACGAAGTTACGAATAAAACCAGAATTCGGCCGATTCAATAATTCACCGTCACTAAAACGTACAGGAATAATTCACATCGAACATACACCAAGAGAATTCGTATTTCACATACATCTTATACTCCAGAAATATTTTCGGCGTAAAGTCTCTTGAATTTGCAATTAGACTTCACAAGTACGCAGAGAATACGAGAGTAATAAAAGGACTGTATATCTTGGTTACCAAAGTCTAAAAATGTCTAAGTTAATTTTCCACTTGCAAGCAGTTTCAATTATAACAGCTTCAAGAAACTTGGTTATTATTACCACGGTGATATTCTTACGCTGTTAAAACTTATGTCACGGGAAAGTCAAATTTCCCTCGGACGTTCCAACTTTTCCGACATCAATTTTCGACCTCGTCTCCACGGGTACCAAAATGGAAGCGTTCTTAACGCGAAAGCACCGTTTTCAATTAACCCCGCAAGGGAAACCGTAGACGGTAGGAGCGATCAGCAACGATTCAGACGCACTTTCGATCGCATTGCGAAGAATTCCCTAGCGTGAAACAATGCACGATTCATTGGTTGCATCGCACGCGTGTTTGCACACCTTCGCGCTCGCGTTCGACAAACATGGAACGCCGGCACCGGGAATGGGGTGAGCAGGTGTGCTAACATTGCTCGCGTTAATCTTCAGCTATAACTCCTAGGAACGTTGTTCCAGCGAACGTTGCGCGAGATATCATGCGCCGATTGGCAATTGAACCGTGACTACGTCTGCGGCTAAATCGATCCGACTACGCGGCCAAGCAGTTCGTCTCTGCTCGAAAGTGGTTGACCTATAAAACGCTTTCGATTCAAGGGGCAGGAAGTCTCCCGAAGGATTCTGGCTGAGGGTTAAGAAAGCATCATCGTGGATTGCCTTCAAAAGAAAAGAGCCTCCATTCCAATAAACGAAAGGGAACAAAACGGGGAACAGAGGTAAGTAGCTCGATCAATTCGTACGATTGTTGTGTTGAGACGGTGTAACAGATCCTTTAAGATCGAGGTGAACCTAACCAACCGCGAATATTGATTAGGACGCAAGATGAATACTTGACATTTTACCGGCAAATGTCTGTGTACAAAGTGGGCCACTGGCATTCCGAATAAAAGAACAAATTATCTTATAAGGTCATGTTCAGGTATTTTCGATAAACGCTGTCAAAATATTCCCATATTTTACACTTATCCCAAATTTCTCAAATGCAGTAATGTAAAATTCCTTAATCCTGCAAATTTGCAAATCTTAAATGGTTAAATCCTCGTCCTCCAAATTTGTAAATTTACCAACGGAAGTTTGTACCGAATAATTTAAGTATGTGTTATGCGTTAAACATGTTAACAGTATTCGTTTGATCAGGTGTGGGGATTTTTCAGGTTGGACGTTTTCACAGATTGATAAAACACCATGCAAATTTCTTGTACGCTGCACCGTTGATAGTTCGTATATGGCCAAGGGCATAAGGAAGTATGGGAATGTCTTTTCCGAGGAAGTCTGACTTGTCGATAGTCATGAATTTCTAACGAGCCACGGAGAGAACCGTCTTCTCGCTACACGATGGAACGGCATCGGCTCTAAGAATACCACATTAAAGTTTCATGTGTGCGAAACGTGATGGACTTTTCTGTAAATTTAAACGGACCTCGGCGAATCTCTTATCGGTCCTGGAAGAAATTGTTTAATCTATCGAGTAAGTTACGTTGAGAGCAAAAAAATCACGCGTAGACCAAAGTAGTTCCGATTTAATCAATTTTATACGGAGCGTTAACAAATATTCTGAACGTTCTGTTTTTAACTTATAATGATAGCTTCCGAATAAACCTGAGCACGCGTGAAATAACATTATTCGAAATATCGTTTCAAATAACATATATTATTTCATGATTGTTCCGAACTGTAACAGTGTTATTTTATCTCAACGAATGATTTTGAAAGTAATCATCTCGTATTTGAAATAATAACACGAAGTACCGTTCTGTAACTCGATTGATGTTTCAATCGAGATAGGATTACTTTTCTGATGTTATAGTTTCATTAAATAATTATGGAGATGTTAGTGATTGCGGACAATGAGAAATCAGAAGAAACTGATGGTTGTGGATTTATGATGTAATCGAGTTTCGATATAAAGTTTCGGAGTGTACGATTTTAAACTGTGGTTAGCGGATTGTTAAGTGGATTCGAAGAATGTTGGCAAAGAAGATCTAGCAGCGTTCTGGAAACTGCAAGATCCCACGAGATACGGCTCAAACCTGCTAATGGCAATGGAAATAATCTAGGATACCGTGGAACATAATAAATCACCGGTGTTCTACGGCACAATCAATTAATCCGCGTAGCATGTAATTTGTTCGAGTTTGCGCGCGCTCGTCAGAAACGCTGCATTACGACAGCGATAAATAAGCGTCGGAATCAATTTTGCGTGCGCGAACGAGCGGATCCGAAATAACTCAGAAACGGGAAGAATGAAATGAAAACTCAAAACGAGCAAGTTCCGTGCTCTTCTTTCGCAACCTATCGGAAAACGATCTGGTCGCGATTGAAAAAAGATGCGAACTGCTTTTTGTTAAGGGTGTTCTGTTTTCCCGCGGAAAATAGCCTATAACCCGGTGACGAGGCGGAAATTCTGTTTGCATAGGGACGAGTGGCTGCACCGAAGAATAGGGTCATCTGCAATCTCGCCAGAGGCTAACGGGATGCACGAACCCTTGGTTATACCGAAGGCACCGAACTCGCAGCGTTTTCCTATAAAACGCGAAGGCATGGAGTCGATCGTATCGCGAGCATTCTTTCCAGAAGCTGTACACTTAGGATCAATGAAGGCTTCCTTCCGATAAGAGCTGCGGGAGCGCCCTTTCATCATTTGACTTCGAGGGATTTATAATAATTCGCAAGTCTTCAAATGCTTCAGCTTCCGAGAACTTCTAACTTCTCGAGTTTAATGATTTTTAGTTCTTAAAATTCTGCACTTAGTTTTTGGATTTTTGCATTTTTAGATCACTCTACTTTAGACTCAAGTTTCTAACTAACAGAGGTCAAAGCATTCGAGACTCTTTGAATCGATAGCAAATTTTGTGAAAGCTCGTCGATGCAAAAACGACATAATAAAAAATAGTTCTGTGCGACTAGGTACTCCGTACACTGTATCGGGAAAGTAGATTCGACCGCAAGCTGGTCAGTCAGTGACATTAAAAAGTGATTTCTCAGCGAAAAGAAATCCCTGAAATATAAACCCTTCTTATGGGATATCGGAGACGTAGGGTGTTCAAAGGAGATGGCAATCTCAAGGTGAGCAACTGAAGCAAATCTACCAACTTGTGAGGGAAAAGTACAGACGTAGAGTCTATAATAAAATGTTTTATATTTATAGGTTTCCAAGCTTCTCCCCCAAAACGATGTTAAAATATTCCACGAGAGAGTACAAGTAACCTTCTTGTAAAGTTATAAGAAAAATATAAAATGTTGTTGATACAACACAGTGTAAGAACAGACAAATATATTTAAAAAAGTATTGTACCATTTCATACCGATAAATAAATATCTCGTAAAATATGAAATAGAAATATATCTTATTGATACCATTCAGTTAAAAAGAAACCTGCGACACTTAATAATGGATGCTTCATAGCCAAGAAGGATGTCATAAAAGAAGCTTGAGGAATATCGTTCGAAAATGTTGGTAGTCTTTAAATTATGAAGAAAAATGAAAAGTATGAAGCAGTTTGACGAGTCACCGATCTCGAGGTCGAAGACATTAGCGGTGAAGATGGAAGGCTTGGCATCAAGAAGACTTCCTCTTCATCAAAGATCGTTCAAGATGTGAATGCGCGACTAGACGATCAAGGGATCAGAGGATCGGTTGCATCGTGCATACAAATAACCGATCGAAGATTCCACGCTCGACGGAAGTGCATTAAACGTGGCTTAGCTATCCAGCGTAATAGGTGAACCTGTTCGACTGGGCGTTTATTGTGCCTGGCACGTCTATGCTTTTTCCTTCCTCTTCCTGTACCCGACGTCCCTGGCACGTATCCCCTTTCATCCCGCCTCTTTCCTTACTACATGCCAGGTTAACCCTTTCTTCGATGCGAACGCGTTCGAGCACCTTCAGCCAGATAACCGTGGGCCATTTAACTACTATGACGCCCGGAGGGTCGCTGATGCTGTTGTTAGCCGTGTTATGGAACAGGAATATAGGTTACGAATAATCGAACGGTGGATAGGTGCAAATTTCCATATTTGCAAATTACCTAGTTTCGAAATTCAGTTTCTATATTATTACAAATTTCTAAATCAACTCTTCGAATTCCTGAGTTGGCGAGTTTTCAAATCTTCAAACTTTTACATTCATAAATTTTTGAATTTGTAAAAGTATGCCAATAATTCTGGTAATACAAATTTTTATATTTTTATATTTTAAATTTCCGAATAACCAAATTAAGTCCTTAAATTCTCCAAATATCCACATCGACCAAATCCCCAAATTCTCAAATTCCATAAACCTCGAAATTCCCCAAACTCTTAAATCTCCAAGTTCCACGTATTCCCAAAAATTCCAACACCACCGAATTCCCGAAAGGCTTCCGTATAGCGAACAAATAACACAGATCTGAAAGAGCAGCAAAAAATGTAGAAACGGGGTACAAAATGAAGTTTCGCCGGTCGCCGTGAAATATAAGAGCGCACATAGAGATATTTGATCAGCTCGCTGGTACTTTTTTCGCCGGGTACGGATTAAACGGGAACAGAAAGTGCGGTCGGAAGGAAGAGTGGGAAAGGTGTTGCGAAAGGTGTCTTTCGGAATGAATAATGATAATGCTTCGCCGAGCGTGCACAGGCTTTATTAAAATTGCAAAAGCGCTCCGCAGGACTCGAACTATCTCACGAATTTTCCTCGCCTGCTCGTCGTCGCCGCCGATCGTCGTTCCTTTGACTTCACGGAAGAGGAGAGATATCTTTTGCAGAATATTAACGCGACTCTTCCGTTGACCCGAGACTGTCGACCTTTCGCCTGGTGCTCCAGTTAAGAATCGGGATTGGCGCGAAATTCGTGCAAATGCAGGCTACACCTGCCTGGCGAGAATACTTGACAACGAGAAAAAAAAAAGAGAAACAAAGAGAAAAGGAACGATGGAGAAGCAAGGACGATATACAAATAATCCCGAGCTTCGTCGTAAGAGGGGAAAACTGGAGTGCTTCATTTTACTAACAAAAACTTGACGAAGTAACGGAGGGAGGAAAGTTTTTTCCCGGGTCTCCTTTGTATCATCCGGCACTCTGCGAAGACGTTTCCGGTCGCTGTAAATTCACGAGTCTAACGAGAATTAAATTTTTATGTTTCCGCGATTGCGTTCGATTCGACGGCAAGAGAAGCAATGCAAATTACGCTCCTTGCGGAAGCATCGCGTCACGACGCTGTTCCCGCCTTTTCTTCGAGCTTTTCAATTTCACGGAAACGCGCTCGTTGTCTCGGTTCACGGGTTCTCTCGTACCGACATCTTTCCCTCTCCGTTTCACCGAGACGCTTTCAGCGCGAAAGAAGCGGGGCAGATGTTTGGATGCACGGTCGAACGATTTTCCGACGAATAGCGTGAAAACCGAGGCCCCAAACCGAGTAAATACGCGGCGAAACGGACAAAAGGGAGACAATTTTGCTAACGGCGAGCGTGAAAGGTGCGGGTAAATACGACGGATTGTTCCCTCGTCAAACCGCATGAATAAATAATAATGCGCCCCGTGGGAGATTGTACCCCCGCGGCACGGACTATCCATTCTGCCTAGTCCACGGCGAAAGGGAACATATAAATATTTCTATTAAAACCTCCTTAAACCGATCCTCCTCCCCATTCAAACCCTGCAACCATCCTCGTTCGCCTCTCTTTAAACGATCCTTCGCATACAAGTGCTCCGAACTCTCTTTATTCGGCACCGCCACCATTTGCCAACGGTAGACATGACCAAATACCTTCTAGGTGATAGTTATCTGTTTATCAGAAATTGGTCAATGTATGAAGTTGAACATTTATCAATTTGTCAAGGGGTATCAGTTCAACTTTTGACAATTCACAATTTCTAAATTTTTATATCACTTGCCCTTATCAAAGGGTATTTCTGTCAGTGTAGTAAATAAATAAATGTTTACAAATTTCTAAATTTGAACATGTATTTTGAAAATGTGTATGAATATAATCGTAAGACATATATGGAAGTCCGTTTAGAAAGTTCCCTTAACGGGCCATACGTAGATACAAACATGTACCATGTAAAGAAACTGTTCCATAACGTTTGCATACCCTCCATATTTCTCGCATATCTGTTACGAAACGTCACATATTTAACTTCCATAAATCTTAACAATAGCCAACTACATAAATATTCTAAAATCAAGTACCTTAACTTTCTAAGAAAACAAACTGTGTCCTCGGTATATAATAAAAGTATCTCTCATATTACTCGAACAAGGTTCAAAGGGGTCTAACGATGCAACTAAACATATCTAGCAAATAGGGAAACGACTAATGGTACGACGCCACGAAGCAAGAAGCGCAGGTAGAAATCATGGAAGGACATTTCTCAGCTTCGTAGAAATATTTAAAGTACAGCCAGAGTCAAGGTACGAGATACGACGATCGAAGATACGACGTTGTTTCCCTACAAACTACCGGGAGAGCTGCAACTTCCCCACCCACGTTTTCGGGATCGCAAGAGCGCTCGCGGCGTATCCGACGATCTCGAAACGCCTCGCATGCGGGCAAATATATCATTACTCATTCCCAGGCGACACCTTTTGCTCGGTCGCCTGGTTATAAATCTGCAAATACGCCGCGTGTTCCGCCAACGATGCCCACTTCACCCCCTTCTTCGCGCCTGTTACTTTGTCATTCTCCCTCCAATCGTGCCATCGCTCGGGACATTCTTCCTATATGCCGGCGATTCCAAGATGTTCATCCCGGAATTTCACGCGATTCGCGCGTATTCCCGACGCGAATTATTGTTAGTCATCGTCCGCCAGAGTCGCTGTAGGAGTTTGACTTGGGATAAATATCAAAGTTTACTTCACATTTCCAACTTTATGGGTTTCTGGGATTTTGGGGGATGTTTGGAATTTGGAGCTCCGAGTACTTAGGAATTTGAGGATTTGGACTTTATTAACATTTCTTTCAAAATAAGGAAAAAATAATAAGACCTTATTTCAATACTTATTAGTAGGTAATGATACAATTCAGAAAGGTGCATGTTTCACATATTTAAGGGTTAAATAATTTAAGAACTTGAAATTGTAGAATTTCTGAAAAATATTGAAACTGCAAACGCAGGTCTGCTCTAAACATCGATCCCAGGGCATTCGGCCGTAACTAGCAGCGATGCCAACACGAGCGCGAGTGCACGCGACTAAAAACACGCTCGCCGAGCGGCTTACGAGTAACAACAAGAATTGCTCGGTGTTTGAAAGGGAGAGAAAAGCAGATCGCGGAGAACGTTACGAGCGTTCGAAGAAACAGGCTCCTTTAGCGCGATCATTAGTGCATTTTGTAAGTTGCAACGGACGATAAATATAGAGAGATTGTTCGCCGCGTCCGAGAGAAACGCGTACCGCCACGTTCCACCATCCGCAATTGTTTCTTGCGCCACACTCGCGCGAACGCGTTAATTTTAGTTAATTCTATTCTCCATCTTACGACGATTCTCCGCAGTTTCTGAACGTTATCCAGACCAATTTCGTGCGGTGCGCCGTGTTTCTAATTATTTACGCGATACCGCCTCGCCTCCTTGGAAATGCAGCTTTTTCGGGGCAAAAACACCGGAAACTTTCATCGCCGCAAGAAATTGGATAAATGCTACGCTGTTCGGTGACACTTTTTACGATATTTTGTAAATTTATCGCCGGGAATTAGGCTTCGTTCCTTGAAAACGTTGTTTGGACCAATGAAAAATGCGCTGTTAAGCCGCGGATATTTCGCGCAGCAAAACAGTGCTACACAACGGTGTTGCAACATATATTACAACACTGTCATAACATATTTCTTTCACTTATTACAAGATACCTTGGACCAATTTGTTGTTAAGCCAGTTTATACAACTCTAATGCAGAATTTTATTTAATTGCAAATCATTTGAAACGTGTTTAAAAATGAACAAAAAATTTCATAAAGGTAATCTCAGGATTTAACATTGTATATCAATATAAACGATCACATTAATTGGTACAGATAGTGTTTATCGAAAACCGATGTTAATATTTCACATCACACGTTCGAATAAACGCGTTTAAATGTCAAAATCGAGCACAAACACGGAGGCTGCATAAAATTCGATATTCTATTAAAATCGCGTGCGGGTGATGGAAACGAAGAAACGGTCGCTATATTTTTCAAGCGTAAAACGGCGGCGCCATTTTGTCGGCCGCGATATATTCAGCGGAATCTCGTAATAAAGCGTCCCGCCTGCAATCCGGACTAACGTCAAGGATTTATTCGATTTAATCCACTCGGTGGACGAACGAAGAGTCGCGATACGAGCAATCCGGCCAAAAGAGTAACAGAAAGGTAGCAACAACGGATAACCATTGGCCGCGAAATGTGTCAAGAATCGCAAGGATACGCGTCAGCTCGTGAACGCTCGGCGTATTCCCTGGACGTGAACCTGTGCCTTTTTATCGCGGATCTTAATAAAATTCATGAACACGGAGTCGGCCGGCTAGCAAGTCCAGCGACGAAAACTTTTCTCGATGGTACGCTCGCGATAAAAAGCAAATTACCGGTCGCGACGTGAACTCGAATAGTTAAGAGGTCGGAGCGAAACTGGCGGCGAGAAAATGAGAAGAAACGTAACCGCATAATACCACGCGGAGGAAACGATCTTGCTCTGTGCAGCCAACGGGACGATGGGTAAATTGTTATTTCGAATTAGCTACCATTAATGAGAGTACGCCAAGTAATTACGGGAATACGCTCGAGTGCGAAAATAGTCTCTCTTTAGATAAGGATAAATGTTAATGTCTCTCACCACGTGTTCGGCTTTACCAGATTAAATATGTGATTTTAAAAACTGTTAAATTATTGACTCATTCACTTACTCGTGCAGATAAATGCTTTGGCTAATGGGTAAGAGATACAACATACTTGTTACTGAGTACCATAATTTTTGATTTTTAAATTCCCAAATTTTCACGTTCCCAAATTTCTAAAGCTGAAAAAAAGCAGGATCAGCGAACTATGACGTTTTCCTCCTGAGTCGCCATTTTCCTCATGAAAACGTACCTTGTACCTCCGCGATTCTACGTGTTTACTTGTCTGTTTATTGTACATAGAACGATAAAGTTCCCGCGCTATTTAATGGCCAATGTTCGAAACGATCCCATCCACTCTAGAACAATCGCGTGTCCTCTTTTTCGTACTTTTATCACCCCGTTACGACGAGCTATGATATTTTACTGCCGGGTTATTCGGTCACGCCTCCTTCGCGTACGTTTTTCGCGGACCTGTTGCTGAAGTCCGAGACAAAATCACTCATCCTCAATGATATCCCAAAATCACGGTGTTCGATTTGATAAATGTCAACTAACGACTAAAATAGAATGTAACGTATCACATCCCTTTTAGACTTATAATCTAACCTGATACGTAATTTCCTAATTTGAATTTCCGTTTCAGATTTGATTGGATTAAACTTGAAACTTCAGTATGAATGGGTATCTATATTTAAATAGATACAAAGTTATATGTCAGATTGTATGAGGTTAAATTTGATTATCTACGTTTAAACAAAAATAAATTCAGATGTCATGTGTCACTGTAGATTAGATTCAATTTGAAGTATAAACAGAAATAACTGAATATGAATGATAAACCCTATGAGAGAATAAAAAATATTCCAACTGAATACTAAAAGTTATGGATAAGGGATATACCGTTACGGGAAGCGTAGATTATATTTGTCGGAAATAGAAATGATGCCGAATAAAATTTCCAGTAAATTTAGCATGACAATTAAACGATTCGATCGATAGAATCTGATCGAATCTTTTCCGCGGACGCGAGTAACGAGGAGCTAACTTGACTTTAATCGAGTTTCCATCCGGAACAAGATAAATCGGTGCACGCGATTTTTATTTCGCCGCGAACGCGTTATTTGCACGAGCTTTTATCGAATTAAAAAGTTCGATAAACGAATTCACCGATAGCGGCTCTCGCAGTTTTCTTTCTCTGACTCTGCAACAGGCATAAGTTTCCCTTTTTCCACGCAGACAGGCGGACTTGATTAAAATCTGAACGGGTCCGGTGGCGGAAATATTATTCCGAGTTTCCGCGAGGGTCGCCCAGTCACCGTTCAAGTACCATTCGTGATTTTCCACGCTATGGAAAACGCGGCAGAAAGAAACGTCGGTGAAAAAAAAGGAACAAAGGGCGTTGCAATTTAAAAGAGGGTGCTTAAGTGTTTTACGCGTTAGAGGCGGGACGAATCGCGGAAATTCGTTCGCGTTTCTCCCTCTCGTTTCTTTCCGTTTTTTCCTGTGTTTCTTTCCATCTTTATCGCGACCGCGCGCCTGTTCATTTTGATCCGTTTAAGCCGCTGGTCCATTCACGGGTAAATTGTTAAATTCGTTCGCGGTATTAAACGAGGAAAACGCGTTAAGTTTCGCGGCTTGAAAAATCCTTTGCCGAGTATTAACACCAATCTCGCGAATCGTTTGTTCCCATAATTTTCAAAATTTCACGGTTATCGATCACTTTCAAAAGTTCAGAATAAAGTGAAGTTCAAACTTTTCCCTTAAATGAAGATACCCAATTCTACTTAAACGATAGTTTTCACAATCTTGACTACACTTCCAACCAGAGCCAAATAATCAGCGATATTTCGCTGCAGTCATCGACTTTCTCCGTCTCGAACCATTTGACACGTAACAACTTAATAAACTGCTCTGACGAGTAGTCGACATTGAACGCCGGGCAGATAACCGAGACAGAGATCTCACGCTATCTATCAAGAACTGGATCGGATCAGCGGGATGCTGAGATTTGCACGTGCCCAGAGTTTCTTAGCGGTCAATGTCGATGCCTAGGCTGTTCGATGGCAGCTGGCTCTTACAGCCGGTTTAAGCGCCGTCGAGCCTTGGGAATACACTGTAGAGGGTTCGCATTACATAAGTATAAACCAGCGGCGTCTGTACAATAGCGAGGCTGTCTAGAAGATTCCCGCCTCGTTGTGCAAACATGTATCCGGAGGTCGAATGCCTGCACGCATGCACGCGATACATCGATGCGTTCGCACAATGCGATGTTGATATTGAACGCACGCGACTCGCCGCGTAACTGCGAAATGTGCACCGGAAACAAGACCCGACACCGGGTTCTTTGATGAAACCACCCCTCGCCACTCTTTGACCCTCCGGCCAGCCGATATGATAATGCTCTGTCCTTTTCAAGGGAACGCCGCTCGATGTTAACAGGCCTGCTCTTTTAGATTCGTTGATGGAAACTAGGAGAAAGCGATGGGTTTCGCGTCGCGTGATTGGAGTGCCGGGGAATTGTTTGAAGGGTCATCGGGAACCTTTCGTTCAGCTTCATCATGAAGAGTAAGAGAACAGTGGAGATCCTATTAGAGGGCGGTGAAAGCTTTCTCCATACTCCACTAATTAGCTATAATTTCGAAGAGGATCGATGCCTTGTTTCGAGTATACTACCATGGAACTCGGAATAAGAGGACGGTGGCTAGGAATCCTTTCAGTGGCGAACTATCGCCCAAACTCGGGTCGAGCTACCGTTACGCCTGAAATCGACCTTTACCATATATGGTGCTGTGATTGATAAGAGACAGAGTTATCGATAAACATGGATAATGTCGTTCAGACATCGTCGAGTTCATATGACTGAAATAGAATGTAAGGTTTTATTCGAATCTCTTCTTTGAAACACTAAATTTGGTTCTTAACACAAATGAGCGATTTGTATAATCAAATTTTAAGTTAGCTTAAATTAAGTTAAGTTTGTAACTGAAATTTGCTCAAGATAGCTTTGAATAATAAAATTTTGATCGCCTTAGGGCGCAATTAACCCGGTTAGATCGAACGTCGAACAAAACTAATTACATTTAAATAATTTACGAATAAGGCTAGTTTAAATTTGGTTTGCAGTTTGAACAAGGTAAATAGATTTGTGGTGATATTTTATTCATTACTCTTAACGATATTTTAACGAGTCTGTTGGCGTGAAAATTCAACAATAGGTTTTCAGTTTCAGTCAACGAACTGATGTATGAATATAAAACGTATGCGTAGTCATTAACCGTACATAATAATCATGCGTAATATCATACTTTACAAGGATATGAAGTCCGACACGGTTAGTAGGAAAACTCAACAATGGGTTTTTAATTTGAATTAACAAACTACCTCGAATATAAAGCATCCAATTTTTAATTTCGATTAATTGGTTGCTGCGTAAGGACCGGTAAGGTAATAAGTATTAGTTCGTAGCAAACTTTTCTGCGGTGTATCGTCAATCCCGTTATTTTCCAGACGAACCGTGTATATCTGGCGAGAGGTCGTGAACGCCGGTGTCAGGAAAAACGGGGGAGATACATACATAAAGCAGAAACGTGAGGCAGATCCGAGAACATAGAACACGGAACGGTTGAAACGGATACGCGGCAGCGCCGGTGGCTGGTCGCGCGATATTTCAACCGTGTATATAATCCCATATCATGACCGAGGGCTTAGTTTCGACACCGTGGACGACCAGCCTCTAATCCGCTCTTCCTTCGTGGCGAGAGCAAAAGTGGGAACCGCTGTGGCATAGCGCGGAGAAAAAGATTCTGGCCCCGGCTTATGGGAGCCAAACGCTTTCGAGCGAACGAGAAAAGGATCGTGGCCGATCGAGAAAGAGAGCCAGGGAACGAAGCAAACGTCCCCGTGAGGATTATACCGGGTATAATAGGCGATCCCGAAGGTAACGTCGCGTCGATGGCTAGGCTTTTTTTAGCGAGAGAAATCGAGATAGAGAAGGCAACAAACGCGACCAAAGAACGACTACCGATTTATCCGCTTCGAGGATCACCGCATCACCGGCTGCATTAGTTTCGCGGAGATGCGCTGAATTATTGCGCGGAAAGTCTATCGATCTTAAACGTTCCGCTTCGTCTTTCAAAGAGACAACCTATCGCCAAGTCGAGCTACAACTTCCTCTCGATTCTTTGTCGATCGGTAATTTATAGGATCGTTCGGCCGGATTCTACGAAGGGATTTAGAAAGATGACGCATAGAATAATCCCGTTGGATACCGACTGGCCGTGGGATTCGAAGTTCGGTTCCCCTTGCATCTTCACGGCTAACGGGATTTAAACGGGCAAGCATGATTCTTCACCGACTCCGAGTAAATAAGAAATTCTCGTGTCGATTGCGAGGGTGCCCTTGGACCACCGCTCGTTCTTTCACACGGACAACATTCACGGAGTGTAGTAGAATATGCCAATTAAAATGTGAACTTAATTGAAATCTTTTTATTAATATCTCTGAAAGGCCAAGTGGTGGTTGTACGTATAAGGAAAAATAAATGTCCTTGACAGAATGTTTCGAGGTTATTTAAATCGGTGAGCACACCTTAATATCTCAAAAGATGTTTGCCAAAATCAGTTATTAAAAGAAAAAGAGAACACCGGGATAAAGCGGTTGTACATGCAGTGCAAGGATGACACATAAGAAGACAGGACGACTGTGACCGCCCGTGTGGTGACGTTAAAAAAGGAAACCGGTTAGAAAAGTCTCGAGCGAGCATGAGAAATGAAAAAGAGCCGAAAGGATGGACAGCAACGGTGGGAGTTCGCTTGACCGGCGATGGTGCGCGAGTTAATGAAATCCTAATTAAGACGTTGTTGAAACCCACGAAACGATTCGCGTCTGGGAAAGCTACGAAGAAAGAAATACACGGCTGGATACACCGATGGTTGGACCGAGCAATCGACCAACCACGAAAGAGGGCTCTCGACGGAGAGCTATATAGCGCGAGGTTTGCGCAGCGGGGTCTTTCTGTGCTAGTGTTCCAGCTACGTTTCAAGGAGCAAAAAGAGCGAACGGCAGAAGAAACGAAAGAGAACGACGATGAAAAGCGGAATGGCCGAAGGAGGGGGAGAAGGAAGAAAGAAACAAAGAAGCTGAAGATGTAAAAGGGACGAAGGGGAGAAAGAGATCCGAGGGAAGAGAATAGGGCGAGGAACGTTCGTACGAAAGCGGAGTCATTAAAACAATTAGAGGCCGAGCGTAGTTTTCTTCGCGGCGAGCGAAGAAACGAGCAACTCCACGGCTCGGAAGGCGGCTTTGCTTTAACCGTGACGACGATACACCGAGTTTCAGGTCATTCTTAAAGGGGCGAGCGTCTGCTGAGTGGAATAAAGCGCGGAAGGACGCGACGGGGGTTGGTCTAGCCCGCGTATTAACGGCGCATTAACGACGACGAGTCGTCACAGAGACGTAAAGTAACGTGGAATTCTCGTAATTGGAGCAGTCATTATCCCGCGGGATGCAGGTAAGTGTTACATTGAATTTAAGGAGACTGGCGAGAATTTATCTTGTTCCAACGTGTCTCGGTTTGACGCGGGCTCGTTATTCTCCGCGAGTCGAGAGAAAGCTCTTTGTTGTTGAAAGGGGCTGCGGTCGCTGCTTCCGTGGCACCGAGCTTTTTCGAGCGGTTCAATGTCTACCACTGAAAACCGTTTCCACTGCCGTCCAAACTAAGGACGAATAATTAAGAAAGACGTTTCGTACTGACTTCGAATCTGATAAAATAAGTGACAATTTTTTTTCAAACCTTGCAGCTCGCTTCGTTTTTGGGACAAACTCGACGTAGCGTTCAACCTTTTTCACCCAGATTCAAAGCGGCGGCTCGCGAGTCACTTTTGGCCATCGGCCCTACTTTTTCGCTTCACCGAAGTGCTAGGATATAGCTTTTACTATATCTTCACCCCACTATTTTGCTGCAAACATCAAATAAGGTCGAAAATACTTAGTACATCTGCACTAGTTCAATTTAAGATATCTTATGTTAGGGACATTTTGTATATCTCATTAGATATTCAGATAATTTCAAATTTTCAAATGACAAGTTTAGAAATATTTAAGTTTTTAGATGAATTCCAGATTCAAAATTCACGTAATAATTTTCAGATTCCCAAATTTAAACGAAGGTAACATACAATACACGTAAAACAACGACGTGCATGTTGTGGGGTGCACGAGTTGAGCAATGATGGGGTGACAGATCACAGGGTAGCGGGGATCGTATAGCTGTCGACGGGGAAAGCACTTGGTCGTGCCTGCCTTAAACGTTGAACGAGATACGCGAAATCGTGACCCAATTCTCAAACAGCCCCGACTACCATGAAACGAACTCCTCATCCGTGTGCGCCACTTTGTGCAGAGGATCGGGACGCCGTCGAACCGACACGAAGTAACGCGGAACTCGCGTAAGTGGAGGGATCATTACGTCAAATAGCGCAAGTAATAAGTTAAATTGAAGGAGACGGTAACAAGTGGATCTCGTTCGATCCAGTTTATCCTCCACGGTTATTTTTGCTCGTGTCAAGACGAAAACTCTGTCAACGCATCAATTTTCTATCGTCAGCCGAAATATCCATTTTACGATCAATCGAATTATGAACTCTTTGCGATTAGGTGGGTTAAAAGTGTCTCACCTTGTACTCAGCCTTTTATGCATAAAACTGCATTTTAACCCAGCTCGAAAAGTTGAAGATAATCATACTCGTACAGTTTATCAAATTAAAGCGAAGGATCAGAATTGTGCCAACTACACGTGTCGCTTTTGATCGAATCAGTAAAATAGAAAGGTGTACTCGAATTCTGGTAATGTCATTAGCAAATGAGAAGAAAGTAGCGCGTGTTAACGAGCGTCCAGGGTGTGGCGAGCAATTTTTTCGCGATGTAGGCATTCAACTTCACCTTGTACGCTTTATTTGAGAAAGGAGACCACGCCTCGCACTCGATTTACTTTCGATCGCCTTCGAGCGGAATATATTCGCGTTTCAATTCGAGCAACACACGAATACCCACGCTAATCACGAACCTTGCAAAACAGTTCAAATCAACTATTGATTATTCTCTATGTGTTTACTCGATTGTTCGTTGGAACTTCTCAAAGGAAAGATGTCGACTGCCATTAATAGACCGTAATAATGCATTAATTGACGGGATATATTCAGTCGGAATGTTACAACCAACTCGATTAAATGGTTCTGGGACTTTCTGGTCTGACACGCGTTTTCGTTTAATCGATCGTGAAATTAATGGACGAAATGTTTCACGGATGCTTGTAGAGGAAATGATAATTTTCGCGTTCGATCAACACAGTGAAATAAGACTCATTGAAATTTTGAAACGTCAACGTTTCAAATATAGTTCTAACCTAACATTTATGCACTGGTTCAACCCTACAGTTCTGACTAAAATTATTTCGAAAGTAGCTTTAATTTCTAACTGGTTTTTATTTCGTTCCGAAAATGAATGTAAGAGCTAAATTACGACGGAATGAAGCTTTCACTGAATTTCTTTATACCGTAATACCGTTCTCCGAGTTTCTCCCGTAACAAATTGTCAGAGTGTTAAATCTCGTAAGTAGCAAATAGTTCCCGTGAAATTTGCATAGTGCAAGGTTCGACGTTCGTCATGATCGTACGGAAGTCATGGCCACGCGGATTAAAGTATCCGCGTGTACAAGTTCTACGTCGGGCGGCGCCCTGGAAATCGTCCGGGTGGTAATCGCGCTTTAAATTGCTCGGCTGCTTCATGGTTCGGTGTGTACGCGCGGCAAGAGCGAGGCTAAGCCAGTGCAAGAATGCAACGAGATTTACAACGAGGACGCAATTCCGGCTGACGCGTTTACAACGGGGAAACGAGCCGTATTATAAAGAGGAACACGGATGTCCCGGCGTAACGCATCTTGACGGCAGGAAATTAGATCTCCGAGAATGAAATTGGTTAACCCGGACATCGCATCGTTTTTCAGAGCATAAACGACGCCGTTTCTGTAGCGGTACTCCTGGATTATAAACGCTTCAGAACGCATTTTTTCTCTTTTCCTTCGTTTTTACTCGACAACCGGAAGCATCATTCGCAAAACGCTTTTTTGCTTCTTATAGTTTTTCACAATTTTTGAACAAATTTAGGGACTGTAATGATATTGTAGAAATGATCAACATCTATTACATCGAAGTCATTGATAATTATTAATAATATGAAAATCATCGAAAATCAAATTTAATTTTCATTTAAATTTTACATTGAGTTTAATTTAACCTGACTCACAAATTTATAATTCAGATCTGATTTTTATTCAAAGTTATGATTAAATTTGAAGTTCCAACAGTGAACACATGGATTTGAATGGTAAAATTAAGCGTGAAACTAGGTTACGTTAAATATGAATATTAAATACAAATAAACGGTTATAAATGATAAAGTTATGAACGAGACGAGGTTATGTTAAATTTCTAGTTTGAACACGAATAAATAGAATTGAATGATAAAATCATGAGTTCAAACGGTAAATAGATGTGAATGACAAAATGATGTGTCAGGTTTAGTTAGGTTTGGTTTTAAATTTAAAGAGGAATAAATAGATTTGAATAAGAGAATTATATGTCTGGTTAGCTCAGTTCAGTTTAATGGTCAAATAGAAGTAAATAGAGATTTGAATAATAAAGCGATGCATCAGATTAGGATAAATTATGTAAAATTTGTAGTTTACCGAAACAGATTTCGATGATAGAATTATATATCACATTAGCTTGGTTTCAGTTTAATATTCAAATAGAAATAAACAGGAATTTGAATAATAAAGTTAGATATCAACTCAGATTAGCTTACATCCAATTCGAAATTTAAACAAGAATAAATGGATTCGAATGATAAAATTATCAAACTGGGTCAAATTATACTCGAAGTGTCAAAATTTCTACCAATATTTGTCCAAACTGAAATTTATATAGGAACGAGATTACATCCTCTCTAGGCGACAAATATGTAGCTCCGAAATATTTAGGACGCACGATTAATTCTCGAGCCTCCGGAATGAATATATGGATCCTTAATGCTTCTCAGACATTCGAATCGCGTTCCTATCGGAATCCACGCTCGAAATTAAAATATCGAAGCTAATGATCAAATTCTTTCTCGCGAAGGTATTCCCCGATTGGATCACAAATGTACAAACTCACCCACATTCTTCACTCGAACATTACGACAAAAGATGCTTACCTGAAACAAACAAAATTAAACATTAGTTCGTATGCGTTAGAAAGTGAACTAAAATCTTTTGAATATGTAACTCACGAAATTTACAGAGAAATATTCCCCGCTAACTTGCATTCAAATTATTCAGAACATCGAACGACATATATCAAATTGTGAGACGTAGTTTGCCACTCATATAGCGACGAAAAAACCGTGCAGAAAGTTAGTTCCATGAAAATTACCGGGAAATAATTTTCAGCGTAATACTCGGCGGTTAATTAATGCATCATTTCCTGCGATACTTGCTTACACGGTACCCGGCAAACTGACAAAACTGTTCAACTGTGCAACTGAACGAAGTTAATATCAAATATGTTTGAGCTTGCTTCTGTGCCCCAAGTCTCGAACCCCTCGTGTCCGCACCTTCCCAACAATTCTCGTGCACGTTGCTCCTCTATTCACGTTTCTAATACCGCATACCCTTCTCGACGCGAACGTGGACTAAATTAGTGGTGGCGTCGTGTTGGGACGCGTATTACACCGACCAACGTTGCCCATGAAAGATAATCGCGTGGAAACGCTTATTAAGTCATCTTTCCCATGGTACCGGACTTCGACGTTATTTCCCGGGTCATTTACCACCCGCCATCAACGCTGTCGATTTTGCTACAAATTATTCAGTGGAATATTCTTCCCTCTTGATATACTTCGTTTTGGTTCAGAATTGTTTGATTGGACTGAACATTTTTATCTATTTATAATACATTAAGTCATGATAAAGGTGTGGTCATACAGTACATATAAGAAGGTAATTCATCTAATGAGGTAATTCATTTATGAAAACATTATTTGTATAAAATATATAAATCTGAAGATCAAGTTCATTTTTTTAAATAAAATTTTTGAATGCAGTTGCTACACAGAAGTATAAGATTACTTATAATACATTAGGTAAGTGTACTGTGTAATAGCCCAAGGCCATATAACGAGATTCTGCTGCATGTACGTGTGATCTGTCTTCCATAGATAACGTCTAACAACTTAAGCAAGTAGTATTTACTCCGATAAGCTAAACTTTGTTACAGTTCTGTTTAACGTGTATCAACAACAGCACATTCCCTCAAGGTTTCCAATCGTACGTCCTTACCATGAAACTGCATTCGCGTTGAATTCCATGGACGAACGCACGGTCGATTAACTGGAACCACACGACGCTGCAATTGTAACGGGTTTAACGTCGCGACGCACCCGGGAATACTCGGATGGAAACGTTTATCCGAGAATAGCCGCGTTTAGCGATCCCCGCTTCGGGATCGTGCGTCACTGAAACAGCCTGTCGGATCAAATTAGGCTGTCTCCGTAAACGAGAAAACTTTTCAGCCGGAAAATAACTCAAGGATTGATACTCGAAGCTATTTCGCGACGTTTATCTTATTTCCTATCGACGAAAAAGAACGATCCAGCTAGCTGCTGTTTATCATTTAGTAATTCTGAACGGTGGTACGAGAACCACTTTCAGGGTCGTTAAAACGCGAAAAGCTCCGACGGTGCTCGTGGGAGCGGGCGAAACAGGGAACAAAATAAATACGGGCACAATTCGAGTGTAATGAGAATCGTCGCCTGCATTTTCACGCTGGACGAGGGATCACGGATTTGCCGAGCTCACAGAGGGGAAAAAAGAAACGAAGAAAGTTAGGGAAGGAAAGGCAAGGGGACAGAGAGATAGAGGCGAAAAGCGGAACAAAAGAGGAACATAAACAGAAAGAACGAAAGGAGCAGAATGTAACAGGAGAAACGCGAGGAACGCTTCGCGAAATTATGCCCAGCCTGCACGAGCCATCTGGTCCTGTACAAACGGCCACAGGGAACATAATAGGGTAATACAGAACGGCCTACAAAACAAGCTACCGGGACATTTGGTAATTGGCCGCGGCTACCGAGATACAGGAAAACGTGCATAACTTTGAATAGAAAAAATTAATAGGGTTGCAATTGTAACAATTTTCCAAATTCTTAAATTTTCTTCATTTCCAAATCACTCAAATTCACAAATTTGCAAAACCCAGATTTTTATGAGTATTTGATATTCTATATTCAAAAAGTCCAGGTCTGTACGTTTGAAAGCCTATTAAAAGCCCCGAGCCTCTTTTCCGTACATTTCTATTTTCTCTAGGGAATCCTACCACCGGTGAACTAATATTCTTCTCCAGTGAACATCCGCAGTGTATGTCACTAACCCGGTCGCGTGTTTCGCAAGGACAATGGCCGCAAAAAAGATTGCAAGATATAATTTCCGGACAAAGGAATATATTCCGCATCGTTGGTTACGCGCGGTATCATCGACAAGGACTGTGAGAATTCGTCTGTTTCGAAGCAACAGGATGTCGTCGTTGCCGAGGAAACGAGCTTAAGATAAAGCGAAACGATTCCGAGTAATGAATGGGAAAACGTGTAAACGGCGTCGAGTGCGTTATTCTAGCTTCCCTTCGTCGAAGAGACAACGACTAATTAATACGAGACTGTGAGACAGGGCTAAGTAAGACGAGAATATCCTTCATCGTGTCGTTCAAAGCGAAGAGGCGAGTATTCATGATGCGGGTCTAATGTCCCTAATGTCATTCGATCGCGCACAATAGGCCGGTGTCATACACTCGTTCTCCCGGTATCGATCCTCTTCGAGCTCCACTCCGACACCCTTCGGTCGCATCCTCTTCCGTGTGCTCTTCATCGGTCGCAGCCAACGTTCAGACGTAATTCTCGTGGCTATGCCAGAAATCGTGCTTAGAGCAGCCACCGTCATTACCGAGTAACTGTCATAAAACTCGGTTGCCGTGAGCGTGAGCTCGAGACCAAACGGCATCCATCGTGGATGGTAATTTCTGGCGGGGACATATGCGCACTGGAAGACGGATGAGACGTCAGCTCTCGCTCTACGCTCGGCAAAATGGATGCTTACATGCCCATAACTTTCCTCCTAATTTCCTAAGCACCCTCGTAACGGCTGCGAATCGCGCCGAGGGAAATTAACGACCGTCTTGATAACTTTCCTTCAATTATCAAATGATTTACTCCTGCTTACGATTTATCGTCTTACAAATTTTCCATAATATTAACACGTTCGTTCACGTGCTACAGATTTATTGTAGCATTGTATTTTGACTAGTCACCTACATATGATACTCGAATTTATGTACGAATCCTTATCTTTAAGAATTTGTTCATTTACCTAACTTGGAACTGTAGACAATGAATACAAACAAAGTATTGTAAATATATATGGTGAGATTTGTTACAAATAAAAGTACCAAAAATGTGTCAGATTTAAACAAATAATTAATAATGACCTCCAGCGATAATCCAGTGATTAGGGAAGAAGGAACCGAAAGGAAAGTATCAAAATCTGGTTCCTCGTAAAATATAAATAAACATAGGAAAGTAGAGAAGATGTTTTTCCGTAGTATCAAAGTTGCATTCGCTCAAGAGTCGAACCACGTGCACGAAAGTGAAACCCAGGAAAAAGGGTAAACGAAAAGCCGATAGAACGAAGGGGAGTCGTTCGCAGCGAGAGGTCGGGTTAAATCGTCGACAATGGGAACGCGTCACGATGGAGAAGGAAAGTTCCGTAAATTAATGTGGGTCAGTGTGTACCACGTCGAAGCGTGCAAACGATTCGGTCTTCAAACGGTGATTACAGGAGCTTCAAAGATTCGATTAGCCGGATGTTGAACCGAGCGCTGGGGGGATAGCGAGCGTGAAATTAGAAGCACGCGATCGCAACAGCCGATTAAGTCTGGAGCTTACTGTCGGTAACCTCGATAATAACCTCCCTGTTTGCGTATCGTTGACCGTATCGTTATCCAAGTCCCGTTTCTGTTTGTTCGACGACGAACGGCAAATCCCGGGTCTCCGTGTTTTTACGTTTCCTTGTAAATATTTGCACGCGACGGGACCCATTGTTTCCCGTCACCGTTGCGAACACACCGCGCCGGAATAAAAAGAATCAATTCGATTCGCGGCATTAATTGCATCGTTCGAATTGCTACAGGCAATTAGGATGTCCCGAGAGAGAACGCAAACTAATGGGATTATTATTAATCGTACCGGGGGAACGTTAACTGGCTACCTGGTAACGTTATCGAGCTCTGAGTTTGACAAGTTGGATGAAACCGGCTGATATCGCCTTGAGAGACGTTGCATTGAGCTTCGTTTAATCGAGTGTCGATGATTCTTTATCTGGTAATCGAGAAACAGCCTGGCCGCAATAAGCCATCATCTGAACCGCTTCCTCATCGATCTCATCCGTTATCATCGTACGCATTGGCGTATGCTGAACTTTTCTCTTTATCAGGTCCCACGCCGATTTATAGTACGCATTATTATACGATGTTTGAAAGTTCCGAAATTTGCAAAATTTATTTCACAAATTTGAGAACTTTCGGTACTGAAGGGTTTTTGGTCGACTTAGGGATTCGAGATCTAGAGATCGGAGAATTATGAATTTGGATATTTAGGCATTCGGGATATAGAAATTTGCAATCTAGAAATTTTAGATGTAGGGATTTGACATTTGAAAACTTAGAAATCTAAGGACTTGGGATATGTTGTTGGTTTTGTTAGGGCCTCAATTGCTGTGATAAAAAAATATACGAGAAATACTACGTCATACGTTCCTTACATTAAATGGTCCAGACTATATTTGGAGATAGGGTGGAGCCATCTTGGTCCTATCTGCGCCAATAATCATACAAACGATTGAAACGCTTGAAGATAGGATAGAAGATCGATGATGCCGGTCTGATCGCGAAATCTCATTATGAAGTTGCTGCAAAGAGACATGGAAGACCGTGTAAGTACACGGTGCCGTTTTTATTCCAACGAAGTCAATATAAATTGTATCAAAAGAGATCACCGTAGGAGATTCAATTTCCAGGCGGGACAACGGGAACTCGATATTTCTGTTTCCGAGGAAGAAATGGCTGCGTATGCCTGACAGGTCGCGTGACTGCACGAAACGCAGTATAACGTTAGAACGATATACAGCAACAACAGTAACAACAGCAGGAAAAAGCGAAACATGGAGAGCTTTTTTACGTCGAGTTTCGACTTTGTTTTGTTTCGGTCCTTTTATCCAACGGTCCACAAATAACAATATTACTATTCCCTCGTCCTGTTTCCGTGTACCAACGCGAAGAGCGTACCACGACAATGGTATTATCATCGTCGTACGATGTTATAATCAAAATACCGTTCGTTCAGTCTGCACAACGAATAACACGATATTTATATGTTAACCAAACACAGAACTGTCGTTCGTTTTGAACAGGTTGTCAATAAAACCACCAGTCACGCTGTGTATCTTTCTAGCCCGCTAGAAAACGTCAGGGAAATAATATTCCGTTTTGCGAACAGCCTTCCTGTCTCATAGTGAATTTTATTTCTAACACCGAAAAAGTTATTTATGGTGTAGCTTATGTGTTCAACGTTAAGATGACATTCATATTAACAATAAACTTGATTTTAAGGTAAAGTTCAACGTTTGCTACCGATGAACTTTCAAGATAAAGTTCAACGGTCATTAATACTGAACTTGGTTTCGAGATAAACTTCATCGTTCATTAATACTGAACTTTGTTTCAAGGTGAAGTTCAGTTTATTAAGAATGAACGTGGTCTTAAAGTTCGACAATGTCGAATCAAATTGAAAGAAAGAGAAAAGACACTTTAGTTTTCAGCAAACTACTCGAATACCGATAATCCCCTTACATATTCAATATCAAGATACTGAAATATTGGCAATATATACCGATCGTCGAAAGTTTCGATGGAAAAATAAGAATAACTCGAGGCACATTCCGTATGTTATTCGATCGATGGTTCTCATCCATAAACGATAGTCCACTGATCTTAGCGCGGCGCGAAAACGGGAACATCGACACTTCCAGGTGCGCCATTTACAGGGAGCACGATCAGGGAAGCTAGTCCAAGAAGCTGGGGCTACCATATCCGACACCGTTCCCTGACTTATGCATGCCACCGGACACACGCGAAAAAGCATACGTGACCAACGCGTTAGTCGACGATGATCCCGGCAGTGTGGGTTTGCATGTAACGCTCGCACGATACGCAAAAATATGCAACAGCTAGCACGGCCGAGGATAACCGAAGAGGTGGATGCTGCGGGATAACTGCTACGAGAATATGTATGCTCCATGCAGAGTAACGGTACCGTGGAGACCGTGGATGACCCCGCCTGTGTAAATGCACGACCTCGGACGAAGACGGGACCCACGAACGGCATAATCTCTCTTTCTCCCTCTTTCTTTCTTCCTTGTCGTGTCGTCCAACTATACCGGTTGGACGTCATCGCTCGAAACACGTAACCTTCTACGTATGAGTACCGTACGTAAACACGCGAATAATCGCCGCTACCTGAGGCCCTTATGCATTACGTGCTTTCAGCCGCTATCGACGTAACTCGCGTGTACCTGCAATGTATCGTATTGATAATCTCGCCTCGGGAGAGGATGTCGATGCTGCCTCGATCGGTAGCTGTAAAACTGCGAGGAGGTATTTCCCGCACAACTAATGAGAGGATGTGGACGAAAATATTTTATTTATTCTGCTGGAAAGTACAATTTAACATGTTTTTATTTTATCTGCATATTTAAGATATCATACTCCTATTTTATAGTAGATTTGCAAGTTAAAATGACATGACAAAGGAAATAAAGTTACAAGGTACGATATAATAGAAATCTATTGCGTAATAATTTAACATATCGAAGGGCCACCTGTACCACATATCAGACCTCACAAAAGTTTGATCTATGAAGGAAAAGAAAATTCGAATCCGATGTGTTTGTATATATTTCCTAGCCTCCTGTTTGACGAAGCTTTAGTAAAAATATCGTAATTGGGTAGGAGTGATGGGAACGTTCAATATGGTAATCGTTGTTATCCTATGCAAAGCAGCAAATTGCGATGAAATTTCGGGCTTTACAGCTTTATCGATATTCAGTGAACCCTATACATATATTCCATGGAATATTAACTCGCGGTGCACGCTAGCGTATCCTATATAATACACATTTTTGCGCAGACAATTTCGCTGTCTATTAACATGCAAAGTAAAGATGAAACTCAAACCGATCGCTGTCTTTTCAGGTCTGATAGAGGTGGACATTCCAATTCTGATTTTCAATTCAAGAAAAACTCGTCAACGTTTGATTATGAATTTCATCGAACACGCGTGAGATTGTTCTTGTTTCATTCAATCTGAAAGAGGTCTATAGACTCGAGATTACTTGCAGATCTGATAAAAATTTAAATTGGATCGAAAATGCATCGTGAGGTACTAAAATAAAAATGTCAAAAAAATGTCTTTTAAAACGTACTTGTCCTTTGAAGCATGCTACACATGAAATGTTTCTCGCGTCATCATAATCAAGTTCACGTGACAACAAAAGGATTTATGTGACTATGTTTAGTAAATAGCACGTACATTTAGTAGATGTAATCCAGTATATGGCGCAGGTAGTTACCCCGTTAAACAACCAAATACCGATGATTCCGATCGTGTACGCTCCATAAATATACAAGCCGAACAGAAGTTAATACAAAGAATCTTTTCATCCGTGTGACGGTAGCTTTCAGTGAAAGCCCCAAGCTTTTCGGTTCCAACTGCGTGACTCCATAAAAGCCAACAACATACGCGATACCAGTTGCCCGGTTGTGCATGTGTGCGAAGAAAAACGCTCGCATGCACCCCGAGCGGTTATTTAGGGAGCAGAAACGAGCGCATCAACGAGCGTCCGCCTTCATCTCCCGGAAACTTTTTTTCTGTTTAACTTCAGAACGCGCCACAACGGGACGGACGGCCGCAATCGGGCCGGCTATGTATGGTTCGCCACATCAAACAGACGAGTGCCCTTTGAAGATGAAAAGCTCGCGTCGCGCAACAATTTAATCTTCACGGTAATAGCGAACGGAGCGCGGAACGCAGTTTACGGAAGTCCCTGGAGATTCCCTTCGTCCTCCGGCAAAGAGAAAGACCGACGGGGGTCCAGCAGTGCTCGGGATCGAGTTCCGGTGCCCGTGAACCAGCGGAACCAACGAGGCAGAGGACAAACGACCAAACGAACACACCGTATCACATAATTAGCAACGCTCGCTGACGGCGTAACGAAGTTTGACGAGACGCCATCAAATTTCTTTACTTCTGCTTTTTCACTCTATTTCGCGTGATTGACGACTTCGGATATCGCTGCTTTTCAACCTTGCTGAATTTTCCTGGCTGTATACGATATCGGTTGGGCTCAAAATTGAAAATTAATTCTATACCATTTAGATATGATAGACATTTACAATAGGCATATTTATACAATTTCTAATTTGTCTATTTCATAATTTAACTTTTATATTTGACAGTAAAATTTAATGTGAAGTACAATTTTTAAATTTCTCATACCAATTTCTAAATTTTCTGATTCCTAAATTCCCAGTTTTTAATTTTCAATTTGAAAGTTTCCGAATTTCGAACTTCCAATTTCTAAATCCGGATATTTTCAATTATACAAATGGTTGACTTTTAAATTATAACCTCGGTAATCGTTTCAAAGGAAATTTCTACGTCCGTTCTTTCCCCCTTTCTTTATCTACCATGCGAGTCCTTTTACCGACCCAATCTCGAAATATCTGATCCTAGCACCTCCCTATTTGTAACGAATGTCGCGTGACGCGCTGCCTCGGTCACGTCCTCGGCGATATTCTTAATTAAACGAGCAATTAAGAGAACCCTGTAATTAATCGTCCACTCATTGGCCAACACGAAAGCGGTATACGTGAGCACTGCGTTGTATCGCGTTCGTACACTAGTCTATAGGGTGCGGCTACCCGTTCTTTTTTTTTCGAGCAAGGTTTGATCGATGAACGCATTGACCGAGGGTGACTCGCGACCCAGTCCTTCGATAGCTTGAATTATGATCCGTGATATAGCTTCTGCACGAAAACGCCTTATCAGTTTGATCGTTTCCTGGGGAACATAAATTCATCGTTCGACCTCGGGGTTTGGCGGAGCCACGCTGGTTACGTTTAACCCTCTAGTTCGATATGATTGTGCGACTTGTGGGTTTCTACTTGTTGAGCGAACAATAGTAGTTGGCTCTAATTTTTTTGTACCTATCGAGAGGTTATTCAGGGAATAAAGAGAATATTGCGGAAATATTAACCGACGCAGGGAATTTCATTCGTCTGCATAATGAAATACCAACGCGTTCGAGGTTTGCGTTTAAAATAACAGAACTGCCGTTCTTTGTGCAACCAAATCAATTTCTCATTTCGCTCGTAAAGATATCGAGGAACTTTTTACGGTATTATATCGTTCATAGGTTGTCATTTAATAACACAGTATCTGAACAGTGTAAATACGTGTGTAATCTTTTTAGGAGTCCTGAAGTAGTCAATAAGGTTAGGTCAACACTGTTTTCTTTTTTTAAGGAATTTTTTTATTTGACATAGAGTTTCGAGCATGGTCGATATCCTTAATTATCAGTAAATATTCAGTAAAAAATGGTTCGTTCCGACTTTGTAGACCGACGTTCTAACGTCGCGACGCTCGTCACCGCAGTACGTTTCTACGTACGCTCGACCGCACAAAGGATTCAAGTTTCCGTCGGTTGGATTCGTTGACTAATTAAGCTTCTTGACGCCGTAATTAGCCACGCGTCATCCCCGATGCCACGCTCTTCTCTCGGATTCTTTCGCGCAGAGATAAATGCGCTCACGGTCTGGCACGCTGTCGACGCGTCTACGTCGTGTCGTGCGCTCGTGAACATGCTTGCCGGCTATCAACGAATGAACCACGAGGATATTAATCTGTGAAAATGTGTTTTTGTTTGCCCTCACGATTCACCATGAAGGAACGACGTTACGCTTTCAAACGATCCGATCGTGCATATGTGTGCGTATGAGCACATAAATACATATGTCTATATAAATCATATGTGAGGTTAAATTGTGGAAAAAGAGGAGACTTGCTTCGAAGAAGTCACTTTTATTTTATTTTTAACGAGATAGAAATTTTAATTTTAATTTTAATTTAGAGGTTTAGAGATCTAGAGACTTAGATATTTATAGATTTAGGTTTTAGGTTAGGGATTTGGAGTATTAAATGCTTGAAGTTTTAGAAAATGTAGAGATTTGAAATTTTGATATTCAGGATTTTGAGGAAGTTTAATAACTTCTAACTTTGGGAATTCGGAATTAGCTAATTGGACCTACATCCTAATGACAATCTGCGAAGCATAACTTACACACCTGGCTCGCACCACCAAAATGAAAGATCTGCAGATTGCACTCAAACATCAATCGATTTTCGCGATACACGTCACATTTTTCCGTCTGCATCGGAAATTATAACGTCGTTACATTCGAGCTCTCGCAGTTACCCGATTAATCCACGGTAACGGCAGGTTCTCATCGTTAATGGTTGCATTCCCAAGGGACGCGTTATTAATTTCCGTCGAGAGACGTTAAGACAGTTTAATCGTTCGAAACAAAGCGTTATGCTCTCGCTAAATATTAACGCGACTAATGGAAAGGCCAATTGACAGTTCCTCTAGGTACTGCTACTACCTAGTAAAATTCCTTGCCTCATAAGCCATCACGTAATCTAATAAATTCTGAACAATCTTCTAAATTGCTGAAATTTCATAAGTACACGTTCAGGGATGACGATCGAACAGCTGACGATTATCGCGATTAATCGCGCTCGATAATGACAGTGGTAGTATAACGACGGATGTTTATTCTGGTAATTTTCTCCTTAGCGTCGGATTATCGATTAAGTACCTATGTGCGATGAACGGCTTCGAGGTATGTATAAAGTCGTTCCTTAGCCGATGAAAGTTATTATAGCGATGGATTCAGCTACTGAAAGCAATAAAGAACGTTTACGTAAACGTATGATCCATTTGATCGTTCCTAGTTATGGTTTATGACCGGTAGCTGTTCCAAATATTGCAATTCGAGAACAAGGATCTATTTATGTTCTAATTCTTGTGAATCGATTATCCTGGTAATATACAGATCATGATATACAGATCAAGGAATTTAATTCTAAACGTATATCCCAATACACTCGATTCGTTTTCAGCGATTATATGTACCTAGTGACGATAGTAGTAAGAATAATAGTCTATATCCGCATTGATCGAGCATTTATAGAACGAGCGACCTACGGGCGCCAATATCAAAGAGAAAATACGCTCGACGAGCGTTCGTTGATCCGATGTCGCACCTGGAATCTGTGTCATATAAAGTCAGTCGAGCCGAGAATAATTCGGATCCCACGGGATACTCGGTTTAAAATACCTCTCTGTCAACGCTGAAAGTCACGAACGGAATCCGGACGAGGCGCGAACGGGACAGAACGCGAACCGGTCGATTCTCGGGGCTGACACCGAAACGGCGCAGCTAACGTTCCTTTTAATGACAGCCTGCCATTTGCGAGCTCGTGTTTTGATTCCACTTGCCAGCCAAGAAACCTTTCGGAAACCCACTCCCTCGCTACTAATTCATCTCGCTGAAATCGCTCGTTCGCGTTTCTCTCTCTCGTTTCGCTTCATTTTCACCAACGTTTTTCCGCCACGATTGACACGGTGATACCATTTTCCCCGCGACGTTACACGACTCTCTACCGTTCTCCCCCGTCTCTCTGTTGCGCTCCCGTTTTCGACCGAATATTCTCGATATCGCGAAGTTCATCCGAGCGGGCGCGTAATTACTCGCGTGTCTCTTTCGCGCGTCGCAACGAGTCGTAATTAAAACGGACCGAGGCACTAGGTCGTCGCGCGACCTCGTGGAATCTCGTTTTAAGTGATTAAATTGTACGCTCGTACTTCCGTTCGCAACGCATCGGATCGTGACCGTTTTTCGGTGATTAAAAGCCTTCCAACCGTACCGTCGCTACGAATTTTTTCAATCATTAGATAATTAAACTCGCGGATGGTTAAACGGCCAGGTAACACTGTACCGTACACCAGGCCGATAAAATACGAGGATAACGCAGAAGAAATGATCGTTGATCGGAGAGAGTATGATAAGAGGAACAAGAAGAGGGAAGATGAGGAGATATCGTGTAACAAGTACATACAAACGTGCAGCGTGGGTAACGAATCCGTACGGTAAATAGTTCCCATTCGATCGGTCGAAGGTTGCATATTGATAAAACCGTAAGCGGACATTCCACCGTAAATTGATGCACGCCAGACTCTTGTGTGCACAGCTAGCCGATTGGCCCGTTGCGTGTTTTGCCGCGAATCGTGTGTACGAACAGTAAATGAGCTGACATAAAGGTCAGGTACGTAGGATACCTTTAGTTGAAAATAAGTGTGTGTTGGCTAGAAGAATTTCGATTGCTTTTGTCTTGGGAAAACACTAGATGCGTATATGATAATGTACGGGGAACCTAAAATGGTCAGGGGACGTTTATGTATCAAGTAGTTTGCGAGCAGTGTTTGTGTTGTTTGAGTCACACTATAGGTACTCTTCTGTATTTTATGATTCCCAAACTATGAAATTTTTGAATTTTTAGATTTCTGAATTCCCTATTCTTAAATTAAATTTGGTCTCTCCACACCAAAATGTAGCATTTCATACGCAATAAAATACCTTGTCGATGATTTTTCGCCATACAGTTGTTAAAACGGTCTCACTTACCTGAAACAAATAAAAGCATTCGTTAGTTAAACACAATTTGCTAGAAATGAAATTGATCGTGTTTTATAAAAATATCAGAAAAAAGGGAACAAACAACGTATGAAACTGTGCAATTTCCTCGCGCGGGATCGATATTCGAGGGAAAATTTCGAAAATAAAGTAATCGTAGATTCGGAGTGCCCGCGGGAAGCAGACAGGTACCGAATCCCTACGGATAACGAAGGCATTGTTCCAGGTCGCCGCAGGCGGTCGAATTCCGTCGAAATGACATAATTGTCGTTATTACAGTTTGTCTATAATCACAAGCACGGAACCTTGAAATAACGAGGGATCGTGGCAAATTACTTAGCAATCTGAGACGAGAACAGAGTCATGTACGGGAGGTCACCGTTGTTAACATAAACCTCGCACAATGCCGCTTGTCAAACACAAAATATCCTAACGATGCCTCCGCCCATTCAACCGTCAACCATCGCGGTTTTCGAAAAAAAAAAAAATGGCACGTCTCGTGCCGACGAAAGAGGACAAAATTCTGTGCTTTCGATAAACTTCGACCGGAGGCGGAACAATATCTGGCATCCAACAGCGAAACTAGAGCTGTTCAATATTTGCAAATGGTTTCGGTAATCAACGTGGATTCGTTCGACATCGTTAGACGGCCTAAGACGATCAAGAGGCCTCTCGTCGAACGAAACGATCTCTCCGCTGACTTCGTAATACGGGCCATGTCTGATTCGCAGAGCAAACAAATTCATGCAAGGTGGCTGTGTGTGGGTATCGATGTAATCCTGGGAAATAGGGAAATATGCTCGCTGCAAATAGTCTGACCGGGCCTATGTGAACTGTGGGTTGGGGTAGTTCGGATTTTTGTATGGAAATTTATGAATTTCAGCAATTCGGGAATTTGAGGAATTTAGATTAATAGAATTAAAATTTAGGAAAGTTTGAGATTTGAAAATTTCACTTCAGAATTTAGAAATCTATAAATCTGAATTTTTGATATTCGTAGATTTGAGCTTATCGGTATTTTTAAAAATCTTGGTATCACGAAGGAGGTTCGATAGTTTTTTCGCGAATCGATATTGTATAAAAAGGAGTGGTCCTTCAGCTTAAGATAACCCGTTCATTTGTCGCGTCCAAATTGCTTTGGAAACCGTGTTTACTCGCGACGGGGAACTAGTAAATATGCAAAGGCACGTGCACACGGTGCGCTTGACGTTATCGAGTATCGAAAAAATAGCGAACTCATCGTCTCGTGCTCGTTTCCATCGCTCACAAAAAGCAATCAATGTTACCACGTTTCTTGGTTAACGATGATGCAACGAAAGTCGAACGTTAGCGAGTTACCGTAGCCCCGAGAGCCAGCTTTTCGTCCCTTTACCTTTAGCACCAATTGACCCAGAACCGTCGAACTTTCTTTCGCAAGTTTTAATGCGCAAGTAACGTTACAAAATGAGTCGGCGAAAAAATGATTCGATATTAATAATAAATCATGGACGCGGTTAAAGGTACACGGTTTCGATATTAATACTTCCACCGCGAAAATAGAACATTCATTATTCAAGGACATCGCGGTATTAATAATTAATCTCACGATAAATATCTCTGTTAAGTGACGAATGTATTATTGCACGAACCTTCTACACGCAACAGATCTGATAAAATGTGGAACGCGATTTCCGACTACTTTATTAATTCCTTCGTCCGCAGTAAAGGCTCGTTCTCACGTGACAATGAGTTGTGAATTTTACTCTCACCACTTTTAACTTGCAAAGTGTACGATTTAACAAAACTATTACTTCTAGTCTAATACTCTCTATTAGTCTATAATTGTAAGTTTAAATACAAACCTCTATATAATTCTATGTGTATGTTTTCCTAAAATTACATCTTTTCTACATATCTACATACTTATATTCCTGAGTACATGTTTTACAGTAAATCTATATAATCTCTAGAATATCGAATTTCAAAAAATATCCTACAAGTGCTTATATTACAAGTATGAAAACTACATGTAAAAAGAAATATTGTAGAAATATTGATGAAGAAATTTGGCCAGAAGATATAGGAATACTTGGTAATATCGATCGAATGTCCATTCGGTTTTAATCGGTCAAGCGCGCTTCGGCTCGTGCACTACAGCCCTTATACAATTTACACCCTTCGTTTTCCACGAGACGATGTCGATGCACAAACTTCGGGCACGTATTAATGGCACGCATTAGCATATATTGACCGCGAACGGAGCTCGTTCAACGTGTCTGCGGTGGTGCTTGTAATTATGAATTACGTTTGCCTGTAGTTAACGGACGAAAGCGGCTTTCGCGAACCTGCAAACATCGACCAATCCACCTAAACTCGTGACAGAGAAATTTTACGCCGTTCCGTAAACTTAATCCGTCTGGTGTTTCTGTATCGCGTTATATTTTTCGACGCGGCAAATAGAAATCCTCTGTGACGGAGGATATTCTTCTACCTGTTTGCACGTAGCAGTCATATTTGATTCATGTAACGTGTTTTTTACATTTGTTTTGTTGTTTTAATAAATTACACAACGTTTGGAATATTAACAGGGACATTTGTTATCGATTGTTCTTTATTACATATAAATTAATTATAAGATTTGTGTTCTGTCAGTTATGTTCATGAATTAGTCAAATGTCTCTTAATACTTAATACATGTTACAAACTTAATTAGGTAATATATTGAATTCATATTTTATATACTCTTTATCGAAACGTTTTACAAAATATTTGAAAAGATATGTCACGCAAGTTGAAAATGGAAATCCTTAAACATAGCGTTGAGATTTATCGTTGCTACAAACGCACTAAACAGGTCCATCCTAATTTCGTAATTTCGCTTAATTATCGCAATGGGTACACAGAACGAGATCGTTTAATTAAAGAAAGCCGCAAGTGGGTTAAGAGAAGATCGATCGTTCCAAAGCACCTAAGTGCGTATCTACCTAATGAGCACGGAAACGTTAGAATTGCTTCACATCCACCCCTAAATATCGGGAATCCTGGCAACTTTCAGAGTGGTTCGCCCGAGAGGTCTCTACGACCGTCGTTGAACTCCGAACGACCGTCTCACCTGCTCGTTCAATATCTGAACAACATTCGTGGATGTAATCCTTCCGGGTGAGGTAACAACCGTCGTGCGATCAAACAGTTTGCGCGAAACGACCGATTTCACTGCAGTGCTTTAAAATCTAGAGCACGCGACTTCATCGATGGAAGCACCGGAGGAAAAATAAAATTTCTCCGCGAAATACGATGCCGGGAACATCGATAGCTCGTGTACTTGTTTCGCTCGGGAGAATAAAAAGTATAGGTAAACTCGAACTCTACATCGTTCCTGCAAACTTGCCCCCTTTTTTACGATCATCTTTGTCGCATGAAATCATCGCTTATTCTTGAATCTACCGAACATCCTGCGAGACATATCACGATATCTCAGAGAAGAAGAATGACAAAAGTTTGAACAGGTTTGCGCAAGAACGAAGAGTGGCCTAATTACGATCCGAAAAATACGACTTAAGCTTTCTTTTCTCCCCTCCCGTCTTGAGACCATCTTTTTATAAACTGCAAAGTAAGAAAAGTAGTTCGAGCGACGTGACGGATTCGCTGGCTTCGAACGGATATGCATGGAACACGTCCTGGCGGTATGCAAATGCGTCCCGCGTTTTTCTCCGCCTCCGTCATTACGAATTCTACCTATGATCCTCTCCCCTTCGCCCACGGGTAATTCTACACTCTGCCCGATAGAGTCTTCCGCGACTTCGAGAGTAATTACCGACGACGTGTCTAAACACCACCCACGATCGCCCACACTTCGCTTTCAGCTCTTCGAGGGTGATCAAGCTTCGCTACGGGGAAAGCAAAATACGAGAGAAGGGGCATTGAATCGGGAACTCTGGGTTCATTCGAATAGAAATTGAACTTTAAAGTGTTTCAGGATATAATGTTACCTATTATATTTCGTTGCAAGGTTACAATGTTTTAGGTGTTTAGGGGAGGCTTTTGGTTTAAAAATTCAAGAGTTACAAATGTACCTTTATGGATAATATTGTGTATACTATTGGTAGAAAGTCTGAGGTCAAAGTTTATGGATTCTCTAATAGACATTAATTTTAATAAAAGAATTCACAAAATCTGATATGTAAATATATAAATGGTAAGCGTTTTAATGATAGGGTTATAAAAATTGGTTTGCTTTATGAACGATAAATGAAAACCACAAAATATGGAAATGCGAACATCCCAAAATTTCTAAATAGCTAAAAATTTGTGGAATAGCTTATTTTTCGAGTGTCAGAAGAGGAAGGGTCGTTAATATACGGCGAAGGCGAAACGAGAAGAAGCGAGAGCGGAGGAGGATGTATCAGATTTATTCTGTTTTCCTTCGGGGTATCCGGTATGCTGAAATCGAGTCGCGATCTAATCCGAGGAAACGGTCGTTTGAAACTTTTATTCACGGCAATGTTCGCGTCGATCCCGGTCATCCGACACGTAGACCGGCGCGACAACGAGGCGGTAAATTAAATACCGGATCGATCGCTCTTCCAATTGCCATTTATCAAGTTATAGCTGGTCCACTTTGTAATTGAACGAATGCTAGTACGCATTCGTTTCGTTTCGAGTGCGCTTCCAATCCATTGCAATCGTGTGCTCGGGCACCAAACGATCTGAGAAGAAACACCGGTCCAGCAGATTTAGTAGAAAAAGAGACAATAGCTTCGTTCTGCCCCGTTAGGCAGCTGGGTCATCGCTTTAATCCATCGGTCGATTCACGTGCGTGTGCACGCTCTACATATATCTGGATACTTTTACGTACAAGCTGTTCCTTTTAACGGAAAATATCTCAGGAGAAAGATATCCAAAAGGTGTGGGATATAATCAATTTATATCGACACTATTTTGCAAATATTACTATTTACTTTATGTGTACGGAGTAAAAATCCTTTCATTACGCAGAAACAGTTTCTTTGTGGAATAGTAAGAAAAATTTTATGGTTGAGGTATCTTTTCAAACGAAATACTATGTTTTCCTTTTCAACGATCCAACATCGCGTAACGTTATCATAAACGGAATGACAAAATCGATGTACACAGTTTAAATTAAATCGATGGTCCAAGATCTTGGACTCTCGTGAGATATTTCACTGTTTGCGGTTAAAAAGACATTCTGTACGTGCACGTTCGTGCAAACGATTCTTCTCGGAGAGGATCATTAAATCTAACGATCTATCGCGATATTTTCATAAGAGTTTCGCGTCGAAGGGCTCATTATTAACCGACGTTTCATTACATCCTGTCGTAAATAACGTTACACACGCACGGACATCGCATCTTGGATCCGAGGGAAGGTTTGCTATGGTTTTACGGGCGTCAAAGACGAGCTACGAGCCGGCACTCGGCTCGGCTCGGCTCGTAAAGCAAAATCGTAAAGGAACGCCTGGAGGACTAAGGGTCAGGTGAAACCTTGGAAGTCACCGGAACCCTTCTTCCTTTACGTCGTCTCGTCTTCCCGACGACGTAAACGACGTAGCTGGACGCCGTGAATTTGAATAGGATTAACAGTGTCCCCAACTAGCCTCTGTATTATGTTTCCCTCGCGCGTTGTCAAAACACGCTATGCGTAGGTTTGTTGGAACATTAAATAAACCGTCGACGCTAGAAACAACATTCTGCGCCATCTTCCATCGCGTTGGCGTGTATAGGATAATTTTGCGTGCGAGAAATTACATCAGAGGAGATTTAAGCACTTAATATTTTAGCGGGAAATGTGAGATTCTACGAATTTTGGAATTAGGGGATTGTCTATTTGAGGATTTGAGAATTTGGGAAATTTTGGGTTTTAGGGATTTAGAGATTTGGGTATTTGAAGATTTAGATATTTGGTGGTTTGGAGATTTAGACATTTGGACATTTGGTCATTTGGACATTTGAACATTTGGAGATGTAGGGATTTGGGGGTTTGGAGATTTCAGAAACTTAATGAAATTTTATATTTTCGAGTTTAAGAATCTTATGAATATTCTTTCCATAAAAATTAATAACTCGAAAATTTGAATATGATTAACAGTGTCCCCAATTACCTTCTAAATCCCTTCACTGACCGTCAGAACTCCAAATCGTCTAAACATTACATAAAACTCGATCATAAAAAACGGTCTTCCGTGCCAACTTCGTAGACGTGTTTACGATAATCTCGTGTATGACGAATCGCCTAAGCGTAAGTCCACTTAATATCCAAGTGAAAAATCGTTATTACGACTCGAACGAAATAACCATGGAATGTCTCTGGAGTCACAGACAGGATTTCGGTCGACCAGTTTCGAGTTTCGCCACCGATATTTTCGGCCCAGCATTTGGACGGGGTTTCTCCGGCGTTAAATTAAGTTAAATCTCGTTTAATCTCGGCTTTCTACGGAAACGCTTCGTGGCCCGAATTTAGATAGAGCTAATCTAAATTCCCCGATCTGTTGGTCCTAATCCTGCCTGGCTACGTATTTCGACATCTCTCTCGTTCTTTTAGCGTTTACTTGCTTTTGTCCTTCGTCATCTTTCGTAATTCCGTGGCGTGTTCTTTTTCATAGTTTTATCGTTGATCGTCCCCGTCCAGTCTTTGCGTCGATCGTAAATGCCGTGATTTCGTGCGCTGGACCGTTCGGGACGGAGTAGATCTCCGGGCTGGAATTAACCGTGACGTGTCTGGATTTCTCGAAAATTTCGAAAGCCGAACGCGTACAAGGTGCGTGGGTGTATTTGTAATAACCGATAAATCGTACGGGCTATACGATAATTCTCTCACGCACGAGGTGAACGTTTCAGCATAAAATTTCCACCCTCCATGTTTTCGTGCGTGCGCGTGAAATACGCGCGTGAACGGGTGTGCGGTTGGCGTGGGTGGTCTATGCTCGCGATTATTGCGTGTGTATACAGTGAGTCACATACTTGTGCGAATAAACTGTTTTATCGGTTTGATGATACGCTTTGGGAGTTATTAAATTGTACAAAAAACTTTGATCTGTTGCGTACAAGTTCGGAAGAGAAATGTGATATCATTTTTCTTGGAACGGAGAATTACACAAACAAACGTATGAGTCACTATGTGTCACAGAGTTTATATAGGTCCCAAAGCGTGGGACCTATATGGGACCCAATGTATTACAATTTTTATTCGGACCTCCAGAATTTCGAAAAGCATCCTTGAAAGTGGTCGGCCCACAAAAGTTCGGGAAAGCCTACAACAGCGAAACCCTTGAAGGAGAGAACCGTGTTCAATAAAGTACGTAGCTAAACAGGCCCGCGTTCCAGCGAATCGAATCGCGCAACAGAAATAACGAGGGGTCGATGCGTGTGCAATGACAAGCGAACGTGCAACGAGGTCGGTAAATCACGCGTGGGAGTATCGTTTCGGCCGATTCTAACGAGCCACGGCCGACTGGTTAAGTGCAATAAATAGTCCAGACATTTCTCGGGCCGGTAATTAGTTTCGGGTGTGAACTATGGGCGAGAGGTCGGTCGATGACGCGTGTGTACGCGCGTGGCTGATAAAAAAAAACGCCAACAATGATCGGTAGAGCGTACGAGGGACGCAATAACGCGTCAGTTCAGTAACCGTGAACCAACGTTGCCTCGTGGGAGTTAAAAATGTCCCATAAATCACATTACGATGAGAAATGTCGAGCACCATCCGCACATAACGCTTCGATGCCGTTCGGATCAACGGACAACCGCGTTTTTCGCCGTCCGTTTTGATGAAATCGCTCTCGATCCGAATTTTGTCCAATAAGCCGTGAAAAATAAAGGTTAGTCGCTTATCGAGGCGCCGGAACCAGACGTTCGAGAGCCATTCCGGAAGACGGGGAAAACATGGGGAGATAAAAATAAAGGAATACTGTTAGGTATGCTTGTGGGTTCGGGTGGGTTCTCTGTGGCGTGAAAGTCAACCGTTTAATAAGATACCTGAGCTCCCTGGAGAAGAACAATAAATCTAAGGGTTCGCGTACGCTTGTACGCCGCATTTACCGCGAGCTATAAATCGTCGGGACATCGTCTGGAGTCTCCAGAAGGATAGTGCGCTCCTCGTCCAAACGCTACGGGGAAGTTACAACTTACAAGCACATACTACTTGCCACCTGCGGCGGTGTTCTACGGAAGTGACGCCACTTTTGACGCGAACTCGTGTACACTTGCATGATACGCAGCTTTTTACTTTGAATAAGGATGGAAATGGTCCACCACTTACACTAACTTTCGGGAGAATTCATGAAAAGTAAAGAAAAACTACTCACAAGAGGATCTTTAGGGATGTTCTAAGAAATTTGAGAATTAGGTACCTAATTTGCGAATTTGAAATTTGAACATGGGACAATTTGAAAGTTAAACTCCCTTCCAATTGAGAGGAGCTTCCATTGCACGGAGGTGTACAGGGGCGAAGAAAATGTCACAGAGGCGCGTATAAATAAATGGGGAACGAATCTAAAGGGTAAGTAAGAAAGAATAACGGGGAAACAGTAACATTCCTCAGGACAAATCGTTAAGCGTCCCGAGCCTGGGCTTATCCTTCGCGTTTACGGGAATGAAATTCTTCGTCCCATCAGAATGGTAGGATTTCGCAGGGAATAACTGCGTAACATAAATCTGGGCTCCTGGTAACCGGCAACCAAGATCCTTGCCACTCTTAATTACGTTCCTTTTTCCCTGCGACCGCGCCCATTACATCCGGTCATTAAGTCCGTCAAGTTAAGTTGCCACGTGATATCCTGGGTCCTGCGTTTGCTCTGGCCGTAATATACGCATAATATGGGGTGACCCTTCACATTATAGTATCACAAGGATATTCCGAAGTGACTTCAATCTAGATATCTCTGCTTGTATTTGCACTTAGAAATGAACAATGTTCATTTTTCTTGTTGTTATTAGATGGTTATCGATTTGTTCTGCAGGTGGAGTGAGCTCTCTTGTGATTATACTCAATGGGATTTTTCTAAGTGTCTTAATGATATTAGGATCACCTTGGAATTTTCACAGATTTTCCCTAAGAACTAAATCGCTCTAACAATAGTTTTTCCTTAGCATTATCTTGAAAACATAACCCAAAATTACTCAAAGACTTCCTTGAGAATTATCTAAAATTCCTCAGAATTTCATAGAATATAAAATTTCCTCAGAATCTTAGATAATTCCTTGAATTTTGTTTACGGTTAGGATCTTTATAGCATCTGTGTGAAGACACCCTGTATATGGAAAGCGGAGCTCGTCGTCGTGACGACCTCGTCCTCCCTTTCTCGAAAGCTCTTCTTGCCCTTTCATTCTTATCCCTCCGTTTCCCTCGTCCTTCGTTTCCCTGTTCTCTCGTCGCTACTCCCACGGCCTCCGTGTACCACTATCCATCCCCGCCTCTTCAACGCCACGTCCGGACGCGAGGCGGCGTGGCGTGGCCAACTTAATTATATTTTATCGCAGCTTCGTCGCGCTTATTTAAATTTAAATCGTGCGCCTTGCCCTCGGATCCGACGTTCTACACCGGAGAAGGATGCTTTAACGACGCGCCACGAACCGACCACCGCTACCACCGTTACCAACACCAACACCACCACCACCGCCATCCAACACAGACACCGGCAATGTTCGTACACACGCCACTCTCTAACCCGGTGGTTGTGACGGTGTCGCCAGTGGTTAACCGTCGGTTTCTCGTCTCTGCCCGCTGGGGAAGCGTGCGGAACTTCGGGCAACGAACGTGCCAGGAAAAAGAGAAACTGCTATGATAAGCTCCTTTTGCGCGGAGACCATGATACCGGGAGACGCGATACCTTCCGTTCAACAAACAGATGCTGCGAAAGTTCTCGTGTATTTTGGGATTATGAGAAAGGTCTTATTTTATGTTAAGATTAAGTTATATGTATTAAATCAAAATTTGAAGGAACGAGATCTAAAATTGTCGAGTTGAAAATGTTAAATTCTATTGAAGTTATTATTTCTTCATTATTAGTTATTATTGTCTGTTTGGCTGTGCTTATCACACAACACTGTAGATTTATCTCAAGAATACTTATTTCAAATTGTTGTTTTAAACTGAATCACCTTTCGAGTGCAGAGAGTTAAGTTTGGGTCTTGGGTCCGGAGGAAGCAGCAGAAATGAGCTGGCAAAAATGAATCGAGCGGAAGTGGAGAGAAAAACAGAGAGACACAGGAAATGAACGGCACAGCAAGTTGGTGCTCTGGCACGACCCCTTTAGCTCAACAAATGAAGGTGTAACATCATTAGCAATTTGAGCAACAACTGGGAACGAGGAAGTGCATACATTACCGAAGGAAACTATACCGCGTCTGAACAAATAGGCATCACGAAATATTACGTAGTCGTGCTTTATCCGAGTCTCTGTTCTTCTCTCCCTCGGGGAACGTGCAATAAATGTTAAAACCGTAACGCAGTCGCGAAAGAACTTATCGAGAACAACAACGCGAAGTGTATTTGGAGTGCGATACAATGAAATGTACGTGTGTCAGTCACGGATATTACGGTAGTTCCGCGAAAAAAGGGAGAAACAACCAGCCAGGATGAATTTGTAGCTTCGAGATAAATTGCAAAACTACTGGGAGCTATGAGATAGAATTACGGATTAAGCCGTCCGCGAAGAAAGCACGTGGCAAACCGAAGAAGAAAAGAAGAGGAGTAAGTGTTCTTTCTCTCGGCGGTATTTCAATGAACGCCGTTCCATTAATATTATCGCTTTCATTGTACCTCGGCTCATCTTTTATCTCGTCGTTGGCTCTCCGTTTCGCCATTTCTTCGGCTTATCGTCGTGAAATAATTATTACTTTTGAATACCGCCGCTGCTGATCCGGAAACGTGGTTTGAATATTTATCCTTATTGTTCCCCGATAAGAGGACTTACCGTGATATTCTTAAATCGATATTCAATAAGGTAGGTGGAGAAATTGTGCAAATTCGGAAAACAAGGGGAAATTTTTCACGTTCTCCAAGTCCCTACACAACCTCAAATTTCCAGTTTTTGCAAGTCCCAAATTCGTAAACCATAAACCCTATAATTACAAAGTAATGTTTTATCAATACACAACGTTTAATACTCACCACGCCCACGATATTAAAACTGCAAGAACTGAAGTAACAAAATGGCAAACACGTTGTTCGCGCTTGGTCCAGACGCGTTTCCAAGAACCACATCCGAGCGCCATTCGCGTTTAAGCCGCGTCATTATACTGATCTTTGTCTTTACGCGAAATGAATCGTCCGTCTACACGGTAATTTTCTCTCTCGAAAGTCCACGCGAAATAATTATTATATTCTTCGTTGGGTTAGGCGGTCGACGGGGTCGAGAAAGCACGCAGTCGAACGGTTATTAACGGACAATGCTCGACCGTGGCAACGGGTGGGCTTGACGCGAAATGGAATTAGCATAAAATCCTTCGTCATCGACGCTCGGTTGTCTATGATCATCGAGGGACCAGGTCGACCCCTGCCACGTGAAACTATATCCTGAACTCAGAACGTAACCATTAATTTAACGCGATTTCACCTCTACATTTAGTCTGATGGCACGTATTCACGACACTTTTGTGTCCACGTCAACCGTACCATGCTAATGCACTGGATAAAATTAAAATTTCATTGTGGAATTTGTCTATCGAACTTGTCTAACATTTCCCGTTACGGGACACTGCATTAATAATTGAATGACTTATTCTAGGATAAGGTACTAGATGTACTAGAGTAGTACATAGATGTTTGACAGAGTTATTGTAGCTAAGATTAATTTTTCATTATGACTAAATATATAGATGGATTATGGGATACATCCTATGTATTACAAAAATCAAGATCGTCCTTTAACAAATTTTACAGGAATTTTACTAAGAAATTTTACGATGTCTCTGAATGTAACAAGTATCTGAAAGTCTGGTACGTGTCTTGGCAGGTTGCAATGGGCCGTGTCAGTTTTCCTGTCACATAATTCGACGTTGAACGCTATCGATTAGGAGCAAATTCGAATTCGCGGGGAAGGCCCGTTCGCATGGTAAATTGAATTAGCAACGTGTTCGGATATCGCGGCGATCTGAATGGGCTTCCGATGCTAACGAACCGCTTAATAACCGTGCTCCGCGAACACCTGTATACGGCGATTCGAACTACGTTTAACGAAGCTGCATACTCGACGGGAGTAGAACAAGAAAAGCGGCGTGTAGCTGTAGCAGCGACTAATTGCAATCAAAGGGAACACGGTGTCGAAGCCGCGAACAAAACAAAAGTAACGTAATTATCAAGCAAATCGTGCAGTTTCGCGGATGGGTTCGATCATTGAAATTCACCGTTACGGACGATAGAAATTCTTGATGAAAATAAACGAATATTCCGATGCTAATTTCATTTGCTAACAGCGCGGATCGTGCGAGATCCGATGAAATTTCGATAGAACACTAGCTATGTGGATATTGATGGCAGTGGCTGAGCATGCTGGAAATTTTAATTTTAGGAAATTGGAGATTCGGCGAGTTGGAAATTTGGGACATTGGGGAACTGAGTTGGGTAAGTGGAAATTTAGGAAGTTGGGAATTTGTGGAGCTGGAGATTTCAGAAGCTGGAAATTTGGGAAATTGCAAAGGGGAATTAGAAATTTAGTTTATTGGATGTTTGGAAAATTAGAAATTTGGAAGATTTGAAATTTGGGACACTAGAAGTTTGGAATATTAGAAACTTGGGAAATTTCAACTTTGGGACATTAGAAATTTGGGAAATTTGAATTTTGAGACACTAGATATTTGTAAATTTTGAAAATTTGAAAATTTGAACTGTAGAAAATTAAAAAATGTCTAATACAACAAACTTTTCATTTTAAAATAATTTAGGCCTATTCCGTTCCTCTTTTATTTTTCCCAACCGAAAGAACAAGATAATTATGCAAAATGGAGAATAATCGTGGCAGATAAAATATACGATCGCAAAGAGCAAATTCATTATCCTATCGAGCGGAGGAAATGTTTTGTCGAATCGTCGGATTTAATCGTACAAATTACGGCCTCGAAATTTTATCGTTAGCTATGTTCTTTCTCTCTGTTTTTTAATCTCCATTAAAAGAACGATACTTCCTCGAGCACTGGTTCACTGTCGCAAGTGTTTATTACGACCCTTAGTCCGCCGGGTATCTTTGCAATTTAAACGTAATTGCGAGATTTACGAGTTTAATAATCTCTTATGTTACACTGGCTACCGTGGTTCGTGATATTAATTTTAATCATTTTTCGCGTACAACTTGCTTTACAGCCTTTTTTTTTCTCGATCGTTATTATCCCGGGGGTGGAGTGCGCGATGCACGACCGCTTAAATAATTTTTAGCTACTTTTAGTGGCGTTTAATTGTGCGGTAATATTCGTTATCGCTCATCACATGTAAAATTTATGTGTGATAATTATCTTGGATTTGCTTTCGAAAAGGAAACTGTCGCTAATTAGTTAGATTTCTACATTTTTTAATTCTAAAATTCCCGGTTTCAAATTTTCTAATTTCTAAATTGTCGAATTTGAGAATCCTTAGACTCACACATCCCTCAAATTTTCAAAATTTTTCTCATTTTTAAATTTTTCCAAATCTTCCCAATTTTCCAAGTTTCCCGAATTCCCCAAATTTCCTTGTGACTATAATATTCTGAAAATGATCGTCCCTTGAAAATTCATGAAGCTACCCCATCGTACCTGGCGGGAAAAAACGGAAAAATCTTGTAGATGTAGTTGATTTTGGGATAACGAGCAAGTATTACGGGGGCAGCAGATATTCCCACGTCACCGGAAGTCAATAAACCGGACGCGTATCGAACTGTACGGATTCTCCTTCGCGTAAGCTCGAATTTCCGCGTTCCGTAGTGGAGGTGCATTGCGAAGGGCTGCGATCGGACAGCTGTATTCCTCGTGCTCGCAATGAATTCCTAAGCGAAGCTCGACGTGACACGAATTCCAACGGGTTCGAGTTTAGGGTCGTGTACGGGACCAAAAACTGGGCCCGTGCATTATAGTTATCGAGTTCCCGAATGCGATCAACTTTTTGGCGCTGATTTCTCGAGAAACTGCTTCTCTGATTTACACTTATACTGTTACTACCAAAGAATAATTAATGCGGTGTATCATGTGAGGAATTAATACGAGGAAATTTATACTTGACGCAAAAACGAGTGAATTTTGAAGTATCTACAAGGATACAAAACCTCATTAAGAAAATATAGCAAACTGGTATAAAAGTTCTGTCCAGAAACGACTGTTCTTAATAAGCTCCATTAACTACTATTTTGCTAACTGTTCTACCAAACAAGTCGTTTAATTTATATTCAAATGTAAATGTATAATTTAAGCGTATACACGTTTGTTCCGACAAAAAAGTAAAATATTTAATCTGATAAAAATGTACGACGAAGTGACTAGTTATGAAAACTCAGACCAGGAACGATTAGTTTTAATGAGTTGCATTAAGCGCTACATCAGAAAGCTTTTATACGCCTTTAAAAGATAACTTCGGCTTTAACAGGTTAAATTTTTGAACGACTTCTTACAGCTCAAGTTGCTTCAGGACTTTTAAGCGTTGAGTCACTGTACTTACAAGAACTGGTTTGATCGGTACAACTCTTGATAGAGCTAGTTGTTCTTGTGAATGAACCGCAACGTGCTATGTAATGGTTCTATACCTTTTAGATCGATCAATTTGTACCGATTTGCAAGTAAAAATTTTCACTTTTTCTCTGGGGGGAAAATCGTGGCGATTTTATTTTACTAGTCGTACAAATTGAATTTCACACGTAGACGATAATATATTCTTAATCTTTGATTTTTATCATTTCATTTATCATTTTAAGAATTCAATAAATGAAGATTTCTTTGCTTCTTTCTTTAAAGAATAAAGATTTTTAAATACATAAATGTGAAGCTTTGAAAACTTTTAAATTTATAAATTTATGAACAAGAAAACTGAAAATCAATTATTATAAATGAACGTTGCATATATTGTAACACATAAAATGTTACAAATGTCTACATTTACATGCTTGAGAATGGAAAATTTCTGAGTTGCATAACTTGAGAATTTGCAAATTTAAAAACTTTTATGTATACAAATATGTGAAAATTCCAAAACTTGCAAACCTCAAAATTCGCCACTTTCTAAATTCAAGAAACAACATCAATAAAAACTTGTAATTTAAAAAATGTCCAACTTTCTGCATTCAAAAATTGAAATCCGTCGGTTAAATTTTCGGCTCGAAAAAAAGGGTGATCCGAGAGTAAGTGATTCGTATGTTCCCGAACCGATGCGCCACAATGAAGAGATAAAAATGAAAAGGCACGTGTTGGACGCCAAACAGAGAATCGTAAAAATCCTGTGAAAGTGCATCTGCCAAGGGTGGCAGTATATTTTCCGTCGGTTCAGTGTTCCAAATGGCATCGAGCATCGTGACGATGAATGATGGCAGCTGTAACCCTTGTGGCCGGTTCGTCGTGAGTAAAACGTATCCGCACGTATTTCCAGAGATGGCGTCCCGAAAGCGAGACATGTCACACGTACGAGCCACGATTCGCCAAGGTGGAAAGAAACGTGCGAGGAAAATGCGAAGAAACGAGAGAAATACGCGCGAGTCCTCCCGCGTAAACGGTCTCTCCCTTCGGAGCTGAATGTTGTAGGCGATGAGGTACAATCAGGAAAGCGTATCTTTCTCGTTATGCTTGTATCCTGCCGGGAACGATGTCATATTTCACGGGATACATTCGCCGTCGTAAAACGCGTCAAATTTCTATTTCTGAGCTCGTTTTGTGTCGGGAAAACCTCCGTCAAACGTTGACAAATAAGCAACAAGAAGATTCTCGTTAACTCTCTGATCAACGCGCGTTCTTCAGCTATTCCTTCAATATTTTACACGATGTTCGATCGTAAATTTGTCCCCTGTTAGTTTATGGCGTTTTCTCTCTCGCCCTTCTCCGCTACGAATTTAACCCTTATGGAGACAACCGACTCAGGTATACAATTTTATATCCTTTTATAGCTGTGTTCCTGTAAATCGTACAAGCGCTATAAATTTTCGCTCTTTGGTTTATATTTTGTAACGAAAAATTTGGAATACGGAGGCTTCAACGGGTGCCTTGTAAAGTTACTGACGCAAGGGTTAAATTAGGAATTTAATTGCAGTGCTATTTTATAGACTAATGCGGTGACTTAACAACGTGGCACTTTAATGACATAATGACCTCTAATGATAGGTCCTCTTCACTCTTTTCTTGGGTCTGCTGGTCAATTTCTTGTGAATCTATCATTTAGAGGCTATAGAGGATGTGTACTAAGTTATTAACGTGACTCGTCGATTTATCATAATGCTTCCTTGATGATGATAACACTTGGACAAACTTGTCACGTGACTTTAATACGTAACTTCCATCAGTATGCTCCGTTCTATATTTATTCACTAAATAATATATTATCAATTTGCAAATTGGTAACTGTGTGATGTGCAGTGCCACGAAAAGCGTCCTTAAAAGAATGGTTTAGCACATAAAAGACCTTCCCCACATTGCTTTTTTCTTTAAAGATAGGTAGTAAGTACGTTCGCCAGTGTATCTTATAAAAACTTTCAAACATAATCCTCTCAGTAATCTCTCCCCTGATATAAAAAGAAATATAAGGCTACAGGATCCATTAATTCCATAAAGTACGTGGCCGTCAAGGTATTAAAGTAAAATATTTATTAACCTTTGTGAAGAGTCTGGTTTAATACCTGCTAAGGTGCACTGGTGGCAAGTATTTTATATATCTTTCACAAGAAAATTCAAGAAAACGTCATATTCCTAAATTTTCAAGTTCCCTGAATTTCGTATAGTTTTAAGTCCAACTGTTTTGACAGACCGCCTTACATCTCGAGTCAATTTTGCCCGACAAATGGGCACGTTCGAAGGGGAAAGAATGAATCCAACAGGGCTCGGCAATTACTCTATCTGTTGAACGAGTCGAGGAAACGACATTCGGACAGCTGCGTGGTCGGATTCGAATTCCAGACGCGAATAGTGGCGTGGCCACACGCATCTTGGCCCGAAGATACACGCCCTCGACTTGGCCGTGTAACCGACACGACATACGTGCGCTCAGAAGCTGCTGAGAAAATCGGGGACATGTATACGAGGGCGCGAAGGAAGAAACGAGCGACGTTTATGTAGACAAGCTCGTCCAGCATGCTCGCCGACTCCATCTTGCATCATCGTTCTCTTCCTTCTACTATCTCCTCCTTGTTGTCATCTTATTCTTCTTCTACCGTCTGCCTGCATCGTCCCCGTCGTTCTTTCTTTCTCCTTTTTGTCCAGTCGTTTTGTACATCCTCGTAAGCGGTGTCGTGCAAGTTTGCATCTGCCCACGCTGAAAGATCGCTGGTACAGTCAATAGCAAATCTGGTTTCGTAGGGAAATTTTAACGATCAAGGGACTGGAACTCTTCTATTTGTTTAATTTTGTGGATTGTTGCAAGAAAAGGACACCTCACATGTTATAGGCTAAGTCTCTGAAATTCATATTGTAGAGATACTGCTGATGGGAATGTACACATATGATAGGGCGATTGTACGCATCAGAAATCAAAAGTATGAAAGATCTCTTTTTACAAAGAAAACAAATACACGATCACAGCGGGATCACACGGAAAAACGTCGCATGTCAGGATTTAAAGTTAACGAAGGTACTTCTGAACACATGGGTTAATATACACATGCAAATGTTTAAAGAAAATTCTGTATACGATGTTTACGTGTTTGTGTATGTACATATAACTGTATGCATCTGTTCCCACCACAGCTGGTTGAAAACCGCTGTAAACATGAAAATTGGAGAATGTAAAAATTCCCAAGTGCACGAATGTGTCGTCCAAATAAAGTGTACATTGCACCCGAGTGTACAGCAGCATCACGTGGGTGTATATCTCGTTGTCTTGGCCACGTCCAGATATTTATGGTATCCTATATTTCTGGCGGTATATATACGTGTCTCGATTAGGTTTCACAGGATGAGGCAGCGGGAATACCGAAAGCTACTCGAGCAATCGACTATTTACGATATCCTATGCTCGCGACAGAAGCCGGAACCGTGAGGAACGCCTCGAATCACTGGGAATTCTTATTCACCCTTGTCGCGAACCTCGTTTCGTATTTCCAAGGTTTCCTTACGGGAACCATAAAAGATCCTGTCGTGTACGATAAATATTTACAGGCAACCGGTGCGCCGCGGTGCTTCGGCAACGTTACACGTTTTATATAAATATTCGCGTAGGAGTATCGATCAGGAACGTGAGAAACTAACACCATTCCCACTGCTTCGTTTTTTACTTTCCTAGGAGAGATATGCTTGCCCACGGGGCAACGTTCGCCATCTCTGCGCCAGTGGCGTAACTAGCTTTGGGACCAGTGGGCTGAAAATGACCCTCGAGCTGCTTAATGCACTATGTAATAAATCACGTGGCAAATGTATTGTGATTTCAATCGTGGCGATATCATGCATTGTTCTTTATCACGTTATGTCATAGCCGTACAAATAGGCTAAAATACTATTTTATTATACAAATACTATAATAGTCTTATGTGTTTCCCGTATCTTAAATGTCCAAACATTTGTTTCAATAGTTACGCCAATGTTTACGTTGTTTCCAGGAATTTCTCGTGATCGATCGTCAGCGGGACACAAGCCTTTCACCCGTGATCGATCTCGATCTCGACAGCCGTCAAAGCGGACCAACGATCGAGCGAACGGAAATCACGCGTGAAAAAGCGTGTTGCATTGTCAGCCAGCGGGACACGTACGTGCACGCGTATTTATGGTGTCGAAACCGTTGCGAACGTGGTCTACGGTTCAGAATCTTGTCCGAGATGAAACAACGCGAGGAAATCGCGTTACTCGAAGAGCTAGCGAAACGAATCGTTCGATTCCGTGACGAGCGGCCAACACGAACGACGCGAGCGAGCTTTTAACCTTAACCGTAACCGTCGATCCCGATCGTTCTGCCACCGGGCAATCTAGTGCACGTCGAACAAGAAGGAGCAGATGGAACAACCAGGGAAACACGAGAAAATGAACGGTGATTTATTATGAAAAACAACGCGCCGAAGGGTGGAGAATCGGGGAAGAAAACACAAAACGTAAATCAATGGAACGAGCGTGGAACGAACAATCATTCACCATGTCGATGATAGAAGGATGTTTCTTGATATTTTCGAGATTCATTTCGAGATTTTAAATTTATGTTTGCGAATGATGTTTGAGCATTTGATATTTTGATACTGCGAATTTGGTCATTTTTGAATGTGAAAAGTTGTGGACTTTCGGGAATTTAGAATTTGGAGATTGAAGAGTTGAGGAAGTGAGAATTTTAGGAATTGATGAATTGATGAATCGATGAATTGGTGGATCGATGAATCAATGCATTGGTGGATGGTTGCATTGTTGATTGATGAATCAAAAAATCTAAGAATTTGAAAATTAAAAAATTTGAAAACTTGCAAGTATAAAAATTTGAAAATTGAACCTTGATTCCTTCAAAGTTTGAAAACAATATTAAATATTTGAAGAACGTAATAACGTTCCAATAAATTCGAAAAATGATCATTTTGAAAGGGAGTTTCTGGCTATAAAAGTTTGCGAATCCTCTAAATAAAGTTTCAGGCGGAGAACGAGCGAGCAGACGGACTGTCGAGATGGTTGCACGCGAGCAGAAAGGGAAAGGGAACGATGAAAAGCAATCTGTAGGTTTGCTTTCCGTGCGAGTCAATGGTACGTGTAACTGCGGAAGAGAACGTCGAGATTAGTCGACGGCCGAGGCACCCTCGTTAGGAAGGAAGCAGGCAAGATACTATAATCGAAACGGTATATCGGTGCTACCGTAACCGAGCTGCAGAACAAACGTACATACACATCCAGGCTATCTCGTTACATTGTTTCGCGCGTACACGTGTTTCTGCGCGAAACTGACCGTATTTCGATTTAAATAGATACAAACGTGCGTTCGACATAAAAGGTGCAAACTCGACACGATTACCGCGATTCTTTTTAACCGGTTAACCGCGAGATTCAGTTTTAAAAATCAGGGGATAATTAAAATCGAGCAATGACGAATATAGCAAATGTTTGGAAATAATACATGATTTTTATTTCGAAGATATTTTTATTTTTGCTGAAATTTAGCTCCACATTTTATTTTTGAGTAATTATTGAAATTCTGATTCGTCATAATTAAAATTATTCGAATAGAGTTTCATTTAATAATTTGAAACGGCATCAAATTCCAAATTTTAAATCAGCGAACAATTGATAGCATTAATAAATGGAGTTTAATTCGCGTGAAATTATGAAAATATTGTTCAATTTACGTTGTCATAATGAACACCCAAAGGACAAATATATTTACCAAATTAATGTTTGTCGCGCAATTACCGCTGCATATTTGAAATGACTAAAATGATATACTTATTGGTTTACTGTCGCAGCATCGATACGTTTGTTAAACGATATTTCAAAATGAGATTCAATAACAACGAACAATTACGACAACTAATTAAGGACTCTACAACAAACTTCCTTAAACCTCATTCACAATTAGAAACAATCTCTGACAGTAACGAAAGATGAAATAATACAAATAAGACTATTGATAGGAATAGTAAAAATATGTGTACCTCAAGTTACAAACATCCATGTGTCAAACCTCATCGATAATTAATTAGATTCATAAATAAATCCATATCTGAAGCATCCCTTACCGAAAAAGTAAGTAAACATTCTATTTAATGATTGATTGCTACTTACATCGGTCCCACTTTCCACACAAATTAAGCCCGAAAATAAAAAGCGGAGAAGAAAGTCGCGCGAATAAAAGGTCTTACTCAACTTCCGGTATAAGCGACGAATTTATAAACGAGCGGTGCTATATAAGTTTCAAGGAGCGAAGCGCGTGCTCGAGCGAGGGAATAACTGGAATTTATTTCGCGAAAGTTCACAGACAAGCATCGAGAACAAAGAAAGCAGACCCGAAGAAAACGAATGACACCGAAAGCGGGCAAACCCTTATCTAATTAGTTCGGTGGAGAAGTGCGAAAACCAAGACTCGACTCCAAACTTGACTCGTAAACGGCACGGTCTCGTTAAAACGGCACTCACTGGTTCCAAGGGTGCTTTAGGCTAATTGTCATCCTCCTACGTAGACGAGCGATAAATTCCCACTGGCTGCACCGCCATTGCTCCCGCGATTTCTACCCATCAACCGGAAGACTCGTCGATTCCCTCGAACCCGACCTTCTTGATGGTACACCGAGTTTGGATACCTCTCTGATCTCGTCAGATTCGCGTTAAACCATTATGACCTACCAGTAACCACTGTATCTGGGGTAAGGGGCGAGTTCCGGAGAATATATGGACCGCGTATCTGGGGCCTTACTGTGGAATTACGTGTTTAGCAATTTCGAAGATTTGTCTAGTTTCTGAAATTGACAAAACGCAGGCTGTCATGTTTTCATACCCACAAGTTTGGAAAATGTACTCGAACGACTAGATCAATCGAATCCTCAAAGTCTTAAATTTCCAAACTTCCCAAATTCTCAAAATCCGACGTCCAAAGTCATCGGCTTCTAATTTTCTGGTTACAAACTTCCGAGATGAAAAACCAGAACCGTTTCAGACACAGCCAGCATTTATCTTGATCCGGATCGAAATAAATTCCAATTTCAGCAAGGGCGTAGAAGACTTCTCGATTTGCATGAACAATTAAGAGGCAGCTGAGAACGATATTCGAACCGGCGTTTCTTCGGGATAAATCTCCCTTTTAATCTCGATCCGACGCTTTGCCGCTTTCCTTCGTTTCCTCTTAGTACGGATATCCCACCACGGTTGATGAATATTACAGACGAGGAGGGAAGAGCCGTCGTCTAATGAGTAGATCGTGCGGCCAACCGTCAACTCCGGGCATGTATGAAAGGATTCGGGTCTCCGTGCGAACAAGAGCTTCTCTATGTGTGCTCATTGTGTGTGCATGTACCTACGTGTGTACATTCGTGTGTGCGCGAACGCCTGTGTGCAAGTTTGCGTGGAGAAACGAAGTCTCTTCGCTCGTTAGTCGAGACGTTTCGCCAACAATTATTTCCACGGATGTCACCCCGTGGAATTCGAGCAATTATCAATCCACGTGTAGCTTCTTGCACCGATTAATTATAATTTAACGTTAATCTAGAACCGTGATGGACAGATATAGCGCTATCGAACTCACCGCCGTGGACGGTCATGTGTGCTGTGATAAAGAAATTTTGCGGATCGCACGTTCTTGAGTTCCCAGATTTTTCAGAACTTTCAAATTCAAGGAATTTGAACATTAATTTCTGTACCAAGAGAGATGTACATTATTTTTTACGAAAATTATAAACTACTTATTTATATATCACATAGTCATTAGTCAATAAACACAATATCAAAATAAGAATATATACACATAATTTATATAAACCTACATTATTTCGAAAATTAACGAACTCATAATCTTCACAAAATGTAAATGAACGATGACAAAGGAATGCTTTAAAAGTTCCACAAAATTATCAGAAGTTAACCCGATTATTTTTGATCCGACGTAAGAGCAAAGACTTTCTGAAACTAAAAGACGCTGTCGTAATTGGAATTCATGTAAAACTACTTGGTCGCATGTTTTCCCGATTTCCAGTTCGCAAAGGAGCTCCTTTTCTCGATGATATCGCGCCGGTTACGAGGCGCCTCGCACATGAAATAATTAATTCCAGCTTTCGATTAAGGGAACGTGAGTTCACCGAGGAAAAAAAGTGCTCGTTTCCGCAAAGAGAAGTGTACCCTTTAAAATGCCAACGCGCCACGTAAGCAAACATTCCGTCGCATTAGGAACGAACGGTACGCTCGTATATCGTTAAACAGAAAAAGGAAAGCCTTCGTTAAAATTGCGCGATTTAAAAGCAGATAATTTGTACTCGGCGCAAAAAAGAAGAGGAATGTTGGAGAGCGAAAAAAAAACATGTCACGCTCATTCTTGTTACGATTCAAGGTACATTCATACGTGGACCATTTACGAAATGTAAGTACAACGAGCAGGGTGGGATTTCATGGGAAAAAGCGATGTAACGGGTTTTAATATTCGGTGATTTATAATCGGGAAATTTTCTGGTCTAGACATTGTAGAATATTGGAATTTAAAGTAGATACTTATTTTAAGTTTATACACTTGGGTGTATGGAGGAAACATGAGAGTTTAGGGGTTGAGAAATTAGGGAATTTGAAAACTAATAATTATGAAATTTAAGGGGTAAGAAATTGAAGAATATACAATTTCAAGATTAAGAAACCGGAACGCTTGAAAATTTGAAGAAGTAAGAATGTGGAAATTATGGAATTAAAAATTTGTATATATAATTTTGCAAGTGATTTCTCCCTCGCTCACCATATTTCCCCGTAACCAAGGACCTATATTACACTTGATCGTACGTTCGTTCGCTAACCCCTTTTGCCCCATTGAACCGCATACTTCGAATGCTTTCCATAACGAGCGTCGCGCGACGAGCGTTCGACAAATTTATTTACTCGACTTGCGTCCCCATTCCATCCCGTGCGACCCGTTGGTCCTGCCACGAATCCACGTATTCCCTCTCAATTTGTATAACGATGTTATTTGTACGCGGCAACGCGATCGAGATAATTAAAAAGTAATGACTGAAACACCGAAACGAACGAGTGTATTAGCGGCCAGGTTTCCACGAACACTTTCCATCCGGGAGCTCCTCTGTGTCGCTGATTATGATTTAATCAGTAATTCGTTTATAACGATACTAATAACAAAGCAATTGTGTCGTTAGTCGCGACACGCTAATTACATTTAAAAATCAATTTCGAGTTTCGTTAAAGAGCGAAGAAATTGTCGAGATTAACAATTTCATAATCTCAAAATTCGAGTCCTCGAAGGTTCGAAAGTAAAAAAATAAAATTTACAAATTTCGTGATATAAACACATAACAATTGAAGAAATGTGAATATTTAGAAATTGACAAATTTGAAAATTAAAAATGTACAAGGCAAGTTCTTGTCCTTATACGAATTGTATCTAAATGTTCGGTTACTTCCGTCGAACAAGGGATAAAAATATATTCGGTTCGTTAATATCTGACAGGACGGGATGTTTGGACGAGAATTTTTTAGTAGCCGCATAAAGCGAAGTGTCCTGGGCGTGTAAACTATAAAGCTAACAGATCGTCTGTGTCATCTGCCTCGGATGACAAATGCTACCGCTAAGAAATGGACGAGTGGCGCTATATATCACGTAGATAATTATATTATGCCGCTTCTGCTTGTGTATTTATAGTCGTCTCGTAACCGGAACACCGAACGTTGTGTCACCCTATCTGTTCTCATCCGGCTCTCCTCTTCGTAATATGCGCAGAGATAACAGCGCCACGAAGGGGTAAAATATTAAATTGTCCGTCATTTATACACTTCATTCGGTCGGCCATCGCCGGGAAACGCAGATGCTTTCGTGAAGATACGACTCTACTTCTTTTTATTTTTTCGTTTGTTCGTTCAAGCTTTTCGTTCCACTTTTATCTCCGCCGTCCATCGTCTACGAGCATGAACAATTAGCCGCATTTATTTCGCTCCAACCCGGTCGATTTTTCGTCTCCGATTACCCGGAGTAATTTTAAAACTGGTCCGAAAGAACTTTGACGTTGAAGTTCGTCGTTACAAATGTATGAAGTTATTATCGGTACAATGACCCTTTAACCCAAAGCTACCTTCATAATTCCTTACAGAATTTATATCATGCACTCTACCAGATGTTGAATGCTTGATGCCTCCTTCTTCCGTATTACGTATAATTCAGTTTGCATTATCACTCCATTCTTGGTACTTAAAATTCGTTCGTTCACGATATGTGAACCTCTGCTAGATTTGCTCGAAGTTCGTAACATTCGTTGCATATTTTCTGCTATTTTATTTAAACCAAATATAGCAAACTCTAGTTCTTCATGAATGAACACATCACAATTATTCTCCTGTCTTTTATATTTTATGATATATTTAAGTATGTATCATCTTACGTCCGTTTATTTTTTGACATCAAATTCCTTTCAGATTAACGAGGACTATTATTTCAGCGATGACGTAGAAACAATAAGTAATACATCAATTTAACGCCATTATGGTCGAAATAATTCCCGTTAAAAGATCGTTATGTAAGAGAGGAATGGAGGCTGCGGTTTGTTTTCCTCTGGACGTGAAGTAGGGTCACCACGAGGGCCGTTTGTTCGTCGAGGATGCATTTACGGTGGTTGCAATTGTGCGGTATGTATTCCCATAAGTGCATACTAATTCGTAAATCCTCGAGACCGTCCAAGAGTCAAGAGAGACGGCTCTTAAAACCATCAAGAACAACTCGTTGCACACTTCTCGACGTGACTTGGAGCTCTCTCGATAAATTCTCGAGTGCGCGAGCATTTTCTTTGCCTGCTCGAGTGCTTCCTGACTTGCGTAACTTCGAATTGTTAGAACGATTAGACCGGGGAAAATATCGATCGCTCTCGCACATTTGCCTACGTTTTCCTATCCCGGAAAACTTGCCTCTTTTGCTGCTCTTGCATTCCCCTGCCCTTCGAGAGGCTGCTTAATGAGGAAACTTTAAAGCAACATCGCGAAGGTACTGCTTCTTCGGCGCTCCGTTTAATAGACGAATTGCGTGACAGTGGCTAAACGTTCTTGAAATGCGAGGCGCCTTACTACCATCAAATGCTTCTGAAATTTCCTCGAGAAATCGTGCGGAAAATCGATTACTGTTACAGATGTTTCAAATTGCTGCTGGGAAAATTACTGCGTGTAGTTTGATTAGGACCGCAATTATAGTAAGTCGTATTGTACCAGAGACTAGAAGATTTTTGAAATTGATAATGTATTAGGGTCGAGAAGGTTAGGTTAGGGTGCTACATGAGAGGAATCGTCTAGTATCTGCGTTTCATTTTGACTAGAAATGTTCAAGTTCAATTATCTTCGTCTTCTGATTAGATAAAAATCTTCAAACCTTCGAGTTCCACAATTGTCAAATTTGATCCTTAAATTCACAAATTTTTGAACCTTCTATTTCCAAAGTTTTCAATTCTGAAATTTCTACCATTGCAAATTTCTAAATTTTTAAATTTCCACCTTTTCAAATCCAAAACTTTCTAAATTTCTACCCAAAAGAAAAATGACTAAATTTCCGAATTGACCACCCCACTATCAACAAGTGGTGGATCCTCCCCTACAATTCTCCCTAAAGAACATCCTCATGATCTCGAATAAAATGCATCCACATGAGACTTCGCAATAACATTATTCAACTTTTCATTATAAATTACTAGACATTATACATGAAACACCGGTGACAAATGAGGCACGCTGTAACCTGTACGTGAATATGTTATAAAGTTCAACGGCACACGACCCAGTTGCGAGGAACTTCATTGAAGAAATACGACAGTCGATGACTCATGAATGAAAACGACTCGACACAGCTATCGTTCGTTTCTTCTTTTTTTTTGGCCTGTCTCTCCACTCTCTCGTTTCCGCCCCTTGTTCGACCGAAAAATGGAGGGCGTTACATCGACGCCGGGATCGATTGCTCCCTCGCGTCGCGATATACCGATATTCAATTAATCATTTTAGTTCATACCGCGAGGTTTCGCCGCGCGACAAAAGCGTGAATCGATGGACACCAGCGGAGCGTGACGGAACAGACCAGACAATACGTTTCCCACCGATGAAAATTCTCCGAACAAAAGCCAACACGCTCTTTTTTTTTCCGCCAGAGTCGAGCAATTTCAATTTCGAATTAGCAAGTCAAAGGGTCCGGCCAGTTCTCGCCTATCCCTGTCAACGAGGCTACGCGATGACAAAATTAATTACAACAACTCCAGTGCGTGGATTTACAGGTTCAGAAACGTGTTGCTACTAAATTATTCATTGAATGATACCGCAATTTGCTATCGTCTACGGTGCTGTAATTAGAATTTCTGTTTTGGGGAAGTATTAATTAGATTAGGTTTGGTTTTATTGTTATATGTTATGATTGAACGTTCTATAGGAACGTTTTAGGTCACGTATTGTAAAGCTATTATGTATCAGTCACGTATTAGATCGCCATGTATGTGCTCTATGTGTTAATCGAACGTTCAATCGCGTATCGATTAGTTATGTATTATATTCACAAGGTGCGATTTCACAGTATTAAATTTCAGAAATCCAAAATTCAGAAGTGTCCGAAGTTTAAAAGTTCCGAGATCCTAACCTTGCAATGAAAGTTCAAAAATTCCAACATCCAATTTTCAAAATCCCAATGTTCCAAAGTCTCCAAGTCCCAAACTCCAATTTCTCGAAATAAAATTAAATTTTATGTGCAATTAAACTCGACACCCGTATACGTGACATAAAAATCTACTAAATCCCCCTATAAAGGCCTTAATCCACCGTTAGGTTTCCATCGTGTATTCCACGGGGAACCCTCGCCCCGTTAAGTCGTCGATCGTGCACCGATAACTGTCTAGCGATATCCGAGTTTCCATTGGCCTGCCGTGAAAAAGTTAAAAATTAGATAGGAATCGTTGGCGTCATCCGTTCCATTAGCCAAAAATGCCGTTGCGATCTTTGACGTGCGTTAATCCGTCAAAGAGACGATACGTCCGTTTATTTATAGCCTTTTTCCCACGTCGAAGATCTAAAACGATACGGCAAAGCTTTGCGAGAGATTCCGATTTATCGAGAACAGGTTGAAAGAGATTCGAGAATACTGTCACGCGAGTTGTTCCCATGTGTATACGTGCATTCGACAGTCGTGAGTAGGTGTACGTGTATACAGGGGAAACGGGAAAAGGCGGGACAGCAGGGTGTTCGAGAGCAGCAGTCACACACGCTATAATTGCGCGAGGAAAGCGAAAACACGAAATGACCCATGGGACACGTTCGAAATTAGCAAGTCAAAGCGATGCTTTTCGTCGTTGTTCGACGGCGCTCCCTGTTCCCGCGGATAATGCGCACCTCCGTCGCGACCAAATCATGGTTTTCGGGGCACAGCTTAATCTCGTCGACCTTCGAAAATTGCCGGGTACCGTCCATCGCGACTCAGCGCCGTCGTAATTTGTAAGTGCGCCTTTTGCTCCCGTCTCTCTTTCGGCGCCGTTTTGTCTTCCTCCTCTCGGCGTGTCTTTGCCATCACGAAATTACAGATCGACCCGTTGCACGGGGGAATTTCCTTTACTCTCCATTAGCATTCTTTCCGACTGTCATTACACCCGATGCCTATTTCAACCTCGCTCGGAATTTAAAGGCAATTAACACGCGCCACGGGGGACGCGATAAGACCACGTGGGCGTGTGCGTGCTCCACGGAACGGCCTTCTCGTTCGGGCGAACGAATCTGACTTCCCTGGGGAAAATATGACGGCCAATCGGGAAAATAACTTATACTCGGTTTTTAAGGATTTTTCAATTAGAACATTTGGGGATGGGTTGAGAATTTGGGGTCATTGAGTTTTGACTTATGATCAGGAGACTGATATTTGGGGGTATAGGATTATTGGAGTTTAGGGATTTGGGGGTCTAGATATTTGGGAATATAGAAATTTGGAGACTTGATTAGAAGACGAAGAAAATGTAAAATTTAGAAAATTTAGAAATCCGAAAAATAGAAATTTAAAAAATTTCGAAATCTAACTTTCATGTTTACGAGCGAATACCTATTCAAATCTACGTTGTCGTCTACAATTATACACAGATTGTTTAAGGAATGTACAATTATTCCAACAAATTTGATAAAGCGATTAAAAGCAAAAAGGTTGAGTAGATTGTGTACTTCCATTCGCTCTTTACAGATTTATTTCGAGAAGTAGAATTTGTACACTTGTACCTGTAATGCGCTGAGAGTATTACACTTGTTGCATGTTTCTTGACTTTCTTAACTTACATCGTAAGTCGTAAAGGATTTAACCGGATTTAACTTCACTGAATTTCTTTTCCTGGGATTATTTCAGATAAGCTCAGAAATTCTGCTTTTCATTTAACACAAATCTCTACAAAGCTTTTATTGAATTATGAATAAATAAACCATTGAGGAGATTTCCAGCTAAATGTATTCTGATACGAAAGAACACCCATAATAATAATAATACTGACATTAATAATATTAATTTATATTAATATTAATTTATAATAAGTATCAGTTAATTTTTATAATAATCAATTGTTTCAGTCGTCATTTTTGTAATTTCTTACAAATATTTAAAAAAGACGTGTCCAAATGTGTGCAAATTTAACTTTGTAAAATCTTGAAAGAACATACGAAAAATATTTGTTTCACATTTTCAATTTATTATTGCATGGAGAATAATTACTATTCATTACGATTGATGTATGTATAACTATTGTGTGTACTATTGACGTATGTATAATTGATGCGTATAGCATCAATAGCGAGACCTAATGTACTTGTCCACGCATTATTGCATCTGTGTTCATACATAATCTTTTGTTCGTAATATACATGAATAAATAACGAATGAATCAAAATTCATATTGCACAGATATTTGTATCGACATACTTGTAAAGGTTCATATCATACCTTTCTGATTCAAAATAATACATCAAACATGCTATAAAAGTTAACTCTTAAAATGTTTCTCACATAACAATCTCACATATTATACAAGTAATCAAAATTTAAAATATATATGTATTTGTAACAATGTTACAGAAAGAACATTTTAACTTCGACGTGCATTTAACGAGGACATCGAAACAAAATTTATTTCGAAGTAGAACAATTGGAAACGAGTATTGAACCGTCCATTCTATTCTGACCAGATTTCGCCAGTCGCGATTGGCGAGTTCCACCGGTTGATCGCGTTAACCAACCCGTTAATCACACCGCTACTATGTCGTTCGCGTTTTCAGCTTAATCAGGTGAAAATTCAGGTGTCCCGATTAGAAAGCGAATATAATCTGCTCTTCATTCAACGAAATTTTACGCTTCGAACTACGCTCACTCTCTGTGTGTACGTAACGTGCTGAAATACGGTAATAAATGCAGACACGAAGTTATTAATTTGCGAATTTGGAAATTTAGGTAATTAGAAAGTTTGCGACACACGGAAAATTTGGAGATGCGTGAATCCTGGGGTTTTGGATAATTTGGAAGTTTTTGGAGTGTGGGGATATGTGAAATGTGGGAATTGGGGAATTGGAGAAATTTGAAATTTTGCAATTGGAAAAATGTACAATTTAGAAATATGAGAATTTGGAAGTTAGGAAACGCATAAATTTGGAAAATTGAAAATTTAGTAACTAATAGATTCAGATATTCTGATATAACTAACTCTGTAGTTTCAGATTCCGACAATTCTTAAAACATCTAAACTTCCAATACGACACTGACACAGTTAAATATGATAATAACGTCACGTTTCCAACGCACACAAGCCATACTACAATAGAAACGGAAACACGAATAAAAGCGTGATTTGCTTACGGGCCGTCAGAAAATGGAAGTCATTCAACGCTGAGCAACCAGAAGAGGGGCTCGTGCCATAGAATTAACATATGTTACATTCACGGCAGGACACCTCTGTCTACGAATTCGACGTTCGACCGTTCTCCGCCCCGATCATCACTGAAATATCATTTCCCACGATTACCTTTCTTTACTACTCTACCTTTACCAGTTTCCTTCGAAGGTTTCATTAATTATGCGCATACGCGTATTACGATATTTCGAAACGCGACAATATCGAACAACGTATTGTTACGTCGTCCTGTGGGTGGACATAAAATTTCTTCATGACTTTGGAATGTCAATGGACAGATAGGTTACGCCCGTTTTTAAGAGCGTAGTGGATGCTCAAGATGAAGCCAGTTCAGACATCCAATGATCTTTAAATTTATGCGATTCTGGAGAGTGGCTCTCTAGCCAGGAAATGGTTCTGCGTTTTGTCAGCCACTTCTGGGACCTACCGCTTCGAAACGCAATAAACTGGGTCTCCGACTGGGGTCGTTGGCGCCCCAGTGTGACCAAACCATTATATGGGCTCCAATATTTAAGAATCGCTGGTTTTGGTAATTTAAAGATTTAGGAATTTGGAAATTTTAGAATTAATTTCACACTTGAAAATTAAATATCAAAAAATTTAGAAACTCAAGTTTCTATAAATCAATAAATTCTCCAAGTGCCATAAGAAAACAAAGTCACATGGCATGCAGAAAATGTCGTTCACTCAACCCCTTCAGAATGTACAGGGGTAGAATCTCGGCGCTAATCTTACACGTTAACGTTAGAGCACTTGGAATTGAAACGATAACAAACGAGTATGAATATTTAAGTAACGGATCAAGGAACTTATAAATCAGTTTGAGTAAAGAAAAGGAGCCCCACATCCGTAGGCTGCATTAACGCGAGCACCATAATTTATTAGCCGTATAAAATAAGTCAGATCGATACGGGGCGCGAAATCAGCGCTAGAATATACGAGATCGTATCGCTGCACTCGCAAAACGAGAATTCGCGTGAGTGGACTATTCGCTAAGAGAGAAAGAAAGAGAACGGAGCAGAGTCGATATCGACCTTTAACCTTATCTGCTCCTACGATTTAGACGGTGACCTAACGATTCAGCTCCTTCGAAACCCGCACGATACGCGTGTTTAACGTGATTATCCCTGTTGGATACGCAACATCGTGATAACTATGCAAGCAAGTGAAAATCGTGGTATAATTCCTGGTATCAACGAAATAACTGTTGAAACGATAAAAGGACAAATTGGCAGGAGTGATCACTACCCTTGTCCGGATATCGCATCGAAATAATTTCAGGACACGATTAAAAAGAAAATATCTCGGACATCGCGAATTTTTATACTGTATTCAATTGAAGATATCAACTGAAAGTACCAATGATTTTAACTTTGATATAGTGGATATCGAAAATATTTTTCGCATGTACTATTACGAAGGTAACTGCAATGTTTGATGTATTAAAACAAATAATATGGAGATGTAACATTTATTGGAGCGCGTGAACCCCTTATACTATTTGTGATGCACTTCAGCTGCAATTTTACTCGAATTTTTAATACTTCAATTTGGAGTCCAAATATAATTTGAATAGTCAATGATAATACCAAATTGATAGAACCTGTTTTAATATTGTAGCTGTGACTAGTTCTGACCAGATAAATCATAGAACAGGGGTTAAGTATGGTCCAAGTGTAAATAAATCCCGGAATTAACGTATTCATAACGATTATGATGCGAGGGTAACCCTAAATCTCGAAAGCTACCGAATTACACTCGGGGAGATTATATTCGCCGGTAGCCGAACGGAGGAGCACGCAACACGGAGAGCCGTCATCGCGTGATTTCTATGCAGATGGATAGAAAGTGCACGTAGCCGGTCGCGGGAATAAAAGAAAAGGAAGGAAGGAAGGAAGGAAGAGTGGAAGGAGATGAAAACGCGAACGGTCCCGAGGCAGACGAAGAGGTTCGTGTAGAGCAGCTTAAAGGAGATAGCCGGTAAAGATCCTGGCGCAGGACAAGCGAGTAACGTATAGCCGTGACGGCGTTATCCGCTTGCACCATCTCCTTTTGGCTCCGTTGCCTTCGCCTCGCGCGCGACAATCTTTTCTCACTTTGCAAAGAAGCCATCTCTCAACTTATGGAAATTCCCTGCGCCCGAAACTTTCGAACTGCTGCTGTTGCCACGATTCGCGAGGATGTTGCTCGTCGAACGACACGCGAGACCGTTTTCCGTATTCAGCCACCGCGACAGGGCGACAACCGTCGCTCTTTTTCTTCGCGGCTTAGAAACAAACTGTACTTCGATAAATTGATAGGACGCTATTTCGCGTATGCAATCGATGAAAATGCATGGACGAAGTGGAAAGCAGAGGCAATTTATGTAGGACGAATTTATGTGGTTAAAATAATGTACAAGAATCAAAATGTCCATTTTCTATCGATTTGAGATGCAATAATATTTTGTCATTTTTTATATCAACGTGTCACGAACATAACAAAACCTTGTAAAAAAGTAGCTTTTGATCTACAGCAAAATGTACGTACATTTGAATTGCGAAACAGGATGAGAATTGTGAAAATGTATGTATCATTTTGTCACGAAGTAACAGTACACAAGAAAATGTTAACTTTCAAGCTCCTCTGTCGTGAATCGCATAGTCATGTTCGCGACGCGTCCTTCGAGATACACGTTTCTCAAGACGATTCATGGTAGTTGATTTATGACCGTGGTAGAATTCGCGCAAAACTGTTGAACCATTTGTAACCCCGTTCGAAACACGTAAAATTAAGTCGTGCATGTGAATTTAACGCGCCAGCCGATCGTCTAATTAATCAGTGGAGAGAGACGGTACATCGTGGTTGCTAGTTAATTATTCGGTTCTAATCGCCGACGCGTTAATGACCGTCCTTAGAATGCCGAATTAATTATCGATATCGGTGAAAGCGTAGTACGTGCATCCGAGGAATTAAAATACCTGCGATAGCATGTGGAATCTCAATGAACCGTGGTAGGTCTTTGTCGACCAAACAGATTCAATGTTTACCATAATTTCGGTGCACAAAGGGCCAGAGAAAATTGACGAGCAGTATGAATGAAAGTGGAACAAACGTTCACCAGGGTAAATTGAGGGCTGTAGCCCTGCGCGAATAACAGAATCTCGCGAGCAGTCTTTCATTCATTAACTAATTTGAATCGGCATTGTGTCCATACTCTTTTGTATTATATGTACATTTTAATTTATAAAATCGAATTGAACCTTATCTCTAGTAACGATGGCCAGGTGCCCGTTGAAACGCTAATGGGCAACGGTGTGTATAGAAGCTGCTGATGAGGTGATACAGATTCACGGAGATTTCAAATTTCAATATTGCGGAATATGGAAAAGGGATTCGGATACTCGGAAATTCGTGAATGTTGGAATTTAGGGGTTGGAAGGTTGAGAATTTGGAGAATTGAAAATTTGGGAAATTGGGAATTTTGAAGTTTCAGGATTTAGGAATTGAAAATTTGGAAATTTAGGGATTTGGGAGATTGAGGACTTGCGAGTTTGAGAATTTGGTAATTTGGGGATTCTGAAATGTAGGGAATTCCTAGTACCTTGTATCCCTATATCCTCTCGAATCTCAATATTTCCAATCCTCTGTACATCCAAATCCCTATAAAATATTAGAAATGTTCTAATTGCAATCGAAGAGTCGTAATATCGTAGCTGAGATTCACGGTAATTTATATGCAGTAATTTCTATTAATGGAGTGAAACATCGAATATTCAGGATTAAAAGTGGAACGATCGTTGGATCTCTGGAGCGAACGTAATGTTATTTTCCGTTTTCTCGAATTACAGTGTCCATCTCATTTTACAGTATCCGTGAATTTCTGCGAGCGTCGGTTCTTTTTAACGTTTTCAACCATTTTCGTAGCATCGCGTCGGGAAAAATGAGGCGAAGCTGAATAGAAGATTACGCGAGTAGACGGACAACGTCGATGTAATCCCGGCATTACAACGAACCACGACGGCAACGGACGTTAGTAAAAATGCTGTTGGCTTGAATTGGTTCAGAATTAATTAAATGTTGCTGGCAAAAGGAGGACACGGTGAATACATAGGATGTAGCCCGGTAGCATTCTCTGGTCCACAGGACTGTTACGATAAGCGTAATTTCTCAAAGTTGAAATTAATGTTTTCAGACGCATTAGAATTCGTCCGATTTCTCTTTTTGCGGTGCTCCCGAATAAAAATCTCATTTCCCTCATAAAGCGATATATCTTGCTTTTATACGGGCCGCCGCGTGTATCACGTAACATCAAGATTACAGTATAAAAACGAACCTCTGCCGAGCTTTTATTTCTCATCATTTCCGCGTCGTATTTTTTATCGTGCCATCGCCGCGGATCGTTCTATGTGCATCGGCACAGATACGGCCGCGAGATGCTTTCCTCGAGATTTACGAACATCTTTGACGTCGCGACGACCGGAGGAAAAAGGACCAGGGACTTTTCCAACGGCGAGGCGTCGCGCAAAAGAGTTTCATTCAAACTTTTCTTATTTCCAACTCGGCCACGGTACACGACAATGCTCTTAAATTCTCGGCCGCGCACGATGGACACCGCCATTATACTTCGGACACTTTCTGAGAGATCTGCTTGATCGGTCACCTCGATATTAGGTCATTTATGTTAACACCGTACGCCCTACGGTGTCCATCGGCACACTCTAATATCCATAATTATGTACCGTGCAGACCACTTTATGTACAATATATATAGTACTATAATTAAACTGAAGTATGATAACCCTTTGTGGATTATTTTAACTCTTCAAATATAAACAGTTACAAAGTACTTTATTTTTTTCAAGGTTAATGTTGCACCAAAATGGCTGTGCCTTGCAAATGACATTAATATCAATCTCACAATTTGAACGCAGTTGCAAACAACTTGTTCATTTTTACCTTGACTATAAAATAGTGGTTCAAAGATCCACTTCGGTAAAGATTAAAATTCTCCTCTAAAATACCAAGAGACATGCAATATTTAAAGGAACTAAAGACACTGATAAAAATAATACTATTAATGTTAAGCAGGAATCAAGTGCATTTCTAAGCCTTAATATTTATTTTGCAAATGGGTAACTATAAATTTTAATAAACAATTGCAGGATATTTTTAACGAATAAAGCATGAAAAAATCAATAAGCAACATGGCGTATTGTTACAGACATATGCATCCGATCTGTTTTCAATTCATCGTCGATTCAATGTCGTTCAAAAAACGAGATCGAGAATTTATCTGAAACTCGAAGTGCGCTTTCGGGAATTCCCGGGGAAAACCGGAACAACAATCGCGTGTTTTTAAAAGTTTCCTAACCCCCCGGATAGCTTGGAAATTTCGTTCCATCGTCACCGCATTGTTTCGCAGTCGAGTGGAACGATCAAGCATTTTCCATCGTATCAAGATAAACATTCGCGAGTCCTAGTTTGCCACGGAAGCAGCTTGATTGTAAAAATTCGAATTGCAAAGGGCCGGACAATATTGCCGCAGCGTCCGTCTATCGAGCTGAAATCTAACGATATATTGCGTTCGCAGTCGGAAGTGGTATACGCAGATTAAGTATTCAGCATGTGAATAGTGAATTTCGCGAACTACTGATCGATCGGACCAAGAAAAACTCGACAACCAAACAATTGTCAATTTTTCAACGGAAATATTTATTCGTTACACAAAAACGAAGAAATAAACTCTCGTTAACCTTTGACTCCACTTAGTATTATAGAGACAGTAATAACCTGATAAATCTCGATCTAACCGTGCTTTTAATTTTCCTCTACATAAATTTTACTTAATTCTCAATTATCTTATCGAGTTTTCAAACATCACAAAGCAAATTTATTTGTAGATACCAATTCAGCAGAACGGTACTTAAAATAATGGCTTCAGCAAAGTATTTGAAGATAGGTTAGGTTCAGTCAATTTTACGAAAGGACTTATAATGGTTGCCATTTTTCGTCGTAATTGGTCTTTACAAATATATAATTACACATGAATGGTACGAAAGAACATACATTTCAGTTAAATCACATGGGTGAAATGGTAAGATGTGCCACGTGAAACTGACAGGTGTTTGAAACCAGATCAGAAAATTGAATTGCAGTATGTAATTATAGAAAATTACTGTTATATTGAGTTCTAGGAAGTTCACAGCAAAATTGAATGGCAACATCAAAATCATGTAATATTTTTTTGGTTACATTATACAGATTGTTTTCATTAAAATCTATACTAAATTCTAAATAAAAAGAATCAGTTTTGAAATATGCAATCTTTCACAAACTAAATATACTCTGTACCATACACATTTTTATTTCATGACATATGTGACGTTTATACAATTCCGATAAAATACCGATTGTACCAAGATGTTCTATATTTCTTACGTCTTACCATTTCATGTGAATAAGAAAGCCATGTAATTTTTGTCACTAATTAAGCGTCATACTACCCTACTTATGGAGCGTTAATCTTACGAGGCAAAAATATCACATACAGAAATTACGTACAGGGTTGAAGGATATTGACAAAAGCAAATATTGAACGTGTTGGCGGATGTTACTCGTCAACTTGACGAATACAGGCGAGAGATCGATTACCTTTCATTCGGTTGAAACTTCGTATGAACCTACGAAACGAATCAATTCGTATTCGCATCATTTTTCTGACACTATGCACATTCGAACGAGCAAACGCTCCAATTTCGTAACAAATTCGTTATTTGATTATTTAATGAATTAAATGGTGATACTGTTAGGGTAATACGAAGTGGATCATGTCCGTTCATCGGCCATGTTGCTGTAGAAATTTTGGCGCGGAAGTGTCACTTTATGCGATGGCTACGATATAAATGTATAAAATTAGCTAATTTTCTGTTCTCGAGTTTTTTAATTTTGAGTCATTGCAATGACCTTCAGAATTTCGGGATTATTCGGAAATTTTGGGATTTTGAGCTTCTAGAAATTCGAAATTTCGGAGAGCATGGGCTTTAGACTTTCGAAGCATCGACACTTCAGGGTTTGATAAAGACTTCAAGGCTTTAGAGTTTTGGAGCTTTGGGACTTCGGTACTTCAGAACTTCGGAGCTTTTTCCCTGGTCCGAAGCGAACGTTCGGTTTAAAGTTTTAAGACATCGAAACTTTTAGATCTTAAGATCTCTTAATCGTGGAACACTGAAAGGTTGAAGCTGTGGCAATTCACTCGAAGCGAGTATGTCACGAAAAATGACCATTTCGAGAACTTGGTATCGTCTCGTGAGATTTCAGGGAAGTCCCAACGTGGATGAGAAGTCGAACGTCGACGTAAAAGAACTGTCAGTAAAATGGAAGGAAAGATGTGGGAAAACTCATCTCTGGAAAAGAGTCGCGAGTCTCTGCCCCGATTAGACAGGAAGACATCGTATCGGAGTCGTAAGTGGACGAGCGATCGACATCGATGTCGTGAAAGAGCTTCCCTCTGTAGGATCTCTTCAGTTTCCACAACGTAGATGTTATCTGTCGCGAACTCGTCGTCTAAAGTTCGGAGCAAGCGCGGGCCGGTTTACGGTTAGAAATAAAAACCGGAGTAAAGACCGGAAGGGAAGCGGCACGAAGAAAAAGAAGAAGATAAAACTTACCACTCGGTGTACGAAGTGTCTTGAAGTTGCTGCCAGTTTTAATAGTCGGCGAGCTCCTCGAGCGGCGGTGTACAAGTGGCAGAAAAATCTTAACGAGATATCGTGGTCGTTAAAAAACGGAAAAAAGAAGGAGTCGGTTGGAAAGGCTCCTCTCTTATCACTTTCCTCGTTTACACACTTTCGTCACTCTCACTCACTCGAATCACGGTCTGAAATCCTTGCCGTTGCCGGTTTTAGTCATCGAACGAATCAGGGGCGAGATCGCGAACGTTTAACCAACGGTTAACGCCGCGAAGTCGGTGGCCGAGTTCACCCCCGTGTTCCTAGCGCAGCCCCGTAGTCTTCGTTTGTTTATGTCGCGTAAACGCTGGTGGAGCAATGTCCGTTGCTAAACGAGTTCAAACACGACAACTTTGTGTACTTACGCGCGTTGTCGGGGTTATATTTGTTTATCGTGCTGGTCGGACACAGTTACTGCTCGTGAGTCACACGCGACCATCGTAATGCGAGCATAAGTCGGGAACTTGTTCGATTATTATCGAAAATAGTTGCGACGTTGCCCGAGGATGATGTCACTGTCAGATCGATCGAAAAACTCGGACCGATTAGAAGAACGATCGTGATGAAGGTAGAAACGCGAGACGACACGCGAGACAACCGCACGGTACGGCCGTTGCCTGTAAACTGAACACCCGTCGCGACCTGAGGCCGGGACTCGACTGGTTTCTGCTAGGGAATCTCCCCACTCTCTCCGTTTCTCTTCTCGCGCGACCCTAGGCACTCCAACCCCTCAACCATCTCTCTCTCTCTCTCACCCTCGTTCTATCTCTTTCTCTCCTCGCACCCCCGTTCTCCTTTTCCCTCTTACTCTCACCCTGCCACGGTTCATTTCTTTTTCTCTCTCCATCTATCCTTTTCCACGTTCCAACTGCCTAACGCCGACCCTTCACGTACGACCGAACGACCACCCGTTTCTTCGGTATATACCTCACCCTTTCCCGAATATTTCTCTCTCCTTTTCTCTTTTTCTTTTACAGCCAGTCCTCCTTACCTCCCGTTCTCACTTTTTCCTGGTGGCACCGTCTAGCTGTACTCCTTCCCAAGGACCTTCCGGATCGTCTCGTTCCCGTCAGGACAGCCGTTCTTTCAGAAATATTTTCGGCGCTGGTACACCGTGCATGTACAGTCGACAGCAAATCTGGCTTTCATAGGGAAAATATGGTAACCGAGAGTCTCATTCGATATTTTGCGATTTTTAGGATTTACAAATATGAGTGCCGGAATTTGGGTACGCGAATATTCGAGGTTCTGAGGATTTAGGAATCAAGTCATGGAGTATTGGAAAATTGAAAATTTGTAAATTTGGTAATTTGAGAATGAAACCACAAAATTAAAAAAATTGAAAATATGAGGGAAAATAAAAAATGATCAAGCATGAACCTTATGTAAAATAGTCGCACATTGCACATGAGTGTACACCCTTGCACCCCGAATCGACTCGACCCCGGTTAGAAACCGCTTTTCGAACGAGCAGCACGAGAACCTGGGCCAATCCCGTGACACATGCTCGCCACTTCGAGTCCTTCCATTCTTCTAGGATCAGAGGAAGAATGGCGGATATAGAAGGAATAAGGGTGGGATGGGAGGTGGCGAGAGAGAAATGAAAGCGATGGGTGGGGAGATTTTTCTATCATACCGCTGGAAGGATGGATTTCTGGCTGCCAAGTGAACCAAAGTGTTTTGACCCTTCGTGTTTGGAAGCGATCAATGGCCCTTTTAACCCTTTCATGACACAATTAATCTTTTTAACGAATTTATAGTTGATCTAGCGATTATAATCTGTTCATTGAATGCTGAAAATGGGTCAGATTATGTTTTCATCCACCCGTCATTAATAAGGGAAATTTAAGGGCAACCCGTAACTTCGTAATTTTTTTTCTTTAAAGCTGTTGAAGATATTTGAACACTTTAAAAATTGTAGGTGCTTGATAGTTTTACTTCGTGTATTTTTCTTAACATTCGGAGTTAATTATTTATATTTAAAAAATAATTATTTATTATTTAAGAGTGGTTTTTATGAACAATCCTTGAATGATACTCATCAGAAAATCAGGAAAATTTTATATTCTAAAATCCCAAAATCTTAAAGTCCAAAATCTCATAATCCTACAATGTAAAAATACCAAAACCAGCTAGCAAATCACCAATAAATCAGAATCTACGCTTTAAGGATCTCCTTGACAAATAATTTTGGAATACAAACACGAGACATAATCCTTCGAAAATCTTTTTATTTCACATCCGATCGATAATGAGTACCTCGCTCATCCCCGAAAAATCTAAAACTGCACGAATTGTCGGCCCTTTTTTTCCTCGGGACGGGAAAAAAATTATCTTCCACTCGTTTTTCCGGCGAGAATCCGTTTCGAAAGCAATTAACTTTTATCAAAATGGCGTTTCAGTCGGTGCCGTCTCGCGATAGCGAAATCGACGCTGGTATAAAGTTTGTTTAGTGCGTCGTACTCGGGTGCGCGTGCTCTCTTATACAGGCGCTAATTAAAGTCCAACGTTGAGAAATAAAATGTTTGCGCGGTTTTTTACCGGAAGCATGAATCACGATTTTTATAACATACACACGTGTATCGTTTAAGCGTACTTAAGTTTCGTCGATGCGAATATGAAACGTGCGAGTTCGCTTTTCGTCAATCACCGCACGATCAAAGGTAAAAACATTTCGGCTCGCAAATATACGACTCAATTAAATTGCAAAATTTCAATTACGTAAAAAACAGAATAACAGCTCTTAATTGATTTCTTTTTCTATTTTGCCAATCGTGAATTTCAATGACGTTTTCATTCAGAAACATTAAGCTTTCTTGCTCTTAATGAGCGTTATTTTGATTACATTTTAAATATTTTGCTGGAAATATTCATATGATTATTAATTTTAAGCTAATGACTTGACAATACACTACAATATAATTTATTATTGAAAAAGATATGTTCAAGAGTAACATGTGTAAATGTGTTTAAAAATGAAGCACACATAGCAATTCAAAGTTTGCAAATTTAAAAATTTCCATTTGCCAGATGCACATGTTAAGTTACAACATTTGCAATAACGCGTTGATAACATATTTTACTCCCAAGTCAACCAGCTCAGTTATTTAAACCTTTAAAACACAGATTTGTGAGAAAAAAGGTCCTAGTTACACCGCTGATAAACAAACGACATTACACTTCTCTGAATCGTACTCTTTTAATATACCGCCGTAGAAACGTAATTGCGTTCCAGGGAGCTATCCAGCTACGGATTGTTATTTTTGCCGCGCAAATGAGCTTTTATCCTCGGCAAAACGTAATTACCCCTTTAATGCGTGTCCCATTCACGTTTGTACGTCATTACCGCAAGCGTAACTAGTTCTTTTGTCTGTTGCCGTATATTAGATTCGCATCAAAAACTAGTTTGAATTTAGCCAGACGTCTTAGCTATTTTGGTGATCTTCTCATTTCGAATGTAGCACGCGGCAAGCACATTAACTCGACGCTAGCATCGGGTTGGTTTAGTTCTCATGCTTCGTGAGGTTTCGCTAATCTTCACCATGATACCCGTATCACACGAACCAGGCAATTAACCGGCTGAATATGTAGATCCATTTACTTGGAGACTAATCTGTCCCGTAAGAACGCACAGTGGATCAAAAATATTTTATACGTTGGTTTTATTGCAATTACTGCCTTCACTGGCTAAGAAGACTGTAAGGAAATTCATCCCCCAACGCGTTCACCGCCATAGCGAAAACTGACGTTTGAACTACACTACAGTTTATTGCGAATAAAGGTATTTTAGTTTTTAATTTGTTAGTGTATATCATTGTCTCTTAAAAACATTAATTAATTTGTGTCTCGACATTAATTAATTTAACTGAATTTGCACCGCCGGTCACATATGACCGCCGTGGCGGTCAACGCGTTAATTAACGGTATAATATAGAGTCATCCAAATATAACAAAAACGATGGAAAATTTGTTACAAAAATGCAACCACAGTGGTAAAATTATTAAACTATTAAACTTTCCGTAATAAGATATCCATTGCATTATATTTTATACTCGTTCCAGTATACTTCTATCAGTGTATTATTACTTGAATTATTCTTCTGGAAATGTAAGATGCAAAAGTTCAATAAAGACAATGGTATCGGACTATGCAATATAAGACGAATGTAAAAAGTGATCTCGTTTCGTTGTTTAGCGTTTGATCCACGAATATTCGCATATTCCCGGACAAAATGCCACTTGTCGTCTGCTTCAGGCATCTCTTAAGCGAACCAAGTTTCATGCTTCCACGAGCGGAAAAGGAAGCACATAAAATTTAATTCTATCCCCTAGGTTAAACGTAGTCCCTGTGGAAAATTAGATTTTTTAATGAAAGTTCATTCGCTCTTGAACCCTTAGTCCTTAGTAGCCGAGGATTAAATTCCTGCCTGCTACTTACTCCTGCCTCTTGGAAACAATTTGCAACGCGAAAGTCGATAAATTAGATTACGTATCTGAAGTTTCATACGTATGCGAGCATCTGGTGCAATTCTTTTACTTTTACGCTGTTCATTAATTTTGCGGCTGTTGACGTACATTGTGACATTCATTAAGATTTTTAAGACGAATGGTGCCATTTTTAACTTTATCAAGTTTTAATCGTGGATGGTTAATAGTACTTCCTTAGCAAATTTTATTACGTGGTATGAGACGTATGATACAATTTCTGTTTTGTATTATTTATGTTACTAATATTTACGTTTAAAAATTGTTCATAGTATTACGAATGTAGAACTATTCTTAAATTCTGTGTAATTGTTGTAAAATATACATAAACATTTATGTCGCTATTGTGTAAAAATAGAGTACGAAAAACAAAATGGTACACCGTGTTTGTTCTCCCAAACCGTGACACTGTCCGATTCTCTCCAAAATGGCGGACTGATTCCTCGTGTAATAATCGAACGATAGTTGCTCTCAATTCATCGAAAGATCCGCGAATTAAAGATTGATGTTGCGCCACAATTGCGAATTCCATTTGATTCGCCGTCGCTAATGCACCGGAATTTGTGATATACGAGAGCAGGAATCGTTCAAACGAACGTTGCGTGCACATCATAATAAATCTTTAATCAGATCGTAACAATTTAATTCGGTCCGTCATAGTGATATCGCGAAATTGCATTCCGATAATCATAATCATTCCATGTATTAATCATTCGTGTATTTTGTACATCTATCGTGTACAACGCAGCGATCGAAATAATAATAGTAATGATAAAAAGCGATGACTAATTCATGATGGCCGCGTTACAAAGTGTCATAGAAACGGGCATCGCCGACAGATTCGTGACGTTTCGTTGGACGTGGCACGAAATTCGAAAAATATTGCTCTGTTAGAGCAGAAATTATTCTGCTAACGACCGTTCGGCGCGAAGCACTAAATCATTCTACTGTCGGGAAAGCAATTTAGACGAGGCACAATATTTTGAAGTCCTCGAGGAAACTCGAAAAGCCCCCGTTAAGCGGCAATGAGCTCGTTCGACCGAACATTAACGAATAAATTGCGAGTGACGTATTGCCAGTAAAATAATCCCATAGAGTTCATCTGTTTATGGCGGCCGACAGGGACGCTTTCGGTATATTGTGAACGAAATTGCACGCCTGCCTTCTTTTCCTTCGACCCGTCCTTGAAATCCTACGCACACGCAACGACGGCGATTCGGCGATCGTAAAATTTCTGCTTATTGCAATTCCCTACTTTCGCTTTTACGGTGTGACAGTCGGATTACGAAGGCGGTGTTTGGCGTCGTAAAACCAGCAATAATCGTAATTTACATTCGTACCATAATTCGTGATTTACGAGGCTTAAGGATTTTCATAAGCCACAAATAGCTATCGATATAACCGGTCCGATCATGCGTGCTCTGTTGCTACTATAATAATCGTGGAATACCGTTTTATATCGCCACATGCACGGAGATCTTCATCAAGTATTATAACTTAATCAACATCTTCGTCGAGGATTACAATGTACAGGTTGGTCAACAATTTAAGGTCTTAAACATCTGCTAAAGGATTTGTCTGGATTTAGGTAGTCCAAAAATTGGAGTACAAGAGCTCTGATAATTCTGTATACAAAAATAAGTAAAAAGAAGAGAATAACATTTCTTCATATTTACCTTCGTCCTTGAAAAAACAGAACGTTTATAAAAATATTTATTTATGGCAACTTGTTTGATTAAATCAACAGGTAATAAGTAGAACATACACTCATCTTACACATTCACCCTGTGTGGATGTTAAACATGGTCTGTGTGATCTTAAACATTCACTGATATACAATTCAAACTCTGCCCTTCATAATTTACCAACATTTTTCAATAATATTTAAATGATCTAAAATATACGCACGTTCGTATCCAACATTTCTAACCTTGAAACTGATGGTGCCAAAAACACCCTATCAATTCATTAAGCTGGAGGAACTTGCGTACAGAAGTTTCAACGAATCCCAGGAGCAGCTTCGCGTGCTCATCGATCATGTTAGCGAGTAAGCCTGGCCGTAGGAAGGCCGAAAAACAGACCACCTTAACGACCCTTACACGTTTCGTACCGTGGCAACCATACGGAAACACAATTACGGACTTTTCACCATGGAAGCTTTCACGAGACAGCGGAAAGACGTTGAATTTCTTGCCGCGTTTACCCGCGCCTTGCACCCGTTGCCGTTTCCAACCTTCCGGTTTTTCTTCATGGTCGGGCTGACGATCCGGAGCGAAGCAACCACCAGAGAGAAACGAGATACATTTTGTCCGGCAGGTAAAACTAACGAGTGTATCGTCCAAACTTTTAGAATTTAGAAGTTATTTTACGTCGTCAGACACGTTCGAACAATTCGCATTGGCGTAAGTAGACTTTTCGGATGGGGTAGTTTAGTATCCCCAATTTTATTAATATTCAGTCAACGTTTCGCAGTAGGTAATTCGGGAGATTTAGGAAAGTTGGAAATATGGGATAGGAGAATTTAGGGGTTTGAAGGTTACTGGATCCTCAGAAACTTCGAAATTTTACAGAATTTGCGAAAGTTAAGAAATTTGGAGATTTAAACTTCTCAAAATCTGAAGACTGGAAGAATGAAAAATTTTACATAGAAATGTGGAAGCTTGCAAACTCGAGAACCCAAGAACCCCAAATTTGCAAATGTCAGAATTTGCAAATGTAAAAATATAAAATTCGCAACAGTTGTTCACCGTCTGAACGTCCAGCGGACAGTTCGTTCACAGTTGAAACAATGTTTCGCGGTCGTTTACGTGTCATATTCGCAATGCCGTGCAAAAGAGAATGTCGAGCTCGGTTCTCCCACGTTATAATGCAAAACACCGTCAGGAAATAAGTATAAGGATTCGGTGTAGTTATTTGGCTGCTGTTGGTGCTGGTGCTTCGTCGTATCAAGCAGAAAGCATACACAAAAGCTCTGGGTCGTACCACGCGAAAGCGTAATTACTATGGTAGCAGCCTCGACGAAGATGAACACGTTCTCCTATAAGGCTGGTAGCATCGTTTGCCCGCCTTGGTCGTTCGCCTATCTTCATCCACAGCGGCTCTACGATGTCTCTCTTCTCTATTCTTCTTTCCTCGTTGTTTCTCGTTCGGTTCTCTCATCAACGTTTCCCCCTGGTTCGACTAGCACGACCCAGGGTGAGAAACACGGACAGCGTTGCTCGTGTAACGGCATTCTCGTCGGCTTACCACAGGGTAGTCTCGCACGCCGACACCTTTTCCGTTCCTCTTCTTCGTCCTTCTTTGCCGTGACCCTCATCGTTGCCCATTAGAACGGCCCTACATTTATTTCCCTTGGACCAGCCTGTCGTTACTTTAACGCCGTATTACGGCGAAACGCGGCCCTCTTCCTTCGGATAATGTCTTCTCCTAAGTGGCGATCGATGTTCGTTAGAGAAGTGTGAATTTTAGAACGTCGCGTAATGAACCGGTGTGATAGTCGTGCTTTCTAAACACCTGTGGGTTTTTAAAAGCCATCCTTCATGCATGGCTCCCATCCACGTTTCAACTCTAAATTATTCCACGAGAAATTCGTTCGTAGTTCTTGAAATTTATTCATTTAATGTTCATTCGTACAATTACAAAATGGTGGAACTCACATAGAATCTCTAGATTGAAAATTCAACTTGCTATTACTTATGCAATAGTTCTAATATTCTGGTCACCTTCGAATGTTATAAATACTACAAATCTAAGATAAAAATTAAGGAATGTTATATTAATGCAAAAGATGTACAGCTTGTTGAGCTAGTTATTCGAATCGGTGAACTTCCACGAAATCTAGCACGATCGACGAATTTATCGATATGCAATCAGATGTGTTAGAGGTTCTCCACCTGAATAGCCCGTCGTTCCATTAGCTGCACGCGTAAGTCTAATTGAAACGCCACGCGCAGTGCGACGTTGAAATCGGCAAGTCGAATTTGACAGCCGTGAAGCGTAATTGCGTGCATGTGAAATTCCTAAACAAAACACGGCGACAAGGTGACGTAAGATCGAAAGAGAAACGAGATACAAGGAGATTCGATTACGTGAAGGAGTCGGAAGAATCCGGGCGTTTCGTAAAAGTTTCAACGACTTATTCGCTTCCTCGTGAATACATGCAGAAGCAATGCATTACAGGGTGCAAGAGCACACGGGCAGGCGCAGCTCCAACAAGGAATCGACATTTCCATGAAACCCATCAAAAACTTTTGCCGATAGGATTTGACAAACGCGACGAGGCTGGTCCCCTAAGTCTGGCAGAGCTACTCCATCGACAGGACTGTCGTATAATTCCATTAGTTGCGAGAACGTGGGTGTTCCCACGTTTGTCGTGCTGTTCGAGCGGAGAAAGGGAGACCGGGTATCGTTCAAAAAGTTTGCCGATTACAACCACTCCGTGCGATTAGTGCCACCAAGCATTCGCCGCTGACTTTCCTCACGGCCTGTATCCTTCACGGTCGAACATCCGACTACAAAACTACCGCTAACTCGAAAATATTTGCATATATCCTTATTACGAAGTTTCGCGATCGGCACGACTGCCGAGAAGTGGATGCACTCGGAGGAAAGTTAGCCAAACTGTTGGAGAAAGGAACGTGTAACTGCCAGAGATGGTGATAGAATTTTTACTGATCGTTCGCGCGTTTAAAACGTTGCAAACTATCTAAGTTATAGTACTATTCCTTTTAATCGACTTTTGTCTGGTTGCATCGCAAAGTCAAGTCCATTTTTATCCCCTTGCATGGCAAAGTTAAATCAATCACTGTACATTGAATAAAAATAGTAAATTAATTCTTGAATGAAGTAATTAAATATGCAACATCTTACAGATCAGAAACATTGTTTCCGATAAAGTTAGTAGTTCTGATAAACTAATCAGAGCTAGAACTTGTAACGACTATGTAAGCCGCCCTGTTAAGGATGGTTTTATCATCTTCATCAGTCAGACCGTGCACCTACATATTATCTTGTAAGATCCTACTCCGTCAGTATCTTGTGATGTATGCACGTATGCACGTAGATTAAACACAAGTACAGTAGATTCGTTACGTTGTAACTATTTATGTTGCTTATCAATCCTGCTACAAATTTAGGAATTTAGACGTTTACGAGGATATTTGGGTATTTAACAACTGGGGAAATTGGAAGTTCAGATATTTGATGATTTATGAATTTGAAAACTTGGGAATTGGCAATCAAATAATTTAAACTTGCATGAATACGAAAATTTATCATCTTCGCTCATATACTCCTTCTGACGAGCCACATAAACATGAACCCCGTAACATGAGACTGTATTTTATTACAAACCATAAACGAAAGATTGTTCCCCTAAATTTCATTCGAAATTAATGTACGTACTCTAGGTTTATAAGATCAATCTTCCACATCCAGTGTAGTTTTTCCCCTAAAATTCTTGGCAACTCTCGCTAAGCAAAAACACTTTTCTCGTCGCGTAAATCCTTTCCGCGGCAAAATATTGGAATCGGTTAACAAAATTAAAGACTGATCCCGTTGGCTCTTTACTCGAACGGTTTAGCATAAATCGAAGAGTTAAGGGACGCCCACGAACGCGTCGGATAAAAGGTTGAGAACACGTAGACGTAAAATATAATATTCAAGGCAACGACGAAGTGTGCGATGGTGAAACGAAGGGGCGAGCTTGTTCAAGATCATGTAATGCAATCTGGGTGTAAATCGCAGGAGTGTGCTGCGAAATGCGAATAGCTGCTTGCCGTTGCAGTTCACGTATGTAGAGCAAGTGGCAGCATTCCAAATCTCGCCACTTCGTGGGATAAACATTTCCGCCAGGACAACCGCTGCCACTGGTTATAGATGCTTGGCAAGGACCCCTAAGACTCCTATGACGTTTGTCCGCACCTTATTATCCTAATAAGGATTAGTGGACGTTATTGCTGTAGCTGGCCCGTCATTGGACGCTGCCTAACAACACCTTTGATTCCACCTAAAATCGGACCCACGTTAATCCCCGGATTAACGAATTACGTTTATCGTAGTTATTACGAGCGAAGCATTAAGGTAATAAATTGGGAAACTATCTCTAAAGCAAGCACATGGACACGTCGCTCTGTGAAAATTAATCTCAGTTAAGTGAAACGAAATAGGATAGACCCGGGTTCAAAGTAATTACTTGACTTTCGAAGTTTCAAAGAACTGTCATATTTATGAAAAAAATATTTATTAATGGAATTGATGTTTGATATTTATTATTACATTGTGATATACATTTGACATAATACCCTTATATTATACATTTCGATTCTTATTTGTAATATTGTACGTGTAATATTTATAATAATACTGTAATATACATGTTGATATTACATTAGTATTTTTAATAATATTGTAATATTTCGAGACTAATATCCTAGATTTCTGAAATATTTTAACACTTCAATGAGAATGACAGAATTTATAAAGAATGAAATGGAAGGAAATGTAATCATCGTAATAGAAATCGATAATAATACAGTTTTATTTGTGTTTGCGTACCGAATTATTTAAAATGCTTTACCGAGTAAATATTATTTTTCATCACTGTTTTGATAAATAATGAAATACCTCTACTCGGATAAATATTTTTCCATGGCTTTCATAAATATTAGAATAACTTTTTTTAATACTTTTTTTCACGCGATGCTTATTCATACATCAAATTCACAAATTTCCAAATCTAACTTGTTAGTGCATAGCAGAAGTCGATGCAAGTAAACTTGTTCTGATACGACAGCGACAGCTGCCGCACTTTGCCGGGCACTTAAATGGTAATTTCTCTCTGAAACGGTATGATGCTATTCGTTGCATTTTACTGAAACACTCGGGTTCACAAACGATAGGTTTACGGGGCTGACCTCGCGGTAATACGCGGTCGAAGTCAATAAATTTCTAATTTTCTGCTATCTGCGTGTACCTGCAGTGTACGAGCGGTTGGTAGAAAAATGGAAGCTCTCCCGATAGAAACGTTTCTGGCTATTATCTGTGAAATGTGTCTCGGCCGTAATATGCTCACCGTGTTGCGATACATCGGTTGCAACATCGTTCTCGATACAATGCGAGCAAATTGCACGTGGGTTTTCTCGTTAATACGAACGTCGCGGTTTCAAACGGACTTCGCGTGACCACTCCGGGCAAAAAGCGTAAGCACGATTTCATCGTAACGGAGAAAAAAAGAGTGCTTCCTAGAATCTTGCGGTAATCATCGCATCGGAGCATGTTTCGTGAAACGCGATTGATTATTAATTCAAACAGAGCAGATCATTTTGATCCGTATGATTAACGGGCTCGTTGTATTTAACCCTTCAGGAATTATATTTGGGTTAATCGTGACGTACAGCCATGAAGTACATACGGTGATGCATTATGCAAAATTAAACACGCAAGTAGGTTAATGCAAAATTTTTATATGTCAGAATAATAGTAGATATTCACGGAAATAGTATTTAAGTGTAGGATTCAGAAAAACGTGGAGTTAGAACTTTAGAACAGCGGAATTTTGATAATGATGCTAGAATCTCGAGAACCGTTTTAAAAATATGTTACGATTCATAAAAGTTGAGAAAGCTCTGCAGAAAATTTCAGGAAATGTCAGCAAAAGTATGACTTCGGTGAAGTTAATAGACTTAACTCAAACTGAACGTTATAATGGGAAAACGAGCGTTTTCGAAGGACGATTCGTGGGCGACGGGACTCCGGCAACTCGGACGATTTAAATTTTTATAACAAATATTTGCCCGTCATCAATCGCGTCAGTCAGGCAACTGTGGCAAAGGGAAAAAAATTCCAACGAAACCTAGCACGCAGAAATAGATGTTTGTTCGATATGCTTTACTGAATATTGAAACACAAGCATAACATGAATTCTTGATTAAATAGCCAGCGGCGAATCGCAGATACAGAGTGTACGTACACGAAGACGAAGCGTCCTTTGATTCTTCAATAAATCGCTATAAAATTCCTCCGCTGTATCCTCGTAACGGTTCGATTTTTTATTCAATCGGTTCGAATCGAAACTGTTTTTTCAATAACTGAATCATGCATTGTAAAATACCGTATCTTTTAATTTATCCTGAGATAATGTTAACCGTGAAATGTTTATTTTCGAAAAACAATTTTCATTTTTCCTATGAAAAATTCGATGTTTCACGAACTAATAATTTCTGTTGATGAATCGTGACACATCTAAAGGTTTGTCTCGCCCTCAGCAACCAGATAAATCATTTGACATTTCGTGGCAACTCGTCATTCTGTCGAACGTGTGACACGCGTAGTGTTATCTTCACTGTCAAAATATTTTTTCGGGAAAAGCAAAAATGTTGTAAATAATTCTGGTGGGTTTTCTGTCAGCGTTACATGAGGACGTGGAAGATAACTGAATAACAGATGGGTTATAAAAGTTTGCTGATTTTTCACTGGGAGAATTAGCTTATCTTGTATAGAATTAATTATAGTTACGTCATAATCGTATACTTGTTAATAAAATTTAAATTAATACCACAACCACTATATTACCGCAACCCATGTCCTTGGTATGCTTACATTACGGTACCTTATATTCCTAGAACTCTAGATATATTCCTGGATCCTTATATCTCTAGGTCTCCATATCTGTTACCCCTATATTACAGTTTCCTTATATCCCTATATTCTTATACTGCTATATCCTTATACCCCTATATTCCATATACACCATATCCGGTATATCAGATTCCAATTAATCGAAGAGATAAAGTGTATCGTTAATGCCTTTCAGAAACTGCTATAATATCGACTCGTAGTCAGTTCTAACAGTAGCGGATAGCTGGTAGGTTCATTTTAATCGATGAAAAGAACGTTCGTCCGCTTCGAGGGAAATTAACAATAAATCCGTACATCCTGTGCGGGAATTGTCTACCGCAAATGGCGGAGCTTTTGTTTACCTTACGTTCTTCGTCGATAATCCAGCGTTCGTTGTATCGGATAAAAAGGAGAAGCCGCATTTTCTGGTATACACATCGTGCACGTGTTCGCGGATAAATTTCACCGTGAACATATACCGCGGCAAAATAAAGGCTGTATCGGTCTGGAAATCCGGCACAATCGAGCGTATATGCATGGATCACGGGTTCGGTTCGTGTCACGCAACAATCCACTCGTCGATAATCGAACCGGCTCGATTGCACGTGTGTCGAGATCGTCGTATCTGACTCAGCGAGGGAAATCGCGGCTAAATCGAAGGACCGGTCTTTCCCGTTAGGAAAATTTCAATTACTCGCTCGGAGACGCAATATCGGGTAACATAAATATCGCATTGACAGCCCGGTAAATAGGGATTCATTGTAAAAACATCTAATGGCCGAGAGAGGGCCTGCCGTCATGGGGGTTGCCTTCCATTCGGTTCCATGGTGGGCTGCAAAGTAACCCCAACAGTGCCCCCGGGGCTACGCAACTATCGTGCCAGGGGGAAAGGAGTCGAAACAGAACGAATTTTTGTACGTGTTAAAAAAATATCGGAACGACTTAATACCTTTTCGGTGTCATTTTTTTTTTTCTTTTCAATCGATGCCATTTACGAACCAACTGTTAGCTCGATGAATTGCTTCAAAGCAGCAGTTGCTGTTGCATTAATAATATTATCAGGGTTATTGACCAGACTTGAGTAACTGCCAATCGGGGTGACTGCATCAATTGGCGATTTAGGAATTAGAGGAATTAAAAAGTTCGAGAGTTGAGGATTTGATGAATTTAAGTATTTGGAACATTGTGGGGTTTGAGAAATCTGAGGATTTGGAAATAAGGATTTAGAAGTTCAAAGAATTTCTATTTAATTCTAACCACAATTTTCTTTAGAACTACATAATAAAAATTTGTCCAAAGAAGTACCCAGTGAAACTTTACATCACAGAACACCTTCATAGTAGTCACAGTATCAAACACTAGTATCGCTGAAGAAGGTCGGTTCTACTTCCTCGGGTTTTAAATATCAAGTTTCTGAGTCTGACGCATCTATTTGGTCTACATTATGGAAAACATTCGCCTCGTAATGGCGAAACTTTCTTCGAGATCCAGTGTAAAAAAGAAGTTCCAACGGCAAAAGGGGATTTCTCATTGTAAATTCATAGTAGGCAAAGAACCCCGAAAGTGTTTCAGGGTGGTTCGAATGAGAAACTTGGGGTGATCTCAGGGTAGTGCATAGAACCAATCAGCTCGTCCTTTCGTTCGTGTTAAAACTACTGGAATGGCTTAAACGGTCCTGCGAATCGGACGAGGGCAAAATTGTGTATAAGGGTCGCACCACGTGAACTACACCCGTGAACGGTCGTTACTCAAGTGTTACACGAACACGTTATACTACTTACCCCTACTTGCCTCTTGTATTGCTCCACAAACTCCATATTGTCTTTACCCATAAATACGTCGTAAGACGAATGTGTCGCTTAACAGTGTTAGACACATGACACATTTCTCTATTAACGAGTTGATCACCACAATGAAGACTGACGTTTGTGGTCAGATACATTATAATACAGATTATTAGGAATAATAGTACTTAATCTTTCAATTTTTTACTCTCCACAAAAGTTCTCGAAAGTACTTAGATGTTAACACATAATTACACATATTTACCATGATAGCTGTTCGAGTGATTTTAAACTGAAATACAAATTTTGCAAAAGTACTGAATTTGTCTAATAATTCAAATCTGGGAACTCGGTAGATTTCCTCGATTTTTGCTGGAGTCCAAATATATTTGATTTCCGTGAAGAAGAAACGACGCCAGCGTCGTCCGCGGTGTATGTCATTTATCGGTTGACCCACTCATCCTCGCGATAGAATCCAACACACGAGTCCGATTTCCCCTGTAACCCTCGGTTTATTGGCGGGGACCCGATCATCCCTTTGTGAGACCCTATTGTGAGCCATTGGTCCACGTAAACGAAATTGCCGAGGGGCAACGGAGGGATTGAATACAAAAGCGAATATAGTATCTGGGCGTGACTGGCGACGATTCGACCGTTTTCACGCTACAGTCGCCGAAAAACTGACCGATTTCCCTTCTTCTTACCGACCGCGTCTTCTCATCCCTCTGGATTATCTCCTTGACAAATTATACAACCAAACGTCATTTAATCTTTGGCCCAGATACGCGGGACAACGATTTCCTGCTTCCGTTTACGACCTTTCGCTTCGTGCTTCATGATGCTCATATTTCAACCGGTTTACCGGAGACGACGTGAAACATGTCTAAATATATGTTTGTATAACTTGTACATACTGAAATATATACAAGATGAATTAAACATCAGTTTACGCAATTTTTAAGGAATTTCCGACTGTCTTGTAAAAAAGGTTGATGGATTTACGATTGGGTAAGTTGTAATAAAAGAATTTTAAATTTGTAAATGATCAAATACATTGACTACTGAATTTTTAAAATACGAATCCACAGTTTAAAAAATTTATAACTCCAGAAATTTTATATCTCAAAATGCATACATTCACAAATTTTCAAAGTTCCAAGTCCCTAAATCACCAAATTCTCAAAACTCCTAATCTCAGATCTCAAACCCTGAAATCCCAAAGTTCACGAAACCTAAAATTCTCCCACTTCCGAATTCCGTGATTTTCAATAAAATATCAATGAGCGATAAAACCTTATTCCCTCAATCGTCATTTTAATTATGTGTCTGGCTCTGTATTTCCAGCCTTTATGGCCGCGTAACATGCAAATTGTGGAAGTTTGCATTTATTACGAGCATAACGAATTAACTTGTTTTTCCAAGTTTGTAATGAAATATACACGTCGCTCTTTCAATGAACAAACCGGCGGGTCAACAAATTAATTAGTAGTCGTAAAATGAATATCGATTAATTTTCATCGGTTAATTAGTCAACTTGACCGACACAGAAATCAACGTCGATGAATTCATTCCACGATTAAGAATCGAGCAACTCACTTTTCATTAAAATTCCGATTTTCATCCGATCGCCGATTTCATCGTTAATTTTTCTCGTCGTTCAATTAACGCGGGTCCTAAATATTTTTTCGAAAATTCCCCAGCCTTACGGGTTTCTACTCGTGCGCTTTTGAAACACACTCGGTAATTCGTTCTTTGTTTTTTTTTATCGGTGTTATTGCGAGCTTTCAGTTAAATCCGAACGAACCACGAGGAAACGAAGCTGTTCGCCGATTATTTCTTGGTGGAAAAAAACGCTACGTTTTAATTTCGCATCCCCGACCGATATCGATAAATCGTTCGCGATTCCGCGTTATTTCTCGTTTGTATTAACTAATGATCCATATCGGGACAAGCTTTTTCCACGTCGGAGAAAACGCTCTATATCCGTTCTATATTCCACGATGTTTTCGCTTCGTTCGGAAATCTCTCGCGGATTTATAGATAAACACCACCTCGTATCGAGAATATCGATGATGAAATTGAATTAAAATTGAAATTCCGTTATTTCGTCGACTTCTTTCTTTTTTTTTAACTCGACCCGTGTACACATCGTCAGTGAATTATCCCTGTTATCGAGTGTTTCAAGCATCCGAGGCCCTATAACTAATTCCATCAAAAACTGCTTCTCACCGTAAACCGATTCATAAACTGCGAACAATAACGGTGTAGTACTCGGTTCATCGACGTCAATTGCGATTTAATACGATAATTAAATCCTGATTTAATTGTTAATTAAACATCGCGAACGCACGATCGAATGAACTTATCGAATGAACTTTTGTTCCGTCGACGGTGCACCATGTTCACGGTACTCGACGATATTCGCCTGCCAATGATTAACAAATGAATTTCCTTTGAAATATTCTATGTTTTAAAAAGGAAAATATCAATTGTTCTCCTCGCTGAAACCGATCCCGGTCGAGAGTAGGTCAAATACTTGCCATACGAGATGCGAGTCTCGTTTCGGGAGCTTTCATACGTCACTTGATCAAGATATTCATATATTACGAATTATGCAAACCAGATCACTGTTAACCCACCAGTAATACAATACCAGGACTGTAATATTTCTTATCTGGTAACACTGTTAAAATTAATAGAGATAAATTCAAAGTTAAGCTTGACACGGTGTCGCAAAATGGAGGATGGGAGAGCGGTAATGATGGTAACCCTAGATTTACGAACGTTTAATAATCACGTACGTTTAAATTGAAACTGAAATATAAAAATAAATATATAATGAATAATACATAAACTAGCTTATGGAATGATCATTTCGATAGAGGTTAACATACATTTCGACAAGAGCTTCTTAATAGTTTTCATATCTGAAAATGAGAAATTTAAGATGTTGAACTTAAATTCCTACATCCTCAAATCTTTACGTCCCCAAATCCTCAAATTTTCAAGTCATGTACAAGAGTGCAAATCTTAAAGAAAAGTGCTTGAAATTGAACGAGAGAATGTTTCTAGATTTTCCCTAGGGAAACTAGATTTGTTCTGGACTGTACATGAAAGATAGTGGAGAAACTGTAATAACAGAGATTTTCTTCTGCCTAATGGTAAGTTGCAGTCAGTGAATAGAGCGAACGTTATTACTAGCGTGCGCAGGAAGAAGAATTACTTCCAGCATCCAAAGGACATCCAGCGTGACGAACCACTGAAGCTTTCTTGCTTCTGTGGGGTCTCCTTAACGATTCACCATCTGTAAGCGTAATCTTCGTACGGTATAGCGGCGGATTAAGTCTGCGACTCGAGTTTCGATCTTGCCGAATCGAATTATCCTCGGTATTAATGCGAGGGGCGTGCTGTGTGTACGTGATCCTGAAATTTTATGAACGCGATTTGTCACAGTCGGATATTGCCGATATCCTAAATCGGGTATCTTTTTTGCAACACATTTGCTGCGTTCAAAATATCCCATTAAGCCTTATTCAGGTTCACAAAAAACAGAGAGATAAAAGTAAGAAAGCCAATTTATTATGGATTATAGTTTTTTTAATTGTAACCCAAAGATAGCAAAGGTAAAAAGTGATAATATAATGTGACATTTAATTTCTTAATTATAATGTAATATGACAATCAATTTTTGTATCACTAACACGTAATGAGACTCTCGCATTAAAACACAAATTCCGGTAGAAAAAGCTAATGAACCGAGAGTCTTTATTGAATTTCAAAAGTTTCGTGCCACGTATTTACCCTGCTTCTCAGTTTCAAAGTGTATTCCACTGTTCGAGTGTGAGCAATGTAAAACAAGTAAGAAATTATGTCAAATATACACATAGAAGTTGGACAAAGTTTTCTCGGGATTGCGTCTATAAACGCGTACAAGTGAAACTTTCTGTACAACATCTTCTTGTCCAATCTTTCGAGGGAGCAGCTTGATGAACACGAAATCCGTATTCCACCTAAAACTTGCTGTTGTCGGCTGATAAAGAATTACGAGGAACTTTTGCGAACCAATCGGGCCACAACCGATAAAACGAATTCGAGAGATTTATTCTACCAGAGTAGACATTTCATTTCATTTTTCACTGTATATCGTTGATAACGAGACCGTGCTGCGGGCAATTAAGGGAAACTAGGAAATTTGGGGAATTTGGGAAATTAGTAAATTTAGAATTTTTGGAGTTTGGAGCCTTCAGAAATTGGGAAATATAGCCATTCGAGGATATAGAACTGTCAGAATATCAAATTTGGGAATTTTACAATTGGGACTTTTAGAAATTCGGAAATATCGAAAGGAAGTTTGGGAACTTGAAACTTTTGGAAGTTGGGAAATTCAAAAATTACTATTTTTAGGAATTTGACACTTACTAAATAGGTAATATAGAAATTTCAGAATTTCAGAATTTGAGAAATTTAAAATGCAAAAATTTTGAATCGAGGGCGAAACAAAATAAGAATCTCAAATAACATAAAAATTATCTAAACCCTTATGTAGGAAAAGATGCAAAAGCGGTTTTGCACTGATTTATTTCAGTCCGTGCAAAGCTATTAACACACTTTATTTATAATTTAACAAAACTAATATAAACACTAACTTTTAACTTCTAATATTAACACCAAACTTCGACTTTCAAGAACTTTTATCGCCTTTTAAAAACTTTTAAAACGTCTGTATTTCGCCGCGGTTCACCTATTCAAATTCTCTTCTTTTTCTCGATCCTCATTTTCAAAATGATCTGATCCTAATTTCATTTAATACTGATTTGCTGCTTGCCAGGTCGGTAACTTGAAAAATAGCTGACCGAAGTTACCGACGTGTAACAAGCAGCACCTTTTGTTTATAAATATCTAATATCAGCGCTCGGTCATGTCATTTCCACTTCTTTCCACTTCCTACACTCGGCCATCCTGTACTAGCATCCGCCCTCGGATGCTGCATCTTCCGGCACCTCGTCTTCGTCGCTCAACTCTGAATCCGTGTCTACCCATGGTTTCATGTGGTCCGCGACGGTAGTTGTTTGTCGCGGTCCTTCGTGATCTCCTTCTTTTTCCACCATGTAACGATGGTTGCGTAGAGATCTTCTGACGCGGTATGGGCCGAGGTATTTTGTTGCTAATTTCGATCCGGGCCCCAGTTGTGTCCGCTTGATCGCCACCAATTCACCGTCACCGTAGACTCTGGCCTCCTTCCTGTTCTTATTGTAAGTTTTTCGATTTTCGGCTTGGATCTTTGCAATGTTATCTTTGGCAACCTCTCTCTCTTTATCTCGTTCCTCTTGAAATATTGCCGCCCATTCTTGTTCGAGTATCTCCCGAACCGGTGCGTCATCTTTCGCTCGCATTCGCGTTCCGAAAAATAATTGAAAAGGCGTGGTATTTATGCTCCGATGATGCGAAGAATTTAAATATCTTTGGATCAGCTCTAGATATTTAAACCACTCATCCGGATTCGGTGTTGATAATTTTGTTAAGAGAGGAATGAGTGTTCGGTTCAGCCTTTCTACTTGCCCATTGCCTCGTGGTACACCTGTTGCAATGAGCGAATGTTCAATTTTTTCTCGTAAGCAATATTCTTCAAATTCGCTCGAAGTGAATGCCGTTCCCCGATCGGAAATAACTCGACGCGGATTCCCGAATATAACTGCCTGTTTTTCTAAATGCCGTACTACCTCGCGACTGTTTGTAGTTTTTGTCGTATACAACCATACAAATTTTGTAAACGCATCTATTACAGCGAAAATATACTTATAACTTTTTTTTGTCGACAAAAGCGGCCCAAGATGATCAACGTGATACGTGTCAAGCGGCACCTCACCCTTGTCAATCGGGTGAAGGAACCCCTCCTGTCTACCCGCTTTTCTTTCGGCTAAAATACATTGAATACAATTTTTAACTACTTTTTCTATTTTTGCTCTAATACCCTGAAACCAGTAGTCTCCACGTAGCATCGCCTCCGTTTTGGTCACTGCAAAATGCCCCTTTTCATGTATACTACGTATAAGTTGTGTCTGTAACGCTTTCGGCACCACAAGACGGATATCACCCTCGACTAATTTGAACAAAACACCCCCTCGCGTTATGTAACCTTCAATTTTCCCTTGCTCGGCTAACTCCAATACCTTCCGAACTCCTTCATCTTCCCGTTGCGCCTTGTAAATTTTCGCCGATATACCGTCCGATCCTCTGCTAACTAATAGACACGTTGGTAGAGGATTTCGACTCAGCGCGTCCACATGTGCCATACGCTCGCTCGCACGATGCTCGATTTCATAATCGAATTCCTCCAACAGGAGAGCCCATCTCGCTACCCGAACGCACAAATCGCGTTTATTCATAGTTAAGGCAAAAGCTTTACAATCTGTCACGATTTTGAATCGTATCCCTATTAGATATACGCGGAATTTTTTAAGAGCTCGCACAATAGCTAGAACTTCGAGTTCGTAACTTGCGTATCTCGTTTCTGCGGGCGTCGTTTTCCCGCTCGCGAAGTGTACAGGGTGCATTTTGCCGTCGCTATCGTCGTGCTGCATTAAGATCGCCCCAAACCCATACATTGAAGCATCAGTATGCAATTCAGTTGTCACGCCTATTCGATACAATCTTAACACTGGTTTTTCACACAATCGAGCTTTTAAAGTTTCAAATGCTTTAATTTCCTCATTCTCAAATTTAAATTTCGCGTCGGCTCGCAACAAATTTGTTAGAGGTCTGGCAATCAAGGCGTATTCGCGAACAAATTTACGGAAATATCCGGTCAACCCCAGAAAGCTCTGTACATTCTTCGCATTCTTTGGTATCGGAAATTTCATAACGGCTTCTGTTTTTTCTTCAGAAGGCTGGACGTTCCCATTCTCTATTACGTGCCCGAGAAATTGAACCCTTTTTTGTAAAATCCGGCATTTTTTCCAATTTATATTTAGCCCTCCGTCCCTTGCTACTGAGAGTACTCTTTCGAGCTTCTGTACCCCTTCTTCAATATTTTTTGACGGAATTATTAAATCGTCCATGTATACCATTACAATCCCCTTATTAATTAAATCTCTGAACACGGCATGAATAAATTTAACAAAGACAGCTGGCGAGTTACAAAGGCCAAAAGGTACGCGTAAAAATTCGTATTGACCATCAGGTATGATAAACGCGGTAAATTTACGGCTATCCTCACCTACTGGCACATGAAAAAATCCATTTTTGAGATCGAGAGTACTAAAAACCCTCGCTCCTTGCAACGCATCCAACTGATCTTCAACGAGGGGTAAGGGATAGCGATCTTTTACAATTTTCTTATTAATTTGACGATAATCTACACATAAACGCATGGAACCGTCTTTTTTTTTAACTAAAACAATGGGACTCGCATATTCAGAGAGCGATGGCTGGATGATACCATCTCGTAACCACTCACTTATTTGCGCATTTACATTTTCTCTTTCTATTGGAGCTAATCGCCTCGCTCGCTGGTATACTGGCCTGTCGTCTTTCAATACAATATGCATACGGACTTCAGTTTCTAGCGTTTTGTCAGGGGCATAGCTCTCGACCATTGTCTGTACTTTTTCCTTAATCGTACCCTCCGCAAGATGAGATAAGTCTACCCTCGCTGTTTTCTCGTCACATTCAATCAGGAAGATGTCTGGAACCCCGTTATCGAGATCAGATTCTCGCCGAGTTGGAAGGATTGTTACTGTACCGCAGTTGATTATTATTTTCACCGACCCCAAAAAGTCTATACCAATTAAAACGTCGTGCTTTAATACCGTATCCGACACAACATGGACCGTGGTCTCATATGAGTGGCCGTCGATCACAAGTCTTGCTACAAATTTCCCCAACGTCTTATTAATAGTTCCCCCTACGCCTCGAAACGCCAATTCGCTCATTGATAATCGCGGCGCGCCAATTTTTATATAACATGCCGCCGTCATAAAAGTCAAGTCACTACCCGTATCGATCAACGCCAGAATGTCGTGATCATTCAGTCTCACCATTTTACAGGTCTTCTCTGTTGCTGGCTGTTCGACGAAGTTCGTGCTCCGGGTTGCCTGTCTTTCATTGCGTTTCTTACATTCTGGAGCGATATGTCCATGCTCGCCACAAAGATAGCATTTCACTCCGCGTTCCTTCGTGGGGCAGTTTCTGCTAAGGTGCCCTGCTTCCCCGCAGTTGTAGCACCTATCTGGTCCTCGTCTTGGCACCCATTCGTCGACCCTCCTGACTCCTGAGGTACTTGCTGCCGCAGCAGCCACAGGTTTCAAATGACTGACCCGAACGCTTCCACCCTGGTTTCCTGGTGGTAGTGACAGCTTCTCGAACGCTCGTAATAAGGCATCCGGGGTGGTGTAACACTGCATCCTCGCCTGATTTCGGAGTATGGGATCTGGGATTCCCTCGACCAAATAATCGACGAGCTCGATCTGATCTTCCACTGGCACCCTGTTTGCTTTTATAATTTTATCGTAGAAATATTCATCGAATGTCTCACCCCTTTTCCAGGTCCGCTCCTGGAACTGCTGTCGTACCGCAACCACGCTCGGCCTATGGTGAAACATTTCCTTGAAGCGATCAAGCAGCTGCCCAACGTTCATCTCAATGAATTCTGGGCGAGAATGCATCCATTCTCGGGCCTTCCCTTGCAGCCTCATTCCGATCAAAACTTTCACCTCTTCGTCTTCAAGTCGATATGTTGCCTGCAGTATCTGAATTTGTTTGGCCCAACTTGGAAAATCTTCCGATTTCCCATCGAAGCATTTTAACAGCTCTGCAACAGTTGCTACCCCTATTCGACTGCTGCGTGGTGTTGGCTGTTCTTCCGATATAGAGGGACGCTGCTGCATTCTCGCCATTTCGAGTTCACGCCGTGTAACTGCAAGCTCACGTTCCATCAGAGCCTTTTCCCGACGCAAAAGATCAATTTCAAAACGACTTCTCTCAAGTTCATCACTGCTCGTCGTTAAAGGAGCGCCTGCATCTCCAACTGCTCCTTCCTCTTCTCCCGCGATAAATACGCTTCTTTCATCATGCAGATCTCCCTCCTCATACGTAGCACTAGCGCTCATCCATCGGCCCGACGGATCGCATTCATGCAATCGTGCTATCAGCTCGGTCTTGGTACCCGTTGTATTTAATCCGTGAGCTCGCAACATGTCTTTCAATTCTGTCACGGTATAACACACTGCTCGTTTGGTCGGCATAATTCTTATTCGCCTGAATTCGTTTTGTTCGTCTCTTTGCACGCACTATCACTGCAGATAACCACTCGATCTATTTCGACTTTCTTTCAAATCCCGGACGAGCCCCCAAAATTGTAGGAAAAGATGCAAAAGCGGTTTTGCACTGATTTATTTCAGTCCGTGCAAAGCTATTAACACACTTTATTTATAATTTAACAAAACTAATATAAACACTAACTTTTAACTTCTAATATTAACACCAAACTTCGACTTTCAAGAACTTTTATCGCCTTTTAAAAACTTTTAAAACGTCTGTATTTCGCCGCGGTTCACCTATTCAAATTCTCTTCTTTTTCTCGATCCTCATTTTCAAAATGATCTGATCCTAATTTCATTTAATACTGATTTGCTGCTTGCCAGGTCGGTAACTTGAAAAATAGCTGACCGAAGTTACCGACGTGTAACAAGCAGCACCTTTTGTTTATAAATATCTAATATCAGCGCTCGGTCATGTCATTTCCACTTCTTTCCACTTCCTACACTTATGACATCTTTTTCCCTGTTACATCAAAAAGTGCATGAACCACCCTCTAGCAGCGCACCGTACCACCTGTAAACGAAGCAGGTAGTAAAAAGTGGAACGATGATCGTCGAGAAAGTAAACTCATTACCTTTCATCGGTGACGAATAAACATTCATTAAAGAGTGTAAATTATGAAATGACGACATCGGTTGCGTGTATAATGCATGTGCAATTTAGCGGGTACTATTTAAATGATAATTGACGGCAGCACAAATGACGCTCGAGCTGTGTTTAGCCGGTTGAACGCAAGTCTCTAATTAAAACGTCGTTTACAGGATTTTCGACATTTATGTAGCGACAGGAAATTGCGGTTTTAGTATGGCCAGTTCAGCCTGGAGATTTGTTAAACGCGCTGAAATATTTACGTTCGCGGAAATTTATTGCACATTTGATGGTAACCGCGCAATACGGGCCAGCCCTTTGTCCGCATTAGCTGCGCTTAATAAAAAATGTATTATGCAACTTTTCGCATTATCGATCGAACGGATAGCATAAATGATTGAATTATGCAAACGAGCCAACTTTAATTTGCATTCTTCATCAGACCCCCACCCTTTTTGCCGTTAACTTTTTTTCCTTTGTCTATTTTCCTTTCCCCTTCCTGTTTTCCCTTTTTTTCGACGACCTGTGTAACGAGAACAACCGGGGAAGGAACCGCTTGATGAGGAGCAAGAAAAGAAGTGAACAAAAGTGCGCACATTATACGCGCACCGAGACCAATACGGTTATGGTCTTCAAAAGAAAAATATCCTGCTAGGTTTCAAACTCGTTACGGCTCATCTGTTATTATTTATTATTTGCTTCTTCGATAATGTTAATCTGCTTTCAATTCTTTTATGGTGAGAACGATTTTGACACGGTGGGTAATCTAGAGAAAATGGCGGTGTAAGAGGTTCACGCGTTTGCAAACTTTCTCATTTTCAAGTTTGGGACTTTCAATTTGGTAAGTTTTGTATTTAGATATTATATATAGAGATTAATAAATTTTCAATTTTGGGAAGAGATTTACAAGTTTGGGAGTTTTGTAGTCTGGAAGTGGAGGAATATAGAAAGGGAATATTTAAAAGGAAGTTAGGAGTTTAGATCTTTGGTACTTTGGAAATTTAAATACTTTCAAATTCTGAAATTTAAGAATAATTTTCAAGTTTAGGATGTAGAAATTTAGAAATTAAAAAATTGTCAAATCCAAGAAAACAAATGTGGAAGCTCAGGAATTAAAAAATTTAGAAGTTTGAAAATTGAAAAATTCAGAAGCTAAAATATCTGAATTCTCAAAGTTCGCACATTAAAAAGTTAATAAACTTAAGAATGTAAAACCGTATTTACTTTGAAACTTTCATCCATAAAATTATAGAATCGTTAAAGTTTGCATATCTAATCTACGAACAAAAGAAACCGCTCAAATGCTTTTCCCTTTTACACCCGTTTTTACCTAAATAAGTCTACATTTCATCCGCGTGTACATATTTCAATTTGATTATGCCAGCCGTTCGCGACGGCTTGCAGTTGAACCCTTTCGTGACCAGCGAAACACACACGTCCCACTTAATTTCTGTTACTCATGCACCTACGAGAACGATAAAAATTCAATTCTTGTGTGCATAACTATCTCGTGGAACGTTTAAGTGTCGTTAGTCATGGTACACACGTTGCATTTTGTCCGAGCGTTCTCTTTTCATTTACAACTTTTTCACATTTTTGTGTCGTTCTCGTTCCGCGCCTGGAAGTGTAATGAAGGCAAGTGGTTGTATTCGTAAATACGATTTGAATAACAGCCTCATACATTTCTCGAATTCCACTATTAAATATTTTCCCAAGGTGTTTTCATTAAAATTTATATGAAATTCCTTCGAGGATTTCATTTATTTCTAATGTATCTAATATATCTAGAATATGAAATTTCGTATATGAGATACACTCTAGAATGAAATTTAAAAAAGTAATACTAAATGTACCGACGTATGATGCATACATAATGTAAAATTAAAAATAGTTTATGCAATTAATTTCAATAGACATCGTAAGAAAATGCAACACGGATGACATTTACGATACTCAAACACGATACATTCAAATCAAAGATGGTATTACTTCAAAACACAAAATCGCGCAGCAATTCGTAAAGAACTATAAAAAAGTTGATTCGTTGACAAAAGAGTTAAATAAGGGACAGTTTTAACCAGGTTAACGTAGAAACACGTGCGTGTTGCACAAAGCCATTGGCACGCTTGGTACGGGGAGGCCGTGTCAGGTGAATCGAGCTTTGTTTAAGCTTCGTGCGCGTCGCTTTTTGTGTGAGTAATACGAAACTACGGGAGGCATGAATCAGAATCAGGGGAAGCCGATGAAAATGAATGACAACCATTTGTATGACGTATTTTTACCCCCACCTTGTCGCGGCTCCCTGTCATTTTGCGTAGAGTGTGGGTCGAGACCGCTCCTTCTTTTGGTGTCTCGTAGCCAGGTAAAATATCGCGTTCGAAACACGATCCCCTCTCTGCCATCCGACGTTACAATGATACGTGCGTGGGATAAGAAACCGGAAATTCGATGTACCGTACTACATTTGACCCGAGATGCTCGTTACATTTGCTACCGATTCAGGGCTTATCGTGGGTCGTCTCCGTTGTTTCGCGCCGAAAAAATACCTTCAGGCGCCAGCGAGGCGTGGCGTAGGTGTTCTGTGGTCTAACAAGTCTTGTACGGTGGAAACACGATAGGCTTCCAAAGGAAAAATGGCGATATATGATGGGGCAAGGAGAGGTGATAATAGCTTTCTAGTTGGGTATTGTTAAACTTGTATATTTGCAAGTTTAGGAATGGAGATAATTTTGAAATCTTCGAAGTTTGGAAAGGATGCTTGGAAATTGGGGAGATTTGGAAATTTGGGAATTTGGTATTTTAATTTTGGGAAGTTGAAAATGTGAGAAAGTTGAGAATGAGAATCTGGGGTTTGAGTATTTGGGAATGTTAATATTTGGCAATTCATAAACAGAAGTTTCCCACCCCAAGTAGAAATTTCTAAATTTCCTAATTTCACTCTTTCCAATCTCCACATCTGAACATTACAAAATTTTCTAATTAGATTTGAAATTTGTCAACACAGTATTTCCAAAGTATTTCTCTACGATAGCAAACTACTACTAAGAAGATTAAAATATATGTCGCATAATGTACAGTGATATTACATTCGAATTAACAATTACGAACAATTTTCTCACAATAATGAACAAGTTTACAGAGAAATGAGATCGGAATATTATATACCTTGATACCACCAATTCCAACAGCGAACTCTATATAGGTCAACTTGAAAGCTTTCAAAGTACTCATCCAAGTGTTTTAAAGGCACTAAGTGATGACAGTGAATCTCGAGCAAAGGGGAAAGTTGAGAGGGAACAGAAAGGTCCAAGGCTTCAACATAGTATTAAAAGATTCCGAACTTCCTTCAGTAAAGCATCGGAATGTCCTCAATATCGAGCTTAAAGCAGTGCCATCGTGCTTCTCTCTTCTAAGTCGCCATTATTTAACTCTCTCGAGCGTAAACGGGCCGTGCTTAACAATTCTTTGTATAACACTTTTTAACGTCGACGATTTAACGTCATTAGTTTATGTAAAAAGAATCCCACGATTTTTCCTTCGACTTTTGTTCTTGCCATACAAATATCGAGTAACTGTCTCTGATAATATTTTGCAAAACAATTATATTTTCCTGAAGGCACTAGATGTATAAAAGTTAAGAAGATTTAGAAAAATATTCGCAAATGAGAATATGTGAAAAAATGTCTATGGTTTCAAATACAAGATTGTTTTTCACTGCTTTAAATTTTAAATTGTAAACGAAAGACTTAATTTTTATATTTTTTTCAGAAAAGAGCTCTTAGCCAGTATTATCTTGAGGCCTTTAAAATGGCGTAACTCTTCAATTAACGGTCGTTTTAACGGCATAATAATAAAATGCACAAGCAAAATGTTCTTAAGCAATCTTTCGCTAGCGTCCAATTACTTATACGAACCTTATCTGGTCGAGTTTGCTAAGTTAGCGAGTATACGTATAAATCATATCTGAAATCACCCTATGGAAGAATGACGCAGTGTTATCAGAGCAGGGGGATCTCGGTCGGTAAATAGATTCGCGTATATACATATCTATTTTGCGTTACATCGTAACCCCTCCGTTCGAGTGATTCAATATCCCGGATCGGTTCCCCTAAAACCGTGCCGAGGGTTTAACGCAAAACGAATTACGAACAACGAAAAAGAAATTATCGCGGCGAATAAAATGCACTACGAAACGGCTTTAAAACAAAGAACGAAAAAAAAGCAGAAAAAGAAAAGCGTTTCAAAGCATTCGCGAGAGTTACCGGAACGTAATCTCCATTGGGGGTAAAAAATATTCGAAACGTTTTTATCGCGACGAGGGTAAACGCTCGAGAAAATTCTTTAACGCGACATTTTCTACGCTAAAACGAGATTTCCTTCGCGAATCGTTCGAAAGCCGTTTAACGTGCTAATGTTTCTATCCAGTTTACTTTTCCCAGCGATTCTTCCCAGCGATTTTCCGACTTTCAAAAGGAACGTTAAACCCATGAAATCGGGAAGAACACGGTTCATGGTAACGTGCGAATTCTCAATAAACCGTCGCGTGTTACATTTCTCATTCGCTTCCCTGTTTCGCTTGTGCGTCGTGTATTATTTTTAATGTCGGGCCACGCTGGGTATGCACAATCGTTCCCGGGAAATCTTTTGCGTAGAATTAACATTTTCGCCGCACGAAACGCGCCGCGGGAGCAAGAAAAACGAACGATTCGCTGGAACACGCGTTCTTTATTAAGCGAAATTTTCGTTTAATCGAGACCAGGGAGGCAAGGAGAGTGTACGCCCGCGTTCACAATGGCGGCAAATTGAAAATAGACGCGTTCCCGTTCCTTCTGAAATCTTCTCCCCCAATTATCATCAAGATATATTCAATCGTGGGGACATCTAATCAGACACCACAGCCGGCTGAATCTGCGGGCAGTTTATAAATTGGACCCTCCTTGTATATGCTGATAGAGGTCTATGGAGAAGGGTGAGGCCGGAATCAATGTGATGGAACTCAGAATTACGAGAAGAGAGAGAAACTACGACGGGGAGAAGTAGATTTCAACCCTCCCGAGGGGATTTTCAGACTAGCGAGCTTCGTCCGGGCTACCTTCACTCTATTCGTTCGTGTTCCACCGGCTGACATGCCGTTGCACTGTACGGCGACATTCATCACGATTCAATTTGTCCGGATAAAAATTATAACCGTATTGCCGCACGACTTTGCCGGGACCTCGCTTTAACCGCTGCCCGGCAACGAACAATGCGTTCTGAAATAACGCTACGAGGATTACGACAAAAATCACTTCCATCGTTGAAGATTATTAACGTAAAACGTTTTTCTATTTTCGGGCGAGCAACGTTTCCTCGATTGATAAATCACACGAAACGGTGCTCGAGATTTGACATTCGATTTTATTGAAATATCAGGGCCGTTGCAGCCAACGTTGTGAAATAAATTGAACCGGAAAGGAGACGTAGAAAAAGCGAGTCCGCGGTGCCCCTGTGAATACCGTATGAATTTTGTAACTACCGAAGAAAATTTAGTTGCACAAAATTATAACAATCGCGTTAACGGATATCATGGAATTTATGACTCTGAACGGGGTTTAAGTAATGCTGGCGACATAATGGGTGGTAATATAACTCGTGGTGATGTACCGTGCACACTTTAGTCTAATCTATGTAACCCACCATTTATCTTCTACTTCGGGTAGAGTAGCTTGAAAATTTTGTAATTGCAAAGTTTGTAAATTATTACATTTCTACATTTATAGACTCTGAAGTTCTCGGATTTGCTTATTTACGAAAATTCCATTTTTCCAATAATTTGCAAAATTCTTAAATCTCCACATTCACATATTTTTACATCCCTAAAAAGAATGATAAATTCCTGTAAAATCCACAGAATTCGTAAAAATTATTCAATTTTTAAAATATTCGAGACGATTACGCTTTGTGCAAGTTTCTTGAAAAGTTTCGGAAAGTGAAACAGAGTATCTGAAGTGCCACATTCAACTTGTTATGTACAACGGTGTTATGTAATCTCCGGATCTCGTTGGATAAACTCGCGCTGTAAAAACAACGCTTTCGTATACATATGTATTGCACCATCAAGCAAATGCCGGATTTCTGTCCGGAAATCAATTTCGAAAGTACCTCTCGGCAAGTAGCCCAACAACTATCGAACTTCCTGTTTGCGAAGTTAAACTTGCCACGCAACTTTTGCTTGTTTCGTGTCTTACGAGTTCGGGATCTTCTGTTCTACATCCTATAAGTGGCGTAATCCATTTTTCGTTCACTTTCGAAAACTTTCGACTTTCGAACCCGTAGTCTTAGTTGGCAGCGTTTAATTAACAGCAAATTCTTTGTGTTGAATGTAGTATCATTTTAAAAATTAGCCAAGGAATTTAGAGTGACTTGATAATTCATAGATAGACAATGGTAAAAAAAATTTAATAAAGAAAGACTTTTATTTAATTTGTATTTGTAGTAAACTGATACTTGGTCGCAACTATATTTGGATATCATCTATTTTATAGAGATTTTACTTACACTAATTTTAATTATCCCTTACTTCACTTGTAAACACAGCTAACGGAATATATTAGATTGCCAAGGTTTCCACGTATTTTGTTTCAAAACTGCTCATATTCCATCGCAGAGAGAATACAAAGTTACCACAAATATAGAGGCAGTATGGATTCAAATAATGTTTACTTTAACCTAAACTTATTTGTTGAATGTCAATAAATAACTTTATAGGAAAGAGGTACGAAAAGAACATGTTCCCTAATAAAAATGCTGACATACTTGAAACTATAAATAATAAATATAACAAAATATGAAATTTGTCAGAAATATCACCTGATCGAATTGTCAAATATATCAGTGTTTGAAATTAGAATACAATTTAAGTCAGTGTGCATGCAGCGATCAGAACCCCTGTTCAGCGATATTCCTGGTGGCATTAAAACGATCGGTTCGAACCCTTAATCATTTTCCTCGGTTCAGCATTTCCCGCTCGATGTTCCGCGCTCGACACGGGCTCGTCGTTGTTATCCGGTACATTTAAATAATTGCGAATGCCGGGTGTCGTTTTAGCAAAGATAATTTATAGGAACAATTCGTGCCGGTCGCTGAACCGACTCGTTCCGTGGCGAATTCCAGCGACTCTTCCTGCCTGGATGCAATCGTCGACGTTGCGTATCCAGCCGAATTCATCCCTTCGTTCCAGATCTTCTTTCATCGGCGCTAGGAGGGTGAACTTAAGCCCGACGGTGTTTCATCTACCCCCATAACGGTAACGTTCGCTGCCTTTCGCTCTCTGACAAGCCGCTTGTTATGATTGTCCCGGCTAGCTACGCAACGTGGATCTTTGTTCGACTCCCTGGCCAGTGGCGTCGATTCCGGGGGTCGAAATCGAGATTGCACCCTCTGTCACGATATGAACTTTCTAGTCAAGGGATAGGAAAAACGGGAGACCGTGGCAAAGTCACTCGGTCCGTGCACGGCATCTTTTTTTTTTCTCTCCTTTCGACCGAGAAAATTGTTGCTACCCCCGGGGTAGGGATATTATTTTTCTCGGTGAATGTCGTTCCGAAGGGTGAAATTTGAGGGGAGTTTATCGTGGAGAATTCGTTCGACATTCCGGAGATTTTGAATCGTATTGTGTCGCGCCGGTTGTTTTACTCAATTTGCAACGCGACGAGGGATTTTAATTGTAGAAACGTTGGAAACACGAACGTTCCGGTTTGCTGGCCGGATTCAGATTGCGATTCAGATTGTTGTGCTTTACAAGTGAAATTCGCGTTGATAATGTTTCTCATTTGGAAGTCCATTTATTTTAATAATAAGCGAGGGAAAAATGTGTGCACACGATGCACGGTGTCTTTGATGTAAATGTACAGCCCTGGCTCGGCGTATCCTTTAGCTACCCTCGAGTCCTTCGTATCCACCATCCCGTGCAATTCGAGTCTGTCTGGTAAAACAGTACGGAATTTATCCCCTTCTCTTTGGGGAAAAAGCAACGTACATTTCGATAAATCTCATGGCCGCCAATAACGTGTTAAATTTTCTTTTCTCTTTTCCTATCTTTTTGTTTATTTCTACCTTTTCCTTTTCATACTGTAGCCAAACCATGCGAGAAGAGAACACAACGGGATATCGGTTTCGCGTAAAAATTAATGCCGCGAGTGATAAATAAAAATAACGATACATACGGTCTGTCCCATAATAGCGTGTTCGCGATATTTCGTTCAGAATTTATGTCTCGTGTATATGCATCGAAAATAACGCTATTATGCTCCTACTTAACGTTTGTATTAATATTCTGCGTTCTTGAAAGTTCTCAACATTCGTAATTCAAAAGTTCACAGTCTCAACATTCTTGAAATAACAAACTCAAAGTGTCTGATCATTTAACAAATCTATTAAGGGAAATAACGAATACCTAGTGTCCCTGGTGTTTTATCTGTTTTGTCAGGAATCGGTGTCGAAGCGACCCTAACCTACCAGACGCACGTTCCGGCCGAGTGAGCAGGGTGCAAACAACGAAAACTGATAAATTATGATCGTGTCAGCGGCGATAAGAAGAGGCATCGCGTGTTAACGAGACGCGTAGGGTTCCACCCCCTGCGTCGTCGAAAAATGGTGTCACCGTTATCTTGGCAGCCATCTAATCCCCTAAAAACGCGTAATGCCGCAGACAAGCACTGCGAAACACAGATTCGGCAGTCGTCGAAATAATCTTGCCAGAGCCGACGGAGAAAGAGGCTAGACGAGAGAATAGGAAGCAGCCGTCGCAGCGTCGCGGCTGTCTTGTGTTTGGATAATACACACAGATAGTCGGATAATTCACTTGTCTCGTCGAAAATGAAATTACGACGGCGGTCGGGTGCAGCTATACAAAACCCAGCAGTTGGCGAAATGGCGGCGTCGGCCGCGAGGCAATGCATAAAAGCAGTACAGCGTGTATTATTTTACATTTCCCAGAGGATCTTCCTATTGGGATTCAAGGGAAACGAGTATCCATCCCCTCCTCGTTTCCCTCCCTCCCTCCTTCAATAATTCCCGTCGACCTCACCCTGTCGGGGGTAAAGCGGCAAACTTTGCGTGTTTAGATATTTATATTCAATAAAACCACTTTGCCGGCTACGCTTCTTGTAAATAAAAGCTGATAACAACTTCTGTTACATGATTAAACCGAAGTTTTGTGACAGCAGCCGCGTGGGACTATAGTCTCACTAAATATGCCACGTTGCGGAGAGAGATTTTCCTTCGCAAAGTATGAATTTTCCACGATAGATCTGTAATATGAATACTAATCCACGGGGAATAATAGTAATTCGAGGGAATAGGAACCATTTAACGTACAGTATGTCATACTGCTCCCCTGCTTTTGACGCTCAAAGTGGATGATTATACATCGACTTTGAAATATATTGTCAACGACGTTATTCTGGATAATTTTTCTCTCAACTGATACGTCGTTCAGCTATAATTTCAGAGATATTAGCAGACATATTCTCGACGATAATTATTTATTATAAGGGTATCCATCGATCTCTTCTAGTAGAGATATAAATTGATCACACGGCAGATAATGCGTAAATGGCAGATATGCAACAGATTAGCCCATAATCAAAGCTGTTCCATGCAATCGATGGGTGCATCAAAACGTTTGTGGAAGTCACGGTGACTCAGCTTGAGCAACGATTACACGTATAAAAGTCGATCAAGTCGGGACGGTAAAGTCCTAAATGTAATAAATGATCCGGTCGTTCCCCTTGCTCCGTTCGTTTTGGCTCGATTCCGCTACGGTCAGACAGGTTAGGGGGGCGGTCACGGAATAAATTAAGTATTCTATGGAGGGCGGACAGGCTCGTTCACTTTCTAGAGGAGCAGATAGTTTAGTTTTAAGGAAAGTGACCGTACGATGGACTACCTCCAGGGACACGGTCCGAACAAAGGTCCTGGATGCTTGAACCCGATCGGAAAAACGAAAGGAAAATCGAGAGCCAGACGAACAGGAGGAACCGTGTACGTGCGTGATAATAAATCACCTTGCGGAGGATCTTGAGGGAAATTCGGTGAAATCTCATCCATTAGGATTAGCAGTCGGAAAACAGTGGACGTGCAGCACGAGAGACAACAACCGGGCACGTTTCGCAAACACACAACGTAGCCGTTTGTTTTGTCGGGTGTCGTTGTTGAAAAAATTCCCGAGGTCGGTTTATGAAAACAACGCACTTCGAGCTCTCCTATGCTGACCAGAGAGCTTCGAAACCGTACCGTAGAATATTTATCTCGAGCGCCGGTCATTCTCTTCCCTTCCAATTCTCCCTCTCGCTCTCTCCTGTTTCTCGTTCGTCCATTCTCTCCTCATATTTCGACGTCGTTTTGTTAATCCAGGAAGAGCAACGAGAGTGGTTTCACCCTTACACGGGGAGGTATAAATCGAGATATCCGCCACGATCCCAATTATGTGATACAAAGCGTTGAACGAGAAGGGGAAAATAGATAAGTTATTCGAATCGTGGTATCGCGATGCACGCTTTTCGCATTGTTCATTTATTATCCGTTTATAATGAAACTAGGTCAACACCATTTTCTCACAAAATTTTCTATATTTATTAAGATTTTCACATAACAAGTAATAATACTTTGCCAACTTTCGTTATAAAGGACTATTAATAATCGTGTGACTAAAGATATAGCTAGCTTTCTCAGAAAATGAAGTTGCCCTTTCATTACAAGCGGCTGATTTAATGAAAATCTCAAACAACGTGTATTGTCCCAAGATTCATAAATATAATAATTAATAATCCACGATCGGACTATGAAGTTGTTTTGAATAGATTTTAAAAGATTAGAAAACATCCTCGACAATAGGGCTTGCACTGAATAAAAATATAAAGTATGATTTTTAATTCGATTAAAACTGCACAATTTATCTGTTCCGATTGAACGAAAAAAAAATGATTCAAGCTCTCGTGCAATGCATACGTGATGTTACGTCGCGATATCGTGGATGATATGTTATCGAGCGTAATTACGCACTACGCATAATGATACGTAACACTCGGCTGAAACTAATATCCTCAACAGCTTTACGCATATTTAGCGAATATTTGGGATATCATGAAATATATATATATACAGCGCGTTTGCATCGCCATGTCACACGATGTCCCTAGCCACGTGTAAACCGCTGACAAATTTGCGTTGACAGGTTATAGACGCATTAATAAATGCATATCCTAGCGATACGTTTCGGGCTAGCTTTTCATGCTGAAATGATTATTCCGTGGGGCAGTTATTGAAATGATCGAGCTAATTATCTATTAAGTCTCTAACGTATTATGAATGATGTGCTTCGTGATCGATGAGTTGTCAAACCTTTAGGGATGTTATTTAAATATTTACGCAGTGTAGAATTCATAAACGTGGAAATCTGGGAGTTTTGAATATTTGGAAATTTAAGGATTTACGGATTTGGAATTTTTTTGAGATTGAGAAATTTCGTGTTTAGAGATTTTGAGATTTGAGAGCTTGGGGATTTGAGAATTTTGGAACTTTGAGAAATTGCATACCTGATAATTTAGACATTTGAAAATTTGAGGATTTAGAAATTTAGGAATGTAGGAATTTAAGGATATTAGAATTTGATAATTTAGGGATCTGGAGATATGGTGTTTGTAAATTTGAGGAATTAAAGATTTGTGTACTGATTACCAGGAATAAAATGGCTAACCGCAATCCGCCACAGTTACACGATGAAATAAAGTCGCGTAAAGTGGAACAAACGGTGTAGAAAAATGCTGGCAAATTGGCAGCGTGTATGTACAAGTTACATGGTGTTACAAAATATACGTAACCGCAGTATGTCGGTCTTTCTCGCGCCGCAATAGCATGAACGATACGAGGAACAGAAGTACGATCATGTTAGCCCAATGCTTCGTCAGCCTCGGCGCCGAGTTTCGAGTCAAGCCGGTGTTGAAATTTTGTTCGATGAGCGAAGTACACGCCGGTTTAATTTGTAGTACAGCCGGATGCGCGGCACGGGTGGTGAACGATGTTGGGTGGCCAAATGGGTGGTGGTGTACGAGGGGTGGTAGTCAAATTTATTGAAACGCACTCTGTTCTCTCCTCCTCCTCTCCCTGGAGACCCGAATCCTGCTATTGCGCAACGGTTTGTGCCTGATAGAGTCGAATTCTGCAGCAACGCTACACTCAAAGGACTGCGGGGGTTTGTTAAGCGATATTCCGTGGCCACCCCTTTCGTTTCTCGTATACATTTTGTAATTTAATTGCCGCCGGACAAGCTATAACACGCTTCCCGTGGAATCAATTTAAATTCCGCGAATCCGCCGGTACAAGGAACTTAAGCCGCTAAATTAATTTGCATCGCGCATCCTCGGGCGAAGAAGCTTCATTTGCTTTACTCTCGTCATTGTTTAGTAAAGTTTCTGCATCCACGTGATTCGCTGCCGATTTCCAAACCCTTCAGCGATAATAAGGCAAATGACCTCGTACTTCGACGCATGGAACATTTGACAACTTTTCAATTATAATGAGCAAATTATATTGAACAATTCTGCAAGCATATGCATTCAATTTTATTCCACAATTCTGCAACTATACGCGTCAAATTTTATTCTATAATTATATGCATCATATTGAACAATTCGACAATTTTGCAATTATTTTAATCAAATTTTATTGCACGATTTCGCAATTACATGACCCAGGTTATATCGAACAACTTTGTGACTACGTAATGATAAATTGTGCATTTCTTATGACTAAGAATTGAATATAATTTTTAATTTTACATTAAAAATAATGTATAATAGTTGAACAGCTTAGAATGACCCAGCATGAAAATTTCACAGTCCCAGCCCCTACGTAAACACATAGAGAACATATGAAAAACTTTATCCTTTTAAATGGAATAATATTAGCGATTAATTTAATTTTTATCCGAAATTGTTAAAAAATTAATATAGCGACCGAAATTCGAACAAGTTGAATTTTGTCGAAACACGATCAAAAATTGTTCGCGTAAAAGGAATATCTTGACCGGCTTCGATTAATGAAATTGTCTCGTTACGATCCGATGAAACTGATATTTAACAGAGAAAGGAATTAAATTACGTAAAGAACCGAGTTCCGTTAGTTAGTTCCGGCCGATCTCCATTTGCGTAATTGACTTCGAAATGAAAATGTTCGCCGTTCCCATAGTACTGCAATTTATCGAAACGTTATCCTCCTCGCTTGTTCCGCAGGGACTTCTGTTCTGTGCTTGAAAACAGTTTGTCCGATAGAGTTGAATTGTGCGGTATGTTAGATACGAGTCTCTACGGAGGGAACGGCTAGACTGCTATAAAATATGTCAAGAGAACTTGGAGCATCAAGTTAAAGTAGAAACGGGAAGCTTTATTGTTTGTCCCACCCGTCTTCCTCATTTTCTGTCGGCGAATACGTCGAGTATTTGGAAAAATACATCGTGCTTCCTTCATTTTTCGCTGCGTTATTTCGAGTATTATCTTGTTGGAATTTTTCTACCAAATATTTGCTCGATTCTCGTTTACGGACACAGATATTAAGCTTTGTTTAGATACGCTCACCGATATGAACACGATATACCATCGGACATCTATCTTCTGCATCCCATATTTTCAAATTTCCAAGTTTATGAATTTTGCAATTTTCATGTACATTCCTACATTTTTGTAGATTTAGGAGTTTGGAGATCCGTAGTTTCCCTGAACTACTGTGCAGGGAGACGAGTTCTTGAACGGTAGATCCAACACAGATAAAGAGGAGTGATGGTATTCCGGTTGTAGATATATATTAGTTATCGAAACAGGGCTATTATTTACGTTTGAGCCAAGTGCTGAGTCAAGTTTTGCGTGAGCCACGAACGGTAAAGAGTCGTTAAAAGGGTGTGCTGAATCAGTCATGTCCACATGGCTCGTTTAATATTGCCTTATCAATCGTTTCGACACTCAAACTATTGCACGAGTAGATTTAGTAGATTTAACTTGCCGTAACACGGTATGCATGTATATCGTTTGCGGTCTCTGTGAAACGCGGAATTTCCGTAAGGGGTCAAATTGCACGAAGTGACTCGAATATTACAAAGAATGGAATTTCGTTTAACGACGCTGTCGCGTTTTTCAGCCGTGCACAGCGATGAAATTTACGAGAGGCAAGTTAATCTTCCTCTTTGTTCCCTGTAATTTCTCTGATACACGGTTTACACGACACAACTGAATTGTTCGTAATAGTCGAACACGAAGGGCCACGAGATTATTCAAATCCGTCCTGAACTGAAACACCGCAACTATATTCAAGAACTTGTCGTACCGTTCTCTGCTTGTCTTACGCTTGTTGTACGTTCGTAAAGAGAATTCCGTCCTCTGTAACGAGATTCCGACCAACTTTCTACCGCGTCACGATAAAAGGTTCGAGCAAATTCTAATAAAATAAAGGAAACAGAAAATTGCGAAATAATGTCGCGTTCTGTTTGTCCCGTTAGAGCGTCCTTCTGATGTTTCAGAAATACGAATACGCTTCGAAGCTTGCAGATGTGAAAATGTTTGAAATATTTTTTACTTTTCATCCACCTGTATTTTTTATCTTTTAATTATCTGTATTGGTAGATTTCTATATTTCTACATTTTTCAACTATTATTTATCTACTCTTCCATTTCTGAATTCTATCTAACAAAACTTCTATCTCTAACAATTCATCATTGCCTGTATCAAGCTATTGTATGGTCCCTTAATTTACCCAGAATTGTATAACACCGAAAAGTAAAATTAATTTGCATGATTCTCCCAGAGCATAACTGTTGCTCATTCAGGAAACGAAAACTTATACGCTGGCAGTTTGCCTGAAGGCAGGGCACAGTGAATATTTTGAGCAAGTCCGGTTCTGGTTGTCATAGGTATTATCGGCTCTTTCCTGGATTCCTCGTTCGTATAACAGCAGGTAGGGAAGCATAGAGACGCTCAATTGACCCTGGTGCCCGATGGGGCTCGAGGGGCTCCCCTGTGTGTGCTTTGCTCCTCGTAGACGCTGGTCTTTGTGGAGGCGTCGATCGTGTTTGTCGACGTAGTTGGGCGTCGAATCGCATCTAAACAGGAGATATCTTATTTCCGCGATGGCTCATCGCATTCTGCTGTTGGATTCAGTCGCACGGTATGCGTCCATAATAAATTCCACGATTTAAGATCCTTATCTTTACGGAAACCCACTTTACGACTCCAACAAATAGATTTAGGTACGTCTCGCCTCGGGGTTGTTTCAAGTGTTGCCGTTTTAGATGCTTGTCTACAGATAAGACGCACCGATAATCGGACCACACCGGTCGGAATTTCGCGACTGATCGATCTACGGATCGATTACTGTCGAACTTGCGCAAAGATACGGGTTAGAGTCTTGTAATTTAAAATTATATTTCACAAATAATTAGAACTATTAGAACAGTACGAAGAAAGGGAGAAAGTAGGTCATTTGTAGGAATTCGAAAAATTACCCATTCAGAAATACATAAATTTCAAAATGTCAAATTAATTTAACTATCTACCAGTGTCCTCAAATGCCCGCCACTTGTTCGTCCGTGTACCGAGCCCTCAGGACACAGTTATCCGTCACTGATCTAATTTGTAGAAACAGTTTGGTTTTTCTTTTTCTCCACAAACTGTTGCTTCGTCGTTTGATTCGCAACTCCTGTAACCTTTGAGTCGTCTTTTTACTCTTTTATCCCGAGTTAAATTGGTTTCGTTAAAGTTTAAGGTGATCGCTCGTTACGCGTCTGTTGCAAGATCACGTTTTACCGTATAACATTCGATGACCGGAAACGAGATCACATATCATAATTCCGCTCTATGCTCTCTTTAGAGCTGTTATAGTGTGCGTTTATGTTAAATAAATAAACGAAAATGTTATTAAAAATTCAGTCTGTACCACACTAAATCTCTTCAGGATTATAATTGAAACCATGTATCACATGCTGTAGCTTTATTATTAGTAATGAATATGTATGTATAAAATTTAACATGAAATTAGTGTAATTCATCCAATATATTCTATACTGAAAATTCTATGCACTTTTTGTATCTTTTTGTTTATTTAAATAAAATCATATTACTGTTTGTTGCAACACGTATACACATAACATGCACACATTAAAATATATAATTCAAAGTATTTATTATTACTTACTTCTTATCCAATTATTCGTATGCATTTGATCGATTATTAATTTACCAAGATCAGTAGATGCAGGCATGGAAGTGGAAAATTTATATAGCAGTTCCGAGAGCAGAAAAACGGCGTTTGAGTTTCTTATTCACTTGGTGGTACACGTCCAGAAAAAAATGAACAGCCATCTGTTATCGATACGTCGTTTTACACCATTGGAGCTGTAACAATGAAGGGAGGATGAATTTGCTTTATGTCGTGAAAGAGTCGTCGGGGAGTCTGCGTTTAGTGAGGCAAAAGAATCCTACGGCAGCCTGACAAAAACTAAGATTATCGTCGATAAATCTTCTACCCGTTCTTCTATAAAGAAACATTCCCCCGCGTGTCTTGGACAAACGGTTCAAGCATTCTTTCGCTCAAGTAACAGGCAAATTCGAAACTTGTTTCTCTTTGTGCTTATGCATTCGGTGCTCCGAGGAGCGGGCAAAAATATGTGTATAAGTTCCATACGCTGGTAAGTACGGTAGGTTTACTTAGGGAAATGGCGGCGGGATAAGGCCACAGTTTTAAGACCTTCGCTGCAACTTGAGGACCACGAGCATTCCGAGTAAATGAAATACATTTTCAAATTTACAAACTTTAAAATCTGGAAGCTAGAAACTTTCGAACTTAGGAATTAGAAACCTGAGTATCCCTGAACTCAGGAACTTTCATTCTTGAAATTTGATAACTTAGAAATTTGTAAATTTACAAACTGAAGAATATAGAAATATTAAATTTGCAGAGTTAAAAATATAAAGGTATTGAGGTTGAAAATTTACAAATTTAAAAACTTATTTCAGGATGTACAAAATACATAAATATAGATATTTCAAATTTTGGGGATGTTGCCTATGGATTATGATATCTGGTTAATTATGCGGTCCCTCCAAACGACGTTCATTTTCCCAGAATTTATTTGCTCGCTACCATTTTCTGTCGAAATGTATTATGATAAGGACAACGCGGTTTCGGCCGAGCAGTCGCGATCAGGAAGGGCGAGAAAGTGGCAAAAGAAAAAGGAATAAAAGGCTGTTCGTTGTAGCGAGAGAGCCGTCATCGAGTCTGTGCTTGCTAGACCAAGAGAATCCTCTCTATGCGAGTCGGATAAAAAATGGGATTGCTTAAATTCACCGTCAACCCCAAGAGTCGGCCCCTCGTTCGCAAGAAGTTTGGCGAACCATTGCGGCAATAAATAATACGGTGCCAGCCCCTTTCGTCCCATAGACCACGACCGGGCCAGGAAAGTAATGAGAACTTTGCACCTCCACCCTGCTGCGTATAATGTCGATTCGTACATGTATCGCCGATTTAATGTACACTTGGGGGAACCGTGCGTTAGTTATTATTTACTGCATGTACATAAATTCAACGGGCAGGTTAGCTCGCGCACCAACACCATTTTAATGCTACGCTCGCCACGAACCGCGAACGTCTCTATTAGAAAGTGTTTTATCTTGATTTATTCTCGCCTGGAGAAATTGCACAAGATTATTGCACAGTGGCGGACCGCTAGGGACTGCGAATAATTTTATTATGTCACTGATCAGCGCGAATGCATTTCGAACGATTGCACTTACTGAAAGTACCGAAAGGTAGGGTTATAACCGCCATTATTGATCTCCTATTATTTCAAATAACTTGTCACGTGTTGCATTCAGAAATGAATTATGTTGTATTTTGCATTGATTAAGTTCTCAAGTTGACGTGCGTTAAATTACTTATGGCTGATGACTCGTGTATTATTAAAGTGCATCAAACTTTCAATGCATCGAAAGCTATCTGATATTTTATATGAGTTATTTTATATGCAGTTAATCGTATGCATCATATAATCATATATGCATTTACTTCTACTTGCTAATTATCATCGTTGCTATAAGAATTTGTAGAATGTAGGACAGTTTCGTGTGACGAAACTGAAAGGTTAAATTCGACACAGTTCGACGATCGACCATTCAAGGATTAAATTTGTAACGAGTTTCGAAACATGCCATCTTTTTACCACACCTCAACAGACGATATTACTTAAGGCGATTACATCGCTGAACCTCTGTCTCTCGAACAAAGTTGTTCCCCGTGTTATTAAGAGCGTGTTTGCCGTTTCATGCACCTTTGTGCCTCGAACGATGATAACTGTGTTCATTTATTATCCGCGATCGCTCAGCCGAGAAGGGCTCTTCGTTGATTAAGTGGACTACGTGATTAAGTTGAAAGCATGTATGATTCATCGCAAGTTTTCAAACAAAGACATTGACCGAGTACGCGTAATCCTGATTAAGGAGTTCCCTTAACTTCCAGACGGATCTCTTCCCAAAACACCAGGAATTTCTATATCGGAACCGCAACAAATTAGCGAATTCGATTTCGAAGCAACCAGTGGTATCGGCTTCTTCCTTGCTTGATCGATCTAGGTATTTATATGTTGGGATTGTCGATTTGGTTTGAATTTAGTATAATTATGTTAAATTTTATAGATGATAGTTTTGCAAGGTTATACTGCACTTCTCAGTCGTGAGGAAGAAGCTGAAGATTGAGATGCTCAATGAGGTGCTAATTTCCCAAACTCCTTTCAAATCAGATTTTCAAATTTCAAAATTCCCAAGTTCTCAAATACTTACATTTCTAAATACTCGAACCACTTTCCAAAATGCCCAAATCCTTCGATTCTAATATTCCTAAATATTCATTATCATAAAATTTCCAAACCTTAAAATTTCAAATAAAAATTTCTTCCTTATTTCTCTTATGTCATTTACAATTTTGTTATAACTTACCAGAATTGTCATTTCAGACATTTATAGCGGGAACAAAAAGACTCGACCAAATATTAGTTTCGACTCGATCGTTCCATTCTTCGCGAAAGAGCCACGAAAGAAAACTGTCATTTTCCTCGGTGAAACCCTTTCCCATTGTGTCGTGTACGCTCGATTGTTTTTTGCGACCGATCGCATTACCCTACTGATTCGCCTTCTTAAAGCGTTTTTCGGGAAACGTCATAGTTTATCGAGTCAGTAGGTTTTTCTTTCCGGCACGTCTCTTTCTGTACGGAATCAGCAAAAACAACCCTCTGGATCCATAATTCATACACCCTCTAACGCCCTTAAACGTTAACCGCCCCGTGACTTCCAGCGGTATCGTTCTATTATAGCTCGAAAACGGTGAACCGTGACGTTGGTGGCGATGGTAACGGTGGTGGTAGCACCGATACGAACTATGTATCGGTGTCGTTTTCAACAATGATCGTCCTAGTTGTTATAGTTATGCGCTCGCCGCAACGGTAGGCCAATATTTTAAGAGCGGGGGGTGAGCTGATTTCTAGCGGCGCCATTTTATCGGCCCTCGTCTACCGAAAACAGGGGTGGGAGATTAAACCGGTTGCGTCAGCGATTTCCTACTGACAGCCGTAATAAGTCGTCGGTTCCGGAACAATATGATTTCCGCGAGATTATATCGAGAATAATGATGAAGGGGCTTCTGCCCGCTGGAAAATTGGTTTGCGTGTTTATATCGCCGGCCAAACCGACCGCTCGTGAGCGAGCATGACTGTTATTTTTCGAGACGAAAGGGTTATCGATAGTTAGACGGCCACTTTGGCTGTGCGCCGGCAGCTCTCCTTATCGTTAAGTAAACTTGAAATTCTTCATCGACCCGCTTTCCTGGATACGTCCCGCAAAATACTCGCAAATTACGAGTTCCGTGGATATCGCACCTTCATCTACTAGGAAATCATTTGTAGATACAAAGTCACTTTTCAACTTGGGTCTAATTTCAACTTGTTTGAATTTTATAAATGTTTGTACCTTTTTATTTGTTCTTTATGTAAAAACAATAATATAGTCCCGTTTGAAAAATATAAGCATGGGAAATAGAATTCATTTATATGATTTTGAAATGCAGCGATGTGAACAAGTATGTGGATCATGTTTTTGTAGAACGACATATAAGGAGTATTGATATCTGAAATAGATTTATGTGCAATTCAGTTAATTACAGAGTGTTATAGATATTCTACCATGATTGGTGTTCTAGTTTATTGAATGATGACGTTCAGTATATTATGATTACTCATCAATGCAGCGTGGAAATGAATTTAGAACTTCTCTATATGGTCCAGCGAATGCAAAACGAAATATTTCCATTTATGATGGGTTCGTTCATGAATGATTATAATTCATTTTAAGTCCAAAGTAATGTAAAAATAAAATAAAATAAGTATAATCCATCAGTATAATAATCCACTTGTCCTTAAATATTAAAAAAATTTCGATTTATTTTTTGCACAGAAGCAAAATATAACACGAGCAGAATATAATACCACATGTTACAAAGCTGTCGTATGGATTTCAGCTCAATTTTTAACGAAACACAGAAAAATGCGCGACATGTACAATTTTAATCGAAGCTCAGTATGTTTTCCACGTACCGGAACCGTCGCAGAATTGGAATCGTGAAGTTGAATATGAAGCCGCTTATTATAAACGGAACAGCACGAATTCCCAAAAGCGTTAAAGATTCACGGAATAACTGGTTGATTTACGGATTGCCGTAATAGCCACGCGAGCAAACTTCTCGAAAGAACATGCATTTTAAATCATCCAGACGACATCGTACACGCGTTACTCGATATTTCACCGAGCAACCGGTAAGGTGCAAAACTCTCGTTAATTTTTTGCACGAAGCACACGGGAACTGCACGGCAATCGTGATATTATTTACGTCGTCTGTTCCGTAGTTGTTATAAATGAATCCCTAAAACTTACTATGTAATTTGCTTATCACTTATCCGCTAATAGGCTCGCTGTTAGGCACAATTATGGCTTTACGTTCAAATTGTATTTGGTATATATATCATTGGTAGTTGGTTTTGTCAATTGGCATGTGAAGTTTATTTTTTTTCTTTTTTCACTGTTTTATTGAATGTTATTGTGTGAGTATGATCCAGAGCCATATTAGGCGAATATTTTTACCCTTTTTAGACTACTGACTTGTAGAGGAACATGTGTAATGAAGAATTTGTTTTTGGTATTTGAGAACGTATCAAAGTTTTAATTTAGCGGACTAAGAAATTTTCAAACCTTCATTTCCATATTCTCAAATTCTCAAATTATCAAATTTCCAAATTTCCAAATTCGAAGTTCCCAAAATTCCTAAAATGTTCAAGTGCCCAAGTTCCAAGTTTCCAAGTTCCCAACATCTCAAATTCTCAAATTCCCCAAATTCTTCAAATCCCAAATTCCCAAAATTCCCAAAATTCCCAAAATTCCCAAAATTCCCAAATTCCCACAATCCAAGTTAGCACAATGTAAAATGCTGAAAGGTATAGCACCCGACTCGAAAGTATATTATATCGTTCGGGTGTCCCATTTTTTACCAGGCTCCTTACTCGCAGGATTGTCTTGATTCAACGACCATAGGGAGTTGATAGGTGACTCCCGTGTATCCCCATCGAGTTGAGAAAATCCCGATAAAGTGCTTTGAAAGTTCCCCGGGAAGTGCACTTCTCCAGCAACTTCTCGGTTGACATGTTTACCGATCCCATAGAGTCTATGGTATTGGCGATCGCGTTCGAGCCTCGCATTTTACGTATTTATTGTCGTATCGACGCGTTCGATGTTGCCGGAAGAAAAGTGTCTCGATTTCTTCGACCAAAAGGTGCGAATTTTTCATCGGCCACTTCCCGATCGTCGTATCTTATTCTTCCCGAAGGAAAACTGCTAAGTATAGTACCTCGTTATGTTCAATCCTTAATTTCCACGAAGACGGAACCTTATAATTACTACAGTTCCAATTGCCGCTGTTTACGAAACAAGCACCTCTCTAGACGTTCCTATAATGATTGCTTTGTTAATCTCGATTGGAGCAGAAGTACGTAATTAGAATTTCCAGTTTGGACAAGGAGTCATTAGTATCCAAAAATTCGTTGGCTGGTAAGATCAAATTGACTAGCAGTTTATTATCGAATGAAATTAATTGAAAGTTTTGACATAGTATTGATTTACATATAATTTGTATGTTGTTGACGACCACAGTAGAAATAGTCATATTAATTAGGTATCAAATAAGACAGATCGAAAGGTCCAGATCGCAGCAAGTATATCAACCGTACATATACGAAAGGTTCAACGTCCACATATTGTGATTATCGCAGAATTCCGGGCATAAGCACACGACAGTGCAATACGCGGATAAGGTTCAGAAACCGCAAGGGTGAAACGGAGGTTAGGTGTTTCGATCGGCGGTGACACTTTTATGCCCGCCGCATAAAAAGCTCTGGTAATCAAAAGCTCGTTAAGATGATTTATAATTTGCCACTGCATTTAACCCACCCTGTTCGTTCTCCGTATATATGGTCGCTTTTTTCATAATAACGAGCCCTACCGCCATTTCTGTCAGCTTATATTTTCGCGAACCGAAAGGGAGGGTGAACGGTACTAATGTCCGCGTCACAAAGGGTGAAATTCACGGCTGCTGATGGCGAAAGGATCGTAAAGCTCGATACTAACGGTATACACCTCCGATCAGATTCACCGGCTACGTGAACTATTGTAATCGACCAGTTGGAAAAATTGCAATCTGCTCGGGGTAATTGTATTTTTGTGTGCACACCGTTCGTGCGGTCGCCACGTGTTAGTCCAGCATTTTCTGCGAGCGTGGTGAAAAATTATTAGCCTCTGGCAATCTGAGAGTCAGATGGCAAAACCGATAAATGCTGCGGCACGTTAGCACCTTGTTACTTCTCGTGGTAAAAAGAAACGCCGTGGAATTATTTCTCTTCCTCTACATGAATTGTGAATTAAACTTTTTTTACGGCGGACAGAACGTTGACATGAACTTATTGGACTCGGTGTCGCACCTTTCTTTCTGCATTTTTTAAAGTTTATGCAGGTTCACGCAACGAAATAATAAGCACAAATTGGGTGAATATAATGTATACAGTTATCGAAGTAGTTTCTGTGTTAATAATCAAAATGATCGGTTGTTCTGCAATATTCAAGTAACCTACATGTTCTACCTAACGTGTACATCTCATTAACCTCAAAATGGTTCTGCCTTGATTTTCGAATATTACAGCTACAATGAGTTGTTTAATAATTCAATTGTTAAATATCGTTAATGTGTAATTATATTAGTCAATACAGAAATGAAATATGATGTACACAAAGTCAATATACAAACAAATTATGAATCATAATTACATAGTTACGAATAGAAGATGATATTGGTGTTGATAGTTCAGGAAAGTGTGGGTTTTAAATCGATAGAGGTCTGTGGTTGAATTGAGGTAATTACCCGCGCTTTCACCATTAAAAAAAAGACAGCTCATCAAAGCAAACGAGTTTATGTGTCACACATTGGTATGACTCACTAAAAGAAAAATGTGTTTTAATTACCATTTTTCTGTCAATTTTGTGTTATTCCAGTTAAATATGAAAACGAGCTTTAGCTTCTTTATGAAAATCGTGACGTATGAGCTAGAAAAAGGAGAATCAAGGGAAAATAGAGAATACGATAAGGTTCTTTCGTTGTATGGCTAACATATAATTTCGAGGAATTTCCGACGTAGAATTTTAATAAAGTCACGCTCGTAAGCCAAAAATTTTAGTGTCTCTTAGCGAGCGAGCTCGTTCAGCCGGAAACAAGGAATAGATAAAATCTTCTTTACAGCGACTCGGTTTAATTAACTTCTCGCAAAAAATATAATGGGCCATATATAAATCGAGTTAGAAATTTACACGCTTGTATACATTGGGTTTGAATTTTCATGTTTGGAGAAATTAGGATTTTTACACTCTTAAATTTGCAAATTTCCTACTGCTCAAGTTCAAATTCTGAATATTTCGAATTACGATATTTCGAGAATCTAAATTTTACAAATTCCATGTTCCCAAATTCTAAATATTCCAAATTTCACATTCACCAAATTTTAAATATTCCAAATTCCAAATTTCCCAAATTCTAAATATTCCAACTTCCAAACTTCCCATATTCCAAATATTCCAAATTTCTCAAATTCCCAAAATACCAAATTTCCCAAATACCTAAATCCCTAAATTTCTAAACTCCCACAGTCCCAAATTTTCCACTTTCAGAATGATCCTACTCTCCATGATATAACCGTAAGAGGATCTATCAAAGGAAGCAAAAGTCAACATAACCTACAATCTAAAAGGCCAGTTGGAACATGTCTTTATACATCATTGATAGTCGAAGATCTTTGAAGGTTGCTTTTCTTTGATAGTCACATAGTCAGCCAGCATCAACGAACCATCCATAAAACGTACCACGATTCGAAGTTCAATTTTACTCGCTACATCGAATGGTTGCTTCGCTTTTCAAAGCGTTCTTTAAAGAACCGTCCAACTCGTCTACGTAGATAGCATCAATAGAGAAAAGGGCATGGTTCATGGACGTTTTCGCGGTCGCTTTTCACGAAATCACAGGGGAGTTATTAACGGCCTCTGATCTTCAAGCTAAACGCGAATTTGTCTACAAAGTACATGTGTGTGCAATTGTAAGTATTTGTAAATTTAAGAATTTAAGTATCCAGAAATGTGTCAATCCAGATATTTGGCAATTTAAAAATTTGACATCAGAATCCAATTATACGATAAGCAGCATAAGTCCCGAAAATCTAAAATTCGTAAATCAGCCACTTTTACAAAGACATATTTTAAAAGTTATCGCCGAAACGCAGCAACGGAGCAAACATACCAAAATTTCACCGACTAAGATTAGAATCGCAAAATCCCTCGAGGTCAGCACATTCCCTCTCCTAATTTAATAACCTCCGTAATTGCGCGTAGAATATGCCACATAAATTCTTCCACTAATAGCTTACGAATTCGGCGATTCATCATCGGCCAATTGTAGAAGTATCCAATGGAATAGGGTCGTAGAACCCTGTGCGTTTCATTTTTTAGCCAGAACATTGAACGATCGTCCGAGAAATAAGACACGAAAATTGCCGTTTTATCAAGTTTTTCGTGGGAATTCTTTGGAAGGCTCGTACATCACTTAGGAGAGCCAGCCAGGAGGGTTATCCGCGAAAAAATAATAGCCAATCCTTTACGTTTCCAGGCGTTGCTTTTTCTCGTTCGAGGACGTAAGATGGCGGTAAGCCCCGCGACTAAGTAGATTTTGATCGCCATCGACGATTGTTTCCGTCCCGTTAAAACAAAAATTATTGCCGAAACCATACCGGTTGGAAATTCGAATTAATATCGCGAACTTTCACGCGTGCCTCGTCGCAAATTACTTCGGTCTCTCCTTAACCCGCGGCGATCAAATTATAAAGTTGCGCATTCCTCGACTTACTACTTTGAGGCGTATAACTTCACGGTGAGGTGGAATTATTCGGATTTAAAAGTTGACGGAAGTCAGTCTACTCGCTGGCATCTTAATGAGGCCGGCGTACTCTATTTTTGAAAGTATCTCGTGCGTGCGCGGGATGATATTCGCGAATTCTTCGCTCTGACGATGAGCAAACGCTCCTTCAAGGATTTTCAGAACATCGCGCTTCCTATTTAATTATCCTCCAACGTCCTTTGGGAATCCCGATAAACTTCATACTTTCACGTGAATAATGTACTTGATGGATTCTTTTTACAAAGTGTTTCATTAATCGTAATACACCTGGGAAAAGGATGCTATCTTGCTCCTCCTCTTCTTAAGGATTATTTTTCCTGGAAAAATAAATTGCATATAAAAAATAAATTTTGTTATCGGTATATTTTGAAGAAGAAGTTTCAAAATTTGTTTGTAACCCGTATTAAGTTGGCTCATTTTAACTTGACTCAAAGATTTCAAAGTATTTACAAATTTTATTTTCTTGTATACGATAAAATATTCTCTTGAATATAACAAAATATTCGACCAATTTTTTATGAAGAATTGTGAGAAGAAATTAGTATCACCCCTATTAGATAACTGAAACCAGTATAAAGTCTGCATTAACTGAACAACGGATGTTTATGCTTTCAAAGCTCCATAAAAACATAAATCACGTAATCTCCGAGATGCGGATTTATAGATTACGCGAGTTCACTTCGCAGATTTCGATCATAAATGGAGAAACGTGAGTAGTCCGCTGATAATTAATACTGCATGTGGTATGGTATCGAAATTTATCAACAGCAACAAAGCACGCAATAATTCTTGGAAATGTCTGTACATTTTAAAACTTTCGAAGCGTAATGGTAGTCGGCGAACAGCGCTTTGTCTTTAGTTTAAAATTTGCTGGACGGTGAACTGTATCGTGTCGCGAAGACAGTGACGGAAACGTGTTTCCAGTTGCTAACCACCATAAAGCAGAATGGATTGCGCGCTGCTATCAACCCAGGTGAAGTATTAGAGAAAACTTGGATGTCATTTAATTGAAAAGGCGATCAATCTCGATTCTACGGAATAAGAGTATATAAAAAATTTCACTTCATCGCGAGCCCTTATTTTCACCGTCGCCGCGAAATCTGCTTTCCACGCGAAAAATATGGCGACCAAGCAGAAAGAGCACTTCCGTTCATTTTTAATGATTTTTGAGGAGTTGAAGATTCGATGGGTTAGGAATTTGAGAATATAGAGATTCAGAAATTTACTCGTTAGGAATCTAATAATTTGGGTGTCCAAAAATTTGAGAACCTAGAAATTAATAGACCTAGAAGCTCATAAATTTCAAAATTTGTTAAAAAATTTAAAACCTTAAAAATTTGTAAATTTGTAAACTTGTAAAATATACCGAGATTAAGAGATATGAAAATTGGTGAGTTTGTAAAGTTGAAATAGATCTATATAGGTGTCCCCGCCCAAAGGAAGCGTACATTGCACCCGAATGTACAATAAGCTTCCGCGTAAACCTCGCGTATATAACTGACTTAGAAAGTTAGCGACACCGGAAGGGACGCGGAAAGTAACACCGTGTGAAAAGAGCAAAGACAAATCGTTTCTCCTCCGGCGAGACCCGGTGAACTAAGCTTTTCGAGCAAGAACTCGAGTTCGTACCGTTCCACGTGGTAATTAAATTGGATGTTCCCTACGAAGAAAGTGGCAAGCGGACGGTCTATCCCCTCACGCCTAACCGTTCCGGGGATAGCTGAATCGAATGAACGACGAGGATCCGTCGTGAAAGGGCCTGATTGCTCTCTAATCTTCGCGAAATTGCGTCGCGAGCAGCTAAGTCGTAGTTCAACGTCGCCGATTAGTCGAACACCTCGAACTTCGAGGTATTGTTTCGTAATTCGACGTTCGACTCGCGGGAGGAACGATTAACGCGAGCGCCAACTTGTCGTTACCTATCTTCGTGAAATCACCGACTGTCTGCGGTTTTCTACACTTTCGCTCGCTAATGTTCTCAGATATTCGCGGGAACATGTTGGAAGACGGAGTATAAGGCTTTCAAGGAGTGATAGCACTTTTAAACGTGTTCCTGAATTCGCTTATGTCTAAATTTACAAATATATGAAATTAGGCAGTTTAGATTTTCAGATTTCCTTAGTGAGATATTTCAAGTTTTTGTATTCTTAATTTAGACATTTCAAGTTTTCATGTTTTCAAAGTTAGACATTTCATGCTTTCATATCTCCAAATTCTCAACTTCTCAAATTTAAACATTTCATATTTGCACACTTACTGAGTATGCAAACTTGTATACTCTTTAAGTGCTTAAATTAATAAACATATAAATATACAAATATACAGACTTACAAATTTATAAATCAACATCCTTCCAACTACCCTAACTTGACTCACAAATTATCTATTATCTTACAAAATTATTATTTTTCCTCCCTCCTGCAATTATATTCACTTTGAACCAAACTCATGTTTCAACCATCATGCACGTCTCACGCTAACATATAACATACATGTTACCATGTAAAACATGCAATTATATTGCGACTAAACGATACAATATCGCTTAAAATTATTTTTCCTCGATTACAGTAAAGATGTCAGCAGCTAAAAGTTAACAGAAAAGGTACACAGTGTTCTTTCTCCAGAATGTGACTTTCTGAAACGCGATAACGATGCAGGCTATTATACGTTGCGTTATGGCGCACTGTTATCCATGAATGAACACGCGATTTAGTTGATTTATCAACTTAAAAGAAAAGTACGCTACCGAGTTTTAAACGGGAAGCAAATGAGTGAGCCGAAAGTGGGTTCGAACATTAAGGAGGATATATTTATGCGACGGTCGCAGCTCTGCGGTTCCAATAACACCGATACGCAAGCACGAGACACGAAATTGTGTTATCTGTTCGACTATAGGGGAACTAACCGGAATTCCACCGTGGCCATAAACATGACAGTCTAGTGTGCTGTAACCAGCTCGTTGCCGTGGGCGTTAGATACCTTCCTCTTCTCTGTTCGAACGTTTAGACAAGCTTTCTCCTTTATTCTGGATCGTAAGCTTCTTTTTCTTTCTATACGAGTTGTCCAGAAATTGTCACGCATCTTCCATCGATTCCATTCTAAATACCACCCGGGTGTTCTAACTATTCTCAACCCATATCTGGATGTAGGCTGCTGATATACCAGTCTTCGGCTATTTTCGGTTGTATATTTTGTAGGTTAGTAAAACTTCCAAATTTTTTATTACTCAAATTGCTTGGTGTTTCAACCTTGCAATCTTTTAATTCTTTATTATTAAATTTAGGAATATGGATATTGAAAATTTAGAAACTTGGAAATTTATAAACTCGCAATGTTAGAAGTTTGGAAATTGAGAACCTTGTTAATCTAGGAAACATTAAAAAATTTATAAATTCCAAAATTGTATAATTCAGAAATCTAAGCACGGTACAAATTATTATTTTTGTACTACAACCCCATCCCCAGCCCACTAACAAAACACCCCAGTCCAATTACACAGAAAGCACCCTCAAACCGTGTATTTCGCGCAAACCCAATGTCATGTAAAATTTGATTAAAAGCAGAGATTGTTTTTCCATAGGCATACATAGATAGTACCTTTTATGCCGTACGAAACTCTATGCTAGCCCGTTTATTTTCGCTGTGACAATAGTCGAACGTTAGTCACAGGAAATGCAAACTTCGGGCGACTGTTTGCGCCATGTGACAATTTTTCGCTTCGGACAGACACGCGATACACTCGGTGATTTTATCATCGAATTTCTTTGAACAGGATATCGCACGAACGATCCGAATGTACATTTCGGTATATACATTTCTGCGTTTCGTTATTCGTACCTTTGTGAACTGTCTGGGGAAGATCCACACAGACCGTACTTGTCGCGACTCTACGACTACCATATTGTTTTCTTGTTTATCCTCCATTTTCTTCGAGCTTACTCGGACTACAGATAATGAGTACACCAGTCGAAGAATCGGAAGTGCACGAAATCATGTTCACATATTTGATTTTCTAGAACAGATGTATTACCAGTCCATTTATAAAATATTCTGTGCTAACAATAAACTTGTAACACTAAATGTACTCATACTTTTAAAATTTGTTAAATAATACAACTCTTAACTATTATTAAAAAATGACATGTACATCTCGTGGAATTTGAAGGTAACAAAATCTCCACACTTTGTCCTCCAAAATTTGAAAGGTGTGACACACCCAGATGTAGATATGCCTCCACTTGTCCATAATTTAAAACAACGTGTTTCTTGCCTGTTTGTTCTACCGTTACTACCGTTTCAAGTCACGGAATCAGCAGGTTTTTAGTCACATCACGAATTACATCCCACGCGTAGATGATTCAAGTGGCCGGAAAACAAAAGGTGACCTTAAGAAGTCCACGGAGCCGGAGGAGACATCCCTGAAAGAGGCCCCGCCGTTTCACTGACAATGCTCAGAGCTGACCTGGCCCGGACAGGCCGTCGTTATTAAACCTAAATCATTTGCGTCGGCCGCGACTGCCATAACTCACAGCCGCCTCGGTGAAATATGGTCGGCGTTCAAATTATTATTGTGCCTCGAAACTCTTCTGCCTTCGCGCCAACCGCGTCTGGTGAGGAATCCTTTTTCTTCCTCTTCACATCCTTGCCGGTTGTCCTACTCGGTCCTGGTGATCCGCTCTGAAATGATCTCTCTGTGCCGCGTCATCTCGATGTTCCGCGCTTGGGAACGATTCCGTAACGCGGCCATGATTTACTGCACGTGTCCGGATTTAACTTCGGAATTTTAAAGCACTCACACGCTCGTATTATTCTCTTCCCCCTTTTGCTCTTTATCCCCGAAGGACTTCGGGACCACCGTCCTCTCCGGGAATTCACCCGTCTTCTAAGAAAAATTTGCTTCGACCGTGTAACCATCTAGCGAGATCTTTTATACGGAATTCTGTACCGTATTATGTTTCGTATATGATTGCAGTGGTCTTCCGATGAAAATGATGAGCTCCATTATTTGATGCGCTACTTGAGGGTTATTTGTGCTGAATTTGTACGAGTACTGCGAACCACTTATCGCCATTTTCGCTGAGGAATTTAGGTATACTAACGGCGCATAGTCGTAGAGTACTCGGAGTAACTTTAAAGTTCCAATGTTTCAAAGTACCAAAACCCCCAATGTCCAACATTTTAAAATTCCAAAGTTTCCAAGTCCAAAAATTCTATAATTTTAAAGTTCCATAGTCTCCAAACTTCCAAAAGTCCTAAAAGTATCACAAGTTTTTACCAAAAATGCCAAAACCCCAAAATTTCAACAGCCCATGGTAAAGTCTGAGAGTCCCCAAGTTCCAAAATCAAATAATTCCACAATCCCTTTCGTAAGGTAATTTCCAAAATACTAAACTCTGCAAATTCAGAAATTCCCCAAGGAGGACTAACCTGCTCGTTGTACCTTACTCCTATCCGTCTCTGTGCTCTACCAGTGCTCGTTAATTAAACGTACATTTATAAACGTGAAATGTGTTCGGTCGAAGTATTTCGAAATCGCTGGTTACACGACGGATATTATTATTGTTATTATCGTATGACCGCGTTGTTCGACGCAGTTAGGAAATATTTCAAACAAATCGGCTAGAAATAACAGGGCGAAAGAGACGGCTCGTGTTCCGGGCCGGTCTGTAAAGGCGCGGCACCGATAATGCACAGGTAATTAAATATCGTTACGTGATTATCTTGTTCAATTGTTGATTACGATGTTCGATGAACCGTTAAACGATATTATCGTTGCCTGCGAATGATTTCCACCGGTTCGCAGTTTGACCTTTCTATAATGCACGCTACGTTTCATCGTGCATAACACGTTATCATTATTCAATTAAGCATTGTTACCGTCGTTTCGTACTTCGCCTCGATTATTCTCCGACAAAATGTCCGTTTGTAACATTCTTTTCGTGCCAGGTCCGCCCCGTGTCGTTCGTTAACGCTCGCCGATGCTCGGCCAGATCCGAACGAGAAGCTATTAATAATTATTCATGGGTATGTAAATGAGAACACCGTGGTCGATATATGCTATATGCATATGTATATGTATATATACATTATATCCTTTTCCCTTTCTGTAACGTTAATTTCGCCTGTTATAAATTATGAGGATCGCCGTGTATACACGGTGTCCCGTGTATCTTTGCCGGTACAAAATACCGGTAATATCGAAATCGCGCAACACGCCGCGCATAATGTTGTAGCTCGCGAGCAAATGGCCGATCGGAATCGTTTCTGCTTACGTACATCTTATTTATTAGCCGTGTAACCGTGTCGAGCGTGCCTTACAAGGCCCGCTCGGACACGAAACAAGCCTGGCACGCTTTGATGAATGACCACTGCTTACGTATTCACTTAAGGCCCAATAACGGCTTTATAAAACACCGGCCAACTCGTTCGACCATCTCGTTATCGTTCGTCTTATGTCGATCTCTAATAGTCTACGAATCTTTCGGTACTCGTCATTTTGGTATAAATCGATTCAGATTCATTTAGCGGGACAAAACAATTATACACAAGAAATACTCGTTCAAAAATTCACTGTCTTATAATTGTGCTAATAATTCAGTAGTTCTCTTATATTTATTCAATAAAACACAATCACACATATTTATAAAAGAAGGCTCTACACAAATGATTTCTAGTAAATGTGTTTGTCATTTAGAATGTTTGAATATAGTCATAATTAACCTCGAATATAGCAGAGTACAGTAACGCGTACCAAAGTAGTATTTTAACGTAACAATATTTTCACAGAGAAATAAGGTAAATTCGGTGGATCCTAGATTGTTGTGTTTTAATTATTTTGAACGAAACGAGGGGAACGAATCGGCTTAACTCGGATTCGAAGGAACGGTGCTTGTTTTGACACGTTGACTGACACGCTGAAAATTACCGCATTCGTTTAATCTTTCAATTTTCATATCATTTAAAGGCAACCCGTTAAATTCGTTCGCGAGTCGTGCTCGAACTCCGGAATCGAGTCACGGAATCAGGGAACCTTTGTTATTCCCGTTTCAATGAAGTCGCTTGAAATTCGGCTACGGAGGAGCGATTCGGCGAGAAAAAGGGAGACAATGGAGAAAGGGGCTCGCGATAATTTCTCCGAGGGACAAGGCACGTTAACCGAATCCGACTGCAAATTGCTTCGCGTCGGCTAACACCTTCCAGCCGTTTCGGCTCGAATTATAACCTTATTAGCATTCAAGATCGATACGATCTGCGCCGATACGCGGCAAATTTTCAACTTATTCTCGGCTGTCGACCGGCACAAAAGATCGTTAAAGAGATAAACCGCAGGGTGTTCCAATCACCGAAGAAATCTCTCTTCTTCGTTCTTCCTCTTCTGCTTCGCGATCTCGTTTTCGTACGCCGAAAGGGCTCCGTTTCTTCCAACGGACGTGAAAATGTAATTGTATCTCGATGGAGTCACAAGATGGTGTCTCGTGGACACTTGTAACAGCTTGTGTACAATTTAAACGTTCGACATATAGATTAATTTAACAATTTTTCATTCACAATTTCCAAAGTTGTAAATTTCGAACTCTTCAAGTTTAACTTTTTAAATCCATGAGATGACTTTAATCAACGCTGCACTCCTTCGGAAGACGTAAGATGCCACAAGTCATTGCAAAGTTATTGAGATTGAACAGCCTGGTAAAAACGTTCCTGGAACTCTCCACACATACAAAACAGTACTCGACTTCTCTCTCTGTTTATACGGGATTCAAATCATAAAAAGATATGTAATATCATCAAGTTCGTATGTTTCCACATTTATAGACCACCAAATTCAAAAGATGTCAAAATTCTATACCTTTAATATCTCCAAATTCTTACATCCCGAAATTTTCATATCTTCAGAAATGGGTAGACATCGAACAAGAATCCTCATCCCTTTTTGTCGTCATATTTTTCTTAGGGCGGATCTGCTCCTGACTGTACGTGTCCGGATGGACTGTGTTTCCCGTGGAATACAATGGACATAATGGGCGGTTGCTGCGGGCAGACAATTTCGCTCGCGTCTCCAGACGGATGTAAGAAGCTGCTCCGGAGGACCCGGAGACGCTGGGAGGTCCCCGGGACTCGGTTTGCCCCGATGTCGCACCGTTTACAGGCTCAATACATCATTCTTTTCACAATTTGCCCGAAAGCCGTGAAAGCTGTGGGTTGCCACGACGTTGCATCGTACACCGGATACGTCCTAGGAGCCGGCAAACCTTGTCTCTGACGCAACGGAAGTGACAGCTACTTATCCCCAAAGCGACGGTCAAGTTTTACCGTAGATTTTCCACGCTTGACCCGTCCAATCGAACTTCCTTCTTACTTTCTGTTTCGGGCCATCCCACAGAAATCGTACGTCGAATCGGCTAATCCGTAGGAATTGGAAACATTACGTTTCGTTAATCTGATGTATACAGAATGTCCGGTTTCGGTCTTCATAATTATTTACCGTATTGATTTTTAGTTCGACAAATTGTAGTTAAATTTGCTTTGGTTCGATGTGACGATTAGTGCACAAATATAGGGTACACGATTTGCTATGCTAACGAGACTATGCTAACTGGGCGAACTGTATACTTTTTCTGACCGGCTAATTAGCAACATTTTCAGGTGTGTACTGTCATAATTTTCAAGTGTGTAACATTTCCATATTATATATATTATTGCATGTTACTGTATTATTTAAATTTTCCAATCAAACTTTTCTACATATGTACACATCTACATATCTCCGCCATGGTAGCAAACATGTACAAGATCCACTGCAACGTGTGATCAAGTCGTACAAGAAAAGTGTATGTAATAAAACATCAAAGGTAATTTTTTCAGATTTATAAATTGAGGTATGACGGACACGAAACATAAAATTAATAAAAGTCTAATTTTTCAACATTTTATGATACAGCCCCATACAATAAATCTCTCGATCAGGTTGATGAAATGTCAAGAACAGCGTTAGGCAACCGATTGTAACGTGAGAAGGAGAAATTCCGATTCCGTGAGGTGTGCGAGGAGTACACGGATCGTTTAAGAGACAGCATCGAAAGAAAGCGTCCTTTTCACGTCATGCTTGTCTTCGCCATAATTCGGAGCGGCCGACAGGTCGGAATGTTTATACCCTTGTAGATACTTTGGGCCGGCTAGCACTCTGTGGTCTAAACCCGTGATATATAAGGAGTAGTTGACTAATCCCTTCTACCCTTGTGGTCAACCTACGGCCGTTCGGGACGTAAATAGCTCTGGCTACATTACGCTTTGAAATATTTTCCGGAATTATACCTACACGATCGCGTTAGCAGTATTGCTTAAACTAGCCCCAAATAGAGGCTAGTTTAACCGCATACAGGAGGGAGGGATATAAATCTTACAATGGGGCTTGATCGAAAAGTATTGCCCCAGGGTCTGCTAACCGCAGAGATTCCAACTTCAGAATTAGTTTAGCTAACCGCTGTCGGTGGTAATAGCTTTTAAATTTCTTGATTCTATCGAGTAATCGATTCGAAGTATTTGGCGTTAGAACACGTAACTACATAACGCGTGGTTAAGTATATAAATTTAAAAACATCTATATTGATCAAATATCTCTAATATCGAAGTACCTCGTTCCTAAATTTAAAATTTCGACATTCTGAAACTGTATCTAAGCCAACTGTTAAAATTCTGTTTCTGTTTAAATAATATTTATCGAATAGTATGAAAAGGATACAGTAATGCGTTCCATGAAAGCTCAGTTTGTATACCAAAGGTTACTTGTGTTTTACAAGAGATTTTTTAGAGCGTAACCAGGACCTTCTTTATGTAATTTGCGTGGTGACGCAATTATACGCGCGTTCGTTTTCGCGAAATAAGTGGAAGAGTAAGGCCACCGCGAGAAAAGAGAACAATGTCGAATCGTGTCAGGCGTAGGTGAAACCTGGCGAAGTCTTGATTACTCGAAATTAGATTCCCAATGAGTTTAATTTCCAGAAAGGCTCTCTCACAATTGGTGTCCTCGCTAGCCGGTTGGTGGTGCTCGGCGAAAACTCTCCGTACGCTTTTAACCAACAAAGCGCGCGCGCGTGTGCGTGCCAGCACCTAGCACGCGGGAGTATATTTAAAAGTAATTGCCACAAAGCAGCGTGTTTGTTGGTTTCGCTTTGCCCGAATAACTTGGCCTCGTTGTTTCAACGCAGCCTCCCAGCTCTCCGCGAAAGTAGCATTAATCACGGGATTAATGAGAGCACGTAGAACACAGAGAACACGCGTTCTGAATAACGTCGTGAGCGAGCATCAAATGCTTAGGTCTGTTCGCGCGGCAGAACGCAAACAAAATTACACACACGCTTCCTGTGCATGTGTGTACACCTGCTTTTTCCTAATGTGAAAAACGAAATAATAATTTCTTGTGCTTTATCGATGGGAAACTTGGGGCTTGCAAGTAGAAATTTTCTTTAGGGAATTTTGTGAATTTTAGGAATTTGAAAAATTAGAAATTTGGGGATTTGGGGATTATTATAGAAATATTATTATATTTCGTCACCAAGTCATTTTAAATAGAACATTCTCTTTTCCATTGATTCGGATTTGAAATTAGAACAGATCGTCGTGTCATCACGTGGCAGCGTGTTCCGCAAAATAACTAGAGCTTTGTCAATCAGCGGAATGTTTCACAGACCCCGAAATATTTCTCGCTGACATATTCTTGATTGTATACAAGAACATTCGTTGATTCGATCCGATCAAACATGTCGCGTGAAATTTTTTATCGCTGCAGAAAGTTGTCGATTTGGACAAGGCATCGGACAAAGGTCGCTTATCAAACATAGACGAGCCTGGAAGATTTTTTCAGCCGTCTCGCGATTCAAAACAGATCCAGACAGAATAATCGAGTTTCCATCAGGCTAGCCGTGGTTATCGTGGAAATCCCTCGCGCAGGATTTGTCATCCTCCCTAGCACGAGTCCCCGTACTCGTGTCAAAGGAGTGACGATCGTGGAAAGCTTTGTCAGAAATACCAGCCCTCCACTTACGTGCCTACGTACGTAGCGCCCCACGTATTCACCACCACGCGTGTACCAGCCTTAATACGCGCGAGGACGGCTGTTTATACAGATATATGGACGAAATACCGGCGTACGCTCGAGATGGTGGCAATATTTGCGCGGTCCTGACAGCAAGACAATGAGCCTCGATCCGACACGCGATATACAACCCCCTCTGGTTCTCTATCATCCACGATTCACCCTTGAACCCCCTTGTTCTTGTTATGGTACACCCATCCAGACGAATTCCCAGCCCTTCGGCCGCGGAGAAAAACAGACAGCGAACGGGGTTACACGAAGAGGAACCGGTAGGGGTTGATGCTTCACGGTAATCCTGAATTGTAAATTAATCCTCGACCTCTCGAGATTAATTTATACTTCGGGATTATGCGCACCTAGCCGTCCCATCGATCGTTACGTGTCGCTTTCTCTATTTATTTTCGCTTAATCTTCGTTCGCTGGATCGCTGATGCAATTGGACAGATCAGGGCCATGGTTGACCACCTTGTTGCGAGCGACTATGTAGAAGGACTACAGTCTATGAATTCATTTTAACCCTTTGTACTCGACCGTATTTTTGATAGATAACAACTCTACAATATTTTTTTCACAAAATTAACGAACACTTTTGAAGTTATTCTCTGATATTAGCTTCCACTGGTATTTGGCACCGTTTATAGATCACATGTATACCACTCTAGATTTAATTTAAAAATACCTATTTCATATCGTTGCGTTAAACCATGGAGTGTACCTTCCAAGTGCAGAGGGCTAATAATCAGTTAATTGTATCTACAGAATATTGTACATTGCCATTATTTAAATTGCCGATTGCGAAAGTTCACGACGAACTTTATCAATTTGCAACTTTCCAATCTGTATAATTTAGACTTTCAAGTTTTTCAACTTACAAGCTTCCAATCTCTTTATGATTAAAAAACTTTCAAATCTTCGAATTAACAAGATTACAATCCGTATAATTTAGAAACTTTTCTTGTTGTCATTTTTCAAAATTTTCTGTTCTTTCAGTATTTCTATTTGTTCCATGAACAATGAATAATCAATACCGTAGTAATAATTATGGCCCGCCGCAAATTTCGATTGACGAAGGTGTTGTCAAGGGTCGATGGTCAATTTCGGTTCCCACGGGACGTGCTGCTTTTATTTGTTTACTCAGGTACTCTAGCCTAGCGTTTAACGATCAGATTATTGAACAGATTCGTCCTTTATTACTTCGCCTACCAGCTTTTTGGTGCACAACGTCGGGGATCATAAATTGCTCATTTAGTGGGATGATGTACGTTTCGCACGACGTTAATTGTAGCATCGCCGTATTCACCGTTACGAGCGCTCTACTGCAATCTCCCTACACAATACAGAATTTCCACCCTTCTTTGTCGACCTCTAACTTCCGATCGTCAAATAAAGTATCAGTAAACATCTTCGATTTATTACATATCTTTCATGTCATCTACATGCAATTTTATCGTCTCTTTGTTACTCCAAAAAATATTTAAAAAGAAATTTACTTTGAAGAAGACGGTTTATCACGTTTGAACTATAAGTGCGGCACGTTATTGTACGACAAACAGTTAAATTATTAAAACAATATCTTCAAGTAACTTCAATACATTTGTGTCTTAAACATAGCACAATAAGATTCAACACGTAAATACTATCTTTATCATCAAAAAGTTTTAACATTAAACAAGTGCATCACGAGTGCGTTACAGCACTGGACAAAAAGTTAAATGAATTATTACCTATCTTATATAATATCTCCAAGTGCCTCATGTTTATATACCACAATAAAATCAGACACGTAAATATTTTTCTCAACAGAAAGTTTTGAATTCCGTAAATTTTATTTGTATTTTGGTGCATGTCTTTAGGTCCGTTTGACTGCTCCATTTGGAAATGCACCTTTACAAAGGCGCCATGGAGAGGTATAACGATATTCTTCTCGTGGAAGTTTCTATTAACCTTATGCCACGGTTAGGGGTGTTACCGAGAAACATCGAAATGCCACAAAGGACGTCCTATCGGACCATCTGGTCTGTCCCAGAGAGCATGAATTAACTCGGACATACCGTACCACCCATTCGCCTCAGGTATACACCGCAACAAGTAGATTTTTGCTACTTGGGGGGTAGTCCTTTCCTCCAGCCCTTTGTTTCCTCCTTCAAACGGCCAAACGATAGACATCTTCCAATGTAAACAAACAACAACGTTCTCGGAAGATGTTTTTCACTGATTCGGAAGTGTAAATCCTGTCGCTTCAAAAATCAGTCAACTCGTAGCTAATTACTGCTTTGAAATATATCTTGCATAAATTTTTTGTTATCTTGAATTTATACTCGTATTTGGACAAACTTGTATTTATAACTTTTGGAACAAAGTTTTCATACATTTGTAATAATTTTTGGTATTTTATCTAGGTATATTTTGTTAATATTATTAAGTAGACACAAGTATTGACATAATAATTCATAGGTTAAGCATGGCAGTTATAGGTTATGTTGTTTATAATATAATTCTACAAGAAGGATAAAAGTTGTTGAAAAGAAGACTATGATTGTGATGAAAATTCATATAAATTGAAATACAGTCATGCATCCCTTTGTTCCTTTCATAAAACGAATCGTGAATTCACCCTCGAACTAAATCGGATTTCCACAAATAGCATTTCCGCTCGCGGCAACCGAGATTTGCAGTTGAACAACGAAATTGTTAACAGCAACAACACTTCTCACGGTAAAAAGGTTATTGTTTACCGTTAAATTTGGATTACCGTGGTTGCATTAAGAATTTCATCTTATTGCTCCATTCAGCGCCATCAACGCGCATTAATGCCACACATTCGCCCGCGATGCAGCTCGTTTAAGTAGATTTCCTTGTTTAATGTTTTCCCATCCCAAGTATAAACAACGAACGAGCTGCTTTTCCTCGTTGCCGGAGACCATCCCCGTTGAAATTGTATGGTTGACGAGAGAAATATAACCGGCGTGAAACGTAATTGCCTTCAAGATCGATGATACCGTAGCATTTTCGAAGCGGGCGTAACCACGGCCAACTAATTCTCCAGTTTTTACGCTCGACAACGGCGATTACAGTTTAATAGAAATTTTGCTACCGTCTCGAAAAGAAAAGGGACGGGCGAGTAACAAGATTTTTCTTCAATCTTCTTCAAGATGCAACTATAGCGTCAAACCGAAGCGACGTGATATTAATTTCACGTCGCTATTAAATGCGGCATCCGTACAAGAACGAGACGCTTCATATTTTACACGAATCTTTGAAATGTTCTTCTTTGTTCATATTTAAATTTCACTGGTTCGTACGACGATTGTGGTGAAATCCACCGATATCAAAATTTTTGGGATATATGGATTCTCGACATAGCATTTGGCAAATTTGCAAATTCAAAAATTTCTTAATATTCAATAGCAAGTTTTTAAATTTCTAACTGGTTAAGTGATGAAGTGATGTAGTTAGCTTCTATAATCACTCTAGCCACTCTCTTCAATTGCTATAGTTAAACATTTTAATTTTTCTAGTTACACGTTCTAGCTGTAATTAGAATTACATATAATACTGTCAACATAGAAGCTACAGTTAGTTGCTCAAGTCACCCCAGTCGCTCTAGTCAGTACTTCAATCGCGTTAGTTGTTCTATCTGCCCAAATTGCCCGTTAATATCTGTACTTAATTATTCCTGTTGCTCCATATGCTCTAATTATTCGCTCCACTCGCTCCAGTTATTTACTCCACTCTCCCGCTCTAGCTTCCCTAATTAGTAACACGAAGTTTTGGATATTCTACTCGATCACTCTAATCGTAGCAATTAGTCATTTAAGTTGCTCTAGTCATTTTAATTAGCGATTCTAATCACTTTATTCGGCCGAGTTACCCTAATAATTCTCGTCGTTCTTGTTCTTCTCTTTCTTCTCTCGCCCTACCGTATCCGTCTTCCGGCGCTGATCAGTCATGTCCCATACCATTCGGCACTAATACGAAAATCTCTAGAACAATTATAACTTCGTAACGATTTCCAAGTTAAACGTATGTACCGGTGCATGTTTGCGCAGGTATCGATCGGTCCATTCGATAACCGGCTCCAATATTCGGCATTCGCAGCATACCCGGTAACGAAGTGCCGATAATCTATGAAAGGAACACCGCAGCGAGAAACAGCAGGTTAAGCAACTGCTGGTATCTTTATCATCGGAACACAATTTCATTACAATGTGGCCGCGCCGCTTACGAGTCCCAGGAGCGAACGCGCCGTGTGCGGTTTAATTAATCGTTCGTAAGGTACAATTTGCATCCTCGGTGTTAATTATAACGGTAACAACGCACGTTGTTATTACATCTCGCTGGAAATCGAGAGGTGTTGATCGAACGCTGATCTCGAAACGTTTTACGTGCTCGGATATCTCGTTCGTTACGGGTGCAGTCTTTCCGACGGTTGTTCTGTGAATTAGTCCGGAAATAGCGTTGAACGGAGCATTGGCGATGATCCAATGCCACCCGGGCGCCGTTCAACGCCCGCGAAAATCTTCATCTTGTTACGTCGGAAATGTTCCGTCTCTTTGCTCGGGAGGAAATGTGTACACATCGTGAACGATGGAGTTCTTTTTTAAAAATCAACTTCGAAATGGTCAAAATTATAGAATGAAGATTGTTACAATTTTGCGAATTTTGTTGACGATGCAGAAGTTTAAGTTAGGGACATGAGGGTAATTTTAGGGAGAGCTAGGTTTTTCTGGAATCAGAAGATCCCAGGGAGGATTTGAGATCTTCCAAATTTGTGTATGCTCAAGTTACAAATTTTCAAATTCCTCGAATTTTATGTGCTTCAGTTGTCTAAATTTCAACCCCCTTATTACCGAATTACCAAATTTCCATATTCTTACATTCCCAAATTCTCAAATTTCCAATTTCCTATTTCCCAAAATCCCCAACCACAAAAATCCCTAAATTTGCAAAGAGTCTATATGTAGAAATTCAGGAACCTCCCCTCCTGTGAAGTGCCATCATTAAATAAATACAACAAAACGTCTAGTATACCAAACAATATAAAATCAGAAACCTGGCCAAACCTGAAATTGCCTTAAATTATTATTTGTAATTATTTTCCATATAGGGAAATGTATTTCTAGCCGTGTTTTTTCAACGTTGACGTCTTCCTTACGAGTTCGTGGTACTCGCAGGATCGGGACAGTGTCACCACAGGGGATCACGTAACGCTGCAGGTGTGCCAAACATTTTTCAGGAAACGTGAGCGACCAGTGAGCCAAAATTATACGAAATCTCCAGCGGTGAAACGTCCCTTCTGTAAATTCCAACCTCTCCTTTAGCTTCGCCCTCTTAAACTCTGGTGAAAGTCCTGCGGCCACGTCGTTGTTACCCGACGATTGTAACTTACTTCTTTATAAAAACGACGAGCCCTGAATATGTTATACGACATACATTTTTAATTAAGGAAAAATATGTTGCACCTCGCTGTGAGAACTTACTATTTCTTGTACATGTACGTGAGGAAATAACTGAGGGTGCCACAATGGAGAGAGTTATTCAATTTTTTGTTTGGGACTTTGAAGATCTTATTTTATTGAACGTACGTATGTTTTATTAATTAATTTATTTATTATTTGTGGGATGAAGGACTATTAGGATATACAAATTTTAATGAGAGAATGTACATGTACATGTATGTATGAGCATTTAATGAAAACGTTCATGGTATGTTTCGTTAATTTTTATCTATTAAAATATAAATAGATTTACAACGTTTTTTATCGCAGCAAATTTTTCTCTGAATTTTGCTACATTTCAGGACAAAATATTTGGAAAAGTTAGACTTACACCATGGATTTTATCCCCTAAATCAAGGACAGGAAGTTTCGAGGATGAAAATCGATGATTTAGGTGAAACGATTAAACACAAATCGTTGGAGAATTTTTGTTCGAATTTTTATTAACGGCAGACTACATTTTTTACCGTTGTCCGAGCACACTGGATATGAAATTAAATTTCAAGCGGTAACGCGTTGCACGAAATCAATGAAATATTTCAAGTAATCTCGCGTCGACGTGATTTCGCAACTATATTAACGTTACTTTCAATTTATTTATTTACAAAAAAACGTGATTCGCGAAAAACGCGTATCCGGCCGTCGAAGCGTTTTCAATAACGGAACAAGCGAAACAAAAATAAAAAAAATGTAAAAAAAAAAGAGCGAGAAAGATGGGAACGATTATCCGACGATTCCAGCGCCGATTCAATTTCCATAGATTCTAGTTACAGTTTTATCTTTAATCCTCTCATTTGCAATCGGTCGTAAATACAATTACCACTGCCAGTTGAAAGCTTGTCGGCAGTTATTGACTGGTGGTCATCAATATCGGTCGAAATGAAATTTTCAGAGCTGTAAATAAATCCGGATTAACAAATACATCACTTCGCGATATCACTTTGAATTCTATACCCTTGTTACGTTCAACTTATATTTTTATAATGTAACCGTATTTTTAAAGCTTTCATTACTCTGGGTTAACAAGTTTCCAGATTTCCCAATTTTCAAAGCCCCAAATTTTTAAGTCCCCAATCACTTTTAGGACCTTCACAGACCCGAATACGAAAATTTAAAAATTGAAGCAAAGTCGAGTAAAAAATAAAGCTAACTGTATCGTAAAAAAAATATGCGAATATTAGGTGTGTTGCTGTTCTAATATTTAGAACATTGGAATTGTGCGAGTATAAACGGGACACACGAATGACTATCGTTTCTGTTCGAGCAGGTGTCCCCGATATTTGTCTGCTCCGAGATACCTGAGCTCCGCGTGAGTCGAAAATTACACGAAACCTCCAACAGAGTCTGCCTGGATGAATTCTCTGGATGATTCTCTTTCCTCCTATTTCTCTTCCTCCGTCAGATCGATTCTCTACCGAGGAGCATTAGTTCGAACGCGTTGCGCGTACCAGCACAATGCAACGAGCGGGATATATCCTTACAAGCATCGAGCAGTTTCAAATATTTTTGTAATAATGTCCGACCCGTGGGGAGGATCAACGGTGACAGCGACAACAACGGGATATGTCTCAATGTTTTGGTCCTCTCGTTCAGCTGTCCCCTTTGTAAACCGAAATCGACAATGGCACGGTTCAAATGACGTATTCCCTCCCTATCCCATGGGACACCGTGCCTATACCTGTGCTCGACCTGACGACACAACCTCGTGGAGGTCTGTCCCGAGGCGATTCCGACCGCTTTTAGCGACACTTAAGATCGCTGGTGGCTTCAGGTTTGCTCTTTTGTGGCTACGTTTTCAAAATACCTCCCTTTTGCTAGCCACGAGCAAGATGGATACCTTCCTGACGAGCGAATAATACCGATCTGCTCGACGAACTTTTAATGGATTTGTTGTCGGTGGTGAGCACCGGAAAAGGATTTAAACAGAAACGAAGGTGCTTTAGAATTGGGGACATTGAATTTAACGTTGCTATTTTACTTATCAAATGGAGTATGGCAGATTTTATGATCAGGTGAACCATGGGTGTATTTTAACTGGGGTGTAGAACCTTAGGATGATACTTGCATTGGATGAGAGCACAAAAGTTCCTGTTCATACATTTTCAAATTTTTGACTATTCAAGATTATAAACTTTCGAATTGTAACAACTCAAAGTTCCTAACTTCAGGTGTGATCATAAGTGGAAATTTCATAGAAATAATCATTTGCAAGTTTACTTAGTTCCTCGACATGTAGGAAGCTATGTAAAAGAGATTCGTACGAAAGACGATCGCTGTTTATCATCGTGTAAATCTTGAAGAAAGCAAGGATTGTTAATAGATGCATGAACGGATCGATAGTCGAACGTACGATCTCTCGGCTACGAGTTTACTTAGCATTCAGGGGGTAACTCCGAAGTTAACGATAGTCCATTTAACTAATGAAATTTCAGGTACCTAAACACTCTCCCAGGGTATTCCTTGATGCCCGTCAATGTACGTAAATTTAGTTCGCGTCTGCTTGACTCGGCCAAGTGGTCGAGTTGCAAGCGTGAACACACGCTTTTGCCGCGCGTGTTACAATTTACATCGGCGTACCGGCCGATAAACTAGCCCGCAATTTCATGCATACGTCATCAGGAGCTCGAGGGAACGGCAGAGGAGGAATCGTCGATGGTAAACGTCACGTTCGACGATACGTAGGTACGTCTACGTCGTCGTCGAATTCCACAGAAATTCTGGCTGTCGTTTTGAGCCGCCTACGAATGCTTCGCGAATTTCACTGGCAGAACGGAACTGAGTTAGCTGGCGGGAATTATGTGTCGATCCCCGTCGGCGAAACATGGAAATCCCGGCTATATGCACCGTCCAAACTGCCGAGTTTCCAAATTGTCGCGGTTCGATCGATAGGAAATTGCAATAACCTTCTCATCGGGAACACTGCGACGCTCGGTGTCAGGGATCAACGAATCGGAGAGACATCGATGCACATGGATCAAACCGGCGATGTATCCGTCGCATATTGCGCGGTATTTATCGTTAAATACATTTGCCTTCGAATAACTTAACTGGGTTAAACTATGAGGAAATGCGCGAGACCGTAATGTTGGTAGTTCGTCCCTCCCCTCTCGCTCGTACCCTCCCTGATTCAACACTCTATCGTTCTAGTATATTGTCCTAGAACAAAGGTTGTCCTGTAATGGTTGTGATTAATGCTGTTTGCGCACCGCCATTGTTCGCGATGGTATCGGTAAACAGTTTCGGTCTACCTGGACATTTTCGCGTTTTGATCCAACTATATAGGAAAGTACTTAATCTACTACACGTGTTGTACGATACTACCGGATTAATCTAGTTTAAATCTTTAAAATGATCGATGCTTTTCTTCATATACTGAATATTCTTGATATACTGAATTACAAAGTACTAACATTACAATGTTCTGTAGAATATGTTACTCTCCAAAAATATGTGTCTAAAAGCATCAATGACCTTAAACTCTTAAAAATACCCAGCCTTATATCTTATTGTACCAATTATATGACATCAGTGACCTTGAAATTTCAGAAAATTTAACTAGCCTTACATGTATCCTATTATGTCAATAACCGATAAATACGTACAATTCGAAACTAGCGTCAAAAAATATATTTGAGATAATGTTCAAGTATGTAATTAAAAATTAATGAGAAGTGAAGAGAGAACGAACAAGTGTCTCATTTATCGTTCTCCAACCGCTGACCGTTTTTTTCCCCGGGTCGGTTCCTTGTTTCGCCTTGTTCGAAGGGTTCATTGCGGTAGCCACCGTAACAAGTTTCAACGCACTATCGGGCTTCGTGAATAATTAAAAGGTGCTGTGCTCGCAGCGAGATCTACTCTCCGCGATAAATTGATAATTAATTCAGACGTTAAACGTCGTAAACTGGTTCCCGTTTTATCGGCCAGTACTCGACGAGTTTCTCGCTGGAAGGAAAGCACACCCGAGACCGGAACATATCAATTTTTCCATAGAATCACGGTATTCTTTTTCGCCGTTTCCTCTCTCCTTTCTTCCCGGGGCCAGATTCGATCTCGTCGTCTCGTTCTCGTCGCAACGGGGCTGCAGAACGGCCCCGTTGAAACTTCATTGTGCCGTGGAAATCGATGTGAAAAGGTGGAAAATGAAAAACGACCGTCGACGAAGGAGAGTCTTCTGGCGCTCTTCTCGCTGGCGCTGCTTTGAGCCACCTTAAAAGCCGTTAAATACCGCGTTGGAGTCGCCTTTATGGCCGTCATTGATTCAGTATTTACGCACAATACCTTAGGAATTGCCTTCGTCGGACCCCACCCGTCGTTCTCTAACCGTAGGAGGTCTAAAAACTTCTATTTTTCTTTTCCCTACGGCTCCTTTCCTTCTCGCATGCTGACACGTGAAAACCATTTTCTGCGCGTGACTTTTCAACAGCCCCGCAGAAAAACGTGTGTTCCCCTTTTTCGATCTCCTGCATCCGGTTCATTTCTACCACGACCTTGACTAATTGGAGAGAACAGCCGACCGTATGTTGCTTTTTGTGAAAACGCCGTGTAACAGCTTTTAATTTCTCAATCTGAACTTGCCCTCTGCAGCTTTTTACCTCGAACACCCTCTTTATTGGACACAAACGTTTTGACACTTTTCTAAGGAAAAACACCATTCCATTCGGTTACGTATATCACTGAAATCTTATTATATATTAATCATTTTTCCAATACCAAGGATTAGTTTAAAGATAGGTCTTCGTTTAATCATCGAAAGCATATGTCCTTGTAATTCATAAATATATGCATAAGTTTAAGTTAAATGTTATTATTAACGAATAAGATGTAAGATAATAGAGAATTGTAAACTTATACTTATTTATCTCCTTTCATCGATAATTTTAACACAAAGTGATGCATCTACGAGCAACTGCAACCTCGCAAAGTTTTAATGATTCAGCGAGCTTCATTAATTAATACTTAATATCAAATTACTCGGTAATAATCGTACAGTGTGCATTCTTCTTAGTACACGGCAAGGGAGGAACATTTAATTTCGCCATGTAACGTAAAGCAAAACAGCTTGGACGTTAACGACTGTCGCGAGCAATTTAACGCTCGGCACGGGCACGGGTCTCGCGTCACCAAGAACGCAGGATTCGTCGAGTTTTCCTCAAATTACCTCGTTGACGTGGCACGGTATTCCGCGGTGTGCGATTACGAGACGGCATTTCAATTAGAGTTCCTCGAGCCCTGAGTGCAGAGTCCGACTCGAGTGACCTTATTCCCTAACAAGTTTGTTGAGAAATGTCACCGTTTTCGTGGAGCTTTCCTACTCTCAGAATAATTCGTTTCTTTGTCCGAGAAAGCTGATTCACGCAGAGACAATGAACGAGGTATAATGGACCGAATTATCGTACAAAAGAAAGTTTTCATATGTCAATGACGTAGCTCACACTGAGCTAACGAATGGTTCAACGTTTTTTGAACACGTTCTTGACCATTAAATTATGACCACCTTAATATTATCCCTGACTGAGATAGACCGCTTTTGATAACGATAGCTTTACAATTTTATAAATTCTACAAATAGGTGCAAGATCGTGAGAAAATTAAAGTCCCTGTCAAAGATATGACGAATCTGCACCATCGTTTAAAATCGATTAAAGATTCGCGAACTACTGTAATCATTCAGTTTTCATTAAATATTTATAATCGTCTACCATCTCGCGAAGATGACGGATTTGACTCTATGTATATTTAAAGAAGTGTTCAATACAGAGTCAATCGTGAAGCAGTAACTCGATAAAGGGAATTCGAAGGAACGGTTAAAAAGTTAAGCAGGAACGGCGCGAAGTTTTTACCCAAAGAGGTAAGTATATTTACCCGGCAGTCCCCATAGGGGTTAACTGAACGGCGATTCTAATTGAACTCAAACAAGAGAGACCCAGTTATTCCGTGAACCTACGTGACCTTAAACATGAGACACTCGAAACCGAGTATTGGTCTAACTGTTCTCGATAGACTCCGACATGCAGGTTTCAGATTGACCTTATTCTCTAACGGGTTTATTGAAATGTCATCGGCTGAACTATGGTCGAGGCGCGCATTAAGGCGGTCCACAATGCGCCTCGATGACAAGGGAGGCGATAAAATATTGGATGCACGGTGCCAGGCCATCCCACCGAATCCTTCCTTTTTCATCGGGCAACCAGGTAGGGGTGGACAAGGTACAGTCAGAAACAAATCTAACCTTTCTAGGGAAAATATGGTACGCAAGGGGTAAAATGCATGTCGTTGATTGTTAGGGATATTTGGTACTTTGAAGATATGGGATGGGTTAAGGGTCTGGGAATCTTGATATTGACGATCTGTGGGTATGAGAATTTAGGGATTTGACAGGGTAGGAATTTAGGGATTTAGGGATTTGGGAATTTGTAAATTTCGGGATATGAGAATTAGGGATTTTAAAATCTGAAAATTTGACTTGTGAATTTGAAGATTCGAGGATTTAGGAATTTAGAAATTGAGATATTTAGGGATTTAGGGATTCAGGAATTTGGGAATTTAGGTACTATAGAATTCGAGAATATAGGGAATTTGTAATCAAGACAGTTGGTTGTCTAGGAATTTATGAACCTAGAAATCTTGGGTTATGGAAAGAGGATTGGAGAAATTTACGAACTTTGATACTCAGGGATTTTGGAATTTAAAGAGTGACAATCTATCCCCAAATCCCATGGTGCTCACATTCCCACGTTTCCAGATAACCCAATTGCAAATTTTCAAATTTCAAAAAATCCTTATAAACGAAGAAGTAACACCTCTCCCGCGATTGCTACATTTTCCCTAGGTAAGTCGATATTTGCTTTCGACTGTACTACAGGAAACCGACGAAAGCTCGACGAGTAGCTCGATACTGACAAAGCCGAGCGTTTTTTATGACCGACACGAGCATTACTCTTGCCAGCGAGAGTTATGACGCGGCATACGTTATCAGCCTCGTATTTCGCACCTGTTCACGCATTTTTCTTTGTAACCTGGCTTTCGAATGAATCGCGGCGTTTAATGGTCGTCACGTGGCCTGTTGACGCGTTACGTTGCCTGATATAAAATGAACGTTACTCCTCCGTAATGAAGATCCTGGGGATATTGGAAGCGAACGAGTACTCGCCTGTCCGATATTTACTCGTCGATACGTAATCAGTGTTGTGTCATTGATCTTGAGAGTGGCACACCAGTGTCTACCGATGGCAACCCACGAGTTGGCGCGTGATTCGGTATGTCTTTAAGTTCCACAGGTGATCTATACGAGTTCATGAAGCAAGTAACCGAGTTGTAGATAATTATTTTCTAATATCATTTTCTAACCACTTAACCTTCAATTTTTATAGCTGGTTGCGTCATATACAGCTAGTTAATTATTACAACAACGTGAACTTGTCTTTACCGCGAAATTAAGGTCACTGTTTTATTCAATACTATTTAGTAGAACACTATTGTACTAAACCAACTCGTTTTTGTCCTATTGTAAATCTCTGAAACACGCTGTTAACATGTGATTACGTAATTACTGTCCGCATCTAGCCCCGTTGGCAGTAATTAAAAGGCAATCAAAATTTTTTTGCGGTACAAAGAACAGTTCCGTAGAGTCGGGGCTACGTTCTCCTGGGAAAGGAACAAAGGTACTCTTAACTTTCTTCAGAAATATAAAATTTGCAAGTTTGCGAATTTTTTAATATGCAATTTTGGAGAAACTTAAGTCGTCTTTTGCTGTAGTTAAAAATGACCAAGTTGTCAAATCCTTACATTTCCAAGTGTTCAATTTTGGAAGTTTATGCATTTTCAAATTTCCTCATTTAGCAAATTCTTAAACGCCCATATTGCCAAATTGTCTAAATTCCCAAAGTTTCCAGACTGCACTAAATCTCCAAGTCCCCAAGTTTCCAGACTGCACTAAATCTTTAAGTTCCGAAATTTTCAGACTACACTAAATTTCTGCGTTTCCAAATTCTCAAGCATCCAAATCTCGAAATATAGAGTTCTGCAAATTCCTAAATTCTCAAATCTTCCAAATATCAAACTCCCCGAATTTCAGGATTTCTAAAGAACTAAATTCCCAAATTATTAAATCCGAAAAATTCCCAAGTGGTACGCTTCCTCGAACCTGCCACGTCATCCCTAGAGAAATCAGGATTTCCCCTGTATCTCTTGATACGACAGCATCGCGTTCTTTCGGTTTCCTAATATTCGAATTGCGTGTAACGTTGAGAGCAAAATAGAAAGGAAACGGTGAGCTCAGCAGTGGCGCAAATGGAAGGCAAATTTCAGTCGAAAATTCGACAAACAGCACAAAACCCATAATCATCGAATGATGAGCTGTATCTGCAGCGTATTTCGTGGTTGGTCGTTACTCCGTATGGTTATGATTAAGCCGGCCAAGTATAGTATTCCAACTAATTGCATAATTGTATCGTTTAAGGGGACTCGTTTAATTTCTTCACTTTGTTGCGCAAATTCTGGTCCCTTAATGGTCTGGCGATTCGAAATGAAAGGGTTCGACAGCCAGCCACATATATCAGTCCCGAGAAATTTGAACCGTTTCTTCTACGGGTTTTCGAGGTGCCTAGATGAAATTATATATGGCGAGCATCGTTGTCTAAACGGTGGAATGTAAATTCTATGCTGGTTGTTTGACCATAAACCGTAATTACACGACGGCCTGTGAAACCTCAAACCGAACTGACCGTCCGAAAGATCGCGAACGGAAATACTCCTTTAATTTATTTCGAATTAACCCGTGGAACAGTGATCTCATACTTTTTCGAACTTTCAAATTTAATTTATATTTCTCATTTTTTTACACGAGTGAAGGTTTTACGAATTGCGAGTTCACCTTCACAATGTACAATATATCGATCTATGACCTTAGTCTGAATTAACCTAATTGAATTCCTATTACAAATCTTCATGGTACGAGTAATAGCATAACTTTCACAGTATATTAAACTGTTATCGATCTAACATAACCTTAATCTAAGTTAACCTAATTGAATTCCTATTACAAATCACCAGAGTACTATTTCGGAGTAGCATGATCTTCACAATATATTAAAAAGTAATCAGCTTAATCTAACCATAGACTAAATTAACCTAATTGTACTTCGATCACAAATCTTCATAAGTACTCAGAGTGTAATCTTTATAGTGTATTCAAAAATTATCGATCTTACCTAAATAAGCTTAATAATTAACTTTTGTCTTAATTAACTTAATTGAATCTCTAAACGATAAATATTTCACTCTTTACAAAAATGCAACGGAAAATTATATAAACTTGCAAACAATTATATCAGATAGCATTAAAATAAATATAGTTCAAAATTATATCTGATAAATGCTGCAACCTCCAAAAAGTGTTTTACGTTAGCAAACAATCACATCAGCAAGAATAAAAATATAGTTCAGAAATTATATCCTAACGTTCAACCCCCAAAAAGTGTTCGAAATAGAGAACATGTTAATCTTCAAAGACTGATACCGATTCGTGATAGTGAGTTTCTCCGAACGTGAGACACGCGTCTTTGACACCCCCAACTATAACCTCGGTCTAAGAAGCGATACCGGAAGAGCAAGAAAACAGAATCATCTTACTGTTTCTTACGGCCAGTTTCCATAAATCTATTCACGGCCGTTCAAAGAGAGATCCTGTGGAATCGAATTTCTTTGCCACGTGGCGGTCATATTTTATAGCAGCTTCCTACGGGGATGTTGGAGGGAAAAAAGAAACAGGAACAGCTGTCTTTCCATGGATTATCCTGTTTGTTGTGGATGCACCGAAGGGGTAAGGATACACAGTTTGTGTTTACGTTACATCGCCGACCTTCGAACACCTTATAATAGCAACACTTACGAGGAGATTAACTTTGAATTAAAGCTGCATTGTTCGGGCTTTAGGGATTTGCAGGCAAAATGGCGGCACGATCGCGGTCCACTTACAAATTTAAAACTTTCGTTATAATTTATTACCGTTTCTATTTTTACTTTCGATTACGCTGCCGCTTTACACGAACGTCAGTAAATTCGACGTTGATTAAATTTTAATTGCGCGTTAAGAATGCGCATGGTTAATTGAAAAATGAATAATTAAATGTAGCGCAACAGTTATTCGGTAATTATTCAGAATATGTTGTACAAGTCAGTTATATTATAACTGTTGCAATACAGAAATAAGGTTCAATGTTTTTAAATATTTTACTACTGTTTATAGGAATTTAGAAAAGATATTTATTTTCTAATTGACGAGTTGTCGAATTTACTGCTCTCAAATTTAATAATTTCAATAAATCATTATCCATTTCTTTTTTCATCGTTGCGTTTGTTCCGTGATTAAATCAATATAAACAAAGAAAGCCGCAAACCAACAGCTTGCATTTATCACCTGCAAGAGGACGCAGCTAGTTTCGCGCTATTCTCCGTAAACTTTTCTCCAAGTTTCATTTCCCGAGGAAACTTATGTCATCTTCCGTAGTTTCGCGAACACTTGAAGATACAATTACATATATCAACGAGAACAAACAGCTTGGCCATTAAAGAATGCGACGTCTTCATTATTTCACGCAAGATTCGTTGAGGGAATACAAACGAAGTGTCCAATAGCATTAATAAATTTCTAAATCTTTCAATTCATAAATTAAAAAATTTCTAACTTCCTTAATTTACAAACATGATAATTTCAAATCTTTCCAACATAAAAATTCGAACATTAGGATCACTATATAGTCTATCACATTATCACTCTACTGCAGTAAACTGCACAGTATAATTTACACGATTAAAGCTGTTAAAGAACCTTAGGTGTAAATTTATACGATATTACAGAAGAAAACAGCGTCTCTCTTTCGTTCATTTTCGGTACGATGGGTTTTTAATCGCTGTTATCAAGGAACATTGGTATTCTACATTAGGATGCTGCCCTTCCACCCCTTCCACGACTCCAGCTATTAAATCAATCATTTAAAAGATTGGATCGATCGGATCGAGCACGGGTCACGCCCATAATTACGACACTACGTGACAAGTTTGACGATATGCTCCGCAAATTTGCTGTCGTTTTTTTCCATTCTTTTCCCTGACAATCATTTTAACCATATTATCCGTTCCCATTTTCACTCTTCACATCGTAAACTTTAATGAGCATAAAATATATATTTGCATAAGAAATTTCTACACTATATATTTATAAAAGTATTTACTCGTACATTTATTCCAAATATTTTAACTACATTTGTAGTTTCATATTTTACATTCGACACGTAACATGTGACGTTATATAACTTTTAGTATGCAATGTCAGACTGCAGATGTTTATGCATTTATAAATAATTTTGTATATGCATATTCAGGTCTGCATACGTAAACCAGTCTATATATTACGTCATTTATGTTTATTTTACACACTTCACTAAACGAGAAAACACCCCTTACTTATGAAATTTGTAGCTATTTAAAGAATCTCAGATTTCAATATGCACAAAATTCAAAGAAGAGTATATTAAGAAATAAAGGGAGAATAATGGCAATTTTGTTTCGCAAGTATTCCCAACAACGATATATTGTTATTCAAAATGCATTAAGCATTCCGGTAAGTGAAACGGGAAGGAAAAAGGCGGCATATTTATACGGCGAATCGTAGATTTGCAAAGGGGTAGCTGTTTTTTTTCGACCCTCGACGCTACCCTTTCGTACAACACCAGCGGCTTTCCGCCGCGAGCAACAACACTCGTCATTTACAAAAGCGACCCTCTAAAATAAATCCGCATCGCTTCGCGCTACAACCGCTCCAAGGGACGTTTTCACCCCCGTTATAATCCGCCATGGTCCGCCTCGCTTTTACCTAGCATTATGATTAACCTAACCGTTCATCGGTAGCTTAAACGGACCGCAGAATCGGAGAGGTCAAACGATAGGATACCTTCCATCGATCCCGTGCCTCTTATTTAGAAATACTTTCAGATAGGATTGCTCCAGGGACCACGACCGCAAAGGAAGACAATTTCCAATAAAATATCGGTCGTATACCCGGTGTTCAGTTATTGCGGTACTGAATATGGCAGGTTTACGCAAGGAAAATGGCGGTGGGGACACAGGTACTCGCTCAAGCGAGAATCATACCATATGTCTTTCACCAATGGTGCAGACAGCTTTCCTTGGAACTAGGAAATTTTCTGGCAACTTAGAAATTTGGGAATATAGGAATTGACGAATTCGAGTACTAGCTAATGTAATATTTTGAAAATGTGGAAATGTAATGTAGAAATTAGAGTATGTAATATGATGAGGATGTAGAAATTTGACATATTTTGAGGATGTAATTGTATGAGAATCTGAATATTCTGAATTTAGAGAATAACTTTATGTACCAAAATTGTAATCTTTCAATAACAAATGTTTCATAAAGAGTTCAAATGTTTCTTATTAATACTCCTTTTTGAGTACTCCTTTCACATAACGTTTGGTAGCGTTTATTTTACTTCAATTAAACTGAAATCAAACTTTGTAGTTTTCATTATTCAGCAAATAACGTTACCAGTTCGAGAATCGTTGTTTTAATCACTTTATTCTAACTTTCGTTTTATTCTTCATCTCTAACTGCAGTCTACCCTGTACTCCTGCCTCGATCGAAAGTTAAAGTAACTCACAGCTCTTCCTGTTAAACAAGGTAACAACTTTTGTTCGATAAAGAAAATGCGCTATTACGTAGCCGCAGCAAACACGATTAGAGAAGGTATCTACTAACCTAATTCAAAGAACATTAGTCGCGTATCTAACACAGTTCACAAAGCATAATTTCAGCGTTGGACCAACAAACCAGCCGTTTGACGGATAACTGTATGTGGCAAGTTGACGATCGTCGACGAACCGTGTGCAAATTATTCGATTAATTAAGGACTTATCTGCGGGATCCACGCTTGCTCGAAATCGTGTTGCAACCCCGAATATCTTGCTTCAAAACGACGGAATATTTCCACACGATCAAAATACTTGATACATTATTGTTTGTTGACTAATGAAATTTTTTGTTATATTGTATATTAAACATAAGAAATTTTCTTTATATCATTATATGTATATTAAACAAATATGGAAACTTCCTGTTTTTCAGAATTTCAGAATGTTAAAGTATTGCAATTCCAACAATCAAAAGTTCCAAACTTCCAAAATCCCTAAAAGAACATCGATAAACGAGTTAACCAATTATCTTTCGCAAATGGTATATTTAATTAAGCATTCCACAGTATCCGTAATATTGTAATTTTCCTCGAGATGTTTACGTAGTGCAGGCGATTAAGTCACCCGTGCCCGTTCGCCAAAGCGTGTACATATTTACCGGAGTACTTCTGCTCAAGAAATTTCAATATCCTCGCCGAAATATTCCCGCGTTAGTATCAAATACGGGATGAAAATCGTGGTGGTCCCGGGCGTGGATGGAATCCACGTGAACGCGTGTTTCTTAATTAATGCGCCGTGCTGTAGGTTTCATCGAGACATCGGTGCGGAAACTCCGCACGCAAGCGGCCCTTATTTCGCGTTTTCATCCCATCGTCGACGATGTTGCCTCAATTTACTCCATAGAATTGCGAAAGTGTTCGGTAAACGGGTATACGGGACGAACATAATCGTTCGTATTCGAGTTTTCGTGCGAAGAAACGGTCCCCGATAGGATCTCGCATCGGTAACCAACTTGGTTGTATTTAATCTCGGGCATTAACCGCGTACGGGCGTTTAATTAAGTCGTGACAACTTGTTTTCTACGTTGCTCCTTTGAAAAGGAATAAAATAATTGGATACTTCCAAATGTAGTACGAATTCAGGAGAAACTACCCTAATTTCAGCTACCTCGATCTGCTTCATCAAAACTCTTTTCCTTACCAAATATGCTTTGATTGATCGGATGAATGCAAAATCTCGAACGGTATAGATTAGTCCTCGATTGGCCAAAGAAAGTGAGCCCACGTTGAATGGAAGCTTTTCTTAAACAAGCGTTTAATTGGACAAATACAGGTGTGCCGGTAACAGCTAGTGCCGCATTTATCCTCTCCTTGTTTCCGGATTTACAGAAGAATCACCCTGTAGAGGTAATCTCGTGAACACTTTTCTTCCTATCTTCTTATAGCCAAGAAGCCGTTTGCACAATTCGCTGCCGCGATCTTCTATTAAGTTTTATATTATCCTTCGAGGATATGCAATCTCGACCTAAAAGGATTAGCGGATCTTCTTTTAACGGGGAGGAAATTCTTTTAAATCGAACCAAGCCAGCGTTCGCTCGAGGGTGATCGGCTAACTTTCATTCATTTTTATTCGACGATTTGTTTCCCCGGTTTTCTTGCTCGTTAAATTCCCTCGTGTTCGATGTGTATCGTTACCGCGAAACGTTTCCACCAGTTATTGTGGCTGGCCGTAGTACGCGAACCTCTTTAGTTTAAGGAAACTGCTCTCAGAAGACGTAGCACGACCAACTTTGCCCGACGGGCATGGACGTTCGGGTCAAGCACCTGCTTAATGAAACAATTAACGTCCACCGCATTTGCACGGAATGGTAGTGCTGGATTTTCTTAACGAGCCAACGAAAGATCGGATTAATAGTCCAATATAGCCGAAACATCTTTAGACCGCATTGTTTCTTCCTTGTGACGAGTGTTTGCTGACCAGAGAAGGCTACAAGAATGTCAGTTGTCATTTTTCATTGCTGTTCTCATCGCGTTAATTAATCTTATTATAGTATTGAAGTGTACAGCATCGAATACGGTACTTGACTGTTCTACTGTTAGAAGCTGAGGCAGTTGGTTCTGATTGGCTGCCTACTGCTCGGCTTTCGACAGTGTGTCATACGTCTATATATTATATTATCATTCATCGTATAGCCACGTGGTGAAATGTTTGGTAGTTTAGTCAAGAATGTACAGTCATGCAATCACATGATATATCGTAACACGTTGTACAACGACACGTTATGTCGAGTATTTTATCGCAATGTACTAAATCGAGTATTTTATCGCCTCCTGTTATATCCAGTATTTTATCGTCACACGTTATATCGCCGACTCGTCGTGTTTAACTAAAGCTAGTATCCGGCGCAGCCATTTCCACCGTGATTTCTAACAACGATGCCTTAATATTCTCGTTGAATTTTCATTTCGCAATTTCCTCGTGGAGGGCGAATGGTTACCTGTTCGCAAGACGGCGTACAGAGCGACGCTAATTGAAATCCATCTTTCTCTTCTTTTTAATTAAAGTACAAGCGTCCCAACGACTCGTCGGTCGATGGACCTGGTGAACTGTCGCTACTCCACCGTTCAAGCGAATCGTAGACGAACGGTTCACCAAATAATCCCGGCCCGGTAACTCCGCGACGGCGATAACGAACTTTCCAACGGCCAAAAACATGTATCGTAATTAACGCTTCTAATCTGACGGCGTTTCTTAAGCCAGCCACGACGTCCGACGATGTACGCGATATTACGGGCTTAGAAACTGGCGGCGCGGATCTTGCTCTGTTCCCTCGTTCCACACGGTTAAAGTTTGCACACCGTGCTGAAGCCTGGACGTTCAGAGCGCGGACAAGCGCTTAATTAAGCGAATAATATATATCATCTTAACGCCTAACGTTCGGGCCAACTTGCGAAATCTCGTGGAGAAGCGGAGCCAACGGGGCGGGCCCGTTTTGGACGGTGCACACCCACGTCGGACCCAAACGTTTGCTTTTCACTGGTTTCGTCCCTCATATGTGAGTCACAGAAGCCGAGACTTCCTCGGTTCAACGGCAAACATGCCCTCCCTCTTCTCCTGCCTCCTCCATTCTCCTTTGCCGACATTGCACGCCTTAACGTGTATCTACAGCGGTGCGCATTTGCTGGCTAACTAATAGACGGCCCTTCCTACCATCGCCTTTCTAGCCCTTTGAATCGCCCTGCCAGGCCACTTCCTACACACCGGCTACCGAACCTACAGCCTGTAACGAAGATGTTCCGCTGCTATATAGACGGCTTGTATGTGGTACCCCTGGGCTATTCGCGACCGACATATCGTATCCGTTCAGAGACCACCATCCGAAAGAGGTCGAACGATATACCCTGTCCAGCTTAGCTGGAAACACTCAAATATCTAGAGAGATACGTTTCGTAGAAATGGGTCATCATATGTAGGATTTATGTAACTCGAACTTAAGTGCCGTTTAGATACCTCTTTTCTTCGTCTTAAATGATATCTTATGGTACTAAGAATGAAATAAAGTTTCAATATGAAGTTTAATTGAACTTATACGTAATCTAGTGAAGCCAGGTGGCTCAGATATAAAAAGAATTTAGCACTTTAATGACCACTTAGATTATAAAGTATGGCTATAATGTAAATGTAGATTATACAGTGAAAGAAACAATTTTCTGTAACAAGTTTCGTTACATATTTTATGGTTCAACAAATGAAATGATGAATTTAATAAAACAAGCAAACATGATAAACATGATAAAGTAATGAAATAGTAAAAGAGCAAATTTTACTGTTAAAAATTCTAAGATCATGAACGAAAAAAGGAATCCTCGAGTCGAAGAAACGAAGAAGTCGCAAGATCTTTTTCTTCAGCGCCGACCATACTCCTTTATAGATCAGTCCAAAAAGTCAGCGACGCAAGAGACCTATTGTTAGTACCCTGGCTTTCTGTTATGTATCTTATATATCTAAAGCGTCGACGATACGTAGCCTCCAGCGCAGCTTCTTTAGTAGCAGTTCTTTGTGTTTATATACTGCCTGCAGCTATACTTACTTTAAGAACTTTTTGGAACAGTATATGCTTCGGAATTCAGTTAACCTTTATGATACTGTGTTGCTGCTATTTGATGTCATCGGCTCGCGGCGTTCTTATCTAGCAGCCGCCGCGAAAGTTTGCGAGACCCCGGGCAAAAATCGACGTTTTCGACACTACTCGATATTTAACAAAATAACTCTCGTTATTTAAACGAAGCTACGTGTCAGATATATGGGTTCATGCATCGTTTGAGAGTTTGAAAATCTTCGAATTTTAAGGTTTGATATTGGAAAATTTGTTATTTTTAAACATACAAGTTCGGAAATGTGAAATGACCGAATTTCTAAATTCGTCGAATTCTAAAGACTCGTAAGCTCTAATGGGACCACTTCAAGCTCGATATCCGGGTGCAATCACCTCGTTTGCTCGAGACTAACAGCGTTACCGTCATCATCGATCGAACGTTTCTATTATTAAACCGCGCTTTAAAAATTGAACAGTTTTTGTTGTTTATAGGTATGATAACGTAGAAACTTTGTTGACGTAGTTGTTCGGTCTAATTCGGGATGCACTCGGTCTAACTTCAGCGCTATTCCTGGGTAAGCTTTCTCGGTTGACATTCTTGCCTCCGTCGAACCCGAAAGAGATTGCAGGATATTTAATTATCATTAGGGAATTCCATTAGTCGACAAATATCACAGTTTTCGCTAATTGTAACTAGTTAAAGCCTTTAACGATTTGAGTTAGAAATTACCGGGCGTAATTTCAATACCGCTTTCATGGCCGTTCTCTATTCATCGCAGAGAAGAGAGGAACTACTGTCACGCTGCCGGGCTAAGGACTTCTCCCTCCTAAAGACTGAAACGTGTCTGGCATAGTTGAAGCATCTGAATGGCTTCACGAATATTTCACCAGCCGGCTAACGTCGATGTTTTGCACGGTAATGTATTCAAAATCGTACGTGTCGCGCGGTAATCTCTTCTCCTGTCTGCTGAACGCTTTAATAATCTTGCCCGTAACGCTCCCAGCTTTGCCCGCGCTTCGGTGTAAACACCCGGTTAACGAGCGAGCTGCCGTGTAACGCGCCGACCAAATAATAATTTCGAACCGTAAATTGAACTTACTTTACGTTCCGATCCGGACGAGTCGATAACTGTCAGCCTACGTCTTCAACTTTTCCCACCGATCGATCCGGTTTCGGTACTAACCAGTTTTAAGACTTTCGAGACGTTTTGCGTGGATGATGGGCTATGAAACCGGGAGGGGATGGGTAAAATTTATTTTAACTTTTCTAGTTAAGGGTAGCTTTTATCAGCTGTGATTAGGTATATGAAACATGCGGAATTTGATCTCTGAAGACTTGCCATTGAACATTTTTAAGATTCAGTATTTGAAATAATTATATTTATAAATTTCTAAATTTCAAATATATAAATTTGAAAAGAAAATTTGAAAGAGTAAAGGAGTCTATATATTATAGTTAGCGGATAAGAAGATATAAGGAAAATAAAAGAATACATTTGTTGGAAATCAAATACTGCTTTGGTCTGACATTCATCGAATTTAACGTTACGATCAAAGTGTTACGTAACAAGCTCAGGCTGCAATTCAATTGAGAAAATTTCACTTGACATACATATCCCTATGTAATTTCTTTTCGTGGAGCTTTGTCAAAGACAGAACCTTTGCCACATCGTTACCTCGAGATTCAGTCGAGCTGAAGAAGAGGATTATTGAAGCCTTTGCTCCTGTTATAGCAGACACGCTGATTCGAGTGTGGGAAGAAACACGCTATCGATTACGTTTTAGATCAAATTTAAAAACTGTGAAATTTCAAATTTAGACATTTAGGTATCCAACAATTCAAAACTACCAAATTCAGATATGTAAAAATTACAAATATTCAAATTTACGAATTTACAGATTTTTGCAAATTCCTAAATTCCCTAAATCTAAAATATGGAAATCCAGAATATGCTTACTTCCAAATTACAATGAAATATTATTACAGAAAGAATACAATTACGAACAGAATGGAAGAAATATAATCGCGAAAGGAATATCCTTTTTTCCTTACCCCGTTTTCCCCACGGAGCTCTATCATGCTCACCGCTGTACCCTCTTCACTCGCAACAAAGTATAATATTAATTAAAATATCAACGAACGTTGCGCCTTACTCTTCAGACGAGATTCCAGAGTCTCGGTATTCTGCATACCTTACACGTAGCCAGGTTTCCCTTTCCCTAAGGGATTACGGTCGTTCTTAATCCATTCAATTACACGGAAATGCCTCGCTCGTATCAAGGATACGTGCGTTTATATCCTTCCAGGGCTGACGTGCAGACAGGTATCTAACTATCTCGAAAAGAAATTCAACCGGGTAGGCCGTGGAGACGTGATTAATGCACGGTAGATAAGAAGCCGAGGTCTCCACTTCCGGGCACGACGGAGAACACCGTAGAAAGAGAAAAAAGTACGAGAAACAGAGAGATAGAAGCATGCTCGTGCAGACAACGCGAATGATTAAGTTACAGACGCGGACTAATGAAATCATCAAATTTACCTCGCTCTTCCTGTATCGAGCAAACAACGCCGTGGGCCTGATCTTCAGCGAGGATCTTCCTCGGGAATCATATTACACGGAAGCACCGAATAAATGAAACCCCGCTGCTTCGAATGAAAATGGCGTCTATCAGAATGCCGCTGTTTATTACACTTTTTACGCTCCCGCATGGGATACGCGTTACACTATGAAATTATAAATAGAACGTTTCAGCTTTTATATAAAATCTGTAAGACTAAAAACAATTCGACAATGTTAATTATTCTCAATGTTAAAATAAGAAAAGTTAAAATACATTCGATAAAATTATTGTAAGATTAAAAACAATTCGACAATAATATAAATTCGATAAAATGGCACTCAAACCCTTGAATGACTCCATACGTCCCTTGAGTAATTCTATACATACGTGTTAGACTTCAATAATAAATTTTTCATAAATGAACTGTGCTCTAATAAACAATATATTTACCTCAATCGAGTGAATATTAATAACCAAGCGAATATTCAACGGGAGATAATTAAAGTTTCAAAGGTAACATTATAGGACTTGCACCTCAATTTTCATTTCCTCCCATTAACGTCTCTCCTCTTGTTTATTAAACGCTGAAAAATTATGTAGCGAATCCGAGCGCAAGTTAACCAACCCATGTACCCCATCGTGTTTCAGATTATTACAAGCATGCGTGTATTCCGTTGGGAGGGTGCTTCAACATTAGTTATAACGAGTAGCTTGATGCCGAGCGTAACACGCATTCGCGTACCGACGCTACAAAGCGGACACAGAAAGCTGCATGTTTGTTTCCGGTGTTCTATTGCGGTCGGTCGGTATGCGAACACTTCCAGTCTACCTTTAAAACTCTGCATCGGTAAGACATCAAAGGCTTGCTACTGCAATTACCATTGACACCCGCATACCGTTGTTAGTAAATCTGTATTGTACCGCTGCCCAAATTTTACTCTCGAATTAACTATGAGAATTTCGACGGGAGGAATTTCAATAACTGCAAAGAATTGACCATGTGATGTTACAGGTAGCAGTTACTAGTAGAGCATAACGTATATTCAAAAGACAAAAGTAGGTTCAAAAACCAAATGTCCAATAGTAAAAATATTAACTATAAAGACTGTCAACAATTTTCGCAGTTATACAAGTAATTTTTCGTGATAAATACATTTTGACACGAGAGATGGTTTTTCCTCAAAAGACTCTGAATATTTCTCTTTTTATTCGTTATAGTAGTTTCGCCAGTAAGAGTGACTGCAAAAAGAGAGGAACACAGCTCCGTTTGGGTATAATTAATGACTGTCGAGGAAAATAGAAGCGTAATTAACGAGAGCCCTAGAAGGTAATTTTCTTGGTCATTTAGTGTGTCACTCTGCTAGCAAGAGTTATACCGTTCTTTCAGACTGCGAAAATACCTTGTACCGTCAAAGTGATATAAAGAAGAGCAAGAATCGTTTAAAATTGAGCGCGAGAGAAAAAGCATGGGGGACATGTAAGACACGTTGTTTTTTTTTTCGATCACAGTCCGCGTAAAAATCCACTTCGCAACGGAGGGTCGGCGAAAACGCAGCTCCAATTTGTTCCGTCTAATCCGCGTAAATTTACCGGTGACGAATGGCAAGTGTTAAAACGTCAGCACGCAAGCTGAATTGTAGACTTTCGAATGAAGCTTGCTTTACGCGCGCGTAAACGCGTCGACTCGCGCCGTTGCAGATGCAGCTGCGAAAACAAGATCGCCAGTTTCATCCTCTTAAAATCGCAAGAAATCCACGCGGATATTGTAAACCGAGCTATTCTCGTTTATGTAAATAGAATTGCACACTTTCGGGGTGTTGCTTTAATTTGAAACTTTGAGGTGGTTGAACTCGTTTGTGAACTAATAAGGGACGTATTCGCGAACTAGACTTTACGTACTTCTTAATTTACAGATCTTTCAGGTTATGAATTATTATAAGAGGTTTTTAAATATTACAACTTTTGAAGGTTGAAATTCTCAAATTTCCATATTCAAAAACTTCAAATCTTCAAATATTCCAATCTTCAAAAAGTTACAAATTATTGAATTTAAAAGTTTGGAACTTCAGAAACTTCGAGGGTTTAAAGTTTGGAAGTTGCCAAAGTCTCAAATTGAAAATTTTACAAATACTGTTCAGAAAGTATATTTTAAATCCAGAAAATCAGAAATTCAACCACCAACCCTAGAAATCCGTCAGATTTCAAATACTATACAAAAGAACTCCTGTATTTTCCATTGCAAGAACTGACCATTCCAACGGTTCCCTCCACGGCAATATACCGAGACATTCCACACTATTGGAAGATGCATTAAGTTTCGAACGTATCCAGAATGAAGAAGTCCATTAGACAAGTTAGTGTGGTAGACCTGAAACGTCACTGAACGATAAGTTACCTTTTAAGCGTAGACGATAAGCGAAGCCGCGTTTCTTAAAGCTATCTGAGGCGTGCGAGAAAAATAGGGTTTCGTTTGCCGAGTGAAACGAAGCAATAAAACGAAAGGGCGACTATCGTCAGAGATTAATAGCTTATACGAAAGTTATCGTTGACTGATTACGGTGTGAAGGCTGTCACTGGCAGCGGGTGTAAAGCGAGCGACACTCTCACTTTGTCTCTTCACAACGACCCTCGTGTATCCGACGATAAAAATATCTCCACGCGATTTTTTACAACGAACGGTAACATGAAGAGGACCAGCGACGAGACAAAGCCAAGGATAACGTTACGAGGACTAATTAACCCCTGGTTCAAGCTCCATCTTATAATTTCTGTTTGATAATTTTCAGCCAATTAAATCACTGTCAGATTTCGAAACATTTCAACCTTCCGATGTCAAAACTTTCTTGAGACTCTTTGGAGACTTTCAGACTTAATAATCTTAATAAATATAAGTTGGTAAACTTAATGTTGAAACTGTTGGAACTTTTGAAGCTTTATTGGTCTTTAACCCTATACTATTGTTAAAAGTAAATTTATGGAACAAGAGGATGTTGAAGGGTTTTATTCTACTATATGGTAACGTATGAACAAATCTATCTGCACCACTTTATATTTCAGTAAATAGACAAGTGTGGATTGCATTTACATATACGAGTCAATGTTCCAAATAATTAGATTTAACAGTAGTATAGCTGTACTCTTATCAATGCGTTTATGTACAAATAATATCTACACACAACACAATATTAATAACCTGCACTTGCAAGTGACTTACACTCATCATTCAATTCAACACAATAATTTAACATTTTTTACAAACCCAGTAAAACAAGCAACAGTGACAATAAACAAATAATAGCCCCAAAAGAATCAAACCCTTCAACAAAAAGTCCAAAAGTGAAAAAACACTGAAATTAAAATAAGAAATTAGAAGACTCCGTTAAAGTCTGCACCCGAAAAAATGCCTTCAAAAGAGTTATAGTTGTGATATTTTAAAAGCGTGCACACCACTTTCTCCTAAAATGTATCACAAATGATTAGCAGCGTTTTAAAGAGCGCTTCATCATGGGCCATCGCGATCATTTCCCGTGTAAATTTAGCCTTACATCCTGTCCGGGTAGGGTAAGTGGTTTTATCTGAATAAAAAAGAGCAAAAAGAAGAACGGTTCGCCGTAAATCCATCGTCGGTCCCGTGGCGTACGTCTGCGGCTGAAATGGAGCGCATGAGACGTTTACGTTCACGATCTGTGAAACTGCTCCCGTCCGTTGGAACGGATGCTGCCAAGCGGACACGTCACTGGGAACACGTGTTTATGCTTTCTGGAGTGGCGTACCTCGCAAGAAATTAGGGATCAAGAGACAGGCGGGGGCGGTTCCCGTCGGCCCTCGAGTTTGATCGATTCACCAGCCGCGTTGCCTCCTGTTCCGCTCACGGTTTTCTTGCATCGACGCTGTTTGAACTAGGGAATTAGCTTTCGTTTAAAATGGGAACACTTTTTCTTTCTGTAGCACCGCGCGCGAGCGAACGATTCCCTTTGTGGAGCCGTCGGAGTGGCGCACGGATTTTAGAGGCCTCTCCAACGCCGAGCAACAACACCTGGAAACGCGTATTTACGAGCATCAACCGCCCCGAAACGTCGCTCGAGTATCATGAAAGCGATAAAAGAAGTCGTCTGTATGCTCCATTAGGAAGAATTACGTTTCTGATGTCTGAATTCGGAAGTCGATCTTTTTACACGAGAATACGCTTTTCTATTGAACGCGCTAATTATTCGTCAAACATGGAGACTCATAAAACAGTTTTGTTGGATTGTCAAATCATTTTTTACTATTTTTTGATGCTTTGAGAAAGTTGAAGCTGGAACATCAACTTGAAGATTCAATTTCTGTACTGCAAGTTTAAGAAGTTTATTTTTTGACGATACAATTTGATCATTTTTCTAATTCTCTTTTTCTAAATTTTTGTTTAAGCGACAAATTATTAAGTTGAGTAGTATGAGTATTTATTTGGCTCATTCAGTAATTACTTTTAATGATGCACAATTATTCTGTAGTAACGGAATAAAAGATTTTACAAAATATTCTTGATCTACATTTTCCCTCAAATCATGTACATGATCAACATAACTTGCTGCATGAATTGATAACCTATGATCTATCATAAAATTTGTTCTCATCAGCAATAACTTTGAGTCTCTAAAAAATTGCAAAAGAAATGACTGAAATAAAAGTGTTGGTTCTCGAAAGACGGCCATAAGTGTGATAATGGTGGACGTAATTAAAAGAGTCACGGGTTTGAGCTCGAATCGGGATCAGAGACGGCCGCGGGAGCAGATCGGCTGACGATAAAGCGCTGAATAAAAGAACAATTATTACGCTATCTGATTCCATTGTATGCAAATAAGAATATAAATGCGGACTAATTTCACGTCTGACACCTACAACGGCCGTGACGAACGAAGACGTCGAAATAGTGCATCTTCCTGATTCTATTCATGCAGTAAAAGCCCATTATCGTGGCGGACCTGCGAGAAATAAGAACAGGAAGGGCGTTCTCTTAACGGCACCTCTTAGTTTCTTCTCTCTCATCTCGCTTCCCAGAAGGATTCTCGCCCGGCCACCAATAACGTTCTTTAATGCAATTACAGCATTCGACCGGGCCATGCTGCAATTACTTATTCATTATCGGAAAATACATTATCCTCGATTGTGCCGTCACTGACGTGTGCTACTGTTCCCAATGAAATCCGGAAAACGCGATGTCCGCCGAGAGAGGTACGATGGAGTTACGAGTTTCAAGGAAATTAAATTACCAGACGTCTTAATACGGCTATTACAGAATGAAATGATGGTCTATACCGACGGATAATTAGTTGTATAATTGCACAATTCATCTGTTCTTACTAGTATTACATGGGAACGATGATCATCGCACGGGGATTTTTGCATTTTTTAATTGTTAACGATTGTAATTTACATTATGTTTTTATAAGAGTAACGTGCGATTTGACGGTGAAAAATTTCACTGGGTTAAAAGTTAGTGTGGTATAGGTAATGGGGTGGACGAATGGGTTGGTCCAAGTTCTCGGACCTCTTTCTCAGTTCCAAATTTTCGAATCTACAAATTCCTAAGTTGCAAATTTGGCAATCAGCAAATTTCTGTTTTAAGTTTTCAAATCTCTAAATTTTGGAATTCCAAATTTCTAAATTCTCAATTGTCAATTCCCCAAATCCCAAACTCCAGATTTTCAAGTCCCCAAATTTCTAAGTTCCAACTGATCAAATACCCAAATTTCAAGGTTCCAAATTCCCTACCCCAACATGCAAATCTCCAAACTCCCAGTCATCCAAGTAAATCCCCAAACCTCCAAATTTCTAAATCCAAAATATTACAATTGTACAAATACCAAAAATTCCTCCGGTTATTCCTCACAGTCCTTAAAATTGGTCCATAATCCACTCGATACTCCGCGTGCACCGAGAAACGGAAACGCGGGAAAACAACGGGAGCAATCGTTCCTTCGAAATTCCCTTTCGCACTTGTCAATCCTCGAAGCTCGTTGTTTCTACGTGGCCATCAATCTCAGGGCGGTCCCGAACGACATAAATCCAATTTCCAGCGTTCGAAAGGTAGCCATTCTATTTACAAACTATTCGAGATTCGCGCACCTGACCGTGCACCGGCTGTTGCAGCGAATTTTCGGTCGGTTCTTTTTCTTCGACGCTCGCGGACCGCTCGAACGAGCCGCAACACGCCGGCCGCAAATTCAATAAACTTTCCCGGACCGGTGCTTAAGCGGAATTGACCGAATCGCGGCTGTTCCATGCCGGGGCATTTCCATGCGAACGAACCTGCGAGGCGGCGTCTGCAGGTGCGGCGAACGATCACCCGCGCCGCTTATTTAGAAGGCGTTTTGCATTAATTATTCAAATGGATTCTCGTCCGACGAGGGCTCTGATAAATTACGCGGCCCCGCACTTTCCGATTCTTTTGTGCACCGGTTTGACCATAACTTAGCATACATTTCGAGAGTAAAGCGAATGAAACAGGTAGCGAGAGATGCCTCTTCTGTCGCGTATACAATGCAACGATCCAACTCTTTTATTAACACGTTGGTTACTATGAAAAATGACATACGTTGTAATATTATTAACTCCTTAACCTACAATTTTCTAGCCAGTCATTCAGCTCATTAATTACTACACTGTGAAGATAAAGAAAATTGAAATGTTAAGCACGTTTTTTATTCAAAGTTATGAAGGTTATAATTAGAATTCAATTGCGATGAAAATACGAGTCCGGTTTGTCATATGTGAACTGTAGTGTGCGTCACGAGTGTCACATGATATTGTAGGGCGAGGGGTTAAGAACACTGGATTATCAAGAACGAGGGTACTAATACAACTTCATCTTTTAATCTCTTAGCGTATATCATGGACTGAACATTATGGGACCTCGAATGTTACTTTCATTTGCTTATTGTATATGCAATTTAATTTTTATAGCGTAGGTTACATATGATCACCATGGCAGTCGACGTATCAACCCCTTGATCTACTATTTTGTTGACAGCTGCGTCGGTCAGAGCTGACTAATTGCTGCAACTGAGAAATATTAAATAAAGATAGTTGTTAGGTATATTTTATATTTATGAACAATAGTGCGATCATGTACATATACGTTGCCACGACATACATGTACAGACAAAATATACTACTAGCCGTTTGTTTACGAATACCTCACCATTCCAGTTTTCGTCCTCATAAAATAAACCTATTTTTAAAAAATTGTAGTTAAATGCCTAAAATTTAAAAACACCACTAATTGCCTCTTTCTTTAAAGAAGTAGTAGAAATAGTTAATTATTCGATCGTCGAAGTTTCTTCTTTCTTAATTCGATGTACAGTCGTTTTACGAAGAGAAACGTAACTGTACACAGTTGCAACAAAATTATATCGTACACGTTGAGATGTTCCAAGATAGCGGGAGATTTGCTAAAACAGTGTCGCGTAAAACAAACCGAACCGGCGAAAGGTTAATAGACGACGGTGCTTTTATTCAATGTGAACAAGAGAAACTGTTACAAGAGAGCAACCTTACCTTTTAAGAGATAACGTTCCTCGAGGAGCGAATTTCACGGAGAGGTATCTTTTTTAGAATTTACCGGCGGAAAGTCCGCTCGAAATATTCAATTTAGCTCCGGTGCGCTTGCACTCGGCAACGAAAAGACGTTTCCAAGAAATGGAACGAACGAGTTCGCCTCGTTCCATCGGTAAAAAAGCCCTTCCTTCATTTTTCCACCCATCGAGTTATCCTGCCACGCTTATTACTCCAACTTCGTTAAGCTAACGTTTCGTCTTATTAAACGGAGTCCTGTCTTCTCCATGCGTCGTGCCATTGAAAATCTCGTGGTAATTACCACGCGTTCACGTAACGAGAACAAGAGACGAACGTAACGACGAAAAACCGAGGTCATTTTGAATGATACGTCGATACGAATTCGTGCGGAATGGGAAAAAAAAACGAGAATACCTATCGATACCGGCGTTGTTCTGGCTTATTGAAATGTTCGTCGACGCTGAAAACGACCGCGTGGAATGACACGAAATTTCCACCGCATTAACGCCCGTTCATTGGCGTAACTAGATAAGGGATAACGGAGGCCTAACCAGCTCTGAACGGATGTTATAACGCGCGGCGATTTTATCAACGGCTGGGAAAATAAGGTCCCTTGGGAAGTTTATGAGAATTTAGAAATTTGATAACTTAAGAAATTAGGGATTTGAGGATTTGGGAATGTTACAGGAACCTAGATACTGAAACTGAAACATTACAAACTCACATTACAGACCACCTATCCACCAATGCCCTCGAGCAATGTAACTTTGCCCTAACACCCAGTAACATAACACGTGATTTCAACGTTACAACATATAGCAATATACCATAAAACAACCAGAACCCGACTTGTACAAATGAAATTCCTGCGCCACTGCGTTCGCCCTTGTACTCATCGAAAAATTGACGTTTCCCGAACGAGACAGCAGCAGCACATCGGAAAAATTTCATTTCGTTTCAAATCATAGCAAATAACATAACATTACGTTATTCCGCCAAACGTTCGAACCCAACAGAGTTTCGTAGCCAATATACAAACGTTATCGTTATCTAACAATGTTTAAACACGGTGAATTCTACACCGGCGGAAAAATACGAGCGTCAAAAAATGGTCGGAGGGTAATCGTAAACCCGCCCTGAAGTGACCGATTAAAAATGGATCGACGATTCGATGGTTATTCATCAAGTACGGTTTTCAATGGCGCCTATCTGGCCTGCCACTGAAGGCTTTCTTTGGAACGATTATCTTTCATCTGACGTTTTCGTTAAAATTTATCACCTTTGATCCACTTTCATCGACTCTGCAGTCAATCGATCTGAAACCGATAACTTGATAGTTTCGACGCTTTATACGGAGACTCGGTGGAAGCTCGATTGTACCACCTGCATTTGAATGAATCGATATTCTACATTTATGCAGATGCAATGCTAGAGATAAATGATATTAATAAAATCGGCTGATGATAATACCATCGAAATTGCGCGGGACCCTCGAACACATATTTGCGCGTTAACTTGCAAGTTTGATTTATTTCAGAGGTTTGCGAAGTTCTGAGTTTCTGGTATTATCGATTTGTAGATTGGTAGATTGGTAGATTAGATAGAATCACGGATGTAGATCAGTAGATTTGTACTAGTAGAATTGAAGAATTGAAGAATTGAAGAATTGAAGAATTGAAGAATTGAAGAATTGAAGAATTGAAGAATTGAAGAATTGAAGAATTGAAGAATTGAAGAATTGAAGAATTGAAGAATTGAAGAATTGAAGAATTGAAGAATTGAAGAATTGAAGAATTGCAATATTCAAGATTGTAGCTTCGCAGATTTGTAAAATATCCATAGTTCTACGTTTCTGCACTCCCAAATTTTGTACCATGAAATATTGAAATATTTGAAAAGTTAGCATTCGAAAATTGAAAAATTTAAAAGCACGAGAACGTGAAAACTGAATAACTTGAGTAGTAAAAAACTCTGTATTCGAAAACTTCCGACCATCCATTTTGAAATTTCAACTCCATTGCAGCTGCGATTGCAACGAAAAGAGTGGCCGATTGTGCCCGTTCTTTTGAAGCTATTTCAATATCTCCGGAACCAATATCTGAACAATTTCGAAAGAACATTGTACATGCACGTTCGATGGTTTTTAACCGAAACGGGAGGACGCGTTGTGCGATAAAATACGACGAGAGTTGGACACTTAGCGCTTCAATGTGGCGATATCAAGCATGCATGTTCCTTCAAAGGGACCATCGAGCGACCCATAAACGACCAACGAGCCAACCGTGAACGAGTGTGCCGGTTCAAATTAAGACGTAATTTAGTGCTGTGCTCGGTCCCTCATTTACGTACTTTTTATGGGAAAAAGATAAACACCGCGTTGAATCGGAGAGATGACTCTTTCCGTGTTATTACTTGGATCGTTAAAATGCTTACTTTATGCTGATTGACTTTTTGAACGGCTAGCTGGGGACCTGGCTATCGGGCATAAATACGCGAACCCTCTCTCGTGCGTATGAATATTTATGAATAACAATGAGAGTGTCGCGACACCGATAGCACTGTTAACGACCTCGTTAGAACTTAAGGTGATCGATATCGCGATTGAGGGCTTTTAATCGGTCGATCTCGTTCGATTGAAATCTGCCGAAGATGTGTCCCAATTATGAACTTCTTCAGTCACTTTGCATAATCGTACGATAATTAAAAAGTGCTACATATGTGTTATACTTTCAAATACAGTACCTTAAACGTTTCTTTTTTTTTGTGAAGAACTATTTTTGAGAAAGAGTAATGTGTTTAATGAAATAAAAGCAAATGTATTTGTTCTTATTAGTTGGCCTTTCGATTGCAGATTTATTTCTGCAATAAATAAAAAATAATTTTTTTACAGTAAAGATACTATAAATTCTAGACATAAAGCTTTTAATTTTTATGATACAAGATTTTTTACAGCATAATTGTAGTACATTTTTCAAATATTAATGTTGAAACCAGAATAATATTAAATCATTCGTCAATTTTCTTACTTACACTTCCTCTCATTAGAAAAGCATTTCCTTACTTTTCATCGGCAAATTCACCGATCGTTGCTTTCGCAAATTACCCCGCGATTCTACGAATAATTTAGTTCGATTTGCATAAAAGCGTAACGATATTTTACTCGGGGTACGAGAAACAAAGACGAAAAAAAGAACGAACCACCCCGTTGGGTTTCAGCTTTGTCATTTAAAAGTTGGATTCCTTTTCGCCCGTTTTACTCGTCCCAAAGGGATCACCTCTGTCTCCGAATTCTCCTCTTTTTTTTCCCTTCTATTCCACAAATAAATCTGCTTCGCCAAGCGACACTGTTCCTCGAGCTCCCTGCGGCCTCTTGGAAGCATTACAACCCAGAACGGAGAAGAACGGAACCATCGTCCCGGGACAAGGGAGGAACTTTGAGCGGTCTAATTTCTCGATAGTCGATAGTCGTACCTTTTGTTTCGACCACGATTTTCGACCCTCCATCTCGAACATATCGGTGGGAGTAAACCGAACCGAAAGGCTCTGTTGACTGTCTCCGAAAATTGGCTGCCGCGTGAAAACTCGAAACCCTTCGAGCCAGATAATGGGGCAGACAACAAAGTCGTCCTTTCACTGTTGACGAACAATTGTGTCGTGAACACCTTTGTTCACGCTTTATCTGTCACGGTGTAAATCCGTGGTAATATCATAATTACAGCAATAACAATAATTATTAATACGATAAGATAGTTTACTCCCAAATGATCCACCCCAAAACTTCCAACTCCTAAAACCCCCTAAAGTGAAACTAGTGGAACACCTCTATGCACCAGTCCAGATATGTTCTTGACAGTACATCATTTACTGTATGAACTACTCGATTATCCCGAAGCGGGAAATGTGTTGGATCCAGTATTGAAGCAACGGTTATATAGAAAGAGGCGTCGGGGAGGAAAAAGGGGATGAAAAAGATGGAGAGTATTGTGGAGAGGCCAGATTGAGGACGGATCCAATTCGACAAATCTGAAATGGATGTCAACGGACGAAGACGACCCAATGGACTCGTCGTTAATAGAATAGTCGTCGCGAACTCGGTCCACTGCACACGCTCGCCACTCGCGAAAGAGATAATTCAAGCGTTTCCACGGCTCGTCCCAAGGGACCGATCGTACGAGAGACAATTGTCTCTTCCCTGACACGGGCGTGCTTTGCTGCACGTGCACCTGCTGTCCCTCCATTCGACACAGTTTGTTTGGTGAACGATCGCTGGAACACGACGAGCTAAAACGATTAGATCAACGCCGCGAGAATCCTTTGTTTCAAGTGAACCTTTTTGGAAATTTACATCGGTTAACTGCCACTGAATAAAGCTGATCGGTGCAACGTACGATTGAAAAACGTTCAATGGACTGTCGAGCACTTTGTTCGTTTACGAAACATTGTTTCTTTGTTATTCTAATGGTTACGTTCGTTTATCGCGATGATCTGACCGTCCACGTTTCTACGGATCCATTTGACGATATCGGACATGTTGTATCGGTAATGTAGTTATACAGTGATGATCGATTGTATGGCAGTGTCCTATCATACGAAGGAAACATATTTTTTCATTTTTATTATATCGTTGCAGGATGGACTTTATGAGGTGCATATATTATGACTACTGTATTACCTTATTAATTTTAAGACGAAGGCGTAATTTTTTATATCGGTAAATTAAGATGCACTTGAAATATTTTATACTAATAGTAACGAAATGAAAATAGTAATCAAATAAAATAATAATGATAAAAATGAAAAATATTGTATGTCTATGTCCCGATATCCTTATTATGCATATTACATTTCGAAATCTTTATATACCGAATACCTATGTCCCAAAATATTTATATTCTGAAATCTCTACATTCCGAAATCTCTACATTGTGAAATCTCTATATCCCGAAATCCCTATATCCCTATATCTCGAAATCCTATTTAGCTCTATACCCCCAAAATACCCAAAACCCCAATTTCCTAAATTCCCAAAGTTTTAAATGAAATTTCCGTAAGCGATAATCGATATTCACCCTCGTAGTTTATGGCAGTAATGGCCAACTGCGGCCCCGTACTGTACCGGTGTTTCAAATCAAAGAGAGACCGATTGGGAAGAGTTTATCGATTCAGAGGTGAATCATGCAAACTGATTTACCCTATTAAATGGATCGCTTTTAGGACGGGTAAAAATTTGAACGATTTCGTCCGATGACGACCCATTTGTCGCGAAAGCGGTAAAATATAAAGAGATCTATTCGTTTCGTCGAAAGAGTATTCCAAAATAGTAGCGAACTGAAAAGTTGAAGACTTCCGATCGAATGCTCGATGCAGCAGGTTCGACGAAATAGCTAAAGTTGGAAACTAGAGACGTGGTTTTAAGAGCACGTAGCGGCAGACAGTCGTCAAACTTTTGTCGCTGATCGTGTGAATTATACAAGGTACACTAAAAATTGCAACACGTGCCTGGGATAGTGCATCCAAGAATAACATCTTGAGCATAGCGTCCCTTTTCAATTATTTCACGCTGCATAACCTCATAGAGCGTATTGTAGAGTCCATTGTCAAAACACATCTAGTGGTACGTTATTTTACGCAGTTATTGTTAGTTACACAAAATTGTATATCTAGAAATTCACAAAACTTGAAAATGACAGAATTGGAAAATTAGAAAGTTGACAACTTGGAAATCCGGAAATTTATAAATCTGAAAATATGAAAGAAATGCTCCAGACCTATAAACTTCTACTTATCTAATACCGTTCTTAACTCTCCGCCCTGAAATATTTTCGCACATTCGTCAACGTATTTTTAACGTCGTTTCATCCCCTAAATTCTCAGCATGATTAACGTCCGGTTTTTACGCGAAATTGTCTCGTTCCGGATTAACAACGTTCCACGTTAAATTCGATTAAATTATCACCGAGCAGACGTTGGCGACCTCACGAATTCGTCGTTAATTACGTGCGATCATTAAGTAACTCGAATCCACAGTTGTCAGGTGGGGTATAAAAAACGGGTGCCGAGTAAATGGTGCCATAAAACGAGCGGTCAGCTTTAACGAATAGCGCATTAAGTGTTCACGAGAATTGGCCCGGTACATGTGCGACCGCTAAAGTTTTATGGACCGGCCGAAAAATCGGCCAAAAATGAGAGGTCCGCGCTTATAAATAATCAACCGCGCTAATGCATTTTATCGCGGCAACGAGAATGTCCTTTCACGGTTTCATCGCTTGTCAAATGATTAGGCGTTGCCAGCTTTTACCGCTATCGTAAATTCGAGCCCGCGTTTTCGGCTTCCTCCGTCGACCACGTGCCTTTCGGACATACCAAAATTATCGTTCACACATGTTTCCCTTACTTCTCCAGCCTTTCAAAGATATCTCGCGTAATTATGTCCACTTTACACTTTCTCATTAAGTCCCATGATGGATGTGCTCTTTGTACGACATTCCGTTACGCCATTTTACTCTTATCTGTATGTTTACTGTTCATCTGGTTGAGCTTCTCGTTTCAAACTATAACGATCAGGTTTCATATGTTCATTTATGGCACACCTTTACGAGAAATTTCAATCTACTGTAAAAATTAATTGTTCGTGAGGATTCGCCGAATGTCAAAATGGTTTCGAAAGAGTGAAGCAGTAAAACAGAATCGTAAACTAGTAGAAAGTGGACCACTGAAATGGCAAAATCGTTAAATAGCATAATAATACAAGAAAAAATAATAAAATAGTAAAATGGTGAAATACTAGAATGGTAAGAAAATAGTAAAAATATCAGGTGCATATTAAACTCGCAGTAACATGGAAAAAATATAATAATAATAAAATACTAAAGTAGTAAATTACGATAACAAAATAGTAAAATAACAGAGCACTCCTACAGAAGTAACCATCCATGCTGTTGAAAGAATATGCATCCATCTTGGCCAGCCACGACATATAGATTTCTGATCGAAAATCCTTATCCCCCGAGAACTTCCGTCAGTTGTTCGACGTCCTTTGGCCGGCACGTCACGGATTCGTATAGCAGCTGAGGCAAAGCATTATAAAGGATAGGACGAGCTGGACAAGGCCGACAGAGATCAGGACATCGGGATGAAGAAGGTGCTGTTGGGCGTCGGTGGTTTTGTTGGTGCCAGAAAGAAGATCCCCCGCTGAGAATCGCGCTCAAAGAAACCGACGTTGGCCTCGCTGCCCCCTTTAGCTCGCGTCTGCCCGGCTGCCCATAAATCTTCGGCCTAGACAAAAGCAGGAAAAAATGGAGAGCATCAATTAAAGCCAGGAACCGGGGCCGGTTTGATGACGCTTAAAAATTCGCCGATGAGGGCGTATGCACCCTCTGCCGCTTCGGGGCTACTACGCGATCGTTAGAGAACCGCGTGCACGTGTCTTCAAGATGTTCCATCCTCGAGATCACTGTATATCATTTTAATTACCATGTAGAATTCTTCGGAACGCGAGATGAATACTTTCGACACTTTCTCGTTGCTCTGTTTCTCGAGCTCTTCCTTTTTTTACGGAGAGACCACGAGTTCAAAGGAGGAGCCGAAACTTTTAGATCCTCTGTACTGCTATACTAATTGCATATTTGAAAGCGAGGACGCAAGAAGCGTGTCTCGGGATACCTCCTTTGGACTTTCTCAGCTATCGCGCCTGTCAAAGCTACTTCTTCACTGTCGCTATGAAAAAGTAATTAAAGAATGTTGGAATATCATGCATAGTTTGTGTTTAATGATCCTTGACTGCTTGAAACTAGAACTGTATCTATGCTTGTCAGCCCAAGGAAACGTAACTTAACGCTGTTATGGAATTTGCAATAATATGATCCAAAACAGAATTTTGTATTTTGTAAGATATTAGACAAACGAGGGAGAGTCAATCCTTTACTTTGTATTTGTTTAAAGAATTGTACCCCGTTTGAAGAGATTTTGAACGAATCTTGAGTATACATTTTTCACGCATTTTTGAATGTATATCTTCAATTATCTCCAACACCGCATGCGAAAGGAAGGTGAGAATATTCTTACCTCCGTGATAACGGTGGGGAATTACAATGAACGAGTTAATCGTTGTTTTAACAGAATAAAGTAGCACGAGAGTGCGTCTTTGTGCTAAATTGAAATGCTTTCAAAACCACGGACGCTCGATGGTGGTAGTAAGGTATCTGTGCTTCCGAGTTATTGCACGGAAGTTCTGTCACGGTTGTGTCACTTATATAAAACCATTACCGTCATTGTCGTCGTCGTCGTGCAACGAACGATGCAACGTTAAAAATGTTCCAAGGAACAATTCTCGTAGCTTCATTAGCCGGCGCAAGTAAGCTGTTCGTATCGACAGACGGGATGGTGGTTGAAAAGGAAAAAGAATCGAGCCTCCGTTCGAATGGCCATCCATTTACTTTTGAAAAAGTACATTGACTCGTTTTTAACGGAACTTGAAAGGGTGCCATTGAAATACGATTCCATTGTGTTGTCACGATTTGCGACGATGCTCGCCAATACGCGTTGGGCTAACTCGATCTCGTTCTTCGCGAAAGAAAAGGGTTTCTTCTCGCTGAAGTATCCTCGGTACTAACGAATTCTTCGAAGAAAATTACTCGACAATTTCTGTTTCGATCGAATTGTTCGGGATATTTCTAAACCCTTTCGGGACACTAAATTGTTTTTCGGCAATAAACAACTACCGTGATCCCATCTGATCGGTTGGCAATAACACCTGCGAACCAAGAGTCAACCACCTGGACTTGTTCTACCGCATGTATGATTAATAATTCCTGTCTGGCGAAGATAGTAACGGAATCGCGTGCACCTAATTCATAGGCGAGAGTTTTTGAATTATTGGCCTTTGTGCTTTGTCCCCTAGAGTACGGGCACACTCGATCAAAGCTGCTAATGCAACGGCCATCCTGCCTTTTTTGTCGTGCTTTGATCGCCCCTGATAGGCAAACCACGTTGAAATCGTATATAGTCGTTTACAGTATAGTTGCAGCGTAATCGTGCGTTTAATCTGCGCACAATGGCTTCTTTTAAGAAGATAAATTTACAGCTGCGATGTGAACATTATAATTTTACAATTACAGTGGACTGCAGCTATATTGCCATGTTTAGAATTAAAATTGGCTGCACACGTTTTCGTTGCAAACCGAAAATTACGAGGAATTTGCACGTAGTGACTCGACCTCTCGGTTAAACATACACGCAACATTACACGTGACGTAACGTGCGATGATAACGATATCGAAATAAAGTTGGCTACATATATGAACTGAAAATAATAAAGTACACATACATATACATGGGAAGATAGTGGTGGTGAAAAAAGAAATTTTCTGCGAAACAATGTAACAGGGTTGACAAGTAAATCCAGTGGGTAAAGGAGGAAGCTGAACTATGAAAACATGTCAGCATGTAAGCCCAATCTTATTTCACTCAGGTCCCCTGCCCTATCTCGTTCGAGTGGCGCACCTGTAAACATCGGGTCAAAGACAAAGGAGGAAGTAAAACGTGCTGGAACGATTCCGTTTTAACGTTGAATTTATAGCTGCACGTGATTTTCGCCCGAGAAGATTTCCGCGAGGCTTTCGGCGGGCGTCGCTCGGTGTTCCGCAACCGTGAAAATACTTTTTCCCGCCGATAACACGGGAACAAGACCGAACGAGATTGCAATAGCTTCGGCGAGTGTGTGCATTATAAAGAAATAGCGCAATCTTCGCCCGGAGAGCATTTCTGTCGAGAGGAATAAAGAGAAACTGGGGTGAACCAGTGACAGAGTGAGTAGGTGAGACGAAACAAGAAACAAGGGGAGGTTAAGTCAGGAGAAAGAGAAGTGCACGGGGACAAAAGCGAAATGGGGGAGAAAGAGAGAATAATAGGGAGAAAGGAGCCGGAAAAAAAAGAACGGGACGAGGTTACAGGACAATTCAGGTTACACGAGAAGCAACATGCGTGGCTGACGCGTGCAGATGCGTGCACACGCACGATACGCGCGGATGGATCCGGCGAAGAGGGTTGCAGCGCGTGCGCGCGCACGTGGGCACAGGAAGGCATCAAGCGTCAGTCGCGAACATGCATTCGCGCCTGCATGTACATGGCCGAGTACCTGTACCTTCCCTCGGGGGAATTGGCAACGTAGGGAAAACCATACTCAACTTTAGACATTAGAGGATATGAACATTTGCGAAACTTAGGAATTTGGAGATGTAGAAATTTGACAATTTAGGAAATTTGAAGAATTGGAGATATGGGAGTTTGGGAATTTGGGAAATTTGAGAATATAGGTATTTGGGAATTTGTGAGTTTGGGAATTTAGGGATTTTGGAATCTAGGAATTTAGGGGCTTGAGACTGTGAAAATTTGAGAATTTAGAAATCTGATAATTAGGGAATTTGAAGATTTGTAAAATTGACATTTGAGAAATTTAAGAAACTTGAAAATTTAGAAATCTGAAAACTTTGAAAAATCAAAAAAACTTGAAAATGGAAAGATTCGAGAATTCAAAAGATTCAAAACCCATAGCACAGCAATAAAATGAAGAGCACGTGTATGAATATAACATGTGTCAATAATATCCACACATTTGCATAAGTATCTGGATACTTTTGGAGGGTAGTGTATTGTGTACATACGCGTTCCTCTAAGAGCTCACGTGAGATATGGATCTTCCAGCTCGTTGAACATACAGAACAGAACGTAACGTAACGTTACACGGTGCTAGAAGGGGTTGTACGAGTGAATGTAAACCGCAATGCCACCCCGCGGCGTCCACTCGACATTACTATTGATACGAACCACCTATCTCTGACGTGCTTCTGTTTCTACTCGCCCTTCCGTCCGTGTCGTCGGATCCACTAAAATTCTGTCTTTCTATTCTACGTCATTCTCGTGTCGCGGAATATTTGCCTCATTATATGCACGTAAACGACGATCTCTCTTTCGAAGTAATTCGTTGCTCTGAAATATCATCCTTTTAACGAACATAGTATGACTTTTCATCCAGGTAGTTAAATATACTCTTCAAAAATATAAATATACTCTTCTCTGTACAAATTTTTGAGACTCAGGTATTATGTTGTTTTCTTGCTGTGATTGATCCAAGGTATTATGTAAAGAGACAAATGTTGGTAGGTTAGGTTATTTAGAAGAAATATAACAGTTGACGCTATGAGGCAAGTTTCCTATTGTAATCATTATTACAATTATCCTTTGTAAGAAATTTTGTGCATGTACAAAATGGTTCCACGAGACTTTTTGAACAGATTGAAAAAAAATGCGATATAACAAGCGGTAATTCAACAGGCGTTGCAACCTGACAAAACACAGCGCCTTGTAATAAATACATACTCATGTGGTATAATGGAAGGCGTAGCATAAATACGCGTGGTACTATACAAAAATATCCGTATGAAAGAAAATTCGTTGAACCGGCAATATAAATGAGGATAATATAACGAGAGTTTATTGTACGCACGAACCGAAGCTGGTAAAATGTAGCTGGTTAACGAAACTGATTAAGGTCGAAGGGCTGCTAACAGTAAACAGTAATTGTCCGTCAATAGCGAACAGTGTGTACGGTTAATATGCATACAACGCTACCACTCTGTGCATCTATACATATAACAATAATAGGATGTTAGGTTACGTCACGCGTAATGGTTAAAGGGGGTTGGCTGCGAGTGAATGTAAACCGCAACGCTACCCCCGTGACGTTCATGCGACGTTACTATTAATACGACGTGGCTGGATGCAACGTTCGTTGTCCCGTTCGCTTTTCCATCGTGAAACCGAACTCCTCGCGAGTTTCCCATACTCGAAATTCGAACGTTATCTTACAAACATCCTTCCCTTTCAATCCTATGAATCCATACCTCTATATGATATGCCTACGTACAACAAAGCGTTCATTGTACTACCAATACACTTATGTGTCTACTCGCGAGTAACGTAAACTTCTGTGTGCTATCAACAAAATATTCAAGAAAATTTTGTTGCGATACTAAAAGCAAAATATCGATGGGTAAAATTGTCAAGTCACTGAATTGTCAAATTTCCAAAGTTCAAAGTTTTCATATGCTGAACTTGTGCAACGTGGAATTAGGAATTCAGAAATACGAGGGCAGAGAAGTTTGAAGTTTTCGAATTGATAAATTGAGCAGCTAGCTGCCGCAGAGTCTCGCCATTGGATAAAACGGCGATCGTTTATAGGGTGTCGTCCAAGATCGGGGTGATATTAATAGCGAACGCCTGTTCTTGAATTATCATATCACGGTAGATAGCCGAGCGGCGCAATGGAGATGAATTAAAGTTCTCTCCATCCCCTTTAAACGTCAGACAAAGCCTGAAGTTTAAGCGAGATTCGTCGGGCTACTCTGGTGAATACGCGAGATAAATCAGCTTCATTATAGAAACTGCACCAGAAGGTAGCTAAAAGAGAATCTCGTAATACATAATACGAAAGTCAAATATAGTAGCCTTTGCGCTTCCTTCGCGGGAGTTCAATTAATTCGCGATTATTCACGGGTTATGTACAATTCAAAGTTTCACCCAAGACGGAAATAATGTTCTCTGTTTGCCGCTGAAACAGAATTATTATACCGATCGATGAATCTTCAATTTAGCCGCGTTAAAATCGCGCGCTATCTGTTCGCATGATTGAGTTCGTTCACGAAATGAATTGCTTCTGATCGCTTTATTATATTTCGCTTGTAAATTAAATTACATGCGTACTCCCGATTCGTTCATAATTAAATAGCTGCACGAAACTAGAAGCTTCCAATATTAGTAAGAACAATGATCGAATTCGTTCGTGTTAACACGAACTTCAGCTCATTGTTCGAACGTAATCGATACGATGCTTTTGCTTTCGAATCTCTAGAATTAATATTTATTAAATGATCCTATATTTCAGCTATATTATTGTGTGATTAAGATATCATACCTCATTTACTCCGATGAATAATCGTTTAATTAATTCCCGGTTCAATACTATTTACCAGAAGCGGAATTACACGAAGAGTAAGTTATTACAATGCATTTAATACTGAAATGCTATCGGACATCTAAGTTTTCCATAAAAATAGTTGAAAGAATTCCTAATAACACGGATGATTAATCTGTTCGATTCTTCATACCTCATTTTACATTCAAAACTATCATCACCGAAGACTTATAAAACTTTTTATCATTACGACCCCTATCAAATTTTCAAATATCCCGAATGCAGAATCAGGACAATATCAACTTTTATTAATCTACAGTAGTCGCTGCGAGCGAAGTTCTACAGGCAATATAACGAGAGTCGACTATATTAAATTCGGAGAACGGAATCTGTTAGATTCGCAAACATACGCGCTATAACTTATGAAGCCCTGCGTTCTCATTTCTAAATCCAGATTCCCAGAACTCTATATCGAATTCCCCGAATTTGATTGAATTTCAGAAAACGGCCACGGGACCATTCTCTTCGACGTCCCTTGAAATATAGCCGAAAACGTAGAGCAAGGGAAATGGAAGGAGAGTTCGAAGACGGTGGTTGTTGGAACGCGGTCAACGAGTTCAAGTCGACAATTCGGTCTGTTGTCGTAAATAAACGAAATCAAAGTTCGCCGCACGATCGAGAATTCGGTTTTCTTGTAATTTACCACTGAGACGGTTAACCGCGGAATAGCGGAACTTTGGCGGAGCAATTAATCCGATAACGATAACGATGTTACCGATGATGAAGCGTAGTCGCGTAGTAGCGACCAATCGTTTTACAAACACCATGACGTAATCTCGTTCTAGAAACTGATCCCACGGGAGTTGCTGGATCTATTCAGGGCTCGCGTTATGCAATGTGGTTCACCTCATTCGCCGTGCAACGGGCGAAAATGAACAACCGTCACCGTACACGACGGCGCAGTAATTTCCGTGCAAACGCGACGCGATCGAAAATTGATTTTGCGCTTCCCGTAAATATGTGCTGCAGAAACAAATTTCTTCCGACTTCTTTAACTATGTCGTTAACTTTTACAGGAAATTTTCAATTTTTTTAAAAACGAGGTAATTTTTTATTATTTGATTGAAGAAATTTATCACTTTCCTCCAATGACAAAATTGACGAAAAACAATCATTGTACCTCACCATGAACTTTCAAGATTTATGTTTTGTAAATGAACAAACTTCCAAATGTTCAAATGTGGAACTGCAGAAAGACACCTTTAAATTTAGAAGTAAACGTGTGTAATTTCAATGTATTGTATGCGAGATTATATTCGACGCACGTTGACGTTCGTGGATTTCACAAGTTGAAGCTGACGTTCGTTGAATTATAACGCAGGGAATTATGCAGCGTGGAACTACCCATGCAATCGCAACACGCAACGTATCGCCACATATGGAACTACCATACGTTAAATCACCACGCGTTCAATTATCACGAATTGTATCATCACTCGTGAAATTGCCACCTCGCATGCCACACGTGAAACTGCTAAGCTTTTCCATCGCCACACGTGAAACTGCTAAGCTTTTCTATCGCCACACGTAGAACTGCTGAGCTCTATGCCATACATCACGCCATCGAGTGTTGTACAACCATATCAATATGAAACAATTTATTTCTACACCTGATATATACGTTTCGATCAACACACTAAATTTTTGCAACGTTGCGTTCGTTCGAACAAGATGAACGGAGTACACGGTCTGTTTAAATCGTCCCAAAGAACGGAGCAAATATTTTACTGTGGATATAAGTTTCCGGCTTTCGAGCAAACCGTTTCTACGCTTGATAATGTTGGCCGTGTGTGTGGGCCGTGTGTGTGCGCACCCTCCCTCATTCCTGTGTTCCCGTTTTCGCGGTTCCCTCGGCGAAAGCCAAGAACTGAACGCAGAAAATTGCCGGCTGCTTGAAAATTTCAATTCGTTCCTCTCGAACACGAATACACCTATATTGCATACGTTCATACAAAATATCGTTTTCCCCGTGATTATCCTTGTTTCTTGATTTCTTTCAATTTCTGTATTGTTATTGTCGTCTATATAACGTCAATGTGTAGGCATCCTCATTGATATCTTCGATATCTCCCTGTGTCAGGGGCTCCTACGGGGTGGGTAAGAAAGTATGAAGGAGCATATGTACACTTTTTTATATATTCTGTTTTTGGTACGTTCTCTTTTTGTGTCATTTTGTGACATTAGTACTAACTCTCAGGGACTGTGCACGTGTATGCGAATAACGCATGAGGCGATTACAATCGAGAATTTATCTAGCAGAAAATTAACCGAGATTCCGTCGTACACTGAATACCGCAGGTAAAACGGCTGTGTATGCAGTACATTGTAATTAGAATCATTCGCATATAATATTGATGTAATCTGGTATTAATAATATGTAGTAAAAGCAATTCCTAGAGTTGCATAAACAGTCGATTAACTTAAATTGTTTCCATCGAACAATCGTTGTCGACTTGTCGGGGACTGCTGTTGGCCTGACGGCGATCGATGAATACATCCTTTTGTCAATATGTCACTCTAGAGTATAATCTCATTTTTCTTCGTCAGAAGAGATCCACGTGACGCGACATAACTGCCACAGCAGCATATCAATCTGATAACGATAACGACGTTTTCGATGATGGAGCCCGGACGATCAACCGGTTCTCCTACTAAAAATAGTCCACGATTTTGTTTAATCACGCGATCTTTGGCCCCTTTTTTATTACCCATAAAAGTAATAGATATTTGTCTGAAACTTTGTCCTTAATTATCATAAATCAGATATGCAGATAGCATATGTAGAAGGTGCAATGCATATAGTTTTGAGGGATGAACATTTTAGAATAGCTGTCTCGGGAAAATTAATAAAGCTCCATCAAACGATACCGTCCAAATGTCACGGTCGAAATCGCGAGTTTAGCCGTGGAACGAATTCTTGAACGTTGAGCTCGTTAAGCGACGACAAAGCTCGATTACGAGGTCGCAGTCAAAGCGACGCGACGTTACGTACACAATCGGATTGTCACGGGTCGACGATTCGAAAGAGGCCCGTACGACGAGACGGGTCGCGACGACGATTGCCGGCTGCTGTGCACACGCCGCCCGCAAATCAGTCGTTATCGATAACGATAACGACATTCGTGACGGTGATGCACATCCGGACGGTCGGTCGGCGGTGAATTGTTCCCCAAACGGGCGCAATCTTGACTCAGAACGAGGCACCGATTACTATGATCAGACCGGAACGAGGCGTGCAACGGCGCATGAAATGCAGATGGAATGATTTCAATTATCCAAATGAACATCTATATGAAGCTCGGTGGCTCCGTTGCCCGCCATCTTGCCGGCGAACGCATTGAAACTCTATCAAAGATATTGCTCGACGAGGACCACCGCCCCTTCTCCAACCTTACCCTGCCGAGAAATCCTGAGCCGTTCCTCAATGAACACGCCGATGAGACTTTTCACTCGAGTTGCCAGGAGTTTAATTCTGAAGCTCGGAGTCTTGGGGAAAGGATAGGACCAAGAAGAAGGAGCAAGTCTTGGGGGACGCTGGAAATATACTGTGCTGTTACCCGCGAAGTTACGATATTTGTCCGCACTGTCGATGGGGATCAGGAGTAAATTTGGAATTGGGCAGGTTAAGTGTCCGCCGTAGGGCATCGGTGTGCACGGTGCTTAAGATGATAGGATATTTTACAAATAATCAGCATTCGAAATTTATAAATGCGAAACTAAAAATTTGGGTGTCTGGAATTTGGAAATTGGGAATTTAAGAATTTCGGGGACTTGGAAATTTGGAGGTATAGCAATTCGAAAGTTTGATAATTTAAAAATTTAGAAATTGTGCATTTGGACATTTGAAGATTTGCGAATTTGTGGATTTGGAAATGTTCTATTTCCCTAGATTTCTACATTCCTAGATTCCGATATGCCTACTCCCCTAGACTCTACGTCTTCCTACATCCCTACATCCCTAAATCCCTAGTCCCTTATATACCTATCTTACAACGTCTACATCCCAAATTCCCTACATTTCAAAACTTCTACACTCCAAGTTTTTCACGTCTTTGGATTCCCATCCTCATTAAAACCTTTCGGTGGTATCAATTCCACTTCCTAAAATTGGAAGGAATAAAGTATTCTATCGATCAGACCGTCGAGGAAGAATTTGCCAGTCGACTGCTCTAATTGTTAATCCATCCAAATGGTCGAGCAGTATTCTGTTCCCAAACTACTTAAAGGCAAATTTCTGTAATCTATTCCAAAGAAATTACCGTTCGCTGAAAGAGAGAATCAATTCGAGGTTCATCGGCGGAATCTTAACGTTCCTGAAAACGAATCTTGCATTCGCATCTCGAAGGTGTCAGGTGTTATTTCGTACACGGCGTTATATCGAGCACGAGCAGCAGCTGAAGACTGCAGCGCGATCATTTGCATTCTTACGCGACAAGGGACGAGAAGCCACATTATTAGGTGGTCGGAATGGAGTCCGGATCGGAGGAACCGACAGAAAAGGAAGAAAAGAAATAGGGAACCGTAAAAGACGTCGTTTACATGTGCAAGATACGACTTACACTTAACGAAATTATAACTTCAAGCTACATATGAATGTTTGAAAAATAATCGTATTACATATTATAGTCATATATTACTTATAATATTTTTTATTATTATTCATTCGTGTATTCAAGGACAACATGTTCGAAGCTATAGGTTTTTCTGTTTTTATGTGTATAGATCATCATTCATCTACATGCGTGTGCACATAACATAACTAGACTGCGGACGTTAATGCATTGATATATCGAGGTCTGCAAAGTATAAATAAATCATGCAATCTATAAGATCTATTTCACAGAAAAGTATGTTTATTTTACAGACCAATCATCGTAACACAAATACCTAAATTCTATTTATGGTATAAATAATTGTAGCAACCATTCTACACATCCAGATAGAATTATCTTAACGACCATAAGAATCTTCGACGCAAGAAATATGGATCCCGCGCTGGAATATTGGCAAATTCATTAAACTAATTGATTCAAACGAGGAATTGGAACCGATAGAGAAATCGGTAAGATTCTGCCGATAAGAGAGAAGAGAATTAAATGGAATATTACGGCTATGGGTAGAGTCGTAACGAAAGGTGTGAAGCTTAGGTAGAAATAAGGGATGAAGCAGTATGCGAGGAACGCGTCTACCTGGGTGCATCGTCCTACACGGGGCTGATCGCAGATAGGCACGCACGCGTTTTACCGGGAGATTGATTAGAACCGTTGTCTCTATTTGAATCGTGAATCCATCCTCAAAGACAAATGAGCGTCGCGTCATTTACGTGAACGAACCACCCGTGGTTGCACAGCTGGCCACCTTCCTCCATCACGAATATTAATACGCGAGTATACGTCATTTCGCTGTGTGGTTCAGCAATGTTTATCGTCCTTGCAGATCAATCATGCGCCGCGGCAGTACACCAAATTGCTCTATGATCTCGCGGATGTTCTGATTCGGGACACGCTACGAATCATTCCTGTCAAGGTTTTCGGTTTTCAACGTTTCGATCGATTTTATTCACTATTGTTACATTTGCTAGGGGGGAGATCCGTAGTCACACCTGTGACTCTACTATAGTAAAATCTAAATGACTTTAAACAATATGTTTTTAAATTATCAAATTTATAAATTCCTAAATGTTCAAATTCGTTAATGGATGTACAGGAGATCGTTTACCTTAACAATTTTTATTTGTTCACATGTTTGCTAAAGTTTCATACTTGATATCGCTTGGAAGGAAATCTCACACGGTTGTTCTGAACAGTGCAGAATTCCATCGCTACATATCACGTAGTATTAAAGGCCGAACAACAGAACCTACCGATGGCAATATCGGTGGATATATTTGTAGTTCCCAAACAGTACTGTATATCAAAGTGTCGTACCGAGTGACAGACATGAAAGACAGTGTACGTAAATCTGGATCAAATTTCAGACATTCGATGTTGCAATAATAGTAATGTCCACAGTTAGCCCATTTTCCCGTAAGGGAAACGCGTTTGCAAATATGGTTCGTGCATAAAACAGGTAGATCGTAGGGACTCGATCGGTTACATTCCATCAGGCCGGTCGTAAGGCGCGTGCAGCGAAACATCTACATCATGTCGCGTTTCCAGCCAGGCCATGGATTAGACTCGGTGGTCCTGGCTCTCGACCACGGGAAGATATGTGTGTGACCCAGCTGTGATTCTCATTGAGCGCGTTCATCAATCATTTAAATGTAACACACGGCCTGATATCGAGCACCCCTTTCCTCCCGGCTGGAGGCTAACCGAGCACTCGGCTCACTTTGTCTTGACATCTGTCAAATCGTGGCCCGCCACGGCAGCCTTCGCTATTGTTCCTTTTTCTCCGTCCGGTTAACCCTCTTCTCCGTTTTTCTCTCTCTCTTTGCTCCTCCGTCTCCCTTTTCTGTCTCTGCTCGTGCATAATTTCGTATGCGCTCCTAAATAAGTCCGCTCGGACAGCCATTACCATTGATACCGGCCCGGTACTCTCTCGGCTCGGTTCCCTACCCCCTTTTTTTTTCCATTTGTTTCGTCCCTGGCGAAGCCTACGTTCCCGTTCAACGATGGAACGCAATGGGCGCGAGCCCCTCCCTTTGCCTGTACGTTCGAGTGTCGTGTACGCACACGCTCGTACAGGGAACAGCTTCGTAAAATATGAAGACTTTAATCAAACGGATGGCAGAAGAAGAGTCGCGCGTGTTCTCAGTGAAACCATAACGCGATGCGTACGATGAAAAAGTAACGATGCCTACTCTCGCTGCACGACGCCATGCTGCATACACACGGCCCTCCAGTTACGAGTAATAATTTGATCGTACCTTCCTTGCTCCACTGTGTACGCTATTGGCGTAACCAACATTTTTTTACAGTAAATTCACTTTATTAACTCTTTTACGAAAATCGATTTAGATCGTTATATCGTTGTGCTGAAAAAGAGTGAATTTGTGTTCGATCACGAGGAAAAATATACGTTTACAGTACAATCACGACATGATCAAATTGTAAGTATAATATAACAGTTATTATAGGTCTTTTGCTAATTGCTTTAGAATTAGGATCTATAAAGCACAGTATCGTAAAAAGAGTTTGTAAGAGCCAAATTGATTTCATTAGAAATTATGGAAATCTTCAAAATATCTTAAATATTAATACGAGTTTACGGAGATCAAATACAACATGAAAATTTCTAAGAGCAGTTGCATAACGTGAATTCGTATAAAACTTCATTTTTCAGGAATTTAATAAACGTGTTATATGGGAATTAGCTGTGTTTAAGGTGGTTCAAAGGAATGTGATAGAATCATAGTTTATATTAGGAGGTTTACAGTAGTTGGTTATGCTAGCAGAGTAAGTGGTAGAAAAGCTGGTGTCATCACTTGGAATGAGAAGAGGTGAGTGGTAGAATTACTACTTCACAGTGAAATCCTACTCCACCATACAAAACCACTCGTTGTAAACCTAGGTCAGGCATCTCCAAGTGCTTTCCCGACGACAGCGACATCATTTATGTTGGAGACCAACCCTTAAACTTTGGAGTTTAGAAATTTAGGAATTCGATGATGTGGGAATTTGCAAGTTTTAAGATTTGAAGATTTAGGAATTTGTAGATTTAAGGATTTGGATATTTGGAAATTAAGCAATCAGAACTTGGATTTTCAACAATTTGATATACAAGGTGTATTTTTTGACATTCAATTATTTGGAATTGCTGTCATCAGAATTAACTTCATATTGTGGTTCGTCCTGAACTTACAAATAATCAGGTAGAACTGCAACACATAATTTTTGTCTTCAACACTACGAAGCAAATAATGGTAATTTCATACGACGACACGAATGAAATTCACCCTCATTTGATTCATCGCGTCAGAGACAAATATTTAATATTGCATTTCAACCTGAACGCTTATTACAATTAATTTGATTACATCTTTTGTTACAACAAATGCTCGGTTACATATTTCGCTAATTTCTGTCAAGTGAAAGAGGCAATTTATATTTGGTTTAGGTCAGAGCGGTGAGTCCACTTCGACCCCAATTTAGCTACGCCAATGGCGCGCAGCAAGTTGGGAAATGGATTTCAGAATCGTTTAATAGTGTAATTCATGCGATACGAAAGTTCGACACGAACGAGAAAACATACACGTGTTATTTTTTTTTCATACTCGGTAATTCAGCCGAGATGAAATGCTTATATTTGCAGTGAAATTATGAATACACACCGGCTGCTCGGGCTAATTAAGAAACGCAACACACCGGTAGAGAAGCGTCAGAGTTAACCCGGATAAGCCTTTGAATATTAAACCCCAATTTGCACCAAGATTCATTAGGTTCACCTGCATATGTTCTAAATTTCTTGCCGCAGCAATTGCGGCATCCATGATTCAATTCTCGAGCGGGTTCTCCTTCTGTCATGGATAACGGTAGTTTCGGTGTCTCAGGCAAAAATAATTCTTTTATTAATCTCTCTCGTCTCGGAGAGCGTAAACAAACCGAGACACGAATAATGGAACGACATAACGTCGGGTTGAATGAAAAATTAAAAGAGCGGAACCAACGCTCGGCCGTTCAGCATTCAAGACACGCTTTCCCGATCGATCAACCGGTACCGTATATTTTTCACTGATGCATCGTGCATTAAACATCCTGCAAATTGTATCACGGTGTCCAGACGATCGGTCCACGATTTATTTGGATCCTTCTCGTCTGCATTCTACCCTCGGCCGAATTCCATGCCATTTCAGGATGCGCCGAACCACTGTACAAATACGAAACAGACACGTCGCAGAGGTTGACACGATCACCGACATCCACCATCCGTGGTAGACAGGGGATCTGGTTAAAGCCGTCTGATTCGATGCCAGGTCATGATCGAGTAGACCTTGCGAATGGGAACGACCATTTCCATCATGTACACATGGTGTCTCAAAAATAGTCGGGGTAAAAGGACATATGTGATCTGAGAGATTTGCAGAATTTCGGAACTTTGAAAATTGTGCATTGCGATATTTAGGATTTTTGGAATTTAGAGATATGGGAATGTGGAGATTTGGGAATATAGGGATTTGGGGATGTAAGAATTTGGGGAAGTAGGGAATTTAATGTGTAAGGATTTGGGGATATAGGGATTTGGGAATGTGGGGATTTGGGGAAGTAGAGATATGGGGGTGTAGGAATTTGGAGATGTGGGAATTGGGGAATATAGAGATTTGAAAAAATAGGGATTTGGGAATGTAGAGATTTGGGGATGTAGAAATTCAGAGATGTAGGTATTTGGAAATGTAAGGATTTAAAGAAATACGAATTTAGGAATTTTGGTATTTGATAATTTATGAATTTGGGGCTGCAGAACTTTGATGATCTATAATTTGAAAATGTGAGAATTTGATGTTCCAGGGATTTAATGACACAGGTATATGAGAATTTCTATGTTTTCATATTTGATTCCCCAAAATCACAGTATTAATCTCACTTCAAACACCACATTCAATCCCAACATTGGAGTATCATAAAATTCCAATATTATTTGCAACAATAAAGAAACAACAAAGAATAATAAATATTTATTCCATTCCAAAACACAAAGAAAATAAAGCAGCATAGCAAACCACGTACACAACCATTTTAATAACACCAGAATGAAATTGCGTGTGGCAATACCTTATCGATCCACTATCTATATAAAACTAGGTTTCCTGTTTTTGCCAACGTGACCATAGATTCTTTCGAAAATACAATTTTCCCGGGAAAGAACAAAAATTCTGTAATACGGTTAATAAAAGTTCGAACGTAAAAGAACCGGAAGTCAATTACCCCTAGCTATCCGTTCTGCCTTAGTCTCGGAAATCCTAGCTGAGTGCAATTTTTCTCTTTCCACTTTCAGTGATTGCCAAAGAGATTTAGTACCGTGGTCGAAGTCGTGTTCGTTTCGAGTGAAAGTGTAGCCGGGGAAGCAGTGCTCGAAATTCATTCTGCTGTCTATACTAAACACATCCTTACTCGTGTGTGTTTCTCTCTTTTCTTTTCGCGAACGCTCGTTGAAAATTCGAACAAACATTGAAAAACTGTTTAACAGCGAATACTCAAACTTTAGGTACATTTTGTTAATTATATTAGACCTGTAAATAAACATCTTAATCAAAGTTAAAATATAAAACAAACACTAAAATTGTGAGTACATTTTTATTTAAAAACTCCGTATATATTCATGTGCAAAATATATTTCTCCTGTTGATACTAAAATTCTTCAATTTTTATTCTTGATTGAATATATTTATGAAAAGATTGAGAACCACTTTCGTTCGATTTTTATTTCAAGTTCAGTGAATATTGAACTTGATGATATGATTTAAAAATATTGCAAAGTGCTGATTTATGCACTCCTGTTCGATTTAAGGGTATGAAAGATCTGAAAATGGTTGACGCAATGATGGTTGAAAATCGATAACGAACGCGCGATACTTAACGCTTCATCGTGTAAACGAAATCCGTGACTTTCGCGATGATCGTAAAAATTATTTCTGCTGCTTCGAATGCAGCATCAGCCGTGTATTTGATCGAGCTGTGCCTTAGGGAAATTACCGTGCTCCGCTAAGGAAATCCTTTCCGCGATTGACGTCCAACAATTTCTGCACCAATCATGGAGTATTCTGAGCGTGTCTGCATTTATCAATTGCCATCGCGAAATCGTTGCTGCCTTTTCGATCTGGCATCGTTAAATCTGGTGATCCCGGAAAATCGTAAAATCTCCTGAAGAAAATTCTTGAAACTCAAGGAGATGTAATGTAGCACCGTTAAAGGGATGCATCTCAAAAATGTGTTCAACATTGAAATTTTTACTGTGGAGGAAGCTTTAAAATTTTATTACGTTACGTGTATACGATACATAAAGAGAAGAAACATTTTCGGTTCTCTTGAAGATTGATCAGTTTAAGAAATTTGGAAACTTGGGGATTTAAAGGGTTGGAAGTTTGATAGCTCGGAAGTTGGGTAATTTAAGTTAGAAGTCTGCAATTTGGAAATTTAAAGATTTAGAAGTACTATTTTGAAGCTTGGAAGTGTAGAATTTGATTTTGACATGATTTTGACATTTGAAGATGAAGTTGAATGATTTAGAAGCACTATTTTTAAATTTGAGAGCACAGAAATTAAAAAATGTGGAAGATTTAATAATTCAAAAATTTGTAACATGAAAATCGAGAAATTAAAAAATTAAGATGATAACTTCATAAAGATATGTAACTCGATAATGTAAAAGTTTGAGAAACCTTCAAATGCAGAATTTTAAATGTGATAAATTATTAATGCAGAAATTTCAAGCTATGAACACTTAGAAATATGACGAGGCACCGAAAATTTAGAAACCTAATAAATTTCAATATTTTCGAATTCCAAGATTAAATTTTCAATAATTTTGAAATTCGAAAACTTTCGTTGAATAGCCCCGAACGAATGAAAAATTCGTCGAGCGTAAGATGATCCTTGAAAACGATGGAGGAATAATGGTCGAATATAATCGTCGCGATAAGCCGTTTGCTAATGACGGTCTCTCCGAAAACAAAACAACGGAACAGTATCAGCAATGTAGGCGACTGATCAAAAAACATTTAGCGTGTAGCCGGCGAGCTTGTCGTGCATCATCGAACCCCGGTGGAACCGAGCTGTGCAGCCACGATAACGTTGCAATTATCTTTAATCGCGAACAATTTCGTGGCGAGAAAGTACAACGAGCTTTTATGCTGGGTTATCGTTTATGAACGTCGAACGTTTTCCAGCCGCGATCAACGGTATCGGGCCAACAAGAAAAGGGACTACTTGAAAAGAGATTTAGATCTTCGAATTTTCCAATAAAGCCAATATTGGCTTTATAGAATCCGCGTAGCCGGGGGCGATTTAATTGCCCTTTGACGGGGCATTCTTTGACGGCCGCGGAGAACCTAACTTTACCTTCGAATCTTCTTAGGCCGATGCCTATTTATTCACCGCGGTTTCCCACCCTCTTCTATGCTCGGAGTCAAACGGGTTATTGAACGAATTCTACTGCAATTGTTCGGCCATTTTAGGGTTAGTGTTTTATGTGGCTAAACTAATTTCTAACTAGAACGGCAGAAATCAAAATTATTCACTTCAGGTTTATTACTTTTATGTACTTTTATAAAAATAAATTTTTCTGCCCCAGATTTTGTACAGATTTTTCATAAACATTTTCCGTAAAAATTTTAGCAGTAGTGAAATGTTTTTATTAAACCAGAAGTTTAATGATTCTTCAGAAGTTTAACTGATCGGCGTAACAGAAGAGGTTTTTGTAGAAATATTTTTCTTCGAAAATTGTTATGAGACTATTATTAGATAAATTGATGGTGGCTGTAATAAATCGCTCGGTCCTTTTAATATATCCAACAAGTGAATGGTTCTTTTATTTGTGATCGATATGGGTCGATGCTAGAGCCACGTTATACGAGCTACTTCACATTGCGAGCATTCAACAGTTTGCTCGTAAGAGATTGGCATAAAAATAAAACTACCTAGAAAGAGGTTACAGTATCCTTAATAGGCAATAAGACAGTTCTAATGTATCTTCCACATTTTGTACAAAACTTACTTTTTCAATTTGCCACTATACAAATTTCATGATTTTTCAATTTTCGAAACATCGAATACTTCAATTTTTAATTTACAATTTTTTTTATTTTCATGCATGTGTTCATATCCTTCTATTTTTTGTTGAAATAATGCATAAAGGTGATTTCATTCAATTTTCAGGTATAATTCGTTCAACCAAATTGAAGATATAATATAAATATGATTCTTCGTGTGATTGTTGTCAATGTTTATTATGTACTCTTATACCTTTAATATTAGCACAAATAAAAAGTGACAATAAACAAATAATTTTTAATAAAGGAATTTATGTAAAAAAGAATGATGCAGTACTGCATGTTTACATACAAACAACACATACATACAAACAAACATGTTACATTTTACAAATATCTTCAATAATTAAATACATTCGTCATTCGTTCACATTTGGAAAAATATTTCCGTAAAATTTGTTTTCGTTCAAAAAAATTTCATAGTGTATTTTCTACGAAAGTAGTGTTAGAAAAATGTTTAAACGGTGCCGTAAGTATCCTCTCAACGAAACACAGAAAGAAAATTGTAATCAGCTTTAGAATTACACGTTCTAGAAACTGATCAAGGAAAGCTGTTTTACTTTTCTCTTACGGCAGTTACTCGAGAGAAACGCTTTATATTTTCCTCTCCTTTTTCCATTCTCCCGAGTGAAACTGTATTCACGGGTTGAATTTACGTTACACATTCTCCCAGGATGGGGAATTGTTAATACGGGGATAGCGAACAAAATGCTGGTCGGATAGGTTGGTTTCGGAAGGTTCGTGGAAGACTACATCGCCCTGGGAGCTCGTATAATCTCGAAACTAACCACCCTTCCGATTCTTGACATTGCTCCCCAGCCTGGTTTCCTGCTTTCATTACGATCCTCCGTAGCTTTGCTTCCTTAATCGAACACTCTCCTGTTTCTCCTTGCGATACTACTTCCCGAATCTATGAGTTACCGTGAAAAATTGTCTGGTCCTGAACGAGTACCAGCGAAACTTCCCTATAAGTATACTGTAGATTGCTTAGAGATTTTTTTAAATTTTCCATTTGGGGTTTGGAAGTCCGAGAATATACAAATTTGAGAACTTATGAATTTACAAATAGATAAACTTGCAAACTTAAGAATTTGGAAATTTTTCAATTGGTGAATTATGGGAGTAATGGGGTGGATCGAGAATTAAAAAATTGGAGAATCGAAGAATTCGAATGAAAATTTGGAAATGTGAGAATCAGAAATTAATTTACAAATTTTCGTCAATGCTTAGACGCTTCACTATGTAAAGAATTGATATGGCTTATTGTATAATTATTTCGACTTTCAACATGTAGTGGCAAATACATATAGGAAGACTGCAGTACACGTATAAATATGTGCATGTTCATTCACGAGTTTCAGCATAGCTATAAGCATTGCAAATATTATCTCATAATATAATATAACCTACATATTACGAACAACACGTTTATGATCGTGTAGTATGCAGCTCATTCAGTGTACCCCACACCTACCGTATAGCCGGAGGAGAATAAAGGGGAAATAATTCTATCGCCATCCTCTACGTTCTATTAAAATATGGACTACATATTTTCGACAGGCAAAGCGAATAATAAAACCACGATGTCCGTACGCGAGGTAGATTGATCGGAAATCGGCCAACCGATTCCTCGTTGATTCTGTTTTCCCAATTTATGAGGCAAATGAACCGCGTTAATTAAGCATCGAACCGGCTGCAAGCTCGATTCTGATGAAACGGAGGATGATCACGGTTAAGCTCGATCGATTTTAAGGCTGATCATTGTTCGCGAGGTCACTCTACTTCGTATATCTATTGAAGGCCTTTCTACGGAGTTGATGCCACCCTTAGCAGGAACAAAAGATCGACGAGGATGGCGATTCCGTCGTATTTACCCCAATTTATATGCTGACCGTAAGCTGACTCGAATACCACGTAAAAAACATCCCCTCGTCGTTCAGTTTGTTAGGACAATCCCTTTCTTTTGTTTGTCGATTCGACATGTATACAGGCTGTTTCACTAACTATGTCACATGTTTCGTTATTTTTAACGAAACGTGAAAATGTCACTGGGGTGAATTAATCTGGGGGTTAAATATTATGGCGGATAAACTTTATATCAAGGTTATCTCTTTTCACACAAGTTAATCGATGGCTTTTTAAACGGGGATGACTTTTTTAAAATTCTATAAGTTATAATAGTAAATGTGAACTTGGAAACATGTAAAGAACAAAATTTACAGACTCTCAATTTCCTAAATTCCTAACCTCAATTCTCAACTCCCTTCACATACCACAAATGTCTAAATCCTTGTCAACCCAAAATGTAAAAATTTTGTAATTCAAAATAATCATTGACCACCACACGTGTGTAACTACGCTACAGCAATGATACATTCAAAACGTAAATTATGCATTTCATACGTAAATACGAAAATTAAAGACGTAAAAGTTAAATCGTTATATTAATATTAATGAAAAATATATATATAAATCAAATCGTGTAATGGTTAAAATATAATCGTTATATTAACGGTAAAAATGATGAGATAAGAACAGAGAACAAAAAATGACTGGTATTTCCCTGAAAAAGGAACAGAAACGCGATCAACTCCCACGCCATTCGCCTGCTTTATTCCCTTTTTTATTACCAAACTGCAAAAGCGAACGTTTTATGTATGAGCTTTATCGATCGAACAGGGTTATCTTTGATCGTTGTTTAAAGCTATAATCACGTTACACGGGTAAAAACGGCGTATGTAGGACGGGGGTGGAGGAGTCAGGGGGGTTGGAGAGTCACAATAAAATTGTGCGCGGCGCGAAATTTTCAACGAACGCGTTATCGTCGGTAATGATCGTCGATGTTTTTTCACGAGCACCACGAAATTCGAGCGCGGAATAAAATATTCAAGAGGCACCGCGGAGGGGATAGGTAGGTGAAAAGAGGAGAAACAAAAGCGAAAATAACGAGAACGAGATCGGCAGAGCCGCGTTCCTCGCCGCTTTTACGCCATGATTTACATACAATTGGTCGGCTCGTGTATCACCGTTGAACGTCGAACAAATTCCGCTTTTAATCAACCGTTTGATCGAATCACCGTGGAGAATTTCGTGGCACTAATTCACTGTCGTGCGTCTATCGGGATCGCCGGCGAAAAAGAAGAAGGGAAGTCGGCGAACCGGTGAATCGGCGACGTTGAAAGGTTTTTGAAACGAGGCGCCGCCATTCGGTGCACGGAGCAAAACTTCTCGATCGCAAAATTCTCGAATGCAAAATTTCTGGATTTCTATATTTCCGTATTACTGTGTCTACGAACTTCAACTTTTCATATTCCAAGTTTCGTCATTTGATTTGGTCGATTTTATTCAACTTGCATCACACAGATTCGTAGATTTAAGTATCCCTGTGCTTCTGTATAAATGTATATATTCCAGATAGAGAGCTCGAATACTCCATCATAAATGACTCGTTTGATCGAACGAAGAGTTTCAATTCCCCGTAGCAATTTGGCAAGTCCGAAGCGTATTTTTTCAGCATGAATCCAGAGAACGTTCACACGTTTATGTTCGTGCAGTATCCGAACAGGGAATAGATGATTCCCGTGGGTATTCGCCTAAAGCGGATACCATCGTAACGATAAATCTGTGATGACCGAAATGGGTCTTGCGAGTAGCACGCGATCTAAAACGCCTCGGCGGTATCTCGTTCGACGGTGGATTTAGTTATGACGAACTTTCAAAGAGTCCACGCGATTACGCGTCATTCTCCTTTTTATTATCATCCCCGTAGCGGCGAATAATTTATGTCCGATGAAATTTCCGAATTCATTTCATCGTTTACCGGACGACAAAGCTGCCCGTACGGCGAGCGAATAAAAAGAAAATTGATGGTCGCCGGAGACGAAAGAACGAAATAATCGAACGGAATTTCTTTCGCTGCCGTGTTATTTCTTCCTTTTTTCATTTTTTTTTTTTCTTCATTTTGTTTTGCCGTGTTCCATGCCGGAGCAGCCGTATCGATGATTTCTCCACCGATCGGTTCGTACGCTTCTTCTTTTTTACCTCCTCGTTCACGATCGCTCTGTAATTCGAGGATTATTGAAGACATTAATGCGTTCATAGCCGCGCGTCATCGTTGTCGAGGCTGTTCTTATTCGGCTCTCATAAACGACGCAATAGCGGCTCGTGAAATACTTCCCGACATGGTACAAGAGCTTAATATTCATTTATTAGAAACCCCATTCTTATAGCTCGCATTCTGGGTCATATTGCATTTAAAACTTCCACCTTCCCCGCAATGGCGTAACTAGGGTCTTTGTCCTCGATGGACCAGCTTACCCTGTTTTATTAGTACCTCTTATATTGTGCGACCACGTGGCCCTTTGAAATTTCGCGAATTTAGGAATTTGGAAATTTGGGAATTTTTGAGAAATTTAAAAATATGAGGACTTGATATGGGAACTTGATGATTTAGGAATTTGAGAATCTGGAAATTTGATGATCTAGAATTACATGAATTTAAATAACAAAATTTGAAACCTGATAATTTTGAAAGTAAAAAATTTGTAAATCCCGAATTTAAATCTAACAACTTTAGAAGTGAAGAATTCAATAATGCAAAACTTTTGAAATATAAAGAACTTGAAGATAAAAAAGTCTGTAAATATATTACATGAAAATTGTCTATATTTCTAATACGAATTACATAAAACATCGCTCGTGTTCCCTACGGTACGCCATGATGTCAGTTTATATTTTATGGAGTGCAGCCGGGTCCATACCGAGTTACGCCAATGCTTCTCGAGCAGCATTAAAAGCGTTTTACCTCTATCCAACACCCCGTAATTCTCGAACACGAGGACGCTACTGAAACGCCCATTGTTGTCCCGTCCCTATCCGTTGATTCCAACTTTCCACGAAAACATAAACTACTCGATACACCAGACTTCGCGAAACGAACTCTAGAGATTCCTTCCCATCATACTTCCCCAGCTGGACTTTATTAAATCAACCAGTTTCCTTGGAATTTGTTTAATTTCGCGAGGATGCTATTTCCACGTTGAATTACGACGGGAACTTTCCGTGGAAAAGAACGGGGGAAGGAATTATTAAAACTGAGTCGAAAACGAGTTTGATTCTATGGATGTTCTGATACGATTCTATTTTATACGCTTGGATGTAGTTCACGTTTATACGTTTATAGTAAAGGCAATTTTCAGAGTTTTTAATTGACTAGTTTGCATATTAGGAAATTTGGAAATTTTAGGGATTTCTTTAAATTTAGAAATTTGGTCATTTTTAACGTCACACATTTTTAATTATTCAAATGTAAACATTTGGGAATATTTCATTTTTTCAGACTTTCGAAATTTTCAATTTAAAAATTCGATAATTGTCAACTTCATAACCTCTCAACAAATCGAATGTAAAAATTTGGAAATTGTCAAAAACACAAACAATTACTAATAATTAATTTCGTAAATTGCCATTTTCGTGATGGAAGTACTACAATCAGTATATCCACAGCGATAGTTCAATTACACCAATCGATTTTGAAACTCGAACGATTTCTTCTATCGGCGTGACTGTTTCGATTTTTGGATATCGGAATTTAGAATGATCGTGGACAGATCTGTGTGACAGGTACCGTTTTCACGTTGGAAGAATTATACGTGCAATAATTGTCTTCCGCGTGTACTGTCGTCCGATGAAATATTGACACGATTACCAGCACACGTACACACCCACACATCTTTCATTGACTGATATCACAGTATACAGATTTAGCGACGGCATGTTGTCCGTGACAGTTTAGCCTATTTCGTAAATGACAAAGTGGTTATCTATATTCTTGTCCGGTCGTGTCGAGTGGCCATTTGTCTTCGATCGAAACGGGCTGAAATAAAGTTCAGTGTACTATGTGTAATGAAGAGTGACGTTTCGATGCTGATAAGATTGAAAACCAGTCAAACTCTATGATGTCTACGATCAGTACCAGAAACCTGTACAATATGCTCGTCTCTCGATAATCGCATCAGAGGAAAGAATTATGTTACCTCGTCTATTTTAAAATTTGACATACATATTTTTATGTATTTAATCAATAACATTATTTCATAATACAATCATAATTGTGTGTAATATGAAATGCCAATGACTGATTTTTAAATTGACTGAAAAGACATATTTTCTTCTTCGAGATTTGTATGTTCACCGTGAAAATGAATATTCATCGAAGAAAAGAAGACAAATATTTCACTTCTTCATATTCATCTGTAATTTATAGTATATTCGTTCCGCGACATTTCTGAAACGTGAATGTTACCAACAGTTCACAAATATTTAATTCCGACTACAAACCACAACGTACCTTATTCATTTCTCCGTTTATGTAACTCCGAAAAATATTTACATGTTTATATAATCCTACAATAAGAATTTCTCCTACGACATTGTGCAAACCTTCTGTTCCGAACTCTAACCGTAATGTATCTTCTCTACCTTTATGTAACTATGAAAAATATTTACTTCCTTATATAATCCAACGATATGAATTTTTCCTACGTTTTCGCATAAACATTTCGTTCGGACTTCCAACCGGTCTCATAACCTCTCTATTTTCCTCTTTACGTATCCTTGGACCCTTGAAATGATAATAATCGTCCCTTTCGGACAAACGGAATTTTTTAACACAAAAAAGGGAAACTACCTTTTGTTAGGAGACTAGCAGAACAGTCGTTTTGAATATCAAGGGAGGCTTACGAAGTGTACGGAACCTTATTTCTGTCGTGAACTTAAATAGGGAATGTTTGATTGTATGGTGTTATAGTTAGTGTGAGAAGAGAGAATTTATTATGGGGGGAATTTGGGAATTGGGGAATTGGGAATTGGGGAAATTGGGAATAGGGGAAATAGGGATTTGGGGAAGTAGGAAATTGGGGGTGTAGGGATTTGGGGATGTAGGAATTGGGGGACATTAGGAATTGGGGAAATAGAAATTTGGAGAAGTTGGGAATTGGGGGTGTAGAAATTTGGAAAAATAGGGAATTGAGGGAAATTGGGAATTGGGGAAATTAGGAATTGGGGAAATTGGGAATTGGGGAAATTGGGAATTGGGAAAATTGGAAAATTAGGAAATTGGGAATTGGGGAAATTGAGAATTAGGGAAATTGGGAATTGGTAAAATTGGGATTTGGGAAAATTGGAAATTGGGGAAATTGAGAATTGGGGAAATTGGGAATTGGTAAAATTGGGAATTGGGAAATTGGGAAATTGGGAAATTAGAAAATTGAGAAATTGGGAAATCCAGAAAATGGAAAATTAGCAAATTTGGAACTCTAGTAACTTGTAAATCATAACATAGAGAAATTAAAAATTTCAAAAATCCAAAATCTTCACATTTCCAACCGACCATTTAAAAGACAGTCCCAACATCTCCAAAAGAAGACTAAAACCCAACGCATCTGGGTGAAAACGCAAAGTAGAAGGTGTTACCTTGTAATCTCCCGACGCGAAGCACAGCAGCGGTTAAAATTTGGCGAAAGAAAGACTCGGCATCGAACGGACAACAGGTGCTGAAGGAATCGAACGATAGACAGGTGACGACGTATCAGAATCGAATGGGATCGGTAATCGATGACAGAAGCGAGAGTGACTACGGGATGAAGGTTAGAGAATCGTGTGGTCTGCAGGAGAGAAGGGTGCGTCGAGTGGAGTGGTGAGATTACAAGGCAATAGCAGGACGTGCAATCACGAGGACACACGTGAAGGATCGACATCGTGCCACGCAGCCGGTTCTCCTTCATTCGGCCCTCCCTATAATAATTAGACGCTGTCCGCTCAACTGCCTGTCCGCCTAGCTCGTCTCTGACATGCCTCTGGCGTCCTTTGCCCTCGAGCTATATGTACAGTCAACGGCAAATCTCCTTCTTGTACGGAAAATATGTCATCCATGAGAAAATTGTCATCTTATGCAAAGTCGTAAGACGATTTTTACGAATATCAACATCATTTTAAAACTTGGTGATGGATTAAGATTTTGGGGACATAGGAATCTTCTAACTTGAGGACGTCAGGCTTGCAAATATGGAGATATAGAACTCTGGGGATTTGGGAGATTAGATATTTGAAGATGTAGAGATTTGGATATTTTGGGATTTTTAAATCTGAGGATGTAGAAGTTGAGGGATTTGTGAGACTAGACTTAGGGGTCCAAGGAATTTAGAGATTTAGGGATACAGGAATATAGGAATTAAGTGGTCCAGAAATTTGAGGATCTGGGAACAGACATTTTGTAGACATTTCCATGAGTTTCCATTAAGCATCATCATTGTATCCAAACAATTAAGCTCAGAAATTGAAATTAACTTTAATTAATAATGAGATTAAAGCTGGTATATAAATTAATAATTAACTAACAAATTACCGATAAATCCAAATATATCCTATCCAGATGAATTTTAACATGTCAACGTTGAATTTCGATTCTCAAGATTGGACATTTCGATTTAAGTCGCGGCATGAGAAATTCATAATCGAGCATCGTTTCATCTCCGTGACAAGCTCGTTTGATCGAGATCCCCTGGTGTCCTCGATTGCTTATAAATTATTACTTCGAAGACGGATTATTAAAAGCGAACGCTGGAAATGCTCGGAGCTAGCATGAACGCACGGTCGATCGATCGAATCCTTCGGTGTTCCGCAGGTGTGCCGGTAATTAAAAGGCTGAAGGATAATTAAGGACTTCGTCAGTGTCAATTTTCCGGTAATGAGGAACGAGAATGCAAATTAAAAATTAAAACGCCGATGTCCCGATAACCGCGTGATGCTCGATCCTCCCTCTGTATATGTGCATAATACGCAAACCTGGCCGTTAATTATTTATTTGAGACTCATTAGCGGATCCGCGTGTTCCACGGAACAAATTTCTTTCGGCTGCGTTTACATTGTATAACGCGATACCACCGAGCCGGTTACTAATTTCGACGGCGTTTTATTTCACGAAACGCAACGTATCTGTTTGTTTGATGCTCGCGAATCGAGTATTTGATCATAGGTACTCCGTCGATTTGTTTGAACGATCGTGAAAACGATACGTTGCTAAAAGTGTACCGAAAAAACATGCTTTACAACGTTGTTAACTGTTTGCATAAAAGCATAGTGCGAGCTATATCTCGAAGAATAACACGAAATATCCGTGAGCAAATATAGTTATTTGGTTTCGTGCTCGCAAGGCTAGCACCACGACCTTTGATTCATTGATTGAGTCCAAACTTCGTGCGATAGTAGCGAAGCCTGAACGTAACGACCCTGCAAAATTGCAGCGTGCAATTTTTCGAAATAAAGAAGAAATTCAATAAAATCGATATATTCGAAGAAAATGATAAAATGAAATAATGAAATCTGTTTATTCATAAATACATTCACCCTTAAACGAAAGGCTGTTGAAGACGATACAGATTTCCAAATGCATTTACATCTGTAACATAAGAAAATTCCAGTATTGCTTTCAATTTCTAACTGTTACATAATTGAAAGAGCTGACCCGCAGTTCTTCTCATTAAAAAGTTTCTCATCCGCCATCTGCGCTTCCTGCTTCGTCTCCATATTTTATCCTCCATAACAACGTGAGTTACTCGTCGAAAGAATCACTTTATATTCGTCGAAATTGATTGCCCGAAGTGTATCTTGTTTCTCATTTATCGACGAGGACGCAGGACAAATTTCAGTTCGATTCATTAAACCTGACCGATCACCTTGGAAACGTGAATAAAATGTGTCAGTATTTTGTGGTTCGTTAAAAACGTGCGAACGTATAATTGTAAGAGGCGTTCAAGAGAATTTCATACTTGACCCAAACTTAATCGGGTCAGCTTTGTTCGCTTGTGTATTTAAATTAATCGTGACTCGCTTAATGAACGCTTTCGATTATGCTATACGACGCACGTTATTAAGAACTCTGTTTGCAAACGACTGCACTGCGACAGTACGTGATCCGAAAAATTCTCAGAACCGTGTACGCTCCTTTGAAACATAGCCATTGTTAATTGTGCGTGTTTATGTCAGCAGAATCGCGAGCCAGAAATTTCTAAGCAAATGCCGCATTAACGTAATGCATATATGCATTTGCACGAACGCCAACTTTTTACTGTACACACGTATTTGGGGCGTACGTTGCGAAAACGTGTCGTTTAGGCAGCTTTTAAAACTAACCTTTCGATGCCGCAACTGGGTCAGAGTCACAATCAATTACTACTTTATAACGACCTTGAATGTTTCTCTGACTTCATCATCTTTATTTTTTAATAATTTTCGTTCGGTTTTTCTATTCAACTTTGTCACAATTTCCGATGCGAAATATTCTGCTAAAGAGTATTTATCGGGAATATGCACAGTCTACAGCTTCTGCACCCTGGAAATGTCAAGGTCTTATTCGCAGTCGTAGAATTCGGATCGTAATTGAATCAATACAAGAGAAGCTTGACAACAAGAGAACGATATGCTTTCGAAGGAAGGAGTTCATAGAGATACATACTATAAAGTTCCTAATATATCAATTTTGAATTTAACCCCTTAACCTATGATTTTGTCAGTTGCGTCAGTTAGAGCTCACAAATCACTGTTGCAATATTAAAAAAAATAGAAAAACTTGAAGTGTTAGACTAACACTTAATTGCACAAATTGTAACTGGTCACTAGTATGACTCGACGTCATAAGCCAAGAGGTTAAGGTTCGAAATAGAGAATCTAAAATGCAAGTTAACAAAACCTCGACTCAATAAAGATTCCAGATAAAACGTAAGGAAAGTCGGAAAAAGATAAAGTTGGTAAAGAAACATTTTGATTAACCCGATACAATCGACAGGTAATGATCGCAAGGAGGTCCGAACAATGCCGTAACAAAAGGTTGTACGGTAACAATTAGACATTCTGCTCAAAACATCATTATTGTCCTCTCGGTAACCATCGCGGCGGTGATTAATGAAAAGATACGTGAATGTACGTGTGCCGTTGCACAACGGAGATATACGAAGAGTCGGCGTCGATCACCCGCTGACTTTCTTCTCGATTATGGCTAGTCACCGTTCGACAATGAGCGTGTTCAAAGCGATAAGTCTGCTCCGGCAGGCAGCGAACGGTAACAGGCCCGAAAGGAACTTTGATTACCTGCCCTTTATTAATGCAGACCCGCTTTAAAGCCGCACTGACAGACAAATTGTGCTTTATCTGTGTATTAATCGAGTCTAGAGTCTGGCGACCACACAAATGGAATGCGAACACTATTACGAACAACACCGTGATAAACAGTGCGCGCAGGTTATTCACATAGGAACAAGTAGATCGATATCTCGTTATGTTTCCGTACCTTGTCGCTTGCATCTTAATGTGCCTCTTGTTGACGTTATCGTATCAGCTTCTCTCTTATTTCAACATCTCTCGGTGTTGGTCCACCTTTCTGCTTCTTTACGGTGGTAGAACTATCGTGTATAGGATATCGTGTTCGGTTACACGTAACATTGATAGGAGGTTCCTAAACTGTGGTCCACCTTTGGCGGTCGGCGAAACAATTTGGACGTTAACTTTACATCCCCCAACTTTTCGCTTTTATTCAAATTTGATAAAAATCCTACATGGGATTAGACTAATCCTCAAGGCTATTTATAACTGTTGTTACTTAAGTTATGAGATAATTGAATAATTTTTAGCAAAAATTGAATTATGGGATGGAATCGGCACAAGGAAATTCGCGATCATCGAAATATCAGGAAACGTGCCGATACCTTTACACGAATTTTGTTGTACACGACCGAGAGCCTGAATAAGCTGGGCTTATCGGTGCAACAGCGTTCTCGAAATCTGCTAATCCGATGGTAAACGAATAATTGAACATCGAGTCATTGGTGAACGAAGCATTATCAAGCCTCTCTCCCCCCCCCTCTCTAGTATTATTATAGCCCGCTATAGTTTGCATGACCATCGCCGGCGCGTCTGATGGTGATTAGGCTGTATCAATTAACACAAGCCTGCAATTGCTCGCATTAATCTCTCCCCTCTAACGGGTGTCTCTAACAAGCGGTAGTAAATTTACCTGTATTTCTGCCGGCTCGCATACAGAGGGCCGTATGTACGCGCGTGATCAAATATTCTATTAATCGCACGCCCAGTCAAATCGTTATCATTGTGCTTCTCGTTAGCAGAAGGGGGAGGGGGTTACTGCTAATGAGAAACGACGGCTACCACCGCTACCCTCTCGATTCTCCATTATTAATCGTCTGGCCACGGTGTTTAATATGTTTTCACGCGTTTATACGCGGTGTCTCGTAACGCGAATCCGCCGATCCGACTTGCGGATCGATTCTTCGAAATATATTATTCGACACTTTGATCGACACCCATGTGACGAATACATTTTTTGTACTAGTCCTAGAATTTATGTTTGCACCATTACTATTCGTATTTTTTCGTATTTTCAGCGTAGTGAAATTTAAAGACAACGAAGATTTTTTTAAACAAATTCATAATACACATATTGTGGAACTTGACAATACAGAAATAATGATTTCAAAGCGAGTCGAACTTTTCAATCAGAAAGTTTCAGAGTTGTTATCAGAAGAATTTATTTGAGGATTTGGAAATTTATAAACTTGAAAGTTAAGTTTGGAAACTGAAATACTTGAGAGATTCAATAATACAGGGAGAACTTGAAAGTTTAGAAATTTAGAAATTAATTTAAAAATTTATAAATTCTTTGCAAATTTAAAATTTTCAGGAAGTATACTTTACTTAACCTCCCAAAAAAGTCATGTTATTCAGTGTTTGACGAAACAGTACAAATTGTAATATCAGCGTACATTCTCTTCTGTAAAATATGAGAAGTGTCTTAAATACTCTATATATTCAGAAATATGATTATGCACTTGTTCCCAAGTTTTCAAGTGTTAACAATTGCAGAACACCCTGTACATTCGTTTATTTCCCTTGGATATCGGATATCCTGCTCCCGACTACTTGAAATGAAATCGGATACAACGCGGGCTGTATTAATCTGTTTCAATCGTAATACGTGCTTAACTTTTTATTCCTGTTTTGTTGCTGTTGAATTTTTAAAAGTAATCGCCGAACAGGAGCAATTTGTCTGCATGGAGGTTTAAATATTCTGGAGCGTTGAGTGCTTGCTGAATAATTTCTGAGAGCAGAAGATAACGTTGTATCGAGGAACGTCCGATTAATCTTCATTGAAACAATTAAGGGATTCTTTTTTCTTTCAACTTCGTATTAATCTTGTTTGATTAATTTTCTTGCAACAATGTAACGAACAATCCGTTTTATGATTAAACAACGAATAACTTATTAATATGATGTCACTGTCTTTTTGACCAAGACACCTTGCGTAGCACCGTTTGTCATCGCAATTACTTTATTTCTAGCCGAAACATAATCGAATAATTGTTGACGGGAGAGGAATAAGCTGAATTAATAGTAATTGGTGCTTTAATACGTCTGATTACAGGTGTCCATTTTCACTGTAATTGTCAACGCGTTAACGTGCTAAGTGTTGGAGTGATGAAAATGGACGTGTATGCGCTGTTCAGCACGTTATGGTTATAATTATTTAGAATACAATTGCTTTATCTGTCAATTTAAACTTTCCACCTGTTACGGTGGGATATTAACGCTTTGATGCCTGCATGTTTTATGAAATATTGAAACATTGACGTTTGAAACGCTTCTATATTTCTATATTTAAAATATTTCTAGGAGAAATAGAAATTTCTGAATATACACATTTGTATTTATAAGTATACTCATTTCAAATTTCCAAATTTTCCAACTTTCAAAAATAGAAATTTCAAGTTAAGCAATCATCAAATTTCTAAATCGAAAATTTTGCTAATATAAAAATTAAAAAATTAATGTACAAGTAAAGCGGTAAAAAATGTTCAAATTGAACCCATCACCTAAGATTCATACCACAGGTTTATCTCATTTAAGAAAAGTAGCACATGGTATAAACATGACTCATTTCGTGTTTGATATTCACTGGTATACTGTATGTATTAACCTTGTAACGATTAAGACGAGTATCAAAAGTTGATCAATCGGTGTTGTATCACACTTATCGAGAACTGATATATCTCGTTGTCAACAAGCGTGTCATTTTAAAGTGAGCAATTCATCATTTTGGTTGTTCGGCGTTAGAAGTCTGAAAGGCTTATCGATACGCGAGAATGATACATTGGTACTCTTTTTCAACGGGGATTTCAATTTGTATACTGTACACTATTTCCTCTTTGATGGTTTTAAGGAACGGTTACGTCGGATTTGTTTGGATTTTATTCGAAATCCCCGGTACGCAAATAACAGTCAGTTTGAGCAGTGAAAAACAAATTAATATTCTCCGGGTACACGTTCCAACGGATGGTTTGTTCGATGAGATTGAAACGAAAAATTGACGAGCCGTCGATTTCCCGGCTTATCGAATCAATATTAATTTGGCCGGGTATTGTTCCGATTACGTTCTGCTTGGTTAATTACGAAATACTGCACATTGTTGCGCGATAAAAGGGAAAAGAAAAACAAAAACAGAATAATATACGTCCGTATTATCGTACAGGTTTTTCCTATTACGCGAAAATTTCAGAGTTCATCGACCAACCTCGTAACTGGCCCTATTAAAAATTCTATATAAACGCTATCAAAGTTGCGCGCCGCTTTAGTAATTATTAAGCCAAACTGCGAACGGCGCGAGTTACTAATTCCCCTCTGGCGGACGAAAAAGCAATAGAGAACCGGCAGATTTCGACATCCCGCATGCTTTATATTTTCCCGTTATTCAAATTTCCCGTACCATTCGTTCGCAGTTTCATCGAACTTTTTTATCCGGTTATTGCGAACAGTCACGTCCGATGTAATTTATGCAACTTTCTTGCATCCGAGATTTCCTCTTAAACGGACAACATGTAACGCGTGTTCATACGCAGGATACGTCACTATACCTTAGGTACTTACGTTAACCGTTCGATACTTGAAATCTCGAGCTAATTACGTGTTATTATGGTTTTTACAATGTGGTAGTCGAATCACACTGGTATAGGGATATTCTACAAATTTTTGGATATGTAAGAATTTAATATGTAGGGATATAAGAATATAGGGATATGTGAATTTAATGCTCTAGTGATCGAGGAATATGGTGATGTAGAGATGTAGCGATGTAGGGGTGTAGTAATTTTGAAATATAACGATTCAGAGATATAGCGATACGGGGATGTAGCGGTACGGGGATGTAGCGATACGGAAATGTAGCGATACGGGGATATAGCGATCCTGGAATATATTCATCTGGGGATAAAGCAATACTGGGACATAGCAATCCGGAGAAGTAGCAATTTAGAAATATAGCGATCTAGGAACATAGCAATATTGTAGCATAGCGATCCAAGGATATAGCAAACCAGAGATATAAATCTAAGAATATCGACTAGAAATATATCAATCTATACACATAGTAATCTTGCTATCTAAAGTTGCAATAATATGTGAATCCCGGAATTCAGGAATATAAGGATATAGGATTTCAAAGGGATTTAGGTATTTAGGAGCGTAGGCGTTTAAGAGAAAAGTTGAACTTAAACTCTCAAATCAAGGAATAGTGTGCAAGATAAAGCTTGTATAAACACAGAAACGGAATAAGGTAAGAATTTACTGTTCCATGGCAATCTGTTCAGGCCGTAAAAGCAGTTAAACATTCGTGTCCGAGCCGTGTAGCTACTTTCGAAAGAGTTGTAAAGTACTTCCTCCTTTTATTTCCCCCTTTATGCCCTCGGTGTGCCTACGTAATTACCTCTCGACCGGTAATAAGTAATAATTAGAGCAGTTGAAGCAGCTTTGCTGTGCTTGTTCCGCTGTTCCGCTTTTATACGTTCACGCCGGTGCGTGTTTAGACACGCGATCGAAACAGAGCCGATATCTCGGCCGCGTTCCGAATAGAAACGGTCTTTTAATTTTCGCGATTACAGCTTCCTTTTTACGAGGCAAAGTTTCCCGGTTAAAGTACGAGCGAGACGAAAGGAAACGTTAAACGCGCCTCCCGATACAATCGGTGCCTCGTTAAAACGCTGTGATTCCTTTGAAAGCCGTTCAAATGGAATCGAACAAGTTCCTTGCACGGTCGTTGCCCGTTCAATGTAAAACCAAACTCGCGTTGGTATCGCTAAAGAGGTTCGTGCTAAATAAACGCGAAATTAAAGCTCGAGCTTTCGTGAATTTCTGTAACCGCTTCATCCCAGAACTATAGACGTTCGAGCTTTTCGATAATCTCGAATTTATCGATTAACGCGTCGAGTGCTATACAGGTAAGACACAATTAAAGGGATGCTCTGAATTTGCTCTGCAAATGGCGGCAAATGACACTTCAACTCTGACGTCTCGATATTCGTACCGATACACAAACATATTTCAAGTATTTCAATTTACAAAACTATCTTGATTAGAATTCGAAACTTGAGTAGTGAAATATTTGAAGCACCGTGTGACTTGAAATGATATAATATTAAAGCACAAAGTCAGTTTCATATTTTGATGAAGAAATGTAACAGTTAGGAATTAATATTAAGAATATTTATAAATCTCTAAAGTATCAAATTTTTATTGCATCTGCAATTGTGTAACCAACTTTCGTTCGTGATTGAAATTATTCTTTTTTCCTCCTCTCCGTTTAATAGACGTCCTGGAAACCGTCTGTCATCGTAGAATTTTCTAGAAAATTTCATTTCTCGTCGATGCACTTCCAACCAATTTAATAACTCGACATTCGTTTCTTAAAATGGAACAGATATCGAAATTTAACGTAAAGGGTGTCCGGAGCGTTGTAGTCTACGAGAGTTGTACATTTTTCGTAATGAAAAAAATTGAAATATCCGTTACTCGTTTTTGTTCTGTAGACTCGTTTTCGATGTAATAAGAGTCGAAAACTACGTGCACGATTTTTGGGACATTATGTTCGAGCTGGTAGCGATTGAGACACCCTTTATGTAATATCGAAACCTTTTAGTCTAATTACCACGTTTATATCGGTCGAGGCTCTCTGGTCCACTGAAAGAAGAGAAAATAGTATGGACGGGCACATTTGCTCCGCCATTAATGCAGGTTTCATTCAGAAACATCCAGAATTAACGTTTTATAGACTTAGAAAAAGTTGTGTTACTGCAGTGTTTGGGCAATTTTGGGATTTAAAAATTTGGGGAATTTGAACATTTGGAAATTTGGAAGTATGGGAATTTAAAAGTATGGAGATTTAGGTAAACTTCGATTTTTGAGAATTCTGAAAATTGAAAATTTGAGAATTTAAGAATTTGGAGGTTTGAGAATTCTAGATACCCATAATTTACAAGCCCATAATTTATAAACAAAGAAACTCACAAGTTCACTTTAAGATCTCAGAAATTACCTTAAAAGCTTACATATAGTCAAGCACCTAATCCCATAAAAAATCAACAGAAATTTTCCAAGATTAAAATTGAGATCTACCCATTCACAAGAATTACCCACCGACATTTAAAGTTTTTGAATAATTCGATGGAAATCAGAATCCAGTCACGATCACGAGATCTATTATATGGAACAATTAAAAGGTTTTTGCCGCTCACCGTCTTAATTATAACCAAATTCGATCGTTCTTTGATGACGAAGGGAGGTTCGACAGGTCGGCTAAAGACGGTTAACCGTTGATGACTATGGAATATATTTCTATTCGAAGGCAGCGGACTCGAAATGGTCAGAGGCCTCCCGCGGAGCGACATTTTACCAACCATGGATCTTTGTCCTTGTTTAGATCAGTCATCGCAGGGAACCTCGTGTTCACGAAAGAGTCGTTAAACGAGGACCACTTTGACCGCTCATTAACTCTTCTGAATGCTTTTGACGGTCATAGCCACCCTCGTGACACCTTGATGCCCAGCCACGTGAAAATATTCCTCTACCGCTGTGTTCTAACAATCGAAATAGATATATCTTTAGTAACGCGTGAGAAATAATTTCTGTCCTTCGATTTACAAATTAACTTGCAATAAAAATTACCTGTGTTTAGATTCTGACTTTCAGTTAATATTCGTTGGGATTATACTAATTTCATCGGGTCTGAACTTTTACTTATATCGTACTGGATATTGCTTATATCGAATGACTACTGTATGACACGAGTGAAGTAATTTCCTTTTAAATTGTTTCTATTAAAATTTTAGAAATGTCACGTAGCGAATTGCATTTCGTGTAGACTTTGTAGCAATCAAAATTGTATTTTCCTCTAAACGTTTTTTATCGAAAAATGTTTTAAAAATTGGTCTAATACAGGGTTGTGCAATGCAGAGTTTGATGTCATACATGAAATTCGATTTTCTTCAAAACTTGCAGAATTTGATGTCATTCATGAAAATTCAATTTTCTTCAAAACTGTCCTTAATGAAAGGAATTTGAGGCAACACATGATAGTATATATAATCCAGAGTTTGATGTGACAAAGGAAACTTGATTTTTATCTAAATGGATTCTATCGAAAAATGTTTTAAAAATTGGACTGACACAGGATTATACAATATTGATGTCATAAATGAAATTCAATTTTCTCCTAAATTATTTATTGAAAGAAGTTTTAAAAATATAATGTAACGATTGTATAATTGATATGGATCCTACAAGTTTACCAAATCTTTTGAATTCAATTTTGATATATTTAAAAATTTGTCAGCTTGCAAATAAAAGATTGAAATTACCCAATACAATACTTGATTTTATGATTCAGTATCGATTAGAGTATATTACAATGCACGCAATGCAAGGTCCACATCATACACGTGACTTCATAAAAGTCATTCACCAAGCGCGAAATTCGAACAAAAAGAATTTGAAAAATTTGCAAAGGTTGAATCAGTTAAATGGTTTGATTGTTTTACTTTTTTTGTAAATCCGGCGTTTAATTACGTTACGAGTTAAATCCAGCGTGAAAAGGGACACCCGTAAAACGATCTGCCCGTAGCATTTATTTTCTGTGTAAACAGGAGTGTTATGTGGAGTGTGTTATTTACAACAACGCGTTCAATTGAAACACAACGGTGTCTACAGTGGTCCTATCCGGGACAAGGTTGTCCGGTTGTCGCGTCGAATGGTTTACAACTTTAATCTTGCAAAACTATACCACGCAGGGGGTAAAAATTTGATACAAGCTGTTTGTTGTCGAAACGTCAAAACACAAACAGGTCGTGATATAAAAGGTGACATGGTAACAGATACGTTAATCTTTGTTCAATGTATCAGTGGTGCGTATGCACATTCGAGTGCTTCTTTAAGATAAGAAATTCACAGTAGGGCAAACTGGTATGTCACCTGAGCACCCTCTTCTAATGAGTTCGTTTACGATTAACTACTAAAATATTAAATATTAAGTACGATCTTCTTACCAAGATTACATGTTTCTTGAGAATGCATAAAAATAATTGAAGCAAAACTTTTCTACATTTTTGTATTTCAACATTACTAAAGAAACGACGTAAAAGAAAATTGTTTCTATTAAACTTTTATTCTCGATGTCGCACAATTATGAAACAAGTATTCATAAATTCTGGTATACAGTGTGAATATTTAATATGTATTTAATGCGTATAAGAGCTTTAAAATTGCTCCCATTTTCGACATTTGCTGCGGTTCACAAAATTATTACTTTTTATATACCTTCTGATTGTTCGAACTTTGAATAAAAATTATTCCAAAGTTTACGAGGTCCCTTGCAAGTCTCCTTTTTAAGATCCCTGAAAAGTGCACGTATAAATGTTCCATCTTGCTGACGGGAATAATGTTCTAAAATTGCGTCAGTTCGTTGGAGGAGCAAAATTTCTAGCCGAGTTATATCTGAATTACCGCGTCCACGTACAATCGTAAGTCGAACAAAAGCTATCTGTAACGCGGTAGCAACTAAAACGAATTACAATTGTAAAAGGAGTTAAAGGGTTTTCGAAGGTGTTGGAGCGTATATTCGAGCGTAAACTCGGCGCTGTTTACCACGAAGAAAATTCAATTTCACCGAGCTGTACAAGGATACCGAAAATAACGCGAGGCTCGTAAATTATGCAACCGCGTCAGAGGCCGCGGGTGTGTTATTCCGGGTTAACACTTGTCCGTTACGCGGGCTAAAAGCGAACAAACGGGCTTTGTCCTAGAACGAGGAATATATTTATCCGGGCCCGCGGATAGGGGTCAAACTTGCATCCACCTGAATTCAAGGGATGTAATTCAAACGTCCGCGGGCGCCTTCATCTTCAGACCAACGTCTTTTCAAAGTTTCGAGATCGAGGAGAGAGAGAGAGGGGCAGAAAGAACGTAAGCTGGCCGCGTCGTCGGCCATTCAGAAGCGAATTCTGCATTCGCGTGTCTTTTGCATTCGTGCCACATGAAACTGTCGTGTTTAACCGCGACACTCGCGACGAATGAAATTTTTAATGACCTCCACACCGGCCTCTTTCCTCGTCGACATAATCGCGCTTTAAATTGTAACGAGTTGCCTGTAACGATGCGTGCTTGTTCGCGTTTCAGTTTCTTTTTCAAACGATCAAACGGAACGTCGTGGAGGAGAAAAATACGGGCGTGAAAGTCGTCACAGTTTGACCTCTGGAAAGGAAAAGAGATATGGATGTTTGATAGGAGTAACGATATACTCTCCTGAATTTGATACCATACTTCAGTTTTATTAGACTGATTGTCCAGTCCCTATCACGCGACGATTAATTCTCGTCCGTCCGCAGAATGATGTACGGATAGTGAATGGGCCTGTTATACACGGTCAAATTCCAAAGCTATCTAACCCAGGCGAGAAACAGTGCCTAACAGGAGGAAGCGTAGTGCTCTGTAAACGCAAAAGCGAAAGAGGAAGTAGCGTGAGACGCGTGAACACAGCTCGTTCCTCCGTCGGGAAATTCTGTATCGTCTAAGGCGAGTGACGCGGGTCCGACGTCTCGTGTAATTCGCACGGCCATATTTCACCGTCCTGTATACGCTGCTGGGCTCTTAGACCCTCGACGATTTCAATAAATTATCAAAACAACGTCCGGCCGAGCTGCGTATTAGCGTGAGAAGCCAGGGACCGAGCAGAACGAGTTTAAAGCGGCAATTTGCCCGGTCCTCCTCGTACCATCTGTCAAAAGGCGCAGCCGTATTATCGGCCTCCCTGGGCCAATTATGCCCGTGGGCCGATCAAACCGAAAATTCATTCGCTTTTCATCCACCTTTCTCTCTAGTTGCTCGAAAAATTATACCGCCCGCTAGGTATCCGACCTTCTTCACGTCGTGAAAGACGTTGCTTACGATTTCGATTGCACGAACCCTAGCCTTTCTTTATGGACGAGCTCTAATCGCGAAACGAGACCTTCGTCTTCCAGCTGTTACGGAACTCGACGAGTCATCGTGAAAATCTAACGACGTGCAGGAACTCCTTCAACGTCGATTGCACCCTCGTTGACAGGAAGATATAGTGCGTTGCATAAATATAGCAAACTCTGTTCTTATAAATATGCACAAAGAAGATGGTTTGCTGAGGACTTCACGTTCTCCTGACGTTAATTCCGTAGAAAATCTGTAGGATTAGTGTGAACAATTTTTCCAAATAATCGTACATATTCAAATGTAGACGAATTAAAGCTTGCAATGATATACTGTAGGGGAAAATATGGTAAAAAATCTTATTGGTAGAGTGCCAAATCGAATTTCCGATGTAATTCGAAGCGGCGAGAACAGGATGAATTATTGTTTCGTACTTTTGGTACATAAAACACGATAAAACAGATTTTCTTAAGCGGTTGGTATGTAGAACACCTGAAAAGCAGGCTTTATGTAATCCACCTTGATACGTTAATACGTTTATACAATTTATTCTTTACACAAATCGATATTTAATACTGACTACCATTTACTACCAAAAGATGGATGGAAATATAAGGGGTTGGAATATTTATGTAGTGAAACAGATTACGTGTAGTCAGACATAATCTCTTACGTTGAATTTGAGATAAAAAATCGATGTGTAGACTTTATGTTTTATCGTACATTCATTTATTTTTTTACCCTTTTCAATTTCGAAGCGTGCATTATAACCACATGGATTTCGTTTATTTTTCTTGCTACTATACTATTAAACCCATTAGACTTGGTACGAATAATAGGAATAACAAATGTTTACCACTAGATTACCCCTCTGTTTGCTAATAAGAATAAAATTGATGGTGCACGATTCGAGCAATTCACGCTGCTGTATTCTAACGTGGTAATTCCAAATGTTTGCGATTTCCGTATGAAAAATAGAGACACGTAACAAACGTTAGTCTATTTTTCGCGTAGAATCGAGCTCGTTTATATTGTTCACGAACACGCAGCGCGTTCGAATGAAATACTAAACGACCAGCCGAAAAGACGAACAACGCTAGGATAGCGGCATATGCTCGCGAAGCGTTTTGAATAATGCCACTAATATTTGCACCCCGCGCGATTACTGTGCCAAACTCTATTCGACGATACCTCGACGTTCGATGCAAATGAAGGGATGCGTGGATCGTAAAAAATTATAGTCCACACATTACCAATACGTGCATTCTGCGTTTTATACTTTGGGTCTCGAAACACACTGCTATGTTGAGACCTTCAGGACCCTGTAGAATATCTGAAACATTTGTAGAAATCTTAAAATCTTGATAAAATCTTGACATCTTGAAATCTTAAACAAATAAATCTTGAAATTTAAAAAAAGGTTGAGGTCTTGAAATTTGGAAATTTAAGAACTGAATGACTTGAAAATTTAGCAACTTGTTTGAAAATTTGAAAATTTAGCAGTTTGTGATGTGAAAACTTGAAAATTAAAAAATGTCAAATATCGGAAAGTTGCTAAAATGCCCCCCTTTCCTCAATACCCTGAGCAATACTCTAAGCATATTTTGCCTATTGATTAATGTAGCACGGAAAACATGCAACCAACGCAGTGGTGTTTCCTTGATGAAACCAGGCACAGTAATTAATTCGGTGATTCGAACCGCGTTCCACCCTCCAGAAATCTCGTACCCGATGCATTTTTAGCCCTCGAAAAATTTCAGACAGCGATGAAACCATTGTTCCCACTCAGAGAACGATAATGAAAGCTTCGTTCGTCAACCACGATCCTTTTGTTTCCTGTCGAATTTCGACTACGCTAAACAGCTACAATAAATGTTCCTCGCGATGGAAGCAGCATTCGTGGTAACGAACAGACAAAACCATAGTAACTGGAGCGATCCATGGATACTATTTACCTGCAGAGTGAAATTCAAAAATGGATAGATCATAATAATTGCGAGTAGCCCCATTTCGGGGGTTGTCATCAACAATACGCTGTTAAAAATATTATTTTTAATTAATATGAAAATTTTTAGGCAACGACTGTTTGGAACTGTATCGACAATGAGGCTGTACGCTTCTTTTAATGACTTTCGTAATTGCGAGGCAAATTTAGGGCAATTTTGTTCTGCACTTTCGGAGCACTATGGATGATGAGAAATGGGGAGCATAGGTTCATGAAATAAGTTAGGTGCTTTTGGAAATTTGGGGAACTGGAAATTGGGATTTCAGATCGAAGTACAGATCGCTTCAGATTGAAGTACAACTCCAACTATAATTTCCGAGTACAAAACGTAACACGAACTAGAGACTTCAAGAATGTAATGACATTGTAGCAATGAATATCATACAAATAGAAATGTAGCAATGAACATCATAGAAGTGTAGCAACGAACATTTGTTTCTGACTGACGTATCGGGCAAATAAATCATACGGCGTGGGGTTATCAATGCAAAATTTGTACGCGATCGAAAACGGCGCTGCGTTTTGGTCGGCATATCGTGTTCCCTCTTGAAAAAACAAAGGCTGTCGCGAAAATGTTGCCTCGCCGCGAAACGATACGGCGCCCGTTTCCATCTAGCGCGTCGGTTCATCGACGCGTGTCGAGCGCGAAACGAGCAGAGTACACTGGTAAATGAATTGCCGTGTCGAAGCTGATGCACAACGGCGAAATATGCGAGCGAGAACGAGCGAGCGGAAGGGAGCCGGCCAGATTAATGTAACGAACGGTGACACGGAACGTGGACCGCCGAAAATCGAGATTCGGGGGAGATTTGCGATAAAAATGTTTTATGACGTTGCGAGCGTCGAGTTACGCGCTCGAGAACGCGCTCACTAGCTTTCACGGTTAAATGGAGAACGAAAGAACGCGAATGATACGCCTCGTTACTCGCGTCGCTTGCTTGCTTTAGTGCATCTTCGTACTTTGCATGCTGCGGTCAGAAACGTGGACGTAAGTCGAGTAAGTCGCGGTAAACGGAGTAATGGTGAATCGGGCAATTCCGTTTCTCTCCGGTACTGTTCGGGTTATCGTGTCAAAGTTATTGAAATGTCGAATTGCACTCGATAATATACAAATGTGTATATTTATATAAAATATACTCTTTTCAACTGGCCTCTAACACATTTTACAATAAACACCTATGATTCTCATGGACACAATTGATAATGATATTGGACTGACCGAATACAAACTACCCGATCTATTCTGCCGCTTCCTCAAAATGCAGTCCTACCTGTGAAGATTTTGAATGTCCTATCCTAAATACACTATTAAACTACTTTCCGATTCAATACTCTAAAACAGCTAAAATGTAAACTTTATTTTATACAAAAAGTGAACGACGATCTTCATATTACAAAAAGTAGGACGTCGCATATTACACAAGTGATTATCCTTCCTGCTTCATAAATCGATAAGCTTGTTCTAAATTGGAACGTAATAAACCTCGTAGAAAATTCTATTCTCCCTCTTTCATTTCAAACTTTTGTACTCTGTTTCGTCGTTGAGATATCAATTCAATAAGTCAGCAATTCCGATAGGAACAATATCTCATTCGAATTGACCGGCGTCGCCGAGTAGACCGGTAGGAATGAATAATTTAACGATTCGTTTTTTTCTAACCGCACGAAGACATTGAAATATCGACGCGATCTTTTCATAGAAGCCATTCTTTGCATGATTCACGAGCCGACGAACGGCAAATCGACAGTCAGGTAATTTCTGTTGAGATCGGTAACGGTACCTTAATTACCAGTTTCGCTTAATTCGGTCCGATTGATTCTCACCTTGGCCGACCGCTAACGGAGGTACAGTCAAGGGCAAATCTGCCTTCTCTCCGGAAAATACAGCAATCTGAAATCTGAGGGTGGGTTACGAATTTGATTTCGGAATTCGACAAAATTGAGATTTTGGAAGTTAGAAACATGGGAATTTAGGAATTTAGAGGCTTAATAATTTGGACTTCTTGGATTTGGGGAACTGACGACATTGACATTTGAGAATCTAAGGATGTATTGAAACCTAACTTGAGAATTTACATATTTATAAATCCTAATTAGAAATTTAAAGAACTGAGAATATAAAGATTTGAAAACTTGAAAGTTGAGGAATTCCGAAGCATGAAAATTTGGGAATGTAAAAAATGTGAATTTTACAAGTAGATGTCCTTGTCCGAAAGAAGCCTACTTTTCAGTCGAGTGTACCAATCGAAGGCGAGAGAGGATATTGTCTGGCAAAACGTGGACGCCAGCAGGCAAGTAAAATCGCTTTACTTCTCTCGCAGCTGGAGGGCTGTAATTAAGGCCCGTGGAGCGACGCGAACTTCGTAACAATTAAAATAATGACTAGAGTCTCCAACGAAAACGTTCCGAAACGTTCAAGCTAGTATTCGGAATAGAGGCGCGTGATTTAAAGCGATACGATTTTTCTTTTTCAATACAATCTGACCCGTCCTGTCCTAATAGTTATTGATCGTGTTGCTGGCAACGCACGCGGAATACCGATAAATTACATGTCGGGCTCGGTTCTAACTTAGTTTTACAATATTGAAACCGTTTTACGATACACCGCGATGAAATTCGTGTTAATTACAGGTTAGCGTTACTCGAAGTAAGGCACAGGAAATGGAAGTTGTTCGCAACCTAAATCGGTCAACTCGCAGTTTTACAAATCGGGTTACAAGCCATTATCGTATGAGAATTATGTGGCACACGTGTCATAGCATGAATTTGGATACAATGAACTCCTGTTACCGACCGAACCTGTATTGGAAATTTCGAAACTTGAGAAGTTGCAAATTTGTAAATTTGTAAATTTGTGACTTTGAAAATAGCAAGTAGCCTCGTTTGCCCGAGGGCAACGACGCTACTACATGCAAGAATAGAAGGGGACGAGGTTCTTGAATTTTCCATTTTTACAACCGTTGTATTCCGCCTAAAAGAATCGCAAAACTGATTCACTTGGCCCCGTAAGCTCGATTTTTATCACCCTCTCCGGTGTATTTCATTCCCTCGAACAATTTTTATGGAACCAACTTACTTTTATACAACCTATCGACATTTTTATACGAGCCGCTCGTAAAATGATCCTTCCTTACAACTCTATCCTTTTAGGGGGTGTTCCAGTTCTTGGGCTATTTTCGTATGTAAAAATTAATGGTCCTAGGAATTTCGAACCTTTCATGCTGGTAGTTACGTAAAGCATATACACTATGTAAGTGACAAGATGGCGGCCAATGTACTTTTAGAAATTTACGAAGACACAAATCGTCATTATATCAAATACACCCCTTCTAAAAATGAAGTTGAAACATAAATAAACAGATGATAAAGCATAATTCTTTATTTCGATAAAAATATACATAGATTTTAAAAAGAGTATCATAACAAACTTTAATCGAAAGAAACTTGTGAAAGGGTCATTCAGTTTCAGTGTTAATCCAGAGTCGAACGTCGTCGTTTTACCTGGAACCACAGAAACTCCATCGGCTTCGTTCTCTAACGATAAAATACGCGAATTCAAACGAAGAACGAGACAATGAAAGTTTTCGAACGATCGAGAAGTTGAAAAAGCGTGAAATATCCTGTCGCCGAATTTCGTCGAACGAGCGTCGGTTTTTGCCAATTAGCCGCGCGATTAAAGGCATTCCGGCGAGCCGCGTCGCCAGAACTCGAACGGAGAAAATTTCATTCGGGAGCGAAATTAGTCGGGGCTTTCAGGGACTGGCGAAGAGCAACAGTTGTCTTCCGAGCTATTTCAATTCTCCGATACTTCCGAACAGAGGAGAACGCGCTACTTTACGGCGGCACAATTCTCCATTGTCCTCTCGACGGCGCAACGCAATGTCAGCAAACGCCTTGAAAGGTTCTCGAAGGGAAGAGCCCGTTCAAAAGGCTATTGTTCCTCTCTCGTGAAACAAGTGTACGAGTCATTCTTTTAAATTTGATTTAGCCAAGCGCTGGGGACCCGTCATCGCCGATCTTCTTTTCCTAACCTACACCGCAGAGACTCGCGACACATTGCACAACCGAACTGTCAGTTTTCTGAACGTAACCTCTTTCTGCTCGAATTCGCCATCTTATATCGTTCTAGCTTACTTGCAAATTTATCAAAATGTTTTCTGACACTTTTGATAACCTTAGCAACCTGTAAATTGCATATCTTTTAACTCGCTGCTTCCATTCACAAAGTGATGATGTACATCGCTATATGCCAGGTAAAATTGCGACTGTAAAATATTGAAACACTTGTCGATATTCAAATGTTTGAGTTGATAGATTGCACGAGTGTTACATTGTATGTTAGGTCATTTTACTAAAACAGTAAATATGTTATAAAATTTAGAACGTATATACGTTCTTCAGATATACACACATTTTGGAATGATTTTATTTCTGAGCAATATGAAAAGAAAAGTTCGAGCAATAACTTCCATTTTTGTATTCGACCAAAACTCGAAGAGAGTTGCTACCGTGCAACCCGAGAGCCCACGGGAAACGGATGGCAGAAATTTTCTGTCGTCACCAGTTCGATCGTGGTTCACCCTTATCGTTGAAGTTCGCTATCGTAACTCGAGGTTATCTGTTTGCAAATTAGCGGCTATGTACCTGGAGAATTGCATCGACACCTCCTGCAGATGGCAATAAAAATGGAAATCGTCCATGGTTTCAGAATTTCCCGTCGGTTTTTGCCCGTGAATCTGTTACCTTAATCCTTTACCGCCGAGACGAAATCTTGCGGATTACGTTGATTCCTATTTTTCTTACTTCTTTCTGATAATACAACTTCATACAAAATGAAACTAAACGGACAGGAATCGATTTCCTTCCGGCAAACGCAAGCATTAAATTTCATCTTGGTTACGTGCAAAATTCAGATGATAATAATAAAATAAATATTTTATTAAGATTTTGCTTTCTGTATAATTGAAAAAGTCCACCGTATCACTAGAAAGAAGAGAGAAAAAGAAATAATAAATTAGAAAGGAACACTATGTTTATAAACTGACTTGGCCTTTCCTCTACATTGTACGAAAAAAAAAACAAATTTTTCATGTGTAAATGTAACTTTTTCTACACGTACCGCGGGGCAAGCATTGTTTGCTTTTCAAAATCATCGGAAGATCGGAATGTAATATTGCAGGTTTCGAAACCTGTTCATTTTGATTTATAAACAATACGCGACGATTCGTATTTATTTATCCCTCGATAACAATCGCAGAATTTTTCCTTTGTCCGTTCGCGCCCGTCCTAGATGACAATTAAACGTCACGCGTCTGAACGATCCCGAAGGATGTTGGGGCTAATTAAACCAATTTCCATTGTCGTTCGTCGAAACGAAACAAAGAGAAATGATAGAACGCATCGATTGCTTCGCTTGTACAAACAACAAGGCAGAAAATCGAACATCGCGCCGTTCTTTTTTTGCGAAACAATAACACGAATTCGCGCAACGAACCGACCGAAATGGCAAACGTTACGATTGTTCCGCGGCGATATACCGCGGGAGCATCAAAGGATCGGCGACAGAAGGTGACGCGTGCACGATGGACAACGGGGCCGCAAATTAGGAACAAATGAAAAAGCAGTTCCTGTCGAAGGACGCGTTAAACCGACGGTTAGATCGAGTCCACGTGCTCAGCCGACGATGGTCCCTATCGTCGCGACAAAAAGAGGACAGGAAATTGTATCAAATTGGAGAGCGTCGGGATTAAGCATCCCTCGAAGCGGTTCACCGAACGGTGGGTTCGCACATGCCGCACTGATCCACCCATTGTTGTGCAAATCCAACAAAAACCAGCCCTCTAATCTCGCGAGTCCACTTGAGATCGCAACACGCACCCCGCAATCGTACTATTAATTTATATAGCTATCTAAAGTACTCGCGACGCCGTCCCCGTTTTCCCTATTATCCTGCTGTCCGTTGCATCCTCGATAATCTTAAATAATCTCCCAACGATGCTGCACTTGAAAAACGCCACTCGACCTGGATACGTGCTCCCTTTTTATCGCTCTAAACCAATGTTCGATGACTGCCTTGCTCAGTAACGTACATAGCTACCCCGGGCACCGCTTTTAAAGCTCCAAAATAAACCTTTAGACATTTTTATATTTGCTTTTATTTCCGTTTTATACTGTTATAAATTTTAGTTGTCAGAAATGTTTAAATTTATAAATTTTTACTGTCAGACATGTTTGTATTCACAATTGCTTCTGACGAAAAGATTGTAACTTTAACTGTTTATGGTAATTTATTATTAATACGTAAAATGAATTTTATTTATGGAAAACTGTGTTTTAAACGAGGAGTCCGTAATATTTGCAGTTGATCATAATATTCTGGAATTATGATATATGGTAATTGACATGGTGATATATGCCCATAATCTATAAATTCGCACAGTGATAAGCGAACAATCAAATAACTATATCGACAGAAGTTGTTAGATAGCCATCAGGAATAAAATGTCATTTTAAATGATATTACCATGCGAATGATATGCTGACAGCTATCGAAAAGCAATAATATCATTTAGGTTGATTGATTTAACTGGATATTATATACCGATATGATCAGCTGCGATAAAGACTTTCTTTCGAGTGGATAATGCGAAAATAACAGGATTTATCGTTCGCAGCTCGGTTCTCGGTGAAATATTCGAATGGATGTGCTAACTTGTAACTTTGTCATTCGATGACAGGGATTTCCTTTATCAATAATATTCCGATTAATCAAAACGAGCCGCTGACTGAAATTAATCATCATTTCCGTCCTTCTTGCATCTCTCGTAACTTATCCGGCCAATGCAAGAAGTTCTCGGAATTTGTGCCCTACTTTAAATGCTTCTTCTCGTAAACAAACTTGCAATTAATAACTTTCGTCGTTAATTGTTTAACCGATTGTCGCTCAACGAATTCATGAATCAAAGATATTCATTTACGGAGATGGTAAATATTTGCGAACGATGGTTGATCGCTGAAATGATTGCACGATTGTAATTCGTTTCTGAGTATTGTTACAGTTTCGCGATAAACGCAAACACAATTGAACGACACGCAACAGCATCGATTACAAATACTGTCGAAACACGGGATGATTTATAATTTCCCATCGATCATCATTTAGAGCGATTTTCCGCGATAACGTTGGAAAACAGGCGTAACTTAATTAAAAATAATATCGATTCATTTCGGCACTTCGCGTGATTAACGTATCGCTGGAGTCCCGTTATAAATGATTTAATTAAGCCTCGCGTTGTCGTTGCCGTCGTGTTAATTTGATAACATGTTTAATTAACGTGGAATCACTCGTTGATGGAACAAGTTGCTAAATCGACCGCTGTATAAAAGGTTTGCGATAAAAAAAAAAGGGGAGAAGAGTGTGTGAACTATAGAAGCAGTAAATTGTTTGAGCTGACGTTATGTCGAGATGAATGCAAAGGGAATTGTTTGTTCAGGGAAATTTTGGTGCTTTTATAAGTCATCGATACTAAGTCATAATACTATAGTAATACTGAAAGTTCCTGAATATCACACAATAGATGGTAGCAACATAATCTACTGCAACCTAACCTAACCATAATAAATACAGAAAATGTCAACGCAGATACAAGGGATGGCAATATAACAAAAGTCTACTGTAGCAGCATGATAACGGTGAATATCGTGTTTTACGGGAAGACAGGAACAGTAAATATAGGTAATCGCAGTGATTATCGAAAGTCGATGATAAAATCTGGCCGAAATCGTGAGCTTGCGTTCGTATCAAAAGCTGCGTTAATCGCGACAGTACCTTACGTAACGTTTAAACGACTATCGTACAGTGGCTGGTGTTCGTTGCACGATAAACATAGCCCAGCCGAATTACACACGCTCGATAACACGAGCTTGCACCAGTGTTTGCAGCAACGTTGCTTTAAATCGCGATCGACCAGCTTGTTGTTGGCCTACCTACGCGATACGCATTCGTTTTCGAACGACATTGTCCATCTTTTCCGCTATCTCCACGATTTTTCTATTTCTCCTATTTTTTCGCTTCTTCTGCACCCGTTTGTTTCCCTTTCATTTCAACGCCTTCGAACTATTTACTTTTTTAACGATCAATGCTTACTAACAGTTCTTTTTGTACTTTTCTCCGACATCTTGTCAATTTATTTCACCCCCGTGAACAAGGTTGTAATTCTTTCATTTTAATTTCAACGCTTTCAAACGCGTTTAACGAATACACAAATATAAATTAACCTTGTAATACACAAATATAAATTAATTCTACAAATAAATAAATTTATAAAAATCTCTGGGTTATTACATAACTTTGTGTTATTATTATACAATATATTAACATCGTTGTACGCAAGGTTAATTGTAAATGAATCATAGATAAATTTGCGGGAAGTTTTAAATTGTGCTCTCAGTAAAAACTTGAAAACAGTTTTCTAACAGTTGACCTTTCCCATCTCGTTCAAGGACCAATCTTCAATTTCATGTTGACGATTGTTTCTTCACGCATTTCATTTTCCTCCGCTGGTCCCCGCCTGGCCCTTTCACCCTTTCCCGATTTCCATTCTACGTACGTCCCTTAACATTTTCATTTAACCGCTTTCTCTAATTCTACCTTACCCTAACCTTTACCCTGTTCAAGCCGGTGCTGCTAATTGGTTCTGCCTCGATCCTTTGCTCTCAGCCCGCTCCCTTCCGTTTTAGCCCTTGCGAAGCCCGTCCTCTCTTCCCCACAAACACGTCCAAGCAAAGTGTTTATACACGTTGTTGCGAGGGCGTGTTTATCGAACGTACGGTGGCCGTGTATCGCCGGCATGAAGGCGACACGCTAGTGGCCACTATCTTCCTGACGCTGGAATTACACCATTATTGTGCAAATTAGCGAAGACCCATGCATGATAGGGCGACCGGACGTTTAACGGGATTAGAATTAACGTGCCTGCCTTGAGCACCCATTTACAGACACCTTTTGATTACTTTGTACTGCAATCCCTTATGCAATATCGATAAAAAGACACAGAGGCTAGCCTACATTGGCAACATCGTTATTACAGATGTCTCTCAAATTATTATGTAGTTTAGGTTGGATTAAGGGTATTCGCAATTTTGGTTAAACGAAATTTTCACGTTTGGAGATCTGCAAAAGGGAAGTTTAAGGATCTGAAGACTTAAGGATTCTAGAGACAAAATAAGAACAGATAAAAAGAAGAAACTAATTTCGTTAACGGAAAATAGAGTTTTACTTAACAGGATATTTTCGTAGAACACTGTTTCTTTTTACGTGATTGTTGTTTATCGCGAGGAAGATTTTATTCCGTTGTTAAAACCAGGAGATGTGTAATTGGACCGATAGAGCAGTTGGTAGTCGTACCATCAGAATTTTAAGCGCAATGGCGCCCTGATAACGCGAATCCGGAAATGGAAGTCGGACACGACTCGTACTACGGGTTAATAGGAAAGTACCTCGTATTTCGGACTCGTTCGTGAATTAGAGAGCCGTGATCTAACATTCTATTTGCGTTCAACGAATGAAAAAACATTGTAAATTCATAGTTGATAGTTATCTGCTTCCCGGAAAATGTTATCAATTCAACGCGTTGAACGCGTCGAGCATTGAAATCGAAAATAAAATCATTTTAACACTGGTGCAACCATGATTTTAATACAGAATTATTCTACGAAACACTTGTTTTATTGATAATCCTTTTTTGCATCGAAATTTCTATCTTTTTTAAAAAACTGTACTAACGTCAACGGGTTAAGGAGATTGTCATTACTTTTCGATGATGTAGAAGCAATGCAATTCTATAACAAGATAAGTGCTTTACGTAACAAGATAATATTAATATCCAAACAAACTGTATATGTAAATGGTGATGTAAAATTTTCGAATTTTCGAAGCCACAAATTCTCAAATTCCTATATTCCCAAATTCTCAAATTTCTAAATTCCCACATTCCCCAATTCCCAATTTCCCCAATTCCCAATTTCCCCAATTCCCAATTTCCCCAATTCCTAATTTCCCCAATTCCAAATTTCCCCAATTCCAAATTTCCCCAATTCCAAATTTCCCTAATTCCCAATTTCCCCCCATTCCTACATTCCCAAATCCCTATTTCCCCAATTCCCAATTTCTCCAATTCCCAATTTCCCCAATTCCCAATTTCCCGAATTCGCAATTTCCCCCCATTCCTACATTCCCAAATCCCTACACCCCAATTCCCTACTTCCCCAAATCCCTATTTCCCAAATTCCCCAATTTCCCAATTTCCCAATTCCCAAATTCTCAAACCCCCAACTTCCAAATCCTGCTCACGAATTAAAACAAACTGCACACAAACGAAAACTGCCTAAAACCCAAATCTATGTTCAACCGAGAGTTTTTCCGTATTATCTCAAAATTACACGGCTGCGCAAAAGATTAATGTTCGAACTTCTACAACGCAGTATTTCTGTACGTTCTATCATAAAAAACGGAGTAATATCCATACAACGTTTCCTATTTATAACGCAGCAACTGCATACAAGATAACAGAAGTGTAATGGTCATACAAAGGTCTATTAATTACGTAAATTACCTACCATGGTAGATAACTTTCCGCGTTATTGCAAAACATTGGAAGTTCAAGTTACCATTATTAAGATACAACTTTGTAGTTAACGTCGAGAAAAAGGATCAAGGTTAACGTCGACGCAGAATTCGATGAAATAAAATGGCCGACGTCGATGCGTGTCCTTTCATCGTTGCGACCACAACTGCCAGTCTCACCCCTCCCTATCCGACAAAAGTATATTGTCCTATTGTAAATATAAACTGTGTGTATTCCGCAAACCATTTTCCTTGCTATTTGTCGCTTTTCCAGACATATTGCGCGCCACGGTCATTTAACTGTGCGCCTGTTTATTGTATGGAGGTGGCATATGGCGCGAAAGTAACGTCTCTATTATATCCTCTGATAAATGGCCGGTCGTATTTAACGTGGCTAATCGGGATTCATAGGTAAGAAACGCGTACGAGACTGTGCATCCGGATACGCATTTAAGTAGGCGAATGTCTAGTTGAGATTTAACACTTGAACGACCGGTAATGGTTGCATATTTAACCCTTCTGTGGATTATGGTCGCCGCACCGTCCATGCACATATTTCAGCCACGAACAGCCTAATGCAGGTACCGACGATTAATTCATTTCTGGAACTCTTCAATTGGATTTACTACAATTTTCTACTTTATTTAGATTCACTTCAATCACTGTCATCTGATATCTATGCGTTCCGGAATCTACAAATTATTGAATTTCAGATACCCCAAATTTACAAATGACTAAATTTTTAAATTCTGAAGTTTTCAGTTAAAAACTGTTTCGGTTAAATTTGTCAGTGTGAACATTTGAAATACTCGAAACTTCTGTATTTTCAAATATTTTGAACATAGAATCTAGATTCATGCCTTATCGCTATCAACTCTGTGCAATGAACAAAATTCATGAAAATGTACCAATACCTACTAAACACATACTAAAAGCAGAGAATTCGACAGATTTAATTTTTCTTTGTCATTAAACATTTAATAATCGTTGACCGAAAATTTGTGTCGTACCATACTTCTAACGCGATGGGCAAAATTATGGCACGAAAAGGAACGAAGGTAAAGGTATAATTAATGTTTGCCAACTTATCGCTGCTGGTCGCAGGAAACTCTTCTCTGCATCCTTTGAACCGTTGGATTTTGCTTGAAGCTCATTAGAAACGCTCGTGCATAACGCGTTCAAGCATCCTTCTTTGTAAATCTCAAGTAATATAAATGCTGCATAATATTATTTACGATCGCAGCTACGAGTAATTTACCGATAAATCAACTCTCAGCGTTTCTAAAGCGGACCCCTCTGTCGCGAGCAACATGTGCGTGGAATCACCGAAAATCTACCGGCTCCAGTGTTTTTCGGATAACGATTACGACCGTTTACAAGGAAAATACGTTATCGATCTTACTCCACGAACATAATCCATCTTAACCATGTGCTCGATATGTAATCGTTTTCGATTGGTATATTCAACGTTGATCGTGACTGTTCACCAAACCGTATCTCCCCCTTAACGGCCGATAAAAATCGGAGAGCCTCGACCTTTTGAACAATCCCTATGTAGGCTGTAAATCCAAAGGTTCATTCACGAATTGTAACGTTTACAGAGATTTTACAACACCTGACCCACATTTCCATTTACCCAGAATCGTTCATTGCTAGTTAATCCCTGTTTATGCCAATTGGCTTTGCGTTACAGGTTAGGTTACTGTGCGTCGAATGGCGGATTTGTTAAGTTCAAGAGTCTTAAAATTGGCTTACTACGTAAGTTTAAATTGAATTGTACAAGGTGTGCAAATTGATTGATGGTCAAACACAGAAAGATGGTTTAACGTTAATTTTATGTTAAGAATTGTTCTTAACAATTGATATGAAGATATCTAAATATTGCGAGACTTTCTGAGATTTCTGAAACAACTCCCAAAGGTACATAGATAAAAATTAGTTAAAATAATATTCCGAACATAGGGTGGTAGTTTATCGATCTGGCGAAACAGGGTGCAGGGTGGAAACCTAATAACACCGGTCAGGAAGGATGGATACACAATCCGCGGTTTCTTTCGTATCGCGAAATCGAATTGATATCCCCCAATGTATACAAGCGTGGTGTATGGAATCGGCATGGCCGTCGACTGGCCTCTCTCCCCGCAACAAGATTATGGTAATTGACTATCCGACTTGGAAACCCCCATCAGGCATATCAATTACGTACGTATGCATCCCAACCGGGAATTTGCCTTTGATCCGCTCAAACTCTGAGGTAACACAATTCACGCCTGCGTCTAATCTCAAATGGGATTGCCTGATGGCACAAGGGACATCGAAATGGGCTTTTCCGACTTCACAAGAACGCGAGACCGTTTCGATACCCTGCCCGTACCGGATACACCTCTTACGCCGACGATAATCCGGTTACTTCTTCCCTCTGTGCACGACCACACGTATTGAGCGCGGAAATGATTTCCAGGATTTCCCTGCCACCCACCCCGCACACTCCGATACAACCCACACTTCTTTCAAATAAGGATCCACCGATAAACTTCACAATTTTTTCATCGTACATTTATCAATTTTCTAATTTCCTAATACCGAAATTCCCAAATTTTCAATGTTACAAATCCTCAAATGACTGAATTTTCCAGTTTCCAAATCGTCGAACTCTCAAATTTTCAAACATCCAAACTCACAAACTGTACAATTTTCAAGTTTCTAAATCGATTACCCAAATCTTCGAATGATCCAATTTTCCGAATCGTCGAATTCTTAAATCCTAGTATGTGTCTACTAACTTATCTGACAAAAATCTGTAATTATACCTGTTAACCTTGATTCGAGAACAACTCTTAAAACAATAAATAAAGTGCTTGTAATTACGATGATTGAAAATTTTTACCAGCAGACCATTTTAATTATCAGTTTGAATAAAACGAAACAAACGGTTGGTCACTAATATGGCCGTGGTCGCTGATGCATTTAATAGCTTATGCGCAGTGTTCGTATCAACTTTCACTACGTCCAACGTTCTTGCAGTTCACATTACAATAGACTTCTCTTTGTGAAGCATCAACACACTCTTGGTAGCGATAATCCTTATCACACTATAAAAAGATTGTTCGCTCAACATTCGTTTCAGAAAGTCCGCGAGTACGAGCTCAATATGATATGGTTCACGATTTTCACCACTCTTCTGGCCGTGCAGTTCACCGTCGGCAGTTTCAGTAAATCAGCAGATTTATGGTTGTTGCCGGGTGTCACCCGTTCCCTGTTGGGCCATAGATATCCTCTTATGACGCGCGGTTAGTATAAGTTCCTCGAAACTTGTACGGATTTGGGAAAACACTTGAATTATTGTAATTAAAGATCAACGTTACGTGGTAAAACAAAAACACTTTATTCCGGAAACCTCGATTTACAAATGTTGAGCACGCGTGATAAAACTGCGAATGAGAATGATGCCAGGGACGGGAAGATAGGGCTATTTGTAAGTTTCGGAAAATGAACTTTGAGTTGTGACTAGGAGGAAAAATTCGGAGGGAGTTGAACAGTGAAAAGTCTAGCGTGAATCATAGTGAAAGTTGTTGACTTGGAAGTCGTGTCTAGGAAGATCGGGATTCGAGGTCTTAATAAGTTTACGACATAAAGGTAGCTGCCTAAGTAAATTACTAATCGCATAATTATCATCAGACGTAGTAGTAGCGTTAATCTCGATTTCGATACCTGCTGCTTCTCGCTGTATTTGGTTTCGGTAAACACTACATCGAGTTAATTGAAGATTATAGGTACTCAGGAAATATCGATTATCAATATGAGACCTCGAATACTGCTCGTGAGGAAGCTGTTGATAAAGCGTCAACTTGTTGTCGTTGATTTTTAATTTACCTTCGACCTATTTTTTGGGTAAACAGTGAAACTTCGATTTATCGGTTCTGAAGTTATTCAACTAAATGATAAATGGGCGCACAATTCATGAACATGTGGACATAATTAAGATTAAACGAAATAAATCATATAATCGAAGAATATTCGAATATTATCCCCTGTTCTCTTCATCCCTTAATTTCAAAAGTTCTCAGTCGCAAGTTGCCGATCATTTCTCACATAATCAAATTTCTCGATTTCCCAATCTCCCAATATAACGTGAACCAATAAACTATCAATAAGTTACGAAAAATGGAGTCGCACCATCACGACATTCCCGCTAACACGAAACGATCGTTTCAAAAAAATGTATTATATCCGATAACAAACTTTCAACGTGACAATTACGTCGAAAAAGAAAACGCTTATGAAACACGGGTGAAAATCAAGTGATCATCCCTTTTGTCACGTGGAACTGTTTCCCTTTGATTTACGAGTCAGGTCAGCGTGCCGTTTCGCGTCGATACAGCGATGGCCGATCCATAATTATCGCCGTATTGTAAAGCACTTAGCCTTTATGACTACACCGGAGTGCATAGCCATTGGAATTTTTGAAAGCCAGAAACACTCGTGTAAAGCCGTTTGTTCCGGTAAATAATAGTGCATGTGGCAATAAATAAACCGGACCGAAGGGGATGGTTGTTCACGGTGGTGCGTAATATAACGGCCATACTATTGTACGATGGTACGTCACGCACACCAAACGAAAGAAAAAAAACAGGAATTACGGAATAGAAAACAGTAAATATGTGGGAGTGAACTGAAGATTCAATGATCATTTGGCGAATGAAATAATTAATCGACGTTTTTGTTCACGTTACAGATACGGAGCATTTAATCTATCGATGTTCGATGAGTTCGGGAGGATAAGCAACGTATACTGTAACTTGATTATTTTCCTACCGGACGAGTATGATTACGGCGGTAATTATTTCACATGATCTCAGTATTATTCAGTGATTACAAATTTATAGAAAGCTACGTTATTCCGGAACATTCAGTATTGGTGGCGAACTACGAAGACAACATAAACTTATCCTGCAGTATACTTCCAAATATAACGGATAAAGAAGTTGTTTATTGCCGTTGGATCCATCCCGATGGACACGGAATTCACAATAGCTTAAGTCAGCGATACATGGTCAGCCAAACTGACACGCAATGCAGACTAATGATTCCAAGTAAGTGATTTGTGTTCTGTGCTAACGTACCCGCTAATGCGACAAAGTCGACGTAATTGGGATGCAAAACAGGTTACACCGATCAGATTAACTGCGAACAGCGATCAATTACAAAGCTCATCGATTCTGTTCTATCGAAAGATGTCTTACTACTATAATTACTATCTGCGTTTCTAAATTAGAGTCTCTACATTCGAAGTTTCTTCATTTTTAAATTGAAAATTTCTGAATTCGACATATTTGTATCTACATTTCTGGGTTGTCAAATTTCAGAGTTTGTCAATTTAAATATTTCAAAATTCAAAGACTCCTAAGTTGTAAATGATCTGTAAATTCCAAGTTTAAAGTTTTGAAATCTCCCAGAACAATTTGCAAATTTTCAGGGGTCTGATTTCTAAATTAAATATTTCTCAAAATTCATTTCACAAAAATTGCAGCATCAATCAGTTGTAAAGAGTACAAACAATGTATTAATAAAATCTATTCCATAAACGTTGCCAAAGGTAGAAAAAAAGGGGGTAGGTGTGACAGAGTCCATTTCCAATAATTGAATGAACAGCTGCGACGTTTCGTGTCGTAATCCGTAGGAAATAACTGTGATAAACGTTAACAGCGTCGCTCATTGTGCTTCATAAATAAAAGTGCTCGCAAATCCCATTGATTCGACGTTTCTCTCTTATTTGCATATATCGAACGTCGCTCCCTCGCGCCGTGCGCGTTTTCAATTAAGTTCATGTAACTTCACGAGTACAGATCATTCCGGTCTCGTCGTCGCGTTTCGTCGAAAATTACCCGATAAATTAAACTCTAGTCGCCGTTACAAGATATTAATACCCGTCCGAGTGCTTTTACCGTATTAACTCCGTGCAACTGAAATTTCATCGTGTTCAAATATTGTATCGTTATCGGCTGTTTTTGCGCGAGCTACCGTAACGTTAATTATCGCCGATTGTAATCCTTTCGACGAAACAGAGAAACCCTTCGGTCCCGCAACCACTCGATCGAGACAAAACGATCGTGATAATTACGCCTCTCGTGATTATGCATCGTTCTTTTTCGGTCGAAGAACCCTTTGATCCGCTTCGACCCCCAAACTTCCAAAGACGCGAGTTTGTTCGGAAATCAGAGGGTAAGAACAGGGCCAAAAGTATCCCACGCAGAACGAATACCAAAGTGGTTCCAATTTGTACACTCTTACCGAAACGGAACGCAACATCGCTTACAAAGAATCAGCAATTTCGTTCCGCCCCGTGGAAACTTCTTGCTCTAGCAGTGTCGGAATACCAACAAGGATCTACGAACACGTTGGAACCGTGTCGATTTCACGGAACCGTAAAGTACCGACTGGGGGTCACTTAACTTCCGGTGTCCTACGACCGGATGGAAATTCGAATTTTCACGCGGCGAAACTTTCCATCGAGCGTTCCTTCCTTCTCGAGGGAATCGCGAGAATTTACACAGGGAACGATGATGCGTCCGAGGGTAGTTTTTTAATTTAGAAACTTGGTATTATGATATTCGAACATGAACTCTTGCATTCGTTTCAATATTTTTAAGTCGAATAATTAGAAATTTAGATACTTGTTCAATTTTCTGAACTTACGAATTGATTTTCATTTCAGGCAAATACAGCAAAGAAAGTATCGGCCGATGGACATGTGTGGCTGGATTGTACAGTGACAGAGACGAGGAGGCATGGGCCACCATAACTGTTCACTCGCAGTCCACATACCTTATAACGATTATCGGCATAATCGCCACTCTTCTTATGATTCTTTGTATTTTGAGTTACATTTACGTTCACAGGAAACGACGGGCGCCATCGGAAGATTTATCTTGTACACGCAATGACATTAATTTGGTACAGTTTTCCGGCAAAATCCATTCTATAATTGATTGTCGAGTGAACTACCACACGAACGCAATTTATTGGAAGTTACCCCTCGATATTCCAGCCAAGAAAGAAAATATGCTAAGGACCGCATAAGGATCGCAGAGGGGTAAGAAAAAAAGATGGTGATTACAGAAGAGAAACGATTCTGTAACCACCATCTTTTTTTCTTACCTATCTTTTTCACCCTCTTGGTTTCACCCTATTCTTTCCATTTGGTTCTCGTGGCCATTTAAAGTGTATAAGATAGCAATAATCTTGCGAAAATATTTAAATACGATCCCAGTCGAATGATCAATGTCATCCATTTTGTATTTCATCTGTTCGTTGTATTAAAGAAATTTTTTAAAGAATTGTCTTATTTACTTTTATTATAATGCAAAAAAGCTGAGATTTAGAATAGTGATCATTTGAGATTAATGAGTTAACATCTAATTCTATCTAATCTAATCTACTCTATCGAATCTAAGTTTTGAAATTTTGCTTTCTAAATTTCTAAATTACAAAATTTCAATTTAAATCTCCGAATTTCAAAATTTAAAAATTCCCAAAGTTCCTAATTCCACAATTCGATAATATCTCCACTTCGCAGTTCCACAATTCAACCATTCTACAATTCTATCCTCCAATTACCAAATTCACCAGTTTCCTATTTCCTAAAGTCCCCAATTTCCGATTCTCCAATTTCCCCGATTCCTCCTTCTAACATCCTAACCTCCAAATTCTCAAATTTCTTTCGCCAAATTCTCAAGCAGTAACAATTTGAATATCGAAAAAATTCGAACGTATTTAAATGTACGAATAAATCCTTCGGTACGCGTCGTCGATTGAAAATCGCAACGAGGAAAGTCGCTCATTCACACGTGGCCATTATGCTCGCAACGTTAACTGGCACTGCGCGCCGCAGGAATGCCTTGCAATGACGAGTTAACTCGTCATCCCTGGTTAACAGGTTAATGGCGGGAAAGAGACGAAGGAACAGGCTCGTCCGCGTGCAAAAGGGGAGAAAACCATTAAGGCTCGCGCGGAAATGAAATTATAACTGTATACACTCGGACCGTGACGGTTTTCTACGCGAGCTTGCACAGGTTTCCTCCGTTAACGAACTGCACTCGTGGACGAAAATAACTTCCACGCAGACTGTCGTTGACAGTTTTTGTTCGTTAAGAACGGGATTTGTAAGCATTCGTTTCCACCGTACTCGATTTTCTTTGCGCAGCCCCAACGTGCCGGGGTGGAAAAAAAAGAGACGAGGGAAAAGGAAGCTGAAGAGGGGCGGGAGGGTGGGAAAGAGAGCAACCGATAGGAAGCTCGCGAGGATTTCAGAGCGACGGAATTACTTCCATTTACAGCGGCCCGATAACGAGTTATTGGATTTCGAAAGATTGAAATTGTTATCTGACGTTCCTAAAGACCCACATTACAATATTTCTTGAAATGTCTGACGCCCCGAGCTACTATATTTCTACTACGGTGCCGTTCCCGGGATAATTTGCATTCTTAACGCTAACTAACTTAATGAACCGTATAATATTTTCCAAAAAAAATTGTATGTACAAAGTGGCGAAGAAACAGGGTCCAATATGGGGCTCACCGGAAGGTGTAAAAAGTGTAGAATCAACACCTATGACTCTGTAAAATTAAGTTTCAATTCATGACCCTATCGTATCATTATCATTCTGCTTCCGGAGGATGGAGACACAATATTATTATACACTAATATCAACGAAGATTATTTGTTCGTGTCAAGTTGCTTCCAAACATTGTAGACACAAAACTGTGCACTAGCATGAAGATTGTTGTTACTGTGTATTTATTACTTAAACGTTACGTTACATGTTAACCGCAAAGGTTCATAAGAGTGCTTGATTGATTGAATTTTCATTAAAAAAGCTGACTGTATAAAAATATGTGGCATATCAATCGGTTTATGTTTTAATTATGTATTAAAACAGCGTCGTTTATATTGTCAATATAAATCAATTGCAACGTTTAATGCTTCGTATAAAATGTCGATTAAAATAGAAATAGGTAAATAAATAAAACCAATTGGAATATGAAGGTGAAATATATTTCCGTGATTTACCTGTTATTGGGTCAGATCGGAAATATTTTATTTCCCACAATTTGTATGATTTGTGTATTCTATACGGTTCATTTTGTTCTTGTGCATTTAACATGAGGTTCACTGTGTTAATGTGCATTTGTACTTTCATATGTTAATGCGCATAAATTATAATAATTATTTTTCAATAACGATGCTCATTTACAACATACGAATTTCTGCATAATGCAAAACAATCGATATAATAAACAGAATTTGCTACCGCGACTGCTTTAGAAGATGCAATGGTACGTGATTAAAATAGAAATTACGTAGAGTGTCATGGAACGTACAATTTAATAAATACGTTTAAAGAATTTCGAGGCAGCCCATAAAAGAAAGATTAACCCCGAAGCAGTGAGAGTTGCTTGGATCGTTGATCTAAATTACGAGGAAAGGAAGAAAGGAGCAAAGACGTGTCCTGTTATCGATGCGTCCATTTGCCCGCCCTGTCTCTTTGCCCTTATCCGCCCCTTGCCTATTTCATCCACTACGAGAGCTGCACCGAAACTCTAACGTATTCCTTACTTATCTTCATTTCCAAATACTTTTGCAAATGGTTTCAAATACAAGTTGGTAAGATTTAATCATTCGAATATCACAAAGATATTCAAAGAAAAGATGAAGCCCTAATAACCAACTTAGTACCAACTATTATGTTTCTTACTCTGCGTCTTTTAATTATTAAAAACAATATGAATTCGTATGAAGTTTCACACTTATCATCAAAAGAACATGAACAGTTATAAAAAAAAAAATTATCCAAAGCTGCATTGCCTTTGAAATACAACCGCAGTACACTATGGATATCAGTCCGTCAAATGAACCTAGGTGAATAACCTACAGCGTGTTAATAAATTTCACTCCAGATTCAGGTTTCCGTTTTACGATCGCGCAAAACAGCAGACAAAGAGTTTCGCGATCAAATAAGATATCTGGCACATATACAGCAGCCAAAGTACAAAGACAGAAACAGAGGCGGTCCAGGAAAAGCTGGTGAAGTCGTAACGACGCGACGGGGCGAGCTACAGTAAATCCCGGACTGATATCTTGAGCCCCGGGTTAATCCACCGCCTAGATTACTCTCCGTTGCTTAGTACGCCACCAACGTGTGTGTATATGTGCACCCTGTGTGTGTGTGGGTGGACGCTCGAGTTAGAGATTGCCAGTAACAAAAAGGAGCCGCCGCGAGAGCGAAAGATTGCTGCCACGCTGGTAATTTCGCCGGATTAATATTTAATATCCTGAACAGCGGCCTGAAGAAACGGATAGAGAACGTGGAAAAGAACATTCTCCGTCTTGCTCTCTCTTTCTGTCCCTGTGTAGGTGTCTCTTTGTGATCACCACGATCATCGTTTCTGTCCTCGTTCGAAAGCAAACGATGGAAGCACGCCCATGTTTGCTTTCGTTTCACCGTTGACGTCTAACCCTTGACCCACTGTCGCACTGGGTCTCCGGGAAAACAACGACACAATCTTCCGCCGGAATTGCTGCCCTCTCAAATGAGAACCGATCGCGTGTTTCGTGGTTGCACGTAATCACACTCCTCGGCCTCTTCAACAATCGGGGCCTTCGCTGTACCTTCCCGCAAAGAATCCATACGTTTTTTCATTGTAAGCAGGCATGCATATCATAAATATGGAACAGGTATAAAAGTAATTCCCTGATTAGCAGGGAATATTTATTTACTTTAGTACCCATCGGTACTCATCTTTGTGGAACAAATATGCATTACCATCATATTAAACAATTTATTATTTTGGACTTATTCTAAAATAACTACTAGAAGTACCAACGAGTCAGAATAGTTTCGAGTTTTACATTTTATATTACAAAATTTGATTGCTGTGCTTCTGTCAAAGTGTCATGTCTCAAATGTTGAGATAAAGGATCGTTATATGTTCATTCGTGTTTCAGTATTTACTTATTTATTTATTCACTTCATTTGCAATGTAAACGTGCGCATTTCTCGCCGGTTCTGATGTTAAAGAAATTATGGAACAAATAACACCTTTAATGTACAGTAAAGGTTAATCGATAGATATACGATAAAATAGAAACTAAAAAGAAATTTGAAAACTGTTCTATTGCCACTGCCAAATAAAGATATATTTCCAGTATCGTTGAGAGGTATACCGAAGATATTCAACTAACCATCTACAGTGAAAAACGGCGCGAGCTTTCAGGCTGACCTAATACGTATCACCATTTTTTCCTCGATTTTGGTTGGCGAAAAGAGATCGGAAAATTTAAAAGGATCGATTTATGCGACTGAATAGAATTCGACCAACCAAAGGAATTCACTATGACAGGGAAATACTATGTCGCGGAAACAATTCGACAGGATGGAATTGCTGACCGATGAAACGGAAGTCGATCGAACTTTTCTCCATTCGAAGCTCCATGCAATCGTACACGTTCCCCTCTCTCTCTCTCTCTTTCTCTCTGTCTCACCCTCGTCCTTTCTTTCCTCTCTTTCGCCCAGTTCGACGTTCTCCAGCTCCAATCACCGAATTCAACCGACCGGATCTCGGGTGTGCAGGTCACAAGTACCTACTTCTGCAAAAATCTTGGCATGTCGGTAGTTGGCGGAGCTCGGGAATTCGAAGAAAAGCGCGAGCGGAATGCGCGCCGCGTTATTTCAAGCGCAAATTATCAGCGATCTCCCGCGATCTAATCCAGAACCTAGGCCACGTTCTTTCATTTACCGGTGAGACGTTCCAATGGAATTCTATCGTATTTTCCTACCCTTCTTCCGTTACCCAATTTGACAAACGAAGGAACTTCTACTCGTTCGATCGCGATGAATAAGCAATCGCGAGTCAAGCAAGCTTGCCAAGAATACGTATCTCAAACGAAGCTTATTATTAACGCTGTTTGCCTCTATTGCTGAGCTACAAATATTTCCAGGTAACTTATAAAAATCACACGCGGGATGAAACGTTTTAATATTTACGGAACCAGACATATGAGATTGTGGTTGAATCAGTAATGCGCTGTCACGTTACTGAATAATGAAATTCATCTAAAGATTCATTATCCTGAATCCAGTTTCAGATTCAATTAGTTGAATACTGTTTATAAATTAATCTATATCATAACTCACAGCACCAGAAGTTAATGTTACTTTAGATAGAGTTGTATCGTATTTCATAAGAACAAAATAAAATTCGTCGACAAATATTCAAATTCTAAATGTCCCCTATTAAAAATACCGCATATTCAGAATGATGCAAATTATTCATAAATATTCATGTATTTACACAGAAGATCCAAGCATTTGAAATTTGAAAGGCTTTGCACCGAAGATGCTTGAAGTTTAAAAAAAGTCCGCTTGATGTTGAAAATATATGAAATTCTGAATGTCCCAAAAAATGCCTCAACTTCAAAATGATCCATCTGAAACTTGAAAGATGTCAAATAGAAAATGCCCCAAGTTAATGTCTCACGATTAAAGTCTCCCAAGTTCGAAAGAGATCAAGTCGAAAAATCTGAAATTCTGAATGTTCCAAGCTCGAAACAGTTTAAAGTTGAAGCGGTTTCGAGCGGGGAAATGGTGCGAAAGCGGCACGCGCCGGCCCTGTAAGGTAGAGCAATTTATCGGAGGTTACATTTGGGGTCGATCCTTGTTGCGGGCATCCTTTTCGCGCGTGCACGCGGAACCAGGGAGACGGAAGAAACGGGAGGGAAAAAAGGCGGGTGGAATAGGTCAGGGGTGAAGCACAGGGGCGAAGGGCAGAGAGGAGTCCGCCGTCACTTTCAATTAGATAATTGAAACGGGGGAAGAGACGAGGCCACTAACGCGTTTTCCACACGTGTTCTCGCGGGCAGCCGAGGCCGCCGGAATTTTACAAAAGCGGCTTTAAGTTCACCCTCGTTCGGGCGCTCGGCGAAACGACAGGAGAGAAAGGGACAGTAGTCGGCCGATTGCTTTTCCTATGAGATTCGATTGTTCCTGTTCCCTTGTCCACGTATTCAAGGCAACCGCGAACCGCCGTTCAACGGGCTATTGTTCGATCTTCGTTCTCCGATCGGACCGACTCGACGACCGGATTCAATACGGAATACCACCGTTGAGGAACGATTTCTCCGTTCGATCGAAAGGACTTCTTTTGTGCCGGCAGAGGCGATCTCGCGCGACGATATTTATCTCGATTGATGGAAAGACTCTTTTCTTTAAACGTGTATAGGTAATATCGTTTCTTTTCGGAAAGTTTGCTCGGAGATATACTGGCTACTTGCGTACTCTGAATAAGTATACTCGCAAAAGATGTATGCTGTGGGTTAACATTGTATGTCTCGGTGAACTGTGTACTAAGCATTTTTGTATCAAGTATAGAAAAGAGAATATATTTTTAACAAAATAAAATATAATAAATTCAACCGTGTAAAATAACTTCAATAACTAAAAGTGCAATGGCGTTAAGGGTTAAATATCGGTTACCTATTCTTTGCAAGCTTCGTCCACAAGCAGCGACGTAGAAACGACCAGCGCCGACCAATAACTGTTAAGGATTCCCATCTGCTTTGTTCCCAGCAGGAGCGGTGACCAATGAAGGCAATAAGCACCGTTGGATACGCGTGCACGCTTTACTGACACGGGTGTCCGAACCTGCAATTACACTCCACGCTGCATTACACGCGTGTATACCCTCCCTCGTTTCTGCGCGTCTGTGTTCGCCGCCCATTTTGCGGTTCCTCCGCTTCGCACCCTCCCTTTCTTCATCTTCTTCGAACTTGCCCGCGTTCCGGTGTGCGCATCCATCTCCTAGAAGGATCATGCGTTTCCTTGCTCCACGCACGCCCTTCGAACACCTCGTTTTCGAGCCAGGGAAACTTTTCCGCTAGAATACGCACAAATCCAGCACCGTGCTTTGGGACGACGCTGCAACCCCCATACAAGATCCTTATACCTTGAGGATCTGTGCCGTGGCGCTACCAACCCCTGTCGTTTATGGTTTCGTTGATTAAGAGCGAGGGTCCCCGTTCCCTTGGTGTTTCGAGGCGAACGCGCTGACACAGAAGCCAGACGTCTGCGGAGAAATTTCACGTCGAATTGCGCGATTCGTGGATTCCCTCAGTCGATTTCTGCGGTCACGAATCGTGTATGGGGTGCCTCGAGTGTTGCCATTCGGATGAGGTCGTTTATTTTGACACTGGGGTATTTTAACGAGGAATTTTGCTTTGGCAATTCGAAACTTTGCTAGAATTCGTCTCTTCGTTATACCCATCACTGAATCAAACAAGCAATATTTTTTTAGACATTCGTGATTAACATCGTAGCGTTATTTTGAATATTATAATGTACGTTAAATTGATAAGTTTAGTTGTTTTTGTAACTTGAAGTAACGTAAGAGATTTCCAACTGCGAAATCAGTACAGATTTCGGAGAAAAGAATCTTCAGAAATGTTGTAACTTAAGAGAAGAAACTTGCGAATGGGTCAAATGAGCCATTTGTTAGTTCCAGTGCTAAATAACAAATCATGTTTTAGACACTTTGGAGAAACGACTGATCGTAAAACAGAAGACTATACGTTGTATTATGGCGGCGTGTAAGAAACGAGGAACGGAGGGAAACTTTTCTGCTAAGCTACGCGCGAATCCTCAGCTACTTCCGCGCATACCTCGACCCCGATCTTGCTCCAGGAATTTGTTTCCGAGAAAAGATGCGGTTACTTTGTACCAGGGATTGCTTTCTATGCACGCGTCTGCAGAAGTGTATTCTGTTAAGCTGCCACGAATAATAACGCGCGTCTTAGAGAAATGGAATTTAAATTTAACCGCAGAAAAATGAATTCGTGGATGTATGACGTCACGGACTGCTATAAAAGAACTGAAGAGTTTAGAGAACTACCACTGAATTCATGTTTCAAGAGATAGCGTATCAATTTGAAATTTAAGTTTAATTAATGTGACTGTTAAAAGTATCAAAAAATTCGAAATTTTGAAAATGTGAATTTCCATGACCAAAAGTGTATTCAAATTTCTTAAATAAAAATGATCAGAAGTTTGTCTGAAGAATGTTTAAAAACGAAGTGGCCCAATCTACGAAATGTACACGCGCTGCAAACGAGAAAAGAGTAATTGAAAGGGGAAGCAATCGGGTTTGGATCAAAATTCGCAGGGTGGTAAATGCATGAGTGCATCAAATTCGTTGAACGGGCAACGAGCGAGCTGGGTAACAAAGAGTACGTATAAAAATTCACGTCAGGCAGCGGAAACGTTAACAAGAAAGTGTATGTAATCAAGAATTTCCGGGCCGGTCTCAACCATCGTCACGGACTCGCATTAGGTGCTTTTCCTTTATTTGTAGCGAACAGACTTTCTCGTTCTCACGAAACCGAGACAATCCACGCCCAACAACGTTGAAATACTGAACGGTAACAGGGCCAAAGAGTATCGCGAAGTTTACGGTAATTTCCCTAGAAACTTCGAAACAGTTTAAAGAACCCCGCATATTCATGCTTTCGTCGATTAAGATTCGTGGTTTTGGTTGTGTAAAATTAGTCCGTTCGATGTATCGTTCTCTCGTAAAACGATGGAAATCGACTAAAATTCTCAAGTGCCGATTATAAATATTTCAGTTTCTTTTGTTAGTAGATATATTTGTACATTTGGAAGTATCGATATTTGGCTCTTTGATCATTTGAAATTTCAGAACTTTTAACATTTCATTTTCGTATCAATTTGGGGGTTGAAAGTTGGAAATATAGAAATCTGAAAATGTAAGGACCTACAAATTTAACGAGATTGAGGTTGAAGAAATGTGGCACTTGAATATTTAGAAATCCAGAAAATCCCAAAATCTAAAAGCTTAAAAGTACAAAAGTTCAAGAACATTTGCTGTCAAGTGTCCTAATCCGAAAAAGGCCTATACCACACCCGAGTGTACAAAATCCACTCAGCGTTTATACCCTTTTAAGAGATCAGAATTAACCCTACCACATTACTTACCACATAAACTGTAATTGTCACGAAAGAATCGCGGTTTGAACAAAGAAGATCAACCCGAAGTACAAACAGAATAAATGTAGACAAACCGGAAAAACAACGGCAAAAGCAGAGCATAATAAAAACAGTAGAAACAGGGTAAAAAAAGGAAAAATGGAGACGAAGAGGGTGGGTTAATAACGATGTTCATCGACGTTGTAGCTGGAGCGCGAGTTTCCTCCTATAAACATCGAGTGTAGTTTCCAATAACAGAGCGGGTCCGCGCTGCCCTTTTTCCGAGTGTTTCCGGGGCAGAGCCGGTGCAGGAACAGCGTGCAAAACAGTCAGGAAATGTCACGTGCAATTCGACGCGCCGCTGAAAAAGCCCGGTACCCGGCTATATTTGCGAAGCGCGTTTCCGTGTGCTTTTACGGTGATCAGTCCTGGCTTTTGCCCCGCAGCCAGAACACCCCTTTCCCTCTGTCGAACGGCGCTATATGGGGATGAAGAGGAAGGGTAGCATTAAACGCAGATGGCGTCAGTTTTACGCGAACGGTACAATTCATCGAGCCGCGTGGGAGTGAACACCGCGGCAGGATATATTCTCGAAGGGCAGAAGGGTGGCTCGCAGAAGGAAAGTTTGCCCTCGATCCTCCGCGAACCGGGATTCTTCCTAGCCTCTCGATTCGACGAGAAGCGACCGAGATCGTTCGAGCGAGAGATTTTTGTCTGCGCCCCCCGGAAAAGACCCCTTTGTCTCCCTCCCCGGGTTGCGCCGGAGAGGGTAAACTTCGGTGGGGCAGACACGTATGGAGGTGTAATAAAAATTCACGTTGCGTTTCGCTACAGACCCGGCTGTATTAACCCTCGTTGCCTGGGGTCGTTTTTCGCGGGATGAACTCGTGGTCGCCGGATAAAAGCGTATCCCTCCGAGCGACGATACTCCCGATTAATTTTGTTAGTTCGCTGTTCGTCCATCACCTACTCTGTTTCTTTGTATCGATACGCTCGGTATATTGTTTCGTGTTAATTATTTAGTCTGCGTAGTTTAGAATTAAAATTAAAAAAACTTGAAAATCTGTAACTAAGAAAATTCCGGAAGTACAGTATGAAACATAGGAAATATTCTACAGTCTACGTCTTTCTCATAAATTATCCGTATTTTGAGAATGGGGTGCAATCTTCTGTAGGTCACCCTACATCTCGCTACAGCCTTCCAAGACTGTTTCTAGATCTCTCTACATCCTCGCTAGGTAATTCCTATAAGCTGTCCTTGATCCTCCTTCAGCATTCGTGGTGCTATCCTCAAGAAAATCCTACATCCCCAAAATTTCACTTGCCCATTACTAATGATCACAATACCAAAATATATTGATTAACAACATGTAGTTAACAATACACGACCAATCTTACACATTGATCATCTAAGAATCTCCTTAGCAAATCTGATCCTTTTCACCGTGACATTGACCGTATGTAACGTGTTTACCATTTTGTTTCTCACAGAGTCTTCGATTCAGTTGTTGAACATCAGATCGTGAATATTTATCGAGAACTCGAGTCGATGTCCCGTTCAAATTGGAACACGATTTCTCCATTCGCAGTCGACCACCATTGTGTTCATCGATCTATGGGTTCCTTTCCCCCTGAACTGGATTCACGGCATACGCCACGGTATTTGCCAAGCTAATCGCAAAAAAGGCTTAACGAACAGCTGTTGTCCATAACTTTTCCTGCGTCGTGGTTGTTCCGGATTTACGAACACCGGGTGCAAGACTTCTTTTTAATAACACTGCGTCTTAAATAAGATTTCTTTTAAATGACATTTATGTACACACGAATAAATTTTAGTTTTCTATATTTCAGTTTTCCTCCCTTACCATACTTTTCCTAAAAATGCCAGATTTGCTTCTGACTACATCCTCGAAACTACTCATCGCAAGCAAAAAGCATTTTTACGATATCATCGTTATAATCAAACATAATTCGCTCCAACCTGAATCTTTCGAATTTTGTAACACGTTAAAAGCGCCGATAATGCACGCACTTAATTACTTGATGCAATATACATAATACCATCATTTTAATAGGCCGTATCAGCTGCAATCCGTTCCACGTGACACGAAATCGTTAACGAGCGTACCTGTGTACGCTTTGCGAGCTTAAAACAAGTTTCAAACTTCGATCAATTTTTACGCCTCTTCATTATGGTACATTTTTACGTGTATTTCAGAAATAGTTTATTCCCGTTGCAGAATTTAACGAGTACGTATTGGTGTATTTTACTGTCACGTAGTACAAACAGTCGCGTTAGCTGATCGTTAAAATCCCTCGGTAACTGATCGCTTCTCGATCACCTTACCCTAACTCGAGCAATTCTTTCCCTGACAATCTCGCTGCGATCATATGTCTGTCTTCGTTACTACTGAGAACACATAAAAAGACATGTTTAAAAAAAGTTGCTGGTATGAATCTCACAGCTATAGAACTATACATAGTTGTACTTATATAAGTACTATATCACAGTATGTGACATCACCTTTTTCCTACATATTCGAAATCGTCTAGCACCTCAGCCGATCACTGACGTGAAGTTCTTATAATACGAATAAGACCTATAAGATTTCATCGAAACGCGTTGTTAATTTCCACCGCTCGGAATCCAACAACTGGAATCGATCGGTGTCGCGTCTTGTCAGTGATCAGCGACGCCCTCGAAGGATGAATCGGCTGACAGGAGCCGTCATTGGTTCGCTGTACACTGTCGAACAACGTTCCCGTTCGATTCTTAGTAGCGTGCAATTAGTCGGACGGTATTAGCATCGAATCCATCTCGAGGGACGTGGAACTGTTCGAGGGAGTGAAGCCAGTAATTCAGCTCGCGCCGGACACGAGTCAGTCACGCTGTTGGTTCGCGATGGGGTGAACGGGAAAGAGAGAGAAATATAGACACGAGGGCGTTGCTTACTAACGTCGTTATTGAATTATTTCGAGACTTAGTTTTACGCGCAAGGGATCAAGCCCTGGCTTAGTCCTTGCAGATGGAGGAGGCGTGGCCCTAACTGCTGTCCCTTCGAGCCAAAGGTTCCGTGGATCAAGGAGAGTCCTCTGCATCCTCCACTAGATTAAGATGCGATTAGGTTGCTCTTAGCTTGCTCTAGCGTTCTTTCGATGGATGTTCTAATTTTCTCTCGTGCGTATCGAGGAAACGGGGTGCACGTGCCGGGATCCCATACATTTGGTTTGAGAGAACGAAAAAAGAGGGCACTGAACTTTTAGAGTTCCATATTTGCTAGTCTCCAGATTTCCAATTCCCCAAATCCCTAAATTCTAATATTCGAGAATTTGGGAACCTAAAAACTTGAGAATTGCCAATTGCGATAACTTAGTCGTCTTATCCCGTGATATTGAACTTTCCACGCTGCAAAATTGGTCATTCGATATGCAGCAACGAACTTTTATGCAAATGATAGACGAGCGGATCTCCTTGTACGACAAAATACATCTATCCGCGTATCTTCGATGGGAGGCTCGAGGCGTATTATGGTAGAAATTCAGGTTACCGATATTTCTTAGATTTATTGTGCTCCTCGAGTGCTGACAGTTCACTTACGTGTCGTCGGTGGATTGCGGCGATATGCAATTGCTCCGCTTCCTGGGATTGCATATATCGCTGTGCACATCTGTTCGTTTGATGCATGGATACTCGCAATGCTCGCCGGAGAAATAACATTTTCATCGGGATGGATGGAAATCTCTGTTCGGCGTTGTTCAGAGATGCTCTCTGTCATTGTCCGGTGCCGGTTAAACGAGTAAACCCATACTTTAAAAGTTTGTTAATCTTTTAGAAAACAGATTCTATTACATTTGCACATTCAGGTTCGAAAGATCAAAATTCTCAGGATAGTTTAGTGATGGACCGAGTGGACTTGTCAAATGAAATATTAAAATTTCTAAATTCTCAGATTTATAAGTCAGATGTTTAATAAAGACATCATTATGATACATCAGTTATACAATGTCATGAAGCAGAGTACATAAAACCTGAACTATGTCCACATCACCTTGCATAATCGATAGTATACTGTTCGTCAAATAGATTCGTGCTAATTGCTATCAAAACCTCTGCAGTGTAACTGTGATTTGATACACAAGAACAAAATACATATCGAAGTCCTCAATAGATGTGAAGATACACCCGTTCGTGGAAACTCGAACGATCGTATCGTTCCTTCAACATCGGATGCTAATTGAACAGAGTGGCGAGTTGTTACGTCGTAGATCGTCCGCGAGGGGAATCGTCTCCGAGCATTAATCTTTCTCGGCGGTGTATGCCTCTGGCGGAAAGCTAACGCGTTCGGTGGTAACAAGAAATCGCGCAATCGCGTAGCACATCGGCTTTACTTTTGATCCACGTCGGCTTTTTTGCCTCATAAATAGCTCTGCTAGACAGGCAACACGCAGGCGAACACATGGCCAGAGATGAGACCACCGGAAAGACTCGTCCTGGGCGGCGTACACTTGGGAGCATCTGGTTTTGCGGTGACGATAGCCTCGTTAGTCGCGCCACTCTCTTTCTCTTGTAATCTTATTACAAGACCGTGTAACTGCCCTCCTTAAGACATGCCGGTCCTCCTAATTTTTATTCGAACCTTCGACCAGCCTGCCAGACGAAACAGACTACCCCCTCTGATGCTGCTCTTAGCTGCGACTCCTCAAGATGCTCCTGGTACACTTTCGGACATACGACTCCATTTAATTGCACAAATATTCGACATACTGGAGATACTTTGAAAAAGTGACTAGGGTCTACATGTGGCTCTTGGTACAAAAATATGTAACAAGATTTCGAAGAGAGTTTAAACTTTCCGGTACGCATCGGGTAAAAGTTGTATCGAGGAGATATCTCGGGAGGATTTTTTGGATAACTTATCGATAATTCATTTTAAGTGGTAGGTACATTACAATCGGAAACTCCATAGCGAAGTTTCGAGGGAAGACAAACTTCCAGAGGCGGTCGAAGTCTTCAAACAAAGTGAAATACATAATGCATGTCTACCTGGGACATAATTAAGCGAGGCAAGAGAGGACAAAGTTTTAACCGATTTACTTCGTTCCCTTCGCGAAGCAGACAATTCAACTGGTATTTCTTCTCGGGAGAAGTTTCTTCTATAATATACTACGATTCTTAATGACTGTCTTCTCGTCAATAACAACTTAATGGTCTTTGTCATCGTTTCTCTTTCTTTCGTGAAATCTGAAACTCGCGTTCTCTTTCGCAAACTCGCTTTGTGTGTGGACAGGTACCATCAGGTTGGATTAAAATATTGAAGAAGGAAGAGGAGGATGAAAAACTAACACTAGTTAATTGTGGTAACATTAGGGATTTCGAGATCGGTACTTATCTAGATTTGGACCGTAGCCCCAGCTAGGCCTATTATCCCTCGGTCCTGACCATCGATCGCTGGCGTTTATACTGCTCCGATCGTTAATCTGTAAATTTTCGTAGTTCTCTGTGCGATAGTCGTGGATTCGATAACTCGTGAGAGATCTGGGTATCGGGGAATGTAACGATCGGTTATAACTACTAAACGTTTCGCTGTTCAACAGAATTGCTGAATGTAGACTGTCTATTACCGACGTGGATACCGATCACGCTTCTGCTGTGCGTGCATTTATCAGCGTTGCGCACCGCAGCGAAATGAGAGGACTGCGATTATATAGACTTTCCCGTAATTCACCATGCTTGAATGTCTGATTATGAATGAAAACAAGAGGCACCTACTCATCTTAAATTGATTAACGAACATATTCTATCGTCGTGAATAACACAAGAGACGTTTACTAATTTCAACTTTAAATTAATAAATTAGTCTCTACATTAATATCGCTAGCTGCAATATTAAAACATACGATGAAGATTGATATTAGCGAAATGATTGTCGTTGGAAAGTTCTAAAGAAAGTAATTTCTTCACGATATTATCGGACAAGGACTATCGATCGTCGTCTTGTTCGATGTCTAATAAAAGTACCATCTTCAATTTATAGGTTTTAATGCATTAAATAGAGCTTGAATAATGGAAGCATAACTTAAAACACGTTGCAGTATGTATGGACACGATATTATATCGAGATAATTCCTCTGTGGTCTATCGGAGCTGGTTGACAAGCTTCGTACTTGAGATCAAAGCCATCCCTACCTTAGTTTATTAGTCACTTGGATCGATTATTACGTTTTAACATCTTTGATCATGTATTAACTTCTCAAAACTTGCGTATTCATCATGAATGAGTACAATTTCAAGTGATTACATTTCTCAAAGTTTGTCATTGATGTCGAATAATTTATCATATTGCATATTATAATTTGCATAATATGCAAACCTTGCACATTAAAATAATTTGTAATATACAATGTGAACTAAAAATCGTTATAAAATTATTATTAAATATGTTCAAATAACTAATAATATAAAAAAAAGTGTCATTTGAAACATGTATATTATCAATTATTACAATTTTGTTACGGTATGCTTTAGAGCGTATAGTGTTGAAGCAACAGACGAATGTTTGCATCCATCAACTCGAAATCCTGAGGATTTCTTGTTAGAAGCTTCGACTATCGCGTGTAATTAACACGTTTGCCCGCTGATGCCCGCTCAGAGGGTCCACCAAAAAGGAAAGTGTAATTCAATGTCGGACCCGTGAACGTACACGAGCGAGCAGAAGTAACCGTACGATAACGTGGCATTCCAGCATGAGAGGGTAGTAATTAAGACCTCAACTGGTCCCAAGGGACTTTGTACCGCGTCTCCCTATATCTTATCGCATGGCTCGCTCGACTGGATGTCCATGCTTTATATCTATGGGTTTATTCACCCAAGAGGGCAGTTCTGTATCGTCGAAGCGTCGTATACCTTGCAACCTCCGTTCGATGGCCTGTTTTCTAATTACCGACTAAGCACTTTCAACCAAAGAAACGTCTGTCCGACTCCAACAAATATTTCAGTTACAAGTTCGTATACGATGTATAAACATAGTATAAACATAGGAACAGACAATAGTGACAATTATAGAGAAGTAGTATTAAAAGATTTCATCAAACTTTCTAACCAAAAAGTTTTAAGGTATCTGACAAAAATACCTTCGAGTGCAAAGAGTTACAATATTAAATACCCCGTATTTAAATGTTACGTGTAATAATATATTTTCCAATACTGTCTAGACTTTTTCAATACTAGTTTATATATTTATGTCATTTGAAATAACTTCGTGTACCGAAAGATCGTTCGGGGATAAAAGGAGAGGTAAATCTCTCGGTGTTTTTCCCTTCTTATCCCAGCTTCGGGAACAGAATTGTATCGGTGTCGCGGGAGTAAAGGCTGGTCAACGAGATTGTACGTTAACGGAACGGACGTTTAATTTTGTAGGGTCTAGTCGCGGACAATCTGATAAATGTCGGCTGCAATGTTCGAACATAGACATTCGGAATTAGTAGTAGCACAGCATGGTAATTTCGTGCGATCAACGATGGACACGAAGTATCAGGAAATCGAACCAGTTCAGACTCCGTAATTAGTAATCTCGTTCGTATACAGATACAGAGAAGTTGTCAATTACAACTTCGCTGCATAACGCGTTTCCTTCGTTTTTTCTCGCCTGTCAATAACACGAGAAAATGGCTTGAAACGTCGTTGAACCGGTTCGATACCGGTCGTATGATCGGTGACGATGACTCTTGATCGTGCAGCTTCTAGAAAAGACTTCGGAGCTACCATTATATGGAGCTGTGGATAGTTACGGTAGGTAATCAACCGCGGCAGAACTGAGATTTTATCGACTTTAATCTGTGATGGTCGCACATTTCGTTCGATCGGCTCTTCCTATTTTACATTCCTCTACCTCGTAAAAATTTATATTGATTTATGATTCTTTATACTGTGAAATGAATACATTCCGTTCGTAGAGCAGCGGTTTTCAATCCCATATTCCCCAAATTCTGAATTCCCCCATCTGAAATTCTCCGAATCCTACATTCCCCAAATTTTAAATTTCCCAAATCCCAAATTTTCCGAATCCTATATTCCCCTAATCCTACATTCTCCTAATCTCAAATTTTCCGAATCCTACATTCCCCAAATTCTAAATTCCCCAAATTCCAAATTTCCCAAATCCCAAATTTTCCGAATCCTACATTCCCCAAATTCTAAATTCCCCAAATCACATATTTCCCAAATCCTACATTCCCCAAATTCCAAATTTTCCGAATCCTACATTCCCCAAATCCTATATTCCCCCAAATCCAAATTCCCCAAATTCCGTATTCCCCGAATCCTAAATCCCCCAAATTTCCAACTCATCCTATAACTCATCCCATAAATGTAATAAAACATTATTATCATGAGTCCATTTAAGAAGGTTGCTCTACATCAGAGCCAATCATAGCCAGCAGCCATCTTCCGTCAGTAGTAGAGCGCTATGATTCGTCCAACTTTTCGTATGCAAATACAATTTTTATCGTAGATACTCCCGACTGTTGAGTAATTGGCAAAGTTCCGAGGGTACGATAAAAGTGTCGAATAGAAAGCGGCGCATTCTGGAAGCTGCCGGATCCGAGGTTGGAATAATGCGTTTTTGAAAGCGACGTGGATCGACCAATAACGCGGTCACACAGATATCATCGTAAAGCACCGCTCGAATCCGGCATGATTAATAGAAGCCGCCGAAATTGGTTCTTAATGACTCGATACAGAAAAGGGGGCCAACCGTCGTTAGATGTGTTTTAGTTACGCGTCTCTAATTCTTACGACTAATGAGCTTTTCATCGGATTCGGTCGATCTTGGGACTTAGCAGAGAAACTGATGGAGCTAGCTTGTATTTTTTTTCTTTTCTGGATGAACGAGCACTGTGACATTCAAATAAAACGAGCAGGCGAACCTTGATTAACGTGGACCGATGAACTGTCGGATTCTCTTAAGAATCATGACTAGATAATTTAGTAGTTTTTAATTGTTATTATCAAAAAGTACAAACATAGATAAACTTTCAGAAATAATCAATGAAAAATACAATTTGTCTGACAAAGGAGAAAGTGTGTATAATTTGATCGGTACCAACTATCTAGTCTTTTATTGTAGGAGTTAAATTGGTTCAGGCCTAATAGTCTCGTTGCAGCCCGTCCTTCAGGAATTCACCTTGAAAAGGCAAATCATGTTGTTCGTGACGTAAGTAACTCGATATTCGCGCGAGTTGAGTCGTCCGTTTGAATCGAGTTGTCGAATTATTGGAACAAGAGGGCAGATATACGGAGTGAAAAGCGATTCTATGGAGATGATGTATACCTAGAGAGAGCACAAGCATTCCCATCGTGAGGGATGCCTCCGAGCGGCAGACTCATGTCATCGTGTCATCGATAATTGATGTATGCGCGAACTAATGGCTGTAATTACCTGAACCTAATATCCACCGTGGAATCTCGCGCTTCCCCGTCGCGTACGCGTCGGCCATGGTGGCCTGCGAAGCGTACGCTGTACGAACGCTAAAATTTCAAGAAGAAATTAATGATTTCTCATCGGCCGTGACAAGTCCGGCCACGATAATTAATCGCCACGGATCGCCCCGGGCGGCATACATCGGCTCGGCCGTCTTGTCATATTTCTTCCCATTCGTTTGCCCTGTTCTTTGCGTAGATTATGCGAGGCCACCGTTTATTAGCATGCTAACGACTGCCCGTTAAAATACTTTGTCCCAGCGACAGTGATGGAACGGTGGCGGGAAACCACCTTCCGATCGAGATATTTCTCGATCGGGAATTATAGCCCTCTTAAACTAACGTTCTACTATTATTTCTTCAATTATTTCGAACATAACGTTCAATTTTATTTAGAAGAGAATTCTGGAAATAAAAAACTTCTGAGTTTGTGGAAAATGAGAAATTTGAAAGTATATGTATTGAACACCTTCATATGTCCATTTTACCAAGTTCAAAAATTACAGTGATGTCCGTAAACTTTTATGACGATGTCCACATAAACAAACCACATTGCACCGCATTACGCATGAAACACCAGACCCAACCGACTAACCACCAACTATTTTTACGTGAACCGATATCTCGATCGATTCAACGATCTTATTCGTGCGTAACGAAGAGGAATCCCTTTGTGGGACTGTTGGTGGTGGTTGTGGAACTTGAAGATCACGATCACGACGCGTACAGGACCGACCTCTAGCATTAGAACTTGTTCGAATTTTTTGGCGACTCACCACCGTATAAAGCAAACTGCGGCTACATCAATGGAGCAGATGCAAAAAAAAGGGCATTTGGATTTCAGGTGAAAAGCTCGGTTACACGTGCACGTGATCGGACCCTAGCTCGTTTTAGATGCAACCAGCCGCGAGTAAGGCACTTTGAAATGAGATAGGTTCATCATTTCGATAGCCGCCTCGATGCTCCTTAGTGCATACACCATGGCTGGTTGCTTTAGCCATCACTGAAACGGATTAACCCGTGACGTGCAACGCAGCGAAGTCTTCGAAAGTTTGCGAACTGTACAGGGTGTTCCGTTTATATACCCATTCAAATATCTTCCACAACATGATATAAAAATGTTTTACATGTGTTTTACTCTATATTTTAATCCACGTAGAAGAAAATAATACCCATGTTAGTAGTTATTTAAAAGTTTATTAAAAAATAAGCATCGCGGTTTGAAGTAACGAATTGTTTTTGCATAAACCTAATACACAAATAGCTATGTGCATTTATAAATAAAAAAATAAGCAAATTATTTAAGGTACTAAATAAAACGACCTGAATATAGGACCGTTTTATTATATCAATTAAAATCTTTCAATTTAAATCCAACTAGTCCATCAACTATTTAAATCCAACTTATGAATAATTTATTTAATTATACAGTACCGTAAAAAACTGCCGAATTAAAATTTTAAATTCAGCGCAAGATAATTGGACGTTTAAATTCATGTTTTGCATCATTGAACGAGTACACAAAACAGGCAAAATTTCTGGGACAAGTACAATGGAGAATGGAGAAACGACGGTGGTTTGCGGAAGCAGAACTAAAGGTTGAGTATGTCGGTACGTATACCACCATCGCCTCTTTTACGCATCATCTCGAGCATGTAATGCACCTATGATCCTGAACCCAACCCCCATACCCTAAATACGTATCCTTCCTTTTCAACTAGAAACACGCCTGCCGTTTATGGACCTGTGAACAATTTGAAAAACTTCGCGTACCGCTGTTCCGTTCGATCGAACCATTCTAAATATTTTGCTTGCCCAACTCCATCGACTTTTTTTCTTTATTCGACCAACCGCAATTCGTCAGAGATGCTGAAACACGATCCAGATTTCTCTCTCTTCGTGTAAGTTGTCATCTGAGTACAATGCCGCATTGGTAAAATGATTTTTGTTAGTCACACAATCTCGAAGTATGAAATAAAAATATATTAAACAGATTACTAAAACAACTTCATAAGAATATATGTATTTGAATGTTAAAATTACAACTTCATATATTTAATCACGTAGAGAACAGATATCCTTATACTACATTAATGTATAAAGCACAACAAAATGGGTTTTTATTAAATAATACTAGACGATAATGAAATTAATCGCTGAAACAAGTCGCAATATTACTAAATCGCAGTAATTAAAGTAATAATAAAATAAGCACTTAAGGTTACAGTAAAATAAATACTTAAAGTAGAGGTTTTGTTATATCACAATTACATGCATTATACATGTGATGCATTAACGAAATATAAGTAACAAAAACGTCATGGCATAAACAATATTAACTGTCTCCCCTTCCATCATTTTTCTCTATTTTCGTTGCTTTAAGTTCTTTGCGAGTTTTGGTCTTTTTATTATCCTTTTCTGAGAGCTGAGTATTTTTCACTGTGTCGCCGCAAGATAAATCTTCATTAAGTTCTTCAGAACAATCTTCTCTGTCACTATTACTTTCTTCATAATCATTTTGTATCATTTTTACAACTTTTAACTGTTCAGTATCTGATTTGTCTTTTATTCTTGGTGGATTGATACCACCGGGTACCTAAAATAATATTCAATTTCTTTACTTCAACGTGATTATCTATATATATATTTATACTAACAAGGAGTAAATTAAATATTATTGGAAACCGCGAAACTGAAAATTAAATGTGTTTTACATTACCTGTAGAATTATTTGTACGGGATCTCGTTTTTCTACATTTTTTAATGAATTACCTTTTTCAGATTTTTTATGACTAATTCCAAATCTCAGAAGTGGTCCTAGACCTAAATCAATAGACGCACCCGATAAACAGAAGGGTATTACTATTATAGTAATCCCTACACATAAGAAAAGTATACATTTAATAAGCCATGCATATAAGCTTGAGACACCATCTGAAACAAAATACAAAGATATAATAAGAAAATATAATTAAACTGAAATGTATTTAATTTTTCTTAATATTTTCGTTATATAATAAACCTTGCTTTAATACCTGTCGCATTAGTTATAAAGCTAGATATAACTGTTCCCACATGTGTAATTGGGTGAAGAACAACAGTAGTGATAAAATGTGATAATGCAAATGCAGGTGTAATTTTTAATTTTGGATTAGACATTTTTGCTTGGTAATACTTTTCACAATCTTCGTTAGCTGCAAAGAGTATATATGAAACAAGTTTGTTAATACAATATACTATAATATATTTAAAATTAATGTACTAACTGGATAAAAGTGACACAAATTTATCCCACATATTCATTTTATTTGGTTGACACGAAACTGGTATGTCTGTAAATTTCATTTGTTCTGCAGCAAATTTGACTTCAGCCTCCTTTTATAAAATATAATAAACTGTTAATTACAAGCAGGAATATACATTAAAAACATTAATTAGTTAATACAGTGTACCTGTATAAGTTGCCACCAAGTCATAAAGAAGCTTAATATGAATATGAACTGTATGAAAAGGAACATTGGGAATCCCTGTCTTCTGCTTATTAATTTACATGATAAGGAAATCATTAAGACTGCAAACACAATCATAGCTCCATCAGGCTGTAACAATAGATAATCGAAAATATAGAATTCTGATAAGCAATAAAAAGAAACACAAATTATAGATAAACTTTCTTACATGTTGTTGTATTACTCCAAGTATGATATCAAACTTTTGTAATATGACATCATAAACATACATAACTCCAGATAAGTAATTAACCCGAGGCTTCTTTATAATGTTACTCAAAATTTCATCAACTTCTCTCAAAGATGTCTTCTGTGTGTGAAAATTTTGTAGTATTTCCATTTGAGAATGAGTTATTTCAATTTCCAATATTCCTATTATTGATACTTCGTCTTTTACCTATTTTTCATTCATTTAAACAGATTCATTTCTCGTACATAAAGCTTTGAATACTATTCCAGATAATATTAATACCTGTATGTTAATATTTGACAGCAATAAATTAATAAGACGTTTATAAAATACTCCTTCATGGCTACTGTGATTAACTAATTTCTTGAATGGTTTAATGCTTGTATGAATATCATTAGTATTTTCTATGGAATCAACAGTCCTAAAAAAATTAGTTATTACTGCTTAAAAAAAAGATACAATCATTAAATGTAATATAGATATATTTTAACAGAATAGTTGTGAAGTATTTAAAACATTATAGACCATAAAGACATGATGGGTCAAAACGACTCAAACAGCACTTAAGACTTAAAATTATATATCTGGTAAATGATACATAAATTGCACTTAATACATACGATTGCATCCCTGGTTCTTTAATCATCGATTTAGTTTGTTTATCATAATAGAATGAATGTGGATCTATTAATTCGTTGGGATCCCTGTAAATAATTATTCATGATTTACATACAAATGTTACGAAAAATATTCAACTTAATTTCAATATTAATTATATATCACGAATATACATACATCGTTTCTTCGAAATAGTTTTCATCCTCGCAATTAGCAATTAAACCCAGAGCAAGAATATAAACAATTATATACATAAATCTACTTGAATCTTTCATAATTACGACAGATAGACTCTTTAACACAACTTTTGTATATGATTCTAAAAATATTGATGTTGTCAATCACTTCGTAACTTCTCTTTAATTGCGGCAAAACACATAACCTCTGTTGCAGAAAACAACAGCTTCAAAGAATCACATCAAATCACATCATAATCCTATATTTAAGGAATTCAAATTAAATCACAAAATGTGATAAATTACACGAATAAGTCAAAGATACTATATCATAATAATCGAAATCTATCGCTAGAAATGCAGAATAAAAATAATTCAAAATTGAATTTATATTTTTTAGTGACTCAGATAAGTTCAGACGGCTTTTCATTTATGAACCCTATGAATATAGGGGAACACGACACAAAATTACTGAGAAGACTTCATGGATCTAAACATGTATGAATGGAGCTGAATGATACTGTCTGTACTCATAGTCTATGACATATATCCTAGCGCCACCACCATGGTTAGTCAAATAGTGAAACTTTCGCTAGGTCCATAGAAGATTTGAATTGATAATGAAAACACATATTATAAATACATTCAAAGAAACAATGTAGTAATAGGGTGTAACTCTAATATTTATATTTTATTGCAATAGTCTACATACTCATGAAGAATATTTTAATATTTTCTAACATTTAATACATTCTTAATATATATTAATACTATAATATACATAAAAATGATGAATGTTACCTTAGGTATTATCATAAAGTTACAATAAACTCAAATTTCAAAAAAGTAAAGCATAAATAATTCCAAAATTTCAATGAACATAATATTACTGTACGAACTAGTGTAGAAAAATAAATCTCGAAAAGAATATAATAGAATTATAATTTAAATTTAATATTTTCAATTAAATAAACATTTCCTATTAAATGTGAAAATAAAGTTTGTGTTACTTTACTTATATTTAATTATTTGCATTTGTTACTAATATTAAGTTACTTTCTATAAACTACATTTCTTATTATAATCTAAATCAATAAATTCTATTTATTATATAGGATCTTCACACAGTTTTAAAGATATACTAAAATTAATTTTGAAAAATACAAGAGACATGTTAAATGAATTGTGATTTAATATTACAAGTTTTACTTTACTAATAACAGAATATTATACTTTGCATATTGTTAACAGTATGTAAAATAATTTATGCAATTTTACGAAATATAAAATACTTGTATTTTTCATTTTTTGTCCTTATATATTTATATTGTGCTTTAGTGTAAAGGTAGTTGTTACATAAATGAAGAAATAAAAAAAATAAAGTGAAGAGACCTGTTAATGATATCTAAAAAATACAATTTTACATCTTCAAATAAATATAAATATGAATATATAATTTTAATATACAATTTTTTACTTTATATAACATTTTCCTACTACAGTTAGAAATCGTTAAAAAATGAATAAATAATTTTCTTAATTCAAAATGTAAATGCTCTCACAGAAAAATAGATATTCTGGATATTGTGTCAATATCAACTTTCTTACTATTAGTAAGCTTAAATCCAATTTCTACTGAAATATTAATGAGTGCTAGTAAATAAGTACTAATCAATGAATATCATCATGAATGAAATTCTTATGGAAGTAAAGATTTTTATAATTAAAATATTTTATCTTACATAATATTGAGTTACATCTGTACCACAGATTATCACTTATGATGGTCAATTAATGAACTAATACAATAGTTACATGCTATTAGTCATTTACGTTATTAAAAGCATTATTTTTAACACATTATACACTGTTAAGATAAAGTTTTGTTACATTTTACTTTTCCAAAATGTTTTTGTAACTGTACTGAAACACATATAACTACATCGTTAAATTTAGAAATTTTGCTGTTCGTATAATACTCAAGTCACAATTAACATAATATCTAAACAAGTGTATAACGTGTTAAGAAATGCTAATAAAGCATTTAATTGAAGTTTGAAAAATCTGTTTTTAGCTTGATAGATGGTGTAGAGATCTTAATTTGTGGTTTTACTAAATCTACTGGTCGGTTATGTCTTTGTGCTTGTTGATGAGTGGATCTTACAGCATTTTCTAATTTGGTTTTCAATTCTGTAGACTGTGACATTAACGTTTTAAATTCCTGAAATCGAAGAAAATATTTGAAAATTTATTTAAAGCTCTAAATTACACAAACAGCATACCTGAGGATATTTTGGTCCTATTTTATTAAGCCATTGAAAACTCTGTTGATGGAGACTTAATTGATATTTAGAAGCATGTTGAAGTTGTTCTCCCTCCAATAAGTAATTAATTAGGATTGGCACAAGTAGAGTTAACATCTGTATGCCTATTAATTATAAAAAAAATCTTAGGGTACAGCTACATTAAGAAAGAAACGTACATGTATAATAATAAAAGTTGAAACACATTTTACTATTCAGTGTTTTATTTTTTACACACCTTGTAAAAGGTCTCCTGAATTGCATGTAACATATTCTTTATCAAAAAAATTTGTCATTTAATGTTTATGGACTTTTAAAGACAAATGAATGAAATAATGAAGTGATAGGAATTTGTACATACGGTTTGAAAGATCCGCAAGTCCGATGAGTGCCTCAACAGTGCTGACACATTCCAACGTAAAAGATAACTCTAAATCATTTGTAACTTGTTTGCTTTTGTCACTGTACAGATATTCGACCAATCTCGGAGCTAATGCATGAATATAAGGAGTACTTATTACGCGTTCCGGATGTAAAAATATTGTTCTTAATGTTTGAACACATTTTAATTTGACCTATAAATTGAAAGATGAATACTGCGAGTTATCAATACTGTTTAAAAAACTTGTTATTATATTTTCACAATGTTAAACTTACCATTATATTTTCTGATTGGAAAGCATGTCGAAAATGATTGATACATGGGAACTGAAGATTCGGTGCACTTACAACTTCTTGTGTAGCATGAAGAACAAACACTGCAATAGCTAACATCATTGTTACTTCGTCCATTTTTGTTTCGTCACTCCCTAGAAATACATTTTTGAAAATAAACTTATTATCAATTACATAATATTATACTACTATGTAAATTTGATGTTAAATACCTGTTTTAGCCAGATCAATGATTTTAGCAAGGGCGCTTTGTAAAAGACTTGTCCATTGTTCCTGACTTCTATGATCCTTTGCAAATTTATTTATACTAAGATTTTTTATACAATGCAAAGCCGCATGCACTGGTGCATCTGATGCTATTTTGTTGCATTCATTGTCAGTGCGTATTGCAGTTTCTTTAATTACTCCAGTTGCCAAATATAGCAATGTTGGCAAAATTGCTATAGCTCCTAAAAAACAAAATCATAAATTAAGCCTTACTTAAAATATTCAAATATTTCAATAGAAAAAGAAAATTTACCTTGAGGGGAGCATAAAGTAGGAAGAGACTCCATTGTATTGAGTGCAGCTGCTATAAGTTTCCCACTTTCCTCAGATGGTACGTATCCTTTCTGAGATAAAATTGCTGTTGTTCCACCAGGATTAGGATTCAATGCTGGAATTTGTCGAACTAAAAGACACAAACATACTTCCAAAATAGCAAATACTAATGATTTGCCCGGAACAAGCTCGCCACTGTCTTCTCCTTCTCCTAGCAGATCTACTTCCTGGGTTTCATTACTTTCTTCGTGCGCTGGTACTATTTCTATCATAATACAAGATATAATCATTTACGAAGTTCGTGTAATATATTATTTTAAATAATTGTTATATATTAACCTTTTAGCTTAGCTTTCTTTCTCTCTGCTAAATTTTCCTGTGCTGCTTTCATTACTTGTTTTAAAATTTCCATTACTATCATCTGAATTACATAACTTTCTCTGGTTAAAAGCATCCTATGGCACAAAATACATATAAAAAAAATTGTTGTATTTATTATATTATATATACATTTATCTAATAGATAACGTACCTGTGAAGAACGTTACACAATTCAATTGGTAATGAACGATCTGCCATCAAAACTTTACGCGCCCAAGAAGAATCTAGCAAAGTGTACAAAGCATTTAAACATGTTTCAATGTTTTGAGTAGATTCTGAAGCTCGGGGACTGCATAAAGCCTCCATACATATACCTAAAACAACCGATAACAAAATAATACAAAATACTATGCTTTGTATCTTATAATAGTAATTTATAAAGCATATTTACCAAATAATAAGTGGAAACGTTCAACATTAGTATTAGTTTTAGTAGAGACGTCACTATTATTGTTATTGTTATTGTTATTCGACGTATTTGATAATTGTACTTCATTGGTAGTTTCTTCCAACCCAAATCCTTTTGCATTAAGCCAGAGCGTTGCAGCATGCAAAATTGGTGCCCATGATTCTGCATAATGAGGTCGAGCAGATTCCATCGTATCTGTTGTGTAGAAAGCACCTCCGTCATGTGGTAATTGACTGGAAAATTCTATTAATATAAGATTAGTTTGTCAATACAAGTAGACCATATGTGTGACTTGAAAACATATATAAAGTAGGAAGAATTAACTAAACCTGGTGGTAACGAAAGTAATGCATGATCTCTCAGAGCAGCTAACCAGTACTGACTTAAACTAAGCAATTCTGGTTGCACTAAACTCAATAAACTTTCAGTCTGGAATTCAAATTGTCCAAAATCTTCAACGTTTCCCTCTTCGATTTGTGTTGGACTTTGATTGAATGTGTCCTTACTGTTTAACGCAGAACCATCTTTAATCATCGCGACTACATATACCTGAAAAAAAAAGAAGTTAATTAAAAATCTATTTTATTATTACCAGAGACATAGGAATGATTCTTATTTTTACATATTTTTCTTACTTCTGCCCAAGCTTTCAAAATTGCTAATCTTTCAAGTGTTAACAAACTTTCATTATACAGTTGCGGTCTTGTATGTCCTTCTCTTAATTTTTCTAAAGAAGATACAAGAAGTTGATGTACTCTACGAAGATCGTTAAGATCTCTAGCAACCCCACTTCCAATCCAAGCACTACAAGCTTCACAAGCTGCAGCTGTAACATGCGATGCTGTTTCTGCCGCAAATGCAGGCCTCAATGCAGCTCCGACCTGTAGACCAAATAATGATATAAAAATTCTCATAAAATATATTTAATATCGTATGATTAAAATATATTAATTACTTGTGCTTGGAACTGCTCGAGTAACAGATGTCCAGGAAATTCTGGTTCAGGAACTTTGGCAAATTTATCTATAATTTCTTGTAATGTTTTTAAACCTTCAAGTCGTAAAGGATCGCAATCACTAGTCGCGGCCATAAATGCCATTCGTACTAAATCGGAAAGATGCAATACCAGGAAATCATCTGAAATTAGTGAAATGTAATAAGAATTAAACTTTGAAAATTTTAAAAATAATTTAAAGAGGCCATACTTTTTCCTTTAGTAATCAGCATCTCCTTTGCTAAAGAAAGATCAAAATGTGTTTGTTTATTATTTACACAAGCAGCTACAATCCTTCTAACACACTGTGCTGCAAAAACTCTAGTTGGCCATCGCGGTGTGATAGTTGCTCGTTGTTTAGAAGATTCATCAGCATGAAATTCAGCTTGATCGTCGTCTCCTTCTGTATCGGTATTATCATTATCCGCAGTACCATCTTCAACGTTGATGGTATTAACTTCTTCATTATTGCATGTTTCTGTACACAGTGAAAGGTAACAATTTGATTAGTGTTTGCTTAACTTGAAACTTACGAAACTTTTGTGCCAAAATAACATCAGTATACCTGAAGCTATTGTAAGAACATCTTTACACAAAGATAACCATTGAGATAAATTATCTGCTGCTAAAATCTGCAGCATACTGGTTAATGTATCATGAATATCTTTAATTAATTTGCTATCAGTTTCGGTGTCTAGCATACTAAATAAGACGCCTGGAAGCCCAGTTTCTGTTATAACAAGACCCTCTACCACGTTCGTATCTCGACTTTCATTAGCCAATGTCATCGCATGTTCGCACACTTCTTTTGCTTCTCGTTGAGCAAGTTGACGAAGACAAGATATGGCGGCTTTACGCAAAAGCAAATGATTGCTTGATAATGTTCGCTACAAATATGAGATAATATTAATGCAGTAAATATTAAAATCTATAAAATTGTACAATATAAAGCTTACACATAATGTAGGAACAAGAGAAGACAAATTAACGTGTCTAGGTGCAAATAAATGTAACTGTTGGAGACATCCTGTGGCTTCTGCTTGTACCAGAGGATCCTGATGATCTTGCATGATAGCACAGGCACATAAGAATGATGATCGTGCCATACAAATTGTCGAAGTGTTACCTAAAGGTATAAATAATTGATATATTGTACAATAGTATTAAAGTTGTCGAGTTTCTTATTTTTCATTTAATTGCTACTATAATCAGTAAGTATAGTATACGTTGATTAAACCATTAACCTTGTAATTCTGGTCCTATAGTTGTAATAAGTGCTGATAATACTTTTCCTATACATTGATGTACATCGATATAAGAATGAGGAACATTGAGTAGAAGAGTTAATGCTAACGATAATGTAGGTTCAACGTAGCCTCGAAACATTGGTCCACCAGAATCAGCAATCAGTGCAAGAGCATGTAATGCCCATACCTACCGAGAGTTGTAAAATTAATGTTTCTATATAAAGAAACAATAAAGTTCTTCTTATGTAAACTTACTTGTACTACAGGAGACGAATTATCTTGTGCAAGAGCAAGTAGGATACTGACACTTGTGTTTAGATGTTGACTCGATCCCATTCCACCTACATATTTATGGAGGCATCCTAACGCTAAAGAATGACCAGTTCTACTTGCAACATCACGAGCAGATTTCAAACGATCGAAACTTGTTTGTGCCAACTCTGCCGTAAATTTTGGATCTGAAATAACTTGAGCCATTCTTCCAACAGCTTCTCCAGCTGCCCACCTTAATATCGAATTGCTGCTTACTAAAGCACTCTGCAATAGATATAACAATATTAAATGATCTATCAAAACCCAGATATGCAAATGACATCGCGATGTTACAATATTCTTACAATAATTAAATTGGTTGCCGATTTTTTAACATCTTCTTGACCAAATCCAGTTTTAGCTTCATTAAGACCTTTTAACCCACTTAGCACAGCTGTGAAAACATTCATCTGAATTGCTTCCTGTCTACCAGATTTTGTATGTTTTATACATTCACTGAAATGATCTAACATCTGTAATCTATGTTTGTTTGCCACGCGTGGGAAAATTTGACCAAACAATGACACAGACAAATCAATCACAGCAACACCCAAAGGTAAAGGACCAGGAATTATTTCATCCTAAAAAACGATGGTAGTGTAGTTTAAATTCGGCAAAAGTTTAAATATAATTTTAATAATATCTCGAAATAAGTACTTGTGGTACTGGTCTGTAGAGGCAACATGGATTGTGTTCCAGAGCTCCAGATCCTGCAGCACTGTTTGGCTGTAACTGAAAGAAATTCATTATTCAAAATAAATGTGCTTCTTATTATCACAGTATAAATGTTATGAACAATAAAATAGCTATATGTACAACATAAAATAAATGGATGTAACATTTTCACACGCATCAATCAATTAATATAAAATTCATTATTAGTCATTAATTTTTATAAATTACCTTTTACATTGTATTTTTATAAAATAAATGTATAAATAAAAATGAAGGAATATGATAGGAGGTATGATTTTTACATTTGTTTGTCATTATTTTACAAATAAATATACAAATATTCATTTGAAACTAATAAGTGTAAATAAAATTATTCTACGGAAAAATAAAACATTAAATGCGGGTGCATAACAAGAAATGAAAGGCTTCATAGAACATTACTCACATGTTCCAAATCTGCCCTTCTGTTTGGTTCCATCTAGACATGAGTGGAAATAGTGGTGTTAATTTAAAGTAATGTAGTATATGTTAAAATACACCTTTAACAATACCACTGCTTTAGTTAATTACAGTTTATTAGTAAATCTCACGAATGATAAATGGGAAACATAAACATACTAAATGTAGTGTTAAAGTAAGTTTATAATAATATTAAATGCTTACTTGATCTTCTATTGTACGGTGATCAGTCTCTTGCAACCATGTACCAAGAATTACAGAATCATTAGCATGACAAACTGCACGTAACAATGAAGTAGTAGTATTTCCAGGATTTTCAGTCAGTGTAAATTCAGATACCAACATTCTTAAGAGATGTGTATAAGAACCTATTAAATTTAAGAAAACATTTTTTTATTAAAAAATAATACTATGAACAAAATCATAATTAAACCAAAAATATTTATAATTACCTTCAAAAGTTTGCGGGGGTAACAACAACAATGTTTCGTACAAACGTAAACGAACCATCGCCGCTGGGGCTTTCAATTGTTGTCCATAATTTTTTAGTACAGGTGACAAACTAGAAGAATATTTTAAAGATTTATGAAGTAACTGAACATCATCTTAGAAGTATTTGTTATAAATAAACGAAAAGTAACGTACTTCGTTAACATTGCCAATGCAGACTCGATTGGTGTTAAAAGTCGTCTTGTAATGTCGTCATTTAAAAGTTCTGGACAATGCAATAGAAAACTGTGCATAGCAGATAATGCACCTGCTCGTCCTTCTAAAGTTACTTGCCAGGTGAACGCATCACCTCTAGCTTTTTCGCTTTCAAGTTCTTTGTTTGATCGAGGGAAAGAATTTCTCCATAATAATAACATTCTAGGTAATAGTCCTTTTACTACTGCTGTACCTGAAAACATGTTTTTATATTATGTATAAAATTATGCTTGTATTTGTAACTATATTTATAACGCTTTATAAATTTAAATGTATGTTATACCAAGAGTCATTATAGCTCCAATTAAAAGCCATCCGGCATGTGTCCTGTTTAATGATAAACGACTATTTTGACTTGCACTTCTTAAAAGCTCTTCTGCGGTATTGAAAATAATCTAAAATGTAATAAGTAATTTTTATTTAATAATAATATGAGTTTCTATATATAAATTACTTTAGTAACATAAGAACTAATAATTACTTTTCCTTTCGTGTGGGGTACGCCAAGAGGTGACAAACGAACACTACCAAGAACTGCAGCTAAAGCACTACTATATCCAGCTATTGCTTCCGGTGAACTACGCATATTTTCGATACCATCCACACAGCGATCAATCAGGGGTGTTATTTGGCTTGGAACTGCTACACAAATGCAACGCAAACACCAGGAAGCCGCAAGTCTAGCTGCTTGACACGGATGAATCAAGACAGCCATAATTGTGTCAATTAAACCTAAAAGAAATCGTATAAATTAATACAAGTACAGAAATTTTAAAGTGAAATTGTACATATGAGCCACATACTTAAAGACTGATCAGACAATAAATTACAAGCTGTTGTACCCAATCCTAAAATCAAATTTCCCATTTCCTGCAAAGCGCAGACGAGTAAATGTTGACTAAATAATGTTTCTTGATTACAATCCTTTGCATTTTCTGGACTAAAATCTATAAATTGAAATAAATAATAATTATAATATATTCCCTTCCTGTAGCAACTAGTTACAAAATCAATAATATTACCAATAGAGTTCATTTGTTTTAAAATAATATGCGCTATTTCTTTACACGCAGCAGCTTGAGCTCCTTCACCCAATAATTTACCAATAGTACCATGTAATATAAAGTTTACACATTTTCTAGAATAGACAGCATCAACGTGCGAGCTTGCTGCCTTTGGATTTGTCACAAGTTCAAGGACATGTGCAATTAATGCACCGATATTACGTTCGAGCCAGGAACCTCCCAACATTTGAACAAAGACAACATATGCCTATAAATTATCAGCAGAAGATTAACCAGATACTTTTCTAAAATAAATGCAATACTATTTGATGTATTTTTTCTTACATGTGTGACTCCGACTCTGACTTCTCGATTTACACTAGAATTTCCTTTTATAATTTCTCCAGTACCTTTTAAAAAACCTACTCCACCTCTTAAAAATCCGGACATTAAAATATTTAATACCTCATCAAGTGAAATTTGTTTGCAGTTTTTATTTTGAGTTACTATATAAAAATAATAATTAATATAAGTATTTTTGTGGATGAACTGTAAGTAATTAAATATATTTATTTTATTCAAGATACCTGAAGGGTTTTTGCCTTTTGGTGTTGGAAGTTGGGTCATTGCTACCAATGTACCAAGTAACTTTGCAACAGCACATCTTACTTCATAATTTGAACCTTCAAATGCGCGGAAACAGAGTGTAGCAACACTTTCTATTTCAGTAGTATATAAAAATGGAGCATGATTTAACATTTCCAATAGACACTGCAAATATATTTAAAATTATATAATACAATACTAGCAGTGAAAAAAATAATAACAATACCTTTGCAGCAGCACATCTTACAGCCATTACTCTATCTGTGAGATAATGTCTAGAAATTTTATATATTTCCTTATGAACATTTGTAATTGCAGAACCCATACCAGCACAAACCTAATCATTAAAAATTTATGTGACATTTCAAATACAATTTTACTTTTTTTTAAATTAAAAATATTACCTTTTCTAAAGTATGCATAATCTCTATTCGTGTTTGTGATTCTGCAGAACGTAAAGATTTTATCAAAATCTGTACAGTTTCCTCATAGGATCTACCCATCATTCTTCCTAATTTTTCATACATACATCCTACACAACATATAGCAGCTCTGTGAACAGTTAATGATTAAAGATTACATGTATGAGATGGCATAACAGTAGTACTAAAAAATATCTGTACTCACAACTTTGTTGGAAGAAAACTTGGAGAATCATCCTTATTTCTAAGAATATCATTACATTTATTGACAGTATCAAAGAGCAAAAATGTATCGCCAACACTAAATAAAGTAGCAAGACATCTTGCAATAAGTCTTCGTGTAGGAGGTCCAGGTGCTCCTTGCATGTGTTTAGTTAACTGTTCTACTAGCTTCTGCTGACATCCTTTAATATCACTCTAAAAATTTGACGTTATTATAACATATGAAACTAACACATGCATATACACTCCTTATTTAATCATGTGACAAATACCTTTTGTGCAGCAATTAAAACCTTGTCCAAAAATCGTAACCATTCAAATATAAAAACTGGTCGTTTGGCCTCTGGGATTTGATTAAGAGCATCCTCATTGAGGGTCAAACTATGACTCAACTCCATCATCATTTCAATAAATTAAGTTTTACACAATTTTATTTTTTTTTACATCTGTCCTGTAATAAAATATTGATTACAAATTATGTACAATTTAATCAAACAATTTATAACTTTATAAAATTAATATTGCCAAACATATTTTTCTAATTTCTTTTTATTAGTAAATTTACATCATAAAATAGACATCATAAAACTTTTAAATAATATTACCAGAACGTAAAATGTAACATAATTTCTTCTCTTCCTTTATGTAACTTGATTAAAATCACTGCATTTTACTGATGTAAAATTATATAAATATTCGTTCTTATTTATGATCTGTATTACAAAATTAAATAAACAGTAAACAAAGTCACTTCATGAACAATATTTTACATGGTATTTAATAGTGACTAATAATATCACAAACTGCTGGAACAATTATCTCCTTTTTTCACACAAATGACAAATCTCAGTTAATTTAGGTTAGGGTAGATCAGTAATCATCTAAATACATATACATATTATGTATGCAATATGTCTGAACGAAAGACACTGACGATGTATCATGTAGATAATGCATTCGCTATAATTTTACTGAACTTATGGCGAGTTCATTTGGTCGGGACATTTAAATTGGTCATGTCTTCTTTGGATCAGCAATGCGGCACCAATCTATTACTTACTAATTCATGGCCATATATCCAGTGGACAATATATATGAATTATAAAAGAAATGATGATGCATAATAATTGATTAATATCAGGTATCTATTATCTATCACATAGAGTTCTTCCATGATGACCCATTTTTAATTCGGTCAGTCATATACATGGTGCATAAGAATATGTGAGTAAGGAGCATTGATAGCATGAGAAATATACAAAATAAGATCACTGGGTATACACGTTTATATTTGAATATATATGCGTATGCATGAAAACTGCAGACGCGCATACGCGTTATTCTTGATTATTTAATAAGCATGCTTGAGCTAATTAGAGGTAAGATGTATAGAACTTAAATGTTAATAATACGATGTAGCATGACTATTTGTAAAAAATATACGTAATACTAACACTTCGATATACACTCACACATAAGAAATATTAATATAGATTTATTAATGTACCAATTCATTTAGTCATGATATAATTAAATTCTAAGTAAATGAATTAATTTGCCTCCACAATAGAGTAATTAATAATTTATATATGTATCACATAAAAACTGATGATATCGTAGCATATCGTTTCGAATTAAAGAACTAACACAAATTAAGAGATTTAAAAACAATTATCTTGTACTAATCTTTATAACGTTATGGCCTTTTGATCTTCTCGCTTTTCAACGCATATCTTTTTTGTTAAATCGATGTAAATATCGTTGTCGCAAGAAATATCTTTATCGCTGAATCTTACATGGAAATTGAATTCTTAAACATTGAAACTTAGTATTCATAGTGATGATAGGTCAACAATCATTTTTCATACAATCTTTTTTTATAACAAGCTACCTTTAGATCTTTCTGCGTAGAATGTTACTTACCCTTCTATTACTACGCTTATAAACAATTTTTCGAACTAATCAACGCCTAAAAGCAGATTTTTCAGTTCTTTCTTCTGCCACAAATCTTTTTAGCTACATTACGAGTACTTAGGTGCAATAATACATGTAAACACTTATAAAATAAAAATACATAGTGTCAGTTGAAAATGTAATCTTGATTTTACCATTTTTACTATTCTTACTATACCACCAATCGCAGATGCACCACGTCATATTTACGCTTTCAGTTATTTAAGTAATCATTTATACTTGTTTATCTCTCTAGTTCATCATTTATTAAAAATACTGAATTTTGCGGAAGCAATTCATACAATTGTTTATGTTTGTCTATATTCATACAAGTCTGCAGTTATAATTAACTTCATATTAAAGTGCGTTGGTGATAATGACACAAATAATTCTGATAGGGGTACAAGAAGTTCAATAACATTCCTGTTTAATTACGTATTACTTATTACAATGAAACAACGGTTCTTCGATTCTCCCTAGAACTTCAATAAATTGCAATAATCTAATCGCATAATTTTTCCAGTTTTATCTCCTTGAGATTAACTTGAACCACATATTTTTGTAACCTTTGTAAGCATCAATTGCAGCAGTCAAAACAATGTAACAGATGTGTGTGTTAATGAAATTCCATATCAGCCAATGAAATGTTAAATTAAATGCTGAAAAACATAAATATATCATCAAGATAGCCACACGTAAATAAATTATTCAACAAACAATATTCAACCATTATTAAATTATTCGCGACGATATTACGTCTACGAGCGTAACTTCGCAGAAACAGTAGACGGTAAAGATTTCTTTTTATAGTTCTCGATCGTAAATCGTTTATAAACAAAAAAAAACAGTGATAGAAGCTTCTAGTTAGACCGCGGCCGCATGGATTCGCGTCTGGTATTCAATATAGTAAACAAACAAAAAATTCGTTATAATTTAACAGGAAATATCAATAAAATTCACAAAATTTTTTCAAAATTTTCCTTAATTAATGTTAATTATATTAAAATTTTTCGTCAAGAAAAACGGGACCGTAGAACATTGGACGTATTTAAAATGGGCACGTCTCCGATAACACGAGAGGCAGCAATCATATAAATCACGATAAAAAATTGAAACTTAAATGGAAGTTAATATTCGTGTCAATTATATTGTGCAGTGAACTTCGCAATTTTTTTCCGGTTGACCCCAACGATGCATAGTTGCGCAAACATCTATTTTTTTGCAAAAAAAAACCGATCACGTAAAACAGATAAAAAAACTACGATGGAATGCACGGTTATTCTGACGCTTTGGATCCATCGTAATTTTTCATGCACGCTTTAAGGCACGTTGGAAATGGAAAAAAGATCCTGCAAAAGATAAAGAATTAGATATTTAATACACAGTCTCTGCACGGATGCAAAACCACGTGCAAGAACTTTACTCTTTCCGTTACAGAGTAGTAACTTTACTCTTTGGTTACAATTCACGTACCAGTTTAAATTTGTTAAAACTTTTTCACTTGTTAGTTTCTTCATTCTGTCTTTTGTTAAAACAGAGAAAATAATGTAGGAAGTATGAGAATATATTTTATCCAATCGAGAGTGGAAAGTTATGGAATTTCAATTGAAAGCATTTCTTTATCTTATCGCTTGTATTTTAATTCCAGAAATGCTTTTTTCTTCTTGCTAATTCGTTGCCTGATGCAACTTCAGAACAGGACTTTAGAACAGTGTTCTGTGACTGATTTACCGCGTAATTTAGTTTATCCAGACGTTTCAAGATGCAAGGAATATTATTCTGGCAGAAATGAGGTTGTTGCAGCCACAAACTAACTGCAGTGGCGGTATATGAAAAGGGCCTGTTTATAAGAAGAGAAATATTATACAATTTCTACGGTTTGCAGCTTATTATACAGAAATAATAAATTTACAATCAGCAAATTAATACATCTTCAACAACGGCCTTTTTATTCAATTATTTAAGATCGACTTGTCCGCGATTCAACACGTTAGTCCGTTTTTACTGTCGCTACGAAAATCACTTTTACTAGCAAACGTATTTTTTAACTGGAACAACATCATTGCATAAACGTGAAATGAAAGGTACGCTCGGATTGCATACGAGACCAGCAACAACAGAAAAAAATAATTGTTTATCAGTGAAGTCGATCGAATCTCAGAACGACACAAAATTTAAACATATTCATAAAGCAATGTATGAAAGAAACATAAGGATGGTTAACGTGTTTTCTTGAGTGGCGAGATAAGAGATCGTCGCAAGTTACCGTACATCGTACTATAAATAATTAGAATCGCTTTAATATTGAAGACATACTTACACAAATATAAGGTTCGTACTGAAATTATCCTGCCACATATTCATGACTCAGATGTTAATTTTTGTTACTCCAACCATTTACCTTCTCTTGCAATTAATGAATCATCTACAATTTTAAAATTCTGTCATTTCGGAGTGTTAATTATGAAAATAATCGGTCGAATACAATTTGTCCGAAGGAAATATGAAAGGACTAGATCTATAGATATTCTAAAATAATTTTACTCTATTTTGCGTCTAATATATTAGTGTATAGTCTTCTGTTATTGAATCATTATTATCTTATTATAATCTTGTATCATCTTATTATTACATAGATTTTTAAATCCGTAAGCTCTGTAAAATGCATTCGAAAAATCGTGCAGTGTTGAAGATATACTAGTTATTATACTGAGACAAAAAAGGGAATAAAATTACCAGAACCATAGATTCTATTACACATGCGGCCATCGTGACATTAAGTATTAATGAATTTTTTTCTCTCTGAACGTCATTATATGAGAATTATGATACTTCTATCAGAAATCTGACAGGCGATTTGTTGCGTATCTTATCTAAACACGTTAAAATGTAATGCGATCTTCAACAAACACGTAAGTCCACGAATAAACAAAAAAATATAAACTATGAAAAATACTGAAAAAATAGGAAAAACGATGTTTGTCTTATCGATTTTTTAACATACGTCATTATTCACTGCTCGGAACGTTCGAGTACCTTGCATAAGAATGATATCAAAACAATATCCTTTGCGTAGATCCTTCGTGTGACATTTTCAAGCAGAACTGACGCGTTTTGTGATAAAAACCTATGGACGTCATCAGGCAAAGTACCAAAAACATATTTGGTATTTGTATTCCTACCTCATTAATCACTGTTGCACGCATCTTCGGAATCATCATAGGATAATTTCGGTAAGTTTATGGTATACGAATAAATATGAATACATGAATTTTAATTGATTGATATCGATAACCACGGAAGAGAACATCTTGAAAAATTGCCGGTTATCGACTGTTCAATACATATTATTAAAAATGACCTTGTATCATTGTTCGGATGTAGGAATCGCTTCTGGAGTATAACTAGGTTTTTGAACCTGATACAGGACGTCATTGAAAGTACAAGTTCGGAAAGGTTCTCCAGTCTTTTTTTGGGCAATTGAACGCAACCAAGGACTCTGTAACAAGGTGTGCCGAGTAAAACCGGTGCAACTATATTCACCATACTCGTAACCTCGTGGTTCATAAAGGTATTTCGTATTTTTCAGAATTTAAATGGATCATCACGGTGATTTGAAAAATAACGGCAAACTTGTACTATGCACTTTCGAGGACGTGAACGAAAGTATAATCTACAGAAAGAAGCGTGAAGACCGAGAAGGAAAAGAACGGAAACAAAGATGAGAGAAAAAAGGCATGGAGCCTGTACAAAAGGAGCCGAAGACGTCTGACGAGTTCAGTGACTTCAGAGTTCTTTGAAGTAATTATTCTTCGTGTTAATAAAATATTAACCCTTTGAATGTCACGTATTTTGTCGAAATCTAGGAGTTTTGCAATTTATTTGTACATAAAAGATTGCATTGCATTTTGTTCAACAATTTCGTCAGTGGGTAAAGTTATTAATTTTATATCGTTTCATTGATTCTTGTTTTTAAGATTTCTAATTTTTATTCTATTTCAAATATTAATTTAGGGTTGAAAAATTATTAATTTTGTACTCTTTTAATAAAGAATTTGTGCTACTGTTATGTGCATGCTAAAAAGCTAGTAATTTTCAAATTGTAAACGGTACCAACTGTACATGTCTCACCTAATTCTTTAATTATTTTGTTAATTACAAAGATACAACAAATGCATCGCAGGAAGGTGATACGACAGAAGACGTATTAAGTCATGGGGAGGAATGTCGTCTCATGGTCGCATCTTCTAAAATTTCAAAGTGACCTTTGTTTTTTTCAAACCTCATTTGGGACTCGAAATACTAGGAACTTTTTCTAGAACCAGATTTTTATAACTTTGTAGGAACATAACAATAGCTCACAACGTTAAGTGCCCAATTTTGTCTTTGATTTATCATTGATTTACCATTGATAGTAAATTTTTTGTACATTTCAATTTACATCTCAGTTTACAACTGAATAACACATTACGTAGTGTGTGCTATTACGTCGTATGTATATTAAACGAACGTTTAACAAACAAAGTTTTCTAAGAATATGGATTACATTATTTCTATACGATGTCAACCGTGGGAATGCATCGGTTTGTAGACAAATTGAGGAAAAAACTTGCCAGAAAATGTACCCTGAATCTCGTATCAGGGACCCATAAAATGAACAGTTATAAAAAAAGAACCAGTTCTGCAGGTAATCCGATTATTTTTTTCCGAATCTTTCCTTATATATAAATAAGAGATATCGAAATTGTATGATAAAGGAAACGGAGGTGACGACGTTAATAGAGGTTACGTATAAACAATTTATAATTCCTTTAACCTTAAAATGATTAAAAAGTTCTAAAATATTTGCGTTCGAGTTGACTAAAATAATTGTAACAAAAAAAGGTACAAATAAGAAATTTTTAGTTAATCTCTACGGAGATCATACAAAGTAACAAATTTTGAACTAATTTTTAAAAAGTATGTTAAAAGAAATAAAAACAAAAATACTTACGTTTAAACGAGTAGGTAACATTCGAATAGTTTTAATGCAACGGTTCCTCCCTGCGTACAGATATTCTTTTATTTTGTACCTAAGTTAAAAAAAATTAGTGACTGCGAACCTGCTTTTGGTGGTTGGAATGCATCCAGTTTCCGCTCTAAAATACAGGTTAGACTCTTTTTACACGGACGTGCACAGTTCGTCGTTAAAAGTACGTATTTGCTCAGTTTTATTTGGAAATATCGATTTTGTCGATTCATTGAAATCGTTTCTACATATGTGATTCATATCAAACGAAAGCAATCAAATATTTTTCCGTACGACGTAACTCGAAATAAAAACATAATTTATTCCATCATATGATAACTCAAAGGGAAAGAAAAACGTGTCTGTCTATGAATGGAATAAATCTGACACTTTAACGTCAGAATGATGAACCTTTTTTTATAAACAAAAAGAAACAATAACGTCTTATGACAACCTCAGGTGATTCATGATGTACTGTGATGTCAACAACATACGTCTTTTGTTAATTGTTAATAATATTGTAATTCCTGCAAAAATGTAGGATATCCGATATATTATGTATTTAGATATGTTAGAAATTATTTGAAGTTAGAAGCCTTCAAATTTCTACATTTTCAATTTCCAAAATATCCAAGTTATCAAATTGTCAAATTTCTGAATCTTTAAATTTCTAAATTCACAAATTCCTAAATGACCAAATTTCTGAATCCCCAAATTTCTAAATCCCCAAATTCCAACTTCTCGTATTATCAAATCTCCACCTGAAACTAAAGTGTTAATTGCGTCAACATACAATGTACGTGATTGTAAGGCAATTTTGATAAGTGAATGAATAGCAACTCCAGATAAAAGCAGTTGTCTCGCGTGTCTTGAAGCATTATGTACTGTAAATTACTGAGCAATCAATGAAGTAAATAATAAATAAGAATGAACCTTCATAGCAAGATCGTTGCAAAATTAGGTCGCAATCTCCCCGATTCCAGTAATCCATTTCGGCTAAAATAATCGTTTACGCCGTGACCGAAGAAATTTTTCCTGGTTGGTATGAAAAACAGATTCGACTGATTTGAGTACGGTTGAAAAGTGATTAAACGCGTACCGGCGAACGTCGTTATAACCACCAGTGCCGGTAGGACGGCAAGGAGAAAAGTTGTAGACGTTGTCTTCGGCGGTGTGCTCGTATGGGGGTTAGTGATCAGGAGACAGTATAAAGCAGAGTGAACACAAGATTCATGCTCACTAATAACAAGATTGAGGGAGAAGCTACAAAAGCGGCTGCTCACCGCTCACAACTTATATTTTATAAACGACATTAGCTAAATAACAAGTATCGTGTTTGGAAAAGGACTCTGTGTTAACGACTGTGATTTGTGGAAATGTGATAAGTGTCGTTTAGACTCGGTGCTGTTTAGTTTTGTTTGTGAACAATCTTCGAGTTGTACTTATTCGGTAAGTAATACCTTCGGATAAAATTTTGTTTCCTTATGTCAGTTAACTGAAGATGAAGCGGGTGTTTTGAATTTAATTATGAAATATAAAAATGGTAGTAATATTGGTAGTAATAGGTTTCGGTAACTGATATACAATAATTTTGTAGTAATTTGATGGATGAAATATAGAATCTCAAATGACAAAAATCAAAACCTAAACGTTGACAGAAGCATTTTCGTCAATTTTATCGGACAACGCTAACTTGAATTTATGAAGTATACCGCACTAAAAATGAACATATTTGCAAATATTTTTTAACATAGTAGTACATTAAATATTTGAAGAAATGATGTTTAAGATTATCCGTAATCCCAGTAGAATGTGTAAGTGATTAGTGGAACATGAATGAACTTTGCTGTAAAATTTGAATGATCCTTATCTCCACACCGAAGTATATCAAGATTTCGTATACTCGATCAAAAATATTGCGATTACTATTACAACGTTTTTCATGTACCCTAGTAAATAATCCTTTTTCAGCATAAAAATAGCTCAGCAAATGACGCAGATGAAAATATAAATGTTTCGTTTAAAAAACGTGTGTTATCTACTCTGATTTTACGAGAACAAGATTTTGCATTTTCAAGCATCGAATGGACAATAAAATACTATGCGAGGTGTTTTTATCTGTCGTAGTATACGATATCGTACCTTGGATGACCAGAAGGTGATCGTGTTCGAATAAGAATTTCCTGTTTGCGTGCGCGTTGATCTGAAAACGAAGAAATACGACGAGAAATGAGAACAAAATCCGGTCGTGATAAAATATTTCTTGGCCGATTCGATTTATCCGGGACTATTATCGCTCAATTTACAAGCGGCCGGGAATAATCGGCGAAAACTCACGGCATGTTAACGTTTAATATGCGGAATATATTTTCTCCGAAGAGCTTAGCAGCTCTGATTCCACCAAGAGATCGTGATAGACATGCGCATCACGTACGATTCTGCATAACCACACTCTCTTTCGTTTTATGCTCCGATATCAAATGCAAGACGCATATTGAAAGATGACAAAACAGCTCGTTCTGCAAGGATCACTTAGTTTATCGTGCTTGGGAAAACTATAGATCTCCGCGGGTCACACGAGTTATATTTACACGTGCCACTCACGCCGGTTTTCCCTAGGGATGATGCAGACGTAACGAAAGGTGGTCCTTGCATTTCCTCTTAGGATAACAGTTAGGAATTTTCAAAGTATTGTAGAAATTTGAAAATGAAGATTTGAGAATTGAGAAAGTTGGAAATGGTGAAAATTCGAAAGTTTAAAAGAAATAAATTAAAAATTTGGGAATTTGGAAATTCAGACACTTGGGAGTTTGCATACTTGACAATTCTGGAATTACAGAAATTAAATTTGGAAGTATGGAAATCTGAAAATTTGGAAACTTGGTAACTTGGAAGTTTAAAAGTGAAAAAATCTGAGGATTTAGAAGTTGATTTCTGATGAAAAATCCACTATCTTGCACATTGCCATTTTTCTTAGAGATAACCATATCTTCTCTCTAGAATACTCCTGTATGAATGAGGTTAGCAGCTTCTGTGTCTTTCCACAGATATTTCTTCGCGAACTCACGTGAATTTTTACCGCAGTATCATTAAAAAATGATAATTATTCTTTCATCAATTATACTAATGAACTTACTAATACATGAACGAACTTAATTACCAACGTATTAATTAATACACGATAAATTCTATCGAACGTGATCTGTAATGCGTTAATTACACCACATTGCACATGAATGAATTAATTTGTTCTAGATAATATTTATAAAAGGTCTATGAACAGAGTGTCAGGAATTTTGTAACCATGGGGTGTATTTGAAGTGATGACGCAATGGAGGGTACGGTTCCCTGGGAAAAATGGCGGCGTCCAAGAAAAAGACTCTGTCACTCGCTACAGTTCTCAACAGTCCACTATTATACTTAATTTGCATAAATTCTTTATCCAAGTTTCAAATTTTAGAAATTATATAAATTATAATATATTTAAAAAACAAATAATTTTTATATCAATTTAGTAGTTTATTATTTTAGTAATTTGGTAATGTGATAATCTATCCATTTAAATTTTCACGAATACAGAAATTTCAAATTTTCCATTCAAGAAATTGACCATCAATGCCCTAGTTTAGATGATGACATGTGTATGTAAATATTTTGAGGATTCGCGTCTCGTTCATTAATTCGGATTTTAAACACGTTCATTCGTGTCGTGACATTAATTAAAAACTTGACAGTTTGCACGTCTAAAAATAGCCATTTTTAAGAAGAGAGTGAAAAAGGATCAAACGCGAACACAAGTTTTTGTGACAACTTTATCTCGAAGAAACAAGCTACTCCGTCGTGTAATATATTAATCATTTAATGGAGTACTATGTTATAAACATCCGTGTTACTAAGGAGTGCGATTTTTAACGAGGAGTAATTAATACGAGATTTTCTGTCAAGACTTCGTAACTATTCGAAGTGCTTTTATAGTTCCTCTTACCAAGCATTGAAGTCACTCAATGAGGTTCAAATGATAATCAATAGTAATTCCCCTTACGACACTTAAAGTTTGTTCTACGGATTCATTGAGTAGGAACTGCATAGTAATGCAACCTGTCAAAATAATAAATATTCATAAATTGACAAACGTAATTTATACTTCGAACATAGTAAAAATCGTGTTTTAGAAACAAATTCGAGAACTTGTTTTCGAGAACTGTTTAGTTAAAACTAAAGAAGCTACTATTATGGAGAAATATTAAGAACAACGCATATAAACGACGCATTAGCAGCAAGAAAGATGGGATTGCAAAAATTAATAATCATAAGATACGCGGTAAAATATTATTTATGATTTTAATAATACAGGAAATGTCGAACAGTTTTTAAGTTTCTCGAATTATTCAGAATGTTTAATATCAATTTTTTACAAAATAAAGGGTTATGCAATGTATTATAATAATGGAGTGAATAATGATCGACGTACATTAATTTAAATACATTCAGTGTGTCAACAGTGTGTAATAGCGTGTTAACGAAGCGACATTGAAAGTGATGAACTATTGCATTCCAAAATATGCAGCAATGAAAATTAATTAATTGATTTTGTGAAGATGTAATCGAAACGTAACGAAGAGGGAAATAACATATATGAAATTGAAAAAATGTCCATGACCTTCTGATAAATTTGCATAGGATGTCGTACAAGAGTAAGAAATTCTGCACGGTCACATTTTTCCTCATGCATTCAGATATTTAAAGAAATATTATAAAGGTATTTTATACGAATATCAAAAATGTCACGAACAATGTTAAATTCGTATTCTAATTTAAATATGCAACTTTTTACATTATACTTCGCGTTATCTTTATTCGAATGTTAAATGCAATTTCAAAAAAATTAGTAATTTCGCAGTGTATGCATATTAAATACGGTACTAATTACCGGCAATCTTAATTAGACGTAAAGACTAATTTACGTTCCCACGTGTTGTAGAACCACGTGTTCTATACCGTTATGCTCTGTACATTGCCGCGTTGGGTATTACCCAATATAGTCAGATATTGTTACTCGTCGTATATTGCCATGCGCTGTATAGTGTCACATATCATATATTGCCGCGTTGTATATCGTTGCCCTATACATTGTGTTATACATATGTATATTGTTGCACTATACACAACCACACCTCATATATCGCCGCATACTTCCACGTGCCATATATTGATACACTATTTGTCACGAATCATAATGTATTGCGTATAATCCCACATTATATTAGTCTCATATTACATCGATATTACATCGCCGTGCGTTACGCAATTACGTGTTACATTGGCACGTGTTATGTTGCCAATCCGTAATATTTACAACACCATCGAATATCTGGTAAAAAGGAAAAGAAATTTGTGACTATAAAAGCAACAAAACCTTGCAGATAATTTTAGATATAAAGACGTAATATCGAATGAAAACATTTCGTTCTATTATCTGCCCAAGACGCATAGAGAAAGTTAAAATAGACCGTACAAGGTTAAGAAATAAATTTCTCATATATTCCATCTTCACGATAGAAGGCCTTTCGGCGAAATTTCTGTAACTTGCTTCACCGTTTTCTGAAACCGTGGCCATGAGCCAAGGGAATAAACCTATATCGAGCGTTCAAAGATCATTTGATTGATTTAACGATCTCCCGGACGGATATTAAGTATCGAAAGATCGTTAATTATTCATATGCGTGATAAAAGTTTACAAGCTGTTCGTCGAGTACTTTTTTGTTCACACTTGCTTGCACAACACTGCAACAGCAACGATTGATTAACATTGCAAATCCCCGCGATATACATACCGTTGACGACCAAGATCTACAATCGTGTAATCGTAAATGCATCGTCGCGTTGTGACTCATAAGAGACGTTAGACAAAAGGAAAAATGAGAAGAAGAAAAAAAATGAAGGAAAGACCGGCACAAGTTAAGCAGAAAAGATTCTATATCCAGAAACAGAAAGAACGATTTCAACTGTCATGCAAATGGCTTTATAAGCGCTAATTACTTTGACAAACTTTGCGGCGAAACGTTTAAACGCTTCGAACGTGTGTTTGCGCGTAAAGAATTTTAGTTAACCTTTGTCATAACGAATCTGTTTGAACGTCTTTTTTTTTTACTTCCTGTACCATTCACTTTTAAGCAGAAATCAAATACTTTTTGCTTCTTTCAAATAAACGTCCGTTCATCTTAACGTAAATAAGCATTGCATGAATGAATTCATAGACGGTAAAAGAGACTGTTAACTCGTTGAATACTGTAGAGGTCAGGCAGGTTCGAGGAAACTTGCACAGGGAGATAACAAAATCTGTACAACTATATTTTTCAATTTTTTCTTTGCAAGATTTGAAATTTATAATTTGTACTGATATTTTTATCGGACATTAACCTCAATTTTCAAGTTCGCGAGTAAATTTATTCGATTAAGAAAATATCGTAGAAAATACATTTCACAAAAATGAAATTCTACCAAGAGTATTTTTATTTCAATATATAATTTAGTTTCAGAATTCTTTCCACGCTATTATAGTATTCGTTTTTGATCGCCGAAAGCAAAGAAGAAAGTACAAACATCGTTTTCCTTCGGTTAATGGGGCTATAATTTGACGATTATGTCGTTGATAATCAAAGAACAGGACATAAATAAGCCAATTGACTTCTGTTTCAGGTCCTTCGATCAAGGAGACGAAAAAAGGAACGCACCGAAAAGTAATCGAACCAGGTCACAACCATGAAACTCCCAATTCCGCTTCAGCAGTTCAAAAGTGAGTAATCGTACAATAAAACGTACAAATAAAAACGTACAAGCATGACATTTTCACTTACAATGAATCAAACAAAATTTTAGCACATTTTGTTTCGCTTCACAATTACAGATTTTTAAATTGAAAAATTTAATAAAATAACGAAACATGTAGTAAATACAAGACGTAATGTTTGTTTTATTTAAATAAAATAAATGCAAGAAAATAGAGTGCGTCAACACTATGCATATTTTCGTTAAAAAATATATTCGAAGTTGTTACACACACATTTTCCACTCAACCTCTTGCGTAACAGCTATTACATTTTATTGTTGCAAATGGCTAAGAAATTGAGCGCTGTGTACCTAACTTTCCTCTACGCGATTAAAAAGAAAGAATTGCATGTAGATACGAGCAAAAAAAGAACCGTTCGATTAATCAACAATTAACGTTCGTATTTCCTGAAACGGGTATTTGCTTCAACTTCGTCCTCTTTTGCTTGCGTTGATTTTGTTTTGCCACGATCAACTAAGAATTACATAACACCGAAATCTTTCTTCGATAAATCGACGTATTGCTAGCGGAAATTGATAAGTAATTCAGAACATAACATCCTGCAGCGTGGACGAATCTAGAAAGTCAAAGTTTAGTAAATAAACGTTTGAACACTGATCAGGAAGTCGAAGCGAAGTGTATTGAAAAAGAAACGTGTTTGTAACGCATCAATTATCAATAGCACGTTAATAGCAATAAAATTTCCGTAAAATAGGAATGTCTAATGTACAATAAGAGTAAATGATCGATACGATTCGTGGAAAGAGACATTATCGGTATCCAAAGAAAGGACAAAAAACAGTATGACTTTCCTATACGTTCATGCAAATGATGTTCGTGAAAAAAGTGATTGAGCAATCTGGGCCTTGAGTTGTCGCTTAATGAATTAACGAACGCTAGACGAGTAAGGTTATTATTCAGTGAAACGACGAATAATATATCAGTATCGTTATTACCTGTCTGACACATTAAAAATTTAATGGATCAGAAATATGAATGAGATCAAACAGAGTCGCGGTCAATTTGAACATACATATTCAGTAATGTACTTTATAGATGCTATCAGACTAAAATGTGATGTAACAAAAAATCTATAAACGAGTTGCAACGTTATAATTATCGAACGTGAGGCTTCTGAGACAACTCGATTTGCATTTGTTCGTTCGTTTGTTTGTACTCCGTTACAGACCACAATTCTAATTTGACCCGAAATCTAGTCTTTTGACCTGAAACGTTGAGGGTAGACTCATGAGACATACTAAAGTTGTATGAATTTTACAAGAACCTGATGTCATCAACGCCGACCCTCGTCGAAACGATAAAAATCCCTGTTTCGGTATCGTTTCCAATAATTTATGACACATCGAATCGACTGGAATCACATTAAAAGCTTGATAACTCATTGTTGACATTGGTCGTCGTTGACGTCAGCCGTGAAATAAACAATAATCTTGTTTGTTATCGTTTTCGATAGTTTCAGACTTAATCGTTTAGAACGACTTTCAAATCTCTACGTCCCATTCTTGTTCTACCTATACATATGTTTACAGTAGCTGTCCGAAATTTTAAATGCAAATTAGCATGGGGCAGTTGGTGTGTAGACCCACTAGTAAATATATAAAATAAATAATGCGACGATATTATTTTTAAGGGGTTGTTTCAAATGTGGCCCTTACCGATTTTCTTACACGATTTTTTAATTTTATATATAATGTAATATATTTCATATTTTTTCACCTTTCACAAGTGATAAAATAGTGATTGGCGTAGCCAAATTTCACTATGTCAATGTGTTAATCGCTAATAGACCGTACTCAAAGGAGTAACCCCGTGAGAAGGTTACACTTTTGTGTTGTTCAATGACTCGACGTATTGCATTAACATATTTTTGAGATAAATACATTGCCGTGAACGATGCTGTCGTAACTGCTTAAAGGTCTCGGCCATTGAACAGCTGCGAGCAAGTATGTGTACGTGTGTATGGATAAAGCGGATCGGAATTAAACGTCGAAGTTATGCAAAGGCTTTCGAAAAAATGTACACGCGTAGATGCAAGTTAAGAAAGATATGAATATATCCGCTTGATCTTGACCTCCAAGACCTGGCGCGGTTGAAAATTTAACAATTTTCAGTAATTCGTATATTTCATTTATCTTTCTAGATTCAGTTCTAGGAAAATATAATTCAATCTTAATGTTTAATTTATTAGCGTCGAAAACTGCGGGTATACAATATTTTGTTTTTCAGAATTATAAATTTGTGTTAACAAATAAATAAATAAATATTCATAATAAATCGTGTAAACTTGAATCTGAAACTTGATAAGTTTAAAAATTATTTTAATTTCTAGATGCGGAAATTTGAAAATTTCTAAATTTGAAAAGTGATCATTTCGCATTCTAAGTTTAAATTTGAAGATTTGAAAATTTGGGAATATTTAACTAGAGTAAATATATCGACGAATTATATCGCCACGCTCAGTATTGCCATACTCTGTATTATTAAAGGGGACAAAGATCTCGATGCCGCTATTCACACGAAAGAAACATTGAAGGTGACACCGCCACATTTGTCACTGTAACTTACACCGTGTTGCGTGAAAAGAAAAAAGAGAAGGAATTTTTTCGTTCCTTTTTTCGATATTTCATAAATAAATGTGACCGGTAAGTTATTCAGTTTTAACCGAAGCAAATTATCCGTAAATTAAATTCACCGTACCTTGTGTGCACCCATTTATCTTACTTACATCATTAATTGGATCTCGTCAATTTCTTTTTGCTCTACATTTCCCATAAAGTGTTATTAACATTAATTTATCATTCGGCTTATCTTTGTCAATTATTAGGTGTTACGGAATATTTAATTATTTTCATCGAAAATTCGATCGACTGATGACACTGTAAATAGTGTCGAGTCTTCGATGACTCAGAATATGCTTTATAGTTTAAATTTAATTTTGAATTCGTTCCTGATTTTACAAATTTTATATAATTTCATTACATATTGTATAGTCAGTATGGCAATTTGTATATCTAATTATAGTTAACCCCTTGCACTAAGATTTATTTATCAGACACGTTAGTCAGAACTAATCACAGCTGCAATATTAAAACAAACAAAGAATCGTTGATGCAAATAATTGGACTTGAAGTCCAAATTGAACTGCATTCAAAATTCGAGTAAAATTAGTCACAGCTGAAGAGTGGGTCACGAGTCAGACTCGTCAAAATGGTGCAAAAGGTTAACGTGTTCTTGTACACGTTTCATAGGTGTGGGTCACGATTGACCCCGTCACCGTCGTTCAAAGGTTAAAAAAGAAATTTCATAATTAAAGCACGATTGATAATGTCAACCGTGTAAAATCAATTAATGTCACAGCTTGATTGCAACGACGCTTACGGTACAAAAAATCATGACGGTCGTGATTGATTTTCTATTCGACACACGTGTCTGTATTGAAGAAAGAGAGAAAAAGCAAATGACAAATATCTACAGTAGCAGTTGTAGTACAATGATATTTACATATCGCGATTAATGACACTAAACATGAGTGTACATGCTATTTTGATGTACACGAGGATGACAGCATATCGATGACAAATGTTGCGACTAAACTACAATGAAAATGATAATATAAATATTTATATGCTGTAGTAATTAATTATTGCAGACAAATCACTTAAATTACAATGATACGCCGTACATATCTAAGTAGCTTAAAAGGATGTCACGTCGTTTAAATGTTAAATAATTGTATGACTTTGTTTCTGAGAGAATGTAGTTGAACTATGTGATTACCTTTCGTATGGGTTGCGAAGGCAATTTCTATTTGTTGAAGTTTGACACTTACGAATTTGGCAAAATTAAAAATTTAGAGATTTAGGAATTTGGGGATTTAGGAATTCAAGAATTTAGGAGATCGGGAATTTAATTGTTCGGTAATTTAAGAATGTGGGGATTTAGATATCAGGGATTTAGGAATGAGGGATTTAGGAGTTCGAGAATTTATAAATTTTGAAATTTAGTAATTCAACAATTTCAACTTTATAAACGTAACAATTTCAAATGTATAAATTTTCAGATTCAACGATTGACTTCCTTGCACGAACTAAGATATTACTAACAATACAAACAGACAAGCTAAAAAAAATCTGATAAAAAATCTATTAACGATCAATTTAATTATGTAACTGAAATCTTGATTACAGTGCTATTTTGCACGTTCGTGTATTTAATTACTTAATAATATTAGAGATTATTCGTTATCATCGCTTCTAACCGTATTATTTCTATTCGATAATACGTCAAGCGAGCTCGCATGAAAACACGTTGTACGCACTTTCCCCCTTGTTTATTGCATTTCATTCATCATCGTATAACGATAATGTATCCTTCGTAATGTGATTTATCAGTAAAATATAGATATATAGGTAGGGTTTGACAGATATATGTTTCGTTTCCTGGTAAACAAGTAATCACCAAAGAAAAAAATTGTTAGTTAGTAGTCTCTTCTGCTTGACAAATAAATTATAGTTTCCAGACGATTGTTGCGAGTTTGTTGAGAATGTTCGCACGTCCGATAATTATATCAGCGTACGATATTTTCACAATAATATTTCCTCTTTACTTTCGATTTTATATTCGTTCAATGCACTCTGTAATTAATATCATCAATGAGTAATATTCAATTTCTTCGATCTTTAATTACGGAATGACTGTCATTAACACCAATCATACAATTAAACCTGCAACACCTACCGCAATAATGAATTACCAACTTTTTACTCTTAAATTACAGATCTACGCACGCTAGATTGACTTTTTTACCATGGTTAAACACATAGACCTTAAATGAGAGCATTTCTTGACTAATTCGATATATCGGCAATTTGATGTATTACTTCTATAGCCTCATGTCAGTGACAATATGATCTATCTATATGCTGAATTCCTTCTTTTATTCTATTTATGTATTTTTAATTTAAATCGTAGTACGAACTTAACACGTGTTTAAAATATTCATTGAAATTTCCAATCGTCGCTTAAATTATCGAACTCATAATCGTGCCAAGAGTCACTAGTAATATGATTAAATAATAGTTTTAGTAGCAACCAAACCAGTCTGACGGGAATTAAGATACATTTCGTAATATTTAGATAAATGTCGTGACAAAAAAGAGAACGTTATATCAACGATTACTTACAAAACTATATCGTTATAATAATAATTGCAGACTTAGACTGACGAAGCGTGAGCAAATTAATAATTAACCGTTCATTTCTATTCAGCGGCGTTGAAAATTCATTCTAATATACCTAATACAAAATGTATACCTTGTATCACAAACCGTTTATGGCAGCTTCTTGCACCCTTGACCCTTTAAAAAAGATTACTAACAAATTACCATAGAGGTACTTATTTCAATGCTCTTTGGACGACGAGGAAAAGAAGACTCAAGACTTTGACATAGTTTAACCGGCCCCGGGTAATTTGTATCATTAAGCTGCTGCAAAACCGTCGAAAGTAAATGTCACTAATGAACGACCAATGACCGACGATAATTAACAAGCCGACTAAATTATACGGCATAATTGTACATCAACGAAATCAAAAATTTTCATTGTAAACAGGTTTCATTTGACGGGTCTACTTTTCGAATAATATGGAATTTAAGTCAAGGTAAACAAGTGACGTGTGAATCACATGGGGTATCACAGGGCATGATTGACGCCCATCAGCAACCGCCACGTAGAAAATCATTACTAAGAACTGTCGGCGTGACGTAGAGAATCGTTACTAAGAACATTTTGTAACCGGTAGTTTCATCCCAATTATTATTTGACAGAAATGATATCGCTGGCAACGTTTAAAAGCAAAAAATATCCACACCGACGACATAGTATGCTAATCGTGTCATTAGGAAAAAATATGAAAACATTGAAACGCGAGATGTAATGTACATGTATATACTTAAAATGATTCATCGTTCTTTGAAGATCCAATCTGTGATCTTGAACTGAATCTTAAGCTACGTGCACGGTGGATAACAGCTATAAAATTTATTAGAAAGAAGCATATTCAAGGTGGTAGAAAAATGGCTGGCCTTCTGTTGCGTACTTCGGATACAAAGGAGTACAGTTTTTCGAACGGGGATTTCGGATTTGAGAGATTTGAGGATTTGACAATTCGACATTTGGGAACTTAGGGATTTAAGAGTTTAGAGAATTTAGAGATTTGGTGATTTGAATATGTAGAAATTGGAATTTCAAGATTAAGAAATTTAGTAATTTCAGTCGTTTAAAATATTAAATATTATACGATCACTTTAAAATTTGATTAAAGATTGTATAGAAGAATAATTACAGATTATAAAAGATTATATAATAGAAACCAGAAATGTATTTTTCACGAAGGTTTTCAAGCCTTCAATCCTTTTCCGTAAATACGGAAAAATACGTGATATTTTATCATTTTTAACGTATCTGAATTCCATTAAAGTCAAGCAAAGATATCATATTCTTCTAAGTGGTATTTCAAATCATCCTATTTTTACCATATAATTATTTCATCACATTAGAATTGTAATAAGTAATGGACGTCTGAAGTCGCATAAAAAAGTAAATAAATGCTTTTAAAGCCGATAAGAAATTAACATTTTTATTAGATGTAGCTTCTAAAAAGGAGATTTATGACTATGCGTAATTCCGCATTAACCAGTTTAATTACAGAATAGAGATTAATAGAAAATAATGGTATGATCGTAATCAGACTTTCAAAAATACGTAATTATTCCGGCAACTACTTGCAAATGGTAAAATAATCAGAGAATACCTGTTAATATTCGATAATTTCTGATTAAGAATGCTAACGAAGGATGGTTGAAATTTATCGATGGCGACTCACGGTGATTTGTTAATCCTATCTACATTCTTGTTATTTAGTAGTTTTGTAAATGATATTAACAGGAATGGAATTGCATTCAGTTTCAATATGTTTGATCACTTATATCAATTATTACTGCACCAATGTATTAAGAGAATCTGAAAATTAAAAGGTATTTAAATAACCATGTATTAAAAATGAGTATACTCGTGTTATATCTATGTAGAGAGAGATAACACAGTTTGTGAGTTGACAAGATAAGATACTCGAAATAATTTATCTTCTTTGTTAGATTTTTTTTTATATCATCCGTGTAGCTTTTATAATTATTATTATGTAACAATTAATCAGCGTAGTCAAAACAATGGTTGACACATTTCCATCAAAAGAAGATTAATGTTCCTTGAATAGCGTGACGTATTTTTGTGGAATTAAGAGTTGACTAAATCCAATACACATCATGACGAATTCAAATAATCATCCATTAATGCGCGTAATTTTTTTTTTATTTTTACGTATGGAAATTGGTGTCATTAAAGTAACAACCTTCATACTCCAAGCGCTGTAACGTTTTATGATAAGTACCTTAAAAAAAATCCGACGTAATTTTCTTATGACATATTCGGAATAATAAATTAATCTTCTTTATCCTTGCGACAAAGAAGAGAAAAACACGGCAATTTAAGGTATTTAACACCTTTTTTCTTACCCTATTTCAAATGGAATTGTTAGGTGTTAGATAAAAAGTAACCAAAGAGGAAAAAAGTAAATACTACATTTCGTAATTGTGAATTTGTTTGCTTTTTGTTACAGAATGCATAATACTGTTTTTACTGGGTATCAGTTGCAGTATCTTGGCTTACATACTTTACATAATTAATCCCGTGAAGTTAATATTGGAACAAGTAAGTGATTATATAGATATTATATCATTTCGATTTAATCGACATACTTAGTATGTGACTTAATGTGCAAGGAAAGATAAGTTTTGATAAAATGCGCATAATTCAAGGAATGTGTGAATTCGGAAACGCACATGTTGCAATTTCCAAATTTAACCTTTAAGATCTTTTTATAGAAATTGAAAATGGGACCGGATACGTTGGCCTTCCAGTTATGGCAAAATCCACCTATCAACGTGTACCTCAAAGTGTACGTATTCAATATCACCAATCCGGAGGAATTCCTCAAAGGCGAGGAGAAATTGAAAGTCAAAGAAATCGGCCCCTACGTTTATCAGTAAGTGTTTATCGTTTTACTAATTATTCTTCGATATTACCTCACACAGCTGTTTCGACAATATTCTTGTTTGCAGGGAAATTTTAATAAACGAAAATGTCGTGTGGCACAATAACAACACGATTTCGTACATGCCAAATAGAACGGTAGTGTACGTTCCAGAGATGTCCAATGGTGATCCAGAAAAAGATATCGTGCAGGTGCCAAATATACCCATGTTGGTAAGTAATAACTGAACTCATAAAAAAATTAGCTCATCGATATTTACCTCGTTCATCTTAAGAAATTATAATATCTACAGTCTGATATATTACAATTTATATTTTAAGTTTCAAAAATTTAGACCTTAGAAAGTAGATATAGATCGAAATAATACCTCAGAATATGAATATAAATTGAAACTTCTATTATATTTTATGTTCGAAATGTTTTCAAGGATGGTTAAATTCGCAGGGTATCTCATCGTCGCTACAGGACCGTGGGTTTTTTGTTAACTACCCATGGACCAGTTTGGTGAACATGCTGGACAGCAAGCCGATATTGAATATAAGCGTATACGAATACTTATGGGGTTATGAAGATTCTTTGGTTCGATTAGCGAGCACCATTGTGCCGAGCTTCATCGACTTCCAGAAGTTCGGATTACTGGATAGGGTGAGTAATCGTTAACTATCCGTAAATAAAAGAAAAATTTCGGTGTCAACCAATTGCAAATTACGATCGTATCATAAAACGATTATCAAAAGTTAGAATTTGATTTGTCCTGAAAAATATAAACAATTGCAATATTTGGAAGCTGAGAAATAAATGTTTCACTGTTCTACGAAATTATTATCTTTTAAATCCTGACACACCAGGTGCGTCGACTTCAGATCGATTTAATATTTAACAAAAATATCCAAAGCAACGTTCTGGTTATATCGAGAGTATCCCTGACGTAAGTGGATTAAGAAAGAAGGGAAAATCTCGATAATTGATCGTGATAAAACAGACTTAAATACAGGCATAAGCCTTCGATCATTAACTTGACGCAAGTGCACCAGTTTCAACCATTACACTTACTACAAAACCAGAACGGCGAGGACTAGAATGAAATAAAAAATATCTTAGAAGTTGACACAGCTAACTAACCTTGTCCACATCTGGATCGACCATAGTATTTCAAGTTTCCCTATTGCTAAACTTTTATACACATTCTTGTATACTTGCAGCTACGCACACTTTTAGTAACATAGACAGACACAAGAATGAAGCACATATGAACACTCATTCTCCGAGTGTTCCAAATTGCCAACAGTTTTCGCAATTACTTCTAGTCGTTGATCCTTTCACTATTTATGTATACGTCTCAGAGTTCACAGGGTTAGTGTCAACGACTTTTAAAAGCAGGAAAACTGAACAAATTAGACAAACTAGTTACTCGAGTTGTATTTCCACACATCAAATTTTCGTACCGAATGTAAAGCGATAAGAGAGGAGTTTCTAATTGAAAAGATGGAACTTGGGCCACGTTTTTTGATATTGTAAATAACCACAATGTCAACTGATAATTACAGATGTACGACGAGGGAGAAAATATTGTGTTCATGAACATTGGGAAGAACGAGAATATGACCGACGAAAATGGACGTTATCTGAGCATCGAAAGTTACAATGGTAGTCCTGGTTTGCCGCAATGGGGATACCGGGAAGAAGAAGGAAACGAAACGTACCCAGAGTGAGTAAAAATAAAAATCATCGATCACGATGGATACCATTGTACGCAGTCGTAAAGTTAATCCATTAATTCTCAGTACTCGAAAATATAATATTTCCGCAATAGTACTTTTTGCGCGTAAATAAATTTGCAGCTAATCATAAACGGAACATAAAGTTAATAACGCTTAACGCACGTTAACGTGTTATAAATTATTCAATGTTAATATTTCACGCTGAATTCTTATTACGTAAACAAGCATTATCGTTGCACAAGTGCAATAAACAGGATTATAACAATACTTTATATTGTTCACGTAACAGGAATACTATTTGTAACCGAATCAAGGGAGCTACCGAAGGAGAATTATTCCCATCGCATTTAGACGAACACGCTGTCTTCAGAGTGTACAGAAAAGCATTCTGCAGAGCGATACCAATTGTCTTCAAGGAAAAAGTATGGGTCGAAAGCGGTCTCGACGGCTATCTGTACACTGTGTCAGACGATTTCTTGGATTCGCCGGAAGAAAATCCTGATAACGAGTGCTACTGTCGAAACAGGCCCAAGTGTATGAAGAAAGGATTGTCTGATCTAACACCTTGTTATTACAGTGAGTACCCATTACACGATTAATCAGGAACACAAGCTAAATCGTCGATGTTCAGCATATTACACAATTGTACATAATGACATTACTGAATACATATATACAGATAGACATTATTATTAGAATCTTGTTTTCAAAAAATTTACTCACGGTATGTTGAGTCTGTATGTCGAGTTCTTCGTCGAAAATATCACATTGAGCTCGTAAAAGTGAATGATAAAGCTTCCACCTGCAAACGATAGATAGACATTAGCATCAAATGTCAAAGTTTGAACTTTACGAACAATGTAACTCAAACCACTCTGAGCCTCAGAGATTCATAAGAACAGCTACTATCTTTGATTTGAGAATTACACAAGAGTCTAAAAGTTACACAAGATGTTTCTAGTCTTTTACCATTCATAATTACAGCGGAAATTTGTTACGTAGTTTTGAATGCAACTTATGAACAAAGTTAAATAAACAAATCATCTTCTCTGTAGCATTTAATTTACCGCCGAAAATTTGAACTCTGTGAATTTGTTTATTCATTTGAAAATTAAAAGTACCTAAATCTCTCTATGCGGTACAGTGAGCTTGATAATACCATTAATGGTATCGAATGCCTTCCACTTTCGTTGAAACAAGTAATTATGTGTACCCAATTACTTGTAGCAACAAGTATGTTTAGAATGTCGTAATTAAAACGTACTTTATTTGCAGCTATCCCAGCAGCAATGTCTATGCCACATTTCCTCAACGCTGACCCGAAGTTTCACGAAGACGTCAAAGGACTTACTCCAGATCCAGATAAGCACCAGACCAAGATCATTCTGCAACCGGTAAATAACTCTTAAGTAAAATTATTTAATCCGCATGTTAATTGATTAATTCCTTTCGTTCATGTCTACCGTTCGTTAATTTATGTAAGTATCTCAGTTGTCGCACACTTAAAACACGTTGAGGCATTTCTCACGAGCACGTTCACCCTAATAATAAATTTACCGTGTTACGAAATGTTTTGCAAGTGCGCGAAAAAGAAAATGTATTCGAAAACCGGTTGACGTTAGATAGTTACCCAATCGGATAGGGATAATACATAATGCTCACGGAACTAGTTATTTATTAAAAATCAACATGTCATTATTTTGTTTGACGGATCTCCTCAGGCCATTAATAATATAAAATGTTGTTTGCTCAAACCCTTCATTTACGCTCCACGTTATATTTTATTTTCCTGCAGACGATTGGAATCCCGATAAAAGTTAACTCAAGAATACAGATCAACCTCGTTATGGCTGAAACGACCTACAATTCGAGGATCTCGGCCTTCAACGGACTTACGGTTCCATTATTCTGGACCGATTTGGTAAATATTGTTCTACTTAAAATATATCGGCAACGTTCGCAGGCAATTTGATTTTTTTGTTTAATTCATAACAATGATTGAAAGATTAAAATTAAATATTTATAAAGTTAACAATTCCTAAATCGGAATATTTATTTAAGCGCGACACTTCGTAAACGCAGGAAATGGTAGTTTTTACGCTCTCTTACCCTTCACATCGAACATGTTAGAAGAAATGATATTTGAAACGTTAACGTTTCAATATTAGCACTGGCTAATCTTATTTTTACAAATTTATTTGCAGGTTATACCTTCAATACCGGACGATCTGCTGTTCCTCTTGAAACTGGTGCTCTACATACTTCCAATAGTCCAGACAGTAATAATTTGGTTACTGGCCATTGGGGGAGTGACGATGATGGTATTATCAATTCCAGCCATGCTGTGGACAGTCAACCAGCAACAGGAACCCCTTTCGGTAGAAAGGAGGGACAGTTGCGATTTAAGAATACCGTTGAATTACAGTCAATATACAACGATACGTATTTTGCCGGCTATTAAAAAGATCACCTCGAAAACGGACTTATTTAGTTAACCAAAAACACCTTAAAAGTATTTACAAAGGACGAAACGAAAGACACTTAGATTAATAAAAGAAGGATCTTCTAATTTATAGTGAAATTTATTCGTTGTTGTTCTTTTCGTTGAAAGGTAAAGATGCCGGTCACGCTAGCGTACTTAAACTGACTTATAACGTGAAAAAAAGCGTTCTCCGTTACGATAAGCATTCAGGGTTTCGCGCTAAAAATATTCCCTTCATGGATCGATGTTATTCTATCAAAACGTTATTACAGCACACTTTCAGTTTTATTCCCCTTTACTTTGATTAATTTCTTTTTCACATGAATTTATTCTATGCTCAATATATCGTATGTGTCGAGTAAACAAACTATAACAGCTCAAAGTATTTCGTCGAAGTAAGTTATTGTTAAGATAAATTTCATTGAAAAAGTGATATAAAAAAATGGATAAAAAAATTTTATAAAATACAAGGTATCTAATATTAAGGTAATTAGGATAGATCGCATATGTATGTAAAATTATATTATAATGTATACGTGATTATACCAGTATATAAAAAATTGATGACAAACAAATATTCTCGAATATTCACGAATATGTATAACGCACGAGTTTGAATGAATTTTATAGACATTATGATTCGATTTAAAAATAAGACTTTGCTTACATGTATCGTCGTTGATTATGTGAAAATGGATACCAAAAATTTGAAAATAATGATGTCTTTGGTATTTCGGATCTTGTACTCGATATTTTCGTTGAAATGTCACTTTTTACTTCGCTGAACTTTTAACGTGTTACGCTTTCATTTACAGCGCCGGAAGTACTAAGTGAGTCAAAATTCTTGTACACTTTTGTACTTACAATGATAATATTGTAGTATTTACGATATTTAGTAACTTTAAAAAATAGACTAAGCACCTTGCTTAATTAAATTTACTTTTAAAGTATCATAATTTAAAAACTTTTTTTTTTAATTTAAGTTACTTGTTGAAGTTGAAACTACATTAGTCAAAATCTTGAATTACAATAAAGGAACTACTTATTTCGGGAACTTATCATTTCTGTGAGTTACGAATTAAAATTTTTGTAAATTATCATTTTTCATATTATATGATACTATATAAGTACATATTTTGTTTATATAATTAAGATGTTAGAATTCAGTGTTTTAATTTTCTCAAAAGCACAATGATTTTTCAGAGCAATAATAGTTAATTAAATATGTTAAATTTAAGATACTATTGATATTAAGAAGAGAGTTTGTTTAGTTAGAGAACTATAATATTTAAGGCGTTTTTAAAAATTTTAATTTATATTTCATAATTTCTTCATACTCCATTTATGTCTCATTAATTATCATTAAAAATATACATTTTTAATATAACGAAAATGTTGTCAATTCATAATTTTTTTTATTGTTAGAAAACTGTTACACACATTACATTCATCAAAGCATAAAATGTAATAATACAATCCACAACTTAAATTCCATAATAAAAGTTAAAAATATCAATTTATTTTATTGTCTATAGATGAGTAAGTCGTATCATGATATATTGGTTATTATCATTGTATAGGCTATCTATAAAAACAGATAAAGAATAATACTAAATAAAAATATTAAAAAATACATTACTTATGAAATATTACCTACCTTACTATGCATCATATGTAAAGAGGATTTTGAATATATCTAACTTAACAAGCAGATTTAAGTTTATATAATTTTAATAACAATAAACAACAACTGTATACAATATACAAAAGTATACACAGGACAATAAATCCTGCTTGTATAAAATACAAATTATATTTTGTGCAGGTTACATTACAAAATTATTGCACATTATGCAATTTAATATAATTAAAAAGATTCCTTAGGAATTGTAATAATTTGTTGCATAAAAATATATTATAGAATATTTGTACAACTACAAATGTACATTATTACATAAAATATAATATCATACACCATTCGAGTACACTTTAAAATTCTATAAATGTACATGTTACAAAATATAGAACTTTGATGTAAAAATAAGAATATTAAAACATCATAATCCATTAAATTTCTTAAACACAGAACTCATTTCAGGTCTATTTTGTACTGAATTGGTACACCACTTTCCCAAAATCATTAAATTGTTATAAACCTGACTGTCTTTCTCACCTGCCTTCTTGTCTCTTAATAAATCAAGCTGTGTTTTTTCCCAACCGTTAATAAAATCTTTTAAGAATTTATCCTGCACTCTAGACTCATCATAAGCTGATAAACCAGTAGCTAATTCAAATAAAACTATACCAAAACTATAAGTATCTACTTTTGTAGACAATTCTCGTTTATATAAAAATTCTTCTGGAAGGTAAGGTCTGGTACCATGAATCTTACTTACCTGAAATAAGCAAAAAACATTACTAAATATAGTGCAATATATTTTTAAAGCAAAATACTTACTTTCATAGAATCTTCCTCAGGACCTTCTCTAGCTAACCCAAAATCTCCAATTTTAGGTTCAAAGCTTTTGTCAAGCAGAATATTAGCACTCTTTATATCTCCATGAATCAAAGGCTTTTTCCCAATTATATGTAAATACTGTAAACCACATGCTGTCCCTTTTGCTATTTGATGACGCTGTATCCAAGTTAAAGGCTGACTTTTATGTCTTAATAATAATCTATCTTCTAAAGATCCATTTTTCATAAATTGGTATACAAGACAAGGTGATTTGCCATCCAAGCTATATGCATACAATGGTAAAATATTTTCATGTGGGAAAGAATTTAAAATTTTTATTTCTCTAAGTGATTGCTGAAGTTGGATTGCATAACTTTCATTTGAATCAGTTCTTCTTTTCTCTAGTTTTTTAATAGCAACATCTGTGTTCTTCCAAATACCTATATAATAAACAAATTCGTTTAAACTGAATCAATAATTCTTAAATAATTTATTACTTTTGTCTGTTAAATTACCTTTATATACTGTTCCAAAACCACCTCTTCCTAATATATTACCTTTATCCCAACTATTTGTGACTATAGTTAATTCTTCATAACTTGCTTGAGGCAGAGTTGTTTCTGCTTGAATAGCTGCTACTTCATTATTTCTTTTTCCATTAGATATACCATGCTGTAAAAGAGGCGATAAAAGATGTGCTGGAGCTACAGAACCAACAAGTAAATTATTAGAATTACTTGGAGTATCTGCTATGTGCATAGCTTGCATTGGTTTATTCAATATCTTATGAGATTCCTCTTTCATGTTTCTTTCCACAATAATTTTTGGTACATTTGGTTCTGGTGGTGCGATCTGGTTAAAATTTTGTATACCAATTTTCAAATCCTTTGTGTTTTTATGAAGACGTCTTTCAAGTATTCTATTAAGATTACCCTCACCACTACTGATTAATTTATGATATTTTTCTTCTACATACAGTTTTAGCGGTAACATAGCCTGATAATGTTGCATTCTGGACAATAAAACAAACAATTCTAATATAGTATGATTATGATGGCCCCACATCGTTAACAATTCGTCTGTGGGATTCTTTTCTTTCCTTAAACTTTGTATCGTCAATACATCATAATGCATCCATATCCCTAAGCAAAATTATTAATAACGAATATAAAATATAATTTTTTAATAATAAACCATTTAATAAAGCGTTAGGAAATAAATTATATATATAATATGACTATTTTTTAATAACTTACCAGCAAGTTCTTCCCACTTATCATTTTGATTTAGTATTTTACAAAGTTCTGATCGTTCCAAAAATGGTAATTGATAAATATATTTGATATTATTCGCACAATTTGATGTCATAGTGACAACCAAACTTTTCTAACAAATTATAAAGTTTTCTTTTCTGTTTTGCGTGATTCACGCATTAAACATTTCTTTCGCATAATAGCCCCATCTACTGAAGTTATGGATTATCATTAGATATCCTGTCTGTATCTTACCACTTTCATGTCACATGCAACATTATCGATACAGACTGGAACAACATTAAAGTGCTAGTCATACGATTGGTAATGTAGGGAATTACTAGAAAAATATTTCGTCAAATGGTATGTATATTAGAGTACAAAGTTGACATTCTCGGGAATTTTTCAGGAAATCATATTTACCGGCCAGCGCCAATTATTGACAATTATCGTCGAATATATTGGATTTTGCTATTTGAAATACTAAAAAGTATAAAATTTTTCATTTCATAAACATTTATTTAAAAAATTAAAATTAATATTAAAAAAATTCATAATTTACAATTATCTCTTAACATCATATAAAAGTATAATAATTTCAAGTTATTTTGTAACATATTCGTGCAAAAAAAGTTATAAAAATAATAATTAGTTAATAAATAATTGAAAAATAAAAAATTATAATAAAATCTTTTGTAATATAATAATTTCATTTACGTATCAAGGTAGTTGCACGGTATTGGTGGATAATTGATTGGCTACCGCGAATCACCAATAATTGTTGTTCGGTTTGAACTTGAAGGAGTCACACGTAACCAGTTTGATCGTGACTGCCGAGGAGGTCGGACCTACCTTACCGACACGCACTGGTACGAGTCAAGGATTTAATTAACGGATTATGTGTTCATCTCAGTGTTACCTAGTGTACTAGTGCAAGTGTTTAGTGTGTTTTAACAAGTGTTTTTTCATAAATACGGGGGTGTATTAACACGTTTTATGGTGTGATTTTTGACGTGTCATAGTGCTTGCTAGTGTGTTACTACATGGGATTGTGCATACATATACGGATACATTACTGTGTTTTGTGGTGTGCTTATGTGTTTTACTACATTTTTATAAGTGTTTTAGTGTGATTTATGGTGTGGTTATTTACGTGTTTTGGAATACTTTTGCAAGTGTTTTAGTGTTTTGTGGTGATGTTACCTATGTGTTTTGGCATACTTTAGCAAGTGTTTTAGTGTGTTTTATGGTGTGGTTATTTATGTGTTTTGGGATACTTTTGCAAGTGTTTTAGTGTGTTTTGTGGGGATGTTACGTACGTGTTTTGACATACTTTTGCAAGTGTTCTAATGTGTTTGATGGTGTAGTAACCTACATGTTTTAATACGTTTGTGCAAACGATTTAACGAATTGTATAATTAATTCTGTATAGTTGTGCATGCGTGTTTGTGTTTGTTTGCACGTTACTTATTTGTAAAGTTAGATATTATTGTTTATTACAATTTGAATACAATTTGAAATACAAAACAATGAATAGTCCACTAACGTATTGTGACATTTTCTGCTTTCAGGAGGTCATTTCATTGCCGAGCCAAAGGACTAACCGCCTAATCCTGATTGTACAAAATCAGCCAATCGTGAGTCAACCTCTAAGATGCGGTACGAGTCAGCCTACGACCTAAGTAGTGCGAGTCAGCGATCGGTGAGTCGCATGGTTTACGGTTCCTCCGGTTCCCATCATGTCGTAGGACGAATGGTCCGAAACGGCACGGGAACTGGTTGTATTTTTATTATTTGAGCGAGCATAGTGACCACGACTGTACGATCGTGCAAAATTCGTACAAACTGTTTATTTCATTTATTAGATCAGGTCAGGGTTTTCTTGTACATCGCGTTTTAATTTCCTTACGAACCGATATAACGAATTTAAAATTACATAGAAGTCGGATGACCCTCCGATTTCATAGTAGTTTAATCTTTTTGTACGCGTACCGTGAACTTTTTAAATATACACATATGTACAAGAAAATATCGCGAGAAACAGATTTTGATATCAAAGTTAATTATGAATGTTTTTGATCATTTAGTAAATTTACTTTGATATTAAAAATCTGTTAAGAATGAAACAATCGATATACTTAGATTTTTGCAAAGTGTTCTTCCATTTCCTTTTTTGAAACTTTAGAGTAAATTTTTTTCGGAAGACACTTTATTAGCATGTTATTAATTATGTTTCTTAGCTCAGGATTTTCAGCACACATGAAGAAAACTGGTAGGTGAAAATATTGTTGGCCGTGTTCATTTTTATGCTCTAAACTCATACGCGTGCTTAGATGCTACTCGCATGAGTTAGGGCAGGTGGGCACGGTTTAGTTTTAAGATGTTTTGGCGATCGACAAATTGACAGTGAATTATCGATACAAGTTACACGTGTGTGTGTGGTTAGGTCGTGGACCTTGTATCGATTTAACACTTTATCAATTTTTTATACAAACATGAAAAATTTCTAAATTGCTATTGAGAGACACAAAATTAATAAGATTGAATTTCAAAATTAGTAAGATTGAATTACCAAATTAGTAAGATTGAATTTCAAAACTGTACAAGTAGAGTAATTACAAAACTGTTACATGCACATATTACATTGAATATTCGAAAGAATTAGAAAATGAAATATGGTCAAAAAATATTCACTGTCGATTGTCGATCGATTTCAGCAAAAAGGTATGAACTTAGAGTGTGAATGTTGTATTGAACTCGGGTGTCGGAGACGTCCCGGGACGTACTCCCTAGGAGTAGGCTTTTTTGCACCCGGGTGGCATGTGTGAGAATCGTGGAGTGTGTTTTTGTGAGAATGGACTTTGCATTTTTTAAATATAGCGATAGGCAGGCAGGTAGCTTACTTCTGGTGTGATTGAGTTAGTTTTAAGTAGGTAGGGCCAGAGCAAGCTTTCATGTTTCTCTGTCCTCCGTAAAACACACGTGCTTGCATCTGGGGGGTTAACGAAAAATCGAGAAGAGAAAATCTAAATTTGAATTTATTCTATTTAATATTCTCTTGAACTCGATTGTTCGTAAGGCCAGGCCTTTTAGTTTGTAAGTCGCAGTCGTGGTTCTAGACCCGATTGCAAAAATGAAATATACAGTGAAGTGAAGTGAAGTGCAGTGCTTTAAATATTCTGCTCGGATATTCTTTTACGGACAGCGCATTCTAAGAATCGCTGGTCGTATTTTAATTTCGAGACTTTTTTTCTTAAGTAATATATAAAATTTTGATTTCGTTGTTGGCGATTGTAACAAATGGATAGCTCATTTTTATTTTTATAAAAGTGTATGCTATCTGTTTGTTGCAATCGACTGATAATAAAATTGAGAGTTTATGTAATTGATATGAGAGCAAAGAATATCCGAGTTACCGTAAAAATTCGCGAGTGATTTTTGTGAGGCTGTGCCGAAGAAAGAAGAGGCTATATGCCGAAGAGCCCCGGCAAAATTAGCCAAAGAAGAGGGGAACTATTAATGGCTGTCCATCTTAGGATGGAGAGTCATTTTGTCACTATGCTCGCTATTATTTTTTTGTATTTTACATGTGTTTTTTTTTACGGTACGAAATGTATCGTCAAACGCGTTTTACTCGAATTTCGACGAGCACACGATCATAAAATCGCGAAACTCGAAATATTATCGCGAATCTATTTTCACCGCAATTTCTCTTTTTTGATCATTTTGTTCATTTCTTGTGTTAACCATATTTTTCTGTTTCAGAGATTGATTTTACATTTATTATTTCGTTGTTCATTGCTCTTAAATCCGCAATTTTCATCGCGTTTTCTATGTTCGAAAGTTTTGTATGTTAATAATGTTTCGTATGTTTCAGTAGTTGCTTTTTGGTAAGTTATTATGTTGTTCCCTGTTCTCAAATCCGCAATTTTCATTGCGTTTTCTATTTTTCGAACTTCTTGTGAAATAAAGTAAAACTTTGCTCCTCTTCCCACAAATTTCTATGTTAATAAAATTTTGTATGTTTCAGAGTTTGATTTTTGGTAAGTTCTTACATTGTTCACCCTTCTCAAATCCGCAATTTTCATTGCGTCTTCCATGTTTCGAAAGTTTTGTACCAAATAAAATAAAAGTTCACTCCTTCTCCTACAACTTCCTATGTTAAAGAAATTTTGTATGTTTCAGGATTTGATTTTGGTAAGTTATTATATTTAGTGCAATTGTTTTACGTTTATTCCGAGCTTGTGGGAGGAAGGGTGGGCTCGGGCGCAAGTTTTTCGTCACAATACGTGGCGAAAAACTTGTGCAAATTGTAAGTGCCTTTTATTCTAACTTGCACTCATCTTTGCGACAATTTTTTAACTTCTTACACATTAGACTGTAGTAATAGCCTGTTATTTTTATTGTCAATTGCACCAAACTTAAAAGAAAGTTCTTCAAACTTTCTTCCCTATCCCCTTGTTTTCTTTACAAAGTTTTAGATTATACGAGTGCAATTTTAGAATAAAAGGTACATGTAGGGTTTTTATATTGTATGCGTGAGTGCGTGAATGAAAAGTATCCTGTATCCTGTACTCACATTCATATCGTAGGATCATCGTGGGATCATAGAATTTCTAAAACTCTAATTTTATTTCTAGGTTCGAAGTTTTCAAGCATCTATTTTATTTCTTTCCCTCTATCATTTTATTATTTGATCGGTTCTGAATACGTGTGGTATCTTCATTTCATGTGTGAATTTCAGATCGGACTTCGGGGCTTTTGGATCTCTTCGTAACTTTAATTTGGTTTTGAGGTTCTTAACTTCTCTAGGATTTTATTTCGGGTTTGAGGTTCTTAACTTCTCTAGGATTTTATTTCGGGTTTGAGGTTCTTAACTTCTCTAGGATTTTATTTCGGGTTTGAGGTTCTTAACTTCTCTAGGATTTTATTTCGGGTTTGAGGTTCTTAACTTCTCTAGGATTTTATTTCGGGTTTGAGGTTTCTAAACCTCATCGTGATTTTATTCCGAGTTCCGAAGTTTCAGAATCTCTTTGTAATTTCATTAGGAATTTTGAGGTTTTCAAATTCTGCGATTTCGATTTTTCAAGAGTTTTCTTTCGAATAAAGAAGGATTTCATTCCTTGTCCGTCAATTTTCTTAATTAAATTTGTATGTTTCAGGTTTTCATTTTAAGTAAGTAATTAAATATTTCATATTTGTCTTAATTACATTTATCTGTTTCAGCTTTTTATTTCAAGTAAGTAATCAAATGATTGATATTTGTCTTAATTACATTTGTATGTTTCAGCTTTTTATTTCAAGTAAGTAATTAAGTGATTTTTATTTCTCTTAATTACATTTGTATGTTTCAGATTTTAATTTTCAGTAAGTTATTAAATGATTCATATTTGTCTTAATAACATTTATATGTTTCAGGTTTTGATTTTAAGTAAGTAATTAAATATTCCACATGTGTCTTAATTGCATTTGTATGTTTCAGATTTTTATTTCAAGTAAGTAATGAAATGATTGATATTTGTCTTAATTATATGTGTATGTTTCAGGTTTTGATTTTGAGTAAGTAATTTAATAATTCATATTTGTCTTAATTACTTTTGTATGTTTCAGCTTTTGATTTTATGTAAGTAATTATAAATGGTTCATATTTGTCTTAATTGCTCTTGTATGTTTCAGGTTTTGATTTTGAGTAAGTAATTTAATAATTCATATTTGTCTTAATTACTTTTGTATGTTTCAGCTTTTTATTTCAAGTAAGTAATCAAATGATTGATATTTGTCTTAAATACATTTGTATGTTTCAGCTTTTTATTTCAAGTAAGTAATTAAGTGATTTTTATTTCTCTTAATTACATTTGTATGTTTCAGCTTTTGATTTTATGTAAGTAATTATAAATGGTTCATATTTGTCTTAATAACATTTATATGTTTCAGGTTTTGATTTTGAGTAAGTAATTTAATAATTCATATTTGTCTTAATTACTTTTGTATGTTTCAGCTTTTTATTTTAAGTAAATAATGAAATGATTCTTATTTGTCTTAATTACATTTGTATGTATTTTAGGTTTTGATTTTAAGTAAGTAATTGAATATTTGACAAATATATTGTTATTTCATTTGCATGTTTCCCTCGAGTCGACTCGAATTTTATTTCATTTCTTTCCGAAAATGTTAAATATTCGTCTTATTTATCGAGTGTTTGTATTATAATATTACTAATTTTGCATCTGTTTTCTCCTTTCGCATATTGTTTCTGATTGTTACAGCACAGGTAATCATCGAGGACTACTACAGAAAAATTTCACCGATGAATGCGCTAATTTTAAGTTAATTTTAAGTTGCGTCTAACAAGCTCCTGTAATATTGTAGTATGGATGAGTGTATTGTATGAAATGCGTATATACGAAACTTGAAGATATCATCGAGGGATGCGTGCGTTAGCTATAAGTTAATTCTAATCTCGTGGGAGGGTGGGTGGGTCCCTGTAAGTACCTCTGTTTCTAACTTGCACTCATCTTCACAATCAGTGAATCTTTCACGCGTTAGATTGTAGTTTACTCAGTTATTTTTTGCCAATTGGTCCGAACCCAAGTGGATCATTGGGGGTACATAGTGCTGTGAACACGCGGCAGTTTTGAGCTGCAAGTGCTGGTGTAGCGCCAGGGACACATCTCTGCGAGGCATTTTGATTGAAGCACCTTCTCGACTTGCCGCCTCACGGCGTGGGTTTCCTCTCTGCAGTTAGCCTCCCTTTAAACGGGAGCGGGGAGAAATGGGAAACCCTTCGCGGATGTGTCACTCGTTCTTACCAGTATTTTCGGTTCAATTCGGTCTCGTGGTTCACGTAAGCCACTATGCGACTACCCTTTGACCCATGAAGGCGAGGATCACTTGGCGAGAAATGCTAGTCCACCTTTTTAGCAGAAAGTTCTTCTAACTTTCTTTCCTTCTAGTAGAAAGTTCTTCTAACTTTCTTCCCTTCCCCCTTGCTTTTTTACCTCGTTATAGATCATTCGAGTGCAAGCTTAGAATAAGAGGTACGCGTGCGGCGTTTAGAATAAGTATGTTAAGCGTGTGCGTATGCGATTGCTGTTTTAAATTGCACTCATTTTAATTAGCAAACTTTTTCCGCGTTAGATCATAGTATTAGTTCCTCTCTTCCTTTCTTTCTCTCCCATTTAGCGTTTCATTTTACATAGTGCGAGTGCAATTTTAGAACAGAGTGTGTATGTGGGATCCCACGAAATTAGTGTTAAGTTTATAAGTGAGTTGAGCGCTTAGAATTCTAACTTGCACCCATTTTCACGATACGTGAAATTTTTTGCGCGTTAGTGTGTAGTATTAGTCAGTAATTCTCTGTCGATTGGTCCGAACCCAAGTGGATCATTTGGGGTTGGTAGTGCTGTGAACACGCGGCAGTACTGAGCTGCAAATGCTGGTGTAGCGCCAGGGACACATCTCTGCGAGGCATTTTGATTGAAGTACCTTCTCGACTTGCCGCCTCACGGCGTGGGTATCCTCTCTGCAGTTAGCCTCCCTTTAAACGGGAGCGGGGAGAAATGGGAAACCCTTCGCGGATGTGTCACTCGTTCTTATCAGTCATTTTCGGTTCAATGCGGTCTCGTGGTTCACGTAAGACACTATTCGACTACCATTTGACCCATGAAGGCGAGGTTCACTTGATAGAGAATGCTGGTCCACCTTTTTGCGAAAGTTCTTCTAACTTTCATTCTTTCTAGCAGAAAGTTCTTCTAACTTTCTTTTCTTCTAGTAGAAAGTTCTTCTAACTTTCTTCCCTTCTCCCTTTGCTTTTTATACCGTTTTAGATAACACGGGTGCAATCTTAGAATGCAAGCGTTAAATTGTAAATTGTATGGTGTGCCTGTGTGCTATAAGTTATTTTTAAGGAACTTATGCGTGCGTGCGATACAAGTTCTTTGCTATATTATGGTAAAGAACTTGTATATTTTCGCGAGCCGACGGGCTAAGTAGAGTTAGAACTCATTTATCCTTCTGATAAATGAGCTAATTGCAAATGGTGGGTGGTTGGGACTTGGAGATAGGGTGGGTCACTGTCGTAGCAACCTCCACGTGGTGTGACCTGGTAATCGATATCGTTTTCTAAATTTTTGTCAAGAAATGAAATTTAGAAAACGATATCGAGCTAATAGCTACGATTTTTAAGTTATGATTTTATTTATTGTTCAACATTTACTTTTACAATAATGTCTTTTCAGGGAACGACATGTGTGCACTCGCCAGAATGACGTGAAAGTTACTACTTGTAAGAAAAAATGAAGTGTCGTATTGCACTAGTACCTTCGCTCTCGGTTAGGTGGCGATAGGGATACTGTTTTCAAAGAGAACATGTATGAATGCAAAAGTGAGGATTTTAAAATACTTTCGACTTTTTACATTAATTACATTGCAGTGAAGTATTGGTCATCGTGCAGCAAGCTTCATTTTATTTGAGAAAACTTAGAATTAGGCATATTGTATGCCAATGCTAGAGAACTTTTATATGAAGTGTCAGTAGTAGAACATACGTGACAATTAATTCAATCGTTAATTACTGCAATAATTACACCTTATTTTTATTTCTTATTACCTTTCGACATGGTTACATCCACTTTTATATTGCACTTCATAAATGTGCCTCAATTGCAATTACGAATTATTTAGTATTTCCACTGAATATGAAATGTACATTACAAATTATAATTTTTTGTATATTTCATTGTGCTAGTTACGAATTTATATCTAATTATCTAATCAGCGATGCAAGTATTTTTAATTAGAATAGTAACAAGATTCCTCGCATAAAAATATTCCTAATATGAAATTCTTCGAATTTCTAAAGAAACTTGAGTATCATTCTCACCGAATGTGATGAAGTACCTAATGTCTTGCAATATAATGCATTGCGATGCAATGGGTGATCTAACGCGTGGTGATCTAGTTCATGTCAACCAAATGCGTAGTGGTCTAATTCATGGCAATGAAATGCATGGTGGTCCAATTCACGGCGACCAACCACGTGGTGATCTAATTCGCTACAATCTAATGCGTCGCGATGCAACGCGATATAAGGCACAGCATAATATAACATAATATAACACCTAGTGATCTCACATGAGGATATACCCCGTGGCTACAAAGTGCTGCTATCCCATCTCGACTACACAACGCGTAGTGATTTAGTTCACTATCGCACTCATCGATCAAAAAGACTCCATGGACCTCCTATATTACAATGATTTTCGTGGACCCCATAATGGCGCTCCTCCGCCATTGCCGTGCGCGAAAACCCTCGCGATGGTGGCAACAAAACGAGAGTACCGTATTCGATACGTGTTACATTCTATCTGATAAATCGGAATTCGAACGTAAGCGGAGTTAAAATCGTTCTTTAGATACCGATCCGTTTGAAGCGAACATGAGTCGTCTAAAATCGCGATCGGCAGCCGTAGGTTCTTACCGGCGCGGCGCCGTAAAGTACGAAAGGTAGGAGCGGAAAGTATGAGCGGATCGGTTCCTGGTTTGCATTTATTGCGGCGTCTCGCGAGTGAGGCGTGTTCGAGAGAGCAATCGTTCGTTGGCCGAAGAGAAACAGACGGTTTAAGGGGGCGAAGAGCAAAAGAAAATTGTTCGCGGCGGTTGGAAATGAGCGGAGAATCGAAAGGCAGAAGGGGTTGAGGAACAGGTGTGGTGGGGGAGGGGCAGGGAGAGAGAGCGGGGAGGGATATCCAGAGGATCCTTGCTCGATACGATACGGGGCTTTCGTTGCTTCGTGCCGCGATACACGGTTTAGTCTTCCTGCGACCGTCCTTTCGAACTGGTTGCTGTTGTTTTCGACGATCGCGTGCTACCTGGAACCGATTTAAACGTATTCGCAAGTCGATCGACAGTCCCACGCGAATCGGTACGATCTGCGTTGTGTACAGTGCTGGTTCTTTTTCTGTGAATAAAAAACGGTTCCAGTGATCGTCGCGACGTGAAGTGCGAAGTGAAACTACGTTAAAATGGTTGAACGGCGATGAGGATTCAATTTGTTTTTCCTAGGTACTTCGTTTTCATTCTTTTTAACGTTACGAATAGTTCTAACAGTGATGTGACGAGAAAAGTGAAACTATGAATTAAGTTTCGTTTCTGTGATTATTGCGCGATTAACTGGAGTAAATTTTCAGTAGAATTTATGTTTAACGAGATATTTAGTGATTCTTGTATGTAAATTAGAAAAGTGAAAAATGTGGAGTTAGTAAATGAACTTTGCGTGGAGCAAACGAGTCGTCCGTTGATAACGAATTCGCGTGAGGTGCGGTAATAAAACGCAATCGCATGTGTAGTTCTAGAATCTTCCGATATTATGCTGTATGTGATAGAAACAAAGTTTTATTCATCGTTACACTCATTTTTTCGATTGAACTTCTTCTATGTAACATCATTTTAATTGCGACGTTTAGATTCTTAAATGTATGTTTACTCTTCTTTGAAAACTATCTTAGTTCGAATAAAAATAGTAAACAGAGCATCGTAGATCGCATGAATTTCATTGCAAAACAACGTAATTGTCAGGTGATGTTACAGAAAGATTGATACAGTTTGCAAATCCTTTTAAATGCGTTACCATAAAAAGTCGATTAAAATGATTATAAAGCTATGACGTGTATCGTAGTACGCGATCCACAAAAACTAGAAAATAGTTTCCTTATTGACTAAATACGAAATGCGAGTTAGAAAACGTGCACGCTGGTGATATCAACGCCCGCACAAGAAAGACGCCACAGTCTCCATTTCATTCTCACAATCTCTTTCGCTTTTAATTCTATTCAAAGTTTTGATTTCTAAATCTACAGAAAGTTCCGAGATATAATTCAACAGATTTCTAGCGATTTCACGTCTTCCGATTTGCATATTTGCAAATCAGTAGCTAACTACTGTACGACGCTTCAGTGTTTTGAAATTTCACCTCGCGAGTTGCATAGTGTTCGAAAGCCAGGCGTCATAAGTCAGTATTTTGAAAACAGTAACGGTCGAAAGTGAGAGGTGATCGCTCGTTTGTTTCGACTCTGAAAGTTGCGTGCCATCGCGAACAACAATTACTTAAAATCGCAGATTGATTTCTATCGGAGGATCGTGTGTTCGTGTCGAGTGATTGTGATTTGTTTTCAGATATAATTGACACAATTTGGTGGAAGTATGGTGTAATTTACCGTTCTACGATTGGATTACGAGCAACGGCGATTCGCTTTGGATGAAACATGTATGGCTGGTGAGTACATGTTATATATTTCTACAAGAATTATTTTGGTAATACATTTTTTATTACCATCATAAACTTTACTAATTAACGAGTTCTTTACAAGTTTTCACGAATTAGACATACTAACAGGGCAGGAACTTAAATTACTTACACGAATTAAATCTTAATTAAAACTTGAATATTCCAGCACAATGAACTATAAGAATGTTTTAAAAACATTTACACATACAAAGCAAAAAAATGTCATTTGAACAAAGTCTAACTTCGTTCAATGAACTAGATGATTTTTGTCTTCGTAAATAAATGTCAGTTCGCCAAATAACACCAGACGTAGAGTTCAGCAATGTGGTTTATGAATCACACCCATTCTTAAAGAATTAACATTCTTCTGCGTAGCTTCTTTCAAGCGATCCGAACGGTTCAATTCGTATTCCTGCTCGATTTGCGTCGTAGAAAACCTGTTGAAACCTTGTAGTTGGTTACTTTCAGTGGTTTCAATAGAATTTTACTTAACTCCGCCCGTAAAAGCTGCTCGCACGTGCAAGTTGTTCCCTTCTTTGAAAGATGGACGAAACAGAGGGCGTCGTTCCATACGAAAGTCGGCGTCGTTTCGTGGAAGTTAGAGTTTAAGGTTTGCATGCACGTTGAAAGAGAATGACGAACCGCGAAACGTGCGTGTATAGCCTAACGAACGTATTCTGAATACCATGTTCAGACTGCGTATGCATAAAGCCGGCACGTGTGCCTATATATTTTTTTGCTTTCTTCATTCAATATGCATCCGGTTGGCTGCGCGGCACAGGTAATAACGCGTCTTCCGTTGGTCACGTAACAATAGAAGCTCTATTAAATTTGTCTGCTACGATCGGTGAAACCGCCTGTATCGGGTGTTCCAAGAGAATCCTGACAAATTCTTAAAATATTAGACACCCTGGTTGCAATTTTTACACTTCACGCCTTTCCTGTTCAGAGGGTGAGTTTTTTCATTCAGAAATTTTCAGTTTTCGTTCGGAAATTTAGAAATATTTAATTTCTCAAAATCATGGGGTGTCAAGTTTAACATCTTACAAATTGCAAAATTTGCAAATTTTCGAGTTTGAAAATTTAGCAGTGTTCACTTTATCAAACTTAGAGATTTAGAAAATATTAAAGATGTACACTTAAAATTAAAAAATTTAGGAGTGTGCAAATTTTCAAAATTACAAATCTACAAATTTAATTCACAGAACTGTCTTATCAGTAATTAAATATTGCCAATATTGTCGATATGAATGCAGACATCGACTAAAGTTTCCTTCAGAGTAACGTAGTGAAAATTATGCAACACTCATTTGTTCCGCTTGTAAGAACTTCGATAGCAAATTATCGCTTAGGAAACTGGCAGAAATGAACGTATAGTAATCACAAGACAAAATGTCTAGTTATTAGATAAAAAGTAGAGTACCTTTTTTTGTTGCACATGAATACACGATGAAAATTGATAACTCTAGTAAGGTTGTTTCGTTACAGGAAAATTTGTGAAACTTGTATGTTGCATACACCGATACAATCACTATAATATATCTCTGCGCATAGCAAACGTAAATGTTACGCTCTGCTGCGGCTTACGATACTAACCACGTGGAATTCGCTAGAATTTATTTGCCTTGCAAGGCCGTCTTTTGGCTCGTCGGGCATAAATTCAACCCTGATACTATGATTTGTTGCACCTATCCTACTTAACTCATCCGGTTTACTGCTCATCGGATCATTATAGTAATTGTACCGAGAATTTTATAGCTACTGATGGTTTCGATTCTTTTTAACAATTGGATTCCAACAAATGGGATGGGAAAACTTGTTCTAAGCTCTGTTTAGAGACCTTTGGAAATTTCAGGATTTGAAAATTTGGGGATTTGAGAGTTTGGTAGCTTGAGAATTTGAGGGTGTCAGAATTTCGGGGTTGAAGAATTAGGGGTTTCAGAATTTGGGGGTTGAAGAATTTGGGGTTTAAGAACTTGGAAATTTGAGAATTTGGGGGTTGAAGAATTTGGTGATTTGAGAATATGGAGGTTTGAGAATTTGGGGATTTGAGTACTTGGGGGTTGAAGAATTTAAGGGTTTGAGAATTTGGTGATTTGAGAATTTAGTGATTTGAGAATATGGAGGTTTGAGAATTTGATAATTTAATAATTTAGGGGGTTTGAGAATTTGGTAATTTGCGAGTTTGGTCGTTTGAGCATTTGATAATTCGAGAGCTTCAAGGTTCCAGTATTTGATAATTTGAGAATACGAGGGTTTGAGTATTTGGTAATTTAAAAACTTGTAAATTTACTCTTCTATAAATTTGAAGACAAATTTCGAAGTTCACATATTTGATCCCTTACTGAAAACAAGTGGTAAAAAATCTGCAGTCCTTAACTAAAAGAAGTCTACATAGCACTAAAATGTACATAGTACATATTAAGCGTCAACTTCACCACTAATGACTATTTGAATTCTTTAGCACAAAAGTATTACTCACCGTGGACGTGCATATATTAATCGATCAATATTCTATTAATGTAATAAATGCATGATATTAGTCTACTTGTCAAATCAAATACCTTAGGATGGTAGAGTATGTGTACAACATAGAGTTTTATCCGTAGGCAGAGTAGAATATTATTACTGTTCCGCAAAGGGACAGCCAGTAATTAGACTCGACTCTTTTATTATCTACTTGCTTTGGGGGATGAACGCATCCGTGATGAAAGTTCATGGTATCTTTTGAGTTATAACCGTCGTAAGGATAATTCAGTATTCTAAAGTACCGGGAACGACATATACGTGTATGGATTGATAAGCAGGTTAATAGCGAGCTGTTGCCTCGTATTTTATACCTTCGAATATGTGTTTAACTTTATTGACATGAGTTTATTTTTGCTTCATGCGTTACTTTGTACGCGTATAATTTCAAGTTGCATCCTGGAAGAGGTAGATAAGGACTGGAATCGCTACATTTGTAATCGGACTGTAATTAAATCATTATCGGACGTGGAATTAATGATCGTTAACGTAAGGACTTATTTAAACAATGTATATCGTATCGGCTCAGTAATTGGTGTAATTTGCGGTAATGTTTGAGCTGTTTCATTCCTTGATGTTGTTAATTGGTGGGTGTTTCTTGTAAAGTTGTCGGAATTTGGGATTTTGGGAAATTAAGGATTTTATGATTTTAGGGTGAGGGGATGTGCATATGTGAAACTTTGGAAATTTGGAGATTTGGGATCTGTATATGTGGGAATGTAGAATTTGAGGATTGTAAAGTTTGGAAATATAGAGGTGTCAAATTTAGGATTTTAAAATTTGAAGATTTATAGAAGAGACCTTGAAGATTTGCATATTTGAGATCTGTTGCCTCTACGTTTCCTAGTAAACTCTGCTATCCTCGGTACTATACGGATTATAAGCACATCACATAAAATTCCATTAGGTTTTGATTAAGCTAACGTTTTGAACACCTATAATAAACATGAATCATATTTCCAGTAATCTGAAACTGTACTCCTGACGCTAATTATAATTTACATGTCAATAACTGTTGAACTCAAGGTAAACATATTTCCATCATCCCAGTCCCGATATTAACTGCTAAAATAAATGGACGCTAATGCACCTATCCAATACCGGAGAAAATCATAAAAACGACAAACTAATAGTCTTAATTATAAATTCCGGAACAATCTGCATAGAAGATTTATCATATTTCCCTCGTTAGTCGGCAAACATCAACAGCTTCGGCTTAGCATAATTTAACACCTTCGATGTCTGCTAATGTAAACGGTCGTGCGTATAATAAATTACACGCTGTAATAATAAATTATGTTAGAGTGATAACAGGTGATCGCGTGAAACGCCAATACGCACGCTTGCACGCGCGTATCCGCTTCGAGTTTCGCGCGTCGACGCTCACGATTGACTTTTCCCAATGATCGGTCGCGATCGATCGATCCGGCTAGATCTTTGTCGTGCCAGCACGAAACTGTAAAATACACGAACGCCTGGCGTCTCGGTAGGTAGCCGAGCGTAAAATTTCCAGGTAGCGGATGGCAAAACCCGATCCATTTATCTAATATCTCGTCACGCGTGCGTGTACGTTCTTGTCCTATGCATTAATTAGCCTAATCGCGGCTGCACAATCGACCTCCAAGATATGTCGCCGACTTGTTCATCCGCTACCAGAATCCTGGAATAGTTGCCACACGAGGAGACACGATCGTGCAATTAACGCTAGATTTACGGATCGCTTTGGGGATCGTTCATTTTTCATCGAAATGTAGAACGGTAAATAAGGGATGAGTAAATAGTCAATAAATAGTAAGGGTAAAGTTGGTTATACAATGATTCTTTATCTCCACAAAAGTTCTTAACCCTCTGTTGCATGAATCTTTATGACGAGTTGAACAAAATACATATAGGCTGTTAGACATATGGCATTGAACATGAAATGAATAATAGTCTTCAGTATTAAAAAAGTCAAACAAATATTTGAACAGTAGCTTCTTAATAATTTAAATTTGAAACAAGAAATCTGAGTTCCGCCATTTTGAGTTACGTGAATATACAGTGTCATGAGGGGATGCATAAACCGGGTCGTCCCAATTTTGTAAGATCTGTTCTTGTTCAATGTTCCTATATTCAGAATTGACTGCATCTATAATTTTAACCTCGGACAAGTTTAGGAAAACCATTTGGAGTTTGACAAAACCACGTATCTTCCGATATACAAGTTTTGACCTAATGACGATAAAAAAGAAATAAGAAGGAAGAGAAAATAATCCCTCTGCAGAAAATGGCGTATTACACGTTTTACCCGACAGAGTATTCCGCCAGGACGATGGCACCATCTTAAATCCTTCTTGCGGTTTCTGGTATCTACGATACAGAGGGTGACATCGCACATTTCTTAGGTGTTCTCAGTATCACCGACTTCTTAATCTCGTACGTGACAAATTACCTCTTGGTGGCGAGGAACGCGTATACTTCTTTCCTTACTTCTTTTTCTCGTGTTGTTTTTATTTGCATCTTTGAGCCATTTCGCGCCGAACGTGATTCGAAAAGCGTGTTCAGAAAGGTTGAAAAATTATCTGGGGATTATATCTGCCTGTCTTGGAGCTTTGTCCTCTCTGTCAAATGTCAGAAAACTATTCTCGACATTTATGGCCGACCTTTATATGACATTTTTTATTTGTACCTATAAAACTTCTGTATTTTGTAGGGAGAAACTTGAGACATTCTGTGTTTTATTGTCGAATAAAAATGTTTGACTATATATTATGCTTGTGGTCTGTTAAGTACGCTGTGATTTCTGATTTGAAATATGGCAGATAGCTTTGAAATTATGGCTTCTTGGGTATTGGCATTTTTTAATTTAATTGTGTAACCATTATTAAGTTCTTAATACGATGTGTCGAGAGTTATTTATTGTTGCCTTTGTATTAATACTAGTGTAGCGAGTTGTGGCTTTTGAGACCACATCGTAATTGCTTTTTTAGGGGCAAGGGTGATATAAGGGAAAGGGGATCATCACTCGTGCGTATTACAAATTTAGACATTCTTACATTTCACTTTTCCTAATTTTCAAATCCTCAAATTTAAAAATTTTCAAATCTTTAAATTCTCAAATTGCTCAAACTTCTAAATCCCTAATTTCCCAAACTACACATGACCAAAGGAGGTCTCATATCTCCACCAATCCAAGCACACTAAGTACAACAAACATTACACCATCCTTTCCCAACATCTCGACTATACTTCCAGTAATTTCCTATGTGTGAAACTAATCTATATTTTGAGTCGAGATCAGACCCATCCCAAGTTGCATGTACACGAACTCCAAAGGGCAGATCAGATTTTACGATTCGTCCTTTGTTGGTTGGACTACAGTCGTATAAGTATTATATCTACGCGCATGTAGCACAGTTGAAATTCGAAGGAACGCACGAATCCGACGATAATTTATTCCGTGGCCGTAAACTTCGCCTCGGACAGTCTTCCTACGCTTGTTTCCTCTCGAGCCAAAAGTGTTAAGCAAACACGTATCCAGGGGGTCTCTCCTTCTGCGCATACATTCTCTCCATTTTTTCTTCTCCACCACACACTCGCCCCTTTTTCCTTTTCCCTTTCCGTCTCTTTCACCTACGCTTCCACTATCCGCTTGGCATCTTCGCGTTTTACCACCGCTAACATTTAAACGCTTCGTCTTTGAGCGTATCTTTCACTTCCTTTTTCCACGGGCAACCGCGTGAAATCGAAATAAATATTCCAGGACCGTGTACCAGAGCTCTTTTTCTTTCTCTCCTATTTTCTTTTTTACTTTACGAAACCGTCGGAAAGACGCGTCTCGTTGTTCGCAAATCCCTTTTTACGCTTTGTATTTTGGTGCGTGTCAGTTGTAGGGGAATGAAAGCGATTCTCTTAATTGTTTGTATGAGTATAGTTGCTTTTTGAGAGGAAGAATTGAATACAGTAATGATTTGCAGTTTTAGTCATATATTTTTATGTCGTTTGACGAGTTATATGTTTACATAAACATGTCTGTACATAGATATGTTTATATATTTACATTGATATCTTTACATAAGTATTATTATTTAGAAGATAACGATTAATATACGTTTTCAATCACAAACATATTAAAATATGAAATGTAATCAAATTCACTTTAAGAAAAATTATATAATGTTGCAAATTTACAATATTTTGAGAAGGTACATTATTTTTTGGTTATAAGAAATATAAAGATTTTCCAACAATTTTTTTAATTATACAACTTGCAGTAATTATATGAAAGACACATCTCACCGATAATATCACCACTAATATTAGTATAATTTTTCTTTAAGAATATCCCTGGTATAATACATTCAACTACATTAAATTTCAATTAGACATTTTTTACTACCATATAACCGCTACATCATAGGTGATCAATCAAATGAGAACGATGATACGTTAAAACATAGTATACTCGAGTATATTAGGGACACAAAAAAAACTAACAGATGATATATTGGATGAATACCACACAGTAACGCATGCTATGTTGCGTACACTATTGTGTATTGCAATAACCAAAGTTTTTTCGTGTATTCTACAAACTGATGTCGAGAGGTGATACAATCATAGTTATTCAGAGTATTGATCTTGATAGTATACTTCAAGGTCAATGAAACCGTTGACGCGTGTAACCGGTTATAAATAATTATCACATTAAAAATATTGCTGAAATTAAAACCGTCTGTTATACATATGTAGAATGATGAGTTGTTTGGAATGGCGTCCTTGACAGTATGTTTCAAGGTCACGTAAACCGGTGAAGCGTATCCCCTTCTGCATAATTTCTAATCTTGCCATTTATTACTGTTTGACAAAGAAGAATTTCACAGTACGTTACTCTTCGTAGTACAGAATGCAGTTATTTTTTGCATTTATTTTGAAGAGTGCAAAATTAATTCCTGCGACTGAAAATAAATACGTCAGCTACCGATGCAATCTCCAAGCAGATGTTCAAAGATAAAAGGAAATGTTCTTCAACGACTGTCGAAGGAATAACCTAGAGCTATAATTAGCGTGCCTCGAAATAATCGATCCTCGCGATCGAACGAAAATTCAAATTACTCGAATCTCGTTGCGGAGGAGCCTTGTAACCCTCCGAGTATAAAGAAATGTCGATTATCCGTAGCTGTAATTAATAGAACACGAGAAGGCCAGAGCCTACCTCTGTCCCAGCTTCGATTCGAATTATCGAATTATCTAATCGCGCTTGTTAACGCCGTGTTTCCCTGCCAAGTCGGCTTGATTTATTGCCGTCGCGATCCTTGATCATAGGTATCCCGAGTTTAGCGAGGAATTTCCGGCGAAATTGCAGAAAAGAGTATCAACTCTTGTCAGCGAGCTCCAACACCTAGGGTGCTAATCAAGCAGAGAATCGTAAGGGTTCCTTGTACACTTCGCGTTAGTTGGCATCTTTATCCCGTACTGTGTACCTTTCTTTTGTAAATAATTATGGGAATTTAGATGGTTAACGCGTTGACGACCGTGGGAGTGTGGCTGTCATCTCAAATGTGATGTAACGAAAATCAGTGAAATAAATGGGACAAGGATTTAGATAACGTTGCTATTATTATAACATTTTTTAGATGTAGATCAAATATAAGTAAAACAGTATTAATGAAATGCACGTACAATATAAATAAAATATACACCTGTATAGTTTTTGTATAGTATGTGTTTGTTTATTTCAATATTTATATTTATGTTAAAACAAAGAGTGAAAATGTAGAGGATGAGTAATGGGCACATTACAATGATGAGGAAAACAGATGCTAATTCCGTATATTCACGTGTAACAAGATTTAAGCGTCGAATATGCTAATAAATAAAGAATGATGTAACATCCACGCGGTGTCCCAGTATCCACATTGAACATTGAAAAAGATTAAATCCTGTCTCGATCGACACCCTAGAAACGAGTTTCTTGTATAAACTGATTCATAGTACGCACACTGTCGTAAATTTGCATATGAAATCCAACGTAATCCTCGCGAGCGTCATGCGCGTTAACAAGCCTGATTAAATAGCGAGATAAGCGTGGATCGAGTCAAGGTTGCAATCTGAATTCCGATAAATCGGAAATCGAACGTCCGACAAGGATAACGCGAGCTTGTAGAAATTTCTTGTTAGCTCGCGAAAGGATTCCGGAAACGTGAATTTTCGTAATGCATTGCCAGTGGGATATTACACGTTCGCCAGCGTATCGTGTCATCCACGCAAGATAATCGCGATGTATACGATGAAAAATAAACGACTCACGACCAAGGAAGTGGAGTAACAAAAAGACGACGTGGAACATCGCTTGATCCGATCATGTTGCACGCATGAATCGTTCCGAAGATCGCATGCATAATTACCGATCCTATTCCCTTCTGAAACCCTGTTTCCTTTCAGCATATAGATTCCGTTTCAAAGTTCTCGAGTTCCTGCACAGGATAGGAACACAAAGAGGATTCTCTTGTCAATCAAATTAAATTTGTACGAAATGGGTGCTAATCAAGATTTGGGGATTGGTTAAGAATTTGGAGACCTAGGAAAGTTAAGACCCTTCGGATTTGGAAATTTGAGGAATTTGGAAGTTTTGATTATATGAGGGTTCTCAACATTTATTGGCAATATTGCATCTTCACATTTTACATGGATAATCTCAAGACATTGACATTACCAAAATATTGACAATCAAATTATCCGAGGTCTCCTGAAACATATTTGCACTTACATAAAAAAATAACACATGCAAATCTGAACCTTGAGAAATATTCATTGTAAAATGTAACACCTCCGCACAATATGTGAAGGTTAAATATTATTACGAATCCAACATTCAATGATTGTGAGGAATAATTAATTTGCCGAAGATTATAAAATTATAAATGTAATAGTACCCCGCGTTATTACCTTAAATGAAACACGTACCGTGTTCAAAGTAACCATTAACGTTATCCACCACGATCGTAAATCGAGCAATTTACTACAATTGCAGTCTCGGCAACGCCAAATATCAGGGATTAATAGGGGTTGGACGTTCATTAATATCCCATCAACGAACCGTCGAAAGAAGCAGCCTCTGTTTCCAAGATTGGAACAGTTTGCGAAGTCGAACGAAACGCGCATAGGTGGGACGGGTGCGGTAACGAGTAGCTTTTATTTTTCGTCGATCGTCCGCGTTTACATCGGGGGCTCGTTCGTTCTCTCCCCGCTGCTAGCAAACTGGGCGTGGAGTTGCAGCGAAACTATTTTTTGCCAACGTTACTCGTTCCTCGGGGAAAAAGCAGAACGATCCCGACCGGATCGCCTCCAGAAAGCGTAACGACGCCGAGGACATCGTCACTTAGCACTCGTCCAGCCACCAAAGTACACGCGTTTGCTCGTCCTGCATCTCCTTACGTCGCTAATCGCCTCGTATTACGTTAATGCGGGGACTCGGCACTGTTGTCTTTAACTTTACACGGGTAAACCCGTGCACCGATATAGAGAAATCAACGGATAATAACAGAGTTTCGCGTCCAGGGACTTCGTCGGTCATTTAAAGCGATTCGATGAGGGACTCCTATCGTCGGGAAACCGAGTTTCTACGGTTCATTTTCAGCCGAGGTAAAATGACAATTGTACGTTTCACGCGTTCGCGAATTGACTACCCGAGGCTTTTTGCTGTAACAGGCTCGTGGTCGAGCTCGAACTTTTTTTTTTTGCCCTCCGGTTTTCATGACGGTGCAAATGCGCCAGTACACGCTGAATCTCGATCGCTGCGGGTTAATGCGACGATAACCACGGTTGCGTGTGCTTTTTCCTCGTTAACTCGACGCTGTTGCGAACCAAAGAAGTACTAGGTATCTAGTGATATTGGAAATTGGAGGTGTATTAACGTGCTGTTGCCATTAGAAGCTGCCGGCATTCAGATTCTTGAGATAGTATGATTTTAGGGTATTAGGACTCCAGGAATGTTGGGATCCTGGGGATAATGGGATTCTGGGCGTATTAGGATACTATGAAGATTCAGATTCTAGGGACGTTAAAATTTTAGGGATATCGAGATTTTGTGATCTAGAAATTTTTGTCGTACTTGGCAACGAATGGTTCAAATAGTTTTGCACAGAGTAGATTTATCTTTGAGAGTCAAATCTAAATTACATATAGACACGTTTAATCCCGGACGCCGATAATTCCTGTGCCAGTAAGCTTAACAACTTACAGATTCGCATAAATTGTACATAGAGATTCTTCGAATCTCGTGATGATGTTTATTCGTCGAAATACCGCCACGTTTGTTCTATCTTGTTCGTGCAAGTAATTGAACCTTTACCAGTCAAAACACCGACATTAATACAACGTCTTACCTAAGCGACTCATTTGCGTCCATGTTAAGTTTACGCGGCTATTAAATCTTAATAGCGTGACTTTAGTACTACTCCGGCTGCTCACTTTTGTCCCTTTTCACTGTCATCCTGGATTTGGTACCATTATATCATCTACCTGTTACTTTCGCTTTCGGAAATCGTTAATGTGTTGCCCATTTGCAAAGGCATGCGAATACCTTGCAGACTTAGTGTTTCATTTACTCTTGGAATATTATATTTTCTCTTGTAAATCAAGTATACATATTTTTCATCTTTTTCAAATCAAATATTTTTTTGTTGTATAATTTATATTTAATATCGAAGTGTAATTTTGTGAACTCAATTTGTTACGTTACTTCTGATGCCAGATGAAAAACATTTAAAATATGGTACTTTTACCATCCAGAACTTTATACAAATTTATAAGAAACGAATGGTTACATATAAATTTTATCACCGAATGCATTGATTAAAACCATACAGATAATTATTAAAATGATTCTTACTTTTTCGTATTTCAATTTAATTATGAATATTGTTGGTAAACTTCTTAAGAGTATCATCATTCAAATGACGCGTCTTAAATGTTGATTGCGTAAGGAATCAATATGGGTGGTCATTTATTCCAGCACGTTCATTGGTTGATTACTTTCGTGTACACCTGTCATTTCACGGTGGTCGGAACAATAAAATCATCGTCGATATCGAGAAAGTATATCGAATAAAGATTTACCAGACGCCATAACAGTTTGGTTTCCCATCCGGCAGAAGTTTTCCGCTCGCCTAATAGCGGCGGATAATCGGTTCGTTAAATTATAATTTCCTCGCGATATTTCTTGGAAACGGCGCGAAACGGTGCGTCGGCAAACGATTCGAACATGTTCTTATGGGGTATTCGATCCGGCCCGGACAGAAAGCACGAGAACCGCGCTGTATAATTGTTATATGGCGAAGTAATCGAGCACGCTGTTCTCACAGGAGAGCCGGTCGATCGAGAATGCGATCGGCGTGAAAGTACTGACAGATCCTAATGAGCGTCGGGGAAGAAATACGGGGAGGATATACGACCTTCGGTAGCGCTTTAAGGCTACCTTTGTTTTTAAACCCATCGCGAGATCCAGACTTACAACCAAGTTACAGCGACTTGGCTACCTGCCGACTATCTTTTGCTAGCCTCGTCCCTTTTGAATAATTCTAGCCGTCGACGAATAAAACGAGATCGAGGTGTTGCTTTTGATTGCACCGAGGGACCAATTTAATACTCAGCAACACGCGTACCTTCGCGAACATCAGAGTATGAATTATCAGGTTTTCTAACGTCGAGAGTCTGATCAAGTTCAATGACAGAAAAATAAAATGTAACCAATTGAACAAATTCGTTGGAAATCAGTGGTAAATATTTTAATGTTTTCAAGATCTAATTACGCTACTAAAGCGTTATTGGGTTATTAAGCGGTCGATAATTTTATTTTTACAATACGAAGAACGATGTAGAAGAGCTAAGAAATTCTTAAGTTCCTAAGAGACAGCCATACTTAAGAGATGATAAAAGTATCCGCTCTAATATACTTCGTTCATCTTCTTAACTCGTTAGTATCAAGTATCTCGAAGCGGATACGAGCGGTTCTTTTTACCCCGCGTCTGAAAAACCCGTATGATTTCATTAAAAAAGAAAAGTTAGTACCGAGCTCGAAGTATTTAATCGTATACTTTTACACTCCCTTATTACATTCTTTGGTACACTACAAATAGCGTTCATGGCAGGTGTTTCTTTGAACCGATGAGATTCCTACGTTCCTTCTTTGGACCTAACAAGACGTCGGTACAACGAACACTTGCACTAACTAGACATATTCTTCCTCATAAATATATATTTTTTACTCCTCGAGTCATTCTGTAAACCTTGATTGGCGTTAGTAGGCATTCAATTTCATTAAAATCCATTCCGGATACGAATCTTGATCCGTAATCATCGTCCGTAATCTTGATTGACCTCGGAATAGGTCACGGAGCGTTTTCTGAGAAGCTGTAATTATATTTACCGGTGGAAAATTTCTGCACTATGAAATTACATATTATTTATTTATTTTAATCCGTGTTAATTACAATACTTTGCTAACGAAACATTCATTTTTTTTATGAAGGAATGATGTGTGAGGGGTGATAGCTTCTTGAACTGGAATTTGAAAATTTCTAATTTACAAATCAAATTTACATTTTGCTTTTGAGGCTGTTGTGATATAATAAGTCTACTCTGCCTAAACACAGGATTAGGCTAGTCTTATCTACCCTGAACACTAGTACATGTGAAGTCGATTATAAAAATCCCACACAATGCCGAGGTCCATGACACTACGGTTTTCGTATTCGATCGCGTTCATGCTAACGTCCATGATGGTCACCCAATAGATTTACCTTCTAAAAGCGTCCGTTCGTTTTAAAAAAAGTTGAGAGACACTGCGCCACAATATCGTAATTCATAGAAGGCGTAGAAAACATTTTACACAGTTTTTGCGGTCGTTCGAAAACGTGTCTCATCGAATCGTATCGATGTTATTCACACGAGATACACCCGGTACAGATGTAGGCGTGTATGTGTGGGCAGAAAATCGCTAGAGAACTGCAAATGGTTCTGTCGCCACCGTGATAGTAACCGTGGTACAAGTACCGCGTAAACTTAGTATTTCACGGCTAAACGGGATCGACCAGCTCGTAATATTTATTTTCGTCGGATGCTATCGTCTTGTCTGACGCACTCCGCTGATCATAGAGTTGATCGTCGGTGGATTCAACGTACCGGACTACTCTTTGCTACGACATCGATTCGCCAACGAGAAAAACTCGTCCGACGTCTGGTCTTGCAGGATTTTCAAGAAAACCACGCTCGCGTACGATAGAACACGGCTCGTTCGAACGATCCTGCCGTTTGTACGGGACTGGCTACACCGTTCACGTTAACGTGCCTTAATAAAACTGTGGGGGTTTAGTTGTGCAATGGAAGCTTGCACACGACTGATTCGAATAATATGTATACTACGCTCTCTGAGCTGATCAATGGATATCGTTCTTAATTCCACGACTTCGGACACGGCGAATGGACATTGGCGTAGTTAGGGTTTTTGTTCGAGGTTGACCTTTGATCGCTAAGCGTCATATCGACATGTATGACTACATGTATGTATACATATGGGTTTTTGTACTTGAGCTTAGGTTAAGTCAGGTGTATTCGGATGGATACTCGACATATGGATCTTCGGGCAGTTCAACTGTCTTTGATTGTCTCTTGCTTTATTGCAGTTATTTACATTGACCGATCTCTTCTGCATATTTTTAGATTTAGAAATTTAAACAGTTGGAAATTTGAAAATGTCTAAGCTTGCAAATTTTGAAACTATAAATCTTGTACCATAATTAAAGTACCATAGTAAAGTCGCTTGTACATTTATAATAGGCAATCTTTGCGTTACATAGCCTCGCTTAATATCTGTATCTCTCGTAAAGCTACATGTTTGATCAGCAAGCGTTCTCCACACTCATAGATGGGAGATTATGTAGTGGGGAGGCAGGCCTACTTTGACTACTGCCTTGTTACGCCAATGTGAAAAGGTAAGGGACAAGGTTGAAGCATGGACTAGAAACGACAAGGGAAACGAGTCTCGTATCTTTCGTTGGGAATAACAACGTACCACAAGAAATGCTACAAGATACTCTTACATACGCTTTCTCTTCTGGAGCTCGTAAACTATTCGCAATTAAAATTTCCTGTATCGTTTCTTCAGGCTCGACACAACATTTCCATATTTCGTGGGCATAAATATTGCGGAACATTGGCGTCGAGGAACTGCATTTGATCCAAGTACGCTCGTAAAGAATCAGTATGGAAGGACATTTGATTCCATACTGCTTTTCATATCGTTTTATCCTTGGGATAATCGGTCCCTCTTTCGAGTTAAACGTCTTAGTGCAAGCTAATATCTCTTTTGAATGAAACTCTTGGGAAGACTTTCTGAAACAGTTTAGGTATTTAAACATCTGGGTTCTATTGTTTCACATTGTTTAGTAAATAATGTTGTGAACAGGAAAGTTTCAACAAAAGGAAAAGTGTTTGCTTAAAAAATTGTGGCTAACTAAATACTCAGATTTCTCTAAGCATTGTTCTGAATTGTTCACTCATTTAAATTTCCCAATTAGTAAATTTGTAAACTTTTAAACTTGCAAACTTGCAAGCTAGTAAATTCAAAGATTAAAAAGTTTTTAAATCCGAAAATATCAGAAGGACCAAGTTCAAAAATTTGAAAGTCCAATCAAGCGCCATGTGAACGTGGTTTTCGGGACAGCGTCTTTCCCACACTACGAGCGGCACTAGTTAAGAAGATGGCTGTACTAGTTTTCTTTCAGTTCCGCACAGATGTGTGACAAAAATATTGAACGTGTCCGATAAATGCAGCGTATCGATAAATATTAAGTACAAACAGTTTATCGTCCGAGGTTCCCAAGGATCGCGAGACCGATGCAAAGGGTAAAATTGGTTAAAGTCGAAGTTGCGCTATCCAGGTTGAGCGTTTGGTTCGAGCGAAACGATTACACAGCGCGATTTACTCTCATTATTCGTAATTGGTCGCGAGAAGAGGGTTTGTGGTTATACGGACATCGAGGCTGTTCGTGGCGGCCATTGTTGCAGGATCTTCTTGCATGCAGAACGTAACGTGGCAAACAAGGAAGCGGAGCATACTAGGATGCGGTTATTGTGGCCAGCTACCATGGGTTTGCATCGTTACATTCAGAAAAATGTTCGTTGCCGACCCCACGTTATCTCACGATCTTATAATACGCCGGGGTACCGTTAGAAAAACTGTTAATGACGCCCCGTAACCCGATGCAGGCATATTAGGGTGTTCAATGACTGTTACGGCACGATGATGTAACGCGAACAACAGACTAGTTAACGCGCTCGCTACAGCGCCAATTTCAGTAATTGAGAGACTGCTAGGGTCGAATGCTTCGTCATGGATCATTCGCATTTCCGTTTAGGATCTTTTACTTAATTCCTTCGTTTCGTTTTATTATCTTGTGGGAAGAAAGGTTAAAGAGATTTCATTTTAATACGCGGCTGGTGAACAAGCACCCTCTTTTAGCGTCGAGCAACACCAAATAAGAGGATACACTGCTAACAACTCTTGCGAAATACAATTAACGTGTACTCTCTCTATTTCGTAACATGTTCCTTTTTGAATTTCGTACACATTCTTACAATTTCTTTTCTCGAACCTTAGTAACCTTTGTAGATCCTTTTTAGGTTTGGTATTCTTTGCTGAGGTATAATTGTGTTGGCCACTAGGAGGAGTAATGTCGGACTTGTCCTGCAAGGCCCTACCCTGAATAATGGAGTAATGGTATAAGTAAAGTGGTATGGAGTAGAATAACAAAATAGCAAAATAAATGAAGTGACAAGTGCGAAAGAATCTTTAGATTCAGTATGCTGTACCTGTACAGTTAACCCCGAATCGTAGGCGAGTCATATGAGTCGTAACAGGCAACGCGGCTTGTTTTGAGGGAAAGCACATTAGCACATCGCGATGATAAAATATCTTAATGTTGCCGGCAGTAAAGAACGAGATAACCGCTGTTCCGTGTAATACGTTATGTCGCATGGCTCGAGTTCGAAAGTGCCACACGAGTACAATTCTCCGTACACGTTGCCGTTAACAGCACGCTTTGTACATCTTGTACCGACGATCACGCGTGCATGTTGTGCCTAGTACACCTTGCTGTCGATGTAAATTTACGCATTTCTCACTCACGCCCACGTGTCATCGTTCTATGCAAACGTTTCGTCGCGACGTCGGCGATTTTGCATTTGCCCAGCGATAAATTCACAGGCGAGTCGTTTTGTTCCACGGACGCGTTAATGGCCAACTTTCGACCGAGATCCGTCGAGATTTCTTCGCTCGATTTTTACCATGAAAATTAATGTCTTAATCTCGTAACGATCGTGAAGGGTTTATGACCTACTCGACTAGTTTCTGCGCTTCTACGGCGCGTTTAGCTCGCGATCGTGAATTAAAAGCACTTTATAAAGATTGCGCCTGAGTTTATGATCTTTCGCGGTGTTTTATAGTCTACGTGACGTTATCATTGTACTCGAGTGGAACGGACAATTTGTATTCTGTTATTTAGTAGGCACGGCTCGGAGATCCACGTGGATACGGATGATAGACTTGTCGGGAGAAAATGGCGACGTTGGGGAGGACACGTCGTTTATTCGTTCTTGGTTGGTTAGTTGCTAAGTTGGTACACTTTGAAATTTAGAACTTTTGGAACCTTGGGGAATTTTAGAATTGGGGGAATTTAGAATTTGGAAATTTGAGAGCTTGAAAAGTTTTAGAATCTGGAAATTTAAGGACCTCGGGTATTTTATAATTTTGAAATTTGAAAGTTTGACGAATTCTTGTATTTGCAAATAGAAATTTAGAAATTCTCGTGCTTAGAAATTAAAAAATGAAAAGATTTGAAAATTCGAAGATCTACAAATGACAAAATCTGAATATTTTCAGAATCTTAGCGACCTCAAATTTAATCTCGCAAAATGAAAGACAGGTGAATGGTAAGTTCTTCGATATACCGTTTTTTACCAGAGGAAAAAGTACATCGCACTGATGCGTACGTAACAGTGATGGTCCTCTTGGTAGACACCTTTGAACGGATCGATTAGGCGGCGATAATTATGATGAATAAAAATAATTGAAGGGAAGCTTACAGAATTTGCCACGGGAATCAAGAAATTCGTCACGAGGCATGGAAGCGTGGCTGTTGCTTTTTTATCCTTTAGCTGTCACAGTCACGTCTTCCTCGTAACACTTGTTCCCCTCGATCAGATACTCGATCAAATAATCCACCGAAACGTCTCCGAGAGCTTTTTCTACTAACACTGCTAATGATCGACCCTCGTTCGTAGCATCATTAATTACCTCATTTTTATTTATCACTTTACACCAGTATCGTTTGGATTTTTGGAGATTTGGGAATTTAGGGTTCTCAAGGATTACAGGGATTTGGAGATTTTAGAATTTTTGGGATTTGAAATTTTTGAGTATTTAGAAATTCGAATATTTGTATTTACACATTCAGTAATGTAACAAATTAAAAATTAGAAAATTGAAATACATCCAAATTTCATATTACAGAATTGCAAATTTAAATGCATACTTTCGTATCATAAAATTGAAATACATAAAAATTTCATATTACAAATATACAAATATAAACACATAAAAATGTCGAATTACAAACTTGCAAATATAAATATTCAAATTTGCAAAATTATCTACCCACTTGCGTCTCATAAACCCTCGATCGTAAAAATGAATACCGGTCTCGATCGGTGGGCATAATCTTTCTCTTTCGTCCACTTTAATCGATACAGTGTTGCGTGCAGCGATATGTACGCATTATCGAAACACGATACAAAATTAAACTCGTGAATCTGTTAATCGTTAGGGTTGTTAACATGTGCCGGTGGCAATCGGTTAACTTATAGAGGGGCGATAACGTCGGACGGTTTAATTGAATTTATCGAGATGCCTGATGTATTCCATCGTTTACCAGGCTGTGTTTAGAAAACGATGCGTTTAGGTCGCCGAAGAGATTAATTGTGGATCTTTTAACCCACCGAACGGGATACGGTTGTAATATACTCGCCGCTAATCGTGTTAGCTCTGAAGATCAATCGAAATATCGCCGTTTAAATTGCTTGACAAACCGCTCAGCAACTTTCGTTCGATAGCGACAAGCAATTTTACTTTAAAAAGAGAACGTTTTATTTAATTTGTTCCATTATGGGATATCGGACACACGGATTAGATGCTGGATGATAGGATTTAGTAAATTGTGCTCGTCGAGTCATTAGCATACTAAAGTAACAGTGTTTTAAATGATAATACTTGTCATTAGTTTGCTGATTATTCGGTTTCACTTGGAAGTAACAGATGTGGATATCTTTTATGTATAGGATGATTCACGTAACTTGGACAAGTTTTTTTTTTAAATTTATTCGAATTACAGAATTTCGAAATTTGGAAGTTTGGGAATTTTAATATTTGGAGATCTAAGAAATTGGAGTCTGAAGATTTGTAATGTGAATTCGAAGTTTGGGAACATAGGAAATGTGAGGTCTATGGATCCATCAGTTTGTGCATCTATTACCTTCAAGATTATATTTTCAAAAATTAGTTAATTCCAAAATTGATAAAACTAAAAATTCATCAGTATAGGAATATACTAATTCTGTATCCTGAAATTTCTGGACATACCTTAAACCTCCAAGATCTCCATAAGTGCTTGAAATTGCTAAATATTATTGGATATAAAATAATAGTCTCGTTAAATGGCTAATAACCCCAAACGTCGAGGTCATAAAATTAGCATAAACCGGTGAAAAAAAAATACTCTTCTTCAGTTTATCTAAAATTGTTCACGTGACCCCTGTGGGTCGTGAATAAAACTTAGACGTTTCGACGAGGCGGGTGTCGTCCATTTTATAGTAAGATTACACACGCGTATAATATACGTGATATAAATAATAGAACCGTTGTCCGCGCATTAACAAGGATCGCTTGCTGTTTTTATGATCGGAATCGTTCGTTATTCGCCTGTTTAATCCTCCGGGTTAGCATGAGCCGGTGGCCATTACGAGAATCGACGATTCTTGCAAACTGTTGCAATGGTAACTGCAGGAATGCGGAGGAATGCGTTGCCGAGTGGACCGGCGTGTTTCATTCCCGAGCCAGTGAAAGGGATGAGTAGATAATTGTCCGCTATTTCTTTCGACCATAGTGAACCGACATTGAATTCCCTCTGCCTACGATGTACTTTGGATAAAATCATTTTCCCAATTAACCACTAAACGAGGGGGAGATCGGTAATTTTCTTTCGCGTCGGGGAAAAAATCTTGATAACAACGTTGGAGATCGTGAGATTCGACGATGTCTTTATGACGAAAAAATATTACTTTCAAATAGTGTACTGTAAACTGCTCGTTAGCAGGAATGGTTCTTTTTAGGAGGTACGACTATCGGTTATCAAGGTTCTATCGATAACTTGATATACCGATAATATTATGATAACATTAAGGCGAATAGGAAATGTATCGAACTAGATTTCTAATTGTAATTAGAAATATAATGTACGGGTATTACACATAAGGCAGATTTATAAGAAATATCATGTACCATATTTTACGTGGTTTCATCAAAATCTATCACTGTCTGTTATGTTTCTATGAACTAATCGTTCTTTAATGTATATTATAACTTAAATGCTATAAGAAAAATGATAAAAATTGAAAATTTCCTAACAAGAGTCAATGAACTTGGGAATACCTCTAAATACAACCGTGTTTCGTTTTTATAAAACAGATCCCAATCGTAAATTTAATAAAACGACTAAAAAATCCCGCCTCGCGAAACATTTTATCCGGGCGATTGGTTTCGTGCGGCCACGCCATCTTAGCGTCTAACGCTTCCGCTGGAAACGAAATAAAGAAAAAAGTATCAGCAACGATGCGAAAACAGGCTGGTAATTGGTTCACGGTTGCTTGACACATGTACAATCAGTAATTCCTGGCGAAATTCTTTCTCATCCCTCGTCCCAGGTGCGTTCGAGCGAGACTCGCCGTTTAAACGCTCTCCAAACATCTTTCGAAAGCAAAGTGTTTCCATTAGCACTAAACCTTAACATTTAATGTCAGCCGGGTCGTGTTCGTGTCGTGCAGCTCGGTTCCAGGAACTCCAGATCCCATTCTCACGAGGGAGAAAGGGAACGCGAGATTCTGTTCGTACCGTTTGTTGCTTTTGTTCCCTGCATGCCGGTACACGTGATAACGCAGCTATCAATATATTTTGCCCGGCACACGTGTGCCAGCCGAGTGTTTGCGACGTGCTCCCATATACGGTCGTCCCGATGAACCACTCCCATAGGAGGCGCAATTAAACTGTCCGTCGGGATTAACGGCACCGAGGCCAGATTGCTGTACCTTCTTCAGAAAAATTCGAATTTATGCTGCGAGAAAAAAAAATCGTTACTATTAGTTGACGATCGAATAAAATGTCTGTCACTCACTTTATACTGCAGCGTTTGAATGATGTTCCGTGCACTTTCGTGTACTCTGGTTTGGGATGTAGGGATTTTGGACGTTTGGTAGTTTGGGACTTTGGGATTTTGGGGTTTTAGCGCGTAGGAATTTTGGGGTGTAGAGATTTTGGGGTGTAGAAATTTTGGGGTGTAGAGATTTTGGGGTGTAGAGATTTTGTGATGTAGGGATTTTGGGAGATAATAATTTTGGGACGTAGAAATTTTAGAACGTAAGAATTTTGGGACATAGAGATTTTGGAACGTAGGGATTTCCAGTCATAGAAGTTTTGTCAGATTTCAGAATCTACCAATTTCTAAATATTCATGGAAGCATGGAGATCTGTAAATCTCTACTATAAAATCTCAAGTTTTCAAATTTCCAAATTAAAAAGCTGACAATCCCTCACCTGCCTATCGCACTAATTGTTTAATTCAAAGAACCTAAAAAGTACATCCTTAAAGCACTAATATAAATTACTAGCAATATTTGAAAATTGTACAGTTTAATAATAAAGAAGAGAATCTTCATCGACAGTAGCAGGCAACAGTTTTCGTTTCATAGTTACAGGAGTCGTGTTACCTCTCGTTTAAATAAATACCATACAAGTAGTAGGTATACGAATTTTTCTTGTTCGCGTGGATAGGATTGTAATTTTTCATTTTGTTTTTCCCCTCGTCGATGATCCCGGTCGATGCAGGACATCGATCACCGTCAATTCATCGCCGGTGTACAATTTATCCTGCCGTGAGCCGGAGATTATAGGAGTTGGGCGCCGCTCAGATTCTTCATCAGGATCGTTCTTTGATGTATGATTAGGGCTGCTCGTGCGCGTTCCTTCGTCTTTTAATGGCACTTGAAGACAATGCGGCTTTGTGGGCGATAAAATTATCCACGGTGCACGTTTCACGCGTTTTTTATTTCCGTTCTCCACTTAATTTTGTATAAATCTATGTTTCCTGGAATTTATTGCAGGATCAACGCCACTCTCTTAGGGCACCAAGAAAGGGAAGATAGGAAACGGTAATTACTCCCTACGGAAAATTCTTAATTATATCTTTAATTTATTTCAGATTTAACCTTTTGGTTAAGGGGTTAATTCGATGTATTGCAATCTTGTTTTAATACAAAAGTGTTTTACGAATTTTATGCATTAATATCGATTATATTTAAAATCTTTGGATTAGCAAATCTGAAATTGACAGAACCTTTCTTCCAAAATTCCAAATTTCTAAATTTTCAAGTTCCATGACCCTCAAATCAAAATTTGAAATTGCTAGAACCTCAAATTTCCACATCTCCAAACCCCTAAATCCCATAATTTTTCAATGCTTCTATGAATAATAAAATCTGAGTGTATCTTACAAAATCCCTAGTTAGACTCTTGAAAGGGTAGAGGGACTCTAGGGACTTTCAAGTGGTGCAGGAATTGTGCAGGAATCACGATGTAAACGAGCATCCTGCCAGTTGTGATGACCTGTTTCGAGGTCCGCTATAGTTAACAATACGTGGCATCGATACTAGGATCTTCGCGAGTCATGAAACGTAAGAAGTGGTAAGATGACATCAAAAGATCAGCTTAGAGGATGTTCTTGGTACGTTCGTTATTCAGCTTGCAATCAGATTTGCCGGAACGTGTCCCTTTTAAACGGGGATGAAAATATACACTCGACGTCCGAGATGTCGAGTGACATTTGAAAAGGAAGCAAATGCAATCGAACTTTACTATTAACTATTATTAACTATTTTTTATCTTGAGACAATTTCTATGCACTTAAAAGGTCAAACACTATTGTAAACGTGCTGCAAGTTTTTTACATTAAAAACAAATTTTAATACTTTCGAATTCGTAGTGGTAACTTAATCAGCTTTATGATGTAACAGAAATTTCAGGATGTAAATAGTGATAGTTGAATAAGCAATAAGTATTTAGTGACCACAATTGTCTCATTCTTTTGTGTCATCTTAATGACGGAAATAAAAGAATAAAGTTATCTAAATTAAAGACTTAAAAATGTGGGGACAAATGGACTCGTTAGACAGAGTGATGAGCGTAAAGATAAATTAGTCAGCTAATTAGACGCCTCCGTGTGTTCGTCGGTGGGTGCAGATAATGCGATCAAGTATTCTCACCAGTCATCGTAGCACAATGGATTTTCACGAAGGACCGACTCAAAGATGCGACCATTACGATAATATTCATTGTGCCTTGTTTTATCTTTTAACCACGCGATCAATCGCAAATCGTCGTTCTTCTAATTTGCTGGAAGAAAAATATCCACGTTCGAAATTCACAGTTCGAAAAATATCCACGTTCGAATAAATTTGGTCAAACTATCATTGCGAGAATTTAGTTGGAATAATAGAGTTCGTGATAGTGGAACTAGTTGAAATAAACACTGAGTTCTCGATAGCGAAACTAGTTGGAATAAACATCGAGTTCTCGATAGTGAAACTAGTCGGAATAAACATTGTAGCAGGCATCGAAGGATTGATATCCTATCTTCCACACTGTCTCGTAATTTTAACGAAGCCCCAAGACAATACTGTCCAGGAACAATAAGTTCGATACCGGTCTCACGTCTCCAGTGATCCTCCGTGAATTCTGTACCTGGTCCTTTTTCTTTTCTGTCCGTGTCTCTGGCCACGTATCGCCACTTGTTATCTTCTGTATACCCCTTGCAGTCTCATCGTTCTCGACGTTGTACAATTGGCATACAATAGTGCGTGTAGAATTAGAATCGACGATACGCCGCTTTGTACTCGTTAGGAATCGACTTACGAGCACCGAGACGAGCTAACATTCCGTATCGATATCCGATGTTGCGATCGATCGCGAATATAATCCGCGATATGCGCACTCCTTTTTACCTTACTCGAATTTCAATCGCGTTCTCCTTATGCGAAATTTTAATCATATTTTTTAATGTACTGACAGTAGAAATCAATTTTAAATATTTTTTAAGGGTGAGATTTGTGTAGGCTGCGGGTTGCCTTGCGTTGTATAGCCACTTGTTAAATCGCCTACCTGTAAAATTGCTGTGTAGTATTATTACAGGTATTAAATTCTGTTGGATATTTCGTAAGTTTACAAATTTAGGGATTTAGATGTTTAGAAACATCAGATTTATAATTTTACTAAATTTTAACTAGGATTTTGAAGTTTAGGAATTGAGGAACTTTCAAACTTTGTGACTTATAAAAATAAAAATGTAGAAATCTGAAAGCATAAGTTAAAATTATATCACGTTATAAAATCGCACGATTTGTCGCAAAAGTCGAACAATATCCATCAAATTAATCTGAACTGGATAGATTCCAATTTCCTAGAAAAAAGTATCGCAAATACGAAAGATAATACCATTCGCGAGCAGGTAATTCCGCAACGAAAGGATTAATTGCGTCCTGTCGTAGCTCTAAACGGGCAATAATTATTAACAACGTACCGAACATCGTCAATTTTATTGCTCGACGAGCTGTAAACCCGAAGGAATACTTAAAACGACGTACCGTAATGATACGTTGCCAATCGACGTGACGTAGCCAGGGAACGAAACACCGCCAGGATAGCTCTCTTAATCGATATTGTCGTAGGTTGCACGGTGTCCTGCATAGGATCAACGCGAGGACTTCGCTCTATTTATTTTAACCGCGATATCGATGATCTGAAACCACAGTGGATCATGGTGGTTCGCCAACGGAACGAGCTGGAATACGATCGTTCCTGTTCCTCCGTTGTCTCGTATCGGTGTTATCGGCATCGGCTTAGCAAAATTGCCGTCGCAAGTATTTCCAATCGATTTCACTGGATCTAACGACTTAATGCCACGCTACCAGATATCGAGGTCTTTATTAATTATTACCCGCGTATACGGCGAATAATATGTTTGCCTCATGAGGCAAACAACTCTGTCGTATCGTGCTGGTAACAGGCGACCCTTGCCTGTAATTCGCTAATGTCGTTAAATAATACCTCAATCAGAATATTTTCAGGATCCTTCCGAGAAATTGTTTCAGATAATACGGTCACGTGCAACTTTGGTCTCCATTAATTAGGAGCTACAGGAGTGTCAGTTGCGTCTTAACCCTTTGCAGTATTTTTACAAGTCTGACTTGTGACGCACTTATACTTCAACTGTGACTACTCGAATTTTTAATCCTTTGCACTCCTATGTGTGGCTCGACCTCACATACTCCACTCTGTTGCAATACATTTAGTTCAGAACCCCTTGATCTAGTTTGTAAATGAAGGAGTTGATACGCTTCAATTTGGAGTTCAAGTCAATTTGCATAGTCGATTGCATAATACCAAATTGATATAACATTTCAACTTTCTTTGCCTGTTTTAATATTGTAGCTATGATTAGTTCTGCCTGACGCAAATCATAGGATAAGAGATTAAGGTCCACAGTCTGTAATTACTAGTCTCCTACGATCCACGGCATATACTCAAATTTCAAATTTGATTTCAACGATGATATTAGTCGAAATAGCCTGCCATGGAGAAGTTAAACAGCTCGGCGTCCGATATAAATTTCGTCGCGGAACAACAGCTCGCGTTGTAAACGTAGCTCGCGTGGAATAAACGCGAACTCAATAAAGTCCTCGAGGATCGGAAATAATTCAGGTAGCGAGGGAGAGCGTTCCATTGAAGCGTCTCGCTTGTATTCAAATTCGACGTTCACGAGCGTGACCGTGTCACGTAATCGATAGGTGAGCACCGCTACCGGACGGGGTGCGTCGTCCTTTTAAAGTCAGGACGTAATCTTGCCCGAGCACGTCAGTCATTCTCTGTGCGTTATCTCATTCGCATCTCGTTGACTCTATTTTCCGTTTAACCCTGCGACAGAATCGTGCTTCGACGCACCTCACTATAAATCCCGAGGGTTTACAAGCCCCGTCGGAAGCACGACCTCGTTCCGTGTTCACCTGTTGATTCCGAATAGAGCTTGGGAAAGCACAGCTGGGTGCTTCGGGTGTGACAATATTCAACGGTTTTTTAACGCAAAGGAACTAAATTATGATCAGGGTCTTGTATTTTATTAAAGAAAGACATGTAAGGTTATCAGGAATATTTCGGTAAAAGGCGGGGTTAATGAACTTGTGCGTTTGAAAAATACTCGGAGGTTTTTTAATTTCTCGGCAAAAGCCAATACAAGAATGTCTTCGTAGAGACAATCCTGAGGACACCCCCGTTAGTGTGGTCGTTTTGGGCCAGAGGAAGGGGAAGTGTACCGACGAAAGGCCTGCTTCGACTGTCGATTTCTATTTTCTAACAGACAGATTTAATATGACGGAAAGAAACGAAGAGCGAAGGTGCTCTGTCGATGCAAATACGTTACAAATGGTATCGGAGAGGGAATGCATTCGAAATGGCAGGGCATCGTATCTGGTCTCGTGGATCGGTTTTGACTGAATACCTCATTAGAGCGGGACACCGGTTCCCGGTAAAACATCGTTAGGCGTATCCTACGCTCGCTTCGTCCACTTCGAACGTTTTACTTTCCCTCGCTTGAAATTCCGTCACGGCTGCTTTTGCCAACAGCGGCCGTTTAAGGCAAATAAACAGCGTGCAGGCTGTCCGATCCAGTAAAAACGCGTCAAGCTCATTTCTTCATCTTTCTCCGAACGCGAACGTTGCTTAGACTGATACGAACGAAATGGATTCGTCACGAATTTCCGTTCGTGATTCTACTTTTTGACCGTGAAGTCAAGCCAACCCGATCTTACTCCTCCCCGAACATCGTGAAACGAAGCTTTTAAAGGGATTCGCGTACAGACGCTTTTTGTTTCGTTGAAAATAAAACGGACTCGTGGAGTCACGTTGTTTGCTCGACGATGTTTTCATTTTCATACGATGTTGGTACAACGGTAATCGGGAAGTTTTTACGAGGAACATTTAAATGCGTTCAACGATATCGAACGTTCTGCTCGTAAATAAATATTGTGATTATATCCAGCTTCTTCTACGTTGTTTCTTTTAGCTACAATAGCGAGCCGAGAGTCCTTTTTCTTCAGGATGACAGCTAGTAGAACCGGTTTCCGATCATGTCGGATAACCTGCAGAGAAGAACAATCGAAATTATATCGAGCTATATCGTGGAACGTTTCGAACGCATCAATCTTTTTTAATGTAGACATTATTGCGACTGCGCGAGAATCTTTATGTTATGAAATTATTAAGGATGTACGCAGATGTCTGTTTGTATAATGTGATGGATGTGGACGTTGGGGTAGCTGGGATTGTTGATTCTGGCGAGTTAATGCAGTTTACTCTGTCGGTATATACTGGGCATGGTTAAGTAGGTTTCTGAAATATGGAAATTTGAGAATCAAGGAATTGGAAGGTTGAGAATTTGGAAATTGGGAAGTTTAAAATTTGGCAACATAGAAATTTGAAAGTTGGGGAATTTGGGAATTTAAAAATTAAAAATTTTCATTTAAGGAATTTCAGAAATTGAGAAATTAACGAATTACTTTCCAAATTTAGAAACTTCAAAGTTTAAAAATCTGGTAATTTGAAAGTGTAAAAAATTGAAAATTAATCGGGAATTAAAACGTGTAAAAATTTATCATATCTTCGCTCATACACCACACATAGAATCACCGTACTACGTAAGCATCCCTCGTCCCACGTACCGCCAGGCGCTGTCACATACAATGGCTCTTTCCAGCGCCGCAAACTAATCGTGCAAATTATTCCATCACTCCTGCACACGTGACACGGTAGTCAAAGGCGTCGAGGATCATAAGAAAACAATTGGAAAGTTTCTTAAATCGCATCGCGACATCGTCCATGTTTTTTGTCGGCACTCCGACGGGTCATCGTGCGGGCGTCAAGTTGATTTCTCAGTCGAGCTAGAACGGACATTTAATTGAACGCTTTGTTCCCGTGGGTTTTTGCAGTTGGCCAGTCACCTCTGTTAGTCGAGCGATCGCGGAAGGAATGTTCTTCGTCCCGAGTCCCTGTCCGGGGAGACGGATAACGCGATGGCGGGGAGACATTCTTATCTCGCGAGATCTCTAATTAAAAGATTTCTCATTGCCGCCTTCGCTCGGGGACAAGAAAGGACGCGAGATGCCAACGACGAATACCGACCAAGTCCTTAATCGACGCCGATTCCTCTTATACCGGGTAATTAGCGATGCAAATGCGCTTCGGATACCCGCGGGTATTATTGAAAATTCAAAGACTATCGTTTGGTAAATTGAATTACGTACACTGAAAGCGACCGGTAACTCAACGTCTGAGAAACTGAAAGCTATTCAAAGTCAATTACTCGTAGACTACTTCCTCGCTCGAAGATGGTCGTCGAGATTCTTTTTTATATGTACCCATTCTTTTTATTCGATCTGCACGTGTATCAAGTTGATATACGCGAAGAATTTTGATGCATTCTAATGAGATGACATTATGATAATTGTATAGAAACGTGCATATCGTCGGTTTCGATGATCCTGAAATATATTCAGGAGCAATATTCCGAGTCACTTTTGAGTATACGAGATCATCTCGGAACAGATAGTTGTTGTATTCGTCTCGACGTCGGTTATAATTGCGCGAGATTAAAATACATGATATAATTTAAGGGGATCGTGGCGACCTTGATATTTTATCGAAATAGAAAATTGTTGATAAACTTGTTCCTTGAGTTTAATAGCCGTGTCGAAGATGATTTGTCTGCGACATTTTTTGTTCGATCATTGCGATAACTCTAGACATGCCGTATAATTTCAGACTGTGCACGAGTGTGTGAAAAGCGTCGATCTTCTTGTTATAATAGATTATGATCTTGTTACATCGCGATCTCGTACACGGATTTTCGTATTTCTCGTCTGGTAACTGCTCGGATATGGACACCGTCGTCGCGAATCGTCGAAAAATTTCGCATCGAATAAAATATCCGGTTACAAGTGTTGCTAATGAGTTCGAGAAGGAATGCGAGGAACAAAAAAAATTTGCGAGATAAATTTCAGCTTGCGTTCTCTTTATTGCAATACCAACTACCAACTGGTTAGTTCGCGATTTAAACGGTTGCGCATAGTTGCTGCAAATTAATTACAACTGTTGCAAACGGCAATACTATCTAAATCATAATTTACCACGGTCGCTGATATGATTTCAATTTATATCGAGTATCTTCGGTGCACAGTCACGAGTGGCGCCTTCGAAGGAACGCATCGCTTGCATTTGAAATTCGACGGTAATGGGCTCGTTTAATTAGAACAGCTTCGGTTTAAAGATTACCGGCAATCGTTGGCTAAAGCAACAAGCATTTCGGTGGAAACAGATTAAAAGATGCCACGAACACGGTCCGAAATCTTGTTGGATATGTACGGACACGCAAGAGGAGGGATTTCTCGTGCGTACGTGATGTAAGTCCGCTGTAATTAAGAATACCACTTTAATTGGTAATTGCGAGGTGAAATCGTGTAGATTGCTAAGTTTCCGTGAAAACGTTGGGGTGTTATATAAGCGCTTAGGGAAATTGGGAAAATTTGCGGAAGATATTGGTACAGTTTTTGTGACATGGAAGCGTACAAGAATCTAGGGATAAAAGGAATCATATCGAAGTATAGGGATATAGAGGTATGGGAATTTAGAAATATTGGGCAGGGATTTTGAGATCTGAGTATATTGCAATTTGTCGATGTTGGTATCTTGAGATATTGTAATATGGGGATGCTGGTATTTTGAGATCCTATCAATTTCTGTTTCCTATAATTGGTAAATTTGCAACATCTAATTTTCACCTATTCGATACGATGTTACACTGCCTTAATCGCTTAATGGCCTGAATTATAACCACGATAGCCTGTTTACCGGCATCGCGAAAGATCCGCAGTTCATGGAATCGTACTTAATATCCGATTCGTAATAACGACGACGAAATACATACTTCGAAGAGAGACCGAGGAACGACGTGTTATTTACAACGTTATACGTAGTATCGTTATCCGGAATCGATTAATTCTCAATTTCTCGGTTGCATGCAAATAAGCGTCGTACAAAGTTTTCATGAAGAAATGATACACGTTGAAAATTTCAGCAGGTGATGCAGGAGATCGGTTCGGGAACGAGAATTCTTTTTATTTTCACCGCGTCCACGATCGATACCCCGTGTAATTATTACCCAAAAACAAGCGAGCCACGAGAAGAGAGCTTTCTTTATGATCTTGTCTTTCCAGCAACTACCTCTGATTACGGGTGCATCGGTTGATCGTTTGCGGTCACGATTCACCATTTCTTGCATCGGTCGCTAATAAACCGTAGCTTTTCCGATGTTTCTGCGCCGGTCGTGGATTTATTCAATACTTATCCGGTTGAACGCGGTTACGCTTCGAGTTTTGTTAGCCGCATTGTTTAACGCTTTCCTTAGAAACGATCGTGAGGGAATCTATAAGTTAACTGTTATTTCCCTAGTGTTAGGAATTCCCTGGGTCCATGCTAGAAATTCCCTAGGATTTCTCTAGAATATACTCAAGATTAAACTGAAATTTCCCTAGGGCCTCCCTAAAACTTCTACATACTAGAATTCCTATATGTTCTCTTCAAATCTCTACGAGATTTCTCTATAATTTTTCTAGCATCGTCTTAAAATTTTCCAATAACCTCAAAATCTCCCTAGAACCTTCTTAAAAGAATCTAAAAATATCTTGAATCTAAATCTTGTATCTATTTGTATATTTTCCTGTAATTAGATGTGTGTAAATTATGATACTCTATTGGAAAGAAGTTACGTAGCCTTGAAAAGTTAATTTTTATCGAAATATTTTTAACTTCAAGGACGATAGAAGAAAATTTCCCATAATTAACCGAACGTGTACGCGAAGTAATTAAAGCCTTTGAACGTATAATTGAAAAAAAAAGCTGGGTATTTTACGAGCTTGCGTTCGATGAGTTTCGCTTCTGGCATTCTTGGCTGCGTCGTGGTTACTGTTCGACGTTCTCGTTGCTTTTCTGATCAAGCTGCGATAGACGGTAATCTCGGTCGTAAAAATCGCAAACGTGTCTAACTATATAAATTAGTACCCTTAACCTAACCGAGATATTTTTAAATTGATTTTATCTTCCTCGATGTCTATTAGGAGCGATGTAAATTTATCGGGGCGGATTATTTTCTATTGTTCTTTTTAATTATTTGAACGGAAAAAACTCTCGTTACATCACTATTATTGTACAGATATTTGCCAACACTATCGACGTTCAATATTTCCTGTAAAAAATATTAGCCGCATTTGTTAAGATAGCTATTTACGTTTTTAATTAGTAACACGTTTAATAACACGAAAATGTACATCGATACATTTTCATGTAATTAGCACGAAATAATTAAAGCAGTAATATTTATCAGGTATATGTATAAGAAAGTGGGATTAAAACTGTTTTTGTTAATAGTAAAATACGCGGTTCTTTCATGTTTGACAAGCTACAAGAACTATGCGATGCATTATTTCATTATAGGTAGCCTGCTTACAGCGGAACGTAGCACTTGGTTAAAAACTTTTTCCGTTCAGTGTATCAGAATACTTTAATTACTAAGTAAGTAGCTACGGGAGAGAAGTAAACAAAGATGAATAATAATAGGTTAGTACTTTTTAGTTCTACTTTAATCGAGCGTGGCCGAGAACCGGTGCTACATATTAAATCATCCGACTTTTTGTTCTTAAGTTATTAACGTGCGTTGTTGAATACGGTGATTGCTTCGGTGAAAGACGTTCCTCCTACATTGATCACGATGACGCAGGATGGGTAAGCGATAATTAAATCGCCGCCGGATCGGGGGAATGTCCTTGCAACCCAGACCTGTTCGTTCTTTATGCTTTTTCTTCCGCGCAATTTCTAATTGAACGTAAACGAATAATTAAAAGCTGTACAGTAGGTACGATATGTACTTTCATTGACACGAAGGATTTTCATTGAAATCGGTATGTTTGTATGATCGAAAAAGTGTCTTCAATTTTTTTTGTGATTTGTTTACTAGAAATTGGGAATTTTGGGATTTAGGGATTTAGGAATTGGGGAATTTTGGAATTTGGGCATTTGGGCATTTGGGAATTTTGGAATTTGGGAATTTGGGAATTTGGGAATTTAGGAATTGGGGAATTTAGAATTTGGGAAATTTAAGAATTGGGAAATTTAGGAATTGAGAATTTAGGAATTGGGAATTTAGGAATTTGGGAATTTGAGAATTTGGGAATTTAGAAATTGGGGAATTTAGGAGTTGTAAATTTGGAATTTGGGGGATTTAGGAATTGGGGAAATTAGGAATTGGGGAATTTAGGAGTTGGGGAGCTAGAATATTTGGAAATTTAGAAATTGGGAAATTTAGGAATTGGGGAATTTAGGAATTGGGAAATTTAGGAATTGGGAATTTAGAAATTGGAGAATTTAGGAATTGGGGAATATGGGAATTTGGCAATTTATAGGGTTAAGGGATTTGAGACGATTTAGAGATTGGAGGATTATGAATTTGGAAATTTAAGGATTTGAAGATTTAGTGACATTAGAATTTAGAATATAAGAGTTTGTGAATTTGTGAATATTGGAGCATACGAATTTAGGGGAATAAGGATTTGAGGGTCTGACAATTTAATAATTTGAAAAGTCCAGAAAATATTTGAGATCAAAGAATTTCAAAATTCTACAATTTTTAGATTTTACAATTTGAGGATTTAGAGATGGAAGAATTTATCCAGATTTAAAAATTCTAAAAATATAGAAACTTAGAAACTGATATTAAAATTTGACAATTTATAAATGAATTCATTAGCAGTACGAATGTTGCTAATAATGATCGCACGAAGTTACCAAATTGAATCCTCAAATGTCTCTTGACGCAAGTTAATCGATCAACCATCTTCTGAACAGTTCGCAGCAGCCATACTCGCAAGAAATTTAATTACGACCACGCATGCGTGACAATTCGACGGATGCAGGCATTCGTGGATTTTAATTTACTTTCATTGTAAGAACGCCGGTTGACTGATCGAAACGAGATTTCCTTTGACTAGTAGGCAATGCATTTAGCACAGTCGAGTTGTTAACGAGAAACCTTGTATCATTAATCAACGTCCATTGGAAATTTCACGTTGTATGCCGTTGTATGCACCTGCGCGCACTCGTGTGCGCGGGACATTTCATTTTAGTTTATGACGAACGAACATGGAGAAATTAATAGATCACTTCGTTCAGCGATATTACGTATCTTCGATAACTGAAAACAAAACAAACGAACAAATTGTTAAATTGGCCGATATGACAGAAAATAAATAGTTTCGTTCTTATCGATGCAATCTCCATGATTTAATATCGGTCTCGTAATATTATGAATATTTTTAATCGACTCGTATAATTATTTCATTCGTCAAATAGGACAAATTTATTTCCACCAATTTGTGCTTGTCTAATGCACATTAATCTTGAATTCGGAACTGCCGTATTATTTACGACTAGATAAATAAGACACAAGAATTAATGTGCCTTCGTGATACATTATGATATTAGTATAAAATATGATTCTACCAGTTTTAAAACAAATAACGAGATACTGTATTAATGGAATAAATATTTATAGCGAACTTTTAACACGTATACTTGAAAAACCGGCATCGTTGATATTCCCTAGAATTTTTCTAACTTATTTCCTAACGTATTATTAAGTCTAATGTAAATCGGTATTTAATTAATAAAGCAAGCGTCGTAATTGATCGATTAATTATACCATAAAAGAAAGATACTAATCATTGGATTAATTGACAATATCTGAAATTGGTCTCAGATATTCCGAGACTCGAAGATGTTATTTATTGTCTGATTTGATTAATAATAGCTCGAAATCTATAATGAAGCTACGATGAAAATGTATAATTCACTGGAAGCAATTATAGTTTATACGGATGAATAGAAACCCTCCCATGTGATTCTTCGAAGTGGCACATCCTTGACACGGTTCAAAGGAGCCCACACCTTCGGCCAAATTAATATTACACGCGAGATCACATTCATAATCCCTGCAGCCAGATCTTCATTACAAGGGCGGAAAGGGAGTGACAACGAAGAAAACGACGCGTATCCTCTATAAAGGGAACAATGATACACGGTGCCATTGTTTCGGAGACAATGCCTTCGTCAGCTGAAAAAAATCGAAAACAAAAAATCCTTGTCCCAGAGGATGATCTCTCTGGTTCTGAGTCACTTCTTTGCTTGCGTGAATATTAAATGATCCTTTGAACGTACCTCAATTCTCTTTAACAAATATCTTCCGGTATTCAAGTAATTAATTGGCAAATTTTCGAATTTTTTGATAATTGTTTTGAATTATGGACAGCGATTTATTACCTTGTTATTTGTTTCTTTATCGATAGTGGAGATCAAATATTTAAATTTTCAAAATCTTAAATCCTCCAACTTCTTAAATTTTCTTCAAATTCTTATTTTTTCAAGTTCTCAAATTTTCAAACATCTTGAACTCCCAAATTTGCAAATTTTCAGATTCCTATATTTCCGAATTCTCAGGTCTCTAAATTCTCAGATCCCCAAATTCTCAGGTCCCTAAATTCCCAAATCCCCAAATTTTCAAATCCTCAAATTCTCAATCCCCCAAATTTGAAATCCCCAAAATCTCAGATCCTCAAATACTCAAATCCCCAAATCCACAAATCCCCAAATTCTCAGATCCCCAAATTTTCAACTCCCCAAATCCTAAATTTCCCAAATTCTCAACTACCCAAATTCTGAAATCCCCAAATTCTCAATCCCCCAAATTTTCAACTCCCCAAATTCTAAATTTCCCAAATTCTGAAATCTCCAAATTCTCAGATACCAAAATTCTCAAATCCCCAAATCCTCAAATCCCCAATAAGTACTCCAATCATGCAACACAATACAAAATATCATTCAATGTTCAAATCTGTTTCGAGCAATCGATATCTCAAAAACAGAAGTCACACAATATCATTACAATTCAATTTCTCGATCATTCACATTCGAGTTGCTGTATCTCGATCGATATAATTGATATCCGTTTTCCCCTAGATTCCAAACGTTCCATTTGCATTACGTAATTGCAAGGAAGAAAGTGCGAGTACCACTTTTTGTCGTTGTTATCGAATATTATCTGCCATTCGCTGGTGCTCGTTTTTAGTGTCTTTTTTTTCATACGAGCTCCGTTTCATATGTGAACTTAACCGGTTGACATCCGCCGGAAACCTGGATTCTTTTGCAAGTTTCTCGTGTGAACCGTGTACCGGTGTTCGTGGGTTTAAACGCCTCGGTGTAAAATTAAAATTGATCAAATTAGTCTCATATAAACGTTCATCGAGTATTGCTATATTCATGAACCTGTGGATACGATATAGATCAAAGAAATCGTGCAATTAAAACGCTGCTTTTATGAGCAATCCATACATCCATTATAACATTAAATAATTCATTACAACATCAAAATTCCTATTATTTCATTTAAAAATTACTATTTATTGAAAGTGTTATTTTAAAGTACTTATTACCATATTTAATTTATACCACCAGAAATTGTTATAGGTATACCTTAACATTTCTTTTGATATTTATTTAAAAAAAATTGTTACTGCGAATTTAACTCCTCGTAAAATTATGGTGTGCAACAAATTGTGAAACTAGACATAATGTATGTCAATATAATTATTCATGAGGTTTCTTGTCAGAAATTTACCGCTCGCGTGATTGAAGTCATCCATCGGAAAAAAAGAATGGTGATTGTTGGCGAATACAGTGATTTTATTTGGAAATAAGAAACTCGTGATATTCGCATACCTATCTGACGTAACAATCTGTAATCATAGAACGTAAAGCATCGAGTTTCCAACGAATTCCTGTAATGACCGTACATTTCCTTTTCTTTTGCAGATGCGTGGCTGGAATGGCAGAAAAGTTGCGCGAGGCGGCCGCACGTGGCGACGTTGCACGAGTTGCGCGTCTCCTTGACGAAGATATTAAACCATTACCGGATGAGGTGACTTCATTTCCGTTTTATATTATTTAGCGTAGATTATTCCTCATTTTTTTATAGTATATTCATCACTTCCTTTTATAATATATTATTCTTCTTTTGATATGTAGATGTATATTTTGATGTATTTCGTAAAACATTCATATATCAGTAAATGATTCTTTATAATTCTTAAAAGTTCGCATTTCAAACATCATAAATGTCACTCATTAAATTCTCGGTTGCTTAAAAATTTTCTTTTGAAACTTTATTTTATTCTCACTCATGACACACATGTTGCATTCATGTCCTCGAGTAACATTTACATTAACATTTCTTAATATTCAGAATAATATTAAATGTCTAATTTCTACGTTTCTTATTTGTGCAAAGAAAACATTTTCTACGAGATTCATTTTATATTCACATTCCTGTATTTGTCTTGGATTTACATCACATTTAAAATGTCTTGTACCTATCGGTTTTACCATGTTGTTCAAAGGAACACATTGCGTATAGACGCAAACGGATGAGTTCATAAATCAAGATTATAAATGTTGCATATACCAGAAAGAAATTTCTGCAAAACAAACGAAATACCGCGGTAACATTTAATTAACAGAGAAGTAACATCTAATTATGTGTACGGACATTCGTGAATTCTTTCGTACAAAGTTATTAGCGTTTGTTCCAGTTTTAATTAAGTCTGATGGAGTTGCAAATTGATTGAACGTGCGGTTGATTAAAGAGATTAGGCGGTCGCGAACGTGGTATATTAATTAGGTTACATATTTGCATCCCCGTTGTGACAGTCGCCGACGGTGAGAATGGAGATAAGCGTGTTCGGTGAACATTTGTCAAAATGTTAGAATTACCGGCTACGGGGCAACACGGTCGATTATCTGTGCATTTATTACAATTACTTCATCCTTAATTGCACTGACGAAATTAATCGTCGGTTCCTATTTTTGTTCGCCGTAGGCAAAGTAGATAGAATCTATTCCCACCGAATGTATCTTTTAATAGAATTGAAATTTTGTTATTGATAGTATCCCAATTTATTTCTTTTCGTATTTCCCTGATTTTTCTTTTATTATATTTTTATTGGAACGTTACTCGAATTCACACTATTGAGATATTTTGTGTTATCAGAATTCTTTTTAATTGGAATTTTCACGGTTGGAATATTTTGTTATTGGAATTCTTACTGTTTTAATATTATTTTACGGAAAATTTCAATATTCAAATAGTTTTTTATGGGAATTCTCAATATTAGAATAGTCTTTTATAGGAATTCACATTGTTACAATATTCTGTTATGAGAATTCACATTATTGCAGTATTCCATTATGGGAATTACAACTATTGCAATAGTCTTTCATGGGAATTCTCGATATTAGAATAATTTATTACAGGAATTCACATTGTTACAATATTCAATCATAAGAATTCACGGTATTGTAATATTCTATTATTGAAATTCTCCTTATTAACATATCCTATCGTGAGAATTCTTATTCTTGCAAAATTTCAAGCTATCGATATTCTACGTATGTAGAACTCTATCAGTAAGTACATTTACTGATTAAATTTTGTGTTCATAAAATATATAATATCGATAAATAAAAAGTCATATAAACCTTATAAAATCATAGAATATGCAAAGTTGTAGACTGCGACTTTCGAGAAGTATGGAGAAACGAGTAAAGTCTTGGCAAACGAAAGAATTCGCCAGCTGTACATCACAATTTAATACAAATAAAATTGATGTTAACCATAAGTTTCCTTCGTTTGATTTATATTCGCGACTATTTGTTACTTGATATATTGCGTTTTTTCCGTATCCAGAGTACCCAGCTAAGATATACTTCTTCATTAATAGGCCAAGTTAGTTCGTACTGTTGCTCGAGGCTACGGTGCACAAGCTCGCAGGAAATCCTAGCATAGGTTAGCAACGTGTCAAAATGATATATCGTGTCATTTATTAATTTTCTCCAACATACGTGTCCGATATCCGGCAAGAAAAGTCAGATGCCCGCGTTAAGTGATCGTTCAACTTTTTTAGCTACCCATCTTAAAATTATTAACTGTCGTCGATATTAGATATTTATGATTTAACAGTGATTATAGTAATACACCGGTTGAATAATATATTTGCGTTGACAGTGGGTAACTGATAGAAACATTAAAATTTTAATTCTCTTGTTATGAGTCATTTTTATTTCGATACGTTTACAAATAAATTACCGTAATATATTATGGGACGTAATGCGCATGAAAATTAGTAGAGGAGACAGGTTAAGGATTCGTGGAACAGGGTCGAGGTTTTGTTGCTCGAATTCTTTGTTCGGCTAATTTAGCCTCGTTGGATCGGTGCACGCTAATACGACGAGGGAAACGCGTGTATTACACACGGAAATACGACGATCGATTAATTACGTCGCTAATTATTCCGTTGGTGAATCACTGTGCCACGTTGAATTTAATTTATCGTCGAAATGCACTTTCACGTTACACGTGTTTCCCTTTTCCGACCGATGCTGAAACAGGAGCTACAACAGCGTTCAAAACGCATATTTTAATACTCATTTGAACGAATATTTATTACCTTCGCGAATGAATATCAATTCAAATTATTTGGTGTGTTAATATTGCAGAATGGTAGGGGTCCTCTTTTATTGGCAGCTGCAGCTGGCCACCTGGACGTGTGCGAAACGTTGCTGCTTCGAGAAATTGATGTCAACGCTGCAGATAACGTGAGTTAATATAATTACAATTTTTATCGTCTCTTTTATCCCAACATGCATCGGGTACTTCTGTACTCCCGCCTATATATCTTCTTAACAATTTTTCATGTTCACGTTGAAATATTTTAAGACTATGTCAAATTCTCATTTTCTGGAAATAATTTAATTTTCAAATTGAAAATGAATGTTGAAGCGTTAACGAGTAGCATTTATGGTTTACCATAAAATGAATTGTCACAATGCATGTGCAATATCCATACTTCGCAAAATGTGTCAATTAATTTAAGTCGAAAATCGTTAATTTGTCTTGAACAAGTATAAAAACTTGTAGATTTAATTCTCTAAAATGTAACACGAAATAAAGACACAAGAGGAGATAAGTACAGCGTGCCGAATGTATCGAGAAAGGAAGCAACTAAATTTTCAAGTGGCGAATAATTTGAAATCGACTAATAATTTACGAGCATGGGTGGGTTGTTCTTCTCGTCAGCTCTGCAATATATCAATATACCAGTTAATGAAGGGTGTAGGGATAATTACTGTATAATTGTGGGCTTACGCTGCCGGTGGAACAGCTTTTTAGTCTACGTGCTTGTATTTCCTTTCTGTCTTTGATGCACGCGAGTAAAGTACTTGTCAATAACATCCATACTATCTTGATGACTTGATTTGTAAGGGCATTCTGATATTTATCTAAAGAACTATTAGCAAGATCGTTTCGTGAATTAATATTATTGAAATTGAGACTGCTATGTCGTTTGTAATTAGAGTTAGTCTAGAGATTTTTGTATTTACAGATATAGAGAATTGGGGGATGGAGATATTGCAGTATAGGGATATTAGAATATTGAGATATTGTTATATTAGGATTATGGTATCTAGGGAATTGGGATATAGGGAATTGGGATATAGGAAATTAGGACGTGGGAAATTGGGATGTAGGAATTTGGGACGTAGGAAATTGGGACGTAGGGAATTGGAATGTAAGGAATTGGGATATAGGGAATTGGGGATTTAGGGACTTGGGATGTAGGAGATTGGGACGTAGGAAATTCGGATGTAGAAAATTGGGGATTTAGGGATTTGGGATATAGGAAATTGGGATGTAGGAAATTGGGGTGTAGGAATTTGGGGATTTAGGGATTTGGGATATAGGAAATTGGGATGTAGGAAATTGGGATGTAGGAAATTGGGACGTAGGAAATTGGGGTGTAGGAAATTGGGGTGTAGGAAATTGGGGTGTAGGAATTTGGGGATATAGGAAATTGGGATGTAGGAAATTGGGACGTAGGAAATTGGGGTGTGGGAAATGAATAAGAGTCTTGAAATCTAGGGAACTGTGTTCTTTGGTATTGTCATCTAGAAAATTTAGACGTGGAAAGTAATAATTTAGAGAATTAGAATGTAAGAATTTAGGCTGAACAAAATAAGTACCTGACGACTTCACAGATTTTGAAATCTAGAAATTTTATGGTTCAATTTGATCATTTAACCACATTGCAATCTACGAATCTACTAACCTGTAGATATAATGATATTAGAAATCTAAAAACCAGGTATTGAGTCTTAAGAATGTAAAGCCAATATCTAGGGGTATATCCGAATATTCCACTGAAACCCCAGTAAGAAACTGTTTTCTCTGAAATAAACATTCTTCCACACAATATTTCATATCGAGTAGAGATAATGATTCATTAGAAATATCGTGGGGGTGGGGGTAATCGAGATCATGTTCGTTATCTGCAAGGAAGATCCGGCTAGGCTTTAGTGGAGATACAATGCATCCATTGGCGCGGTGACTGACGGCCAATCTTCTCCCCCTTAGCTGCAAAACACGTTTGGCTAGATCCTGCCAGCAAGGGGTATCCCGAGGTGGCTGTATTTAGAGTCCGTATACACGCCGCTGGTGGCCATGGGATATTCCTACTAAATTCCCGTGAATATCTTCTTGCTTTACCTTATACCGGGACAGCCCTCACTTTCGTTTTCCTTTTGCTCCTGTTGTTGCCTTTAAAGGGACGAGTATGCAATTTATGCTCGGATTAATAAAATAGTAATGTGTACATTCGTTTTTGAACACGTTCGGATGTTGTACGTATTTTTCAAACGTTCGTAGATTATTTCGTGGTATTCGACCGAACTCGAAACAAATTTTGCGCATGACATTTATATAATCCATACGTTGTAGCAGGTACTTTTAGCATAACTCAAAGTATCCCTAGTGGACGAAGTTGTGTACTTGTGTACATCTGTAATGTGTGATTACCTATTTGATAGGATAAAATTAATTAAATTAACAGGAAAAACATCGAAACAGGAAACTGATCATTTCGATCAGGGTATGTCTTCGAGAACGGAATGACATGGAAATGAAGTTAGACAGGAACATCTTCGATCTAAAGGTTAATTGATTTCACGAAACGATCGAAGAACGGATCCGAGCGAACGTTCCGACTTTTTTTTTCACCGTGCCGAACAGTATATCGATGGATACCGGCGATCGTAGCGTACACGTACCTTTTGTCTGCATAAGGCAATCCGGCTAGGAGCGATGCTACACAGAATGCTGGCTCGGTATCTGCAAATGAAAGTTTGATATTTATTGGTGACCGATCGTAGAAATGTGCTGCGGTCCCTGTCTATGCCCTTTTCGATACGATACCACGTGCGCTCGCGAGGATTATGGAAACACGCGGCCATCGAACGCGTTTCCGTCGAAGCTCGAACAAGTTTTTTAATTCGCGGAAAGATGAAGTGCAAGCTTTTCACTGGTAGCTGTTCACTCTCGGGATCCGTGACAGAGATCTAGCATTTTTCTCGATACCAGTACAATCTACTTAGATTGCAGCATCGAAATAAGACGTTTCTTTTCGTTCAAGGTTGACACGAGTTGTGAAAGAATTTTTTACCGCTTTTGCAGATATAGAGATTGGGGATTCTAGGGATTTGGGGTTTTAGAGATTCGGAATTGTAGTTTAAAGATTTTGGAATGAAAGTTGAATTTATGTTTAAAGTTGATTTCAATATTACAGTGTAATGGTATATCTTTGGTACATTTGCAAAATTTCAAATGTTTATGTTAAACAGAATGTTTGACTACAAATATTGAAAAGAACTGGAAACGAAGTTCATGATAATAATTCAGTACTAGGAATACGCGATTTTGTGGCGTATTGAAGGAAGGAAATAGCAAAGTATCAGTACATATTTAAAGCGGTAGTAGACTCGGAAAGAATTTTGCAGGCAATCGACGTGCACCGCAGGCAAACTGGCACGGTGAAGGAAATGTAAAAGGGGATGTTTGAATGGCATTTACAACCATGAAATTTACGACGATTTACCGGTATTTCTGTTTTGCTTTTATTTGCACCGCCTAGCCGCGTTGCTGCTTTGGTCTGATATTCACGATGGATCCGCGGTGTATTTCTAAATCGGCATATTCTTCTCGCTAGACAGGTTTACGATAGTATACGTGGAAGCGGCAATTTAAGGCGTACATCTGTGCTGCGTATCAGGCTATTTAATATTAGAAAAATCACGCGTTTCACAAAATATTTTGTTGAATGCTGCGCGTTTAATAACGCATATAATTTACTTGAACTGTTATGACTATGAGCTGTACGTATAGACACGTGTTATAAAGCCATTCGATATATTGCTATGCGCCATTCGTAATTATGTTCTGTATCACTACGGGTCATATATCACTATATGTATATTTTATACTGCGCGTTGCTATATGCTATATTGCCATGTGCTATATATTGTTGCACTGTACCACTACGTTCTATAGTGCTACGTATCATATATCGTCACGCACTTATTAGCACACGCTATATCGCCACGCGGTATATTACAACACATTGCATCATCCCGTGCTATATCATCAAACACCATACCTCAAAATGAATATTATATCTAATTTCAAATTCATTTGCTATTGTTCCGCATAATTTATTATTATTACGAGAATGCTAGGTATCCCGGTACAATAACTTGCATTTCTAACATTTTCATGCTGTTCCAAATATGTCCGTAAAATTACTAGGCCGCGTATCGTGAAACACCATCGCATGTTATATGGAACCGAGTCCAATTCGTTTAGTCTCGTAACTCTATGAGATATCTGTGGCAGACCGGAATGGATCGAAAATCCGACGTACCGTTGACTAAATCCGATAAATTTCGACACGGTCTAGGCCACTCGGTTGTTTTCGATAATCTATGCGTGCCCGTTCTTCAAAGATTTCCTTCGGTGATCCACCTTCACGATTCCGCTTCGTTTCTCGAGGACAAGATTTATGTAGGAAGCTTATGGGCCTCGCGTTTTCGAGAGACTCTGCCGCGAGGAATTTGGCACACGGTATTCTTTCTGCATTGTATACCGGCCTGATCCTGAAAGGTCTATAATTATGAGAGGCCTGAAAATAGCTTTTTAGAAGAACATAGGCGTTCGCGGACCAAATGCTCGTTTTTCGAACCGGGTTTCGGCTGGGTGCCGTCAGACGTCTTTCAAGGGTTCCTTCGGCCGAGAAACGATTATCATACGTCCTTGGGGGATTTTTTTAACACGCTCGCAGATTCCTGCTAGGAGTTGAAAGTTCTCTTCTGAACTTGAACAGTAGATGCTTACGATTATTTTTACGGTTTTTATAAACCAATGTGTCTTGTTATAACCGAACGGTATAACATTTGCAACTACTTTAGATTTTGGTATATGAATGATACTAAAGGAACATTTAGTGATACGAATGAAGGTAAAACAGATAAGTTATATATACAGAATATTAAAATAGTACATAATTATTTAAAATATCATTATGTATGTCATACAAAATCCTTCTGCATCATTTGTGGACATAAGAGTACATAATCAGAATACAGTATTTTATAATACAACCTAATATAAGTGAAATGTTATAAGAGTAATGTTTGATTCGAGAAGTTGACTTTAAAACGTACCCGTGTCTATCTGGTACAATCGATGTAAGGAAATCACTTGTAAATCCAATTATGTACATACACAATAAAGGAAGCTTTGTTTAAATTCGAATGAATGGCGTCCGACGCCATTGTGAGAGAGTAACCATGCATTAGAGGCCTCGGAACAGGTAAAATTCCGCAGATCGATGCGACAGCCCCAGGTGTTCTAAGGACCAAAAAGAAACGCGACAAGGGAGTTTACGATGTTTTTACGTGTCGAGTGAGATTTAATTTAGCAAACTACGTGACTTCGATCCCATATTTTTGTCCACGATATCTCGTTTATTTGGCCGGCTGATTGTATTCCGTTGGCTTCCGTTCGATCCTTAAAAAGCAGACAAGAGCTCGTTTATTGCGGCGACTAGTATGCTTTTTTCAACTTTATTAAATATTTGATTTCACGCAAGAAGCAATGGAAGATGAGTCCATGTACCATTGGCTGATCGACCATTCGCGATAGCCCATCGAAAACATAAATTTCTTTATGTTTGAGTAACAGTAACACGCGAAAAGGCCGAAGTTATTTATAAACAGACTTCTTTATACTTTGCAGTCGTAAAAGTGTGAAATTGAGTAAACATCGCCGAGGATCAGTCGTAAAACTGAGCAAATCTCGTAATTTAGATATATAGCAATTTTTTATTACATTTTTTTCGTTGCGAAAACTAAGTCGTGAGTTGGATATTTTTGTAATTATATATGGGAATTTCTGAGTTTTTTAGTCTATGTATTTCCTAATTTTTAAAGGTTGAAATTAAGAAATTTAGAAATTTGTCAGTTTTATAACCTTAAATTTGTAAATTTATAAATTGAATAATTTACCACATAAAAATTCAATAATTTCAAGTTTGTAAATTATAAAATTTGATAACCTGACAAATCAAAATTAACTTACAATTTCAAATTTAAAAATTTAATAATTTCATAATTTGCAAATTTAGAGACTTCTAAATTAATAAAATTGAAAACTCTTTCAACTTTTCTAATTTTCAAGTTAAATTTCATTTTCTCCCATTCGTTATTTGTCATTGTTTCAATTTGAGCAGGTCAAAGCTACGATTACGCATCGGTGTTCCTCAGTTCGTTGACAGACTGACAAATGACTTTTCACCTTCGTTCCTCTAAGTAGAAAAGTATATTTGAACGTGTTGAACATACACCGTGTCGTGCATTCATCCATCTAGCGGCGCATAAAATCGTTGCGCACGAAGCGAGTTGTGTAACGGTGCTTCTTTCGTGGCAATAAAACGAATAGGAACCATCTTCTCGTACTTTCTCCGTAATTATACAACCGCGATAAAACGAATAATCCTGGAATCGTTGAGGATATGGCAGTAGCTGTTACAGCATCATAAGGAACCGGTGTTCAACGTGCTATGCGACGATGTTATTTCTGCATTTTTCCATTATTTTTCCTTGTAAATCCTTGTCGAATATCAATCATGGATTTATACATCGGATGTCTGATTTATGTGCGTCTTATAAAGAACATCACATTATTAACTAATCATTAACTCCATGACTCACCTGGTTCACCTTTTCATGTTTTTCATTATTTTTGCACTTTCTATCGATCCGATAACTAGCGATAATTATGGAGAAATGTGAAAATGTTCGCGGTTACTTGTTCAATTACTCTGTAAGATATTTTCAAGACCTTTAGAAAGTACGGAGAAATTTTTTACTAACATAAAATATATTATCTTAATTTTTTCCACTTAAAATAAAAATTGTAATTTTGCAAATACAGATTATTTCTCTATAATTTTTCTGCAATTAAAAGTCTTAATTTTCGTATCCTTCAAAAATATTTGAAGAACCTGCAAGTGCTCACAATTTTTGAACGTAATTTTTATGCAATTTCTATGCAATTATTTACGTTTGAAGACCATAATTTTACCAGAGTAAAATTTCGCAAAAACCATTGAATTAATAGCAGTAATCGTTTATGGAAAAAAGAGAGGCAAAATTGAAATAAGACATTTTAGAAGTGGGAACCCGTTACATCCTCGTGTCCATGCTGCAGGGTTGAATTAAAATAAAAAAAGGTCTCGGTAATTTGCCAGGAAAGATAAAAACGAAGAATACGCGGCATCGTACGCGTTCATGAAGATCCTCGAACGCGAACTGTCCGCAGACGTAGCAGTTGCAGTTGCATTGGTATGCATATGTATGCGTTAGTGCACGCCTGGAACAATGATACCAGTTTGACTGGTGTGCTTCTCCCACTCCTTAAAAGCGGCATGCACTGTATACATCGCGAACCAATGCACTCTGGCTTGTATCGTTTTAAGCAAAGACGTTTATACCTGCTCGAGGATATCCTGGCTATTTGTAGCTGCGTATCGTTCAAACACCAACTGATAAGCTCTTAATCTCATGTGTGGACAATTTTATCATTGTTAGGGAATTGAAAATGGGAATAGGATTGTAATTTTGAATTGGTAGATATAAGAGGGGGTTTGTATTACTGCAATGGGTCAAATGTTGAAATTTTTCAGTTTTTGTGGTTGATGGGGGAAGTTGGAAAATTGCGAATTGGGGAATTTGGGGAAATTGTGAGTTCGAATCTGGGGATTTGAGGGTTTCAAATTTGGGAATTTGAAAATTTGAGAATTTGGAAATTTAGGAATTTGGAACTTAGAGAATTCGAAATTTTGAGAATTTGGAAGTTTGAGAATTTGGAAATTTTAGAATTTGGATATTTAGGAATTTGGAAATTTGAGAATTTGGAAATTTAGGAATTTAGAAATTTGAGAATTTTGAAGTTTTTAGAATTTGGATATTTAGGAATTTTGAACTTTGAGAATTTGGAAATTTGAGAATTTGGAGTTTTAGGAATTTGGAAGTTTGAGAATTTGGAAATGTGAGAATTTCAAAAAGTGAGAATTTGTAACTTTGAGAATTTGGAAATTTAGCAATTTGAAATTTAGAAATTTTGAACTGAGAATTAGTAACTGAGAATTTGGAAATTAAAAAATTTAAAATTTAGAATATTTTGAACTATTCAAATTCTCAAATTTTTAAATTTATCATCTCCAAAATTTGGACTTCTGAAAATTTTTTGAAAGTATATTTTGAAGAATTGCAAACTCGCATTCTACTCTACATAAATAGTGGAACCAAACATTTATATAAAAAAAATGTTACTTATTTTTACACCGTGCAAAAGCAGCAATCGCTCATTTACTTTAAAGATAGTAGAAAGTATAATCTTAATGTCTCTCTTCTAAATAAAGAAAATGAAGAACTTGAAGTAAGAGCAAGAGTAAACAAGATATTTATAGAGCACTTGTTGATTGAACAACACGAAAGATATTGATGTTTTAATTGGGAGAAAGTGCAAGGCTTGTTAAATAGGTCGTATTTCCGTTTAAACAGGTTCTCTAAAGAGATCTCTTTTATGAAAATAATCAATATTAAACTTCTGTTTGACATTAACGTTCGATAAGGTATCTTCTGTATTAATAGATTCTAAGTAACTCGTTTTCCTATATCAATAAATTAATTCCATGTTACATACGACTTTGTGATTCCCAAACATGTATTTCATGTATCTCTTTAACTTTCCTTGCAAATGTATTCATTTCTCAAGTAACAGTTTACCTTTTTCAGAGATAGCCTTTTACAATAGCCTTTTGCAATTTTTATGTATTCAAACTTTTGGAATTTCAGATTTTCTAATATTTGGGTTATCAAATTTTTTTACTACGTTTTCACATTTCCCAAATTTTCAAATTCCTACATTTTCAAATTCTCAAAATTCCAAATTCCTACATTTCCAAATTTCTAGATTTCCAAATTCCTAAATTTCCAAATTCTCAAAATTCCAAATTCCTACATTTCCAAATCTCTAGATGTCCAAATTCCTAAATTCCCAAATTCTTAGATTCCCAAATTCCAAAATTTCCAAATTCCCAAATTTCTAAACACCAATTTCTTAATTTCCTCCAAGAAAATTTTCTCGATGCATCTTCCCTGCATCGCCACAAACTCGTGGTGAACTCACAGCGAAAACACCCGCGGTGAACTCACAGTGAATTGCATAACGAAGACCATAATTTTTCGAGGCAATAGTTTTTCGTTGAAAATTGTAGCGCGTACAAAGAGTCACGTATACAAAGCCGTCGCGAACCACCGTACGAATGCATCTGTTGGCCAACAACTATTCGAGAGATCGATCGCTCTTTATGTAGAGCATCGTTGTTAACGATCTTCCTGCAGCGTGCACTACACCATTGTGTATCGGTTCGATGCAATGGTGGATAAAATCGAATGAAAGCGCAGGTAACGGGGGGCTAGTATAAAAACGAGACGCTAGGTGCAATCGTAATTGAAGATTGGACACGGAACAGCGGGTTAATTGCATCTCTATATCTCCGCATTGTTGGCGTAATCTCGCATTAGTTTCTTTGACAAGTGTACGTGGAAGTTTCGTGCGAATGCTTCTTCCGTATCTCATGCTATAGTTATCGGGGATGATGTTTTAACCCTATGCACTCGAGGTCTTTACTCTCGAGTCAAAACTCAAAAACAATTTTTCTCATAGAAAGAAATACGTAAAAGTGATCAAAAATACGTTAAAAGTCACTAATTTGCTTTATGCATAGATTTAGTGTGCACTCATGTTCGTTAAATTTTTGTAGCTAAACAATTCTGTGAGTATTCACGTTCTTTGAAAAATTGACATTCTTTAGAAAATTCACATTCCTCGGAAAATTGACATTCAGAGAAAATTAAATTGAATTTGACTGATGTAACGAAATGCAATGTAAGAATCTTATTGTATGTATCGTTCAACATTACCCATTGAAAGGATACCTTGTTGTCAAGGAACACCTTAACCGAACTCCGAAAGAAGACGAACAGTTTCAGCAGAGAGTGGCTGTTTCTCGGCAAGGAAACTAAATATGTTGGTGGATAATTGACGGTTGCTCGGTTAACGAACAAAGTCCATTGAAATCGAAAGATATTGGACGTGTAACAGGGACGGTCATTGCACGCGAAGATCGAAGCAACATCCTGTCTTTGGTAGAGGAACAGCACGATCCATGAAAGTGGTTCACAGTTGTTGCTTTCGAAACCACTCACGATTACGTTACAATCCAATGGGCTATCGATTATTCTCGCGAGTTCGACGTTTAGGAATAATTTCATTATTTCTTAATAGCGAACGAGGATAATTATGGGAGATATGTTAAACGTAGCTTATTTCGATATAATTGATTGTAGTTATAGATAATTGATTGGCAAGTGCCGACGATTTTATATGTGGTTCGGTGTTTTCAGTAGGGGACAATTTGGGGAATTTGAGGTTTGGGGGTTTGAGAGGGTGGGGATTCGGAGGTATGGGGATTTGGAAAATTGAGAATTTGGAGATATAGAGCTTTGGAAATTTTTGAATTTGGAAATTTGAAATTTGATCATTTTGGGAGGTGGAAATTTGGTGTTTAGGAAATTGGGGATTTTTGGAATTTGGAGATTTACGAATTCGGCAATTCCGAAATTGGGGAGTTTAGAAATTTGGGAATCCACGAATTCGGAAATTCCAAAATTAGAGAATGTAGAAATTCAAAAATTCCAAATTTTGGGGAATGATTTCGTAACTTGTGGATCTGGAAATTAGGAAATTCAGTCATTTAAAAGCTTATAAATTTAAAAATTCAATAAATTACCAAAAACGTGACTATATGCACTGTACACCACATCACCGTACACTACTTATATAACAGATATATCTATAATCAACCTCAAACAAGAATTCAACCAACATCAAATAAAGTCAGCCATAATTATGACACACTACGTTTTCCACGACATTGATTAACCGCAAATGAATCCTAACAGCAATGCAATTTTTCTACGAGCATAAAGAAAGATATAAATAACGAAGCTAATAAAAATTTGTGTGCGTAAGTGGATTTCTAAAGGTTGTCTATCCTGGTAATAATTTCTCGTTGCATTTGTGCAATTATTGTCACCTGAAACGATGCAAGTCTATTGCAAATTCATGCACAACGCAAAATGTCAAAGAACCATTAACATGCCGACATTTGCAATTTCGTTACACGATCCATGTTACAAATTATTTCCACTCTCGTGTTCCCCTTTCGTTTGATTAATCGATAAAACTGTCTTAAAGTTCAACGGGTCACTTTCCGAACGAACCTTCTCAAACAAGCAAAATATTAAACTCATTTTCAAATTGTACTGTATCATTTGCAATTTCATTGTTCAGTCGTTTATAATAATTTAATCGTAGTATTTTCATATGAGAGGTTATAATTTCATTGTCCATTCGTTTATAATTTTATTGTTCATTATTTTATTTTATTGCTCATTATAATTTAGTTCTATAATTTCTATACAATTTACAATTTCATTGTTTATTTACTCATAACTTAATTCTATAGTTTTCGTATATTTACATTTGTCATAAGCCCACTTTTCTGATAAGTGACCTCGATCGCTAAATATTTATGTCACTAGAAATTTCATTTTTCATTTGCGTTTTTCTATTAACTTTTTGTCGTCCCGTGATATGTATTTTGCTCGGTCAGAAGACCATCAATTCTATGGATTACTCGAGCAATTTCTATTACAAAGTAACCTGCTCGATGCAAGGAGAAGCAGCTGTCTCGATCAGGATGCACCAGGCACGATTGAAGTAAAAAGTAGCATGCCAATCGACTTCGAGAGCTCGCCATTGCTTGCTCCTTTTGCAACAATCACCGGTTCGATAAACGAACGTTCTTGATTCTTGTATTTTCGAAATCACGATGAGAATATCGACACGTCACGAGTATGAACGATTACTATGCATCTACTATTAATATTGTGTGGCGATATAGGTACCTCATGTATCTCAACTTCGAAATTACAAATTTTATAATTAACAAGTTTCTTCGAAATTATGATAATACATGTCAAATTTGAGAATGACAATATATGCATATTGTATTTTCAGTATTTCAATATAAATATTAAAAGTCCTGAGATATTGGGAACAGTTGCAAATCAAAATTTCCAATGGATATAGATTTCTGTATTTCATGAGTATAATTTTGTAGTTGCTTCTTAAAGTTGCTACGAACAGTAGATCATTATATTTCATGCCTAATTAGATTTTCTTGTAACTCCAAGTAAAATTAAACGAAATACAAAAATCGTTTAGAAACTTTAATCGTATATAACATGCTGACAGCGGTATAGTGTCAAGGTGAGTTAACTACAATTAGATATTTATCAAATAACTACAAGTTTGACCTAATTTTCACCGCATAAAAGTATGTCAAACTCTATCGGTAGACAGCTCGTGATAGGATCTCGCTTCTAAAATCCAGTCCACTCGCTATCGAATTTCGTCCCACAAAGTAACACGTTTTTCCTCTTAAGCGACCAACATGTAAGCAATTCTTTGCACAACGTACCGAGTGTCAAGCAAAACGAAAGAGATCATAGTTGCGACACGACTTTGAAGTTCACTCGGTTCTCATTGCGTATCCCCTTTTATGATCTCGCTCGGGAACGCTTCTGCTCGGTCGGCCGCGTTTCCTGCGCGCTCGAAATGGCACTCGCACTTTATGATACACGGGAACGGAATTGCCTTTCCACGTAGCGGACCCTCGTGGGGCCCCGAGAGTCAAATATGAGCACGTCGAGAGCTCGTCCGACGTATGCCCTATTATACGGTTGATGAGATCGCGGCCGGGTTTGCTTTTCGCAGCACGAGATGCGACGACAAAGATACCGCGATCGTGTCATGATGCAAAAGTGCGCGAAACACTAACTGCATCGATGCTACCGACTGGTTAAGCCGATTAAGGAAATGTTGTCGGACACGCGGACGATACTATCGTGACAGTCGTGATAACAGAAACGTACGTACCGCCAAAAGGAGGAGCGGAGCAACCATGAATAGTTCAGAGATTCAGGCAGTTCACGTAGAGGAAACTAGGTTTCTGGTTTTCACCATTTTTGTTTGAATTATGTAGTAAAAAATATGCTATGTTTGGAACTTTTCTCTGTATATATTTTAGACGAAAATTTTATATACGTACACACAAAATGTATTAGAGGATTTTCATTTGATGAATTGAAGAATTGAGAATTGAAGAATTGAAGAATTGAAGAATTGAAAAATTGAAGAATTGAAAAATTGAAAAATTGAAGAATTGAAGAATTGAAGAATTGAAAAATTGAAAAATTGAAAAATTGAAGAATTGAAAAATTGAATTCGCCACGAATCTCCATTACCTCGTCACTCACCAAGCGCACCTTTACGCACGACTTCATCGCAACTTACTCCACCCATTACTTGAAGATCAGTAGCAATTATAGCAACATCAAATCATTGCACGCAACATAAAATTGAATCCACTTGGAGCGATAAAAACGTCGATCAAACGGTACTCGCATAAACGATACCGATGCATGTACCTTCTCCGCGACCATCTCATTTAGTCGGCGAAACAGCAATAAAATGGAGTTAGACCATTTATCTAGTAATTAGTTCACCGCTAATTTGCATATGTAGAGCTGTACAGCTTGCACTCAGCTCCGTAGATTTGCTCTCGATACGTACCTACGTATGGCATAATCTTTCCGTAGCTTATTATTTACAACAGTTCGATAGAGAAATTACCGCGGTTTCCTGAACCAAGGAGACGCCCCTGATCATTTTTTCCTACATCTGACCGGAATATATTACCTACGGCTAACCCGTGATAAAGACCAGCTGATTTATCGTTTAACCGACGCACACCGCTTCGAGGTTCGTTTCTTTAAAGTCTTGCTTATGCTTGACCAACATGCATCGTTGATAGGCAGGTTTGTTCGATGTTTTATCTTCTACCAGAGATCTTGGACGGGTTGCCTTTATTCTTAACCGGCTTCGAGACGCTTCGAAATTGACGCGTTCATTTTCATCTTCTTGGGAAATTTTCAACATGACGACGGTACACAGAAAGTGAGATATCCTATCGATTTATAAGGATAAACGAACGGCTGGATAACTAATGAGAGTGTTAAACGCCTCATCTGTAGGGGATGTTCATTATCGTGCTTGCCACGACTATTGAGATGTGCTTCCTGTGACTTATTATTGATGATATGGTATCAGTTTTCGAGCTGAATGTAAATTACCAGCGCGGGAAGACAGAAACTGTTTCTTACGGATTTTCATTTGAACTACTGGTCGAATGAGTCATGTATCATAATGTGCCTTTATACTTCATTTTGTGATTTTTTAACGGAAGTACATTTTTAATTTTCGTCAGCTGTAAATCGAAATATATTCCAATGTGGAAACAGCACGAGCTTTGTGACGTTCATTTGCTCCAAAATTTGTACAATTGTAAAGAACACCAAAATGTAAAATGATAATATGCAAAATGATAAATATTTTGCTAAGTTTACAAATTCCAAAGTATCGAAATTTTTAAGTGTCTAAAAAATCAACAATCCACAAATCTTCACATTCTCAAATGTCTCAATTTGTAAATCCTCAAATTCTTCAGTTTCCAAATGAACAAATTCTCAAATACCAAAATCGTCAAATTCCGAAATTTCCAAATCTCTATATTCTTCGTAAATTCATTAAGGACTAAGATGATCGCTGTATGCTCGATCGTACCTGAAAATATTCGATATTCCCGGTAATTCTCCCATCAAGATGTTCCACCGCTTCGCCGTGCACTGGTAGCTTCCATAAATAGCGCGTAAACGGATAGTTGATTTAGTGTAACAAATATTAAGCTCGCGTTCAAATTAATTTCATTCTATGCTCACGAATAGAATTATATTGCTGTAGATGTTAAGAATATAGCAGCGCTGATCTCTTGATTTACGCTCGTGTTTTTGTAATCGATGAGTAATCTATCCGTTCATGCGATACCGTTTACACGAGAGTTAACTTTTACGAGATCTCTTTTTAAGAGATCGGAAATACATTTTGTCGGTGCAGTTACTTCATTGGTTACAAGTTATTGCGGGAAAATTTAATTTATTACGTTATTATGAACTCTCGTCCAGTTTTGAAGAGTACATTAACCCTGGGAAAATGGATGAGGGTGATACTTGGGAAATGAGTATGTAGGGATTTGAGGATGTAGAGATTTTGGGATGGATAAAAGTTGGGTGATATACAATAAGTATTTGGGAATATAGAAATTTGTAGGATATAGAAATTGGACATTATAGGAATTTGAAGATTCAGAATGTTGCGAACGTAGAACTTTTAGAATCTACAAATTCACACATGTGACAACTTGAAAATTTGCAAATTTGATGATTTGAAAAGACACGAAAATTTCAGTATTTCGACATTTTTAAATATAAGAGAAAACTCTTTGTGCTTGAAAATTGAGATATTTTACAATATTTATTGAAAAATCGGAAAACCAATACTACACTCAGGTTCGTAGCTACAGGTCGAATCCCTTTCAATGAAACTCCATAAGGATGTATCTTTGCGTGCCCTTCGACACACGCGCTGGCGCACATAAATTAACGCTACAAAAACGCGAGTGTCGCGTGATAAATTGTGCATTTCTTTTTCAAATGCTACCGACACGTATCGTAGTGCACGCTTAATTTACACGTAAATGAACGGCGGACGTTAGTCGGCGATCGTTCAAGCTCGTAAAATTATTTACACTCATCCGTGTAATTTACAAACGGACTGTCTATGTTCTTACCACTTTCATTATCGCGGTGTAAATATTGCAGTATTCGTACTTTCGTTTCGACGATCGTTTCATTTCTGCGTGCGTTTAATCCGCTCGAATACTCTTGTATTCGTTCCCGTAACTTCCTTTTTTTGGAAGTTAATGAGCTACCAAGCGGACTCCAGGAATTTCCTGTACGTGTTATGTTTCTTTGAATATCGTTAACGTTGGAATTAACTTTGATTACTATTAATAATTTCCATTTCTCAGAATGTTCCGCAGCCCAGATGTATTTTCACGGTACGTTATTTATTAGTATATGTATATTTATGCTCGTGCGAAATTGATCACGAATAGGTTGCTTTAATTACTTTCGTGCTCGCTACAAATAATAGAATCTATTCCGACGAACATAAATTCCACGGTTGCAAAATGAGTTTCGATTGAAATTTCGATATTTGAAATACGTTTGGTTCCACGATATCGCGAAAAACAGGTTTCCAGGTATTGACCTCGTTAACCGGACACAGTATCATTTTAATAAGCAATTATCAGCGTGACCCGTTGACCCGAAACAGAATCATGAGTTCCGAGAACAACTCGTGCCGATCCCTTCGAGGATCTTCCAGACAACATCTCGCGAGTCACGACTTGGTACACTTCACCGCAACATCTCTCTGAAGAGATATTCCGGACGAATTGCTTCTTCTTCGACTGCTCGAAGAGGGATTACCAACATTCAGATGGTTGTAGCAATTTGAAACGTAACTTTGGACAGCGTATCAATGTCCTAAATAACACAACGCACCCCCATGCCCAACATAACAACTTCCAAAAAATATTTTCTCTCAACAGAATATCAAATACAATCCATTAACAAAGTTACAAATTAATAGTAATAGCAATTACGAAGATGATAAAATAACCACGATTGCAAAAGCAATAAATCAAACCGCTAATTACTAGTAGTTACATACTACACAGTGTACATAAAAAAGGGATTGCAGGATATTTTAGGTAGTCTTTTATCGTACGTCGGATACAACACGAAAAAACAACATTCCCGAAAGGTTTCGATGTTGCTGTTCCTTCCTTTCCGTAAATTCTTGGCGATTATTTGTACGTGCAAGGTACACACTTGTTTCACAGTCGAAGTATTAATCGTTTCAGAGACAGTGATATATGTTGGCTGCATCAGGAACTCATTAGACCGAGCGGTGTACACGCAGAGCACGAAATTTAATTTCTTGTTTTCCGAGCTACCACCTTTTTTCCTTTCTTTTCCCTCGTTTCGTTTTTGTTTGCGACGAGAAATTAATGAACGGAGCTTTGAAACTTATACTTTGGTGGTGTTGCGACGATTAACTACGATACGTTGATTCTCTCGTTCTTCGTAAGTAATCGTGAGTCAACTTAAATTGGACAGTTGATGTGGTAAATAATATTTGGCGAGTTTGTAACAGAATTACTGTAGCAACTCGATTACTACGTATCTCGTATATGCATTTGTACATTATTTCTCTTTATTGAAAAATTGATGAAATAAAAATTTGAAACCTCTCTTCTTAAATTTTGCATTCAAGTACAATGTCGAGAACAAGCTATGAGACATTTCAAATTTTTGCACGAACTAAATATTTCATTCCTCGATTAAATGTCTACACGTTGACTTTATTTATACTATGCTCTAATATTTCTCTAAGTTAGAAAATGATATAAAAAAGATGTCGGCCTATTTCAAAAACGAAGATGCTAAATAATCGTGTAAGCTGCTGACGAAGATTGATGTAAATTAGAGCTTAGCATGTTGTAGCCACACGTTTCTTAATTTATAGTATGTTCTCCTAATGTAACGTTAATTGACTAAAGGTCAGAGTAAATTACCACAATACCACCGTAGATTGTCGAGTGATCGGTACCAAGGAAAATTACAGCTCCTCGATTCCGAACAGAAAATTCCTTTTCCAGCCACCTTACGAAGGAAGTTATGCAGTCGATGCACATGTTTTATTAGCAGCTATTAATCTTTAGCCAACGGCGCGACTATAGTTGATATTTAACGCCGCAGGGTACGAAAATCCTTTATTTTCCGAATGGCGGACTATCATCTAGTTACTCTTGATATCTGTAGAAACTCTTCTCGTTTCATGCGCGTTTTATACCTACCGGATGTGCAAGTACATCTTCTTTTATTTATATCTTGTTCGATTGTATCGGTACTCGAACGAATATTACGCCCATTTGTAATGAGGTAATTTACGATTATGATTCAATGAAAAGAGAACTTTATCGTAATTCCTTGTAGTTTTTCAGTTCAGATCTTTCAAACGTATACATTTTTAAACTTTGACATTTTTTTATTTGGAACTTTTATAGGTACCAGTTTCGAGATTTTAAAATATCACACGTTGAATTAATTATGTGGTCACATGTCGCATTATCATGTGACGTATATTGCCATTCAATGTATTGTCACACGTTGCTTAGTGTTATACTAGATATATCATAACACGTTGTATATCACAATGCACTGTATATCACAACACACTGCATCTCACCATGCGTTGCATATCACCACGTGTGTTACATACTGCAACGTGTGTTACATCGCCATGTGTTGCATATCACCATATCTTGCAACTACTACAATTTAACAACCAATGCACAGTAGGAGTTCCATTGATATAACCAATTTATTTCCATTTATTTGCCCCGTTCGTGATCACGCAACAAAATTCCACTATACATAACAGTGAAAAATTTCAGAGAAATCTCGAAGAACCCAATTTGCCGATTTTCAAACTGGTACATTTCTGTCGTCCCTAAAAAGCAAATTAATCCACGTATAGAGCAGAGCAATCATAGCAGCAAACGTCTCACTCACAATCAGAAGTTAATCGATATTCGTGTAGTTACGCCGTCGGTGTACACGGACAGGAGAGTGGCGATGATAGTACAGCTGTAATCTGTTGAGATGATTGTAATTTGTAGCAAGGCGAGCGTCAGGTTGGATAGGTGCTCGACTAAATGTTCCTCATCCGGATAATGAGAGGATTCACTCGTCCAGCCTGTATTAGAGAGCAAATGATCCGGTAGGAACGAACTCGTTGCGTCGGGACGCGTCCTTGCTGGCTACATCCCCGGCAACCGGGTACAGTTATTCAGATGGGAAACTCGGACAATGACTCCGTGGAACGATCTGAATAGCCTGGAGTTCGTTTCTGCTGTCGAACGAGGTCGTTTCTGCCTAATGGATAGATACTCAGACGAAGATAACCGGAACGGGATGTTCGTTTGAATAACTTGAGAGTGGGAGGACTTTTTATGGGGATGCATTGTTACAGCTTGTTGCTCTGATTTCAGTTTTATTCTAATTATCAGATTTCTAACTAAGCATGTCTATCATTCTCTCCAGTGTACCGAAGCAAATACTTAAAACTGGTAGCTTGAAAATTTATCGAGCAAGAATTCTGCCTCTCAAACAGCATATTCGCGTTAAACATTCCTAGGCAAATCATGCTGCGAGAAAATGAAAAAATTCGTTAATTACAGAAAATTCCGTATGATTTACTCGCGAATGATATCTGATTTTTTCAACGTCGTACGCGCAGCTGTCGCGGAATAAAATATGAAAAAAAAGCATGGCCATTTTTTTTCGACCACGTGTTCCATCTTCCGAAGATGAATGTGCATAACTTTGCGGGCAGTAATGGTGGCTATAATGCACTCAGAAACGTGGAGGAGCGTGTTCGTTAACGGGTTCGCAGGTATCGGGGTTATCAAAACAGGTTTACTGTCGAGGTGTAAGATTTAATGAATGGATCGACTCTTTTTTCCGCGTGATTCAGTATGTATATAATAAGCGAAAGTTGGATCCAAAGGAACTAGTACTGGTTTGGAAGTACATATTCATCAGGATGAACCGAGATTTGTTCGGTAGATAGACCACAAATCTGAATTATGTACATTAAACTCTCGTTATATCGCCACGTACTGTGAATCGGAGCAAAATGTTCATGGATCTGATACCTGGACTATTCAATAAGTTCTCGACTCGATGATCAAGGTGCTGGTTTCGCAATTTAAAATCGATTCCATTTTTCAACGCGATACGTTTATTTCACTGATTCTAGAAATTTTCATCCACTGTTATTTCTTTATTTCTAAATTTACAAATTTACATTTAAAATTCTAGATAGACAGATTTGTATAGAACCAAGAACTCCTTCGCTGTTACATATGTGTAGAATTAAGGATATATGAGAGGTACACTCGGAGAGGTACATCTATTGGCTTGATCAAATTTTACAGACACTTTATAAAGTTAAAATCAATCAAAATTAAAATCTTTATGACTTACAAACAGTGCAGCGAATTCACTTGAAACTTTCGGCGACGATTCACAGAGTCACCAAGAAGTTTTCAAATTTCCACAAGTTTCGTTTCTTAATAGATCTAATACACCCGCAACTCGATCGTAACTACTGGAAAACGGTGAGAACCTGTAGGAGCTTCCAAGATTTTTATAGTTCCCTGTCACTTCTTACCGTTGCTGATGAAACGTATTCATTAAGAGCAACGCGTTTTCTTCAGCCGTGGTACGGTACGCGTTACAGTTATCACGAGAGCAAAAACCGCTAAGGAGGAAGTGCCATCGAGTTTCGAGATAAAATCGCAAGTCGACGAGATGCAATGGCGACGACGGATGGTCTCGGTTCGAAGCACCAAATTACCGCTCGTCTCATATTAATTGTTCATACGGATGGACACAGGTTGATGATGCACTCGAGACGCGTTGTCAACGACGATCTAGCTGAAGGATGACACGAAACGAGTCTCGCAAGTTTTTTTTTCGCGTGAGGCTTGTCTGGATCACTTTGGTTCACTCCCACAGGGAACGTTTTCCTTTCAGCTCACGTTCGCGCTTCTTCTATCGTGAATACGGACTTCCTCGTTCGTGGCTGCGATCCTCTTTCTCGGTCGATTTCAATTTTGTGGAAATCGCGATGCTTCTATCCGGGAATCAAGCTGTTGCACTTCTTCTGACGATGCAATATTCAGAAACGAGCGAACGTGGTTTTGTTGGGGAGAAATCGTTCCGATGGACTGTTAGGAATGTAATTCTCGCTCATCGCGAAAGGATGATCGCTCTATTTAGGGGAAATAACTTGTATATTACAAGTATATCTGAAATGTTACCGATGTCAACTCACGAGTTGGCACGTGAGGAGGCTGACCCAGGTGTTTGGAAGAACTACAGCTTGTAAGTTGTTTTGAACACCATATAGCGTGTGTGGTGCGTGATAGTCATTGTACATATATCGATTTCGTGCATCGATTGGACATTGATGTGGTTTTTTTTTTGGTTGCGAGGTTTTTCTGATAAATAATTATGTCATTCGTTTTTGAGATTTCGCCACTGATGCATTGTATATTTGAATTTGTTAAATCCTGATATTTTATAAAGTTAATTGTTGTTGTTATCATTTCCGTTGAGTTCTTACAAGCTCCAATTGGTCAAAACCAGTTAGGTCAAAAACAATGATAATCGGCAAACGTCACGAGAGTGAGTTATTATTCTTACTTGCCTATAACGCTGGGGATTTAGCTTCTTTTACTTCGTCGATCACGTGCCAACTCGTGGTTCGCCAACTGTTTATCCATTTTCAGTCGAGTAATCCATAAAGTTATTTGTGTCATGAAAGTGGAGTGCTCACAGATACGATAACTATGTAAATAAGGGTGCTCTGTAAATTTTAATTTAATCCAGAAATAATATTCCGAAATTGATAAGAGGTACAGGAGCAAGCACTTAATAATGCTGTTGACCATGAAGTTATTAATCATTTAATGACGGTAACATATCGACTGTCACGGCTGTGACAACAGATCATTCTGATCTACGACAGGAAAGTCAGCACAGGAACGTAAAGGAAAAGCCTTTTACATAGTAAATCAATATGTAATCGTTGCTTCCAGCACGATCTACACGGACACGAGTCAGATGAAGCGATCTCCGCTCCGTGGCCAAGTTATTCTTCGACGCTGAATGATTTAACGCTAACCGATCGAACGATTAAACCTTAAATACTGTAAAATAAAAGGAAAATATAAATCAATGTGCCACGATTCTACGCGCTGCAGCGTGCTTAAGTGATCCTTGAATCCTGATGGATCTCTGATAATAGGCTGCGAGTAAAATACGAGTCGATGAGCAAATTCGATTGACTTGCCATCGATAGATAGGCTCTCCTATTATTTGTTATCCCTTTACACCCTGCATACGTTATCCGGCTACACTCAACACGATGTAATCTGATTCAAATACGTTTTACAGACACTTATTACTTCTAACCACTAGGTTAGAAGTTAAATACAAATTTAATGGCCAATTTCTTGTGTACGATATTACCTCGTAAGGGTTACTATGCTATTTAGTTGCAGTAATTTAATTGATTTTGATAGTCTTTCGTCTTAATGGAAAATTAAAGTAAAATTATTGTTAAATGTGTGTTTAATTTATTGGCACCAATGGACAATTTTACAATGCTGTAAGTGGAAAATTTGTAGGTTAGCAGATCTCTAGATTTTCTAGTCTCAAATTTTTCAATTTCTAAACTTCCAAATTCCTAAATTTCTAATTGCTAAATTCCTGATCGCTAAATTCCCACTTCCTAAACTCCCACTTCCTAAATTCCCAATACATAAATTCCCAACTCTAGAATTCCCCAATTCCTAAATTTCCCAAATTCTAAATTCCCAATTCCTAAATTTCCAATTCCTAAATTCACCAATTCCTAAATTTCCCAATTTCCAAATTTCCACTTCCTAAACTCCCACTTCCTAAATTCCCAATACCTAAATTCCCAACTCTAAATTTCCCAATTCCTAAATTTTCCAAATTCTAAATTTCCCAATTCCTAAATTCCCCAATTCCGAAATTTTCAGATCTACATATAATGCAAAACCCTTCAATTCTCCAACATTCCAAACAATCTAACTTGTGCAGGTGCGAAATTGCAAATAAGAATTCTTGTACGTGTCTGCAATCGTGGTTGGTATAAATAATTCAACGCCTGGTGGTAAAATCAATTATTTGATGGCATATATGTAAATAATCAGAGGGAAAAGCTCGTTGCAACGCCTACGCATTGATTTATAGTAGGTAACCCTCCTTCCACTTCCTCCGTACCTTCGCAAACGGATATGCGCCCTTCTCTCGGCTCTTCCAAGCCTGCACGTACGATTTCCGGTCATAGGTTAACTAGAGTCTCACATTTTATTTCTGCTGTATTCGACCCCTCCTTCCTTCGCTATCCTTCTACGTACTTGTTCTTTTTTCTTCCTGTACTTATTATTTGCCTTGATTTACCCCTTCGCTGATTTAACGCCATTCTAGGTTCAGTTTTTTACGTTGTTAAGATGGAGTTGGAACGTGATTTTATAAAGCAATTGTCGGTGTTTTTTTAACTTAAGATGTGAAATGAAGTCGTGTTGAATTGCAGCAGGGAGTGTTGGAAATTTTGCAATTTTAGAAAATGGTGGTTTGGAAATTTGGGAGTTTGGGAGTTTGAAAGTTTGAGAATTTGAGAGTTTGAAATTTTCCAAATTTAGAACTTTGAGAGTTTGAAGGTTTTCAAGTTTGGAAATTTGAAAGTTTAAAATTTTGCAAATTTGGTAATTTGAAAGTTTGAAATCTTGCAAATTTGGAAATTTGGAAATTTGAAAATTTTAAAGTTTGCAAATTTGGTGATTTGAGAGTTTGAAATTTTGCAAATTTGGAATTTGAGAATGTGAATATTTGGTATTTCCGAATTCCTAAGTTTCCAAATTTCCAAATTTCTAACTTACCAAGTTTCTAAATATCCAATTTCACAAACATCCAATCCGCTATCTACCCGTTTTTACCGTTTGTTACAGTTTGCAATTCCTGTTTAGTGATATTAATCAGCGAATTAAAATTAACAGCTTATTAGAAACGTGACAAAAATCATGTATTGTGAAAAAGTAGCAAAAGTTTGTTAAACCGTAATGATGGGGAAGCATTGAATGGTAGCTCGATAATAATAGTATTAAGTAATGAATGTAATTATACATTATAATTAGTAAGAGCATTACAGAGTACAGAAAGATAGTAATTACCAAGTTCCGTGAAACCTGCGAGAGAAGATTCTACTTTTATCGAACATCTTCCTTCACACTTTCTCTTTTACCCTTTTCACACCGAGCGTGTATCATTTATAATATTTGAAACTGTAATTTAGCACAAGTGGTGGTAAATGATGTGCCACGTTAATTCGCCGGATATAAAATAGAGATGATTGCGATATAATGATGATTCTCAAACACCTCTTTACGCTCTTCCTTATCAACTTCATCATTCTTCGCCATTTCACTTTTTCCTCCTCTTCCTGTCTTTTTCGTCGTTGTTTTCTTCGCATTGTTCTGCTGTACAGTGATTTATACAGTTTCATTCGTTTCTTTGAATTAGTTTGTAATCAAATAATCATATGTGAGAAAAATAATTAATAGATCGGTCTTATGTTGTTATGTATAGAAGTTTCTATATTCTCTAGATTCTTAAATAGTTGAATTCGTAAAGTTCTATGTCATCAAATACCTGGAAATAACCTATACTATACACCATTATTCCTAAATCTGTAGAATCTTAGGATCTCATGTCGGTATATTCGATTTCTAGATACTTAAATTATTTGATCTTAAAATCCTTTAATCCACAATTGTAAGAGACAACGATTTTTAGATTATAGAAATGACTAGGTGACACAGACCCTGTATGTCAAAATCCCGACCTTGCAAGATCCCTACGTGCCAATATCCTTGTATTCCAGAATCCATACGACCCAAAATCTCTATATTCCAAAATTGCTATATCCCTAAATGTGTATGTCTCAAAATTGCTACTTACCCATATCCCTACGTCCCCAAATTCCTGCGAGCCCAAATTTCTACGTCCCCAAATCTCTATGTCCCGAAATTCCTACTTCCCCAAATCGCTACGTCCCCAAATCGCTACTTCCCCAAATTCCTACGTCCCCAAATCGTCACTTGCCCAAGTTGCTACGTCCCCAAATCGCTACGTCCCCAAATCTCTACGTCCCCAAATCGTTACTCCCCCAAATTCCTACGTCCCCCAAATTCCTACGTCCCCAAATCGTCACTTGCCCAAAACCCAACATCCCCAAATCGCTACTTCCCCAAATCGGTACGTCCTCAAATCGCTACTTCCCCAAATTCCTACGTCCCCAAATCGCTACTTCCCCATATCCCTACGTCCCCAAATCGCCACTTGCCCAAATCCCTACATCCCCAACTCCTAACATCCCCAAGTCGCTACTTCTCCAAATCGCCACTTGCCCAAATTCCTACATCCCCAAATCCCTACACCCCAGAATTCCCATCTCAAAAAATCTCTACATGCCCGTACGTATTTGTCCCTATACCCACATAACGACTCAGAAGTTCATAGTTAAACGTGTAATCGTTCGACAAGAACGGGTTTCAACAAGTCGTCTTATCTTGATCGAAATTTAGTAAGAACGGTATCGAGATATCGCGGTAAAGGTGAACAGTGATGCAACCGTAATTACCGTAGTGTAATTACGTTTGTTACACGCGAGAAAACGGGACGCGTTCAGGTAGCGTTGTAGCAACTCGCTTAAAACGGATACACCGGCTGAAGAAGGTTGCGCGGAACACACTCTATAATTCATGGCGCATACTCGCTATCGACCCACGATAGTGTCGTCGGTTAATTTGTTGCTTTCACGACCGGCCGCGCTAGGTGCCGATCCTGGTGAAAATAAAATTATCCACGTTAAGTAGGCGGTCCGATGTATGCTCACGATGGTGCTAGACCGGTGGATAGACAAAGAATACAACGGTCAACGGATAGGATCGTTTTCTACACGGTTTAATCCGGTACCTTCAAGCAAATCATGCACTTTATGCGTCTGCGGACGTATGAATTTAAGGGTACAACGATTCGGGGTGTGTGGATATGGGGATATAGGAATTTTGAGATGTAGGGATGTGGGGTGTAAGGATTTGTAGATATAGGTTTTGGGTTGTGGAGATTTGAGGATATAGAGATTTGGGGATTTAGGGATTTGGACATATAAGAATTTGGGGATTATAGAGATTTGGGGATTTAGAGATTTGGACATATAAGAATCTGGGATATATAGAAATTTGAACATATAAGAATTTGAGGATTTAGGAATTTGGGTAATAAGGAGATTTGGGATTATAGAGATTTGGGGATTTAGGGATTTGGAATATAAGAGTCTAGGGGATATAGGAATTTGGACATGTGAGAATTTGGTCAGTATTGAAAACTGAATAATTCACTTCTGTAACATATATTCCAAAAAATTTCACATTTTTTATTCCTACAATGTACATTCCACAGAATTTCACGTTTTTCTTGTGTGCACTTTACGTATTACAAAAGAGCTTATCAACGAACCAACGAAAGACGTTTGTCTTATCGCTGTAACCTTGCCCATAAAAAAGTGTCTAATTGACTTAAATAGAATGTGCTCTATTAGATAAGAGCGTCATATTTCACTATTCGTAGCGAAACAAATTAATTGAACATTTTAACGCAGGAAATACAAATTACTGTATGCGATTTACAAAATTGACGATTAAAGTTGTTCAACGTAAATCTTAATAAACAAACGATATTGTGTACATTTTTACGTTTTATCACGTTGTTAAAAATAGTTGTATGTCGGTTCGGGGAGGAAATATATGGTGGTAAAAAAGTTGCGTGAAATTTCCTTTGATTTTGTGTATCCTCCGATATTGCGAACGTATATTTCGGCATAAAAAAAAGAAAAAATAATTTCGACCGTGACAGGATTCGAACCTGCAATCTTCGGATCCGAAGTCCGACGCCTTATCCGTTAGGCCACACGGTCTATTAGGGGTAGTCACCCCAAACATTGAAGACCCTGCTAACATTCCATTTTGAATTCTTTATAAACTTTATTCGTTTTCTTTAATTCAGTTTATTTAATGTTTCACGTTCGTCGAATAAAATTACAGCTGCTCTGGAATCAATAAAATATTAAAATTATAAAATATATAATAGTTCTAATGTACGTCACAAGTTGCGTATCTTTCCTCATTTCTCGAAAATTAGCATATAATGTGTGTAAAGTTTAAGTAACGTGTTTCTTTCAGTTTCACATATTTTGTACAGATTTTATAGTACAAAGCTCTTAAAACTTAATCGATATTAAGGTGCATATCTGGTGGGTCAGAATGTTTCAACACTATTTTGAAAAAAATACTATCCAATCTGTTTCTACAACAAAAATATAACTGAAAGTAATAAAATACGTAACAAATGTCGAGATAAATATGTATAATATATAAAAACAATGTTCTCAAAATTTAACCCTCTTTCAGTCTCATTAATTCCCCCCTGCACAAAATAGTGAAATAGTTACTATTTCGCATAACAGTGTTAAAGTACGAACATAAGTGAATGATTAGATCAACATAGTTAAATATGAATTCATGAATCTATTGCGTGAAATTATGTTATCGGACTCGAGCAGTTTCAGGTTAGGGTTGCAAATTTACGAAGACCCAACTAACTGAAATAACCGAAAAATCAAATAAGATCGCACTTAATAAATAAAAGTGAAAAAGAACAGATATATTTATCCAGAATATAATTTTTTTTAAGACTCTTAAAGATTTTAAGAAAGTTGACAATAGTGCAACTTTCGTGCAATACGCACGAGACGTCGGAGAAAGGATGATGCGTTTGATTGCAATCGGTAAGAAAGTCTACTGGAGAGACATTTAAAGGCAGAATTTTAAGTGTATCTATGAAATAAATATGTTTGGCGGTGCACGAACGACGTTCACAGAAATACGTTCTCCCACGCACGATCGACGAGTATCCGGAGGAGTGTTTAATGTATTCACCCCTCTTTTCTTGAAGAGTCAGCCGAGGCATGCTAATTGCCTTTTGGACAATAGTGGGATACCGCGTTGGCATGCGATCCTCTAGGCACGTTCTACCTTACATCGGGAATATTTTCGTTTGCTTTCAACTGCCACTTCTCGCGATTTCAGCCATTCGGTCGCCATTGTATATTCGAGACAAACGTCTTTCCCTCGAAGCCGAAACGCGTTACTCAGTATTTTCGACGTTTCAACGCGTTCCTAGTGAAAAATTATCGAACACTGCGATACAGACTATTAAGGATGCGGATAATTAATTTTTTTGTTTTGTTAGATATTTTCAACATTACAAATTTTCTAGCGATAAATGTAGACATTTGAGATTGGATTTGGGGATTTTTTAATTGAAGAATTTAGAGATTCTCTAAGTGACAAACTTTCAGAGTTCACTGATCCTCAAAATCCTAAATGACAACATTCTTAAAGTTCTAAATCCTTAAATTCTTAACATTTTCAAATTTTCGAACTACTGAGTTCCTAAATACTTCAATCCCTAAATTATTAAATCTCAAAATTCCTAATCTCCAAATCCCTACATGCTTAAATACTCAAAATTCCAACACTCCTTAAGCCTTAAATCCTTAAATGCTCAAATTCCAACATTCTTCAAGTCCTGAATCTCTGAACGTCCAGATCTCTAATTTCCCAAATCCCTGATTCCCAAATCCCTAAATCGCCAAAACTCCAAATTCCTGATTCGTAAATTTCCAAATTCCCTAAACTTGCAAAACCTTAAACCCCCAAATCCATAAATCATTAAATCCCAAATATCCTAACTCTCAAAATCTTCAAATACCTAATTCCTCTACTCACATGTCCCCAAATCGTGAAATCCTTAAATCTCTAAATTCTGTAATCGCCGAATCCCTAAATACCAAAATTCCTGAATCCCCAAATCTCCAAATCAGTAAATCCCGAAATCCCCAAATCCCAAATCCGCAAATCTCCAAATCCAAATGTCTCGAAATTCTGAAACGAAAGATTTCTAGTATACAGAGAAATTGCATAGTTCACAAAGCGTAACCTTGAAACGTTAAAAAAAGTGGAACAGCCATCGGTTAAAGTCACGCAACGTCCCCGATGAAAGAGCATCAAAGCGTAACGCACGATGATCGTTGAAATAAAGTATATTAAGCGTTCGTGGAGCTCGAACAAAGCGGTCTGAATGGCCGGGCTCATTTAGATTCCTCGGTGCACCTCGTCCAGTGTAAAGGACGTCGAAACTGTCCCGTGCGCGCACGCCTTTCAACGTTACGTGATGGAAGCTTGTGGACGCGGACTAAACCGCGTAATTGACGTAACAACGTGCATCATGAACTTTAGCCGCGGACCCTGGCCATTTATGGCGTTAACTAACGACCGGTGGCCATAACGCGGATACCCTAACACTGACATACACATGGAACGCGATATTACCGGCCGATTGTCTAAGTGAAAGCGGACCATTGTCTTTGCTCGCGGTTGTTGCGAGCGGACAAGTGTTTCCGCGCTGCGTGCCACGCATCCGCTTCTCATTTTGATTTATTCGATCATTCCGAGATCGATAGATCTATCACGATCTGCTACGTCCATTGTGAGACTTTCGTTTGTCATTTGGTGTCCAAGGTGTATTGTTTCGCAACGATCTGATACTTAGTTACCTGGATCTACGTAATCATTGATATGGTACCTGCGTTCTTATAGTATAGTCGATCTCTGTAAATCTATGTCAAATTCTAGAATAAGGAAGTCTTTATGTATGCAAAACCTGTATATGCATATCAAAATCTTTCTGTATGGAGTCGCTCTATTTGGAAATTTCTGTGCTACCAAATATATACATCTGAAGATTTTTATATTCTTGTACCTCCAGATCTATAGATTCCTACGTCCACAAATATCTATGTCCACAAATACGTCTCTAAATGCTTAGAACCCTGAATCGCTACTTTCCTAAATTCCTATGCATGCAAATATCTTCGTCCCCAAATCCCTACGTCCTCTAATCTTTACGTCCCCAAATACCAACATCTCAAATATCTCTACGTCCCAATATCGCAACATCCCCGAATCTCTACGTCCCCAAATTTCTAGAATGCCAAATTTCTACATCCCCAAATGTCTACATCCCCAAATCCCTACGTCTCCAAATCTCTACGTCCCCAAATCTCTACGTCCCCAAATCTCTACATCCCCAAATCTCTACGTCCCGAAACCCCTACGTCCCCAAATCCTTACATCCCCAAATTCCTACGTCCCCAAATCCCTGCGTCCCAAATATCCCCACATCCCAATATCCTAACGTCCCAAAATCCCTATATCCCTAAATACCTAAAAACCCAAACCACTATGTTTCCAAATCCATATATCCCCAGACTCCCCCACAAAGTTCAAAATTCTTAACGATGCTATAAATCGACCATGATCAAGAAAGTTTACGAACGTTAACCGTGAGTTTCAATATTCCAGTTGTTGTCAAAATAGGAATAAACGAAACGTAAATTACGGATAGTTTCTCGGACATAAACTTCTCGAGGAGATTACTCGTTTCATGTCTATCATCTGTTACGCGTAAATCTTGCAAGTAGTTGTTAGCCGATTGACAGTAGCCCACAATGCCTTTCGAAGCTTTCTCGTATTTCCTGCAGGATGTTAGGCAGTTTTTTTCGCGAATGCAAAATGTCTTCCTGGTGGTCTTGGTCACAGAACATTGCATCGTGCCGAGAGTTTCTCTGGCTTGCAAGTAATCCTCGTTGGTAATGATCGGTACCGCAATGTCAAAATGCATTTACCGAACAGTCGTGAAATTGCATTTTGCTTTATGAGCTGCTTGATCATTATCGTGATTGTTAAACTTCCAGCTGCTTCGTGCAGGTAGTCTTAAAAAACGTGATCAACGTGACATACTAACTTTGGGGAAAAAATTATAAGCGTGGGTTCAATTGTCATCGTATTTTCAATTCTACGAACTTTGATGTTCTCGACTTTCGTTTTTAACCATTCGGGAACTTGGAAATTTCAAACTTCGGATTTTTAAATTTTGTGATTACGATTTTGGAATTTTTAATATTTGGAACTTTACGAATTTGGACATTTCAAATTTTGAGATATGTAAATTTAAATATAAAAGAGAATGTCATACCTAGGTTTAATTCTCACCAATAAATTGAATGAAAAATTTTTTGTGAAGACATTTCTCATAATCTCTGACTGACTTTTTAATAGGCAATTAAAAAAGTTTACGAGTGATGTAAATTTACGTGAATGGAGATATTAAAGTTAGGATTCTGTATAACTGTCCTTGTTCACATGAACAAAAATTACTTGTTAATTTGTCAGTTTCCCTGGCAATTTGTTAATTTACAAAGTTGAGTCACGTAACAGCTACCAAAACAAAGGGAAACAGTAATGTTAATGGAGAGATCACGCGAGCACCAAAGATAATGCCTGTTACGTGTCCAATTAAACCTATGAACGGTTTATCAGCGTTAAATCATTGTAATTACAACATTCTTGCTTCCTATTAACACTAAATCTCAACTACGTCTACAATGAATAATTGTCCTCGTTTTGCTTCTATTCGATTGTAAGAGTAAAGGCGAAGTAAATTTATTCAACGTTCAATGCAAATTTAATCTCGTGTACTTGCTGGAATAATAATGAAGGATTTTCTTCAAAATGCATCTATCTCGTATAATTCTTACAAGATTAAATATATTAACGCTGCAAAAGAATTAATAAATTAGTACTATATTAACTGAAAATTTATAAATTTAGAGATTGTGAATTTTAGAAATCAGGTAAAAAGATGTTGTCATGAATGAGATGAAGAATTTTGAAATGTAACAAAATAAAATTGTAAAATTTGTAAGTGTAACAAAAATTTGAAAAATTTTCAAATTAAGGAATTTAGAGAAACGTTAAACAGACGAGTTTGAGAAATAAATTTCTAACGTCACTTTCTCAATTTCTCAGTTTAACGATGAATCTTCTTAAACGGCACGATACCACTTATTGAATAATCATCGCGTACAACAATTTGTCGAACGGGGAAATTCATTTGCACGGTGCTGTTCATCAGCATTTACGACATGGCTGTTCGTCGTTCGAGACGCTGAGTGCTCGGCAATCTGTAGGTCCCGGCGCTAATAAAACATCTTTTGTTCCTCCGCTGTCATTATGGAAATAAATGCCTTAAAGTCGAATGGGTATTAATTAAGCGGTGGTTAGCTTGCGGTCGCTGCCTCGGTTAGCAGTACATTCCTCAGAGGCCTCTTTCTAATTTCATAATAGGGACTTAAAACTATGCTTCACGTTTTATTTATTTCAAAATTATATATCAGAAAATTACCAAATTTCTATATTGCTAAATTTTTGTATTTTATATTTGAAAATTTGAGACTACTACATTTTCAAATTTTTAAATTTAAGATTTCTAAATTTGGAAGTTGAATATTTGGATGCTGGAAAGTTTGGAGAAATTTAGAGATTTGGGGAATTTAGAGATTGGGTTATTCAGGAATTTGGGGAATTTAAGAATTGGGGAATTTTGGAATTGGGAATTTAGGAATTGGGAATTTAGGAATTGGGAATTTAGGAATTGGGAATTTAGGAATTGGGAATTTAGGAATTGGGAAATTGAGGAATTGGGAAATTTAGAAATTGGGAAATTTAGGAATTGGGAATTTAGGAATTGGGGAATTTAGGAATTGGGAAATTTAGGAATTGGGAATTTAGGAATTGGGAATTTAGGAATTGGAAAATGTAGAAATTGAGGATTTTAGAAATTGGGAAATTTAGAAATTGGGAAATTTAGGAATTGGGAATTTAGGAATTGGGGAATTTAGGAATTGGGAAATTTAGAAATTGGGAAATTTAGGAATTAGGAATTTAGGAATTGGGGAATTTAGGAATTGGGAAATTGTGGAATTGGGAAATTGAGGAATTGGGAAATTTAGGAATTGGGAAATTTAGGAATTGGGGAATTTAGGAATTGGGAAATTTAGGAATTGGAGAACTTAGAAATTGAGAATTTAGAAATTTGAAAATTTAGTAATTTGGAAATTTAAGAACCTAAAGATTTGGACATTTGAGAATCTTAAACTGTGAAAAATTAGTAATTTAAAAATTTAGAAATTAAAAGAAACTAAAGAACAATTGCCACTAAACAAAGTTTCATCAAAATTCGAACAAATGGCGTATCATTTACAAGCGGAGAAATAGTAAACGAAAGTGAAAGCAGTTTGATTGATCAGAAAAGGAAGAAGCACAAGTTTCCTGGGCGTTAAAGGAAGAGAAATCGAGAGTTCCATTACTCACGGGCAATTTGAATGATTCATGAGTGAGCGCGTCATATATGAACGAAAAGAAAAAATAAGTTTACAAACACGTGATTTTCATGTGGAACTTGTCCGATGATTTTTCGCTTCTCGTCGAAAATCCACACGGTAAAAGGGATGAAGTTTCGCTCGAAGGGATAGCTTCATGATTTATGGAAGATGCGTTCAGGTACCTACCACGTTGGAATTATTGGCAAGATCCTGATATGTCTTCGTCGTAGTTGTCGTCCGCTGATTGTAAGACGGTAGTATCTTTACACGTTGGGTAGTCCACGTTCGTCATTTGTCTGCTTCTGATCATAGTGATAGGTTAACCTACGGGTCTACAAAAATTAAATATCATTGCAAATCTTTGACACGTGTATTTGCAAATAGAAGTGGAAGTTTAATATTTTATTTACCGTGTCGTGGATATAGGGAGGGCTGTGAACATATGTGGAAAATGTACATTCATATGGATCTTGTATTTTTTTTCTAGTAATTGTATATTTTTACATATATTAACATTTTTTAAATTATACTTTGTTTAAATTATACTACTTTTATAGATTATACTAATTATAGTCACTGTACAGAGTGACAAAATATGAAATCTTTCTAGTTACCCAATTTACAAATGTTTGAATAAGGAATTTGTAAGATGTCATATTTCAAAGTTTTAAAATGTTCTAAATTCTGGAATAAAACCATCGAAAAACCTAAGTCACCAATTTATGAATTTCCCAGTTCCTAAATTTTCCAAATTCTAAATTTTCGATTCCCAAATTTCCAAATTTCTGTATTCCACAAATTCTAAATTTTCGATTCCTAAATTTCCAAAATTCTAAATTCCCAATTCTTAAATTTCCCAAATTCTATATTCCCCAATTCCTAAATTTCCCAAATTCTAAATTTCCAACTCCTAAATTCCCCAATTCCTAAATTCCTAAATTCCCAATTCCTAAATTCTCCTATTCTTAAATTTCCCAAATTCTAAATTATCTAATTCTTAAATTCCCCAATTCCAAAATTCCCAAATTCTCCAAAATTCCCCAACCCCCAAATCAGCAAATACTTCACCGACCACACTCGCCTTGCGTTTATACCCATCACTACTTAGAACCACGTATCCCGCGATTTCAAACGTAAATCCGCATTTAGCCGATGGAACTAACCTCTGAAAATAGTTAAGAACGCCCACGTTGTGACATTGATTGAAAAGCATTGAAACATCTTTTTCTTCGATTTCCTACTTAACGGTACCAATTCTGGTGAAACGCCCAGACCGAGCAGACAGCGACGGGAATTTATGCGTGACAGTTCCTCACAAGTCAGTCACCGATCCGTGTACTACTTAAAAGATTTCTGTGCCATCGACGAGGCACATTTCCCGTCTAGGATCATTCAGGACCTCTCTTTTTCGTGTTACGACCGAGATAACACGATCCTCTCGCCGTGAAATTGCTTAATTTCCGATCGTACCGGAGATCTCCGAAGATTAAGTTTCTGTCTTTCGTACTTTTTAACGAGTTTCGAATGCCCGTGTCGGGGATTTTACTGCGTTTTTATGTCTCTCTTTCGATAGGCCAAGTTTCCCCGCGTGCATTAATCGCGATCGAACCGAACAAAACTAGTATCTCGGAGTTACTTCTTTTTACGATTTCTCCTCGGGACGTTTAGAATTTATAAATCGTCGTTTTACACTTATAGAAATGTTAATTCACTTTCTAGCGGTCCTGACAGGCGACAGTACGCCATTTATCATAAATATCCCTGGGAAATGTTGATCGCGAAGTCAACGGTCAGACGTAATTACGATGGGTCCCGAGTTCAGTCACGTTTCAAATGTTGAAATAATACGGTAATATTCGCGATATTTACAAGTGGAAGAAAGCGGCTGATTAATGTTTAGTGTCTTAGAGTATCGTCGGATTCCATGTACATCCCGTAAGAGAGAGAGTCGTTAACGTGCCGTAAATCTTAATCAACCAGAAACATTTATAGAGACGTCTTCATCGGGCGTTAATAATTTTTATTCATAATTTTGTTCCAGACTGGTGTCACAGCTTTGCAGAAGGCAGCCTCGGAGGGACATTTAGAGATCGTTGAGTTGCTCTTGAAACACGGAGCCGATGTCGCTCGCCAGGACAGTGTGGTAAGTTTTAATAAATATCTATATCTAATAAAGTCGCGTTAACTGGTCGCTGTTCCGCTCTGGTCGCGATCAATTACCGTGAAACCTGGTTCGAACATCGAACCGTTGATCGAAACAAAAAAACCTGCGATTGTGATCGATGGAACCGCAGCTCTTCGTGTTGCGTACTGTGTTCTGTTATTCTGTAAATGTGTCTGTTGCTGTACATGGAATTCTGCAGATTAATTGAATCAGCAGAATTAATTCTCTTGCTCCTCCAAATTAATTTCATGATGGCGATAGCATGCGATCGTTTACTGAGGGATATTAACGATCAGTTAACGCGATCTCTCTGTAGAGCAGTTGATACATAAAGTCTGGTATAGTAATTGACCAAAATTGATCAAAAGTCCAACATAAAAATTAATGTCTAAAATTGAACACAATAATTATTACCTAAAATCTAATACAATAATTAATATCTAAAACTTTATACAACATTGATACCAAAAATCTGATATAAAAATTGTCACATAAAACCTAATAATAAATTAATATCTATTTAATATAATTGGCACCGAAAGTCTAATGTGATAATAAATCGCGAAAGATGAATGCAATAATTAATACCTAAAGGTAAATGTAATAATGAAGGCCCAGAAGGTATAATTAATACTTAAAAGGTAATACAACAAATTATCGAGATAACGTTATGAAGAGTCTGCTTCAGAACAAGCTACGTTCATTAGCGAATTGATATACAAAATAATAGAACGGAAATACGATGCAAAATGGATGCGTAGCATCGGAAAAACACGATGCACAGGTCCGATGCGCATAAACGCATTTTTCATCTACTCTTTACGAGTCTCTTTACCGAACACCGGAATGTTACTTACATTGATATGCGTATCTTCGTAATAAGAGCCCCTGGCGCTCAGCACGCGGTCCTGTAGAAAAAAATGGAAAAAACCAAGAGAGACTGGAGAAATCGCTACCAGGAAGAAGACCAACAGGATGATCATAATTTTGCGTTCTTTTTAGAAGAAACAATTTACACGGATTTTTACGCGGCTGCATTGACAGCGGTATTTTATCACTTTCTCAAAGCTGATCCCCTACGGGCGTAAGTTTTATTCGTTTCGTAATACGGCTCGATATGTCCCGTGGTGGTTAACGAGAACGCGACACTCGCGACACGTACATAAATCCGTGATGTATAAATGTATGTACGTATAGGGTGTCCCAGAAACAGTTCCACGATTGTTCTACTTCCACAACTAAGTCACTAAAGAGAAATAATATTTTTCCGTTTTTGACTCTCTTTTTGTAGAAAAACAATTCAAAATCTTCTGAAATATTTGTACAAAAATTTTACCAATAAAAATTTCAACAATCTGTAGAAATTTGGTTAATATAGAAATGATTGTTACAAATTACTAACATCGCTGAAATTATTGTTAATAGAAAATGTTCATTGCAATGTTGTTACTTGCGTGTGTATTTGTTGTACTTTCAACTAAATTAATCACTCTTCAGTATTCTAATATCATGAAGGGTAATGATCAATAATTTACCAGTATTGATACTATAATATATTCGTTCATATCATCCTTTATTACATCAATGAAAAAATTGTTCAAATTGTCAGTTTTATTGCTATAATCAAATTTACGTACAAATATATTGAACAATGTTAAAATTCAATTTACCTGATTTATTCTTGCAATAGAATAGCTGATCACTTTAACCGCGATTGTTTGACCACCCAGTGTATGTATATACACTGTTTCACTTGATAGATACAATTACAGAGGAGAAAATAAAACGTTCGTGGCCGAAGAAGGCAACTGCAATAAATCCACCGAAGTAAATTGGGAAATCGAGAATCTTGCACGGTTTTTTTTCTCGAAGAAGAAGAAAGAATGGCGCTTCGAAGGTTCTGCAAACACGCGTTAATGGGCAGCCGTAAATTGACGCTGAAATTCGATAGGGGCGAAACGAATTTGCGAAACGTCGGAGACACGTGGATTTTGGAATTTTAGGTATTTTAAAGTCGGAGTCAATTTCAGATTTTTGAATTTATCGAATTACTGTATTACCACATTGACAAATTTGTGAAGAGTAAAGGTGATAGATTCGTATATTCTACACATTTATGCATTTTCAAAATTTTCAAATTACCAAATTTCCAAATTTTCCAAATTTCCGAATTACCAAATTTCCAAAATTCTAAATACCGAATTCCTAAATTCCCCAATTTCTAAATTTCCAAATTTCTAACTCCCCAACTCCTAAATTCCACAATTCCAACATTTCCCAATTCCCTAATTCCCCAACTCCTAAATTCCCAATTCCTAAATTCCCCAATTCCCACATTTCCCAATTCCCACATTCACCAATTCCCACATTCCCCAATTCCTAAATTTCCCAAATTCTAAATTCCCCAATTCCCAAATTTCTAAATGACCAAATTGCCAAATTACCAAATTTCCGAATCGCTAAATGTTCCAACTCCCAAATCTCCACCTCTAATATCTGAAAAGACAGTGTAAAATTAAAAAAAAAAGAGTAACTCGGAAAATAAAACTTGAAAAGAAATTCACCCGTATGAATTTCGGAATAAAATTGGAAATCCATGACGTAACACGGTACCCCGAAGAATATTCGATGTTTTGCAAATGATCGGAAAGATCGCGGCAGATTTAAAGATCAATCGGTGACCCTCATCAGCACACAAAAAGCTCTACACACGCGCACGCACACGCGCGCGCCTCCCATCATTTTCGTGTCGTTTATCTCGCGTGTGCGTCCCGTTCGCCAAATTGCTGCCTTAAAAAGAGCAAAGCGATCTGCCGCCGATCCTCGAACGCGTTCTTTAACACGTACCCGCAATAACGCGATACAATATCGGTAATGACAGCCATTAAATGCTTTACGACGTAATGATAGCCGCGATATCGATTGGAATATATCCTGACCTTTTGGAACGCATCGTGTCCTCGTCCCTGTCGACGAGATAATTATCGGCAACTCTGCAACTGTGTTTCAGTTTCGTGGAATCCGAGTTGCAACCACGGTTAAAAAGGGATTTTGCATTTCATTTGCATACGACGGTGACAAGTCGTATATAGATAGTTGTCGGTGCACACAGAGATTGCACAGTTTCTCTCGTTTAGCAATTATCGCGACGCGTTCCGAGTACGACTAATTACGTGATCGATCTTTTCACAAATCGGAAGTGACGGTACGCGAGATTTTTATGACCAGCCAGATGTCGTTTTAATGGTTGTAATTATATGTTATATAAGTGTAATCATAGGTATAATGATCGTGGTAACATGATAGGCTTCTGAGGAGAAAAAGGAGTAGATGATTATGGTGTTTGCGGACTTAGAGGTTTATAACAACGGGACATTCTTTTTATGTGAGACTTGAGAATTTGCAAGTTTGATCATTTAAAAATTTTGTATTATACATCTATTTTGGAAGTTCTCGACCTACCACTATTGTTACGTCTCTTTGACAATAATCCTCCTACATCCTTGACATTGACTTCAAACATACTTTCACAGAACAAAATTCATAAATAATCTTCATTCTCCACATCGCAGAACAAACATACTTATTATACACCTAACCACCATTCATATACCATCTACACAGAGATCCTCGTTATCTCATGCAATTAACATCGAAAGGTATTACACATATTTCCCAGAATTAAAACGGTTGTCTCAGACTTTTTTTCGCGTTGCTCATTTCCTGGCGCTACAGATTATATTACGAAACTATGTATTAACCATGTATACACGCGGCTCGAACGTTTGATCTTTCAACTGTTCAATGTGCCGCCGATTGGAAATCGATTAATCCGCGCTATGGCACGGCGCGTAGCGAAGCATCTTCGATTGATTATTATCGCGCCGATAATGATAGCCCATATCGGTTGAATCGTTTAATGAGCATCAGGCACGTTCTTTACTCCGAAAGGACCGGTGTTGCAGTGCCGTTAATGCGTGGTATTAACCGACGGGAAATGCGGGTTCTCCTTCTTATTCCAGAACAGTTTCACTGAATTCGATGATACAGAACGAATTGGTTAGATCAGTAAACGATTACTCTAAGAAGCTAGAAATTTATTATGTCCACGAGCTACTGTAGATATACTCGATCCTTGCATTCTCAAAGGAGATTATGTAAATGTATGGACACGTTTATCGGATAAAAGCCACGTACTTGCTTCGATGAATTCTGTGCGAAAGGGATTGGATAAAAATATGAGGTAGCAGCTGATCTGTACATGATACATGTTTAACAGACGTTATAGCTGATTTTTCAACAGAATGTTATTTTTCAGGATGAGGATTATATTATTCTGAGGATTATTAACCTCTTAGGCACCATGTGCTACTATAGTGGTTTTCGTGGATGTCTCTGTACGACGGTCCACTATAGTGGCTCTCGTGAATGTCGTAGATTACCTAACGCCACTATAGTGGCTCTACTCGCTCACCGTTTCAATTGAACGATCGTTTTTATGTATTTTGATTCGCACTTCTTTTCATCAAATTTTATAAGAGTATTAACAAATCCCACAAAAGTACATTGCATGTAAATAAAAGGTACCAAGTAGTTTGAAAATTACATTAGTTTTCGAAGAAAGATTTGAAAACATGACATTGTAAAATTTCTGGCTTTATGATTGAATATTTCGTTACTATCGAAATTGCAAGAAATTCGCGACAGTGCCTCTGTCGAATCGGCTGACGTTTCAAATCCCGTGTAAGCCCTCTCGCATCTTTCAAAAGATAACAGCTTTTTGCGCCGAAGAGGAAGATTCCTCATCGTCTTACGATCAAGCGGCAGGATTTAACAAGGTCCAATGCAAAATTTCGCTCGACGGGGAGTCCCATGCACCCTCTATCTCTTTTTTGGTATCCCTGTTCCCGCAGCTTTAGCAATCCTCGCGAGATGTTATCCGGTCGAGTGACGGCTCGATGGCTGCAAGCGTATTCGCGGCAGCCAACATGCAAATGTCAAAAGACCGTGGAACAGCAAAAAGAAAATATCGATGATGATAATGATGAAGTCAGAGGTCGCAAATAGGGGAGGAGCAAGGATATCGATGTTGTTCAATCGATGAAGAGTACAGGAATAACTCGTGAGATAAGCGTGTCAATCAGCGGCCATGTTCTTGTCAACCATCTGGTTTCGTTGCACTAAAAATGCAACGAATAATACTATATCTTGCATACTATTTAAAAATTTCTTTTACTGACCATTAGTTTAAAGTATTACATGCCATTTATTATATTTTACTATTTTACTGTATTTTATTTACTGTTCAGTTTTACTGTTTTGCTATTTATTTCACTGTTTGATAGCTCTTTTATTAGCGTTCATTAGCAGGTAACTGTATATCTTAATAAGATATGTTACTGAATATGTATGAATTTCTAATGTTAGTCATTTTTTGAAACTGGTGTCAACTATACGACCATACTCGTAAATCTCGTAATGAAATGAAAATTATTGCTATTCCACCATAATAGTAAGCACCACGTTTTTCCGAGTAGTTGCATTAATAGCACCTAGCCGTTAATGAGGAAGATGCGCCGTTTAATGTAAGTACTTTCTCTTGTAAGCTAGAATACGATTTATCATCATTGAAAACGTAATAAGTTTTAGTCGAGCGAAACGCTTATGATTATCGAGGTATTCCGAGAATGCACGATACCGTATATTTAATTCGTGCTTCCGCGTTATTCTATGAAGTATGCTCAACACGTATTATCGACAGATTCTAACTCATTTCTTACCATAAACCGTATTCGGAGATGAAAGTAACGGTACATTTAGAAATGTGGAAGTATCACATGTTCATCTGTTTTTAGTTTACAAATTTTTAATGGAAACTTTGGCGATTTAAATTAAATTTTATTCGTGTCCGAAAATATGGGTTATATTATTCATTTACTGTTCAAGCATACTTGATGATAGAAGTAGATGTTCAGATTGTCGTAAATTTAGATTAGAATTTTAGAAATTCGAAAATTCTGAAATTCAGAACTTCAAAAATATAATGTAACAATTGAAAAATTCAACAATTCAGAAATTCAAAAATTCAAAAATCCAGAAATTCGAAAATTCAGAAATATAGAAATATCAAATTTTTAACCCCCAAAAGTTCTCCTCCAATTGACAAAAGCTTTGAAAAAAATTTCAAAGAAAATTATTGATCGTATCTAAAACCCCAATTAATAATTCAATCTGTTTACTACCGAAGCATATTGCAAATTTCCAGAAGCATGTTCGTCTAATGAACATCTAATAATTAAGTGATACAACTCCGATAATCTAGTAACTAATCGGCAATTTTCTTAAAACTCTATGTCCAAGTTAATCATCAAATAAAATAACATTCGTCGATTCACTTGCCGCTTAGCTTAAACGTGTTATTATAACCAAGACATATTATTAAGTCGATCGTAATCCCATATCCAAATGAAGCAATTATCAACACACCAGACTCGCCAGAGGGAAGATCGTAATCTTCGATTAACCAGAGACGAAAGCTCGTAGTACACGGTGGAAAAAAAATGTGCAACAACCTCGGGAAAATTGCTGAACTTGAGAAAAAGTACACAAAAATCGTCGAACGGTGTCCAGGGATTTCAAGTATGCGCGTATCTTCTCTGCGAATCTTGCTTCGGGTTTCTGTGTTTCTGTTTCTTCGCGAACCGGAAACGAAAAATCAGGATTCAAGGACTCGTGCAGGGTTTTATACTAGCCTAGTGCGAACAAACGGAATTGAATTTGAATGCAGTTGGAAATATTAAAATTTAGGTGTGTTGGAATTTTTGGAATTTGGGGAATTTGAAGATCTGAGGATTTAGGAATTTGGAGAATTTGAGGGATTTTAGGATTTGAAAATTTGGAGAATTGAAAATTTTGAAATTGGGGAATTTTAGGAATTTGGGAATTTAGGGATTTGAAGATTTTTCCAGGATTTGTGGATTCGGAAATTTGAAAGTTGGGAGGGTTGGGAATTCGGTGATTTTGAAATTTGGGAGGGTTGGGAATTGGGTGATTTAGAAATTTGAGAGGGTTGGGAATTGGGTGATTTAGAAATTTGAGAGGGTTGGGAATTGGGTGATTTAGAAATTTGAGAGGGTTGGGAATTGGGTGAGTTAGAAATTTGAGAGGGTTGGAAATTTTGTGATTTAGAAATTTGAGAGGGTTCGGAATTCGGTGATTTAGAAATTTGAGAGGGTTGGAAATTCGGTGATTTAAAAATTTGGAATCGTAGAAATTCCAAATTTAACACTTCTGAAATTTAAGATTCCACAAATTGAATCACTCAAAATTAAAAAAATTTATGAATATACACATATCTACACATATGCATATGTGAACATCTTCCACAAATACGGTAGACATACTCATCCAAGTGATGCATGAAGCTTCAATGTTCGATCGTTCGATTTTATGTTTAACCATCTTTCAACTCCTATGATGAGATAAAAAGAAATGAAAAAAGTAATGATAAATATGGTCCTTTTAATTAGATACCATAACACGAAACCTGCGAAGCAGTGCGGCGTCGTTACAAGCGGTATAAGAGAATGCTCGATCGTATAGCAGCAAAAAACAAAGTGGATCACGCGGTGCATCGTATAAAGAAAATCTCAATCGCGAACATGGAAACCAGATCTCGAAGGGGACGAACCCGATCGACTTTCGCGGTCAAGCGTACCAACCATAAGACGTTGTAAATGTGACAAATGAGACGAATAGAAATCGAGAGATCGTTTATACTAGTCTGCGTGAACCATGGTTCTTTATCTCTTTGCTATTGCAAATTTACGTCGATATTAATTATTGATATTCACAATTATTATTCGACAAATGGTAAATTTAGATATCTTTTTTGGCGGGTGTAAATGGAAGAATAGGGTTAGATATTCAATTTTTGGGAGATTAAACAAAATAGGAAATTCATGTGATAGTTTCATTATATAGGTAGATAAATGTACAATTTGTTAATTACTAGATTTCTAGATTTTTAAATTTCTAAATCTCTAATACCCAAATTTCTACTGTTTCACATCCCAAAATTACCAAACCCCAAATTTCCAATTTCCTCAAGAATATAAATCTCCAAATGCTGGAAATCCCAAATCTCCAAAATTCTGTTTTAAATCCCCAAATTCCTATATTCTACAATTCACATTTCCTTAATTTCTAAATTCCTAAATTCTCACATATTAAAATTCCAAATCCCCAAATTTCTAAATTCCAAATTCTCAATGTCCCCAAATTCCTTAGTCCCAAATTTCCAAAACCTCAGAATCACCAAAGACCCACATCTCTGGGAACACCCGAAATCTCGATTCACTACTACTAAAAATCCCCAAAATTCCAAGATCTTCAAATCCCAAATACTTCAGAACCCTTAATCCCAAAATTTCAATATTCTCCAAAAAATCCCTTCATTTCCCAAAACACCCCGTTACATCTTTACAAAAGAAACTATATTCCTACACTTCCTTCCACATCCATAGAATAAATCGCAAGTTTGTGGATAAATTATAGAACACCATACATGGCCAAGTCCCGAAGAACCGCGTACGCGTCGCAGCTGTTCACCGTACGAAACGCGTTGCCCAATCGATCATTTCCCATCGAGATTACCCACATTTCTCCGTACGAAACACAGGATCTGTCGCCCGTCTGGGGATTACCTTAACATCTTCTTCGCAACGCTCGCAGTACGAGACGCATTCCAATTGAATATCCGCGGGGATCTCGTGCAGAAGCTGACACGCCTCGCGACACGTGAGAGCCGTGTAGAAACGAGCCGTGTGTCCGGAAGCACGCGATCGTTCGTCACGACACGTAGCACGGTAACTGGGAAATTGCCGATCCACTGAAATTACTAGATCGTAAAAGTTGCTTCGCGCCGAGCCGCTATATAACCATCCTGGCAAATTCACTTAGCAAAGCACCCGTGAGCGCCATGAAGATCACCGAACCTTCTCTTCAGTATCCTTGCTCGAGGAAAATATTCCTCGATTCATCTCTTTTGTATTGTGGGAAAGGCTTAAAGACTTCTCTTTTATATAGGGTGAAGAACTGGAATACTGGAGAAGCCATTCTTTTTTTTAAGTTAAATGTAGGCTTTGTAACGGTATGTGGTTCATAAGGGTATGCTAGGGTAACCTCAGTCAAATTAAGATACAGATCAAGATGGTCAGATGTGGACACGTGATAAGATGCAAATCAACATGATAGAGACACAAGTTACAAATTAAGATGACAAAAAAAATTTGCACTATATTTTACATATGACCAATTTAATCTAACTATGATTACACCTGAATTTCATCTAACTATACAGTAATCTGAATTTGACCTAACTATAATTTAATCTGAATTTCATCTGACTATAATTAAATTTGATATTTGATATAACTATAATTTAACCTGAATTTGATGTAACTATAATTTAATCTGTATTTCATCTAACTATAATTCAATCTGAACTTGATCTAGCTATAATTAAATTTGATATTTGATCTAACTATAATTTAACCTGAATTTGATGTAACTATAATTTAATCTGAATTTCATCTAACTATAATTCAATCTGAACTTGATCTAGCTATAATTAAATTTGATATTTGATCTAACTATAATTTAATCAGAATTTCATCAAACTATAATTCAATCTGAATTTCATTTAGCTATAATTAAATTTGATATTTGATCTAACTATAATTTAATCAGAATTTGATCTAACTATAATTTAATCTGAATTTGATCTAACTATAATTAAATTTCAATTTGATCTAACTACATTTTAATCTAAATTTAACGAAACCCAATACACCATTGAATGCGTCACCGCAGTAAAGTTGCGTGCAGCTGATGCCGATGAACACAGTAACAATTTCTATAATACCCAGCGTTTTTCCTTAATACCTTAAACACTTGGTTATTTTATTTAATGATTAATCCAACCGTATAACTGGTGAGTTATTTCGTATTTCAAGCAGAATGCACGTCCAATCGTGGATGAAGGGCAGAGAAATACTATACCTTGAGCATCGTAAGAGTTGCACTTTCGTTAGACAAACGATTAAATGCACGCTAGATACAACAATTTCTCTCAACCGTATTTACAAAAGCAATTTATGGGAATAGTAGTGGTAGCACGATGATCAGCCGTGGTCAATAAAGAATTCACCAACCGAACGATCGCGTGTTCGAGCACGGAAACGCGATTTATAAGGTATCGGGGCCCGTTTCGTTTCGCATTAGTTAACGATTACACATCGTTTAGATCGTGTTTCTTATCGTCTCGCAGTTTCGTGTTCTGCGGTCGAGATCGCCGGGGATCGAGATGCTATTCGAAAGAAACGATGCGGATCTATCTTGGAATAGTTTGCGGTGAAATAGTGCGAGTCATCACGAAATATTGCCATCGGTCGGTCATCGTTCTTAAAGTTTCCATATGTTGAGAATACAGAAATGTGATATGATATATGATATACACGTTTGAATATTTGGAAATTTAGATATTTAGGAATTTTGAACCTTTAGGATCTGAAAATTTGGATTTGTGAAGTTTGAGAATGTAGGTGTTGAGAAATTGAGAGAACAAGGAAATTAGGATATTGAGATATTGGGTAAAGAAATTTGAAAATTGGGAAACGTAGAAGTCGAAATTTGAGAAATTGGGAAAGTTGGAAATTGTGCAATTTGGAAACTGAAGAAATGGAAAGGATGACATTGGGAAATTGGAAAATTGGAAAATGAAAAAATGACAAAATTAGGAATTTGGAAGTTAGGAAATTAGGAAACTAGAAAATTAGAAAAATGGGAAAGTGAAGAATATGGAATTTGGAAAATGAGGAGATTTGTAAATATATGAAAATTAGGAAATTGGAAATTTGGGAAATGTGAAAATTGGAAAATATAGAAATTGGAAAATGTAAAACTTGGAAAATGTGAAAATTAGGAAAAGTAGAAATGGGAAAATTGAGAAATTGGGAAATGTAAAACTTGGAAAATGTGAAAATTGGGAAAGGTAAAAATGGGAAAATGTGAAAAATAATTATCACAGTATCAAATGCATTTACTATACAAACATGCATGTACGTACATATTGATGATGGAGTGAAAGCGAGCCAACTTTATTATTCTTTCTTCCACGCTCATGATTTCTTGAACTTTCACAACTTCACCATCGCGAATGTATTCAAGAGCAACCCGTTCAGAGCTACGTAGAAACTCGCAAAACCCTTGTATCGAAAAGTAAACTTGACCAGGAATGCAGTCTTAAACAAACACGAGGTGAAAAATGAGTGGTAAAAGCATCATCGCGGTAACCTCTATGAAACCACTGTTTTCTCTTTCGATTTTTTTCTCTTCTACCTCGATGCAGCTTCGATTCTGATCGTTCCAATTGTGGTTTCAGAGAAATCGCTTCTGTTTGTTACTCCGTGAACGAATCAACCGTATAAATGATTTCATTTTAGGAGCGATTAAAAAAAATACTTGTTTGGAGAATGATGAGATGAGTGAAAATTATGCATTGTCACTGGAAATTTGCAAACTTTTGTTTTTTCCACATTTTTTATGTATAATTGTGAATTCGAAGATTTTTAAATGTAAAGATTTTCATGATCGAGGATTCTCAAAATTTGAGTTTTGGGGGTTTTCAAGATTGCATATTGTGGAAATTGTAAATTTTACAATTTTGAAAACTTTTCATTTTCAGTAGTGGACAGTTCCAAATTTCCATTTCTAAATTTTCAAATCAGCAAATTCCTAAATTCCTGAGTTCTCAAATTTCTCAAATTCCTAAATTGCGGAATTCTTATTCACCTAATTCCTAAATTACAGAATTCTTAAATCTCCAATTTCTTAAAGCTCCAAACTCCTAAATCCCCACATTCTTAAATTTCCAAATTCCTAAAGTTCTAAATTTCTAAATCCCCAAATTTCTAAATCTCCAAATTTCTAAAGCTCCAAATTCCTAAAGCCCCAAATTCTGGAATCTCCAAATTCCTAAAGCCCCAAATTCTGAAATCTCCAAATTCCTAAAACCCCAAATCCTAAAACCCCAAATTTGTAATTTGCCAAATTCCTAAATCCCCAAATTCCTATATCCCTAAATCCCTATTTCTCCAAGTTCCCAACTTCCTACATATCTACCTTCCCAGACTATAACATCCTCAAATCCTTATCTCCCAAATCACAAAATCCAAAATTTCCAAATCTCTAAAACCCCAAGTGACACTACAAGAACCAAAGCCGCAACTGTTACCCTAATTATACGTTGTCCGTCTAATTGGCAATGCCGGAGAAACTACACGGAATGGCAAATGGCGTCGGTTTATCCCGTGAAAGTAGCATAAGTCTGTCAGGTATCGGTACTGTCCTCCTGAAAAAGACCTCGATCTAACGTATTAATCAAAAGCAGCATGGAGCTCGTTAACCGGGACTCACGCTAGGTGGAAACAAAGTCTAAGAAAGTTAAGTCATAAGTCACGGAACTAACGACGCTCTGTATTTAATGTAGGTCGATAACGCGACCATAAAGTCGACCTCTCTTCTATCGGACCTACGCTACTCGTAGACGTATATTGGTTAGAGGACAGATATTTCTTTTTCTTTTTCGCCGGATGATGAACGAGCACGCTTCGACTCGGCATTTCGATATGGTACGCTTGATTAGACCTTGCTGGATTACAATGTCTGATAAGGTTCCGTTAATCCTGTTGTATTCGAGGTTATCATCTAGTCTTTTAGTCGGATTAATAATGAAGGTTTGGAGAAACGTTCGGTGATTTATTGGCTCGAGTTAGAGCGATGATAGAGATAGAGGAGGAAGGTTAATCAGTAGCTGAACCTTGGCTATGTTAGTCATTTAGATGGAACGCGAGGTTAGGCTTCTGATTAAACTCGGATGAATTGGTATTAAGATTTCCTGGGTCTGTTACGGTTTATTGGATGTTTCAACATTTTGCGGTTGAGGAATTTTGTAGGTTATGTTTCCTAATTTAGAAAGTTCGAAATTATAGATTTTAGGATTCAGGTATTTGGGGGTTTTTTATCTTTCGATTTAGGATCACCACATTTCTTAATTTTGCTATTTTGTAACTTTATTTTTACGAATTATCAGGTGGAGAAATTCACATTCAAGTTTTCAGGTTCTCAAATTTTCAAACATGGAAATTTACATCTTTCAAATATTCAAATATAGAAATTTCAAATTTAAGAAAGGATTCATCGAAATTATTTTGGGACATCAATTTTACAGATTCAGAGACATCAAACTTTCAGATTTAGAAATCTATAAATTTCAAGTTCTTCAGTAGGGAAATTAATAAAAATCTCACATTGCGTCACGATATAACATTTTTTTCACCGAAGAGAAACAATAAAAAATCGTTCAGGCAATTAAGGAATTATCTTGGTCGAATTCGGTGCGATCTGAAATTTACCGTTGACAATGAAATGGCGGATTTCACGATAATGTAATTTGTGTTTGCTCGTGAATGGTGTTCTTAACTGGGATAGCAGTAACTTTCCCGAAAGGACCATTTCAATGATTGTAAATTTCATTAAGTGACGGCGGGTAGATAATACGACCCATATACCAATTCGTTTCGAGTATTCGAAATGCCAGTCGACGCCTTTTATGGCCATTATTAGACCATTCCCTGATTCTGAATGCACGCCGATTCATTGTAAGTACACGGGTCGTGTCTATTGTGTCATAGTGCTCGTAACTATGCAACAATCGCGTGGGAAATGCAAGAAAAAATGCCGGCTCTACAAATAGATTTGAACGAGAAATGCTGTAAACTGAGCTTAACATACTCGATCCGGCTATTAACGTTGCATTATCGCGAAAACAAAAGAATATTTCGCAAGAGTAAATAACTGTAAATTGTACACATATTGCACGTTGCCACGAAAAACATTTCCATTCTATGTTGTTACAAAGTGAAAACGTTTAATTTATTCGCTATTTTACTAACTGTTCAAGATTTAAATAAGTACAGTTATTCAGGCAGTATATAAAGTATACTGCGAATATAAATTGACTGCTAAAGTATAAATCTTGTATAATATAAATTATACTGTAATTCTATTGTGTGCAAGTATTAAAATATTTGTATATTGTTACAATTTTTAAATTAGAAGTGTAATGTATGTTGAAATGTATCGCAAGATAATTTAGTCAAGATAAAAATTAAATTGATATGCTAAATATCTTCTAGGACATTTAGTAAAGAGCGATCATCAGCATTAATGTGCAGTATCCAACACTTTTGCTATTATTTTTAATATTAACATTTTTAATATAAACGAATTAATATTCATTTTTAATATTCGATGTAATGGAACATTTAAATGAGACACCTTATATATTAAACGAAAGGTATCTCCGGTAAAGAGAGTTTAATAAAACTCGTTATCTCCTTACATTCAGTGCACGTACTTTCCTTTACGTAATTACATTCTTTCAGAAACTTGATTTAATAAGTTCATCATTATTATTAATAAAGTAATATTTGTATTTTATACTGTGTTTTTAATGATACGTGTAAGTAACGTATATAAAATATACTGGTAATGTATCCACGGTAAATAAATAACTCATTATTATTTAATGCATAAATAATAATATTTACTACATTTAAATATTTGCAATAATATATTATGTCATAACTTTAACTCTCGTTAATCATAAAACACGTTATTAATGTTTTACGATAATATAAAATATAAATAATTACTATTTTATTAATAATAATTGAGAATTAATGAAATAAAACAAGTTTTACATAAATATACCAAATAAAAAAAAAAATATTGTCCGAGGTGGATTTGAACTCGCGACCGTTGGGAGAACCACGGTAACTGCGGTCCCGCGTGGCGCGATAGAAATTAATCGATGATTATCGATATTTGATTAGGTTTCGATCGACAAAATTCTATTGAACTAATTGCAAAAAATATTTGTCAGAAGTGGGATTCGAACCCACGCCCTCATTGAGGACCAGAAGCCCCATGTTACCCGTAGAACGGGCAAGGTAATTCACCTTGAGTCTGGCGCCTTAGACCGCTCGGCCATCCTGACATGTGAGAGACTAACTTCAAAATAATCTATATACCGTACACTACCATAATGTATCAGAAAATATAACTTACAAATAAAAATAATTAAATCGTCCATTATTAACGTTATGAAAAAACATAATATTCATTTATTTATTTTTAACAAATCTTCATAACATTTTTTAAATTTCTTTTACATATCTATGTACGACATTAATAATTTATGTTTAATTTATTCATTGTTTATAATTATGAATAATTTCAAAATATTATATTATACATTTTATTTTATAATATCATATCATACCATAACATAAAAGGGACATATTTATGAAAAACAGTCACTCTACAAATTTAACACTGAGTACAAAGTTATATTCTATTTTTTTTGCAAAAAGATCAAAAGCAAAATATTAGAAATTGTACCATAATTGCACCCAAGTCGATCAAGAAGTAGAGAAAGAATGAATTCTCACGAGAAACTGGTTCTCACGAAATCGCAATTTATTAACGTCGGTACAGAGGTGACGATTCCCAAAGTGAAAGTGCAAGATCATCATAGGAAAAAGCACGCTCTCGACAAACATGGAATTACAAGCGTGATAATTAGTCGTGAAAGTGTATCGATAAAAACGGTTCACAGGGCGAACGCGTTTTCTCGTGGCGGATAATTTTTCTCGTCGTAACGAGCTACCTGTAGACCGACTGCGCAAGCTGAGATTTTTCATCATTGCCCGTCGTCCAATCATGTTATCAATCTTCCGCCTGCCATTCGATCGAGAGAAATCGTTGTTCGCGAACGGCTGAAAAAACTATGTCCAACCGCGTATCGAGCCGATACCACATCGACTCGAATCGCACTTTTATCCAATTAAGTTGACACGTATTTCACGAGACACGCTGTTATTTTGCACCACCGCCTGGCCCAGATTTCTCCGCTCTTTATATGGCAGAAGCGTATTTACATTTCCAGGATCCCTCAGGGAGTGTTAACTCTTGACATTTGTTGGTGCGAGAAAAATTTAACAAACTATTAGAGGCAATTTGAAAAGCTAAGGTTACCCTTTATGGACATTATAATGTACGTGACATTTATCTTGTTTTAAATTCAGAAATATTTTATGAAATGTAATAGCATTTTTAATTCAAAATTCGAACAAAATGTTGCAGAAAAAATCAGGTCTGAAAGGGTTAACAGTAGGTTAATAGAAATTAAACGCGACAATAAATATTTATTCTTTATTAAACTAAATAACACTGTATAATCAAACTAGATAGTAAACTCGAAAACTTTTAGATTAAAAAAAATTGAAGTTTCCAAATTTCTATCCTGAAAATTTGAAAACAGACCTGTCTTGAAAATTCTAAATTGTAAAATTTCGAAATTTTTAAATATACAATTTGTCACCTAAGAAAATTTGAAATTTCTGAATTCCTAGAATCTTGAAATTCTAAATTCCGAATAACAAGGTTTCTATCGTCTAAAAATACATCTGTTCCCCATATTTCGTAATATCTGTCGCAATAGTTTCGTATCAGTTAATCTTGTATCTCTCGGTCCAAAGTGTCAAATAAAAGTATCTTTCTGCACGATGACCGACGTGGAATGTCGAGATGTTCTAGCTGGTTCGCGATCAAACGGATGAACGAATCTGCAGCCTCGGGCTGCAGCCAGATGCAGCGGTGCATCGTATGCAAAGATGTTACGCGATGTGCGTCGACTATAACCGAGCCGTGTTGCTCTAGGTGTGATAGAGGTGAATAAACTCTCTTTCTTTCTCATCTGTTTAATGTTGCAACGTGTATTCATCTACATCCAGCCATACTCATTTGATCGTAAATTACCGTAATGATAATAGAGTATCGCTTTGTGGAACTGTTCCGTTGCATCCGCTTGCGACAGAACGCAAACAGGATAAAAGTTAACCAGCATTGTTGTCGTTGATAATTGCGAACTACTTACGTTTTGTTCAGCTGAAATGATTGTTAACAGGAAATTGTAAATTCCCTAATTTCCACATTTCCGATAGCTAAATTCCCTAGTACCTAATTCTTACAATCCTTAATTTCTACATTTTTCAATTTCTACATATTCGATTTCTAAATTCCCTAGTACCTAAATAACCTAATTCCTACATTCCCCAATTTCTAAATTTTCCTACTCCCATTTTTCTCAATTTCCACATTTAAAAATTTCCAAACTCCCTAATTCTAAATTTCCCAGCTCCACATTTCCGAATTCATAAATTCCCTATTCCTACATGCCACAATTTAAAAAATCCCAAATTCTTAAACCCCCAGAACGATTTTATATAAACAAAAATTCCCGTTCCACGGTTCTAAAAAATAAGAAAGTATCAGAACAAGATAGTTACGTGTATAACGATATCCATATGACAAAGTTTCTTCGCGTGTATACACGAATCCCCTATAAATCTCTTCGACACAGTATTAATCACCGAAAATAAGAAAAGAAATCGAGGATACACGGTAACTAGCTAACATCGCGCATATTTCGTCCGGAAACTTAAGCAATCCGAAATTTAGATTCACATAAATACTGTTCTTACTCCGAAGCGAGGCTTGTGCGTCGTAAATCTGCTCAAAACCTGAAACACCCTGTAACATTCTTTTTTTTTTTCCTTAAACGTTAGACGACATAACGGGAATATTTCTCGCGGATGGAATTACGAACCCATCCAGTAGGTACGTTTACCAAGACACTCTAAACGTATTGTCAGTATTATACGGGACTATGGAATGCGTATATATTCAAAGCAGGATCATTTTCAAAGCGATAACCACTTATCAGACTGGAAAAGCCACGGGCTCGCCGTGTTACCGCCAGATAATGGCGAAGCTGCTGGCAACTTCTGACGTCGATTCTCTTTTTCATCGTAAATCGACGGATCCTTAGAAGAGCGGAGAAATTATTTTATCCTCTTAATCGGAATTAACATGGCAATTCTAGAGAAACGTATAGGAACGGCCTCAATTAAGAGATTCTGAAGATGTTTTTTGTCATCGAACCTCGAATCCCTCGATGATGTGCAAAAAGGATCAATGATGGAACGCATTACTGTCTCATTATCCTTTAAGCTATGTGAATTTATTTGATTATATATCACGTGCAAATCGTTCTTTAGAATAAGTTCAATCCAATTATAATACACCTTAATGTTGCTCGATTTCCAGTTTCGGAAAAAATATTTTTCAGCAGATAAGATTTCATGTTTTATAAAATTCGAACTGAATAATTTTTATTGTAAATAATGATTTAACATCTGTTTAATGATAGGTATACATAAATAACTCCGTCAACGTCAACGATAGCCACACTTGTACCTAAGCATACTGAATCGATTTATTCAGGTTATAGAAAAGAAACGGAAACATTACGAAATAAGGGTCGAATAAATGAATACCATATTTCATAAGTATTGATGCATCGTATCATGTAATCTTAAATTTTTCCTTGTACCCATTTATATTCCCGATATATCACGTTTTCTAATTAGCCGTGGTATATCACACCGAGTTACCCCAACAAGTGGGCGTTCAGGTTTCGGAGGATAGCATATGTCACCCGATAAACGTGGAAAGAAAAGTAATTATCTGTACACGTTGTCCGCCACTTAGCCCGGCTGTCCGTAGAAAAGTTCACGTGTAATAACGCGTAATTGCTTGATCTAACTGGCTGTCAATTACGGTGTTATCAGAGCCAAACGATGGCCTCGGTGGTAAGGATATACGGTGAGATGAATCTGCATTATGGCCGCAGCTAGATCCGTCTAAACGGATACGCCTGGAACTGGTTTCGACCTCACAGAACGTTTCGTCCGCGGTTCCTGGAGTCCTCGTGTCTGCCTTAATCCGGCATGCAGATGCGTTATCCGGTAGGAGGGATCTTTATACCTCGACCTCCGTCGCATTATGCGCTTCTGACTACCGTAAATCTGCCAGCAGGACCAGCCGCTTGTCAATTATTTCGTTATCAACGCGATAAATCGCTCTGTTCGCCCGAACAATTGTCAATTGGACCGGTTATCGACGAGCTGAATCTGTCCACGGTGCCACTTGCCAGGTGTGTTCTCTGACTCTCTTATCAGAATAACCCATATTGATAAGGGACTACGAAACTGAACGTGTCGACACCCTGTGGTGTTACGTTATTTTACATTCACTTTTTATTCAAGCTGGTATCGGGAGAATGACTACCTTTAGGGACTTTTACTTTTAGGGAGGAAACATGTGCGTCTAGAAACGCAAGGGTTACCTATGGGCAGATCTGAGCTCCATGAGAATTCACACATTATCAAGATTACAGAATTCAATGGACTTCTCAGGAAGTCGTTTCTGTATCAAAATTTCTAAATTTTCAATGACCTCTTTCCATAATTTCTAAAATTCTAATTTACAAAAGCCAACTTTGTAAATCCCCAAATTCGTAAATGTATATATCCCTAATTTCGGTAAGAAGGACACGGACACCTAGAAGAGCAATAATTTCGTGAATCTCGAGGAACGTTCAAGCAGAATGACGATTCTAATCTTCGCCACCAAGCAGTCGCCAATTACCTCGTTATCAGACCGAGTGTCAGCCGCGTAATACGAATAATAGTAGGAGCATCGGTCGAGATAAATCTGTATCAGTTTACCGCGGTAAAGGTGCATTCGAGCGGATGCTGTGGAACTGGTTTCGCGTTGAGATAAAAATTTCCCTACGGAACTGTTGAACGGAACCCAGAGAAGAGACTGTTGTTTTGGTCGAGCCGTAGAGCCTCTATGAAAGCGCCATGTTTTTATGCAAACGCTGCGTGTTTAAATAGCCCTTGCAATAAAATGATGGACAGAAAGATCGAATACAACTGACTGCTTCTATGTTACTTACAAAAGATATTTAATGATCTCTATTCAATCCATGAATGGTATTCGAGCATAGGAACTTAGTAATCTTAATTCATTTTATTTTGCACGTTCCTTAGCTGTGGAGCGAAACATTCTTCGAATTTTTTAAATTAATGTTGCTTGTTGTTATATTGTTGGTGAGATAGTTGCAGTCGGTTGCTATGTGACGCGTTTTAATATTCGGAGTGATCTAGCAGATAGATGATCAATATATCGATCAATATTTTAGGGTTCTCAGGATCAGTATATGTTTATTACTAATATAGTATCATTCATATTTCAGTATTGGTAATACTGCATGTAATGCAATCGCAGGGGGTGACTTAACGAAAGACGCAGAAAATAAACGACATCAAAAGCAATAGCCTTCTCCTCGATAATGTCTTCACGGTGAACCCTGACGGTGGCAAGGATGTTAATGCAACCAGGAGGGCGACAGCGACGAACTTGTGATCCTGTTAGTACGTCGTGACCCGGCTTGCATTAACTCCGACTCCCTCTTCGTCGTTCTATCTCGTTTTCTCCTAAAGTCGCTTCACACTACCCTGATAAGATCAACACGCGGAATAGCGCGCGTCATAAATATTCCAATGGAAGCACGAGGCGTTGACCAAAGTTGAAGAGAGACCTGAAAACACGATCTGCTCGAAATCATCGGGTACTAGAAAATTTGTAACGAGAATATTAAATTTCAATTCTCGTACAAAGTGGAGTATAATTTATTGTAATCAAAATGTACATTATGATGCTTATTTGTTTTATATGTATATTCCTGGTTTAGTAGCATTGTACAAAATATTGTTAAACCTGATTTATTATAATTCATTATTTATTAGTTTTTATTATCGATCGTCGGTTTCGCTCGATTGCATTCTATTATTGATAAATTGATTTGATAAGATATTCATCAATGTTCCACGTGCTGTATCGTGAACCGAACAGTCCCGAAGTGAATTTCGTGAACCGAATAGTCCCGAATTGTATTCGGGATCCAGAGTGATCGAGATCTGACCCGATCCCGCCCGATCTCGCCCGAACTTTCCCGTCTCATCCGTAACCCGTAGTTTCGAGTACTCGCGCATCTGTGCCAGACACTGCACGTGAGTTCACGTGCGTGTCTACACTTCCTTGATCTCGACGAGATCCTTGCATCGCTCCTCGCTCAGGACTGACAGTTATTATACGCTTAATCATTGTTTATCATTCCACAGTGTTCGCAGTTCATATAACAGCGAGGCAAGCATCACGATACCGATCGTATTAATAGCTTTACCAACAGGAAGAAAATTCCTTTCTTAATTTGCATGTCTACGATGCCTGTCGACTAACGATTTCACTTCGTTTTTATCATGTTTGCATTCTACTTATAACAAGATCTTATAACAATTTATATATATGATAATCAGTTGTCGACGCAAGTAAAATGCAATTATTTATAATCGACATGTACACATATATTTGCTGTTTTTGTTAGTACTTCCTGTGAATTCTTCAAGTTTGTTCGATAAAGTTATCGTTTTATCGTTGAAAATTAAGCGGCCTATAAATGGATCTCAATTATTCTGATACATAAAATAATTTTATTAAGTAATCATACGCCGGTGATCACGAAGGTTTTAAGCCTTCCTCGATCATTTCATAACGTTAGAAGAAAATTTTAATTGCCAATCACGTAAAAAAGCCGTAAAAATCGTCTCTCACGAAGTGTAAACGACTTCTTGAACACCATGAGATCGTCAATCCAGGTGAGAGTAAATCGTTGACATTACGATTGACCTTTTGCAATCAACCAGGTGACTGTGCGAGCAAGTAGCGATTCTCTCGGATGTGTTCTCCTGCGGAGAAAACAGCTAATCGCGAAAGACTGATCATCTCAGATAAGATGTACGCTTCTTCTGTTAGCTCGGATAACCAGGAGTTGGCTGTGTGGTACAATGAATTCTCGGTTGCAGTTCAAAAAAATTTCACGCTTAGTAATTGACGAGATACACATAATTAGGTGGAGTGTAGTTGGGAATTAAGTTTTAGCGAAACTTAGGATTAAGATATACGAGTGTTTCAAGAGGGTCTTCTTGGTGTGATATAATAGTTAGGGGAGTGTTCAAATGTGATTTAGAAGTATTTTATATTGAATGGGGTATTTTTTGGATTCCAAATTTTTTAGATTATTTTTTAAGATTCCAAAGTTACAAAGTTACAAAATTACAGTTAGAAAGTCCTAAAATTCCTGAGATTCAAAATTCAAAAATTCAAAAATCCTAAAGTTACAAAATTAAAAAATGTACAAATTCCAAAATTCCAAAATTCCAAAATTCCAAAATTCCAAAATTCCAAAATTACTAAAATTCCAAAATTCCAAAACTCCATAATAAGTAAGTTTCAGTCACCAAATTTTAAACCTCAAAAATTCCAAATTTCCAAATTCCAAAATCCCAAAATCCCATTATCGTTAATTGTCACACACCCAAATTGCGCCCAGTCTGCTAATCTTCAAAAAGTCTGAAAATTAATTAATTCGAGTCATCAAATCGTAATTCCATGATACGCGGCACAGAATGTAACATTAGTACGAAGGATAAAGCAATTAAAACTGTAATTAAAAGCTGGCTTCAAGGTCCTTGTAATTCCAGAGTAATTACTCTTTCAAGCTGTTTTTACATGTAAACGTCGTTCCTTTCTCGCTGCGGACAGCTCTTTATCCATTCACGTTGCGTTTGAAAAAGTATTAAACAATATAAAAGAACGGTGCACTAAAAATTGCAAAATTACATGTTACTCGTGCTGAATCGATTACTGGATAATTACGAGAATATTATTTCAGTAGTGTGGTTATGTTTTGAACGGATTAAATTATAGCATTATACAGCTGTCAAAGGTGAAGAAAACAAACAACGAATAAAGTCTGTTCACACATAATACTTTGAAAAAGAAATATCTCGAGTAATAAAAAATCAATTAACCTTTAAGGTTATTCACACATGAATAACGAATAATTAGCTTTAAAGAATAACTTGAATAATACATAAATACCTGACATCTAAATATCAATTTCTTATTCAAATAAGGTTTTGTTTAAAACTCAAAACTGCAGTATATTCTTACTTCGGAATTCGATTTACGTGCGATAAAATGAAATAAATAATAACTGAGATACCAAGCTCGGATAGCATCAAGAAATACGATAAGAGCATGGCCTCCTTAAATTTCATCCTATAAAACTTCGTAATTAGGTATGTTCCAAAAAAAAATCTCGTTTCAACGCGGTAAGATTGATGCAATTTCAAGAAAGTGTCCTTTCGACGGCTAATATCGCGTGTAACAACATCTGCATTTCACGAAAGTGTGTCAGTAATGAATGTCGAACGAGGATGGTGCAGAATGCAGGACCGGTCTCTGCCGAATAAATTGAACGTCTCGCCGGCATTTTGATATAATAAATGCTTCCTTTTCGTCGTTTTTTGATACCTAAATTAATTGCGTCCGTTGTAAGAACACGAATTTTCTACTTTACGGGAGAAGTACCGTTGATCGTTAAATTTTAGAGCTCCAATTTCGACGGAATTACAAAATGCTCTGTGCAATGTTAATTTTTCAATCAAAATCTCTCTTCTTCTTTTTAGGTATTTTTCTCTTTGTCGCTCTTCATTATTCGTCATTCGTTGTTATTCAATTTTTGGAGAAAATGGAGAGCAGAATGGAATTTGTGGATATGGGGATTTGAGGATATGGAGAATTGGGGATATGTGGATTTGGGATATGTGGATTTGGGGATATGTGGATTTGGGGATATGTGGATTTGGGGATATGTGGATTTGGGGATATGGAGAATTGGCCATATGTGGATTTGGGGATATGTCGATTTGGGGATATGGAGAATTGGGGATATGGAGAATTGGGGATATGTGGATTTGGGGATATGGAGATTTAGGGATATGGAAATTTGGGGATATAGGGATTTGGGGATATAGAAATTTGGGAATATGAGAATTTGGGGATATGGGAATTTGGAGATATGAGAATTTCGGGATATGAGAATTTGGGGATATGGGGATTTGGGGATATGAGAATTTGAAAGCTTCAGAATTCGGGAATTTGGAAATTTGGAAAATTGGGAAATTAAAAATTTGGGAATGTGAAAAATTAGAAATTTGAGAATTGAGGATTTGGTAATTTAAAAACTGTGAAACTGAAATTTGTTAACGTAGAAAATTCGAATATTTACAGTATAAAAATTAGATAAATTTAAGAGTGACTCCAACCATTTTCCTCATCCCCACCATTTTCTCCCTGATAGCTTGCCACGTCTTCAGTAACACACGCCCATGCAACATAGAATATTACATACGTAGTAATTAAGGATCGTAGCTGTTACTCGACACTTGCAACTTTGAAAAGCGTTTAATGTAATCGTCGCAAGACGTACGTCAAAAGTTATCAAAATATCGCGACTTATCAGCTACCATCTGAAGATCGTTTAGCATTTATCATTGTAACCACCTCGGTGTGGTGCTGAGTGCTTGTAGTAACTTGTAAGTTGCACGTCAATTACGTCGATGCACGATTAGATCGGTCGGATAAGCGATTGGAGTTATTCGAAGGATGTATTATCCAGGTTGTGCTGTTTCAGACAACGGTTGTTCTTGCCGGTCAATCGAGCGCGATCTTCTGTAATGATTTTATACCATGAGAAAACGTTGAATCATTCGTAATTGGCGTGGCAGATACAATTTATTATTTCCTGGAAAAAAGATGCTCGTCTGAAAAAGACTCGTCTAATTTTTTCAAAAATAGAAAAATAATCGTTAGACGTTTATAATTTAAAAGCAGTATAAGCAATTTTTCTTTCTGCCCAAGAGATGTATGTTTTTATAAATAACCGCGTCAAAAACATTTTTACATCTTTAAAACCAGTACAAACGACATGTACAAGGAGAAGTTGTTCAGAGTTACGAACATCAACGATTATAGTCCCATTTGAGGTAATTAGTATAAATATAAAAGAGAAACGAACAGTTCGAATAATTAATTCGATTAAATGCTGTATCAAGATTAACTTCAGTTCAACGTCAAATCGAAACGTCAGACGCGTATGAAAGCTGACCGATACCGAAATATACGTTAATTGCTCTGAAACCAGTTCGGATTTTTACACTACTCTGTTATGATTACATTTCCCAGAAAAGATTTTTTCGAAACAGGTATGTCAGTTTGTGAGTACCGCTTTGCTTTCCTTGATTGACGTACATATTCTTTTACGCATGGACGCGAAGTTCCTCGACGACGGATTTAATTGTGAAATCGGCGGAAAACTCGCTGTGTAACCACGGTAGCACATGATTAATCGTTGTAGTGGTTGATCGAAGTAGATTAAATATTCTCCGTCTTGTTGATCGCGTGTATGTCGTTCCGGATGATTTCACGGGGTGGCTGCGACAGGAAACCCCTTTAGATGATTAACGAGAAAAACTGAATTTATGATTATTACAAAGCGATTGTCGTTTTACGTGTACCGTGTCACGGTACATTGATTTTCTTTCGTGTAAGTATGCATATGTATACTTTTCATGTTCATCGGATCTACGAGTTGAGCTTGGATACTTGGATTTATTCTCAATTCACATCCGAGTCTCCGAGTGTATGCGAATGTACCCGAGTACTCGAATACTTAATCAATGTATATTAGAAACTTCGATTATATTGAAATGATTCAATTCAGACTGGAATATTTAGTTTCAGATCCGAGTTACTGTTATTGTTACTATTTTATCAATTTATTATTTTATCATTCATATCAGTTTTATAATTTTATTTACGATAATCAATCAATTTATCAATTCGAAATTTTAAATGTTTAAAAATGTCAAGATGGGACGAATCCTCAAATTTGTTCAAATTTAAACATTTAAACGTCACAATTTAAAAAAGTTCAGATTTATATTTGCATATCTGTATGCGCATGCGCAATCGCCCATCACTGTCCTTCATATTACATGTAGCATACCTTTGCATACGTTATCACACACAAGTATGCAAAGCACATGCATTATACAAAACGTATAAAATAAACAGCAGAGTTTTAAAACACTTTAATCGCAAAATAAATATTTGTCCCGTTCCTTTATAAAAACGTGTGCATTTGCAACCGATCACTAAAGTAGAATATGGTAACCATTCCTACCCCATTTAAACTCGCGATACAAAACAAGATATTTGTGGCTCGTAAAAAGGAAAAGTGGAAAATCACGATAGGAATTCTAGAAAGCTCTCAGGGAAACTCGTTTGTAGCAGCATCGGTGACAAGGAGGATCGCGTTGAACGCAGATCAGCGCGGATGATTGAAATCCCTAGCAAGTATAATTAATCATAGACCGTTGGTCAGATCACACGGGCAACGGAATCGAGTTTATCCACGTACAAACTTCGACATAGCAAGGAGAAGTCGCGATGCGATCGCTGACGATCGGATTCCTGGGTAATGTCGGTCGAGCTGAATCTGTCGAGCAGAGAGGAGGAAAAATAAAGAAACTCGAGAATCTGGTGAGAATGTGACTCGCGGCAGGATCGCGAACTGAAAACGGCCGGAAGTGTCGTGGGAAGAGTTGTTTAGGTTTTCGTTGTGCCTTAGGCCTAAACGCGCGGCGAGAAACAGCTGACGGCTCGGTTAAATGAAAGTGACACGAGGTTGTCCTGATAGACACACGCCAACAAATTGCGGTAGCGACGATTCATTGCGATAACAGGTTCAATATCCTTCGCGGATCTCTCGAGGGTAAGATTGTCATAAGGCGTGCGCAACGGTAAAATCGCTGCAGCCTCCTGGCTATAGAATATTATGACACCTGTGAACTCGTGAATGGTTCTTCGTATGAAATTCAATATGAACAGTTAACGGATTTAATTGACATCTAACTGTAATCAGATAAATTATTGGTTACGTATTTTATACTGCTCTTTTGGAAACGAGCACCATATTATGCACAGAGTCTCAATATCTCTAAATCCCAATGTTTGTGAATGTCAATATCCATAAATTCCTATATCCCCATTTTTCAGTATTTTAATAGAATAAAAATTGTATGAAGAGACATAGAACTTAATACAACGCATTTAAAATGCAACTTCGGCTACTATAATCTACGATATAATCTGAAATATAGTCCGTATACGTCACATAATTAAGGACTTAACACGTATTAGCGCAGCTGTTCATTTTCACCACGGCACTAAACGTGTAAAATGCAAATTGATTCATCTTATCCGTGCTCTTTTCGAGAATCAGCATTCCTTCTTGATCCGACTATGTATCTCGACGGAGAAACACGTATTACCGCCCTGAAACCGAGAATTGATTATACGCTCTCTACGTTTCGTCCCTTAACGAACACCCGAGTGTCAGTGCAACGAACCGAGCCGCAAGAAAAACACGCACCGCCGGTTATAAATTCCACGCTCGATTTTCCGCCTTCGGACGTTCTCTACAGTCGTTCCTTCAGGACATCGTGGCCGATGCGGTGCGTACGTTGCGTGCAACATGTGTATTTCCCACACGTGGCTATTTTATTTGGAGTGTACTCGGGTGTAGGCAGCTCTCGAATAACAACCGATGATGCTACTCTCTCACTGCTTATCTTGAATTTCGAAAGATCCGATATGTAAACTTAAAATTATTTAATATTAAAATTCGTGAGTTTGAAATTTTGAAAGCTTGCAACTTCCAAAATTTCCAAATTTCTTCATTTTAAAAATTGTGAATTAATTTGAAAAAATCTTTTCGTTTGTAAATTTGGAAGTCTCCAACTTGAAAAATGTGTAAGTATGCAAATAACGTTGGATAATGTGAAACGGAAACCGCTAAATTCTGTCGATTACATCACCACATTAAATAATCGCAACCGTTGAACGGAAAGAGGGTATTAAACTTACGAGAAAATTAACAAGAGAAACGTACTAGTTTTTCCATTTGATGCACACTGTTTCTGGTTGAACGAACGCACAAATGACTCGTCAGAAAGATAAGTAATTCCGAGCAAGACTGAGGCACCAGTCACTGAATGTTAATACAGGTAAGCAAAAAATCTCGTGTACCGTAGGAAGAATCAAAGTGTCGGGCATGCTTGTTATGCGACAGGTTCAAGAAGAAGGCTGGCGACTGCACTTCCGCTGATCTAGTAATGATACTGCATAAACGCACGACCGCCATACAAGATGCTTTGTTCACGATAATCGAGAATTCCAAGGTTGAAGCCGTCAAATTCTATTACGACCTTGTTATACGTAACGATAGCATTGAACCGTCATCAATTTTCGATAAACTTTTTACAATCCTGGTATGTTAACTTCATCGTAGATCATTGATTGGATTTCAATCTTACATAACGGTTTTACCGGAATAATAAAGTCCCGCAATATTTCTACAGACCTGTGTAGCTTGTGGCGATATAAGGGGGTTTGGTAATATAACGGGTGTGGTGCAACGTGTTTTGATACAGTGCATGGTAATACAGCGTGACGAATTACGAAGCGTAGGGATATAACGCATGGCAGTAATAACGTATGAGTGTGGCGATATAATACGAGACAATGTAACATGAGATTACGACGTGTAGGGATATTACGTAGAATGGTATTGACGTTTGGCAATACAGTGGGTGGTAGTATAATATATTGCAATATAACGCGTGACAATATAATGTGTAACGATACAACACGTGGCGATACAGCGCGTGGTGATTCGACGCGTGGTAATTCAGCACGTGGTAATTCAACGCGTGATAATTCAACGCGTGGTAATTCAACGCATAGCAACATAACACGTGACAATTCAACGTATGACGATATCAACGCAATATAATGCAATGCACAGCGCGTTCTTATATTGCTACATCCCTAACATGAATTTCTATGGTTATTCTCACTACAATAACGAACACGATGAAATAAAACTAGTTTACCTTCTGCTCGTGGTCTAAATTTTTACGATGACATCGTGAATTGTCACCATTGCGTTCCGCGTAATCACCAACCACCGTTACCTGGGTGAACGATGTCCAGTGACTTTAGACTTGGTGACAACGTATAAAAAGAAATGATAAAATACATTTCCTTTATTCACGCTGCGAAACCGCAGAATGACTCGAAGGAACGTGTACCGAGTACGGCGAACGAACACGTACAAACTGCACTATCCATGTTCAAACCCAGAATGGACAATCCCTCGCTCATTACGTCGTTCGTCAAATTTTTAAAAAACACCTGGTTCAAGAAGAAAAAAAATAAGTGTACAAGTGTACTTTACAGAAAAATAGGAAAAAGACCCAACCTGTCAAGTGCTAATTCGTAATTTTCTAAAAGTCGGTTGCGTGCATTATAAGTCATGTCACTATTTATTTCGCTTCGAATAGTGCATCGACCCTATATAAACCAATGGCTACTGTTTCGATTCTGAAAACCTTCATCGCTGGCACAACGCACGGTTGGTCCAGGCGGTAGCCAATGTTTTTTTAGCTTGCTACGTCTGACCAGACCAGATAACCGGTCACAATTGACTCGTAATTCATTTGCGTGGCCATGCATCCTGTAATCGATGCAGGAGCACCGGTCTCTCCAGGAGAGCTCTGACAATGTGCAGAGTCGAGTCGCGCAAACGAGTCGCATTTGCATGGGCCAGCAGCGATTATATCATTTGTATTCGCCGGGAGAAGTTCGCGGAACGAAGGAAGGACCGGGTGAGACACCAAATCGATTAAGACCCTCTCAACGTTTACCTTTCCACTCGCTCGCGAACGCTCATTTTTCATGCTGGTAGTCTTTAACCATCTTATCTAATTGCCTCTGTCAGTGCAACTAATCTGAGACTCTTCCTAAAAATATTTATTGCTGTTACTTATTAATAGCTTTTTCATTTGCATATTTTTGGACATTGTTTGTCAGGAATTTTACTCTACCTTCACTTTTCAGTCATGTCACTTATGCATATGAATTTCGTATGAATCTATCACATGTATTCACCCAGTTTGCCCTGGTGTACTCATTTGAGTACACTGTATTCATTGACTTTCATAAAACGAATTTTATCCTTCATAAATTGACATTCATGAAATGTACACATGTGTTCCCAGTGTACATATGAGTACTAGGAAGATCGCATGTGATTGACACACCCACTTTGATCCTTCCCTAATTACTAACTGGTCCTTGTTTACCTTGCTCGAAACTTTGCATACAACTCGACACATTCGACTCGATGAAACGAGTTGAAATTGACTCAGTGAAACAGTTAGCCTTCCACATGCTGTAATGTGCGAGCGAGTGCTACGAATCGAATCGCGATGCAGTTTCAAGCTGAGCTCGATCGGAATTGCACAGGATGGACGCAGAGCACATACGCCCTGGGCAAACGCTCCGGGGATGCTTTTGGTGTCGTTTATCGGCGTTGATCGTTCAGCGCGTGCTGCTGTCCGATCGCATATGGAGAAGTCTTGTACGGTAGGAGGATGATTAATTGGTGTTTGATATCGAGGATGCTTGATTGTCTACTTTTTCTCGAATACGATGCGAGGAGAGATAGCGACAGACGGTAGAGAAGACTTGTGCATGAAAGAATTGGATTAATTGGGATTTCAGATTGACCGGTTCTTGTCCTTGATAGATGTCTGCTTTCAGACATTTTTTATGTCTATGAATTTGTTATCGGGACGGGATGATTGAAGGTGCAATTTGAAGATTTTGTGTAAATCGATTTTGTAAAACTTCCCAAGTTCCTCAAATTTCCTACCTCCAGAAATGTTCAAACTCCCAAAAACTTTTCGAAGCTTCTTCATCCGATCTGACAAGATATTCCGTATACAGAATGAAGGTCGGGATAAAGAGAGCGGTAAAATAAGTAAGGAATGCCTTTGCCCTTGAACCTATAGGTCTTAGGGCGCTAACCGGGTCCTTAGCCTGCTGTTTACACGGCAGAACCTTTTCTTCAGGCGAATATCTTCTTCGATAATAATCGATGCTAGTTTTGCGACCTCGTAGTTTTTCGAATTTGTCTTGAACTTCTACCTTCTGACAACTTTATCCTCAGCTATAATAATCTATCCCACAGATCATCAAATAATTTAATAATTTCAATGAACTTGTAAACACAGAAATTTTTGGACTTAGAAATTTGGGAACCTTGAAAATGCGAACTTATAAATTTGAAGATCTACAAATATGAAAATGTATAGATTGAGGCCTCTCGAAACCTGAAACCTTGAAATGTACAGATCTAGCAATTTGAAAATGTTAAAATTAATACAGATCTTATCAAGATCTAGATAGATATCAATAATACAGAAATTTCGATTTCGTGAATTAGAAAATTTGAAAACTTGAAAATGCAAAAATTCAAAGATATAAATCCTTCGAACTTTAAATGGGTGTCCACATTTAAAGGAAGCTTAGGTTGCACTCGAGCAAAGGAGACGAGCCGTGAATAAAGATTGCAAGGATGTAGTTTGACTCGTTGTTGATCCGATCTCAGCACCGCCATGGCAGCTGCGTCTGGCAAGGTGTGCTCGTATATGGAAATATAAGGTGTACTGGCCATACCGAGAGCAGGTGATCCCTGGCTTCTTGCCGGCCACGATTAATGCGGGCCATTTTTCCCCTGGACCCAGGCGAATAATACCAGCGAATTCTTCGCGTTACTTCGTATTCTTTCATTCCAACGAACACCGATCTCGGTGCGAGCGAACGCCTTGCGCGTACAATGCATCTTCTTGAAAGTAAACGACATCTACATACCGTGGATTCAACGCGGATTAAAAGCAGCCGACCCGTGGAGGGGGAGCTTAATGGAGTGTTGCGATTCTTCGCGTGATCTTTGGAAACACAAAAAGGATGCGGTTACGTGAGTTGAATTCTTTTTCGGAAACGATGGTCTACCGAATTTCTGCATTTCGGATCTTGGAGGCTTGATCGATAATATATACTTTACATTTTGGAAGTTCAGCTTCAAAATTATAATATCGAAGTTAAAGCTTCGTCGGTTGGAATTCTTAAAGATCTTACATCAAATATAATATTAAAAACTAGCTAATCCAGTTGTATTTGATAATTTAAAACTTAAAACGCAAGGTGTATTACAGTTAATGTTTAACTAGCTAATTTCAAGCATAAAGATTTTGAATATCTTTCCAAGCCGAAAGCTCGGAGAACGATAAATCTTGGCTACCTGAAGCTTCCTGAAGTAGCCTCGAGCTTGTCCAAAATCAGCTCGTCCGCTTCGTAATTTATAATCTTCACGCCTGTGTCCGCGCCATGCTCGCGTTCGCAGGCTGTTCGTCATTGCCCCAAGGATACGCTCGCGACAGCGACGACGTGTAGCCGGTGTCGTAGCTCGCAAAAGCAGCAGAACTTCCGCGAACAGATCTGGATGCCGATTAAGGCCTTGCTGTTTGATATACAGGGTGTTGAGCAGAGAATATTTCACCGTACCCGATACACGATACAAAACATATATTTAACAGACATCGTACAATTAAATGTTGCAATTGATTCCGTTTATAAACGAGTTACTTCCTCTCGAGTAATATGCAAAGAATGATTTATAGCGCTGTTTCATAATCTTACAAGATATCGGAGACATATTAAATCGAGTACATGTCTTTAAAAAGTATTGCTACCCGTTACCACTTTTTAGTTCGACACGCGAATGTTCGACATTTTCTTGTCATGAAATCGCTTAATTGAGAAGCTGGAATGTCTGCTGCTTTCTAATTAAGATAATAAAGTGGCACAGTTAAACTGTGTAATTACTGGCTTGATAACAAAAAGTTGTCGCTGCTGACGTGTGGGACGAAGGTTTCTCCCTGCAGTTTCAGTTCTGAAAATTCTGAAATTTCTGAGGTTCTCAATTTACAAATTTGAAGGGTTAATTAGTTTGAACATTTGGAAGTTGGAGAATTAGGATGTTTAGACACTTCTGTATAAGTTGGAGAATTCTGTGATTTAGAAATCTGAAATTATTCTATCTCTACATCTCTAAATCTTCAAATCTATAAACCTCTAAATCTTCAAATCTCCAAATCTCTGAATTTCCAAATCACCAAATTCAAATATCTCCAAATACTCAGATCCCTAATTCTTCAAATTCCTAAATCTCCAAATCTTCAAATCTATAAACCTCTAAATCTTCAAATCTCCAAATCTCTGAATTTCCAAATCACCAAATCCACATATCTCCACATCCTCAGATCCCTAATTCTTCAAATTCCTAAATCTCCAAATCTTCAAATCTCTAAATCTCTGAATTTCCAAATCACCAAATTTACATATCTCCAAATCCTCAGATCCCCAAATCTCCAAATCTCTAAATCCCCAAATTCCTAAATCTCCAAATCTCCAAATCTCTAAATCCACAAATTCCTAAATCTCCAAATCTCTAAATCCCCAAATCTCCAAATCTTCAAATCTCTAGATCCACAAATTCCTAGTTCTCCAAATTCCTAAATCTCCAAATCTTCAAATCTCCAAATTTCCAAATTTCCAAATCTCCAAATCTCCAAATCTCCAAATCTCCAAATCTCCAAATCTCCAAATTTCTCTATTCCTAAACTTGAGAATTTAAAACTTCGCACATCCCAAAATTCTAAAATTCACTAACCCTAAATTCCAATATCCCTAAATACCAAAATTTCGTCCCACAAATTTGAACTCCTAAATTTGCAAATTTGAAAATTCGAAAAATGTAAGCTTTCATCGTAGCACACAGCGTGCACTGTCCTGACCTCTTCTAGGGACACTCATGCTGTCCATCAGTGGTTCGAAGAATATTGAACCCGTTTTTTCCCCAACACCCTATATATTGCGTGTCCCCTGTCGTCCACTTGGCGTCGCAGGAGAACAGAGCCGCGTTACTTTTCTCTTCGCCTCGTTAGAAGCTTTCTCGCGAAATCGTTAGCCTCGCGAGTCAAACGTCGTTTCCGGATCGAAATTTATAGTTTAATTAGAGTCGCCGGTACACGATGAAACACGTATTTCAACCGTTTAACGCGACGAGAGAGGGAAAGCGTACTGGGATAAACGGTGCTGTAAACGTCGTCGCTTCTGACACGCACGGAGACGGTTTCCTCGAATCTGATTTTTTGCTGTTGCTTCATCGTGACTGTGCCTACCCGTCGATGGGTTATGTCCCGTAATTAAAAAACTTATGTGTCAGAACACTGGCCATTCGTGATAATTAACCCTCTGCGGTACACTCGTACAACTTTTTATTTGCGATTGATAGCTTTCTTTTGCAAATATTTCTGCGTGACTCTTGGAAGGAATAATATACTCATAACTAGTGATTAAAGGTTTTCTATTGAACGGGATATCCCATTTAAGATCCACTCGAATAACTTCTAAAATGATTTCTCGTAATTTAATACTTTTATAAAGACGCATCGAATGGTGCAAAAATATGTAATTCCATTTATTAAATGAACTTGACCTCTTGTTCGTGCAGAAGAAAGCTACTTTCTCCAGATGATTTATCCTCCTCTCGAAATTTTACCTGAAACCTTTGTTGTCAATATTTTCGAATATTTGATCGATTTAAATTGAACCTGTGTATCCAATCTAAAAATATTGGAACTGTAGGAAGAATTTAATACTTGGCTCTTTTGAATGTTCTGTGTAGTATAAATGGTTGCGTTGAATATGTAGAGAACACAAAATATTGATTAATAATATAAAATAAAATGAACGTGTGTTGCTGTCGGATGATATTTTATTTGAATAATAAAGTTTGTTCATAAATTCAAGTCGAACGAATAACCATAACACATCGATCTTATAGATCGATGAAAATCTCGATTGCTGAAACCGGTATATCCTGTTTCGAGGTGCGAATTAGTCGAGGCTAACCGTGTCCTGACCTAATGCAAGCCTAATTTGCGTACAATAGCACGAAAAAAACGGAGACAATGGATTATCGAGATGTCTATCGATACGGTCAAAGAAAACCGGTATCTTCGCGATTATTGTTCCAACATGAATGAATCAACCTAATTACTGTGCAAAATTCTCAGATCATCAAATTTATGAATTTATAAATTTTACGTACAAAGATATTTGCAAAGATGTTCAATTTAAAGACTCAAATTTTTAAATTCACAAATTTACTATTTTACCAATTTTCTAATTTAGTGGTTCAAACACATAGAAGTTAAAAATTGTCATCTTTACCAATTTTCTAGTTTAGAAATACAAATATAAGAAATTAAAAATGTTCAAATTTACTACTTCACCAATTTTCCAATTTACAAAGAGATACATTAAAATAGAAAATGTCAAATTCTCAAACTTCTAAATTTTCATTTTGACAGCTCAAAAAACTCAGCTTACTAATTTCAAGATTTACATCTCTTCAAATTAACTCGAAACTGAAATTAACTACATTTACAAGTCTTCAAATTACCAGATTACGTTTAACTGTTAATTAAAGAACAAGTGTAGAACCACAATATTTTTAGCACCTTCGGCTTTCCTTGAATGAACTGTAAATCCATTTTGCAATTATAATCAATTCCACCCGGAAACGTCACCATTTCAAATTTAATAATGATCATAAACGTCACGAAGCCGAAGCATACGAGCCGCGAATATCAGAAAAAGTATTCATCTCGAAGCTTACGTTACTGAACTGGAAAAGCATTAGAAGCCGTATACGTCTAGCAGCGGATATTTGACGGTTGAAATTTATGGACAACCATAAAAGTAGGGTAAAATTTTAACGATCGGCCAACTCATAGACGCGAGTTAAGAAGCTTCCAACGGAATAAAAGAAATTTCGTTGGAACCCACGCGACGATGAGTTTCCCTTTCGTAGATCATCATCATAACGTGGCCATAAAAACGACATAAACGGGTGCAAAAGTTCGTGTGGGTATCGTTAATATTCATAGAAGTTCTCTAGCCGCGTTTCACGAAATTGTATTAAATGTCCGACAGTCTCTACCAATAATCCAATCTGTCCGAGTTTCCTTTCGTCGGCGTATAAAAACGTGAATTTAAATAACTTTTCAGCCGAAAGGTATAAAAATCTGACGGGGTTTAACTCGACGTTACTCAGGATTACCTCGATCGCGTGACTTTTATAGTTCACAAACGATTTTTAGTCGCAACAAATTGCTTTTTTAATGTTCCACGAAACCATCTAACGTACGCCCGCGTTTTCTAACGTATGTCGACACGCGATTCGGGTTCATTTAACATTCCTTAGACGTGATCGGTAATACGATTAGGGACCGATTCGTATTCGTGTGCGAGTCTGAATTAATTACGACACGATCTACCTGGGCGAAATTAGGGATTTCATGATTTGGAAATTTACGAGTTTTGGTCCGAGAACTTGGGAATTTGCGAAACTTAATCTGAGGAATTTAGGGACTTTGAATAATTCAGGAAATTTGAGGAATTTGAGGAATTTGAATTTGAACTAGTATTCAGGATATTCATGAATTTAAAGAATCTGGAGATTTAGGAAATCCATGCAATATTTAAAAATTTGAAACCTTGAAAATTTAGAAATTTGAAAATAACCTTACTTCAGCTAAATCATTTGCAAAAAAAGAATCAGTACATTTTCTACACGGTATTTGATATAATAATTCCTAAAACATATGCACCATAATTCAGGAATTTAACCAAAATCACAATTTAAGAAAACCTTACTTCCAAATATTTCCAGCTATTAATAAAACATATAAATCGATTTCAAACTTCCCAATTAAACGTCTCCTGACCGTATAAAGTGGCGTTCACGTTTGGAAATGGTTTTTATATTTGTCGAACCATTTGCGTCTGACTTATGCAAAGACAGGGTAGATGCAGTCAGCGATGCGAGAACGTAATGATTCTCTAGAAGAGGAGCTATGGTGGTCACTGACTCCTCTAATGACCCAGGACTGATAGATAGCTCTGCGACGATCGACAACTTCGGCTCACAGTACCGTGGACCTTGAATAATAAGTCACATAAATTACTTTCTCTGCCTGTTTGAACGTCGGGATAATGGCGAGCTATCGAGTGACGGTGTCTCGTCAACTATTAAGGGTTAACGAGCGGAAATTTGAAATTTTAATAGAATTTCACGCGTCAACTGTCCTAGCAGCTGCTCGTTTTACAGGTGTAATTGTATGAAACTGTATGTTTGACATTAATTGGACATCACATATGTACTCTTAAACATTTTGGTGTTTTTGTGCTTTTAAGGAAATTTTTGTGTTTTTGTGAATTTGGGGGTTGGGAGTTTAGGAAGTCTTCTTGGGATTAGCATGTTGAACAATTTGGGGATTTTGCGAAAAATCATGCGAAATCAACAGTAAATGATAAGATACATCGACATCCATTTTCATCATAAACCAACCTACATAACCTAATATACTCTCCGTCCAAAACAAGTCTACATAACCTAATGAATTTAACGTAACCTTGATAAATTTCGTCACCAAAACAAGTCCTCCTCGAATTCGAAAATAATCCCTGTTCTTAATTCTCCCATTGCCAGGTGGGAACCTTATGTGCAACCACCTGTCGCTAAAACGCCTTCTCGAAATAGAAGACGTTTACTGTGCTGCCGTCCAACTGTTCAGAAACTAGCTCAGAACTCAAAGTTGTCGTTTCGCGACCGGGTTTGTCCGTTTTGCGTAAACGGATATGTTGGCTGGCTGATGCATTGCGACCGGTAGAAACGTCAGAAGTTAACAATGCCAGCTTTTGCCCAGTGATTTAGGTTCGCAGACTGTTGCTTCGTGGGCGTGCGGGCATTTGTCCTTACTCGCGTGCACGTCTGCGTTCCAGGTCTCGGCTGTCTCTGCACAAAGCCACCACTCGTGTACAGATGGGGAACAAGACCGTGGATGATTTTTTGAAAATTCCGTAGGACATCGTTCCTTAACGAAACGCGTGTCTCTGGAATGATAATGTGCCTTAAGTTCGTTAAGCTCTACCCGAGTTGTATTAACGACGCGTTGAAATTTTCAAGAATTTTAGTTTACGAGTTTCTGAGAAATTTAGAGAATGTCAGGCAATTTTCAGTGGAGTTCAGAGGTTCAGATTTTTTAATTTTAATTGGGGAAATTTAGAAAATGCAATGTGTGGATATTTCCATATTTTTTAATCATACATTTGCTTATAAGATTACGGGAGGGTTGTGAAATTGTAAATGGGAACTTTATTCACAAATTTAAAACTTCATAATCTAGAAATAATTAAGTTTAAAAATTCTAGAAGTATGAAAACTTGTAGATGTATAAATTAAGAAATTTAAAAATTTCACAATATCCAAATTGGAAGCTTTACAAATTTAAAAAAACATTAGCACGGCAGCCTCCTTTCCCTGGCCGCCATTTTCTCTACGTAAGCCTAACGTATTCTTCAGGTAATCCTTAATAATGCGAGCGCTTATTAAAATGCCATACGACAGACGACCCTTCGTGTCAGCGTTTAAGATCCCATAAGGCGATAAAAGGTATAAATTTCCATAAACCCAGTAATTTTATTTTGAATCTAACGTATTTCAATGTTGTCGTTCCTTTCGTTCACGTATTTAGTATATTTATTCAACGAGATGGCTGACATGGTATATAATAACTCGATCATCCACATATGATATGGTAGTCAAAGGATTAAAGAATCTTACGGAATAATCAATTACATAGCATTTAAATTCTATATCTTAGAGCTGTATCGTGTTACTCTTCGAATTATCTGTCAAAATTCTGAACGCAGAACATTAAAGAGTGAAACCAAAAGAGGTTGTCCGATTCAATCGAAAAATTAAGATACTCAAGAATGCGAGACAACGAAAAAACCCGTTTCTTCAGAATATGCTTTTGAACACCGTGAAAGTATGACGATGGAATTTAACTGGCAATGGTAAGCGCGTGATTTTCGTCCACGGTCAGCAGCGACGGCTTTTCACGCGTTGATTCGTTACGTTTCCTTTTCTTATTTTCCTTTCTTTTTCCGTTGTACAAGAGGCTTGTCAAGAACGCCTAGCTTGTTCGTGGCCAAGTTTAATGGGAACGCATTAACGATGTACAGTGTGCAGCTGAGTATTATGCATATCGCATATCTGGGCATCGGAACTTCCACGAATGGAATCGTACGCAGTATGAATGAACATGTACTCAAAAATCAACCTCGATACTCTTGCCTTTCAAAACACTGAGTGACGGTTTTTCCTCAAGACTTTCTTTTGTTCAATCACAAATTCTTTCACTTTTTTTGTACTGATTTAGTTTATTTATTCAATTCAATTTAATTTAATTTAGTTTATTATACATTCTATATTATACATTTTAATTATATTACATGTGTATAACTGTTACATAAATGTCTCAATCGTAAGAGGGTCATCATCTGGCTTTGTAACATCCGGTCAGTCGTAATAAATTTTACACGTGCAAATCTGAAAACAGTAAAATCGTTAATATTTTAGTTAAAGTAAAAGTGGATCATTAAAAACTTTATTTCCATTCTGAACGAAATATGTTAGGTTATATGAACCTAACCTAACCATATATTTTTCTTTGTAAAAAATAATATTTTTCTTTATAAACATGACAAAGTCTGTTCATAACATCATCAAAATATGAACCCCAAAAGAGAAAAATCGAATAACTTTGAATAAAATTGCAAAAAAGAATTTTTTATCGAGTTTCATGTACTTTATGGTCCCTACCATCTAGACTATCGATTAGATAACGCGAAAGGTAACGAAATTAAAACGTAAAGAAAAAGCGTAAACTCTTATAGGGTTGTACGATTTTGTACTTAAGGTTTTGCGAGCGATGTCCTCTTACAGGATCGTCGAGGGACTAAAAACCGTCGATGATCTCGATAGGGGAGCATCGTGGCCGCTTTTTCATGATTTTTGCCGACTAAGAGCAGCTACGTTTAGAAACCGGAATCAGTTTCCGTAATTTTCAACGTGCCAGAATGGACAGCGATGATCAATCTTACGGTGATTCGTGCAGCTGCCTCGAGGAGCTCGAATGTCCCTTGAAAGTACATGGATGTACAGAGGATTAAATTCAATTTAATTTGAATAATTTAATTAACTGCCATAATTATCAACTCCTCTGATAAAGGCTTTTTTACGAAGGAAATGTATAGTTGACCTTGAAATGACCTCTAGGAATTTGACTGCAAAGATGAATATAAAATAAAAATAAAACGTGAAATTGGAAAAGAATGAAATAAATGATTTGAAACAGTTCGAACACTGTGGAAGAATATAAAACAGATGGTGAAAGGTAAGATCACAAACAGCAAATTGTTCGCAAGAATTTTAGCCGCTGTTCGTACTAAGGACTGAATAAACAGACACAAGGCTTCTTGTAATAAAGATTCAGCAAACAACGAGGCGTTGTTCTCGGATCATTGGAGGAGAACCAAACGACGAATAAACATCCATGCTGAAACGATCTGAATTCCCCTGTGGCTGTAAAACCGCGAACGAGTTGCGGTTGCGAAAACAGTATGTGTGTGTATCTGTTTGAGTTTTAAATCTTACAGATCAGATATCGCACCTACTGAATTGAACGACCTCCCTGATTTTTCAAAGTCATTTACTTTATTACTCTTGATGCATTGTTCAAGGTTATTACTGTCATTTATTGATTAATTACGAAGGGAGTAAAATTCTTTTTAATAAGTTAGGGAATGTTAGTATATTGTTATTGTTTTTAATCTCCAAATCTCAAAATCCCCAAGCTACCAAATCTTTGTTCTACAATAAACACAAGTTCTCGAAAAATTGAAAACTCGAAGTGCATCGTTCCTTTTAGCTGCACCATGTATCGAATATTAGAGGCTATTTGCTCAATTATTACCAACATAGTTGAACTTGGAGGAAAGTAGGAAAGAGAGATATCGTAGGTAAATGTTGCAAGCGTCGAACGGGTAGTTCCTTTAATAATTGCAGAAAAATCCACGGAACGTGGAGCAAAGACTTCGTGGCGCGAGTCGGTATAATGGTCGGTGCATATTATGCACATGCAACAATGCCTCGAGCAAGGATCTTCTTTACAAAGCCACCGATCGGCTTTTCAAGTGGTACGTGTCAGGGACGCATCAAGGTATCTTGCCCTTTGCATTCGTAAGATTCTGTTGTCGGTGAATATTCTCGAAGGGAGACATTATAAGACGTGTATGCTCACATTACGCCATTTTACCTTTGAACGTTATAATTTCCGAAACGTGTTCGCTCGGAGCGCATGAAACATCATATCACGTTACTTTAATTTAAAGTATGATGCATTGTTAATTATGTGTGAGTCCATTTTTTAAGAGGAAGTTAGAGATATTTATACATTCAGAAATTAGATTGATAAATTTATAAATTGATACATGTACATATTTTTCAAACTTTCAATATCAAAACTGATAAATGTTCGACAATAGTTCGTAATCATGGTCTAGAAATAGTTTTCAGAAAAAAAAAGAAATTATTCCGAAAAGGGCATTCGTAAATCAACTGACAGTTTTGATGTGTTCGGTCTGATTACGACACGCAGGATTTCCAGGTGACTGTTCATAAATGTCAGATGTTTATCGGGTAGCGTCCGCTAGCCAGGTATTCTTACGATCAATTAAGCAAACGACCTGTGCGTTCGTGCATAGTTTCTATTCATTCGCTTGTTTTTCATTATTGTTAATTGGAATGATCATTTGTTAAGTACAAAGAAATAGAGAGGCGGACGAAAATGTTTCAGTTAAGTTCTCAATTATTGCTCATCTGAATCGTTATTTCTAATCTCCAGATACCTTACTCTTATATTTACAAATTTATAAGTTCCCAAAATTCCGAATTCCCAAATTCTCGGATTCTCAAATTCTCAAATTCCCAAGTTCCCACATTTCCAAGTTCCTAAATCTGTAAATCTCTACAATTTTGAAATTTCCAAAGTTCTAAATTTCTAACTTCTCAATATGTCAAATCCCCAAATCTCCAAATCTCCAAATCCCCAAATCGTCAAATGTCCAGACCCCAAACTCCCTAAGCCAACGCGTCAATAAATCTATGGAAAGCGACCCATAAAATTCTATTTCCACTGGCAGTAACCTCAAAGGCAGTTTAACTTCCACGAGGTACGCCCCCGCGAATAAAACAGAGGTCCGAAAACGCCTACGAGACGGCGTAGAACATACCTACGTACATTCGTACTGCACGTTTCGAGGCGAACGAAAGAAGAAGCGGAGGAGAGAGCACGCGAGCAAAAGGGAAGCTGTCGAGTCGGTCGTGAGAAAGGAAATCCCCGAAGAAAGGGTCTCATTATCATGTTACCGATCGCGCGTTAAAATTTACCAGGGTAAATAGGAACCGGTTCGGAAAGCGTGGCCCTGGCCGGTGAAATTAGAAGAATGTCAGCGCGGAGAAGCGATCGGTTCGCGCCTTGTCCGCCCCTGACTGCTACATTGTGGTTTATTCGACGACCGCACCGTCGGGCAACCGCAGTCGGTACTTACAGAAAGTGTAGAGTCCAGTACGTTCAACAAAGGGAAAAAAGCCGTTCACTGGAAGGAAGAGTGAGGTCGGCATTCGAGCCAGCCATCCAGCCAGCCAGACCTGGCCGTAGCTGGCAAACAGACGAGAGTACCTGGTCAATGAACCGTGGGCAACACGCGACGAGGACGGATCACATGAGCGCGATCCTCACCGTGTGCGTACACGCGTCCTCTCTCCCTGATAATCTCTCTCTTTCTCTCCCTCTCTCGTTATTACGCACGATACGACCCACTGATGGATCGATCGAATCGATGCGGCCGGAATAAAGGCGTGATCTGCTTCTTCTTCTTCTTCAGAGAACCAACCAACACCGCCAGGAAATGGGACGACTCTCCCCGTGCTGCGAAATGAGATGGGCTTATAAGTAGTGTCATTTGTTCGCGGTCTTTTTCGGTACAAACGCTTTCTAGCCAGAGGAGCAAGCTTACTTGTCCACTTCGATTTTAATCTGCTTATGCACCTCCATATTCTTGTTGCTCCTCTTTCTTGGTCTTGGTGCTCTTCTTTGTTGTCGTCTTTTTCATCGCTGATTGCTCTTTGTGGTTGTTCGTTGTTCTATGCTATTATTGGTTGTCGTTGTTGGTCATTATTGTCTCTGGTTGCTGTTGTTGATTGTTGTCGTGGATTTTTGTCGTTGATTGTTCTCGTTGATTGCTGTCGTTGACTGTTGTCGTTGACTGTTGTCGTTGATTGTTGTCGTTGATTGTTGTCGTTGATTGTTGTCGTTAATTGTTGTCGTTGATTGTTGTCGTTGATTGCTGTCGTTGACTGTTGTCGTTGACTGTTGTCGTTGATTGTTGTCGTTGATTGTTGTCGTTGATTGTTGTCGTTGATTGTTGTCGTTGATTGCTGTCGTTGATTATTGTCGTTGATCGTTGTCGTTGATTATCGATGGTTGTTGTTTGTGGTTGTTGTTGGTTGTCGTTTGTTGTCGTTGATTGTTGTGATTGTTCATTATCATTGGTTGTTGTTGGTTGTCGTTTTGATTTTTTAGTTGGTTGTCACTATTTGTAATTCTTATTAGTTGTTCCTCTTTCATTATAGCTTTGTCTGTCATTACTCCTCGTGGTTGCTATTTATTGCTTGTTGTTTTTAATTATTGCTGTTTGTGGTTACTGATTATTTTTGTTGTTTATAATTGTTACTAATTGACCAATTAAATCCTCCAATAATAATCTTGCATTAATGGAAGTAAAAGTCGAAGGAAGGATATGAATGATAAATGTTAACACGATTAGTTACCTTTTTAAATTAGAAAGATGATCGATTTTTCGAGAAGACATGCACGACCGGATCCCCATTACCGATTGACATGTACCGATTAGACGCAACTGGTTTTGGAAATGACTTAATCGTTCATAGAGAAAGTACGGAGGAAGCGGAGTTAATTGTTAAGCGCAGCATGCGACGGCAGGTCGATGAATTCGATGCGACCGGAATAAAAGCGCGTTACTCTTGCCGTAAGAAACGATGAGATCGATGGACAGGAAACGTGACGTAGTTTGAAACTGTTTAACTCACGTACGAGTTCTATGGTGATTGTTTAGCATCCAACGAGATGTATTCTCGTTTTAAAAGTTAAAAAGGCAATTACCTTTCCCTTACTATTACTTGTGGATACGATTCTTGCACCGAAAGATTCGTGTTAAAGTAATTGCCTCGAAAGGAAAAGAATGAAGGTTTGTTACGAAGCTGAGACCTATGTCATCAGCTTCAAGCCGCGTTCTATTACCTGTTGGCCAGTTCATCCGTACGGCCGTTACTCCATCCATCTGCCGGGACATGCAATGCGTAACAACGAGTGAACTTCATCAAAATTTCTGATCGATTCGCCGTAGGCTTCCCTTATGAGCGATTAGGAGACTTCAAGGAGACTAATCGTCGAGCTAACGCTCTTAAAAGCAAGAATAACCGCTTGGAAAAGCTCGAACAATCGCCACGAGGCTCGAGCCTGTGCCATCAAATGACGGCTTCAATCCGAGCCTCATTTCCGGCTCGTCACTTCACTGTGGCCGGCGCATTCTTATAGGAAGATCATCCCTTTAATCAAGCCGCATCAATTCTATCGATCGATCGAATGCAACGAGCTTCATCAACATCTTACCGTTAACTCGTGCTGTTAAAAACGAACAGCGAATCATAATTATAATCAAATTGTTATAGATAATAACGGGTTGAACAAGATTTCAGGATATGAAATAACATTTTTCAGGTTAGAAGATCAAGAGACGCTGATACCACAGGTATCTCCGCTCGCATAGAATCCACGATGACAGGCAATAAAGAAACTTATCCCTAAAATCTACGTTCCAAAGTATCAAATTAACTCTAACAACGCAGGAATCTGCTACGTGCCGCTGGGTCAAACTACTCTACCACCTAAAAATCATTACGTTAACCCGTCAAACGTAGACACGACCATACGGGTCAAACAATCGTTCGAGCAAAATGAAAAATACGATGATGCATGACCGTTCCCAAGCGACTTCCGAGTCGTTCGAGTCCGCGAGCGTGTACGTCCACGCGCTTCAAAGAATAACGTTCTTCCTCTCGTTGAGCGATAGCATCGTCGTGACCCTTCGAGCAGTCCCCTTAAACCCTCTATATAGGGTGTTTGAGAAAAGAGAAACTTCAAGATTTATTGGATGAACGGCGGGGATCGATAAATTATACTCAATTGTCGGACACGCGAGCTTTGTGTGGCTGAAGGTGAACATTACTCGCTTTAGCGTTGCGGACCCAGATCTGGGCAGATCGAGTGCAGTCTGAAAAATTTGGGGGAAAAGTGGGGGTATTTGGGGATCTTGGTGGGTCGGGAATAGCAGATTTCGGTGGAGAGATTTGGGAATTTTGGAATTTGGGGATTCAGAGATTTGAAGATATGTGGATTTCGTGATTTGGAGATTTGGGGATTGGGGGATTTGGAGATTCAGGAATTTGGAGATTTGGAGATTTGGAGATATGTGGATTTCGTATTTAGAGATTTGGGGATCTGAGGATTTGGAGATATGTGGATTTCGTGATTTGGAGATTTAGGAATTTGGAGATTTAGAGATTTAGAGATTTGGGGATCTGAGGATTTGGAGATATGTAGATTTCGTGATTTGGAGATTTGGACATTTAGAGATTTGGTAATTTAGGACTTTGGAAACTACGAGATTTTCAAGATTTATAGATTTGAAAGTTCAGAAACTTGGCGATTTGGGAATTCAGAGATTTGGGGATCTTTTAATATTCTAAGAGCATTAGTTTGGAAATTTAAAGATTCGAAAATATAAAAACTTGCAAAGTTAAAACTTTGAAAATTTGAAAGTTTGACAATTGAAGATATATTTCTACATTTCTAAATGTAATCAGTCCACCACTGGTATAACAAGGCTTTTTGCACTTGAACACCGTGTATACCGCGGCTGACCCATCGTGGTCACCGTCGTCCGCGGATATACAGCCATCGACGTGGGCTTCGTCGTGATCACACCTTTCGGGGTCAACGAAGGCTAGAACAGTGAAAGCAAGAAGAGCGGTCCGTATGAATAAGGAGAGCCCAGGAAGGTTCAATAGCCTGAATAAATATATAATAAATCATACGCAAGGTATGACGTTAACTCGGTACTATTATTATCGCGTAACTCGTGCTGTTTCGCTGTACGATGCAACGAGAGAATTAATTTCAGGTTCGAACGGTTCTCTGAATGCATCGTCGACGCGATTCAATGCTATTCAATGACATGAATAAGGAAGCTGCGGTAGCGAGTACTATACTCCGAGTATCAATCGACTTCGTGGATGATTTAGAGACTAACGCTTTTATAACCTCTGCAGATGAGACATTTTACAACATGTCTTAAGGAGGATTTAGTGCTGTGTATTGTTTTAATCCACTTATGATTTTCAGTTAGCTCATAAGTTGTTCAATATTATTTGCGACGATGAATAAAACACTTAGGAACAAGTTTTATTTTTTATTCCACAACAACAAATGTATTAATTTTATTCGTGAATAAATCAAAATTATTCATTACTCGTTATTTTTTAGTAGCTTCTCGAAATTTTTATCAGAAAGAAATTAGATAAACTTTATGTAATGCGTACATACGTGTTGTACCTACATTCACACATGCTTTACCTACATACTGTTTACTTTACCTACATACACATGTGTGTGTACAGATCTAAATAATGAATACAAGTGAATATTTTAATATTCAAATTCGAAATCCTCAAATATTCAAGTAAACGATACAGCCCAAATGTTGAAAGGGTTAAAGCTAATGAAAGATTCATATTTTTGTACATACATGGTCTGCGCGTACATAGAGTGGCCAGAGAAATTCTCACGGTAGGATATTTCTGTAGAAATTGGCGGACGATGGAACGTGGTAATCGTTGATGGAAGAACGCGTTGCAAACGAGAATCGTTCCGCGGTTAGAATTCGCAAAATGGCATATCGAGGATATTTATCCGGACGACTGCTGGGCTGATCTAAATTGAATAGACATTTCGAGATGTAGCTGGCGACATTATCCGCCCCGGAGGAAAACACCGCCCACAATAAGCCTCGCTTGAACGCCGCATCCTCGACTGTGCGTTCGAACGCATTTACGTCTCCATTATCTGCCTCTTCCCTTCCGGACGTTTACGCGTTCGTGCACGCTCTAACTCTGCGATTGACATGTTTACCAGGTCGCAAATATTGTTTTATCGTGGACTGGAAACGACGGGGCTATAAATACGCGTCCGATACTCGAAATAGCGATTCGAGGTTGGTAGGCTAACATAAAAATTCAAGACTTCCCTCAAATTTGGAGCAAAAGTAATACTAATGAGATACGTATACAGTCATTTTTATTGAGTTATAATTATAAGCGACATTTTGTAACATTTTCATGTCACCAAACCCGTACCGATATATCGGTGAATCAGCAATCCAATACATTTGTTCCCGTCGTCGAGCTGTCTACGTATTTGCGCACTTACACTGAAAATAAATCAATTAATCGCAATTATCGGCCGATCGGCCGATAGCCACGAAACGCGAACCTCTGATTAACGATCGATCGTCGTTTTACCGGATTTCATTGGTATATCTGATTCGAGGGAAAGGCACGTCCGGTGCGTTCAGTTCGCGTGTCAGTTCCTTCGTTCTTTTTTCGCTCTTCTTTTTTTCAAACCCCAACCGTTCTCTCGTGATAGCAGCTGATCGACAGGCACGAGCTTTGATCGATCGATATCAAAACTGGCCGCGTTCGACGAGGTTGTTTCACTAATCGGTGCGCGTGTTTCAGCATGGAAATTCATCGTTGCACGAAGCATCCTGGCGAGGATACAGCAAGACCGTGGCAGCGTTGGCCAAGGCCCTCGGGACACAACGCACACCCCTGCACTCGAGGAATCTCGCTGGATTCGCACCGCTCCACCTCGCCTGCCAAAACGGCCATAACCAAAGCTGCCGAGAACTCCTGCTGGCCGGATGCAATCCCGACCTTCAAAACAACGTGAGTGATAGGCTAGTTTACGTTGCTTTTTTCACACCCTCCGGTGTGCGTTTTCGACGAGATTTAATATCTGATTAAATACAAACACCTCGCGATACGGGTGCTCTTGTTAACACCGAAGATCTGCGAGTGTTTTTACGAAGATGATTTGTGTGTGGATGATGAATAAAATTTTGTACGTTGTAGGGGTTTTATTTCGATTGTCGGTATAGTGCAGTTGTGATACAGGGAGGTCGTAAGTTAGGTACCTTAAGAAGTGGCAAGGAACGATGTCACGGTACTCAGAATATATTAAGTTGCAAGGGTACCATTTCGTGTTACTGATATTAGGATTTTCGTAACCAAGGTGTTTGAGAAGTTTGGGGATTTGATCATTCAATTTGTTACTCTGATAGAATTTGAAGATTTCATTTCGCGCAAATCATCTCGTATTTTTCTATAATTGATCAATCGTAACTTTGTACACTTCTTTTACAGTACGGAGACACACCCCTTCACACGTCAGCGCGGTATGGGCACGCTGGTGTAACTCGTATTCTAATTTCCGCTCTCTGCCGAGTCTCCGATCAGAATAAAGTAAGTGCAACGAACGCGTTTTAAAAATTGGAAATTTCCTTAGAGGAAACCAGATTTTCTCTCGAGTATACTTTAACTGACATAACAAAATATCGCGAAAGCAATCGATAAGGCTTGTGATAAATAGAACCAGTACAATCATGTCATCGTAATGGTTAATCGATCGAGGCAATGAGATCACGGCTAAAAATGGTTTCCTGTCCACAGAACGGTGACACGGCGTTACACATCGCGGCGGCGATGGGACGTCGCAAGCTGACGCGGATCCTGCTGGAAGCTGGTTGCGATCGTAGTCTGCGGAACAAGCAAGGGGAGACCGCGAAGGACATAGCGCGGCGCAAGAACCTGACGGAGATATTGGAGATAATCGGTAAAGCGCGAAGCAAGAGTAGAACGCGTAGCAAGAGCCGCGAGGAGGAGGCTGGAGCGGCGACGGCAACGGCAGCGGCGGCGGCAACGACGACCACGGTGGTGGCTACGGCGGACAAGGTCGACGGGAAAAGCAACAAGAGCGAGAAGAAGCGAGAGAAGACCGGTAGTGGGACCAGCGGGAGCAGGGACAGTTGCTCGAAGAAGGAGAAAAAGAAGCACAAATCGTCCGGCAAGCAGAACAAGGTCCACTTCGAGAAGGCTGTGATGGGCAGACAGTGGTCCCCGTACGGTTGCCACTACTATCCCGATCCGGAAGCATTTCCCCAGCCACGTTTGGACTCTTTACCACCGGATCCTCTGGGTCGTGGTGAACAGTATTACCTGGACCTGGCCGGAAACATCAGGAAGGGTCCGGTCGGGGTTGGCTACACCTGCTACTGCGCACCATTCTTCAGGCACATGGAGGCCAAGCTGGAGAGAGACAAGGCTGAGTTGAAGGCGCACATAGATCAAGCCCACGAGAGGCTAGACCTGAAGGTAGCCAACCTGGAGAGGAGGACCAAAGGACAGATCTCGGAGCTGACCAGATGCGTGGCTGCGGAGAGGACCAGGTGCGACGAGAGACACATGCATCTCCAACAACGTCTCTCCCGCGGCGGACGAGGCAGACACAGCGAGAGACCGACCAAAACCATGTCCAACGATCAGCCGTTCCCACCGGCTCGTGCCAGGTCCTTGGAGGACCTGCTGGACGACAGGCCTCACGACAGGAGCTTCGAAATCCCGGGAGAGACGTCGATTCATCGGGGCAGCTTGGACGACCTCGATATACCGGCTATACCGCGACTCAGCAAGTCCATGAGGGATCTCCCGTCCGGTTCTGGTGTCTCGAGGTCAACTCTCAGGGTGCTCGACGTGCCCGCCAGACTGAACGAAACGTTCGATGGCGTGATCAAGCAGGATCGTAGCTCCCCTCTCGGGGCCGCCTCGTCGCCGTCGATCGGATCCAGGCAACAGGTCCATCAGCAACGCGTGAGTGTGTAATTCGGACCTATTTCGTTTAGTTTCGCTGAGCGTCTCCGGAGGCGTTGATTGAGCTGCTACTTTAATGATACCTTTAGTTGCTTCGGTGTTGAGATACCATGTTTACGAGCGGCAAATCAACGCATCTACGGGCATCTCGATACGCGATAAAACTCGAGACAAAGGACGATTATCTTCATTTTTCTCGTAGTTCACGCTTATCTTTCACCGATAAAATCAGACAACAAACGTTCGATTCGGTTCAATTTATAGGCGCGACAAATGCAGTCAATGACGATGATGGATGGATCATGTGCCTGGCAAAGTGCTCATAGGTACATGACGACTGCAGAGGTGCTGGAGATTCGGTGCAATTTCAAATTTTCAGATTTAGAAATTTAACAGTTTGGGGATTTGAGAAATTGACAATTTGGAAATTTTTGGATTTGGTAACATGTATATGTGGGAATTTAGAGATTTGCAATTTTAAAGAATTACTAATATCGAGTCGGTTAGTACTTCATAACGGGTATCTTCAAAAATTTCAGAAACTTTCGAAAGTTTTCTGGACATAACACAAGCCGTAACCATTCCTGCAATTTTGTTCTAAATTTATATACGGTTGAAATAATTTTTCTAGGATCCTTCGTCGCGAGATCACGGTATAAACTCGTGTCAAGATGATAGTAGCGGCACAAGAAAGAACGACGACAGTTCGAACGAGTGGAGGTCTTCGGAGCGACGCAGCGTTCACGAGATGATCAAGCGATTTCAACAAGTACCTGGCATGCACAACGGCTGGCGGGGTCCCCGTTCAGGAAGCAGCGAACCAACCAGCCCTGAGCACAGTCAATGCTCCCAAAATCAGAGGGTCCAACCGCAAGGTGGCGTAGGGAACAGCTGGCGTGGCGAAGGTAATTTTCATTAAAATCCCTCTGACAAAGTTTCTTTTGAATTTATTGAAAGTTAGCGTCATTAACATCGCAGGTAACGACAGCGAGAGCAGCGAAAGAGACGACGACGAGCAACCGGAAGCATTAAGCGGAGGGATCTCCGGAAAAGGAATGATATCAGAACACGTGCATTACGACAGCATCGCCAGAATGCCATATAGGTCTCGTAATGCGGTTTATAGCCCGACACCGCCTTTGCATGATGCACATAACGATTCCGGGTATAGTACTCGCATGTACGGTTCTAGCAAAGGTGCTTCACCGTCGTTATCAGGTAAACATGTTTTACCACTTAAATTTGTAAATACTATCTCTGTGTGATTCACCCACGCACAAGTGCAGAAATATCTTTTTGTTTAATAATGGAAAGGTAATAATTATTTTGTTTTTAGGTCAACTAGAATGCGACGTGATTCTTCCAACAAATCCAAATGCGTTTCCCAGCGGTGAACAACTGGCTGCACTGTTGGAACAACCAAGGAGCCACGATCTCACAGTTTATGAACGCGGTGCCGATAATTGTGTAATTAATATCGGAACCGCGAGTCTTGTTTAAGGAAATCGATGTTTTTTTGTTTCCAAAGACATCCACTAACGATACCTACTCAGGTGTTAATAGAATTTAGAGAAGGAATATATGCGTACCAGTTTAAATTGTTTCGTTAGATTGATTTTGTACAAAATCATTCTCGTTTTAGAGATTAAAGTGCTGTATTCTTGTAAATAAATGTAGGTATACGCTGTACAATTAGTGAGTTATAGATTTATATTAAAACCTGTTAAAGGTTTCGTTCACGAGGACCTAAGAATGTAAGGTCCGTGATTGAATACTAATAAAATGACAGTAAGAGACTTTATAGAAATACATACGAAATTTTAGAAACGACCAGAACGAAGTATTAAGAAATACCTTTCACGTGTAGTTAATTATTTGTTTAATCAGTATATATAATTTCAGTGGAAAAACATTAATAATATTATTTGTGTAACAAGAAATATTGTATACCAATAGATTTGCTATATATCACAAAATTAAGTTAAATTATGTCTATTTATTATGTACGTGTATTGTAATACGTATACGTTTCGTTCTACGTATTATAGCGATACTCGTGTACCATTAATAATCGCGTCGATTAAATTTTGTACAATTATAAATACACGTTATTTGTTCCCTTTCCAAATTAAATGTATTATGCACAGATAAACGTGATTAAATAACAAATAAGGTTTCTAAAAATGGCTATTTTATTTTATTTACAATATGGATGATGCGTGTTCCGTTATCGACGAATGATACAAAGGTGTACCTGTACGTGATGCCATTTTAGAGTCAGAAATTTGTACAACGACATAATCGCCAGTTTTAATCGGTCTCGTTACGTTAGAATGTTTTTCAATTGGTATATTCAGAGATGGTATTACTACTCGATTGTTACCATCGTTCCTTCCTTGAAGAAACTGATCTGATCGTTTGCTAACCTAAATTAAAATAAAAATTCAATACAATTCTCTATTCTAATATATGGTTCTGTATTATTTTAAGTAATTTAATTTACTCCTTCTATAAGTATAAGTTGCAATTGCCCGATCTGTGATTTATTCAATTTCTCAACTTCCTTTTGATGCACTGCAATCATTCTTTGAAGTCGACTTTTTTTCACACTTGGTTCTATGTCATCTTTGTAACGTCGATGTGCAGTAGTTTTCTGAAATTAATAGTAAATAGTTAGATACTTTAATAATGTAATACGAACATAAAGGAATCACATGCTCGTTGATCAGTGATTTCCATTATACACATAATATATTACCTCTCGCATGCTATATGCAAAAAGGAAAGCATTATTATATTTTACTAATTCTATCAAGGATAGCGTATCTTGAAATTGCTCTTCTGTTTCTCCACAAAAACCAACAATAAAATCACTGGAAAGATAAACATTTGGAAGAATATCGCGTATGTGATTTACTAAATCTATATACGCTTCTCGTGTGTAACCTCTTCTCATTCTTTCTAAAACTTCAGAATTACCGCTTTGTGCGGGTATATGAATTTGTTTGCAAATATTTGGCCTTTCCGCTATTAAGTGTAAAACTTCGTCTGGAAAATCTTTGGGATGCGGCGATGTAAACCTAAACAAGTTTTCTTGAAATTGCATCATATAAAAATACTTTCATTTGGATTTAAACTGTCATTAATACCTTATCCTCATTTCTGGATTAATGCGAGAAACTTCGTCTAGCAAATCAGAAAACCTACGTCCTCCCTTTTTCTTTTTATATACAGTTTTAAAACCTTTCACCAAATGTGTTTCTGCAGTACCACCCATGTAAAATTCTGCTTGTGATGTATCCCTATAACTATTTACATTTTGTCCAAGAAGCGTTACTTCTTTTACACCTTCATCAGATAAGGCCTGAATCTCTTTAATGATACTGTCAATTGGCCGTGATCTTTCTCTTCCTCGAGTAAATGGCACAATACAATATGTACACATATTATCACAACCTCGCATGATTGAACTAAAAAGTATTTCAATGATACTAGATAATTATAAATTACATGTCATGCACTAATAATATAAACTTTTACTATAAAGAGAAATAAAGGATTACACAAATGCTGTAGTTGATTCAGGATCCAATCTCACTGGAGTAACATCTGCGTATGTTTCATCAAATGATAAAAGAACATTAATAGCTGCTTCATTCTCTACTGTGGACAGAAGTCTTGGTAAATCTTTATAGCTATCTGGCCCTGCTATTATATCAACTAATTTTCCCCTTTCTAATATTTTATCTTTCAGTCTTTCTGCCATGCATCCTAATAAATAAATTCATTATTAGTAGATTTAACCAAATAGATCATTTATAATGTTGCAATTATACCTAAGAAACCAATTTTTTTGAGAGGTCCTGTTTTCTTTCTCCTTATAGCATTTAATTGTTGTAATTTGTTCCATATTTTCTGCTCTGCATTGTCTCTTATAGAACATGTAATAAGCAGAATTATATTAGCCTCTTCTAACTTGTCTACTTTCCTATAACCATGTGACTTTAAAATTGACCATATTACCTCTGTGTCATTTACATTCATCTGACAGCCATATATGTCAAAATAAACTTTGGACAAACAAACCATTGCATTAATATATAAATTAGAGACATAAAGAAAATTAACAATTTTATTATTTTTTCGTTAATTTTGTTCATTTGAAATTATCAAATTTACTTACTTTTTTGACCACAGCCATCAATATTTTTTATGTAAGGTATATCTGGTACAATAATAGGATCATTAAGACTAGTTTCAGGCTGTAAAAAGTCTCTGAGCGAAGGCCCATTTTGTGATAGATCTTTGAATTGTTTTAAGCCAATATTTTCTTTGACATTCTGTTTCGAAATGTCTAATTTTATTGCACTGATTTGTATCGCTTGACATCGTTGAAAATTATAAATAGACGTACTTCTACATTTTTCAAGGAACAACGTCTTTGACAAATTATAATATGAATTAGGTTTTATTTGATTTAATGATTTCAACACAGTTGTATATATCATATTCAACACTTAATATAACAGCATAAAATACAAGTTACACTTGTAAGTTGTTAAATAATAAATGAACACAAAAATCTTGGTTACATAAAGATATAGGTTATGTATTGTAATTATGAATCAGAATTATGTATATACACAAATAATATAACATAAAACTGTCACAATTTATTTATATTTAGTCTATTACATTCAAAATCATATTAAATCAAAATGTTGAAGGTATTTTGAACGCCTCATTCTTACACATATTTTAACATTTGTATTTTCGAATAGCTTATCTAAAAAACACCGTACTGCTAGCGCCATTTAGCAGTCAAACGAGAAACTTCATAAAATAAAACATTTTTATATTTTGCTGATACTTGCAAATTGTTCTGTGGGCACCGTAGAATCAGAAAAATTTTGTTTTACACAGGATTTGTAGTTCTACTCGGTCATCTTGTTTAAATAATCTGAGATACTAAATTAACATTTACCATGAATTTACCATCGTCTGTGGCTACATTAGCTACATTTGGTACAGCAGAATGTGACACTAAAATGGTAAAAAGTGAAAAAAGAAACATTGTATGATTAGTTTATTGAATACACCAATTAGTCTATTGAATAGACCCTATCCCATTCTTTATCTGTGCATGAATGATCTACCCTGCATCTTATCTGTAAGGACCTTACAGACTGTTGGTTAAAACGGTACAAAATAGAATTCAATAAGTTACATAATACTAAGTGAGATGGTGCGACAATTCATTATAAATTGAATAATCGCACGAAGTAGATTATATCTGTAGATTGGTCAGACTACGTACAATACAGACCAAGCGGGTAACAGAAAAAAGTAGATAACTGTTGCTGACATAAAAAATGGTAAATTTCCAAATATCTGGATACTGTTTAGTGAATATGTACTAAAAGAACATTTTTCAGCACGTATATATATAAAAGAATTAATAATGTTCATTGATGTAACTGTTATTATTAATGAATAGTTCAAAGTCCGAAGAATATTACTGTACATCCTCTTCCTATACTTCACTAAGTTACAGAACATTAATGATACGGATGTTTCCAATTTTACCAGTTCAGGATCTTCTTATCTTGTGTGTAATACTGCGACGAATTCTCACGTATGGTCACCACAAATTGTGGCAATATTCCTTGCATTTCTACTAGAAGGACATCTGCAATAACTTTCTCGTTAGGTATAATTAATCTTTCTTTCCAACATGCGCATCCTTTCATTTTACTTTAAGCACTTTAAATAGTCGATGTCATGCATTTGAGGTTTTAATATTCATAATTTTAAATTAGCATTCTTTACTGCATTTCCATTTACCGCTACTTATTTTTGTGCAATACAGAATTAACGATGAATGAAATCCCGAGTAGAATTCTCTCAGTAATTCTTTTTTCCAAAATTACAAGATTTATTTTATAAAATAAATAACCGTGAAAATAGAAGGTGTTCACATTCATTGTATGGAACTGTTAGGTAAACTTTCCGATGGACGAGTCCACTAAAAGGATCTATACCTATACGGTATTGTATGTATATCTTTCTCCTTTCCTTTTCTCCATTAGCGTAGCTAGATAAGGCACAAGGTGGACCCGATAAAGGTGGAAAATTAAAAAATTTGAGAGTTTGAATTTGATAGTTCGGAAAATTGGAAATTAATAAATTTAGAGATTTGAAAATCTAGATTTGTCAATTTGAAATTTTGTAAATTTAAAAATTAATTACTATTCGTAAAATCAAATAATAGAATCTCTGTCCGATATATTGCACTAGGGAAGACTTCTCAATGGAAGTCTATCATGCTACACACGGTACCCGAAAATGAAAGAGTACCTGGTCCACCCCGAACAAAAATGCTAATTACGCCAATGCTCTTCTCCATCTCTCTTTTACAATCTACCGCCATAGAACAAACAAATCTTTCATGGTATGCTGAAATCAAGAGATGATACATATATCAAAAGATATGTACATATACACATATACACCATGCAGTATTTACGTTAGTTAAAATACATTCGTGTCGCTGCTGTCAGTTTTTTCAATACACGCATATTGTACAAGTATGTTTTTAAAATGTCACATCGTACAGTAGATGAAAACGTCAAACCCGTAAAAAAACAAGCTGTATAGTAAAACGTGATTGATAGAAGTGCGAAGTTATCGTTCAGATCACACGAAATAAACACAGGTACCATAGTTCATCGATTGCGGTTATCCAGTGCCATATTTTTCGTTCCAGAACGTGGCGTTTATTGCGCAAGATCCGATCACCAGCATTTCGCCATTTTCGTTGACCATTCAACAGTTACAATGAAAACGGCTATAACCTAGCTTCGACTGTTACGCGAGCTACTGTATATCGATTCATCTCGATAGTGATCGAAAATCGTCGAGTGTGATCAAGATCCTTTGAAAAAATAAATTCTAAATCGAAGATTGTTCTTTCTTTCCATTTTCTTTTTCTCGACTGTTCGTATCTTATTTGCATGTATCGCTGTACTGGACGTTCCTGCGAACTTTACAGACTTTGAATATCGTATCAATAACAGGTGAGTATTTCTTATTTAATACTTTTTGCTCGTTTAGAAAAACGATGCGGTATAACATTCTTACAAATAACACGGCTTATACGACAATTTATGGAACGTTGAAATGATGAATTTAAAAAACCGATCAACTTATAGTAAAGTCGTAATTTAATGAATATTTCGAAATTAAATAATTAATTTAATTTTATCGATTCTGTAGTGTTTTATACTTCTTTTTCTGTTTTCTTTTCGTAAAAAATTTATGATACACTAAAAGAGTACTGTATATTTAAAATATTGAAGTTTCTTGCTTCGATGTTCACCGGAAGCGAGTGTTTTTTCCGGATGTGATAAAACTTTACTGCGTCAAAAGAAAGAAGGTTGAACAAATACCCTTAGTTTTTGAAGTAGGCAATTCACGTGTAATTTAACCCTCTTATGCATTAATAATTTAAATTAAAAAAAAGTTCTTAATTTCTGATATTTTAATTTTCAAAATTAAAAATTTCAATTTCTTTTTTAAACAAAACTTGAGTTCTCATATGAGAACATTATAACTAAAAACTATGAATTTCGTTAGTAACACTGAAGATACATTAATTTACATAAATGTCTGCATATGAGATCATCACATTTGAGAAGGTTAAAGTTTCTTCTCAATTAACAAAGTTCAATGTATATTTATCGGTAAATGACGAATTTAATTTTGTAGAAATATAATTGATGCACGTTATATACAGGGTGATCCAAAAATGATTAGTATTTTGAATATCTTTAGAATCATAAAGATAAAAGTAACATTTTTCCAATAAAAATTATTAACTACTAAAGAGGTCATCGTACGTTCATATCGATTATTTTGTAGGTGGAGTCGCTTAGGAAATATGAAGGTCATTTCTATTTTTGAAAATGCAACCATGTAATTCCTTTACATAGACTAATTCCTTGGAATATTTTACATAATTGAATATTACAATATAATGTCAGTTATATGCCAACTCGTGAGATTTAAATCTCATAAGTTTCAGTTGGAGCACCCTGTATAATAATACAGAATTGATCTCCGGACAAGATGTATCGACGAATAACGAGAGAAGCAACAAGAAAGCTATGCAATTGTTCGAACGAAGAAAACGAAGCACGTTGAAATTTCTAGCCCACATGATTTCTCAGCTTCTATAGACCGTTTCTGTTCATCTCTCTGTCTCGTTCTATTTTTGGACCGCGCATAGGTACGCAGACGTTTAAGCGATTTCATAGTAACAGAACCCGAGTCAGATAAATGCAGTTGCGAAAATCGTGACATCGGTATAATATATCATCAATCTACGAATCGCGTGAACTTGTAATAAAAGAATCACCTTATTCTCGACGAACGAGAAAAGGTTAAACTGCCGATTGTTAACTATGACTCGTTAACTCGGTTAACTGTGATCGTTAACGGATACACTCAAGTATTAGAATGCGGTTTAATTTAGTTTGATGTAACTAGTTTTACCAGCTTAATTTAACTTAGTTTACGTAATGAGACATTGTTGATTAATATGTTAATTTTCCTTGAATTCTTTGTTATGAGATATAGATTAGATATTATTCAGAAAGCAATTTATATAGATATAAGGATATATCTTTAAAGTTCTAGGAATCTAGGCATCTAGGGATATAAGGGACAACAGATATAAGTATACTATATGTATAAGAATGTAGAAACTTTAATCTTTTAAAATATACCATTGAAATGATAAGCATGTACCAATTGTTTTCTCGGTTGAATATTCTTGATTTGAATACATCACAGTTTTGTTGTTTTTAGGTCAGTGATATATACGGAAAATGCTACAGTAAGAGTTAACGATGTCTAGTAGCAGCGAAGAAAATAGGTATATGAGGAACAACATGATGCTGCAACGCGTGAAAAGTGAGTCCAACGAAAACAAAATAAAGGAGGAGGAAGCTTCTACGTCGTTCCCTCTTGCTGAGAACTCCGGCGACGATGATCCAAATGTAGCCGAAGTACGAAATATACAATCTTTAAAAATTTTTTTACGCTTAATCATCAGTTTCGTCGTTGCTTTAAAAATTTATTTATAATTTATCCCATCTCAAAACTTCCGCAACACTATTCATGATATTGTCCTTAACACGTTAAAAAATTACCGAAATTATTTTATTGCAAATTTACTAATTGCTTCTTGAATTGATGGTAATTTGTATAAATTGTAGGTGGTCCTTTCAAACAAAGGAGGCCCGAAATTGATTCATCGAGGCTATATGTATACTTTGCATAAAAAGCAACCGTATAATATACGATGGAGATGCGTTGGCAGAACGATGCATTGCAGAGGTAGTCTTATCACGTCGACAAATTGTACGAAACCGAGGGTACGTATGGAGCACAATCACAAACCGGACTTCGCCGCTGCCCAGGTTGCCAGGAAACGATACTTGGCTCTTGGCAAACCTTGCGTATTAACAAGTAAGTTTACTAGCTTTCGTCGAAATTGACTCGAAGTTTGATAAAGTAAAATATTAATACTTTACCACTGACGCATTTACAAGTGGTGGGGCAGTCGCCTGGGGTCCCATATAAACATGCGACGATATAAATTTATATTGCATGAAAAATTTAATTCAGCATCTGCTGACTGATATATAATTTTTGACATTTATATTACATATAATTGCTTTGTTGTAATGATATCTATATCCGTCAGTAATGTACTTCATATATACATATTATCTGTATTGATATAAAAGCATCGCGTGTTTTGCAGATATCGAAGGGAATACAAATCCTATGAATGCACCACAACGGATGATTCATAAGGAAAATGATATCCCAAAGGAGCAGAAAGGAAGTCGACTAACAACGACAACGCAAGCAACAGCTAGAAAAGGTGAGTTTTTAACAAAAATTGTGTTAAGATATTAAGGATTAATATAAGTGTCAGCGATGGTTTCTGTGTTAATTTATTTTCTAGTCCAAAATGTATTTAATAAATTGTTATGTTGTAATGGAAAGAATGTTATTTTGTTGAATGGTTCTCCAGAAGATGTGGGTGAAAAAATAGACGGATTGATGTAACTCCTATATTCTATGATTAAATAACAAATTTTAATAGTTGAAGATTGAAAGTTATAATAGGATAAAAATAAATAACCTCCTAAGTACAATGAAATCTCGCTATATGGCTCTGTATTAGGCTGTACGAATGGGCCTAAGCACTGAGATTGTGCGCAAGTGCAAAAATATAGACAGCGAGAATACGCACTCTAAATTTGAAAATTTTAACCTTTGAAATGTCTAAATCCTTAAATAGAATAGAATGCGAGAATATTTAGAATGTGTGTCTAATAAAGAAAGAGCCATAGAGAGAGACTCCGTTGTGTAAGAATTAATTCTTAGTGTTGGTCTCTTGTGTGCCATACACACGTTTATATGGGGGGAACATTAAATTTTTATCGACAATTTCTTCTATATTTATCATTAAACTTTAAAAAAATTACTAAGTATCATAATAGTTTCTAGTTGGTTATAATTTTGAAACGAACTCATACAAGTAGTGTATACGGTTTGAACAATCGAAATATCTATCTCATTTATTCGATAAATTTAAAATTGACCCTTTAAAAATTCGAAATGCTAAAACGTTATAATGCGTTTACTCTTAATGAATAAAATTGTAGAATAAGAGCAGAATCATTTGTACATACTCGTTTAGTATAAATTACTATGACCGAACATTATAATTGGATCTCAAAAAATGAATCACGTAAAATCAAACTACATTGAATTGAATCGCGTGGAATTTAACACTAGGACTATTTCTTATTTTTTTTAAACTTAATACACAGTTTGATAAAACCACCTTAAAAATTATGTAATATAAAGTAAGAAGCAAGTCACTTCGACTTAATTAGTAGTTATAGTACTTATTATGTACATCGAACTGAATTACGTAGAACTAAATCGTGTAAAATCGAATCCCACCGAGTTGAATATCATAAAATTGAATTATATTGAATCGAATCACGTGGAGTCAAATCGTATCGAATTGAATCGCGTCGAATTATTTCGGTAAGCGAATATTGTTAGTAGAGTATTCATTCACGTTCGGCATCCGATCTGAACGAAACAATAACCGTATGGCGGAAGACTGCCCCGTTTGTGCATAAATTTTCCCGAAATATATGAAGAGCGAGCACTCGCTCGCTCAGTCAAAACGCACCCTAAGTTACCTAACTAACAACGCATTTTAATTGCGTTCTTGTGTTTTGTCCTAAGATGGCGGGCATCTTGAAGATGCGCGCGAAAAAAAGGGAGCCGTAGAAGCTGCCGATCGATGAGAATCCGAGCGGTGAGCCCGACCGAGTCGAACGTGATCAGGTCGGTTAGTAATTCCTTAGCGAAGAGAGACCCGGGAACGCGCACACGATAGCAACACGAAACACGGTACGGATAATATGCGTCGACGACCGGCGGCGCCGTCGCACATGCGCGCCCTGACGCGCCCCTGTTCGTTCACCGATTTCGATTTTAGTCACTCCCGGGTTCGGCTTCGAGGAAAATCGTTCCGCTCTCGTAGCGGAGAGCACTGTCGAAACTCGTTGGGAAGAAAACGTTACGGTTTTTAGTAACGATCCTGTCGATCGGATAGAGATAAACGCGTATTTACAAACACACTCTCGCGTTCGGCAATCTTCCGGTCGTGACGAGTATATATTTATACAACACGTTGGAAGGCATACCACGATAGAGAGAAAGAACGAGAATTTTTAGCGGTTCTGTCTGTGTCCCTCGGTCCCGCGTACAAGGAACGACCGAATACGATACCGGTAAAATCGTGGAACGTTTGCACGGCAGAGAGATCGATACACGCTGAGAAACACAGTAGGCTTTGGTGTCGATTCTATCGAGAATATCGAGGGGAAAAAGGGAAACTGGATATACATACATACGTGAAACACGAATATCCACTGTTTGGTAATCGTGAGGCCCGAGGATCGATAAATTGTCGCGTGGTCGTCGGTATAACGGCTTTCTCGACGAAGACGCAACGCGAAATCGAATCGGTTCGTAGCCGCGAATCGAACGGATCGGATTGGGTTAAGTGATACTACGAGAAACGACGAGCAGAGGAACAAAGACAGAAGGGGAAAAAAAGCAGAGGTACGGTAGACAAGCGACGTAGCAGCGGCGTGTGCCACTCGATACCCGTGCTCGGTCGCAACGGTTGCCATTTTATAGCCGGTCGCTCGTGAGAGATCTTCGGGGAGGCAAGAAGGAGAGGGAGTGATTAAGTAAGAACAAAAGAGCGAGTAAGAGAATGCGAAAGAGATAGACAGATAGAAACGGTGCGAGAAAGATCGAGGGAACGTGCAGACGGAAACGTCGTTTGTCGATGGGTGAAGGGAGGGGAGATCACGAAGCGGAAAAGAGAGGGGAGGAAGAGAAGAAAGAAAGGCTTACAGACGGTGTAAAATGTTTTTGGATCGTTCATGATTATGCACCGTAGATTTTTAAAAGTTATTTTTCTTTTTTCTTTGCCGATTTTATCCATGCTTACAATTTTTCAGTACAATGTCGATCTATTGGCTACGTAATATACGTGTGCTATACTATCGCACGTTCTCATCGGATAAATCGTTAATACGTATTATCCATATGTCGTCTGCTAAATGACACGGTGCGCTAAAAAGAGAGGGAGCAATAGAAAAACCTTGAAAGGGAAGAAAGATAGTGCGTGAACACGCGTATGTTTTATCTATTCATCAGACGATTATTGTTAGTATTTTTAATAGAAATAACGTATCTGACATATTTTTAAAATTACACAATAGATTCACGATTTATCAGATATAATGTTATGCTATACATACCGAGAAATTAAAGGATTTAGTGGGCATTCCTTTGCAAATGATATATTATTTTGGACATTATTGAATAATGAAGCAATAAAAGTATATTATATTCTTCGACATTTCTCATTCGCATTCTCGTAAAAGACGACAATGTTCAATTATCGAAACATTGTCATTCAATAATAACCGCGTGGTTGATTTTTCGCTCAATTTAAAACGAGTCGAATGGTGTGATCACAATTCTTTATCGAATCAAGCACGGTATATTCGATTATACAGAATTTTCTTCTTTTTTAAAAATACTTAATGTTACTAGATAATAACTTCTATCTACAATGTAGTCACAATTAGTATTTATATTAGATATTATACATTAAAGTTATTTCATAGAATCAAACATTTTTAAGAAAAAAGATCTCTCTACAGTACCTCCTTTACCACTTAATGTTTATCAACGGCCATAACGCAATCATAATTTTATTACATTATTTCACACGAGCATAACGGGTACCCATTCAATAACTACTAAATACATAAAGAAGAATTTCATTTTTACTCTAACATTTGAGCCTACTTTGACCATTTAGAATAGTAATAAAGAAGCATGGTGAAATTGAAATGATAGAATAGTAGTATAATGAAAAAATTGGAGTAGGATAGTAAATATTTGAACAATAAAATATTAAGAATAACGTTTTGTTACTTTCAAAATATATGTAGACACTATTCTCTAAAATAAGATTAAGATTTTGGGGGCCCCATAATTTTTGATTTCGAATATTTTCACACAAAAGCGTTGAAAGAAATACGATATTTGTCTTACTAGCGTTTGAGAATATCGCGTGTTTTCGTCCCGTAGAAAGAACATACGGAAACGCGATTAGCGTCGAATCGGGATCTAAAACAGCCCGACAACGAGCAAAACGGCTACGACGGCGGGTCGGCTTGTACTGGTGGCCTGTAAGGACACCGTGAAGCTGACTGCCCGCCGTCTCCTCCAGGAGCAACTCGACGGAGATCGAGAAACCGTCACCACGTCTTCTAACGAGGACATCGTGGAGGGTATCAGTCTTGAGGACATAGCCATGAAACAGGAACCGGAGGATGAGGAAGACTGTTATCTCGAGGCAGGCGAGATACCACCATCTCCGTCACCGCCTTCATCGGGTAACCGTCATACGGTAGCCACGCACCGTGTTCGTTCACATGCACGTAGTCTTCGTGCTATGACCAACCCCAGTGCGGTTTGGGCACATTTTGACTTGTGCGCGAACGATCCGCTGCGTGCACAGTGCCGTATTTGTGGAGCAGTTGTGGTCAGGGGCGGTGCAAATCCTCGACAGTGTGGCACCACGAATCTTCATCGACATCTTAGGGTGCATCACGGTGGCAGACTCATTGGCAGTCGCTATCACGGTAATGATAGTTGGTTCTCAATGGTGATTTTCATTGGGGAAAGTGACATTGTGTAACAATAGTTACAATCGTTTTGGACTTGTTGATACATGCTGTAGTTTCTGTATATGAGTTTAAATAGAAGTCCATGAGAATAAAGTTTTGTACGCAATGTATAAAATATTGTAATTTTGTATCCGATGTACTTACATTTTTTTGTGAAATATCAAACAAAGTCTGCACGATTATTTGCATCGTTGAGACTCCTTTTCAATATTTTCTGGAGAATCATTAACATAGAGAAATGTACTTTTTCTTATCATTATTACACTTGGAATGTATTCTATTTACATCATAGCTGATGGAAGATTCTTTTCTTTCTAGTGTTACAATCACCATCTCAATCCAGTACAACCAGTAAAACTATAAGAATAGCGGCACAGTCCTTGGTAAGACCTCATCTTAGGAACATTGCACCAGCACCTATACAGCAGCAGCAACAACAACAACAGCAACGACAACCAAAGACTCTTGTGTTAAAAACGATACCCTTAAAAGTAAAACAAGTTGCCCCTACAACCATTAAAATGCCACCCAGACAAACCACTCAAGGATTACCTCATAATATTGTGCATCAACAACCTACGGAGGTATTGATCCATTAAATAAAACAAAATTGTACATAGTTACATTTTTGTATCTGTAACTTTAATCATATTTTCTTTATACGTTTCAGGTTTGTTTAAGATGGAACAGTTATCATAGTAACATGCAAAATAGTTTCCCATCTTTATTAGACTCTGAACAGTTTGTTGATGTTACTTTGGCCTGTGAAGGCCGTTCATTGAAGTGTCATAAAATGATACTATCATCATGCAGTGACTATCTAGCAGATTTATTGCGTGAAAATCCATGTCAGCATCCAATTATTTTAATGAAAGACTTGAAATTTTGGGAAATTGAAGCACTAGTCAAGTTTATGTATCGTGGTGAAGTTAATGTTGCCCATGATAAACTGCCACAACTACTAAATGCAGCTGAAGCATTGCAAGTAAAAGGATTAGCTGGACCAAATCCTTCTTCTCAGGTAAGAAACACTTTGTCTTTGTGTGAGAAATGATTCGTATTTTAATAAATTTTAATAAAAAGTAAAAGAATATTGCACAAACAATTTTGTTACAGAATCCAAAGCCACCGTTACTTATACCCCAATCGAAGCCAGTCGTATCTCAACCAGTTCCTCGAGCATCATCAGAGACCAAAGAGAAAGCTTCTGCTTCCGGCGTTTCCGCGCCTTCTAGTCCAAAACGTGCACAAAAGCGACAACACCCAGAACCCGCCGAACCAAAACCATTCACCAAAATACGCTTACAACGACCCATTACACCCACATCACCCAGTACTACAGTGAAAATGGAACCTTTAGATATACCTCTTAGTCCAACCGAAATGTTTCCAGATAATAATGAGGATAGTTCAACACCATCGAACTTCGAAAAGCTTATGAGTTTGCATGAAGAAGATGATCCAGGTGGCAATGATGTCACGGATGGCGAAAGAGAGATTAATTTCTGCGAGATACCTGAACCACCCGATATAAACGATAGCGAGGACCAAATGGAATTTGTACCTACAGACTTCTTAGAACAGGAACAAGATATAGTTGAAGAAACGGAAACGGCCTCTAATAAGGATAACAAAGAAGAATCTAGAGATTATAGTTCGATCGAGCTTGAAGACGGTGAAGGAAGCGGGCTTGAAAAAGAACAATGTTCAAAAGAAAAGAAACCTGTTTAGTAAGGTGTTCGATAAATTCAGTGTTTGGGTTGTTTAACGAAAAAATGATAAAGAGTACGAGATCTACGCTTTTAGTTTTTTAAAAAGTTCTTAGGGTAATCTTATTGCTATCAAAGTACCTTATAAACTTTTGTTCTGAGATTGATTTTAACGATTATCTTTTAAACGCGTATAAGAGAAACCAGTGTATAATACATACATATACATATATTACTTTTGTGATATCATTTTATGTAATCTATTATTACAATAAGCTTTTAGCTTCATTTCTGATTGATCAAAGCATTGAACAAAGATATGTATTAAAACTCTGCCGTTTGTTCTTAGAGAAATATGAAAAAATATTTCATTAATGTTGTAAATAGGAGAATGTATGCGATTGAAAAAGTAAAACTATTTTTACCACTTGCTATATGAATTATAGCAGCTATACATAAATGTATCTTTCGAGCGTTTTCTGCGAGTTCATTGTTCAAAACTGATATTTCTATACTATCGATTACGCTGGAAAGTACGATTCAAATGAAAATAATTGATCAATTGTACATATTTATAAAAGTACCTATAACCAGTTTTATTGTGTAACTCCTAGGAACTGAGTACTGTACATGACCGTTTATTGTCTTTAAGTATAGTCATAATTTATTTGTGTAAAAATTAATCCACGCTTTTATATCTGCATAAAATTGTAATTTAAATAACGATTTCGATGGTCAGTTAGACGTTGATTAATTAATCTTGAATTATTGCTAAAGAAAGTAGATCTTTCCTGCTTTAATTAAATATTTATAAACAACAAAAAAGGCTTAGTTGCACTCATTGAGATCATAGAACAAGTTTTATAATTGTTTTACAATTTGCGTTGAATTGAAATGTTTATTTCGGTTACATCGATTTGAATAATTGTATATTGTATGATTTAGGAAGATATTTAATTTTGCTACTAAATCAATGAAAAATCGATGCATTTACATGTAGTCATAAAAAATTCATTATTGTTAGGTAAGATTATAGATTGATAATTCACTATTATATTTTATGTTGTCTTATAACTCCTGTTTTAGGTTCCTAGATTATCGTAATTTTTAATTAATTTTGAACGAATTAATTATACGTTTTAAATTATGCTTGCATATAAGCATTCTAAGTATATGATACGTATTAAATCGAGGACAGTTGCGAAATTACGTTTATTGTAAAAAAATTCATATATGACTGGAAAGTATATGTACATTGTAACATGTGAAATTATGTCTTATAAATAAATTGCTATAGCAGTATATAGCAAATTAAATTGTGTTGTTATAATTATCATAATAAATAATATTAATATTCGTTACTTTTGAAATAACAGAATTTTATTCAAAAATCTTCAAACAAATTTCTGCCTAAGTAAAGAATTATTTATTATCTCTAAATATCTTCTTTTTATTTCGAAGTCATATTTAAATATTGTTTGAATAATGCCCAACTCTAGAATATCATAACATTCAGATTATTATATCGATTTTACCTTATTGGAAGATATCTTATCTCGAGTATTCGATTAAAGAATTACTTGACTGCAATAGTTTGGACATTATTAGACAATGAACAATTACAAAGTAATAATGTCTATTCGATAATGGCAATTCATTAAAAATATTTTCATTTTATTTAAACAACATTTAATATGCAAATTCCGTATGTTTCTATAAATACGACAGCAACAAATCAATAAATAATGTCATATTTATTTATTGAAATATAAATTAAGATTTCAATTAAAATTCATATCATACAAATTTTAAGGGTTGCCATGATCGATATTGACATTTGTCAAATCGAATTTCCATACTTATAATAAGCAACATATGTACTTCAAAATTCTAATCGGAACAGTAGGTTCGTTGTTCGTTATAAATAAAGATAATTATTTTATTCAATGTAAGAATTTTTATTGAACAAATTCTTTCATTAATTAAATTCTTAATATCGGAATTGCTGATTTGATCCCAAAGTGGGTCGCGCAATGTGATGGCGCCACAAGATCTCTACCCCTCCCCTTGCCGAACTGTCAAATCGAGGAACGTTGTTTGTATACGAAATTTTTATCAGTTTTCAGCTTCAAATACAATTCAGGGATTTTGAACAAGCAAATAAGATCAGGTTCGTATCCCCTACATTTTTGTAATGGAATAGGTTCATTAGTTTTTTTACCAAATCCCTTCGCCTTCATAGGCGGACGTAGATGTTAAAGCTTGAGGTGACCGGCGCTGCTACTACCTTTCTATCAATTTCTTCCTGTCCTTTTGCGTTTTTCTTAATTATCCTTTTCATCTACATTTTACTGTTTGACATGTTATAAAAGATTAATTTTTTTTTTCATTATATAACGACCAAACCACGATAATAATTTTTTTTGTTAAATGCAAATTCGTCGTAGATTCCATGTTATCGGTTTTGCCTTATTTTTCTTAACCTAGGTAGAATACTAATTATTGAACTGTAATTATTTTACAAAATTGAAAGTTTTGAAATAAAAGTAGAACGTATACATTAATCATTAACTTTCATGTTGATATCATTAAAATTTACCACGCGATAAATTGAGCGGATGTGACAAGTTCATTCGAACATTATAATTCATGGAACATAATTTATTCTTCGAGAAAGAAATAGCTTTATATACATACATTAAACTGTTTATCGAAGTTTATATTTTATTTAAAATAAACATTTTGATATTTATACGTGTAAAAGAAGAATTTTATTATTATAATAATTCAAGTAATTTTATGAAAGACACTAATAATTGTTTGAAAAATGCTATAATCATGTCAAGAAATCCATAAACATTAAATTAATTATGTATAAGTGATTAACGTTTTTTAACTAAGTTAATGCATAATTATTTTAGAATGAATCGTACAATGGATGAAAAGGAAGAATTAGTGAAGAAGTCCTTGTTTAGTTTTGTGAGAAAGGAAGTACCCACTGCCCAATTAAGGTACAAACATTTAAGAAAGAAAGGAAATGCTTCTCATGTATTATGTACCATAAATATATATATATATATTGTTGTTGTAACTTATGAAAATATTTTTTCCAGTTTAATTGATGACATTGTTTTAAGCTATGTGGTGAGTATGGTAGAAGAAAGTGCACTGGAGGAAGAGTTAGATGTCGATGGACTATGTGAAATGGTTTCTGCTTGTCTTCCTGAATTTTCTACCATTGAAAAAGAAGCTGTATCCAAGTGGTTATTGGATATTGAAAGTAAATTACGGCAAGAAACTAAAGAAAATGAGAATTGCCAACCTCATGATCCTTTGAGTCATATTAGTTTAACTGCTTTATTACCGCCTGATACACAAAGAATGAGAGTTCATCATCTCTCAGAAACAAGTGATGCTGGAAGTGATTCAAGTGGAGAATATTTTTCTGAAGTAAGCTGCTCTTATTATTCTTTTGATTATCACTTATTTATGTAAAGTCAATAATTAATTCTTCACAGCAGGAATCTTCTTGGCATCAAGTAGCACTTTTACAAGAAATGTTCCCAGCTGCAAGTCTAGCAGAAGCCAGACATTGTTTGGCAGTTGCTAGTGGAGATATAGCAAAGGCAGCACAACTTGCATTGCACCGACAAGAAGCAGGACAAAGTATCGTCAGTAATCTTACATTTTTAACGGTAACTATTTTAATAATTTATTCTTTTTCATGTAAATATTTTATATAGCTTAGTAATGTACATTTTGTATGTTAGATTTAAAAATTAAATATCATCAATTAAAATTTTGTTGACATAAGTGATGAGTTAATTAATGAACTACAAACATTTATGTAAACCATGTAATCTACAGACTGTAGATCTCATAGATCGCATGATTTATGTATGCTTTGCAAATTTCAACATATTATGAATGCATGAACATCAGCTATCTGTTAATTAATAATTCTGGATTGATCAATATAAATAACATAATTATATTGTGGCAGCCAAACGGTCGTAACAAGGCCAGGGTGAATGACGAAGAACTGAAATCGCGCATTATTGCACGGTATAGTTACGTCGATAGGGATGATGATTCACGGGAGCATCGTCCAGTTGCTCCGAAAACGGAACCAAAAAAATTAGTGCGCTATCTTGATAACAAGATTGTGAGCGTAAAAGGTGAACGATATACTGAAGTCAGAAGGGGCGGTGAAGAGGAAGATGGCAATGAAGGCGGCAGAAAAAAAGGTCATTCTCGACCGTAACCAGTCCCTTTGCCTCCACCCCCTGATCCACCCCCTTGGAGGCATCTGATTTCAAATAAGGCTTTCACTTAGATTCTCTTATCTTGCTTATAGAGGAATATAAGGACAGGGTGTTGAATTTCTATGTGCACAACACTATCTATTTTGTTCCTTTTTCTTTTTTTTTTTTTAGATACATTCATCTCGTCCAGTCACTTTTGTCGATTTAAGAAGTCCTTTTTGTTTTTTTTTAATGCGTGATATTATTTTTATGCGATTACGAGACAGGAGATTTGTAGCATTTTAAACCACATATACAGCGTACCGTTTACCGCTGACGATATCGAAAATTTATTTTAACAGTCGCGAATATTAACTGTTATTATTACACTGCAGTATAAGTACCTGTTATAATATTTAATTTACGATCGAATGTTTTTATTTCTTTTATATCGAATGTATAGTTGTCACACGTATATTTATGTTTTCGAACAGTCCTTTTATGATAGCAAAATCATAAATCAGTTGCAAAATATATTTTATTTTGATATAATTTGTACAAGATTTACGGAATTTTATTATTTTTTAATGTATAAATGGTGGAGTACATTCATTTTCTGTAATTTAACTTGTATGCAATATACAAAGTGGCTACTATAAACTCGATTTTAGAACCAGAATCTCGAGGTCATCATGACCTAGTTTCTTGCGTTAATTATTGGTAGGAGCTATAGAGTGTAAGTGGTGTCCAAGAATATGGGTATCTTGTAACTTCATTAACATTGCAGTTAATTTTATTAGAAATCATGAAGAATATTGATTAGTTGTTAATCAATTAAAAAATCAAGAAGCCTCTAATTACGTTTATTTGAGTGTTCTTGATTTCGTTTTATTTTTTAGAGCAGTAGATTTTAATCATGAGTAGTATTTTTATTGGATCAAATAGTATCTTGTGTTATGTTATATGGAATAATTATAATTAGTATATTACTTTTCATGTGCTTTACAATGTGTACTAAATTACTATCATATTCCCAAATATTGGAATATTTTTGAATACAACTTAGCCTCCAAAGTTTCTATCAATAAGTCAATTTAATTGAACATTTACTAATATTACTTTATATAGTTATTATATAAAAGTTTGTATCAATCAATCTTTTTATTAATTATAATTTCAGTTTGCATTTCCCCGTAAAAATATGCTATCGAAATAAGATGCACTTTTTATTTATTAAGCATACTGTATGTCTCATTATGTTTTCAATGAGCACTGAATGATTGTTACATTATTTGTATTATTAAGTTCATGACACGTGCTGATATTTCTTTAAATAGGATAGAATTATATGTTTTATAACGTTATATATAATAAGAACACTGGGTTGATTTTTTTGTTAAATATCACCGGAACTAAGTGAAATTCTCACTCTTTCTCTTACTATGTATGTAATGAAATTACATTTAAGAATGATAAAAACAATACGTGATATGATATCTCTGCAAGAGGATCTTGCACACAAAAAAAACACTAAAATATAATAAAATGAAATATAACAAAAAAGTTTAGGAATTTTTATGTGCACATTTATTTGATCGAATAAAGAAATATAACTATCCTAAGCATGCATAGTAAGAATTATTGTCTATAATATAATCAGAATTCACTAAAAGTTCAATAAAATATTAATTGTAAAAAGAAGTATCATCATTGCAATTGTAATGAATTGGGTGCATACTGAATTTTTTGGTATTGCAAAAAATTATCAAATTGTAGATTTCCAATAACGAATTTTAGTATACGTATTAGGTAGGTAAAAAAAGTAAAAAGATTATATATATATATATAAAGTATACACATAAATTTATATATATATATATATAAAGTATATACATGTACTAGATATCTAAGCGAGATAAAAAAGTTGCTTACCGCGCCATATAATTTACCAGTATTACTATTGTTATTGCTATTATTGCAAACTCTAAAGTGTAGGCAGATGTAATCATTAAAATTTTTAAATATCTACATGGTGAACGATGTACACTCAATAATATACGCTAGAGTGCGTGTTTGACAATGAATTGATAGAAACACCAAATTATGATGATTACTGCAATTATAAATTAATACTGAAAATTGTAATTAATTGAAAATATAATTTTTATATTTTATTTGAGTCTATTATTAATATAATTCAGTCATTTTTTTCATTGAATTTTTCACGTATTATTATTATTACTATTATTGTATTAAAAAGTACAATTTTTCTATTAATATAATTGTTTATGATTCATTTATTATTTGTACACTTAAAGAAAAAGGAAAAGAAAAAACATCTATGAGTATATTTACAAACTTACAGTTGGGCCGGTCCTTGCCATAGATAATTATATAAATTTATAAATGAGTCATATTATTTTTAACAATTGTAATAATTAAAGGAACAGATTGTATCCGTTGTAAACTAAATGTATTCTACTGCCGATTAATCTCAGACGGAATAAGATTGCTGTATGATTTTCAAAAACAAATGTAATAAAATAAGATAGTGATATACTAGATATTAAACAAAACAAGACCGAAAAATGAAGGAAAGCTTAAAAAAAAGAACAAAAATAGTAGGATAAGCAATCATCATAAAATGAATACTTTAGTTTCTTGCAAACTTTGTGTATACCCCTTGTAATGTAACATATGTGTATTTTAATCAGCAATATTGATTACATGTATGACGGTTAAGTAATTTCTTATGAGTGTTAAATTAAGATCGTATTAGAATTAAGATTCATCAATACTATTTACATATATAAGTTTTGTTATAAATAATCATTATTATTTGAAACGTCTGATGGCTTATTTTGTTATTAAGGATTATAGATATTCACTTTTTCTGAAGGTATTTTATTGATTCAAGGATAAAATAAAAAAATGTATTCTTTACACGACAGATTGAAATTATCGGCTGTTTAAATATGATAACCAATAGCAACTGATTTGGTAAAATTGATAAAGATAGATACCTGATGCTCTTAACTATGAAAAATATAGTATTAATTGAATAAAGAAAATACATCTCTTGTATATACTGTGCCAGTTTTGGAATTCGTTTTTACTGTCAATGTACTTAATTCAAAAAAGAACAAATATTTATTTGAATGAAGGTTTGTCGATAAAATGAAATAACATGTAACACCAAATATAAAGTATAATAATGAGACTATTGTATCCCGTGGTGATCTTAATTAACTTCGGGGCCTTAAAAAGTGATTAAAAAATATTACATTAATGATTCTATCTTACTTTGTCAAATTAATTGAGAATCTACTTTTCTACTAACATTAATGTAATCTAAAAATTAGAAGCAAATTGTCATTTATTTTGGAGGATATTTTTATTACTGATTATTTGCGTGAAAGAAAGAAATGTTTCCCATGTTTCATAAAATACTTTCAACAGAAAACCACAATATAAGTTTATACACTTTAACTGCTTATAAATAATCATTAACTTTAATTATATACTTGACAAATTATAAAATATATACAATTATTTTCAACATTGCAAGTATTTGTATGTACTTGAAGAAAATGTGTTTCTGTTTCCATTACATTTATTGTTACTTATTAAATTTCAATGGTATACCATGAAATAGATATTCAATATAATATCACAATCAATAGTTTAAATGAAAATATGAATATAGCGTATGAATCTAATTTTTCATGTAAAATTTGTAACATTCGATTATTTTCAATATGTAGCTAATTAACCAGTATCAGTTATCAATTTACTATTATAAAAATATTTATGTAAGTATTGAAATTCGATTTATACTATGTAAATTATATCCAAGAACCGATTAACTACAAAAACGTATTAATCCTCATGGAACTTTAAATACTAGTTTAGGATTAACGTTTAGAGAGAAAGAAAAACGTCGATGTATATGTGATAACTTTTTGGAGTCTCTGCACAAAGGGGGTGGAAATCTCTTAAAATGTAAAATCTATTGTAGGTATTCATCGTCATATTTGTAATTTGTGCATGTTTTGTTTTTGCGACTATTTTAATTTTTTTTTTTAAATAATCAAGCAATATACATTTGCTGTTTAATATATATATATGTATGTATAATTACGATATATTATTAATGATTGCTTATTAAGATTCAGCTTCGAAACAAATGTCACGATTTATATTTTTCCTCGTTCGTTACTAAGAATTCAAAAAATCCAATAAACATGAAATGAATATAAACAAAATAGATTCACCTTGTTCGAAGAGTTCTCAATCTTTGCGTTTCGTTTCTCCTGTGATCCTTTGCTGATTTTCTGATGAGGTCTATTCGGTTAACCAGTTAAGCATATTAGATTTTCACCTGATGCGGCACATAATATTTTATTCGTAAAACGAATTACAATGCCATTAAAATGCTAGTAAATAAATAAAATCGTTCATGTAATATTACAGTACATGTTTCTCGGTGTAGAGAATGAAATCAAGGTACATACGCATTCACGTGTGAACTACATAGATTGCGATTGGTGTTATATTTCTTTAACTTCAATGAACGGTCATATAACAACTTAGGCTTCCTTCGATTAAGAGGAAATGTTAAAAAAGGATTTAACCACTATCCTTGTTCATAACTTCCTTAAAAATTTAAAACGATGGGAGACTTTTCTTTCCAACTTTAACTAAAACCCGTCAAATGTAGGGACCCTTCGCGCGCCGAATTCCCTTTCCAACTATTTTTTCACGCAATGCGCATGCGTAAGCAGACGGCCATGACAGATTAAAATACGTCCATTGAACATAGGAACCACTTATGCATCACTTTTCCTTTTCAATCGCTTTTTTTAAAACTTCAAAATTATAAATTAACAAATTTGATAATTTAAATCGATAGTACAACCAGGTTCCCATAGATGATCTTTCGAGGAACATTTGACAAGCCTGCCTTATCCTTAGCCAAAGGAAAGCAACGTTGTACCCCAACATATAACGGGAACATAATTTATGATTTTAAGTTAAGCTCCTTATAAGTTTTTCCAAACTCAAAGGCAAATCGTGAAAGATTTCTTTCTCTTTTTTCCTTTTATCCAAGAGAAGCCTACGTTGTAATCGAATGCACAGGTATTTGCAGTAACGAGTCAAAAAAACTCTATACGTATAAATATATAAAAAAAGAGCTGTCGTTTGATATTACATTCAAAAATATGTTTTTAATTGTTATCATCTGTTTCCTTTATGAATAAGTAAATTTTCGCCGTTATTAATAAATTTTTATTTCCACGCTCGTTGAATTCAACTATCGTCCTTTGAGAGCGAAGCGAGTTGAATATAATTACACTGAAAACACGGGCCACAAAGTATGAGAGGAAGGACGACGCGACGTTGCGTCGAATTCGTTGAACATGAATGAAGTTAAATATCGGAAGAAGAATAAACAATGAAAAGATGGTTGTGATGTCTGAAGAAACAAATAGAAACTTCAGTTCTTCCCGCAGAACCAATACTTATTTCTTCTTTTTCCTTGGCTTATCTTGCGGCGCAGGCAGGTTTTCTTGCTTCCGTTTGGACGCAGGTTTCGCGCCGATATTGCCACCCTTCTTTCTCCTCTCTTGTCTCTCCCGCTCTTCCAACTCTTGATTCTCGCGTTCTATCAGGGTAATCAAAGTATTGCATCGTCGTTGCAATTCCAAAGCCGTACGGGACTTAACGAACCAGTCGAAACGGAATTGCGGCGCTGACCTGACCGTGGCTCGAAGTTCTTCGTAAACGTTCTCTTTATCGAAACCGAGTTTGTGCAACATGCAAACGAGGAAACGATCCTCTTCTTCGGTGTAATTCTTTCCTTTGTTCGTACCGTAGGCTATCCTTAATTGGTGGAACGGGGCACGGTATCTTGCCATCTTAGCGTCCAAAGCTTTCTTGATGCCAGCTCGTCTTTGTATCTTTGCTTCGCCACGCTCGATTTGGGCCATCACCCTGTCGATATCTTGCAGCTCGTGGCAACGTTCCCAGAATACGGCCGAATATTCCATCACCTCTTCCGGCGTTTTCCCCTCCACTTCTTTAGCGATATTTTCGATATCGTCTCGACCGTATTTCTCGTTCGCCTTAATAAACTGATTGAAGTCCCTCTTCGTCCAATTTGTAAAACCTTGAGTGAGCAATTTTTCCTTCTCCACGACCTCTTCATCGGTTAACGGTTGAGCCTCGTCTATCTTACGTTGCTCTTCCTTCTGAATTCTGGCCGCGTCCGATCCAAGCTCAGGATTCTTAGGAACTTTGTATCCCACGGTTTGCCGGAAGTAGTAGATCTCTTGATCGAGCAACTCGAACAATCGTGGTGGGAAAAACTGAAAGTCCTGGACAATCGGTTGCTTTGGAGGCCTGGGTGCTTTTGGAGCTTTCGGTTCCGACACCCTGAGAGCTTCTCGGAAGTAAGCGTCGACCGCGTAGTTGGCCTTACGCTCTCGTTTAGGCGGTTCGATCCAGTTGCCGAGTCCCAGAATTTTTTGCTTTTCACGATAGTCCTCGCCCTCGAACTGATACACGGAATCCGTAGGTGCGTCAACCGTGAAGTTACGCAAAGATGACTCACCCAAGCTTTCCAATTTCTGTTTCATTTCCTCCGTTTTTGCCTCACCTTTCTGTAAAATAGTGTCTATGTCTTCATCGGTGATAGCACTGTCCTTCGACGCGAACACCTCGTTAGCTCCATGCCTGATCATGTTCAACATTTCATCTTTATTTAGCGCAGTTTGCTTCGCGTCGACCAATCGTCCTTGCTGTATAACTAATTTGTCCAAACGTAACTTAACTTCCGCACGTTCTACAATCTTCTCTTCCACTGTGTTTTCTGTAATAAACCTGAACACGCGTACTTGCTTTTGTTGTCCTATACGATGCGCCCGGTCCATTGCCTGCAAGTCCATCTGCGGATTCCAATCAGAATCATAAATAATAACTACGTCGGCTGTTGCCAAGTTAATACCTAAACCACCCGCGCGAGTCGACAGCATGAAGATAAACTTCTCGCTTTCTGGTGCGTTGTATTCGTTGATCTGACGCTGCCTGTCTTCGTGCGCCGTGTTACCGTCTAGACGGCAATACTGGAAACACCTCCAGTGGCAATAATCTTCTAAAATGTCTAACATTCTTGTCATTTGACTAAATATAAGAACTCGTGATTCTTGTTGCTGTAATTTTGGCAATAATTTATCTAATATTACCATTTTACCGCAATTGTAAACAAGATGTTCATCAGTAGTATAAGGAGGTCCAGGTTCTGCACCATCAAACAAATATGGATGGTTGCAGCATTTGCGTAACTGCATCAAAATGTTTTGTAGTCGCATCTTTTCAATCTTTCCAGCACCGTTAACTATATCTATGTCCTTCATGAGTACCTTGGTATACCACTCCCTTTGCATTTTGCTGAGACCAATGTATACTTTAATTTCTTTCTTTGGCTTGAGTCCTTTTTCTACTTCAGATTTCAAGCGTCTCAGGAGGAACGGCCGAAGAACTGCGTGTAGTCTTTCAACTAATGAGTTGTCACCTAAGAAACTGTTGGTATTGAACCACGAGTCAAAATCATCTGAACTATTAAACACATCAGGTAATAGAAAATTGAGCAAAGACCACAGTTCATGGAGATTGTTCTGTAAAGGTGTTCCGGTTAACAAAAGGCGATTAGCTGTTTTAAATTCTCTTAATATCTCTGATAATTTTGATTTTTCATTTTTTATCCTATGAGCTTCATCGATTACCATATATCGCCAATTGAATTTTTTAAATACTGATTTCTCCTTGATAACCATTTCGTAAGATGTCACACAAACGTCCCATTCACCAGGCATCATAACATCTCTAATGAAAGTATTTCTGGTTTCCGCATCTCCTATGAGGCAAACCGCTCTCAGAGTGGGACACCATTTTTTGAATTCGTTCATCCAATTGGCCAAAGTAGATTTAGGTACAATGACTATGTGTGGGCCAGGAATGTTTCTGAAGTGTTTCATGTATCCCAACAGCGAAATAGTTTGAAGGGTCTTACCAAGACCCATCTCATCCGCCAAGATACCATTGATACCATTCTCATACAAGGATATCATCCAATTTAAACCTCGTATTTGATAATCTCGTAACTCACCGGATTTAATGTAGTGTGGCGACGATTCGAAACGCGTAGTTGGCGCTACACTTGCATTGCTCTCTGCTAACAATTCCTCGTCTTCTTCTTGTTCTGTTTTACGGTGTCTGTGATCACCGGAATCGGCTTTTACTGGAGCCTCTGGTTGTTTTCTAGGCCTGCCAGCTTTGATTTTCAAAGGACTTCCGGCTTTGTCTTTCTGATTGTTCGTCATGAAATGAGAAAATATTTCAGTCTGTTTTAGTAAATAATCAAATCGTTTACTTCGATCAGTCTCGAGTTTTGTTTCGAAGTCACCGCCACGAGACGATGTGGTCTCTGCAGAAGATCCGTTCGAATTGTCTCCTGTGTCTCCTGTGTCGACATTTTCGTCTGGTTTCGACATTTTTCTAAATTTTAAAGGAATTCGTTATAAGTGAAAATAGAGGTTGAATTGATTTAACGTTAATACGAACTTGTATTCCGTTTAAACACAATTAATCTTGTATTATACCCGGCCTCTGTCCTGACACTCACAAACGCACAACACCAATCGCCGCCATATTGAATTGCACGATCCCTCCAAAACATGAACCTAGGGATATAGGGATGAAGCGTAAGCTCGCTTTACAACTGAGAACGACATCTACATGAAAGGAGGCCTTAATACTTGATACTCAATTTTGATTTGTTGCGTTTCTGCGCACCTTCTGTACCACCAATTATAAAAAATTATTGTGAGAAATAGACTAATACAGATATTTAAGTTAATATCCAACAAGTGATTATTTTCTTCACACATATTCATCTAGAGATTAAGAATTTTAAATTTACAAACTTTCAAATTTTGTAATTTCCCCTGACTGGCTTTCCGATGACATGTTTTTAGGTCTATGTTCTAAAAATACGCTATTACTACCATTTATAAATAGGCACCTACTATGCCGCGGTAATTGGGAAAATATTCAAATATATATATATTGTAATGGACGTTATTCACGCACGTTGTTTCGTCGATAATATAAATTTTTATTGGATAATAATCTTAGCGGATAATAAATCCAGATACAAGCATGAAAAACAACGTTGTTTGTACGTTTATTTTTTAATCGAATATATTGGATAAATTTCGATATTTCTCTGGTAGCTTCATAAACATAATAAATTATTCTAAAACGCATTTTACGCTGAAAGTATCATATCAATTTAATTTTATTACTTTTAATTATAAATTTCATTAAAATTTAATCAGTTATCATGTACTTACGTGGATCAACAATTAGAAACACTATAGAGTTTAATTTAATAATGGTATAAAATATAATTCTTACCAGAAATTGATTTCTTTTCGTCAATACCGTTTCCTGGACGACGGTATCGCGCGAAGTGACAACAAATACCACACTTGCTGTTGCGCACTACTGTACTCAAGTTACTCGCGGTTCCACCTTGTACCGCGTAGTATTTCTTAAAATCTTTAATTAGTTTCGATCGAAAAAGAACGTTCAATTAGTTTTCAAGTAAAAATGTCTATTGTTGAACAATCGGTTGTAGATCAAGAAATCGTGATACCACCGAGTTTGCCGGTAATTCTAAAGCAATTTTGCAAGGCGGCTATTCGAACGCAACCGTACGATCTATTGAAATGGTCCAGTTCGTATTTTCGTGCGTTGGCTGATGGAGAAGAGCCACCGGTCAAATTAAGATTAGAATATCCACCGCCGAGTACAGCTTCCGGTTTAACTTTTGGCTTTTTGAGAGTTTTACTCCATCAATTTGGAGGTATTCATGTTGCGTATACAAAACTTATTTTTGCTTTCTTTTGAACAAATTCTTGCCGATTTTTTTAATAATTCACTTATTTTAATATGTATCACTCGTGAGTTATGTCGCTATGCGGTAGATCACTTATGCGTTATATCGCTACGCGTTATATTGCCAATAGCCATATATAGTTACGTATTATATTACTTCGCGCTATATAGCACAACGCGTTATATATTGTTAAGCATTATACTACCACACGAATTTAGTACCAAAAAACACTTATTTTGTAGATTACAATAAATCGTTACCTGTGGAAACAATTCTGCGTCGGTGGGACTGTTTATGCTTGGACCGAAGGGATTTGAACTTAATTATGATGATCGGAAAATTTCGCCGGAAATGTCAGGTGAAGAAATTCCTGGCAATTGCAGTTGGTCTTTTAGGCTCTAGTCTCTTTGAAACGATGATTATGATCTGCGAATTATTCACTCACGAACCTGAAGGCGGGTCCGCCATGGTTCCCGTCACATTATTTATGGAAATCTATGGGTAGGCTTAAAATAAACCTAATAGTAACTCAGTGACTCAATATTCTGATTGAAATTTTAATCTAAGATCACTGTAACCATAAAGTGCACAATTCAAATAAATAAATGAAGTATTACGATTAACAGTATATTTTGTAACTTTGATTTTTAGTTACTTGGCAGGACTTCGTTGCGATGGCAGCGAAAGATGTTCTTCCGACGAAGATCCGACTGAATTTATTATATGCGACAGCGTATCGTCGGCAAGTCATCAATCGAGATGTTCCGAAGAAAAATCTCTGGATCGCGTTTGTTCAGTTGCCAGTCAGGATACGGAGGCTGATGTGAACTTGGATTTGGAATTGGTGTCCAGAGATGATGTGGATTCTTCGAGAAGTAAATTTAAACTTGCAAAAAGAGTTCAAGATTTTTGAATCACGGATTTCTTTTTTATTGTGCTTATAATTAACAAACGAAATACTTGTTCTGTTTAGCTGATGTGATGCCAAACTTCATCGAAAGTTACACTGGCGACAAAGACGACGAAAATAAATCGTCAGGAGACGTTCCTGACAAAGAAGCTGTGAAAACGAAAAAGAGCAATGAAAGTTCCGCCACGGAAGCGGAGTCCAGTAAAAAGTCCGAATCATCCGAGGAGAAGAAATCGAACAAGAATGAAAACACGTCGGCGAAAAGTACAACTAGCTGTAGTAGCACGGAAGAGAATACAACGAAAAACCAAAGTGTTCGAAGTACAGAGGACAAATCTAGTAATGAAAGAAGACGAAAGAAGAAAATGATAGACCCGAAGTTGATCAAATATTATCCAAACATCCCTGGTGAGACCATACAAGATTAATCTTACATCGAACATTGAATTACATGATTATCCAGATATAAAATACCACAAAGTATTTATAGTAAAATATTTTTTGTAACTGAGAATATGAAATTCTAATGTCAGGTATAGGACCACGTCTTTCAGCTGAAGAAGTAGCGAGCGTAGCGATATGGATGAGCGAATGCGCAAGAGTGCAAGAGGGCTTGGTTGGCCCACGAAATCTTCGTCACATGAACTGTCCACCTCTGGATAGACAACAGATATCAGAATCATGACGAATCGCAAGATGAACTTCTAAAAATATTAATTGATGAAAATCAGTGAACACAGGTTTAGGATGTTCCCTTATAAGTCTTGACGATATAATGCTAATTTGAATAAAGCAATAAAAATCTCACTTTATAAAACTGCAATAAGTAGATTTTAAATATATAAAATAATTTGTTGCTTTACAGTAACAAATATGTATTTTTGTTATTTAATAAGTACTGTTTTTATAAGTACTGATAATTTTAATTTGGTTTATCAAATTTACTTGTAGATTTTTATTTGTTTTATTAAGAACCTTGTTATTGTTGAACTAGTAATATTAATTAAATTATGCAAAAAGGGCTTGGAAAGTGTTTACATAATTCCCTAAAAACAAATACATAATAAAAGTTGGATTAAAAAAATTCGGTATATTTCACATTGATTCGTATTTAACATTTCAATAAGTACAAATTTGGTATATCTTAAGTCTTCAAGGATTGTAAGTTGTCTGATAACAAAATTGCAACGTATACTAGAATAATGTTTTAGTAAAATAAATTAATATTTTTTAATGCTTTTACATAACTATATTATTCTAGATACTAATGTAAATGAGTCTCTCAACATACTAGGTAATTTAAAGTCAATTTATATTTCGTAGTGTACAGTCTTTGTGTAGAAAAATTTTCTCTATATTCCATACTCGAGAGAACAAAAGATAATCAGTACTTCATTAATATCACAGGAACGATTTACTTAATTTTAAAATATGACATTAAAATTCAATGTTCATATCTTACTATATTAAATTTCATAAAAATGTATCAATTCATTGTCATAGTATGACCATTTCCAATAAATAATATACGAAAATTAATCATGGATTTATACGTGTAAGATAAGTAACAAACAAGATGAACCATTTATAATGTTATAAATTTTTACAAACACGATTTCTATATAAATTTTCTTATGTACATACCGTTATTCTTTATAAAATCTTTTAGAAGACATTGCCCTGTCATGGAAGATACAGATGTAAAGCACCAGGTATAGTAGGCTTCCTGTGGAAAATTGTAAACTAAGAAAAAGAAATTCCATCGCTTGTTGCTTTGTTTACATTTTTCCTTGTCCAAAAGAAGCCTACGTTGCACCTAAGTGTATTTTTTATCAGTTCATTTTCGTACTTATACATATTTAGTCCTTAGAATTTAAACGAGTAAAGTGGGCAATGTGCGCACTCTGAATAACCGTCGTATCTGATGGTAAAACAAATGATAAAGAGTTGTAACAAGCAACAAAACGATAAGACACAACAATAAATTTCTAGCTTTCGTTCTATTAGCTCTCCATTCAAAAAGTTCGTGTCGATGAGCGAATAAATTTCGATATTGTAAAGGTAATTCGAAGGTGCTACGCAATGGGTAAAGCGAGCGATAAAAATCATTTAACAATGCACGAACGATTTCGTTCTCGGAGCGTCGAAGAGGATCCATGTCATCGTTCAAACATATAAATTTCCTAAAATTTGAATTCAGCTTAGTTTATATACCTGTTATTTATGAAATTTATTATGACTTACTTTGGATCCCTTCGTATCTCATCTAAAAGTTGTACAGTCAGAGATACATTGCTGGTCAACATTTCAAATATTTCATTTTTGCCAGCTTTAATTATTTCGTGCGGATAGAGCTTCCCTTCGCCAAATTTGGCAAGAATTTTTCTCGAAATTGGTTCACAACTTGCTATTAATTCCTTGGATACAATTGGCTGAAGAGAGTACAGATAGTTGGAAATTTAAGAATGATATATTTTTAACATATATATACTTACGAGAGATGAATCTAAATATCTTTCTCCAGGTGGTGGATTTGATATTTCCGCGACATTTATGTGATTTGAACAATTCGTTATTATATTTTCAAATTCTACGACTAGGCTATAATCAAGAGGTAGTGGATACAGTCTAGATAAAAGTGTTCTGATTTCTCTATCCGACCAAGTTCTAGAAACAGTAATATTATTATTAAACGTTTAATGTGTTAACATTATTAAATAATAAACAGTTGAATATACCCTGATTTATCTGTGTCGAATCTATCAAAAATCTCTTCAATTGGAATCTTTCGTTTTTCACTCGTTAGGAAATAGAAATACGAGAAAGCAAACTGCATATCTTCGGAATTCCTAACTTTATGACTAGACGTTTTCTTAAATTCGTGCTCAAACTTTCTTTGCATATCAGTGGCGATCCATTTATCTATTAAATGAGGCATATGAGCGGGTACTTTTCTACGTTCAAAACCATATGCTATGTTATATATTCTATTTACATAGAGTAAAGATTCCGCATATGTATCCAGTTGTCTTCTATGTTTCCAATGATCAGAATAATTAGGTTTATTATTTGTTTTTGCAGTACTATTCATTAGTGTTAAACTCATATCATTATCGTTTAAATAATGTTTCAGATATATACGTTTATCAATGTTACCAGAACTATGGAATTTAATTCTATTCATCACTTTTGACAACATTGATTTTTGAGTGGATATAATTTGATTGTTTTCATTGAATTGTTCATTGAAGTTCTCTTCAATATCATTTATATGCTTATTGTTTTTAAAGCTATAAGATTTATTTACATTGAACTTTAACTCCTTGGCTTCACTTGCCAATGTTTGTTGGGTAAATGTTTCTGTTTTGTTCCATACAGAATTTATACTTCTGTTTCCTAATATGTTAAACAATTTCAGCCCATAGTTAGTATTTTCTTGAGCATCTTGTAAAAACTTATGTGGATAATCTCCCTCTTCCTCAAGTGCTTCACTGTCAGTAGGAACTGTTGTGCTATCACAATCTCCTCCTGTAAATAAATTGCAAATATTAGTTCAGATATGTAACATAGTTGGATTGTTACTTTCTACATATACTTATCTATGTATATTTTTATCTAAAAACAAATAAAAATAATGATTGTTACCATCAAATTCACATAATGTAGTATTACAAGCTGGATCACATGATCCATCCCCTACCCAGGCCCAAGGACAAACATCAGAACAGTCAGGAACCCACCATGCAAGGTACACTTTTTGGCCACCTACTTGAGTAACAAAATCTTCTGGCCACACTTCAGCTCCTAACATTACATCATCATTAAAATACAAAAATTTATCTGAGATTCCAGGAATTCTGTAGAGGTAAACATACAAACATCAAATTAATTTCAAAGTTGTATTGACTAATAGCAATTAATAAGCTGTATTACCTATGTATATGACTTTCAATAGCAGGACTAGAAAATGTAGGAAGATCACTTTTATTTAAAAAGATATCTTCGTGAGTAATGAGAGTAAGTCTAGGATTATCCATATCTAACCAACTAGGTATTTGACCATTGGTTACGATATATACATGTCTAACCCATGGTGCATACATTTCTAACGAACGTAAGGAATATCTTAATTCATCTTTATCATTAAATCTAGAAGCTGCAGTATTAACATCCATAATAGGAACATGTTTCTTCAGATTCTTTAAAAAAACAGGATCTGAGCCGTTCACCCATGTATATACAACATCTATAGGGACATGTTGACATAATTTTTGTTGAAAAGAAATACCTAATATATTATCATTGAAAGAATGAAATATAGCCTCGTATTTTCCTTTACTCCAAGCTATCCATATCTGAAAGAGTGCTTTCAATTAGAATATAACAATTTTTATATTAATCAGACACTTAAGATGATAAGTTTTTTAATAGTTTATATCGGATATATAAAATACAATGTAGTTTCAATAACAAACAATATCTACTTAACAATCAAACAAATAAGATTAGATATCAAAACAATAGAGAAAAATAGAATTCCTAACCTCACCGAAGTGAATGATGCCGATAAATATACAAGTAAACGCTATTAATATCACCAACAATGAATATTTGTATGAAAGCAGATCATAACATCGACGCTGTAATAATTTACATGTGCTCATTATATTGATGAAAACTTTACATGCGATTAACATCGCTAGAATTGACGCAGCACTGTTTACGCATTCGATTGAAATCAACCGGTAAAAAGTCTATATCAGGAAGAGCTAAATATACATATGTACAGTAGTTTTTGAAATGTTAGATATACTGATTCAATGTTGCATATGTTTCAGGAAACGGTCGTCAGATGGTAGCAGCGATTCAATTCACCATAATTAGTGTAAGTAACGATAATTTGTTACTTCATAAAAGTTTAAGGAATTAATTTAACAAGTTTAGTAGTTTAAGTAAAAGTATAAATTTATTAATAAATAATATAAATAGTAAAAAAATATCATACAAAGAGTTGTAAGTATTTTTGAACGTTAAATAAATAAATTATATAATTATCATCTTGTTTCGTGCGTAATCATGATAATTTTTTGTCGATGAATCGCCCAATTCATCAATATAATGATCCATCGATGATTTCGTGCGTCGAATTGATACACCGTATTAATTCATTTTCATACGAGGGTCATCCTTTTTTGATTCGGTGTACCATCATTGGCAGATAAAATTTTCCTCAACATCCTTCGTATTGCTTCCGACTATCACCTGGAAAATAAAGAATAACATTACTTTAAATAATTATTCTATCAAAATTTTAAACCAAATATTATTGAAAAATATACGAAAGGAAACGCTACTGGAGCACGATAGACGAATAGTGAATCTACGTGACTAACTTAATAAAAATTTTAAATGTAAAAGAAGAAAGATGATTAATGAATCTAGTGTCATTCAAATACAAATGTACAAGACAAGAAGAGAAATATATATGTAACAATAAATGTAACAGAAGCTTAGAAGTGCAGAAGAACTATTCACTGCATTTCTGATAACACAGTCAGAGAATACCATCCCAACATAATCTTAATAATACTCATGTTGTACTATTTGCTGTACCCCCAATTGTGTTTCTTGTATCAATGAAAAGATAGAAAAGTCAGTCATTGAAGGTTGGTCCGTAGTATTTGAGCGTATCTAATGCTGAAGGAACACGGGTCATTGAGTTCATCTAACGAATCTCGTTATAAATTTCGCTTACTGTATGTATTCTGCGATTCATGAGTCGTTTAAGATATGTAACACAAATGCTATACGTGAAACAATCAATGGAGATTAGAAGTACTATTGTCACTTATCGATATTATGTATGTAATAGTAACCGTTCGATAAATGTCTGCTTATTTAATGAACGTTAGAAATACTTCTCGGTTAGTATTGCTCTTATTAACGTTAAACACTTGTTTCAAGCAATTACAATATTTCGAACTTGCAAATCTATAAATTTTCAAACTGATAAATTTAGAAGTTTTCAAATTTGTAATTTTTGAATGGTAGTTGCATTGATACTATTAAGATATTGTTAAGGACAACAGCAATAATCGAGGTCAAAATTAATTAATAAGATACAAAATTATTTAAGAAAGTTTGGATAATTTTTGTTTAATCTACGATAATGCGTGTACATGTATTTATAAAATAAATATTTGATAACTATGGTTATTCCCCTTTCAAATTATCTATACAGAATTCAAAAAGATTGGTTAATAAGAAAAAGAAGTTGAATTTGATCAATTAAATCATCCAACGTTAAATTATCAAACAAATTATACGCAGAGATAATATTTTTGAGTGTAATTCTAAATATAGAATTCCCAGAAGTACTTAAAAGAAACAGAAATATTTACTGTCGCGTTGTGTGATATTTACAAAACAGATCTTTTAGTAGATCTAATAATGAAGTAAATGAAATTTTCTTTTTAACTAGATAAACAGGTTAACGCGCGTAAAAAAGTTGAATGGCGTTATCAAATGGGACGAGACGATTACTCCAAGTACCATGTAAGACTATATGTACAATACAATAACTATGAATGAACAGTCGATTGAACCATCGTTCTCTGAATTTTGGAATATCTTGTTCTTGATATTCTAGAACTTTGAAATATTGGAGATTTGGAAATTATGTGATTTTGGAATTTTAGAAATTTTAACCTTTGGGGCTTGGAGATATTCGAATTTTAGAACTCTGGAAATTTGTGTCCTTGGAATTTTAGAAATTCGGGAATGTAGGAATTTGGAATTATAGACTTTCGGGAGAGTTCGGAATTTTTCTATTTCAAAATATCGAATCTTTGGGATTATAAAGATATTAGAAGTGAACGAGTGGGGAAAAATGACCACCCTAGTACATAAAAGCTGTATAAAAAAAGTGGAGTAAAGCTATCTCCAAAAAAAGGAGACCAGAATTTTACTCTGTTTCATCGGACATCTTGATCTAAATGACCGTCATATCGTGCTCGTCTACAATGTGTAAACTTAAAAGATTCTGGCACACAACAATCAACACTCTTCTGAAATTCAACAGCGAAACAGTTAAACATTACCGTCGAATTATTTCCGATGCGAATCGACATTATTGCGACATAAGTGGCAGATAAGATGGCGCAAGTTCGTCTCGGTTCGGCAAGGATTTATCTGGATTAATATTACGCGTTTCTTACATCACATTTTACGCTTGCTTATTACATGCACATCGCAAATTTCAGGCCATGATCTTATCGTGTGCCAGGGCAAAAGATAGAAAAAAAATAAAGACACGCTTTCCAGCGTGTCTCGTGGCGTAGTTTGACTTCTTGAAGATTTTTCGAAGAATTTCGATTCAGCACTTTACTAATCGTGTTACATATCGACCGCGTCATTGAGGTTGTAACGCGTAACTATCATACGTTACTGTTCATCCATTCTTAATCGATTTCATTATATTAAACTTTCGAGAAACATCTGCGCTTTTAATAGACAACGTGTTTATGAATGAGCCACGTTTTACAATCAAAGTACACCTTTTGCAGTCTGACCCATTAATCAAATTACAAACTTTCGAAGTTGGAACTATTTTGATTTACACGTTTTTGATTCTACTGATTTTCAAAACGATAGGAAATGTTTTCAGATTTTCACATTTTTAAATTTTTAAACATTCAGATTTTCAGATTTTCACACCGATCAATTTTCAAACATTTCAACTTCCAAATACGGAAATTTAAAAGTTTTCCAAATTGCATATTCTCAAATTCAGAAATTTGACAGAAATGCAGTAGACATTTGTTTATTTCTAGTAAATGTAAATTCTCAAACTAAGGAATTCAGAAATTTCTACGTTTCTAAGCTTTCAATTGCTGTACAGGATGACCTTTTTATATATTGCAAATTGTTACGTCTATCACTCATCCAATATCGTTAAATATAACGTTTACTTAATAATAATATAAATTACATACCCAACAGCGGAATAAGCCTTATTTCCTTTATACCCGAACTTCCCGGATAGTTGGAATAATTTTTGTAGATTCTTAGCATTCAATTCGAAGATTGACCTCTCCGTTCGACCGCTTGAATTAAAAATATACAATAGGTTAACTAAAAATAATTTGCACAAGATTTATTTTAATAATCAAAGTTTACTTACGATTTGGTTGAGTCCAAATGTCGTCCTCCCCTTATTACGTTGTTCAATTTTTCCGTCATTTTTGAAAGCGCCATCAGGGTCTCTAGTTCCGCTCGCCTTTGATCCGATAACCGTTTGTGCCGCCTGCTTGCGTGAGACAAAGTTTGTTAAAAAACTGTACATTTCTAGTAATAACTCCTTTTTTCTACCAAGATATCTTATCGGAAGCTTGTAATTGACTAATTCCGAGCATGTAAATTTATTTTGGCAACAATGCTCTTAGGAAACTTTAGCTATTTAAGAACGCTTCTGTTGTGGTTGATGTTTTGTAATACAAATTGTAATTGTAAAAAAGATGTAGTTTGGTGTGAAATAATTAACATTAATTGTCTTTCATTTGATTTTTTGTAACCCTTTCATTATTCGATCAAAATATTAATTTAAAGTTTACACATTTATTTATTTGTTTCAATTTCATTTCCTTATTTTTTATACATAATCAAAAATTACGTATTTGAATTATAGTTGTCATAATTAGTAACGAAATTAATGTGGAAAATGAGGTATGATTACTCACTGTTTAACAGTGCCCAATAATTCTTCGTTCAGCTCTTCTGCAACGTTGCTCTTTCCCAATTTGGCGATATTTAAGACGGCATCGTGTGTGTTGATTGCATTCTCGTTTCTGAGTCTATCACACAAAAATGTCGAAAATTAGTCAATTTAATAAATGATTCGTACCTCGTCGCGATTGTTGAATTCGAGGTTCAAAGTATTCGCGGGGACCGGGTAGATCATTCATCGGTCTAAAAATTTTTTAGTCTTAAAATTTGAAATTTCATGTATATAAATTTTTTAAAAATAAAAATCGACAAGACTAACAAGATCAATATTTATTATCCGTTGAAAACTCATGTGCACACGTCTCCTAAAATATTTCAAACTGTACACGTCTCTAACACTTCCAGATCTTTGCTTTGATTCTCGTTCGTTTCAAAATATACAGAACAAAAGAATGATTCCATAAAACACAGCAATCGTGATCAATCTCAAAAACAAAGAAACCGTAAACTTAACAAGGTCCACAAAAGCACTTACCTTTCTAAGGCAGGTCGCGCAGTCGCGAACTCAGGCATGCAAAACAACGCGAGGATCATCGCGATGGCGATACAGAATCTCCCGGAAGTGTTTCTCTTCGTAATATCGTACATTTTTCTTGTACCAAAACAAAACAAACGAACAGAAGAAAAAAACCGTTTATTTGCAAATAAAATTCGCGTCAACTTTTCACGCAACTGTTTTCCTCGAGTTCGATCAATGAAATCACTGGTCGACTTAGCTGGTCTCGTTCTACTCGAAACTGTTGCGTTACGAGGCTTCGGTTCGCGTATATATTCGTCGGTTGACGAAGCTTACCCCCTCCCTAGTGTCATCGCTTGAAAAGACATTGACGCTGTCTGTACACCCCCTTCGTGTTATCACTACGATTATACGATTGTATGTATACATCGCGTGCACGCTTCGATGAATTACGCTCTAATCGTGATTAATTTCCTGAAATTACCGACGTAGATATTACACTAGTTTATCTGGCGCGGCGTGTCGCGTGAGTTGAAAACAATGCTCTGAACCGGTTGAACTCTTCTTTCTTTTCTTGCACTCTCGTTAATTAGTGAGCTAAAACAAGGGAAGGAACGCAATTTGACATTAATTTAACAATTTAACGTTTTTAGTTGCGATATGATATTCCACGTTGTTGTTGCACTTTTATCGTGTTTATTGAAACACGCTCGATTTTAGGTGGGCGGAGTGGATTGACAAATTTTCTTTTACTTACGATTCAAATAATTTTCAATGAATCAGACTGATGTACAGGTTGATAGCTGTATTCTGTAGATTTCATATCTTACTGTACATTTTTTTATGGGTTCAACGAACAAGTAAAGTTATCACATTTATTGTATTTATCATATTTATTGTTTTTTATAATATGTGTTTATAACATTCAAAACACGCATCATACTTATCACACAGATCATATTCATTGTATTCATCAAAATGACTATATTCATCATATGAATTATATCAATCACATCTATCACATTCATCACATTCGTCATATTCATCCTATTTTACGCTATGTATCTACCCTAATTTTTCATCGATATCGATTTCGTCAATTCGAACCGAAAAGCAACCATCGATTCGAACAGTTTTATTTGGAAAATTGTAACGCACAGCATGAGTATCGAATCCCTCCTGGTTCGTGTAAAAAACCACGATATTTTAACTTGAATGACTATCAGTCGACACGCGACAGAAAGAAAAACGCTTACTTATCACGATAATGATTTTTTGTCCGTAATATTTTTATTTTCTTTTCGTTTTTTTTTCCTTACTGTGAATCGATCATTTCCTACGCAGAATCGAAGATACTTAGGCATTACATGGGAATTCTGAAAGTTTGCATGTGATCGGTATACGGAACTAGCATTCGAGCGTAACTAGTTTACTAGTTTCATCATTCATGTATTACTTGCTATTTTATCGAGCACGTGCAAGAAAAAGGAACTCATGCGTTACATTTAATCGAGAGAGACTCTTACTATGTTGTAATTTTTGATCGGTGGCAATTTTCATTCATGTTCAGCATGTAACGTAAACGATATAGAAATAATTTTTTTTAGTACACTTAAATAATTCGATGTATTAACTTCACGTTGAAATAATATAAAATTAATTATATAGTTTATAGGGGGTACGATGACAACTAGACTATATTAACGAATTTAGCAAATTTTAATATAAGTTTAGAGAACGGTCATTTAACTGAACTACTTGTTAATTGTACACTAGCTGTTGTATAAAAAGTATGTTCTACTTGTTTTATTAAATCTTGTTTCTTATCGAGAGATGAGTATAATGTAATAGTTATTTCTGTAACGTACAATGTCAGATAAATATCCACAGTCCCCTAATTACCTTTTCTAATTATTTTATGTGTTACTTGCCAAAGACAGGTAACAGAATACTATCCAGAAACAAGAACATGATCATAATTTTCCATAAACTCTGCTGGTGGTCACAACTCAAGAAGCTTACAAAATCAAATTTTCACGAATCTTTTTATATTTCAAATAAAAGATAATACGAAACGGGATAAGAATTGATAACGCGATAAAGGATGATTTAAACACAACGTTGCATTTCGTCATTCAAATTCTCGTGTAATGGAATTCATTATGGTAGTTTTTCCACCACTTTTTGAATAGCGACGAACCAGTTTCCTGAATCGATTTTCCTGAATCGGAATCTCGAATATGATTTCTCGGTATATTAAATTCTTGCCTCAAGATACAACAAAATTCCAGAGAAACGGAAGAGTAAACTTTTAACCACGCTGAAAAGTATCTGACGCGAATAATTTATAATTACAACGAACATTTGATGATAGCAATGTATACATGTGTCTACATGTATACGTATACGGCAGATTGGTTAAAATTTGACCTCGATCGGTTGTCGTCATTTCAGCCAATCTTATTCGAGTACAATACACATAGTCAAAGTGTGTTTGAACGTGGATGAATCTTTGTTGCTTGTGTTAGTGATCGAAATTCGCAATTGCGATTTGCGACACAAGGAAAATGCCACGTTAATATATCGTCCGTTCTAGGACAGGTTATGTGCTTCATATTTAGAATCATTTAAAGATATAAATTTTCAAATTTTTTAAATTTCCATTTTCCAAATTTTCACATTCTTAAATTACACATTCAATTTCCCAAATTTCTATATTTCTAAAATTTTCCATTTTCCAATATCTCCACATTTCCCAAAATTCCTCTTTCCACAAACTTGTACATAACCCAAATTTCCATATTAAAAATTCCCCAAATTACTAAATTGTCAAACATCCGATGCAAATTTCTCTAACCCCCAAATTTCCATATTTTAATTTTAAGAATGTCTGCATTCCTGACTTCTAGTATCGGAAAGTCATACATATAGTTACACATAGATTCTATATACAGAAAGTATGTATAAAGTCCCCCAAAGTTGCAGAACCCAGTTTAAATTACTCATTCGTTAAACAGTTGCTTCGCAGAACACCCTGTATACCGATTGAAGTATCGTTGAAACACGTCACGGTGAACGCTGATCTACCCCATTACTGGTTAAAAACACAAAACAACGTAAAAAGAAAATAAAGTGTTTGGCCAAACATAGTAGGGCGTAGAACGATAGTCTCGTGGATCGTTTCGTAACCTCACGTTTAAAGATACACCCGTTCGGTAACGAAATCGGTTTTACGTAGCCCGCTACGATACAGATAAAACGACGCTAGCGACAGGCTAATCGAAATCGAAGATTGTGCAATTTTTTGGAGGCCCGTTCATTCGGGACGAACGTATCGACGACATATTTAACTGCGCAGTTATTGAACATTGCGAAATACAGCCACCCACGCGGCGTGTGTGTGCGTATTTATGAAATAATTTCATATCACGCCTCGCGTTGGTGATAAAGACACTTGATACCGTCACTTTTTCTCGTTCTTGCAAATTTTCAAACGGATCGTCGTTGCGATTCAACGTTGATACTTGTCTCGAAGTCACGTTTCTGGACTCGTTCGGAACTTTGGCTAACGTTTGGGTTTTACAGTCCCTAATCGAATTAGGACCACCATTTTTCAGCATTTTACACGTTTTCCGTAAAATTAAAAGGTCTGCTCAAATTGTAATTATATAAATTATTAGCAACTAACATAATACGCTATTACTGTACATAACATTATTAACACATAATTTGATGGCTAAGGACTGTATATTTCCGGGTATGGAAATAGTATTCTTCAGGACATGATTTCTTTTTTTAAATAAAATGTAATTTGTACCGCAGTATGTGCACATCGTTATTGAATGTATGTATCTGTTTTTTCCTCGAAATAGACACAGTGGATCAACTGACGTGAACTGCAATTAGAGACACTTTTCTACGGGAAAGTTCGTAATGGACGATAGTTTACCTGGCTCGTTCACCTGGAAAAATTGTGAAGACTATACCCAGTTTCGCAATAAAGTTTCTTTCTCTTCGTAACGATTTGCCATAGAAGGGTTGCGTTCTGACAATAAGAAATGGACAGACGTTTGATCATTGAACTGGAACTTGGGAATAGAAAGGGAAGGCATGTTAGGTATCAATGAAGATTTCTAACGCGATTAATTCGTTGATGTTCACGAGAAGTAACAGAGTACCTAATATCGTGATTTAAGTATCAGACTTTTAACTGTAATTTGAAGTTTGGGTAATTGAATACAATCGTGGACCCTGCAGCGAGTTGCAACTCCATTTTTTATAGTTTATTATTATATCATACTTCATTCATCTACTACATGCGATAACGCAAGCTGATAATAGATAAATGATTTATAATTTGGAACTCGAGATAAGTTTTTATGGACAATGACGTAGTGCCTCAAAGATAACTACTTTTTTGTCTACGAAAAATATGAATCTATCCATGTGTTAAATCAGTAAAATATATTCTTTATGATGTAGAAAAATCAACATATGATATTTACCAATGGTGAAAATAAAAACTTACTAAACTATCTTGAAGTACTTACTGTATTAATTAAATGTAATTATCAATTAGTTTTCTTTTTAATGTTAACTTTAATAATTTGACAAACATTCCTTTGAAAGTACTGTATAATTACGATCAAGTTTCATCAGAGCATGTTCTAATTCCAACCGCATCTTCGTCAGTAGTATGAATTATGTTTAGTCAGACCCCGTTTCATTCATTTTGTCAGAGAGCCAGAGAAAACTTTCCATGTCACAAATCAATCGTAATACATTATCTCAGAATTTTGAGAGATAAGTTTCTACATTTACCGACAGTATGGAATTTAATTCGTTTATAATTTCTGTAGAGGGAGCTCTCAGATGCTTTCGATAAATTTGGTTCTTTAGATTTTATTAATAGTAAATTTGCAATACTTGATCTTTTCCATCTCGATGTTTTCGTTAATGTGTACCATCAAAATTAACATTTAAGCGAAGTCTTGTAATATTATCAAGCGAAGTCCTGTAATAACAATAGAATAAAAAATATTATACAAAAATTGAAAGTTTAAAAATTGTGTGTCAGGTAAATTAAAAAATTGGCAAACGTAGAGAATAGGAAGTGATAGGAAGGTCAAAAGATACACGTAACAATGATATATAGCTGATTATTGTTTTTTATTGCATTTAAATAAATAAAATAGTTCGCGGACAATCGCGATAGATCAAGTGATATCAATCTCGGACGCATCGTTCGTTACACATCGAAGTCGCGACATTTGCGACAATGTCTTTTAATACTCTGTCCGACGTCTGTTACGATTAAATAAATAAATAAATAAATAACTTATAGAAAAAAGACGAAAATAATACGCGAGGAAACAACGGGACGATCGATTGCCACAAACGGCATAATTAACGCGAACGTTTCCGTTGGTGTTGTTAACGTTAATTAATACTCGGAAATCCCTATTTCTTCACTTTTATGTTGCTAATAATTTAACGCAACGATAAATGCTATATCAGTACGACACAATAAATAAAACGCCTCTTAATGAGCTAAAAAATAAAACTCGTTGCTTGTGTGTTAAGCCGAAAACAAGCAGCGGTTTCGAGACTGTCCGAAATCTTATTTACTTGGACGGTAAAAGAAATCAATGGAAATATTGTTGGTACGTCATTAATAACGAAACAGAAGATCGTCGTTCATGTGCTAATGCGTAAAATATGAAAAGTTCTTTCTTCTGTCGATAAATGTATACACGACCGTGTTTTCGTCGTTTCACAGCCACTTGTCTTTCTTTGAATATGATTTCTTCTGCTTCTTCGAATGCAATCTCGGAATCGCTACGTCGAATGAATAGGCAAAGAATTCATGAACCAATCGATTCTCTTTCTTGCGCGTTCGATTTATTAACACTTGGACGGTACAAGAATTCACGGGCATTATGGAATATTGTACTGTGATGATTGCAGATTCAAGCAGATTTAAAACGTTCAAATTTAGAAATTCAATTTGCAATCTTCAAAATTTTAAACATTTAGAAATCTAATAATTTGGGAATTTAGAAATTTATGAATTTAAAATTAATTACGGGTTATATGAATTATATTACCGTCGAAGTGTCAATTAACGACAGATTACTTTTTCTTCTTGCCTACTTTAATGTTGGCCGCCACAATGAATTTGATTTTGTCCGATAATTAAGAAAAAGTAATAGGATAGTTCAATGTTACGATCACATTGATTTGAAATGTCAAATTGAAATGTTATATTAAGAAATTTGATGTTAACATAACATTTCAACGCATAAAAATATAACAAATTTGGAATGTTAAAAATTCGCAAAATTTGTAAATATAGAAGTTTCAAATCTTTTTATAGCGGTCAACTTATCATAAATATACAAATTTTATGTTGAAACGATTATTCAGTGGCAATCAACGTGTTCAACCCTTTGCACTCGATGGTTCTCGTACAAAGACATTTTTTGTTTAATATAACTTTGCTATATACTCTCTCAACAAATTGATAATAATTAATATTTATTTTAATATAAGTATCAAAGTATATTTTGAAAATTCTCTATAGATAATCACATGATTATACAGCGAATAAAATTGTAGAACGTTAGTAATTTATATAACATAGTCTTGTATCCATAATTGAAAAGAATCTTAACAACTCATTCAATTGATCAAAATGATTAAAAATTAAATTCAAAACTCGATCAAACTCGAACGACTTTAGAACCACCCTGTACCATAAGTTTCCTTGTATTTCAAACAATATCGAATGCAAAGTAAAAATACAACATACAATAGCAAACATTGCCGGAGAATCGATTTCGAACGATTCTCATTCACCGCGTTTCGTTATAAAAATGAACGCAATCGAGATGAGTGCAGTCTAACCGTTGTCTACGATCAATAAATAATAAATAAAGCTACCTACATAAATAAATTACTAAACAAGAAAAATACGACACACGTACACAAAATAAAACGGGGAAAGGATACACGCGCGGTCGGGAACGAAATCGACGGAAACCTCATGAAATGGCGGGTATTTCGAATGTTCGAAGGAAGAACACGTTTCAGACGTGATTTGTTTTCGGACATTCTTCGTATCCTTGGACTACTTTCGACGAGGGCACTCGTTCTCTTCTCTCTTCCGTTCCGTAGTTAAATTACTTAGTATCCTAATAGTGTAAGTTTCGTTTAAAGAGTTTAAGCTCGGACGGAGGACGGTCCGTAATACTGTTCAGGCTGCTTGTAGAGTCAAGAGATCCTATTTTGTTTCTTCTTATTTTTTTTTTTGTGGTTTTCTCTCGTGTTTCTTCGTTCTTGTAAGCGTTTCTTGGTCTCTCGACTCTGTCTTCGTGCTCGTCCCGTGATTTAGGACGATACTTAGTGCCTCGCAATTATATGTATCGATATTCGTCGTTGTCTTCCCGCCGGCTCTCTTTCATCTTCTGCAATTTCAAATAAAATGATGCTGATTAGAAATGATCTTGCTGGATATATGAAATATTGCATTTCAACATGACGCCTATAATGGATAGGGATTATTTATATATAGGGATACTTATATTATTTTTGTAAAAGATATATTTTTATATCGTATTTATTTACTGAATACTAATAAATACAAATGCCCTTAATATTTAGCTAAAGTTCCTATCTTTCAAAATTGATAGTATTTGAAGGAAATAATACGACGATAAAATTGCACTGAAACTGCAAATTGCGTGATCGAATCGAATATCGTATGTATAGGAACATTATACGTTTGACGTAAAGCTTACGAGAGACTAGGCGCGTGCCATCGAGTCGTTTCTTTTTTCTCTCGGTCAATTATCATGGCAGATTGCATTCGCAATTAACTGGCGTTAGAAAAAGTAACGAGATTCAGATTGCGGTTTACGTATTGATAACATGAATTACGCGATTAAAGAAACTCAATCATAAATTACCCCGTGACTCGTGCCGCGACGTTTACATAATTGCGTGGAAAAATGATTTACACGATAACGGTTTCATCACATTAATCACTGCAACGTTCGTTTAGCAAAGTTGCGATCGGGAAGAACGCGGAGAAATGCAAGGGAATATAGTTCAGAATTTCATTCAAACCACGGTTGTTGATAAAATTTTCTGCTATTTATGTAAATTTCGGTTTTTAAAAATAACTAAATAATTATTTCGTGATCGTCGTTTTTAATAGGGACTTGGTTTTTAGTTATAAATCAAGATTGAGCTTTTTACTGTTTTTACCGAAATTACATAATCATTTCGATTTACGAATAAAAATGTTGAAAGCTTACCAATGGCAAGGAAAGAATCTTCTCGTCGTCGAGTAGTTCAGGATTGTTCGCAACCATTCGTAGGATGCGTTGCAAGGTTTCGAGACGATTATTCGTGGCGGATCTTCGTCTGCGACCTCTGTAACACGAACATGAGAACAAAAACATTATTTTAAAACATCCATAAAAAAATAAACGAATTTATGATCTTCTAAATTTGCAACTTCTTTGTGAGAATTTTCGATTTTACAAGTCTGTAAATTAAAAGATATCTAATCTTCGATATATACTCGAATACTTTCTTAATTACTTCTAAAGCGATCATTATCACCTACTTCGCCTCAAAATGTTAAAAATAATTCAGATCGCGATCGTTAACACTGATCGCGTGACTTGTGGACAAAAATAGCTAAACACGACGAAACGTTAAGTGGCCATAAAAAAGATATATTACTGGAAGATTACACGTTCTTGCCATGTGATTTCTTTCTTTCTTTCTTTTCAACACTGTACCATACTCCCTTTCAATCTTTCTGCTTGTTTTATTCCACTTCAAGCACAGAACTAGTTGCGAACACGCATGTCACACGTGTTAAAAGTGTAAAGGAAAAGATGACACGTGCCAATGTGAAATAACCGATCGTGCAATCGATTGAAGATCCTCGTAAAAATTTTTTATTCGCGTTATCGTCGGAAAAGGAAGGAAAATCGTAGAAATTACATAAACCATGACAGTTGCTGGAATTGGTAACATATTCTTGGATGATGTTGTGGGGACTTTTGTAAATCCCCACGTTTTGTGACGAGGATGGGGTTATGTAAGGTTATTATAAGGTGTGTGCGAAAGGAACATGATATTTGGCAATATAGCAAGGGGAGATACAAAGCAAGACCGCGATACAGTATGTTATGATATAAATTCTTATATTTCCAAATATCATATTTCAAAATTTTTAGATTCTAATCCTAAACTTCCTCATAATACCAAATTTCAATAAAAGATGCAAAAATGTTACTGCACGACTAATTAACACGAACTATGATCGATCGTTCCGTTTCGTTTATCGCGTCATCGATCGCGAAACATAAAGCGTAGGTTTTACATCGAAATCGCAAGCCACGTACGCATGTAACGATGCAGATTGAATAATGTATCGTGGTGACAATGATGGTTCACGTAGAAAGACGAAGGGAAAATAGATCGTACACGAAGAAGGAACGCTAATGGATCCTCTAACCGGGTTATCTCTACTTCGAATGTTCTTTGAATAAATTTGTATTCAACTCGCCGGGAAATTCATTGAAATCCACGCGAAACGACCTTTTCGCGCGCCTTCATTTTCTTCCATTGACGTTTGTTCCTTCCAGATGAGATTAATACACGGTATGTAAACGAGAGGACTGCAGATAGATTCTCGACTTAGCTTTTTACTTTCGAGTCACATTCTTTCGAGGGACAATGAAACATCGTCGAGTTGTCATTACATTCGTCTTTCATGATGGACCAACGAATGAAACGATTTCGCGATTTGATTCGTCGACTGAGATGTCCAAGGAAGACGAATCTAAATTATTTCTTAACGAACATTTGTTCTGAAACATCGTTTGTATCTTGTAAGGATGCAATTTGTATCCTATAATTTCTGTATCCGATCTTGAATCTCAATATTATTCGTTTTTGACGGAATTTATTAAATTAATCGACAGACGCAGGAGCTCTTTTAACGAGGTAAAATACACGTTTAATAAACATCGATGGAAAATGAATGAAATTTTCGTTTAGTAACTGTAATAACTACAATGAGGCCTGATTAAACAAGGCAATATTTCTAGACTTAGCCGATATCGATCGCGAAAACTTTTCCAAACGATTTGATCCTCGATAAAGTTGATTGCGTATTCTGATTTAACCGGTAACACAATGATTAACGAGCTATAAAAAAAACAAGTTAATCTATCAGTACTACATTTCGTTGCCGTGTGATATAACTTTATCACTGCTCGGAAATCTCTGCTATGAAAGCGAAACATTTGTGACATATCCAGACCTAGATCCCTATATTCCTAGATCTCTGGATCTCTTTATCTCTAGATTCCAAGATCTCTAGTCAACGATAAAGCTGAACAACTGCAACTTGATTACGAAACTGATAAATAGATGGTTTCAATAATTTATCAGATGACTAATTATTCCGAGTGGATTAATTAAGATTATTCTGTTTATAGGAGTAAGAAAATGCCGAAAATTACTGTTAGTTAAAATAGTATCGTGTTCTGTCCGTCGTTTGTTCCAGTAAATGGTTTTTCCCCGAAAGTTAATAACGTTTTAAATAACACTTTGTACACGTTAAAATTTCACCGCCATTTTCCAGGCGTTAATTGGCTATTTTTTCTCGTTTCGTCGCCAAGATACGTGACCACTTCGACCTCCTTTATCGCGAGTTTCTATCCTCGTTTGAGCCTCGTTCGAGGGGTGGATCACCCTCCGTCGTTGTCGAGAAGCTCCCGAGGAGACGTGGAAGCAACAAGTTGAATTTCAATGTTTGACGCGACACATTTGCCCTTCTTCCAACGCGAATCGCACGCGGGCACGTACGAGGAAAATATTCCGCGTGGAAACTCGTGGAAAATTGGAAAGCCCGCGTGCCAGAAATAAACGGTGTTAGCCAGGTGACGTGTACCCTTGCGAAGATTCCTGAACTCGGAATCTGCTTGGTTGCACTACCAGAATAACTCTTTTTTTTTATAAATAGATCTTTATTTTCGTACGTGTAACGCGATGATGCAACAAGGAGATATCTGTCTTTCTTCTGCCTATAGTAATCAGCTTAGCGAAGTATCTTCCCGGTTTTTTTTTTCTTTCTTTGTTACTCCTTTTTGTTCGTAGAGGAGGTATTCGGCGCCTTCTGACTCATGCGAACGCGAGTTCGTGCTATATGCGGCATTATCTCGTTCTGTCTAGTATGCCATTCATTTTTCTCCGAAATATCGGCACAATCACGTTGAACTTGAATGGTAATCGTTACATAAAGCCTAGTTGTAGACTACCGCGTTAAAGGTTATCGTGTAGGCCGATTTAAAAGAAGCACGTACATTACCGGTCAAAAGTATCAAGGATCATTTTATACAATTTACGTTTCTCGATATTATTCGCGGTTAATTGTCAGCATTTCCTTCTGTTCGAGATGCGATAACAATGTATTAGTTTGCATTGTGTGAACATTTAAGACCTTAGAGGTTATAGTAATCGATGTCTATGAATGGATTCATACCATATTATTATTATACTATTATCTTCATATTTTCTATACTGTTACATTAACATTTTAGTATGTTGCTATGCTACTATTCCGCTAATTCATTAAGTTTATAATACAAGTATACTTCTGTACTAATATTTCATTATTTCATCATACACTTATATTGCTGTGTCATTATTCCAATATATTACTATTCCACTTTTCCAGTATGCATATTACTATAATACTATTTCGCTAGTTTACTATACAAGTCTGCCACTATATCACTATTCTAAATTCAAAATTAAACATTAATTGTATGTACTTCCGTTTACACATACGAAAAGCACGCGCATGAGCGTCTTAGTTTGAACTTGAATTAATTAGTCTAATTTAATGAGATCGCTCATTTGGCGAATTTGAAGCACATCTGGCGACATCTCTCGGAATGTACAAAATGCTTCTGTACATTTCCTACTAAATAAATAATTCATGCCCAGTTATTATCGAGTATTTTACTTGCACCGATATCATTTGTTAATCACCGGCGAAGATCATTGTGGTTAACACATTAGTGATGCATAATTTCTTACTATAACTTTCATTTGTCACGATTTCAGTAAATATATGATCGTTTTTCACAGACTATCGATAGAACACTTTGATAGACTGTTATAAGTTTATAAAGGCTTTCCTAATATAACTGTTTAAGTCACGTTCTAACTCGAAAATATGAAATTTTAAAAAATTCTATCGAAAATGCTAATTCAATTTAATGTAAGAATTGAAAGAAAGAAAAATCGGTTACGATAGTGACGTCGCTTTTGTTCTCATCATATCCGAAGGCGAATGAGATTAAAAATCGCGCGACTGATAGGTCGTTTATCTGAACGTTTTATAGCGGGAAGAAGTATTAATATAATTTGGCCACGCTCCGTTTCGATAACAATAAATCAACTGTTTGATAAGGGTCGACGTTTCGCGGTGCATATTATGTAACAGCATACTTACATCTTATCTGGATCCAGTACACCGAATGCAATGGGAACCGTCACTACTTTTCCTCTCACGTTTTCTAATCCCATAAGCGTTTCTAGTTCGGCGAGCCTCTGATCCGATACTCGTCTTTGTCTACTGCAAGAACAATAGAATGTTGCATAGTTAGTTTAAGGTGATCAAGAAATAAAAATGTGAGTAGGTCAACATCAGTTTTTGTTACATTTTATTTCTATATTATTAGATTCCAATATTCCTAAATTAGTAATCTTAGATTATATTCCTATATCTCCAGATCTCCATATTTTGGATTTCTATATTATACTTTCGAAATTGCTATGTTCCTAGATCCCTATGTCCTCCAGATTCTCATATTTTCTAGGTCCCCATTTCTTCTGGATTTGTATATTCTCTAGATGCCTATATTTCGAGATATCCCTACAACCTTATTTTCCCTAGTCTCTTATATTCTCTAAGTACCTACATCTAGATCTCTATATTTCCGAAATCTGTATATCCCTGTATCCTTATATTCCTAAGTCCCTATATTTCCTAGTATCCTTAAATCCCTTAGATCTCTATATCCTAAAAATCCCTATATCTTCAAAATTTCTATATCTTCAGATCCCGATATTCCCAGGTCCCTACATTTTTCTAGATTCCATAATTTCCTAGTTCTCTATATCCAGATGTCCTTAGAATCCTACATTCCCAGATTTCGTATCTTATAGATTCTTATATCTTCGCGACTTTTATATCATTCTGTACACGCACTCACTCGAGTTTGTTCATTACGAACGAAATTAATCACGTCTGTCGGTATCTCGAGTTGAGTTAATTATAGACACCTAGTCCGTAAATACGTCCGCATTACAAAGATAAAGGTGTCCCTAGTCTCTGAATTCCCCGTCTTTTTTACAATTATCTGATACGTGGACGCAATCATTGATTAAGATAATTGCAGGAAAAAACGTTCTATGTACCTGTGTGTAATATTATTATTACTATTATTTAGTAATAATACGAACTATCCTAATTATTATTCAGTTTTTGTATTTTTATTCAAGATGTCCAATAATTGTTTTAGAACTAAATTATTTCTACTGCAACTTGAAACAGGAATTTATCAGATTTTCAAGTTCTGAAGCTTCCAAATTTTCAATTAAACACACATTGCATTTCGTTCCAGTCCGGAATTCAATCGCATCTCTCTCTACTCTTCTCAACGACATCATACCAACATTACCAAAATATCGTTAAGTATAGGTATCGATAATATACGAATAATCGATAATGAAATTGCTCCGATGATCACCGATAAAATGTGAAACAAATCACGTTATCGCGCAACGCGATAAATCGCGTATCAATTTGAAGATAAACGTTCGCGGTTACGTTGGAAATCACGTTTTTCTGGGAAATTTGCGTCGAGGAAGTTACGGAGAAGAAGAAGAGCCACAGATAGAAAAAGAAGAGATTATTGCAGCTGGTTTCGCAGTGCCAAACGCGTAACGATGACTTGCACTAGCGTGACGTGTAATTACATCAGTGAGCAAACTTTCACAGGCACAGCACGCAAGTCCATGCGAGTGGAACGTCGTGAAATCGATGTCGCAAATCATTCCCATGAGGATCGCCCGCGGCGTTTTGCTCGAAAGGAAACTTACTAATTGGCCGGTGGGTCGTTGTACCACGCTGATATCGTTTTTCAGTCTTCTACAGCCTTTTGTGAATTCAAAATTCACTGGACGACCATTCTGTTCTGGATAAACCGTGTGCAACTTTGTCAATTTTCATCTCGTTTCTGTTTGTTCTTTTGAGCTATCAATATTTCATTAGTTTTTCCCCAGATACGATGCATGTATACTTGTATACCTTTTTACCCGGTCATCGAATTTACATGTCCAATTAACACGCTTGCTGCTAACGCAATGCATATGCAATGTAATACCTTCGATTTGTCTTGCAATGTTGGCATTTTTTGTTTTATACTTTTTTGGATTTTGGGACTTTGGGACTTTGGGATTTTGGAATTTGGAATTTTGGGATTTGGCATTGTAGGATTTAGAATTGTGGGATTTGGAATTTTGGGATTTAGAAGTTTAAGATTTTGGAATTTTGAGATTTGGAATGTTGGCATTTGGAATTTTGGAATTTTGGAATTTTAGGATTTGGCATTGTAGGATTTAGAATTGTGGAATTTGGAATTTTGGGATTTGGAATTTTGGAATTTGGAATTTGGAATTTTGGGATTTAGAATTTTAGGATTTTGGAATTTTGAGATTGGGAATGTTAGAATTTGGAATTTTGGGATATGCAATTTTGAAACTTTGGAACTTTGAGACTTCAGAACTGTGGAATTCTGAATCTTTCAAACTAGGGACTATAACTTTGGAACTTAATATTTCAAAATTTTGTAAATGTTACTATTCCAGTAAATGTTACAATCCCATCGAATTAAATTGAAATTCGAAAGTTTCTAACTTTCTCAATGTTTCAATTTCCAAACGAATTTGAAAATTAGTACATTAAAAAATATGACTTTCTACAAGAATAAAATACTCTCAAAACGTGAAATATTAAATACCAATAAAAATGATCGCAAACAAAATTCCAGGATATAATTATTAGATTAAACGGGAACCAAACATATGATTTTAAAATGTATGAAATTTACGATGATGCTATATCTGAACGAAAAGCGTAACCATAGTGTCACGTCGATTCAACAGGCTGCTATAAAGTGGAATCTCCTCCGCAGGGGATGAATCAACGGGGGTTTTGATTAAGGCTATCTATTTTCTTCTTTTTTTTTTTCACTTCCATAGAGATTCCGATGGACGTCGATAACGATGCCGACAAACAGATAACTGATAACTTTGTTCTACATGTACTTCCCACATGTTGAAGGATTAGCATGTCGATTACACAGAGAAAATTAATGGCGATCGACAAACACGGTATTATCCGGTGTAACTTGCAATATCCACCCCCACGTTTCCGTTCCTCTAGCGATGCCTTTCTCGTTGGTTCATATGAATTTTATTTTATCACCACGAAATTTATCGCTTAGGCTACTGAAATTATAAATTCTGAAATTACTACATTTTCTAATTTCGCGAATTCTCAAATTTTCCAACTCCTCAAATTTCTCAATTTTCCAGATTTTCCAATTTTTTCTAGATTCCGCAGTTTTCGTGGATTTCCAACTTCCCTAGCTTTTTCAGGTTCCCCAGATTCGCTGTATTCCCTAGATTCCCTAGATCCCTTCAATAACCCGAATTACTTTAATTTCCTAAAGTAACTAATCCAGTAACTATTATTCCCCTAAGGTTTTCCACTAAACTCCTTGACCACCCCAAATTGCGATGCCAATCGCAACATAGTCACAGCATGACGAAAATTGTCGCAACATCTCGATAATAAATCGATAAAATTAATCGATCCGATAATGCTCATTTGGTGACATTTACCTGATGTCGCTCTGGGGTTTTTCCCCTGACGGCAAGAGAACACTTTTCCACCGGAAGTGCATATTATCATTCGATAGTCACACAGGCATTTTCTTAAACTTATAATTAATTTTCTTTGTGCGTTCAGCAGACGAAGATTTTTTGCACGAAAAAAATGAACTTTGAAACTTTTAACAATTTTGTAATTAATCTTGGAAGATGCTTTTATCTTTTTCTCAATGAGATAATTTCAGGTGGTTAACGTTATATTGTAATTAAGCATGATGGATTAAAAGAATATTTATTGTTGATATTTGAAAATAATTGATTAATTATCGGAGAATGATTTGTCGTTGGTTATTTATAAACGATTTCTCGAAAATACAAATAATTGACAAATATAAATTTGGTAGCAACAAAAAGTTGTGAAATTGTTTTGCAAAACGAATGATTAAGGTTATCGATTTCGTGAACGATCGTAATAAACAAATTCAAGCTTCATATCGGTGCAACAATCAGATCGATGATGAATCATTGAACATTGTTTAAAGAGAAAACAGATATAATGATGCAATGGGGATTTCGAAAATTGAGAAGCTATCAAAATTGCTCTCAAATATACTATCAAGTAATTGCACCTCGAAACTTTTAGATGCTTGAAATAGTTCCTTTAAGAAAGACTTCTTTAAGTATAGAGCAGCATCTTCCAAAAATTATTGAGTGACGATTGAAAAAGAGAGCAGATGCGATAATATTGTAAATCATTAAAAATTGCATTTCAAACTTTTAAAATTTTAGAAAAAGACAGAAAACCTTAGAATTTGATTTTCATTTGTAACTCTTTGATTGTGGCGCGCTTTAATAGAAGGTCGTCATTCTTTGACGATATTTATTAAAAATAAAAAAAGATTCTTGATATTTATTTATTTGCTTCATTACTATACAACAGGTGTGTATATATCTATATAAATTTATTGAAACATTAAATGCATGTCAAAACATTTGCTGAACATATTTGTTTCGTATACATTAATGAATATCTGGGGATGTACATACACGCCTTTCACAATTCACAGGTTAATGCATATAAAATAAATATTCGTAATTTTATATGGAAAATCGGAAGGATATGTACGTGATTCTGGTAACGTACGTGTTAATGCATATCTATATGTATAACTTTTTTAATACCATGTCCCTTTTTTAATTCGTATCATACGTTCTTCACATTTTTTCATTTTCTGATATAAATGCACATATTTTTTCACCCACAAAAAATGGCAAAATTTTGAAAAAATTATAGAAGCACCATTTTCTAATTTTACTCGGTTTCAAGGTTTGACTTTTTTATCAGTCTACACCGCAAAATGACTAGTTTCCAAAGTACGATTACACGGTTTCAAGGTGCAATTATACCGATGATATATCAAAGTCTGCACAGTAGAGATCTATAGATTACATAGATTGCACGATTTGTACTTTACAAACGTCGGTACAACGATCACGCGAAATTCAGTAATAAATCTTAGCAAAATAATCGTAAAGACGTGAAAAGTCAAACACCGATATTATGAAGAAGCGATCACCAGATCGTGATCTCAAACATGAAAAGATGACTTCGATCATTTGGTATCATTTAATTTTCCAGGATGAGGTACAAGCCTTACCTAAGCAAGGAGGGTGGTGGTCTCGCGTGAGTCGTCGGCATCCAGATCAGGTCCAGGATACACAATACCATCAACGTGGCAAACAAACTTCTCACTCCCGTGAAGCTCCTCATGTTTCTCGCGACGTGAAACGTGATCGAAGATGTACCGAAAGAAATCAACTTTTCCCTCGGTTCGAAATCCAAAGGGATAGAGAAAATAATAAAACACTTTCGCGGTTCAACACTTAGCTCGGTCCGCAACCGACTCGCACTCGAAGAACTTAACCGTTAGTGTCACGTATCGCTCGCGATAATATGTCTTGTCGTGATCGGGTTTCTCTTCCTTTTTGTCGATCAGTGGCTGGTTGGCCCTATCCTTGTCGCTTTTGTCTCTTGGTGAACTGTAGCGTGGCTTGGTTCGCATCGAGCATATATACTCACGAAGGAGAGTGCCGCCTCCACCTCCCCACTCGGCGCGTGGCCCATGCCCCACTCGTACCGGATCCTCCCTCACTTTTATCTCTTTCCTAGACTTCGACCCTTTTCCTTCGATCCGATCACACCTGTAGGTTTCGTTTTTGATAAGATACCTGCGCTCGACAGCTCATCCGAGTGTACATCCGACTGTCTCTGCTCTGGGAGTGATGCAACAGGCAACTCGCGAACCACTATCAGAAATGAGATTATTTCAGTGGATCTTGGAGCCACAGTGAGTCACACTTTTCGGATCTTGAAAAGTGACTACTGATATCGTTATCGATTGATATCGATATTTTCTTCAGATGATCGAACCGCGAAGTTAACGATCCCTTTCAAGTTCTTCATTTTTTGCATTTCTCACTTTTCGACATCTTAATCTTTAAATATCTATAAAGTATCAATAAGATATCGGTAATCGATGCTCACACCTCTGCTTTAGAGAAGTGCAAACTAGAGGTGTGAAAACATTGTATCTTAGGAAAAGGATGCATCATTTTTTCACTAGATGAAGTTTATACCATTTTGTTGTTTAAAAGTGAACACTATTATATCAGACATCGTTTTTCAAATGAAAAATATCATTGACATATCAACGTATCTGTACTCATTGTCTAGTTCCAATTGTGTAATTGCTCTTATTGATATCATGAACTTGAATATAAAGTTACATCAGTACTGATATGAACAACATTGTAACTTCAACGTGAACATAAATTACGTATAATACACATCAAGTGTCGTTACGATTGTCATCTTTGGAGCAGGTCTCTGCTGTCCAAGTACACAGTTCTCTGAAGAGATCTAATATACTAAATAAAATGCACTTACAAAAATTACACCGTAATTGTCTTTATTTGTCAGTTTTACGAATTTTATAACCAACTTACATTATTAAACGTTTCAAATGAAAGTCCATCTCTGAACTTACAGAAATAACGGAAACGTCATAAAATTCACAGATGACGCATTTACATTTACTTTTCCGTGTATCATCCAGAGATCGGTACCTCTAATGATACTAACATTAGCTAAGTCAAACATTAGCTGATTCAAACATTAGCTAATTCAAACCTTTATCAATAAAATTAGTAAAAACTAATATTGCAATGCAATTTTGCCACGAATGTTCCAGGATCCGTACAAATGCCCTAATATTTAAGGTCAAGTTGTAAAACGTCAGTCGTCCAAAAAATCGAACAAAGCTGTCTAAGACTCATCGAAAAGTCCGCTGTCGAAAAATTCCCCGACATTCAGTCCTCGGAGGAAATCATCCTAACCGGTTCAGCTTGCCTCTAATTCCGCTTTTCTCGGGTTGAACGATCCATGAATCACGCTTGGATCCTCGTCATTCATCGACGATCACGATGCACCCGCGTGACGTCGCGAAATCGGCCCGAATTTTTCGGAGGATCGTGCTTCTACGTGTCGATCGTCGTGTTCTCTGTTGGCCATGTACGTGATGGCAAGTTCTAGTGGCACGTTTTCGTTCCGACACCGAGAGAATTCATGGAAGATTTCCGTTGGATTGATTCAGCTCGACGATGACCTCGTTCTCTGTCTTGGGTCGTTCTTGTCTTCTTGCATTTCGATCATTCTACACTGACCAATCTAACAGGCTGTTATACAATAATTCTTACATTCAAATTATTGATAAGAAAAATAATTTTGCACAATCAGATCAATCGATGAGTTGATAGGTGGTACAGGTGCAAAATTAAACATCTTGTAATCACGTAACTGATTCAGGTTGGCTGCAAGCTTTGACTCGGTTACATCAAAGTTGATTCTTTCTTTATTTGTATGCAATTTTATTTCTGAAGTACGCGCCATTTTTTTTTACCTTCAGGCATTTTTGGTGGAATGCAGAAATTTGGTAATTTGTAATTTTGGGAATTTTGAGGTTTAGAAATGTAAGAAATTGTGAATGTGAGGATTAGGTAATTGAAGAATTTGGAAAATTAGGAATTTAGAAATTTAAGGATGTAGGAATATGGGGATGTAATAATTCCGGAATTGAAGAATTTGGGAATGTGGATATTGGAGAATGTAAGAATTTGGTAATGTGGATATTTGAGAATGTAGGAATTTGGGAATGTAGGAATTTAGGAATGTAGAAATTTGAGAATGTAGGAATTTGGGAATGTAGGAATTTGGGAATGTAGAAATTTGAGAATGTAGGAATTTGGTAATGTGGATATTTGAGAATGTAGGAATTTTGGGAATATAGGAATTTGAGAATGTAGGAATTTGGGAATGTAGGAATTTGGGAATGTAAGAATTTGGGAATGTAGGAATTTGAAAACGTACAAATCTGAAAATGTGAGAGTTCGAGAATGAAGAAATTTGGAAAACTTGTATTAAGAAAATCTGGAAATTTAAAACTTTGAAAGTCCAAAATCTAGAAATTTAGGTCGTCCAGTGCACCTTAATTAATACAAGCGGAAAGCTACACTACTTCTTCATTCGAACGAAGTAATCGATATCGTCGTTAACAGGAAGATTAATAGCAATTGTATAACGCATCTATTGTCATTAGAAGATATGAAAAACTAGTAACTCCGCATTCCAATACTGCATCATCAAGAAAATATTCCTTTATATGTACAAAACAAATACCATGTATCATGCGTTGACGCTACTTTAAACATTTCTTTGGAACATTAACACCATCTACTATTCTCGTTACGCTTACCACGCGAGAAAATGGCCACTGTATCAATCACAGGTTAACACGAAAAGGACTACAGATGTTAAATATGTAATTTGTGATATGGGATATGCAGTGTCACGTATCCGTGATTAATATTCGCCTTATCTTTATTTACTTTAAGTATAAATTTAAAATCAATGATATTTCAGCATATGTCAAATGAATTATTAAGATACAATTATATGTAATAATAATCTTTTGTTAGATATAAAAAAGTGTGTAAACTTTCGAGAACTATAAATTTCATAGAACGTATGTTCGTCAAAGTGGTAATTAATACAAGATGTTAATTAGTACGATGTAACTTGCAACTCAATACGTATACATATGTACATGTAAGAAACGAACGTTCGTGTACGTCTTCGGATACAGGTTACATCGCACTAATTAACGTAAGAAGAATAGCATAGCAATAATTGCCACAAGGGTAGTGACATTATCCTAAACTCAACCACTGTTATGTTTAAGTATAACTTATTCTTTGTTTCTCTGAGAATTCGAAATCTCGTTTTTGAATTTTTAAATATTCTCAGTCCCAAATTTCTAAATTTCTAAACTTTAAAACTTCAAATTCCTAAATTTTCTAATTTTTAAATCCCTAAATTCCCAAATTTTCAAACCCCAAATTACTAAATTTTCAGATTTCTAATTTCCCAAATTTTCAAACCCCAAATTCCTAACTTCCCAAATTTCCAAACCCCAAAATCCTAAATTTTCAAATTTCTAACTTTTTAACACCCGAACTTTCGAGTTCCCAGATTCTAAGATTTCCAAATACCCATCGAAATGTCCTTCCTGGAAATATCCTTCGAAACGATTAAGTCTACAAGATTCAGGGGGTTTCCTGTCTCATAAATCATTCTCGTACCTTTCCACACCAGTCTGTTTCTCGCAATCATACGCTTATCGATCACCTCTGATTGATGACGAGCGATCAACGAATGTAAGACACGTTTCTTTGAATACCTTATTTGATACAAGAAAACTTCCGTCAATTAATTCGCATCATTATCCTTTTTTGTCGATGCAGAATCGATCTCTCTGACACTTTTCCATTCGATGAACTTACAATTATCTACGTTTCTCGACTACTAACCCTCACATTTATCAAATTTAAAAAAAAAAAACCTAGAACAAAATTTATTTTCTCGACCTAAAGTACCAATACGTTTCCACAAACGGAAAATGCCACAGATCTAAAATAAATTCCTCAGTCCGAAACTGGTTATTATGTTTGTCATTTAAAGTGTTTCTTCAATCGTGGAACAAATCCGATTTGAAAGGATTAAGCAAATCTTGGTATTAGGGTGAATGTACTCATTAATGACCATGTTACCACTGCAGATATTGTTTATTTCCATTTCATACATCGTATCATTTCTATTTTCGATCCGTAAATTAACGAGCTTCGCAAATTGCATTTTCACTGTCGTGGTGTCTCGAATTTCTTGAATAAACACGACCGACCGTGACATATCTACCTGTCTCAGGTGCGAATGAATCCTCCACGTCAATCTCGTATATGTATACGATCGCGAATATGGTATGTGTATCGCGGTTTAGGTGTTCGAAGAAAAATTTTTGAGGTAGGTTATTTTCGACCGTTTCCCGCCCACCGAACTCGAGGATCGCAGATTGTAAGTGGATGATACACGAACACATTCGTTTGTTAGCAAAATTTTTACCAAAGCAGATGTAAACAGGCGAGGTTTGTCGAAGAATGTCTGCAGTATTGTGACGGAGCGGGTAAACAATAAAACTGCATTTGGTAAGGTGTCTGGTTTGATCGGGGAAAAATCGGAGATCAAAAACGTGTTAGGTTCGCATAGTCTTTTTGGATTTCGTTTGGTGTTTCTGGTTTCTACGAAGAAGATACTGTTTTATTAAATATTTTGTTATTTATTTATGCTGTTATTTTACTGTTTGACTATATTAGGCTGCCATTTTACTATTTTGTAGGTTTACTATTTTATCAATTCTTTTATGCAACTTCTAGATTTGCTGTTTACTGGTTGACTACTTTGCTGGTCCACCATTTTATTATTTTGTAGTTTTACTTTTTTATTAATTTTCTTATGCAATGTTCTACTATTTCATTTGCTACTTCGTTACTACTTTGTTATTTTACTACTCCACCGTTTCACTGTACTATAATTTTGCTATTTAACAATTTAAAGTATCCGCAATTTTGGAAAACCCATTCAGTCACACTTTGTTATTTCAGCTGACACTTATATTTAAGAATACCAACGCTAATTAGTGTACCTCTGAATAATTTTCAGTTAGCAAACGAACGTCACCGTTGCAAAACAATCGTAAAAATTATTCAAACGAAACGCATTGCTTTGATACACGTGAAGCGGGTACTCAACGACAGCGCATGAATGAAAAGTACCTGATCGAACGATGACTGGAAATATTTCTAAAAATAGTCGACCGTAATAGCGTTACTAATACACGTAATAAATTTAAAACAACGGGTTTTTGCAATTGGAAAAAAGTGGTGGTAACTTCGTAAACGGATGTCTGTACAATAATTATCACCGCGATAATGCGCAGACATGATTCATTGCAATATCTATCGTACGTGACAATGTAAATATAAATTAAATTTATTATGATAGATGCATATCAACGCTTTTTCTTTATGAGGTGCATTTGTTATAATTGTTTGTCGAAATAAATATATAGTAATAGTATATAAGAGGAATAATGCAGAAATGAAATACTGTCTTTATTTTCGCAAGTAGCATTTATGATCGTGGACTGAACGCACTACCCGCATTCAATTTTCTTGAAACGTTTCTTTATTGAATCAACTTGGGATCATCTCCACACCAGCCGTAAATCGCAAACGTATACAGTACTTTTTACCCGGCGAAAGATTCAAATACAAATTGCATTAATATCTCGTTTAACCATCATGGTCAAATTACAGTAGATATTTAGAGTTTGGGAATTTGAGAATTTAGAAATTTGGAAATTAAGGACCTTGTGGATTTGGAAATTTGAGAATATTAGAAATTTAGAAATTTGGAAATTAAGGAATTTGTGTATTTGGAAATTTGAAAATATTCGAAATTTGAAAACTTAGGATTTGAAAATTTTAGATTTTGAGATTTATGGATTTGGAACTCTGGAAATTTGGGAATATTAAGAATTCGAAAATTTTAGATTTGACTGCAAATTTTCGAATTTTGCAAAGATCACTCAAAATTGAAGAACTCCCGAATTTCCGAAACCTTTAAATCCTCAAATGACCAAAAATAATTTTTTAAATCTAGGTTTCTAAATCTCCGAATTCTCAAATTTAATCATTTTGAAATTTTTAAAAGTTACGGTTCGTCACTTTTGTATGTTACGGTAAATGTGATGAATTCGGAGATTATGTATAATTGCCTGTCATTTATAACCTTAATGGTGATTGCAGTAATTGTATATAATAAGCAAACTAGTGGTGATTATAAATAATAACCGGCAATTATACATAATTAACCATTAACTACATTTACCGTAACCTATATATTAGTACATAGTACCTTTCAATCAAATAAAATAAAAAAAAAAGGAAAGTCGCGAATGATTTCGATGAACTTTGAACCAATTAAACTGTACTAATCGCACGATAAATATTCAATTATTTCAAAAAACCATTTCACCTACTCCGTTCAGAAGATTTCAGATATTTTTACCCGATTCACGAATAATGGGTGTTAAAATAGAAAATAATGTAAACTCGAATAGCGATGCAATAGTTCGAAAACTAATTTTGGAACGTTGAATTATATTTATAGAATCGAACGTGGCTCAATATACAATTTTATATGGAACTTTTTCAGATATGTAAACCGGATTAGTAAATTAAGCGGACGATGAATCATTTATCTTAATTCTATCTGACTTCTGACTTACTTTATGTAAACGACAGATTTCTTCCGTTTTATCGGGAAGGATTGATTTATTAACGTGTCATTTGTCAGTTAATTGCTTCTTCCATTTTTTGCTTTTTGGAGATAAAATGTGTGACTTTTTCCAGCACTAGTTTACTAGTTATTTTAATTCTTTCTCATATATTCAGCCTACTATTTTAAATATGCAAATATGAAATATTGACTTGCATGTGCACGTCTTGCAAATTGGCTGTCGAAATGTAAATCTTATTGGGTATCAACTTATAAGACGTGTACATTATAGTGCGATTTTATTTAACATAAAATAAAATAACAAATTTTTGTGTGATTTCATTTTACATATTTATCAGCTTGAGTACCATGTCGAGTAAAATTAAATAGTAACTATTTATACCAACTTCATTAATACTAGGTTTACGGCACGTGTCATTTTGACGCATTTCGAATTTTTTTAGGAAAATTACAAATACTGACATCCGTTGAACGAGGTAAATATTGAAGTCTATTTTCTTCAAATTTTCTTTGAAATATTAAAATTTTCTGTGGTATACCTATCTTTACGGCTGTGCGTGAATTTGACGCGATCGTAATGTAAATAAAATTTTAATAAATTAATTTTACCTGTGCAAAAATTACAATAATAAATATGAATGCACATTACCTTATAAACGGACTTCGCTAGTTCGGAGTCGTTCGGGTTTGGACCCGGGGTCGCAGTACAAATCGCAGTTCGCAAGGTAGGGGAAGTAAAAATATGAATGAGGAATATTGAAGTAATGTACTAAAATATTATTGAATAATAAGTACTTTCTATAAATATATATCTCATATTTTCATTTGTAGTGTTTATATTGCTTTCTAAGTGGCTGTTTTTCTTTAAATATATGTATTCGTTCGTGCGTCAAATTGCCACGTGTTCGTAGAGATAGGTATATAAGAAATGTCCGTAAACCTAGTGTTAATATACAAACTGTTACATATAAATTGCAGAAATTCAGATTATTTATACTGCTTTTTTAAAATAGTGTCTGTTAAAAAATTGCTAAATTATTAAGTACATGCACAATCATTTCTGAATAGAGATTGAAACAGTCATTGAGACAAAATGCAAGTCATCTTGCTAAAATAAGTTCGTAATCTAAAATCGATTATAATCGATTTTTTACTTTTGTACCGTGAATATTTAATAAATACTCACTGGTTCAACGAAGCATTCACGGAAGATTTAAATTTAAAACAAATTTCAATTTAGGAAAAGGAAGATTGTAATTCTACCCACGCGTTCTTTCTTCGTTTATTTCGACAAATTACAAATTCTTCCATCTCGTTACGAAATGTAATGGAATCAGCGTGCAATGTCTATTTCCTATCTCCACGATGAGTCATTCTTTTAAAACAGATCTCGTTTTCGTACATCGTGAAGGCAACAGAACAATGATAGAACAATTGTTAATTACATTTTGAAGGAAAATTTCATTTTATTATTACTGAATTGTTCGTGAAAGAAAGAAAATATTTGGTACAATTTAGAATTCGAACTCTTCATGTATTTTGATTATTGCAACATTCGATTCCAAATGTAACAAAAAAGAACGTTCCAAAAATTATTCAAAGTTAGAATTGGTGCAAGTATTTGAATTCGATTATTCGAAAAATTAGTATAACCACCCCATTTCAAAGGAAGTGATGACTCGTTGCCAAAAGTGTATTGACCTAACTGTAACAGTTCGAGACACGACAGGAGGCCCGAATTATTCGTGGAATTCTTTTTTTGATGGCCTACGTGTATCGAGAACGTGGATGCAGAAATCGTCGATCATCTCTCGATCGATACGTCACAATTCCTTCGAAGGCAACAGGAGGTTTCCACTTTTGTCGGAGGTCTCTTTACGTCATCGAGCTACGGCAAAAAGCGTCGGATAATAGTGTGGCGTTGGTTTCACGTTGTGAAAGCAAATTTTGCCGTCGTCATTGCTCATTGGGAAGTCCAAGGGTCGTCGAGGTGTCGCCTTAGGCTACTTTGAAAGCGTGGCTGAAACTTTTGAAATTTTTCCGCTCCCTTCAAATTCGAAATCCAAATGAACAATGACGTTACGTCAATTTCCACGAATTTTATTACCGTCTCTTTTCTCCAAATCGATTAATTCATATGCCTGATCTAGGTATCTAGGTTATTAATTTCGTGACGCATGTAGTGAAAGGACAGTTATAAAAATTGGTCAGATTTGCATCCGGCAGGCGAAGAAAGTATTTGACAGGATGTACTCCCATAGGATTGTGTCACGAATTATGTCATGAAAGCTTATGATTATTTATAACTTCGTCATTTTGTATGAAGAGAAAATATTTTTATGCATGTTACAAATTTTGAAATGTACCGTCATTGTATTTCCAGAAAAAATTTAGAACGGTTTTCAGACAACTGGGGTAACTACCCTTAGATGGAAGATATCCCTCAACAAGCTTTCATTACAAAATCAAATATTCATATATCTACTTATAGAATTCAAATTTTAGCTTAAAATATTCGAACAATTCAAATCATTTAAAATTTAAACTGTATCGATTATTTATTATATTTCGAATGATCGAATATTCCAATATTCGAAGAGTCTGAATTCTTTATTGTATATTTCCTTTCAAGTAATAATAAATATATTAACTATAATTAGTTCAATTATTCTGATGATTCGAATACTTGAACCGATTAAATTGTACCTTTCGAATATTCGGATACTAGACACACATTTGTCGATTTACCGATTACGTAAAATGGAGGACTGTTGATGCATGATTTATCTGTTCACAGAAACGTACTTTCTCATTTGAAACAGCAACGTAGGAAATTCCTGGAACATTTTGAATGCCCTACATGGGCATCGTGAAACGCGTATGCGTTAGCGAGAATTCGTTTCTATTCTCGATTATATGTTCAATGATTTTCTGAAGGGGGTTCACGAGGCGCCCAGATTATGACATCGATACTCGTCATTCTCGAGTGGCGTTAATCAACGATAACGATAACGAAGACGTGCAATTTTCTTCGTCCATTAAGTTACCTTTTTCTACGTGAGACTCCAGTTATCGATAATGAAACTCATTGATGTAATTGATTCTGTTGGTACAATGACACCTTTGAAATCGACTTGATATTTTTGAAACTTTTATATTAATAATCAAGTTAAGATGATTTCAGTCATTTATGGATCAGTACAAGTACCTATTCAATCAATTAAATTTTATATCGACATTAAACTAATAAAACGCTTTGAAACGAAATGAAGAAAATTCTCTGACTATTCTGACTTATATTCTAACTATTCTGATTCTACTTATTTAGTATGATACATTGTTTTATTTAGTTAAATCGATCGAACTGCTCATAATTTCAAGTGTGGCCACAATTTTATTTGACGTATTTAACCATATATTTTAGTTCGATTAATACGTTGACTGACAGCAGAAATAATCATATCTAATGTAGCCCACGATAATGTTAATCGTTCGAGATATTACGAATTAATTCTTTAATCTAACGCTTTAGGTTAGATTAGAATTTGTTTTCAATTCTTACTAAAATTTTAGTACCGTTTAAATTTTTCCTTCTCCCTCCATTTTCTAATTGTTTAACCAAATCAACATGTTCATTGCCTTGCCATTCATTTTTGCCAAAATTAGAATACACGAGTTGAAACGAGAAAATGAGCGATTGTGGTGACCGATAACTCCCATGACAGTTATCCCGTTTATTAATGTAATATTCCTAACGCGAACATGAAATATTTGATCCTGTTCGTTGAAAATCGCGTGACAATGATCCTCACGGAATTTCAATTGAATCTATCATGTTCGATGAAGTGGAAATGGAATTTGCTCGAGCCTGAACTTCTTTCTACGTGAATTCGTTCAGGAAATTTGACGATCTCGATGGCTGTTTTAAAAGTCTTCTATCAGGATAATTTCTGGAGCTGAATACGATATCGTCGTTGTTTGCAATCTTTCGAAAAGTTGTACTTAAGTATCGACGAGCATTCATCATGCAAATGTTCCTCTACCTTCCTAGAGGGACATTGTTCAATGAAGTACTCGACATTCGAGTACCGTTTATCTTGCAAACTTGTCCCTGTTATCGAGATGTTGCCTCTCATTTATCTCACTTCTGGAAAATTTTATCAACCTTCTCTGATCACGAGATTTGGAACCTGAAGTTTATACATATATTAAGGTGTATTACCAACTTCTCGAATTTTTTAATTTTACAATATCCAAATATCTAATCGTTCCAAATTCTCAAACCGTTCCAACGTTTCACATTTCCAAATTTCCAAATTTCTAAACTTTCCATATTCTCAAATTTCCAAGTTACTCTGTAAACTATCAAATAAGGAAATTAATAATTTATCAGATTTTTAAACGTGGAAGTGTAGAAATGAGGAAGAATTCTCGATTCCAAAAGATTCACTTTTTACCAAAAGCTCAAACAGGTTCACCGATTGATAAGCACTACCGAATGATTAAAAAATACAAGTCAGAGAGTTATCGCTTACGTAAAGGCACTGATTCGTTCTGAATTATCTGTTAATCGACAAAAAACGCGTTGAAAATAATTGTAATCATATTAAATCCTATATAAGAATCACTTGATCTTCGGTTCGGAAGTATCTTTAGTATCAAAGTTATCTACTATCCATAGGTCAATCCGTACTCGGAAAAATTCCAAATCTCGCAAACACATTGTAGACTCAATTTCGATAATTATCGATTAGTTTTAGATGAACAATGATTCATTTTATTCTTGCGATCGGGTTGATATGTCTTGGAAAAATTGAAAGCTGCGGGCGCAGTTCCTCGTTAATTGTATGTATCGTGTAATAAAAAACACACCGCTTCCTCCTTTCACCTTTCACCGTATAGATATAACAAAAATGAACATTTCTTGGCAATCGAATGCATCGTGACTCGCTTTCTCGTTTGTTCGATACATTTCATTTGTTCGAAATAATTCCTGATGTTGTAATTTTGATGGTGAGATTAGGGCAACGGAGAGAAGGAATTTGTCCAACTTTGAGGAATTTTGGATTTTTAAGGATCCTGGGATTTTTAGGTTTCTGAGGTTTTGGAGTTTTGGGGTTTCACAGTTTTGAGATTTGGGATTTTTCAATTTTGAGATGTGGAATTTTTGAGTCTTGGGATTTTCAGACTTTGAGATTATGGGATTTTAAAAAGAATTTGTGGAGATAATAGTCCTAACTCATCAAAATTCTAAAGAACGTCTAGTGTATCCTAGTGTCCAAAAATGAGTTGCAATGCTCGTTAACTTGTATCAACAATCAAGTTTTCTATCAACACGAACAGCCTGGCGTCATGGGACGTAACAGTTGCGATTTTACTTGGAAACCAGTGTTACGATACCGATCGAAACTTTACTGCCTTCGTCATCGTTGTATCTGCTAATAACGACGCAATCGCGAAAATCCCCTTTTTTCGTTTACTCTTTGGCGACCAATCGATAAATTTATCTATCGGCATCAGCGTACGCAAGTGCGATGAGCAATTGCACGCGACTCTTTGCACGCCAGATCAGGATAGCACGTGTGTGAAACAACATTGCATCACTGTTTGCGTGATACGAATACTCTGCAAATGATTGCACGAATATGATAAAATTTGCATTCACAAGATTTCAGGTTATTATACATACCGGTGCAATGATTGCAAGTCGAATGCAACGACTTTACAAAATCACGTGGAGCACTTTGCTTTCTTTGTCTGTTTTACTTTTGTAGCTGTGATTAGTTAGTTCTGACTGACGCACCTGAAAAATATTTTATAGTGCAAGGGGTTAAACTTATTCAATACTTCTTGTATTCGTTATTACTTAGCAAGTTACCAACATACCAATAAAATAACATAACAGTAAAAATTTAATTATAGGTTCCGCAAACAAAATGCTGTTCAAGAGGTCAGACTACATAAGTGTAAGAACATTTAAGTTTGTAAGCGATAACATGCAATAAATATTTTACTGTATATTTTAGTTTCATTGCAGTTATTCAAATGACCCCTAGTACCTGTTTTATCTGTACTCGTGATTCGAATATGTAAAACGTGACCATAACGTATAACGTTTACAAATTAACGAAATTTATGAGCATGATGTACTTCGGGAAGCTACTATATTATCATCGTTAAAAGTTCGAGGCTGTGTCGTGTTTACAGCAAGAAACGATTCGACAGAGACCCCTCGCGAATCACCGAGGTCAGATATTAAGTGTTTGAAACTGGTAGATTGTTTGTTAAAAGATTTCGTGTAAAATACTATTTTAAGCGGCGGTCGCTAATGTTTTTCCGCGACCGATGCACAATCAAACGTTGAAGTAGGACAAGGAACGCGATTAGGTAACGCAAAAAACGATCGACATCGACGCCAACTACGTCACGATTCTCTGCCTCTAGCTGATAATCGTTGCTTCCACCACGGAGATTAGAACGTAATGAGTCGATACTTTTGAAAAATAGGTTTACACGATTCTACACGTATCACGTGTTACGTCTGTGCTAGTGATACCTGCTGTTGATTTTAAAGCGTGCAAACACAAATCGAATGGAGAGAAATTTCGGTGAAAAATTTATGAATGCGATTCAATGCGAATGCGTCAGAAACTCATGAATAGTTAAGCACATTGCAAAAATTTCAAAATCCTTCATTTAAAAATCACAAACTCCGAAATTCTAAAATTCTTACCAATCCTTACGTTCTCAAAAATCTCACAATTCTAAAATTTCTAAAAATTCTACCAATCCTAAAAATTCTAAAGATTCTAAAAACTCTAAAAATTAAAAGATTGCAATCTATAAATTACGAATAATTTATACGATAAATACTTAAATTTTTAAATAATCGATGTAGTAAGAAAACCGAATTACTGAGTTTAATTTTATATTCGAACGATTGAGAAACACTGTACGTTGATGATCTTATTAGATTCGAGCAAAAAAACGATCTATCAATCCCTTATAAACTGTATGCGTTAATTGAAATCTTGCTAATTGGTTCAATCGAAATGAGGGTGATTGGCGTATCTCATTCGTTAGATGACTTCGTCTTCGTAAAATGTATTTCATTCCTAAAAGACATTAAAAAAATAAACTAAAGTTAATTCGATACTAAAGCAATATGTGTAAGTATAAGTACCCATCGCTATTACATATTGCCAACGTACGTTAAAAATATGGAAATTTCTTATTTTACTTTTTAGAAAGTCCTATATTGAAACAAGCATGAAATTTTCAACATAGAAATGTAAATCTGGTAGCTGCGAGAGCCACTGATATGCAAAGTAACGCATTAACCGGTTGATCCTTATTTTTCGTCTGCCAAACGAAAAAAGTGGTTATTTCGAGAAAAACATGTTAGTCGCTTGTACGTCTATACGGTCTCCAAAAGATAAAGATATACAAATATAAATTTTATCGCTGAATATTTAAATATTTATGGGGTAATAACAATTTGCGTCATTTCACGCGAGAAAGTCCAAAGAATCTTTTGACGAAAAATGCAACCAAAATATTTCGATGTCTGTATGCGTTTTATTGTTAATTTATAAGAAACGTCTGTCAAACGTTACAAATTAAAAAAAAAAAAAAAAAAAAAAAAAAAAAAATTATAGGATATTTAAAATTTGTTGAAAATTATAATTAATTACAGTTTCATACCTGAACTCAAATTATAAATGTATTACAGGCACAAATTGAGAAACTTGCAAATTGTGTAATTTGGATGTTTGAGGATCCCAAAATTTTGGAATGTGGGAAGCTAAATGTAAGAATTCGATAATATTAGAATTTGAAAAGAGAACTTAAATTTAAACATTTGAAAATTGTTAGAATCACAAAATTGAACAGAATATTTGGGGCTTTGAACGTTTAGAAATTTGAGAATTTGAAAATTGTAATCTAACTGACCACACTGTCCTTCCATAAAAATCCAAGTTACGCCAATGCATTCGACTGAAGCATCGAAACGCATAGGTGTAAATGGTACAATGAGTTGTTCGAAAATAAAAATTGTTATCCCAAAATGCGATCTAACGCCCCTTAAGTATAGACTGCTTCCCGAAAATATGAACTCGCCCCTAAAAATACGAACTCGAACCTAAAAACATGAACTGTTTCGGTTTCGTTTATTTTTGCGATAGATTGCCACGGAACTGGTCAATGTCCGGCTGTTAAAACAACAAACTATCGTTACCAGCGAAAATGTATTCATGGAAAGAACGTAATTAATCGTTGATGACTAAGCTTGTCGATGATGAACCAATTTAGTTCCTGGATATAGCCGACGTGACGAGAGCAAATAGTTTCACTCTTCCTGCTATTTATGCTTTTATGATTGTACACTGACGAGCAGCTTCCCTAGGGAAAATGGCAATATAAGGGAAGAGGACTTCATCACTCGTTGTAAACACGTTGCGTCAATGAAACATTTTTAGACTATATTGTTCGTTTTATCTGATGACTTCTAACATTAATTAATACAATTGAAATAATTCCTAAATGCAACATTCCTCCTCATCAGTCATTTTTATAGACCTTGAAGTTTGCGAGATCTTTTATATCGCGATCTGTAGATTGGAGTAGTTTCTATAAAATTTTGTTTTAAATCTAATAAACGAAAGGTTCAGTATCATTAAATGATGCGAACTGTATGTGAGATTATACATTTCGTAATATCAGTCAAGAGTAAATAGGGTTTTATTAGAAAGAATATGGCGACCAAGGAAGAAGAGATTTGAAAAATTGTCGGGCTAAGAATTTGAGGTTTTTGGAGTCGGGGTTCTACGTATATGGAAATCTAGAGATTAGGTTGTCTAGAAATTTGAAAATATAGAAATTTGTGGATGTAAGGTTTTGGAGACGTGAGATTTTTGGAAATCAGGAATTTGCGAATCCAGGAAGTTGGAAAACTTCAGAATTTTAATATTTAGAACTTTTGGAATTTGGAGAGTTCGAAATTTTAGACATTTGAATGGGTCCTGTATAATTTTTGTATTTTAGGGCTAATGAGTATAATTAACTATCGTTATATATCATTACTGACAGGACTATGAAAATTGATGACATAGAAAGATCCTCCCACGCAACTTTTGAAAGCCATGTAAACTAAAAAATTTGTAAATTCACGAGTTTTGAAAATTTGAAAATTTCTCTTCCTAAATTATTATATTTTTATGAATTTATTGAACGATACGTGTATCATAAGTCAATCGATAAGTATTCATCGATATCATCGACGTAGTCGGTAAGTAAGGTTTCTCATGAAACAGCACGATACATAAGTGCACAGTTAAAAAAGTAATTAGTTTTTTGTAAGAATCACATAATCACATATGCACATAATTATCGAAAATTACACTAAGTCTTGAAAGTTTGAAACGATTAATATTCATAATACTTTTCTTGTGGAGATCTGTCGTAGAGAAACCTTACTTATCGACAATATCGATAATATCGACGAATACCAAACAGTGCTATGCTATACAATACATACACTTACCTGGTAAGTATTACATAGACAGGTAAACAGCCTCATCACCCATTATTTTTTTATTACTAAATATTCACATTTACAAACTTCGATATTTAGAAGCCCCAAACTTACAAATTTACAACTTTAGAATTCAAAAAATTTTGAAATTTGGGAATTGATTATTTAGAGATTTAAGAGTTTGTAGATTTGGAAATTCGAGAAGTTGATAATTTGAAAATTTGGTGATTTGAAAATCAAAGAACTTACGAATGTGAGAATCCGAAGATTTGGGACTTGTGGAAGTGATGGACTTTGAAAATGAAGAAATTGCAAAATTGAGAAATAAAGAAATTGGGAAATTGGGAGGTCGAAAGATTAGTAAATTGAGAAAGAACCAGTTTCGGCTATTATAATGATTGCTAATATGCTCATACATTAACGTGTGAAGGATTTGCGTCAAGGACTGCATGTGCCAGCAGATATGGGCTGTCGAACAAGAAAAATTGTATTTTGGACGCGCTATTTTCTACGCGTTATTTACAAACAGTTGTGTTATCGACGGATTGTATTTGACACGCATGGAAAATTGTATTTTCCATGCACTTTATATTCGACTCATTGTTTGCCACTCGTTTCATTTTCGATTCATTATTTGCGGCCGTACGTTATGTTAATGGAAGACTATTCCGTTTCTGAATGAAAGTGAATTCTATTTTTCTATTGCTGTTTTTAGATGACGCTCTCAACACTTTTTAGTATTGCTAGTCTATTTGGTAAGAGTTAACGGATAAAACATTTCCTTATAAACCCACCAAACCGAAAGCAGTAACTTTTTAGCATGAACTTCAGCTTTGACTGTTATTTATTGTCCTGGCATAGATCACTATTTCCTTCGTTTCCTACCTTCGTTTCCCATCACCAAAGATCACTTGTTATCATCAGTCAAATTGTTTTTCATAGTTCATGAAGGACTTTCTTTGCATATGAAGTAGATCGGGATAATTAATAACTATGAGGTAGATAGTTATTCATTATCCCGATCTACTTCATATGCAAAGAAACATTTATGATTACAACGTCTCTAGTTGTATACTTAGAACGCACAAGTTCAACATCATCAATCTTTGTTTACGCGTCATTTCATTTTTTTATTTTTCACATTCAACTCTTCACTAGTGAACGTTGCAACCCACTTTCGTTGTACTTTTGTTAACATCACAAATTCTTAGTTTCAAAATAAAGTGTTTGCACTCATATTTGCGCTCGATTAAAATCTATTAAAATAAAACTGCAAGAAATGAATGCCAAACGTTTCTATTTCTTCCTAACTGTGGCCAGTAGCAATAAATTACCAAATTATGATGATATATTGATTCCATAACTGAAATTGATCAATCTCAGGTGTCGATGACGCACGAAGACTTTTTACTCGACCAAAATTGTATCAAAATAGTACGGCTTCAATCGAGAATTTACTCTACGTTTCTGACCTTTGAGATTGAATAGAGCAATGTAAATGGTAATTTTTGAAGATACTTAAAGAAAAAGTTAAAAACAGAATTTTGATGTATAAGTAGTTACGTCAATGAAAGGCCTGCATCAGTAGAAGGGATGGCAGTGTTAACCGGCCAAAAGTATTTAGGGGGATACAATAGTGAGCCTGATTTCAGTTGCGTATAGAAGGTGCCACTCTCCGCTTCGTTAAGTTCGTGCTTTCCACGAGAAAACCGAGTGTGAACAGTATAACCGGTAGGCAAATATATCAACACTTTGGTACCTTATTTTCATCTTATTTCTATCAAATTATTTCATCATTCTCTGTACTGTGCATTCATTCATACTCTCATCAGGGTGAATTTTACATTTGGTTTCGAAATAATTCATCAATTACAGTTGACGTCAACCATTTGTAATTTATCGCATTATTATAGTTTGAAGAGGTCTCTAAATTAAGATGAAACCGTCTAGATAATGCAATAAAATATAAAATCTTACCACTAGCTCTGTAAAAAGAAAACAGAAATGTGAAAGTTGTGAACCTTCATACATTATGCAGATGATGTTTTGATAATCGATTAGTTAATATATTACGTGCATCGAAAACCATGTGGCCGGTCTGACAGATTAGATACAAACAATAATAAATAGAGAAGAAGACAAAACGTAAATTTCAAACAGCATGGTTGTAGCAATAACATAATTTAAATTAAAAATTTAATTTGTATAAGAAGTTAAAGATTTGTTACTACGTATCTTAGTACACGTGTATGTTTTCACGGACGTGTCAATAACAAAATTTTACTCAATTCTTCCTCATTCTTATTTTGCTTCAAACATTCAGTCTATTTGCACAAAATTTTTTTGATAGCCATGAAATCGACCTTTGGTTAATAACTTTATATTCGTATTTAATGTTTGGTTAGTATATAGTATACAATACAAACTAATATGTATTAAATAAAACTGTTTAGTGTAAACGAATAGAGAACAAAAATGAGTTAAAATCGATAGTGAATAACATTATATTCAAACTTTGTACCCAGCCAGAAAGAAACAGTTTTTGGGAACTATTACATTCACGCGGTTGGATTAAACAAATTAGCAAGAATATCAATGACGAAGGACTGTTGAAACTTAAAATTCTTGTATGCACAGACAAGTAGTTAATACAGGACGAACAGTCGATGACTCAATAATTTCGACAGTCTATTAAAAAAACAATCTTATTACTTGAAAAGATTCCGGTTGAAAGTCCTTGAACATAGTCCACTTTTGAAAATTAAAATAGTAAACTAACTTAATAGATTTTAAATGAATTTTGTCGGATAACTTGAAGACCATTTTGAATTGAGGGTTTGGACATTTGAAGATTTGGAATTTTGCAAATTTGGAAATTAGGACATTTATGAAATTAAGAAATTTAACATTTTGAAAATTAAGAATTTGGGATTTTAGAAATTTATATTCGTAAACACGATCATAACTTATATAATTTTAGAACGATCAGATAACATTTTTCCTCTTCGTCTGTACAATTATATTGAACTTACACTTGCTACGAGTTTCCAATATTTTCGATGAAATGAATGTTCGATAATATTTGAATTTTTCGGCGTGAACCACGTGCATAAACTTTCATCCGCAATGCATTTTTTCCTACGTGAAATTCGGCGAACCGGTTTCGCGAAATCCGAAAGCTCCAAGAGCAGCGAAAGAAATGGAGCTAACGACTGAGAAAAGAACGAAGGTACGGAGAGAGTTTGTACAGGAAATGTTACATAACAAGGTATAAAGTCATGCTGCAGACAACACGGAAGAACTTTCTTCGATGCCGCTCACGCAATATAGTTATACTTCCATTAACCCAATACAACATGTGCCGCTTCCATTTTCTTTTTCCTTCCGTTATCTCGACCGGTATCGGCTGTTGTTTATCCTTATTACTCAAGAACTCGTGTTTCAAGTTTTCCGTTTCCTAAGCGAATGACAATCGTTTACTCAATTTTGTTACTTTTGCATATATTTTCGTTACCAATATAACTGAGTTCAAAACGAATCCAATGACCTATACCGCAACCTTCACCTACACCTTGACGTAAAGAAAAGTAGGTAACTGATGGACAAAGGAAGATAACTGATAGAAAGATTAACGGAGGAAATTTATCCCGACTTCGTCTACATTAATTATTAAAATTAATAGAGAAACCGATTAAAAGAAAACTGAACGAGTGAGTTGGTTTCTGTTAACCTCATTAAACATTTGTTATAGATATCCTTGTCAGCTCATTTGCATTTCAATACGCAGTATTTGAAATTTAAATCGGAAAAAATGAGTTGGTAAAGTGTATTCGTTTTAGTATTCTTATCTAACCCTTTGACTACGGCAGACTTTGACACGCACCGGCCGTACGGTAGGAATTCGGTTCAGTATTTTTTTTACGAGTGTATTATTAATTAATGAGGGTTCTGTCAGTATAATTATGTTATTTATGTCATATAGTTTATGTTCAACACATAATTTGTTATGCAAAGTTATTTTACTACAATTTATAGGTATTTTCTTTTTCTGGCAGCCACTGTATTTCGACAATATCGAATTTTATAGTTGTCCTAAATAAACACAAAATTGTAAATAATCTTTTTCCAGTGATCTAAACGTTTCATCTGAGGGTTCCAAGTAGTCAGTATTTAGTAGCTTGTGTTTGTACCACTGCTAAAATTCAAGCAGTCGTTATTCAAAAGTGGAGTCCTCAAATTTTCTTATACAACAACTTTGTACGGATAAACACGTTCATTAACATATGTCACCTGTTACTTTAATACAAAAGTTATATTTTATTGTTATAGTTCACTCAACATTATAATCGATTTGTACGACTGTTTAATTCGAGCTTATAATAAAAATGAATAAAATGTAATAGACAATTATACCAACAATAAGTCAAGTATGTTCTTGGAATATCACAAAAATAAAGCGTTGCAACGTCAAATTAAACTCCTCTGGAATAAAAACGTTTAAAAGCTTGTAGCAATTTGCGAACAATTAAGGAAAGTAAATTCAGCTAGAATTAATTTTTAACGTTGACAGAAGGATGGTGTTGGTAGAACAGTGATTAAATCCATGGAACAGATGGTTCCAACATATTCAATCACGACCCTTCGTACCGATTAAAACGACCTACACAGCTGCAAATTATTTCCTTCTTCGTTAATGTATGTATATTGCAAACTTTCGCGATAATAATAAAGTTTTATTTCACATTTTTCGGAAAATTTAGGATTTTAGATATTTGGAGATTTAGGTATTTGAGGATTTAGAAAAGCAATTTGTGCATTTGGGGGATTGAGGATGTGGGGACTTGAAGATTTCAGGATTTGAGGTTTTGTAAATTTGTAAATTGAGAATTTGTAAAGGTTGGGAAAATGAACAAATCCTGAAAGCAAATATTTGCTATTTGCAAAATTTCCAACTTCATTTGGTTCCCAAAATGAAGGACAAACAATTTCACATTTCTTCTTTACTCAAAAGAAATTTACATCTAAGCCTGTCCTATATTCCTCGTCCTATATTTCTATAACGAGGGTACCTACTCTAACGTTATCTCTATCCTTCTCCAAGTCTTCCCAGCTGCTACCAAAGCACCATATCGTCAAGATCCGTTTGGTTTTAACCCCCTAATCGAAAAGCAACCCCTACGAGTGTCGGCATCTACTGGTTGTGTCAGTTGTGCCAGCGTTACAGTGTGGTTCGTCGAATCGTCGACATAGTCAGTCGCGACCCTTCTATTGTCACGGAAACTTCTCGATCGACGATAGCTTTTATATAATTCGTTTCGGGGCGAGAAAAGAATGAGGGAGCTGTAACACGGAAGAAAAACGGGTCAAAGGGTGGTGCGTGTACTAGGTGAAACCTTGAGATGTTCAAATGCGATGTTCAAGACTAAACAATCCCTCGTCCGCGAATTACTTATACACGGGATCGCTGATATGTTCGATCTCGAATGATCAGGAAACGAACAAGGAATCACGTCGCGTTTGGCAGGGTGAGTTGTGCAAATGAAAACGATCGACCTTTCAGTTTGATTTCAATTAGACAACGTGTCTGCTTTGTATGATTTACAAGTACTTTCATAGTGTTATGAAACTTTAGTGATAAGAAAATATAATTGAATGACTGAAGGATAAAGATTGTAAAACTAACGTAGGTAACGGTATCGTTATATTTGACACACTCAAGGTAACACGTGCACAGTTAAGATTGGATGACAAAACTACCGTGTTCTGAATAATTAAAATTATACACTGTCACACTGTTATAATTGAGTAGTATTAAGTAGTATATATTAGCAAAATAAATATATTAATGCTACTTGTAACTTCAAATACTAGACAGAAAATATCGTATTAATATAGGCGTAGGTATAGAAAAATGGAGATGTAGAGAAAGCATGATCCAGAGGTCTAGCAAGATGAGGTGACGTAGATATGAGGTTATATGAATATGATACATATAGTGTAGACTTACAGAAATGTAAATATATTAAGATAACGTCTACGCTTATTTTAAGCAGACCAAAGCAACAAATTGAAAGTATTAACTGATAGAAAGTTGCAGACGCGATTCAAAACCGATTTGTAGAATAAACAGTAGGTACTATAACATTCTGTAAAAGTTGTCGTAATATGTAAAGAGGAAAATAGGTCGATTTATCGGATAACTGTCCACTTTTTCCTGTCCACTTTCTCTTCCATTCTGAAATTATCATACGTCAAATAAACACACTTGAGCGTGCCAGGAAGGAACGAGAGGCAACCTGTTAGATTTTAGATACATGTCTACTCGTTCGCCATTGTGCGCATTTCCATAGGTCTGGGTCACAATTGACACACTCGCTACGACAATTACTTTTAATCTGAAATTTGTGATGTCCGCAGTGTTTGCGTTTTAATTTATTTGGATAAATATCTATTCAAAGCTTCGAACCCCCATATGACAGTGCACATGTTAAATTAAATTTTCGCAGAAATTACTCGTGTTTTATCACCACTCGAATTATCAATCTGTCCGATAAATTATTTGACTAGATTATGATATCGAATAAAATTTTTCTGTGACGTTAAATTACATTTTCTTATCAATGCGTTCTTTCAATGATACGTGCGTCATGAATGATAAAAAATTATAACGTAAAAACATTGTGAATCGAAAACGGGAGGTCTCTGACTAGAACTATCAAGGTTTTTACTAAAATCTTCGGATTCTCACAAATGACGTCCACGTGCCATACATATTTCGCTCGCAATGTATACACGATTACAAAAATGTGGAACCAGTAGAATGCATTAATTTCTCATAATTTAACTCGTGGTCAATCGGGTGTTCCCAGAATTTCAAAAAAATGTTTTGCAATGCTAGACGGGAAATGAATAAACAAAACTCATAAATCTATTTTTTATGATGTCTGTAAACACTGAATTCCCACCACTGACTTATCGCGACTTCGTCTTTTATTTTCTAAACTACGTATTTCCGATTACTTCTGACTTCAAACATGTCGACCTTGGACGCCAGGAATTATTAATTTTGAATTAATTTATAAACTACTAAACGATTACTTCTGATTTCAAACATGTCGACCTTGGACGCCAGGAATTATTAATTTTGAATTAATTTATAGACTCCTAAACGCGTGAAAGATATCCTATTAACAAGTATTCATTTTATGATATTTATGTTGTTAGGGATTTTTATTAGTACACACATTTGAAGCACATCGATTACACTTTGTTATCATTTCTTGTATTCTTTATAAAATTAATTTCCCAATTAAAGATCTTTAAATAACTCTTTTGCATAAATAAATTAGTACGCTTTTTTTAAATTTTGAATTTAATAAATTAACCCTTCGAAATAGAGTTTTACCTTGGAGTGCCAATCATTATGTACTTCATCCTATTTAAAATGAGATTTAACAAAATCAATTCTTTCGATTAAAAAATGAGTGTAACTCTTTAAAAAAATTAGTATAAATAATTCAAAAGTACGAATAATCATTCCACCACAGAATGATGACCCTGAATCACTCAGGACATTGATCTGTACAACGTATCAAGGTTTTTTGGTCATCCACATCACATTACATAAAGTAAATAACTTTATTACATAAAGTAAAGGGAAATGAGAAGACGATTACGAACGGAATAACAAAATGTACGAATTAATAGGTTAATCGTGTATCATCCGTGAAATGTGTGCACGATATGTAGGTTGTGAAATGGAGGAGCGATCAATATCTTGAATGTTCAAGTATGATGTCGATCAATTCTTTCAAAGCACCTGCGTATTAGCAGCAAAAGTTACAAAACATTTTCAGAGTCGTATCTTTCTCAAGCAAAAAAAAAAGACGAGAAGTTATAACTCTTTTCAGAGTTGATATAATCATTTCACAGTTCATGATCAGATTTGTCGCTGAAGTTTGCGGAGTCCACAGCAAAAATCGATATTATTGACAATATAAGTAGTCTCTACTTATATCGCCTCCCGTTGGGTGATTAAATGTTACGTCGTATCACCACACGTTATACTAACATACATTAACAAATTTTCGAATTTGTAAATTTGAGAATTAGGACATTGTTAAATTTGTAATATGAAATAATATGTATGATAAATGTGTTTGTGGTTGAATTTGAGATAGGTCAGTACAGCGAAGCTGATAAGAAACGATAACCCCTCGTACCACTTGTAGAGAATTATCAATTCGTTTTCTGTAATGCTTCCACTCGAAAAGAAAAAATCAATCACTCAAAAATGGCATTATCTTCTATGCATCGTGTATATTAATTTATACGATCGCGATAAGAATCTTCTTCATTCTTATTAACATTCATCTGTAAAACAGAATGAAATTTCGCAAAATAAGAATAATTAGAATAATTTCTAAGTTATAGAATTTGACAATTTGTATTTTTCGAGATTCGAATATTGCTACATTCCTAAATTTGGCAAAATATGATTTAAAAAATATAAAAATGTAATTGCAAAGTTCTACACTTAAAAATTTTAAGATTTCTTAGTTCCTAAATCTTTCAAATATAAAAGCTCTTAAATTTTGAAACATTTAAAATTTCATACCAAAACCTAGAAAAAAAACTGAAAAGAAAAAAGTGTTTACAGAAAATCGTCTTCTGTTTTCTTTTTAGCAACTGCTTTTCTTTCGTGTATAATCAATATAAACAAGATTGACAGATCGTCGAAGAATCTGCTAATATTTAACAGTGATAAGACTACTAAAGCTTCTCGAGTAGCAAGCAATCCACTTAGTAAGAGGCGATTTTCACTCTGCTCGATGAAGAAAGCGACAACTGTTCACCTCGTACGATGCTCCTTGCTTTTAGGACAAGGTTGTCTTGTACTATTTCCCGTAAACCTTCGTCTTATTGCCTGAAAAGATTGGCTAATTAAAAATTGAGCGGTGTTACCAAACTATGGTTCAGGTAACAGGTTACAAACGATACGAGACCAAAGATATTCGATTTTAAGTCAAAATGACAGCTTATATACATACCTTCACGCATATATTCATTACTTCTGTCAAGGATAATTCCTTTCAAATGAAAATCTGTTACCTCGCTAAGTTTTTGTGTTCACGTGATGAACATTACGTTTTAAATTCTCTTCTGCCTTTATGGATGCCTCATGATTATTCAAGAAAGTTTACCAATCACATTGATTGTCGTAGAAGGTCATATATGAACAATATATTCTTACGATCATCGATGAATCATATTGAATAATGATTTTATTATAACATAATGACATATTATGTCATTAATGTGTCATTTTATTATTTCATAATATGTCATTATGTATATTATAATAATATGTTCCGATAATAACAGCATTGCAACTTTAACGTAAACACAATATAATTACAATGATATAAGATGTACCATTACATTACAATTTACATGTATTTAATGTTGCAAATATATTTTTATTTATATATTGATCAAATTGATACTTATTACGATTATTTTATGTTCGACCCAAGATCAAGAACATTTTGAATAACAATCATGAGCCAGATAGATGAGAGCAAGAATTATTCTTTAATAACTGACTCTTTAGTCAGATCAATCGTTTGATCAGAATTGTAGCATCATCGAATTTTGTTTGTTTATTGCAGATACTGGAGTCAAGTATTGCTTGAACAATCTTCAAAATGGGCCCGGAAAGTGCACAAGCCAGCCCGAAACAAGGAAACGATGAAAGGTTCATGAACGGAAGTTCAATCGAAGAATTTTTTGCGGACTCGGTTGTGATGATAACTGGGGCTACCGGTTTCGTGGGGAAAGCTCTTGTGGAGAAGTTGCTTCGAGCCTGCCCACGTCTGGCCATGATTTTCATCCTAATTCGTCCGAAACGGGACCAAACGATCGAACAGCGATTTAAAAACTACCTGCAGGAACCGGTAGGCAAATTACATACTTCATCACCTTTATCTAACTCCGGTATTTGATATTTCTCGCTAGATTTGAATAATCCTCTTTAGAGAACGAATTCTAATTCGTTAACCCGTGAATACGTATGTCTCTGCGAAGCTGACGAAATATGCAGAAACGGTCAAACTGTGTGTCAAAAATTACACGGAAAAATACTAAAACATCCACTTCACATTCAATAAGTCAGTGTAAAGTGTTATTGCAGAAGTTAGCTGAAATACGATAAGAATGGAAAGAAAATTGTTAAATTTAGAAATGGTGGAGAATTAATCAATTGAGTAGTTTGCTATCGAGCGCGTAGCATCTGATCGCGAGAAAGATGTGAAAGTTTGAACGTAACATTCAGGTAATAACGATACACTGTTGAATAACACTTTCCTCGGAAGTATCAACTCGAATATTTACGTAGACAAACTTAGAATTCATTTACGAAGTGAACAGGATTTTGAACTATTTCCACGATGTCTAAGCATAAATAACAGTTTCACAAATTTGTGTCTAACCGGGATTTAGTCGAAAACTACTGAAACAATTTTAATTAAATCTGCAGTTTGATTTGGTTACAATCTGTACATTTATCTCAATATCGCAAATGAGTCTGAAATTATAAAATTACATCCTACTGACTAGGATATATATTCTTAACTTGTTGGTACCTAGTAATTATAATCTTAATTACTAGGTAATAACTGTAAGTTATTAAGTATAAATATTGTAAAAGAAAATTGGTTATTACGAGTACATTTCATGAGAACGCGATTTTCCTACAGGTGTTCGATAACATTCGTTCGACGAAACTTTTGAACAAACTGCGCCCTATTAAAGGCGACGTTGCCCAACATGATCTGGGTCTATCGGCAGAAGACAGAAAACTGCTAATAGATAAGGTGAATATACTGTTTCATAGTGCTGCCACGGTGAGATTCGACGAGCCATTGAAAGTAGCCGTAAATTTGAATACGAAAGGCACCGATAGTATCATACAACTCTGCAAACCGATGAAAAATTTGATTAGTCTCATCCACGTTAGCACAGCTTACAGTAACCCGGATCGAAAAGAAGTCCAGGAAATCTTCTATCCGTAAGCATAAATTCATCGTTCTCATTCTTATCGATGTAGCGTTAAAATTAGAAAAGTATATAGTACAATCACAATCAGATGTAACATAGTCTTCCCAAAAATATGGACAAATTATAACTCTTGGCATATAGCGTAACGTAGGATACTTCATATATTTTATGTTACGAATTGTCTAAAATAATGAAATTCTCAAATGTCCCAATTTCCACCCGATCCCGTACTCCCAAATTTTCAAATTTCTAAAAGTACAAATTCCCAAAGCCTCAAGTTCCAGTAAATTCTAAAGACTCAAATTCCTTAAATCCTCAAATTCTCAAATCCTTCAATCCTCAAATTCCCGAATTCGTCTCAGAGAAATGTGAAAGTTATTAAATACACTTCCATTTAAAACATCACCCATTGCGACTCTAGAGTAATATTCATTTATTATTAATGATATCGCAGCACAAGGGTGAAACCTTGGACGATGATCGATATGTGCGAAAGCTTGGACAGTAATATACTCGAAGTTGTCGAGAACAAGATTTTAGAGCATCATCCGAACACGTACACCTTCACGAAAGGTTTGGGAGAACAAATAATATTGGATAATGCGAACGATTTGCCGATGGCAATCGTTCGACCGAGCATAATTGGAGCCTCGGAAAAGGAACCGACTCCTGGTTGGGTGGACGGTCTATTCGGAATAACAGGTATTTCCGTTCAAATTGAATTATTTGTTCGACAAAATTATAGTGGAATATTTGGATTGTTTGTTAACATAAAAACATCGTAATTTCAGAGTTTAGAAATTTATGGGGTTGGAAACATCAGAAATTTTAGGGATTTCGAAAAGGGATTTCAAAATTTGGATTTGAGATTTTCAAAATTTGGAACTTTGGGGATCTGGTGATATAGGAATTAGGGTACTTGGCAATTTCTAAACCTGAAAATTTTGATTTCTGGAGACATAATGATTTAGGGATTTAAAATTCGTTTTAAATTTCAAGTATTTTGTATAAATACAATTGTGATATAAATTTTATATATTTTTCAGCTTTGATCTTAAAAGCCGGCGGAGGTGACATAACATCGATTCTGTGTAATCCGAAGTTAAAGGTGGATCTTGTACCTGTCGATGTCGTGGTGGATACGTTAATATGCGCCGCGTGGCACAGTTCAATGCAAGAAAGTAATAAAATTAAAATTTACAACTGCACGAACAGATCGGATCCTCTCAAGTAATATTCATTATGCAGATAATTTAAATATCTCCAATCACTAATTTTATGACCTTGTTATCTTTAACGAGCAATTACAAAGTATAAAATCCAACTAACCAATTGTATCGATGTAGTTGTATTTTCGCTAAAAATCAAACATTTGAACAACAAAAATGCTAAATACGAAATTTCCAAATCTTCAAATTTCTAAATTTCTATATTACCTTCTTATAATTTTGTCATTTTCAGTTGGGGTTACTTGAACGATCGCATTCTAAAATACTCCATCGAATCACCGTCGTATAATGTAGTATGGTATCCATGCAATACATGCAGAACGAACAGATTTATTCACAATCTTTCGACAATCTCTCTGCGAGTGCTACCTGCCCTCGTGGCCGACATAATTGTGAGGCTCACAGGTGGTACACCAAAGTACGTATCGATCCGTTTACAGTATTAATTGTTTAAGTATCCCAAACTTTGTCCTTTGTCGTGACATTTATGGCAATTGGTATAATGACTCAATATTGTAATATTTTGATACCTTGGAGTGCGAAGTACTATTGGTATACATAGGGTAATCGTAACGTTTGTGACCATTTTAAGCTTTTCTAATATCATTTACTACGACATAACTGTAAATAGATTGCGTTAAATTAAATTAAAACACATTACTGTATTTTGATTCGAACATAAACGTTAATTCGTTTAATCATCATAATTTCAGACTGATGAAAAAAATGGAAAGTGTTAAACGCATTGCCAGATCAACAGAATTCTTCCGAGTAAACGAATGGACGTTCCATAACGATAACTTGTACGATTTATCGAAGAAACTGAAGTCATTGAAAGATGGCGATAATTTCACCGTGACCACGGAAGGTCTGAATTGGGATTCATATTTACGAAACTATGTTCTAGGAGTCAGAAAATACGTTCTGAAGGATACTCCCGATACAATAAAAGAGGCTCGTAGTAGGCTGCATATGTACGTATATTGTGTAATTAAGATTATACAGGGTGTATAAAGAAAAAGTGTTACCGTTTATATGGAGAATTTGCGTATGTATTATGTACGCTTAATACATAATACATAACACGTTCAATATTGTTCTCTCTCTGTTCTACACCAAGTTCCATCATAAACACCAATGCCCGTGAACTTTTTGGCGAGCACTTGACTTGCGTACCACTACCGTGGACCACCTACAGTACTAAGAAAAAATGGTGAAATAAAGATCCTTAAAATTCATTTATGATCGTAATACCATTCGTAGTTATGAAAGAATTCCATCCATATAATTGTTGACATTTTTTTTAATATCTTGTATAATAATAAATACAAATAATTATTATAATGTTTATTCAATGAATATTTTGTTAATTTCAGATTCCATTGGTTACATCGACTCACCAAAGTATTCAGCGTACTCGCTGTGCTAATGATAATAATGCGCATTAGTCACTGATGTTTGATAAAACAAGGATGTTACTTCCGCATTTGTTAAAACAGAATGGAGGCATCATCGTTCATTTTGTCTCGATAACTCGATTTTCGTACTATTCGTAACGAATTCGTAATTAATTCGTAACTAAATCTTGTAAGTTATGAACACGCAAGTTTCGGTAATATATTGATTCCATTTGACCAGCATTAATGGAAATAGTACGAATAGTACTAGAAATTCGAGTTACGACCATTAATTGACCATTAATGCTGGTCAAATGGAACCAATACATTACCATAACTTGCCTGTTGATAACTTACAAGGTTTGGTTAAACATTTCTACGCATGGTACGCGTGATGTTTTACTTGTAAGAGATTAAGTAATTTAGTAAGTAATTTAGTTGTGGGACCATCCAATTTTGAAAAAATTCTCGTGCCTAAAGGATTTGAAGAGATTCTCGTTTTTATGTAGAATAGAGAAACGATAGAAAACTATTTTCAGTGACTGAATAATTTTTTTATCAACAAAACGCGCGTGTAATTTTATACTAGTAACGCGATACTAATCGTAACGAAACGTCGTTGTAACACATTTAAAACAAAATTTCAGCACGAAGCAAAATGCATTCAGGAATCTTTCGATATCAAAGGGTCTCGCCAAAGAATTCGTGGGGGTAGTAAAAGGGAAAAAACGAAATTCCGGTTTTTCGCCCATTTTTGCTATTTAATTTCGTACAAAAATTCTGAAACATTGAAGTTCACATAGAGCATATTATAGAATTTTTTTAGATTTTTGGATCGCAAAATCGATCGGAAAAAATCGGAAAAAATGCGATTTTTGTTGAGCACTAGTTTTATATTAATGTGGTAGTTACATATTGACGTAACTATTATTCCCTAATTTATTAAGATCTTTCGGTGAGGCCTGCCGTAGTTAAACAAATCAAAAACTCATTTCGCTTCGAATTTGCATTCTTTCTTTTCTCAGTATATGTATGTATTAAGTAATCTTAAATAGATTTACGTTCATAATTGATACAAATGATATATTAGTTAAAAGAATAAAATTCATTTATTAACTAATTTTATTTTGTAATTCGTTATATTCGGGAATGTGAAATATAAGTGCAACGAAAGCATTGGCGAAGAGGTTAGAGATCCTTCCTCATAAACTCCCGTTTTTTGGTCACAGGTTCGAGACCCGTTGGACTTGGTTTTTTCCATATTATTTTTCATTTTTTTTTAACTTTTGTAATAATACTAATATAAATTCAAAGTGTTTTTGAATAATTTGTGTATATAATATAATACTATTATATTAAAGCAATAGTATTCTATATTGTTACATTCAATGTTATTGTACAATATATGTATAATATTATATCTGTGTACCCTGTGGATAGAGTACCCGACTGACGTGGAGGACGAACAGTAGACGCAAATTCTACGCCGATAAAATAGGGAGTGACACCTAAATGATAAAAAATTTTCTCCCAAGTCGCCAAAAATCCTTCTCGGAATCATTATTGTTATTAGAAAGAAACCCATTCCCCAAATTTCAGCCAATTTGGAGCATAGAGGTTTTCGGAAGTTTAGCCTTCAAATCTGCCTCAAGTATTGCTGCCGGTAATAATTGCGTCGGTAAAGTAGGGAGTGACACCCAAACGCTACAAAACTTTTTCTCGAATCGCCAAAAATCCTTCTCGGAAGCATCATTTTTATTAAAAAGAAACAAATTCCGAAAATTTCAGCCAATTTCGAGCATGGAGGTTTTTGGAAGTACAGTTTTTTATCATACTTATGTCATTTCCTATATCATCGACAAGATATAGCATAGTATGCGAATTGTTCTGAACACATGATCCGCATCTTCGGACCCACGGAATATGTATATTGCAACCAACATTTTCATTATACATTAACAATATTCAGTATTGCTGCTACCAATAAAAACTAAAACAAACCTACTCAGACACATAGTCTATATCACTTATATTTTTTTAAAAAAGTTTACAATATAGTGAGCTGCGGCTTGACACATTACGTTAAATTTAAACCAGCTTGTTATAATTGTCAACGAATTCGTGTAACCTCTTCTATCTTTTATTTCTGTTTCTATTTTCATAGTTTATTAATAGATACATTCTTTGCTGAAATATAGTCATTGTTATCGAATAGTTATTTGTCTTTATTGTCGAACATTATTTAAGAAGTTTACAATTGAGGATTATCATCTCCTTTTCATTCGACAAACTGATCCAATCGTGATTACAAAAGCGTGCATGACAAGGATATTGATCGCAAATAGAAGTGTATAAAAAAAATATTTCCATTTTATAAAAACCAATATACTTCATTATGAAATCTCATGTTGTTCATAATTAACCTTTGGACGGTGAATCGCTAAAAAATATATTTATTTTGTCGTCGCATTCTTTTACTTTATAATTTGCCTCGTTTTTCTATGTGTGTTACTTTTAAACATTATAAAGTAACTTAACTGTGAGTCGTAAACAATTTTATTATTTTCATCATACGTTTACTTTAAAAATTGATCACTATCTAAATATTTGTTCCCTTAAAACTTACTTTGTGTCTTGTTAAAAAAATAACGATTACACTGTGTAATACTATCTATATTACCTTTTGGGTTGTACTACCCACTTTTGGTTTGTACTTTTGTTAATAACATCACAAGAGCTTAATTTCTATTTCATCTTTGCAAAATAAAAAACGATTAGATGGCAATAATAAGCGTTTTCACGGATTATTGCGCTCGTATGAGAAGAAATCTATTATAATAAATCTGCAAAAACTGAATGCCAAAGGTTTCTATGTTTTTCCTAACTGTGACCAGTAGTAACAAATTACCTAATTATGATAATATTAAATTCATGTGTCAATGACGCACGAAGACTTTTTACTCGACCAAAATTGCTTCAATCGTAAAACCACATTTCTGACCTTTGAGATTGAATAGAACAATGTAAATGGTAATTGTCAAGATACCTCAAGAAAAATTTAAAAGCAGAATTGTGATGTATAAGTAGTTACGTTAATGAAAGACCAGCATCAGTAGAGGGGATGGCAGTGTTAATTGGCCAAAGTATTTAGAGGGATACGATAGTGGGCCTGATTTCAGTTGCGTATAGAAGGTGCCACTTTCCGCTTCGTTAAGTTTGTGCTCTCTACGAGAAAACCGTGTGTGAACAGTATAACCGGTAGGCAAATATATCAACACTATTGTACCTAATTTTTATCTTCATGAGCTAGATAGATGGCAGCATGAAATATTCTTTAATAACTGACTCTTTAGTCAGATTAATCGTTTGATCAGAATTGTAGCATCATTGAATTTTGTTTGTTTGTTGCAGATACTGGAGTCAAGTATTGCTTGAACAATCTTCATAATGGGTCCGGAAAGTGCACAAGCCAGCCCGAAACAAGGAAACGATGAAAGGTTCACGAACGGAAGTTCTATCGAAGAATTTTTTGCGGACTCGGTTGTGATGATAACTGGGGCTACCGGTTTCGTGGGGAAAGCTCTTGTGGAGAAGTTACTTCGAGCCTGCCCACGTTTGGCCATGATTTTCATCCTAATTCGTCCGAAACGGGACCAAACGATCGAACAGCGATTTAAAAACTACCTGCAGGAACCGGTAGGCAAATTACATACTTCATCACCTTTATCTAACTCCGGTATTTGATATTTCTCGCTAGATTTGAATAATCCTCTTTAGAGAACGAATTCTAATTCGTTAACCCCTGAATACGTATGTCTCTGCGAAGCTGACGAAATATGCAGAAACGGTCAAACTGTGTGTCAAAAATTACACGGAAAAATACTAAAACATCCACTTCTCATTCGATAAGTCAGTGTAAAGTGTTATTGCAGAAGTTAGCTGAAATACGATAAGAATGGAAAGAAAATTGTTAAATTTAGAAACGATGGAGAATTAACGATTAATCAATGGAGTATTTTGCTATCGAGCACATATGTAGCTTGTCATGTTCCACGACAAGTGCTGTTACACCAATAACTATTGAATGTTAAAAGATGCGACGGAAATATCATAAAACTTTTGCATTCGTTTATATTACATTTATGTGTACATTATCTGTACATTAAGTATAAATATTGTAAAAGAAAATGGATGAGAACGTGATTTTCCTACAGGTGTTCGATAACATTCGTTCGACGAAGCTTTTGAACAAAGTGCGCCCTATTAAAGGCGACGTTGCCCAACATGATCTGGGTCTATCGGCAGAAGACAGAAAACTGCTAATAGATAAGGTGAATATACTGTTTCATAGTGCTGCCACGGTGAGATTCGACGAGCCATTGAAAGTAGCCATAAATTTGAATACGAAAGGCACCGATAGAATCATACAACTCTGCAAACCGATGAAAAATTTGATTAGTCTCGTCCACGTTAGCACAGCTTACAGTAACCCGGATCGAAAAGAAGTCCAGGAAATCGTCTATCCGTAAGCATAAATTCATTTTTCTTATTCTTATCGATGTAACGTTAAAATTAGAAAAGTGTATAGTACAATCACAATCAGATGTAACATAGTCTTCCCAAAAATATGGACAAATCATAACTCTCGGCATACAGCGCGACGTAGGATACTTCATATATTTTATGTTACGAATTGTCTCAAATTATGAAATTCTCAAATGTCCCAATTTTCACACGATCCCGTACTCCCAAATTTTCAAATTTCTAAAAGTACAAATTCCCAAAGCCTCAAATTCTTAAATTTCTACATTTCTGAATTATAGAAACACTGATTTACCAAATTCCAAAACTATCATATTTTCCAAGTTTCAGTAAATTCTAAAGGCTCAAATTCCTTAAATCCTCAAATTCTCCAAATCCTTCAATCCTCAAATTCTCGAATTCGTCTCAGGGAAAAAATGTGAAAGTTATTAAGTACACTCCCATTTAAAACATCACCCATTGCGACACTAGAGTATATGTAATATTCATTTATTATTAATGATATCGCAGCCCAAGGGTGAACCCTTGGACGATGATCGATATGTGCGAAAACCTGGACAGTAATATACTCGAAGTTGTCGAGAACAAGATTTTAGAGTATCATCCGAACACGTACACCTTCACGAAAGGTTTGGGGGAACAAATAATATTGGATAATGCGAACGATTTGCCGATGGCAATCGTTCGACCGAGCATAATTGGAGCCGCGGAAAAGGAACCGACTCCTGGTTGGGTGGACGGTTTATTCGGAATAACAGGTATTTCCGTACAAATTGAATTATTTGTTCGACAAAATTGTAGTGGAATATTTGGATTGTTTGTTAATATAAAAACTTCGTAATTTAAGAGTTTATGAATTTAGGGAGTCGGTAACATAAGAAATTTTAGGGATTTCGAAAAGGAATTTGAAAATTTTTATTTGGTATTTTCAAAATTTGAGACTTTGGGGGTCTGGTGATATAGGAATTTGGGTACTTGGCAATTTGTAAACTTGGAAATTTTGATTTGTGGGGACTTAGGGATTTAAGATTTGTTTTTTTCAAGTACTTTATTTTCAAATGTATAAGTACAATTGCGATATAAATTTTATATATTTTTCAGTTATGGCCATGAAAGCCGGCGCAGGTAACGTAACATCGATTATGTGTAATCCGAAGTTGAAGGTGGATCTTGTACCTGTTGATGTCGTGGCGGATACGTTAATATGCGCCGCGTGGCACAGTTCAATCCAAGACAGTAATCAAATTAAAATTTACAACTGCACGACCAGATCGGATCCTCTCAAGTAATATTCATTATGCAGATAATTTAAATATCTCCAACCACTAATTTTATGACCTTGCTATTTTTAACGAGCAATTACAAAGTATAAAATCCAACTAACCAATTGTATCGATGTAGTTGTATTTTCGCTGAAAATCAAACATTTGAATAACAAAAATGCTAAATTCGAAATTTCCAAATCTTCAAATTTCTAAATTTCTATATTACCTTCTTATAATTTTGTCATTTTCAGTTGGGGTTACTTGAACGATCGCGTTCTAAAATACTCCATCGAATCGCCGTCGTATAATGTAGTGTGGTATCCATGTAATACATGCAGAACGAACAGATTTATTCACAATCTTTCGACAATCTCTCTGCGAGTGCTACCTATCCTCTTGATCGACATAATTGTGAGGCTCACAGGTGGTACGCCAAAGTACGTATCGACCCGTTTACAGTATTAATTGTTTAAGTATCCCAAACTTTGTCCTTTGCCGTAACAGTTATGGAAATTGGTACAGTGACTCATTATTATAATATTTGGATATCTTGGAATGCGAAGTACTATTGGTGTACATAGGGTAATCGTAACGTTTGTGACCATTTTAAGCTTTTCTAATATCATATACTAAGACATAACTGCAAATAAAATGCGTTAAATTAAATTAGAACACATTACTGTACTTTGATTCGAGCATAAACGTTAATTCGTTTAATCATCATAATTTCAGACTGATGAAAAGAATGAAAAGTATTAATCGCATTGCCAAATCAACAGAATTCTTCCGACTAAACGAATGGACGTTCCACAACGATAACTTGTGCGATTTAGCGAAGGAACTGAAGTCATTGAAAGATGGCGATAATTTCACCGTGACCACGGAAGGTCTGAATTGGGAGTCTTATATACGAAACTTTATTTTAGGAATCAGAAAATACATTCTGAAGGATACTCCCGATACAATAAAAGAGGCTCGTAGTAGGCTGCATATGTACGTATACATATTGTATAATTAAGATTATACAGGGTGTATAAAGAAAAAGTGTTACCGTTTATATGGAGAATTTGTGCATGTATTATGTACGCTTAATACATAATACATAACACGTTCAATATTGTTCATGAACACCAATGCCCGTGAACTTTTTGGCGAGCACTTGACTTGCGTACCACTGCCGTGGACCACCTACAGTACTAAGAAAAAATGGTGAAATAAAGATCCTTAAAATTATGATCGTAATACCATTCGTAGTTATGAAAGAATTCCATCCATATAATTGTTGACATTTTTTTTAATATCTTGTATAATAATAAATACAAATAAATATTATAATGTTTATTCAATAAATATTTTGTTAATTTCAGATTCCATTGGTTACATCGACTCACCAAAGTATTCAGCGCACTCGCTGTGCTAATGATAATAATGCGCATTAGTCACTGCTGTTTGATAAAACAATGATGTTACTTCCGCATTTGTTAAAACAGAATGAAGGCATCATCGTCCATTTTGTCTCGATAACTCGATTTTCGTACTATTCGTAACGAATTCATAATTAATTCGTAACTAATTCTTGTAAGTTATCAACACGCAAGTTTCGGTAATGTATTGATTCCATTTGACCAGCATTAATGGAAATAGTACGAATAGTACTGGAAATTCGAGTTACGACCATTAGTTGACCATTAATGCTGGTCAAATGGAACCAATACATTACCATAACTTGCCTGTTGATAACTTACAAGATTTTGTTAAATATTTCTACGCATGGTACGCGTGATGTTTTACTTGTAAGAGATTAAGTAATTTAATTGTGGGACCATCCAATTTTGAAAAAATTCTCGTGCCTAAAATATTTGAAGAGATTCTCGTTTTTATGTAGAATAGAGAAACGATAAAAAACTGTTTTCAGTGACTGAATAATTTTTTTATCAACGAAGCACGCGTGTAATTTTATACTAGTAACGCGATACTAATCGTAACGAAACGTCGTTGTAACACATTTAAAACAAAATTTCAGCATCTAATACAAAGTGAACATCCCACTTGTTCGAAATTTCAAGTAATATGAAGACAAACACGTCCAGACTTCATGACTTGAATCGCTGCTACCATCTGGCGATCATTTCCTGAAACATATGCAACATTTGTTTATTATTTCTCATATATTTATTTCGAAATACATTTACGATAAGTAAAGGTTAACAGCCCTCATTTCTTCTTTTCCTTCGTTATTTACATTGTAAAAAATAATCAGTGTAATAATAATGATTGCAATAAGTAAACGACATTAATATAATGATAAATGTATCTTGCAATTGAAAGTATATTTCCATCGAGAAAGTTGACTAACACACATCAAACTTTACTTTTATACTATAGAATGATTTGAATTTCAGAAATGTAAAAGTGATTTGAATTTCAGAAACGTAAAAGAAATGTAATTACATTATTTGTATTAGATTCATGACTGTAAATAACATATGAGGTACTTTCGAAAATCCTGCAGTTTTTAATATGTGTTCTCAATATCTGTCTAACTTCAATTTCCTTAAAAATTCCCCCATTGTACTTTTTTTACCATCTCATTCACGAATCGTATAAATTCGAAAAATATACGGTATGCGGGAATAAACTTCTCACCGACAACCGTTGATAAAATTTTAAAAAATTCTTAACATCGATCGACTTTAACTGCGATATCTCGATCTCGCAAAAATCTCGTTAGCAGAGTACTATCGCAATTATCGATCGATGCGAGTCGCGCAATGGTATCCTTTGGTAGTGGTGGTGTTCGTGCTGGGTTTTGACAAAAATTCGAGCAAAAGGGTGTGTAAAATGCACAAACGGCATAACTCGGGGACTCTCGAGTTGGCCTCGGAGATGCTTCCAAGAATAATAAATGGTAAAAAACGTCGGAATCCTGAGAAAATATCACCGAGTGGCTTAGCTGTCGCATTATCCACAGAGATGTCTGTACCCTGAGAAACGGACTGACGGACAGACAGACGTCTCTGTCAAGTTTTTGTGATTCCCGTCGAAATGTTTGCAAAATTCGGGAACTCTCCGGAGCGTGTTTCTCTAGCTAGTGCGTGTTATTCTCTTGGATGCGTGATACTCTGTGTGCCAGTTTGTCGGTAGTTGTTATAGTTTCTGGTGACGGTGGAAAAGTGTAAAAAAAATAGAGGAAGGGAGGAGAGCGTGTTTCGTCCGAGAGCTAGTGGACTCATCTAGTAAGGCATTCTAACAGACCCGTGCCTTAGTCGCGGGGTTATGTATTAGGGATGGACAGGAAACTATATATAGGAATCAACAGCTCGTCATACACTGACGAGAAAGCCGACGTTTACGTTGCGCGCCGTCTAGTGGTGACGAGCATAGAAATGGGCCCGCCACATCACCCCCTTTCCAGTGTTTGAACGTTGAATTCCGAGTTCCGAATTGGTGGTCCATCAAATCCCCGTCTGCTGCTCTCGTTCTTTGCATGGCGTCGTGTTGTATCGTAACGATGGAAAATTTTACCACTGAAGCAGATTTCCATAATGCGGCGTTCGTTCCTTTGCTGCCTTAATCCTTGAGACGTGGCGAGGCGCGTGCTCTCAAGCCGTCGTGGACGCACAGCAAAGTCCGAATTATAAGCCGGTCTCCTATCGGTCCTAGGATGGAGCGACGTAGAAAACGCGATCAACTATTAGCTCGGCGAGTTCCCGACCGAGAGTGGGCCCGACGTCGATCGGTCGTGGGGAGGGCGCGACAATCCGAGGGAGTTGTCATATCGTTACCGTCGAAACCATCCCAGGAACGAGAGATAGGCGGTCCTGGAGATTGCTTCCTAGAACAACCGCCAGGAGCGCGGAAGTCGGACCGTGCGAGCAGCGCCTGGCGACGGAGCGGCGACTCTTATGTTTGCGCAGTGACTACAAATATAACAAGACTATGCATGCCTTTGTTCTCAAGGGAACATGAATCTATGGCTCGGGAACGAGCGCCACCTACTCTATTTTAGTATAAAATTATGAAACACTTCGCGCTGCAGCAGTTTAACACTCTTAAGGGTAACAGTAGATTGCTTTGATATCGACTGTAACATTATTTGAGTCATACCACCGATGAGATACTATTAAAGGTTGCCAACATCATATGCTTTCCAAAAAAGTTGACGTTTTCTAACGTCTTGCGGAAAAAAGGGGACAAATCAGTAAACTGTATTGAATTATCATGGAATTTTATACGTATATGTTGGAGTCATGACTATTATTCATTACCCCACAGTCAAAACAAAAAATTAATATTAAAAAAAACTGAAGCTTGGATGAGGACTCGAACTTACATCCAAAGATATGTAAAAAATTCTAGAACAGTAGTTATGTTAATATGTCATTACCATCATAATATAAAAGTAGTGCTTTCACATCCACAATAAAAAGTTGCACTTTTCATTTTTAATTTCTAGTATGCGCTACTGAGCTCGCAATCTTTTAAATTTTTTATCATTCTTAATTACATAAAAAGGATGACAAAAGTCATTTTTGGTCAGGGTGACTGAACAGTTCGATCGGGCCCTGGGCTTGGGTTACCGAACATCGAACGATCCTTCTCAGCTTCAATAATCCAGATTTTCGGTCTGTATTAGCCTAAAAAGCGATGTTGCCGTACATACAAGCTTCATTTGGCAACATTGCATATATTATATATATGTTGGCAAGATAAACGTAACGTCGAACGACAAGTTTTCGTTCACGATGCGCATTTCTGCTATGATTGGTTCTTCGCACTTCCTAATCTGAAGTAACGCGCAGGCGTTGGTAACGTCAAAATAGCTTGAAGAGTGCGTATCTAGTGAGCAAAATTTTTTAGAAATTATTACTTTTCCACAAACATGTTGAAAATATGTTCTTGACTTTTGAACTGAAAATATCTCATGAACTATAAATTGTTTAATATTACATCTTAATAGTTGTTTTCAAGTAATTTTTTAGTCGGCTAAATAAGTTAACATGATCATGATTTATTACAATTCTAAATTGAAGGGTACGTTATTTCATTCTTCTCTGAAGGGTACGTTATTTCATTTTGTACACTGCTGTATTTCTTTCATTATATACGCCTATATAATGTACATATTTTATTACATATACTTTTAAAATTATATTTTTACTATTCATACATGTATTGTTGTTCACCTTGTATATGATCACGAAGTAAAAAGCTAAGCTACAGGGATACCAACTAGCTCCTTGAATTGCTACGTTTCTCTCGTTTTAATAAAGTATATTTCCCTTCATTCTGCTCCAGTGGATAAGGTAGTTGCGTGATGTATGTGGTAAAAGATAAACGGGTAAAACAGATAGAACTGTCGATATAGCTGCTTTCTTCTGCCTATCGAACCTCATCCTGGGGTCCTCGGACCCCAAAATCCATGACCCCTCGAGAACAAAGGCAAAGAGTAGATACATCAAGAGGCGACACTCCGAGCGGCGCCTTTGATGTTCGGCAAAGCCTGTCCCTTTAAATTGGTTGTACAGACGAGCGGGAAATTTAAATTAAGTGAATGTAATTTCATGTCACCCTCTAATAATTAGAAATTTGTCGTAAATTTTCTATATATTGCCAATATTAGCTTTCGAAGTATTTATATAAATTTTATAACATTGAAAAGTTGAAAAAGAGATATGTTTTAAAATAATTACTCTACAAAATATATTTTAACACTATAAAGAAATGACGAACTATTTATTATTAGAAAATACAGATAAATGTGTTACAAAAAAATGACAATATATTTATTACAAATAAATTACATATAATGTGCAGGTATAAACCATTCTTTGCCGAACGCCATACTTGCACATTATGTACATTCGCTTTTCGGAGTACCGCGTCGAAATCGTATCCCCACCCTGTTTCATTTGGCATGGGCATTTAAATTGGTTGTACAATTCCATCTCTCTCTAAAAGTAGTTTCTTTGTCAGAGTGTCGCCTCTTGTTATACCTACTCTTTGACAAAGGCATGCAAAGTCTTGTTATATCTGTAGTCAATGGTTTGCGATTCTCTTATGTTATTACAGTTTCCTACCAGTACGGACGCCACGCCGCGTGGTAACGCATCGAGACTGTTGTATCACGTCGAGACTTTTGTATTACATCTGTTATGTTTAAATAAACCGAAATAACGTGTCGCAGTGTGTTGTGTTTCTCTCGCCCTCGCGAGGTATGTAGGGTTCGATCCCCTACACCAGTCCGTGGAGATGTTTTCGTCGCCGGCATCTGTGGTGGGCGAGCCGTCAGGCTACGACTTTCAGAAAGAGGAGAACGCCGCCAAGTGGAAGGGAGTGTTTGTCAACTCCCTACGCAAGGTATTTTCTCCTTTCGATTTATTCCTACGAAAATTTCGATCAATCTACTTTCAGTTATGCCCTGATACTATCGATAAGCTCTCGTTGATTTACGACATTGTCATTGTCACGCGTTTCACGTGCGAGTTTTTTATTTTCTTTCAGAATTCACAGAACACCAGTATTTTGAAACACAAGCTTGAACAAAACTGGCTTACAATAACAATATTGAAATAAACATTTTCGACAATTTGAATTATTATTTCATGACTAATGTTATGCCATTTGATGTTACCTTCTTTATTTGATCGATTAAAAGAATTTACAGTTAAGTAAAAATTTGTTCTTGAATCGATGTTCAGAATGATCGGTGAATGGGAAACAAGGAAAAGTACATGAATCTACACTGCAGGCCAAAATCATACTGTTCTGACAAATATCTTGAAGATTAACAGATACATATTATCTTTGCTAAGATTGCTACATTGTATTTACTACTGAATAAGTTATACAGCTGTCCCGTCAAAATTGAGAATAAGAAACGTATATCATTATTTATAAAGAAGAAAAGTGTTCTTACGTGAATCAGTAGTTATTAACAACTTATTCCAACTAACTATAATAACAAATAATTTGATTATGTTTATATATTGTGTAAAGAGAACGATTGATTAGGGAATTATAACATCTTTAACCTAATATTAGAATTGTTATAAGAAGCACGATAATATAGTACAATAATTTTTATTGGTAAAATACCTTCTTAAGCAAAAGATTATATTTGAGTAACAGTACAGTTATATGATACTTTTTGTAATAAATAACAATCATCATAATTTAATAGACAATTAATATAAAATAGGTATTGGAACAAGTACACCCTAGTCTTGAAGCACGACAAGATGCCTTAGACTATGTTGAGAGTTTGATCTTGAGGCTTTTGGGAATGCTTTGTGGTCATCCTCCTCCACATACGCCTCAAGATGTAGAAGAAAGAGTAAGGCGTACATTTCCTACTCCCATCGATAGATGGGCACTTAGGGATGCAAGAGATGCCTTAGAAAAAGGAAAGAAGAAGTCACCGCTAGTTCTTCCAGTTGATAAAATTCATCAGTTGTTACAAAAAGTAATTACAAGAAATAGATTCTATTTTATGTATATTTTAATTGTTAGATACATGTGTATTATAATTACATATATTTATATTAACAGGAAGTATTACAACAGAAAATTGATTTACAAGTTAGTCTTTTTGTGGTAGGAGTCCTGGAATACATTTCAGCAGATATTTTGAAGGTTGGTGAAACCTATCATTAGTTCTGTGTCAGTGATTGTTAATAATATTAATTATATGAGCAGATACTAATTAAGTTATTAGTATCTAATGTTATTTCTGGAATAAGTTTCTGAAAATGTTTAAGACTATTTTCTTTTCAGCTAGCTGGAAACTATGTCAAAAATATACGTCATGTGGAGATATCTTGTGAAGATATAAGAGTTGCAATGTGTGCAGATATGGTAATGTATCATTTTTAGGAAATATGAAACATGCATCATACTTTCATAACATTGCTGATTTATTAACAGGTACTAATGGACTTGTTTTATCAAGATGATTATGCAGAGGGTCCACAAAGTGGTTTAGGTGCAGTTGTTTCTCAAACTTATGAAGAATCTGTTAGGGATCTCATACATGATGAACGTCACTATTTACGTGATCTCCATATGATCATTAAGGTAAAGTAGTTAATGAATAACATATAATTGAACAAAATTAAATTTTCTTTTTTGAAATAGGTGTTTCGGGAAGAAATTGCAAAGTTAGCACAAGATAGAACTGAACTTGAAATACTTTTTAGTAATATTATGGATATTTATGATGTTACTGTAACATTGCTTGGTAGTTTAGAAGATATAATGGAAATTACAGAAGAGAAACAAACACCCACAGTTGGTTCATGTTTTGAAGAATTGGCAGAAGCAGAAGAATTTGATGTTTATATAAAGTGTGTAAATAATTATATCAATAATTAATCACAGATATATATTTTTCTGAAATATTAATTGTCATAATTGTAACATTAGGTATGCAAAAGATATTAATAGTCCAGCTAGTCGGGAAGTTTTAGCAAATCTATTGTCAAGGCCTGAAGCTAATGCTGCATTACGAGCAGCAGGACATGGATTTAAAGAAGCAGTTAAATATTATTTGCCAAAACTTTTATTACAACCAATATGGCATTGTTTTTTGTACTTTGACTATATAAAGGTACTTTTTTTGATAATTTTATTACACACACGAATGAAATGATTTATATTGCTTTATTGATTTTATAATGTTTTATCTAGGTTTTACATAAACGTACACCAAGTATAGAAGATGGTGAAACTTTGGAACAAGTACAAGGTCTTTTAAGACCACTACAGATGGAATTATTACAATCTATGGCAAGTCTTCCAAAAAAAGATACAGGCCTGCGAATGCAAAGTAGAGCAAGAAGGCAAGCAGCCTTAGAGAAAACTAGTGAATTACAAAAAACTGTTGATGGATGGGATCAAAGGGATGTTGGACAATGTTGCAACGAATTTATACGTGGTATGCAGAAGAAATATCACCTTTTTTATATTTGGTTCTTGGTATGATTTAGATTACATTATTAATATAATTTCTGTTTACAGAGGATATGTTAGGAAAAGTAAGTAATGGACGAAGGTTAACAGAACGAAAGGCTCTTCTGTTCGATGGTTTATTAGTTCTTTGTAAACCCAGTGGTGGCAAAAGAGTTAGCGTTACTGTTGCAGCGGTTGGTGTGGTGGGTCATCCACCTCATCAGGGCGAATTGCGTTTAAAGGAAAGATTTTTTATTAGAAAAGTTGATATTATTGATAGGGAGGATACTGAAGGTACATTTAGAAAACAATTCAGACATTGTAATTGTTAATCTGTGCAATTGAAATAATTGTTAAATGTGTGTTAAATTATTTTTTTAGAACTAAAAAATGCCTTCGAAATTGCACCAAGGGACCACCCTAATGTTATTCTTGTTGCCAAATCCGTCGAAGATAAAAATAGTTGGATGGCGGATCTTGTAATGTTAAATACAAAGAGTATGTTAGAAAGAACTTTGGACAGTATCCTTTTGGACGAAGAAAGGAAGCATCCCTTAAGGTTACCTCCACCACATTTGTATAAATTTGCCGAACAGGATAGCCCAGAAAATATTGTTTTGGAAGCTAGAGAAAATGGAGGTGTTCCATTAATTAAGGGCGCGACTTTGGTTAAATTGGTAGAGAGATTAACTTATCATATATATGCTGACCCAGCTTTTGTACGAACATTCCTTACTACTTATAGGTTGGTGAATTGAAATCAAAATTTGTGATTAATAAAATATTTATGAAAATGTTTAATAACATATTGATTCTTTCTCAGGAGTTTTTGCTCACCTCAGGAACTATTAACTTTGTTAATTGAAAGGTTTGACATACCAGACCCTTCGTTAGTTTATGGCGAAGAAGAAAAACCTTCTGGTTGTAAAACAACTGCAAGGGAAGATTGGAAAAGATATAGAAAAGAGTTTTGTCAACCCGTGCAATTCAGAGTTTTAAATGTTTTAAGACATTGGGTTCGTAATATTTTTGTTACTTTCCGTTCAACATATTTTAATCTCGGATTTTCTAACGTTGATTTAAAATTTGATCAAAATTAGGTCGATCATCATTTTTATGATTTCGAACGGGATAGAAATCTTTTGGAAAGATTACAATCGTTTTTAGACACAGTAAGCGGAAAGTCAATGAGAAAGTGGGTAGATTCTGTAATAAAAATTGTGCAAAGAAAATGCGAACCTTCGGAACAACGACCTATAACATTTAGTTTCGAACGATCTCCCCCACCTATTGAGTGGCATTTAAAAGTTCCTGAAGAAGAATGGGGAATATTAACGGTAATATTTATATTTTGTAAACATTTCATTTGTATTATGTCGATAAACAAATTAATGATTGTCTAAAAATTTCAGTTACATCCAATCGAATTAGCAAGGCAACTAACTCTGTTGGAATTTGAATTGTATAGAACTGTAAAACCTTCGGAATTAGTAGGGTCAGTGTGGACTAAGCGAGATAAAGAAAAGACATCTCCAAATTTGTTAAAAATGATTAAGCACACGACAAACGTAAGTTGAATATGTACTAATTATTTTATGCGAGTTTATAGCTTATGTATTTAACCCACTAGTTTAGGTAATACAAAAAGATATTAGCAATACTGTTTCATTATAGTTCACGCGATGGATCGAGAAAAATATAGTTGAAGCGGAAAATTTAGAAGAGAGAGTAGCAATTGTGTCACGAGCAATTGAAATCATGATGGTGCTTCAAGATCTTAATAACTTTAATGGTGTATTAGCAATTGTTAGCGCTATGGGTTCTGCGTCTGTGTTTAGGTTAAAGTTCACCTTTCAAGTACGTTTCCTATATTATTTTACATAATATTCCTTAAATAATGTAAACTAATTATAAATTTTATCATGACTACAGCAATTACCTGCACGATTGGAGAAAGCTCTCGAAGAAGCACGAGAGTTAAATAATAACGGTCGTTTTCGAAAATATCAAGAGAAACTACGATCTATTAACCCCCCATGTGTACCATTCTTTGGTAAGCGGTGAAAAATAAACTAAACAATTTGAATAAATGTTTACCGATACTATTGTTTGGTAGGCATGTACCTGACCAACATTTTACATATTGAGGAAGGAAATTCGGATTATCTGCCTGGAAGTCCAGAACTTATCAATTTTAGCAAGCGACGGAAAGTGGCAGAGATAACCGGAGAAATTCAGCAGTACCAAAATCAACCTTACTGTCTTTCAGTTGAGCCTAGAATAAGGCATTTTATCGAAAACTTATCACCCTTCGATCCCAATATGAAAGAAGCTGATATAAGCAATTATTTGTACAATAAAAGCTTAGAAGTAGAACCAAGAGGATGTAGGCAACCGCCTAGAGTCGTAAGTTTTATTGCAATAGTTTGAAATTATTGAGACAGTATGCGGCATTTGCATGGAAACAAGTGTCGTACTCTATACAACAACGTTTTTCTTACAAGTTGTTTTTTATGCTTACAGCCTCGTAAATGGCCAGACTTAAACTTAAAGTCACCGGGGATTAAAGCTAGAAGTTTAAGCGGGAAACTACCAGCTCCATTGCAAGCAGTAGCTTCCAGCGTGAGGTTACATGATCCTCCGCCGGAAGTGCAACCACCAGAGCTACCGGAAACTCCTCCGCATACTTCACACATCACAGTTTCTCACGTAGGGGACCACAGTGTCTTTGCACCTGTTTTACTAGGAGGTTCGTGGGCACCAACATAAAAATTTAACCGCTGGATGCTTCTTATCAATTTTTTACGTTCATAAATGAAACACGGAAGTTTTATTTTGTTGCCTAGTGTGCTTGGATAGGTAGTAGATGTACTTTACTGTTAATATAGGTACAGCTCAACCTCCAGGTTCACCAGGTCCTCTTAGCATGTCAGGACTTTCGATCAGTTCGCCGGGTAGTAGTCCGCAAATGGTATCTCCTGGTCACTTGCCTGTCCCGCATCATCAACCACAGAGTAGTCACTTCGGTTTTAATTCTGGTACGATTGGTGTAATGGGAGCTTTGACCGGTATGTCGTCGTCAAGTGGAAGTCCTGGTGCATCGATGCCACCTCCGCCATCTCCTAGCCACGTACCTTCTAATCAACCTCCGCCCCCTTTGCCACCCAGATCTCATAGGAAACGAGAAAGTTCTATTAGCGAGTCACCGCAACAGGTAAATTATATACATTTAAAAAATTTGCAGTTAGAATTTCCAAATTAAGAAATTTAGAATCTCTACTTGTTTTTTGCTATGCAACTCTATTCAAGGTCATATAGTAAGACTTCACTATAACGCAATAGTATGCAATTTAAATTCCATTCCTTTTCACAATATCGACGCTATAGGAAGGAATAACCGTGATATATATATTACTGATTTATACTATTTATAATTGAATGCACAGGCGAGACAAGCTCCAAATGCACCAATGCTTCCTCCACGGGATAATACGTTTCCGCCGCCATTACCGCCACGAAGAGACTTGCCTCCAGTAACATTACCGCCTCGCCTTCCGTTGAATCCAAATTGTTCAGCGTTACTCGCGAGGCGGAATTCCACATTGGAAAACACATGTTCAAATACTGTTCATACACGAAGACACATGTCTTTCAATGGGCCAAGTCCTACGAAACTTCCACCTACGCAACCTAATGGTAAAATTTATAACGAAATTACATTCAATTTAAAATAAATGTAGATGTTATCATGTTAATACTATTAATTTAATCACTGTAAAAGTTACAGGAAATCTTTATTTTAATAGTTTTGTATATTACTTAATATTTAACTTCTTTGTTTCTTCTTGGTACAAATTTTCGGTAATCAAATTTTAATGCAAAGTTCTACGCTTATTTCAAACAGGACATAAATTAATTAAATTTTTTAGAATTAAAGAATAAGTGCATACAAAAGTAGCTGTTTCGACACCCTGTATATTATTATTGTTGTACATTTACATTGTATATTATGTTTTAGGATCGGTAACACCTAGATTACCACCAAAACCGTTGCCAGGACGTCCACCAACCACCATGTTTAATTTCAATGCTCCTCCTGGATCTAGTTAAGTGTTAACATCTTCCTACCTCTAACCTAAATTAAAACACATCTTTTGGAAATCGAGATTTAGTCCAGTCAGGAGGATTAACTGAGTCGAATAACTTACTTGTACAGTGTGATTGTTACTGTAATTTCATAGAGCTACGTAACTTTCTCTCAGAAAGTTTTAAAAGATCACAAATTTTATTCGAGGCTTTGTATTAATGTATTTACCGTAATTTTTTACTACTTGAAACACGTGTAGTAAACTGGTAAATGTGTTAATACAAATCATTCAACACGATAGATCATCTCTATATACGGCCCTTACGTGATGAGATGCTGTTACATTCCTTTTTTTTACCATTTGTCTTTTAACACATGTGACACTATTTTTATTGTAAGTTTATTTTTCGGAAGATATAGAATATTTCATCGTATATAGTATATTTTTAGAGATTTTTTTACCAAGCGAGTGTATAATCACTAAATAGAGGGCTTTTTGTATCTTGTTCAATTTAATGAACTCGGTTATCATTTATCTTGAAAGACGTTTAAAACGAAAAATTTGTACCAATCGCTTGAACGACAAATATATGAATATCTAATGGTTCAAATCTACGATATATTTTTATAAATTAGACAATGTCAGCAAAATTTATCTGATAATTTTACACTTGAGTCTCGTATCGTCAGCACAATGAACATTAGTTTTAATACAACCATAAATTACAAAAGTAGAAAGAAAGATGAGGTACAAAGAATAATATAATTATAAATTTTGCAAATAGCGTACACTATAGGATCATTTAGCAACAATGTTAACAAGGGAGGTACATGACCTCCAGAACACTGAGTTCAAACTTGGCACAATTATGAGATCCTCAGGAATAATAATTCGACAAAATTATAGCGTGCACTTTTTCGAAATAAGAGTAAGATTTGGATGTACAGTTTTCCATAAATGTTAAAGCTTAGCAAATGCAGAATCCATTATAAGCTAGAAATAAACATACAAGCTAGCTATATGTTTGTGAGTACATATGTTTTATGTTTAATAATTTTATATCTAATATAATTTAAACAGTTAAATAGAAAATGTGAAACTTTAGAAACTTAGGAAGTTTACAATATGAATCATAACATGTAGGTTAGCAAAAACAGCACCTTACCACTAAACTAAACTAGTTTTAGTCATGAATTTCTTCTATATTTTAGAAAAATGCATGATATGATTTTATACAATTATTTTTTTTAGGATCTCGAATAATTGTGCAAAATTTGGATCAAATCAGTGTTCTGATATTGTGTGTATTTTTTATAAGCAAAAGATGTAGTAATGTAACAGTACCTTTTGCTGAGATTCCTTAAAAACGAAATAAGGTAAACTAACATAATTAGCACAAAAGTAATAATATACCAATTACTAGAATCTACGTTACAGTAGAACAGATTGTTACAAATGATTATATTTGTAGGCAAGTTAAAAGAAAAACGAAAAACGTGAACGAAATTGTTTCGCTTTTAAAAATTATACATAAAACGACGAGTTTCTTGATAATTTGTCTTTTAACAAAATATGTCTTAAATTAAATGACGTTGAATGTTTTATATTATAGTCGCTTTCGCGGACTATTAGGAATGTATGATACATTTCATCGCAGCCGTTTACTGAACAAATTAACGATATCAAATTTGTTTAGTGTCGTCCATCAGATCTGAAGAAGATCCGACTGAATGGACTATGTATCGATTTCGGTCTGAACGGTCTCCTTTTCTTTAAAACAAATCCCTATCTATCCCTCAACACAACTGTGATACACTTTTAGATTTTAAAAAGGAAACAGAAGACGCAAGAAAGTGCAGTATGGAATGATTCATAGGCCAATATACATATAAATCGAATCAATAGAAAGAAAAAAAAAGAAGTAAATATGTACATGTATATTATTATAAATATATTCTATAGTAATTATTGTAATAATGTCAAGCGTAAGACGAAGAATGAAATATTGAAATTATGTACAATAAAGAGTATATTGTATAGATTTTTTTAAAGAATTTTTTATCCCTTTCTGTAAGACTAAACATCGCAAAACAATTTATAACACTCATATCCTGTATTATAAAATTTGTATCCTTTTTTAATGCACCATCTTTTAACAATTACTTAAAAATATTTACGTACATAACACCTAAATTTTTGTGTAACACTGCTGGAATGGTTTATCAACAGAGACTTTGAAAATTATACACACTGTTGTAAACGACTATACACATATATACACAATTTTGTTTCATTAAGAATGCAATGTTCAAACTTTCATGTTAAAAAGTTATAAGATCAAAAATTCTGGAACAACAAGTTTTGCTATATTATCAAGCAACACTCTATTCATACTTACATCGTCAACAATTCTATCTAAAATTATACGAATAAAATATCATCTTCGAAAATAGAGAATTGCATTTTAAATATTTGTAAAAGAGGTAATACTGATAACATTGGTGTCGTAAATCACACACATATATCATTGATCTCACGAGCATTAAGTGTTGAAGTCTTTCTAAGTAATTATTAACACTTTCCTTAACAGCGTACATTCAAGAAGCATCAAAAATAATTTTTGGCTTTCAAGTACGTATTTGGATGTACATATCTTTTGTTTTTATGTATTTCTAAGATATCACAATTATTGTTTGTACTTACTTTGTACTTACATTAGTACTTACCACAACTGTACATAGGTAGAACATACGTATGGTAGAACTAACACACTTTTGCACAAATAAATTAAATATTCTAAGAATGTTTTTAAGTACACTTCTCAGAGAGAAAACGTAATAGTCTCATTAAGTGGTTAATTAGGAAAGTTATGTAACCTCCCATACAGTCGAACCATCGCTGTTCCTATTTTGTCTGGAAGCTACATCAACGTGAGCATCCAAACCATCGCTCAGTTTGCTGAATCGTCTGGCCCAACTACCTCTACCACCACCTGCAGCTCTTCCAATGCTTCCTGCTTCTCTCAGCATGGACAGTATGTCATCTTCGTCCTCTCTGCTCTTCAAACCTTTCTCGTATTTGGCTTCTTGAGCGAGTAAACGCTCCCGTTGCAATTGTGTAGCCAAAACTTGAGGCACGGCTGGTATAACGTAACTCATTATACCCGTTAAAGCAAAAACCTAATCCATACATTTGAAGTATTAATACATGCAGTCATTTGTCAAACATCTACCTTACAATTTAAATTGAATCGATAAGTACAAGTCTAAAATTAGCCATGTAACGAAAGTGCACTGTACTCGTGACCTAACACTTACGAGATGCTCGAAAACAACAACGAAGGCTAAACGAGCCGCGAAGACGTGCCAATATTGTGGGCTAAGTCCGTACGGATCGGTCCGATGATCCGGTCCATTTCTATAGCCTCTGTATTGACAAGTTTCCGGATGCTTCGACTTCATATCGCTCTTCATGTCTTCTCGATAATCAGATGTATTGAATTCCGACAGGGAACTGTCGATATACCCTACCAAATCGTTCGTTGGTGAATAAACAATCGCGTACACGCTTCGCGGAATGAAATCCGATGTGTAAGCAATAACGAATGCCTGCAAACCAAATTGTTATTGAATAACAAAAGAACTGAATCATTATGGTAAACACCTGCTAGATTAATAACCTTGATTTTGCTATTACATACATTTGATACTACTGCAACGTAAGTCACCCCTCGAAGTATACCGAACCAAGCGCCTATATCTTCCACCCTCTCTGCCAACGGTCTCCTTGCTTCTTTCACCATTTTATAAGCGTCCAAACGTATCTCCGCTATATTATTTAGTAGTGCAAACAACGGCGCTAATGGAAATGCCGCCACGAACAAGGTCACGAATCCGTACTGCAAAACTGCACACCAGGAAATGATATAAAAATATGGACATTCTGATATAGTGTGCATACAATGACACTGCACTGTGTAAAGAAAATTGAATTTGTTGAAGCCTGTTAAAATATTACTGACTCATTTCTAGATATTCGTCGAACAAAGCAAGTCTACCAGGGTCTTGCAATTGATAATCCTTCTCCCAACAAGTGTACTGGCGATCGTGATCCTTAGTAGCGGCCACGTGATTCCTTTTACGCCACCAGTTCCACAATTTCGGCGACAATATCTCCACAAAATTATTAAAACACTGTTTGCCCACCATTATAATAGCAAGTTGTATACAGACTTCCGATAAACAACCAGCTGGATCGCACACGTCCGTTTTTATGCGAAAGAACTCTGAGGATCTTGCGTCAGCGTCACCCGGATGAACAAAGAACCTCCCCTATGAATGATTTTCTTAAATGATTTTGGTCCCATTAATTATGCACATAACTCGTTATTCTGACAAACCTTGAAGAAGGCGATGTAAATGAGAGACGAGTAGAAATTGACAAATTCGAAAAGAAATATCTTGAAAGTGAAACTAGACTCGTATTCAGTCTGGGTTCTAGGGTTCTCCATGTTAACCATCCATCGTGCTAAACGATGATACACTCGCGTAAGTAGCATAATGATTACCAAGTTCACAAGAGCAGCAGTGATAGAGGTGAAAATTTTTGCGTGTTTTTTTAAGAATGATCCTCCACCGCTGTAAAACACCGATACGAGTGATATACGGTAGATAATGGTTCCCAGTACGGCACCCAGAACCACGCATATCTAGTAACATTATGATACTTATATTAATTCTTAATACAAAGATGTTGAAATAGAATCTTAAAATAATTGTATAAAATTACCATGAAAAATACTATAGAACCCGTGGCACAGAAACGTAAGGCTTTAGACCACGTTGGTAAATAAGGTTCCCTTTCCCTAGTTACAGGATTTATTCGAAACGTTTTCACCGTGGTTTCAAACTCAGGTCTAGGTTCCTCGTCACTTTCAACGTTTTGGAGATCCCATTCCCAAATTATCACAGCCTGCCTTCGTTTCCATAATTCGAGAAAGGTTGTAGCTATAAAAATGATTCTATAGTAAAGCATAATTCATCGATGGATACAGTTATTGTTATTCCGAATACTGTACCCCAAAATGACATAAAAATAGCGAAAAATACGGTGGCAGGATTGTCGAATAAATAAGTTAATTTTGAAAATATGCAAGACTCGCCAAGTGTCTGATAATCGCATGCTTTGTCGCAAAGAGGGCATAATGTGATATTTCCTGGAAAAAATTAATTGTATAAACAGAAGATCTCGATACGTTAAAATTAATCAAACAAGAAGTGTTTGTAGTATTACCTGCTACATTAAAATCACATATCTCTTTACTTGGTATATTATCGGGGCTGTCCATGCTTCCTACACCATACATGAAACACAACAGTCCAACAATTGCTGGGGGATACAAGCATTTCGTGTAAAATCCTAACCATGCAAAATACAGTGCCACTTTCTCCCCAAAATATCGTCTGACTAACCACAGAGGTTGCCTTTTGTACCTACAATGAAGCAATATAACACGTCTTTTAAAATTAAAATTTTGCAAAGAAAAACCTGTATTCATTTGGTAATGGTAAATTACCATTGAGAAGGTCTAGCCCATATTAAGTATAACAAATGTCTATCAAGAATTTCTCCATTGAGTCCTGGTTTATTGTAAGCCCCCTCGTGTAAAGGATAACAATCGAGGTAAGTACCATCAGCCAGAAGTCGACGAATACCGGCTTTCTCGTGAGTTTCATCGTACCTTGCTCTCAATAGTATTTGCATCACTATTAATGATCTTTGAGCAGGCGTGTAAGCTGTGTCTCTATCTTTTACTACAAATCTAGGTAGAAAGAAAAACAAATATTGCATCCAAAATTAATTATTTAGGAGGAATTAGTTTCGTAGGTCCTTCACTCTCCTTTATATCTTTGTATTTAGTTACCTCTCTTCCCGATCCCCAGAGTCAATACTATCATAAAAACTCGGTTCTTCTGGGTACTTTTTAGTATCCCAAGTATGCAACCTTTTTATCCAACTTATACACCGCGTCCACTTGTCCCAAAGTTTCGGTCTTTCCTTCGCATTCTCATTGTCCTGGGAATAAAGAGTAAGAATCACTTTAGCCCTTATAAATAAAACTGTTTAATCAACCCGTTTCGATTAGACTTCATTGATTATCAGTACGGAAAGCCATAGCAAGTGTGCCTTGTTCCATATAATTTAATCAACGAATAATCAATGTAGCGAATAATACAAATATTGTAGATATGAATGTGTTCTAACGCACCCAAGCTTTAACAGAGATCGTGATAAACCTTTTAGTAGGTAGTTTCAAGTTCATCACTTCGGCATATTGAATTTTAATCTTCCATGGAATATGTAGCTTTAGAAAATACGTTTTCCTATCATAAGAGTTCTCCTTTGGTTCTAATTCTAATTGCAAACCCTCTTTCAGTAGATTCTGCTGAAAAACCCGTCTCTGTTCTTTTCGACGCGCTTCTAATTCAGTCAACACACCGTTGTTCTCCTCTTGGTACACCAACACCATGTCGATTCGTCTACGACCATCTCTGCAAACGTAACATTGCATTTAGTAACTTGTAACGAACGTAATCATTGACTGATCCATTTTATTTTTGGAACAAAAACAAAATAGTTATAAACGTACAGAGGTAGGTCTAATAATATCGTTATAAAATAGCACTTGATTTAAAATTAAGTACGATCAGGATGAAAATATGTTTCGTTTGACGTGAACTTATTATTAGGTATAAATTGGAAAATGGTGATGTGACCTATCGACAAGAATTATATTTTGGTAAAGTTTAGTTAACGTTTGGACAATGTGAATTTAACATAAAAATCATAAAATCAGTGCAAATATTGTGCACTTCTATGGCGGCAAAAAGACGTGCATCATTCTCATCAATATTAATACATTTTATTTACAAATGCATACATAAAGGTTACAATAAGAAGTGGTGCTTTTTACGGTGCGTAACAAATTTATCGAGTGCCACAAATGTTATGTTACACACCGAAAATAAAGAGTTTCGGGATCTATTTCCGTTTCCGAAGACGAGTCCTTTCGTAACAGAGAATCTCTGGGTACATCATCCGGAAATATTGGTGGGTCCAATAATGGCGGAGAATTTTCTGGAGTTGCTGGTGCCGTTAACTTGGGACCTACGGATATTAATGATGTCTTCAAGTTCTGCTTTTAAGTTACTAATTATTATTGACCTTTTCGTTATTTTTGTAGGCATCTTTAAGTTCCGAAATTGAAACATTTAGTATTTGTATTATATTTATACTTAATATTTCAATTAATATCTAATTGATATTTGATACTTCAATATACCCTTAATCATGGTGACCTGGCTTATATTCGAACGTAGTGACATGGAACTCATTTGTTTTACATTTGAACGGGTAAACTCGAAATCAGGGTATAAAGAACATCATGTCTATAGAGTAATAAATTGTTAGATTTGGCATTTACTATGTTTGGCGCTATTCAACTTTTCCTTTGAGATCTAATGATCACATAGTCTTCGTGACCATGTTGAAGTTACACGTTACGCATGTAATATTAATATGATTCGTGACATAGTGACATTCGTATAGTATGTATATTGATCGCAGTTTATTGACTTAGGCCTATTTCTATCGTAACATGCTATGAATACTTATCTATAGGTATCGGCTGTTTAAATTCATAGTTATACCATGCACTTCGTAATATAGTTCACTAAGTTACTGTATAAAGTCTATTGCATTTTCTATAATTTTCCAACTACCTCTTTACCCTATGCAAAGTGTCATACATCGATCAGCTAAATTATTTTCACGATGTGAAAACAATGATTTATTATAAGTGACCTTTCTATCAAATTCCTAAATTCTAAATTTTCTTCTCAGAAATGATCATTTCAAACCTCATGAAGTAAAACATAACACGACTCGTTCCAGACTTTGAAACTTACCAAAAGCATCTCGAACGGTCAGGTTTGCTCCCGCGGGATAAACGCTAGTTTTCGATAATTTACGATGGTTTTTTGGCGAGGCGGATTGAATACCATTTTTATCCATCTGGTATATCATATCTTTACTGTTCTCAACAGCATGTGTGTTTTTATTCACGCGAGATGAAGTCGATTCTGTCGAAGATTTTGTTCTTTGGGGTGATGAACTCTCTGATGGTACTCTTGACGACACATTTTCCGTTTTTGTATTCGAATCTGATTCGCTTTGGCTAACCTCGACAAAACTATTTGTGTTATTAGTGGATGCACTCTGCCGCCTGCTGTGATTGCTCTATAAAAAATAATCAACAAATGATCACTGCATTGTGCTATCTTCTTATTATCATCAACTATGATTAATATGCGCTAAGTATGATCAAGTGGTGGTTCGCAAGTCACATTCAGCTACCACTTTAATGAGTCACAGGCAAATACCTAACATTCTACTTATGTGATGCTCTTAGATATCTCGTATACCTCACATTAAAAATTTAATCTCCCATCTTTGAAATTTCCAAATTTTCAAACACCCACATTCTCAAACCCCAAATATTTAAATTTCCAAATTACTTAATTACTAAATTTAAAAATGGAGTTGGTCGGCGCTGTAACGAGTCCCCGAGAAATTCTTTCAATTCGTGCCAAGTAAAACTCCATTACGATATTATGGAAACTATTAATAGCAACTTTAATAACAATACATGCTGTGTGTTTCGCTGTTTCGTGCGTCTACTATTCAGAGTTTAATCCATTGCGATCTTATTGTTCGTCGGGATCGATGAAACGAACAACATTTACAGTCGGTGCAGAAAATATTTGTACGTCCTTTAAAATAGAATAACTTTTTTCCAATTTGGAAGTTAGTGATCTTAGAAATTTCCACATTTCTAAACTATCCACTTTGAAGATTTGTACATCGAGCTTCTAACTTCTCGAAAAAAGTCAAGTTTTTTGACTAAATTTAAATATGTTAATCTCTTTTAATGGACGCACGAATACTTTTTACAGTAACTGTAGTTTCAGATACCACATACTTCGTTAACATTTCATAATTTCACTGAATAATTCAGTAAAGCGTGCTTTGTTTTTCTATTGTGGTGCGTAATTAAATTGATAATCTAGCATGGTCAGGTTTTGTTATTTATAATATCTTCGTAGTTAAAATTTAAACTCGCAATGCGAGTTTTTAAATATTCACAGTCTTTTTCCTTTTTTTATCTAGAGATATAGGGATGCAGGATTAAACATAGTGGTAACTTTAGAGTGTTATTACAAATGGTAGAACGTTACATCGCCATTTTCCTAGGGAAATCTAATGTGCTTTTCAGTGTGCGTATGTGCAATACCTGTGTTTCATCTTCCACTCGAAGTCCACTATTGTCCATTGTGTTCGATGATACTTGATAAACAATATCGAAAACAATCACCAGTAATTATTAGAGAAAATGACATTTTTATGATGATGAGCCAGATCGATGTTGCCATCCTGAAAATCGGGACGATCATAAAATAAGTGCGCACCGATTGAACACATGATAATATAACGCGTGGCGATACAACGCGCGGTGTATGAAGCATAACAATACGTGTGACAATTCAACGCATGGCAGTTGTAACAACGGATAGTAGAATTAGGGGGCTACATAAAATGCGGCAATATAATCAATTAACTATATAATATAATAAACTGTGATTTTCTAACGATATCAACTGTTAATCATTAACTGTAATAGCAGTTCCAGACAAAAGTCTGTAATTTTATAGATTCATGACACAAGAAGGGAAGTATAATCATTATACCATTGCGTATGAAAAGTTATGCTGAATGACACAATGCATTTTTCAGTTAATAAATTGAATACAACACATCAAATAGAGGTCAGTCTATATCATTGCATGCTAATTGATCAATAGTATTACGTCCAGCAATGAGCGATAGCCGGAAAAGTTAGTTTTCGATTCGATCGACATTCGTACGTAAAACTTGCAGTAATCACTTCTGATCGCTCATCGTTAAGTAAACGAAGATCGATTACAGTTTGAGACTGTGACCTCGCCTCGAGTGGACGCTCTTTCTCAATTATGAATGGAACACTAGCTGTTTATTCTATAGTTATCACCTTTCTCGACCTAGGGAGGCTCATATGCCCTTGGCCGACGTGAAGACCTGCTGACATTCCGGTTAAGTCCTATTCGACGGACTTAAGGTAGGTCTATGGATTCGTTGCACCAAACGGAAACTCGCGGACAGTTATATATGACCCCTGTATTTTAGCGTCTCGACGAATAGATTTCGATTTGAATCCATTACTGTCCGCTTCAATCTCTATATCCCTGTACCCCTTCTTCGATAATTCTTGATAATTATGCTCCACGAACTTGAAAATTTTATTCAGTCACGTCTCCGACGAAAGTGAAGTATGTCATCAAGGTATAACGAAAATAATTGTGAATACACTTTGCGAAAATATAATTTATAAATCTGACGAAGTGATGTATAAACTGACGAGACGTAGATCACATCTCAATGTCGTTCGCAAACATTGCACAAACTTCTTTTCAACTTGTCGATCCTTCTGATATCCTGAAAAACCGTTGTTTTTTCTTGAAGACATATTCTTCCCTTAAAGGGATAATTTTCTCAGAACGAACAATGTTAAAAATCACTTGAAACACAAGCGGTAATCACATCTACGATCGATGAAACCATTTGCAGCTTTTTAAAATAACGATTAGCGAAGATTTCACATTTTCGAAGTTTTACAAATGTATCCTTTACGATGTCCGTGCTTGTCAGGTGACGCCGCTTGCTTCCGCCGCAATACTGTGACACATACTGACCTCCTCGTGGTAGGATGATACTTATATATTGCACACATGGCCATGCGTGTGTTATTTACGAATAGTAACTATACACATACCTTTGCACGAATAGGCACACGTGTATTCGCGAGCGTGGTTCGTGTTTCAATATTCTTCCACATATGTTCATACTAATTCGTTTGCGCTATATACAAACTAAATAAACGCCATTTCATTCAGGTGTATGTGTATGTATGTGTGTAATAGATGACTATGAATGTTTTTCATACAGATTTGTCATCCTCTCCATGCATTATGTTACCTCGCGTGTAATAACCTCAACGGTAACGTCCCTTTTTGAAACACTTTTCCTCTTTTTACGTTGGATGTTATATACAAGCAGAAATGTATAGATACATACTCGATACACCGTATAGAATCTATACGTGATACAATTATTGGTATACATGTCTCATACACGTGAAAGGATACCAAGGATTTTAACCTTTGTGTAGGTCTGCGATCGACGAATGTAATGAGACAATACGGTTTTCGGATCGCTATGGTTACAGAACGAGCACAACACATGTTACGTATTATGATCATATACATGGGTATCACATTGTCGAGTGATTTTCTTGCGAACTTGAAATACTAGCAGAGGGGTGAATACGTATTCACGTACGACATCGACATTCTGAAATAACAAATGTTACAATTATGTAAATGTAACGACCAATGTGTACCGAAAATGTTTATCTTATTTTTAATACATTTCGAAAATTTTTAGTTCTCGTTATTAATTATTTGACTATGTTACACTATGCCATGCTACTATATTGTCATTCTATTTACTATTTTACTATTTTATTATTCCACTATTTTTTTGTTTCACTGTTTCACTGCTTATTAATCTGAACTGGATAATTTGTTTTAAACTAAGTACTTACGTGGATGTGCGCAGTCGAGTTTCCTAAAATAGTATTTTATATAGATTCCTGACATCGTCCATAACTTAAATAATTTAACCTTCGTAATTACATCAATCTGAAAGTCACATAGAAAATTTGTTAGCGAAGTAGTTGGTAATAGAAAATGTCAATTTTATAATCCTGCAATAGTTTTGTAACTCCAATGGAAAAGTAAAAAAACAAGTTTTAATAGCAGTCGTACGTTATTAGACAGATATTTATCAAACAGATATTTATCAGAGAGGTAATTGCCTACAAGTAATTGTATTTCGACTACAGTTACACATATCAATTTCGAATCCACAGTATGCTAGGAAATAATTTTTAAGCAAATAATGTAAAATGTAAAAAATGATTGGAATATACAGGATAAAATTAAATATAGATTATCGCTTTAGCGACTAACATATAAAAACAAGATGTGGAGTTTACCGGTACTTGTAAAAGATCACCGAAGTCAAGTCAAGTAAATTGGACATAATTCACCTAAATATGGATGGGTGCTATGTAGTATTAGCATAAGAAATAGAAAAATTAACGTAATAATCAAAAGAGGCATTTTTAACTATTAGAAAGATAAAAATCAAGGACGCTAATAGTTCGTTGGGCAATAAAGCAACGTGATTTCTAAGCGTCGCCATTTCTTCAGAAAGAATCAAAAATGCAGAAATATGAATTAAAAATAAAACTTAATAACAACTACGCAATATTTATATGATCTTTTTTAGTCAAATTATTGAAGTATGTTGTAATAATACGTTATTTTAAAAGGGAAACACTGTATTTTGTTTAAAGAAATTTAGTACTGTATCCGATACGTTTAACTGTACCACAACTTTGAATCTACTCGACGAGTCAATTGTGGAACTATTGACCGTAATCTAAATCATCATTTACAAAAATGCAAGAGTAGATAATAAAAATAAATAAAAAATTTAAATAGTACATAAAGAAATGGGCTAATTGATATATTTAATTCGAGTAAGGAATATTAACTGCCTAATTTTCAATGTATCGCTTGATCACAGATGTAGCGTCATTCGCCATATTTATTTTCGATCAACAGATATCTACGAACATTGCTTCTCGTTCATTACTATCCGTTTGTGTTGTGTGACAGTGACGACAACATTACTGTCAACGTGTATCGTTGCATTGTACAACGATATTAATTTAATATTAGAAAAACATACAAAAAATTAAATTTATACAAGCGGCGTTAAGACGCCAGTGGGTGTGTCATAATGAAGACTATGTATATAATTTTGGTGTTCGTCTTTTTACAAACAGGTAAAAAGCAGAATGACTTACTTGCACGTACTACCTTGTACGTACTAGGAATTATATGAAGTTATAAATACCTATTATTAGTTGAACATGAATTAACAAAATGAAGTATTAATAAATATTTGATGTAGTTTAACTCTCTGTAACACGATGTAACTTTAAAGTCACATATTCATGATTTGTAGTTTTTTAGTATTATTATATTTTCTTGCTGTAACGAAAAGTAAAATTTTGAAAAATTCTTTCATTGTTTTATGGTATCCTTCTTCAAAACCTTGAGCATTGTATGCTCCCATTTTGTATTTTTTAAAATTATTTGAAGAAAGTTGTGACTTAAACGTTACAGATCATTTACTTTTAAATGTTGAAGATTATAAGTCAATTGTTAAATTGAAATTTGCTTGGTAATATATAATATATAATATAAATTAGTTTGGTGAGAAAAGAAAGTTAGGTGGTGGAGAGTAAATAGTTTTAGAACTTTTTCCACATTCTAGTAACTTGATGTGATATTTATTCAAAGTCACTCAATGGATTACATTTTATGCATGTTTATGACCTTAATATTTGTTTACATTTAGAAGAAAGTTTGTTAACATTTTTTAGTTTATGGTCAACGTACACCAACAATATCTTACATTACTCAAGAACAAATTAAAGATATTGGAGGGAGTGTAGAGTTTCGTTGCTCTGTTCAATATGCACAAGAGTTCCCAGTTATATGGATAAAAATTAATAAAGATATGGCAAATGATCAGTTGCCCCTTTCACATGGTAGTTCATTAATCATAACAGATACTAGATTTGCTCTTAAACACGATGAGGCTACATCTAGTTATATATTACAGGTGATTTTGAATACAAAAGCAATATAAACATGGCTCAAAATAATTAAAGGATTCATAAATGCAACTTAAATATAGTAATAAATAGGATATTATTTGTAAGAATGTTCAAAGTACTTATAATAAAAGTATTTTAATGAAGAAGCCTTTACATTAACTGATTCTTTAATTATTTTAAGCAATATACGAAAATTTTAACTTTGTTCTTTATTTGTATAAGTAACTAATATTAATATAATACTTATTTTAGGTAAAAGACATACAAGAAACTGATGCTGGATTTTATCAATGCAAAGTGTTAATATCTTTGAATAACTATGTAACTGCAAATGTTGAACTGCAAGTTCGTAGACCACCTATTATAAGTGATAATTCTACTCGATCCCTTGTTGTTAGCGAGGGACAACCTGTGCAACTGGAATGTTATGCAGGTGGATTTCCCGCACCTAGAATTTCATGGCGTAGAGAAAATAATGCTATTTTACCAACTGGCGGATCAATTTATCGGTGGGTAATTTACACTTTTATGATTATATGTTTATTTGAGTTTTCTGTTTAAATGAAAATATTACAGTGGCAATACATTGAAGATCTCTGCAATTCGTAAAGAAGACCGTGGAACATATTACTGTGTTGCTGAAAATGGAGTAGGACGTGGAGCTAGACGTAACATTAATGTTGAAGTTGAATTTGCACCTGTGATCACTGCACCCAGACCACGACTTGGTCAAGCCTTGCAGTATGATATGGATTTGGAATGCCATGTTGAAGCTTATCCTCCACCAGCTATTACATGGTTTAAGGATAATACTCCATTATCAAATAACCAGCATTACAGTATCTCACATTTTGCAACTGCAGATCAGTATACTGATACAACAATCAGAGTAATAACGATTGAAAAGAAACAATATGGAGAATATGTTTGCAAAGCTGCCAATAAGTTAGGAACTGCAGAAACAAGAGTAGAATTATTTGGTATGTATTCCGAAACACATATAAGTCCATATGTGTATATAATGCAAACCTAATATATATTAATGTATAATACAATGACTTTATTTTTATAATTATAATGCTAATTAAATAACGTCGTAGATAAATGTGTATATATTTATAGATTGTGCATGATAAAATTTGTGTATTTATATAAAGTTTAATTTGTTCTTTCTTTTGCGCATTTATAAGCAACAATTTTATTATTGCTATTTTATTGATTTGTTGAGTTTCGTAGTTAGCATGTTCTAGATGTTCCTCGTTTTTTTTGCGCAGAAACAACTGTCCCTGTGTGTCCACCAGCTTGTGGCCAAGCTCTTTATTATGGGGCTGGAGTAGAACGAGTTTCTTCAGGACTTTTGGTAGTCTTAGTTTTATTTATTACGGTTGTTATGAGGTATGTTGTTTTACAAATATTTTTTGCCGCTTTGTACTCCAAGTTTTATAGTCTATCTGGGTTACAGACTCGTCCTGTTTCGTTTGTAAATCAATATTGCTATTTTCAGAAATTTCTACGCCAAATATTAATTACCCCGGACTCCAGTGGGCAACGGCGAATCGATGCAGTTCGTCCAAATGGTTGCTGATATTAATGTGGTTCATCACTTTTCATAAATATACATAATATTACATTATACATAAATAACTCTAGGGGCCTCATTTGTTTTAAACACTTTTTAGATAATTATTTTTGTAGTTATTTACAAACGAAATTGATTAATGATTAGCGAGTATAACGAAATTATTAGGGGCCAGCAATATAATACACGTTGGCAAGGTACAAACTAACATTCCAGATAAAGTACATAATTACACATAGTGAAAGAAAGCAAAGTAATATTATTAAGTACTAATAGTTCGATATACATATTTAGATATGTATATTGTATAATCTTTTTCATACATCAGTACAACTGATAAACACGAATGAAGTGGTTGATAATAATGTTACGAAATGTATTAATATTATATATAGGTATATAACAATGCAACCTTCCAGACATCTCTGGTGGCAGCTCAAAAGTGCAGCAATACATCTTAAATACTTGTTAATGCTCTATTAGAAGAATGCGAAATAATGATATTAATAATAATAATAACGATAATCTATAGCTGCCTTGTTATGTAAAGTTTGGCAAATGAGAAGAAAAAAAATTAATATACATGTTAGTATCTCGATCATGATACAAATCATGTACTTTGTTTTAGATCTAGATTAACGGTTGTATATTGTAGATGAAATTATTTATACGATCGTAATTAGAGTATTTTATATCGTGTGTTATCAAGCGCATAGACTGCATACTCATAACAGGGATCTTTTGTCTTGTATTACCAAGACAAACTTATGGTACTATAAGCACAGAAGCGCGTAGAATCTCAAATATGTAACATTTTGTATGACCTTTTTACGAGTTTGCAATTTTATATTTACCTCTAGACTAATATGGATTTTAATAAATGAAAATTTCAACTACCATACATCGTGATGTTCAGTACCTAGTCAATTTTTCTTTCAGGATTATACGATTAAACGAGTCAATTAATATACGAATTGTATTTTATTACACATTGACAATTGTTCGATACATCTACTCTAATTTAAACACGGCTTTACTGATATCTCCTTGCTTCAATGCCTCGAATGCTTCACGGTATTGAGACAAAGAGTAAACTTTAACACCCAGTTTCTCATAATTAAGGTATCTATCGCCCATAGCTCTTAATAAAGCCATTGCCTTGGGGAATGTAAATGGATTTATATTTACGCCTACAATGGTTAACTCCTTCTTGTAAACCTGTTAAGAAATGAAATCAAATTTTAAGCTATTCATATCCGGCTGTTTGAAATACTTCAGCGATGATCTATTGCTGGATAAATAATGATTCAACTGCCTGGAATAATGACGTTATAATTATGAGTAACTTACCTGGAATGGGTTGATGGTCAATTTTGCATTGGGACTAGCGACTCCAAACACGCAGAGACGACCACCGTGTCTTAACAAAGGAAAAGCCGCTTCCATAGCCGGCCCTGAACCGCTACAATCCACAACCAGGTCGAATTCTTCTTTTACTTCGTTCGGGCTCTTTACCTTGTAGTCAAGATCTGAAATATCATTACTAGTTGAAGCATGGAATATAAAATATAGCTATACGCTACATGTTGTATCGCTACACATTGTATAAATATTATAACGCAGAACCTAGAGTTCGCGGGACCCGAGGCAAAAATTAATGGATACAATTGCCTTTCAATATATTGCCAAATATGTTTGCAGAAATTGGCACTGTATAAAACGGTCCTTGCATGCGCAAAAGCTTATAAATTTTTGATTTCTTAAAGTTTGCAAATTTCTTATAATTTTCAATTTGGAAAATTAACAAATTTCTAAAATTTTAACTTCAAATTCAATATGTCTTATTACACACGTAGAATTCTAATTACCGAGTTTCGACACCATCTTTCGTCGCTTCTCTTGGGGCTCGCTGACCGTGACGGTTTTCCGGTGACCGTGCAAATGCAACATGCATGACCACAAAAGGCCGATTACTCCTGCGCCAATTACGAGCACATTAAGACCGACGTGGACGGGATTAATTTTGTCCCATCCGTGGACCATACACGAGAGTGGTTCGACGAGAGCTGCTTGATCCAATCCAATTCCATTGGGCAACTTATGAACCTGGACGAAAACAATAAAAATAAAGAAAATATTAATAACGAGCAATTTGCGAATTGTACTTCATAAATAAATAACATTATTTTAGAATCAGATAACAAATCCTCATACGTCGCATGGCGGTTCACTTGAATAAATATTACATAATATGTATAATCGTAGTACTCTCTTTTGCGTGTAATACATACACATAGCTTACTCAAATGTACATATTTACAAATGAAAATATATTTTAAATTTTGTATACATTTTTAACGATACTGTTGTAGATTAATGTGACTCTACATCCGTCTAGCGCATCAGTATTTTTTAAAGAATTAAAATAAAACATGAAACGTCCATATCATATTACGGAATTGATTATTTCATGTAATTTTAGAATAGAGATAGAAACATATGAGACGCATAAAAAGTTATCGTCAAACTTGAAAGCAAAAAGGTTTTAATAAACATGGGTCCAGCTATCAATAGTATACAATTTCAGAAAAGAAAGTTTACCCACGATATGGTGTAAATAGATAATAATCTGAAAGTGTATTTAATCAAGGTCAAGTTGTTGAACCTTCGTGAATCTCTGACAGGTTTTTTTCGATATAGATTGGGAAATACAAACCTGGGTCTCTGGAACCACAGCGTGCGTAGCCCATCCGCCATCTCTGTAGATTCCAACGGTAGTGTTTATACCACCGGACTCACAAAAATGATAATTTCCATTGTGACAGTGATAGCAAGTATTGCATCCACTGTTGGGGTCGACTACCACTTTTTGACCAACTTTCAGACTTTTCACGGAGGCGCCAATCGCGTCGATTGTTCCGGAAAACTCATGGCCAAGGGTGATAGGACCGTTCTGCCTGCATGGGAACGATCCCTAAAACAAATTCCATTTTTTATGATCAATTGGAAATTTTGTAGATTTTTACATTAAAATGTTTGAAACTTTAAACGCTGGTGGAAATATTATCTCTGCATTCATACGATAAGAAACATAATGTTCTGTTAGAAAGGTATTAAACAACAATGCTTACATTATGATTTGCTTATCACGGTTATAGTCTGATATTACAGAACAGAAGGACTTTTTGTATGCCGATGGTAATATTCCAATCTAAGAAAAGAAACGCGTGGTCGATAAAATGCATCTCGTACGACCGATATCGTGTTTGGCGAATATTTGTCATTGTACATTGTATCACGAAACTATAGGCTTGAATGAAAATATTTCATATGTACATGTTAAGAAATTATGCAACGTTCACGTGGCCCAAGCACGCTGTTTGAAGTCACGTAACCTCGGATAAAGAGAAGAAGTTTCTGTATAAAACACGCGAGGAAAAAAATGAGATTACAAGCCCCCTTTCAAACTGTTATTAGATACGAAAATTAAACAATGATATGAACTCCGCGGGAATAGCAATATGCACGACGCCATTAGAATTTAATGTGAAAGGCACGTTACAGATAAAGTGGTTAACATGAGCGCTATTCGCAGTGAAATTTTCTTTTTCAAATATCCTTGCTAAATTTTCAACATCTAAAGTTTTCAATGCTTCTAAAATCTCTCAATTTTCAGATTCTGAAAAATTAAAAAATTTCTAATTCGTGAAATTTTTAAATCTCCAAGTTCATAATTCTTCAAATCAAAAGAAATTTTCTAATTCGTAAATCTTCAAGTTCAAACATTTCGGAATTCCAAAAGTTCTAAATCTACTTAAGTTTCTTAATTCTTAAATTTCTGAATACCTAATTTCCAAAAATCTCACATTTATAAGTGTAATAAATTCGTAAACCAAAAAGTAGTGATGAGTACCCTACGTCACCATTTTGTAGTTTAGCGGTAAACGTATCAACAACAATAACCGCGAAATAGAATTTGATTTATCGAAATGAAACAAAACATGCAACGAAATAAAATGTGTTTATTCTATCACAATACTATTGCTAAGAAAAAGATTTTCTGATTCAGAACATTTCAATGGTGCCTTTCATATCCTAAGCACGTACTTGTTCCTCTTACACGTTAATCCAGGAGCGAATGAATTAAATCGTGAGGCTACGAATACTTCAGTGACTCACTAAAATGCGATAATGAAGGATTATAAACGACTCACTTCTAGTATATGAAGATCAGTCCCGCAGATCCCGGAGTAGGCAACTCTAACTCGAACTTCGTCCGCTCCTGGCACAGGGAGGTCCTTTTTTGTTAACGTGAGCGTCTTCTTCGACACGTCGAAGCTTAAAGATTCCATCGCGTTGTTGACGGCAGTTGATACTATGCCTCGAATGCTTCTCTATCAAACATTTATATCCCTGTTACGACACTAATGTTTGTATGTATTGGTGCCGTGCGCCGACAATAATCACGAAATATTCTCCCGAGCGAGTTTTCTGCCGCCCTCGAGTGCGACACGATGGAAGGAGAGATCGAAGAGAATTCAAATATTTGGCGACAGATGGTCTACGATGGTGCGATCAAATGACTGAGACGGAAATTTAGGTGTAACTTTATTTCACTGAAATGACCTTACTTGATGGCTAACCATCACTACAATTTATATTGGTAATAGTACAATATTGCTTCTCAATTTGAACATGTTAACATTTATTAATATGCAGACTTCGAAGTTTAGGAACTTGTTAGGAACTTGTGAATAATATTTCCAGTTCTAAAAAACATACATATTTATCCTCTCAAAAATAATAACAATACTATAATATTGCAAATCATCAACATTACACGAACACGAAATAAAAAATTGTAAATACAAGAAAATGCAACAAATGCATCCCTCAGTTTCAATAATAGTAACTTAGTTCTCTCGTATTTAACAAGACACAAAAATTGCAGGAAAAGTTAAAATACAAAATTGAAGTTCGAGAATTCAGCGTTAAAGCATAGATAAGAAAAACTTGGTAATGTGCAAGCTGAAAAGCTTGAAAGCATTCGTCACGGGTATTAATTGTTCAGGTGAATTCTATACCGTCCGAGATGCTTGGTCTTACAAAATTTACTTAAAAAATCTTTTTCGAGGGATTACAATAGAGTGAGGAGAACGAACACCCTCCAAGGATGCAACCATTGAACGATATTGTGATTTGTAGTCTTCCTACCTGGCAAGATACCTGAACCACTCCAACAGAGGAGCTGTTCGAGCAGGTGTATACGCGATTCATGGTGTAAATTTAACTCGACAATCGACTTCGTTAACAGGCAAAGCCTCAAAAGCCTGGCTGGCACTAATACCTTGAATGGTGGAAAATTCAGGGACGTACAGACGTAACTGGTTGACAGATACATTTTGTGTGATTTTGTAATTTTTTGAATATTGTGATATTGCTATATTAAAAATTTTGAAATTGTACAATCTTGCCATTTTGTGTCGGATTACGTGTCTAACAAAACCCAATCGACTAATCGATGATTGATAAGCAAAAGCATTCATAGTATAAATAGTTCTATATCTAAGAAGAAATAGATATATTTCTATAGATTTAATTGAGTCCAGTTTTTATTTAAATAAGTTCTGCGTTGATTAATTAGTTTGGATCTTCCTCGTGCAGATTAATAAAGAAACATATTAAATTTAATCAAATCACTGCGTAATAAATTACTTTTTTTTAAACCATTTCCAATATTTTGTAATCTTGTAATTCTGTAATTTTGTTTGTAATTTCATAATCTTGCAATTTTGCAATATTATAATCTCGCAATTTAATGTTGTGATCTTGTAATCTTATTTATCGCATAAGTATCGTATCTTTATGAGTCTGTGACCTTTATACATTCCCTATGATATGTGAAGTAAGTGGTCCGCTTTAAAAGTGACGAAAGTATCTCCACAAAAGTTACGTCTTTGTAAGACTGACAGATTTTAAATAGATAGTCTCATAATAGATAACCTTACAAATTATCATTGAAACCATTAATTTAAAATTTACTCTAGTAAATAATAAACATGAAACTTAATGTATACATTAGTCCATCACATTTCCAGTTGCATATCGTATCATTTTTTATTTTGCGAATAAATTTTCCAGTGACGTTTGCGAATGTTCACAATCCTTGTTACATCCCTGTTACAAAGGTTCCGTATAATTTAGTGTACAACCGGATGGTTATAAATCTTGTAGTGGAAAGTGATCCCCAGGGATAAAGGGCATCGCGTTACAATGTAAACCCGCTGTCAGAGGTAACAGTTTGAAACTGAGACCCTTCGAAACCATCATTTTTGACGCCTTTCCTCGAATTTTTCGTTTAGAAATCCATTCGGTGCAGGGGCGCTACAATTACCTGTATTCAAACTTAGAAAGAAAGAAATTCGCAAACTTTCCATCTATAGAAGTTACAGATTTGAGAAAATTTGGAAATCTGAGAGTTTAACAATGGTAGGAACCAAACTCACCATATTAACAAAAACAACCATACCAAATTAGAAATTTGGAACTGTATGAACTAGTAAATTGAAAAATTAGAAATCAAATATTTGAGAGTTTAGATAACTGAATGTAGAAAATGAAAGATTTGCCAGTCGACATATCCAGAATCGAAAAAGTGACTAGAAACTGCATCTACCTGCGCATGTCCATATGTAAAGGAAGCCCACGTTTCAGATAACAATGTTTGTACACATACACGACAAACACGTACCTAATTATAATTTGCGAAGAGGTAACTAGTTGACAAAGTACGGAGCTGTATAAGGATTAAGATAACGATGTTGTGACCGTATGAGGATCACGAAGTCGGAGTTTTTTGCAAGTCGTGCAACGCGTATGCGGAAAATTCATTCATAGCCGGTAGAATGGCTCGGGATGAACGAGCGTCCTTCGATTCACGAGAAATTTCGGGTCAACGGGACGGAGCTGGGATAGCTGGCTGTACCGGGAACCGGAAATGAGGTCGAGAATGACGTCATCGCGTTCAGTGGCGTTCATTCAACCCCTGGGAATAAACTAGGTCACCGGGCCAACTCACCCCTTCCCTTGATTGTGATCGTGGAAACGGTAACTCTGCTCGAGAACGCATGCATTCACCAGCTACCGATTCATGAGGATCGTCCAAATCGATTCACTAAAACCTATTTACATTGACGTCCATAAATATAACGCTGGAATATAAATTCATGAGCCTTGATTCTTACTCTCGTATAAAGCTGTTTGCTGATATCATTGAATAACTTTTCACAGTTTATCTAAGGATTATACAAATTAATGTGTCCTCGTACATTTAGCCATTGTTTAATTTCCAAATTTACAGATCCCAAATTTCTTAAAGTCCTAAATTTTCCTATCCCCGAATTTCAAAACAAAGTACAACAATTTCTAAGTTTCTAAATTTCCAAATCCCTAAATATCTAAATTTTTGGACCCTAAATTTCTAAAATTCCTAAATTGTCATATCCCCAAATTTCCAAACAAAGTTCAGTAATTTTTAAGCACCTAAATTCCCAAATCCCTAAATTTCTAAATTCCCATATCTCTAAATTCCCCAACATTGTCAATAAATATTAGTTTGTAAATATTGATACTATAAATGTTTTCAAGCTTAAAATAAGGTCTCTAATCTACTATAATTGGTCTCGAATGTATCAAAAGAAGAGTCGAACAATAACTGGCTACTCAACCGACACCTGTTCTTTTGTTTCTGATTGAATCGTAGCTAACGCCTACACCTTCCTGTCTGTCGTTCTTTCTTCACTTCCGTTTCGCCAACATCTGCTCCTGCGATTTTTCTTCTCGCCATTTAAACGCCCATGCGTGTCGAATCGTACACGAGTCCAAGATTAAGAACGTTTATTTTGGTTTGATCATTGTATTAACCTCTATAAACGAATGATCTCTGATGATTCTGTAAACACGGTTAACAGAAAAATGGTTACGTAAGTTATTAACACGAGCTAGGAACGCATTCATGCGGTGCAAGTGATTTTCCGTCGTCAATAGATTCGTTACATAAATCTTTTAGTTCGTGTTTGTGATTTTGGTAAGTGCACGCAATTTAAAAATCTCGAAATTTGCAAATTTGTATCAACGTTAATTAACACTACTAAATAACACTGTATTAACAATGCACATTAATCGTGAAAGTCCTAAAAGATTAACAGTACATATTTATTATCCGAAGTGTCCATAAGTAAGAAATTGCTCCAACTCATCTCTGGGAGTCTCATAATTCTTCCTTTTAATGAGACTTTCAAAATTGCTTGTACGGGTTTTGAAAGCTCTCTAAAAGATTAATATTTAATACTTCTAACGAGTTGGTTGCGACGTGTACATACACGTGTTAGTAAACGAGTGAAAGAGTGTTTCGAGCAATGTATCTGCAAGTTTCATTCGTGTGTACGTGTGTATACGTGCAAAAGAGCGAAACACCGGTTCGTCCATTGAAAATCTTCCTAAGCTGCTGTAAGCCGGAAATGAGTGACCTCTTTCCTTTCCTGTGGAAAAAGGGGTTCGAAGGACGAGGGTTGCAAGAATAGAAATCAAACTTCCTGGCTGTTTCTTGGAAGAAACGTTTCGACGCATATCATCGTGAAATTTATTTTCAGCTTCTCGTCCGAAAAGAGACAAACATCATTTTGTCCTTGAAACGTTGCTACAGGAAAAGTATGACATTAAATATTTATTGAAAACTCGGTAAAACAAAAATACAGTAAAATAATAAAATTTCCATGTGGTCCAGCTGACAAACAATATAAAATGATACGCGTTGTTTATCCGTTTAGGTTTGTTGTTTTATGTAATTATCATAGTTGATAACGACGAAATCATTCGTTATCCGTACATTGACTTTCGCAACGACTGAGATTATTAACTCGATGATATTTTTGAGGCGAAGTAATTATAGTCTTCGCTTATCAAGTCTGTGACATTCGACGGGAATTCGCGCGACACATTTGATACGACCAAAATCATTTACAGATTACGATTTTGGAGACGAAACGAAATTTGTAAAATTTTCTTTCATTCATGATCACAGAAAGTAACACACGCAAGATAGTATAGTAAAATAGCTATAGCATAATAATAAAAATTAACTTCATATTTGATAAGGTAGATATACATAAATCGATATGTACATACAAAATTACAAGAAAGAAACATGTTTGCACAATCACGTCATGATTGAAGGAAAGAATTCTAATTTTTCATCAATGAATTATAATTGTTTATTGAAAAACACATACTGTCCGATGAAAACTGTTAGATAAACCTACACGTTTATTTATGACGAAAGAGTGAATCTTGCACTTACGCGCAAAGAAAACTCGTTTGCATGAATGCATACAAAGTACGGTATAGTGTGGATGACCTTTCTGACTCAAAATAGTCTGCGAAAACATGCTAGAAAAATGATGAATTTCTCGTAGGCAGCCGAGAAACGCGAAAGGAAGTGGAATTTCTCCACGACCCTAACAATTCTTTGACCCCAAAGCTTTGATCCCACGATAAACCTGTTAATCTCGCCGATACTCGTCCGAGCGATTAGAAACGATCGTGCAGTCTCGTACGAATAAGCCTCGCGTGTATGTTCCTGTACAAGGCGATCATGTTTAGCGAGCCGAGACTCTATTTTTACGGCGTCCAAGGATGCTGAAAGGGATGCATTATACGGGGATGACCCAGTTTCGAGGTGGCAGCACGAGGTGGTGAGTTCCTGGGTGAACCGTTCGTTGAATGGTCTCAGTCGACGTCACTATTCGCGAACTAGGTCGACATAGAATTTCCGTATCCCCCTGTGTTGTAGCGAACCACCCCTTCGTCAAAGCGGTAATTCTACTCGCCACCGGAACCGCACTCTAACCAAACATTCCCGCGAAATCGAATTAAAGGGTTAAGATACTTTTCAGGCTTCGGATAATCGACATTCTTTTCTTCGTTTTAGACACATTTACAGTCGTAAACACGAAATAATATTGGTCTCAGTACGGAATTTACCAACCAGCCAACTTGGTGAAGCGTTGCTGAGAGCCTCATAGCGATTTAGATTATAAAGTAGAAAAAATTTATTGATGAATAATAGGTTTGGATGATTTCTTATAGTTGCAAAATAAAATAAAATTGATTTCAACACGAAATCTAAAGTGATGATTTGTTCAAGTAATGCAATTTTGGAACAAGACTGTAGACAAAAGTTGTTACAATTTGTATATCTAGACGAAAACGCCCCGTATGAAAGATAGAGAGCGCTCAATGTCAGATATTGCTAAAGACATTTGTAGATCCTACAATTTGGAATCTTCCAAATTTTATCACTTGAATATTTTAACGTTTCTAAATTTGAGAATTTCTGATTCTGAAGATACATGAACTTGAAAATTTATAACCTTGCAAGTCTCCAAACGTGTAAATTTTCAAATTTATAAATGGATAAATTCGGGAACTTGTAGTTTGACAAATTTGTAAACTCCTAAATGTACAAAAAGCTTCAAAATTTAACGACCTCTAAATTTAAAAGTTAAAAATTAAAAAATCTGAAATTTAGAAAGTTGAAAAATCGTACATTTAAAAAAATAAAACATTTGAATAAATTTGATCATTTTACAATTGGCGAAGTTAAAAGCGAGTCCTATTTTCCTGGGTTTCTCTAGGGTTAATCTTCTGGATTAGTATTTTCCTAGTTTTCAATGGAGAGCACCACGTCACAGGGGTGGCACGAGGGCAAATATGAACTGAAATCTCCGGGCTGACCTAGTTTAAAACCGATGACGTCGACTGGTCCATTCACCTTGTGTTTCTTTCAGAAACGACGCGGCTCGTTTCTCGTGAAAACTCGATAATGAACATCATAGTGAATCGGTTCTACAGATTCAATTTTTCTAGTCATTACGATGAACCTCTCTGTAATATCACTGTAATTCAATGTTAACTACCACTTTCAATCTTTTCCCTCTGCGTTCCTTTCCAAAATAATACAAAATTTAGTATCGTTCATTTTATAATATACAAGTGTGTTTTTGTAAATATAAAGAATTTGAAGTTGTTAGAGTATGTAAAAAATTCCACCATATGAGTAAAATAGTATAGCACTATAATGACATGGTGAAATAGAATAATTAAACAGTTGAATAGTAAGATAATAAAATTGTACATTATTTGAATAATAGAAGGTATTATGCAGTATTGTAGTATACTAAAATGACAGTATAACAGTTAAATGAAAAATTAAAGCAAACTTTGCTCATTACTCGATGTTCACTTTAGCGTGAAGTCAAAGAAAAAACCTTTAAATGTGTAAACACCTCGTTTCTCGACTAGTTCTATCGTTTATCAAAACGAAATACAGCAAGAAAGAACGGATGCAGCATGACCTATTTCAAGACCAGAGATGTCGACGAGTTCATTCATGTCGGAATTCTTTTATAAACGTGGAAGCTTTGAAACGTTTCGCGTGACAACGGATCTCGTGAAAGGACTTTGTGCACAGTTCTAAACAAACCGATCGGTAAGTCGAAGCTTCAAATGACGTACATATGTTTGTACATATGTATTTATTATCTGTCCCTGACTTCCGTGTTAGCTTCGTTAATTTCAAAACAGTGAAAATGTGTTTGTCGTGTACAATAACGGAGATGTATTTGTAGACACTGATGGATAGTCAATTTCTCAATACGGGAATTTCAAATTTATATATTTTCAAATTTATAGTTACCACGTATCAAGTGCACGAATTTTCAAAATCCGAATTTCTGCGTTAACAGATTCCAAATTATTAAATTAACCAAATTTTTTATTTCTATACTTTCAGTTCCCAGATTCCCAAATTTCTAAATCACCAAACTTCTAAAACTCTTAACAGGGAAATTGAAAAACTGGGAATTGATAATTGGAAAATTGAGAAATTGGCTCCGAAATTTTTCCACGACCACATGATTTCATCATTGATCCATAGTGTAGAACCAAACAATTTCCGTGATATATAAAAATAAAATTGTAAATGATAGCTGCGATTAAATTTCTGCGAAATTGATACAAGCTCTAATGGAACGGTTGTGCGATCTATCTCCGCAACTTTCCCTCTGTAATCACGCGATCTTTCAAGAAATTATCGGCCCATCTCGCTCGGTACGTTGATCCGATATTACCTATTGGTTTCAGTGACCTTTTCGCTTCTTTGTGAATCCGTGACAGCAATTTAATTTGCATACGTTTCTACGTGTATATCTTTCGCAAACGCAATGAAAATGTTATATCGCCATACGGAAGAATTATTTGCCGTAATATGCGCGTCGTATCAATCGAGTTTGAAACGGTAATGATTGTCGTTTAATCGTATCGGACGTAGATTTCCATTTACCGCGAACGATATTGCTTTTCCAGAAGTAGAACGTCACTCTCCAGGAATATTAAAAACGATATTCTTGATGGAATACTATTGGGAAATCTTCGGATCTGGAAATTTTTAAATTTGGAATATAGGAATTTGGGAATTTATAGATTTGGTTATTTGAGTATTTGGCACATGGGGAAGTACCAAAACGTAAAAATTTAGAGGTTTTTGCAATTTGAAGAGTTGGGTTTTTGAAAATTCGACAGGTTGAGAATTTGGGGATGTATCTCAGGAAATTAAAGGTCAAAAATTTAGTACTTTAGGATTTGGAAGTTGCGGAATCAATACTGGCAAACTAGGATATTGTAGAATTTGAGAATCTGAGATTTGATATGCGGAGAGTTCGATATTCGAGGATTTGATAAATTGAGAATTTACAAATGTGATACTTGCATGATTGATAAATGAAAAATTGGATATTTGGGATTTAAAAATTTCGCGATTTGGTAGATTGAAAATTTTGTATGTAGAAACTTAAGAATCAAGAAATTTGGTGGTTTGAAAATAAAAAATTCAAAAGTAATTAATTAAAAAATTGATGCATATTTATCGACAGTACGGTATAACATTACATAATGATTGTAAGAATGTTAGAACGTTGAAAATATACATCGTCTAAGATCATCAGTGCTATTTATACCAAATCGCATATCTCACACGCTACGAGGAAATCTTTTCTTATATTTCTTGAAAGCATCAGGGCGGTGTTTCCTCTGAATTTACACGGTCAGTACAAAGAGAGTCTGTCGTTAAGTCGATATCGAAGCCAAGGCACTTCCGTAATGCTGCGAAACGGAAAGACGAGGCGGGTAGGAGCGCAGTGGATGAAGGGGGTGGTGGTTGAAAAGCGGCCCTCTAGAATCGTTCGTTCCTCGAGCTTGTAATTACCAGGCAGGGTTGTTGCTAGGGGCAAGAGAACGTTGCCGAGGCAGAGAAATAAAAGGGCGACGATAAATTTCCAGCGATGAGAAATAAACGTCGAGGTCGCGAACGGGCCTCTCTTCTCTTTCCTTTTTTTCCTCTTTGCTTCACCCTGTCGTTCTTGTTTCCTTTCGTCGATAAATTTCCCTTCCTTCTCTTCTCCCGTGGGATTGTCCTAGCTCGTTCCTCGCGTAGATCACGTAGATTCCTCGTCGAGGAGCAAAGATGAAAAGAAACACGGGACCCGGTATGTCGCTCGAACGTGCGAAGAGCAACGGAACCGTTCGGTGAACTGGATTCACCCTTGACGTCTCGTGTGAAATGAAACCTTTCTGCGAAATATGTACCGTGAGACATATTGCGAGTGGAGACAAAATTCGTGATGGATACAGGGAGTCGAAGATGAATTCGCGAATCAGGGCGTCTACTAAAGGCAAGGAGAATTGTGTGCAATGTGTGCAGTTTTCTACACCAGAGATTTTACTGTTTGTAGAATTTTATGGAATTATGTTAGTTATTTTGGAAGAAGTTTTGGTAGGTCTCTTTATAAAATTCTCAAGTTACCTAATTAACAAATTGACACGTTCATAAATTGCACAATCTTCAAATCGGTGAAGAAATAATTAAGGTGCTGATCAACAGATATAAATAAAAAATTTGATAACATGTCTAACTAAATACATACGTATTTTTAAACTCTTTCGTAATAAAAATATATAACAACCTATGTAATAATTCACCTAAATTAACAAAATGACGTGAAAGCATCAATTTTCATTTATATAATTAGAGAAAATTGTGGTGGTCAATAAAGGGAACATGTAATTTGGTCAATTAACTTGGAAACATAGTGAGACCAAATTCTCGGTACAAAAATCCTTGTATGTTAAAAAATGACTATGTTTAATCATCTTCTACGTTCGGTAATGATGTTCCAGAATTTGGTCTCGTTTGCCACGAAATTTCTCGCGTCTCGAATGAATTTCCCGTTCGCTATGAATTGGCAGAGAGAGAACACGAGTTTCCAACGCGACGAGATATCGGCGGGACGATAGACGAAAAGGTTAGCGAAAAGAGGAGAGAGAATCGGTAAAGGGGATAGAAAGAGAGGTTAAAGCATGAACGAAAAGCGGAAGCGACGGAGCCGCTCAATGAAAGAGCTCTACCCCTGGCAGCGGATGCGAATGGGCAACCGGCCCATTGAAGATACCTCGGATATTCGCAATGCGTATGCGCAGGGTTGACGTTTCTCTTTATCGAGCAACCGATTCTGGCATCTCGCTTTTTCTCCTTTCCTCTGTCTTCTTCCCTTCCCTCTTACTCCCTGCTATCATTCCTTCCTTCCTTCCTACCTTCCTCTCTCATCGTTTACCTCCAGATAGCTGTACCACCAACGCAGACCGAAGAATGTTTATTTTCATCGTAAGCCTATATTTTTTCCGAGGAAAATACTCCATTTCCACGCGATTGTTCGTTGCTTCAGGTAATTTCTATGGGATGTTGTGTACACTCTTGCTTCCGGTGATGAAACCCAAGTGACCAGACTGCTCTTCAACGATGAGTCGTCAGCTAATAATAAAGGCAGCAGGATGGTTCCAGTTTCAATTTTCTTCACAAAATATTTCTCTTATCACAACCAAAAAATAGCATATAACCCTCACGTAATCTTAATCTACCTTTAAAATCATATCCTACCTAATTCTGATTAACCATAATCAAATTTAGATCTAACTAAAACGTAACTGTCCGTGCAGAGCAAACATCAGTACTGATTATCGAGTCGATTGAAGAACATCCGGTTTCGTTGAAAAGCAGAAAATCGTTCGTACACGGTTCGTTAGCAGTTAGCTAATTAGTTACTAATTATAAATGTTCACCGCCGTCGATGATGTTACATCGTAGGTGGAGCAGTTTAATGAACGACGTCTTCTGGTGGACGTGGGTGGACTTCCGTTTCACTTTGAGAACATAACACGTGTTCCGGGGTAAAGCTCATAATTGCTCTGAATAAAATTGTAAACGGTGAATCATCGGCATCTGTCTACGAGTGGAAGAAAGTAAACTAGCTAATAGCGTAATCATTATTTACGAAAGTACACGCGTCCCGTTACCGTTACTCAACACTACGAATTCTGCCTCGAACGCTATTTTTACGCTGCCCGTTTTTCCGACCTCCTTTTCCTCGATATATTTTTCCGTTCGCTTTAAAAGCGGACCTCTCGCGTCTCTGTTCATTTTTATTCGCCACGTAAATTTCGAAGAATCTGCTTCGTTTCGTGCAGAGAAAATTACCGTTGCTGTTATACGTTTCCGGGATGAAATAAATAAATTTTTAAATGTTCTTCGTTGCCGTGTTTACTACATTCAATTATTCCGTTTATTGCAACGCAAAATCACAACAGTGAATTTCTTCGAAGACTTTAATGCTCCTATGTACAAGATTTTTCTTCGTGTTTTTGTTTATGTAACATTTTTCTATTATCTGTGTTCGTGGAACACACTGGGAAAGCCTGCAATAGCCTGTACATTTTTCATCGCAATGTCAGTTCGCTTTCAGGCAACATGATTTCATATCCTTTCATGGACGTTATTAATTAATTAACTTGAAACGAACTTAATTCTTAGGTAACATTGTAACTTTGTTCTATTCTTTAAAGAAGCACCGTAATAATAACGGTGTTACTAGACATGGGAGAAAAAGAACAATATGTTTCTTTTCAAGAATTTTGCTCTTATTACGATGCGTATTATGATACAACCCACTTTAAATTTCAAATTTTTAACTTGCTGCTCTCGTAACTACGAGGAAGTTTAATCCTCCTTGATTCATTGAAGGAAGAATAATCTGCCGAATAATTAAAACAACTTCTATTTCGAGGTTCAATGTGAATCATTTTTATATTTTGCATCGTTGTGACCCATCATTAATGATTTGGAAATTTGAAAATTTAGAAATTAATGGAGTTGAGAAATTGAGAATGTGTAAAAATTTGTATATTTCAATTTTAGAATATATTATTTAGTACACGACTGCCAATACAATGTGCGGCGACATAACGGGTGGCAATAAAGCAGTGGACGTTGTCTCTAGTATGCGTAAAATTCCACGGCAATATACCGAGAATTTACGGTATCTATCGCACCTTTCCACAGAAAAATACCGATCGAAACAAACGATCGATACATTTTGTCACGTTTGGATGTTCCTTTCGGCCGAATCACCGATGATTTATGCACGAGAGGAAACGGACGGTCGTTACGAGGGATTCCGGCAGAGATATTTCTTTCCTAAACACGTGTCTCGTCATTTCTTTTAACACGGCTCGCCGATGCGTGATTCCTGTCTCTCACGTTCGTCCTAAAAAGAGTTACGCTTACGGTTCTCACGAGGGTAAATCTGTCTCACGAATGACGATTGCTCGATTGGACCGGCGCTTCTCACGCACCTTAATTATTATTTTCTCACAGATTTTATCGAGTGTTGCACTTATTCGTGACTCAGAGCGTGCTTGTCTCGTTTACTTGAGAAACAAGTGACGCAAAGACCGAGAGACAGTGTATACACTTACTTAACGCGTGTTTTCTTTGACTCGTCTTCTTCCGTCGTTTCCTCTAACTTGCCCGAGTAAGGCTCAAGAAGGAAGCCTGCAATTTACGCTGGTGATCAAAATTATAACTTCGCTTCATTTATAGCTAGCTTACTACACTATTACTTCTTTCCTTTGCGATGTCACGAGAATGCAAGAAAAACTATAAGATGAAATCTCGCAATTGTTATGTTCACGATCATTGCACTGTTCATGGAATAATTAGCACGTCGGATGAAACTGTAACTTGTTTAAAAATCATTTAGTTATTGCGACAGAAATTATTATTAATAATTGCTACTCCTTCTAGGGAGTAACTAAAAATGAAGACTAACATAACTTTGACCCGCAGTGGATCTGGTCGATTAATCTCGTTCGAAATTTCTGCACATCATCGCCATAAAATATGTTAAATCTCTACGAAATATTTTAGCTGCGTCTTGATATTTCAGGTATCTTGTCAGGATCGAAGCTAATTTCCGGTGATATTTAAATGATCTTACAACCGTCTCCAAATCTTGCCGCTACTCAAGCGTCCCGAAAGTATTAAAATTTATTAATAGTTGGTAAATTGAATCGAGGGAGACGATGTTATAATTAACTCGGTTATCTAAAGTTCACGTTAATGAAGCTTTACACATTGAAGAGACAAAGAATTCATTGAATGACCAGATAATTCGACATTTTCGTCGAAAAAGTAGGTATCACACAGATGGACACGTGTAAGCTGTTACGTTTAATTCTTAGAGCTTATCTGTACGAGTACGATTTGATGGAGGGAGGATCACGTTATAATTAGCTTGGTTATCCGACGCCTCGTTTCACATCGATGAAATTGTATTCACTCTCCGTTGAAGGCACACAGAATTGTTATTCTACTGTTGAGTACGAATTAAAGGATCGGTAACAAGTTTGCCATCAGTTAACTGGCAAGAATGGATGTTCGTTAAGATACCCAACACCTCTACAGGTAAGAGGAAACGCAAATTCGTTTCCGGCCAGCAACGTGAAGCACCAAAACTGTTTCCTTCCCTCGAACCGAACGTCCCGAAACGGGTACAAAGATACAATACGAGACCTAGCGGAAGCTACGACCTAGGGGTCCTAAGAGGAAAACCGGATGGATCTTTAAACGGCGATTCGAAGAAACGAACCCTCGTTGAGAAATTTCTTAGACGGTTTCTTCGGATTCTATCCTTTGCGAAAACCATACCTTTTCTTTCATTCCAGTTTCTTTGAACCGAAAATCAACGTTTCGACCGTTGAAATTGTTCGTAATGCGTATAAGCTTCTGGTATAAACTGTATTTTCAAATTTTTATGGAAAATGTTTAGAAAAAGATAAAAATAAAATGTAGAACGATTACGCGTATAAGAAACTGTACTTTGAAGGTCGTGAATTTTGAGCAATTATTATTTTACTATTTTACTCCTCCATCATTTTACTATCATACACTCTTCGTATATTGAACAGGTACCCAATGTTAGTTTATAATAATGCTGCGTACAATTTTTCACATTTTTCCTGAAAAGAAAGTACACTTTTTTTGAACGGTGTCACGTTTCAAACACACACGACACGTAAAATTGAACCGCAGATAAGGGTGCTGCCGATAATCTTCTGGTATCGCGACAGATAAAAGAATGGCGTCGTTTCCGGTGCTGTTCGTTATCGAAAACGCACACGGCGCGGAACGTAAAAGCGAAAGATTTCTATTCTCGGTTGGACGCGCGGATACGGTACTCCCGTTTCTCCAAGTGAAACGTAGACAATCTCCTTTCCGTTCGTTTTGCAATTATGCATTCCGAGCAGCTCGCGCTCCGATTAATCATCGATTATTCTTCGCCTAACGCATGGATTTATACAACAGCACCGTCGCGTCGTTGTACGCCGAAGGACGTTGTTCCGTCCCGTAATGCGATCGGAAACCGGACGTGACGTATATATCATTCATGACGATACTAAGGAAACGACTGTATTATGTATTTCTGAACGTCGGGATCGAGTTTTATTACAGAAATGCCATTTCCTACGTTCGTTGTTACCGATACGAGTCCCTTAAATTTCTGTCACCTTTTGGTAATATGTGTACAAGTATTTTTTGTACAGAACGAACGAGTAAAGTATACGTATGTTTTTAATACACAATGAACAAGCAAAATATACATACATTTTTTAGTGTACAACGAACGAGTGAAGTATAGTATGTTTTCAATACATGAACAAGCAAAATATACATATATTTTTTAACACACAATGAACGAGTAAAATAACATACATTTTTAACACGCAACGAACGAGTAAAGCGCACATATATAATTTAATAGACAACGAAGGAATAAAGTATTTATACTATTTCAAACAGAATAGTTTTGCTAACTGTGAATTAAACTTGAGGTTTTTGGATAGGTTTGTATAATTAGTTAACAGACGTGTCTTTATTGTTGAACAAGTTATGAAACAACTTTCAATTCGTGATAAAAATTTGAAAGTAACCTTTTGTATATTTAAATAAGCTGCACACGATGTCCCACATAACTAGGTTTAGTTATAGTTTTATAGTAGAAATCTTAGGTTTGAAGAACTCAAACTAAGAATCATGCATTCTCCGGAAGAATCTTTGGTATCTATAAGGAAGTATGCCGCAAAGTTCCCATAACGAATCCCATACTTCTCACATGAGATCATAATCTTTCATTCAGACAAAAATCAAATTTTCCCATTTAATTTAAAAAAATAATATAATACGATATCACGAGCGGTATGCGTGATCTGAAACGAAATTATTTTATAAAAAGGAAGCGATCCACGATTGTTAATTGAGTACTGGTAGCGAACGTGTGAAAGTTAAGAGAACAATTCAGTTTTTGTTGGTATATTAAGTGGGCGAATATTTTTAGAAGCTAACCGTATTTCGACCGAGCTCGTTGTTTGCCAAACTCGTCAGCCATTAATTATGAAAGTTTCTCGACCCGATACGGTTTTACGAGCACCGAGAGCGAGCTGAAAACCAGTTCAGATGTTGTACAATGATTAGAACTAATTAAATATTACTCGTGCTTTTAATATTCTACATTTTTATTCGACGAGAGAAATCGCGATGAATTTACGCGTCCGTTACGTATAAAGTATTTCTTTTTTTTTTTTTTAACGAAGATATGTTATTAAGTGAACGAAAGTATACAGTCTACGATTTCCAACCTTCATTCATACATTCATTTAGAATGTTATTTATGATAGAGCATTGTACGTTCTGTAATTACCACGTACCTCTTTCTTATCTTTCACAACTTCAACTTCTTTTTAAAACTCATTTTTCAAAAGGAAATGAGCACGTACTATACGTTACGTAACATTTGTTACTTTCCAAATAATCAGATTTAACAGCTTACGATTTCTAAATTTCAGGATTGCGCGAAAAATCAATTTTATAGTTGCAGAAGATATTATCGTGAAAACATTGGGAAACGCGAAGAGAAGGAAAAATGATTAATATTTATTTTTACAAAATATAATTAATAGGGTATTTCCTGTTAGAACGAACAAACTGTGAAGAACACAGGTTTCAAGTTAAATAATTCGTCACAGTCAAACTGTATCGAATGTTCATGAAAAAGCGAAAAGTCGACTCGTGCTGACTAAAAACATTCCATAAAAATTCTGCTAAATGCAGGTCGGTTACATGATCGCGAACATGTTTCTGAAAATGAATAGAAAAAACACCGGTATGGAACAAGATTTATTAAAAACGTTCAAAATCTTCCACAAGGACAGTTTCGGGAAACATTTTTACCGCGCAAACAAACAGCCGGCTGGAGCCGGATTCAAACGGAAACCGAACTGGAACAGAATTTCGTTGTTTAATTCTCTCGTTACTTACAATACAGTCGACTGTTCTCGCTCGCGAAAATTCATGAATTTTTTGTACGTTGGGAACGAGGGTTTGGAGTGTATTTCGGATTTTGGGATTTTGAGTTTAGGGATTTAAGATTTGGAATTTTGGAATTTTGTGATTTGTGATTTTGAATTTTGAATCTAGAAATTTGTAAATTCAAGAACTTAGGTATTTGAACATTTGAGAATTAGGGAACTGAGTATTTCAACAATTTTTCTAATTTTGATAATTCAAGATTTTAAAAACGACCAAATTTGTAATTTTAAGAGTTTCGAAAGTAAAATCGACGAATTGGAGCTATCTGATGAAATTTAAAGGTCACTGTATTTTAAAATATATACAATGCTATCTTTGCTGATCGCAATGAAATGCGCACAAATCTTTGAAAGATATGAAATCAATTTCCTCGAAAAGGAAGTCAAATACGAATAAATTTCAATGGTAATTCACTTTTCCGGCTAGAAGCTTTCCTGGTAGCAGCAACAATTACGAAACATCCTGTATTATTCAAGGTACTTACAATTTCAGGTCCATGCTTCGACGCGTACGAGTGAAATCCGCTCGAAAAGCTTGATACGATGAACCTTGACCTTCGTGAAAGAGATCTTTCGCGGAATCACGAAGGTCATCCGTTGCTATCTGTTACGGCCGGAAGCGGATGTGACGCGGTCGCGGATCGTTTAATGTATCCAGGGAAAAAGAAAACATCGGGATTTCGTCGTTGATCCGAGTATAATGGAGCGTTCATCACCGCCTACAGTCTGTTTTGCGTGAAAATAGAAACAGCTTGTCGGAGTTATCCGAATCCCGTGCCCCCCGTTTGGTTCAGCGACTTTTATCGAACGAATTTCAGCCAATAGACGAGCAGAACGGTTTCTGTGTACGCGAAACTGTCCGGACCGGAACAGGAAATGACGCGGTCAGATCGACTAACGGCTGAACGAGAGCCGCGATATCAACGTTGAACCGGAAGTGTCCGGATCCCGGATGTTTTTTTCGTTTTTACCTATCGAACTGCAAAATAACCGCCGGATGTACTGGCTGCCTCCGGTAGTTGTCATATGGAAACGGTTCGAATGATATAATACTAGTACACGCGAGATATCGCTTTGCCTATATCGATATTTCGAGTATTTTCATGTTCGAGTGTGTTATTATTGCCTGTAGATTCTATATCATTAATTGAATACGAGCTTTATATGTTGAGTGCGTTATTTACAAGTTTATTGTACATCGTTTTTCAGCGAACTTAGCACAAATACGAAACTCGAGTTTTGTCTGAAGGAGACTGAATTTTTTAATCTTAACCAGACTTTGAGATATTCGAAGTCAACATCGTCCCTGAGAAAATAAATTTCTGCCTTATCTGTCTGCCTTAGAATTTCAAATTTTGAACGTTATACCGTGCAGCTTTTTCAGTGTTGAAATAATTTTGATGTATGGAACAGTAACTGGTGAACATCATAAAAGCATGGATTTGAACTTTGCGATTAAATTTTAAACGTGAAAAAATTGCTACCTACTGAAAATTGAATTTTCGCTTCAAATATCTCCAGTTACAGTCTGATTGTTTCCAAATAACAAACATCCGTGAATTTCGAGTTCTGTGTACAAACACTGCGGGCGAAGCAGCGACGGGTGATGTTATACGGAATGCGAATACGCATTCGGTACGCGAAGAGTGAAGTCAATCGTAAAACCGTAAAAACAACGAAATAGTGAAGATGTAAAACAGTGAAATAGAAATATAGTCGCATTTAATAAATCTGATGAAACAGTATAAAGTCTAATAATTAATAATAATAATAAGTTTGAAGTAACCGATGAATGTACACGTTGATAGGAGTAAGTATCAAAGACGTGATATCTCGCGTAAACATGTCGCGTTAAGTACGAAAGTTCATCCATTAATGAATTTCATTAATTTACGACTTCGCAAGACAGAAAGGAAATGCGTTCGATGGAAATCAGAAATCGAATTCGTTCGTTGAAGTTTAATCGTAGCACCTAAATCGAATTAATTCGATCTGAGACTCGGTTCCTGGAATAATTGCCAATCAAGTTATCCTCTCGATTGTTTTTCACCCCACGGTACCACGGTTACGTGTATATGTGTATACGTTAAAGTTACATGGATCAGGGTTCGAGATAATTCGATTCGCCCCGAGGCCTCGTATCGAAGGCGTGCAAGATAATAGCCAAGCTTAATGGCAACAGAAACCCTTTCGTTAAATTGATTTCGAGAGGCCTTATGGAGACGCAGCGTGTACTACAAGCTTTCGTACTCGTCTACCACCGGGAAATAAAATTAACGTTGGTTTCCTATGTGTTCCATCGATCCACATATTCTCTCCTTATATCATAGAAAATGTGTACTGTAGTTCACCCGCCACAAAATGAGCCCTGGTACAATACGAAAACAATTTTACTGTGATTGATCAAAGCAACATACCCCTCGTTTCACACATGGTTTTATTGCAAGATAACAATTGATTACAGCGTTCACACACGAGGCAAGATCCTTCTACAAATTCCTGGAACTCACCCTGTGGCTCACGGTATCTATACATACTCTTCTCCAAAAGTCATAAGACCTTCAGTAAAGTTTCATAAAGGCTTCAAGAAGGTACAGCAGACTCTCGTTGTATCCACGGATGGAACTGTACCGGTGGAAAATTTTTGAGGTTGGTAACATATCAAAAATTTATAAAATATAAAATATGAGAATTGAGGAATTTAGGAAGTTTAATGACAAAAGATTTGTTTTGGTTATGCTGCAACTATTTACAACGGTATCGTGTTCTGTGAATGTGATATCGATCATTCGCTAGACAAATCGTTCAGTATATTTATTTTGAAAATATTCGATTTTCCGAAATTTTTAAAATCGTGGGTCTCTACCGAAGTTAGCCTACTGTATCGGCCATCACTAATCAAAAGGTTGCAGAGGAAGGGGGTAGAGGCGAAGAGATGGCTTGCTGCGTGTGTATCGATTGGGGACGCGGTTCGCCCACGAGACTAGCCTACATTCTCTATCCCCTTCTTCGTTCGTCTTCTCAGTCGGCTTGTTTTCCCTTGCCCCAACACCCCTCACCAACACCCTACGTTTCACCCTCCAACCTCGAGTCCTCATTCAACATTCCCTCCTCTCAGCATTCTGCTTCCCCAACATCCCCTTCTTGCTGCCGTTCAATTGTCACTCGAACACAGATGAACGAAAAAGAGGGGTAAAAAGGCCGACGATCGAGGAGAGGGGTTGAAGGGGTCGATAAGGTGGGGTGCAGGATAAAATCAAAGGATCAGATGAGCTCCGAGATATGTACGAATAGAATATCTGAAAGAAGCATAAGCTTCTTTCACCGTCTGTCTGAATGGACTGGCTGAGAAGCGAATTTACTCGAGGATGGTGCAAAGTAGGTCGATGATGCTAGGTCATCACGATAAACGATGCGTTTTTTGGTGTCCGTGTTGGACGTTATCCCAAGGAAATTCTGTTTGACGAGTACAGAATATGTAGTAGAGGTTTAGAAATCTGGAACTTTGAAGTTAGAGATTAGGAAATTTAGGAATTTGGAGATTTGTAAATTTCAGAATGCGAGACTCACAAAATTAAATAATTTGGCAATATAAAAATTTCTAAATGTCCAACACCTCGCTAAAATCTCAAAACTGATTAACCTTGGTCAACCATCAACCCCATGAACTCTGTTCATCCCATTACCGAACGTACCTCAAAAGTTATGGCAACACTCAAGTCCGTAGTATACTAGAGAGATAAATAAAGTCGGGAAAGTGCATTACTTATGGGATGACCTAATACACGCTAATCGATCTGGTGCTACGAAAACTGACGTTACCGTGGCGACCGGATCGAAGTGCATTTAGTATAATGCACCGTTAAAAAAGTGGTTGGTTTTCGAGCAACGAAAGCAAGGCAAGAAGGTATCTCCGACGAAAAGTTGGTTGGGACAGGGGTTCGAAAGAGCCGGTTGAATTTATGCATGAAAAATTGCACGCTCGAGGTGCGGCGGTTCAAAGCTAAAAGAATGATGTACGAGGCAAAAGGGAAGTTGGCAAGCCGCGTGTTCGTTGAAAAATTAGGGAAACGTGAATAGCGTGTTTTCGAGCTTCCCTTAGAAACTACAACTATAAATATCGATCGAGACCAGAGAATAGTAAGAATTACATTCATATGTACTCATTGAGAATTTGGGAACTTTTGTTTTGTAAATTTTAGAATTTAAACATTTGGAAATTTTTGAATTTCACTCAGAGATTTTCCTTATCTTTCACTATATCAGCATCTCGAGAAAAGCCTACCATCAGAAGTCTACTTAACGTTACGGTAACTGGTTCACCCTAGGCGAAAAACCTAGTTACGCCAACGCATCCTAGTCTTCAGAACTCCTCAACGCGTAGCTGTTATTTCAAAGCATCCGTCCCTTTGGTGTCAAGGATTTATTTTAAAAGTGACCCACGTCGATCGATCTACCCTCGCCTTTCCACTCACTGATTCGTTGAACAACTCGAAAACCGAATTACCCTAACAACCGTTAAATAGGTCAACGCGTACAACCTGAACTCATCAATTTCAACCATCCCTGAACTTATCTCGATCCTAAAATAATGTAGCGTAAACTTAGAGGAGTTGAGGGTGCGCGGCAATCGCTCACGGTTCGGATGATGCCGAAAAATACACATGATTAAGGTGTTTCACGTTCCCGATATACAACATACTTCGGCTCTAACAAACTAACGTGACATCACCTTCACTTGTGATCAATTAATTCCTTAAATTATATGATTTTATGTATTATATTATCTGTATAGCATATATTATCGCATTTTATGCTATTTAGTCATTCTATTACGACATACAGTATATTGAACAATGTTCAAACTCAATTTCCTCGACGAGGCCGTGAACGAAAAATCGCTATCGCAGATTTTTAAATAAAAAATAAACAAGAATAGATAAATTCAATATACTCCGGATTTATATTTGATGTTATACGTTAAATCGAATGAAATGTTTAAAAAGCTGGAACTCGAACATTGAAAAACTATTGCGAACTGAATAGGAAAAAAGGGATACATTTAATACGCTTGCTGATTCCTATTTTTTTGTATGTCGCTATATTAAAGAGCCACAGTGTAACAGAATGCACAAGTAACAATTCTTTAGTATTAGTATTGGTATTTATTTTATTAAGTCTGGTCATGTTCGTCTGTAGTATCGGTAGCAAAATACAAAGTCGGTGGTATGGGTCGTAAGCATGATCAGAGGGGCAGAATTCTTGTGAGAATTCTTTAAACTTTTCATTTTCGTGATAAGAAATCTGGCCCTATTTGTTTATAGTATCGATACTGCAACAGTCTGTAAAAATCGTCGATATGAGATGTAGGTAGTGCATTCACAGGGGTAGTGAAGTGCATCGGTGAGTTTTTAAAATTTTTCATTTTATTCACATGAAATCTGGCCACGTCCGTTCGTGGCATCGATAGCGAAACAATCTGCAAAAATTGACGGTAAGGGATGCAGGCAGTGCGATCAGAGAGATAGAGAAATGCATCAGTGAGTTTTTTAAACTTTTATTTTATTCATGAGAATTCTGGCCATATCCGTTCGTGATGTCGGTAGCGAAACAGCCTGTAAAAATCGACGATAAGGGACGCAGGTAGTGCGGTCATAGAGAAGTGCATCGATGAGTTTTTTAAACTTTCTATTTTATTCATAAGAAATCTGGGCATGTTCGTTCGCAGTATCGAAACAGCCTGTAAAAATCGACGTTAAGGGATGCAGGTAGTGCGATCAGGGCAGTAGAGGGGTGCACTCGCGAGAGAAGAAAGAGCGACACCATCGATAGCCGCAGCAGGCTGCAGTTGAACGGGGTGTTCAGGGGGTTGAAGCGGGGACAGTGTACGGTGAAACGAGGGGAAGGTGGGTCGTCTCGTATCCGTGTCACGAATGCGCGCGTCTGCACTCCACCTTGCCACCCTCCACGGCCACCGAAAGAGGTGAATGCAGTTGGCCGTCATTTTGCAACCCGTTCAGACGCCATTCAGATGCGTCGGATGCAAGTTGACCGGCGTCGCGCGATTTATCTGCTCTTCGTTCACGACGCGTCTAACTTACCCTCGTCGAATTCCGATCGCGACGACGTTGATCCGTGAAGCGTGACCGAGATCCTGTTCCGCGAAAACATCCACCGGAAAAGGAGGATCCAGGAAGAGGGAACCGCCGATGGGACGGTACCGATTAGGTGGTTGTTCACGCGGGAAACACGCGCGGCCGATGGACACTGTCAATCGTTCTCTCGCTAAGCTGCAAGAGGGTGAATCTATGCTTCCGAGATCCGCTTCCGCTGTCGTTGAATGAACCGGTCGGTTGTTCGTTCCCGTTCAAACGTGGTAGACGTAAAACGATGAATTTTTCAAGGGTCGCGTTCAGTGAAAAGAGCCGAAGAATGGGTAACACGAGGTTCGCCGAGAATGAAACCGACCAGTGTTTTACGTGTTCGTAAAGGTGAGGCGACGGTACCACGGCTTGATTCGAAGCGGTGAGCAAGGTAGGTGGTATAATCCCCGCCACGATATAGCGAGGTCGTAAATCAACCCTTTAATGCGAACAGAGGAAACTATGGTAATCGGTCACAATTTGATATCAGTTCTACTTTCTTTGGATGTTTCTGACTCAAACGATCAACACGGCGGAAAATGCACAATATGCATGTAATTTTCTGAATGTGTGTAATTAATACTGGATATGGAGCATTTATGTTAATAATTGATGTTATGCTAATTAGCATTTATGTCGGTGGCAGAGTTGAATATGTTAAATACTGTTGTGACCCAAATTTCGAATAAAACGAAGATATTTACGAGGCAGGAATGAATTATTTATTAGCGTCAGTTTTTATCGAATAAAATCCTTTCGAATAATTAAAATAATCAACAATTTAGAGTTCCAGTAATTATCCGATAATAATGTATGAAATTTAATTTTAGCATTCATATTATTATGCATTCATACTATTAAATTTTTTAATGTTTCTGTACAGATAGAGTCGTTCATAAGTGACGAAACTTTCGCAAACTTGTTGATCGTTTTTTAACGTTGATACGAAATACATTGAGTGCACGTTGTGTCTGTGTACATATCCTATAAAGCAATGAAGTATCGATGAGAGGCAAATATATTGCCTTTCATTCACAAATAAATATTATTGATTTTATAATCAATTCAAATGCATAAACAAATGTTTACATTCATTCATAAATAAGGTACACATAAAACATTTATATATAAGCTATTTCATATATTGTACATATTTTACAGATATTTTGTAATAAAGTTTACTTTCTACCAGTTAATAAATTATGAAAGTACGAAATAGATTTTTTCTTATTTTCCTATGGATTTTTTACGAATAATGATAATTTTTACATATCTTATTAATTTTGAGAGAACCCTGCACTTAAGGGTTGAATCAGTGAAAATCAATTAAAGTTACAAAATTAAAAAATCGCCAAACCCCAAAATGCCGAAGTCGTAAAGTTTTAGAGTTCAAAAAATTCGAAATTATCAATGCATCAAAATTTTAATATTTTAAACTTCCACGATTTCAAAATTCTAAAGTTGTAATGTTTCAAAGTTTAAAAACCAAAATTTCACAGTCCCAAAGTTCTAAAATTCCAAGATCCTTTTAAAAAATTCCAAAGTCTGAAGGTTCCAAAATCTCAGGGTCCTAAATTAAAAAATTCCAAAACCTCAAAGTTCGAAATTCTCAAATTTTCCGAATTTCAAAGACTTCGAAAGTTCGAAAACCGGAAAGTCTCAAATTCCTCTGGGCGCGGCTACATAGGTGTCTCTACTTGGCGCCCCGATTTACGACCACGCTATATCCCCGAACCCGCATGTACGAAAATATTGTAACGAGTCACATTTGCGTGCAGCGAAAAGCAACGTATTAATTAAACGAATCAAGCATACGGTCACGTAGATTTCCTATGAGTCACTCTGTGCCATGAGACAACCTAGAGTCGGGAAATCGATTCGGCATAGTCTAATCTACTTTAGCGGAGACGAGCCATATCATCTTTCATTAAAAATGCAATCACGCGATACCTACTCGTGAAATATGAATGTTCCGCGCGATTTCGCTGATTCACGCTGTTTAGCCCCTAAATAAATCACCGTATATCTTCGCCATGCTTTCTAAACGTTGCTAAATCTTTCACAAGTGCACATATAGTATCTACTACGATTGTTCGCTGTAAGTTCGTCCCCGGTGCATGTTGATTTTCATAACATTCCAGGTGCAAAGCGGAAGGAAACGGAATTAACTCGAGAAGCTTACACGGCAAGAAAATTACTGTAAAATTGTCCACTTTTCTTGTTGCTTTTCAACGTGCCAACGCAGCTATTTCTCTGGACGAAGAGTCTACCTTTGGTTCTCTCTGCGTTCCAGTTGCTTTGAGGTAATATATCATATTTTTACTGCAAGTCCAACTTTTATTTTTACCGCTCGTCTTCTCCGTTTTATCTGTGACTCCTTTCGTAACTCGTCAATGATTAGAGACGAAAATGATTATTTTTCGCATTAAAGAAAGATACCCTAAAAATTTTGTTGATTTTTTGTTCTAGTAAGTTTATTTTTTGCGACAGGTGCAGTTACCTTAACTGCTTGTTTTCGCTAACATAATTCGGATTACAAAAGATTGAAAGAGGTATATCAAGACACATTTCCTCGGAGTAGTTACGCTTATTGCCCTTAGAAATTGTCTCCGTGTAACGCAATTTTCCACCCACGCGTTCGCGAATATCTCTCGCAAACTTTCGCAATTTTCTCAGTTTTTTCTACCCGTTGAATCGTTAAATCTTGCCCGGTATTTCGTTAGATCCCGTCAGGAGTTCGCAAGCATAGCTGTCTTCGCTTTCGACGAGCGAAATATCGCGTTATAAAATATGGAACGTACGGATAAAACGTCAAATGCTTTTTTCGGGGCAATCGTAGAAGTTTGAGCGGTGTAAAACGAACCGTGTGGAACGAGCTGTGCAGAACGAACAATGGATTCGTCGACGAACGATTTTCAAAAGCGCTTTATCAGCGTTTGTGCCGCGAGGAACGTTCGCGGCCAATGTAGTATGCAATGAATAACGATGGCTTTCTAGTAAACGAGTTTTCATTGAGCACTCGGTGAACTCTGTGGATGCGCCTATCCAGTCATATGAACCGACAAAATCGTTTGACTAACAGCTTATCACACCTTGTTAACGGGAAATTAATTATAAAGCCGCTCTTGATAAATACAGGTACAAGAGTACGGTTCAAATAAATCTTTACGTTCGTTTCAATTATCCACAAAGAACAATTCTTCTACAGTATTCATTTGTATGAATTACTTAATGGAATCAGAAATGAGATATCTCAATTTTTTGGACAAAAAATATTTTATGTTCTTTTCATACATGCAACGAATCTATAAACAGCCGAACAAACTCAATGTAATAATAGAATAGAAAGTTTCACCTTGTAAACTTTAGTTCTATTCATCGCAAAATTTGGTCCTATTATTTAGGTTCATATTGTTGGACGAATACAGAGATGATATTAATATTTGGTTCCCATTCTCCCAGACGGAAATTACGTTTCATTGTAATCCTCAAAAGGTGGATCGCTGTGACAACGGCAATTTAAATTTAATTTTATACTTCGTACTGCTTTTGTTCCCTGAATTATACAGTATTTCATTAAATATTATTTTCGAATATATGGAATTGTAGGTGATGCACGATTGAAAGAATACATAATTGAAATACTAATTACCAATTTGTAACACTTCAAATAGCATTTCAAGATACGTATAATTTCTAAATCCTATAAAGAATAAATTCGAAATAAGCGTATAATTTACATTCATACGAACAAAGTATGAATTCGAAAGAATGATATGAAATTGGTCAACTTTCGATGTCCCTGTAAGTTTCAGCTTCGAAGAAAAGTTTCACCTTCGTTTATTCGCATCTCTCGAGCTAGAATTTTCACGAGAACGCTTCGAAAGACGTTCCGATAGCCGCCCACGCGTCTCTCGCTCGAATCGACGGCGAGTAATTTTACGCAAGTGCTTGTCTGGCTGCGTGCGCCCTACGAAAGCTCACAAGCTCGCACCGAAGGGTGAATGGGGACTCTAATTTAGTCGGTGGCAAGACCGCCCTACGATTCGTTCAAACCCACGCTCGCGTACCCTGCCGTGAAACTTCGTCTCGAGTGAGCTGTACTCCTCTTCGTGATCGAACTCGTGTTTTGTCTGTGACAGGGTGATCGATTATGTCGAGTGATTTTTAAAAAAAGATCGGTATCGAACCTTTCCGATAATTTCGACGATTTAACGTCTCGTCCAAACGATGACGTCAACGGATGTTACGGGTTGTATTGTTAAGAGTCGAATCGTTTTTCAGATCAGATCGCGATCGAGTCGAGCAACGTGCGAATCGAATGTACTCGATAGCCGTTGAAAATATGTGTTTTTTTTTATTTGCCATTGTACGATAGCGACAACAGTATCTCGTGATAACGGAAGATTTGGTTGTCAACCGTGACCATGGCTCGATTCAGTCGTGATTCACGAACTTACAGAGGAGAGACACACATGGAGGGTTCGAAGATTCGGTTCTGCCATGCTGGTTATTGATTTTTCAGCTGCTGCTACAACAATGATAGCCGGTTAGCAATTGTCGTGTGACAGGCATCGGTAGGCTACGAGCTGCTTCAGAGAAACGAGAGTTCATTGAACGTTAGCTACGAGAAATACGGTAGATGCGTGTATTGCATTAGATTGATGCAGAAATAATTACAATTTTTATGTTTTTATTTTCTGTTGTAGTTAATCGATATATTTTCTTGAATAATTTTTTACTGACAAACATTGGCGAATCAATTTCTTGGCTACTTATTCTAGTTTCAAAAAAACGGTTATTTTATTACTTTATTATTTTGCTGCTCTGCATGACTTTCTTAGAAAGTGACTGTATAGATATAAAATAAAATTCGCAATTATTTTTGCATCAATCTAATTCAACAATCGGTATATCGATCCTGTGAGTTGTGGCTGGTCAAGTTATACGAAGAGTACAGTTCGTCGTAGAGATATCGTTAACAATCGGTATCGTTATAAAAAGATGCGAAAATATATTATTTCACGAGATCAAGAGCGTGAATGAAACACAAATCGGAACGAGAAAAACGATTCGACAACGCGAATATTGGATGTCAGGCATATGGCTTGGATGAATGGGCAACATCCGGTTTTCTGAATCACCGAGATATTCTTGAGAAATGCGTAAGACGCGCGGCTAGATACATGCCTGATCTAATACAATTTCGATTCATCAACGGTGGATATAAAAGAAGTAATAGAATTATGCTTTTTATTACTTCGTGCGGCCAACGTCTCACAAATTACCATGTTTTGCATCATGTATCAGTTGCGAGATAAACGAGGATTATTTCAACACCGTTTTCTACTGTGCTGACCGAGCGGAATCGCGAGAAGTCTGAAAAAGCGAAGAGAAACTGCGATCATTTTACATTTCGCGGATGGAAAAGTACGCAAGATTCGATACTTGCGTAAACATGGGGCACTGTTTCGACGGCATTTTAGTACACGGTAATTCAGACTTAGCCAACGCATCATGCTAACGACTCCTTTCTTTTGAAATTCTTTCTTCTTTTTTCTTCGTCCCCATAAGGAACCTTTGATATCATACCGCGCAACTAAAAGATGATTCACCCTCGAGATGCGTCAGCGCAATATAAAATTGTTTCTTTTAACGTTAACCACCGTGACGGTTATCCGTGACCTATAAAGGTTTTGCATATCGCCAGATACGCGCACATGTATTTTTCTTGCAACGACTTATTTATAAATCGTGCTACGTGAACGTAAAGCAGAAATCGCATTCGCCGTTACCAATGTCTCATTTCTTATTTAATGTCAGATTTTAGTTATCCACGATGTAACGTCGGTCTCGATGTAACGACGGCAGGTACGTTGCGTTATGTTACCGCATTTTTTAAAACCCGTTATTTCACAACGTGTTGCATTGTCTCGCGTTATATCATCATACATTGTACAATCTTGCGTTATCACCATGTGTTGTATAACCTCGCGTTATATCGGTACAAATCGTAGTCTTGCTGCATATTGCCACGTGTACAATCTCGCGTTGCATAGTATCGTATTATAAATACGCAATGTAGGGTTAGGCCAGGGTTGTTCAAATAAGGGTGATGATTTTTTAAAGTTTGCACAAACTTCATGTACACACAGCAGCTGTGTTAGAACATTTTACTACTTAACGTGTCATGGTAGTAGTTGAAAACTCATAGTACCGGAAGTAGATGTCCGCGTGAGAACGCTCACCGGAGGTAAACGATTCAAAACGACGTACTTACGTATATTTATCGGGCCGGACGGAACCAACGTTCCCGCTTCTACTCAATGGGCAAACGTAAAACTTGATTCCGAATGCACTTTACTATCATTAGTTGCACGTGCTTCGCTTTCATTCACCTTGAGTCCCTCCCGCCAAATTCCCGGTACTGGTCGTAAACTATCCACGCGATTGGTTGATCTTTGCGTGCGACTCGACGGTGATTGGTCGGTATTTCCTCCCGTAAGTAACCGAGTGCAAGGCCGAAGCGAACCGAAGCCCAGGTCAGGGTATACGAACAGCGTCTTCGACAGTTCGAATCAGAGGCTTGCGCAGTCGAGACCGTCTGATTTTTGCTCGAGAATCTCAAACATGGTTGTTTACGCGTCCACGCAGCCGCTACTTTCAAATCACAAGTTACAAGTCAGTTTGAATCGCACGATGTTGATGTTTCTGGCGAACGCGCTTTTGACGAAAGGTATCGATCAAGATCATTCGTTGAAATGTATTTTTTTTCTTTCTGTACTTCGTATCACGCGACTTCACGTGTGTACATGCAACGTTGGCACGTACGTACACACATGTTCGGAAAACAGGATGTGGTTTATTCGTGTTCCTTCTTTTCGTGTTTGTGTGCAAATGGGAAGTGTGCATACACACGTTGCGCCGTGCACTTGTGCCTGTGACTGGAACGACGTCTATTCATCCACTTGTCACATGCAGTTCTCTCATTGGTGTATACTCCATCTGCTCGTTACTCTATCACCCTTCCCCACTTCAGAATTTCCTTGGTGCTCCGTTCATAAAATAAGCACGATGTTTACTTCCTGTGTAACGGCACGGAAGCCGTTCCTTCCGACTTTGATGGATCTTTTTTCCAAACTCAAAATCGCAATTGGAATCACTATCGAATGCGATGAATTATTACCCGATGGACTTTACGAAACAACCAAAAAATGTTTGGTTTTGCGTTGAAAAAAGAACAAAAGACAGTGGCGTTTTTTTGGTAACAATCAATCAAACGTTTGCTTCTATATATAATGTGCAAATAAATGCATTAAGATGCGTTAAAGACGTTAATACGTAACTTTCAACGTAAATAATATATAATTACTAGTGAGTGTTTTGTCGTGTGTAAAAAAGTGGATGACGTTATGTTACATTATTTAAAGTTGAAATTCGATCATTTTTACCAAATCATTATGACTTGAACTTTTAAGAATTTTAAACATTAAAGAAAACTTTAATTTATATATTTCATTTTTGTTATAGGAGGTACGAGCACTCCTTTAACTAATCATTATGTAAATGATGCAAATTATTACGATATCTCAGGCAATAATGATAATTCGGATCCCCTGGAGAAATTTTACTTAATTACCGAACAAAGGTGGCACACAGATTCTGTGCTGCCTATTCCTTTATTGCCATCTACAGAGGGAATGTCTGCTCGATCTCATCACAGGTATTATACAAAATTTTATATTTGATATGTTAGATTGATAGATACAGAATAAAAGTTTGAAAATATGTAACTTTTTTTTTAACAATTAGACACTTCTTGCTTTATATGATCTATAACAGATGATTGATGTCAACAAAACAATATTTCATATGCATCTAATAGTTAATTTAATGCAAGTCATTTGTTATCATTATTATTAAAAAAAAATATTAGACATTAACTTTTTGTACATAGGATCCCACAGTCCATAACGGGACTGGATGATGCTGTTATGGATTTGCAAGCAGCTCAACTTAGTACCCGTACAGGACAGGAGGTACATTCCACTGCGACTTTATCATGGCTAGACTGGCAATTGCCCCTGTTCGTAGCACTTTGCGCCATCGCTGGCGCTATTCTCTTTACATTTCTGGTAAGATTTATATAAATTTACGATTCCATAGAATTTTACATATATACTCAAACAGAGGTTGTAAATTAACTTCTAATTGATAGGTTTTGTTATGGCTGAGGAAACAAATGTCGCGTGAAAAGGATACAGAAGATGGTGATAGGAGAGGTTTGGTAGAAGAAGGTGCTGTATGTCCTCCTGAAAAGCCTACTAAAGCTACAAAAGGATCAATTGAATGGGTTCATCAACCAACAGCAAAGCCATCTATTCAGTCTGTCAAATCACTTACTCAAGCTACTGGCTTACCAGAGGTATTGTCATCAAAGATTTGATATAAAACACTATTACAACAGAGCTTTAATATTAATGGTCCTTTTTTAACTGTAGGTAATGTCAGTAGTAACACCAGAACACAGACCTGAACCAATACGTATAAAACCTAAAGGATTATTGGAACGACGTGGTTCAAGTGCAAGTTTAACTATAGAACTAGCACCTCCTCCTGAAAGTCCACCACATATAGTTACACCTACTCGAGAATGTACTGCAGAGGAATTTTTGTTGAGTGCTGGAAATGTTCTTTCAAGAGCACAGCTTAAAAAAGCTGTTAGTGATCCAGCATCACTGCACAAAGAATTTTGGGAAGTTCCACTTAATTTACCGGAAGAACTAGATATTTGTGGATCTAAAGTGAAGAATAGATACTGTTCTGTGTTACCAAATCCGCAATCAAGAGTGGTTTTACCGGGTTCTTCTGATGATCCCCTTTCTGGTTATATTAATGCCAACTATATACGAGTACGTTCAAAACGGAATTGAATTTATAGAAATCAAAAGTTTATCAAACCTTTATGTAATTATATAATATAATCGTGTTTTATTTCATAGGGATACGACGGAGAAGATGCTCGTTATATTGCAACGCAGGGACCATTGGCTCACACAGTGGCTGACTTTTGGAAAATGGTGTGGGCAGACAAAGTCTCTGTAGTTGTTATGATGACAAAGTTGCATGAAGCAGCCAAAACAAAATGCGAAGCATACTTTCCACTGGACAAAAACAGTCGTATACAAGCGGAAAATTTTACTATTATTGCAAATTCTATTGAGTCAAGGGATGGTTACATAGTCAGAGATTTAGAGATTAGATACGAAGGAGAAAGAAGACATGTACAGCATTACTGGTAATTAACATTGGATTATCGATCTTATGAAGACAATGTTAATCGCAGCACATAAATGTATTTTTAATTAATAAATTACAGGTATGATTCATGGCCGGACCATGCAGTACCTCAAGCTGCAGATACTCTTGTAAGCTTAGCTGCAGAAGTAAATTCCCTGCCAGGGCCAGTCGTTGTTCATTGTAGTGCAGGAATTGGACGAACTGGGTGTTTCATAGCTTTAGCTACGGGTATGACACAGTTATTACGAGATGGAAACGTAGACGTACTGGGTATACTATGCCAAATGAGGTATGACATTTTTGTAAAACTGAATTAAAATTCATTACTAGAAAAAGTTCCTACAGCAATTTTCTTTTGCTTGTGATAATCAAATTAATTAAAAGAACTTTTCTTTCCAAATTAGTTGTAATGTAAAGATTACAATAACTTCTTTTTAAATGTAAAAATAATTTTTTTTCAGATACGATAGAGGAGGCATGGTTCAAACAGCAGAGCAATACGAATTTGTTCATCGTGCACTTTGTTTGTATGAACAAACGCTTGATGGTGGTAAATCGTCGACTTCGGGAGAATGAAGTAACCGAAATAACTGAATTGAATGAAATTTACTGAAAGAAAAATTCTTCTGAGAATTACTACAAAGAGGTTTCTGAAACGATTGCTGGATATTGTCTGCAACATATTGCTACGTCCAGATCTAAATATTTATGTGGTGAAGGAAATTCTGTGAGGAGGAATCTTAGTTCCAATTCGAGACCGGTGGATATCTCAACTGTTTTCACCTATTCAAGATGAGTTCTATCTCATTGAAAAAGCTGCCATTTCTATACTGCCATGACGAATTGTTGACAATTAATATCAAGTCAGAAAGCTCAAGACAAAGGCAAATGGTTTATTGACTCATGCTCTGAGGAACACATTCTTGAACGGAATTAAAACTGTTTGACAAATGAATAAGAATATTTCAATTTAACTCATGAAATAACAGATTGCGGTTTGTTACCGTTGATTCAGGTTTTTACGTATTCACTGTGTGTTTCGTGTTAATTCGTTATAAAAAATTGCGGTTATTCTTAGTCTTGAACTTTCTATGGTACGAGCAGTTTCTTCCTAGCTTTTCAGTGCAGCAAATTGTTGTACAATTAAATTCAGCTGCCCAATATACACAATTACTGATAACAATGTTAATGAAAATATTCTATTGAAACCATCAAATCATAATTACAGAAAGGCAGATTTTATTTGTTACTAAATTGGGACCCAGATCAATTAAATATTTTTATCCTATTTGTAGTTCCTAGTTAATTTTACAGTTCGACGTATACAATGATTTCCATGACTTTTATTTAATTTATCAACAAAGACTGAATGCAGGTAGTACAATACGTTTATTATATAAGTTATAAATCTAACTAGACATAATATGCCTCTGTAACAAATTGAAATTTATGATGTGCATAATGTTCATAAGAAACGTAGTTTCACTTAAAAAATTGTAATTCAGAGTAGTAAATTGTAGATTGGGTTTGTTAATCTAAACTTTGATGAAAATTTTAGTAATCCTTGCAGTAGTGAACCAAATATTACGTATAAAATTAATTATTTATTCTATTCGCTATTTCCAGCATTAAATAATCTATAAAAGAAACTGATACAATCACACAAATAAAAAATGAAATGAACTGCAGCTTTTTTACAAATGATTTTTTTGTTCATTTGTTCATTTACACATACATTAGTGTATAGCTGACAATAAACATGATACAAGCTTTTGGATAAATTGAAAACGGATTTGTTGACAAGAATGACAAAGTAAGAATTGATCAACATCCTATAGTATAAAATTTCATGACTTGAACAAATGAATTTTACTCAATTATAGATTTCAACATTGTAAAATACCAAAGCTGTTATTAGTGTTTCCTGAATATTGCATACCAAGACAAGATATATTACAAAATCTGTAAAATTTATGATCCTCTAACTCTGATTTACTTTTTACAATTCGTTTTTGTTAATTTCAATTTGATCTATTGTTTTATCAGATTGTGTGATTTAATTTAATAACTATTGTAAACAGGCTTAAAAATTGTTTGTATAGGTGTGTTATAGCGAAGCCTGTAATTGTTTCAGATGTAATTAGTCTATTCACCTTGTCAATCCTGTTACAACACCTTTCATCAGATTATTGATATAATGCCTCAGAATTTTTCTGTCTTGTATGTGAATGTAAGAATGTGAATTTTGAGTGAAAGTTTGTGATATGTATACATATACACTTGTACATATGTTGTACAGAGAGCAAATTATATTTAAGAAATTATGTATTTGTGTAAGAAAGTCAAGAGTAAATTATTTATGAATATATAAAGCGACTTTAATGTAAACGTATTAACGTAACAATAACAACAATAATAATAATTTAGAAGCCCTTTGGTGTTCAATTGTACTTATGTGACGTAATAAATGTTTATAGTATCCATGCAAGATTTATGTGTATTTGCTTAGCAAAATACTACATTTACAAATATAGTGCAAATGACATCATAACACAGATTTGTTTTTTGTTCACTATTTGAGTGCCTTGTGAAATGTTTTGAATTTATTTTCATAAATTAACTAACATATACCAGATATATAGAATATATCAAGTTCTAACAATTACTTCAATTTGTATTTTGCTGTTTTGATTAAGAATCTCAATTATGAATTTTACTGGAAAGTGTTACTGGACATTTATATAATGTATTATGATTAAAATTAAGTTTGTAGTTTCAATTATAAGATATTGTATTATATTCTCTTCTTATCATTTATTTAATATTTTTTAGATTTTAAGATACAAAATGTATATATATATGTAACTTATTATATATCTGTTAAATGCCTAGTGTTTCAAGCAAGGATACTGAATATTTATTAAGAATAAAAATTTATTTTTATATTCAGCAAGATTTTTCCCCCCCTTTTTTATTACAAGTAATGTGATTTTTTGAAATTCATTATTTCTCTCTAATTGTAAGTATATATACAAGAATAGTAAGGTACACCCATATACGCATCCTCGTATGCATGAAAATGTTTATATAAATAATAAGATATTAATTTTTGTACAGTTATGAAGACCTCGGACTTTCAAAATCGTAACTTCTTAAATTTACGATTAATATACATTGCCAATGTCAAATTGTCAGTATTTCAGTGCTGTTAATAAATATTAATAACCTTACATTATTGGCAATATATGTTAATCATGTAAAACCTCTATTATCGAAGAAAAAAGCTTTTTATTCATCAATTTATTAATTTCTATTTACCGCGTGAGTTGCAGGTTGGTGCCGCCATCTTGTGTTGGGGAACACTCCTATGATGAAGTTTTGGTTTTCTCGTTACACTTTGATATTATCGCACAAATTGTCACAAAGTTTTCATCACAGTTTATAAATAACACTCGAATTTAAATCTTCCTCATTGTCCCCTGTAAAATAATCGAAGACATAAACGTTTACCACGTAAATCAATAATATTTTCACGAGCGATCGCGGAAGCGCGCCACTTTCAAACTCCGCACGGAACAGGCAAACGCGTCACGTGACCAACTTGTTCTCAGCGCGACATACACGGGGCGCGTTTGCATGTATTACGTATTGTGCGCGTGTGGTGTCGGCACGGAACTGAAGTTTAGTCCGCGCCTCGGGATTCGACACGGCTGCTGGGTGTACGAGTCAACGGCAGAGAATAAACACGGAGAAATCGTTTCCACGAACGGGAACAGAAACAGAATCGGTACACAAGTTCGTCGAGTGTACAAGTTTCATTTCGCGTTGGACCAAATTTTCGATTTCCTCGCGATGGTCGCGTCTACCGTGCCGATTCTCGACGTCGATCGTTCGTAGATCGTGTCGCTACACTCGAAGGTACACGAGTGAGCACACTGAAAGAGCCGTGACGTTTAGTGAATTTGAAGAGAAACTAAACGGAGAATCAAAGTACGTGGAATACGTGATACATTACGGAGAAAGAGAGACTTGTTCGAGAGAAAGAGAAGTGAGAGAGGCAGAGAAAGAAAAAAACGGAAGAGAGTTACATTAAACGTTGCGTACTATGTGGGACGTCACGTCGAGTGACATCGTAGCCTGGAGACAAAATGGGGCCCGTTGAAGGGGCCCGGAAGATCTCAGGGGTCCGATTATCAACGGAGGTATGGATGTCATCGGGGACGGGGACGAGCAAACCCTCCAGGCGATTCTCGGTGAGTAAAACACATCGTTACACTGTTTTTTTTGTACTTTGCTCAACGACACGCGATCGAACGGTCGTCGTTCGGCAACCTGATTGACAAGCGTGACAGCTACGGTATCCATCGCGTTCGCCATGTACCTTACGGTGCGCCGTAGAAACGCGTTCATGCGAACGTTCGGTTCTCGTGCATTGACCTTAAACACGCACCGGACACAACTGATCGTATATACGTTTTCGTGATTCAGTCTGCTTGCTCTCGAACAGATGACGAGATAAACAGAGTCCTCCTGTTCAATTTGACCTTCCCGTTTTGCTCGTTCATCCTTTTCCGTCGGAATATTCTCGAGCGTGTAACCAAGCGTGTTACCATCAAGGGATACCACGCTGGGAAACGAATCTGATTTCACCTGCGGAAAATTGAGAAAATCCGATACAGTGACTTGAACGTTTGCCATGTGATTGAAGTAAATTTGTAAATGTAGAAATTTAGGAATTTGAGATTTTGAAAATATGGAAATTTGAAACTTTACAAATTTAGGAATTTTGCATTTTGGAAAGTTAGAAATTTTAAAATTTGAAAACATTTCACATTTTTATGTATTGAATATAAAGAATAGTAATGGATATTATTTGCGGTGTGCATTTTTAACTTGTTCTTGATGTCTTATGCAATAGTATCACTAATTTGATAAGTAATCGAATTTTGTAAACTCTCAACATGGCTCATGTTCATTCATTGGTACCTATCGTCAGGATGTGTTTTTAAAAGTTAGCACGATAGTTACGAAGGTGAAACTGCTAAATAATGCAGATATTTGTGACAGTATTAACAGTACTAATTTATATGTAGTAATCTAGAATCGTGTTCGGGAAATGTTTGCAAAATTCTTATGCTCGCTCTGATTGATCTCCGAAGGAGAGTCGTGTGCCTACGTGGATACATTTACCCTACTTTTGCCTTGACTGTGCTTCTCTCCCCGCCATTCTCACGGAAAAACCGCCTTCGCATACCTGTTACACGTTTAGTTCAATGTATCGCGCTGCATCATTTCTTACTATTATTCGGTTAGGTAAACAAACAACGTACTATCAATAGTACATACTTCGTAGTGAAACTTTTCTATTACGAAAATATAAACACCAGATTTGTTCCTTCATAGAAATACAATAATGAACCACTGAATGAAATGAGTTTATATACACACGACGCAAAAAAGAAATGTTTGTATGACATGGTACGAAGAATTCTTACATGATTTATCATGTTTACGTTTTGGCATTGTTTTAATAGATTATATTAATGATTTATAAAAAAATAATAGTAATTATACAAAACAGAATAAATCTCGTTAATTTCAATGATTTTTATATAATACATTATGATGCTCAATTTCCCTAACAATGTTATCCATATGTAACTGCTGTTTAGCAGCATTGGTTACTAAATGCGTAGCAGTGTGACTACATTATCCGTGGCAATATAATGCGTAAAAATATACTGCGGGTGATGATATAACACGAATGTACAGCGTGTGGCGATATAATGCGTAATGATACATTACGTGTGACTCTATTATGCAAGACTATACCATGCGTGGGTATACTACGCATGACTGTACCACGCGTGGCGATATACCATGCGCGGTGATATAATAAGTATGACAATATTACGCGCGGTGGTATAATACCTGACAATATAATGCATATATTATGCATGGCGATATAATGCGAGGATACTAATACAGTGACGACATAACCAACAGATATACAACGCATGGCGATACTATTTGTAAACATTTTTCAACGTTAAACAATTACTATTATAAGTATTATTGACTTTTGACAGAAAAAAGACTAATGACAGTATTCATAATTATACGCGAGTCTAATTACATATCTATCATGGAATATATATTCAAATTTCAATTTCATTTCCATAATTCTACTCGTAAGATCTTCCTCATTCTCAGAGGCAGTAGTTAAACTATGAGGAGTAGTTAAATTACGAAAGCTGTGCCATCTGTTTTCCTGTCCCCCTGTATAATTACCGAATACTTGTACAGCTCACCGTACACGAGTAACTACATACATACAACGGACGTTCTAAATAAAATCAAGCAAGTTTCACGTAAAGTTGTTCTCTATACGTGGCATAAACGTAAACCGAGATCGAACAGATTTTACACGAAGAGCAGTTATTCTTAGACAGCAGGAATTTAAATTGAGATTTAGTGGATGGAGAACCAGCAGGTCTTGCAGTACCTACACAACGATTTCCAAGGTGTTTCCAGAAGCAATAGCGATAAGAAACAGAACCATTATTATGTTACGTTGTTTCACACGTGTACCAGATATTCAACACAAAACTGCTTTTATTTTAGGAAATTTCATGACTTTGTAAAATATGAATAAAACATTGATTTCAGTGCCTTGCGCGCGCATATTATCTCAAGGCTTAAAGTCATTTTAATCGAAAGTTTGATTTACAATTTGATTGTAGCTAGCTTTACGATTATTGTCTATTATCATAACTCATAATAAACCACTACCCATTTATGATGATCGGTGAAGTAAAGAAATTTAAAATTTCGTTTAATTGTTATTCGTATGTAATGCTTCGTGAGATGTTTACACGTTTTTCCGAATAATCGCGTGAAAAGGTTTTAGTCCGTTGGTGCCGGGTGCATTCACCTGCAACGAGTGCACCGTAGCATTCTTTATCTGGGTCGGAGGTTGCAATGTAACGCCAGGTTCTCTCCGTTTAACTTGATCTTTCCGAGCACGCTCGTGAGGAATATACTTACACGTATATAAAACCCGTTTCATCCGATCAGTTGGAGCCGTTCCTTTGTAGACGAATAGGATTAAACGCGAATGGAGTACGATGAATAATTTCAATCGTTTACGTTATATCAGGTCATTCATCGTTTTCACACGTAATTTTAATGCAATTATTGGCCGATTAATCTCGGTGATAAATATTACGTTATTTCAAAGACTTTCTGTTATTGAGTGATAGTTCCGACAAGTTTCTAATTGATGTAATTACTTTTGTAATAAAGGACAACATTGTTAGAGTAGGATATATATGAGAACTTTTGCTGAGGGTGTTGCAAAATCTAACGGTGGTTCTACAAATACCAAAGAAAGCAACCTTTCGGCACAATGTTGTTTGTTGAAAACAGTTTGAGAGTTTCATATTTTGAAAATAACCTGAATTGGTATCGAAATATTTTCGAATGATTTTCAATAGGATAAAATGGATGTTCGAATGCTAAGTTATAGCAAGATATACATAATCCACTAATTGCAACTGTGCATAAATCTTCTATCGAGCGTTTATATTATGTAATTACTATAACTATTAAAATGATGGTTGGAATAATCGCTCAATAATTGTGCTTCTTCTCTTCAGAGCGCGATCGTGCACCTAGGGAATTTCCTGAAATCAGGGAAATACGTTACTCAAGATAATTACATAATTATCTGTCTATACGACTTTATCGTTTCATCGTGTTAGAGAAGGTAAAATCATTCAACGGAAACAATTCCTATTTTCAGATTTTTTCATCTATATCTTTTGTTCTTCATAACATCATACATATGCGAGTCCGTGTGAATATGATAATATAGTGAGAGTCTACTTTATATTTAATTTTGTAATGAGATAATCATTACAGTTGAATAATGCGTGGTCATTTAACTCGCAAAGATATTTTTCATTATCACATAACACATGTGTCGTGTAGTAATGTACGTTTCTCGATGATATATGACCAGTGGCGATAAATGGCGTAGTAATAGATTACACCGTGGTGATATATGAAGCGTGGCGATATATGGCATGTGGTGATATGTGACAAGTAGCGTAGATAGGTATCGCGTGGCAATATATAGTACACGGTGATATATGACGAGTAGCGATGCATGACGCAACAATACAACATATATCGATATATGGTGCACAGCGATATTTAACATAGTCACTAGTGTATCTAAAGCTGATAATGTAACGAGAGTACACCTACAATGATATGGCAATATAACGAGAGTTTACGTTCTAAGCCATCACTAATCGAGATTTACTTTGAGTTATATATTGCGGTAATTGGCGGACCTCTGCCAACAATTCCAGTATTCTCTGTTTGCCGTGGCAGGTCGACAGTGAAAGTCGTGCGGTGAACGTGCTTTTCCGTTTATTTGAAATTAACGGCTCGATACCTCGCTGTAACCCACGAGCTGTATACACCGTGAACATTTTACCTTCACTTCTGATTATCATCCGTCATTAGCGTTTCAGTCTGATCACCTAAGGACCCGTATTTAGCTTTTCTCGCTCGGCGAATACCGTTTTTGCTCGGCTTCCCAGAATTTTCATCACTAAAATGGAAACAAAGTGATTTCGCGGAAAATCCCACGATTTTCCACGAATTAGTATGGTCGTATATCAAACATTAACCTATGTAGGTACCCGCTGAAGAAAGAACAAGAAACTTTGTTTCCGGTTGTTGCTACATGTTTCGAAAGGTTCAACAGATATCAGCTTGTAGCAAAATATTGTTCACACTGAAGCAACATATTTGATTTTGTTCAAGTTTGAAAGTTACATTTATTCCTAGAAAGCTTTAAACGATTGTTACTTCACACGATTGCACTTTAGAACGAGAACTATCCTCGTTGATAATTAATTCGCGATATCGTCAGCTATGTAAAGATGCAATCGTGAAATGCATCCTCGTGCGTCTTAGTGCATCTGCATCTGGTTAGGTTCATCGCGCAAAGTCAAAAGTGATTTCCCTGATTTGGACACTGCTTATGCGTCCGTGCAGAACGGTGCAACGACGCAAAATGAGCGTTAATGACATCGTGCTCGTACACGTGTGCACTTGCTATACTTGAACGCATGGATGTACGCATCTAATGTAGCGATTGCAAAGCGTGCCTGCGTCATTGAACAAAAAGATACGAGGATGGATCGCGACTCCTTTCACGTGATACAGTATGCCCGATTTTGATTTAAATGTGTTACGGAATGTTTTGATTATTTAGCTATTAGGTTAGTTACTTCTTGAATTGCCTATTTGTCAGAAAACCTTGTTCCAATCTAATGTGAACGAATATTTCATTGACTTCTGGATTTTCCAACTGTTTAATTTTTAAATTTCTAAATTTCCAAAAACACAAATTCCGCTGTTTTCAAAGGTCACCGTATACGAATAATTATCTCTTAAACGGATCAGAATGTAAGAAAGATGTAGATAAAGTACGGAATATAAATTAACCTGGAACGCTGCCATTTTTTCATACCCGTTCTTTGCAACTTTCCCATTGTTCCTCGAGAACAAGGTGGTTTTGAATGTCCTCGAACAATTGTCCGTTCGCCGGAATGTCCAAAAATGGGAACTTTTCAACATCCTCCTGTCTGTCGGGAAAATATCCTCGTTCAACCGCGATTTATCGTATCATGGTCGATTTGGCAAAAAGTTCGACTGACTTTCAAGCCACCGAATTTTTCCTTCGCATACCGTGTTGCACCGGTTTTTGCCGTGAAAAAAGGAACGAAAGAAACAGCAAGGCTAACTGGAGACTACTCGTACTTACATACGTCGTATAGAAAACGTTTTACCACGAGACATAACTGTAAACCGGCTGCTAAACGCGAGAATAAATACCGGTCTCTTCCGATTTCGTGTAACGCTCTTCACGGATGCTAAATCGTCCAAGTTGTTTGCTTCGTTTCGAACGGGAATCCTTGAGAACATCGCGAGAAGAAGAAAGGGACTTCGATCACGGCGCTAACACCCGCGAACGTGGACAAACTTTTGTTGGACGCGGAAACACGTAGCGAATAGCTCTAAAGAATATTTATTTTCCTTCATTTCAATTGAACTATTATTTGTTACTCGATCTTTGAACATGCAAAGTGTGTCATTTATTAAATTAGAATTCATTATAGCCATCCTGTTTTTTGACAAGATTTCATAATAATAAACGGCATTTTATAGACAGCATTTTATAGTATAAATACTTGCAGAGCATTTATTGTAAAGTTCATACATGCTGTAGGATAACATAGCGAAATAATTAATATAACTATCTGGAGTTCAATTAAAAAGATATCATATGCGAACCTGCAGAATTGTTAAAATGATAAAGTTTTATTATTGCAGATTTAGAAAAAGAATGTATAATTGTATTATAATTCTTGATATAGTGTGCCAATACAAAATTTCAATAAATATTTGATATAATAAATGTTTAATCAGTTCAGACTTTAAACTTCAAAGCAACAGTTTAATTTATTACGAACGATGGTGCATGTGAAAAATATGAAGTATCGATATATCATCGATGATTATCGGCAATCAGATACCAATTTTTGAGTAAGAGCCTCGAAAGTGCTGTCGCGTTCGCAGAGACGCAAGGGCGCGAGTATACAAGTAGTAAATTGCCTCTCGTGACGACACCGTTTGTTGCAATTTATGGCCGCCATTACTATATGGAGTATAATAAACTAGTGCTGCCGGTACAGCTTACCTACCATTCGTTTCTATTTATAGATAAATTCGACGAAGGTGAAACTAGAGCGACAGATGCGCTCGTCCGCGGAATAACGGAAATGTAGGAGGATATTCGACTAATCGATAAATAGCTCCCAGTTATTGTCGTTCACGTGTTTCACGCGTTCATTTTGCGGTACAGCATCCAACAAATCGTGTATGTACATATGCATAACGTATTCAAGAATCTGGAGAAACTGCCGTTATGGAATACAATTATATTGGGTGAACTCGAGGTAGGATGTAAGACTTCTTTTGAGAGAATCTAGGGATTATTCGGAACAAGGAGAGAAGGATCTTCAGAAGAGGAAGATCAAAGAACCTAAGGGAAGTCTAAATTCTTAGATTCTGAGATCTGTAGATTCTAGGATTTGGAGATCTTAGGGTTCTTAGGTTCTAGTATTTGAACCTATGGTTCCAGGATTCCAAGATTTGTAGAGTCTGGGATTCCAAACTTTAGAAGTCCCAAATTTTTTCCAAATTTTCAAATCTCCATATCTCGGAATTCTGCTATTTCCAGAATCTCCATTTGGTAATTTTTGAATTCTTACCACTCCAAATTCTGCAATGACCAAATCCCTAAATTTCCAATTTCTAAATTTTCAATATTCAAATCTTCAAATTTTACAATACAAACTTTCAAATCCTCAAACCCCAAAGTTCCCGAATCCATATATCTACCCCCGAATTTCTGTCCATAATAAACGCAGTAGTTTCACTTGTAATACTCTTGTCCAATTTCTTTTCTACGCGAGTATAATGGCCGAGAAAGTAAAATGTCCATCGTACGTTCGTGTCCCATCGTTATTTATATTCGTCGTTGTTGTTGTTCGTGTTTCTGGTTCTCGTGGTAGCATGGCAGAAAAGTAGTTTGAAACGAGGCAAAATAGGAGAAAAAGCGGAAAGGAAAGGGACATTAATGAGGTAGCCAATAGTCGTCGGTGGTCGACGGTGTTCGGAAACGGCGCATGCCTAAGCTTTTCATCGAAAGGCGGAACCATGAAGCTTTTCATCGACCAATGTGCTTTCGTGGGTGGTACAGGATAAATGTGAAGCTTGCGCGGTGCTTTCGCGAACGGCCATGTCGCGCTAACAAACCCCATAACTCATCCTTAAAGTCCGGCGATCGCCGATAAGCGGCCGCGATCGAAACGTTTATTGTCGCTGGCGTGCGTCCCTTGTCGAAAATAAACTTTATGGAGCGATCGATAGAATTTTACGGGGAAAATAAAGTTGCCAGCGTAACGGTGGATCGACACGGAATCTCTGGTTTAGTTTCAAACCCTCTTCAAAGCTGATTTCTTTTTATGACTTTGTCTAAAACTGTTGCTGTCTCGGGAAAACAAAGGCAGACTGGAAATATGAGTCTGTACATGACTTTTTATTAAAACATCGCTTGTTGTTAATAAAAAATGTTTAAATATTTGATGTTGCATTTCAAAAAATGATTTATTTAGAAACAGAAGGACCAACATTACTCGATATGCTATATAAAAATTGATGAATGTTAATAAAAAGCAGTTGTTTACGAACAATGACATTCTTGTATGTTCGATGATAAGATCATTTACCTTGTTTGTTTTCAATTGTTTAAAGTTGCGTCAACGTACGGATGATCGTTAGCAATTGAAACGGTCTCGGATAAACTTGCTGTTACCTCACCTTTCTACGACTGTAACCGACCTAAACAAAAATCTATTACGTGAAACTCCATTTCGTGTCTTCAGCCGTGATTGCCGTGAAAATCTCAGTTATTTGTCCGTGGCGGAAGTCGATGTAGAACAACGTCGTTGATGACATCCTCGTTTTTGTATCTTTCGCAATACCCGTTTGCGCGTGCAGTTTATTCGCGTACGTATGCAAATGAAGGAACGGGAAACACGATGAGCATCGCGATGACAACCATACAATTACGGAGATTTTGACACCTGATCTTTGTTTACGCACCTAGGGTCGTTGAACACGCGCACGCAACAAACAGTCAGCGAAAGACAAAAGAGAAAGAATTGTATTAGCGGGGTCATCACGCTATAATCTTTGTGAAATAACAAACAGAAAGTTGGAATACTCTTACGGTTTTAAATTTTGATGCGCGTTATATCGTCTCGCATTATATTGCCATGCGTTGCACTGTTTACGTGTTACATTGCCACGCACTATATCACCGACAGTAGAGTGTCAATCGAATAACGAGTAATAAATAGAAATCGTAAAATATACCCGTGCATATTGAAAATACATTACATAATTTATATTTCCGATAGTTATAGAATGGATACTCGTGGAGAGGAAATATTTTATAAGAATGTTCATTTGTTTACGGAAGCATCCACTATCTACGCATGGTTCTTTATAGTCCTGAATAATAAGCTACATATTTCATCTTCTTGAAGTCAGTGTTGTGTTCAACGAATAGTTCTCTAGCAGAAGGCTAATTATAATAACACTTTCACTTGTGGAAATAAATATTATTAGAGCCAAAGGAAACGCGTACTATTTATTGAACACGATGAATACTTATGCAAATGATCCTCCATCTTATTCACTATCGTGTCGATTATACCTGGTGTCCAAGGAGTAATATATCAACAATATAAAATTTTTGAATTCATGAGTTTGAAACTTTGTAAATTTCCAAATTTAAGAACTGTGAAAGGTCTGAAAATTTGGAAGTTGAAATAGTGCCCGATGCAAATGTCCCATTTATCCCACGCTAAAGGAGCTGCTGATTATGAATATCAGAACATGTAGTTCCTTTTTGAACTGAACCTTGCCACACAGATACGTTCCTACGTATGAGAGCACCTGTGGGTGAACCTGTTCGCCCTGGGTCCCGTGAAGCCTGTTTACAGGCACAAAGATCCCTAAAGCCGCTTCGTTGGACGACGGTGTGCGTGATGAGAAAGGTGGGGCACCTTGTCCAGGTGTAAATAGATCCACGTGCAAGGAGTTGTTCGTGCGAGTCCTTTTCTAGACGGAATAAAGGGTACGAACCGCTATGGGGGATGGTTTGTTTAATCGATGCCGCGACTCTTTGATCCTGTTCTGTCCACAACGTTCTGTTCGCCTTCACAAATCACCCACAACGCGGTCTTTGTTCCCATTTGCATACCACCGATTCGTGAAAGTAAACACGTGCTCCTATTCTTGCAGTGGATCGTTGAAAAATCTGCTTTCCTGGTTATATTCTGTGGAACCCGTTAATTTTCATGTTAGCAAAAATCAAGAATGCTATGGAATATGGATTTGGGAATTTGAGGGAAGTTCGGGCTATTGGGATATTAGGGATTTTGGGGATTTTTGGTATTTTGGAAATTTTGAGGTTTCGGACAACTTGAAGATTTTGGGGATTTGGGATTTTGTTGATTTGAGATTTTGGGATTATGAGGATTTGGAACTTCAGAGATTTTAGGGATTTTGAATCTGGAATTTTGTGGATTTGGGATTTTGGGGTGATGGTGATTTAGAATTTTAGAGATTTTGGGAACTTGGAATTTTGAAGATCTTAGGGTTTTGGTGATTTTAACGACTTATAGGATTTTTGTCATTTTGGGAATTTCTGAGACCAGTGATTTTAGGGATTCGTCAATTTGAAGTATTTCAGAAATTTTTTGAATTTGAAGTATTTTTATGATTTTGAGGATTTTGAGAAAAGCAATTAATCCATTTACTTAAAAAGCTAATCCAGTCAAGACAGAATTAAAATGCAAAAGGAAATATAGTCTTTCTACAACCCTGGTTCGACACTGTGTATATCTGTTTTGTAACCGATATTGTTGTGAATAAATGTTCCGCAAAATCGTTGTATTACCTCGCCCGTATCAAATAATTTGTCGTTGCACAACTTTGAGGCAGCACGAGCAAGTAACAACGAGACACGAAAATCGTCGCTATCCATTATGATGGATAATGTTCTCGTTGCTTCATACGTCAATTGGTCTAATAGTTCTGGAAATACTGTTTAACGAACCTATTTGCGAAAGATTTTCTCGTTTTAGGCTGGAATCATCGTTCGCAATTCCTTCTATCTATTTCTTCGTAGTTAAATTTTGTTACGTATAAACCGCCGTAAGTTCCAAGACACTTGAAATATCGGATTGCGGCTTTCCGGATTCTGGTCATAATAGTTACTTAACGTGTCTGTTGAATTGAGGAAAATGATAGAATGAATATGAATTCAAAGTGATGCCGATAATCAAGGGAAACACAGTGTTATTGTAAGAAAAGAAACGGTATAGAAATTTAATAATCCTTTTAATGAGCTGATCGTTGATCCACTTCTTTCACCGTGGGCACGCGATCAAAATACAAGGTTGCAGAATAGTAAACGAATAAAATTTGTTATTTATTATAATTTTATTTATAATACCACAGCGGTATTAATGCGTGGTGATATTAGTGTGTGGCGATATAATATATGACGACATCAACTTACAGTTATACAAACGCATAGTGACATAAGTACACGGTAATATTTATACATGATCATACATTTGGTTAATGCAACACATGATAATCAAACGTGTAACCATATAACATGTAGCGACACAATATATGGCGATACATGAACTTTACACGAATACAAAAAATGTCTTACAAAAAAGATTTTCAAGCGAAAAAGTAAGATTCGTGTTAAAACCTAAAAATTTGATGACAAAAATTATTAGAAACTTTCGAAGATAATTTTCTTGGTAATCTCTTTTTCGTGTAAAAAGGACGATGAAATTACGAGAACTATTCAATCTGAAAATATGCCACCATGAAAGTGTTTTATCGAGCGTGAAATTATACGAGGTGCTGATAAAAAGCAATCGAGCTCACCCCATCGACAATCGTCTTGAATTAATCGGTTATTCGCGAGGAAAACTTTTCAGTTACTTGGGTGAGCTATCGCATTCTAATGGATCGTTTTATTTTATTATCGAACAATCTCGCGATTCGTTTGTTCCAACCTGATTTGTCTATTAGATTTCATCGTGTTTTTTCGTTTAACTTGATGGAGGACTACTCCGTGGCCGATCAGGACTGTGTTACGCCTACGCGCAACGTTTAATTTGGGATTACGTCAAACAGGGCGGTACGTGGCACTTCCGGGTAGGATATCAAAGTCATTCGACGCGAACGTTTGTTTCTGATGAACAAACGAGCGAATCCACGAAATGAACAATCCTTTGAAGTTGTTGAATCTTTGGCTTTTGAAAATTTGTCGCGGATCAAGTTCAAAAATTAGAATATCGGCGAATATGACTGATAAAGTAAATATTGCGATTCCAATTCGCATATTTTCCGGTTTTCTAATTTTTATGTATTGAAATTTCTAAATTTTCTTGTTGCTGAATTTTTATTTATATATACACATACCCCAAAATTACCAAATTCCCAGTTCCAGACAATCGGTACAATAAATTCGATTTCAACATATCAGATTAAAATCCTTAATGCCCCATTAATTCGTATTCCGAGAATAACGCAAATTAGCCCTGCTTGACCAACACTCTTCTGTGAAATAAAAAACGAGGAAAAACGATAATATTACAAAGAGTACCGCAATTGTGAAATGTATCTCGAGTATATATGTACAACTAAACAAATATTATACCGTGAATTATTCATTAAACGAGTTCATAAAGGTAAAAGTTGTAAACAAGATTCACAACGAACACACGCTAAACTTTCGCTCTGGCGTGATTTCTCAAGTTAAGAGGTTAATCGACTGGGAATGCTTTTTGAGGAAACAGCGGAATATTTCGCAAGTGTCGCAGCCAGTTGTTGGCTTAATGACGATTCGCATCATTCACGATGATCCTGCGTGTACGTAACTACTCGTGAGCCTCGGTATCAAGTATTCGCACCATGGTAAAACGTTCATTTACGTTTTCTCCTCTTCATCCGTCTTCCTTTGCTATTATCCGTCACATGTTGAAATTACAGCCGTGTAAATTCGAATTTGGTTCACAGTACTAGGTACATTTTTATTAAAATAAATTTAATTATAATTTTTTATCGAATTTAAATAAATTTAATAACTAATCGTGTCTTCTCAACACTGTATATTATCAAACGCTTAAGGATCTGGGAATTTTGGGTATCTAGGGATCACAGGGGTGACAGAGATATTCTTTTAAGATTTTGCATATGAAATATAGTGATCTAGAAATTTAGGGATTGGCAACATAGGAATTTTTCGCTTTGAAGTAGCATTTCAAATATTATTATCTCAGATATGTTCAGGTTTGGAATCAGCTACGTTATCTTGTACGATTAAGACGTAGTATCTTTAATCGTTGACAGTGATTATGCACCGCACATATGCACGTGAACGTAACGTTTGTCATACGCGTCCGGAACGTTCGATATCTGTAAATATGAACGTACCTTAATCCGGCTCGCGATGGTGGCTGGCAAACGTGCCACGGCGGGTTTACTATACGCTGCTCGTTCTAGATTTTCATGGGAGATTGTTTATAATGCAAGAGAGAGGATGTGTGGACTACTTTGCGAGCCGCGAGTCGTGCCGCGATCGTAGAACGCTCGGACGTTCCACATGTCGGAGAATGGGAAGCTCGTAAAAGCCAAACGAACGAGAACCTCTGCGAACCAGACGATCGTTCTATTCCCTGGTTTCTTGCTGTACGCACCACTTTGCTTCGCCATCTTACGCTCAGTTTCCCGTAAACATTCGAGCCAACCGAACGATTCGAGACAGACAAATTGTTTGGATCTCCCCGGTCACTTACGAGTGAAATAAAGTAGGTTAGGAATGCCGTAAAAGGTTGGAGCGTTAGCGCAACGAGTACGCTATGATTAAAATTTATCGTGACGAACGATACTTTGCATCTTGTATCAAGTACTGCCCTTCGATTTGCAGGAAAACAACCTACGATTTTTAAAAACGAAATATGTACTTTGCACCGACGGTATGTTCAGCTGATTGCATGGAGAGATAAGAATGGAGCGCGTGAATCACGTGTGCTGGCTCATAAGTGAATGTAAGAGTGAAACAATCAAAGAGAGATTTCAGGGTTTGGGTTTTAGAAATCTGAAGATTTGGGGACCTTGACGTTTGGGGATTTGATCGTTGGGAAATTTAGAAATTTAACAAGTGGGAGACATAGGGATTTTGGGGACTTAGGAATTTGACGACCTAGGAGTTTGGGGACTTAGGAACCTGGGCAGCTACTTAGGAACCTGGAAGATTAAAATTCATAAAAATTTAGGATTCAACTATTTAAAAACATGAAAATTTAGGAATTTAAAAAATTTGAAAATTTAACTACCGATCAGTATCTTTGAATGCATGTCGCAGATTTTCCTCCACTATTATATCACCAGGTTACTTCACTATCATATTGCGACTCGACATATCGCCACACGATGGTATCGACTTTTGCATCGGTTAAGACAGTAATCCTTAACATCAGTTTGAGAATCGAAATAAAATGAAAAACAAACCATTTCAAACATATTTCTAGTTTAAATGAGTTCGCAACAACAACTAGGTACTAAAATATTAACAGCATAATTGCTTCGATGTCTCGATTAGAATCGGAAACGCGGTATGGCTTGGGAACTCGAGCTCGAGCTGATTCTCGTAGACTTTATACATGGGGTGTCCTATTTTAACTTATCCGCGTGATTATTTCCTGAACCATTGATTTTTTAACAAAAATATTTTTAATTGAAATATGATTCGTATCCTGTTTCGAAGAATATGCCTGGATGTTTTATGAATAAACTTTTCACTTCCACAAAGTTACACAATTTTAATTCTTTCTTAAGGTCACTTTTTATCAGATTTCAAGATCGTCTATGCTTTGTTACAAGGAAGTATATATTTTCTTTACTTTGATTATACTTGAAACAGAGGAAGTTACTTGAAACTGAATAAGTTTCGTTCAGAATATAAAAACAAAAATGTTTCAGTGTGTTGTTGCATTATTTGGCACATCTTTAACATTGATTCATCAGTTATTCGGGAACTCGCTTATCAAATGTCTTCTGTGTTCATTTTAGTAATTCCGATAACCGATGAATTAATTATACAGTATATTCTCTTTTATTCGAGACGAACGATACGCAAGAAAGGATCGTTTCAAGCATAACGATTTAAAGACTGGAAAATACTGAATAACGGGAGAATGATGGCGTTGTTCCATTATCTTCGTGGAAATGCACGAGCCACGTTAATCATTCTCTTTGCTGACGGTCTTAAGCAACACCTTCATCGATCACTATCAACGAGGATGCACCAACACCATCGCTGTTCTTCGTTATCTTGACGACAATTAAATTCTACAACATCCTGCGCACTAGTCAATATTTGTTCACCGAAACGTGCTCAATGATTTCGAACGAAATTATGTAATTGCGTGTGCTATTGAACGAACGGAAGTTCGACAAAGACCTCGGACAAATTATTCCACTCGCTAGATTATCTCCGGGTTCTTGTAAATTTAAATTTGCTGATCTTTTCCAAATTTCAGTATTTTCATATTTTCCTAACTCTGAGCTCCCACATCTCTAAGATTTCCACTCCTTACAATTCTTTGTGTGATTTATTTTTTAAATTTCCTGATCTCAAAATTTCTGAATTTTCAGATCTTAAAATTACAAATTTAAAAATTTTGAGAATTATTAAATTTTACATCACAAATTTTTTAATTTAGGATTCTCAAAATACCCAAATTCCACAAGTCTTAAAATTCCTATTTATCAATTTCTACCTTTATAACTCGCAAGTTCCTGAAATTTTAAATCGCCAAATTCTGAAAAATAACAATTTCTCGATCTACGTACACTATGAACCTAGCGTATATCTCCAACGATTCGCATATCATTAAAAGCTTCGTTCGTAATCATAAATCTTGTATCTGATTAATCGTCGATACCCCGTGGCAGTTTTTGTGGGTTGCAATCAAACGGTATCCCATGCTCACGACAATCAATTCTATCGATCGTTTTGGTTCTTGTTCGCACACGTTTGCTCACGTGTCGCGTTGGTATTTCACGTGGGCGAAACGTTCTTGTTTGTGAGACACGTTTCGCGATCGTTCCTTACTACGCGATCCATTGTTATCCGTCTTCCCTTATACGGGGTGTTTTTCGTAACTATTACACAGAATGTTTTACGATGCCTACTTCGACACTTTCGTTATTTTTACCTAGACGAAAAATGTGTCAGACAAACATTCTACGAACTTTCCAAACGACAAATATTGTTGTTTATGTTTTTCTCCTGCTATGTCATCTTTTAAAGTTACCCCCAATTTCACATATTCGTGATGAATTTGTAGAAAATGATCAGTCAAAAATTTGCTTCTGTTCGAAATATTTATTTTACACCATAAATTAAAATCATAATTCAAATTGAATTAACTTTCGAGTTGAGTTGAATTTTGAATTAAATTGAATAATCGAAGATGCCCTGTGTTATAAGGTCCTAGATGTTATTTTAATAAATAGTACTTCTGCACGTACTATATCTAGCTTATAGTGTATGTGTATAAAATTATGAAAAATATTTAAGGAAAATTTAAAAGAATGGTTACGAGAAACACCCTGTACGGGTAGATGTGAGTGTACGCGTGTGTTCGGGCGTAACGAGAAGCCTTGAGCAGCAGCGATGGCAAGAGAAAAAGATCTGCGACTAGAAGAGGCGTGGGTTGTCCGAAGAGATTCGAGAAACCACTCTAAACGATAAATTTGATGCAGTTTTCTTACGCGTGCCCGTTTGTACTGGCATTAGCGTTGCTCGCCAACTCGCCGGCCGTATTTGTATCATCGTAAAAGTGACGCAACCGGTGAAAGCCGATGGATTCCGTGAGGTAAAGTTCAGCGAGCGTATCAGTGTGGGAATCAGGCGACTTTTCTACGCTTCAACTATGAGAGGAACGCGTCGATCACTATCATTGCCATCGGCTATCGTGGATATTTACTTTGCCACCATTGTGGACATTGATTCAAAACACTGCTGACCATGTATTTTCAAGAGTGATGATCTTATCGTGTAAATAAGGAAAAATTTTAATAATGAATCATATTAAGAATTTAATGACACAGCTTCAGCGACCGGAACTGAATATAACGCATTGGATGAACGTTCAAGCTTTGTTCTTCCTTTTTTGGTAAATATTGCATTGAATAATAGTCAGTACATTTTATAAAGTTGACGATTAACATCTGAATGTCTAAATTTTGAAATATGCGAAATTAAATATACGACACAAGTGGTACATTTCCCCTAGAATACTGATGGTCCTGTGCTCTCCCATTATCGAAATGAAATCCTTAAATCTTATCACGATCAACGTCCAGCGCCATCGTGACAAAAAAATATTATCTTCATTATTTTCGTCACGTAGACACACTATTAATCTTAATTAAATATATTACCTGGTAAACGATCGTTATCTGCAACATTGACGTTGAAAAATAGCAACTAGTGTCATTCGTTGGTATTTGTTACGTGATCAGATTTTTACATAACCGTACGGGGCTCATTTAAAAAAAACCCGAATCAACCGTATCACGATAGAAACGAGACTGTGTTCAAAACACACATAGTCGTGACGCGTTTCATCGTACGCGTATTATATTACGCATGCACGCCCACATTAAACGTATTACCATATTTATTGCTTCGCCGGTAACATTTATGCTCGTAGATAGGTACGTCACGAATGAATGATGCGTGGATGAGGTCAGGGCATTTTGGGAGGATAGTTTCCGTCACTAGACGAAGAATTCTAAAGACTGAACAAAACCGTAAAAATTGGTAAAAATCAATATGTATTCTATCAAATAAATTGTATCGAATAAAATGTTCTAAACGAATGCATTTCGTTATAGTTCATCGTATCGAAACTGTTTGTCGACTAATCGCGTTAATGAAATTTTATCAGAAGTCCAATTAATTTATCTCTTTTTTCGTATCATGAACGCACGACTGTCTCGAATCGCAGTTAATTCGTCATATGGTCGTGATATGGGAAAAAGTAAGCATCCGTTGATATTTACATATGCGCTTGTAACCGATTGTCACGTGGCCATAAAATTCTTTGTTGAATACAGCACCATTTTGATACGTGAGTCTGCATATGTTTAAGCGTTGTATGGCCGTGCATTATATAGCCACGTGTTGTATACTCACGTGCTGTAGAACTACATCACCATATGTATTTACATGTTTCATCACCACGCGTTGTTTATCCACGTATTACATACCCACGCGGTACATAGTCATGCGTTGTATTATCCTCGCGTTATATAGCCATGCGTGGAATTGTATACGTGTTGTAATATCCTCGTGTTATATCGCCATGCGTTACACCACCACGTGTTATATGATCAAATGTTACACCGCTACATTGGGCTGGAACAATTGAACGTTACATAGAAGCTCCATTTATATTGCCAACTTGAAAAAATCTTCCATTTGTACGCCTGTGGCAATATAACAAAAGTTTATTGTACTTCTTCGGCTTTCATTATAGTACACATTGTGAGAAACTATTGTCGCGTTATTTCGCATGACTCGTGGTTAGCGGTTGCCTGCAGCTAGTCGCAAGTGGATATAAATGGTTATGCGGCTTGAACAAATCGATGTATTTCAGTATTCAAATGATCGTAGATTACAACATTATAAATAGATTATAAGAAAGAATAATAATCTCGTATTTCTCCTATCTTCCCGTGTTTCTTCGTATCCACGTTGCAAAAATCCGCAAAGTACCGTTCATTAGATGATTATTTACGGTTCTACGTGATCATAGATTCGATCGTGTGGATACGATTTCATTCGATCGCACAGGTGACCCGGTGAAAGGTGTACAGGTGTGGTTAACGTAATCGCGCACGGTGTACAATCATGATACGCGTTAAATAATTCACGTTCTTAGAGGTCCAATTACGGAGATTCGACTCTTCTGATACTTAACGCGTGTCGTGCTTCGTGGGTCTATGATAGCCCACGACGTTTATCAAATGCATACATGTTTTATTGAACTGAAAAAGATTTATTCTGCTGACGGGGAAAATTTTCTTTCTTTCTGGATCACTTATTTTCTTTTTGTAACTTTGCTCACGGTTAATCTAGAATAAATTTTACTAATTTCAATTAATATTAAGTAATATAAAAACTTTCATTTTTCATTCATTTCTTGAATACTTGCTCGTGTAATTCCAATGAATGCGTTTTACTGAATCGAAGACGAAACGTTGCATTACAAAATATGCAAGCCACGATATTCTGAGTTCAGCATGAATTTAATCGTACATCATATGCGCACGGTGAAAGTCCTAAATAAAATAACGAGCCTCTATCGGCTGTAAATTTCGAGAGGTCTGGTCTCGCGGCGATTTCAAACGGGTATCGCAAAGTAGCGTGCGCTATCAACGATATTCAAATTAATAATATTGTTATGAATATAACGTGCAATTCAACGCGTTAACCTCTCGTTCAGAGAATTTACACGGCAGTTATTCCCACGTTGTTTGCGAAATCGTGATAAATTTACAGCGATTAACAACGTTCTTAGCATCGTGCTGAACCAGGTTAAGAAACGCGTTGGGTGTAGCTTGCGCTTGTAACATTAACGCGTACGTAATTATTGGAATACCGCGTTACCGTTAAGCCATTTGCGACATCTTATGCTTCTAAATTAACAACCTTTCTTCCGCAAGGAGAGATTTGTAGACTTACGAATATTTTGGAAATTCGTGTTGCAACAGTTTTGCCGCTAATTATGGTAATATGATATGTGGGAATGCTACGCGTAATTGTACAATACATGACGATAAAGTATGTATAAATTCCATAATTCTTTTTACGCCGTTGACAGATACTAATTATCAGTAATGTTGACGTTGGCCGAAAGTACATTAATCGAAATAAAATTATGATTATTGATATAGGTTATACTTGTTCTTGTAATTAGCTATTGCGACCAGAAGTAACACTCGAGTGTACACGTATGGTATAGTCAGTGGCGATATTATTGTTCTCCGATTCTTTGTTTTTCATTTATTCGATATGAGAATTTATTCGCGGATACACAATTTGTACAAAGTATTATTCCACGCGTCAGACAACGGCTAGCGTGTGGACATGACAGTATGGAACATGCGATCAGAGATTTTTCTTCTTTTTTGTTACGAGACAAGCATGAATTCCCTGAGGTACACCGATAACCACATTATCGTGCTCGAACGTTTCACGTCCACGTGCATGTGTCTATCATCGTTTCGTGTCTGAAACAAACTCTGTGATCAACGATTGCAGCTTGACGAAACAAGCTTCGAGGAATCCTCGTTTTCATACGTAAAACGAAATTTATAGAAAATTAAAAGGAATACATCGATGACGTTTGAATGAACGTAAATTTATTCGAGATCAGTGAAATTACTAAGGATATCAAACATGGTAATATAATTCAAATTTTAAAGGAAATTTTATAGGGATTGGTGGATTTGGAAATTTAGAAATTTAGAAATTTCAAGTTTTCAAGCTTTCAAATGATCAAATCTAAATATTAGTCGTACAACAAATACAGGGTGAGGTCAGTTCAATAAAAAGGTGTCAATTGTTTTAGAAGGATATAACGAAAGACAAACAAGTTGGCACAAAGATAATTCTATTGCAAATAATGAAAATACGTTTCTCACAGAATTCATTGTTTCCAAAGCGCCTCACTAAACTCTAACGCGACTTCGTTACGAAAAATACAACATAAAAGTCCACGAGTAATTGAATTCACAGTGTTCAAAAGAAAAATAATGTGTAGGAACGTTCTTATGAATCCGACTGAATACAATGTTTAAAATTTTAAATATTGATTCTAATGAAATCTAATTACGTCGGTGAATTTAATAGAAACGTCGTTAAAAGTAATAATCGTGGGTCTGAGATAATCGAACAATGGAGCAATCAATTAAGAGATGATCGCAAAATAATTTCGCACAAAACACGTAATGATACCATTCTTGTTTCAGTTCAATAATTACAGTCCTCATAATTAATCGTCAGACTCTCGAGCTTATAGAATTCTGTTATCTGATTTAATTCGGTGAAGTTGAAAGGAATAGTTTTAATTGGTGAAGTGCAGGTGATTTCATAATTTCAAGATTTTTAAATTTCCGCACTTTTAAATTTATAAGTTTATAATTCCGTACACCTCAAATTCTCCAGATTACACATTCCCCAAATGCCAAATTACCTAGACCGCAAATTCTCCAGATCACAAATTCCCTAGACCAAAAATTCCCCTGATTACAAATTCCCAAATTCCCCAAATCCCAAATTCTCCAAATTTTAAATTCCCCAAATTTCAAAATTTATCAATTCCAAATTTTCCCCAAGTCTCAACTTGTCTCAATTTCTGAAACAAATTGCAGCTCATGTAATTCGTAAAATGGTGATTAGCTACTAATAGATACAAATGATATTTTAGAATGTTTAAACACCTACGCAGTTTGTGTGAAACGCGATAAATAATTGACGTCATTGTTATTGATGTTAATTTTATCGTGATCACCGTTCGCATCTGCATCATATACGCACTGTTGGCCAATAATTCTTGAAGAACTGCACCATTCGCATACCTGTTCTCTTTGTGGCGATTCCTGGAAAACTTTGAAAAAGTCATAAAGACGCGCGCATACGTGCCGCCGTGAACAAATCAGTCGACGTTTTTACGCAGGAAAGAAAGTATTTTCGAGTTTTTTCTACCATGCGGAAAATCCTTATCGCGTCGCCAATGTTACGTCAAGAAATCAGTTAGGTAATGATTTCTCGTTGTTTGTCTGTCAGAAAATTCAAAGTATTCCGGAGAAAAGAACGTACTAGTTATTCAACATCATCTCCTTTTAATTCTTACTAGATTGCGGATGTTTGTGCATTTATGATACTCCGAGGTTTATCAAATTTACATAAATCATGTAATCTATGAGATTTATAACCTATAGATCAAATAGTTCAGATTTATTTTGTAGATTATTAATGTCATGAATACATACATATGTGTAGTCTGGTTATTTTGTGTATTACGTATGGGTGAAATTTGAATATTTTCCCGCCGTAAATATTCAACACGAGAAAGTATCTGGAACTTCTTTTTATAGTACAAAAAATGAGGAAACAAGTAGCATTGAGATTTTTAATGGGTTCATTTATGTATAATTCTGTTCATGCGAATGCTAAAGATATTCCAGCATGAATCTTATAAAACTGAGAATATCAAAGGTGAAACATTACAATGTCTTGCAGATGTTAAAAAGGGTTATAATTTACGACGTATGTAGAAGACGTTTCAAAAATGAATTCATCGAAGATGAACTACAATCTTCACATAATCCCGAGACGGTCTTGTTTCACCTATTATTTCATTCATACGTTTAGCACCGAAATATGATCTTGATAAGATAATTCGTGCAGTACTCTAATCAAATTATTCATAAATAAACTCAAACCAAAACATCGATCACTTCCTTAATAAAATAAAAAATGTTACATTTTTCAGTATATGTTTAAGAAAAGGTGAATGTTTATTTGTGAAAGAAAGAATAAAGATAGAGAAGGATAGGAGGAGATGCAGAGAAAGATAATATTGTGATTTTATTAATGGAAGAGGTGAAACGAACGGTACACAGGGAAACATCACGACAGCGTGTCAGTTCGGATAACTGCATTTCATTTGAGAATTTAATTTTCGCGTACGCGGCTTTCGCATTAACTCGAACGATCGTGTAGGATGATTGCTTAACGACCGTGATAATTTTCTCGTTGCCACACTAATTCCAGTTAGTTAAGGTCACGGCTTGGCAGCTTTCAAAGCGTCGCAGTCTCCGGTCAGAGTGCAATGTTTTCCGCTTCTTTTTTTTTTCTCATTCACTCTCTGTTTTTACTATGATTCCTTATTTTTTAATGTACAATATTGGTATTATGAGACATTTTGTCCTAGTCACATGCACTATTGTACACATGTATTATGTTCGGTACATTTTATGTAACAAATTATTACAGACCAAAGCCTATGTTCACTATAATATATGTATAAGAAAAATACTAATTTAATATTAGACAAAAGTGGATTAATACTTACGAATCACTCCAAAGTAATAAAGATTGAAATTAATGATGACTTTCTTGTTTTGGAAGCTGAACAAATAAAACGAATAAATGTTTATTAATAAGTCTTGCATGGTTATTTGGAAATTTTAATATTCATTTTTAACAAAAAATTGTTTTATAGTTGAGTCAGAAATATTAAAGTGTCAGCTCGAAGACGACGCATTCGTTCCGCGATTTTAAAGAAACGCGAAGCTTGATGTTCGATTCGCAGAAAGATAAGAAACGTTGTGCTATAATCGATGATAAAACAACGGGTGCCCCTGAATTTTAAGCGTGGAAAAGATTTTAACATAACGAATCAAAGAACGCGCGAAATCAGCGTCGAGGTTCGTTTCTAATCCTGATAAGGAGCCGATAAAAGCTCAAACAATGAGATCATCGTGCCAGAGGAAGTCGGAAAAACCGAAAACAGCTGCACGCTAATTGCTGACGGTATCTCGGATTATGATCGTGACGAAACGGATTAATTATCGCCAACTACATTTCCTCTCCCATTTGTTCAGGTGAAACAATACGAAACAAAGGAAAAAAAAATACGGTTTAGATTAATTTCGGTTCTTTCGTAATCGAAGGAAGATCGCTCCTTGCGATCGTGATAAGTCTGCAAAAGTTTTACGTTGTACGCAGTTTATACGAAGTATGAAAATTATTATTACCGAAAGTATTTTGGTCAGGGTACTGTTTTGTATTATTTTTTTATTTTCTTAATATGTGTATTATTATTGTCATATATTGCATTTGGAATACGTAAAACTGTAATGTTTGAAAATTTGATCTTGAAGGTTTGAAATTTCTATACTTTCAGATCATTTTCCAACGTTTCCAATTTCCTAAATTTTCGAGTGTATAAACCAAATACCCTAATTCATAAATTTCCAAATTCTTAAGATCCCAAATTCTCAAGTTCCCAAATCTCTAAATTCCCGAATTTCCAAAAGTCCAAACTTCTAGAATCCCATATTTCTAAATTTCCAAAACTGCAAATTCCGAAACACAAAAATTCCAAAGTTGAAAATTTCCAAAATCCCAAAATAAATTTAAAAAACCTTCACAAGCCTCCAACATACTGTATTGTATACACAAAATACTGTCCGTCTTAAATCGACTTAATGAAGGTTAATAGAATTCAGGCTAGAAGATTATGGATTATGCTTGTTTCTTCTTTTTCCGTTATATTACAGATGATTGATCATCGAGAGGAATGCTGTGCGATGAACCACCGCTCTTTTTCCGCTTTCTTTCTCTTCATATCAGTGATTCTAACGTCAATGCGTAATGCAAGACCAATCAACTGTTACTCACTGTTTATTATCATAATATGCGAGCACGTGAACGTGAATTAGTATGCTGTTGGCTCGCATATCGATTCTGTATTCGGAAAAAATGCTGCATTCCTCGAGAACGATTAAAACGTTTTTGCACTCGTTGATTAACGCGAACGTTACACTGTTTTCTTGGATATTTAACCTCAGTTTACAGACTTCAAGACAGCGATATTTCATATTATTATTAGGAATTTTCAAATAATTAATATGTCTCTACTGTTTATCTAGGTCTGTTCATTTACATACAAATTTTTTCTTGGTACTCGTAATTCTTGATAAAAATATTATGGGGGTTTCAAACGATCAATTAATATGTACTGTTTATATTTTTTTTATGCTTATTGATACTATTGAAATATTGACAGTACTATCAATATTTATTGACAAACGGGATTTGTCTCAAATATTCTTGTACTTATTAATAATAAGTATTATGTATAAATATATAACATCTGAGGTTAATTGTTTTGAAAAAGGAGTGAAAGATTTGAAGTCTTAAATGTTCACGATTACGTCGTTAAGTGACTTTTTTCAAATGTATTTTTCTCATAATTAGTTGCTCACCTCCGATCAAAATTACAAATTTCCTACATAAACTAAATGTTTACTTCTCAAAGAGACTCGTCGCATTAAATTTCATTGAAATCCGTGAGAACAAGGTCGAAAGGTTCCCTGGTAAGTGGCAGGAAAACGAAGAAATCTGATGCAGGTACGATCGCGCAAACAAACGGTAGATCACGTAATTAGAGGGGTGGCCATTTAACCGGGAGCAAACATTTACATATTATCGAGCTGTCTGACGGGGAAAGAGTTTCGAAATGGGCCTGGGAATGATCGCTGAATCCCCGATAACTCGACTGGAACGGTAATAGAAGCGGAGGGGTTGATGGAACACACGCGGCCACTTAATGCGTGCGATTACACGCACCCGTGGGCTCACGCACGCGACCCACGGGGCACAGCAGGTGGTCACCTGAAGAATTTCGCGGGAATTGTTTAGTGGTGGACACCTTTGCTTTCCTCGACACGTCACCTTATTTTCTTTATGTCGTCCATTATAATACTACAATCGCTATTAAAGCAATTCAGTTTATTAACATTTTACAGGCAATAATATTTTAAACGGTTTAGCATCTCGGTCCTTGAGATTTGGGATCAAAGTCATATGTCTTGAACCAGTATTACATTTCAATTTAATTTCATTTTACTATGAAACTATATTAGTATATTTTACTACATTAGTATACTATTTTGCTATTCTGCCATTCCGTTTTATTACTCTTCTGTGCTACTAGTGCATTCTACAGGCTACAGCAAATAAAGTGTTACAAGCTGTTTTCTCCTGAACCACAGCAGATATCGATTTCGTTTTTCTGATTTTTCTGAATAACTGGCACAAAGGGGACTACTTGGCGTGTGACAAATGTTGATTATTAATAGTGATTGTTTTAGGACAAGGATGGTCAAAGAGAGCCTCACTTATCTTTTTTAACTTCCTCTTTACAAAAAAAGAGGATGTTAAAATTAGTAAACAGACCTGCCTACATACTTCCTTTCGCATAATCGATGTTTGATATAAATCTGTAAAGAGTCCTATCTAACAGAGTGTTAAAGTATAAAATTAACAAGGTCAGCAGTTTGTGAGATGTTTTTGAATTTATGAGCAGTTTGTGAATTTTAAATATCTCAAGAATTGTTGATCTTTTATAAATTGATTTTTTGCACCTATCAAATAATACCAAGGAGAAAAACGATGTTATTCGTCGTCGAATCTTGTTCCTTGTACTTTCTTTCTTCAATGAATATTGCAGCAACAGGAAACCGCAAATGATCTACCTTTCGTTGTGGAGCGACGAAATCGCTTCAAAAATCTTTGACGAAATTCGACTGGATTTCTAACGATCGACAACAAGAAACTCGTTCCGCTTCTCTTTCTAAAGCAATCTTCTCCAACGATCCTTTCTATTCTCTCCGCGACCAATTAACACCTTTATTAGCAGTAAAATTGTGAACCTTGAAAAAAAGGGTGAAATATCGTCCCTTTTTCTTTGAGCTGCTGTTCTTTTCCTGTTTTTCATTGAAACGTTTATTCCACTTAGGCAACGTGAATGATTGTTCTTGATTTTTTAGCCTCTTCTACGAGACAGTTTTTTTAAGTGGTGTCAATTTGAACGAACGAAATTCGTACGGGGTTAAATAAATTAGTGCTTCAATATCAAATGAACTTGTTATGTCATAGCTTTTCAAGAAACAGCATATATGGAAATTTACCATAATCATGGTAATTATCAGATTTTTGTATGTTATGAATGTGGACATTTTTCGGTTTTTGTATTTGTCATGAACATGACAATTTTACAATTCTGGTATATGTTGTAAATATGATAATTATCAAATTTTTGTATATGTCATAAACATGATAATTGTGAAATTATTGCATATGTTATAAACATTACAATTATCAAATTTCCATGTACGTCACAAGTATGACAATTATCGAATCTACGTCATGTCGTAAACATGAAATATTTAATACATAATTTCAGTGAAAGTGCAATAGATTTGTCAAGAATTATCGCTGAAGCGATACATGTGTCCCATGGTCGAACTCGTGAGTTCGTAACTCAACAAACGAATCGATTGGATACGAATTTATTTACGGATTTCGTGTCGTCAAGCTGTTTCCGTTCGTGCACTGCGGATAGCTCTAAATGCTGGCCATTAGCGACCATAATTGGTAATCGATGTCGCTGGTCTCGTTTTGAATTTCAGTCCTATCAAGGAAGCTTGTCTGTCGATAACGAAACGCGAATAAAGAACCGTTGCGTCGTCAGCTACTTCACAAACCAAATCCCGTAAATACTTTTAACGTTCAACATTCTTTATCGTTAGAATAATTATTGCTAACGAGATACATCGATTAACACACGTCGATTTCAATGCAATTTTAATTGCGATTTCAGACAGTTCATTCTTTTCATTTTTTAAATTGTTAGAATTTTCTATTTTGGGTGACGGAGATTTGAAAATTTTGGGATTTGTAGAAATTTGAGAATTTAGGATTTGGGGAATTTGCGATTTAGGTAATTTGGAAATTGGAAAAATTAGGATTTGGGAACTTAGAAATTTAGGAATTTAAATATTTAGATATTTGGAAGTTTGAGAATTTGGGAATTCAAGAATTTAGATAATCGAAAATTAGAGGACTTAAGAATTTAAATATTCAGAAATTTAGAACTTTTGAGACACTCTCCTAAAATTAAAAAATTTAGAAATTCGGAAATTTGGCAAGTTAAAAGAACGAATCGACTTAGCACACATACCGGACAGTCTATAAATAAAAATGCACAGCCTCGATCGAAGTATAAATAATTCAAGAACGAATATTCATTAAAAAATTATATACATCGTAAACATTCTCGAGAACTGTACGCAGGAAAATCAGGGGAGTATTAGCACTCGGAATAAATTAACGGCATCATTGGTATTATTAACATTGAATTATGCGCACACATTTGAAACGGTACACAGTTTTGAAGAGTGTCGTTTTCATTGACTTCTTTATTGCGTCGTTCGTCCACCATGCTTGTATCCGAAGGGGGAGAGTTCTACCCCTAACTCGAAGGGCGGTGCTTGCGAGGATCTTGGAACCAAAGAGAGGGTAACTTCCCGCAGTCCCCTTCCTATATAACCTAACCCTGCCGTAGAACGACGGAGTTATATGCAGAGGGTAACATACACCTTTTGTATAACACTTGTGTAAACTCGACAATTTTTTAAATTTAAAATTTCAAGATTACGAATTTTCCAATTTTTTCACCTTCAAAGTCGCAAATTTGTTAATCTTCTGCTTTCTAAATTTTTCAGTTCTCGAGTGTTCAAATTTTCAAATTTTTTGAATCTGGATATTCTCAAATCCCTAGATCACCAAAAATCTTTTGATTCACAAATTTTAATTTCTGAATCCTTAGATCCCTAAATCCCCCAATTCCTAGAGCCTCAAATCGTACAAGCTCTAAATCCCTAGACTCCCAAATCCCAAAGTCTTCAAATCTCTAAATTCCTAAATTACCAAGTCACTGAATCCATAAACCCTCAAATATCTAAGTCCCCAGATCACAAAATCACCAAATCCTAAATTCTCAAATTCCTCAGATCCTCGAATAACAAAGTCCCCAAATCCGAAAATCCCTAGGTCCCCAAATTGTTAAACTGTCCTAAAATTTCCAAATACCCAACAATCTCTGATTGAATGGTATCATGTAATGACGACAGTGTGAAAATTTGAACACCAAAGGAAGAAAATTCGAAATCATTAAACGGGATATAAATGATAGATAAGAAGAGAAACTCAAGAGGAAGGCAATGAATAACACCAGAGTGTAATAGAGCATCACAAATTACTGTTATAAAAGCGTGACTCTGTTTTGATCGTTCAAAAATAACTCCGAGTAATCACAGCTGTACATCTCTCAGTTGTATCTCCAACGGACTGGATTACATCGAGTTTTATAATTTATCAATTATACGTTGCATCGATAGAAGGCGCGTGAACGGTGCAACAAGCAGGAAAGAAATTTGCTGGAGAAATGCAAAAGATAATCAAAGTAAATGATGATCTTGAATAAACCATAGCCGCAATATTGCTAGTGCTGTTTCAACGTTATCGCACGAATGTGTATTAGTACATGCCTGTTTTATCGAAGTGTATTTTGCGATACGTATTCTGCGACTTTAATGATTAGATGCGTTTATACTCACGTTAGTACTATACATGTTATTGGTATAGTATATCAAATAGTATAGTATCAAATAATCTGATTCCCAAATTATTAAATTTCTGAATTACAAAATATTCAAATTTACAAAGTTCTAAAATTTGCAAATTTTTAAATTCTCAAATTCCAAATTTTTTAAATTTAAATTCCCCAATTTCCCAATTCCACATTCCCAAAATTGCAAATTTAAATTTCCAAACTCTAAAATTCCTAAATTCCAAATCTCGTAATTTAAATTTCCAATTACCAAAATTTCTAGCTCAACCTTTTCGAATTCCAAACTTCCAACTCTCCAAATCTCTGAATTTCTAAATTTTCAAATTGATAGACTTTTAAAGGAAGACATATAACTGTTATAGAAAGACTTGTCTCCATAATTGTCCATGTGCCATGTGCACTTCAAACGTGTGTAATTCCCAACCATAGAAAAGGGGCACAGGGCACTTCGATACGGCACTGCAAGCAAGGGGGTTGCTCGCAGCTACCCCTCTCGTTCCAGAAGCTCCAGGTAGGCGCCGCCCTCCGCTCACCTGGGCAAATCCCCACTATACCCAGAATATGGTGGTGGCACTAGCGACCCCCGTCGATACAAGTAGGGCCACTATAATGTCGCTTCGTTTCCTCGCGAGAAAACAAGGGCCACCAACGACCCACGTCCTCTACTTTTTCGAACGATTCCTCGATCAGTTTCCTTCAATCCTTATCGATAACGTCATCGATCTAACAAACCCATAATTCTTCCAAAAACGCAATCGTAATCAAACCGGTATTGAAACAAATCCAATCCTAATTACATCTGAAGTCGACCTCGTCTCAAATTGTATCGTTTTATATCGTGAAGGGTAAAGGGTGTTAACATGGTACGATCCGATTTTCCCGATTAGTGTACTTCGCAACGAGCAATCGACTCTCGACTCAGAATTATGTAGTGATACAGTGCTGTCGTGATATTTCGTAAGACATTCTCCATCGAGAGTGATCGAGTTTCCTTCGATATGGAATTCCCGTGGACTCTGCAGCACCAGAACACGGATCCCGTACAAAATGGACGCGGTCATCACCCGACCGATCATCACGAGGATCCCGGGATCGGTCAAGTCTCCGCGCGTCGATTATTAGCCGTTGCAGGTAATATCGCGAAATGTCCGTTCGGGGTGACTGACGATGCATACGGCAATCGGGAACCGGTTGCTTAAATTTCGGAAAAATTTGCCGATTGATTTAGATCGCGAAACAGGCACACTTTGCGAGACCGGTTATTAAATATCAACGGGGATTGCGGTTACGAAAATTCTCTTTCTGGTAGCGAAATGCACCTATTTCCTTCATACGTACATACATCGTATACCAAAAGTTTGGGACGATTATGTGTTTTTAACTGTTTGTCGTGTTCCGCAACAATATGCTACATGAAGTAACATATGTAAGCAAAAGTAACACGCATAATAAGCAATAATATGAATCAGCAAAATGCGTCACATAAAGTGATATATTACGAAATTCTTGCGTGTGACATGTAGATGAATAGCAGATTTCGTAATTAACTAAATTATTGAGACACTTATGTGCGTATGTTCTTTGCGTACTTAACTTGTCTTCGAAGCACAGTCGACTGCAAATCTTTGGTGATTTCAGATTTCAAGGATTTGATATTTTATACTTTAAGGATTTTGTATTTTAAGGACTTTGAACAGGGATGTGGGACTTTGGGAATTTTTTAGTATAGAGATTTTTACACGTTCTAAAGAAAAGTTCACATTGCACCTCAGTTACTAATCACAAAAATTAACTGTTTGATCATTTCAGTGTTTGTTGATGTTTCTTTCTCCATATTGTAACAGCATCAAGGTATATTAAAAAATTCTGCAAACTTCAAAAGAATCATGTTCTTTAATAATTATAGAGCTATAGTGTTCAGAATTATGTATTTACGATAAACCTGCCATCGCCACGTGACGTTCTTTCAACACCCCACAAAACGTGTCGCGTGTTTATCGCAGAAAATCCTGTCAACTGTAATGTCCCGACAATTTAACACCTGTCTGTGTCCAGTCCGTCCCTTCGTGACCACTGTAATTGCCGTGAAAAAGAAACAATGTTCAGTCGAAGCTCAAGTTCCCTAATCATTTAGGCGGTAACCGTGAATTCGACAGCTGTGCTCACCCCAACGATTAAGGGGTGAAATCGTCGAATCGACTCGATTAACTTCCTACGTTTAAGCGTTCTTCCGGTGTCCGTGCGCGCGGGAACATCGTCAGAAAGAACGTTTCATGGGTCAGCTGGTTGAAAAGCGATGCCGTGGAAAATTAATTCCAACGACAGGTGAGCATTTCGATTTCGCTGCCTGAACGGTGGGGTCGTTTATCGCGGTTTTGTACTATCTCTTCGAAATTTTTTTGAAATTATTAAATCTTCACATTCTGAAGTTTCTGTATATCAGAATTATTAAATTTATGAACGTTTCAATTTCTACACATCCAACTTGAATTCTTAAATTTTGTAAATTTTTGAATAATTTAGTAATAATTTTAACTGTCTAAATACGTAACTTTCCGTATTTTTATACTTTCAAATTTCTAAATTTAAGATTTCCTCAGATTCGTAAGATTCTGAGAGTATTGGTGATAACGACAAAAATAATAATTATCGTTGTTCCATTTACCCGAAAATGAACGGCAATCGTATTCTGGCGCCCTAATTTGAATCCGACATTTCGTTTGGTGACTACTGGTAATAGGCGGTCCGATAGCCAACGGAGCATTAGCAAAGGAGGCTTTTTACGACGCTGAACGAAAGCGAGCTAATTTTCATAGAGGCGACACGGCTTGAACCACTATTTACGGTGCATTTCTATTTGCTTTGTCGGAGAAAGTCGGCAAGAGAGCACCTATACACAAGTTGTTTTGCATCGTTCGGGGCTGCTCGATCAACTGAACCGAACAAAAGTATTCTTGTATTTTTACGTTCACCGACTCGCAATTAAAATTGTCTTGAAAACTGCCGTTTCTACTTCGTTCAGGAAGTTGCTCGATCGACGTGTAAAAGCTTTTTTTTCCCCACCTTGTCAATGTGTTTGGTTGCAAATGAAGAAAGTCGAATGCATTCATGCATGCTTCCTACATCTATATTTAGCAACGTTTAAACTCTAATCCGTGGGAAACGAATCATTCATGCAACTGCAATTTTTAACAATTTATTCGACACGTAACTGCGTAACGAGTGGCAAAATAAGTCACGGTAATGTAATGGGACTATTGTTTATTTTTAGTTGATACCCAAATTTTTTTCGCCAAGGAGTAATAAATTTTCACAACAAATCTCACGTGTATGTAAAATGCTAGCACATATGGAATGAATATGTGCAACAAGCTGTTACGTCGTCGTGCAGCACACATGTCATCTTTTATAATATATATCGACAAATCCCACACGTACTCTGTCACGTGTCGACTGCAGGCAAATTTTACTGCTTTTAGCCGGTATGATAAATTTTCAGCGAGATCGAGTTTGATATTCATCGTGACCTTCTGTGTAATTGTAGTCAACGATGAATAGGAGATTAACTAGAAACATCATCGTCCAATAATATTCTCACTGGAAGTCTCATGAATTTTTAAAAAAATTTTTGTAGAATAAGATATTAAATTTCGAGCAAGTCACAAACTATGATGAAGGAACAATTATTTGAATTTCAGAGTAGCCAAAACTATTCTAAAGTAGATTCAATAAAGTAAAAAAAATAGAGTGAAGATAACTTTAGACGCTGTTAGGAGAAACATCTACATTTGTCACCATTATAAACCATCAACATTTAAGTTTATTTTATAAGCACTTTTAACGTACATTTAATATTAAAATTACTTTTGCTCAGCTTATCTGACTACACCGCAAAACAAACATTGGAACGTTACATCTTGAAAATATGCATATGACAAGCTTGACATGTCCTGAAAATACAAGCAATGATCCATATTTAGACTACTTCCTCTATGTACATATCTGTTTCCGTGTCAAAGTTACAAGTTGTTTTATAAACTTTGAAAAACATGACTTAATAGTCTTAATATACTGAGTTTGGTCAGAGTTCAGTTATCGCAATAAAAATGATTAAACGTCACTGCATAGAAACCTTGAAACAAAACGAAACGTCGAGGGAATCACCAGTAGCATGTTTGCCTTCTTACAAGGTGAAAAAGAGATAAAGAAAAGAAAGGAATCATCGAATGGTACAAGGATGCGAAGAGCGAGGAAGAATAAGAAGAAGAGCACACGTTCACCCGTAAAAACAATTTTATTGTCCGTCGCGCAAAATCGTACGTGACAGGATGAATAACTTTCTAAGATACAAAGATTGTCTTTTTTCATGGTATACCGTGTGTAAGCTACCATCGACGACCCGGAGTTTCACCGAGTTTCTGCCTTTTGCGTAATAATTACATTGTTATTAGGAACAAAGCAAAAGGAAGTCGTTAGCGACCCGACGAATCGCGATCGTGACGGTCGTACATTAAATCGGGCAGCTTTTAAGCGGTAAAAAATCGTGAAATTATAAAGGATTGTTCCGCGGATTCGTGCACGCTCCGGTTGTCCATGATATTATCCTTTTCTTGGATTAAGGATCATTCTGTGGGACAGTGGAATTTTTTAATCGTGCAAGTGTGGTACTTTGAAATTTGGGGATATTTTTATTTGAAGATCTTGTAATTTGGGAATTTGGGAGCTTGGAGTATTTCAGTTTTGGGAATTTGGAACTTTAGAATTTTTCAGCTTTGGGTTTTTGAATTTTTCGTCCTTGGAGTTTTTTAATTTTTACACTTTATTTGTATTCATTACAAATTTTAAAAATATAACAAATATAAAATAGTTAAGTTTAACTATTTTTGAACATTTAATTTATATTTAAATTGAACTGTTAATAATATGTATTTTAAATATATTAATGTTACAAGCTTGAATCAATATTTTTTTGTAGTTACACTACAGAATTATACATGAAAAATTGATTATAAGTTTTTTATAACAAATCTCTATTTTTGTACCAACAATGAATTTACCGTGAACATAAATACCCGTCGTACCATCGCTTTTATAAACCATTGTTTTTTGAACCGTTCACGCTCCGAATATTCTTAACATTATCCCTTTTTCTACCAAACAATAAGAAAAGGGAGAAATCACTTTACGATTCAGGGCCGAATGAAACTTTGAAACAGAACGAAAGTTAACTCAGCCAGTGTTATCGTTCTCATTATTCAAACTTGAGACTGCTTAATCGATAAAAAGTTTCGAAATTATAAACGATCGTTTTTTTGAATCGTTCACGCTCCGAATATTCTCAGTATTATCCCTTTTTGAAGAAAAATTCTATATATGATTCAAGGTCGAGATCAAACTTTGGAACAAATGGAAGACATGTACAGTGAGGTGAAAAAATGTTCAATAAATAAGGAAATAAACGATATTTCTGGTTGCATTATTCTTGAATAATTATATTAATTACCAAGTACTGCATCTTATCTACATTATATTTCTCTGCTAAAATTCTATATACTAAAAAAAAATATTCAAAGACTTCTTCATATTAATATACTTCTGCAGGTGCTATCGTTCTGACCATCGAAACTCCAGTGAGTAATCAAAATTAGATCTTGTTTCGGGCAATTACCAATTGTACAATGATGCCACATCGTTGACGTAATTTCGTGCACGAACATAAGTTCGTATCGTGCTTTGATGGACCAAACGTGAGTAACCTTGACTAAACGATTTCGTGGATCGCTCTGAATCATCTGGATCGTACATCGATCTTTTTGAAGCAAGAAGTTGTTTAATAGGTCAAGGATTTCGTGTCAATACATCTTGTGTGTACATTTAGTCGGAGATTTAGAAAATGAGTAGCTAAATGCTGTGACAGATTTTTGCTGGATTCATTTCTGAGCGGTATTTTGAATCGGTTTGATCTAATATGTAGGATGTGTCGTATAAAATATCCTCAAATTTCCATATTCCTAAAAATCCAAATCTTCATACCTGCAAATTCCCCAATTTTCAAGAATTCAAATCGAAGAAAAATAATCTTACGTTTTCTTGACGATAACAAAAAGATTATAATTATATAGATTAGATTATAGTTATTTATTCGTGTTTACGTAAGATTTAGCCGTCGTAATATGCAGATTTCTGAGTCCATCTTGTTGCAACCAGGGGTGGTGTTTGGTCGATACCTCGAAGAGGGATTGGTTGGCAACGGTCCAACCACCGCTGTAATTCACCCCTCGTGAATTTCTGTCACGTACTATCTTGCTCTTCCTTGTATGAATATAGACTTGCCCTGATAGCCATTTTAAAATGGCGAACACTCGTATCGTTATTACGTATATCTCTTAATAATATAATTTACCATTCTTTTCTTTATGGGAAACAGGATTTAAGATTATATCACGTAGAATTAAAATAACATGGAAAACTCTGCTTGTTTAGAGTAGTTGTGTAACAAACTTCTTGCTTACAATTAGATTTCAGATTACCGGCATCGTAACAAAATTATTACTTCATGTCACTTCTCAATTAAATTGTCTCAGTTTCAGATACTTTTTCGTTATTACTTTTGCACATTTACTACTTTTTGAAATATGAAAGTTTATTAGTTTTCTTATAATATTTAGTTGTTAATCCACAATTTCCACCTATCTTTTATTCTGAATCAGGTACAAAGTTATTGTTCAAGGAAGGAAAAATTCCTATCTAATAACGTTTTAAATCACAGATCGACCATTTCGTATCTTGCTTACATCTTTTCCTCGACCAAATACCATTATCGCCGAATGCATCGGATCTAAACTGCATTGAGCGAAGATTCACGCGAAAACTGTTACGTGGTTGTCTGAAAACAGGTTCGGATAAAACGTAAACTTGTTTGAATGTCCGTTTCAACGCAGGTTCTTTTTCTACCTCTTTATTTATGGGCATCGCGAGTGACGGTCTCTTGTTCAACGTGTTTTATACGCAGAATAAAAGAATGGTCACGTGATTGAATTCGATATTACCTGTATCTAAATTTGATATAAAAAATGACACACTCAACACTCTGTCACAGTCGCTAGAATTTACAGGGTCCGTGATAAAAATCTTTATGATTGAAAATATTTCTAAACTAATTTTTGTGAGAATATACTCAGGACCAAATTAAGTTTTATTGTGGTTCGGGGATCGAAGGGGAGACATCTTGAATAACTTAATAGAGATTAACTCCGAGGTCGGGATTTCCCTAAATTAGCTTAGGGAAAAAATTTAAGTGGTTTCCAAGGTTGAATCAACATCTGGTGGGGTCTAGAGTTTCATGGGAGCGGGAATACTTTGTTGATAGAAACTTAATTTTGAAATCGGGGTGACCCTGAATAATAGAACATGTGGTAATTTACAGAAGTTCCAGGCAGGGTAAAATTAAGATTGGGTCCCAGACCTTCACCGAAATGGGGACCTCCCGAATAATTTGTTGGTGGAAACTTTATCTTGAAATCGGCACAACCCTAAATAGAACCCCCGGAAAAATGTAAGTGGGTTCCAAGGTTGAAATAAAATTTGTTGAGATTCAGAACTTTACCAAAGTGGGGACATCCCAAATAACTTATTGATGGAAACTTAAGTTTGAAATTGGGACATCCCTAAACAATACAACCCCATGCAAAAATTGACATGGACCTCAAGCAAGGTCAATTTAAGGTCGCTTGAGACCCTGAACCTTGAGACCACATTTTAAAAAATACGCATGCAAGGGTTTACTTTTTCCCATGGTATTCGCAGAAAATTTTCCAAACAAGAGTTGTAATCGAAAGTAAAGATAGCTACGTTTGATGAAGGAACAATGATCCGGTTCGTCGATCTTGACAACGTTCATTGATGACGGGCTCGTACGATGTCTTAAAGGCGCCCTTACACTTGCTGGCAGCGTGAATGGCTGACCGGAAACAACGAGTTATGACACTTGACATGGAGTCTTAAACGCTTAAATGTGACCAAGCTACGTGATCGTATTGTGTTCACCATACGATGCAAACGTTTACGCTCGCGTCCGAGAAGCACGACCTGATTCTCCGTTGCAATTTTATGGGTTTTCTTCGAATTCGGACGGGAAAATTACTGTGGTCAGAAACGAAGCCTCGCGAGAACGAACGTCTGGATAGATTGTATAATTTCACTCGCGTGATATGGACGTTTTAAATGTTCAACTTGAACCGTGATTGAGATATATGATCGTATTATGCTCTTTGGTAAAGAAAGAATACTTATTATTTTTAGAAATATTTCGTCGTTTCAAGGACTTTTGGTCTTTAATTATCTGACGTATTTAATTCATCGGGGTACAGATAGAAACTCTATTACAAATCTAACAGCTTGTATCGGTCAACTTAATCTTTTCAAATTATATTAATAATCTACGTGTTTAAAAATACTAATAATCTAAAATGCTTAAAATTAATTAAGATACGCAGGAATCTAACTTATGATGCTATTTCAGTAAAACTCGATTCTCAGGTAAATTTACGAGTTCCCAGGAAGTCCAAACTGAATCACCATCAATTCTAGTTTGCCGAGAATGCTGTTTGGCATAAATACTGTTCTGTTCGTCCAGATAAATGTCGTAGTTTTCCAGTGAAACGAGAAGCGAGCAAGATTTCTCTCGATACCGATCGAATTTTTCTTCACCGACTGGTAACTCGTAAATCAGAAACAAGCAGTCGAGACGTTCATCGAAACGATCGGGGAATTTATTGCCTTGAAAGAGATTCCGATCATCCACGACAATCTGTACCTACCCGTGTACATTGACACTTTGTTCGTTCAACTGTATCGTCTTCCAACACCAACTGTCCGTGAAATTTCCTTCCTTGCTATTCGACAAATTCGCACTTTCTCTCGGGCTCGACTTATTATAGTACATTATCGAAATTGCTCTAATTAAAATCCTTCTAAACTATCCTCGTATCTTTGCGAAAGACAATCGCACTATTTACTGTGGTTTTTGAAACTTGGTAAATTTGTATTGTAGGTTTCGGAATTAGGTAAATTTGAATTGTGGGTTTCGGAATTTGGTGATTTTGATATTTGAAAATTTGGAGTTACTAATTTTGGAAAATATTTGGAATATTGGCAATTTGAGAACTCGGAAATTTAGGAATTTAGAGCGGTTGGGAATTCAAAAATTTGAAAATTTAATCTTTTAAAAATTTGGAAATTTAGTAATCTAAAAATCTAGAAGTATAAAAATTTGAAAATTCAGAAATTTGGAAAATTAGAAGTATAAACATTTGAAACTTCAGAAACTTAAAAGCATAAAAATTTGAAAAATTGAAAACTTGAATATTTGAGATATTAAAATATAATTATGACCTGATACATTCAATTACAGCCCTAAATAAACCCAGCTAGTCGAGATTTGCTAGTAAAAACTACAAAGACAAAACGTGTATCCGATATGCAGTAATAAACACGTTAAAAGTAAAAGCATGCGAGATTTCAAGGAGAGGCACTGTTTCAGCTGCTGTACATCCGTGCTCGAAGGATTTCGAAACGAATCCCTTACGTGTGTTGTTCAATCGGAGGACCTTTCCGAAGACCTCGACGCGAAATATATTCATTCTTTTACATTGATTCTTCTCACCTGCAGCGTCACGTTACTCCCACGCAAATGTCTCTCTCTATTTACTGTAGAATACCTAGTCAGAGCTGTCCCTAGAAATTAGAGGGCCCTGAAACAAAATTAAATTTCAAGCTTACATCTAAATTTAAAATTCTATAAATTTTTGAAAGTGTTTCAATTAAAAATTTTTATTGTTGCATATTTGATGATTACAGTAGGTAGAGTTAGATTATTCGATAAAGGAATCGGTAGTTACAAAATTAGACTATTTGATGAAACAATTTGCAGTTGTACAGTTGGATTATTTGATAAAGAAGCATATGTACTGGTAAATTCACTCATTCTGTATGCGTGTCAAGGCTAAGAGATGGCAGTTGATTGATCTATTTGAATCATTTTTGTTCAAGAAAAGAGAAGTTAACAATTCTAGAAATTATCAATTCTGACTTTGAATTTGTTTTTCATCATTGCATATTCAAAAGTTTGATGTATATCATTCTACGTCATCAGGAATTTTAATCAAATCAAATTTAATCAATGACCAGAGATTTATTAGATGCATCGCGAAATCTTCGTACTTGAACTACGTATGAATTATATTTAGAGAACATTTGTTTATCGTGATATGTTAAGATCGTTATCAGATAAGGATTTAAAGCAAAGTGGATCGACTAAAATTTGTATCTTTCTTTTATTCAGGTCGGGACGATTTCGACGGAGGGCTGGACTTCTCGCAATTGGAAGATTTTATTAACAGCGACAGCGAGCAACCGGCTACGTGAGTATCTTTGTCTTCAAATATTATTTGGCTCTTTTGTTATGGTGGTGGTCAATCAAAATATGCGCGCGGATTATACAGATATATGTATACTCGGATGCAACGTAGGCTTTCCTTAATTAAGAGGAAGTGCACAAGTGTTTGAGACCTACACTCTAGATTAAGCGCTTCCTAGGTTCTTCTTGGAATTTATGTATCTTTTTATGTTTCCAAATTTGCCAATATTCGAATTCTCGAATTCTTGACTTTTTGAACGTTTAAAATCCCAAACTTCCAGATTTTGAAATTTCTGAACTTCTGAATTTCCAAATTTCTAAGTTTCCAAATATACAAATTCCCACATATTCAAATTCCCACATATCCAAATTCCCATATATTCAAATTCCCACATATCTAAATTCCCACATATCCAAATTCTCACATATCCAAATTCCCACATATGCAAATTTCCATATATCCGAATTTCCACATATCCATATTCCCACATATCCAAATTCCCAAATATCCAACTTCTCAAATCCTTAATCCCTAAATTTCAAAATTTTCAAATTCCAAACCCACAAATCTCCATCATACAATAATCTTCATAAGACGAGTTATTTTTCGAAAATTCGGAAACGATAGTTGATAGAAACAATTAACATTTCGAAACATCCGACGGCAACTTTATTAAATTCATTTTCAAGTATTAAACGCAATTACTAAACATCAGATCGTCTGCGTTAAGTATCGATGCAGCAGAGATATTCTTTACAAAAATTAAGGTATCTAACAAGGAAAACAAATTTTTGTATTTTCGCACATTTACGCCAGTAAACAATATTCTCTCTCCTTTTAATTATTTACCGGCCTTCGTAATTCCTATATATATCAAGACGTAAATTAACACAAAATTCTGAAACAATGATTTTTTTTAAAATGTTTAATAATATTTCATAAATTAGAATGCACTTATATTCTTTAAAATTCGTTACCCGTTAAAGTATTTTAAAGATCTTTCTAACTGACGATGGTGTTTCACTTTACTGGGTAGCCATCGTTAACGCCTACATCGTCAATGTATGCGACCGCAGCAAACACGATCCTGATTTTACATTTGATTAATCCATCGAGGCACAGCTCTTTCCTACATCCCAATATTTGATCGCTCGTAGACTAAATATCAAATCATTCCATAGCATGATCGACTAAAAGCTGATTCATTTATCTTAAAAATATTTTATCTGCTTTAGGTCGATAGGTCTATATTTCTGCAGAATTTTGCCCACTCAAATAGTTTTAACCTACATTCCACTCTTAATAACACTTCTTTTAATAGATAGAATAAACTCTCGTTATTTAACTTAATTTTACATCGACTTTCACGAACATTAGTAGCGTTCTTCAAGCATTATAATGCTAGCCGGTTTATCTCTACCGGTTATATCTGTCCCTAACACCATGTACAATTGACCGGTATCAGAAACGCGTATATTACCAATTAACGTGTTGTATCACTAATTTGCGGTATCACTAACGGATTGCATCACTAACACCTTACATCGTTAGTACATTATTACTAACTTTTGATATCCCTAGCTCGTGACATTACTAACCTATAGCACCAGTAATACGTGGTATCACTAAAACGTATTATCACTAACGAGTTGTATCACTAACGCGATATATCACTTACTTGAAGTATCGCTAACTTGTATCACTAACACGATATGTCACTTACCTGAAGTATCACTAACTTATATCACTAACGTGTTGCATTTAAATGCGTTATAATGAAACGCTCTGTATCACCACATATTGCATTGCCAGCATTGAGTTATTCCCATGTTGCATTGCTCACGCGTTACATCTACCGTGCAATCACACGTTAAACATACTCCATCGGTATATTCCCATATAAAGATAACAGAAATGCAGTCGTTCAACAACTAATACAAATTATTGCATAATCAGCAAAAGTTACAACTGTTCTAATACTCGTGAACAGCAATGTATTACGAGACCTCTGTATGTTCATTGCAGTGAACGGGTTAATAACCGGCCGATTTTGTGAGCGCATTATACTGTTTTCATGGACTATACTTCGTGGAAAGCGTGCGTTGGAATTGCAGACAGAGATCATGTGGTAGCGACCGCAGAGGTGTAATGATATAATGACAGAGACAGGCTGGACGGAATTGATGGAATCAGTGCTTGCCGCGTTAGGCTTGGTAATCCAACCTAACGCACTCGTCCCATTAAAGGCCCCGCCACGTTGCGACGCATTGCGTCGCGTCGCATTGATCTCAGAAACAGATTTCATTCGCGGATCAAACGAACGAGAGCTCTTCACCCTTGATCCTCCATTAGGTCGTAGGGTTACCACGATACTAACTACACACTGATTATCCCACTTTGTAGCACATAAATTTCTATCACAAATTACCACTTGAAGAACGTTGCGAATGTCACTTTTTACAGCAATATCATTCTTTTGCGTATTATTTTCTGATAAAATTATTGTTTTACTGGATTACTATACCGTATTGGAAGATATTGGAGTATTAATAAGCACCATATACATGATCATTTTAATATCATGATTGGATGATTAAATGTAATTGCAGATATTTCGCGGACACCCTTGCTCACAATGAAAGCGGGGGTGGAACGACCAGTCATGGTGGTCGCGTCGAAGCGACAACCACTCAACAACCACTCTCTCGATTACCCTCGCCGATTGCTCAAAGTCATCCGGTCTCGAGTACCTGCACATCCGGTACCACGACCGTTCAAAATGGCGCCGCTTACAAGGATCCACAATCGTACGTTCACCCGTAAGTCGAGTTAACTTGCGTTCTGCCTTCAAGATGCTTCATTTATTGCTACTATTAAAAATAACTCATAATCCGTATCAAACGATCGATTATTCAACGTCGATGTTACTTATTCTGAGACACATAAAATGTCTTAAAATATTTATGAAATTATGACTGTGTTTTAAAATGATTCTATTTGATCTCAAAACAACAGGAACAATCAAATCATAATTTTTAGACACGCGTTACCAGAAAGTCCACCAGACAGCGGTAGCGAGCCGCCATATTCGCCACCGGGTCACAACGATACTCAACACGTGCACTCACCACGTAAGTTTGCTAAACATTCCGTGTAAGATCGATCACTTCGTCGAAACTTTTAGTCATAGTTATGACTGAAACCCCCAAGGTAATCACGATCAAATTTCAACCGTATACCAGCTTGAATGTTACCGTTTCAGATCAAAAGGTAGCTCTTCAGGAAATGCTCCTCCATCATCAGGGCAATCAGGCAAATTACGCTCCAAACCTGTTACCATCCTCGCCAAGAACTTTAACATCGTCGACGGATCCGATGCTATTAACGCATTCGGTTCTAACGTCGCACCTTGGATCAACGACACCGACTATACAACCGCAACAACAGATAAGTCAGAATCTCGTGCCCTTGCCACACGAACACAGCCCTGGCAACATCAACACCTTGTACTCGTCCTTACAATCGGCGCCTAAGAAGAGAAAATTGAGCCAGGATGGACTTGTCCATGTAAAGCAGGTGCAACGAGTAAAATTCTTTGCTACCATCATTGATTAACTGTTTCTCAGAATGAAATAGACTTATCGATTAACTCTCTGATTACGGACCGCTGGAATATACAATATACCTTAAAAGTAAAATGTTAGATATTGCATCGCTGTACATGTGGAAATTTCACATCGGTTGTAAGTTTGGAAATATGGAAATTTGTAAATTCAGGATTTTAAAATATTACCTGGAATTGAATAAAAATTTTCTTCCTCATCGATCCGTCATTCGAGAGTTAGCGAAGCAATTGTAATTGTATTCTAATTGTTATTTACGTTGAGTAATTTATGCATTTAGGAACCTGAATTGGGTACGGTGGAACACAGTTGTAGCAGTAGCAGCGCGGTCCTCGATGGTGACGAAGTTGCAGAAAACGGTTACATCGATGCTAGTTACCAGTGCATCAGGTTTCATCCGTTTCAGCAGACATCTTGGCACGTTCTTTGCGACCACAATTTGAAAGAACTTCCAGTACCTCATTACCGAGTAGACGCAGACAAGGGATTCAATTTTAGTAATTCTGATGATGCGTTTGTCTGTCAGAAGAAAAATCATTTCCAGGTAATCTTTAACTCAGAGTTAATAATAAAAAGTAACGATAAACTAATTTTTGTTTAATCTTTAGAAATAACGAAAGAATTATCTGCTAAATTTTTCTCTAAATTATCTTAATCCAAATAGTTGTACCTTACCTCTCGTCAACTCTCGTTATTTTCAAACCTTGTCTGTATATCTGTTCCACTAATTGCAAGTATGTTTTCAACAAGAAAATGAATCTATCTGCAAGAGTAAGTAACTATGTGTGTCAGAAAGAATGTTGAGATAAAAAGATCAACAGGCTGAATTGTTTAACATTCTTCACGCCGGTAATTGCCCCAGTTCAGAATCTATTCTGGTAGAAGTTATCAAACGTAGCGTGTACATATTACCGAGGTCCATAAAAGAACAGAATACTGTAATTGTACGAAACGCGGTGTTCCAGATTACCTGCCATGCTCAGCTCCAAGGAGAAGCTATATTCGTCAGAACTGGCGAAGGTCTAAAGAAAATAAGCAGCTTTCAGTTACACTTTTATGGCGTTAAAGTCGAATCCCCGACCCAAACGATCAGAGTTGAACAGAGTCAAAGCGACAGAAGCAAAAAACCGTTCCATCCGGTGACGTAAGTATACGAACGAAGATGAATGAAAATAATATGGACAGTATATCGTTCTTTTTTTTCGTTTCACATTTTATGCGAATACACGAAAATGATATGCAAACCTTTCGGAACCTTTGGTGCGAAATTCTTTCATGCTCGACGAATGTACAGAAATCGTTGCTTCACGCTGAAACAGAGCTGCTTTCAGGGTGGAATTAGGCGGTGAACGTGTCACGAAGGTGACAGTTGGCCGTCTTCACTTCAGCGAAACGACCAGCAATAACATGCGGAAGAAAGGGAAACCGAATCCGGATCAAAGATATTTTCATTTGGTTGTTGGATTGCATGCTCACACCGCGGACCAAGCTAGCTATCAAGTAGTGGCTCATGCATCGGAGAGGATAATCGTCAGGGTAATTACTGTTGAGTATAAAATACTATGGATTAGAAACTCTAAACACGTATTTAACACGTATAGAATTACATGTGTAATGACACTTCATACACTACGTAACATGTACAGGGTGAACAACACTATCTATCCTAATATCACCATCATTTTACAAAAATATGTATCATGAAAATGTGCATTTTATGTAGGCAAGTAATCCAGGACAATTCGAGTCAGAAGGCAGTGGTGTTGGCGCAGAAGGTGGTTGGCAAAGAGGATCAGCTCCGGATAGCGTTTATCATGCTGGTCGAGTTGGAATCAACACAGATAGGCCCGACGAAGCTCTCGTAGTTCACGGCAATATGAAGGTGTTCATCTGTCTTACCTGTGTGTTATTTTAACGCTTTAACTGTCATATACAAGAAATTTAGCTCCAGATAATTTTATTAAAATTTTACCTTATAAAACGAACTTATCTAAAATATATGTATGACAGGTGACGGGTCATATCGTTCAACCCAGCGATGCACGAGCGAAGCAAAACGTACAAGAAATAGATACGCGTGAACAATTGCGGAACGTGCAGCAATTGAGGGTTGTTCGCTACAGATACGCTCCAGAATTTGCTCAGCATTCAGGTTTAGACATTAAACAACAAGAGGACACGGGTGTGATTGCACAGGAGGTCCAACAAATACTACCAGAAGCTGTGCTGCCAGCCGGTGATATTGTTCTTCCAAATGGTCAGAGGATCGAGAATTTTTTGGTAGTGAACAAGGAGAGGATATTCATGGAAAACGTTGGTGCTGTGAAAGAACTATGTAAAGTAAGATAATCATATTTTTATTATAATTATTGAATACCCTTTTTATTTAGCAGCTTCTAACAGTGGTTGAATATTTGTAGGTGACGGATAGCTTGGAAACTCGTATAGACCAGTTGGAACGAATAAACAAACGGTTAGCGAAGTTGAAGAGAGACGATAGTTTGAAAAGTTCAATCAGTACGATATCTAGTAAGACCACTGTACAGGGAAAGGGAAAGAAGAACGAACGGGAGGACGAGTTTCTTTGTAGTAACAAGTTCATTCAGATTGTCATCGTTATACTTATTCTTATCATGGCCTTTTGGTAATTACATTTCTCATAAGATGATCTCTTCAACCTGACGCTTGTCTGTTTCAACTAAACTCGCTAACGTGTCACGACAATTATTTATAGTTGTCAAAATTGTCAAATAGTGTAGTAGTCAAAATTGTTGTGTCGGGTCGAAAAGGTTAAATCTACTTTCTCCTTCCGTAAAAAGTAAAATATTTAATCTAGTGATTTAATTTTCAGCCTAGTTGCAATGGCGACGTTGTATTTCTTAGAGTATCAGAAACGTAGTAACTTCGAGTGGCCAGCAGTAAGTAGTAATGGAATGTTGGCCATAAGACCAGCCCATCCGTTGACAATATCGAGTACACCTAATTACGATCCGAGATACAATTCCTTATTGGATAGCACGTTGTCCTCCTTGTACACTAAACATGGATCGCACAGCAGAGGTTTAGATAGCAGTTTGTCGGTGAAAAGCAACGCGTTTTCCACGTCAACGCCACATACAAAGCAACAGCTTTACTCTCATGAAATAACTTGGTACCCTACCAGTCACTCGGGGCCACAACCGAAACTTGACAAGAATAGGTTGGTAATAAGTTAATTACTGGTACTTTTCACAAATTTCAAATCGTCAAATCCCCAAATCTAATATTTAAGAAACAACAGTTTGTTTTTACATATGACATTAACTACATTGCAGTGAATTTCCTGGCAACTGGTTGAGCAGAAATGGCGCAGGCGTTATTCCTAGTAACGTAGATGAGAATGATCAGGGATCAGACGTAGAATCTTCATCTTTGAACAAAGGTCCGATTCCTTTAGGTAGGCCAGTAGATTGTCCTAGACACTTTAGCGAATTTGGAAACCCTTGTAAGGTAAGTTGTTTTCTTTGCATCCTTTTGACCTTTTTTTATGCTTCTACGTTAAATCAAAATATCTCTTTTCAGGTGCATTGTTGCACTACCAAGATGCATCAGTTTGAGGAGCTTCAACCTGATCATCCTCCAGAGAAGAAGTCAATTTGTAAGCTTCAATTCTATTGTTTTAAATTTATGTGATATACCCTGTTGTTCATGATAAAAGAAAATGTAATTACGCTCTTTAGCAGACCATATAGAACAGCCTTTGAACGTACATGAAGAAAAACGGAAAATAACCAAAGGTTTTCAGAATGGTATCAACCCTTCTGATCCAAGCACGCAGACGCTTGTAAAAGAGGTGGAGTTTCGAATATATTTCTCCTTAAACGCGATTTCGTATAATATTAAATCTTATATTCCATTTTGCAGAATAATTACAAATACTCTTACAAGAGGACGAGAAGGGAAACTAGTGGTGGAGATTGGGCGGAAGTTGCCAGTAACGCCGCAGGATCGTTGCCACCAGAACCTAAACCACAATTGTGGATAGTGGCGGAGAATTTTAACACTTCGCTGGATCAAAAGTATTGCTCTGCATCTTCGCAGGATACGCCGATTAATATTACTTGCGTCATTCCTTTGTCCAAGTATATGCCAGACGTTCGTCTCACATTGCATTTTGTGTACGTGTCGTGACTATTCTATTCATAATTTATTGTGAATCTACAGTGAATTAAAATTTATTTTCATTTTTTCGAACTTTTAGTGGAATGCCATGGTACGGACAGGTAGTACAACAATGCACTTCGTCAACTAACCCTGGCATTGACGAATCGATGATATGCAGTCCAAAATACGCAATACAGCCACAAACCGAGTTGAAAATCGATATTGAAAGTAACAATCAACGGGGAGATCAATCATTTCCTCTTGATGTTGCTCATTATCTTAGGAAAACATTGAGGTTTCGTGTACCAACTGTACAGCCACAAGAGGTAACCGATAATTTTTTAAATATATTTTTCGACAGGTACTTCATCTGCCCGTTATTGATCTTGAACACAGATAACGTTAAATATTAACACCGATGATTTTTTATTTCTTTTGCAGAATATTTGTAAGAATATACACGGTGTCGATTATTCGGAATATACATTGCACTTTTATCGAGATTGTGACGAATGATTGATTTCTTTTACGACATGACATATCCCAAGGACTTTAATGTTTTTATTCCGGAAAGGAAGATCGTTGAATAAAAGTACTGCAGGACCTTCTTGTGCCTTCGTAACGTACGCCTTCTCTATTTTGTCCAGCTATGAAATTATACACCATATATTTGGTAATATAAGTATCGTCGAATAAATCTCAAACTATTTTATATGTTATTATAATACATTGTGTAGCGTGACGATTTTAATGATCAATAGAAACGGATAGATCGTGGAGACTCAAAGATAATAGATTGTAATTTAATAGAATCTAGACTTTTACATTTCGTTAAAAATCATACGTGCTGTTGCGCGTTTGATGAAAGATACGAAGAATTCGATAATAATTGGTAATCAGTGATTATATTATCAATCTTCGTAATATTTACTTTCTTCTCTTTGCTGAAAATATGAAAGTAATATTTTAAACGATAACAACATGTAAATATGTGTCCCTTTTAAAAATCTGACCGCAACGCAATCGGCAATTAAATTATGTATATCGTTTCAGTGATTTTTATGTTATCTATAAATACGTACAGAATGTTAGTATCATTATCAAACACGTTGCTGAATGCTGATCAATGTTATACATACACCGACGAACAAGGTAGACTCCTCTAGGGAAAATGGTGATGTAGATGCGAAGACCATTTCCGCACGCTGGCGAGCATAGTAGCACTCTTTAGAGGAAATATTAAACGTTTAGTCATCCGAAAAATTGAAAATTTGGCTGTTTGCTAATTTGGTGGTGATTTAATGATTTGGAGATTTGAAAATTTGTGGTATTAAGGCTTTAAAAATTTATGAATTTGAAGATTTGGTGAGTTGGGAATTTGAAAATTTGAGGAATTTGTGATTTGTGGCGGCAAACTACTGACTTATAAGCTTCTATAACCAAATATACCACACATTTTGCATCATTTTCCTTAGGTAAACCTACCGTATCCGGGACTGTACATGATCACATATTATTAGAGGGATAAGAATCTTCATGTATACATTCACACGTGTATACAGAAAAAGTGATGATAAAGATTTGTCTAAAGACGAGATGATGTATGTACAAAGTAATATTAAATATTCATCATATATATGTTACGTATATCGAATACATATTGGTGTCGATATCGGTTTAAGAGTTCACTCTTCGTTTTACGCGTCATTAAAATTCGTGCATTTTTTCTAATTATTTTCATTCGAACGAAAGATAGATGTTTCTAAAACACTATCATGCAGTTTCAAGTTCCTAAAAGGTATTGTATAATAATTGTCTATTTCGTACGGTAGAATTAGTCAAAAAATTTCGTTTGCACATTTTCTATCGCGACTACGTTATCACGTTGATTGCTACGGAACATTATCACTGATGTTAAAGAATTGATTTTATAATTCAATGCCCTAGCTCATCCTTTCTAATTAGTAATACAATTTTAGTCTTCTGATTTCTCCGCTTTTATTACCTTTATTAAATTACAAAATTTTATTTATGTATTCAATTTAATTGGATAGGTACAATTAAATCATATATGACCCCGTGGCAATCAACGAGTTAATCACATATGAGTATATCATTGTTGTTATCATCGTTATTATTGTTGCTATCATTATTATCGTTGCTCCAAAATATAACAGGGCTGCTATTAGCTATATCAGTGATAGACAGATTAAGGCCCCTTCGATGAGCTCACGGGTACAGACGTGCACAGAGATCTACGGAACATTTGAAAATTTATAAATTTGATAATATGTAAATAAAAAAATTTCAAATTTTTAAATTTCTAAATTTTCAAATTGAGAGATTGACTAACTATTAGTGCCTTTAAGTGTTGCCGCTGCACGTTGTCCATCACTGATCTGTACGAATCCGAATTATGATTTATGTTTATGAGATTTGTTTTTTTTTCATCGTTTGAATTTATATGATTTATGCGCGAATATATATACGATCAGCACGCCACTTCTGCCGTCCATACGTTTTCCATTACGCGAAGACATTTACGATAAGTTTTAAGCGAACGTTGATCCAATCATGGATATATATATTTTTACAGAAAGTGCTCGCGACTAGCACGTATCATTTTCATACGCGTGAATCGTGTAAAAAAAGAAGACAACGATATTGTACAGTAAGATGTAATTGAAACGCGAGTATAAGGCAACTATATTGCACTACAAATCGTTATTGATACGTGAAACAATTAACACGTTGACTACGCTGCTCTCTGTACTATTAATTTTATATGTCTTTCACATCTTTCAAAATATTTTGAAATATTTTAAATTAATTATAGTTGCATATACTTTTTAAGTAATATTGGAATGTATTAATGTGATGTGTAAGATTTAAAAAAGGTCTGATTTAATTGACCTAATTAATTTTTGGATAACTTTATCATTTTTCCAGATATTTAGAAGAACAACTAATATGGAATCATTGGTGATTGACACCATAAATTTATTAAATAAAGAAACAGGAAAAAAATTTAAGGCAACTAAAAAGTAATTGTAAATGATAACATTGTTTCGCGTTACATACGGATGTTTTTACCTTAGTAGTTAACGTGTTAACACATTTCACATTTAATGCTTTTATTCGTAACTCCATACCTTTCCCTGCTGGAATACATAAGCACAAATACACGAACAAATTCTTTTAACAATGACACAAAGTCACGCTGATAATTTTTACAGCATCACCATGTATTAATGTTATTGTAATGCAATTATAAATTATTGCTACACTATATATATATATATACATATACATATATTTAATACAAACACGCACGTGTACATGATATTACAGCAACATTAACGTTGAACGTATCGTTACTTCTTCTTTCCTATACAGAATCCATTCATTGTTAAAAAGGGATTCTGTATAATAAAAAATGATATTTGTATGATATAGTATATTTAACTTAGACATAGTATTCTTTTTTCAGAAAATTTCTATATTATAACACCGACATCTGTATATTTTTCATTTATCATTCACATCGTTCAGATTGTAATGCTTCATTGTGTTTTCTACGTTCATTATAGTTTAATCTCTTGCCTTAAACGCTATTTACTGTAGTGAAGTCTCGTTACGATTACCGGATATAGCCCTGTTCGTGGTGATATACCGAGACTCCATTACGTTTCTGAAATAGTAAAATTTTAATGTTACTTTCAAATCGAATCGTTAAACAATTATTAAAATAACAAATATAATAGACGAATATGTCAATTTTATTTCTACAAAAAACTTTAGGCAAGAGGTTCATGTATCAACAGATGTTTATTGTTTTTATATTTTATTGTAGATATCATGGCGACTCGTATCGAGAAAAAAAAGATTTATTATTTGCATACTTTGATTCATCTTTCACGATGAATTTGATACGCGTAAGCGTAAAAGAGATCTCAGACGATTGATATTTGTATGTTGTCAATATTATTAAACATGTGAGGAAAAATATTGACACGTTATCAATGAGTAAGTATCCATTGACGAGATAATTTGATAAAAATTAAAATACTTTTTCCCTTTTGAATAAACGTCTTTGAGTGCTATTTCAGAGCTATAAGTGTTAATAAATATTGAATGTGTAAGATAAATGTAGTTTGTCGATAAATATTAACAGTATTGGCAATGTAGATTGATCGTCTGAAGTCCCTATAAGAAATGAACGTAGAAACTGAAAAGAACAGGAAGGGAAGGAGCAGGAGCGTCATAACGTTGAAAGAGAAACGAAGAATTCGTTTTATTTTTCCAGACATTCAGCTCTGAGACGAAAAAGAAGCTGTTTAACATAAATAGCATAATATTTTTAATTTGAAGCAATCGCGGTAGAATTTGTACATAAAACTTCGAGCGTAACAGTGGTACGTGTACTACTTTCTTTTCGGTGAAACGTTGTTAGCTTTTAAGCAATTAGCAATCATGTAATTATAAAGACGTCGTTGTATTAATACCAACGAGAGAGATTACTCGTAAAGACATTACTTTTAACAAGTGGTATTCTATGTATTATATTGCCCGATCAATGGTCATTCCAGTTAGTATTAAATGAACGTTTAGAACGATGATACAGAAGTGTCTAAATATCTGAATATTTTGCGAGAAAGGTGTATGTAGAAAAATTGCTGCTCGATCGAGATAATATTATTAAAGCTTTCTTTCATCTATATACTATCGATCATAACGATTTTTTTTTTTAAATAAACTAGAAACTTTTTGCCAGAGGTTAAATATTTTCGTGACCTCATGAAACATTTTGGAATATTCAACAATTAATTCTGATACAGTGCAGTTGGTGAAAATTTGTAAAATTACTTGTTTCGACGAAGAATTTTGAAGAAAGCAATGATAAGGAAACGAGGTATTTGATAAGCAAGCAAATGTAAATTGAAGGATCGATTCTCCTAGTCCCATTGTACTCTGTTTTAACAACATATTTTTCTTTCCTACTAACACTAAACGCGATTTAATGCGACGATTTGTCTTTATTCACCTTGTCGAGCATCGAATAGTACTATTTATGTATATTTGAACAAAAACGCATGTAAATGTTATATTCACGTATTTATGAATGTATCGTTAAAATAATAAAAATATATATATACACAATGAATCTGTATTCGTAGAAAAAAAAAAATAAAGATACTACTGCAGAAGATACATGATATTCCATAACAGAATGTCTTTTTTTCTTTAACGTTATGATCAAGTACACAAGGTGAATGAATAGTACGCCCGAATAAATAATTATTAATTTCTTTAGTATTACGAATTAAAATTTATTTAAATGGTAATTGCAGATGAAATGTAGAATAGATTTATTATTCACGGACAGGTATCCTTTTTACCATTTGCGTATCACACGCGAGATTATCGGTTCAGACTAGAACCGAATTTACTAGAACTCGTTATGGTTTGACGCAAAAAGACACTTTAATGAATGAGTTGCGCTAAATGCTTTATTTTCATACACATTATGCAGTCTTTTTTTATTAAGCGATAATATAATTAACATAAATAATAGTATAAAAAATTATAAGTAGTTAATAATCTTCTTCATCATAGCCATATCCAAAGTCATTCTCGTCGTCTGATGCGTTCCTTACAAGCATTTGTCCAACAGTCATTTCCGTAGGATCGGCATCGACTTCTTCGTCAATATAATCATCAGTTTCATCTATTTTGGGAAAAAAGTGTATATAGAATAGTTTAGTACAACAGGACGTGATACAAAAATTAATTTTGAGTATATTAGACGAAAATTTACCCATATCACAGGCGTTTACTCTCGGTTCTACTCCGTCAGTTTCTACTTCAACAGGTTTCTCAACATTCTCTTCTTTCGTTTCTTTTATGTTCGGTTTAACCTTAACCGAATGGAATTTCCTTACTGTCGTTGTCGGCGGCTTGTCTTGTGATTTTAATGTATTAGAAACATTAGATCTACAAATATATACAATAAAATGTTTAAATTATATTTATGTTACAAAGCAGTAAATCATTGCTACTGTTATACTAACACTTTGCTGGAACCTGCAGCATTATCTACATGCGCTTTAACGGGTTGAATTGGAAGCTCTTCTACTTTTTGTTGCTCCTTATTTAAAGCAGTTAAATTAACATTTAAACTTTTTAATACTTCATAATTAATCTTAGATGAAATCTTCTTCTCTTGTAACATTTTCTCAATAGCTTCTCCTAACGAAACAGATTAGGTAACAAATGTATGTATAATATCGTACAAAACGTTAATTAGTATTCCAATAAACTGTGTACAGTACTGACACTAAAGGTAATATTATTACCTGCGCTATTTGCTGGTGTTTGAGTTTTATTTCGTTTAGTAGTACGTCGTCTCTTTTTCTCAGGTTTACCCTCTTCTTTCTCTTTTTGTCGTTTCTCTTCTTTTTCCTTTTGCTGGGTCAAATATTCAGCATTTACCTTATTCCATAAGTTGTGCTTAAACTGTGCCTCCTTTTCCGACATGATATAACTATCTAACTCTTCGTCGTCGAGGTCAGCGATATCAATCTCTCCGGTGTTCTAAAGGAAGAAATGACTATAAATACATTACATACCATATAAATAATGCAAGGACGAAAAAAACTTTCGAAACTAATTTTACTTGCATTTTCAAAAGTTGCATTCATTTGTCCGTTCGCCTCATGTTCTCGATCATTTGTCGATATTAATCCCATAGAAGCAATGTTTGGACCTTGAAATAGTTACACATTTCACAAATTTTGCAATGTAACAAAATATAATAAAATTGGTTTAACAATTACCCAGTCCAGTAATCAACCGATTGCTAGTGTCATTAGAATCTTGAAGGTCACTATCAGGATCATCCACATCATTTTCAACGTAACTTTTTATTACATCTAAATTACTCTCCCTTACGAATCTTTCAGTATCCACCCTTTCTAAGTAAGCAGCTAAAAATTAAATGTGTACATATAATGAACCTCAAGTGACTCTTTTTTTAATTTCTAAATAATTATAATTACCATCTTTTCGTTTTCTTGTTTTTCCTATAGTTTGCTCATCCAGCTGTTTATCAATCTCAGCCTGTAGCTCATTTATTTCTGTATCTATATTTTCCAACTGTAAAACGGAATATCAAATTTTATCTTATTTCAATAATTTTTTAAAACTAAAAGTTATCAAATAGATGTACATGCATTTATAGCATGTTATAAAGAAGACAAACAAAATTATACCTTCTGCAATCGTTCTCTGTCCTTTTTTCGCGCAGCTTTAAATGCCGGAGGATCCTGTTCCTCTTCCAAATCTACCGTCATAAATTCTTCGAGAGTCAACGCGCTCGATGGTGTATCTCCAAACTCTATAAGCCTACGAGTTTCCATAAATATAATTCCTTATAAATGTAGACTTTCCTGGAAAAGAAATTTGTCCAAAAATATTTTACCTTTTACGTAACGTTGATTCGTGTACTTTTACAATTTTTATAATATCGGCGGGCGATCTGTTGAATTCATGTAATCGAGCAGCCATCAACAAGGCTAACGTGAAAAAAAAGGAAAGAATGTTGTTTTTTACTCAGTACCAACATACCTTCTTCATAAAATTTTATTTAATAATAATAATAAGTTCTTAATCGAATTTCATTTAGTAAATAAGGAAACTAAATATTTACAAATTAATCTGTAAAATAAGGATTAGATAATTAAAAATATATAAATAAATGCAATTAATTATATAAACTTTTTTATACCAGCTCCACATAATCCCGACGGCCTGCGTCCGCTATGAATACTGTCTCTTTTCATCCTTTGAACTACTCGTAGGGCTGTCATCGACACTTCGTGAGTTTTTTCACCGAATTCCAATTTATTCGCAAACCTCATAATGTATAAGCATGGATCTGTAATAAACATTATGAGCGTACAATGCTTGAAGTGCATTGTGTACTCTGTTGTAGATAGAATTTTTATCTGTGGGGAGGTAATCATTGATTGTCACACGTTGTATCAGTGCGTGTTAGAAATAATTCAGCGCGTGAATTATTAAATGTTCAAATCTTTATTTTTACATTTCTAAATTTTTGAATTCTCAAATTTCCAAATTCCTAAAGTCCCAAATGTCAAATACCCAAATTTTAAATTCCCAATTTTCAAAGCTTTGGGCTCTCTTCCGATATTACCCGAATTTTTCCGAACTCAAACCGAAGATGGTATAGATACCCGATATATCGCGCATGTAGGATGCACTGCGCAGACCGAAAACTGACTTTTCGAGAGACACCCGATATATGGACGCGCGTGCCCTAAGTTGTCTATCGACCGACGTGCAAATCTAACCAGCGCCCGTCTGACATGGCGCCCATGTAACTGAAATCCAAAATCATTTTGTGTTGCAACTTTAGAAAAGACGAGCGTTGAGTTAAAAAAGTGATAATGGCAATGTCGAATCTTTATTCCAAAATATCAACCAAGCCGATGAAGCGCTTCCAAGACAACGTCACAGTCAAGCAGACTAATCCGTGGTTAAACGGTGAGATAAACTATCGTAGATATAAATAAATATAATATATGTATATTCTTAATACATAATACGGTTCATGAATTTTTTATGCTAAATCATAGAAATAGAGAAAGACGAAAGTTCGATTTATTTTCCATATATTTAATGTTGCTTGAATAGGATTAGGTCTTTTCTAATATTTCGTGTAACTTCATACAATTATAAATTTTAATTTGTCATTTTCATTCTTTTCGCATTTAATTTGGAAATATATACCTTGTATATATTGTTTTGATTAATGTTGTTAGCAATCATACATAAATAAACACATGTTATATTGTATTTAATTTCAGTTTGATAATTTACACCGGCTTTATGTTACAAAATATTATGTTCGCATAAATTTATATTGTTGAAAGTATAAAATTTATGTATAGCTAACTCAACTTCCCGTTTTATTATAAATAAACAAATGTTTAAGTGAAAATTGATGATCAATGTTTAATTCAAATATAAATTTAGAAATCGTGAAAGAAAAACGTGTAATTTTATGATTTAATAAATGTGTGTATATGCGTGTGTATGTATGTTGTATGTACGTATGCGTGCGCACAAGAGTGTATATGCACATTTATTTAGTATATGTATCACGTGTATACGAAACGCCTACGAAACCACACGAATGAAAGCGAAATAAACCGAACTTTGTATCACTCCAGGATTTGCCATAGTTGAATTTTGCCTAAGATGTTACATTACACATGTATTATATGGATATGTTTGTGTTCGCGATACTTAAAAATGCACAATTTTTGAAATTGCGGTGACAGAAATTATTTACTATGTCGTAATAACAAAACTCTTTAGTTAAAGATATTTTCACAACTGTGGAATAATGTATTCTAACGGTAAAATTGGTAATTTACATGCATTTATTTTGACTAAACTGTCACTAAAAAAAGGTGATAATTTATACAATGCCTTAAAATGGCGATAAATAAAACAGAAAATACACAGAAGAAAAATGTGGGGATCTACGAAACAATAAAACAAGCTTATTTATAAACCTTGAATCATTAAATGTTATTTTCGAGTATAACCTTTTCAGTGAAAGTTTTGTTAATGAAACAGTTCATTTGATTTTGATAAAATCAATTTCACGCACATTAGTAATGATTCAAAGTTATTTAATACAGAGCAATATTTTTTTATCACCTTATTATTTTTTTCTGGTATATTTAATGTTTATTATGATCATTTCATTTTAAAGAAATAAAAATAGAATATGAATGATTAGATATTTGCACTACTTTCTTTAACATCAGTTTTTGAGTAATAACATTAAATGCTGTAATAAAGAAAATAATGTAAATATTACTTTTCATTTTCATTATGTTTTTATTCAATTTCTTTATATTTTGAACTATTGTACTCTATTAAACTATGAATGTTTAATATTATGTATGTTTTAGCGGAATCACCAATTACTGTATCAGATTCACCACCTACAGTAAGCCCACTTTTTACTTCTTCCATTGTGTTACAACGCGAGGGAACCATAAATCAGCCTCTTAGTGCACCTGCATCACCTTTGTCTTCCTTATCATCTCCTATAACTCAATTAAATTTGTCATCACCCGAAGATTGTACACAAGATCCTAATTGGCAAGCGACAAAACCCACAGTTCGCGAACGAAATGCTGCCATGTTTAACAATCATTTAATGGCCGATATTATATTCATTGTTGGTAGTCCAGGTAATAAAAAAAAAATTATTTATATATGCTAAAACAATTTATTATGTAAAATTTACGAAGCTGAATAACATTATATACTGATATTTAATGCAGGTCATACGCAAACTATACCAGCACATAAGTATGTTTTAGCTACTGGTAGTTCTGTATTTTATGCCATGTTTTATGGTGGATTAGCTGAGAACAAAAGAGACATAGAAGTACCCGATGTAGAGCCAGCTGCTTTTCTTGCCTTACTAAGGTAAACATTTTCATTTCTGTGCAATTGTCAATATAAATTATACAACATTAATTATTTCTTTCTTTCTAGGTATATGTATTGTGATGAAGTACAGTTAGAAGCTGATACAGTTTTGGCAACGCTGTATGTTGCTAAAAAATATATAGTCCCTCATTTAGCAAGGGCATGTGTTAATTATTTAGAAACAAGTTTAACAGCAAAGAATGCATGTTTATTATTAAGTCAATCGCGTTTGTTTGAGGAACCAGATCTCATGCAACGTTGCTGGGAAGTTATAGATGCTCAAGTAAGTTTAAATAAGAAAATGTTAAAATCATTCACATTAAATGATAATTTAGACATAACGCTAAACACTAAATCACATTTATTCATTGATGCAATTGAACATACTATGAGTTATCATTCTTGTGGAGATATTTGTTTAAACCATAAAGTAAAAGATTCACGTCAACATCAGCTTACGCGTACAACTACAAAAACTAATGAGAAAAGTTATGTAAATGTCAAAAATAGACTGTCAGTAATGTCACATTGTTTTAGCTTATCAGAAAACAATTGTTGCACTAAATTTAATAATAAACGATTATCACTTTCATTATTTCGAACTCGAAGCGAACCGTATTTTGCAGATAATAAGTTAGACATTGAAGTAACACAGAATGTAACTTACGAAGATAATTTTGCAGAAGAATATGAATACAGTAAAAATGATTACAGTAATTTTCCTAAATAGCATCTAGCAATAATATGATTTATTTTGAACATTAAAATGTTTTTAGAACGAAATTGCTTATTTGTTTTTAGATTTATTTGATTTAAATTTTGAAAACTTAATACCTTTTATTTCAAATATATTTTTATTTTCAAAAATAATAAAATATATTACATCAAACTAATAAAAAACTAATAAGCAATTTTATAAAAAGAAGTAAGAACAAGATGGTTTAATGCAACTTGTGTATAAAATTATATTTATTCAATTTAATTTATATATGTGTATGTATATTATACACTGATATCTATAAAACATTTCATTGTAATAAGTATTATTAAATTGAATACATTTTTTAAAACACAAACCAGTTTTTATATAATAAAAGCAATAGTACTTTTTATGTAAATATATTAAACATGTTTCTCTAAGTACTGCTACCTTCAATTTATTATATAAGCATTTTTTATATAATAACTGCTATTAATAAGAATTCTAATCAAATTATTTGAAATAATTTTGATTCTACATATTTTCCTAATCATACTTTGATATTAATGATATTTAAAAAATGGAGTTCATTTATAATATTGTGTACAAGTTTTGTTATTGAAAAATAAGTTAGTTAAATTAGCTGATTAACAGTATTTAAAGAAATTTAATATATAATATAAAGAGTAAGAAATCATTAAATAGAAAGAAGTCTTTAGTCCTAAATAACATATCTATAATTCTATATACTTCCATTTCTTGGAGTTAATATATTGTCTAAATTTTAAAGGATATTGCTAGAGATAAACTAATAAAGCATAATTGTAGCTCAATACGTGCTTAAAATACTTTTGTTAAACATACTAATTATATTGGTATGTATACAAAATTTAATGTAACACAGGCAGAAATGGCATTAAGATCAGATGGTTTTGTGGATATCGATATTCATACTCTTGAATCAGTTCTTTCTCGTGAAACATTAAACTGTAAAGAAATTCACATATGGGATGCTGCATTAAGATGGGCTACTGCAGAATGTATTAGACAAGAACTCGAACCGTCGGCAACAAATCAAAGACGATTATTAGGTAAATGCTAGTAATATATTTTTAAATATGTAGCTAATATTTTTAACACTCATTTTATTCTAGGTTCTGCTTTATATTTAATTAGACTTCCTGCTATGAATTTGGAAGAATTTGCCAACAGTGCTGCTCAGACTGGGATCTTAACACAACAAGAAACAATTGATGTTTTCTTGCATTTTACTGCTAGTAATAAGCCTCAACTTTGTTTCCCTACTAAACCTCGACAGGGCTTAAAAACACAGGTAAATACTGTTAGTAACAACACTTATTCGGCGTCGATATGAAAGAAAGTACTTATAGTAATTACCAATGCAAATTTTCAAGTTTATCATAAGCTAAGACTAAAGTTTTTAATATCTTTTTTTGCAGGTGTGTCATAGGTTTCAATCATGTGCATATAGATCAAACCAATGGCGTTACAGAGGCAGATGTGATTCGATTCAATTTAGTGTTGACAAAAGGATTTTTGTTGTTGGTTTTGGACTCTACGGAAGTTCATCTGGTGCTGCGGATTACAATGTTAGAATCGAACTTAAAAGATTAGGATGCGTTTTGTCTGAGAATAGTACTAAATTTTTCTCGGATGGTTCAAGCAGTACATTTCACGTGTATTTTGAAAATCCAATTCAAATAGAACCAGAATACTTTTATACAGCTAGCGTAATATTAGACGGAGGCGAGTTAAGTTACTTTGGACAAGAAGGCATGTCAGAGATCACAGTTGGTAACGTGAATTTTCAGTTTCAATGCAGTTCAGAAAGTACGAATGGTACTGGTGTGCAAGGTGGGCAAATACCTGAATTAATATTTTATGGACCGCCAGTAGATGACTGACGGAAATTTATGACAGAGATAATGGTGTAAAATGGTGGTGTCCAAAAATATGTACCTTGAAATTATTCAAGGTTTTGTGTGATTATTGTTTTAAGTACTATTTTTAAATGAATGACTAAAGTTGTGTAACAGGTGCACTCTTAAATTTCAACATGCATTTTAAGTTTTGTATAATATTATATTTTAATGGATACATTGTAAACACAAGATATTACAAATAACTTCGTTTAATTTGCTTTTTTAAATCGTAATTTTAATTGTTAAATTATTAGAACGGATATAACATGATTATTACATTGCTTAATTATTACTCTAGTCCAAAGGTTAATACCAAATTTTCAGCGTTCCGAGAATTTCAACACAAATAATTTCGTAAGAATATATTTTCTTAAAATAAAAATATATAAATGTGTAAATGCAAAAATTAATATTTGTTTTTATACTACCGTATTTTAAAAATACAATCTTATAAAACATTGTACTATTATGAGAAGAAGAAAATATAAATTCTACTTAACATAAAACTGAAATTTAAATAAATAAAATAATACTTCTCTAGAAGAGTGCATCTTTTATCTTCTAAAAAATATTCAAATTTTGTTTGAAAAAAGGTTACTTTTTTTCACGCAACTTGAATACATGAAAAGTCATTTGTAAATATACAAGTAAAGTTATATAAAAATATTTGTTAGTACATCTTATGAAAATGAAAATGTAAAAATAATCTTTAAAATAATAGAAAACGTGAAAGTTATAAGTGCTATTTGAAAGAATTACTGTTGAATAATTATATTTTAAAAAAGTAAATGAAGATCATTAATTTAAACAACATTATTATGATTAACTAGGTCTTCAATTAAAAAACACATGTATGATTGTTACATTACAATCTTGTTTCGGACATAAGTAATTTAAACTTGAATCAATAATTCTTTAACTTATATTTTTAAAAAGCTTTATCGTTCTGTTAAACAGAATATACTACTTTTGCTCCAAGTAATACTAATTTTAAAGTATTCAACAGTTTTTAAGCATTGTAAGCAAGTTTGCAATGTATTATAATTGAAACTGCCTATTTAATACAATGCACATTTTATATCTCAATATTATCATTTATTGTTTTATATTGTACCAGTGAGGAATGAGGTACATTTTGCTCATTTTTTAAAACTTATTGCTTTTTTAATTAATGTACATGTTAAAAAATCACATGTAATCATGAATTACATAAATGGTACTAAATTATTTAAAAAATCTACTGTTAAACTAATAAGAGTAAATTCATAAGGCAAAAAACATTTTTGTACATATTATAAATATCATAATGATATTTCATACATATATTCTTTAACATTTAAATCATGTTTATATAATTTTATAATTTACTAAATTCTTGTAAAAGGTAAAATATATATGCTAGTATAATTTCAAAGATAAATAGGCATATACTAAATAAATGTTGTTATTATATTTTCTTTTTTGTAATGGATATTATTATATTTAGAAAAGGTATAGAATCTGGCGCCAAAGTTTACATTATGAAATAGTCAATACTGGTTAAAAAAGTACAACGGATTATATCAATATAATAATAAAATGTACAAAATAATGCCTTCCTATTATTAGTATGTTCATCTTGTGCCAAAAAAGGACAAATAAATTTTAAATGCATGTTCATCGTGAAATTTAGATTGGTATTAAAAATAAACTGAATTAACCCGATGAATGGAATAATCGTGTTAGTCAAATAAAATATAAAATGTTCATATACACTAGAATCTCGTAATATGATTCTGAACAGAACTTTAAGAGCAAACAAATTTAAAAATGGACTATGTAAGCGAAATTTCTTCCATACAGCACTTGATTGTCAAAGCCCTGCCAACAATGTTATAATTTGCGACTTCTAAATTTATAAATTTTGAAATTCGATATAAGCGGAAGTCGTATAACATTTAAAGAAATAGAGTCAACACAAGACCAGCTCAGAGTCCATTGTCCCAGGGTTAATTACGACATTCAAGAACACATTTACATACATATACAATGAACAATTCTTGACTTGAACTTTTATGTTAAACTACAATTTAAAAATTATGGTAGAATATTTTCAACGATGTAGTGTAAAATACAATAAGCATAACTGAAAATTTCCATACATATAAGCAATAAGTGAACATGAATGTAAAAATTTTATTCAGAATATTAGTATTTTTATGTATTAAGCTAGAATTCTTTAAATACCATAATTATTAATGTCATATTAAAATAGAATAATTAGAATTTCAAACAGTATCTAGTATGATTGTTAATAAACTAGAAGCACAAATGCTGTGTTTAATATTTAAAAACATTTTAGAAAAAGGTACACTCAACAAACTTTCTCATTTTACGTTTTCCAATTTATCGATTAATATAAGGACACGATTAATTAACATGAACATTTTTATATGTAATTTCACCAAAAAATGAATGTAGTGATAGTTCTTTGTAACGAAAATAATTTGTTGTATAGAGAAGTTTATGTATAAAAAATAAAGCAAATTAGTATAGTAATTTTTAAATTAATTTCCTTATTCCTGATTTTCATACATTATAATAATAAGAATTTATTGTATATCAAATTATGTATCCATTACAAGGAGGGTTTTGATGGTAATTGTACTATTATTTCATTTCAATGTAACTTACAGAAGAATTAAATTCTTTCTTCTGTACACTAAAAATATAAACTATAATAAAATATGTATAATAAAGTAATGTAAGGAATATCTAAAAGATTAAGAAAACTAAATGCTGTATATGTTATGTAATCAGCAATTACACTCAGTGCAATTGGCTTAATTTTTGAAATCCTATACACCACTGCCTAAATTACACTGGATTAGTATTATTTAACAAAATATCAGTATTACTAAGGTATTAATAATACTTAATATAATTTCCCATTCTTATTGATTGTTGTAGATAAACCAAAAATATGAAATATTTTTTATATCATGCAAATTTTGAACATGCAAACTGCTTACCTACTGAAGGTATGTTGATGCAAAGAGCTTGTGTAAACCGTAAATACGTACGTCCCAATTCATGAACACAAATTTGAAGAACATCACTGATATCAATAAGCATATCTAATTAATTAGTTAAGTATATATTTGTACTTTTTAAAGTTTTAAATTAAATGAAATAAAGCTAATTTTCTAAAACAATAAAGTATATCTTTCTATTTTGTGTAAATGTAAAGGATACGTGCAGTGCCTTCTGTACGACAAGTAATATAAACACAAGCTGCATGATTATGTGCTTGTTTTCGTCCACGAGTCAAGTGTCGATTTAAGGCCATTTTATAAAAATTCATGGATGTATCAATACAGTGTTGATTCAAACTAGCAACAAATACATAAACATCTTATTAATTATATTATAAAAAATAAATAATTTATCAAATATAAATCACAAAGAAAAATTACATACTGTAACTGCATGCATAAATGAGTTATTCCTTTTCTTGCATTTTGTAATGTTATTCCTCTTGATTCTTTCCCATTGATGTGATATGCTATAAACAATGAAAATATAAGTTTATATAAAATGTACTTCGTCAATAAAAAACAATGTACAATAATTATAAAATATACTTGTTTATATCCTTTAAAATTACATACTTGCACCAAATTCTGTAGCACCTCCAGTACTGTCATTAGCAACAAACTGACCAAGTACCATCATATTTCCAGATGGTGTCTCTTTAAATGCTGTTTCGCTAACAATAAGTTGATCTTCCAAAACAAAGCCACATTCTGTACAAACTGCATCTCCTCGAGCAGGATCTGTTTCGATCTCTGTGGATCCACAGTTTCGACACTTACTTCCAGACATCTATTAAAAATTAATATATTTTTATATATGATAAAACAGTTTATGTGTAACCTATATTTACAATCATCACTGTACTTAAAATATAGTAGCAGAAAATAATTAATATTTAATAAATAATCAATCACTTAATTTTTCTATAAACATAATGTCAATACATTTACACTAAATATACATACTAAACACATTATTTTATACGAATTATTCAAATTATTAAATTAATAATATTATAGACTAACTATTATGCAGTAATGATTTATGCTTTACGCTTTCAAGTTACCTTTGTAATATTTTTTATGTTTACTGTCAAATATATCACTGAAATAATTATTATGACATACAGTGACTTACTATTTAAATTACTGTATTAAATAAATATGACACACAAACTAAGTAATGTTTTATTACACTGTGTTTTATATAAAAATACGCAAAAACACTGTAACTGAAAGTTCGACTTTTTGCTATACAACAAAATAATTTTGGTAGGTTATGATAAAAACATACATCCCTACAAACATGATGTATAGTGTATAGTGATTAAGTCATAGATAAAAAAGGAATATGAATGTTCATGTTTGAAAATTAGTACTTCCTGTTCAAGTGCTGCACCAGGTGGCCAATTTTAGTATCATTATAGAATCATTCCTATCTATGTTAAAATTGATTCTCGTTCATAATAAAATGAGTTGTTATCAACGCAGAAATTGGATCTTATGTACATTTATATACTGTAAGAGTGAGTAACTACTTGTACAAATGTTATTAATCAAAATATTGTAATTGGCTAAACTTCCGAAAACCTTCATCCTCCAAATTGGCTGAAATTTGGGGAATAGGTTTATTTTTAATAAAAATAATGATTCCGAGAAGGATTTTTGGCGACTTGAGAAAAAATTTTTTATCATTTGGGTGTCACTCCCTATTTTATCGGCGTAGTATTTGCAACTACAGTTATCTACGCTTTCTACAATGGACCCCAACAGTTAACCTAACCTAACCTAACCTAACCTAACCTAATTATACATATAGTACTACTCTTGATACATTGATACTTTTTAAAAAGAATTGATAACAGCAGATTTCATATCATCAGAATCGCCTTCAAATCTGTCGCAAGTATTCCTGCCGGTAATGATTGCGTTAATTGGATCAATTCTTTGATACATGGAACATAAGGTAGGCACATTTCCGATCAACTTACATTGTTATCGAGCAAATTATTACATTTTTCGATCAATAACAATTTTGTATCTTATTACGTTATAGGACTGAAGCGATATCTACTTCGTTCAACGCTTCAATTACCCCCGCAATGTAACAAAGCGAATCCGAGAAGAATAAATCAACAGAAACCACTCACGTACACTATACAATATTATATTAATATTATGAGTTACTATTCTATTATACATTAAAGAACGACCATATTTGTATAATATTTATAAATAAATATAACAGATTATTATATTAACAATTGTATGTATGTATGTTGTATGTATGTATGTATGTATGTATGTATGTATGTATGCATGTATGTAATTATTAGCTCTATGTACTTTCAATGTATTTACAACTTGTATGCAATATAAAATTTGAATAAACGATAAATAAAAAGAATAAACTGTGTATTTACTTAAAAAAAACATTCCCAAGCGTTCAGAAACATTATACAAACCTATCGAAATGCAAAAGTAAAAGAACAGTACAAAAGAAGTATTTAGAATAGCCGAAAACAGTAAAACCGCGAAGAAATTCGATTAAATCACGAAATAAATTCCTCAGAATTCCTACAAATGACGTCATCAAAATTCCCAGAAATGGCATTCGTGCCACCTCCTCACAACTCATGTTCTCCTGATACCAAAACTCAAAATCGGCAGGTCGGATTACAAAAATCGGTCACGACAATTCGTGGAAATGACGTCATAAAAATTCCTAGAAATGGCATTCATGCCACCTCCTCACAACTCATGTTCTCCTGATACCAAATTTCAAAATCGAGAGTTTCGGTTTGAAAACTCTTCGTGCCACCTCCTCACAACTCATGTGCTCCTGATACCAAAACTCAAAATCGGCAGGTCGGATTTCAAAAATCGGTCTCGACAATTCCTAGAAATGACGTCATCATAATTCCAAGAAATGGCATTCGTGCCACCTCCTCACAACTCATGTTCTCCTGATACCAAATTTCAAAATCGAGAGTTTCGGTTTGAAAAATCTTCGTGCCACCTCCTCACAACTCATGTTCTCCTGATACCAAATTTCAAAATCGAGAGTTTCGGTTTGAAAAATCTTCGTGCCACCTCCTCACAACTCATGTGCTCCTGATACCAAATTTCAAAATCGAGAGTTTCGGTTTGAAAATCTTCGTGCCACCTCCTCACAACTCATGTGCTCCTGATACCAAATTTCAAAATCGAGAGTTTCGGTTTGAAAAATCTTCGTGCCACCTCCTCACAACTCATGTGCTCCTGATACCAAATTTCAAAATCGAGAGTTTCGGTTTGAAAACTCTTCGTGCCACCTCCTCACAACTCATGTGCTCCTGATACCAAAACTCAAAATCGGCAGGTCGGATTTCAAAAATCGGTCTCGACAATTCCTAGAAATGACGTCATCATAATTCCAAGAAATGGCATTCGTGCCACCTCCTCACAACTCATGTTCTCCTGATACCAAATTTCAAAATCGAGAGTTTCGGTTTGAAAAATCTTCGTGCCACCTCCTCACAACTCATGTTCTCCTGATACCAAATTTCAAAATCGAGAGTTTCGGTTTGAAAAATCTTCGTGCCACCTCCTCACAACTCATGTGCTCCTGATACCAAATTTCAAAATCGAGAGTTTCGGTTTGAAAATCTTCGTGCCACCTCCTCACAACTCATGTTCTCCTGATACCAAATTTCAAAATCGAGAGTTTCGGTTTGAAAACTCTTCGTGCCACCTCCTCACAACTCATGTGCTCCTGATACCAAATTTCAAAATCGAGAGTTTCGGTTTGAAAAATCTTCGTGCCACCTCCTCACAACTCATGTTCTCCTGATACCAAATTTCAAAATCGAGAGTTTCGGTTTGAAAAATCTTCGTGCCACCTCCTCACAACTCATGTGCTCCTGATACCAAATTTCAAAATCGAGAGTTTCGGTTTGAAAATCTTCGTGCCACCTCCTCACAACTCATGTTCTCCTGATACCAAATTTCAAAATCGAGAGTTTCGGTTTGAAAACTCTTCGTGCCACCTCCTCACAACTCATGTGCTCCTGATACCAAATTTCAAAATCGAGAGTTTCAGTTTGAAAAATCTTCGTGCCACCTCCTCACAACTCATGTGCTCCTGATACCAAATTTCAAAATCGAGAGTTTCGGTTTGAAAATCTTCGTGCCACCTCCTCACAACTCATGTTCTCCTGATACCAAATTTCAAAATCGAGAGTTTCGGTTTGAAAACTCTTCGTGCCACCTCCTCACAACTCATGTGCTCCTGATACCAAATTTCAAAATCGAGAGTTTCAGTTTGAAAAATCTTCGTGCCACCTCCTCACAACTCATGTTCTCCTGATACCAAATTTCAAAATCGAGAGTTTCGGTTTGAAAACTCTTCGTGCCACCTCCTCACAACTCATGTTCTCCTGATACCAAAACTCAAAATCGGCAACTCGGATTACAAAAATCGGTCTCGACAATTCGTGGAAATGACGTCATCAAAATTCCTAGAAACGGCATTCGTGCCACCTCCTCGAATGTTATGTTCTCCTGATACAAATCTTGAACTGCAGCTTTCCGATTTCGCAAAAATTCTCGGAATTTTTAAACAGGAATTTCAAGGAATGGTGTCTGCCTTAGTTGGACCATGAAGGATTGGTTTTGATAAGGATTTAAAATAAATAGAAATTGCAAATTAATTTTTTCTCTTTATTTTTCAATCAATTTCTATACATGTTTGCAATCGTATAACATATTCAAAATTTAATATTACATAATATTACGACATACACTATTTGAATATATATGTATATTTTACAGTAATTTGTAATTTACATATACAGTTGTTATGCATTGTACTAGTATAATTAATTGGCTAAACTTCCGAAAACCTCCATGCTCCAAATTGGCTGAAATTTGGGGAATGGCTTTGATAATAGCAGATTTCAAATCGGCCTCAACTATTCCTGTCGGTAACAAATGCGTCGGTAAAGTAGGGAGTGACACCCAAATGATACCCAATTTTTTTCTCGAGTCGCCAAAAATCCTTCTCGGAATCATCATTTTTATTAAAAAGAAAGCCGTTCCTAAAATTTCAGCCAATTTGGAGCATGGAGGTTTTCGGAAGTACAGCCTTCAAGCAAATATCATCGCAAGGTAAGTAAAATGTAAAGTCGGTAACATATTAGTAGGTCAGTAGGAATCGATAGTTTGTTGAATTTCCAGTATTTTTTCCTCTGTTCATAGACGAATGTATTGTTGTCGGCTCCATCAATCGGTTAAAATTTAAAAACCGAAAAAGGTATATATATGCTATTGTCGATGTAGTTTAAAAAATATGGTCACGGAAGTTGTAAATGCACGTGCACGTTGCTTTTGAGTATAAAAAGCTAATAACCTAACCTAACCAATCAATGCTGTATTTATGACATGAAGGTTATCCACGAGGTAAAGATACATATATTTTTTGTAAAAGTATAGTTTTCAAATAATCTTTATATATAAATTTTAACAGCAATCTTAAAACTTTCAATGAAATGGAGAAGCAATTTAAAAAAGTAACCAATCAAACTTTGAAGTGGTACGAAGAATATCCCAAAACCGAAGAGCCATGTAAACACTCTAAGTCTGAAGCAGAAATATCAGAATTAAAAGCTACAGCCAAAAGATATTTAGATGGAGAAACTTCTATTTTTCAATTAAAAGAATCAAAATCTTCTAATTCAGAAACAACATGGTTAAAAACAGCATTATCACAGGGAACAACATCAGACAAAATAGCAGCTGCTATTGTATTAGTGCAGGACAACCCAAAATACAATTTAAGTAGACTTACAATGCTTATAAATCAAGTACGAATAGCAAAACATAATCAATGCAATATGATAATAACATCCTTAAGAGATTTGTTTTTGTCAGATTTACTTCATCCTCAATTTAAATTGCTTAAATTTGAAGAACAAGATTTAAATAAATTAACTGAGTCCAACTCTGAAGATACAATAATCAAAACAGATGCATTGAAAAAAAAATTAATGGCTCACTGGTATTTTGAAGACCAATTACGTGAACATTATGAACGCTTCGTTGTATCTTTGGGCACCATTGCATCTGATACAGTTGATGCGAACCGTGAGATAGCAATATCAGTAATGACCGATTTATTAATAGGAAATGCTGAACAAGAACATAAACTATTGGAGTTAGTTGTTAATAAAATAGGAGATCCAAGCAGTAAAGTAGGGTCCAAAGTTATATTCTGTTTAAACAAGTTATTACATGAACATCCAAATATGAAACCGGTTGTATTAGTTGAAGTTGAAAAAATATTGTTTCGAAAAAATGTGGCACAACGTGCACAGTACTATGCAATTTGTTTATTAACACAATTTATTTTAAGTAAAAATGATGAAAAAATTGCTTCTACTCTCATCGAAGTTTATTTTGCATTTTTTAAAGCTTGTTTGAAAAAAGGAGAACCAGATAGTAGAATGATGGCAGCAATTTTAACTGGTGTAAACAGAGCATTTCCATTTGCAAAAATGGATTCAAACATATTACATAATCACATAGATTCTGTGTACAAAGTTGTACATATTGGAACTTTTAATGTTTCTTTAAATGCTCTTAACTTATTATATCAGGTGAGTACTTGAATAGTATAATATGTTTTTGATAAAATATTTTTAAATTAATTATATTTTTATATTATTTGTGTAGATTACAGGAAAAGATGAAACCCAATCAAGTCGATTTTATTCAACTTTTTATAGAAAATTACTAGATCCACAAATAGGAGTAGCAAATAAACGTGCACTATTTCTTAACTTATTTTATAGAGTTCTTCAAAATGATCATAATATACAACGTTTGTATGCATTTATTAAAAGAAGTTTACAAATCGCATTATATTTTCCTGCAAATATGTTATGCGCGATTTTGTATATAATATCTAAAGTTTTACATGGAAAAAAAGAATTGAAAAGTTTGTTATTAAATCCACAAATTTATATTAAAACTGAAATTGAAGATAATGCATCGAGTTCAGAAAATAACATTGTATCTGATAATTCTAATGTTGAAATATTAGAAGAATCTATTCTATTAACAAATGTTACAACTGGAGTTGATACAAATGGAGGTACTAAATCTGAGAGTAAAATGGAAAGTGACGTAAAAATCGAATTTGATAAACAAAAAGAATATGATCCATTTTGCCGTAATCCTCTTTATGCTGGAATAGCTAAAGGTTTGAACACTGAACTAATAGCATTATCTAAACATTATCATCCAAGCGTGGTTTTATTTGCAAATACTATTATAGAAGGTACTGTGTTTATATTTTATAAATATTTCGAATATTACTTTATTAGATTTTTATTTAAAATATTGAATATATTATTTGTAGGAAAACCAATTGATTATACAGGCGATCCATTAGAAGATTTATCATTAATGCGTTTTCTGGATCGTTATGTTTTTAAAAATCCAAAGAAATTGGATAGCAAAAAGGTGCAAAAAAAGAATGATCCATTAGCACAGCGTGCAGGATATACGCCTAAAGGTATTAGGTGTATCCCAATTGATAGTGTTTCATATCTTAATGAAAGGGAAGAACGTATTCCAGTCGATGAATTGTACTTATATCGATATTTAAGGAAACGAAAAGAACTTAAGCGAACATCTAAAGAAATAGACGATGATCTAGAAAGTGTTAATAGCGAAGAATTTAATGATATGTTAGATACACTAACAGATGATAAAGACGTCGAAAACTTAGATATTATAGGTGACATTCAAACTAAAAAAATAAAAAATAAAGGTATGCTAATATATTTTTTTTTCTACCATGGATATTATTTTAATAATCTTTATCGTCATGCTTACGTATAGATATTGGAGATGAAGAAGATTCGGAAAATGATAGTGTTAGAAGCGAGACAAGTAATAATTCTGACGACATAAATTTTGACGAGGAAGAATTAGATGAAGATGATGACACAAATTTCGAATTACAACATGCAAGTGACACTGATTTAGATATAGATGATGAGGACGTAAGTGATCTCGACTTTGGTGATGATGACGACGATGACATGTTAAATGATAATACTCAGCTAAGCATGAAGAAACAAACAAACAAAAAATACCAGGGGAAAAATAAGATTAAAAATTCCAAAGGAATTGATAGTAATATATTTGTATCGGCAGAGAAATTCGCGGAAATGCTTGAAGAACACAGCAAAAACAATAAAAAACATGGTGGTACAGATGTATTTAATACTGCGGATGGTGCTAGCACTAAACAGATAGAATGGGAAACGAAACGGCACCACAAACTTAAAGGCTTATACGATCGGAAGAAACGAAAAGGTTCGAAAATGATCAAGAAAAATGTAAAACGAAGTAAAAAGTAATTATGAAATATAATTATTTGTACAATTTAAACAAATTTGATTGTATATAAATCAATAAAAAAATTTCGTACATTATAAAAAAGAAATAGTCCTTTAATTGATACTTCATACAAAGTAATGAACATGAATTATACACTTAGCTGAGAATTCTTAGACACTAAAATAATTGATTTTATGTAGTCAATTTAACTGTTATCTGAAAGATTAATCTATGATATAAATGTTGCAAGAGAAAAAAATTTCAGTTGTGTAGTCTAACAAGACTACTTAATACTTCTAAAATTTGTCAACTTATCAATTTTGATACAAATTTAATTTCATACGAAAACAGATATTCTTAAAGTTATTATTAAAAACATTTTTATAGATTTAAAATTAGTTAATGTCTTTTTTCACTCATTCTTGTACGTAGTATACACATTGTCATAACTTTAACAAAATATTTTACATTTTTTTTAGCAACTGAAACAAAGCATAGTCGAAGTCAAATACTGAAAGAACAGTTGTAAATTTAATTAAGTAATTGATACAATAAGGTAAATAAAATTATATTAAGAAATAAGTTACATCTACAATACAAACTGTATTTTATATGCTGAAGAGACCCATCAAGATTCAGCTTTTAAATTTATATTGTATATTAAATTTAATAGAAACGTTCTTTTACTAATTCTTCTGTTAGAAGTAACAACTGTAAAAGAACATGTGAGTATAAGTTTCACAAAAGTACATCATAAGTAGCTCTTTTTTACTTAATAGTCACAGAAGTATATAATAAATTTTGCATATTTGTTCAAATGTAGTGTGCCATGGGGTTGTAAAAAAACATTAACTCTATGCTATTACCATTGTGCAATAACCAATAAACTTTTAAATCTTGCATTCTGTACACGCTACTCTTTTGTTATATGCGACAAATTCTAAAGCGTGCTGTATAAGTATATTGCAAAGCTGGACGCTACTCTGCATCAGCTTTTGTTGAACCTTCCTCATCATGGGTAGGACTATGCCATGTTAATCGTTCTTCATAAAACTTTATTACAATCTGTGGACACTTTTCGTTGGCAATTCGGGCAGGTACTAAATCTGCATCGTCTGTTCCTTTCCACTTCATTAAAAACATCAATTCTCCACTTGAGTCTGTTGCACCAATAATTCGTTCAGGTTCCAAATTTCTGTCAAAGCCTATATAAAATAAAATATATTAATTAAAGAAATACTAAATATAATTGTATACAGTTAAAATCAAAATAATAAAAATACCTTCTAGTTTTTCTTCTGCTGCTTTTTTCTTAGCCTGGGTAGGAGTAGGAGTACTTGAACTTTTTCGTTTCTTTTGTTCTTTATCTTCATGTCGTTTAGCTGCAGCTGCTTCTTTCTTTTTACGCTGCTCTTCAAACTGTGCAATTAAATCTGGACAATCTAGATTTTCTTCTGGCTCCCATGTATTTTCATTATTAGAATATCCTTTCCATTTTAAAAAATACTCAACCTGAATAACACAACATTTATTAATATCAACAGATATCAGTAAATAATTATAGTAATGCATATATTAACAAAAATTGTTTAAATTACATACTTTTCCTTTAACCACCCTTCTGTCTAAAACTTTTTCAACACTGAATTCTTCTGCTTCAGTTTCAGCAGGGGATGATTCCTTTCCTTTGCTCATTTTGTTTCAAGTAATACTATAAATATATTCTGTCATACAATAGAGAAAAGTTAAGATGAGAATTATAGCATAAACAAAAAAAGAAATTCATTACAAGTAAAAATTTATTCACTTATTAACATGGTGATTGGTCAAATTTTAGCAATACACTTAATAAACAGAAGATTTACAAAGTAAAATTATTATAGTATAAAATAACTGTAAATATAATAGTTAAAAGACATATAAAACTTTAAAGATATTAAGAGAAATGAACATGATGCAAAATGGCGGTATTCCAGCCGGAAAAAGCTTAGACTTCATTTATTGTATTTAAATCAATATTTTGCAGGAAATAATATCAATTGATATTAATTTTTGTTATAATTCTATTTGTAAATGCCTGGTGGTAATTATACTTACGGTTATACGTTTACTTAGTAGATAACTGCGAGTTACACGAGATGCACATAAGAACGACGCGGCGGGCTTTCTGACGATTTGGCGTCTTGTTATAGCATTACCGCGAAAAGTAGCAGTGTGGCCAACATTTAGTTTGAAATAAATTCTATACACAGGTTCATTATTTTCCAATATCAACAAATTTCTGGTCCTAAAAATAAGTAAAATTACTCATGTATTTATAAAAATACTACATAATTATTGTTTATATATTCCCATCACTAGAAATGGTGTTTGAAGACAATATATTCTTATTATGAATATCATTTTTTTTTTTCTTAACATCATGACCTATCAATTCAAAATGTTTGTGTACGTTACATTCTTTTTTAAAAATCATGACTTGTTTATCATTATTTTATCAATTATTATTTAAAAAATGTATTGATATATGAAATTTCAGTAGTGAATATATAGAACAAGCGTTTTTAAGGATCATTTATTTTATAAACAATAAATGTTTTGATATAATATAATTTCTCATAATGCACTTAAAATTACAACGTTAAAAGTCATACAGAAATATGACATAAAATATTTAATATATAATAATATTTAATTATATAGATTATAAAAAGAAATTTGTATAAAATCATTGTAATTTTAACGGAAAATCATTCTCGATTTGCGCAACATGACTAACTTCAGTAGACTCCCCACCAACTAGTGGTATCACGCTTTCCACCTGTCGGTTATATATAGGATGGACAAAATATACGAACAGAAAGAAGAGATATGAACATAGTAGAGAATGTGCGAGTTGTAAACAAGAAATAAGTATTCTACTTTTTGGTGTAAGTTTAGATTATAAACAAGAAGAGCAAAATTACCGATTGGTAATTGATACCGATTTCATTTTTCAAATTTATAAAAACGTCTTGAATTTTTAGTTTGAATTTTACGACAATTAATAAAATTTGAACATTTGAATATGCTTTAGAATATGTTGCATCCTTATATATTTAATATCTATCCATATATTCCTACATCCCGTAAGAAAAGATAACATAAGAAGTATACAAAACAAAAAAGTCACCGGATATATGCGTTTGATAACAACAATCTCATAAGAACGCATGTGTGTTGCTCTTGGTAACGAATCGTATTCGAACCAATCATGACTGACATGCGCAGGACATATAAAAAGTCGTTAGGCAATGCGTACGATCTTCTGTTGAACGAATAATATGTCATAATTTAAAATAGTATTATTATAGGTGGCGTTATTGTTTAAAATTCTAACGTTGATTTTCCATCCTATAAAGATCATAGTTTAAACGGCGCTGAAAATTCGGAGTTGCCAAGGACTTTCAAGGTATTGTTAAAATAGAATTTATAAAACAGAAGTATGTACGAAAATTTATATGTTAATTTATCCATACTAAATGATGTAATATTAGAATTTAACTATACTTCATGTATAATTTTTTAGAATAATATTCGAAATGGCTGCCCGATCAGTTGTTAAATATTTACGTGCAAAACCTGTTATATCGCAAATACATAGATGTGCATCGTTATCTGCGTTTGAAATACAACATAAAACTCCAACTATTAAAAAAGTAATGCCTATACCAAAAGCTCATTACGGTGGACGACATACAGTTACTTTGTTACCTGGTGCTGGAATTGGTCCAGAATTAATGAACTATGTAAAAGAGGTATGAAGATAAATAATACAAAAATGACCTTCATGTATGTTATTGGTCAACCTTTAAACTGTTACATTTAAACAACTTACATAATATTTTATATTTTTATTATAGGTTTTTAGTTATGCAGGTGTGCCAGTTGATTTTGAAGATGTAGATATTGACCCCAACGCAGATGACAATGTTGATTTGGATTATGCTATCACATCGATACGTAGAAATGGTGTAGCATTAAAAGGGAACATAGAAACTCGTAGCACAGAAGCTGGTGTGCTTTCTAGGAATGTTGCACTTAGAAATCAGTTGGATCTTTATGTAAATGTTTTACATTGTGTTTCATATCCAGGAGTAAATTCACGTCACAAGAATATTGATATTGTTATTGTAAGACAAAATACAGAAGGAGAATATGCTATGTTAGAACACGAAAGTGTGAAAGGTGTTGTAGAAAGCATGAAAGTTATTACAAGTGCAAATTCTGAACGACTTGCAAGATATGCATTTGAATATGCTAAAAGGAATGGACGAAAAAAGATTACTACAGTCCATAAAGCAAATATAATGAAACTTTCTGATGGATTATTTTTAGAAACATCAAAGAAAGTTGCAAAGGATTATCCAGAAATTGAACACAATAATATGATTATTGATAATACCTGTATGCAATTGGTTTCGAATCCACATCAGTTTGACATCGTCTTAACAACTAATTTGTATGGAGCAATTGTGTCGAATGTAGTATGTGGTTTGTTAGGTGGTGCTGGATTGTTAGCAGGTAAAAACTTTGGTGACCATTATACAATATTTGAACCAGGTACTCGTAATACTGGTACATCTATTGCTGGAAAAAATATTGCTAATCCTATTGCAATGTTAAATGCTGCTGTTGACATGTTACGTCATCTTGGACACAAACATCATGCTATTATAATTCAAAATGCAATTAATAAAACTATCAATCAAGGTATACACACTCGTGATCTTGGTGGACAAGCTACAAGCAGGGAAGTTGTTGATAATATCATGAAACACATTAAAATAGCATCAAATTAAGACTGATGAAATATATTTTGTTGTGTAATTTCTGTAGAAACATCTACATACTCATGCACATATGTATATTATAGAACTTTACTTTCTAGAAAAAATATTTAGTTGTTTATTAAAGTATTACATCATTATAATTTATAATTAAATTATATTTTTCAGTTCAAAGAAATTCTCTAAACTTGTATGAACCGCACAAAATTGTATTATATAGTTTTGAACCCTAATGACAAATTTGATTTCTGTAATTTGTTAACATTTTATTTAGTAGAACGACATTGTATATTGGGTTATCAAAATTTAATTTCCATAAAATGTGCATTGTAAGCATCAAACTTAATGTAGAGAGCTGGTGAAGTATTATAACTACCTTATGGGACGAATTCGAGATGTAAAGTACTATTTAACTTACATCTCATTAAAAACATTTTCTTGTAATATACATATTTATATTTAAACATATTTATTAAAACTCTGTAACTATAGGAACTCATCAAACTTGATGACAAATTTGATTATGCTAAAATTTAATAATGAATTTAATGTATTTTATTATTAAATTCTCTAATTTTGGACATGAAACAGCTGATATACACAAAGAATTTAGGTAACCAATGTTAAATGTTATTAAAAACATTGTATAGTATATAAAAAAAGGATTAAAATTTTATTCTGTAACAAGTGATTCAGTTTTGTAAAAGTTGTAATGCTAATTCCTCATCAGTTTTTAAATTTGTGTTTTCTATTTCGGGAGATATTTTTTGTTTCTTCTTCTTGTGTTCCTTCTGTGTCATAAGTTTCCTTTTAGGAGGTCTGTAAACAATAAGTATGTGATTACCAAAGATAAAAATGATATTAAAAATAAAACAAGTATATTTTTTTTAGACGTGCGCGTTTAATATTTATCATTACAATACATACCTATGTATCTTAGTTTCCTTTTCACTTTCCTCTGAATCTTTAATATCAGAATTTGTATCCTCGTCTTGCTGTTTACCATAAATTTTGTCTGGGTCTGGTAACCATGATAAATCTGGTGCACTATATTCGCTGTCACTACCGTTATCATCATTTGCACTTTCCTGCACTTCATCCTCGTCGCTATTTTTCTTTTCTATTTTCTTTTTGCTGGCTTTTAACTTTCGTTTCTCTTCTCTATGCTTTTCTTTCACTTTCTCTTTAAAAAGTTGCTTATCGAATCGGTCTTCTTCACGCAATATTTGTTTAGCTATTTCTATGTTGATGCCGGAATCTACCTCATTTTCATACTGCTTAGCTAATTCTGAAATCTTAACTTTGGTAGGATCTAATAGCTCCTGAAAGATAAAGTAGTATAATTATGTTTTAGTGTTGTGTTATATAACATATTATGTCAAATTTCTACGTATATAATATAAACAAACCTTTCCTTCATCATCAAAAGTAGTTTTCTTATTAGGAATTATTTTCTTCCTTAGGATTTTTTTAGCAACTGCTGCTTTAGTAACCACTTTCTTTTTATTTGAATATTCATCTTCATTATCCTTATCAGTAATCACTATATCATCAATGTCTATATTCTTTCTTTTTATAGTAAGTATGTCATCATTGTCACTATCATCTATGTACAAAAATAATATATTAGAAATGTAATTATACACTAGAAGTACATACTTTTATATTTGTTAATATATATCTTTATACCAAACGTAAAATTATTTGCATTTCGTTCTGATGTGACCTCCTTCTTCTCCTTGTAATCATCATCATCACTATAATTATAATTCACTTGTTTTTTACTACTATCTGATTCATTATTTTCAACACTCTGATAGCTTATAGTATTTTTGGTAGATGATTGTTGTTTCTGTTCCATTCTTTGCAGAAATCGAATTCTTGGAGGTATAGCTAAACCTAAAGATCTAAACATATACCAATCGAAAAATGACTTATTAGCATTAATATCTACATACATGCATATGTATATGTTGTATATGCTCTACCTTGCAAACGAGTCGGTATTTAATGCACGAACATTAAAAATTTCTTTATCCTTCATTAGAAACACTGATTTTACATAAGCTATAAATGCTCTTTGTGCGCTTTCTTTTAATGATACATCTCGTGCTAACAATGCTTCTATTTTACGTTGTGGCGATTGTAATTTATTTGGATTAATCCTAAATCAATGTATTTATTAAATAGATTATTAAACAATTCATATTTAATAAAAAATACTGCTCCTTACTTTATCATGGATATTGGAATTTTACGTTCTTTCAGTTTTTCAACCATATTTGTTTCAGACGAAAGTAACACTAGTAGCGATTCACCATCGCTTTGAAATCTAGCTGTTCTACCAGCACGATGTATATATGCATTTACATCTTCGGGACAATCCATTTGTACAACCCAATTTACAGCAGGAAAATCTAAAATTCATTTTTATTAATTACAAAGCACAAGCTTTCTCAATTGTTATATAAACAGTAACTATTTTTCTACCTAATCCTCGAGCAGCAATATCTGTAGCAAATAAAACTGCAGACTGTTTTTTACAAAATGTTTCGTATATTTCCATTCTTCTAAGTTGATGTAAAGTACCATAAAGAGCCAATAAACTTGTACCGGGTCTTAGTCGACAAAACACTTCATACATATATTTTACCTAAGAAAAACACGTATCATCGACACTTTTCTTAGCAAATCAAAATTAATTATGTTAGAAGCTACTGTACCTGTTTACAACTGGAGAAGAATACAATTATCTTTTGTTTCAAATGATTTCGAATGAATGACCATAACATTGATAATTTATCTTCTAAAGGGCAAATAATATAACTTTGTTGAAGAGCTTCAGGAGTGGTATGTGTGGCATGTTCATGTACAGATACATACATGGGATCTTTCAAACTCAATCTAGCCAAGTCTTTCACTGATCTAAAAAACAAAATGACAAAATTTGAAGTCATACAATCTTATTTCAACAGTTTTTAACAATATATACCTTGTTTGTGTTGCAGAAAATAAAAGAGTTTGTCTCTTTGAAGGTAAATTTTCAATGATAGAATTCATGGTTTGTTGAAAACCCATATCTAAACATCGGTCAGCTTCATCTAATACTAATACCTATAATTTCAAAAACAAATAAATATATTGTTACTTTTTTGGCAACGTGAATAATTTGTATACATATTGTATATTTATGTACCTGCATATTTACACAATCAAATAATGGATTTTCATCCATATGTTGTAATAAACGACCAGGGGTACAAATGATGATATTGCATTGATCCATACGTTTCTTTTCGAATTTCAAATCTTTCCCACCAATAATAAGACCAGCAGAACAATCATGAAATTGGCCAACTTTTCGTAATGTTTCATATATTTGATATGCAAGTTCTCTAGTTGGTGTAATAATGAGTGCACCAAGTCCATCTAATCTTGTCCATTGTTTACAATATAAAATTTCTATAACCTTAAATAAATATAAAATTATATTACTATAATAAAACATCTACATATAATATTAAATATATTTAGTAATGTTTTTTACTGGAATAAGAAATGCTAAGGTTTTTCCACTGCCAGTTTTGGCAGCTCCTAAAATATCATTGCCACGTAAGGCAAGTCCGATGCTTTGCCTTTGAATATCTGTCATATCAACATAATTATTTTCTGCCAAACCTTTTAGGGTCTTCTGTGATAATGGAAGATCAGTAAATTTTTTTATTTTGGTTTCATCAATCTGTAAATATATAATTCACATGAGGAAAAATCAAACCTAAACATTTATGAAAGAAAAGCAAAGAAACCGTACACTGTCATATTTCAACTGTAATTCTGCGATTATTTTTGCTTCAGGTAGCTGTTTCTTCTTTGCCCTGTACACTTTTACCTGCCTTTTCTTGGACATTGTGTATTATTTTCACTTTACACACGTTGAATTGAAAATATTTTTGAGGTTATGTTGACAACTGCTGGATCGTTACTACCTTTTGAGGTTATGTTGATGCTCGCTCTTGCTTAGTAAATCATTTTAAACAATTAGGTACACTCTTAAAATGCAAAATGCATGTCGTTTTTATTTATGTTGTGCACGTGCACGATACAAGTTCTTTATAAATATTATTACTAGTAGAGTAAAACTCGTTTATCGTTAACCACATCTCGGTAAACGAGCGAACTGTAATGGCGGGCGAATGGTGATCGAGTAAATCTCTGACGTACCGACATCGACGTGGCGCGAACTGGTAATTAATTTAAAATGTTTTCTAAACATTTTTCAAAAGATGAACACTACAAATCTACATAAACGCTATAATTCTTGTTTAAGTTATAATTACATATTCAACATTTTCTTTTATAGTAATGTCCTTTTTACTCGATCGGTAATTCAGTATATATTTTTAGGATAAGACTTAAAATTTACTTCCATTAATTCCCGCTTCCTACCCTTAAATGGCTACAGTGTCTATGAAATGCAATTCTTTTTTATTGTACTTCATTTTTGGCAGATTACAATGATATTATTTTAATTCTACCGATGTAATATATTTCATTCATTCAAGAAAAGTGTGTATTATTGTATTATACATATATATGTATTATTTTAAATAGAGCGCGTGAAAATGTGGATTCTAAAGAACACGTAAAATTTGGGTTTTAAAAGTACTTTCAACTTTTTCTACAATATATTTAACAATCATCGAAATCGGAAAGGTCCTCATTCTAAATAATTACCGATTTCGTTAATTAATTTCACATGAAATATTACTTTTTAACATAGAAAAAGTAATAAAGAAAAAAATAGACTGTTTCGAATTTTTGACACCGACAGAATACATTTTAATCGTTACATGGATGTTAAGTTGCATTAATAGCGAACAGAGAACTGCGAAATAAATTAAGTCGGGAAGTAATTAATCAAAAGTATCGAGGAAGTAGTTAATTAAAACCTGCACAGTTAAATGATGATGATATTTACTCGAGGGACAATGCAAAATAATAATCCAGAATTTATTAGCAAATCATATTTTATACCGCACTTCTATCAAGTTGTTTTATTCTTTAATACTTGGTAATGGATTTTGCAATTTTGGGACTTTGGAATTTTACGATTTTCAGACTTAGGGATTTAGAAATTTTGAAACTCAGAGATTTGAGGATTTAAATATTTAGGAACTTCGGGATTTTAAAACGTCAGAGTTTTGATACGTTAAATCTTGAAAGTTGAGAATTTTGGTACTTTGAGACTTGGTGACAGAAATGTTACTGATATTTCGACCAAAATTGCATTGTCGCAAAAATCTGGTTCGAAGATCTCAACCCTGTTCGTGAATCGAGCGAGGCGCCACGTGTTATCCGAATCAGTGTCAATAGAGGAGACACGGGATTGTCATTAAAAGGACACATGTGTGGAATGCGTGTACGATGCTGCATCGGCGTTTACAAGGAAAGAAAGATGGGGAGACATGACATTAGAAAGGAGGGATTGAAGCAGAAAAAGAGGAAACGCGTGGGGATGGTGACTGCATCTAAACGACTATTACATTCGGATAAGTTTCGCAGCGTTCTTCGGGGCTTCTTCATTCACATCGGTTCTCTGCGAGTTCATTGTCAGTGCGTCTTCCTTCTTTTTTCTATGGTGAACATAATTTAAAGAAGTTCGCTGGAAAAATCATGATTTGACGAGGAAAGAGTAGCATGCGGCGGGACCACGTGAAGCAACAATGGAGAAGAATTACAATCGGCTCCGTTTCTTGGGTGCTCTGCTCTCTCCTGGCACTGGGGTTGTATCCGGTATTGGCCGATATCACTCTCAAAGATATGGGTAATTTTATTGCGATTTAAATTAACATATTATCTATTAATGTATTACCTCGAAGGAAACTGGCAGTACTGACTAAAGTTATATAATTAATAATATTTACTTCATACAAATACGTTTACATATATCGTGTGTCCCACCCAAATCGATCCGCTTAATATCTTCGAAAATATTTATAATACAAAAAATGTTTCATAAAAATGATAGTATCTCCTAAATTACCGATTTCTTGCCATAAATGGTTCAATACTTTTATGCAGAGAATAACAAGTTGCATAGATTGATAATATATAATTCGAGTCAGAAAAACTAACTTGTTCCTCATATCTCCTCTATGTAGAAGAAAGCTACATCCACCTAATAATTTATCACTAAAATTCACGTATCTTTTGCCTAAAACAGCTTTTTGTATTATCAATATTTTCAAAGATGTCTGATGGGTTTATACAAAATGGACCATACTGTATATGATAATATACAAACAAGTATAAAAAAGACTCTTCCATGAGTAAATATAAAAAATGATATATCATGGTATTAATGTACGTATATGTATAAATATAATAGACGATAATGTCTACAGAATATGTTTCTGTACAAGAGACAAATATAAAGGATTTAACCGGGTGTAAAACAATTCTGTATTAATGTCTAGTCCGATATTTCTTCACCAGTTCTATGTTACATGCACTTAATATTAAAATTGATAATGTTTGCGAGACTCTAATATCAGAGTTATGCCCAATTTTACTCTAGCCTCCTCTGCAAGTACACTCGTTGAAATCATACTTATGGACTATGTAATAAAAGTCCATTTACTATTGGATGTCTTTTTAAGTGATCCCTATTACATTAATTGAGCCGCTGCCCGTAGCATGCAAAACCGCGTGTTCTACTCTGGAAAAGAGGACTTGTTAATAGAACTGTTTTAACCGTTCGCCGTAACACAATGAGTTATGTCAGTCGGGTTCAGGGGTTATTAGGTTTCCAGTTGTTCATCTTGCCGTCACCGTAGTTATTTAATTACACGCTTCTCGCGTTTCTTGCAAAATCACGAACTTTCATCATCGTCATTTTCTGATCAATTGCAGAAAAGAATATCGTGGACCTGATAGAAGGTACAGGGATGCGACAGGAGCCTGTTGGAGTAACGATAGTCCAAAATCGTTGCCACAGAAATGACAGTGTCGCTTATGACATCGCTGAAAGTGCTCTATTGACGATCAATACGAATACATTATTTCCTACCGGCATATCGCGAGATTTCTCCATTTTAGTCGTTGCCAGGCCAAGATACGGTCAGTTCGAATTTTCCATATTTGCGATATTAAGACGCTTCGAAACACGATATTTATTGTGTCAACGAAATTAGGATATCCGGTTGCCACGGTGTTTGCCATCTATAGTGATAGCGGCGAAGAACAGTTGGTGCTATCATTGGGCAATGATGTAACTCTTTACTATAGTACTACACCAGACGACGACGATCAGTCTATTTCATTCGGGGTTGACATCTCCGATGGAAAATGGCATCGTTTAGGTGTCAGTATTAAGGGAGATACGGTCACGCTTATAGTCGATTGCACCAGACATATTTCTAAAGAGCTACGCAGAAATCTCGACGAAACCATCAGCGTTGATGGTATTATAATAATTGGTCAACAGCTTGTCGATGGGAATATGTATTTGGTTAGTAGAAAATGGTGGAACAGTAGTCTCGATATATGGTGATGGCTGTAGGAGCGAGAAAAATTGCCCTATAGCAGCCATATAGCAAGACTCCACCATATGTATTTATTATTTTTAAAAATGTTTTAGAATGCGATTAACGTTGAAATGATTTGTAGGGAAGCTTAGAAATGTTGAAGATAGCTCCAATTCCAGACGCAGCTTACGAGATGTGCACGATCTTCGCTCCAGATTGTAGAAATCAATCGAGGTACAGGTCACGGTTGAGCGGTTATCCAAATCAGCTGCGAAATTACAGTCCTGTAACGCGTACAACCTCGTCCACATATTATGACACATCAACAATTGGCGTTACTCAACCGTACCAGCACTCTAGATTTTCTGGTGCAGAAGCTTCATTGAATAGATCGTTTTATCAGACAAGTTATAATAACATAAATTACTCCAGAAACTACGATAGAATATCTTCTAGAGTACCTGGATTTACTGTCCCATATACTGAACAACCCGATTTGAGGAGAGTAACGGAAGATTACGAAGAGGAAAGTGAAGAAGAGAACGTGGACACATCAGTGGAAGATAATGAACGATACAATTTAACTTATGGATCCGTGAATGCGACATCCAGACCAATTTTGCAAGTGGCGACCAACATTTATACCGTAGAGTATCAGACAACGACGCCAGAAACACCTGACAGTTCCGAAAACTTAATCGGAGCAGTTCAAGAAACTTTTAAACCCACGGGTTCCCCCGAAGAGTCCTATTATAACTCTATGTATTATAGTATTCGAGGTCCACCAGGACCACGAGGATTTCCGGGGCCTCCAGGTGTACCTGGACCACCGGGGAAGAAGGGAGAACCAGGAAGAGATGGACTGGGAGGATCGCAAGGTATACCTGGTCCACCGGGTAACGTTTTCGTGATACCAACGTTGAATCAACAAGGGAACGAGAAAGGACCAGATTCTCAGGTGGAAGCTTTGAGGCAAATGCTTTCGCAGCATATGATGGCCATGAGGGGTGCCGAAGGTCCTATGGGTATGACAGGTATTTCAGGACCAGAGGGACCACCTGGACCTCAAGGTCAGAAAGGAGAACCTGGAGAAGTGGGTGAACCTGGACCTCGTGGCGAAAGAGGTTACTTCATTCCAATGTTAATATGTATGCATCGTGTTTGCGGTGATATATCGATAACAATAATTTTATAACTTTCTGGTGCAGGAATTCCTGGTAACACAGGTAGAGAAGGTCGACGAGGACGACCTGGAAGAGATGGTGAACGAGGTTCAAGCGGACCACCTGGAATGAAAGGTGAACAAGGCGTGCCTGGATTACCTGGGCTACCAGGTGATAAAGGTGAACGAGGATCTCCAGGCGCAACCGGTGAACCAGGTTTACCGGGTCACGAGGGGATGCAGGGCGACGATGGTCCTCCAGGTCTGCCTGGTTTACCTGGTGAAATGGTAATATAAATCGCGTTGAAAGAACACTATTTACCAATGAAAAGGTTTCATTTTGAGATTATTTTAGGGACCTAGAGGATTCATAGGACCTCGAGGTTTTCCTGGATTACCAGGAAATCCTGGTATCCCTGGAAGCGAAGGTCCACCGGGAGCAAAAGGTAATACTGGTCCTCCAGGTTCTTCGGGTTCTCCGGGTTCACCAGGTCCAGCGGGGCCTGCGGGTCCACCTGGACCCCAAGGAGTTCTGGGACCAACAGGTTTAGTCGTAAGTTTTCAAGTTTTGCAATGTTTCTCCGAACAAAAGTCATTCGCAGGGATAATTTTTAGGGACCTCAAGGAAAACCTGGTATTCCTGGTCTCCCAGGAGCAGACGGACCACCTGGACATCCGGGGAATCCTGGCGCTCCTGGAATAAAAGGAGAGCAAGGACTGCAGGGTCCACAAGGTCCAATAGGCTTTCCGGGAGTTCGCGGCGTAAAAGGCGATGAAGGAAAACGTGGATCGCCTGGTGAACGGGGCGATAAGGGCGAGAGAGGTGCAGAAGGAGAAAAAGGCGACACGGGGGCCAAGGGTGAACCAGGCTCATCGGGTCCGCAAGGAATTCCTGGATTAGAAGGTTTAGAAGGACCAAAGGGTTTCGAAGGGCCACGAGGTGAACGTGGCGCGACTGGTCCACCTGGTGAGAAAGGTAAAACTGGTCCTCCAGGTTTCGTTGGATATCCTGGAAATATTGGCGAGAAGGGTGACAAGGGTCAGCCAGGAAGAGAAGGTTTTGCTGGGGACAAAGGAGAACGGGTAAGAAGTTCAACATTAGAATTAAATATGAAATTTAATACCATCGTAATTTATTTTTTTATTTTAGGGAAACAACGGTGCACCAGGGGAACGTGGTGAGCCAGGACCTAGAGTACGTAAAGAAATATATCAAATAATTAAAATAATTGGAAATTTTGGGTTGGTCATAAAGGTTTGTCATTTTTAAGCATTGCCTTTATGAAAATGATGCAACGCAAATTTGGGCAATGGTTTATTTAATAACTAAAATGTATGTTTGAGGATCATGCACTTGTTGAAGAAGAAACTGTTGACACATAAATTGAATAAAAATCATTGATTAATAAAAACGACATTACTTTTTGGTTAATTCAATACCATTATAAATTATATAACTAAATTTGTTGAAAAGGGTTTCAGAGGAGCTCGTGGAAGACGAGGTGCCGAAGGATTGCCCGGACCTAAAGGAGATACAGGACAACCGGGTCCTCCAGGATCGCAAGGAGAACCTGGTCCGCCAGGAGTTGAAGGTCCACGTGGATTCGTAGGACCTCCAGGTCAAGCAGGTCTCGATGGAAAAGATGGAATTGCCGGTCCACCCGGAGAACGCGGACCAGCGGGAGATTCAGGAGCTTCAGGACCACCGGGTGCTCCTGGCGTTATTGGACCACAAGGTCCAGCTGGCGAGCCCGGTCAACCAGGAGAACCTGGAAATCCAGGAAACCCAGGCATTCCTGGAGAGACAGGACCTCCCGGTGAACAGGGAAAAGAAGGACCACCAGGACCGCTTGGTCTACCAGGGAAGGACGGTCCACCTGGTCCGAGTGGCTTGCCAGGATTTCCTGGTGAACGAGGATTGAGTGGTTTACCGGTTTGTTGTATTCCTAACAATTACGTTGATTCATAAAATGAACATTTATAAATCTGAGTTTCTTTTGCGATGAAGGGAATGCCAGGTTCGAAAGGAGAAATTGGATTAACTGGTGCTCCTGGTCCACCCGGTGATAAAGGTGCTCAGGGAGAACCTGGAAAAGATGGTGAGACAGGACCTCAGGGAAGTCAAGGACCGAAAGGACCACCAGGACCACTTGGTTTGAAAGGCGATAGGGTAACAACAGTTCGCAAACAAATCATTTCATTAAAGTGAACGAATGAAAAAATGTTTTTAATTATTAGGGTGAACCCGGTCTACAAGGTCCTACTGGACGAGATGGTTTACCAGGACAACGTGGATTACCGGGTCCTCCTGGTCCTGTAGGAGTTCCAGGGGAGGACGGCGATAAAGGAGATATTGGTCCACCTGGCGAGAAAGGATTTAAAGGATCCCAAGGAGAAATGGTAAAGATAATTCAAATCGAATAAAGTATATTTTGCGCGCTTTTATATTATTTCACTTTTTCCAGGGTCCTTCAGGTCCGCCTGGATTACAAGGAATCCGAGGCGAACCTGGCGCTATCGGATTACCCGGTGAAAAAGGACCGCCCGGAGAAATCGGAAGACAAGGACCAAAAGGAGAAGATGGTCCTGTCGGTGCATCGGGTCCTCCTGGTCCCATAGGGCCGCAAGGACTGCCAGGACCAGCTGGATTAAAAGGAGAAGTCGGAGATACCGGCACAGTTGGTCCTATAGGTCCAGCAGGATCTCCAGGCGAACAAGGGCCGAGAGGACCTAAGGGATCCGAAGGTTTACAAGGACCTCCAGGACCGGAGGGACGTCAAGGAAAAAAAGGAGATGCTGGGATACCCGGACTTCCTGGTACAAGTGGTCCCGAAGGAAAATCGGTAAAATAGTTTTCTACTTACCGACAAAACAATGTTAAAGACTTCACGTTAAAATGCATATTATAGGGTGAAAGAGGTCCTCCAGGTCCGAAAGGTGAGGAAGGAAAGAGTGGACCACCTGGTCCACCCGGTAGCCGCGGAATAATCGGTCCTGAAGGACCCAAAGGTAACGCAGGACCTCCTGGCTTCCCTGGACCTCCCGGAGAACCTGGGTTATCTGGCTTAAAAGGAGACCCCGGCAAAGATGGCGAAGATGGTAAACCTGGAGATCCTGGCCTACCAGGAGAAATTGGTCCTCCAGGAAAGGAAGGACTTCCTGGCCCACCTGGAAAACAGGTACAGAGTTAATACAGTCACTTCAATAAACACTCTCGTGTCTTCCAAAAGAACGTGTAAAATCGTGAACTAATGATAGGAATTGTCGTTTAGGGAACCGAGGGTCCAGCAGGGTTGCAGGGTAGTCCTGGAATGCCCGGAGAAAAGGGAGACACAGGTTTGCCAGGAGCACCGGGGCCACAAGGTCGCATAGGAGACCAAGGTTTGCCAGGACCAGCAGGTTTACCAGGTCTAAGAGGACTTCCAGGACTCGCAGGAGAAAATGGCCCGCCTGGAATGACAGGAGCTGTTGGCGTTCCTGGAAAGGCAGGACCAGTCGGACCCAAAGGTCAAAAAGGAGATAGGGGTAAAAGAGGTATCAAAGGACATCGAGGCGAATTGGGCCATATAGGACTTAAAGGAGAACAAGGCGAAAAAGGAGAGCAAGGACCACGAGGTGCTACAGGACCCGAAGGACCCAAGGGTAATCAAGGACCGGTAGGTTTAACGGGGATGAAAGGGAACGAGGGCCCTCCAGGTCTTCCTGGAATGGAGGGACCACCGGGAGCTAAAGGTAATGCTGGGAATGATGGACCGAAAGGAGAAGCGGGTGTTCCTGGACCTCCAGGACCTCCTGGACCACCGGCGGAACAACCGATGATTCCTCCAGAATTGTTGTTCACGAGAGAACAGATTTTAAGGAAGAAACGGGATGTATCAGAAAAAACGTAAGAAAATGTGCGAATATTATACATGTAAATGATCGACACGATCGTGATGGTAAACACATTTCAGAAACAAGAAAGAGGAGGAAGCTGAAAGTTCAGACAAAAACGATCAGAACGAACAAGAACTTGGACCGAAATTTTTAGACATGTACAGCTCGATCTATGCCATGAGACAAGAACTGGATCGAATACGTAAACCGATTGGGAGTAGAGAAAATCCTGTAAGAACTTGTAAGGATCTGTTTTACGGGCATCCACATTTTACCGATGGTTAGTACGCATGTTCTTCGTTCGAGAATTTTTTCTTGGCCTAATCGAGACATTTGCAATTTATATGATAAACAGGCTGGTATTGGATCGATCCAAATTTGGGAATGGCCGATGATGCTATATATGTTTACTGCAACATGACGAATGCGGGCGAAACCTGCGTACATCCGGATATCCACACGAGTCAGATGCCAAATATACCATGGAAAAAGGAAAATAATAAGACGGATTGGTATTCGAACCTGCGTGGCGGGTTTAAAGTAAGTTTAATTAAGATTCTGTCATGAATTATATCTTCCAACGTCTCCAACTTTAATTTTACAGATTACATACGAAACGATTGGAGTGGTGCAATTAAATTTCCTGCGTCTATTGAGTCAAGAAGCATATCAAAACTTTACGTACACCTGCATGAACAGCATTGGCTGGTACAATACTTTAAATTCCGACTACAATTTTTCTTTGCGATTGCTCGGTGCGAACGAGGACGAATTTTCGTACACCGGTATCCATCCACAAATAACGGTGGATAACTGCAAAACGCGTAAAAGCAAAGGAGAAACAGTGTTTTTGATCGAAAGTAAAAATTTACAACAGTTACCGTTGGTGGACTTCTATCCGGTCGATTATGGATTACCACAACAGGCATTTGGTTTTACGGTTGGACCAATTTGTTTTAAATAACTTCGATTATGAAATTTCTATTGGCAAGACTGAAACGCAATTATATATCACTGTCTTCCGTCATTTCTTCCATTTTTTCTGCAGAAGCGACAATACAGATAACTAAAGCTAATTTATTAATTGATTAAATTTATGTGTATGTATTAAGATACACAATAGTGATAATGTGAAATTTCGTCATGTACTTATGTCAAACATTGATATATTCTTTTTTTATTTGAGTTTACACGTTCGAAGAAATGAATAAGTGCCACTCGAAACTTAATAGAATGTAAGAAGTGCAATGTAACGTAAATATTCTTATTTATACAAAACATGAATATTAGTGTTATAATAATTTCACTGCCATTAGCTTACGATGTATTCTATACCGTACAAGCTGATTTGTTCATATGTTTATAATTAAAGTGCAATAATGAACATGATTTCTATTCATTCTTAACCCTATCTTAATTTTTAAGCAGATATTGTTAAGGAGATATTTTATAATATCTTAATTCTTATCTTTGTAAGATTATATTATATAATAGTGTTATTTTGGATTCACTTTATCTTCACTGTGCGTTGCGTGAAGTCATGTATTACAGGCATATTACAAGTAGATAGTAGAAAGAATTTTATTTATAATTAAGAATCAACGTTATGTATCATGTTAAAGTAACTTTACATTATATTGCATTCATTCTTTTATAATTAATGTAGTGTAATACGAGTTGCCTTTATATAGTATAGAAAGGAACTTCAAGACATGTGGTTCCGTGGTGTAGCGGTTATCACGTCTGCTTTACACGCAGAAGGTCGCCAGTTCGATCCCGGCCGGAACCATTATTTTTTTCTTTCAGAATTACTTTTTACAGACTTATTATTTTATTCCAAAGTAATTTTAGTCATTTTTAAAACATTTTCAAATCCCATCCTACAGAGTATTCGTCCCACTTATTTTAAACGACAGAAAGTTTTTCTAATTTCATAGCATTGTACTGCACGAGTTTAACCAAATCAAGATGAGTTTAATCAAGAGTTTAACAGTGTACCCTAAGGTCAAATATCTAAAAACCTTTAAAATTAAACAAAATTTCTGTGATACTCCTCCTCGACACCCTAATCTCACGTATTTTGCTTATTGGTTAATTGAGCACTGCTAAAGTTATATCGAGATCCTATACATACCTCGTTCCTCCGAAACAGAGTGAATTAACTTGTCAGTCGAAGCTTACCACGAACAAAACTCCGGAGAGTTGTCGGGTAGGTAGGTGAGCCACATCGATTCGCATCTTAGAAGGGCTGAAAGTGAGAAGTGATTGAGAGCGGGAGGGATCGAAGGAATTTCGCGAGAATGCCAGTATATGCGTGGGTGAACCATGAGAAAAGGCAGATGGTATCTTGTCGTAGTGGTCGATGGTTCACACTTCCAGCTCGTTCTCTTCTGGTGACAAGAAAACCAAAGTGACGATTCAGGGCTGTTTTTATCAGGAGCATCTTCGCAATCGTTCCATTTGCCACGCGATACAAATAGAGATCAATGCTCTTTAAAACACTTTTTCATTGGTATATTCGATAACAAACTCTTCAACTTCCACGTCGATATTTATATTGTTAAATACTTCAATTAGCTTCTGTGTGTGATTCACATAATGTAACAATTTTTCGTTGTAAATAGACGTAAAAATATTGATAGAACTTGGACTTCATAAGGTACACCTTGATGCAAACTTTATATTATACATATGATTACACATACAGTTCATGTATGATTTACATAAGTACAACTTGACAAATTTTTACTTTTGTATACTTTCAAATTTCAGGTTTCAGAAATTTTTAGATTTCCAAATACCTAAGTTCTCATACTTGTAAATCTCCTAATCCCAAAACCCCAAGTCCCAAGATTGTCAAATCCAAAAATCCTCAAATCCACCCCCAAATTTTCGAATCGTTAAAAATCGCTAAGTGCAATTAGTGAACGATGTTTCTCGACTTGGTTACATTTCCCTAGGAAGGCATATTTGGCGTTGACTGTACGTATACAGGAACCGATGAGAGTGAACACAAGCAGAGTTCTTTTGAAACGGAGCCATCCCTGTCCCCGAGCGTTCGCCCGAGAAAATGGTATGGGGGATAAAAGGTTTCCTTGTTTAACAAAATATCGTCTCTGAGCCATTAGCCCGACCGTTGCCACTTCAACGCGATTTTCTGCTCCTGCCACGTCGAGAAGGTGCTTCAGAATCCACGGATCCTTCGACCTATCATGTGCAGACCGCTTGCTTTTCCCCGACAGAATCGCACCGATGCGGTTGAAATTAAGTTTTCCCACCTACTTTCATTCCTTCGATACTAGATTCTCATTTTTTACTGTATACCGTGCACAGTGAATTTACATGTTCGCGAATATATTTTACTTTCAATGATCCACGAAAGTATGTGTCACAAAATATAAGTTCTCTAGTAACAAAAATTTGTGAAGTAATGTGACGTTGGAGAAATGCACTCTGGCAAAATATCAGCTGATCTTACATTAAATTGGTGTTATATGATTAGTATTTTATTTATAAGGGAAAGAGTAAATATTTGTTTTATTTAATATTTGCATAATAGGTGATACTTAGAATGTGGATGAGAAATATTTTCTAAAATGTCATTGTCATAACACAATTTTATAATAAAAGTTAATAACTGATTGCAGTTATTTGATTCCTGTGATTCTGAAATTTGTATGAATTTTTTATTGCGCTCATACGTGTTCAGAAACTCGGGAGACAATGAAATAGTCTAATTATGCAAACTAGGGATCAATGGACGTACAACACGTGGCCGAAAGATGACAGTCATCGATTTTCAGGCAATAATAAATAAAATATTCATCGACGGGTGCCGTTTATTACGACCATCTCTCGCAATCATGATACTGTATATCGTGTGAAAGTTACAGGTGTCGTTCACTAACGTTTCATGGCTGTCGTCTTTCTAAAAACTGTACCGATTATTCGATAACTCGAGATTTGTAGCAAACTTCAAATTACAAATTGATATACACGAAGTGTCAATTTATGCTGCTTTGATATCATTAAACTAGGTTAGATTTATGGTTCGAAATTGTTAATTGTTTAGTGAATGTGTTTAGTAAATTTATAAATTCTTGAATTCCTTCAAACCTTCATACTTCAAGATTTCTAAAATTACAATTAAAAGATCTTGATGTTTTACCTGCATCTTCTAAGTCGTTCTCAACATAACATAACACATTAATCATGTCACAAAATTTTCCTGTTGGTACTTCATGATCGTAATACCTTTGTACTTCATGATTGTCAATCCTTTGCACTGTCGAGAGAAGATGGCAACACTCCTCCACATATCACTCTCTTTCTCGAGGTTCAAAGAACCTCAAAAGTGTCTACACCAGTATAACCAATTAGCAGAAATTACGTGTCCGTTACAAAGATTTACTATATTGCAAAAAACCAGGACGAACTGCCATCTCCTCAGCTACGAGCAGTACACATTGTTATAAAATCGTCGAACAAGCGACAAGGTGTCTGATGGCGGATCTCTTTCTCGAGCACTGTTCGATTAGAGGGGAAACCGCGCGAGTTGACTTTCGCGCTTTCGACGGCAGAGTTTCCTCCGAGGGGTTGCTCTCATACCACCCTCTGCAACCATCATAAGCTCCGAGGAAGTTGCTCCGCCTGTCGGCCAATCATCTACGGACTTCAGCCACCCCGTTGTGCGCGATTTCGCGATTGGGCGTGCTCGCAGAGGGCGATCAACGGCGACGCACCCTGACCACCCCTGCAGCCGCGAACAGAGACCAAGAATTACGAGCCATAGATCACGCGTACACCCTGTGCACCCTGTGCTCCACGTAGTCCTCGCGATAAAGGACCTCCGGTTCGATTTCACGCGACGCATTTCAATTACCTTCTTTTTTTAAACGCTTCACCGGAAACTTGGAACGCGGACAGGAAGAGGCTCGAGTGATCTCCCGTGATTTTAGAGAAGACTTTACTCTTAGAGGTACAATTTAACTCTCCTGTTGTAAACGGTACCGCTAATTCATTAAGAATTGTGTCAAGGGAAACGTTCATTGTATAACAATTTTGATCGGGTAGTTTATTAACAAGTTTACTGATGTGTGACGCTTCAATGGATTTCGATGATTTTTTATTCAATTCGCTGTGCGTAGGGACACCATTAAAAAAATAAAACACTGCTTAAATTATTATTGGTTTCCAGATATTGGTATTTAGTGACTGACATTTTTTACCAAAGTGTTGTGATTTCTTTCAAACGGTGATTCATATAAAAAATTTTTGAGTCCCGTTTTGAGTCCATGAAGATATTTTAATTATTACAGAACAGTAAAGTTTTAGTTGAAACAATGTTAAGAAAATCTAAAAACTTTTAATTAAACCGAACGAACGATAAAAGCGAGTAACAGCCGAAATGTCTCGTTTTCTCTTGAACGTACCAAGATGGCTGCCGCATCTGAATTGGGACTTTTAAAAGCAATGGAAGAGATACTGAAACTTCATCCGTGAAAATCTACAGAATATTCAAGGATAAATTATCCAACTATCGAATATATTTATAGTAAAGAACTTTCACGATCCATCTTACAATCGTCATTGACAACTTAAGGAATTAATTTACAGGTAAGACCTTTTCTTATATTTACCGTCTCTACAAACTAGAATTTGGAAAAATAGAAAGCTGGAAGAATTTTAGAAAATTTGAGAACTGAAGAATTTACAAAAATTTGAAATTTACATTTACATCTGAAAATTTACAAAATTACATATTTGTCCCACTCTTATTAAACTCGAAACGTCTTCATCGATTGAAATTACGAACAAAAACTATGTTAACACGAAATAAACATAAAGTATCATTCTCACATCAGAGAAAAATGAGAGTAACGCCAATAATCGATACAAGTACCTAAAATATCTTGAGGTAAAAGAACTTGAAAACGGTCGATAGTTAATGATTGTGTAGCAGTTGTTCGTAGTATTACGAAAGGCAGGAAAGTATCTGTTACGTGAAATCACGGGTGTTTTAGGGTTTTCACGTGCATGGTGCACGAGTGTCATGCACGACAACCTCGCCCGAACCATGCAATCACTGCCAATCGTGTGAATGGTGCACGTGCGCGACCGAAGCTAATCACACACGCTGACTGTGCAATTAAAATCGGCTTGGAAATCAAGCTTGACTTCTGTTACTTTTAATTCGACATTTGCTGAAGGAGTGAAACTACTCGATATCTCTGCTTCGACATCCCTACGTTCAGATATGTCTACGACCACATATCCTTACGTCCGATATCCTTACGTTCTGATGATCATACGTTCCGATATACCTATGATCTTATGTTCCGATATTTCTACGTTCTGTATGTCCTGATACCTTTTCGTCCCGATACCTCTACGTTCCCATATTCTCACATCCCAATATCCCTATGTTCCGATACCTCCACGTCCCGATACCCCTACGTTCCGATGTCTCGACGTTCCTAAATCCCTACGTCCCCATATTTCAATGTCCCGATATCCCTACGTTCCAGTATTCCTATGTCCCGATATCCCTACGTCCCGATATCTGTACGTCCTGATATCCCTATGTCCCGATATCTGTACGTTCCGATACCCCTACATTCCCATATACCTACGTCCCGATATTCTTATGTCCCGATATCCCTACGTCCCAATATTCGTATATCCCGATATCCCAACATCCCTACCTCCCAATATTCCTACGTCCCAATATCCCTAGGTCACTGTTTACAGAAACAAGCTAACAAAGCGAGTAAAATAGCAGCTAAACACAAAGATAAACGGATGTTACGTAGACGTGGTTCTTACGAGCGTAGCACAACGTTATTTATTATTGAAGAGTTTCTAATTGCAGTCGACCCTCCTCGATGGCAAAAGTCACGTCAGGGGTAGCATAAGCTAACGACCATGTTTACCTGGAACTATTTAAAAATTGATGAAAAAACGCGGTAGAGGAAGGGAGACTCGTTAGATCGAATCCTCCTCTTGTTCATTTGTAATTAAATGTTTCGGGGTAACGAAAAGGTCACGAAATTAATTATTATTAATTAAAAATCATGGGTCACGAGTTGTTCAATGTAATTTTTGTAGGAGTGAGAAAAGGGGAAATCACATTTGTACCCTGGTAAATCGATGATTTAACATCGGAACGGAAAAGATCCAGGTGAATATTACTCAGCAAGGTGTGACATGCCTGGTAGCAGCTTGAAAAGGATGTTTATTGCCACGTGCCTTTTTTCTCAATGAACCCCCTTGCGAAGCTTCCATTGTGTTCGAACAATGAACGACACCGACATGATTAAATTAGAGAAAAGAACATGGACGAAAAACACGGGATGATCCTCGAATACACAAGTAGCTTTTGATCGATGATCGACAAAAAGTAAAACTTCTTTTAGTCACATTATTGGGTTCATCAGAATAATTCGAGAATTCTATTGCTTACCGAATACTGCAAATATTCTAACATTATTTTTACTCTAGTTTTTCAAGTCTTGATGAATAATATTTGATAATGTTAATTACTCATCAATGAAGCATCGAAAAGTACTCGAAAATGATTTCTCTCTATCATAGAAAACTACGCCATTTTGGTGAGGAGGAGGATGAGGAGGACAATTCTGTTCTAACTGCAATCATTTTACATTGTATTAATGTAAAATAATATAAAGTTAATGTTAAAAATATTTACAATTGTAGTACATATGAAGTACAAGAGTTAGAGGAAAAAATACGAACATTAATATTGAAAGTCAAATTAAAAAGGTCTATGATTTAAATGCGTTTGCATTTGTAAACAAATTTTAAAAACGACTTCATTGAAGATAAACTACAATTATCACATAATCCATCTGTTTCTACAACATCTAACATTGTTTTGCTAAAATACTGTCTTGCTTGTATAACAAATTAAAAAGTTATATTTATTAAAATGGCCATCGTAGCCTGTCCTCTTCAGTGTTTATGACTTTTTAAGCATCTCACGAAGAAAGAAGCATCAAATAATGACGTTATATTGCCTTGAACGATCCATCAACGTTTTTTATGCGAAACAACGCACATGACGTGACGAGGAAAAAAATTTACATAGGACCCGTTCGAATTTTCAATCGAGATTCACTCGTGGACCGCAACGAACTTTCGTCGCGTTGCATCAAGTTGAACTATCGAAAAGTCATCGGACCGACATTAAGCTGCAGATGTGACGAACTTGTATCAAAGTATGATCGATGGGTTTGCATTAAATTACTCGAAAAATAATATCCTTTCTCTCTTCTTATATCTAAAAATTCAGTCTTTGAATTTTATTTGACTTTTTCCGTTTCAAAAAATGCTCTTTTTCTTATTTTGTGAAACTGTTCGGTTTTAACATTTTTATTTAATTTTTAATCATTGAATGTTTTAATGTGGGAGTTTTTAATTCTAGAGATTTAGGAATTTGGATATTTTTAAGTTCAATTTAATATTGTAATTCTAGTTGGTATTGTAATAAATACATTCTACATCTTGACAGGGAAAACAGGGTAGAATGTGACTTCATACAGCTCGTGTTCGTATAATTCGCGACATATGTTACGTGCGTGCGTAAACGGAGTGGGTGTTCGTGCAAACAGGTTTAAATAATCCGCCCCATCTGTAACTGCACATCGAAAAGGCCCAACCAACCGTTCGACTTCTTGCAAATCATAAATATTTAATTACTCTCGACATCACTGTGTTGGATATTTTTATAACGTTACAAGTCACATCGCTTTACAAGTTATACACTTGGACTTCAAAGCTAGTGTTCGAACAACAGCTACACTCAACTTCTTGAGGGTGCATTTGCTCTTTTCAGCAAAAAATTAATATTTCTTCTTCGTTCTTTATTATTCAAATTTTGATGACATCAGAGAAGAATGAGCATTTGTTCAATTCGTGTAAACCATATTCGTTTTGTGCAAATGTATCTTAACGAAACCAAGATGGAGTCACATATCAGGCAACTTAACCTTAATTTTATTCGCACACACAAGGGAGTTATACCACGTTTATAAACACTGACACCAATAAAACGGATGAATGAAGAATAAAATCAAACCTCCACACGAAGGAGTGAATAATAAATAGACCGTAAGAAAGGGATGCATTCTGCTTTCATCTGTGGTGTACTCCACGAAGACAATCGCCATAATAAAAATATTATGGCAGGTTAACCCTCGCACGCAAAGAACACCGCTTTTCCCTATGGCTTTGTGGCTGTATATTCTTATCGAGGACTCAGTCACTGTCGGGTTAAGGATCTTTAGAGACCCTAGGCTCTTCAAATATTTTGAGCTCCATTTATAGGAATTTGTGAATTGTTAAATTTGTAAATTTGTACATTAGAAAGCTTGTAAATTTGGAAATTTGAGAATTCTGGATCTGCAAATTTGCATACTTGACAATTTAGAAATTTGGGTATTTATAGATTTGCAAATTTGAAAATTCCAAGCTCCAAAATTCAAAAATTCAGAAATTCCAAAATACCAAAGTTCCAAACTTTTAAACTTCTAAACTTCCTAATTGCTAAAACTCAAAAATTCAAAAATTCCAAACTTCCAAAATACCAAAATTCCTCAAATTCCCAATTCCCCAAATTCTCAATTCCTCAAATTCCCAATTCCTCAAATTCCCAATTCCCCAAATTCCAATATTCCAAGTTCCCCAAATTCCACAAATTGCCAATTCCTCAAATTCCCAATTCCTCAAATTCCCAATTCCTCAAATTCCCAATTCCCCAAATTCCAATATTCCAAGTTCCCCAAATTCCCCAAATTCCCAATTCCTCAAATTTCCAATTCCCCAAATTCCCCAAATTCTCAATTCCCCAAATTCTGAATTCCCCAAATTCCCAATTCCCCAAATTCCTAATTCCCCAAATTTCCAATTCCCCAAATTCCAATAACCCAAATTTCCAATATCCCAAAATTCCAAAATTGCAATATCCCACAATCCCAAAATTCAGAAAATTGCTAATTTTGGGATTTGAGAACTGAAGAATTTAGAAAGGTAAAAGATTTTAAAGATCAGAAAACTTCTGCGACGTCCTCATTTCTCCGATGCCCCAAGAAATCGCATATTTCGCAACTTGGTAAATCCAGCACTGGAGTCAGTCGTCCAGTCAAGATCTCTTGGTCGTTGTCAGTGGTAATGACAGTGTCGGTGAAACTGGTCTCGGGACGAAGGGTGCGGTGAAGCGTGGCATCATCCACCAGGACTCTCGGTGGTTTACCACCGATGCATTATTGAGCCTGGGAACTTTACAGGTGACTCGACGTCCTCCTATTAGACCGTGGAAGACCGTGGCGGAGTCGCCCCAAAGGCCTCGACAAAGAGGGAGCTTTCACGGGGAGAAAGGACACGGAGAACCGAGAGGTGGAGAACCGTGAATTGTATCGGCAAGGGTTCGCAAAAGTCAACGGAAGTGTGCTAGAGGGTGTTTTTTAGCTTGACCTCCGGCACCATGGTGTACTCGGCTCTGGAAAATTCTAGGGTGCGGGGTTCTCTTATTGAAAAACAATATGTTCCATAAACCACCAGTAATTGTGCTACGATGTAAAAATTACTAGAGACCCTTTAATCAGACGGCATCTTGATTGGTGCCGACATTTTTCAGCGGAATTCAAGTCGGGAAATTTATTTGGTACATAATGCTGTATTTTAAGTGGTTACATAACTAATTTTGAATAATGCACTATTTTATGTTAATGGAGTATAATTTTATAAATTTTATAAATTTCTGGTTGCTTCGTTTTTGTGACATCTATTCTTTCATTCTGTGATAAGAGAACTTTTATACAAAAACTTTATAGGCAAGGGTTCGCAAAAGTCATCGGAAATGTACAAGAGGGTGCTTTAACCTAACCGTCGGTTACCTCGACGTTCAGACTTCCGTTCTCCTATCTTGCGATAAACGTTATTTCTTTTCTTCATGAACGAAGAGATAAATGTTCCTTTGATCTTTTTCTTGAACGTGCTCGTTCTATTCATTGACGGTTCGTGAGAACGTGCACGTAACCGATAAATAATTTCTGGATGGAAACATGCGATCTCGAAGCATGCTCAACAGAAGTTTTGATACACTTACGGTCACTGATTTACGAACTTAATCGATAAATTAAATTTAAGAAACTAAACAAGTACCGTCATTTCACATTTTTAGTACGGTTCTCTTTTAACTCTTATACAAGGAATAACTGGGACAGTGATAATTTAATATTACTCTACTTTTGAGCAAACTTCTATATTAATAAAAATAATAGGAAACTATTTAGAAAGAAATGAGATGGGTGGATAAACCCATACACTTATAATTGTTAATATATCATCTTGTAGAATATGCAAACTACTTCATCAGCTTAGAAAATTTGACTGATGTATTTATTTAATTTTGTTAACAAAATTTGAGACATCAGAGCGTTCACACGTGCAAATAAATATAATAACCCTTATTTAAGGATTAATCTATACATTAAATGTAATCCAAAGAATCTATTGAAACATTAAACTTTGCAATAGCTACTTACGTTCTTTAATGGCATCCAGATTGCTCTAGCATACGAACGAGAAGTCAGTAAGTCGTAAGCATCGAGAAAATCGAGCCATGATGTCGGAGAACGATGTTTAACAATCATCGAACTTCTCATTATGTATTGCAATATGCAACGACCCGTTGTTCGGTGACTATAAGTTCCTTCACTGACTGCACGTTAGTCACGAGAACCGTGTCTGCTGCATCGCTGAAACAGACACATAATTCATGTTGTAGTAAGGTGGTTTGAGGAAAGGCGAAACTGTTATTGTCGTCAACGAATGATTATTATGTGGAGTGAAACAAATTGCTATTCAGGGATAAACAAAGTTCGATCGTGATAAAAATTACATACGCGACGATGAACAGATGGTTCAAATGTATGAAAAATGGTGGAATCTAAACTTTATTGTGGCGTCGTTGAAACTTTATTGCAGAGTTCTAAAATTCTAAATTCCCAATTCCAAATTCCCAAAATTCCAAATTCTGTAAATTCTAAATTCCCAATTCCAAATTCTGTAAATTCTAAATTCCCAATTCCAAATTCTCCAAATTCCAAATTCCCCAAATTCCCAACTCCCCAAATTCCAAATTCCCCACATTCCAAATTTCCCAAATTCTCAATTCCCCAAATTCCAAATTCTCCAAATTCTAAATTCCCCAAATTCTCAATTCCCCAAATTCCAAATTCCCCACATTCCAAATTTCCCAAATTCCACAGACACATTTCGAAAACTAAAATTTTACATTTTAAGTTACTTACATATTGAGCTAAATATATTTTTTAAGTATTAAGGACCTCTAAATCTTAAATCGCCCGTGATTCGACGCCATTTTGAACAAGTTATAGATTGCTATTTAAACGTAAGTTTCACTGCTTCAATTCAACAACCTAAAATCAAATTCTCTGATTTTTGTAATCGCAGTTTGATGAATAGACACGAGGAGAAAATGGAAGACAGCAGTCGGGGTGAAAGTTTATGCAAAGTTTGCGGCGATAAAGCATCGGGAAAGCATTATGGAGTCCCAAGCTGCGATGGATGTCGTGGTTTCTTCAAGCGGTCGATCCGCAGGTATGCAAGGTAACTATTTTTATATAATTTGCGAAATAAACACTGTCACATTCACTGTGATAAATTGCACTTCCGTTACAATACATTAGTTATTACACTGAACCTACATTTATATCGCTCAACATCGTACAACTTTAAATAATGCATTTTTATCATTCATGTTTTGTTTATCTTTGCATACCGGCAGATAGATGACTAGTTTGTAGCTTCTAATACTATTCAATATTGAACGTTTTAATTTGTTTTGAAAATATGTGAAATAAATATTAGTTTGAACACTTTGTTCAGGAATCTAGACTACGTTTGCAAGGAAAATGGCCGTTGCATCGTGGACGTTTCACGTCGTAATCAGTGCCAGGCATGTCGTTTTACCAAGTGCCTTCAGGTCAACATGAAACGAGATGGTACGCTTCGTTTTAACGGTGATTAAGCTTCTTTCTATTAACAATAGTACATCGTATCAAAAATATCAATACCGTGCTTCTGACTTCGTGAAATTTCGTACATGGACATTTAACAATGATCAATTATAAAATTCCCTTATAGCTTGTCTGTTTAAATTTTATAACCAAGAAGAATAAAACTGACTGATTTAAATTAATTCAAATAAATTCATGAATTTTTATATCTCCTTTCGAAATGTTCAAGCTTTCGAATCTTCAAGTTTTCAAATGTTTGACACTAGATTTACGGACATGGCCTCTTGACGAAAGTCAGTACATTTTTATACAAATTTTTAAAGAAATTTTATAATTTAAAATAAGAAAGATTCATAAAATTTGTTTTGTAAATCCAGTGTTAAACTTGTCAAGAAGTTAAGTTCGAAGGTTCAACGACATCCCATCTGTCAGGAGTGTTGCGAATGACAGGAACCGATAGCTCTCTCGTTTTTCGGCTGGCAAACACGCGTCGAGTTCGGAGTGTAACCAACCCTGAGGATATTACAATGCGCGTAGACGTCTCGTTGGTAGAGGAAAAAAAAGCAGAGAAACGGTTCGAAGGGATGGCGAACGATAAAAAAAGGGGTGGTTGCGCCCACATGAAATTCTATATTCGTGCTTGCTCACGCCAGAATCCGGAAAGTTAGCCTTGCCACGAGTGGGACAGCGGTGTCACGAGCAGCCTGACGTTCACAGCTTTTGTAAACACTTCTAGCCAGGCCCGATAATCCAAACACTTGATTGCGCGGGGATATCAATTAGCGAGGGACGGAACGAAAGGTGCTATTATAGGTCCGAGCACTTATACGGCTTTCATTGTACTTCGAGCCATCGACGTAACTAGGATTTTCTGTGTACTTTAGAACTTTCACTAGGATGTTCACTAGGTTCATGGACAGTGTTAATGTTATGTACGAGATGCGAACGTGTGGATTTTGCAAGATTTGGAAAGATGAATTTACTGATTTGGAGACTTGGAAATGTAGAAAGTTGGAAATTTGTGAAATTTGGGAATATAGGATTTCGGGAATCTGAGAATTTGGGTTTTTAGAAATTCGGGAATCTGAGAATTTGGATTTGTAGGAATTCGGAAATTTCAAAATTCGGGAATCTGAGAATTTGGAAATATAGGAATTTGGGAGTTGGGGATTTGGGAATCTGAGAATTTGGAATTTTAGAAATTCGGAAATTTAGAAATCTGGGAATCTGAGAATTTTAATTTTTAGAAATTCGGGAATCTGAGAATTTGGGTTTTTAGAAATTCGGAAATTCCGAAATTGGGGACTGACAAATTCGCAAATTTGGAGATCTGCAAATCTTCAGAATATAAAAGTACATTTAGGAATTTAGAAAATGGAAAATATGAAACGATTTAGAAATCTAGGAATTCATATGCATACACGTAGGTTAGTGAAAGTATATAACATTATGTAAACATAATTAAATTTTGAGTTATAAATATTTTATAACACAGCGGTTCAACACGAAAGAGCTCCACGGAACACGTCATCTTTGGTCACGGCAGCAAGGAGAGGTCCTTCAGGACTATATCCAGGAATCCCACACGTTTACCATGCCGCGAGCAACCCTTATCATCCCTTGTTATATCCTGCGTTGTTCCCTTTTAAACCGACAGTGTCAGCTTTCACACCATCAGTCGGTAAGTACAATTTTAAAATTTAACAAATACTTCTTACTGTAGTACTCTTCCAAATTTGTATATACTGACATTTTTTAAATTAATATTCTTTTATGAACCATTTATTAATAATATAATTGATAATATAATATTTTATAAAATCTGTAAGTTCTCAGTGGCTCCATGTTCCAAAATTTAAAAATCCCAAAGTTTCAAAGTTAAATTTCAAGACTGAAATTTCAAAACTTAAAAATTAGAAAATTCGAATATTTTGAAATTTTGAAAAAAGTATGATAAAGGTGTTTATACATAATTCTAACTTGTGTATGATATTTCAGCACACTTTCTGCCACGATCGCCAACAGAGTCGTTAACAGTGACAACAGCAAAGGAAGACGAAGTGACGAGTTCTGAAGAAGCTGGAACGATCGACACAAGAACTGAACCAAAAGGTAGACTCTGAAACAGAAAATTGTTCAATGTCAACACAGTATTATAGATATTGTCTAATGATTTTATATTCATGATTTTATAGAGGAATTAACGAGTAGCCGGTTAGCACCACCAATCATCAACTCTGCGTCCTCTGAATATATGACTAATTTTTCCATCCTACCTACGGAGAATATTTACGAATTTGCGGCAAAATTGCTGTTCTTTGCTGTCAGATGGGCGAGAAGTATTCACTCATTCTTACAAGTAAGTTGTATTATTTACACAAATTTTTAAGTGACCTTTCCAAGTCTCCAAATTCCTAGATTGCTAGATCCATAGATTCCTATACCTATAGATTCCCAAATCTATCTTTAATTATCTGTGTTCTCAAGTTCCTAGACTTCCAAATTCCTATATCTCCAAATTTCCAAATTTCCAAATCCTTAAATTCCCTAATTCCAACGTCCTGAAATCCTAAGCTCTCCAAATTCTATCATTCCCTAACCTTAATGTTCCCACATTCTTGACTCATTCAAAATACTTCAAATCTCCAAAAGTCCCTAAAAAACAACAAATACGATGTCTCCACCCATTTGGTGGCCACATTTTCCCTAGGGAAGCCGAATTTGCTCTTTACTGTACGTTCTTTTTAGTTGCCCTACAGAGACCAAACTATCCTCCTGGAGGAATCTTGGAGCGAACTGTTCGTGCTGACAGCCGCTCAATGGAACTTCCCAGTCGAAGAGACAACTCTAGTACCTAACGATTTGTTATCAGAAAGAAAAGAAGTGCTAGTCGACGAAGTGAGGAGGCTGCGGGAACTGTTAGGGAAATGTGCGCTACTCAGAGTTGATCATTCCGAGTACGCTTGTTTGAAAGCCATTGTTCTTTTTAAAGGAGGTACGGTTATTTAAGAACAAGATTTTACAAGAATATAACAACATTTAAACTTGCCGATCAGTCTATCAGGCTGACTGTGAATCTTTATTATTACAAAATTTCATTTTTCTAAATAAACTGTTTGATAGATTTCTGAATAAATATTCAACTTGGATGCTCAACTTCTTATTTCAAATTTTGATACATTTTCTTGAAATGTACTTTGATTTCTCTCAAGATAAAATATTAGTGGGTACATTAGACATTTATAAGGTACAAGACATTTCGGTATCAATAAATGAAATATTTCTAACTTCAAGTTAATATTTATAACAGAGTTAATGTGAGTCAATGTTCTACATTAGCCAAAACAAAAATATTTTTCATTCAGAAGCACGAGGACTCTGCGAACCAGGAAGAGTAACAGCGTTGCAAGAACAAACGGTAGCTGTGTTCTGCGAAAGGGATGCACGAAGGGTTGGAAGACTTTTATTGCTGTTACCCCCGGCTCGCGCGCTCTGTCGATCAACCCTGCAAGAACTGTTATTCAAACCAACAGTAGGGGATGTTAGCGTGGAACGGTTACTAGGAGACATGGTTAGCGCTCTCAGACCGACATAACCCGAAATCTTACTCGGTCGATATCGCATTTCCAAATAAGGCAAACTGTTTGTTACAGCACAGACGAGGTATAGGATACACCTGTCATCTGATGTATTTTTCTGTCCCCAGTTTTTGGGATTCTAGACTCTCGAATTTACAATTTACGAGGCTACAATCTCGAACATAGAATTTGTTCAACGAGAAAGGTGTTACTAGATGACAAATTTTCGTTCATTACACGTTCCATAATAAAAAATAAAGTTTGAAACTTTATACTTTGTGAACGGACATTTGAACTTAAGATCAAATCATTGATTTTTTCAGACTTTTCACTGGGTCAAAGCAGTTAGCACTCTGGAGGGTAGATTTCTTATTTTATGTTCTATCTTATAGATAGAATGTAGGTCGGTATGGCAGCCGGGACACAAAAATTCATAAGATGTCCAAGGTGAAAAGTCTCGTATACATCGTCTGTGATTACAGTTTAATCGCCGATAATTCAAATTCGGTTTTAAACGAATAATTCTATATAGTTATCGCGGATCATCGTCATCCCGCATTCGTTTTATAAAGTTGCATATATCGATTACTTTAGTGTCGGTAAAGAAGATTCCTTGTAAAGGTCGAACGTCGACACAAATGTCCAAGTATTAACCCGTTCAATATCAGTGTTCTATCACAAATGATCCTCAGGAAATATTTCTTCTTTCTAGTCATATCTTGTTTTTTGTTAGCGTGAATTATTTTCATCCCCTGATTTTATCTGGTGTCAATTGTTTGAGGTGAAATTTTTATGGTTGCGATTTACGAATTCTCAAATTTCCAAATTTGTAAATTCGCAAATTCATGAATTCCCAAATTTATTACTTTGTACAAATAATTTAATTTGAATACGAACCAGATCGAAGCTGGACTCGTTTTATCTGAACATTAATGTATTAAAATTCATGTTACAAAGGTGAAATTAAAATTACTGATCGTTAATTACTCGTGTACTAATGCATTCCATTAGTGATAATAAAATCATACATTATAATAAAAAGATTCACATTTATTTCTACCAAGAACCAAAAATATAAAAATCCTTCGATTATTGATTTATATAATTTTTGAATTTTCTAATCATTTATTTGGACTAATATATTTTAGAATATTTATTAAATACGACTCAAGCACTTGATTCTTGGTTTATCAACAAATAACAGCGATAGTTGTAAAGATTATTTGATGTTACGTAACAAACTCCAAGAAAATTGCATGTACTGAAATAAAAAATCATAAAATGTTAAAATTATACAGGGAAGACGATTAATTAATTATTTAATAATTACCTGCCAATTGTGATCTACATATTGAACGCCGGCCATTGTGATGTAACTGCATCTTTCCTTGTTAGATGGTGTTCTCTTTGTCGCACAGGTGCAGCATACCTCTTGCAGTTTCATGTTCTCTAGCTACCAGGAGCAATCGCAGTACACCAAACGCTAGATGGCATTGATCGAATTTTCATTCATCCACAGAATATAACTGTGTGAACTACTTCCAAGTAATTTATTATACATTGTAAGCTTGACAATCTTTAACTTCCAATTTTCTACATTCTCAAATTTCTACGCTACTGAACTAGTTAAATATTTCCTAATTCTGAAATTCCCAAATTTCTCAATTTACCAATATATAAATTTATAAAGAAATTCCAGAATTCTCTTACTAAACCGGCCATTTTGTCCGGAACAAATTCCATTTTGTCAGTGACAAACGATAAACAAAATAACGTATTTTTAAGCAAAAAAAAGAATAAATAAAAATCGAATATTAAAGACTACAGGCATCACATTTTCACGATTTATTTTAGCAAGACTCTTTCAATTTCTGAAACGTTTATTTCACATCACAACAATAGAATTCGTGTACACAATGCAATGGCGGAGGTCGAACGAAGCCTCGTCTGTGTTGGATATCAGGGAATTGGCATTATAGAAGAAATAAAGAAAAAAAAAGTAGAAACAGTAACGCACACAATTTTTTTTTTTTTTATTAACTAGAATAATTTATTTTTTCATGGTAGAAAAAGGAGAATGTATCTTAACTCATGGACTGCATTGTACTCATACAATACATACAATCCTCAATTGAATGTTACACAAAATTTATTATAAATTGATTTCTTAATTATTTCCTTGTCCTCGTGTAGTCTGCTTGTGTGTGAAATATGAATGTTCAATTCGAAAGAGACAAATTCATTTCTCTTGCTTTCACTGTTCCGAACATATAAAACCTGTTACGCGATCTTTACCAAGGGGGAAAAAATAGCTCTGAGTGCGAATTTTCCGTTTACATTTCGTTTCTCGATTTTTATTCTCCACGAGGTCTGTTTTCCGTGGACCAAGAGAAAGACAGCGGGGTGGAAAAGCTCGAGGGAAAATCAGGGAAAATAGAGAAACTGAAGACGGAAAGGGTGGATGATTTAATTAAAGAGTGATGATCGTTTCAGGATGTAGAAATAAAAAATGATGGGAACGTGTAAATATTTTCGTTCACTCTTTGTTTCTTTTAACCTTTATTCGGATTATGCGGATCTGGAAAATTTTTAACCTGCTCGTCTTGCAAAGAACTTTTAAATTTAAAAATATAGAAACTTGGAAGTTAAGAAATACTGTAAACTGGAAATTTAGAAATACAGAAAATTATGAATATAGTGAGACAAGCTTCAAATTGAGTTACTTGGAAATTGATAAATTTGATGAACTGAAAATTGAAGAACATTTAGTGAACTAAAAATGTAGAAATACAGAAATTTGATAACATGAAAATTTGGTAATTTGGGAATGGAAGAGTTTGATAATACAGATACGTGGAAGTACAGGAACTTGAGATTTCCAATTTGAGGAATACAAAAATTGGAAGAATCGGAAACACAGAAACTCGATAATATGAAAACTTAAAAATTAAGAAATTTTATTCATTCAAAAGTGTAATAATATAACTGAATTTATCCAAATAAGGGTTAAATATAGACGTATTCTCGGACCATAGGAACCGTTTCAGGGAGCAAAAACGTGAAAATCCAAAATGTTAAACAGTTTCTGTCTTTTCCTCAAGCAATTCTGTATCCGAACGGTCGATTCCGCCAATTTAGGCATTGAAAACATGCGAAATTACACCGGCTACTCTTCGCTCTTTTTTTCCGTCCCCTTAACTACGTATGACCTTTTTCAAAAGAAAAAAGAAACCATATTAAATTTCCTTGCACTCGAGGAACATATTTCTGCGTATTTCCTACTCCTTCTTCTCTCGTCCATTATATTTAACATCTAAACGCGTACAAGTATACCTTTACGAACGAAATTACAAAAAAAAAAAAGAAAAAAGAAAGAAAAAAACGAATGAAGAAAAGATCTTGTTCTGTCTCCTTGTAATCTACTCGCGAAATGTGTGTAAATCGCTCTTTGTGTTCAGCGCACTCGTTTTTTGTTTTTGTTTTTTTTTTCTCTAAATATAATAGTAATATATTCTTATACCGTTCTCCTTAATAGTTTTGTTTGTTTTTTTTTCTTGTTTAACGCGCTTACATTCAAATAGACTTTTATTTAGAAGTTATACAGTTAATAAAATTTGCGATTAATTAATCGGTCTCGCTGCTGCGTTTATCGTTCGCTTGTTTCCTCCCTTTCTCTCTCTCTCTCTCGTACAAACATTCGCGCACGCAAACATAAATTCTCTCTCTCTCTCTCGCATTCTCGCTATCTCATTTATAATTATTACTTTACTTTTTTTAGCCTTTATTTATTTAAATTTACGCTTTTCTTTTCTTTTATTTTATTTTGTGAGGAATTGTTCTCGTCGAGCGTGTTGCCGCTCGCTGATGATCGCCCGCGCGCTCGCTTTCGCATCGCTTTCTCGAAACTCTTCGTTCCCCGTTTAATTAGCAACACGTTAAGAATAATAAATGATTAATAATTAATAATGATAGCGATAATAATAATAATAGTAATATAATCAAAAAGCAATTGAATTTTATCGAGGGACGAAGGGAAGAAAATTTCGGTATTTCCTCATCCGGAGAAGTTCAAGAACGTAAGCGATTTTTCACGCGTCAAACCGGTGGCTGTGTTTTTTTTTTTTTTCTTTTCCGCGTTCTCCTCTTCGTTTCGAGTGCAAGAACAAAAGGAACGCTTGATCGCGCGTTCAACTGAAAAGAAAAGAAAAATAGAAAAATGGAAAGCGATGCTGGGCTGACGCGTGAGCGTTACAAAATGAAAAGGACGCTCGGTGCGTCGGCGTCTCGCCCGATTTTTCCTGTATCTTTCCAACAGACTTCGTTAATCGAATCGTTATCATTCTTAACAATAATGTTTCCTTTCGTTTAATTCTTCCTTTTGTTTTTTTTTCTTTTTTTTCTCTTCGTTATATCTGGCGTTATAATCCGTGAATGGAATTCGTTACGTTCGAACATTTTCTTCATCGTTTGAATACAAAAAGAAAAAGAAAAAGAAAAGAAAAGAGACAAAAAAACAACACAACGGCATTTCTACTATTCCCATTCTATTTTAACGCTAATATGTAGGACAAAAAACTAACAGATTTCGGCATAATAACAAATCGTCGTTCGTCGAGCCACCCGAAACGAGCACCGAGGATCGTTTATCGTTTTTACTCGTTTCATTTTTGAAACACTTTTTTTTTCCAGTTTTCCGGGATTCGTTACGATTTTTTAAATCGGTACACCGATCGATCTCGATACACTTTCGGACGATTCGACGCGACGAAATATAACAGGTTGTCGGCTCTGACGACTATCGTTCCTCGTTTCTCGCCGATCTCCTTCGTTCCATAAAGGACTTAACAAAGAAAGAAAAAAAGAACAACTCGAAGGTTGTTCGTTCGAGTTTTCGACCTCGTTCGCTCGTCGTTCGCTGTAAACAATTCTGTTAGAATTTTTCATCGTCTTTTACAAATTTCCATGCATTTAACGCGCTGACTGACACATCGATGACGCTTCAATTTCTATTACATGGCACTTTCAACACATACTTTTAAATTTTTAATTTTTAAATTTGGTGGTTTTAAAATTTTTAAATGTGCATATAGTTACTTTGGAAATATTTAAGTCCGGCAATTTAATGATTCAAAAATTCATACATTCTATAATTTAAGAATTTAGAAAAACAATTAAATTTAGGAATTTGGAAATGTCGCAATTTGAAAATGTATAAATTCGGTGATTTAAAGACTTGAAAATTTAGAGATCTGTTCAACACGAAAAGTTAAAAATTTCAGATCATCCGAAAACTTAAAAATTTAAAAAAATGTTAAATATAATAATTAAAAAACTTGCACTTCCCTGTAATGCTGCATAAAACGAAACCACCTACAAAAAGATAACAAACACAGGTATTTTTTGACGCACGAATAAAAATCCGAGTACAAACAAGTACGTATAAACCAAGGTACTAATATATTCCTAATTAGATAAATATAAAGAATCTTTTACAAGGCTTACTACGGACATTCAAACATCATCCACGTGGCAATCAACGCATTAACTCTTACACAAATACAAAATTTCGTTTATTTAATCGAGATAACCCGGAGCATCCTTCAATTACCGCTATAAATATTTCGTAATTGACCCGTTTCGGAAAACAACAGATTTCGATGTTGCACGCATCTACAAAATCGATACGGGTTCAATCTGTCCGATCGCAAGAGACACGATTACAGAATCTTTATAACAGTATATCAATCTGAACGCAAATGTTTACAATTGTTGATAAAAATGATATACAATCGCTCGCAACAATAGGCTTCCCTCGATTAAGGGAAAACATAAAAAAGACTTAACCATTACGCTTATTTTACGTACGAGGTGGTCAATTTCGGCAAAGTCAAATGGCGGAACCATTTTGTGGAGCTGTCCATCAGATGGCGAGGAGAATCTCCCTCGGCTGAAGGTAGCCTAAGTCGCAGTGAAGTATACAAACGATAAGACGAGTTTGCAACGAGATTCGTAGACTCGGAAAACAAAGTGAAAAAGATCGTCGAGAAATTCGGAATTCCAGCTACTTCATACTATATACATCCAGAAGTGAGGGCATCCGGTGAAGAGCAACGATCGAGATTCGCGAAAAATAAAAAATGGAGCTCGTCCGTTTACTACGACCCGGACGCCCTCGCCTCGACAGAGCTCGCGAACACAATAATTCTATTTCATAATTGTTTTATCATCACTATTTCACGTTTAACTATTTCCTATTGTATGAAAGGGGGGGAAACGAGGGATGTATGCGTGGATCGGGGGAGGGGGCTGGTAGGAGGGACTCTGCTTGGATTTACTGTCTGCGATGTGTTCCTCTCACGCGATTTACATTTTATTTTTTAAATTCTTTCATTCATCAACTGTACCACCGTGTTTAATCCAACGCTTTCGAACTTGTCCACGTCTCGTCCGAAACGGATGAAAGAAAGGAAACGGACCGAACAAAAATCGTAGAACAGTGATCCATCGATCGACCGACACGAGATCGACGAGGACACGATGTTTATCGTTTAAGGTTTTTTTAACATGACAGAATTTTCTCTTTCCGAACGTCCTCGTCGATTTCGATCGAGCAAAAATTCCGTGCGCGTATCCAAACGTCAACGACACGATGCGAGAAAAAGTTGTCGAGATCTCGTCGTGTTGAACAGTGACGGGCAAATCTGCCGGCCGTCGGACAACTCGCGGGCAATCGCGTGCACGGTATATCGAATCTTGCTTCTCGTTCCTGATATTTCGAATTTTTATTTTCGGCTAATCAATAATACAAAAATTTCCAATTCACAAAATTTCTAATATTGGAATTTAAGATTACATTGTCTGGGAGTTGTCCAGGTTTCGTCAGTTGCCCACCACCTACATTCTGATTTCAGAAGAAAGAAGATTCTTAGCTCGTAACTCGTGTGTCTTGCAACAAACAAAAAACAGCTTCGATAATCCCGAAAAAAAAAAAAAAAAAAAAAAACAAGAAAGAAATATTTCGGCAACAGAAACGTGGCTCTCTAAATTCATTTCCATCTGTTCGAATCTCTTCATCGCTCAGTTATTTCACTATTAATTAATTAGCAATATTATTATTATTTTTTCTTTCTGTAAATTTATTTCTCTTGTCGCTGGTTAGATTCTCTGCGCTCTATCGTATAATATGCGTGTAAGATAATCGAGGTACGGTATATATCTGCATGTAGCTCTGAAAAATTTGCGAGGTAGTCTTGTGTTGGGGCGCGTCGCGACGTCTTTTCCGGAACGGTCGTCGTGCGTCGAGTTTCAGCGTCGTTCGATAAACGCTGATAAGGCTCGTGTGCGATCCTCGCGTCGTTCCAAGCAATTTGGAACAGTAGAAAGAACAATATGTGCGAAACACTTGTCGTCGAGACGATCGTGTTTCGACGCGGGACCAAGATGGCGTACGAGACGCCCGATCGGTGTGTTTTCTCGACGCCGACGACCTCGGAGCCGATCGTCACGGCCGACGCCTTTAAAAAATCCCATGTCTCGTGTCTATTGTAACAACTATTGCACTTATGATTTGTATCAATGTCACGCTTTGTCGACGCGGCACACGTGTCGAATGTACGAACGAGTAGTTGTGTTAAATTCATTCAACAGCGGCGTTGTTCTTTTAAAGCACACAAAAAAAAGAAAAGAAAATATTCGAAATCAAGGAGAAAAAGATCGGAGAAAGACTCTTGGTTGCTTGGAAACTCCTCTTACGTTGATCGTTTAAAAATCTTACTATCGTTATCTATATATATATATATTATTAATAGGTACCATTAAATGCCATCCGGTTTCTGTAATTACTATTAGCTATTTTCCTCTTGTTTCTCTCTTAATCTATCTACTCCGTTACATCTTTATCGTGTTCCTATTTCACTCGTTAACCGCGATCTGCCTCTCTTTTTCTCGCTTAATTCTATTATCTCTCTCTTTCTTCTTCTCTTCTGTGTGATACTCTAGGAAATAAAAAAAAAGAACGAAGAAACAAAAAAAAAAATTGACAAAATATATATGACGTATTATGGTGTAGATATATATAATAATCTATATATATCGATATATATGTGTGTGTATATATATAATATAGCTTTTTTTTCTATGGTAAATCTGGTTCGTTAATAAACTCTTGAACACTTATTACATGCGGAGAGAATCGGTCTCTTTCTTTGCTTTCTTCTTACGTCGTTTCCTTGTCTATCCCGTTTTCCGTTCGTAATTGTTTCCTGCGTATGTTTACGTATCCGGGGCATATATGTATATTTAATAATAACTGTACATCCTCTGGGTCACGAGTGTGTGTACGTATATATATCTATCTATATATCGTATAAAACATATGCAAGTGTGTAATGGTGGTGCTGACGGATTTTTTTTTTTCGTTTGGAAAAAAGAACAATGTATGATGAAGTTACGCGTCGTTTTTTTACTTCCTCGTGTAATCGCGATGTGAATGCTAGCGATAAAATTGTTTCGTTTATAGTAACGTATCACTTGTTATATATGTAACGTTAATTCCGTTTACACGCACGGGTTCTTTCCAATTTTCACCGCTCTCGCAATCATTGTTTTCTCCCTTTCCCGTTAGTCATTTCCCTTCTCCTCCATCTTATCATTCGTTCTCGGTTCGTCCCGATCGAATTTGCTGCTCGTCTTCGAGTTCTCAATGATACAGGGCAATTCCTCACGTTCACCTACTAATTTTAAAACCAAACACGCTAGCGGGTACTCTCCCTCCAGAAGAGAAACGAGAAACGCAGCTTCTTCGTGATTATTTCTTCCATTTCTTTTTTTTTTTCTTTCTTTTTTCTTTTTAGAGTCTCCCCAAGCGGACTTCTACATAGATCGAGAAACTTGATTCCTTTTCTTCCATTTCGCTGTGGAAAATTCGATTGTTCCGTAAAAAAAAGCGTCGATCTCCAAGAAGAATCCACACACACGCAAAATTTCATCGGCCCTCATTGTCCGAGGGTCATTTCTGGCCGAAAATCAGAAAATTTAGCATCTGGAGGGAAGCGGCCCGCTGTATAAATATATATATATATATTTTTTTCCTGCCTTACATGTCTATGTATTTTATCTCTATGCTTCGTGTACTTAATGATTATCCATATAGTATGTAGTAGTTAAACTTTAAATATTATCCACTAAAAACACCATAGATTTTTTTGTTTTTAATCCTTCGAAAGGTCGAAAAGTCTTTTTTATACGCTCCGTATGCGTGTGATCGTGTCCGTGTACGTATATGTATGTGTGTGTGCATGCATGTAGGCGTGTACGTGTGTATATGTGTGTGTCGTGTGAGGGTGAGTCCGAAAGAATTCGCGATTTCCAACAAATTACAAAAAAACCATAAAAAGAGAAAAACAGAATTTATCGATTTCTACGAAAGACCATAATAAGTAAAAGAAATCAAAGAAATTCGGGAAAAAAGAAGCTTAAAAAAAAAAAAGTAGAGGATAATAAGATAATGAGGATGAGGATGACAATGACGATGATGATAATAATAATGATAATAATAACGGTAACAGTAACAACAATAATAATAATAATAAAACATGGAACAATTATGAAAGATATCAAGGAAAAAGAATTGAAATGCTGTTGATGTTTGAATGTATGGTAACCCGTTGTGGAAAATCTGATCGGATATTTGAATTATAAATTGAAATAAATAGTTTCTTTATCGGAACGCGAGCTCACGATTGTGCCACCGTTGTGTCGTTTTGGTATGTTTATATTTACCGAGTACGATTAGAATTAGCGTTATTATTACTATTATTATTATTCACGATTATTATTATTAATGTTATTATTATTATACGCCATATCTTAATCCGTTCCCTCGTTGTTTCTCCTCTTGTTCTCTCGTCCGTAGCCAAACCAATTTCTACCAATGATCGTTCAACTTTCCATCAGATTTAACGCGTACGCTTTGTAATTTTCGAATTAAAAAAAGGAAAAAAAAAATTACACGCTGAGCATCGACCGTATCGTGTAACGAAAAGGGAGGAAAAAAATAAAACAAAAAGTATGAAATCATTCTCTGGTAGGCATCGCCGGAACGAGTTCCTCGGACCAAGAAAAAAAGGTCGAGTATTTCTCTCTTCGTCTTTACGGAATTTTATACGGAATTCACCGAAATAGCAAAAAAAAAATCATCAAAACACCGAAGACACAAAAATATATAGGCGGTAGTAGTAGATAGTAGTAATAGTAGTAGTGTAGTAATAATAGTAGTAGTAGTAATAGTAGTAAAGTATTCGATAGTGGTAAGTGATTATATAGTAGAATTGTTTTTTTTTTTTAATAGTAGAATAGTAGCAATTAAAGTAAACTAAAGTAGACAAAAATGAATTAATTACGGTGAAATTATCGTAATCACGGGGTCCGCCATCGTCACGTCTAATCGATCGATTTCTGCGCGTCAATTTCACAAAATCGATCTCTTTCCCTCCATTTTTTTTTGCTCTCTCTCTTTTTTCCACGTTTCTCGATTCGTCCGAACAGCGGGTTTGAAAACACGAAATCGAAAGGGTCGATGTGACGACGTTGAGGCGAACCCCTCGGTAGCGCAAAAATTAAAACAAAAAAAAAAAAAAATTGATTATCATCATACCGTATAGCAAAATGCAAGCGCGGAGGTTGTCTCCGTCGGCAATGCGCAACCTCTATATTATTTGATTTGTAATCCATCAAGAAAAATTAAGGGTTTTCTTATTTTTTTTCCAAGCACGTGTTAACTTCCAAGTAACAACTTTCTTTTCGCTTGTTTCTCGTTAGTATCCATACATATCTCATGAATAGTTTCATTCCATTTTAAAATCGTCGTTTTCTCTCGATTTTTTTTTAGCGTATGCTATCGTTCCTTTTGATCGTGATCCGTTGATTCTTATTTTTTAATCGAGAAAAACGGCCTCGTGCCGTTCTATTTCCATTTATTACGAGAGTTACGATCAAGCAGTAGTTCTTTTATGCATGGCAATCGTCGTTCGAAAAATACGTGGATGTCTTGATTTATTTTCATCTTTTTTTTTATTCCTTAAATGACACTTTTCACTTTCACTCGTACCTTTCGCGCTTTATCCTCGATCAATCCCACGTACCATCCTCGGCGTGCGTATAATAATGTACATATTATTGCATATATTTATACACATATATATATAATGTACGTATATGTATACAGTATGCGTGTGTGTGTTGCGGTATGCGTAGTAGATACGTCTGTTTCCGTATTTTGGCTTCCGTTGTATTTCGGTGATGAAGTAGCACATGGTTTGTCCACATGGTCGCCCTAGCGTCGTGCTAAGGGTCGTACCGACTTATTTTCTTCTCCCTCGTATCGTTTCGTTACATATTTTTTTTTTTAATTTTACTACAGTCCACATTTTCCCTATGATCTACATATAGAATATATATATATATAATGATACACGTATAAAACGAAAGCTGTCCCCTTTCTTTGTCGTCGAACTGATGATGATGATGATTTTGTTTTCGACTCTGTGTTTTATCTTTTTTCCAGCCCGTTTTCAATGTCATTAATTTTTCTTTTTAGACCCGTCGTGAACCGTTAACCAATCGCCAGCGATCAAGGTCGTTGGCCGTTATTGGAGACTCGCGAACTCGTGAGGCTGCCGTCCATTTTGTTCGATAGTCCTACAACCGGCGAATATGGTCTCCCGAATTGCCGGCGATTGATCGACCATCACTGACCTTATTTCCAAACAATCAGGGAAACTACGATAGACTGTCACGCGTTCATCGTCTAATTTTTTACGTGGTCCAACGGCTACGAATTCGGCCTGTTCTGCATCGAAAGGAATGCTTCGTGATCCATTTTCTCGTCGTGAGAATATACAGTAAAGACCCGATCAAAATAATTTAGTTCGCTTCGCTACTAGATAACTATTCATGATCAGCATAGTCGTGAAAAATAGGAGACGAATTTTTCAAAGTTTATTTAATAATAATTTTATTTGTAACGAAACTTAACCAACATATTTGTGATATTTTTCTGACTAAAGTGGGACCAAAGATATACTTCAGATCATATTTACTTATTTAATAGACAGAAAGCTACTATTAAGTGAATATGTCTGAAGTTATATTCGGCCTCGTTTTAATAAGAAAAATCACACAATTACGTTTCACCAATATGGCAATGAACTATGAAGAAAGCTTTCCAAAAACAGTTACGGAGTCTTTACTGTATTTTGAAATTTGTCGTTTTTGTAACCAATTCCCGTCTGTTACGATCGTTGCTCGTTTTTGATATCTTGTTTCTATCGATCGATGATCCTCGTTTGTCGTCACTGTGTGAACTTTTCTTTCGTGTTTCGACCAGACACACTGTGTAACCCTTTCCCGAAAAGATGCGTACACCCGTATTCGCGTCTATTGTTTCTTTCTTTTCCAATTTCCTTAACGATGCGGGCTGTTTCTAGTTGTTCTACCAGTTCGATGACGCGGTGGTCTCGATTTCACTATATCCTTTCGTTTACGACGAACGATCGGTTGTCCGTTGCTGTTTCACTTTCTACCAATTAACATCTATCGTTCTCGAAACGAGAACGCTTCGAACCAAAGGAGTTTTTTCTTCAACGATCGTTTCAAATTTTTCGCGTTCCAGGCAGTCTAGTTCTTGTGTCATTTTTCAAACGATCTCCGGCGCGTGCTAACAATATCGCTAAGTATCTACGCAAAGAATGATAGTCCTTTCGCGACTTGGTTAAGTGGTCCCGTGGTCGTCTGACTTTGTGCAACGTTGATTCGTTTGAACATGTAGCATCGACGCCGGAAGCAATATTCCTCCCCCCCAAAAAAAACCACGAAAATTCATTCGTCGTCCTGTAAACCGGAAAACTCTTTTGGCTCGTGCATCCAACACGTATTTTATACACAAAGTATTACTATATGCATAGAACTGTATATGTACAACGTGCGTATCGAGCATTTGCTGCGAATGTTGGCCTGACCCCAAAGGAAAAAAAAAAATATTGAAAAGCGTCCGTTGCTGTTTTTTTTCCCCGTGGAAATAATGAATCGTTAATCGATTCGTTTTAATCGTTCACGACCTCACTATATCTCATCGATTCTGTTCCGCGTCTATTGCAATTTCTCCCTCGATACAAGTCGAGAGATCTAGAGTGTGTTCGTGTACGTGTGTGTATGTGTGCGTGTATGTACGTGTACGTATGTATATAACAGAGAATAATTAATCTGAAACTGTATAATAAGTTCATAAACTGTATCGGCGTAGGGTTAACAGAACGACATATTCGCGAACATGGCAATCGTGCGAAACAAACGTGTAAACCGAACAGGAAAACGAAGAACGTGCATAAACATTTGTATAATGAAACGGAAATATATAAAATGGATCGCGCCAACAAAGAGGGGGGGAAAAAAGAAACTGAACTTTTCCTCGCAGGATTCGCGAACAATGCTTCGAGTCCGTTAACGGGCAGTGTTATTGTTAAACTCGATATAAATGTTCAATTCTCAAACGATCTCCAGCTGATAAAATAATTCGATGATTAAAGGAAAACGCGTATAACTATATGTATATACATATATACGAAACATATGTTTCCGTGGCGCCTCGAGGGTCACCATTTCTCTCCATCTTCTGTTTTTCTATTTCTCCGCTCGCTATAATAATTAAGAAACACGGTAATATAACTCATATGAGGTAGCGAATGAACGAAAAAACAAAACTCCCATCTCGACGTTATTATTTCGTATTTTCTTTTTCTCTTTCTCGGTGAAAACGTGCCTCCTTTCTCTGCGTCTCGTGTCGACCTCCATCGATCAGCCAAATCCACGAAAATGGCTATTTTGGGTTTTAGTATTACTCATCTCGTACCCGATTCGTGACGATCGATCGTTCGTCATCCTTCCAGGTGTGCTGTTTCCTCGATCGTCGTGCGATTTCGCAGGAGAAACAGCGCTGAACATCAACAACGGCACACGGATATATTATTTTAATCACGGTAGTTCACTATTTCTCGTTAACGTGGCGCGTGGATATCTTCAAAAATAATTGAAAATATTGCTGGTGTGTCGCTATCTCGTATCGCTGGCAGTGTGAATACAGTCCTCGAGCGATAAAACGTTATCTACGTATGTCGTTATTTGCTGCTGATCACAGAACCAGCATTTTAAACGAGGAACAGACAATATTCGTCGATCGATTCGTATGCGTTAACATCATTGATTCGGTTGATCACGACTCGGATGTTATCGTACAACGATCGAACGTATTGCAATGTGACTATCGTACAAAATTCCTTGTATAGGCTGACTTTCCTCGTGAGATATATTGTCTCTGGACAGTTTAAAGATATTATATGGCGAAGTACGAGACGAGAGCGACGATGGTGGTTGAGTGGTTCACATTCGTCCGTTATCCACACGCGGCACGATCAACTTGATTCTCGGTCGATTATCGAAGAACCGTGGATGTCTTCGTGTAACAACGCTCATCTTGAGGAAAAAATTGAAAAGAAAAACAAGCTTCATTCGCTCTTATCACGCATACGCGACAAACGGTTCAAACGGATTGCGTAGTCCTTCTATCCGGTACGAGTCGATTAAATCTGTCTCGTTAATAAGTTTTAAGCTTTACATATAATATATATCTATGTACAACAAGTGTATAGCGTATATACGTGTGTTTTACTATATGCATAATACAAGGGTCATCTCGGGGGTAGGGGGCTTTCAGGGAATTCGGGGAGTGTAAATGCAGCGTAGAGAATAAGTTACATACCCGCGCGGTTTTCTCATAATGCCCATTATTGGCAACAATAGGATAATAATAGATAATATATTAAGACCTCTTGAAGAAAAAGATAAAAAAAAAGTAGAAAGAAATGGAAAAAAAAAATTATGTCTTCTCTTTGCCTCTCTCTCTCAACACTATTTAGCTTCCTAAAAAGAACTCTTGATTAGATCACTCTACGATTAGATTATGTATCATCTCTGTTTTTACCTCTTATCATCCTATCTCTCAGCCGCTCTCTCACTCATCCTTACCGATTTTCAATTACGTACCACGCCTAAAGCTTACCCGATATATATTATCTGTTTAGCGATATCACTTGAATCTGTCATATTAACAACAATGCCCAACTGTATAGAATAAGGCCCTCGTTTACCGCCGCGTATTCGTTACAGAACCGTTCTTTTTTTCCTCTCGATACGGAATCTAATTATCAAGTATGTGCAGGCGATCGAACTTTTCCAGATCTTTCTTCCAGAACTTGGTTAACCAGGTAAAAACTGCAATGGAGATCTTAGATGTACGTTATCGATATTTATATCGACAATACTTGAAATATTAATGTCCATAATAATATTTCAGTGAAATTTAACGATAATCAGATCTGGAATTGAATGCGATGTTAGTCGACTAACGTCAACTTTTCCCCGGGGTCTTTAAATTTTAACGACTGCACTGATGTCGGAAAAGCTCGGTTAAATTCAGAGTCGAAAATGTCGAGACCCGCACATCCCTGCTAATTATGGATTTGCTGATTCGATTTAGCCGGAAATACGTGGTACGCCGTGTCGTTCACCGAGCAAACGGTAAAAAGAAAACGATCGATATCGATCGATGCCAGTCGATCGATCGGAAAGAGAAAGGAAAAGAGTTTTGCTCGAGAACGAAACGTCGTCGACGTATACCGAACTGAATCGAGAACATTTAATTTCTCCGTCAATCTTGGCGGTCTTAAAAATTCACACGATCCAACTGCCACTTATTGAAAGTTCGTCTATCCCGAAACACTAATACTAAAGCCCAAAATAATTTGATCAATTTTTCGTTAATTGGTTTGTTTTTCTGTCCTTTTTTTCCCGGTTGGTTCTATTATCATATACGCGCACGATCTTTCGTCTTCATCGCGAACGACAGTAATAATAATCGTGGATTAATATTGATGTCGTTTCCGATAATTCGATATCCCTTATCACTATATTACTATTCATTTATCACTATTATTATTATTATATTATTACTATTATTATTATATTAATATTATTATTAAAGAAATATGAAGTGCTGTTAACCTGACGAGTGTTCCGCGACGAAGGAGTCGAAGAATCGTACGTTTCTCATCTTCTTCCCTCAATGTCGCTTTTCGTATTGTAATCCATCCCGTTCAATTATTGTAAAACCCTGCGCGGAATTGTCCACGTATCAAATAATAAATATCTATATGTATATTTATAGATATATGCTTATAGTATTGTGGGATCGTGTAAGATCGATAACGAAATCGCGCTTGACGAGGCGCGATCGTTGCGTATCGTTTTCGGTTACGCGTGATAGCTGACATCGGTGTGAATCATCCTGATGATATTTCATAGTATTCGTCGTGTAAATGACGTATAGCGTGTGCAACGAAGACAGTCGAGCAGCGTCCGCTAAGAGAATGATATATTCTTGCTGCTGTTTGTAATAGATCGTTCCTCGAGTTTGCGAGTAATTAGAGTACGGCGGTGCTGGTGCGATGATTGATCATTGTTGCGTAGACATCGACGAAAAGTAAAACTGGAAGGATTGTACCGAGATTTTTTCTCTTTTAGAAATCATCCAATTTTTCAGAACATTTGTTCTTCAACAGAGAGTGTTATTCTTCTCCGAGATTTATTCACGTGAATCGTAAGTAAAGCCAGTGATTCCCAAATTTTATGTCACAACGCTTTAGGACGCCAGAAAATATTTTCATGAAGATTTAACAGCTAATTTATTGGAAAGAATATATAGGCCAAACTTGAAAGCTGACAATTGAAAAAATTGTTTCATTTCTAAATTTTTAAATTGGAAAAGTAATTTTGACTTCGGAGCCGACGACATTTGGGAACCACCGGTAAAACTATCGATGAAAGGTAAAACTGGAAAGATGGTGTGACTTTTCGAAGATCGACCGAAGATCACAAGATATGATCGAATTTCGGAATAATTCAGTGGACTTCTTCCTTCGTTAGAAAATTTCTCGTCGTGCTTTTCGAGAGTATATGCGCGAGTGTTTTTAATCCTTTGTTCGCGTCGAGCGGATATGCTGATACCTTGAATTATGGTAGATCGAACTGTAAGAGAGATGTTTATATCGTATGTTCTACCTAAAACGTGTACGGAAAATGGAAGATTCTGGTTGGTCTTTGTCGCCTCGTCTCGAGACGGCGAATTTCATCCTCTTTTCGTAGCCATTTTTCTTTTTTATTCTCTAGTCGTTTTTATCGAAAGTTTGTTCGCGAATCGCGTAGCTGTTACGCGTTAGACGCATTATCCTTTCTGTGTTCGCTGGTTTATTCGTTTTCCGTCTAGTACGATGTAACGTTTGATAGTGTTTTACGTCCTTCGTCCATCGTTTCTCCTGTGAATTTTTTCTGCAAAAATTACAAAAGTTTGTTTCGTTGTGTGTTAGCAGTCGATAGGAAGGTGATAAAAGATAGATCGAGCTTGATAAAAGTCATCAGAGACATATCGACGACACATTGGACGTACAAAAAGAAAGCTTCATTTTTTGTTATGTTTCTTTTCCTTTTTTTTTTCTTTTTGTTTCTTTATATATAATCGTTGAATTTACGCACGTTTCACGCTTCGATCAAAAAACAGAGGTTTTTTTTCGTTAATTTCTTCATCGACGGATGTTGATTTGAATCCAAATGCCTTGATACGATCTTTCGTATTGAATATTTCCGTTTCCGCCATTTTATTCCTTGTCCCGCTGGATAATATGGAAAATCTTAACTTAAGCGACGAGCTTACTTTTAAATTTCCTCAATTCTAAAAATCGATAACCACGATTCTTCTCACGGTAAAATATTCTAGAATACTAACATTTAGATTTAGCGATAAATCGATTTTGTACATTTGTTTGTTGGTATCCCTTACCAGTAGATTAAGTTACTCCTCGCCTCTTAATTCGCGCGCATAATAATTTATAACGTTAAAAATCTTCATTTCTCTTCATTTCTTTAAGTTATCATTATATTAATAATTTCTATTCAATCTTCATTTTCATTTCTTACGTTTTTTTTCCTTTTTTTCCTTTTTTTTTTTTATTTCATTAAAGATTCTTCTTTCTTTGTTACTTTGTTTGATTTGTACATTCTCCCGAGCGTGCGAGCGGGCTTTTGTCTCTCTCTCTCTCTCCCCAAAAATCTCTTGTTATCTTTTCTTCTTCTTCTCTTACTTCATCTTCTCCATCTTCTTCCTTCGTGGCGTTCGAAGTGCTGAGGAATCGGCCGAAATAAGTAACGTTCACCTTCTTCCTGTCGCGATACAGCTTCCTGAGTTTCTTTACCGCGCATTCGGTCTGATCAAATTGTTGACGATTGTTGGCTCTTCCGTTGTTGCGTGCATTCATTTTGTTCCCGTGTTGAATTTCTCGTTGTTCCTTGATCCTTTTTGTTCGCGATGGAGTTACAAGAACTATGGAGCGAGCTACGAAGTCAAAGGGGTGTCTTCCGAGCATCTTTTATCTTTGTATGTGTATCTTCTTCCTACGCTACTGAGTCTTCGAATATCTCATTAGTCTTGTCTTCTTCGTCTTTCTCTTGGAAATTTCGTCCCAGAAAGTTTGCGTAACGAAAAAATGAATCAAAGATCAATGAACGAGCGAAAGGTGTAAAAGTTCACGTGCGGGGCAGATTACGAACTTTTTTTTTTGTCCTTTTTTTTTTCTTTTCTTTTATTACAAAAAAGAGATATTCCAAAAAGGGGGGGCGATGGTTTTCGTCGTTGGTTCAGGTAGTTGTTTTTCTTTTGTTTGGTTTTCCAACAACAACGAAATTCTGTGAAAAGAGCGATCGTATCTCTGTATATACTCGCGTCGTGCTTTCTCTCTGCGTTTTGTACTTCTTCCATTCTCTCTACGGTGTTTCCCTGTGCGTTGAATTTTGATTGATATTGGCCGAAAAATTGTCGAAGAAATTGATCCTGATGCATCTGGCGTGCATCTCGTTTCAGGAGAAAGGAGCATCAGGTGATTCTCGAGGTAGCGTAAATGATCTTCTGGATTATCAAAGTGAATTACTTGTTTTTGCTATGAGAATAAACGAGATATGCATGTTCCTTGCTTGTATCGTATTCATTTTACACTCTATGGTTTCTGGATGATTCATCTTCTATGAAACGGTGTCTTCAGCGTATGCGTGTGTGTGTTGTCCTGTTTCTTTATTTCTTTCTATATAATTTGTTCCTTGGCACTTTCATCGTTTTTCTTTGCTTCCTTTTATTTATTTTTCTTTCTTCCTTTTTTATCTTTTCTTACAAAATGTTATTCACTTTTTTGTTTCATTAAATATTTACGCTTGATAAATAAGCACGGGAGCGAAGGGCTGGGCGGGCGAGGAAGGCTTTCCAGGAAGCGACAACCACGTGAACAAAAATCGCGTCGCATAAAACTGCGAGCCCGATCGCGTTTGTCGCTCGCCGTCGAAGTGACACGATGCCCTCGCCGAAATTGACCCTGGCGCTACCGTTTTTCTCCAAATATATTAAATATATTATACAATTTATCCGACTAAAAAAATCTCCTTTATTTTCCCCCCTGACGAGCGACAGACGCGCACAGCGCAAAAAGCTGCGCGCCGCGCTCTTTTTTTTTTCTCTTAAATCTCTCATCATCCTCTTTCTCTCTCTCTCTTTCATTACTTTTATTTTACTTCCTCTTTCTCTCTATCGCGCGCGCGCTTCTCTCTCTTTTTTTTTTTAAATTTTTTCATTTTATTTTAAGTTAATTAATCTCTCACGAAAAACACTTCGCCTCGCTTCTTCCCTTCTCATCCACCTTTCTCTTAATATCTCTTATATCTCTATTTAAAAAATGTCCGCGCCTCGCTTCTCTTTTTTTTCCTCTTTATTTTAATATCGTTAAAATTCATTAAGTTATTAAAAACATCTAACAAAAAAATTGAAAAAGAAAGATTCACTTAGATCTCCCCAACAATGTATCAAAAATAAACTTATTACTCTTAGATTCATTTTCTCTCTTTCGTCTTTTCATTGTTCTCTCCTTCGCGTAATTCCTTTTCGTTTCCGTTTTTTTCCTTCTCTTTTCCTTCCTGTCTTCGGTCAATTTCGCGTACCGAACGCGAAACTCTCATCTTTGCTTTCCCTTTTTTTTCGTTCTCGTCTTTCCGGCACTCTTCCTCGAGATGCAGCGAAAAAAAAGAGGAAAACGGAACACAGTCGCATTGACGGCTTCCGTTTGTCTCTTTGCTCTCCACTGCATACCTTCACCGCCGATTCTTTTCCATAACCCACAACGGATGATGATATTCGTGCGCACACTCCAGCAGCTCTTCTCGTTACACGTATTTTTTTTCCTTTTTTTCTTTTTCGCTCTTCATCCCGACAAACAAAAATCCTAACACGCCATATATCTCTGCCGCCTGGTTCTACTACGCGTTTCCACTCGCAAAACTGGATCATGCTTTCCTACCCACATTAAACTCGTGTATTTTTGTACTAAACGCATACCGAATGCCGTGAGGTGAATTTCGACGGGTCGACGAACCGCCGGTCCGATTAAGTCCGTGCTACCGGAAACGATCGTCGACGTCGTCGTTAAAACGCGAACCCTGATATCAGGATTCAACGTTATTAGTACTAGAGTTGAGCATCGATAACGTGCCACGATAATTCTTCAGGAACTTTTAACTCGATAATTCGTGGATATTGATTGAACGGTCTAACAATATACCGGAAGTTCTTTAGATATTAATTACTTGAAATCGAGATGAATGGTTCGATCGATTCTGCAAAGTTATCTCGTGGCACGTGATCGTGCATCTCGTCAGTCCGTTAATTTTTCATTGTTTCTTTTTTGGTCACAATTAAATAGATTATCGAACAAAGCATTACTTCGTTCGATCAAGTATGTTTCAACTTCAAGTCCTATACGATCAATCGTGCGTATAAACCTTCCACCACTTTTGTCCCAAAAGTTTTTCCACTTTTCCTCATCTTCACTCTCCTCCTCATTTTTTTTTCTTTAAGAAAAAAACAAAATTTCTCTTACGCGATCGATCTTTCAAAAAACGCTTCCCGCCCGTACGAACTATCGTATTCCTCGCACGAAACCGATCACGAATAATTCTGTCGAGGTAAACGTATTCTTACGATTACGTTCGCGTTTTTTGTTTCGAAGCCAAACGAACGCGGTACCTTTCGAAGGACCGTGACGAATCGAAACAGTTTCAATGGCATTCGAAAAACGTCAATGCCCAATTTTTCTTTTTTTTGTATCATGCAGACCGAAAGAATCATAGACAGAAACATCGTGATCGATGGTACGCGCCTTTGTGCCGAAGCCGTGATATCGCTGCGAGTTTCTACGAACGAATTCGAAACGCTTCCTAACATTTACTACCCTAACGTTTTAACGCTACATCCTACGATTAAAAACGAAGAGGCGAGGGGAAAAGCAAAATTACAAAATTTACAAAGATCGTCGATAGACGTCGATGATAGAAAAAAAAAAAAGGAGAAACAAAAAGAAAACGGATCAGCGTTCAATCGTCGTCCCGAGGAACTCGCTGGCGATACTCACGCTCGCATCACGAGGCGAACAACGACGAAGGCATCGTAAAAACAATTACGATGCCTTCGCGTATTAATATTCGCTTTCTTCTTCCAGCACTTAACCGTAGAATCTCTCGCGTTTTTTTCCCTCGATAAGCCTAAACTTCTACCATGTCTGGCGTTTTTTCTTATTTTTGCTTTCCTTGCCGTTAATAATATGCCTAATCGGTAATTAATTACTTATCAATTAATAGTATTATTCAACACACGCACACTCACACACTTATTACATCCATGGTAAAGTAAAAATCCCTGAAAAAGTTTTGTGGCTTTTGCTTTCTTCTTATCTGCTCGTTTTAGCTTTTCCTTTCTCCCATATCATTTTTTTTTCTCTCTTTAAATTCTTCTCACCTTTCATCTTCTGCCGTCACCACTTCTTTTCATTTTTTTTGCCAGCGATCTCTCTCGCTGGCATCCCCGTACATGTACCAACGGTCGCTTTTTCATTCTCTCTGGAAACATCCTTCTCGTAGCACGAAACAGCGTCCGTTTACCGTTGCGTATCTGCACTCTTTTCTCTCTAAAAACGTCTTTTTTTCCTTTTAATTTATAAATCGATCACTTTCAGCTAAAGTGATCCTCTACACGATGATGTTTCTGTCGGTTTCCTTCCATCTCCTGTTGTTCCTTGACGTCGATAACACCACTCGTCGATACCCCGCGGAAAACCGCGTATACATGTGACCGCGATGTCCCTTGACCCCTCTCACTCTTCTTGGCTCTTTGCAAGGAACTTGAGGCGAGTAGAGCGTACACGACATGTGTGTGTCACGCATTTCACTTCACACTAATACGAAAAAACTCATGATCGCTTCTTTGGTATTACACGGTGCGAGAGGGGTCGGCGGGGGCGGGTGGGAGTATGAGGAACGTCTTGGCTGCAAAACCATTTTTGCCTGCTCTTGCGTCCACCGCAGAACGTGTCACGTTTCGTTCGCGTTTTCAATAATTAAGTCTCGTTAATTAATGTCTCTCTGCGTTGTGATATACATATAAAAAGAGAAAAACTGTACCGAGAGTAGTTTTCTTTTCGTTTAAAAAAAAAAGAAACAAAACCGCCTTCCTGTATAGGGTACTTAGCAGAAGTAAATAGTTAATAGCAGTAGTAGTAATAGTAGTAATAGTAGTAGTAATAGTAGTAGTAGTAATAACATGTATAACGTAATTGTGTAATCGTTACTTAACTTCTCTGTATATTATTATAACTTTAATATTAGGTAGACTTCTTTTTTTTTTAGATTAGTTGGTTTTACCTTTTTCTCATTTCACTTTCCTTTATCATATTAAATCTTTAACCGTAATGAATGAGGTAATAAGGTTGTGTATGCTTATTTGTTTCTTAATCATCGTATCCTATTTCATCGACGAGGTGGTTTCCGTTAACGATTCGTTCGAGTGTCACCCGTCGCTTCGACCTGGAGAAAAATTCACGAGCGACCTCGCAACGAAACGACGCGCGCAGAGGAGGTGAGAGATCGATGTGTATCGTTTCGAAGAAGAATCGAATTCTGATTTGACCCGTTCCGAAACGGTCGAGAACCCTTTCTTGTCTCACCTCGTCTCGCGTGACGTGTTTTCGTTAAGTAACGTGCACTTCCATCTATTTTCGCGTGGTACCGCGTTACGTTTCATGCAATTCCTTTCTCCTGTTTATCCTGAATATTTCAAATCGCGAGCAGAGTCACGATCGATGGCGTTCAATCGACAATGATAATTTTTCAAACATTTCGCTACAAAAACCTATCTAAAAAAAAAATAAAAGAAAAAAATCGCTACATTTTCCAAATTCTCGAAAACCCACGAAAAATACTTTGAACTACGTACACGAATTAAAAAAAAAAAAAAAGAAAACAAGGGAGAAGAAACGAAGCAAAAAACACGTGCCATCGACCATACTCCCCTCTTAACGATTTCAGTTTGAACGGAACAAAAATGATTTCTGAAGAATGTCGTTACTGTTGATTCATGTATCACGTAGAATATTTGATCGATAGAAAGCTTTCGTGTATATCCTTCGTCTCGAAGGATACATGTTCCGCGAGAAGGAGGTTGCACGTAGCTTCTTAGCGAGAGAATGTCAAAGCGACGAGGCCCACCCCGGCGAATAAAACGGATTCTTTGAGGTGTTGGTCGGCGTCAGGTAAGTTTCAGTGACGTTACTGATTTTGCGGTTGTTGCTGGCTTGATGGCGAAGTGCTCGATTGTTGAGAAGAGTGTTGCGTTGTTGTGCCGCCCTGTTGAGACGCGGTACTGCCGTCTCTTCGGCTACGAGAACCACCTTCTTGGCTGCTACCACGACCAGCGCGAGAACCAGCACCACCTGCTCCAGGTGCACCAGACTGCAGTACCATAGAGCGAATTCTTCTCTGTGCCGACTGTGCAACAAATGAAACAATGATCAAAATCAACACTGCATATCATATTCCAGAACCTAGTTTGTTTTTGATAATGTTCTTTTAATATACATAAGGAGTACAACTATAATTCCCGTTATTCAAAATACTTGTCCTGTTGAATTTCAACTCTTAACTATTTTCAGATATGTGTTCTGACTACACCTAGCAAGTATACATTGCAGTTCTTGTTATTCAAAATGCTTAATAATTTCGATACAATTAAGAATTACAAGTATAATACTTGTTATTAAAAATGTTAGTCTTAAGTGAATAGAAAGTATGCGTGCAAAGGTACAATACCTGTACAGAAAAGAAGGGACCAATTATATGGACGGTGGCCTCTTCGTCGGCGGAAGGAGATGTTGATTGTTGTTCCGATAGCTTTATGATACTCCCAGTAACACGCTGCAATTCTCTAACATTTTGTCCGCCTTTGCCGATGATTCGGCCAACTTGAGCACTCGGTACAAGAATCTCGATTGTCAATCGTACATCGTCGGTACCAGCAACAAATCCTTCTTCGCGCATTTTCTCAAAGATCAAGTACTGTGCCTAGAAACAAGAAAATAATCAATTTGTAGTGTAACTATCAATACATGAATAATTTGTTGATGTGTATCACATCGAATATGTATCACCCATATATAGTTTGAATATAAATAACTATTCATAATTTATGTAATGCATAATACATTCTTGCGTTTAATTATTCAGAAATCGTTAGCGTAACTAGGTATGGGGCAGGATGGTGATATAACACGTAGTTTTATTCTGGCAATATAAAATGTTATACAACGCGATCTACATGTAGCTATACAATTTGTGGCAATGTAACGCAAAACAATCTAAGACTTATATAACAATCCTAGTCAGTCTCAGCTTAATTAATATTTTGCATAATAAAAGTAACGAAGCGTTGAGAAAATGGCAGTTGAAGTTTGTTAATTAATGGAATTTTTAACGATTGTAATGCAGATATTGAAGACGATAAAACAAATTTTTGTAGAAGGTAGGTAACGGGACCAACTTGTACACGCAAATGGCGACGTGTCATTGGTACGGGTAAACCCTTCGTGTTAATTTTCCTGCTCTTTCAAGACGATGCTTCTGAAAACGGCATCGTCCCAAACTCGAGCAGGCTATCGGAGCATATCGCATTGGTACACAAAGAGATCAATAAAAACGATAAGTAACAGTTCATCAAGATGGAGGGAGATTTGAACGCTGGGCCTTGCCGTTTGAAAGTCGGCGTTCAAGTTACTTAGCCACGAGGTGGCTCACGCTTTCCAATCATTATACAACTCCACGTTCAACTTCTGCTTCACGTTACCAACAGTTTATCCATATGGAATCTAGTTGCTTGCGAGAGGAACATTCTGACTTACCCCGTGACAAATGATTGTATTAAATACTTTAAGGTATATACGGTAAAAAATAGATAAATATTGTAACAATAATAGATCAGATTTGTCAAAAATAAGACTAATTTCTTAACACTTTCTTCAAGATGAATTTAACGCTCAAAAGTATTAAAGCATGCTTTTAAAATTTCTCATGATTCAAAAAGGCTTGATTCTATACATTCTTCAAATTATAAAAATCACTATTTGTATCTCGAGCAGTGACAGTTAATTCTGGAGCATGTTGATCGTTGAAAAACTCGTTAAGCAACGAGGTTTACCTTGATGCATATGAAACTTACCTTCCATTGAGATTCTGGCGATCCGACGATAGTCACTTTCCTTTCAGTTTGCTGTTCCGCTGGTTTGTCTTGTTCGATCGGCGCGATCTTAACACTCGCGCCGGAGAATCTGATGATGTTTCTGATGTGAGAACCCTTGGTTCCGATAATGGCACCCACGCTGCTGTTAGGAATGTAAAGGAAGGCAGTCTCTTGAGTATCGGTTGCAGGGACACCCTGTTGTGGCGGCAGACTTGCTTGATAGGGATACGGTGCCGGTCCTGACCCGTACAAACCAGGACCGCGTGAACTGTATCCCATACCAGCGGTGGACATCATAGCCATTGGATGCAAGCCAGGGAACATCATACTTTGTGGCTGGAATTCAAAGATTCATTATTTAAAACTTACTGTATCAATCTAGTTTGTTAAGGATTAAGCTTACTGAATTTAATAATTGTTTAATTTATAAATTGTGAAATTTCTAGTTTTCTGTATCCTTAAATTCCCAAATTACTTTTTTCTAAACTTCCATACTACTGAATTTCTGATCTCTAAATCTTCACATTACCAAATTCCCAACTTCTAACTCTCTAAATTACTACATTTCTGAATGTGATAATTGAAAAATATGGAATCTCTGTATCTTCGAATACACGTCCCATGAGAGCAATTTGTACAAAGTTAGTTTTAATTAGTAAGTTAGTTTATGGTCATAGCCAGTTACTCACAGCCATCGCCTGCAAATCATTCTCGTAGCTTTGGCGTAATTTGCTGGAGATCATGGATTCAGCTTTGCTCATGTTCTCGATGGTGCCCTTGACTGTGATGATGCGTTCAAGATTAAAGCTATTGATATCGTTGATACTGCTCACAGTGATCTTCGTATCTGTGTCCTGCATGATTCTCTTGATCGTGGTACCACCTTTTCCGATTATTCGCCCAATCAAGTTGTTGTGCGCGAGGATCTTCAGTGTGATCTCGCTGTTAACGTACAGAACATGTATCAATCAACCAAATACGTACTTACAAAGATAATTGATCATAAAATCTAGAATATGCACTAACCAAAAGTTTCGAATTACTTGCTGAACAATTAATAGGCAACATTTCTTTCAGTACATTTTGTATTATATTTGGTAAAGAGATCACATAGAGTGTACCATATGTATGAATTATTGTGAATATCATTCCTATATCATTGTTATTTTGTTATTCATGTTCTACAGTTTTGATCGACAGTCTAACTAACAGAAATGGAAAAGTGGTCTCTAATAGATACATTCATCTTAGACTACAAAAAAAAATTGAAAAACTTCCTTGGAGATCAAAAATAGTATTTTATTCATGATGACATCATTCTCAATGTTATTTAACATAAGCCAACATCACTTTCATATTTAATGACGATAATTAAAGTATATTCGTGTTGTCATTTGATAAATTAGCGAATGGATTGGTACAGCATCCAACAGAAAATTGGATTTGAACAAAAATCAGTACAGGATTCAAAACTCTCGACCAAGTATCGTATGATTTTGTTCCTTACCCCTTGTTTATACTGTTAGCCTCCTGTTGCATGACCTCCAGGATCTTCTTACAGGCATTCGTGCAATTCTCTGGGTTACCGTAAATGGTGATGGCTTTTTCTAAGGAACCAACATTGTCCTTTCGATGAACGTCAACACGCGCCCGCGTCATTTGAGTGATTTGACGTATGGTGGATCCCTGACGGCCGATTATGGCTCCGACCATGTCCGATTGTACAAGAATACGAAGCGGGAAATCTGTTTGACGACCGGAACCCGAGACTCCGGAATAAGTAACGCCGCTGCGTTGGCTGCGGCCTCTTCGTCGGCTCTCCGCCGTAGACATTTCCACTTTTAGCGGGTTACCCTCGTATTCGTGGCCATTAAACTGGTTCACAGCCCTACGAATTAACAAACGAATCGTTAATTAATAAAATAATATATCGTATGGGGTAACGAACAGTTGACACTTCATTTCGTACAGAGGAAGGTACACTACCGTGAAGATATCTGACTTTTATTATAATTACAGAAACTATGTGGAAATTTAATGTGTAGTTATACTATGCGTGGTAATATCACATATGTCAATGAAACATATGGTGATCTAACGCGTAGCTGTACAGTACGCGGTGATATAACGCGTAGCTACGCAATGCGTGGAAATATATCGCGTGGAGAACTTGAAAATTTGATAAGTCTATTAAAAGAATTCAACAGCTAACCATGTAATATATAATTATATACATGACACTAGTTGTTAAATGCAAATGCAAGTACAACGAACACCCAGTTACATTTTCCGATAAAATAAGATATTAGTTCTAATTATACCTGCAATAATATATCTAGCAAGTACAACTAAACAAAGTAAAAAATTAACAGTTTGCTGCGCAATATCAGTCTATGTTAATAACACTGGTAATTAAATACGAATACAGTATTGTGCGATAAAACGGCCAGTTGAATAATAATCGTAAATTACAAATGCAAGAGTTAGAACATAATTTACAATATTCTATTTTCGACATTCGAGCAACGAACATAGCTAATTCTGACTACTAAAGAAATTGTAAGGCAGGAGGTTAAAGAACGCATGAACTACTTCCTGCGGAGTAACGTACTCAAAATACTTCGTACACTTCACCTCGATGCCGAAAATATTCCTTCAATCTGTGATATTTAGTTCATCTGCCGCATAGTGATTTCTGTCTGGTAATCTACTGCAGCGGTTCTCAACATGCGGTGCGCAAGGAGCACCTGAGCGATACGCTTAGGGCGCAATTTTGATTTTCTTTACATAACGATAAATTAGTACATTCAAAAATTTGTTAATTTTTATATTATGAAGTCATCAAATTTCCAGGTCCTCAAATCTTAAATTTTCAATTCTTCAAATTCCTAAACTTTCGTAGTTGTTGAATTTCTAAATATTTTAATTCCTAGATGTCTAAATTTCTATATTGCCAACATTTCAAGTTTCCAAATCTACAAATCAACAAATCTGTATATAAAAATATTCAAGTTTGCAAATTAAAAAATCTAGGAACTAAGAAATGTTAAAATTTAGCAATATGCAGGATAACATTATTTATAGTATATCTGTAGGAAGAAAACTTCGTGTTTACTTACTGCTGTGCTTGTTCTTGCGTCTCATAGCTAACGAGGACGGTTTGTGTGTTAGGATCGCGTGAGGACAATTTCTCAACGGTGAGCACCTGACCGCAACTCGAGAATAATATTTCGATATCCTCTGGTCTGGCGTGAGCTGGAAAATTGCTTACGAGGACCTTTGATCCAGCACCGCTGTAACAAAAAATATATGTTCTTAATTAGACGTACGAACGCATTATATTACAAATAAATATCAATACAGAGTAAATCGTTGGCGGGTAAATTCAGTGGTCACGCAAGAATTCTTCAGCAACGTTGTGTATGGTGTGTGCAGGAGCAAGAGAAGTTTAAAATTTTCAAGTAAAATTAAAAAATACAGAAGTTAAGAAATTTGGAGATTCCTAAATTTTCACATCCTTGAATCATTAAATTTTTTAATATAGTAATTTTGTAGTTTGGACAGTTGAAAAAAATTAAATACCTTAGCAAGACTTGTCTCAAATATTCGATGGTACGATTCCGACGCTAAAAACAAGCATTCTCAACGGTGTTTTTGACCCTCCGAACGGGTCGAGTAGAGTAATAAAATAACAAATAGTACCGTTTTGCCGACTCAACGGCTGTTTCACGAATAGCTCGAACCAAATACCGTGATCTGACCTCCGATTTTGTCTACCTTTCCCATTAAATATACCTCGTAACAAATTTAACAGAATCGTTAAAATTCACGAGAGCATCGATAGGTTCACCGTGATATGTTTTCTCAAAATCAGAATAAAAAATACGAGACGTACTTACAACACCGTACCGTTCAATTGAAGAAAATAAATAGCAATTATCTCGGTACGAATATTAACGCGAGCAGCCATTATGCACCCGACTCTCGATAATGTTTTCGCTCGAACAACATAAGGAAAGCGATCCCACATGTGCGGATGCCCTTGTTGACATTTTCTGTTTCTTTCTTTCTTTCATACAACATCTCGCAGTCGAATTTATCCTCTCTGTTCGTGGAGGGGACAACTCGACATGAAAGGCATTCGCGGATCAAAAACAAACTCCACCGTTCCCTTCCTCCATCTAAATACCAAATGTGCCGGCAATCTGCTTCTCCTTTTTTTCCCTCTAAATACAATTCACCGTAAAATCACCGTATGTATCTCGTAGACGGGCCACGAACAAAGACCGACAAAGAATACGTAATTCCGTGAACGTCGAGGATATTTTTCGATTGATCGTTGAAACGAGCGGCTGCTAGTTGGCGCTTGTAACATCGCGAAATCAAACGAACCCACGACCCTGCACGACGCAACATGAATGAAACCAAATGGCAAGTAAGAAGAGGACGCGGAACGCAAAGAAGAAAAAGGAGGGTGAAGAGCGGCTGAGACTCTCACTTTCGTACGTATCGATTTTTCAGCTCACCGACCCACTCAGCGTCGGGGCTTTCGACTAACCTTGAAGAAAACGTACTCGACCGACCTAGTTTGTGCTCGACCAATTATTACAGGTCGTTTGAAGACGCCGATACAGTTGACTCTCGTTATATCGCCACGGATCGACTTACTGGAACGGAAAATTTTTACGATTCGCGAGTCTTCTGTTTCGATATTGTGCTGACTTTGTGGATTTTCGTGTTTTGATCTGGCGGAATAGTGCTTTTTCATAAGGTACGGCGATATAACGCGTGGCAATATATCTGACGATACCATAATTAACCAGAGTATTTTGATTTAACACCCGACATCGATAGATGTCTCCACCTAACACTTAAATTTACGACCGCACTGTACCTTCGATGTTATTCTTTTCTCCCATGTAATACATCACGTATCAATTTGTAAATATCATTTTAATTGTACAATTATATGATTACAAAATTCTTGCGAGTAATGTTGTTTCAACTCGATCGGTGTTTATTTACGATTTATTATCGCTATCGTAAGATAATGTTAATCGCAAAAATTCAATCGAATCAATTAGGAATACAGTGGTTCTCAATCTTTATATGTTTTGAAGATATACAGTTTTTAGTTACTAGCAACCCTATGAGTGTCATATGTATTCACCTCTATGAGCGAATGGTAAGCAAGTTTTAAAATAAGTTTCAAATTTGGTACTGTCAAGCATACAGCAAAATGGAAGACAAACGGTGGGTGGTCTTAAAAGGTTCTTATCCAAAGGCAGTTCACGTTGCACCGGAGCCGTCCATATCTCGTGATATGCGAGTCTACCAAAACAAATAATCCCCAAATCGTTCGTACTACGTCGATCGAATTTGAATCCCCATGCAAGGTCGCACACAGGAGCCGGTGTAAAATCTTGCACGACGTACACATCGTTTCAGGCGGGTGCATCGAACAAAAGACGAGGAGGAGACACGTGACGGAACTAATTCCAACCCCGGTGCCGAATAAACCTTAGTCAAACAATTACCATGGAGCAACAACGAACGCGTTCCTGCGGTGGCAGTTTTCTCTATCGAGCTTACATACGAGGCTCTCTTCGACGTGCATACTCGCGCCTACACACACGGCACACGTGCAACCGAGAAAAGTCGATGTTACGTCTCTGTTCGTACACACGATGTGGTTGGTGTGCACGCGTGTATCGGGTACAGTTTTGCTGGTATTCGGCTTCGAACGAGAGAAGGTGGTAGGAGAAGGGCGAAGGGTGAAACAGAGAGGGAGGCCTTTGTTTCGTGTGCTTTTGGGGATTTTCGGCGGCACCCGGTGGTGTGAGGTGTATGCAGGAGTGCGCAAGGGAACGTTGGATATTGCCGGTTTCGTCTGGCTAGCGATCCGTCTCCTCCACCGGCACACAAATCCCCACCTCGTTGCTCCTCGTCCAACGAACGAACCAACCCACCACCGGCACACCACCACCATCACCACCCTCTCAACCCTTTTTGCGCCTCTTTCCCTCTATCCACCCTTCCTGACCACCGGCCTGCCCTGTCTCTTCTGCACACCCCCGTCCTGCACACCCGCCGACGCATCACCCTCGTCGGATCTTGCACGCACGTGTAACTCGCGATTTCGTCCGTTCACCTTTAACGAAAGGCGGTATTTTCGTACGACCACGAGACCGACGAGGAAAGCCAGACACCGAGACCAACGAGGAGAAACACGGGTCTTTTCCGAGTTCTGAGGCCACATACCGACAGGGATGGACGCGCGACCACCGCAGACCACGGGTCACCCCCGTGGAAGTGCTTTTGATCTCGCCTAAGACACCTTTTTTTCTCCCCCCTGTACTCTCTTTTTCTCCTACCTTGCTTCTTTCTTTCCGTTCTCTCGTATGTCGTGGATTTTTTTTTTTCGAGGTTTAACGAGCCAATGGACCTGGACAGCCACTTCTGGAAGTTGATGATCGTTACAGGAGTAGGGTAGCGGGGAAAGGGCAGTTGACGAAAAGTTCGAGGGTCGTAATGCGGTGCAGTTAATTGTGAAGGGAATTGGGACTCGTTACGCGCCGCTGCTCGCGTAAAAATGGAACACATTTGCGCGCTGGATAATTAGTGCGGCGCGTGTACCGATTTTTTTCTGCTTTTTTTTTTTTGGCGATGCGCCGGGAATTACGCCCGCGTGATCATCCCTGGCGAATTTTATAGCCCCATTACGTGTATTTACGGTTTTTTTTTTCAGTTTTATTTATTGGTTACACACGGTACTGTTCACAGGTTCGCTCGTACAACGCCAAGGTTCGATTATGGACCGTGTTAATGTGGTAAGTTGGCAGCTGGACCAATAGGATCCGTGCTGTTTCTGATCAACTTACCGGAACGAATTCAAGTTTCTCTGGATTAGGTAAGAAGAAGAAACTGTTACGATTTTACGAAAGTCTAAAGGGAAATTAGATCTTGTGAAAAGATAGATGTAGGGAGAAGGTCGATTTCCAAGATCTCTTTATGCTCAGATCATCTCTCTTAGATCCCAATATTTCCAAATCTCCAGACTTCAATATTTCCATATGTCCAAATCTCCAAATCCTCAAATCTTTATATATTTCCAGATCTCTACTCATTATATCCCTGCATCCCTACATTTTATGTCCCTATATCCCTAAATCCGTACATTCTTAATTAAACGAAATGAATGGGGAAGCTTTAAAGCTGTTACACAAGCAATCTCATATTTTCCTGATACCGCTTCAACGGATTTTCACGTGGAATATTTAGGTCATACAAAACTTGTTAACACTCTCGTCGCTACGAACGCATGCGTTTATTTCATGGATTGTTCTGATAATATCGGTCGTTAAAAATTAACGTGTTTCTTCCTCTTTGTTTTTGACGACACGATATAATAATAAATTCTGGATAGTAGTAAAAATAGAACACTTGCATCGACAATATTATGCGAACTGTTGATATAATGCAACATATACGTCAATAGCAACGAAAACGTCAAACAGTTAAACATTCATGAACGTGGAACTAGTTCATCAGGTTATTGCTATCTTTGATAGAAAAGGTAAATAATTTTTATGAGTGGTATTTATTGACTGTAGAAAAAGGTGTAACTATAGCGTGTATATAATCGGGAGTTTACTAAAAGAGTACTGAAAATCAGATCTTTGTTACTCAAGACATCATTATATTCGTATGATAATAGTATAAGATAGAAATAAATTCCGAATGTATCACTTCAGTAATGTAACAGGGTGGCTTCATAAATAAAAATTTTCAAATCTCCAAGTTGTAAATTAAATTCCAACATTCCGTCTCAAGACTCCAAAGTTTTTGAATTCCTAAAATTTCTAAATTCCTAAATCTCGAATTTCAGTTTGTAATGTCGAAATCCCAAAAGCTGGAAATCCTCTAATCCGGAAGCATCGCTGTAAGGTGGGAGAGCCGGGTTATCAGTAAGAAAAATCGGAGTTACGCCAATGCACGGCCCTGGATGAAGTAGCGTCGACGTCGTTGACTGTGCCGGCGGCGGCGGGGCGCACGGCGCCAAAATCGATTTTGAAAAGGGAAAGTGGCATGTACGTGCCAGCAGCGTGGCTTTACATATATAGTATGCGCACGATTTGCGACAAAAACGCGTAGGAGGTAAAACTGCGGCCACGCCGAATAAAGGTTGCAGCGCCGCGTATGCACACAGACGCGATCCCAGACGCGTGCAACGCGACACGCGTTACCGGCGTTCGCGTACACGCACAGGGTCTGGGTTGATGCCTCTTTTTCCTGGCCACGAGTACCTCTGTTCCATTCATATGTGAGCGTTAGGAGGGAACTTCGTCTCGATTCGGTGAAACGAGTTCGGTGCGTGTACCTGGTACACGGCTGCGTGCCACGTGTAACCCCCTACCCTTCGTACGTGTGTATAACGTGCACGTGTGTGGCCCATCTTTGACTCCGTGAATGGCGCCAGATGATGACGATTTCGCGGAATTTTTCGCGGTGCTTAGTACGTTCTTACTGTCGCACCTTATAATAACAGCTTGAATATAGTGGACGGTGTAATACGAGTTCAATTTTATTGAATAATTTTTAAAATGAAAATATTTGTAGTATGTAGCTGAGTAGGTAGTTGAATCGATGTTTGATATTTTTTATGAAACTCTGTGGTCATCTCACATATTCTCACTAAAGAATAATTCCGAATAAAACATATTCGTATTCTACCTTGAAATTACCATTTTGTATGTATTTAATTGATATATTAATTTTTTAAAAAGCTACTCTCTGATTACCCTACACTTGTTTTATACTACGATGACCGTGTCCTCACATGCTTGGTATTAGATCACATTATCAACGAAAACGTAATTTCTGTATTTCTAAACTTCTTATTAAACTTGTAAATTTGTAATCTCAAAATTTAAAATAAAAATGAAAAAGTCTCTAAGTATGAAAATTTTTTATTTCATGAAAAGTAGAATTCGGTACCGCTTTATCTATCCTACAACTCATCGCTGCAGCGGCACGTAACACGTAAATGCAGGTATGAAAAATTGCGTGTCACACGATGACATCGATCGTCGCGTTAAAAGAAAATTCCGTGAAACAGAATTTTCCTTCATAAAGTATTAAAAAAACGTATAAGCGATAAATCTTGAAATTCGTTGAAAATCCACATCGAACGCAGTAAAAGTTTCAAGAGAAAAATATCGTCCAACCCACAAAGGGTTAAATACGATAATAACGCTACCCTCGTTTAATATCGGTACAATCTGTAATATTGTTGGTCGGTTGGTACGAACTCGAGCATCGATTTCACGAGATACATGCGAATGTGGCACGCAACGATCGCATTCTACATCGATAGAAAAATTCGTATTCAATCATAGATATCCGAGGAAGTCGTTGCGATAGCGATTTTCAATTGTATTTTTAAATTGCTGCAATTAGTTCAGGGAGCAATGTACTCGAACGATATTACAAGTTCTGTCTATCGTCAATGGACGCCACGATGCAATTCGTATTTATGTCCCGACGTATGCAACCAAGTCGTATGCAAAGCGAGCATATATTAAATACTTGAGGCTCGCTTCTTTGCCTCTTATCGAAACGATTTTCTCGTTGCTTCGTCCGATGAATGAATGAAGTGATTACTTAGAAGCACGCCAAACTTTCCACCATTTTTCACGTAAATTTCTTCATTGTTTCACTGACAATTAGCAAAGATTTCAACACTTTTTAATTTGGGGAAAGATTTGAAATTTGGAAATTTAGGGATTCGAAGATTTGAGAATTTCTAAATTAGTAGACTTCTAGTATGAAAGAGTAATTAATATCGGAACAAAACTTTTGTGAAGAAAAATAGTTCGAAGCGATATGCGTTTGTAAACACATTCGTGGAATTAATTAATTCGACGAATGTCGGATAAACAATAATATCTACGTCTATCGAAAGAATGAAACATTGAATCGGAATTTGAACTCGACTTTTGCAACACGACTGCACTATCAATGAAACTATCCAGATCGTAAACAGACTCCTTTTTTCCCTCCGGTTTCCAATATTCGAAAATAGCTTTCGTCCATCAGGAAAAATTGAACGATGACGCGAGCATTTCGATAATAGCTATCATCGTCTAGTTGTTCACGTTTATAGGAAAACATACTACGATAAGAAACATTTTTTTCGATCCGACTAATACAGATAGAAAAAAAAAATCATGAAAATTGATACACTTCTATTTGTACGCCAACATGTAATCTAATCTAATCGTTGTACGATATTGTGACTGATCTAGTACGGTAAAATGTTTTTTCTCCCTCTGCGTTTTCTAAAGGGATTACCTATACGACGAAATCTTATTTCCTGTACTTATCTATTTATTTCGTTATCATTATCGTAACTTGTTTTTACTCAAAATCACGTCCTATGTTTATTTGCTGAGATCTCTCAAGATTAGGAGTTTAAACATTTTTCAATTTTTTAGTTTGGAAATTTAGGAATCTCAAAGTTGGATACAAATTTTCTAATTTAGAAATTTCAGATGAATAAATTATTCCACACGAATTTCCCATTGAAAGAAGATATTAAAATATTTGTTAATAATTTTCTGGCATTTCGTTTCACTCTATTACACCATCAAGTACCGTGAGAACGTAACGATTCGCTCTAACGTTTCAACCCAGTAAGATATATACCACCGATATGTAACTACCCATTTTTAACGGTGACTATATATTTCTGACTACCATAAACCATTTCCCGTTATCTATCCGTCCATTTTGTCTAGTCGCGCGGCGACTATCGCTTGAATGTAACAATCTCTTATCAAGACGGAAATTACGTATCAATAAATGTATCCTTTGATATATCGATACATCACTTTAATTTTACTCCGTTCGGTTACACCATTGAATATTAATTAAACGCAACAGGCGTCTGTATTAACCGGATGAGCTCTTTCGTCACACGTTTCATACGTTCGTGCACTAAAACGCCTTAACCTAGTGGTTCTTAATTTTATATTCAAGTTTGAAGCTTACACTTCAATCTGCCAGTGGTTCCTTCCTCTTTTGCAATAATTTTTCAGATATAATTTTTCAACTATAATAATAATATTACTTTGTGTAACAGTTATCTTGTATTATTTGTAACCAGTGGATTTATTAATATTGGTACTGTGTATAACACACGAGCAAAGTATGAACAGGTGGATTTAGGAAATTTTGAATCAAAGAATTTGGAAATATAATTTAGTATAGAAGTATGAGGACTAATTTCAAAATAATTGTTTAAATTTCAAGAGCTTGAAAATTTGTGAATGAAGAATATAAAAATTGCAGAAACCAAAAATTCATAATAAAATACAATGACAATGGAGTACAACGTCGAATTCTAGAACAAAAATAAATAAAATGAAAACTCTGACAGATGAGTAAAGAACGATGTTTGTAAAGGATGAAAATAATGAAAGTGTTGTTAGAATGAACTGTGCTGAACACATACGTGAAACCTGTTACATAAATGCACGACTAAATATAAGTAGATAAACAATTTTCAGCGAATAGTACGAGCATAGTGCGATTACCTATTGCTAAGAGTCGCAACGGGATGCGTCAATGACGTCCAAAGTGCATGGTGAACCGGCTGCAAATTGCAAGCTGCAACGACGACGCCGCGCCGCGTGCAATTGTGTGAGCTAACTAGCCGAGAAAGCGGCGTCGTGTCGCGTCGCACCGTTCTGGCGCCTCCAGATACCAATGAACCAGTAATATCGTTACGAATCACTTCCACATTACCTATTTTTCTATCTCTTCGAGTCCTTCGAACATTTCGAAATTTTCAATCCTTCAATATTTATAATAGTGGTACCAGCATTTTTTTTTATTTTTATAATTTCATTATATGCATTTATAAAAATGTGTTATGCGTTTCAGTGTTACGCGTTAGATTATGACGTTTCGTATCGCCATGCACTAAATAGCAAAACGTTTTATCGTCATGCGTTAAATCACCACGCGTTATATCGTCACGCGTTAAATTATTACGCGCTGAATTTCCACGCGTTATATTGTCACGCGCTGAATTTCCACAAGTTATATAGCCACGCGCTGAATTTGCACGCGCTAGATTTCCACGAGTTATATCTTCACGCGCTGAATTTCCACGAGTTATATCGCCACGCGTTGTATTACTGCACCCTATTCTCCGTACGTTGTAATGCCACGCAATATATCGCCATAAATTTCATTGTCCCACGTTAGACCATGAATTGCAAATATCATAATCAAGAAAGTTACCAAAAATATTTCCTGTTATTAATAATTAAAATCTTTCACTATATTTGCGTTTCAGCATTGAGACTCAACGTGTTCATGAATTATTTCTATCAGTTTCAAGTCTAAATAAGGCGTATCTAAATTGTACAGTTAATTATTTGACGATCTGTGAAACAATCGACATTTCTGTTGGATAACGATATAAAAAGTACCGAATGCTTATCGGTATCTCCAGATTGATGGTTAGTGAACGGCTACCGTAACCGTGATTATCGAAGCAACAAAAATACGTGGAAAAAGAGCATGGTTACGCGAGGAACGATAACACCTTAACGATGGGAAAGCTGTTTGATAAAAACTAGTCGACTTATCAACCGGAAACGGTAATCGTGCAACGGCATATTTCTGAATTTAAGCACGTTACACCCGCAGCCGGACTCTTATCGGCTCGTCCATACTCTTGCTTTGCTTCACCGTGAAATACAGGGTGTCGTATTATCACTCGTTCAAGAAATCAATGATCATACACTCGAAAATAAATCTTATTCGAACGCTTCGAATATTTACCTTCATCCTTAAGATTTGACATCGTTTCATAACTTAAACGAATGATCTCTATCGTTGCTATATTTTCCTCAGGAAACTGTGTGGAAATTCGACAAAATAAAAGAAGGTGATTATCATGACTGCGAACCCTTTGAAAAGTCACTCACTCATCTGATTGAACACAATTTGAAATAAATATTTTTTAATAAATCTATACTGTTGAGCATGATATGGTGACAGAGAAAACAGACCAATTAATAATAAAAAAATAATAATGTCAAAAGAGTTCATGAAACATTTCAATCAGAATGAGTTAACCCACAAAAATACTCTAGAGTGTAAATAAACATCGATTGAAATAACAAAAAGAAGGTACTCTACTTTCCCAATAAAATCATCAGGTTTCCGCAAACGAAAGGTATTGGCAGTCGGCATAACTAAAAAGTTACACGCGATACCCCGTCTATCCAGAGCAAAGGGTGGCCGTTCATCGTGAGAGTCCAACAGCTGTCACGCTTACGAATGTTTAACCAACAACGTGGTGCGCACAAGTTTGCAGAAAACTATCGGTAAAAATAAAAGGAGAGGAATCCCGCGGTGTCGCTGAACAAATGTAATTCGAAATGCAGCATGGTCGACGTACGGTGGGCGTATTGGAAATTATGAGTCAGCTCTCTCAGGTTATTAACTAGCCGAGAGTCGCACGAGTACTTTACGTTCATTGAGAACGACACGAACAAGTCGATATACCTCCATAATTCGCCTGACTATACCTTGCGCCGCGACAGTCTTTTTCTATGCTTCGCAATCTGACTTCGGCTTAAACCGGCTCGCTAATCTCTAGCATTTAGCCGCTACAAAATGATACGATAAAGGAGATTGCGAGAAACATTGTAGCCACACGGTACGCGGTCTAGTTTTCCAAGTAGAACGTGGTAACGTTGCCTGCTCGTGATTCGTAAGAATACACCGCGTAGTCTATAAACACGCTTCGTCGTTACCTAATCAAACGTTACGTTTTCCATTTCTGTAACGTAAGCTGGAGGTTATAGCATACTGACGCGCGGATCCGTGCTGATTCCCTAGGGATAGGGATGTAGGGGAACGAGGATCTGAAAACCACCTGTTGATTTTTTGATACTTGGGGTGCCTTCATTGGCAGTTTTGGAATTTACGAATTTAGAGATTCAGGGAGTTGGGAATTTTAATATCTTGACATTTGGACATTTAGGGATTTGGGGACTTGGAAATTTAAGGATTTGAAATTGCAAAATTTAGAAGTTTATGGATTAACAAAATTGTAAACTTAGAAATTCCAAAATTTAAAAATTGAGGTGTGTATCAAAATTAAAAAATTTAGTAATTTATGACTAATATAATTATAAGATGTAAACTTTGAAAATCCATCAATATGAAACTTAAAAAAATTTAAAATATTGAAATGTACTCTATTGAAAAGTGTAAGTTATCCCTGTAATGTCTGATTACTAGTCAGTAATATACAATGAGTCCCAGTGTCTAAGTGTTAAGGAAAACTCATAAGATAACGAATGAAATAAAGTTGATTCGCGGAGAAAAAATTTCTCTGGCAGAAATCTGCCTTGACGTTGCATAACTGACACAGAAATCTCGAGCACGCGCGAGAGAGTGGAACGATTGAAACGGTACAGAAATTAAACAAAAACGAATCGACCGTTCCAGTATTATGCAGCAGAATTTCAATTGACTTTGTCCCGGTTAATGCCGGAATCCCTATTCCGGCACACGACGTCGCTATTATACCGGCCAACCACCATCTACAAACTACTAAACGATCATTTTATTTCTAACGTTACATTCAAGTTGACTAACCAACGAGAAATAAAAGTAGGCGTTTATTTGAATTCGGTAACGTCGAGGTTTTCGTCCGTGTGGAACTCGGACCGAAATAATGCGGTATTGTTCTCGTTGGTCGTAGAATCTCTTTTGATTCGAGTTTTCCATTTTTTAACCTTTCGAACCTATTAATCCCCGAGCTGCCGGATCGTCGGAGTCACTGATAATTTCACTTTAATTCTATACCTCGCTTTATTTCATTTTTTAATATTATTCGATCTTCTTTTACGCCTCTAATATGTATTGCGTGCTGGAGATTACGAATGTGGTACTAGTTGAAATTTTTGTAAATTATACCTTTTGTGTATTTTTTATTGTACACAAATTGTCTAGTTCTTCCTTGGGGAATTAGATTTTCTAATTGAAAGTTGGGGAATTAGAAATTAGTAAACTAAGAATTTGAAAATCTAATTACATTTACTGATTGGGACAGTGAATGTAGAAAATTTCATCCAGGAAACCTAACTCAAAGTACAAAACAAGGAATGTAGTTCTTATCGAGAAACTGCATTAATAAAATATGAATCGTTCCAAGAAACATACCCCACTATATTTATAATTCATAAACCACAATACGTACAAATATAACGATAAATTAACCACGAGTAATGCACTTCTGCGTTGAGTCATATAAAGTGCAATGACTAGTCATATAACAATACAGTCGATACTTAAGTATTGATAGAATATCAGTAACAGATATTTAACGGTCATTTTATTAAAAAAAAAAAGAATAACAGTAATTATCAGTGTCCGTGAAAGTATCGCGATCCGCGAGCATCAATTACAATCGTATACAATTACGTCGGTTATTTTCACCGAGCGAACGTGTCACACGTGGCGTTTTCAACGGCGTCGACAACCGCGCGACAACGATTTCCGGTCGATTCGTGGAAGCGGAGGAACAAGAAGAAGAGGACAATAATAAAAAAAAAAGAACGTGAAAGAACTGCCGTGGAAAAGAAAGTAAAGTCAGAAGGAAAAAAAGAGACGAGGAGAAGAGGAAAGTCGAGATGAGTCAACGCGCGAGAACGGCGTCGAATCATCGTCAATTTCACCATGGAGCTATGCAGACTGGCGACCAGTGACGTAATCACATCACGAAGACACCATTGGCCCTTTTATCGTTACGTTGCCACCAGGACGAATAATCTGCTTTTCTGCATTGCAAAAGAACAGGGAGGAATAACGATTCTTAGGGGGATTTCCCACATACGCAACGAGTCGCTGCCATTTCCAGGTAGCCGATGATAATTTCCTCTTTGCATATCCGCCGACGTTCACTGTATATGTCAATGTCTTCGTTTTCTTGGAAGAAACACGGTAGACTCGCCTACGCGATCGAGATTATCGATTACTCGCGATGGCGAACATTATTCATTTATTTATTCGTAGACGCGGGGCGTAAGGTTAGTATTCGAGATACGGGTCTCCCATTAGACGGGAATGCAGCAGAGAACGTTATAGTCATTCGGCCGATTTCAACATACTTTTCATGGGTCACCTTGTCAATTTACCTCTAAGGGTAACATGCGTCATGTTACAATATTACCCTTGTATTTCTCTTAGATCTTATAAATAATTCAGATAAGTAGATTAGTTGAATATGTATATTTTGATTTATTTGCTGCTTATAATAAATAAAAAATATATTTGTCACATAGTCTGCATTGTTGCAATACATTTTGAGAACCCCTTGACTTTTTTTGTAAATTAAGGCAGGCAAAAGAAATGAAGGAGTACAAGACGTCTATGTAACATTAGAATATTGCTACAAAAAATAAATTTGTGAGACAAATATTTAATAGCCACATTCATAGAAATCATAGTAAATGTCATTAAGCTAACAATGTTTTTAAAAATAAAATTTCGTAAAATAAAAAATGTTCCAAAAATTCTTGAAGTGTGTGTATCCGAAGCTAACGTCGCACCCTAAGTGTATATTTGCCCCGAACGAACGGAAAGTCGACGAAAAAATGTGTCGCAGCGTTGAGAAAACAAAAAAACGCAGGCAACGTTCGTCGTCGGGGCAGTGTTTTTCTCGTAGGGACACCAGGGTGGCGTCGCGTTTATTCTAGGACTACGAAATTCACAATAACGATCCGAGAGGAGTCGTGGCCCCGCGGTCGCAGACGGGCTCAAGATATTTCTGCGCGACGAATTAGCAAGTTGGTCCGCGAGTTACATGTAGCAGCCGTCGGGAGAACGCGAGAAACGGCCAAGTTCGATGTGCGAGCGTGAAAATGCGAAACGAACGAGCGATGCTTGGACGAGAGGAAGAAAGAAAGACACAGACGGGAGAGACGTTAAATGGCGGCGGCGTGAAGCAACGAGAAAACAAGAGAGAAACGAGAAAGTTAGGAGGAAAATGGTGGTACGACGTATCGTATGGAGCTTACAGATTCGAGAGATAAGGAGTCAAAGAATGATCCTGCTGGTTACGCTGAATTCGTGTTCGCAGAAAATTGACTCGCGAACCTAACATAACCACCTAGATCACGCGAATGACGCACGGACCGCCGATTTCTCTTGGGGATTAATGCTGAATCACTTGAGAGACGACAAACGAACGCTAAGGGTCCCTTCTTTTGCAAGCTAGATACTCTATCATATAAATTATCGAATTTGTAGTTTTGGAAATTTTCCTGCAAAAAATTTTCATTACATTAAAATTGAACTTTTCCTCTTTAGCATACCGTGCAAAAATGTTGTAAAAACAGTTACGGTACTTGATCAAACTAATTTCACTTGCGTCATAAACATCACGACCGAAATATCTTAGAATTCAATTTTTCATACCAACCCAATTTCTTTATGTATTACATAAATCTTGAAAGTGTTCAGTGTACGCAAATTCCAGAACACCGTTTCGATAAAAGATTAAGCATAGACAACGAAGCAACAAAGAACTGTCTACCATTCTTTGTAGAAAAACATGATGAATAGTTTCATCGTGGCCACACGAATTCGTCAGTATGTCGTCTCCTTTTTTTCATTGACAATTGATTTTAAGGGACACTTGTTGCTGGACGAAGGGCGCGTTTACAAAAGGTAACTACACCCAGAGTCCCGGTGGTTCTGCACGTACGTGCCGATGCATAAATATTTTGTAACATCCAGGAGAAATTACTTGATGCGTTCCTTAGCTTCGTGGCGAGTGATTCATTGTCCGGTTCGATCGAATTATTCACGATTACGTTACAACGAGTCAACGTAACTCGACAAACGACCGAGACAATTTCTTACGTCTCATGGATAACATTTTAACACTCAACCATCACGAATACTTCATCGAAAAACTGATTCTGAAATTAGTCTAACCTGATCTAACTCAATCCTAAGCTGGACGCTAATTCAATTTAACTTAATGCTAATCAAACTAAACCTCAACGCAAATCTAACTTAACTCTAAATTAATGCCAATTTAAGCTAATCCTTACATAATGTTAACTCAACCTAACTCTTAATGTAATGTGAACTCAACCTAACTGACTTAATGTAATGCTAATTTAATTTTAGCCTAACACCATTTAACATGATCTAATACTGATCTAACCTGATCGACAATTAATCCTACATATAACTGTCTCGTTTTAATATTATATTGTATAAATCCAAAAACATAATATATATAATATAGAAATAATATAGTAGTAATGTAGTGAAATAATGAAATAGTAAAGTAGTAGAATTGCAGAATTGTAAAAAGTAAAATAGTACAAGCATGAGTAACCTTGAAGGAAACAAAGAGCACTTAAAACATTAGTGCTGCATGAAATTAACCCTTTCGTTACGGGAGAGTTCAACGCGCAAGACGCTGACTTGCACGCAGTAAATTTGTAAAAATGGCATACATTTTATGATAAACAATACAATAATTGATCATCACGAAAAGAAGACTCGTACAGTGTAATTCCAGTCATACACAGATTTTTTGCACAAAATATTTTGTTGTCAGTGCTTATTTGAAAAGGGTCCAGGAAGAACAAAATAAAATCAATAGATCATAGTGTATTGATAAGTATTTTCTAAGTCAGTGATTTTAAATTTTTTACCAAAATAAAATGTTAATATGTATAGTCATATCACATGTTGGTGTTATACTGTTATATGACCATAAATTGCATGTTAATGTTATACTATACCGTGATAGGTCACCACGCGTTATATGGCTATATATCGTCACATATTGTATGGCTACGTTATAAAGCCATGCATGATATGACTTGTAACGAAAATAGGTGTAAACAAGTTAATCACTTACGCGATCAACGTTGCGAATTTGCAGATATGGCGAGTAGGTTCGTCGCTGATTTATTGATAGTCAGCCAATAGCATTGTCCCCGTTCGTTAGCGACGCAACAACGGCGGCACCCGTTGGCACTAACATACCAAAAAACAACTACACCGAGTCTTTCTCCTTTGTTTTCCAGTAGCTCGTTCCGTCAACATTTAACCTTACTCCGCTCACAAAGTCGTCAACGTACACGGTTCACATAAAAACACACAACACGGCACCATGGACAAGGTTAAGTCCCGATGGGACCACGGTGGAGAACGTTCGAACGAGTCCCGCGTAACGAATAACACGCCGGGAATTCGACGCGACGCACGGGATAAATCGAAGCACTTTGCGTATAACAACAACGAAAACGCTATCGTAGTTCCCGCCTCGAAATTGTTCGAATTGTATCAACAAAGTTTCGTCGAACGACGGAGACCACGACCACGCGAGCAACTTTTGTCCAGCCGAAAGAATTTCGACGCGAAACTGCGTGTTTGTGCTGGTATCGCGTTGCTGTCGCGAAAATGATCAACTTCACGAACGATACCAAAAGAATCGTTCAGATGTTGATATTAATTGACGGACATTCCACGGTTCGAGACAATCGTTACACGATCTTCCGTCTCAGAACGAGGATCATTCGTCGACGAAGTGTTATGTGCTAACTGATCCTTGTATGACGTAGAAAAAATATTTGGCGTTACGCGCACTTCCTGGTAGTTACACACACATATACACACACGCACACACGTGGAAGCGAACACGCGTGGAAAAATTTATATCGTTGATTGGCACGATCGACCACGTAAAAAATAGTTGGTTTTGCACGTACAGTTGGAAAACAAGTAAACTCAAGTCCAACTCACCCCTTGTATTAAATCTATACGTGATTTTAGCGGTACCACGTGCCCGGGATATGACGAAGATATTTCTAAGCTCTGGAATCGCTTGGCGAGACCGAACCCCGCGTTAAATATTCTTGACGCGTTGTCGCGCGTGGAACAAAGATGCCGTTGACGCGGTACCACGCCGAGAAGTCAAAGAAACGCTACGATGACGAAAATCACAAAACGTTGCTTATCCGAGACCGACACACTGAACAAAAATAATTCTTCCACCACAGACTGGCTCACGTCCCGCCGCGAACTGCGAACGCGAGGAGAGCCGGCCGACTCTAGCGCCACGCTCGATCAGCGCGAAAACGATTTTGCACGAAGACTCGCGGAAATGCACGAATCGCGTTAACACGAAAAATTACGATACACGCGAATTCGTGGCGCGTGGAAATTCTGCTGAATTTCGTTCATTCTTTCTCGACTATCGCTTCGATAAAAATGATCTTTCGATACTTTTGAAATATCCACGATAGTTTAGTATAACTGCACCCTTGGATGCACGGAAGTGGTAGGATATTTAAGACCTGTTTTGGATCATAAATACATTCTTTTGTATATGGCACAGATTGTAAACGTACCAGTCACGAAGAGAAAATATATACACAGAAGTAAAAAGTTCAGTGGTAGAGGATATCTGGTGGATATCTGGGAAAAATATGTAACATATTTTTAATTATGCAAATGTTTTATTAATTGTTCGTTGTATTTTGATCGAGACACCCTGTACATAAACGGTCGAAATAAAACGTAAACCCTCATGGACACTCGAGAATTCCTCTTTTTTACCTTCGTTCTACAAGAATCTTGATGTGCTTCAAGTAGTTCCATGGAAGCGGAATTTGAGCACATAATGATGGTGATTTTTTTTAGCGGAACGTTTAAATCGCGCAGTAGACGAACGAAGAACATCTCCGCGTCGATTTGTATCGATAATTCGTTGTTATTGAAACTTGAAGAGGACCAGCGGCGTAATCGCCAATTTGAAAGTAAAATCACGACAGGGAGTCAGTCGAGCGGCAGCCTGTGAAAACGTGCCACTGGGAACAACAGAATGCACGAGCGAATGGAAAACGCGTCGTTAACGGAAGAATAATTGCACCATTTACACAGGCCCCGGTCGGATATAATGAAAAACTATTTTTAAAAAATTATTTTAACTAAAGTTGCCAGAAAATTCACGACCAACCTTCGCGATTCGATCGTTGTATCCATTTTGTTCTCGACGATGCTCGCGCGATAAAATATTCGACCGATACAGTGGAGTCCCGCTATATGGCCCTGAATGCGTAGGAACGAACAACGTTCTGGAAAAGCTATGTAAATGGAAGTTTTCCCATTCAGTGTTCAACTGCGAAAACTTTGTTGCTGGAAGTTTTACATTTCAAGTTTTCTAATTCCTTAGTATTCTAGTATTCTACCATTCTAGTTTTCTAAAGTTGTAGTTCATTAGATTTCTAAATTTAAAAATTTGAAATGTTGTAAGTTTTAAATTGTAATACTTAAACGTTCAAAAAATTGTAAATTCGAAAGTTTGAAAATTTTTAATCCTGAAAACTTCAAATAATTTCCATGTATTCCTCTATGAGAAAGTGCCACTAGCAGGCATAGAAATTCATGTAAAGAACTCGCACAGTGGGCGATATAAAAGACAGCTATATAACGAGACTGCTGTATTTTACGAACGTTTTGGGAATGTACTTTCATACATGACGATTGATACGACCATTACGTTCAAGTAGACCCAAAAATATCGAAACGAGCAAGGACGGTCGAGATAGACTCGTTTCATTCTGTCCTGCACGTAAATATTCGATGAATTCGACGAAAAACCAGTCGCATTTGAATACGCCATATCCACCTATGTATTTTTTTCTCTCGGTTTCTTTGATTTCACAAGTTGCCACACCATTCAACATGAATTTTTTTTTAATTAATTAATATCCCGGACCCGTGCTGGATCGATCATGCGTACTGCTCCCCGGCGAAGAAAGGAGAAAAACGTGGACAGAAAATAAAAAAAAAAACACCCGCCGAATGAACAATTTTGTTTGTACCTAAAAACGAACGCCCGTGGCTTTTACAGACTTGTGGGGAGATGTTCTTGTGCAATTGATTTTACCATTGTATCAAATTTTTTACGATACACACGTATAAAGACAGGAAGTGAACATAATAGAGGTATAGAATTGCGAATAACTGAACTACGTAACTGAATATTCAACAGGCTTCAGCTTTTTATTATTACGAATAGTTTGGATTGTTTCGAATATTGTACTAAATATTATAAATTTGGAAAGCTGGAAATTTCTAAAAATATTCCAGATTTATAAATTTCTAAAACTTTAAACTCAAAAATCTAAATCCTAGAAATTTGGTAGTCATTTCGAATTCAGCTATTTATAAAGTAAGAAGCACTGTTCTAATCCGACAAAGAGAAATTAATTAGACGCGACGTTTCGCAGAAAGAAATTGAACCGTTCTTTTATTTTCAAAGTTTCTCGTTAGATCTCGGTGCGCGAGCCTTTCGTAGCTGTCAATCGGCGCAAGAACTGTGAATGAAGATGAACAGGAGATAATTTAGTACGGAAGGCTGGGTGCTTCTGGCAAAGTGTTCCTTTTTGTGGCGGGGCAAGAGCGTGCACGCGAGCATCGCCGCGTTCCGCGCGTGATATCGCGACATTAAAAATCAGCACCAAGAAGAGAGCAAAAAAAAAAACAGGAGAGAGAGAAAGCAAGAAGGAGAAAGCAAGGAAAAAAAAACTGGCGCACCTTCTGATGCATCGGGGTGGTAACAGCTGTTGAAGCAGCTGCCACGTGGCCAGCAGACACCTATGATTGTCGGGATCGTTTCGAAATTTTTTCCCGTCCTGTTTACAATCGATACGGACTTCATATGTATTATCGACCATTTTACCGGTGAAACGGAACCGAAAGCGCAGCCTGCTCTTGTGCATCGTTAAATTCATGATACCTATACGACATAATTAGATTTCAATGCTCCTTGCGGAACAGCCATGTAATTCATCCTCCTGTTACGTTTGTCTTCCGCGGAGCAATCATTGCCGCGTCGTTAGATGCTACGTTAATTAATGGTAATTCACTTATTTCAAAAACGAAGAGAAAAAGGTAGAACGTTCCAGGCATGTCGGAAGCGAGCGAAACGGGTATCAAGATTAGTCTACGCCGGGACACATACACGTCCTGTACGATAATACGATAAGGAACAAACTGTTCGTGAGTATGCCCATCGCGCTATCCAACCGGCAGGTGATTCGAAGGAATCGGTTGGCGAAACCATGCGATTATTTTTTGCTTTCTTTACCTGTCACAACGGCCCGCTTGGGCTTGCAACGCGTTCCACGGTAACGCTTAGGAAAATAACGAAACCGCATCGGTTAGCGATACCAAGGAACTTTTCGAGACCGAATCATCTTCATATTTAAACGATAAACGTCGGGTCAATTTTAACCTCTAGTGAGACATCATGGGTCTGTTTATAACTTCGTTCTTATCGGTGCATTATTGGCGGGGGATTTACTTTGTGACAATATTTGGTTTGTTGGGACCATCGGAGGACATAGGGAGGTCTTATCGAAATTGATAGGCTTGGAGGAATTTGGAAATTTAAAAATCAGTCAATTTGAAGATTTAAACATGTGACATATCTAAAACAACTTTCCAAATCCATAAATCTTCAAATCGAATAAATCAATAAAATTCGAATTTGAAAGTTCGAAATGTTCATATTTCTAAAGTCGAGAATTCTACACGTGTCCGGTACCCTACCGCACACGCCGTGCACCCTTCAGCCCGTGAGCATTTCGGGCGGTTCGTCTGCCAATCAATTTATACCGCTTCATTAGCGAGTTCCACAATATCGCTGAATCGTGCACACTCGAAAGATTAAATGTATCCTTTCAGAAATTTCTTCGAGTGTCATAATTCAGTCCATCCTTCTTACACTCTTTCTGATTGGTACCTGGAGAGAGAAAGAAAGTCGGAAGACAAGGAGGAAAAGAGTCCCAGGAGCAGATTTGAAAAGGCATCATGCGTCGATCCTGTTAAATTTTCAGAGACGAAAAAACAATGGGGGTAAATGCTGTTTCTACAAGGGAGAAGAGAATCAGGGTGCGTTAATCTCTCTCTGGTAAGCAGCACCCCTGCCTCCTTCGTCCAGACTTTTTCTTTCTTGCTCTTTCCCTACGGTTGCTGGAAGAGGGAGGAGGCAAAGGGTCTGACATCGACAATAGGCATCGAGGAAGTCGAAGTCCCGGGATCTATGCGGTGAACGAAAGAGGACGGCGATGCCAGAAGAGCAGAAGACGAAGAAGAAAGGTCGATTCGCGGCAAACGGGAAAGGGAAAGAGAAAAGAGCGTGCTGTGGAAAGGCAGCATCGGTCCTAAGCCCAATTAGCAATTTAAGGCAATAAGCGGGCGCACTCCCTTGCTTACGTTCCTACGCTCGGTATATTCGACATTATTTCAGAAGGGAGACACGATTCTTCCACCCCATGCTTCTCTTCCTTTTCCTTCTGTACCTTTGCATCGGTGAATCGCATAAATATCGCGGAGGCATCAAGCGTGGGTAGACAAATGCCAAGTGCATATATTCGGAGGGGGGTTAGACTGGAACGGGGACTGTCCGTTGCTTTTTCGGAAGTTCTCATACCACGATCCTCCAGAATCCCTTGAAACGTGCTACTAACCCTCCGTTCCCCAAATTTCTGACTACTTCTCGCAGAAATTGATACCGTAATATCGTGGAAGATATTACACCGTACACTCCGCTGCAACGGAGCCTTCAGATAAGCACAGTGCCGCGAAAAAGTTATCGGTACATGTTTTATTTTACGATATATACAAATATTTCGGTCTGTAATGTGTTTATAAATTTTGTTCATTATCAATGTGGCGAGATATTATTTCCGAATACTTTTCGATAGGTACTTATAATTTATGGAATGTCTTCGAGATTCGGAAAATACCAGTCATGTAAATACTTTTTCGCACTGGTCTAACCTTGATAATTATTAAATTTTAGTCAGTGTAATCATATGCACCGTAACACGTATCAAACCACAATAAGATATAGAATACAATACAATATATTTGTTGAGGCTCAGAAAGTTTTCCAAATTTTTTTAATTTGAAAAGTTTTTTAATTTGAAAACTAAGGTGCTGTGCAAACGTGACCCTCATTAAGGACCCTTTTCCAATTTCTGTTTCCACCCCACTTAGGGCCATATAGCGGGGAGCATATTGTAGCACGCATCCAGATATTTCGAATACCAGAATCAGCGATATAGCGAGAAACAACGCAGGCAAGGATGTTGTCTCGTCAGAAAACGATCGCTCGAACGTTTGCATCGGGCTATACCGAGCGTAGTCGGCTGGTTTTGTCGTAGCATAATAATCGCTCGCGGTAAATCCAAGGCAGTCGTGGAAAAGAATACTATTGTGCCGGTTTCGTAAATTTGTCTTGTTCCGTGACGTTAGGGATTCGTCGCCGCAATTCTGTCTTCCTTCCGGTATCATGTCAATTTGAATGCATTCACTTCGGCATGACGCATAATTCGCGAATGCCGGGGAAGGAAGAAGTCTCTGGCGTAGGGTAGGATCGCCATAAACTCTCATTCTCTCTTATTTATCACCCTCTGTGTGTACCATTCCTTCGCTCATCCGCTCGGCAAACCTACCATTGTGGAAAGAGAGGCGGGAGAGGAGGAGGGGGATAAGTTAAGAATGCATTTCGCGTTCGTCTGCCCATCCTTCTCCTCCTCGTGTATATACAGCGATTAAATGCGAAGCCAATGGAAAGTTATTAAAAGAGCAACGCCATCTTTTCACGACGCTTTTTCTCCTACGGTGAAATTCGATTAAACGCGTGACAAAGTTAACCCTTGCCGTTTCAGCATGTTATTGTAACATGTTCTCAACGAACTTTGTATGGTATAAAGTATGGCATTTATATATCATCTTAACGCAATACGATAGCTGCTTAATAAGCAGTATTTATTATGTGTTATGACTACAAACACTGAAACAAAAATGTAATCGATTCAATTTGTAATTTTGAACAATTACTTAACCGAAGAAAAAATACATAACTCTCTAAATAATACAAATAATTATCTCCTTTCAAATGTACCTAGAGAGCTTTATTTTTACCTCGAACATATAATATACATAATGAATAAATCCATTCGTTATTCATTATACAGAATAAATAAATAAAAATGATATTCGAACATTAATATACATTATTTAACTTCATTTGAATATAACATTTTGTTCAGATAAAAAGAACGAATGTGATGGAGTAAATGAAGAAACTCGGATATTAATGACAAAGAGGTCGCTAACTGGTGCTTCTATCTCGTTCGAAATTACGAACAGGTAAGTATCGAAGCGGAGAATGAAAGAAAATGCAATTTTTTACGAGACTGTACACACCGCTGCCAGAATTCAGTTTATTGTGCAGTTACGGAACAGAGGTGGCGGCGATACGATTTTCAGGGTAACGGCGTTTTATGGTTTCCGTCAAGAAATTTTATCCCGCTTGTAGCCTTATCAGACATTACTCCGTTGTTGTTGGGAGGTCTGCCAACCTGACTCGAAATACATTTCCCGTCTGTACAAATATTGTGACAACGATTCGGCTAGTCGTCGAGTAATCGAGCGCGGTGTAAAATTAATTTGATAAAGTGTTCGATTAAAATCGCTCATCGCAAGAATCTCGCAAAATTTCAGTATCGTCAAATTTACCTTTTAAAACCGATGAAACTGTTACAAATTTTCAACTTCTTACATTTATAAGAAATGAAAAATATATAGCAGTCAACATATGTAATTAAACGGGGATAAAATGTAGGAATTAATCAAGTGCTCCAGATTGGATATTACAAAAAAGGGTAGTATAGTCATCTGAATTACTCATGGATTGCCCCGGATAAAAGTTACGACACGATCGTCCATCAAGTTACACAGCGTATTTCGCGATCAATAGCAGTATCATCCTTTTTGTAACTTTTTTATTCATCAATGCATATGAAGAAATTCTACGAACAAGTAGTTAATACAGTATATTTATAGGCTTGAGACTGTAGAATATTCTTACATTCTTAAATGGGGAGATAAGAATTTAGAAGTATAGAAATTTTGAAGAAATCTGAGGGCACAGGGTAGGTATGGGAATATGATGATATAGTATCTACAGCTATACGAATCAAGAAGACTATTATAGCACTGCAGAAGATTAGGGTTCTAGAAATCTAAGGTGATATAGAGATTTAGAAATCTAAGAAGATACATCTGAATATCACACATATTTCGCTCTGATAGTTACGAATAAAATTATGATCAAAATTTATCGATAACATTATCGATATCAACAATACGCGAAGGTGACAGTGGTATAATTTCAATTTAAGCGTAAGAGGCGTAGCCCTGATTGGCTGATGAAAGGCGGCGAAAGTATCGGGTCTGTGCACAAGGATCGATAAAAAGAGTTGCAGCCGAGGTAAGCCCGGGGTAAACGCCCAGGGCCAGTGGGAGTACATTCAGGATCACGAGTGGTCTTCCATCAGATTAATGAATCGCAAAGTTCATTCACGCACGTCATGTGCATTTGTTGATAAAAGTCAGCCGGACACGGTGCACGCAAATTTAATAATCCCTGCCATCCTAACGAGACCCCGCTCTCGTCGTCGGGGGAAAGCTTACGTGAAAAACATCAAGAGAGTTTTCAGAAACCACACACTTCTTGGCATCACAGAATTGGGGACCGTAGACGGAGAGTCGTATTTTATTCTATCTATGCTATTTGTAACTTGCTATTTGTTACAATAATTTTCTGACGCACATGTAATTAAGGAGTCTCACTTAAGTCGTTCATCCCAGTTTCAATTTCTTTATTTTTTTTTTAGATTAAATTGGAGCATAAATGGCAAGATTTAGGGATGATAGCGATTTAGATATTATAAAGTATTCTTTATGTAAATATTTTGTTTGCATCGAATTCGAGTGTAAATAGCAAGAAGTCAAAGTATCCATAACAGTATTTGCTCGCGGAAATACAGTTGTTGATAATTACTTCCGGTATCAATTTCCCAGATTCGTGAAAGGGTGTACAACCGCGAGGGGTCGAAACCTGGAAGAATTTGTAAGAGTCGTTTCGAGAGAAGCATCGGTGGCGACAGAATCGAGGAATGAACGTTGACCGGGCAATTGTACGTAAAGGGATAACCTTGACCCCGGTACAACAGAGCAGAGAAGAAGGAAAGTTTCGATGGAGCAAGAAACCCGCGAAAACAATCACAGAAGAGTTTCCCAAAGGCGCCAGAGAGAAAAAGCAAAATAAGGATCGATGGTGGCTGCAACCGCGATGCTGAGGGTAAATGGCACGGTGCCGGCAGTCGCGAGGGTGAGGTCCGCGAGGAGGGTAACCTTGACCCGGGGATGAACGACCCTCTCCCGTAGAGCACGTGGCGCCCCTTTCGTCGCTCCACCATCCCTATTCTGGACTTTCACGACTTCCATTCCAACCCTCTTACTCGTCCAACGCCGCTACCACCCTCTCCACCTCCTCCTTCTTCTCCTCCGCCACCACCACCATCACCCACTACCACCACCACCATCGACGCCGACGACGACGACGATTTCGTCGGAGCCGACGTCGCGCTGATTCTCCCTCTTCTCCCGCCCACACCCCCGCCAACCTCTATCCTCTGTATACACCAGCTCCCTTTCGCCTCTTCTTCACCCTTCGACCGTACCCTCCAAACCTTTCTCTTTCCCTTTCCGAGCGAAATCATTCCTGCTTTCTCTTTCTACGCACTCTCGCTCTCTGTGCAAACTTATCGCGAGCAGGGTCGCGCCGTTTGCTGGGCATTGCCATCCAGACCTACCCTCTCCCTCGATAACTCCCTCGCACCCCTACCTACCCCCCCTATCTCGTCTCTCGCTTCTACCTTCTTATTCTTTTTCTTCTTCTAACTTTTCTTTCCTTCTTTTTTTTTTTTTTGCTTTTATATTTCCACCTCCATCCTCGCGTATTTTCCAGCGCGACGAGGGGCGAGCCAGGGGAAACCGAGAGGGAAATTTCAAGGGCAGAGTACAAGCCCGGGAAAGCAACACTCCGTGGCTCAGGGGCGGCGGAGCAAATTTTTCTCCTGGATAGAGCGCAGGAATTTGAGCATATGAACATTTGGTTATTTAGGTGTTTCAAACTTTCAAATTTGAACATTTGGGGATTTGATCATTCGATGGTCTGGAGTGTTGGGAGAACGAGAATTTTGGGATTTGATAACTTGAGGAGGTAAACATTTGAAAACCTGGAAATCATCTAATAATTTGGCAGAGTAGTAATTTACAGATTTTGTAAGTTGGTACCTCAAATGTTTGAGAGTATAAGAATTAGGTTTAGTAACTTGCAAACATGAAAATTTGAAAAGTTCAGAATGTAGAAGTTTAGGATCTGAATTTGCGAATTTTTAAATAGAAGTAAATAAATATTTTCCAAATGTCGAAATATGAAATTTGATTCAACACAAAATCTCAAGGACGTAGCCCACACATTGCAGAAAATTGGCGCCGGCCCTGCTTCAGCTTGTTTGCTATCGATAGCGATTGTACCGAATACGAACGGGGCTTGTTCCCGCTGTTCAACCGGTGAAATCTTGCTGGATATTGAGATGCCTTTCGAGCTTGCGCGACTCAATCGATAAGTACGGCGTTCGATGATTATCGGAGCCTTTTCACGAAGAAGAATGACGAATACGTGCAATCATGATGAAGAGACTTCATAAGGTTTATGCTTGTTACACAATATACAAAGAATATGGGAATCTAAGAATTACATGATCCAGGGGTTTGGAAGTTTGGCAATTTAGGGATGCAGGGATTTGTGGATTCAATATGTGTGAAATTGTGGATTTAATAACCTGGGAATTTGGGAATCTAGAGATCTGGACATTTGGAGATTCATGCATATAAACTTAGGAATTTGAAAATAGGAAAAGTTAAAGATTTCGAAATTTAGGAATACTAATAGAAAATTCGCGTACTTGATCGAAGGAAGCTTACGTTGCACTTGAGTGTACTAGTAAGGTATTTCCGAAAATCAACCGGTAGAAGTTTTCGCGGGAGCTTTTTCCCGGGGCTGTACTTAAATACTCGAAAAAACTGAATCGAACGAGGAGGGCTCGGTGGATGGCTACATTTAATCTCAAAGGGAGATGATAGCGAAGAGGCCACGATTGAAAGAATTTGTTTGCTCTGCCATAATAAAAGAGGACTTCATTTTGAAAGACACGCCTGATGCTTCTTCCCCATACCTCTCTCGCCGCCGTTTTATCCTGTCACAGTCACGCAAATACCGGTTGTGCATCCGTGCCGGTTAACTCGTCAAATGGCCACGTAGATGTATGGTGATAATGTATCGAAATAACAAGATGATTCGCTCTGTAATCGAGCCATGTGATTGAAATCTATGTTGATTACCTGTGATTAACGTTTCACCTGTTCGCCATATTACAGAGATCAGAAACTTTAATTTTTGTTAAATAATTCATTATGGAAACTTTATACCAGTCTTTACCTACTAATTCTATAGTTACTTTAAATGTTTCATAGAAAAATACAAACATTAATATCAGTTTCAAATTTGATCATCCAAATTGATGTTTTGAAAATTATGCACTATAAAATACAAATTGTTTTCCAAATTATGCATAATAAAATGTTTGAGCATTTTCACTGATCAGGCTTAGATTGATACTTAGATGACATACCAACAAAATTTTATTTTTTAACACATGATAAAATCTATAAACTTAGGAGTCTGAAGTCTTGCTAATTCAAGAAATTTTAAAATATAAAAATTGAAAAGTTTGAAGACTTTAAAAATTTGTAACGAGAACGTAAGTCAAAAATTGTTAAATTTACGTATCGTCATTGAAAGCAGATCGATGCCGAATGTTAACTCGTTGGGACGGAGCTGAATACGATTATGTAGGACTAGAAACGTGCGAGCGTACGAAAATTGCAAACGTTGTAGGTAAGACAAGGCTCAAGAAACTATTCGAAATAGTGCGACAGATGGGAAGCGGGGCCAGGGTCAGTTTTGGAGAAACTTTGTCTGGTCTAAAATGTACCCCGTGTCTCAGTGGATCGATTAATAAATTCGCGAGCCGTTTCTCTTTTCCTATTCCCGGAATAATCCCGTTACAGCTGGCAATCTTACCTACGATCGACTATTAATGTCGGCTCGTGTGTTGTTTCGAGCGAATGAAGGGTATAAAAGATACGGTGGACGCGAGGTCATCACTCACCGCTGTATCCCCCGAAATTGTTGCTTAGAAATTAAGGTGTATCGGCGCCGTATAACCTCGCTTTTTGCCACGAGTCGTTTAACCCACCGACAAATTCAATTTTCACCGTTCCTTCGGGCTTATAATCTGTCGACGGTATGGAATTATCGTACAACTTTCCTCCACGGTGAAACTCGAAAATTTGCAGATAATTCGTGAGAATCTGTCAATGGGTTAATCGAACCGAGTCACGCGATATGTTTATCCCGGAGAATTCAGCAAGGATCAAAAATATCCTCGATGCTTACCTGAAACAGACAAAGAACCAGATCGTTAGCACGATTTAGTCGCTTTTCAAAATAAAATTATAGTATAGATATTACTGCGGAAATACGTCTATTAATCGCTTGTTAAAATGTATCATAGTTTTAAATATTTATTATAGGTTGATCTTGAAACTGGTTGAATCATGTCAGCGATAAGCTGATTTGTGTTGATTTCTTAGCAAATTGATGATAAATTCAAGTGAAGTCAAATCTTGCTATACCCAAATATCTGTAGCCTTAAAGAGATCCCAAATATTTCTTGGAGAACTGATTGATCAAGTGTTAAAGTACAAAATGTGATAAAGTGTTAAGATAGAAAATGGTGGAAGGAAGGCGAGGTGTACCAAGCCGGATTACCGGTGGCCGTTCGTTGAAACCGACCGAACGCGGATCGATTCGGCGAGACTACGAAAGTTAGTACTACCTAAAGTGATTACACGGCTGCCCGATTCGCGCCTACGAAAATTGACGGCGTGTATACTGATAACGAAGATGGGCCTGTCATTTCGTGCCAGTCCGCGCGTTTGTCTGCCTTTCGTTTCTTCCTTTCTCTCGGTGAAAATATTTTCTCTAGCCTTTCGATTCGAACCTTCCCTACTCCTGATCGATAATAAAAGACCGACTCGCAATTTTCTCGATCGACCACGTGAATGCCATGTGAATGCATCCAAATATTTGTTCCCTTCAACGGTAAATGTCATTACGTATCTTGATTATGGCAAACAAAAGCACTTTCTTTAGATCGTAATTTCTTCGTATCGCTGTGTTATTAGCTGAAATTACAGTTGTTTTTGATAAGAGTATTATGTATTGATAACGATGAAATTTGTTGAAACACGTTATCGATTTTCGAAATTGATCTTCAAGTTTCACATTTTCAGACTTCCTAATTTTTCAATTCTTACATTCCAAATGTAACCCCCCAAAACCTTAAATATTGAAATACTCCAATCTTCCAAAACTCCCCAATTCTCCAATTTCCAAATTTACCTAAAATTATTTAGGTATTAAAAACACCTAAAATAAAAAATGTCTAAATCTTCAAATTACCAACTCTCTAAATTGCAAATTTCCCATAATCAAAGGTATCAGATTTCAACTGTAACTTAAACTTTAATGGCTCGGCAAGTAAAAAGGGTAAATATCATGCAAGAATTAGAAAGACTCATCAAGCCAGTTACTTATTAGAGTGTCAGGATTTTCAAGTGAATATTAACGATGAAATATCTAAACAGATTCGCTGGTAAATCGTCCGTAGAAATGTAGGTCAAAAGTGAACGTCAATCGACGTGTCCCATTAGCAAAGGCTGTTGCCAAAGTGTAAGAGATAGCTAAACATATCTCGGTGAAACTGGGTCCAATGATTTTTAACGTTCGTAATTTTGTCTTTACCAAATCTGACGCTTGTACATAATGGAGAACGTCTCGTGACATAGATACGGAATCGATTAGGATCAGATTTAACCGTGTCGTGTTTCTTAAATAAGATTCGCTTTAAAATTACCGCTAATCGAAGCATTGAAACGGGGTAATTATATAGGTCCGTAAATTCCTAGACCTTCAAAGCTCTATGTCTCCAAATCCCTAAATCACCAAATCCCAAAACTTCCAAAAACCGTAAATCTCCAAATCATCAGGATCCCAAATTCTAAACCCAATCGCACGTTTTCAAATGTCCAAAAGTCCCCCTAAAAGTCATTGACTATAAGATCTATAGGTATTCGGTTGGCATATTTCCCCTAGGGAAGATTCGGTATTGACTATACGATACATGTCAAGTTATGCGGTCGAGACGAAGCGTCGGCGTCTGGGAAGAGCAAGGAAGGCCTGGTTCCAGGAAAGCCTCGGGTCTGCGGTCAAATTATTTATGGCGATGCGAAATTAAAGAGTTTCGCCCCGTTTGAAAAGGAGCGCCGATCCGGCCCCGACGACGCCGCCGATTTACGTCCTTGGATTCGGTCGGTCGGTCGGTAGGTCGATCGATTCTTCTTACATCCTGCTCGAATCGTTCGAACCGCGAGCTAAAAGTTCCGTCAGCTATCATAGACTAGCCTCCAGTACAATGGAACACCTGCCTGTTTTTTTATTCTTAGGGGATAAAATACTTGGTCACGTCAGAATATAGGTTGCAAATGTCAGATTGTTACGAAACCATTGATTTGGGAAACTAGAACTTTCTTAGGAATTTGAAGATGTGGGTATTTGGAGAAGTGGATATTTTGGGACGTAGGAATTTGGAGAAGTTGAATTTTCGAGACATAGGAAGTTGGAGACGTCCAAATTTAGGGACATAGAGATTTGGACAAATCGAAATTTCGGGACATAAGAATTTAGGGGTGTGGAATTCGGGGGTGAAATATTCAATGATACAGAGATACAGTAATGCTAATCTTTCTTGATACAGCATTCAAACCCATTCGGCTATGTTGAACTACCTTAACAACATCCAAAAACTCTTGATTAACCCTCTAAATTTATTATTATATATTATTTTACAGTGGACCCATCTTTCCTATCAAGAGAAAATAACTAACATATTTTTTTAATAATGATACAATATATCAACACATAAACATGAACATATATAGGAGATAATCGTTTAACCCTAACTCCCACATAGTTCAAAGCCCAGATTAAGTCGATAGTAAATTTTTTCTGATTTTATCATACATCTGTACATTATTCTCCATTTTGTTAAATGTTAAATATTCCTTTTTCATTTCATTAATAATTTCTTATATTTAAAAGAGTCTCTCATTTCGAACGAACAGATGGATTTATCGGAGAGATAAATTTTTCCATAAAACAATTCCCAAATCAGCCAACAGTGAAAAGTCAATAAAGTGCTCGATCCGTCGAAGCACGTCCTTCAAGCGTCGGTATCGTTAACGCGGTAATTTTTAATGCGGTAATTTTTCACCATCGTTCAGTGCGATTAATTATTCAAGCTGTGTCAATTAATTCGTATAAAAAGTACGTATCGCATGGCACCGCGATTATCCGACGTCAAGTCCGTGTCAGAGTATTTTTCGAACTGAAAAAAGCAATCCACCTCGCGCCCCAAAGGTACACTTTGATGTAAAATTTCAAATATCCCAAATTCAAAAATTCCCGAACTCCTAAAGCAAGTTCCAAAATTCTAAAGTCCCGAGATTTCAAGGTTCGTTCAAAATCTGGAATATGTTGCAAATTTGAAATTTTCAAATCGTGAAATCGAAAAATTGCAAATTTCCGTAGACACAGGATTTACCTCGGATATGGTAATCCGAGAGTTTGGAGTCTGGAAATGTTAAGAGTATGTTTCAGCAGGGGTTTCTAGATAATTTATAGGGTGCCAGGTGATCGGTGCACACGAGTAGCCATCATCGAGCACACGATCTGCCCGTTACCGTTCTGGAGCAGCGCGCGCTGCCCCGAGGCTCAGCAGAGCGTTCGGGGCATCTCGTGAACGGCCCTGTAGATGGTCGTGGATGGGTAGGTGGCTTCTGGCGAACTGAAAGGATGGTCGAAGGCGGGAGCGAGAAGATGCGTATAAATCGTTCGCGGAAAGGAGAGGGTGGTGTCCAGAAGGAGGAACAAAGACGAGTCAGGGAAAAGGTAGAGCAGAACGAGCACGAGAGAATGAACGAGAATGTATGAGCGAGTAAACGAGCGTGCATAGGTGTGTGCGATAGAAGGATGAAGAGAGAAGAACGGATAGATAGAGGGAGATAGAGATAGAACCCCTTCTACTCTGATTCTACTCCCTCCTCCGAGCTTCTCCATCTCCTCTACCGCTTCCTCTTCCTTTTCCTCCCTGTCGCCCCTCGTTCCCGTCCCATCCTTCTCACGGGCAGAAAGTAATCAATACTTTGGGAAGGTGCGTGGGCGAAGCACACGCCTGTAGGTCGCGGCATCATCCAACTTTCGCAGAAATTTTACGCGAAACTACCGCCAAGTACCAGGAACCAACAGGCCAAGGACCAATGGACTAGTGTTTCCGATAAGCGGACAAACCCTGAGGAAAGTCGTCCGACACAATGGCTGAACTTCGACCAAATTCTTACACCCCGATCACCATTGCTGAGTATTATACCCTGGCTACATGATACGCCCGATGGGTTCGGCAAAATAAGTCCTGATACTTAATCGACCAATTTTTGCTCGTCCTACGTGGCGTCTCTTGGCGAAATGAGGGCCAAGATGATTGGTAATTGATCGGAATGAATTGTTCGTTGGGAAAGGTGGTCTCCGGTTAATTAAGATCTCTTGTAAACGTAGAAAATGTCACGAACACGTGGTTACGAGAAACTCCATCGTAGATCTGCTTAACTTTGCAGAGGTAGCGAATGTGGCATGAGTGGTGAACTATGAATGTTACACGTTTTAACGTAGGAAATGCATCGTATGTGGATATTTGGTTGAGCGTTAAATTGAGTGCAAGGGAATTATCGTATAAAAGATTAGTGTGTTATTTGAACTATAAAAGCAAGAATGTGTTATATCGACACGTATATTTAAGATTTCTAGATTCCTTTTTATATCTTCAAATTATGGAACATAGAAGTTTCTGTTTCAGTTTTATCCAAAGATTCAAAAATGAAAAAATTGCAAATTACCAGGTCGATAGAAAAATTGTGAAATTATTAAACCAAGAATCTACACACCATTAACCATCGCATAAATGCGAACATAAAGAGAACCAAAATAATGATCGAAGCGAACCGAAAACAGCGAAACAATGCAAGTTTACGCAAACTTTTGATCGGAATGAAAAGAGTATAAGTTAAATCGAACTCGATTAACGCATTAATTTCCCGAAAACGCGACTGTCCGTTAAAATCGCGAGAAATCCATTAAAAGCGTAAAATTCAGCTCCGGTAAAAAAAAAGCTGCACGAGAGAGATCGACAGTGGGAAAAAAAGGACGAACATTTGGCACGGTATAAACATTGAAAAAGTGTAGGATAAATGGGAACTGTTTCCTGTTCCAGGATCTCCACGCTCAATCTCCTTTCTCGTTTCGATCTCTCTGTCCCTCTCTCTCTTTTTTTTATCCCACGTTATTACACTGATTATAGTTTTAATCGAATTTAGGGAACGCGGCTATTTACGGGTGCTAGGGGAAACATCTCAACGCCGGTGGCAGCCATGAATTAATTAAACGTACCCCATCGGTATACACGTTCATTTCGTAACGAAACGGGAAAGAGACGAGTGAAATCATCACACGGCATATTCTCTGCGAGAAGGACGACGACGACGAGTCTGGTTCGCGCGACAAAAGCTTAAGTCCCTGTCGCGGTACAATGCGCGGGACAGCGCCGTCTCGAGATTATGAAATTTAATTAAAATTTCGTACAGGACCGTGACTCGAACTGACCGTCCCGGCTCGTTGGCTTCCTACGCGTCTTCGTCCCATCCCTCTCGCACCCGTCAACCCTTATTTCATCGGGTGTCAGTTCGATTTGTTTTTGCGATTTCATCTCGTCATTTCCTCTCGCGAACCTTTCGCTCCAACAGATAAATATTTGCCGATGAAACGAGAAACATGCGAGCACACCTTGACCGATCATTCATCTGATTTTTCCGATAGCCAACCGATTTTTGTTATTGTAACAGGCTATTTCTTTTTTAAGGTAAGTGGTCTTCGCTTGATAATTCATTTTATTTTATCGGGAATGAGTACTAGTACCTTAATCGCAGTTGCAAGTATTTTATTTTGAAGGTTGTTTTAGGTGAGGAGAAACGTACAGAAAGGACTGAATTTTAGGTTTCAGTTGGATTTATTTTATGTGGATAAATAAAGGACTAGTGGACGTAGGATATACATGTAGGCTATCAATATTTCAGGGTTTTTGATGTCTACTCAATTTTAGATAGTGACAATACTCAGAATTATAATCTGAGCGTTAAAAAATAAAGTTTGAAGTTTTAAAAATTTATAAATATAAGAATTTGAAGAGTTCAAGGTATTAACCAGACGTTAACGCCCTGACAATTGTTACTGTGTATTCTTGATTTTCGTGGTCGAAGTTAAAGAACAGGCTATCGACGAGCAATCCAATTACGTTGGACAGACGAGCATTAATTTTGAATCAGCAAGGGAAACGCAACGAGCTTAACCGAACACGAACTCATACGTTTTTCTTGTCGTTTGCATTCTCTTCTCTCTCTTGCTTCTTTCTTCGTATCGTCTCGAAACGTAGCACGTAAACGAATGGATAGCTCGATGTTGGAATGGACATGTTGAATAAGTGATGCTCTCGCGAGTCAAATGCACGGTTCTTTACGTAAGATCGCGTGACCTTCGTTCATGGTCAAGAAAACGAGAAAAGAGAAGGACGAGACCAATCAAAATGTGGAAAACCCGTTGGTTCACCGACATCGAGGCTTGCGTGCTGTCGCAGGGTTTGTGGAAAAAACTATGCTTTGAGGAGTACGCCACTGACAAATTATACTTGGTACACATGGGTCACGCTTTCCAATGTTTACTCATTACGTCTCGTTACAAATTATACCTTTTAAAGGAAAAAAGAAAAATTTTTTTAACCGACTTTGAATCCCTTCGTACAGAAATAAATATGATTTCTGAACGATAAACCAATGAAAGTATTTAAAATATTGTTTTATCCCTTCTATCCGTAGAGTTATATTAAATTCGTAACACCTGTCAGCAGCCACCCCAGGGAAATCAACTTATTGAACCTACTTCACGGAATATTAAAAAAGTTCAAAGAAACTTGTCTCAAAATCCCAAGAAACTGAACTTTACATAATTTGAACCGTGAAAGTTTATGATTCGTTAAATAATCATTTTAAGAAACACTAATAAAAATCGTGTTAAAGAGATCGATAAAATGATTTAAATACAATAAGAAATTTAGTAAAATATGATATTCTGATATCAATTTTAACGAAATAGAACTTCGATAATATTTTTAAAAATTGAGAAATTCAACAAATTTAAAGCTTGAAAATGTAGGACTTTGAAAGTTTAAGATCAAAATTTGAAAATTTCTCATATAAAATTCTAAAACTTGAAAATGGAATAAAAAATGAAAAAATGTAGGGATTCGAAAATTTAAAAAAGAAGGAATATAAAAATGATGAAGTTTCCATAGGAATCCTTATCCGAAGGAAGCCTACGTCGAACGTCTAAGCCTGTATTATCTCGAAGCGTGCAAGATATAACGACTCGTGTGTTCTTCATCTGCTGACCGCAAATCAGAGTAACGCGAGTTAGCTCCGTGATAATTATGGAATTCTCCCGGGTCAGCTTGTTCTTCGGGTTCTTTGCACTTTGCTCGGTCTCGTCGGGGGCACGTCCTGAGTATACACCTCGTGGAACGGTGGAAAAAAATCAAACGAGAGACGAAGGATAATCGGTAGCTCGCCTCTTCGGCTAGTCTTTCGTCTTTCGTCATCGCGTTCGTTCTCAGAAAAGCAAACGAATCCGCAAAGATGCTCTTCAGCGCTGTAGTCAGCGGTTTCTTCCGGTGCGGTGTTAATGATCCCCTTATCTTCGTTTCGCGAGAATAAGTGACGAAAGTTGCGCATTATTTTCAATCTCCTTCAAATTATTTCAAATTCATTCATATTTTTCATCGGTTCGCTATTTTTACCGGTTACACTGTACGAATAATAATCTCTAAACTTTCTTTGAACAAGAACTTATATGTGAACTTCAAAATTTGTTAATATTCCAGTCTTCGAGTTTTCGAATTTTGTCATTCTTAAATATGTTTTCAAATTTTAAAGCTCTTCTAAGTTCCCATATGCAAACGGTAAACAAACTATAAAAACATCGTAAAGCAAAATACAATTAAGGACTTTTACAATTTAACCGCAAGAGATATGGTAATAGAATATAAAGTACAATATCGTACAAGCAGGATGGTTATTAAAAAAAGATGTCTGGACGTCTATTATGATAACGTTGAAGATTTTGGTAACGGATCGGATCGACGTTAAAATTAATGTTAAAATGTGTTGATGGGCAAAATAAACGTTACTGCACGTCGTGAAAGATGTCATAATATTACGGTAGTTCGACTGGTATCAACTTGTATGCTAATGAACGCGTGTACCGGTGAAGGCTGGTTTGCAAATGGCGGCCATCCACCCTACAGCAAGCGACAGCCATTTCTACGCTGCGATTTCTTGCTCTCTATACCCTTCCACCAACCATACTATCGCGATAATTTTCTCAGTAATATTAACACATTATCTGTCATACTAAAAATTGTATTTTAATGTTAACAAATTTTATCTAACGTTTTTACGGTACATTTTTCATATCAATCATCCGTAAAAGGAAATATTACATATTTTTAATATACAATAATATATGTTATTAATTAAGAAAGCAAAAGAATTTATAATAACAAGAATGATGGATTTATATGTAAGAAATTTTTAGAATTTTAGTTTGGTTATTCACAAGTTTGAGCTCCATAAAGTGTACTTGGTGATTCTAACTAAATACCTACGTATCAGAAAGGAGCGCATTCTTGGAATAAGTCGGAGAACAGCGTTGCTCACAGGATAATCGATGTTGCAACGTTTCAAATCGAAGGATGAAATACACCGAGTCGTGGATCGTATTCAAGGACTTGAAACTCAGGTAGATGAAAGTATTAAGAAACTAATTCCAGCCTTCCTAGAAAAAGGTCCAGGTCTTTTGAAATACAATCGAACCGACGCAGATGTATCCCTCACAATGCGGACAAGATATACCTGAAAACCTTTTGTTCGTAATTTCCCGAACTGAAATTTCTGACGCGGACAAATGAAAACTTTTGACGAAATCGACGGACCGCCGACCTAAACCATTTTCCTGGTCCGCCATCGTTACCTGACGAAACGCGCGAAAATCGACAATTATTCCTTTGTCAATCTTGACAATAGGTACTTTGAGAGCAGAGGAAGTCTCAAATTTTATACGGTATTTACTTTGACGGTTATTGTAAAATTCCGAATGAATACTGGTTGGTTTAAGACGAGTGACTTAGGGTTTAGGGTCAACTTCAAAAATTCGAGTCAACTCCAACTGTGTCAGTGATTTACAATGACTAAAGTCGTTTCGAAAGTGTTCGAGAAAATTAATAGTTTTTGGAGATAACTCTATTCCTACATTCCCCATATTCGCACATTTTTTCTACATCTCTAACTTGTTACATGGGCAGATCTCCAAATCGATACATTACTAGATCTTTGAATATTCGCCCCTGAATCTGCAGATCTCTCTATCTGTAGACCCACAAATTTCCAAATCTCGAAATCTCCAGATCTCTAAATATCCGTAGACCCTCAAATCTCCATATCCTTAAACCCCAAAATAAATATCTCGATTTCTACAAATCTAGATCCCTCAAACTTTACATATCTAAATCTCTAAATCTCCATATTCCTATCGAAACTAAAGCAAATCTCGCAATGAACCTTGAAGCATATTCCTAAATAATTTGTACCTAATATTTATTCTAACACATCCGAAATTATTGAGAATTCATTTTGTTTATCAAAAGTAAGTTACACTGCATTATGTTTATGGAATACAAGAAAATGTTAAACAGAAATGTGTTCGATTCGAAGTGATTCAAATTTTCCGCCCAAATGCGGCACATACAGACACCTACGTTACCGATGCGGGAAAAGCTTGATACGCGTTTTCACCAAAAGATAGAGCCACGCACAACGGTCGCGCGTGTTTCATGCGGATATGCATTACACATTGCGCTCCACCGTGTTTTCGATCCGTTCTATCGCAATATTGTTTTTTTTTTTTAAACGCAAATATTTATTGCATTCGTACAATGCAATAATCGTTTATCGATAATTTTTTTTAACATCTCGCGAAAGTTTTACGGAAATTTTTGTTTCGTAACGTGGCGTGGCCTAGTACGTCATTCGGCGCAAACGGGTGACTAAAAATCTTATCCTATTTGCGTTAACAATCTAAACATCCGATTTATGTTCAACCTTCTTTCTGTGTACACGTACTTTAATCGTTTGCAATTACATTCTACGTATTTTCGATATAAGGAAAGAACTTTGACTGCGTTCTTAAAATAAAATAAAAACAAAACAAACAATAATTAAAACAAAATGTAAAATTTTATTAAGACGGGTATGAGAAAGTAAATCGAATGTGAAATATTAGTTCATGTGTTTTTACCTCTGTTTATAATAGAAAGATTAAGTTTAACTTGAGATGTAGTTTAGTACTCGAAAAATATATTAATAGAGTAATGACACAAATGTAACAAAAATTTGAACGAGTTTCTCAACAGGAGGGTCTACTAATCCCCTCGATTTTGGTGAAAGCTAGAAAACATCTTTTATATCGAAAAGAACTGTGATTAGTCCTCTGCATCCTTCCTTGATCGAGGGAAATAACATATTAATAATATATTTCCTTCGTGCGTATGTTTCACGATTGTGTTAGATTGATCAAAATTGTACTAAATGATTGCAAGTCTATTAAAAATATTTCTACGAATATTCGTGTTGCAGAAAAAATATGGTCAACGATTAAATATCTTAATTCTTATCAATCGAAAAACATATGTATAATAAAATGTTAGAACGTGAAATTTGTAATGGAATTTTGTCCGACCCAATATTTGCACGGAAGATCAATGCAAGCACCTCGATGGTAACAGAGATGAATCGAGCAGCCACAAGAGTATTTTGCCGTGATAACACGGAAATAAATAAAAGCGGTCGTTTACCTGAATTCTTGAGACGTTTATTGACACACTGTATTCTCAATGAATGAATAATGTGCCTCCTCGTTTTCGAAATTCTGATCGAACACGAAACTGCCTGAATATTTTCGAATCAATGGCGAATCGGATGATCTTTTTTGGCGAATTTATTCACGCAGCTGATGACTGTCATTCTACAACGATATTATGAAGTGGCGGAAGCGTGGAGGTGGAGAAAACGCACGCACCTCCCTCTCTCTATGTGTGTGGAAAGTTTTAGGTAATCTCAGATCCGATAGCCGGATTCCATGTGTCTGAGATCTCGCATACGGCGCTAGGTATGGTGGTCTTAAGGTGATTACATCGCGAAAAATTCCAAAGTTTGCTCAACTAGCTCTGAGATTCGATTGGATTCGTACTTTTTATCGGATGATTATATTTTTCAACAACGATTCACTATTTTGAGAAATTTGGATTTATGTGGTTCTTGATGGTTATTCGACACGTTACTGACATTATACTACAAATTGGACCATTCAGATGGAGACTCGAAATTTCTTAATTTAGGAATTTGCAAATTTTCTCATTCTTAGATTCTCAAATTTCTAGAGATACTCCTAACTTCTCAAATACCTTAGCAACTCCCTAAATCACCAAATGTCTCTAAATTTCAAGGTTTCCATATTTGTAGATCTGCTCCTAGATTCTCAAACACCTAAATAAGCAACTCCATAGATGACCAAATACCTATATCTCTAAATTCCTAGATCCCCAAATCGTACGCTAATGTAGTCATTTGAATCTTCCATCAAATTGTAATTTGAGTAGAGTGTTTGTCGCAGGATTTCTGTTTAACTGCGTAGAGTTTCTCGGATCTCCCTCCTCAAAACATTTTTATATTGCTTAATTTCGTTTTATCCGCGAACGAATCACGATTACACGGTTGCACAGCCCACTTTTACTAGCATATCAGGTATTATATCATTCGCATTGGACGTGCATGCACGCATAACGAGGCGCCCCTAACGCGCCCGTTGTATGGTCACGGAAACGGAACCAAAGGAAACTTTTGTCCGTAGAAGAGCTCTATCCTCCATTCGTCCTATTTATGGCTTAACGGTACAAGCTATAATTGTTCATAACAGTGCGTTTTCTCCAATAGCGTGTTATACATGGTACGCTTCCTATTGCTATATTTTACCATACCAGATTTGTTGGCCAAAAAGTTTTGTCGTTTCCCAAAGAGACACATTACAAATCTAAAGAAATACAATTCATTTCTTTAAAAATCAAGTTCAAATCTTACGTATGAAAGTAAGATTTTATTATATGACGTAGTGATTGCTTTTTCAGGAAAAACATTTTTCCTTTTCATAAGGGAAAATGTTCGAGACGTTCATTTAATCTTCTGACCATATCTACGTTTACTCTGTAATATTCTTCTAAGAATATTTGCAACAGAAAATTTCACAAATCGACTGCAAATTTTATTAAATTACCCAGTCAGTACAAAGCAATTATAGTCGAAGAAAACAATAAAAAAAAATCTCGTATGATAGAAAGCAGTTTACTCGTAGCCGAGTATGTTTCGAGGCTGCGATAAATCGAATCGTTATTACGGCACGACAAATGTTTCGCCATACAGCGGGGCCACGTGTATTACACACAGGCAACTGAATTAATTATCATCGACACCGAAACAACACTTTCCGGCCAAGTTAAATACGCGTTAACGTTGAATTTTCATTTCCCGCCTTGTTGACACCGATATAGCCGAATTTCAGGGACGATCGCAAAGCTGCGCCACGTGCGATAATCAAGGCCACGTCCGGCTTAGCGAAGAAAAACACAAAGCATAATAATTCGACGGGACTAGGTTGTCTAACGAGAAAAGAGTTTGTAACGTTGCCATGTTTCTGTTACGACGCGACTGTAATCGACCATTTTGAAAATTTTGTTAACACTATTTTTGTTTGCTGAAAAGTCTGCGTTCGAGGAAGAAATGTGGTACAACTATTTTGATAATTTTGTATTTTTTTGGCGACCTTGTATATTGTACGAGTAATATTTAGATTATTGTGGAATCTGCCAATTTTAATTTACTACTTGGAATTTTGCAAAATTTAGAATTCTTTATTTCTACTGAAATAGATTATAGGGAACGTTTTATTATACTGACTGAATTATAGACATAACAGATGCTGTACTTTCAAAAAATTGCAATTGGTAATATACCTACTTGTTTAGTCAGTTTTCTTCTTTCATGTAACAGTAACAATTCTAAATTAAAAATTTTGCAAAAGAGACTAGATGTTAAAAACCTTGCTTATTTGTCCTTTAACAAGATCGTTGAAAACGACGATGTATATTATATACCGTACAACCACTAAAAAATTCAAATTTTTCTGTGAAAATAAAATAGATAACATATATATTTATCGTTCGAGGTTGCGTCGTAAAGAAAAAAACAAGTAAACTGGTCTCTTCTAACGGTATGGACGACTTTACTACATATTCAGAGATTTCACCAAGTGAATCAGCTATTACGAAAGCTCGAACTTTGATAAGAGAATTAATACGAAACACAGTCACAAATTTCCCTTTTAAAACAGTAGTTTCTTCAACGGAGACTGACAGATTATAGACAATTTAAATTGACCAAAAACAGAAATCCGATACTTAATTCCTTCGTGGAACAATTCGTACAAAATTGATAGAAGATATTAAAATGTAGAAATTTTCAAATTATTAAATTTGTGAACTGGTAAACTTGCAAATGTACATATTTCAATTTGTATGATCTCCCAAAATCAAAAACACCATTTTCTTTACACGTTTTTCTCCCAAAAAAAGAACATTGCCCGAAAGTGCCTACATCGATTGATAGCAGCATAATAAAAGTCTGAACCGTTGACGAGGGGTTAAAATGAAATTACGGAAGAGATAACTAACGTGTAATCGTTTCATACCTGTCACGCACGCGCGCAAAAGTATACCGGAAGTCAATGTCCTAAGTTCAGTTAGTCGGTTGGATTACGATGCACAGAATATCATGAGAGACTTATTAACACCGACTGGTTAGATTATAATTTTTAGATCTTATTTGGACTCGAATCACACGGATGCGAAAAAGTCCACAGTTACGTAATTTAATTGGCGAACCATTAAACACACGATTCTAAAATCTTATGTAACGTCGAGAGGGAACCGAATAGACGAAAATTAACTCGCGCCAGACAATAATTCGCCTCGAGCCACATTACCGATATGAAACCGTTAATATTTCGTCGTATTTCAAAACTCACTTTCGTCTGTTCGTGTGTGTGTGTGTACACGTCATTGTACGTGTTCTATTGACACCAAGGACCGTTAGACAATGTCTAATATTCGTTCATGTTTGTTATTATCAATCTGTTCGAGCAAACGGGTTTGTAAGAAGCGTTGTGAGTTTCGAGTATTCAGGAATATCAACACGTACTTATGGGCAGACGAGTGCCCGTCAAAAACCTTACGGTGTGCACGGCGCGTGTTGTGAGTAGACTTACAATTTTCAAATTCAGAATTTTCGCAAGTTCAAAATTTGAAATTTTAGGGACTTGAACATTTTTCTAGAGACCTTTGGAAGTTTTAGATCTAAGAACTTAGAAAATATTTAAGAATTTGGACATTAGAAAGTATGAATACAAATTTTTTAATTTGTAAATTTGACAGGTTATTTTCTATCTTTAATTGTAGTTCCAAATTTTTGTGTCGGTAGAAAATTTTGTTGCCACAGAAGGGGACTGTTGAAAAGAATTTCTGGAGAATTATTATGTTACCGGTGAAATATTATTCTATTCCATTTATATATTTATATATGGGACTCATAACAAATAATTTGTTAAGTAATTTGTTAAGTAAGCGGAAAACAACGAAACTTTTTTAAGAATTTTTAAGATCGTCACGGCAATTTTCTAGCATATGTGCTTTTATTTTAAATGCCTCAAGATGTTCGAAAAATTTTGTCATGTAATGCAAAAAACAATGTAACGTATAGACGACGCATAAGACACGTTAAACGACAACCAATCTAAAAGATATATATTCCACGTAATGTTATTAGAATGGTTAATAAGTATCATACTACATAGAGACAACTATTCACTTACGTGGAACAAAGTAAGTTCATTTTATTTTCACACGTTCGTGTATAGTAATTGACACCATATTCGAAAGAAATAAAATACTTTTCGGTAAAATAAACGGATTGTGAGAAGCAAGAGACACGGTAGAAATGAAAAAAACGTAGGAATGTTCGATTGACAAGAAAAGGCGCGAAAACCGTCGAGGCGCGCGTGATCGGCGAGCGGTGTCCGCGAATTTCTAACCTCAAAACCGGAAACGCGATTACAAATGGTGAATCGACGAATAGAAAATGGCCTAATTTACCTCGCAGCATCGCCGTTTTTCTCCTCGATGTCTAGCCGCTCCATTTCCTTCGATAACATGCCACCTTCCGCAAACTTATCCAGGGACATGATGATGTTTTGTTTTTTCTTCGTTCGTTGAAAATTTCACACAAAAAAAGAACCGATGGACTATTTACAACAATACTCGACGTCGTTCCAGCACTGTTCAATATAATATATATTATACTATATATATAATATATTCTTCTTATTATTTATTTTTTTCTTCTAAATATCTTTAAACGCAGCTTTATTCACCGTTAGCTGCCGCTAATCGACTGAGGTAGACAAACACTGGCACTAAACACTGGCTGATTTCTTGTTCGCGCGACCGAACGAACACGAATGAAAGAGAGGAGAGTAAGAAAAAGATGAAAATAGGACACAACGACGTCGTATACGCGATGAAGACACGAACACGAACGACGTACCAGACGAAAACTCTTTCGGGCTGTCCGTACAGTAGCGTCCTCTCTCGTTTCCTTAATTTCGTACTCCTTCGCGCGTGTTCCTCCTCCTCCGTTTCGCTCTCGTGTAAATCGCACGCGCTTCGTCACTTTCGTCGTACACGCTCGTTAACTCGGCCCTCTCGTTTCGATTCTCTTTTTCACGATGACACACGGTATCACGCGTGACACACCGGGTTAGGCGAACAGATCACACCGGCACCGTTTCTCCAACTTCCTACGGGATAGAGTCTCGTTCTCTCGACGAGCGTCGAAGGGAAGCTCGCGCGGGTGGAGCAGTTTCGTGCTTTCCTCCTTGCCTCTGCTCCTCGGCTTTCTACTACCGTGCCTTCCCTTACCCGTGTCCCTCCGATTTCTCCTTCTTTCTCGCACGGCTGCCTTCTATCGCTCTTTCTCTTCTAGCCGACCAAGAAATCCCTCCACGTATCGAAGACGCGCGAGCACTTTTACCAACTAAACGGAGGAGACAGTCGAGAGCTCGTACGTGATTGGTTGCACGGGACGATTCTGGGACCGTGCGTTATCCGGTTCCCGCTACCGCTCTCTCGCTCTTCTATTTCTCTCTCTCTGTCGCTCTCAAGAAACGATGACGAACACCGTTTCGCGCGATGACACAACGGGTTAGAAAAGCCGGTACGGAAAAAAGAGGAAAGATACGTTCCACAGGAATTACGTTGGTCCTCTGGTTGTTCGCGCGTGAGATGCTTTCACGTTTCGGCTAGCCACGTGGATTAAATTCGACGCGAGATATTGGTGCGCGTGGTATCGCTTGGCCGAATAACGAAGTGACACGACACCCGGCTTCCGTTCCGCGTTTATACTACGCTCGTAAATGACACTGGCCTTTCTTCGGACGTATACGTGGGTGCGCCCTCTCTCTGTTCTCCGATACTATTTTTTTCTTCCTCTCTCGCTCCGATCGCCTCTTCCTCTTTCTCTCTTGTTCTCCCTCTGTCTCTTCCGTCTTCGTTCTTTTTTTTCCTCGTGCCGTACCCCTTTCACCGTCTCAGGCCGGGCCGCCTTCGATCACCGCTGCTTGCGATCACGACGAACGCGCGACGATCAATGGGGAATAAACGCTCCGAGACGAGGGAGATTCTCCGTCCAAGTTTCACGCACACCTACTTAGTCGGAAGTGCGTACGCGCACGGATGTCGATTACGGAAGAGAAAGAAAAAACACACACGGCTAGAGGAGCAGCGTGCTACACTGACGCCGGTTATATTGGCCGGGATATCTAACGAGAAGCGCGCTGGGAACACTGATATTATTTTTATAACAACGCGGTGCGCGGCCGTCCTAGGCCGCGCCCAATATACCCCCACCCTCTGCTACCTTTACTCCCCTCCACAAACTGTCACTCCCTCTCCTACTCATAAGGGGAAGCCTTTACCGTTCGTCCCCACCAAACACGTAGCGTGTAACGCTCGGGGAGAAGGGTGAATAGGAAAAGGTTCTCCGCTATCCTGCGTGGGTATATCAAACCCGGAATGATATTTTCTTCCCGTGAATGCCGCCTTGCTGCCAGAACGTTTTCTTTTTTTTTTATTCCTCCTCGATTATCGCATCGGAAGCGTTTAAACGTCGAGTAAATCACCCGATATTTCCTCGTACGGACTCCTTTTCAATCGCTCAAGAATCACGCGCATCTCTCGTTGTACGCTGTGATCGGTGCACACGTTGGTCGCGTAAGGAGGCGCCATCTGATGGACGCCGGCAAATACTAAAACTTGTTTTTCCATTTTCCGACATTCGTTTCTAGGATTCGTTCAACTTGAGCTTCTACGGAAAGGCAGATCGTGAGATTTATATACGAGAATGACATTGGGTCGAGACGGATAATGTGTCTTTGACACATTCATAATTAACCCTTAAATGCAGGACTTTTTTTAAATTAACTGAAGCAGGAGCCTTGAAGGACCTATAGAAGTTAAACTATGTACTTTAGGAATATATTATTGCTTCGTCTTCCCTTCAGTTTCCACAAATTAATAGGCGATGAAAACTTACAGGTACAACTCGAAAAGTTGATTTATTCGTCGAGACGCAAGAGAAACAAAGTTAAAATCATTTCTTTCGAGACTTCAAGACCAATAAAACAAAATTCATGAATCATTTAGAATGTTTTAAAAAATAAAGAACAACAAACTCATTGAAATTTGTATAAAAACAATCGTACGCAAAAAACAGAAGTAGATAAACCAATTTATAGATTTCGTTGAAAAACCGTTATTATCATAGAGTTAAGTGTTTAAAAGAAAAGAGGGTGAGGGTGAAAGTGCACATTGTGCACTCCTATTAACCACAAAGAACTGACATAAAATTTCTTTCGATATTTTTTTGAAAAATTCTAGTTTTCAGTGGTTGTAATTACTAGCATCGACTTGTGGAGCTAAGAAATGTAACGCTCCAGTCCCAGGCTCGTCGACATCAAGAGCACTTCTCTGATCAACTTGTAACCCAAAAGGGGAGAATGAAAGTACTTAGCTACCAGAACTTTTCTGAAAGGACACCGCTGCACGTTATTCCGCGTGTATTTCGCTCACGATTCATTACCACCCAAGTTATACAGCAGGGGTTGATTGTTACTTTTCATATGTAGGGCAGATTCGTATATCACTACGATTTGAAACAACTGTGATAATTTAAAGTTAATCTATTAAAGTAAATTTATATCCCTATATCTCTGTATTTCTGGATCCTTGCGGTGACTTAAATATTTGTGAAAGATCAATTTTATTTACATTTATGTTGTTAATATTTTGATGTGCAAAATTGTCTGCATTGAATGTAGGTACCTCAGTCAAAAAGTAAATTTTATTCGTTAATTGATTTCCTATTTTATTTGTATGCTTGCAGCTGTAAATGAATACAATGTTGATATAGAGTACCATAAGGGTTAATGAGAAAGTTTGCAATAGTTCCAATGTTTACGTACAGCGTTAGGTGTTCAAATTTGTGTAGAGGGTTTTGGTAAAAATTTGGAAGCTTAAAAAAAGAAGGAGCAAAATCACTGAACAACAAAATACGGATTCCCTGGTGTCCGTGGAGGCGCAGGATTGATTCCGTTACGGAGCTCTCTTTGTTCGGCCAGGTAGAAAGGAAGGATTCGCCTTTCTTTTGTGCATGCCTGCAGGTATATGGGTGCAGGTCGGCCACGGGTATTCGTGGCTTTTCTGCGCTCACGTTTCATCGTCATTATCTTTGGCAATGACGAGGGTGTTATCCTTGAACTAGATTTATCATTCACAGAATCGTGGTCGTATAGCACTTGAATTTCTGATCCGTCCAAACGCCTGCTGTAATTGTGTTCCGTTAAGCCGTCCTAAAATCGAAAGCAACCTTCTTTCGTCAGATACAAGCCCTTTCTCGTTGACCTAACCCTCGTAAATTGTATATTTCGTTTGTTGACAAATGTAGATAAATGTACTTGTCTTTACTGATTTTCAATATATTTTTGTTGAAAAGATTTTAATTTTCAATATATTGATATAATGATTAAGTTAATAATATTAATTCAAATATAGAAGGAAAGTTAGACTAATGTTTAACAAAAACATGTCTTTTATTTAAACATGTTAATAACAATTTAAAGTTGAATGACTTCGTCAAATCAGTTCAATGGTTCAAAGACTGGAACAAATGTCTCAACCATACAAAACTGAAAATGATACATGATTACCTAAAAATATTGAAAAATTTGTACAAAAAGTAAATAGTAATTTATAATAAATAATTGTAGACAAATTGTCGGTCCAGCATGTACAGAGACATGATTACCTTTAAAAAAAATAAAGATGTCGAACGATGATCCGTGAGAGCGTAATATTAAAGACGAGTTCTACTGGGACTTCGACTGAATGGTACACCTGTGCAACTTGTGCTATGATCTCCCGGAAGAAAACAAATGATGATTACAAATCACCGAATTACGCAAAGGGGGTTAGAGGATAAAAAAAGCATGGAACCCCGCGAGGGGAGTGGTCACATAACCGAAGAGACGTTGATCCACTATAAACAAGTGGACAGCCAGTTATAATACCAGGTCGAACTTGAATGTTGAATGCGTTTGGTCGCGTGGATGCACCATGAATTTTTATTATACAGAACGACTTAACAAGTGATAGAAACAACTTTCTTCGCCGCAAAACAAATACCTAGCTTCTCTAGGTCGTTAAGAAACAAGTTTAAAGTAACGGAGTTAATTGATCAATCATACAGTATTCGGGTTTTTCTCATATCCATTATTGTATATTAGTTCGACTAACTTTAGGAGTTCAATGTTCAGAACAAACAGTATCAATTTGTATGAAAGCAAAAGCACAGAATTTACTGCGAACCTCATGGAGGACCTTTGTTCATCTTGATAATCGTTGGGATAGGTTAGGGCCAGTGTTTAAAGATAATTAACAGTTACACGGCTCGTAAATATCGGTATCAATGAAGCGTGGCCAGAGTATGGCGTGGGATCGGTAAATGGTTTCCGGGCGCGCGAAACTAAATGTTTCTGCCGTTTCAATTTCGTGGAAACTAACCCTGTTCTGTGAAACCTGTTCAAGGCTCTGATCAGATTGAATATACAAAATACTGAACAACCTTGTATCGTTGCTCACAAAAACATCTCTCCATATTAAGTGAATTTTATCGCAAATTATAGATGTTGAAAATTATAAGTACTTTTAACATTGTTTGATTATTTGTTTTTGAGAATTCGGAAATTTAGGGATATGGAATTGAAAATTTAGGAATAAAGGAGCTGTCAAATTCACACATGCCTCGTTATGTAAAGGAAGCCTAGGTTTCGTAGGGCTCCGTACATCCGCTTTACGAGCGTTTACGATGTTCCGTTTAAAACGCTTCCACATAGCAGGGGTATACCTGAACGCAATTACCTGGTCAGTGTTGTCAACGCAATTTCCAATGGCAATGTCATCCACGTGATTCCATAAAATCGTAAGAGTGGGTAGTTTAATAACTGGGACGGCTATGGAAACGAACGATCCGAAACGGAGGGAACGAACGAGAGCGGCTTTTACCCCTCTAGGGTGGATCAGCCGGTGGAAGGAAAGCAAGGAGGAGCGACGTAATTCGGGACAGGAGGAAAGGGTCCTCCACAGGGAGTATAGAAGACGACGGGTGTACAGGGGTAGAGGGAGAATTTAGATGGGGACAGGAATGGTAACGGCGGACAAGAGAGAAAGAGAGACAGAGAGAGAAAGAGAGAGGGAAAGAGAAATGCGAGGGCGCGTAAGGGTGGCAGAGACCTGGAATCAATAGTGGCCACGCACCCTTGAAGAATTTTCGCACCAGCAGCCCGGATGTCTCAGGACGAGCTGGGAAAGCTTTCTCTGCCGCTATCGGATCCTGGTTCGCTGTCACGAAAATCAAATCGGAACAATAGTAGTTTCTTCGAGAAAGTCGACCAAGTGATATCGTTTAACTTCGCCATGGAACATTACGTTTCGACGGCCAACGGAAAACTATGAAACTGTAAGATATGTTACGTATTTTCCGTAGGGTTATGTGGAGGGAGAGGGGTAGTTGATCAGATACTGTTAATATTAATATTACGATTTATATCTGTTGTCATATTTCAAAGGTTCGCAATATGGCAACGCGCAAGTTGAAACTGTTCATTTTGAGCATACTGCGAGAAACGTTAACTGTACAATGACTGAAATCTTGAAGTTAAAATATTTCACTTTAAATTGAAGTACAAATTGTTTTAATTAGGAGTACTTAATTTTGACAGTAGCAAAATTGGAATGGTGATCGAAACTGTGTGTATCAGTAATTATAATAAATTTGCATTAATTTGGAGAAAATTAATGCATTGAGATAAGTTTATTTTAAATAAAATAATGAATTATTATTAATTATATGAAAAAAGCAAAACTATGATCAACTATTCCATCTTTTCCCCATTAGATGTAGTAATAAGCAATTTACTACTTTTCTGAATAAGATAAAAAATGTAATTACAGTTGAAAACATTCGCTACAGTTTGTAGCAGTATTTAAAACATAGTTGATTAACTTAAACACAAAATACCACACACATTTGTATGCAGGATGAGTTTGCATCTTTAATGAAAATTCGCGCGGATATTTATTGAGCGTGCACTGTATTAGTATAAAACTTAGTTAACCTTTATGCAGTCAAAATGAGTTTACTGTACACACTAGCTTAATTTATGTAATTAAAGCGTTTCAATCATAAATTAAATTTTTACATAAATGATCTATCCGAATGAGGATTAAACTGAAGTAATTTACTTTCGTTTTATTCGCACAAACACGATTTGAAGAAAACGTTAAGAAAAATAAACTTGCAGTTACAAAGATGGATAATTTGTAAATGATATAATGGGAAAATTTGTTAATTCGGAATCTTCCTAAATTTCTAAGTTTCCGCATAAATTTTCGACTTCGAAATTTCCATGGATCTTCGTCATCGCGTACACAGTTGCAAGTGCCCGTTAGCTTTTCAACGGGCACTTGATCTGTCCAGTGCTGCTATAAATCAGCGAGCAAAGTAGAAAGGATAGGAAAAATGGCTCACCTCCAGCCACCGCCAACTTGGCCAAGGGATGATTCTGGTAGGGCGTCGCCGCTACCCCTGAAACAAGGAAACGGGAAGTTGTAGGACATAAAAGGATACAGGAATAAGGACAGTAAATATAAGGTATTCAGGATCGGTATGATTCGACTCGTCCCCGATTTCATTGCGAAACGAAGAAAAAGAAGAAAGAAAAGTTGACGGATACAAAAAGAATTTTCTCGTCGCATAATCTTATATTATACGGTGTTGAAACGGTTTCGAGATTTTCTCTACGCAAATCTGCTTTTTCCCCCCGGTTAATCTGTTCGAGCACCGAGACTGTTGCAAAAAAGATCCCCTGTGTTCGATCGCGTATTATTTTTGGCCTGAACAGAGGAGAATTACAAAGTTCGAAAGTCCGGGACATTCACGGGGAGAAAAAAGTTTCGTACCGCAGATAATTGGAGGCCGCCGCGACATGCATATTAATTGTGGTCTATCTGACAGAGGATGAAAAAAGAATTAATAATAACCGCGTCACCGTGATACCGATCTGGCCGGTCGGTTGGCCAGGTGCAGCGTCTTCCGTGATCCGTGCATATTCTTGGGGGTTTCTTTTTCACGGTGTCGTTCTTTTGCCTCGGTCACGCCAATTAAGAGGCATCGCCGTTAAAATCACCTTTACGCTACTTTCGTTACCAGCTACCGTGCCTTTAATTTGTCGACGGAGAAAGTTTTGATTTTTCCATTTTTTTTCAAAAGCTTCACTTTCACCGGCCCCCATAAAAACATCCGCCATATCGTGTTTCCTGTTCTTTGCTTTCTTTTTGGACACTTTCTGTCGAAACGCGTTTATTATTCATTGAGATACACATTGCATGAGACTTCCTTTTTAAGGAAGTTATTTGTTTATAAAACAATTGAGAATGATAGAAAATACAACTTGTTAATAGGTGTATGGCTACTTCAGGGCAGTGGGTTAGTTTGAAAGTTTGTTGATTTGAATATTTAAAGATTCGAACATTGAAATTGAATTTTTAGACTCAGAAATTAAAAAAATTCCAAATAACTTTGAACATCAAAAGACTTGAAACCTCCTCGAGTAAGAGATTGAAAATAAGAGAAATCGATTTCCGTTTGGAAGTTCGCTGGTAGAGCGTTTCGGGGAAATAATTCGAAAATTAAGGCATCTGGATCTGAATGGATCGCGACAGCAGTTATGTTCAAAAGTCGCATTTTCCGCAACATCAAAGGTTCAACATCTGACAATCGCCTATTCTTGTATCGTCTTAAAGCGGAACCATTGATGCACCATCGCTACGACGAGGCGAGTGCATTCAGAGCAGGGGAACGTTGAAAGGGAAAAAAAAGGAAGAGGGTAACACGCGAAAGAGGAGGGTATATAACAATTATTGCACGTCAGCGTACCTCAATTTCGAGATAATTAAGCGAGGCCCTTTACACCTGCGGATTGTGCCAAGTCTGTACACGCGCATACCCGTGTAATTCTCTTTTTCACCATGACGATCTCTGCTCATCTGTGGATGTATACGCGTGATAAGGAATCGCGCGTTGAAAGAGAGAAAAAAAAACAACGGAGCCAGACGGAAGAAAAATTAAACAGAAACAACCCTAACCGCCTCCACTTTTTGCTAGAAAAAAAAGGCCAGCTATCGTCACGGAGAAACATTTTGCGCATCTTGACTTAATGTTCTTACGTGCCCTTTTCTTCAAGGATGATTAATAGCCATTAACAAGGGAAGCGGTCCGGCATAAAAACCACGGAAAGATTTCGCGTCTCAAAAAAAAAAGGGAAACATAATTTACTTGTAGGCAAGCTGTTTTAATCGCGACATTATGATTCTTGCGTCGCCCGTTCGGGGATATTAATCACACCCATGAGCGGCTGTTTTATTACGCGAATAAATTGACTAACGTATCTTGATGCATAGTCGAGAACAAATCTGACTTTCCTAGGGAAAATGTGAGAATCAAGGAGAAACATCCTCGCTGTTCTTTAGGAATTTTTGGGGATATGAAAAGTGGGGGTACGAATTTGAAGGCGGAAGAATTTGGAGACTGGGATTTGAGCATTTATGGAAATCTAGCGATTTGATGGTCTAGGAAGTTGGGGATTTGGGGATACTAGAGGGTTTCAGATTTTATAAATTTGAGGATCTAGGGATATGGCGATCTAGGAATTTGGAGACGTAGACCATTTGAGAAACTTGAGATTTGGGAAATTTGCAATTTACAGGATGAGGGATGTAGCAATCTAAGAATTTAAGAATCCACAAATTTGGGAATTTCGATATTTAGAAATCTAAAAAGTTTGAGACTCCGATAATTTAAGTTTAGAAATATACAAGCTAGTTTAGAAAATTTATAATTAAGTGTTATCTCTACGAGAATAGTACTTTAAGGCGATGAAACGACTCGAAGGAAAATTAATCGACTCGATGTCATTCGATTCGAGAAACTGGATCGTTAACGGATCTCTCGAGAAGCGTTTGCATGATAATCGCATTGTCGTTGCAGTACAAATTACTTAATTCGACAACGTGTACCACCTGATCGGTATTTCGATCGAAACTCCTTGGTACTAATTGAAAGGTTCCTTCGCGTCAGTCACTTTCGCTTACGTGTCTCGAAAGAGTTGTATGATCGAGCGTATCATGCCTGCAGCTTATAAATTAAATACCGTACACATTAATGACTTATGATTTAATACTTTTCGAGCTGAGGAAATTTGGAAATTTTAATATTTCGAAACTTAAGGACTTGAGAAAATTTAAGAATGTGAGAAATTCGGAAATTTGAAAAATTTCGAAGGTAGAACATTTTGAAATATAGTAAGTAATACAGAAATTCAAAATGTATAAATTGAATATTTACACATTTAGAAATTTGAAAATTTGTGAATTTAAGAAACTTGCGAGGTATCGATTGGAGAACCTGAGAATTTAGGAAGCTTGGAAATTTGAAAATCTACAAAATAAATTTAAGGATTTGAAAATTTAAAAAAATTAAGAAACGGGTATATTGGGAACTAGACACATCCCTGCGTGAAATATCCAATTAACATTATCATTACACTATTACAACAACATCACCGTTAATATTCCCCATCCCCAAACCTATTAACGCGTTTAAAGAGAACAGTGTTCCCGGCAAGGGTGAACTTGTCCCTCGATATCGTCCGAGAAGCAAACAGCTTAGAATATGAATTACACGTGGACACATAGTAACTAGTTTCAAGATAATAGTGAAAAAGTACAATCACTTTGTCGGTCGTGTTTGAATAGCGACGTGGATGAAAACGAAGCGTTCGAGAAACGATAACCGGCCAGATCAATGGAATTTTCAGAAACTTAACCCCATGAAAGGCCAAGCAAGTTGGTTATGTGAACGCAGCTGCACGCGAGGACGAGTATCGAGACTCCTGTTCATCAGGATATCGTCCCTCGAGGCTCTTCGTAGGAAGATACTTTGAGCAAACATCGGAAGAAGTGATCCTATCGGACGGGTCCCAGTCTGTCGCTTTTTGTTTTCGCTCTTCCGTAGCCACCGTAGCTGCTTCTTCTAGAAAAAAGATCAGGTCGGGAAGAAAAGCAGAGGCGCGAACGAAAAGCAACAACTAACCATCCAGTTTTATGTTTACCTAGCCACTCTTTGGACGCGTCAATTCACTAAGAATCGTTACATAAAGGATTACCCGATAATCCTCGTACAAAGTCACACGCGTAAATGTTGAGATGTGAAATGATGTTGGGACTTGGGAGGCGAAATAAACGGGAATTTACAACTATAAATATTCTACATTTATATTCTCTAAATACTCTATATAAATATCCTTTGATGTTTCTTTCTATTTAAAAACTTTGATCTTCAAAAATAATTTCATAATTTTCTTCTTCTTTTTACTTCACTCTTCTTGCTTTCAATCATTGATCTTTTAACCACATTATTTTTCATAAAATTAATATACCTTTAGACGATGCTTGTCAATGCATGTCCTTTTTTGGATTATACGATAGTTTGATTTTATCAATTTTAAAACGTCTAAAATTATGATTTTGTATGAAAAATTGAAGATGATACAAATGTGACAATAGGGACATGTTTTTACGTCATTATTTTTCCCTGTATTTTTACCCACTTTATAAGCGAAGTTTTTAAAACTGTCAAATATAATTTTGTTGAAGTATAAAATTACGAAAGTCATAAATTTGATGAAATGTATAACCGTTGGAGATGTATGAAATTAAAGTCAACGGCATTGAACATCTTATTTAACGATTGCAGATGAAACGGATATACACTCGAATTATGGGCGAGGGCAAGTAAAAATCGAAAGTAATTTATATTATCGTAGCTCTCGATCGGGAAGGTGTTAATGTCTGTGGGTTTTGATTGCGAAGATAAAGATCCCTAAAGTTTGTCTGTACAAAGTGCGCTTGCGTGATGCGACATTTGCATTCAATGTGGATGCAACAAGTGCAGAGTGAACATCATCGGCCCCTTCGTAAACTTGCGACTCAATAAAGAATTACGCTGCAGCCGTAATTCGGGAAAACATACTTATGTTCTATAAAAAACAATACGTAAGAAAATTAATAAAAAAAGTTTAAAAAAAGAAAAGCAATCTGCGGTTACTGGTTAATTAATTTAATAATTGGATCATTTTGTGCACTACAAGGAAGAAACAAGGTATATGAAATTTATCTTCTCTGAAACATGACATGATGTAAAGATTAATGAAGGGTACATAAAGATAATAAAGTTAAGAAAAAATGTGATACATGTTTTAAATAATCAGACGTGTGTCATTATGTAAATAAATTTTTTTTTGGACCTACATAATTAACTTTCTCCTTAAAAATTATTTTATTCGTATATTTCTCTTCGAACTAAATTCGATGCAATTAAAAACAGCCTTTCATCAAGATTAAATATTTCACACCTGCTGATTTTACGATCTTTACATTTTCTCCCAAAGAATTACTTACTAAGATTCCATAAATCACATTTACCCAAGCGAATTAATTCCTCGCAGATACATATTTATTAAATTTTAAATACCACCGAAAGAATTCCAGGGGTTTTAAACCAAAATATCCGGAAAGGTCGCGAATTTAATTAGTAACAACTCTAAACCGCATGAAAATGCTTTCTAAATCTTCCCTAAAAATCGTTGCGGTCTGAAGGGTTCGTTGTCTACTTAACGAGAAGAAAAACCGTTCGCACGAGCAGGCATGACGGAGGCTCCGTAATTTGATAAACGTGTTATTTCGCCGGCCGATGTTTCCCCACTCGTTAATCGGCAAAAATTGTCCCCCGTAATAATCCCATCGCGCTTGAAATGCATCGCGCACGCACCGTCCCTTCGAACGATAAAAAAAAAAAAAACGCAGAAACGTCGGGCAAAAAAAAAGGGAGAAAGAAAGAAGGAAAAAAACCGTATCAACACAATATCCAGAAATTCGAGTTGCGCCTGCGTGCCGAAGCAGCCGGCTGTGCATTGACGCAACAAGTGCATGCAGGATGCACCACGAGCTACGAGGGAGAAGGGTAAACGGGGTTGGGTGGGGTGGTATGAGAAAAGTGGGGAGTCGAAAGGGGTAGAGGACGAGCAGAGGCAGAATTAAATGCAAGGCGAGGGAGGGGGCACACCACCAGACCAGGGCACGAGGTTGGCACGCGCCGAGTGCAACGATTCACTTCAAGAAAAGAGAGAGAGAAAGGAAAGACGAGAAGAGGCAGGCGGAACGCGACATAAAGGAAGAGAAGAAAGAGAAAGTGCATTGCAACGAAACGAAGAGATTTCGGTGATGGGATATCAACCGTTTCGAACTTCAATTGCACAGCTCGATCCGAGAACCTCAGCGTCAAAAGACACTTCTCAAGGTGGTCCATGAGTTAGCGCCTCTTTCGCTGATTGAAATTAATACCGTCAATTTTGCCGTACTTATTTTCTTCGTCTTGTTAAATGACATTAACATTATTTTACAACTTGATCGAATAATCATTTCTGTCTACGAACAGAATCTCGGTCTACTTCTGATAATGAATGTACTAATACATTTTCAAAAGTTCTGATATTTTTACTACTTGTATGGATTCCATAGAACATGTCTTTTACAATAAATGGAACACGATGTGTCTGACACAGCATGACACATGATGTGTCACACAAAACATGATACATAATGTGTTACACAAAACATGACACATGTATCATGTACATGTATCATGTACACAAACATACGTACCTATGATAGCAAACTGTCGTTGCAACGTCGATTAAGCATCAAATAAAAGAACCAATTAAAGATGGACTTGGCAGAAAACTTGAAAGAGAAAGTTTCGAATATCCGTCAGCAGAAGAGATTACGAATGTTTTCCTCGTATGAAGCATTTGTTTACGATTTATGAATTCGAGGGGACAAGTGATACAGAAAAACGACTGGTCCCTGGAGTGCAGGAAATGCAAACAAAATGCAGTGAGCCACCGGCTGCAGGGGTCTAACCTACCCCCATGTACACCCTTCCTATCGTGCAACCTGACTGACCTGATACGCGCCACGAGGTGCAGCGGTCTTGTTATGCAAATGAGAAAAGTGCACTCTCCGTAAGTGCAAGTGGAAAGAGGCACACGATATTCACGTGTGCAATTCACGCAACGAGATAATGCACTTGCCACGGTTACTATTATTGTCCGGTCTTGTCCGGTGGTTACCCGGGTGCAACGCGAGCCTTCTTTCGATAAGGATACATATGTAAATTTGACAATTTGTCAAGTGTCACAAATTTATAGATGCAATTCTTATATTTCCACTCTTCCAGATCGCTAAATATTTAGATTTTTGTGTCTAAATTTCTATCAAATTAACGAGTAGTAGACTCTTTCCTCCTTGTTCGCCATATTTTGCCTAGGAAAAATATGGTCTTGGTTGTACTCTGATTAGAATCGTTCACTACAAGTTGTTATCCACAACGATTGCTATGCAATCCTCATATGAAATTTCGTGCACCATCGTAGGGCAAGACCTATGAAAATTATTAAGGTATACATTTTTTGAATAGTTCTATGTACTAAGAATTTAAAATATATAAAATATAGTAGCTGCGTGTTTCATGATGAAATCCAAGACTTTAAATTGCAGAGCAGCAGATGCCCTCAGGAAACTTTAATATTTTAAGTGCTTAACCTTGGTTTATAAAAATACTGTAATTATTCCGTAAGAAACAGTGGAAAGGAAGATGTTAATTGCACCAATTCAATTGCACGAAGCTGGTTTACCGCAACAGAAGCGTATACACTGGAACAGAATAATGTACAATGCACGTGCCTGCATTGTGTGGATGCACCGCAAAGTGGACTTCCTTTCATCGGCTCCAAAGCAGCGTTTGCGGTCATCGTATTAACCATGTGCATGACTTTCAATGTTTCGAGAAAGAAACCACGTAACGAAAGATGTATTCGAGTCATGAATGATTCAATGACAATGAATCTATAAAACTGCAAATAAACCTAGCATCGATATCGGGTTTTGCTTGGCCAAAAATAGACAAAAGTCAAGAGACCCGTGAATACGTATAAAACGAGAATTTTTATTAAAACGTTGCGAATAAATAAATGTTATTGGTCAGAAATAAATGTTACCTTGTAGCAGATTTTAAATGGCGTTTGTTAATTGTCTTTTTTAAACGTTCCGAATTATCTGGCATGACAGGGCAACAATTTAATTTCGGTCATCGACGGAAATGCTCAATTGCAACTTCTCAATCTGCTTCCACTATCCCGGAGCAAATTACTTCGAAGTAAATTGCAATGAGTCATCATCGTACCCCATATTTACATTTATGGTGGTAAGCGTATACGGGAATTTTCTTGGCTCTAATTCCCTACTCTTTATCGCGTAAACGATCACCGAGGAACACACAAGAAATACACTGTAACGGAGATTTCATTTTAAACGAACCTAATTAAACGATAAATCAGGGAATATATGAACGTACAATTCGAAATTAAATTACCGAGGGGCGGATGGAATAAACGTTTATTATTTCAAAGATATTATTTCAGGTACGATCGAACGAGATTACGATGTTATGTTTATGTAAGAGTAGTGATGAAAATTAAAAAATTGGAACATTTGAAGATTGGAAATTTAGAAACTTCTACATTTCATAAATTTGAAAATTTGAAAATTCACTTCCTCGAATTTTGGTATTTGGAAAAATGTAAGTTTGAAACTGTGAAAGTTGGGGTTGTAGAAAATTTAACAATCGGGAAAGAAAATATACAAATTTAGGAATTTATTATTCGGAGATGTTAGGAAATTTGAAAATTACAAAATTTGATAAGCTGGTACTTCGTAACATTTGTAATTTTTAATAATTCAGAAATTTAGAGAGCCTATGTTGCAACCTAACGTAAAAGCCCAGTGAATTTCTGGATCAAGTATTAATTCGTCAATAAACGTGTGCACTTTACGCGTACAGAATGAAGTCCAACAAGTCCATAGATGTGATAATAAATATCGTTAAAATGACATCAATAGAAACGCGCACGATATAATTGTCACCATTCGTTACGAATTTTCTGTTCGGTTCTCACAGTCACGAGGCTACGAGTAACGTCACACATTGGCGGGCTTAATACAAAGAGGCCGATAGAGCCAGTTAAAGGAAATAGAATCAAAAACGCGGCGGATCCCATGGAATCATTGTAAGGATTTTTGAGGGGTGAGACCCTCGGACTTTAAACTAGTTTCCGCTGGTACCAGTTTGTTTCTCGGTGGTCTTCCTTTTTCTTCCATCTCCACCTATTCTCGCCCTTTCTACTTCACGTCACTGTAGCCATCTTACAAGAGGCTCTTTACATTTGAAACATATCGGCTTATATGGAAATGAATGTTTAGCCATGCATCGGTCCTTAAACATTAAAAAACGGCAGAGCGATGCCTCGCTGTTGGAAGCTGATACGCGAGTTCCACGAGCGGTGCAGAAAGACAACTCGGAAGTGACGCTCTGTCCCTCTGAATCGACAATCCGTCTATTGTCGGACAACGATGCCTTCGCTCAATCTTCTTGCCGGCAATCATGAAAGAAATTTCATTATGACAACGGTTACATTGTCACCCTAATTGAATGGCCACACGAGTCTAGCAGGTTTTCACCAAATGATATTCACTTCGGTTGTAAGCGTTAATAATTGTTGGAGAGCCTGTGTCTAGGAAACTCTGCAGAACCTCTGTTCACCATGTGATCCTAGTCAATTTTAACGAAATTCCACGGAGTCGTAGGTCCACGTTTATAATACACATTGGGGAAAGGGGAGAATTGTATAAGTGATCGTTTATGCAAGTATTGTAGCCAGCAAACGTATTAATTATTAATACTGAGATATAAATATTTCAGGAATCTAATTTGCAAGTTTAGAAACTTGAAATTAACTCAACCTTCTCTGTCGATGTTGCTCGATACCTATTTGGTATCAAACTTACTTGACTTGACTTGACTATTTACTTGACACCTATCTTTACTTGATATCTACTTCGAAATGGTGGTTGGTGTCAGGCTTAGAATCCTGAAGGGTAATATTAAATATGTGGAAGTTTAATACAATGAAACCTAATAGAATCTGTACCAAACCTCAAAAACCGGTTAACAAAAAACATTCTGTTCCCATCGACAATTTAATACCGAAAGTAATATTTGGCGGCGGCGTGTAATTTTTTTATCTGTTTTTAACGGTGCCAGTTCAAAAGCAACTGAATTAAAAAGTGGCGGCCAGTATAGCTCGTTATACTGTCCACTTTCCGTGTGCTGCATTTAATTGCTCTTATCTGTTGTCGAGTATCGTTACGAGCGGCAGCAAATCCTCAGTTTATACGATTGCCACGTTCGTACGGTCGATAAGGTTTCTTGTGGCAAAGAGGAGTCGGTGGTGTGAGTATAAACGAGAAGAGAAACAGAGAAAGGAGCGTGGTTGGGGGATGGTGAAATAACAGATTGCAGTTGTGGCACGAGCGAGCAGCCTGGGCACAGCTCGGAGCTCGTAAGGAGAAGGCAGGTGCCACATTTTTTTTTTCTCGAACGCCTGCTTCACCACCGAGAAGGAGGCTGCCTCGGTGTGCAGAGGCTCCCAAACGCTTCTGTAATCGTGCTCGAAAAGAGAAAAGTTCTCTGGAGGGAGAGAGAGGTACGTATGCTGACCGAAACGTACGGTAATTAATATCCGACAGAAAGTTTTATTCAACGCGATCAAATAAATCTAACTCTCTTATCGTTCGCCGGGGAGCGAAGTAATGTATTGTAACGAAAAGAATGTCTAAACATTTGTTGATTGGATTATGGTAACGCACAAAACGAACAAGTTAATATTTTTATTTTATTCTTTGAAGCGTATCTGAAGCGTAACGTTTGATCAAAATTACTGTATACTATTCGTTGATTTTCTTAATGACTGGGTGACAGAATTGTCAATTTTGAAACAGCGAGTCTGACATGGTTCGATGACATTAAGGGATGATAAAGTAACACTTATATGTAAGTTTAAAGCGTGAAGTTTAATGGGGATGACAATACAAACTTATCAATATTCTTATGTTACTGTGCATCAAACGTAGTGATAAGATGATTCTTTAACAACAGTTTGCTATTAGAAACATTTACATATATGATAATTTTCAGCAAATTTTTTACACATCTGTCATCGATATAAAAATTGCACGAAATACATAAGATGTCAGATATAGATCTAAACATATTTGTATCTTTATAATTTATGGGTTAAGGCGTCGATTGAAGGGTGCAGTTAATTTTCACGATTTTTATATAAATGCAACAATACGTACCAGCGATCCGTGTATGCGAGATGTATGTGGCAGCATGCGAAAAAACAGTGCAAATGTAATTTGTATTCTACAAACGTGCATAAATGTGGAAGTGGAAAAACGGTACTATTTTACCATTGCAAAGAAAAGAGCATCGTAAATTATTCAAGAAACATCTCGAATCTCGCGAACTTCGAGCGAAGTATATATGTACATATCTAACGAGAGCTGTGAAGATTCGAACATTCAAATAATTTGGCTAACTTCGAATACGAATTTCAAATTCGGATACTGAATTAATACAATAGGTAGAATTAAAGGGAGTTCTGAGACTCCAGAAATACGTGTCGGAGAATTATATTTGCAAATCTAAATGTTGGAATTATGTGAATCATGCGAATTAGGGTCATAGGTAACTAGAGGTCCAAAGATATATAAGGCTCTAGAAGATATAGGGATTTGAGGGTGTAGGGATGTAGGACTCTAGGAAACTACGGATGTAGGGATGTGGGGACAGAAATTTTTAAAAGATGAAATTAACAAATTTTACAGATTTGAAGTATTATAGCTAGCGATGTATGACTCTTACCGAGAATGTAGAGTTGGGGGTATAGGGATGTGGAGATAGAGATCTATGGATTCAAGATGCAAGAATGTAGAAATAATAATATACTACTGTATGAACTCTGTGACATAGAAATCTGGGAATTTAATCCTTCGAATTTCAAATTAGAATTTCAACAAATGATCCGAGTTTGAAATCCGAATATTCGAGCCATAAGTCGTTAAGTTTCGTGTCGACGATATCAAATGTATAAAATTGGAGGGAGCGAATGAGTTCCACTGAAGATAATCTTGGGGGATTTTTGCTTGGACACGTTCGGCACGAGTTCGAAACTCTCGCGTACTCGGTCGCGCGGCGCATTTACTCGCGTGCGGCCAATTATGCACCTCGTTATGCCGGTATTACGCGTGATCTCTCTTTCGATCGAGAAATTGCTTCCAGGGTTAATAACCCTTCGTGAAGTTTGTGTAAGCGATTACACGAAATTTTTTTCGAAGACAAATGGACTATTAGCACGTAAGGACAGGCTCGTTTCGGTGCTTTCCGCGGCCGGTAACCGGAACGTAATGAGCCGAATAACTTTTGAAAATGTTTAATTTGTAATGCACGCGTAACGCGCGCGTGATACGCACGGACGTTTCCTGTACGATCGCGAGATTTACGATCGCTTCAAGAACGACGGTTAACAATTTTCGTCGAACAAGCATTTAATTATGCCGGCAACGAGACAGTTTGCGATTAATTTATTTAACGACCGTTTTTATTTGCATACAAGGTAGTTCGCGGTGCGATGTATGCGTAAAGCAAAGTTCCTTATCGGAAAGGTGTTCGACCGGGAACGATCAATGGAGCGACGAAACGTCTTGCCGAGCTGTAATTACGTTTGATTTGCGACAGCTTTATCACACGAGATCCAGAAAACGTACGAGGAAGCGTTAAATACTCACCGTTTCTTCGGTCCGGTGGCCACCGATGGCTCTACCACGAGCGTAGATTCGAGATAGGTGTATCCTGGAACAAAAATGAGAAAACTATTTTTAACGGACAGTCGTAGATCCATTATTATTGCACGATAGGGGAGAATATGATGTTTCACGACCCAGCGGTTCTTAACCTTCCCATCGTTTGATTATAACAAACAGGAAGGAAACAATATAACTACTCACTACGGTAACAAAATTACTAACAAAAGTATAAACATGCCTTAATTAAAACTTATACATTCCCGAGTATATAAGATTAATTTACAAAAATATATTTGCAAGAACACAAAACTCTTTCGTCAAAATAAAACTTGAAATTCTCTACCCTTTTGTGGGAACATATCTCGAAACGAAATTCAACCGTTGAATGTACCACTTGCTTAGAAAGAGAGAAAGTATTTTTTCATAACAAAAAGAAGTAAATCAAAAGGATTGATACAATCAAGTCGATTGTATCGCTAGAATATTCTCATAGTAAAAAAGATTAGTTCACTGGGTCAGCATGGACAACCTGTTTGATGCCGCGGTTTATCTGAACTTTGACCCTGATCCGACCAACCGATGGGATATTTTCCCATGGAAAAATACGTGGACACCGGTTTCAACCTGAGACGAACCTGACAGTTGCTTCCGGGTTTCGGTTTGCGATGTTTAACGGTGCAAAAATCGATGCACTAATCTAGAACTATCGCACACCCAACTCATATTCTAATCAGGATCAAGAGGTTATGTGAACGTATTCCTAGTCATAGTCCTGTTGGCTGACGAATTTTTCGACATGGTTCGAGGGTCAGAACACGTATGTACTTATATGTATAGGTGTCGTGTACGCTTCTACACAAGCATTTCCTTTCCTAGGCGCCAGGTGTCTTCTGCCAGTTAGACCCATCTAATTTTCCCTAACCAGTTCCTCTATAAGCATCCTGTAAAAAAAATCTACGAAACCATCCTTTGTCGGGACAACGAAATGACCGTTTTACGTTCACGATCATGAAAATATCGTAAGAGATCGTACCTCTTTCGATCCATTCAAATTATATTTTGTTACGTGCATATTATGTATAGGGTAGTATGGCGAGACGCCATGTAAGTTATAAATATTGACGGTGGGAGAGATATACTTCAATTCGCCACACAAGCATAAGAACGTAAACAGTTCACATGGTTAATGATTTTATTTAAATGGTATAACCATATGCAGTAATCGAGTGTTAAATAGTTCTCTAATTTCGTAAAACACTAAGTTCAAAGTTTAAGGAAATTTTTATATCGAAATCCCTTTACAAGAGTATCAGTTGCAACTGATTGAGACAAGGATAATTAGAAGTTTCTTTTGAAATAAAATCGAATATTGTTATATTTCTACAGTAATTTTTGACAGACCCACTATTTGAGAATCCATCATGGCGTTTACAATGTGTTAGCAACGTTTATCCGAATAATTTTCAAATAAAAGATATTCGAGTTTAGAAGTCGTTCGAAAGAGCGGCTCTCGTTCACATGAATTAGTTACAGTCGGTTTGCGATTGAAGTACACCGAGCAGGCATTTCGATGATCCACGAGGAACATATTGATAATGATCTCGGCGCTTCGCGTTTTCGTACACGTAGAGTGGTACTTTTTTTTTTCTCTGAAAGAGCGGAGCCTGGTTCAGAAAAACCGGGTAGATCTCTCTTGCGAGGTACATACAATGGCGTGTGGCGAGTGGCGGAATTGTTCGCGAGTCTATTAAATGCAGCAGAGAATGCTCGGTACAATGAGGGTATATAATATAACCTACCTGGCGGACTAGCTTGGGAATTCGAATGAATTAAAAATGCGTGTATTAAACGCAAAACATGCGAGAGTAAGACGACAGGCGTTCATGGTTATCTCCCGTGTTGGCCACTTGAAAGTGAAACAGCCGAAGAAAAGAAAAGAGAAGATGGCCGAGGGAAGTAAAAAAGGAGGAAGTGGCGCGTAAATGGCTACTTAGTATGGTCCCGTGTCGAGTCTCCCCTCCGAACTAACCCTGTATATAAGCAATAATATTCGTAAGTGTTTCTATGCACGAGTACTCGAGGTACACAAGTACCAACAGGTTTCATGCGAAAGCCAATTCGCGACGAGGTGAGAAAGAGCGAGAGAGAGAGAAGGGGATGCTGAACTTGACGAGCTTTTAATTTGATTCTAATGCCGCGTCAAATTCGACGTGTACCTTTATGCTCGAGTTCACGTGTTTGCCGTTTAAGAGGCCATTAAAATCAGACGCATACAGGTTCGGTTGTAATAATAGTTAATACATTTTATAGCGATGAGCAAGATCAAGTAACGCTTCTGGGTACATTAATATATTAGGGGTATGCAAACATTGTATTCTTCAGCTTCTGCCTTATTTTCGTATTGTCGGAAAAGAGGGGTGAAATTTTCTCTGATAAATTTTGATCATTTTCTTATATGTTTCATAGATTTCGATACAAATCAGAGAACTCTTGTATAGAAAAATCCAAGTTCAAAGGACTTGTATAATCTATTATTGATTAAGATACATGAGAGAGTTTAATTCTCGTACGGTTTACAGCATGTAGAGACAAAAATAAGCGGTTCGTGGTGTATCCGGTAGTATAGATACGGCGGGTTATCGATAAGTTAAACGTTGGCTATCGATATCGCGTTATCGTTGGAGGGTTAAAGCAAGAAATCCGCGGCTACGTGTTCGGTAAAAACGGGACACCCGTTACACGGCTAAAATATACTGGCATCTCGCATGGGGCGCGCTGCTAAGAAATGCAGAAACAGCAGTTGCTATGCTAGGTGGTACTCCCTACAAACACACGCACACGTTACACGCTCGAGCCTCTTCTCCTTCTTTCTAAGCACCGGTGAAATTCATGCATACAACAGAGACGGACACACTCGACAGCCACTGGTGTACGTACACGCGAGAGGGTACGCGCGTTTTTACCCAGTCACACACAGATTTTTGGGGGTTCGTTGTCTATGTGTTGCGCTGTGCCATCGTGTTGGTGCAACGTGCGCACGAGGGAGTAGGTCCAAGGGAAAGAGGGAGAAAGCAGCAACTAGAAGAAAAAAAAGGGGGGGATAGACTGAATGAGAGGAAGTGAAATAGCGGTAGTACGAGGGGTGTGGCAGTGGTGGTATTAGAAGGGAGCAGAAAAGAAGGGAGTGGAAATGAGACAGCGTACGAGGGACGACAAAGAGAAAGAGCGAACGAGATGGAAAAGGGAAACCGAGAGAGATAAAAAGGGAACGTAGAAAAGTGACAGAAACGAGCGTGACAAGGAAAGAAAGATGTTTGAGCTAAGCATAGCCAGCAGGGTCTAGAGAAGAAGCGGGTTTGCGGATCGAGTCGGTGTATGTGGGCAAGAGAGTAGGTTAGCAGGCTCTCCCGAGGGAGAAGGTAATAGTAGATTGTCCTGTTGAACGAGCAGGATGGCAAGTGCCTTTATAGTGGGTCAGTACTAGCCGGCACCCGGCTAGCAAGCCTTCAAGGTCTCCTTAGTGCTCCTACCTCCTCCCTCCCTCCCTTTACGTCCCACCATCTACCCTCCTGTTACCTACAACGAAAACTGCCAGGTAGGTGAGCCTCGACGAGCGAGAGAGCGAGCTTAGGAGAGCTATCCGGAGGTCGTCGCAGCAACCCACCTAATATATATTCATTCTCTTTCTCTCTCTTCCTCCAACTCCCGTATACCTTCCCTTTTCATTCCGCTACGTCTCTTTGTCCCTCTTTCTTGATACGTTTTACCGGTTCCTAACTCAAAATCTCGTCAATTTTTGCTTGACGGTGAAACGGTCGAACGGTTTTCGACACGGTTAGATCGTTCTTAGATCGCAGAATTTTCACATCTGCTTCATTGTTGATCGGATGAGGTAATTTTATTTAGGGGTGTACAAAATTATCAACTTTATTTACGATCTAAATTCGACGAAAAAAATTCAGAAATACTAGTCTTAATTTCAGGAATTCACTGATCGTGATATGCACGGTTGAATAATTTTCGCGAAGTTTCGAGGTTAGTTTGACGCCATATTGACTTTTATCTGATTACGGATATCAAAGTACTTAATTATCACTTAAAAGATAAAAGAAATAAACCAGAAATTTGGAAAAATGAACATAATCTAAAAAAAAATAAAACGAAGAAATAGTTAACTTTTCAAACTCCAAAGTTTAGCCATGTAGATAAATTATAGTAACAAATATACTAAACCATAGCATGGTCCACTACAGACTTTTTATTAGTCTGATCGGTTTGACAAAACATTTTAAGTATAATAATTTTAAATTAAACTCTTATTATCAGAAGAGATCTAAATACAGACTAGAGTTTAAAGATGAACTAATTGAAGTACATGATCATGTTATAGGTCTCTGTCTAGCGAGAATAGTATGAAACTATGATTCATATTTTACGTGTATTCTAACAAATTTGTTTGCACTATTAAATTATAGAAAATATGATATAGAACAAGAAGGTAAATTTTTGTAACCGACATTGTTAAGCACAACGGTTTCGTAATCACCGGCCCAATTTCGGATTGTAAGAATAATCTTGAACGAGTCTATCGGTTATCAACGTTTATTTATAACGTTACGCGTTATTAATAAAAGACCCAACACTTCGATATCCGATAGCTTCACCGACCAAGGTAACGTAAACTTTACATCCCAGTCGCTGCTGCAGCGTTTTTCGTTATCTCGCTACTTGATACGTGCTCCGAAACGGTTCTTCGATGCACTAGCCAACGTAGTGCATGAACTACCGACCAAAAGTGCTAGAACAATTGCACTTTTTCTTTTAGGATTATGTAACCACTTAACCCTCTTGTCTACCTTTCTAAACCCAGATGAAACTTAGACAAAAATTACTTTTCTAAATATTCCTTAACTTTTTAACCGAACTGTTGTTCATTTCTCATCTTACTTTGGGATGACTAATATTGGAATAAATGTCTCATTTTTCATTTTAATTGTTATTATATTTTCCTATGAGGAAATCATAGGAACCTCAAATGTCCTCAGATTTTAATCAGCTCTTGATGTTACAAATTTCATTATATGTGTATAGATGTTGTAGAATATAAATATTGCAACTCCGTAGTATCATATCGACACATAATATAAACATTGTAACTATATTCATATAGTTACATCCAAGTAACAATACATCAGCCGTCGATATGTTCCCCCAAATAAATTGTTCCTTAGAAAATATCTAGAAAGATTAAAGCGAGCAAAAACGTATGAAAATCGAGCGTGCTCCGTATAGAATGAAAGTTTAAAATTCTTTTACGACCGTCCCGATAGCTGGTGTACGGCACTGTACTTTATTTAATATCGCAACGGCTGAAAAGTTCGTCAGAAACGAAATCGCGTGGATCGTGGGGACGAGGATTTTCGTACGAGTTTTCGAGAGCTGGACAAATGTAACTGTAATGTTAAGAAATATTGTTACAACGATAAGGCGAGCCTTACAGGATGACATAACAGCGAAGAGTTTCTTGCGCTTGTGAAACAGGAAGGGAGAGAGGGCAGAAGAGGGAAGATAGGTAGAGATAAAGAGGGGTAGAGCGAAGGAGAGAAAGAGAAGGAGAGAGCACCGGCTCCACGGGGAAGTAATAAAATATTTGGGTAGCGCTGAGCGGGAATGGGAATGGGAATGAGAACAGGTTCCTGTTGCGCATTCCAGGCCAATGCTGAATACCGATGCCTTGGACACGGCGGTTGCCACGACTAGGTACATAAATTACTATTGAGTTACAACTCGCTAGTTCAGTCCCACGGAAATCGTTTTGAATCGTGTGTCACGGGTCAAAATCGCACGTATCCACGGGACAAACTTACATGCTCGATCGATCTCCAATTAGGATCCTCGGTAACGTTTACTTCTCGATTCGACTGACCTAGCTTGCTTGATTAGGTTATCAATAATACACATATACAGTATATCAAATTTTATCCATTTCCAAACTATGGAGTTGTAATACAATTTTTTTCTACTTTTATCCTTACATTCGACGATATTCGAATAAACCTGTACTCAAATCTCTTCAATTCCAAAATTAAACAGTTGAGATAAAATATTTGACTACTTTTATCCTTATCATGTACCGCCATTACTAATCGATAATACTCGAATAAACCTATTCCAAACTTTAATCTTTCATTCCAAAATTAAGTGGTTGCAGTAAAATTTGTTCCTATCTTATCCTTGTCACGTAACGTATAAAGATATAATTCATAATAACAGAAAAGAGAAAAAGAGCGAGGTATGATTCATGAAAACATTTGAACGTTTTAAATTCGTTTAATGTCACTTTTCTCTACATTAGCAAAAATTTGTATCTTTATCTACGAGTTGATCGGAGTTACATAAATGCGAATAAATGTGCAATTAATTTATTTATTCATTTGTTCACATTCGTTGAATGTCTGAATTAGTACAAATATGGTTCCTTGATTTCAATTCATAAATAAAAATAATTATAACGAGAGGAGAGTTAAAATTATATGTATTATTGTATTAAATGTAGTTGAAAAATATAAATAGACAAATACATGCTATATAACAATAGATGCTTTTCATAAAAAAAAAATATTTTTGAATATTTTTGATGTATTAATAAATTTTTCATTCGACACCAGTAAACATTTTGTTCGAAATATTTTCTTATAATATTGTGTTTAAAAATGTGAAAATCACAGGGAGATCCTAACTTTGCTTAGCACGTTCATCGTGGATCAAAGACCATTCGCTAGGAGAATTAACCTTTGGGCAGGTTTACATCGGTAGAATAGCTAACCCTAGTACCCAATTGCGAGAAAGACAGTCTTCTTGCTATCTTGTTTGCTCCTGAGTAACTAGTGTTAGCGACTCCAACGATCACATCGTAAACCTGACCTTATTCAGAAAGATGGCTTCCTGGAACCATTAGTTCCTTTCAATATCATTCAACAAATTTGTAAATTTTTAAATTTGTAAATTTGTGAACCTGACAATTCTAATATTGAGAATATTATATTTAAAAAATTTGCAAATGTAAAAGCTTCTGAAATTTGCAAATTCCTAAACTTGAGAATATTTAAAAATGTGCAAGTTTAAAGGTCTCCAAGTATAAAAGTTGGAAAATTTCCAAATTTCTAAGTTTCTAAATTTGAGATTGCTTGGTTTACCCGACACCAACGTCAGCGTTGTTAATAGTAATTAAAATCCGATCAATTCGACTCCTCGACGAATTCGATTCGATTCCCGTGGAGCTGCGCGTATTTGAAAACATTCCAAGAAACGCTAAGAAAAATGATAGATATTAACTAAAAAGTAATACTTTCGTGCGAACGAAAAAAGAAAGACGGTTCTGTCGTCGTTGATGAAGACGTAGATAGATGTTAGATAATCTGCCATACGTGACTGGTTACCCTTTCTAATGGAGTATAATTAAGCGTACGATGCACGATGGCCTCGTATTAATCTCAATTTCGTATCGGTATAAGAAAGCGGAAGCCTGAAAGCCGTACGACGAAACGGTCCGAGTCAGAGGTATTTCTTCCGAAGAAACGGGCGACAATTCGTACCTCGTGTATCCATTAATAGCACGTCGGATATTTCCTCGTTACTAAACCGAGAGGAACATCGGTTGAAGACACGATATCTTACCGCGTCTCGTTTTCGCGATAAATAAAAAAGGCTGAAAAATATATTAGAAGCGAAAAAGAAAAAAAAAAAACAGAGAAAGACAACATACTCGTGTGCGTGTGTGGAAATTGTCGCACGTGGCGAGGAAATACGGTGGAGATATCGGCAGAGCTTAACGCGACGCGGTAAATAAAATTGGAGCAGTTAGTCGGTCGGAGCTACGCTCGTTTTCGGCCTGGCAAAAGAGTAAAGCAAAAATTGCTTCAGACTCGGTTGGCCTTGTGGCATATTTCTTTCTCTTTCTCTCTCTCGTTCGTCCTCGGTTCCACCCTCTTTCTTCATCCTGTTCGCCTCCTCGGTCGCTCTTTTTCCCGCCAAACTCTCTCGTTTCTCGTCTCCTTGTCGCACACCCTTGTGCCGCGCTCTCAGCGTGAGACCGGCCACACAAAGAGAGCACCAGAAGCACAATGGATTACTTAGACGGGTAGGTTAGTTTGCCGAATGAAGCGAATGGGCCCACGCACGTTAAGATAGGTCCTGACTCGAGAATCCGTAGAAAGCGCGGCAAACCCAAAATCTCGGCCTTAAACGGTTATTTTACTCTACGCTGTGGACATTCGTATACTATTTCGGGACGTGTATTCCGTTTCGAAATTCTTCAACTACTCGGACATCATCCCTGTGTCTTTAAACTCCTGTATCGCTAAAACTCTGTGTCACCGCGTTTCGAAATTCCTATCGGACATGTGTATTCCTAAATTTTTATATTCCGCCATCTTTACGTTGGTAGATCCATTTATACGTAGATCTGTGCATGTCCCATCATTATGTCCCTAAATTCCTCTGGTTTTTATATCCTAAAATCGTTTGCTGCTCGGAAAGAAGTAAACTCTTGAAATTGGGGGTAGCCACAACGAAACAGCCGAGTACTGTAGTACTCACTCCCTGTCGACGCCATATCTTATCGAAATGTAAAATATTACGTTCGTCCGTACGACCGGGTTCAACTTACAATTTTTAGCGATCAATGAAGCGACGATTGCATCACATCGTAGATCATAAGAGACCGATAGCACTGTACATTTATCAACGTGTTCGGTAAAGAAAATTAAACGTCCTTACGTTTTATCCGAGGTGTATCTCGTATAATTAATTCGATTATTAATTACATTGTTTTCAATATTCTCGTGTTTACAAGTTGGTAAAACATTGTGACCAGCGTATCTCGTGTAATTTATACGATTATTATTACGGTTATTAAATTGTTTCCAATACTCTTGTATTTACAAGTAAACGTAAAGCGAAATGTGTCTTGGGTAATTTATACGATTATAATTGGATTGTTGCCGATACGTGCATTTACAAGGTAGTGTGTAATAATCAGTGTATTGTATCACGTGTAATTTATACGATTATTAATTGGTTTGTTTTCGATAGCCTTGTATTTACAAGTTAACACATATAAGTCATCGTGACTCGTCGCCCGGTTATTTGTAGTGTAGATTAATAAAATTACACGTCGGAGCACGCCATTCACGATAACAACTTTTATCTATTAGCGAGCAAAGTTCAGAGTTTCGAGTTTGTATAACGTTCCAGCGAGCTGTTTCACGAATTCCCGTGCTAATAAGATGAAAACACGTACACACGCCGGTATCATCGGACGACTCTATCTTAACATAGTAAATCGAGTTTTCGAGGACGCGTATGTTGCTTCGCGTGTTATCCGTTTCATCGACAACGTTACAAGTGCGTCGCGTTTAATACACACGAATTTCCGTTATCTGAACGCGGCGCTCATTAATTAATAGAATACGCGATAAAACAGCATGATATTCAATTCTACGTTCTGCTTAAATTCCCTGATTCTCAAAATTTTCAATGTTCACAAATTTCAAAATTACAAGAAGTTCTCGCACTTCATTAATTTCAAAATTCGAAGGTATCAAAATACAAAACTATAAATCTCGAAGTTCCAAAGTTCCTGAAAAATGTATAAATCGAGAGGTATAAAACTTCGAGCGCTTGTCATCCTTCAAACGTGTCCAAACACCATTCTCAAAAAGTAAATCCATCAAATATTTTTGTAACTTCGAAAATTAGTATACATCGCTTGTCCCGTGTTCCTCATTAGAAAAACTTAAATCGTTGGGTCCAACGTATCCCAGAGAGTCATGCATTCTCCTCGCCGGAGCAAAAATGAAGGATCGATCGATCTCGTGGAAAATGATGGAAGGCAGATACGCGGTTGCATTATTAAAGTTGCAAAGAGAAACATCGAACGGAGAATTAGAGGGAAGCACGGGTTAACTTATCGTAGAAAAATTGCATCGGCATGGCGCCATTAATCTCCGAACGAGCGGATATTATTTTAATTCTCAAGTCTCGGAGCGAGTCTCGTTCCGAGAAACGCCGCCCTTTGTCCCGGTCGGCTCCTCGAAAGAAAAGTGACCGAGTGATTTAATCTACGAACGAACGGAGAGACCCTGGTGGATTCCTTCTGTTACTTCGCTCTTCCCTTATGCTTCTTCTCCTCGTTTCCATTGGCGCGTTTCTTTTTTGCCTATCGAAACTGTAAGCGTATTCGACCGGTCGCCATTGCTCCAGGAAAATCCCTTCTTCGTATCGTTAACTGTTCACATTGTTATTAACTTTTCAAAATTTCCATTTATTTCGGAGAACAGAAAATTCATTTAAGTCTACGTTCTCGGACTCCTCTGAACACGTAACGTTCATAATTGGTGATCTCAGTGATGAATTTGATTAATTTTGGATACACGACAGGCAAACAGATAAATTGATGGAAATAATTTATCTGCAATTTTACCTGTGGACGGGTAAAAAATTTGACTATGCCTACTATCTGATTATGTCCATATTTTGACTATGTCTATGTTCTGACTACGTCTATATTGTGATTATGTCTATCTATATTCTGTCCATATTCTGACTGTGTCTATCTACATTTTGACCATGTCTATATTCTAACTATGTCCACATTCTATGTCCACATTCTGACTATGTCCACATTCTATGTCTATGTATATTCTGACCATGTCTATATATTGTCTACGTCCACATCTATGTCTACATTTCGTCTATGTCCATATTCTCCATGATCGTATCAACAAAGCAATGATGCTGCTAATCGCGATAATTTTCGTGACGAACGTATCAACCGTAAAGATTTTCGAAGACTAGAGCCCAGTTCGCGGAAGAAAATCAGTTTTGCAAAATAGCGTTGACGAAATGCGAAATCACCGTGAGCTCCGTTTAGTATACGATAGAGGCAGGTGCGAACGAGGTGTCCGTGCTTCTCCTCTATTTATCTCCCTCTATTCATCGATCTTCCTTTCCTTCTGTCTTTCTCGGTTATCCTTCGATGGATACGTCGTTGTCCGGTTCATTGACACCTGTCGAAAGATTCGGGTTTCTTTCTTCGTACCTGACAATTACGCGCACGTGGGGCCAAGCAGATTCGTTGCCGCCGCAACTGGCGGACGTTGCTCGTCTCTTTCTCTTTTTCCACCGTACTGTCATAAAGATCTCCGCTGTGGTATAATAAGGAGGGAAGGGAAAGTACTGAAATCGTTTCACCGGTTATTTATCGGACGCAAGATGCGTTTTTTCGAGCCTTCACAACCAGATTTACTGCACATCTTCGAGTGACTGATTCCTTCTGGCGAATACGGTTATCCTTGTGTAACATCGGTTATTTTGTGTAACTACGGTTATACAATATAGTGGTCCCAACACCTGTGGAGGACCAACCATACTGTGGTTTAATATTGTATGTACATTAAACTTAGATGTTTATGATATGTTTTGATCACTAGAAGACTTAGATGTCTAAATGGCACTATCTCGACAAAAAGAACCATCCTCTCCTTTTGATGAAACTCTAATATGTATGCAAGTCTAATATGTAGTATATGTATACTATAGTTAAATGTCGTATTTAATATTATTTTTAAATGATTACCAAAAGTCTCTCATACGTAATAAATCGTGGAAGGCGTTTGTCTAAATGTCATTGCGCGAACGGAAAGTAACGATAAATGAATCATTTTCTCTTATTTCTGTTAATTTCTCGGAAATAGGAACCCTTCGTTGCGGATATACGGTTGGTTGATACGAAGCAATACGCCCGCGCGACACACAGCCACACTAGGCTATCCGTTAAAAATAGGAATTACGTAAGAGAGGATCAGGGAGACACTATCTCATAGAAAAACGGTGTTGATAACGATAGGATACGATAAAGAAGAGCGCAGATACTTTTCCATTAGAAAAATACGAGACGAGTGAAAAGCGCTTCGTTCATTCGACAGTTTCGAAATGATCGACTTCGATATATTTTTAATATACGTATATTACAATTGCAGTGTATTTTAATATACATTATAGTTAAAGTATATTTTTATGCATGTATTACAGATCAAGTATTGTTTTTACGTAAATCGGTTTACAAGAGTAATATTGAATATTCACAAATTTTGTGTTCATAATATTTTAAAGATCACAATTTTTTTAATATGTCAACGTTTTTCGCGTCTTTTTATCAATTTTTTCGTTAGAAATTACAAACTGTAGGGTATCAAGGTGATTAATATGAACATTTCTGACATCGTATGTTATAACGAGCTCAATGAAAGTTATATCGCGTGCTAAGCAACTGGAAACATGTGTACCATTCACGACGAAGATTCCATTGCTGAGACAACTGCTAGAAAATGTTTTACACGCTCCAAGAACAACACTTTTTGTTTTCCGACAATTTCTGGTATTCTTGAAATTTGGGACTTTTGGGTTTTTCACTCATCGACCATCGAAATTTATGAAACTTGGGACCTTAGAATTTTGACACTACTTAATATTTTTGGTAGTTCAAAAATTTGGAGCTTTGAGTAATTTTTAAACTGCGAAAATTACAAGGTTCTCGCAGCTTATATTTCCTCTAAAATATCAGAAGTACGCCTTAATTACATGCTACACGTACGAAGCAAAGAAAGCAACGTATGAGATCTCAAAATCATTTTGTTACCACACATAACAATTTACACATCCAAAATAATTAACCAGTGTAATAAAGGTAGCAATAACTGCCAAAATAATAATGGCGATCACTGACTTAAAAAAAACAGCAAGCACGATGTAAAAAATGCAAAAACGTCCATCGCGATTTTATGGAAGAGAAATATGTAGATATTTCTACGTATTTGTAGATATGTAGAAATAAGTAGATATTTAATTTTCGAAGGTTAGTTAAAAAACGCGGGTCGTAGAGGCAGGAAAGATTTCCGCTCCGAAACTGTAGCGTCGAGGATATAGAAGTAGCCGAGCGGTATATAACACGGTTACTTGGCCTGGGAAGTCAACGGCCGTGTATCTAAAACAAACACGTGTCTTCAAAGGTTCCTCGACTTGAACAGAGGCCACGAAAGACGAAGACAATGTAAATTAGAAAGAGAGAGAGAAAAAAAAGGTCGCCGCGTGGGAGAGCAACGGAGGAAATAGTGAATTGCTGACGAAGCCAATATAGAAACACTCGAAATAGAAGCTGCTCTTTCGAATCATTTCACGATGTTACATATCGCGACGTTATCACTTCTCTTAACCGATTCGATTCCGTTCGATTTCCATCTTCCACTAATTTCTATCGCTTTTGTACGGAATGACGTGACTCTCACACCAGCGATTGCGATCTTGCTCTAAAAATGAATTACACGCCTTCTACTCGTGACTCGATTTCATCTTCTTTTTAACTTTGATAACCGTTATGCACACACATTTTCTAAGACATACATCGAATTCGTGGTGGAACGGGGATAATTTTACATCTAATTTTTTAATCTCATTTTGAAAAATTTGGCTTTCAAAACATGAATCATTTTTAATTATGGGTACTAAATGTATTTATTATGATATATGTTATTAGTGATTTATGCACTATTAAAAGTTTGTAAGTTTCAGAATGAAAATTAAGTTAATCTGAAGATTTTTAAGTCAAAAAATATGTAAATTCCTAGACATAAAAATGTTCAGTTGAAATTAGTAAAGACATAAAAGAAAATATTTGTAAATGTACAAATTATTTTAAAAAATTAAAAAATGTCTATATTTGAAGGTTTCTAAATATGAAAATGAACGAATCTTCGAAAAAAGATAATTTCTAAATTCCTGTGCATACTTCGTTAAAAAGTTCGGTTACATAATGTCGATACGGCATTATCATAGATGTGGGTCGCGAGCCACCGTGGTTAATCCGAGTATTCCAGTTAATTCGTCGGAATTGATCCGTTTAGAAATGTCTTGAAACACGGGAACAAGTGTTCGTTTGGCGATTAAAAAGCGAAAGAAAGGAAAAAAACTAACAGCGCACCAGTGTCATCGTAACAAGAGGATTTTATCGTTGACCGAGACGCAATTAAAATGTCCGGAGATTCGATTGAGTAACACGAGCACGAGAAACTACGTTTCATTCATTTCGTAGTAACGACTACGTTGGTGTCTCACAATGGATTTCTCGCTCCTGGTCCGAAAGACTCGTTCAGTTAATGAAAGCGAACGGCTAGAGAAAAAAGAAAACGAGAAGAGACATCGCACACCCTCTTTTCGTCGCTCTAAAGATAGCACCACCTCTTTGCAGCCGCGCAAGCAGTCTTACAAGAGGAGCAGACTTCGAAAAGGAGGAGGTTACTCAATTCGATCGGTATATTTATTTCTCTTTTTATGTCTGTCGATTACTCAGCAACCGATGGACCTTTTGCATCTTGCAGAAAATGTTCGCCTGGTCCAATTTGAACAAACTTTTTACCGTCGATAACAATTTTAGTGAGACCTGGAGCTAACTGTATCTAATTTTAGAGATCTATTTCTAGATCCCTAGATTTCCTTCTTCCTAAAGTCCCAAACTGTATTTTTAGGTCCATGAGTCTACATTTTTAATTCCCTAGGATATCGTGTTTTCGAGCAACAAGATCTACTCGAATCGATCAAATTTTGGATAACGATAAAATAGCTGGCACAAAGTTTTATCTTTTAGTTTCCTCGCGCTGAATGGGTGGCCATGAAAACTTGAGTAAACACCGTTCGGTATCGCGAGGGTTTGTTAATCTTCCGAGTCTGAAATTAATGAACTTTTTCGAACGTGCAGATGTAGAGAAAGACTTAGGTAAGATTATGGATATTCAGATTTAGTAATCGAGAAATTCGAAATTTCGATAAGAAAATTGCAAACTGCAAATGTTCGAATATAGTTAAGTTTCACCAGCTGCAAAACGGAAACGTATGAATCGTGGGTGATGTGGCACGCGTTAGGGAACGTGTAAAGGTTATCCGAACGAACGATTTTCATTTACACGAAGTAACCGCGTGATGTAATTAACTGGAATCGTTTTTGTTACACGCGCGTACCCTGTACGCATCCGCGGCGCTTCCCCGATGTAGATCGATAAGACCAGATGAGATTTCGAAGCGGATAACAGTAGTAATAACGTTTCACACGATCTAGAGAAACGTTCGTTATCGTAATGAGATCGAACGAGATGGATAACTTTTTCTTCGATTTAGATCGATATTGTTGTTGACCAGCGGAGAGTGTTCCGTTGCGGTTAAAGCGAAACCGAATCGTAAAGTTCCACGAGTGTCGGTTACCGGTGCACTGTTAACAGGTAACTTTTTTTTGCGGAGGGCAGGTGGTGGTCTCGTAGCAGGCACGCGACAAATCAAGCAGACCGAGCCATGGACAACTGCGAAATCGCGATTAAAAATACCAGGCTGATTCGAACAGTTCCTGGAATGCCTGCCTTCGAACCAATTAAGGACCAATGATGCGTTAATGGAACATTTTATTCGCCATTTCTCTTTTTCGATTCGGGTGGTTGTGTCACGTATGCACCTTATCATCAAACTTATTTATCGTTTAACAGCAATCTTCACCCTACCGACGTTTCAAAGGCATCTAATTTATTAATAATAAATTATTATGTTTAATACCTATATCCAAATTTCTGGATCTGAAATCTCGATTTTTCAAATTTTTAAGTTTCTGAATTTCTACGCCCTCAGAACTCTAAACCCCAAATTAATAAATACTCAGATTTCAAAATCCATGAGTTATTAAATTTCTAGACTTCTAAATCCCAATATTTCGAAACATCTAAATTCTTAAATCCCCTTTCTGAATCCTCAATTCTCTAAATTTCTAAATTCCCAAATTTCTAAACTCGCAATTTCTCAAATTTCAAAATCTCCAAATTCCTAAGTCCCCCATTTACAGTTTGCCAAATATCAAAATCAAACTTCCTAAATTTGAAAATTTTCAAAAACTCATACCTAACAAAAAATGAGCTAATATCAATTTTTGTCTGTCCTACATGTAATTTTCCTTAAAAAAAAAAACCATAATGCCTGCCAAGGTACAACGTAGTCGATAACGTTTACCATAAGTACCTTTTTAACGATAAAGCCTAAAATTTGAAATTTTCTTAGCGACAGATATCTGAAGAGGCAAGATTTTTGCGGGCAAACTTAAATCGTCGGTGAATTAATGTCGGAGCTTGTAGTTGGATGTAGTTTAACCGCGACTAGCCTTAGTTTAGTTGGTCTAAAACGTAACACAACCCACCAAACTAGTTCTGTACTTGACGGTAACGTTCTCCGCACACGGCATTGTATCCAAGGTTCAGCCCCATATACATATGTACCAGTGCTGCAGGAGCAACGACTGAGCCTTCTGTATTGCTAACGAAATAGAGGGAGAGGACTATTCCCTATGAATCGTTCCAATGTTCCTACCGTTCCTCTTTCTTGCAACCCGGCTTCTAAGCAAGCCGACGCGACCGTTCTCTTTGCCCATTCTTTTGCTACATTTTGCGTGCCTGTCCACATTTTTTAACTGCTCGCATACCTCCCGATTCTTCTCTGCTAAGTTATTGCTTAATTTGCCAATATACAGTTCGGAATTTAGGGACATTATATTTAGGGACTTGTATATTTCAAATTTTTAATTTTCAACATTTCTAATTTAGGATATTAGACATTCAGAAGGTCACGAGTTTAGACATTTTTTGGTATTAAATTGGGGAAACTGTAGAAATTGCATGTTTTTAAATTTTGAAAATTAGTAGAGGATGTAATAGTGTTGAATTTTCGAATTTTACAGCTTCAGGAAGCGAATTGATCGTCAATTACTAGTCGATTGGCATCTGACAGGTTGAGGGATCGTCACGAACGTGACAGTCTGCGGTCTTTCCACACGAAACGAATCCTTCTGCAATTACATGCATTAAGCAGTCTTGTTAGCTGCTGTCAGCTAGATGGTTTGAGGCTCTTTGGAGAGAAAAATGAATACTATTTTTTTCCTTCCCTCTTGTATTATTGATCTTTCTACCACATAATTTCCACATAATATGGTCCACATATCAAGTGCATCGATTGATATGCCTAATACAGTCTCACTATATGGCTTCCTTTCGTTCATCATCGTGTTCCCCTTCGTACTTTCGTGGAAGTATACTGGGACACTTGTGGTGTACCTACATTTCCAAATTTAGAGATTTAGAAATTTAGAAATTGTCAAATTTACGAATTTGGACATTTGAAACATTTACTTCAGAAATTTAGACTTGCTAAATTTACGAATTTGGAAATTTAGAAACATAAAAACTGTCAAATTTACGAACTTGAAAATTTAGAAATTGTCAAAATTGCAAATTCGGAAATTTCAAATTGTCAAACGTCTGGTGACAGTGTGTTAATCAATCACCGTATAGAACCGTCTTCAGAACTGTTTCCATGCGTACATCCTCATCCAAACGGCCATATAGCGAGACTTCACTCCACGTTGATACACATTAGTGCGAGTACAGCAGTTACAAAGTCATCAAAGAAATTTATGTTCTGAATTTACTCGATTTAATATGGCCGTGTCGCGTATGACGAGTGTGACTAACCAATTTCGACGGCCAAGCCGAGACGAAGTCGACGGTATTTCACGATGTAAATTTTAACCTCGACATGGAGCCAGTGGGAAACCATACGTCACGCGTACAGACGCGACCTTGACCACGTTTTTTAGGCGGGAGAATCGCCAACATGCTGGCATGGGTCGTCTCTGGCCGAGGTATCGATCTAACATCTCCGGGCGAGGATGAAATTCAGTACGTAGGGTCAGGATTTGCCCAGAGTAATAACGTTTTACGTACAAAATTAACTTCATGAAGAACGAATTCAAATATTAGAATTTTAGTAAATATCCCTGACCGATAACGAGTATAACTTCTGTTTTATCAACTTGTGTCATCTCGCAAACTATTTGGAGCAAAGGGTTAAAAATTTTCAACCGTGACTTCTATGTACATTCTATTTATGTAATTAACGAATAATCGTATATACTGATAATGATGCCAGTAGTTCTTTAAAATAAAGATCCAATTAAACTTTGCAAAAGAATTTAATTAAAATTAATTAGCTATAGTTTTCATTCAATAATTAAGAATTGTATTAATTTCTCCCAAGTTAATTTTAATTCAAATATCTTTCTATTAGACTCTTAAGAACTTGTATATGTTATTTATATATTTAACATTATTATGTACTAGTGTATATTAGGGCCTCCCTATATCGCCATGATTCTTTGGGAAGCGGTATCGGATATGTGCTACCATTTTTGAATACCATTCAAGGTTATAAGGAAACTTTAGAATATTATTTTTAACAGCTATATCACTGTAAAAAAAGAACATGTACGCATGTTAATTCGTTGTACGGTGTTGCTAATTAGCTATAAAATGTAAAATAGGAAAATCATCACAGTGAAACGATAGATATATGTACATTTTGATTATCGAGTAAATAAGTAAAATTATATATCGTATATACATGAGTTAAAAGTAAGCAAAGTGTAAAGTAAATAGAAAATAAATATGTTTCCTGTCAATCATTGGATACAAGTTGACAAGTTTGTATAGGTGATAGGTTGAAACATTTATTTAACTCTTATGTATGAGTGATCACTTTATTATTTATGTAATCAGATCGTATATTTCCAGTGATTTATATTTTGTAATTAGAATACACGTGTGAAACTTTATTATTTATAACTCAAGAATATAATTTGAACAACTGATAACCATTCTATGTCTAATTTCTAAATCTCAATTTTCCAAGTTTTCTAAATACTCTAAATTTCAGAGGTAAGAACGCTAAAGCTCCAAGGTCTCTAAACTCTGTTATTTAAATTTAGAAGGATTTCTAAATTTCTGAACGTAGCGTTATTTGTCTCAATCACTATTCCCTACAAAAGAAGTTTAACTACAATTTCATCGTTATTATTAGACAACGTGAAAGGTCAAAATAATTCGTCAAAGTGTTTATGTATGCACATATTTACATGGTCGTCGGAAAACACGAGGATCAAAGGAACCGCAAGTCCGTAAATCGATTTAAACTCTATATTTCAATTCAGGACTGCATATTCTAGTACACGTTATCGATACGAAATGTCGACAGTCTTCGCCGTAATCGAATTCCAAACAATTCGATTAACAACGCGGTTATCGGTAGAACGATGATATCGCAATTCCTATTTATTCGTTCTCTCTTTTCAATACGAAAAATGACTATTATTACGAACAAGCACTGGAGTAATCGTATCGATCGACGACAGTTCGTTGGAAGCGACGCGGGCGATTATCAGAAACTTATCTCAAAGACGAAACCCACACGCGTGACCTTGCCGGTATAACCGGCTCCGCCATCTTGCTGATGCGTGCGCCTCTCCACCACGTGGATAAGTTTTCCACACGACACGAGTATAGTCTCTCCCGCCGTTATTAAGAGGAATTTCTTAAACAACCTTTCTTTTTTTTTTTTCTTCCTTCTCGTACGAATACTTTGCACAATAATGGATTAACGAGGTAATCTATCGAATCGAACCGAACGAAAATACTGCAATATTTGAAACGTTGTCAACAATCGAAGGGTACATTCTTTTCGCGCAAGTCATTCGATGAAAATGAAAAGATGAATCTTTTTCGGCGGAAGCATTTTCAAGGTCGCGACCAGGGACTCTCAAACCGATAGACAACGACCAGTGGTTGTTCGTTTCAAGGCGTTTCATTCACAAACGTTCCTTTGTTCCCGTTATATACATACATATTTATACACACGATAGTTCCGATGAATCGATAGGCCACTTTTTTTTATTCTCATGACATATTTTCTGGTCACGTTACATGAAAATCGGACGATCAACGATAGAACGCGATTGTTCTTTCGTCGCGGAATATAAGTGACGATCGATTCATTGAATAACAGCGTGAAGTTACCTCTTACTGTACAAATATAGGTTATCGAGGAAATACGTAGAATCAAAGTTTATATATCTGAACCCTGAGACCAGAGTATAAATCCGGTGTTGTAAGAGAAATAATGACATTTTCGATATTTCCGGTAACAAATTCTTTCCGATGGTAGAGAGTTACTCCGAATAGATCGTTCAACTTTTAATGCAATACCATAAGAACGATAAGAAGGTCGCGTCTAAAGTTCAAAAGTGTGATTTAATAACATACTTTAGCTTCGGGGTGCAGATATATATACAGAAAATCGATCTTTCGATCGAGGTACAGGAAGAGAGAAACGTAAGGCAGCAAATGGTGTAAAGCGTATATACAAGCGTGCCAAACTTTATATTTCTACTTGCAATATCTTACAAACTAATGAAAAAAAAAAGCGTATGTATATATGTACAAGCGTTTACAATCGGCACGTACGATTCTCGACTCGTTCTTCCAATCGGTATTGCAACCGTGATAATTTTGGTGCGTGCCGATTGCAACGAATGATTGCAGCCAAATGTACAATATTGCATAAAGCGGTAAAAGCGTAGCGTTTCGACAAGCCGTTAGCTAAACGATCAAGCGTCCGTTAGGTCCATTGCGTGTCCCATCGCGAAGATTCTCCTCCTTCGTTCGTTGATGGAACGCTGACAGCAGGCCTTGTGGCGTAATAGTAGCGGCAGCGGCGGGCACACATTATCAGCATTAGTAAAAAGCATCTTTGTACAAGGTATATCGGCGTAGCAACAGCCGATACGGGCTAAACGTGACACAGAAGCTTAGCGAAGCGATCTATCCAAGCGGTTATCTGATCGATCGTTGATTCATGAACTCACCGTTAAGCTTGTCGATCGCACGATCGGCTACGGATTGATCGGTGCAGTCGACGAAAGCGTAGCCGCCTCGTTTGACCAGGATCGTGGTGCACGACAAATTATGATCCTGAAACAGTTGTCTGAGGGCACTCTCGTTACAGTCCGACGGCAGATTGCCCACGTAGAGCTTCGACATGGTGGTTGGCTCGGTCTTGGATGCAATGGTGGCAGTTTTCCTCGAGATAACGGTCTCGGTCACGTGGCTCGGAAAACTCGTAGCTCTCGATGGCGCGAGACTCGTAACGAAACGGAACGGTCGCTGGCGATGATTTCCACCAACTGGGACGATCACGAGCACGCGAAAAACCGAGCGATATTTCGCACCAGGAGATCACGAGACGAAAGGGAGACCTCACCGACTGAGATCGCGAACGAACTCGATGACGCGGACGACACGAGCACCGCACGTTTACTCCTGATTTCTCGACGACTAATCACGGGGATAACCACGACCACGACCACGGTCACGACGTTGGACGACTCCTGTTTGTCACGCAGATGGGAACGAACACGAGAGCGCGCTTTTGTCAGGATCTTTCCTTCTACGGCCGATTTACTCGATCCCCGAATATCCTGGCGAACAAGATCGTCTTTCTCGCTCGATACTCGGCGTGATTTTCGCGCTGGCACACCCAAACAGAAAAAAAAACAAAAACGAACGGGACACAAGAGGCTTTTCTCGTAAATATCTCGAACGGATCTTCCAAGCGTTCCTGCCTGTATACGAGTATCTTTTGTTTTCTCCTTTCTTCGTTTCCTCTGCGTGAACGGCTGCCTATTTCCCGCTCGCTCCGAGATTGTACAACGACTCTCTGTCACGTCGACTCGGCACCGGTAGTACACAAACCTGGCGTGCGTTTCCGGTTGTAGTGGATGTCCCTGGAGCCAAGCTCGATCTTTGCAGACCGACGAGGATGACTCTGTTGTGCGACGACCGATCAGGCGGACTACGAACTCCACGACTACGTTGGCCTCTTCTTCGGGAACGACTCTTGAGATTTTTTTAAGGTTAAGGGACGCGAAGTTGACCGTTCTCTCGACGATTCACCGTGTGCCCAGCGACTCCTCCTCTCTTTCTTTCTCTCCTCTTCTCTCCTCTGTTTGCGACCACGACGCACCTTCCTACCGGGCTCTTGTCTCTTTGGCTAGACCACGACACAACGTCTGAGGGGCACTCTCATTCGGCCTTTTCTTTCTCTTTCTCCTTCTCGTCGCGTTTTGTCGTTACCCCGTTTGCTCCTTCGTCGCTCTCTCGTTCCCTCTTTCGCGTGTCCTGGGGGGCAACGCGATGCAAACTCGTCGCCTCTTCTCCCTTTTTTTCCACCCTGACTTCCCTCTTGCTCGCTCCTTTTTAAGTAGGCATACGACCGTCCCGTACCTCCTTGCTAGGCGCTTGTTGTACTTTCTCCCTCTTTTTTTCCCTCTAACTGTCCATCTTGCTCTAGCAGACTAGAAGTCCTGAGCGCCGAGCGGGAAACCGACTCGAAATTCGCGACCGCCTCGCCCCTGATTCGTCCGGGATACACCACGTGGCTCACCCCACCGACTCACGCCTCTATTCCCGATTGGACGATTTTTGCACGCCGGTTTTCGCAGCCGGCAACGTGCTTGTCTGCGTGTACGCGTTCGTTCGCTCGCTCGCTCGTTTTCGCGTGCACACAGCGTGCTCGCGCGAGGACGCACACGAGCATGCGTGTACGTCGACCAAGTATGTGCACGCGTGTTCGTACACTCGCGTAAGCGTGCGAGTGTGCACTCTCTTTCTCCCACCGTTTCGTCGCCGCACCGTTTTCCTCGCTCTTTCTTGCACCGTTGCGCGTTCGGTTCCTGCAGGAATCTACCGGGTGTTTTCGACGTATCGTAGCACCGTTAACGAGTTCCTTGCTCCTCTGCGTTACACCGTCGTTCACATGCATATTGAGAATCTTGCGACAATCTATCCGACCTTCTTTCTTGTTTCTTTCAACCTCGATGGGAATGATGCTGCGCGTAGATTCGTATCTTCCTCCTTTCGATTTGCATTCATATGCTCACAAACAATCGCCGTTGAATTATTCTTCGATTTCGGGCGTTGCGAATGATACGTTTCGCTTTAGCCTTGAACGACGATCAACACCTACGAGAATGCAACGATGCATCGACTGGGATTAAACGGTCATAGGTTCGAGCGAGAAACTTGCACATTAGTCATGGTTATACCTGCAGTCGAGAAATATATAACTGGAAAAATTAGTATCAAAGTGATTTCATAAATAAATTTAGCTTCTGAATCGTACGGTTTTTGAATTTTACGATATTTGTTCAAATATTTATTATGACATAAGAACCGTTTGGAATGAAAGTAGCCTCCTTGTAAGAAAATTTACCTTTCCCTATAGTCGTACGAAACAAAAAATTTTAAACAACATAGAAAATCAAGCTTTGTAAAGTCCTCTCCCTTTCGTTATAGACTCGTATGAACCTCTACGTTCAAAAATTTCTCCAACTGTATTCTATACGTTTCATAGATCCAGGCTACGACTTCAATAGTTACAATATTTCTTTACTTTTTTCGACACGAATGAAAATATCCGTTTCCTGATTAAAAAATAATTCCTGCTCCAACTTCCTATTATAGACTGCAATGAATTTGATGTATCGACAAAAAAGATAAGATGAATTTTTGACAGTTTGAAGGTACTGCAAACCGTGCAGGGATAGACAAATCCGTTCTTACGTTAGAGCAGTGCTATGCCTACAAAAGGGGTGGAGTGAGACAGCTGCCAATGTGGCCAGGGTCAGGGTGCTCAAGGTAAGAGGTTGGAAAAAGAAGAAATTGCGTCCATGTTGCTTCTATTCACCTGCCCAGCTTTAGCGGCATCGTTGGATACAACTTATAAGTAACGATCAATTACTTAGAAATACATTACATAACTTATAATTGGCACTCAGTCGAAGAGATCAACTGTAGGTTTATTAATAGAATAATGGCTTTATTATGTTTAATTACTCTGTTGGACGAAGGTACCATCTTGTTCCGAATGGTATTTTACGTCATAACTTGCACGAGATAATTACAATGGATACATTATTTGCTACCTATGAAATCAAAGACATATCGATTCTTTTGTTATTATAACCGAGTACAATTTATATTCCCGGTTTATTTATTTGACTTATTAAAACGTTCTGAGTTTGATCTGAAATACGTTTTATAACGTTCATGATTTACATTTACTGTTTTACTGTATAGCGTTCGTATTTGCTATCTCTGTCTTGCATAAATAGTTGCTATAAATTATTATCTTGATTACAGTTACAAATCTACCGTCGAAAGTGTTGCAATTATTCACCGTATTTATTTCTACAAATAATTTTCGTAGGAGACAGAATGAAATTATTTTAACTTTAATATCGTTGATAAGGAATTTTGTTGCATAGCGTATATTATTAAATATTCCGTCTAAGTATTAGACATATTGTTGCGATCAAATTTCCCCGCACCTTGCAAATATTAAATTTGTTCCTGTGCTCCAGGAATTTAACGAGGAGGGAAGTGATATTACGATCGAAATAAAAATCATGTTCAGAAATGGAGAATTGGATATTCAGAATGTAGTCGACTACATTTCAACGTGCCATCCGGTTTTCGTGTTCCCCTATGTACCCCTCCCAATTTTAGAACGCCTATTCTGACCCTCCGGTAGCTTAGAACTATTCGATTACCCCTGTCCACCGTTTAATGGGGGCGTCCTTAGAGACGTATGGAAAGGAAACTTAGCCACAGGATATTACGAAGGCTCTTCTAGCCTGTGCAAAAGCAGTCGAATCTACAGGAAATGCTTGCTGGATCTTAAAACTTATTGCTTCCGTTTATTACTTGACGATAACGATGAAATACGATAAGCTGTGCCAATTTTTCCGCTGATCATCGACGCGACTAAGAGCTACTTGTCCAATATTATTTATCAAATATATATTTATTTTTCCATGAGATATAATATCATACATATTTTTTAACATAGTGACACATAATATTACAAATTGAAGCGTTCGGTTAATTCTTTTCAATTTAAATTGTTACAAATTCAGTGAATCATATTTGCTGATTTTATATTTACTTTGTCAAATTAGTATGAAATTATTATTACTAATTATTATGTACTTATTTAACCATCGTATCAAATCTGTTAGGAATTAATCCGTATTATAATTTTTCTTTTTTTATAATACATTTTAGAGTCAACTGTTTGCAAACTAATTTACATATTTAATGAAAAATATAAATTCACCAAATATTTCTGATTCGTTGAAATATAGTTTTAATTTGTAAAATAAGTAGCGATACAATATGACACAACAAACTATGTATCTATACAAAATGGTCATTTATTATGTAACTAACATAATTAATATAATTAATTATTTAATCCAGAAGAAACACTGTGAATCAAAAATCTGTTGCAAATTCAGTTTCATCGATATTTCAACTGAAGTTACGCGTACAATTTTTTTATGAATTTTTTTAGTTTAAGTTTTAGTTACTTTTTCAAATTAAAAGAAAATAACGTAAAACTTATCGAGTATTGGATTTTTATTCCGGATGAAGCTGGCTCAAACTGTGAACGAGGATTAATTATGCTTTTGTTTCCTGAGTATTGATTTATCGTTTTAGTCACTACTGCCTACATTTTCCGCCAATAGATCTTCCTGCAGTTTGTTCCCTGTCCCGATCCCTTGTGAATAGAGCAAAGGGACCAGGGAAAATCCAACGGAAAATGAATTGGAAAGCTACTATACAGTCCGTTGGATTCGCAGCTGCTACGATTTTGTACACATTATGGGATTTCACTCTGGTCGTACCAGAAGTGCAATCTGCAACCGCGATTCATCGTCGGTCTGCACGATACCACGAAAATAAAATATTTCTGCGTGAAAAAGTAATGGCTGTTGTGTCTAACCCATATGTGGGCAACCGGGTACTCTCTTTTTACCAATTTTTTCTATTTTCGTAACAAAAAGTACTCCAAATGTTCATTTTATGAACGTGTCCATCTATTTTTGTAAATTAAAATTTAACATGGTAAAGCTTCGTAAATAGACGTTTTAAATGTTATAGCAAAATAATGCAATAAGTGAGGTATCTATTTTTATATCTTTTCTCATCAATTTTTGTTTTGGGTAAAAAATTGTGAAACTATATCTTCAATTTTTTAGTTGGATTTCACTTTGAATTCAACTCATATAATATTTTTTCTTTTGTTTGTCGTTTCATTTAATTATAAATTAGTTCTTATGAAAGTATTTACTCTGAAAATTTGAGTGCAATTTTGATTCTATTGATATACTATTGAACACGTTTTCTTCGCCCGTTCACAATTGATCGGTCTACCCCCGTTAATTAATTAACATCCCTATAAAATTGAAATACCGATCGGTAACGTGGTCTAACTTAATTACAAAGAAACTTAGAACTATTGAAATCTAAACAAAAAACGAATTCTTATTGCATTTAATTTTATCTTAAATCATTTTTCTCGCGTCGAGGATAAATCATAGAATATTTACAAAATAACACATGAGTAGAATAAACATTTATAAAAGCATGTACGTCCGAACGATTTCTGTTCAAGAAAGTTTCAAGTAAACGAGCGTATCGCTCGTAAGATCGATTGATCAAGGTATTTTGCATTTGCATTATAAATAGGATGTTTCTTACGAGTTAGAATAAATTACCAACGTGTGATGGCAGTCGATAAGTTAGGGTTTAGGAGATTTCTTACTTGCCAGCACAGCAGCTGCGTTTTCTGTTTACCAGCTTCCAAAGTACGAAATTCGGCATCGCATCTGTCGCTAGAGGCTTTTTTGGCACCATCACCAATTTGCATACTTTTAGTTTCCTTACGGTTACAACACTTTTTATTCGAATACAATTATAATCATTTTTTCGGTTAATTCTATCCTTTGCATTACATTTGCATTGTCAATGTTGACAAATTATTAATAAACCTTGTCCGACATATTTAACAACGATTTTATACAAGCAAATATTTTTTTTTCTATTTATATTACTAATAATCAATTTATTAGATTTCAAGGAGATAGCGAAACGGTCTATTATTAAGAATTTTCTGCCGAACTGAAATGTATTGATCGGTACTCCTGGACGCTCATTTTGTTTCCACGATTGTCCGAAATAAATTTTCGAATATATGGATTTATTTGCAAAAGAGGATAATGTTGGTGCTTCTAATTCATTTTTATTTACAACATGTGATTGTGCAAATCTAAGTTTATGTCAATAGTTAGATATTTTTAGGTAATGCACACGTATTCACTAATAATATATTTATTATTTTTTCAGATTTTTCCTGTTATTATATTAATTACTATATTACCTCAATTTAATATTTGATAGCTCCTTTATGTCCTGATAGAGATTCCAAAATCTCAATTTTTATTTAACACCCAGTATGATAGTTTTTCCTTTGCATTTTTCATTTACATGTTCATCCTTATAAATCCATTCGCCATGCTTAGATTTATCATGCTTGTTAACTAAAAAGTTTTAAGGTAATTCACTGTCACTCAAAGCGTTTTGCGTTGCATTTTTATTTTAAGGAAAACCCATAGATCTTCACAAAATATAATAATATTTAGTTACAGATATAGTACTAAAATAGACTTTTATAGTATAAATTAATATAATAAAAAAAAGAACACTACGAGTTATTTCATAGTTGGCAGTGAATGGGTTAGTATCTGACAGCAATACCTTCTAGTACTAAGGGTTAAAAACAGACAGAAATTTTCAGTGCATTCAATATTAACGCTAAAACTACCAAAACGGTAAAATCTCCAAATTTCCAAGAAACTCCACAAGTTTCGAATAGTTACACAATTTGTTAAGATGCTATTTCTGAAATCTACATTGATTTCCAAGATGAAGAATGTGTGTATGATTTTGTCATATCATTTTATGTGTGCTTGGTCTATTTATTCAATTTTATTTTTAATTTTAAATTAAGTGCACATTACACCCCGGTTAGTATCAAGAGTAGAAATGCAGGAATTGAATCGTCGGAGATCTCCAAGAAGCATCGAGAACTCTGGCAAGATCTAATCTTTCGTCGTTCGTTACACCCTCGCATTCGGTCGTGATCGTAGACAATTTGGAACAGCCTGTACCAACAGTCTAATGAACAGTTGGTTCCTATTGGTAGAAGGCGCCTGTGCGTTTAGGTTTCGTTATGTTACGGTAGCGCAGCTGGCATTGCCCGCGGATGCCCTCTTCCCCTCCTCCGCGTCTTTTTCGCCCCCCTCCTTTTTCGAAACCTCAAGCCCATTCCCCTATTTCTCTAGCCTAGCACGTTGGCCTAGAAAAACTATTCCACGAGCAATAAATCCTTGGCCCTTCGCGTACGAATAATCGGCCGAGGCTTTCGACGATTATACGCGTTTCTCGTCGAGAAAATTCGAATCCGAGCCGCGTCGTTTCGCTTTTCTTCTCGCTCCCGGTACACGGGAGCAGCTTTATGCCCGCGGGAACTTGAAATTACGTTTCTGACTGGCGAGAAACGAGCGTTCCGCGGAATAAGATTTATACGAAGGTCGCCAGATTGGGGAAAGGACCGACCCGGTATAATTCCTACCGAATGATTAGTCGCGGGGCCAACGATCGCGCCTATTTTCGAGGACGTCTTGAAAAATTTCACTATGAGTCAGCAACCTCGCAAAATACTCGGGTGCAATACAAGCTTCTTTCGAACGAGTACAAGCATCGTTTCAGTAGCTTCAACATTTTTGCGCTATCAAACTTTTAAATTTTTATCTCATGTTTTCTTCAATTTCTGAGTATTCGAATTTTCAAACCCTCAAACTAAATCTTCACATTCATTTTCCACATTCCAAAATTTGTATATTTTTAAATTTTTAATACGCAACACGCAAGTACACATGTATATTATTTCATTAAAAGATGAAAACTTGTTTAATAAACTGGCATAAGAAATTAGTTTAATAACCTTGTTTTATTCGGTGGTGCTTCAGTTAAAAATTATTTATTTCAATCACATAAAATAAAAAATCCTGTATCTGCTTCAGGTTCTTCCCGTAACTTTCCAAAGTTTGACTGACAGTCAAGGAAAATTTGTTAGCTCAAAAGATACGAAGAATCTATTATATTTCCGCTTTTCAGACCACGTTCTCTGTTTTCTTAGCGATTTCCCTGGCCTTGGAAGTAGGCTAGGTTCCAGTCGGCTGCTAGGTAGGCTGGTTTATCACCGTTTCCAGTATGGCAGCTGCAACCGTTTCGAATACCGTGTTAACGAGCGCATCCAAAGGATCGGGGAATCCATTATCCCAGCGTGAAATCGCGACAAGGAAGATAGAATAAAAACTGCGATGACAATATCCCAAGATTTCCCCGAATTCTACGTTTCTAATCTTTTGAAATTTTTGTTACTTTACATGATACGTATTTTCGAATATTTTGGGTGTTTCGATCTTTTCTTGCAGATTTCCCTTCTTTTCGGTTGCTGTTTTACAGAACGAACGGTTTAAGGTGAATTTGGTGCAGGAAAGAAAATGTTGATCTATGTGGGATGAAAAGGTGCTTGACATTAAGACATAAAAAAATAAAATGACATCAAGAAATGTTATATCTTGCAAATAACAATATCGTTTTGTGAAAATCAAGATACACGTGTTTTTAGAATGTTTCGGATTTTTTAGAATTTTTATCTCTGCAAGAACCTTCTAACTTTGGAGAAGCTTGTAACTTTGCTAATTTCTACAATTTGTCTTTGAAATCTGGAGAATGTGTGAATTTAGAATTTTATACTTCTTTCACTCACTACCCAAGCACATAAACAATCTAATTGCTTAAACAATCTTTCCAACAAATACCAAATACGTTTCAAAATAGTCCATTTTCAAAACCCTCTAATTCTTGATTCCAATTTATTCCCTTTGCAAACATTCTTTATACACTAACAAGGTACCATTGTCTCTCGCCATAAATCGCAGGTAAAGAAATTTTTGTGCCGAAACCTATTAACTTTTTTCCTATTCTTTTCACCGTTACTTTACAGCCGGGGAAAGTGTTTATTACCGTAATATAATTCATTTACCGAGCTTATTGCGGCCGGTATCGTTTCTAACGGTTGCCTCCTTAGATTAGCATGCAAGCAGATGGAGAATAGGATAGAAACGATGTCTCTTGCGGTTACGCCGCGTTAAAATAGGACAATCGTTTGATGGGTCGAAATTAGGATTGTAACGGTCACAGAAAAGATGTTACTCCTTTCCCAGGACGTTTTTACCGCGATATAACGAGCGAGAAGAAAGGTGCAACACGTTCGAGGTCGCATCTATAATTTTCTACAATTTGCTGGGTCGTTTCTGAACGTTTGGAGACGCAAACCGTCGATATAGAATTTCTGGATATCACTTATAGAACCCTTTGATGTTCTTTTGAAAACAAAAGCCATATGTAGGAGATATAGAATTCGTTTTGTAGGTTATACTTGAATATGACGTTGCTCGATTTGACGAATTAGTAGACGTTCACATATTGTCTTTTATATTAATAGTTTATTTCGAAGAACGTATTATCACATTGCAAGAGTTAAGGAAAATTATCTTTTCATCTATTGAATTCGTTGATATGTTGGTTTAAGCAATGATCGATTATTTGACGAGATTGGTGAATTTCACTTAGTTTATTGCGGTTCAGTTGTACATAAAACTGAAGAAAAATTTTTCATTTTTCAAATTTATCTGTGATTTGTACATTTATTGAAATAATTTGTATCCTGACGTGGAATGATGATAATATAGCGAAAAATTATTTTAAACATTCAAATCATTTATTGTAGTTCTAACAATTGACAGAAATGTAATACATCGCGTTTGCTGACATATGTTAAAGATTGCGTACTTCGTTCGTCAAATGTAAGATAATTTTTTTGTTCTAAATTCGACTGTTTTGTACCGAAAAATTAGGTCCGACGAAGTGATTTTATGTTAGAAATGGACCGCAAAAGATTGAAAATGGCGTGTTTCACGAACACAAGGAATCGTGTAGCTGATTTACACGCGTACCTATTGTAGGTACACGTACGTGCACATATGGTGGCTGAAGGGGCAGGTTCGAGCACCAATCTTCGCAAAAGGGCCCAGCGTATAAATGGCGGCTGAAAATTCGCAAACTCGCGAACGTCGTGTTCACACAAGTTAAAACGTTTTAACTAATAATTACGTATATATTTACCGTTCAGTTTTCGATGGAATTTAAAAGAAATACTTTTGCAATTTTCAAAATTCATTTTAGTTAACTTCTGTTATTAATGAAGTATACATATGTTGTTTGTGATCCAGTAAATAGGGGATACGTACAGAAAATCTAGTATGATTTTGAGAATATAAAAATATTACAAGATGATCCAACCATCTGTAGCTTCAAGTTTAAATTGGTATTTAAAGAATTTGATAATCATTTTAATATAGGATAGAAATAAATGAGAATTAAATTAGTTAATTCTAAATGAGAATTAACTTGAAATTATATGATAAGACTTTCGTGCAAGTAATTTTCACGTGGCAGTTTCTGAAGTTTCAGAAGTGCAAATATTAACTGTGGAATTGAAAGGAACAATATCAGGTAGTTTCAGCTATCGTCAGATGGACTGAAACCCTAAATTTCCTTAGGATTTAAGAAATTCGGTTTACTAACGGGACCATACCCGAAATCTGACCTGAGCTCGTCCCTTCAACAAGAAACTTCGGTTTTCCTAATGGTTAGTAGCGATGTACTTGAAAATATAGTTTAACCTTGCCATAGAGATGGCAATCTGTCTCTAAACATCTATGAACTTTTGGAAAGTTCCAAAATCTAATAGTCCCAAAATTAAAAGGTCCCCAAGTCTCAAAATTCAAAAATTTCAAAATTCAAAAATTCTATCGTCTCCAAGTACCAAAGTTCCAAGATTCCAACATCTCCAAGTCCCAAAGATCTAAAATTCTATCTTCCCAATGTCTCCAACCACTCGAATTAAAAAATTTCAACATTCTATAATTCCCAAGTCCCAAAGATCCAAGAATTTCCAAATTTCGAGATCCTAAAATTTCAAAATCCTAAAATGCAAAGATTCCACATATCTGCAAGCCCCCAAATCACAAAATTCCAACATCCCTAAGTTTCGAAGTTCCAAAATTCTCCCCAAATTTCCCAAAATTACGACAACCCCAAAGTTCGACAACCCCAAAGACCAAAAATTCCCTCCTACCTCGAACTTACCTGAATGCAAATACAAAGCACTGCACGTACAAAACTCAAATGTATCATAAAAAATAAAATGGCAAAAGTCAGCTTAAAAGCGAGTAGTTCGACAATCGGTATTCGTCCAACATCTACGTCTCCCTCCATCTTCCGAACTTTCATTCGAAAGTGGTTGCACAAAGAGGGGGAAAATGGCTTGCAGTTGCACCATCCCTTCTCTTTCTTTACCTGGAATCGGCGGTGTGCATCGTTGAGTCGATGCATTGTATGCAACTCGCCGTGACGAGGGGAGCCAACAAGAATATTCTCTGTTTGGAGGGGGTACACCAGGTGGAGGGGTGATGCACTTAGGTGGGGGGTAATGCACTTTGCACACTATAGAACTGCAGCTCTCGCGTCGACATTCGTACGGTATTTTTGTTCACCAGCCACAACCTTCAGAGACCTTTTCCGTGGACTTTCGAGTCAATTTTATGGGAAATATATTTGTTTTTTGTTAGGTCGAATGTTTTACCATGAACATTTATAATTGCAACATCATAACACAGTAATTATACATCAAGTTTCAATAACTTCTGTTCTTCTTGATGTAATAATCCTTTGCATTCGAATTTTTCTGATGGTAGGCAACTTGAAAACCTTTCACTTTGATGTTATAATTTCTCTGTTATTAATTATCGCTGTTTTTTCACTATGTTCATACAACACATATCGATTCTTTCAGTTTCTTTAAGTACTTCAATTTTAAATACTGATTTAGATTGTTATATTAAACGGAGTGGTGATTGTGAGTCATCTTACGAGTCCAAAGGGTTAAGCTAAAATTACCGACCAGTCACAATGACTATTTTTAGACTCCACATTTTGTGTTGCAGAATTATATTGCTTTTGTCTGTCATGTTTGAGGGAATGGTTAATCAGTATCTACTTATTTATTTTTAATTAAAATGCAAGTTCCATGCTGGTAGTTATGGTGTTAATGAATGTTGTAGCTTTGAAGAGTTCGAGATTATTAGCCCCGTAATCACATTTCACGATATGTGAGAAGATAGCTTCAATTTCCGTGTATAATACATCAATAAGATAGATGTTACAGAAGTGGTCTAAATATGTATAAGTTAGGGTCTAAATATAGATTAATTGATGTGTACGATCATTATACCAACGGAAATAACATGATACTATGATTCAGGAAGAAATGATGTCGAGGGAAGTAGTTGCTCATATTTTTTAAACATTCACCCTGAAAATATTAATTTTTATTTTTTATTTGATAGTATTCATACCACTAACTTATCAATGATAACTGCTATAAGTAGCCTATGAAAATATTATACAATATAATTTATATTATAAATAAATTTGTATGAGAAGCAAAATGTGTCAATATAATGATTTAAAAATGTAGTTATAGTATTATAATATTTTGCTTTTCAAACAATTTCACCTCGTTACACATACATCTCACCTAGTACCCTATAAATATTCCATAAACATCCGCAGTTTAATCACGAAGCTCAGAATCGTAATTTCCTTACAGCGTTTCGATATTTTTCCGTTCCGTATCGAAGATTAAATTTCAATCCCGCGTCTAAACAATTGGCATTCGATTCCCGCGGAATTTATTTAACAGTGCGAGCACATATTTCAGTTCGCCGATAAAAGGAACGTGCTTTTGATCGCGGACTTCATTACGGATCCGTAGCACACGTCCATTGGTGGATCCGTTGGATGGTGGGGCAATGGCAATGCACATTTACGCATGCCGCACGCCAAGTCTTGCATCGTGCAACACATATTTGACGGCGTGTGGGAGAGAAACTGCACGATGGTGGGATACCACACGCCGTCTTCACCGACAGAGGGGTAATGCACTTTGCCAACCGATGCAGAAGTGCAACGGACATTGGTACGCGATGTATTTCCGGATATTATACGTCGCTTTTCCTGCCCGCTCTCGATTCCTTTTCTTTCTTTTTACCTCTTTCTGATATTTCCTAACACCTTCGAGATCGTTGCTGCACTTTGCGACAGCGGTTCTCAATCCGTCCCAAATCACTTCTTTTTCACTTGTTACACTGTGTTTTGTTTTCAAATTATATTTACATTACTTTACATTATTTTATATTACCTTACACTACGTTTACATTATACATAGTTTTTAGATAGAACTTATGTTTCGACGCAATTACGTTGTTCTTATTGTCAACGTGATTGATACTAATCGGTTGAGTTCGTAACTTGTTGGGTTTACACTAAATTTTATTTCTGTCATTTTATTAATACTAAATTTTATTTCTGCATGCTTGACGTTAATGAATTGATAAAAATATATTTCTTCCTCATTTTGCTTGACATTTTTCGTAAAATTCATAATAGGAATATTTGTTCTGTATTCGACGTCAGACTCTTCATTTCAATTTCATTTCATTGCTCATTGATTTAACGATTTTAACTGCACATTCCATAAGAAATTTTTAAAACTAAATTTCGTCAGTTAACTGGTTAAACAGTATTATAAGTATAAAACCGTCCTTGGAGACTGGTTACACGTGTTTCTACGTATCTAACCATTCCCACATTTTAATTATGAATCTACCACTACCATATGCAGAGATGTTTACATAGTATGTATTTATGTACTATACAGTGATAAGTACGGTAGACTTCCCCAAGAAAAATGGTAATACAGTCACACTTTGGATATTGGTTGAAATATTGTGCGATTAACACACTTTTCAATTCAGAAATTTACGTTCATTCACAATTATTCGTCTATTTAAACTTGTTAGGAATTCAATTAACAAATGTTTAAACGTAACATCTTTGGAATTTGAGAATTTAGAACTTCGGCACTGAATGATTTCGATAGATCAGTCGAGCACAGCAAATAAAAATAGCAGTAAATCTTTTAAAAATATGTAAATAACATTTTATATGAAGAACGTTTATACGAAGTCCAACATCAGTAAATAAGGATGAAAGTATGACATTATAATCGTTAATATTTTGTACAAGAAAAAGGTTTTAACATCTAAATTCAATTGCTTCTTAATATCGAAGGACTTCAGTATCTTGTCAATAAAGCAAAGATGGTTCCCTCGTAATATCGTTAAGGCACCTCAATCATTCCTGTAGCACGCTCAAATCCTAACATCTCAGTAATATAAACCGAAGTCGAAACTTTCGCTATTGATTTTGCGAACTTATCTTTAACGGCAACCTAAGAAGTCAGGTAAACCTATAGGTCGAAATTTGTCGAAACAAAGAATCGGAAGAGCGAGATGTTCCATTGTTCGTCGCTTGTGTCCCGAACAATCGTCGTGTCAAGGCATTGTCGGCTCGGCATACGTAAAACGTTGTGTCGGCCGAGATGCTCGTCGTCCTCGTGCTGCTCGTAAATTCGGCAAAAGGAAAGTTGTTCCGGGTATCTGGCTGGTAGGCCTGGTTGCGAGCGATCAGGTCCGTTGCTCGTCGATGTTTCGCCGCGGGGAGGGATGCCGGCATCGTGAAACTTTCAGAGGGGTGAACTTGGAAAGCGTCGAAGAGGAGAGTTGCCGGGCGTAAAAATAGAAAGGGATGAAGATAGAGGCGGAAACGGCTGAAGAGAAAGAGAGAGAGAGCGAGATGGTTGCAAACGGAGAAGGACAGTAAGCAAGGGATGGGCAGAGGGATGGCGACGAAGGGTGAAAGGCACGGGGAGAAAGTACGTGACGGAAAGGGAAAGCAGCGAGCCGGGGAGGGTGAGGAAGAAAAACCGAATCGACGAGAGAGGGAAGATCGAATCGCAGGGAAAGGAAAAGGGAGAAACAGGATGGGAAGGGAGGGGAAGTTAAGGGAGAAGGTTAGTGGTCGGAAGGTATAGGCTTTGCAGCAGGCAAGGGTGAGTCACCCTGTATTAACGAGCGGCTACGCCCATTCGAAAGATGGCTGTTTCCCGATTGACCAATTAGATTTCGCGACGAGTCCCGTGGCGAAAAAGCGCGGCAAACCTGACCCTTTTGACCACCCTGTCGCGAGAGCTACGCTGGAGGGATGCTTTTTCCCTTTCCCTTCCATCCTCGTTTCTCCTCTCCTCGCCGCTCCTCCACACCTCGTGCTACGTCACGAAAAAAAATTTTCCCCTCCGCGGCGATCCCTCTGCGCCCTTACAATTTCTCTCCCTTTCTTTTTACGCTACGAATATTCAAGGCGGAAAATGATGATTCGCAGCGCGCATCTAACGAGCCTCGAGAACTTTCGCGGACACCTTTCGTGCCAATTCTGCAGCTTTTCTAACTCTTTGTTGATCTGACGTATTCAATTATTGACACTTCAAGCAAATTCTTACTTTCTAATGCACTGTCTTCAAGATTATATTACGGTCTCTGTGAAACGGTACGTGTATTACAAAATTTAAATTTGCTTTTCTTTAGGAGCATTCGAGGACCATTTTGAAATTATTTTATGACAAATATGCCGGGAATTATAAATTGAATATTGCTTTTCGAAATTCGAGAAATTAGAGCATCAATTGTATTTGAGTTTAAATTAATGGATCATATATGCCATTTTCTAACCTTTTGTAATATTTTGTAATAGTCATAACTTTCCTTAGATTCCCAAATTTATATATTCTCATGGTTTCCAATCACCAAATTTGTGAGTTTCCAATTTTTCTTCTTTAAATTTCTAATTTTCCTCCTCGCGTTTCCGAATATTTAAGTCCCCAGAATTCTGTGATAACCAAATAAATGTGGATCTGTGTTGTTAAACGTCACGGAAACGTCCATAATGAATAGTTCACGAAGAGATACAGGAAGGAAGTGAATGTCACGTTTCATGATATGCGGAATAAATTGTTGATATATCAAGAAAATATTTATGAGGGACAGTAAGCTTTGGTACCTTTGTTCCGCGTTTGTAGGTTTTGATCTCCTTTTAAATATGATTTTAACGTTGTCAAGAACACGCACATCCTGTGCAACGTAATTAGCACAGTTAATTAGGTCGTTGTCATTCTTAGAAGAATGTGAAAACAAGCTTAGTCGTTGAAATTGTAATAATGAATATTCATATTTGAAACGAAGCAGATCCATGCTAGTATTAGCTATAGTATCTACAGTACTATATGTATTAATACTATAATATTTATAATATTAGTATTATAGTATTGTAGTATTATAGTATTATAGTAGTGTAGTATTGTAGTATTATCTACAGTTTAGAGATTTATTTTACAGAGAAATAACAAGTTTAGATAATTATATAATTCTTTATTAAATTAGGGTTCAATAGAAAACATTTAGTTATTTTCTTAATATTATTATTTCTCCAAGTTTCGAAATCAGATTAATTTTTGTAGATGATTATTATGGATTGTTTATTATTAAATTATTAGATTATTCAGATAACATAATTGTAACATATAATTATTATTAATTATTAAATAATTCAGTTATTCAATTTTCAGTAATAGCGTGAAAAATATATTTTTCAGAATGCTGAAGATTCGAAAATTTGCGTATTCAGAAACTGTGGAATTTCGACAATGTACAAGTTTGCAAATTTGGACATTTAGAAATCTGTTAATTTTGAGAACCAGTCACATCAGTATTATAATTTGACCATGCATTGCATTTGTGATAACGAGATCGTTCACTTCCGAATGCAACTTGTTTAATCGAACAAGTTTCGATCGCCAATAGTTTCTCATAGAATATGTATTTGAGTTGAACTATCCGAGCTGATCCTACGCCCATGGGTTCCTAGAAGCCGGCATGTTCAGGGCTCATTGGGCGTGTATAGACGCTGCTGCGTATCTGACCTAACAGCACTCTAGGGTGGTGTCGTAGATATACGTTGGCCTGGCATAGAATTTTTAAACCTCTTGCAGCCCAACCAGGAATTTTCTAACTAAAGTTTACTTTGCGTCAGGAAATTCTTAGGTCTGACATTCCGTGTATACCTGCAAGGGTCTGCTGCCTTACCGAGGAAAACTGCAACCGTCTAAACACTAACCATTTTTTCTACTTTCGGTTCTATGGTTCTTTCTAGTCGAAACCATATGTAACGCTAATATTATGTATACTCGTATGAGTTGAAATTTCATTTTCAATCATCGTTTCGGGATTTCATTTGATGATCTAAGAATTTTTGAATTTCAGAGTTTGATAAAGTGTAGTTTTGGTAATTTAGAAATTAAATTGCAGAATTTGCAAATTTAGAAATTTCAGGATTTGGAAATTTAATAATTTAGAAACTTCACCATTTGAAAATGTGTGGATACACGAATTTTTAAATCCACATGCATATTTGAACATTAACTTTGAGAATTTACAAATTCAAGAATTTGAGGAATCGTAGTTTCTGAATTATAAAATTTGCAACTTTGAAAAGTTGAAAATTTGAGGATTTGGAAATACGACAGTTTGTGAATTTGCAATTTTCAAAATTTAAATTTTACAATTTATGAATTATAAATTTTGACCATTTATGGATTTGCAACATCGAAAACTTCGCAAATCGGAAATTTGGAAATGAACTATTAAACACGTGCAGAAACGTCCAAGTGTTATTTACCGCCAAAAGGCTTCAACAAGTTAGTTTCCACCCGGAAGCAGTGTTCGTAGTCGAAGAATTTCTTTCTTGTGGTATTGGTAAGGGGGTTGAATGGACGTGTGAGGCCCAGCTGAATGGCTAACGAGATCTTCTCTCGTTTCATAGGCATTAGGTATTTCCTTGCATGTGTACGCCATCGTTGTTGCGATAGAAACACTCTAATACACGGCTCTTTCTGCTCCATCCAGGAGCGTATCAACGTTTCTTTTTAAAATTCGCTTTCCCTTTTACCTTTCACACTTTGAACACACATCATTTCTACCCTTTATCGTGATCTTACATTTACCCTGAATTATTGCGTTTATTACTCTGAGCTGACTTTGGCATTACAAAATTTGTAGATACCTTTTAAATTTCACTATTTTGCAATTTTGAAGTCTTTTCAAGTTTTGCAAGTTTTCGTGTTTGAAGTTTGAGACTTTGGATTTGGAAATATTAGGACTCTGAAATTTTGGAGATTGTGGGTTTGGGAGCTTTGGACTTTAGAAAATTTGGCGTGAAGAGATTTTTGGGATCTACAAATTTTGCGATTTTTGAATTGTGGAGTTTTAGAATTTTTCTGGGACTTTGTGACTCTGGAAATTGGGGTTTGAGAATTTTACAAATTTGGGACTGGAATTTTAGGGCTTCGAAATGTTGGAACTGTTGATTGATGAAAATTAGGGACATGAGAAAATTAGAGAAAATTAAAATTACAATTTGAAATTATTTCGGAGCTTCAGAAATAATTCCCAACTATGGAATTTAGAAATCTACGAATTTCTAAAAAAATGTAAAAATCTACGAGTTTGGTTAAAAAATTTGAAACAGATTAAATCTGGAAGTCGAATTGAAGAATTTCAATTGAAAGGTGTGAAAATTGTAAAATTTGAATTGTTATCGTAAAAGACCAGCGTTATCGAGCGGAAAACGTAGAGGAGCAGAATTCGTAGAGTTTAACAAGGTAAGCGTTAACTGGAGTGTCAACTATGAAAACACGTAGCAGGCTGCGGATCGTGCACGTGCATAGGATTCGTGGAAAGGAGAAAAGGGTGCTGGAGTCCCTTTGTATAATTAGCGTACGGCCCTGGATACACACTTACTTAGACACACGTATCGCAGGTAAAGAGCACGCCGAAACATGGAACGCAGGAGGTTGCACGTGTTTCGTTCACCGGGAGTGGTTGGTACCCAGCTTCGCAAGGACAACGGCCCGGTTTCTATCGGGTCTCGTAGACGCAGAGAAAGAGTCGAGATTCAAAGAGCCGTCGCCATTTGCAATCGAAAACAAAAAATGAAGAGAGAAAGAGAGAGAGTTTAGGGGGGATAGATGGAACGGCGAACAAACGGATTCGACCAAGGGGTGATTCCCTGTGCTCTCGGGGTCGTTACCCCCTTTCGGATTTGGGTCACCACACGAAGGGCGCTTTGATTCGGCATCGATGAGAAAATTCATTTGACTAGACCAATAGAAGCTACTCGCTCGGCTTTCGTGGAACTTCTGGCGGATACCATGCCGTGAGAAAAAGAGTATTGAAAAGCGGTGATGGTCGACCGATACCGCGCTCTCGTGAGAACATCATTGTGAATTATTTACGGTATATGAATTATTTACGACATCGATGTCACTTTCTTCGTCTTCTTCTTCCTCTGCTTTTTCGTTACAATTCGCTCGTAGGATTTTCAACTTCCCCCTTCGGTTTTCTTGGGTATTCATTGATTACTCTGTCAGGGATGTGATCACTGGTCGTGTAACGCTTCATTGATCATAAACCCATCTTTTCTACGTTTGTTCATGAATTTGTCTGGGTATACGAGATTGTAATGTTTGATGTGGGAATAGTACAGGTTCGGTGATGGTGATCAATTTTGTATTCATGCAGAGTTACATAGGATAGATAATAAGAAGAATTAATATAAAATGTAACTACAACTTGAAATTTTTTGAATCATGAAACTTTCAAGCTTAGAATCTTTATAACTTGAGAAACATCTGAAAATTTGTGACTGTAGTAAGTTATCAATTTTCGGGATCCGGAATTTGAAAATTGTGAAAGTTTCGAACAAGTTGTACTTCAAGAATTTGCAAATCTTATCCACGAAATAAAATCGCACATTGCAACATCATTTCCGCTGACAACTGTACATTTTACCTATGTTGCAAAATTAATTCTTCATCTTAGAGAATTGACCTAAACCTAATATAGACATAAATTGTACAATTAATTTCTGTTTCCATTTCTTTATGGGAATTTATTTAATACAAGATTTTTCTCCATTTTGAAAGTACAGTTTGATCCGTTCTCGTTGAGTTTTAGTTTAATTCTTCAATGGTATCGACGTTCTCGATTTCCATGGCGTCGTGCCTCCATGGAAAACTCATGGAACACATTAGGGCTTTTCGGGGGTCGTTCCCCTCTTTTCTCGTTCCTCGTGTTCTCAATATCGACCTCGCTTATATTTTCTCGACCCAATGCGAGGGGTCGTTGGCCCCCCCCCCCTCTTTTCGCTCCCGGAAATCGTGGCTCATGTCTCTCAAAAGCGGCCTCGAACAATGGATTTTATTTCCATTGCAGTTTGCGACCTCTTTTTCTTTTCCCTCCTTTTTTTCTATCTCCTTTCGCAGCAAACTTTGCTACGTTTGCTGATTCGTGTCTTCTGCATCTCAAATACGGTGCACGAAACTTTGGAAACAATGACAGTTCTTTGCTCTTCTGCAAAAAACGCGGGGACATTTTGTTGTAACCGCATGGCAGCCACGTGGAGTTACCACAGTCGCAAAGGGATGCGAAACTTGTTAGAATTTGTTACAATTAGGGCAGGTGTTCGGATGAATAATCATAAATTATTTCAAGCTTTTTCAATGATACACGTTTCGCAAAAAATCATGAAACGTTCACTCTCTTTACATCTAAAATTAAAATAACATTGCAAAATTGATTACGAATATTAATTTTTATGAAAATCTCATGAGTAAAGATACATTACGATTATTTTCGTACAATCATCGAAAATGTCTGAATCGTCATTATTTTTAAAATACGACTCTCCTTGTACTATTATATTAATTTAAAAAAAAATATCGCTGAAGTGAGAAACGAAGAACATGGCCGCTCAGCAGGACATCGTTTCTGTTGCGTTTCAATAGCATGATTTCTTCTAATAAGCTCGTCGAAGGATAACTGGTACGATCGGGAAAAATTCCTCCAAAGTTTCGTCGAAAAGGGATCAAGAAGGTCTTCTACAATTTTATCGGTTGCCAGTGGCAACGCCTCGTGTTGCCTCTGTAGCTTCGGACCAACTCCTGCGCGTTTGCTTCTTCAAAGCGTTAAAGAAAGAAGAACGGATTGAGAATAAAAGGATGAAAATGTGGACGTTGCGGGACGAAGTTAAAGAGAAAGAACAACCCTCCTGTCGATAAGAGCGAATTTTCACCCGGGCAAGAATCTACCCTGCTGCGAAGTCTGAAAAGGATGCAGACCGTGCTAGTTGTTTCTTTATTTATATATTTATTTATTTATTCACGTGGACGAAATAACCTTCTGTGTTGATACATCGGTTGATACTATTATACCAGATTAATTTACTATACGTATTTTTCACATTTGGAAAAGTACATGGAAATTAGACGTAGGGGAATTTTATAGACTGTGAGTTTTCTATTCTAACGTTTAAACGTGTTTTTACTAATATTATTAACATTAATATTAACTTTCATTTGAACTTTATTAACATTAATCACACTTGAGAAGCTATAACATTTTTTGTCAACCGGTACTTCTTTATTTTTACAAATTAACAGTTGTTAGTAATTTAAGGACAATTTCTCTCTTTTTCTTAAGCTTCATTTCTACAAGTCACTGTTTAGTTTAATTTTCATTGAGACTAGTCTGTTGTATATTCTATACAGCACAATTTTTGTTTGAATTAATTATGCTATCTTTATAAATGGACTTTTAATCATCCTTGTTATTGTACATAAAATTTTAATATGGTAGTAAAATTGTTGACGAGCTTCTCTATGTTGAAATAGTTATCGAAAGGTATAAACGCTAATTCCGTTTCATATTTCACCTAGCGAACTTTCATTTTTTTCAAAGAATATTTAAATGATCGGGAAAGTTTGAACACAGTTTCAACAGCACGTAGCTTGAACCAGTCTTAATAATTGAAGGCTGCGAGCTCTTAATTAACCTTCATTGTCGATGGAATCATGTTATTTCTTCGAATAGGAGTGTGAGATCTTTCTTGGAACTTCCTCCAAAGTTGAAGAAAGAATAATTTTTTCATACTGAATATCACGTTCGGTTTTATAAATGAATATTTCATTGTGGAATTGTACGAGCAAGCGTAAGTTCAATTCCTGGAAGCCATTTTGACTTATTCATTTTTACCTCGAAAAGTATCTGATTTATTGTTTCATTTTTGCATTTTAACTTTGTAGAACATTTTGCAGTTTTTCAAATTTGTCAGTGTAATAAACTGCAATATCTTTTTTATCTGTCATTTATCAGTATGTTTTATTTATTATAAATTACAAAATAAAGTTTGTATTTGTTGTTGGTTACAAACAGAATTATTTCACTTTTATCTTTCGAAGTATTTCGTAAGTTTACGCAATAGTTCTGTAGTTCAAACTTCATTTGTTTTCATTTACTGCGATTAATTTTGTTTTCCATCTCTGGTGCATCGTGCTATAATTAAAATTGTACAAAATAAACTTAATCAAGTACTTTCGTAATATTTTCGACATAATTATTTTTTAAATTCAAACAATTATTTACGCGCAAAATTTTCTTCGACTTTTAATGAACTAATAAATTATTTTTATTTGTAAATTTTCACTTTTCACAGCTATGAAAATACAAATTTTATTAATAATTCTTTCAAAAATTGAACGGAAGTTTCTTCGAAAGAATAGCAGAAAAACGTTTATATATAAAAATTCTCAATTTATTACGTTTTAAGTTATCGCAAAATAAATTCTGAAAATAAAAATGTAAATTACATTATTTATAATAAAAATTTTAGACCGTTTACGTGTAATTTACGTGAAAAAATACACGAAGAAGATGAATCAAGTTGCGAAATAAAATGGCGGTAACGAAACCACGAATCGCAAAGTTGCGAACTGTAGATGGCGCCACCTGGTGGGTTGAGAAAACATTAAAAAAATACAATTTACAATCAAATTTTTTCAACAATTACTAACAATTGCATTAAAATAAACCATACTCGTATATTTTCATTAATTTTATTTCATCTATGAAGCTCTAACATTGAGAAACGCTAAATTTCCATGACACTGTACAAGCAAAAGATTGGAACTATAAATTAGTCATTCATTTATTAAATATGTTCTAGTTTGTCTTCTTTATTAAATATTTATTTGGTGCATTTTGTGTAATTTTTGTAATTGCATGCGGTTGATTGTTGTGCAATGAATTCGTACGAAAGAAAAGTTCCTCGAAAAACTGACTCGATAAATTCAGATATTAATTTAATTTCAGATAAAGCGAGATTGTAACGTTAACGATAAGGAAGTACATTGGCGTAATTATCTGGGGACCAGGGCCTGGTTTACTAAAATTTAGATAGGAACCTTTTACACAGAAATTTTCAGTTACTTTTGAACTTATAAGTCACGTAATTTCTTAATTTTAGAAGACAAAATGTTCAAGTCTCCAAAATACCAAATCTTTAAATCCACAATTCTTTAAATCTGAAAATTCTCAAATTCCCAATTCCTCAAATCTGAAAATTCTCAAACTCCAAAATCCCAAAATTTTCAACTTTCTAAGTGTTCGAATCCCAAAATTTTCAACTTCCTAAGTGTTCGAATTCCTAAATTCTCAAATTTGCAAATTTTCGAATTCCTAAATTTTCAAGTGCTCGATTTTCCAAACTCTTAAGTTCCCAAACTCTCAAATGCCGAAATCTTCAATTTTCCAACGTCCTAAATTTTCGAATTTCTTTATCTCCAATTACTCAAATTTACGAAATCCCACATATCCAATTTTCAAATTTCCAATTTCAAAAATCCCCAAATTCATAATTCCAGTATCATAATTCAAGAATTTCCAAAGTCCTAAATTCCCAAAAATTTCTAAACTTCCAAGTTTCCATATTTTCAAACTTGCAAAGTTCTCCGATTCTCAAACTCTAAAATTTCCAAATCCCTAATTCTCAGAAGGCACTTGATCATGCCTGCTGCACTCTTACTGTTTTCCAGGGAATCTGGTCCTCTTCAGAAAGAAACTCTAGTTACGTCAATGAGGAAGTACCATAAAATGGGCGATAATAGTGAAACGAAGCGCCGTATTATATAAGCGATCAGCTTCGAAAAATATTCGTATTGAAGAATAGTTAGATAAGAGTGTGTGCAGATAGGAAGATAAACATTTCGTCACAAACCGACATCGCATATTTCGTGCTTTTTGAACGACATTATTTTCCTTCTGCAACGATACTCGTTTCTGTAATACATATTTTCCTTCGAAGGACACGAAGACAAAAGTCACAACTACTATTTCAATCACAAACTTGCAGAATCCTTCACACACTAATATACTTTCTTCCTTGTGAAAAATAGATCGTATTTATCTTGAATGTAAATTTCTATTCATAAAATTATAATAAATAGTTGTGCAGAAAAGAACTGCAAGGGTCGCAAATTTAATTTTTAGTTTAATTATTAAATGAAATCCGAAATGAACGTAATTGTTCCGCAACTTCCTTAACTTCACTGACAAGCGAACCCATCGAAATTTATTCTTAATTACAAGGATAATTACTTTCATTGAAATGTAGCTTGATTTGTGTCGATCTAAAGAATAGTTATGTATACTAATTTATTTTTCAACCTTCGTTAATTAACTTCCAATTGAAAAAGAAGGAACATCGAACACCAATCTATAACGTTCAATTTCTACCGTCAAAGACTTGTTATTTGAGAGGAAAATAAAAATACATGTTCAAAGACAGGAAACTATATCGAAGTTCATAGAATATTATAATTAAATAAATTTGTTTAAAAAGACGGCTGTAAATGCTTTATTTTGACATAGAAGAGTAACGAGGCATTTATTAAAATTTATCAAGGAATCTGTAGAAAATAAATGAATGGTGTTGCTGCCGAAAACGATGAAAATAGTGGAGAATTTTCCTGGTGTTTCTTTGGTCTCTTGATTTACAAAATGGCGCGACTTGGGCGGCATTATGGTTTCCCCCATGCTGTAGGGTGAAACTCCATTCTGCGAAGGCACCCTTCACGTGGGGTGAACCCTCGATCCCTCGCACGCTGAATTCGAAAGCAATGGAGGGGTGGTGGTAGCAAATGAAGTAAAGCCCTTTGAACAGACCTCCCGGGAAATTCTTGGAAAATTGTATCGCCTTCGATTCGTTGCTGGCGTCATCTAACAACCGTGCGCTGTAGAGCTTCCATGAAAACCGACATCGTGCGTTGGTAACGCAGTTCCTTTAACCATTTAATGGTAACCTTACCTTCATCATGTTTCTCAGAAATCTTAATTGCTTTAACAGTGTCTTTTCTTATTAACTTTTTTTATTTCTCTATATTTCGTACAAAGATGCTTTTCGTATATCAAGCAGTTGGTGTAATTACATGAAATAATTTGAGAATATTTTTCAAACTTCTTAAAAATTTTGGTTGTTATTTTAACAATATTTTCTATAGGAAATTGTTAGTTTCATTTTAATTTACAAATTTTTTAATTAACTTGTTGACAAAATCATACATATACAAAATTGATAAATTGAGAAGCTGACAGATTTATTTTACCGCTTTTCGAGCAACAAATCCAGATTTTTTCAAACTTGTACTTAAGCACTACATTGAAGGACCTCTCTCTATATTGTCATCGGTGTCCATTAATTATTCCTTGTGGTAAACATAATCTTCATGCAGTGTGTTTAAAATCATCGTATTAAAATGAGAATTTGTATCATAAACAATTAGAAACAGTATCTATTTCTCTACAAACTCGAGTACAATTATTTAAAAAATGAAAAAGGGTCTTCGTCCTCCTCGAGCTGGATTACTTTGCCCATGTAAGCAGCCGCGTAATTGCCTCTTCCTGGGTCGTCGAAAACGATTTTGTCGTCGATGATCCACTGACTATAACGTATTTCCGAGAGACGTTCAAAACCCACTTCCTCTGCTTGCGATTGGCTCTTGCCGCAAGTGAAAATTCCTCCGATCGCTGGCATTTTTAACGTGATCGCTACTTCCACACAAGCTTTCAGAAGCGCGATTTCGACTCCTTTCTCTTGATAAGACGGATGCACGCATAAAATATAGATAGTGACGTACTCGTTGTAACCAAACTGCTCGTGTGCTTTCGTTTGCAGAGTCAAACTGTTCCTCAGCTGCATGATCTTCTTCAGAGTTTCGCCCTTCACGATCTGGAAAATAAGAAGAAGAATGAGGTACGTAGTGATTCAGACTTGTCAAAGTAATACAACGGGTTAAGCTTAAACTGTCATTTTACCACTCTGATTTAAGTTTATCAAAATAAATTTATAGATGCATTTCTGAGATGAAGTACGTCACAAGTTAGACTCGTCAAAATACAAGGGGTTACCTGTCATTGACTTTGAAATACAGAGTTAATAGGCAGATAACAAAAAGTACTTAGAAAAGTATTAAACGATCGTATTCAGCTTTCTCTCGTGCAGTTCTCGTTTGACCTTTCAAAGTCGATCGAGATCAATACCTGCACGCGATTATAGGTGTTCGATTTTTCATTCTCGTTGTCGATCCTCAGGACCGCGACACCGACCACGCGACCGGATGCCAGACTGGTAGCGATCAGGCTCGTTGTGTCCTTTATCCAGGTGGTTATAAGCTCCAAGTATTCCTTCACGGATGACTGGTCCTGCAGGAACGAGGTCGCCTTACACATTGGTTCCTCGCGGAAGAAATGACGCTGAGAACAATATCGATCGGCTCGAATTACGATCTCCTTTGTCGAGTTTCGCAAGCATCGAGATCATAGAGCTACTGATAACATGCGGCTGCTGTGCACAGGTATGTTGCGTGGCTAAACTTTGATCAAACGCAAAGCTTCGGTGTACATTGGCTCCTTTAGATCGATTATCTTGCACTTTGTACCCGATGAGTCCCATTCGAGAGGTGCCCACGTTCGAGCTTCCCATTCTATCGCGTCCTCCTCGTCCTTGGTCACATCCATTTCTGTATTTCACTGTCGATATTTTATGATCCTTCAATATTTAGTAGCATACACAAGCTGTTCTGTCGAAACATAAAATTACAAATTTCTATATTTTTATATTTGGTAATAATTTCGATAAATTACCTTATGTATAGTAGCGATATTAAATGAGATCTGAAGAAAAGAGAATATGCTTCAATATCTGATAACGTTAGAAGAAACCTATAAAGTTAAAAATTGTAAAATATACATTAGCAAAACATCGGTGCAAAAATATAAAAATGTATATTCTGAATGTGTCTGTCAGTCGCATTTTGATCAAAAGTAACTTCACACGGTTCTCAAATTCAACAGGGAAATCAATGACTCTGGTCAAAATCAATAGTACTGATTAATTACTAATTAATAAGAAACCAGTAAATTGATAGTGAAATATCTGTTCGAAACGTTTTAAACGATACGTGAAAATGAGGGGTCTGAATAACAGTAGGGTGCTCCGCAAAATAAGTTCCATCAAAGAACATGACGTATTTCTTTTAAGTCAACGTATATTGGATATCAGGAGACGCCGATTCTATCAGAATTTGAAAAGTGCGGATGCGACCATAGTGTGGGAACGGGTATTCATTGGTTATCGAATCATCGACCTGCAGCTGGACAGATTTTTACAAGCAATACGATTTGTTCTAGTACATCGTTGACCGAAGTACAGTTTATTAGCGCATATAAGACACTTGGCCGAAAAACGTTCACTAGCCTCAACATTTTAACTCTTTGATTGGCAATGTCACATACACTTGCTCTTGACATTGATATATAATATTTTATATTATTGTACTTTAATTTATATTAACAGGTAAAATCTCTCCAATATAAATTCATCAGTTATCTCTTTTCAGATACAAAAAGAAATATATTAACAGAAATATTTGTCTCGTAAAATGTGCGGCCGTCAAAGTGTTAATCTCCTCTTTTAACATACATGTTGTCGCATGTTAAATGATGATTTATATCATGGTGGATATATTGCAGTGAATGGGACTGTAAAGTGGCGCATTTTTTTAACTCGGCTATATAAATTATACTATAAAACAAAGGTTACTTTTTAAGAAAATTAAAAATCTAGAATTTTGCAGATTTAGGAATTTGGGAATATAGAGCTTTGGAATTTTTCTTTGTGAGAATTTGAGAAATTGCAAATTGGGAAGTTTGGGAATTTGGGAATTTGAGAAATTAGAGTATGTGAAAATTTAGCCATAAAATTCTCAAAGGAATTCGAGAATTTTGGGATTTAGGGATTAGGAAGTTGAGAATTTCCAAATTTTAGAATACAAATTTTCTTCTTTTGAAACTTGAAGGATAATAAATTATAAAATTTGTTTTCCTAAAAATGTTAATGAAAATAGCTATATAAATTACCCTTACCATCCCCTAATTTCCCAGTTAAAATAACCAGAAACAGAGATAAGTACTATAATTTACAGCCTACTAATAAATAAAAGTAATTATTTTAAATCTCTACCGAGATTTTGATTAACAGCATTCTTATGCATGCGTTGCATAAAGCGATTGTCACTCGGTATTTAATTACTGCACTTAAAAGCATATTCCGATAGTGTATCTATCGCTTATGTAAGATGACTTGATCGTAGCTCACCAAGCAGAAAAATGATTTTACAGGAAGTATTTAACCGTCACTATGAACATTTCAGGCCAACGCTTCACAAATGGAGCCACTGTCGAAAGCTGTGGGTCTGTGCGATGATGCTGTATCTATGAGAACCTTTCTCCACAAGCTTTTCGATACAATGAACGAGAACTTGAGTTTCTGCGCTCTTCAAGATGGCACCAACGAACTCGTAGGCGTTCTTGTTGCTTCGCTATTCGATAAAGCTGAATGGCAATTATCGTTGAAGGTACAATCTGCTAAAATATTCAATTAAACGATGTATGTACTGGTAGTCGATATTTGAACCACTTCCTCTGATTATAGTACATCATTTCTGGATTTACAGTATCCTGGGGAGGGACTACGGCAAATAATGATGTTGAGAAATTATGTGATGGATAAGGCACTGATTTATGAAGATCCGGACATAGAGAACCTGGTGCGTATCGACGTTTTATGCGTGAGATTAGATCATCAGAAAAAGGGCATTGGTACCGCAATGCTACGCTCCTGTCTCACTCGACTTGGTGCTTTCGTGTCTACTTTTGTCGGAGAATTCACTTCCGGTGCTTCTCAAACCATCGGTACGTTTCCATTAATTCTTCGTTCAAATTTAAACAACTATATGGTACGAAAAAGTCTTGAAATATAAAGCAGTATCTGTACTGTGTACTTCTGTTATATCGCCATTTTACATTATGATTTGTTTAACCACTGAAACACTCAGTTCCAACACATTATTAGGGCAAACTTTTTGACCAACCTAATTTATTTCCAATTTCAACGATTTTATTTTACAACTTCATTAATTGCAATATAACGAGTTTACTATAATACACTTCCTTATATTTCTACTCTAAATTTTCAAAATACTTTTTTACTCAAATCGATCCCTGTTTTTACATTTTTTTTTAAATTGTGCATTGCCAGACTTTAATTTCATCGATTGAAATTATATCTTAAACGTTACCAAATAATTCCTTTCGCTTTTAAGTAAAATTTAAAGTATATTAAAAGTTTGATTCATTTGTTTTCTATGTTTTATGTTCGCAGCTAGGAGATTAGATTTCAAGACGCTCTACGAATTACCATATGAAACTCTTGGAACTGAAGTACATAGGTTCCATATTTTCGCAGAATGTTATCCTGAGAATTATTCGATCGCGTGTATGGCGTTGAAAATAGAACCTCTGCCATATCATCCACCGATAAGGTCCGTCTCTGTGCGCAAAGTACAATCGACGATGAAGCGCAAAAAAAAGACGAGGAAGAAAAAATAACGCCGGTATTTTTATTTATTTTCGTCCAATATCTACACATTCTATCTTCACCGTACTTCGTTGACAATTTTCGATTCACCGTTTTTTTTTTTTTCTCAAAATTGCAACTAAAAAGAGTGATTTCCTGTGCAATATGTTACAATAGGTTTTCGTTATATGGCACTCTTACATAATTTGTTTTTGTTCAATAATATCTTCAATAGCGATACCTTCGACAGCAATAATATCATGGGACTTTTTAATTAACGTTCTTCAAAAAAGTACATAACTCCAGAAGAAATGAAATAATATACAAATGTTTAATTCCCGTACGAATGTTAACAGAATGTTAATGTAATCATTTTCTTCTAGCTTCGATTTAACACTAAATCTACCAGCGTGCACTTTGAACAATGAAGTTGAAAAACGACAAATTAATACACATTCTTCGTCTTCGTAAAGATCAGAGAATTCACCATAAAAAATTTTGTAAATTAAAATGAAACAAGGTCATGTGACCAATTTGATAGTTTTAGTGTTAAATAAATAAACCGTAATCGAGGACGAAGATACGATTTATGCTGTTTTACGCTGGCTGTGCGTTCAGTTTTACGATTCTCGACAACGCTGTAGCTTGTCGTAAACACGGTTTTTAAGTACTTTTTACAGTTCGACTTTTTGCTGATTTTTATACTTCATGTTTGGCTGCGTTTTGCTGTACTTCACGTTGGGACGTGCAAACAAACGTTCCCAGAAACTCATTCTTTCTGAAAGAAGGAATTCCTTTTCTTCCACAGACATTTCAATGTTATCATTCCCTATGCGAAGATGCTCGAGACTCTTTGTTCTAACAGGCTTCCATTTTACGGGTACTTCTTTTGTCACTTTTGGAGTGGGGTTGCTGGAAAATAATAAGTGCATAATTACTATTTAATAAATAAAAGGGTGGAAATAAATAAGGCACGTGCCAAAATATATCGAAACCAATTATAACAATTATATAACCGTAACACTTTCCTTAAAATTTACTGGTTTTTATAAAAACACAGTTTTCCAAACGAAAGCAAGACATTTAATTCCAGTCTTCAAATTGTTGAGATTAGAACGAAAATAAATACTGTAAATAGTTTTGCTTATAAACGAAATCAGGCTTCACAAAAACTGAGTAACTCATAATGTTCATTTCCATTTTTTAAAAGTAATTGGTTAGAATATGATATGAAAGAATGACTTTGTACATAATCTTGCCATTTTTTAAATAAACGTTTGATTCTTTCGTAAGAATGTCAGAAGTATTGGTTTGAAATTACTCACCCAGAATTAGCGAAGTTATACCAGGTAGTCGTTAAGAGATCAACAATTTTGTTGTCCTCCTCGGACAGTGGTTTGTTGAACATCATTTCTCCGACAGGGAACAAATATTGAAGCTCATCGGCATGCGACACTCCATAATCATTGTAAGGATCACCGAATATTGTACTGTACGAGGAACTTCCTCGATATTCCAAGTAGTAATAAAACACAGGAGAAGACTGCTGCTCCAGGTATTCGAGCACCGCAGTTCTGACTCCGTAAGTGAACCAGGCGTCGCTGTACATCTGCAACAATGTGAAGAAAAAATCGTTAAAATAACATGTTCAGCGATAGTCATACGTGATAATGTGCTGTAATAAATTCAAGCTGTTACGTGACTAACAATCTTCAAAGTTAATATTATATTCAGATACTTTATTTGTAAACTTTATATATTTTTAGTAATACTGCAGGTTATTTTATCTTTTGTAATTGCTTATGTTCCTAAATACGTATGAATTCAAAAATGTTTGAGTGTGTTCAGTTTCAAATTTAATTTCTAAATTGAGCGTGTTTAGTTTCAAAAACAACATATCAGTTTCTAGTATCGTATCGTGACAAATCTTTGAAACGACGCATATTTAAACACCTAACTTTCGTCACGCGATATTGTCGAGTTCAGTACGAGTCATTGATCCGACCAGTGCACCGATAAGTGTTTAATCATAAACAAACAATACTCACGTCTACGACTTGGAATTTTGTGGAATTACCGATCGGTTCGTCGCCAAAGTAGAATTTTCGAATTTGGGACGACATGCTTGCCAGTTTGCTTTTAGGGCACGTGTCTTCATACAGCAGCGTCAGAGGCGCGATGTTTAAGAAATCATCGTTTAATCTCTTTATTAATTTTCCGTTTTCTCGTCCGAATAAACCTAATAGCAGAAATAATAATCGAGTAATTAATTTTAATATAGAAGAGTGATTACAATCGAGCTACAATCATGTGCTAGAGTATCAATACCTGGAGCTTTGAGGGCTCCTTCCTGGGCCGTGATTCCTGTCATCCATGGAATGTCATCCAGACGACCATTCTGCGACGAGATTACAGGATCCTCCGTTAAGAAAGCACCAGGATGATCAGGTTCGATTACCGGTTTGAAGGGTATCATTGGGGAGTAGCTGAACACCTAATCGTGAAACAAAAATTGCACCGTTAATATCATCGTGAGATGCATTCTCAGTCATTTCGCAGACAGTGTATAAAGTATAATTGCAAAATTTCTATTAATGACATTAATATAACAGTTTTCATAGATGGAAGAGAGAGGGAACACCTAATGTGTATATATTAATAAATAAAAAATTGCAACTTTTTTGTAGGATCCTTGTAGGAATTTGTAGTCTCTACATGGTCGAACACCTTCATAACATTTAACTTTAACAATTGATGTTTTATTTAAAACTAAGAACACAGCAGAAATGTGAATTTAATCACAAAATCGATTTATAAAAGTTTCTTTTTCTCTTCAGCAAATATTTCAGCATCTTGCAGTTTGTGCGTTACCAATTCACTATTCAAACGTAAGTATCCTATGCTATCGTAATCCGACTTTTTTACAGTAAAAGAGAAGGGTAAGATGTTAAAATGCGTTCCCATAGAGAGTGAGGTCTCGGATTGCGTCTAATGCAGGAAATCTAAAAAAAAAAAGTGTAGTCAATTTTCCGCAAGTGAACTTTCATTTTCGTGTTCGAAAGAACGGCCGCAGGCGTACAACGCAATATCTCGATTATCGAGAAGATCGAAATGTTTCGTTCGAATTTTTTCAGTAAATCACCGTGCACGCTATACAAACGTCACGTTTCGAAGTTAGTAGAAACTTCATGGTGGACAAACGCAGCCGATTAATCGCCTCGTTTTATATACGCTTTCACTTCCAGCCGGTGTAACATACTTCCTTGTCGTGAGATCGTTGTACGCATTCCGGTATTTTCCTCCTGACCTTGTTTGTATAAAAAAATATCGCGCATGTGCAACAATCAGGAGGAAATCTGATTTTTCTAGGGAAAATATGGCAAGTAATGGTGAAGAAGTTTTATATTTGTCGGTTTTTAGGGATTTGAGAAGATTTGAACATTTGGGGATGGGTTAAGAATTTGAGGAGCTTGGGATTTGAGATTTGGGGATATGGGGACTTAGAGATTTTGTCATTTAGGAATATGGGGATCTAGGGATTTTATCATATAGGAATGTGGGGATCTCGGGGTTTGGGGGCTTAGAAAGGGAACATTTGAAGTTTCTAGATTTTGGATTCAGGAGCATACGAATGTGGAGATCTAGTGATGTGACGAATTTGGAATTTGGAAATTTGGAAATTTAAGGACCTTGGAATTTAGGGATCTAGGAATATGACCTATGGACTTGATGATTTTAGAAGGACTTGAGATTTTGGAAATTTTGAATTTTTGGAAATCCAACAATCAACAAATTTTGAGATTTGGTTTACCAATTACAAATTGGTGTAATAAAGATTTAATAATTTGGAAAATTCCGAAATGTATATTTATTTATACAGTCAAATCCTTGACGAAATTTGTAAATTTATTTAGAGATTTCGAAAATGAACAAACTCAAAAGTTTCAGAAATGCGAAGAACAGTATGGGAATTTACAAATTTTCAAGTTTATTATACTTATTCGAATTAAGCCTTCGTCGCATCCGAGTGTACATTCGCGAAACTGGTTTTCCGAGATCTTGGAACCGCCATGTATTTATTAGTCACAGCTACGAGGAATTTGACGAGGTAAAAAGATTTCTGTAATATATCCGACGGGAAAATCTCATTCCACGAAATATCCTGGTAATCCACTGAAAATTCGATCGATCCGTGTCGGAAAAACAATTTCATAACCGGTCGCACTCGGTCGATCAAACCGATAATTATTTCTCTTAACGATCGCTGATTGGAAAGTTGCTTAACCCTTTAATATCTACATCACAAGTTTTCATTACTTTTTTACTCTCATGTCAACATGTTCAATACCAGTACGTGCATATATACTGTAACGTGTGACGTGCACGTACACGTCAGATGGGAAAGAACCGTTTTCCACGCAACAGGTTTTTCCTTTTGCGAACAATTTTGTGGAATCGTTTTGAATTTCAAATGTTTTTCATAATTTCACAACTGTTTTTCCTTTTGCGTACTCGAAATTAATTATTCGTCACGAATGTGATTCATTTTGTGGAATTGTTTTGAATTTCAAATGTTTTTCATAATTTCATAACTGTTTTTCCTTTTGTGTACTGGAAATTAAATATTCGTCACGAATGTGACTCGTTTTGAATTTCACAACTCTTTTCCCTTTCGCGTTCTCGAAATTAAATATTCTACATGTGTCTACCAGCTTGTGCAATCGTTTTGAATTTCAAATGTTTTTCACAATTTTACAATTGTATCTTGTACAGCAAAATCTTGTGAAATATTCGTTTCAGTATCTGTTGATGGTCTTTTCAGTTTTTTCTAATCTTTCTTTCAGTCTTTTTCAAATACCAAGTGATGTGAACATTAGGTACATCTTTTCTTTGCGTAACGTATAATACATTGTCTAAAACCTTTGAAACCATTACACGTGCATAATAGAAAAAATAACAGAATAACAGAAACAATAAAAAAAGAGGGACTAATTGCATCATGTTCTGCAGCTTCACTTAACCTCTCAACCTACGATTTTTTCGTCAGAATTAATCATTATCATAATAATAAAATAAATAACTAACCTTGAAATGTTAGACATACTTTGAATTCAGCGATCTTTAATTATACAAATTGTAAATGGTATTGAACAGTAAACTTGCAAGGCAAATACGATTTATTTTTGTTATATTTGAACTGTGGTATGCGTCACGTGACTCGATGTCATACTTTAACTGATTAAAAGTTGAATGATTAACTTCACAATTGTAAGTAGTAGAAATAAAAGGTGAAAGATTGATGATGTATGGAAGAATAGACATGATACGAAACGTGAAAATGTTAAATGTTCATTAAGTGATTTACGTTATCGAAGTAGAAGTTATGGAAAAAAATTCATTCAATCTTCGAAAGGTTAATTATTGCGATAATTAAGATAAACGTTAGCGCGATCGCATTATGTATTAAAACGTGAAGTCGCGCATTCATTTCTAGCTGGGAACGCAGGAATGTATCGTGGCGTGCTTTAATAGCGTAATTATAAGTTATGAAATCGTATAGTACTATTATTCTCACATCATTCCTTGTATCAACGTGCTTATATAATGAGAATCAACTTACGAACGCGACTGTCTTTCATTCGAAGCGATTTCAATGCCAAGGTATGCGTATTGTATAATTATCGAGGTGTATTTTGTATATTCTTGTTAGCCGAGTTTCCCTCGCGGTATATGCGCTACTTTAATTTGATAGGTACGCGGTTTAAGGAGAAATCGAAAGAATGTTTGTTAACACTTTGGGGCATTCATTTGCAAGATTTACAGGTTTATTATTGAAAATTTGGAAATTTAGGAGCATTCAAAATTTTTAGTTTGGAATTTGGAAATTTGGTTGTTTGGCGATTTAGTGATTTCATGATTGGAGGACTTGATAATTTGGTACTTTGATAAAGTGGGAAATTGAAACTTTGGCAAATTGGGATTTTGAGAAATTAGGATTTTGGAATGTTAGAATTCTTTAGTATTGGGACTTTGAAAAATTGTAATTTTGTAATTCAGGAATTTAGGAAATTAGGATTTTAGAAAATTGGAATTTTGAAAATTTAGTTAAAGAAATTTGGGCTTAGGTAAATTCAGCCTTTGAGAGATTTATATTTTGAGAAATTATTTCCTTCAAAAATTGGAATTCTGGGAAATTCAGATTTCAGGAAACAAAATTTTGAAAGTTCAGATCAGCAGATAAATTTTTGATATATTCTGATACTAAATTTTACATTTTGTAACGTAGAATTCTGATAATCTAAAATTTGTATTAAAAAATTAAAAAATAACAAATTTCCAAACCTGAATGCATGAAAATATTGCTCGGCTTGAAATACAGGTTATCTGTCCCTAAGTTTCCACAACGGCGCCCAATAATTTCATAACTGATCAGATCAAGTTTTCTCGCGAAACATGTACAAATATGCAAATATACTGCAATTTTGTTTATTCCAACTACTCGTAACTATTCGTGCGTACAAATTGACATTCATATTAATAAATCTTTGGTATATTTCACGCACGAACATTTAACAGTCCAAGGGCAGTGTGGTTTTCAGAAATTTTTTTTATTTCCAAATCGTTCGCGGTATGTTTATCTAGGCATGAAATGATAAAACCTTGGTAAATCAGAATACCGTGTAATCAACTGTCTAATTTGCATGCCAGTAAATGCACAGATTTCTAACTAATCTCTTCTAAGCCAGAGAATATCGTACCTGAATCGTAGAACAATAATTAAACTGATTATTCAATCATCTTAAAGACAAAGTAGTTGGTCGTCAGATTAATTTGAGTAATAATAAATCAATCACATTGTTTGATACATCGTTTATGACACCGAGAAATATTCGCAATAAATTACTTTGTTTTCTGATAGAAATTTCAATTTAAATTTCGATCCTTATGACAATTAAATCTGACTTTGAAATTTTAAACGTGACTTTTCTGAAATGATCTTGAGCTGACAAAAACCTGTTTGCCTTCGAACTTGTGAGAAACTTTCGAAGGTTTTCTTTCTTCTGTTAATAAATAAGATCTCTTTTTAACTAAACAAGAAAAAACAGGTAAAATGAAATATATGTTGTTCGAAGGATACTGGTGTTTTTACGGAAGTCAGATATTTTTGAAGATATCAGGGACGTCTATATCTTTGTGATCATATTCTTTCATTTTTATCAACTTTATTATTCCTTAATTTTTATCTTTATTGCTCTTTCATTTTTGTCAATTTTATTGTTCTTTCATTTTTATCAAATTTATTGCTCTTTCATTTTTGTCAAATTTATTGTTTCTTAAATTTTTGTCAAATTTATTGTACTTCCATTTTTTATTAAATCTATGGTTTCTTAATTTTTATCAGTTTGCCAATTGACATCACTGTCTCAGGAAAAAATTTCTGCATAAGAAGGAATTCGAAAAGGCAAAAGCGAAAAGACAAAAACTTAAACTGTACAATAATGCTTGATCTCAAGAAATTTGTTTTACCGATCTCAGTTATATCTTAAAGTCTAACAAACAATTGCAACTTACTTGGAAAGCACGATCGGTAGCGATGATATCTGCAGCATCTTTGGTGCGTAGACACTCGATCAGTTGTTTCGAATCCGTCGAAGGACAACCCAAAAGTTCAGCCACCTTTACAGCATTCTTTTGTGCTGTACCCGGTTTCGCCAAAGTCCATGAACAGTGACTGCTGCCACTTTGTGAGATTCCACGGTGGAAAAGCCCTGTATTGAACAATATGAACAGAATTTATAAAAAAAACTATAAAATATAAATGTCACAAACGAGGGAGAGTGACAGGACTAAATAAAAAAACAATTTTTAATGTCACAAAACTGTTCTGTTGATTTAAGTTCAATGTTTAGTGTCATAAAGCTATTCTGTAGATTTATGTTCAATTTTTAGTGTCATAAAGCTATTCTGTTGATTTATGTTCAATTTTTAGTGTCATAAAGCTATTCTGTTGATTTATATTCAATTTGTAGTGTCACTGAGCTGTTCCGTTGATTTAGGTTCAATTGTTAGTATCACAAATTTGATGTGTTGATTTAAAAGTTAAACGCCCGATAGATATATCTGTTGCATAATCTGTTATTCTTAGAGGAAAATTGTACCATGTGTAACAAAGATTTCTATGAAAATTGTCATGACTAGCAACGCGTTGCATACATTAAAAACTACGAGTTCTCAGACGTTTTTCCTTGTTGCGAAATGTTCAAGCTATTACGAGTTTTATCGTCATTGTACTACTGTATATATTTTTGTGATATTGATCATAGTTATCGCACTTTTTTGGAATGACTTTGTTAAATATCTGCATACAAAGTGGCATCAAGAACATCATAAAAGTTTATTTGATTTACTTCAAATTAAATTACTAACCAAAAAGATTTTCCATTCGAAACATTCTCAAAGTATTAATTAAGTGTCGGTATTTTCCGGTTGATGATTCAAGTTTTATCACTTTATCCGAATCAATTCTAATTGTCACTAACCGTTCGTCAAATTACTCATCATGTGGTAATGTACGCTGGCTCCTCCCGCGCTTTCTCCGAAAAGAGTCACGCGGTTAGGGTCACCTCCGAAAGCAGCAATGTTTTCATGCACCCATCGAATGGATTGTACTTGGTCCTTCAACCCATTGTTCCCTGGACACACCAAGTCCTCGGTGCTCAAAAATCCCAGTGGTCCCAACCTGAAAAATTGTTTAAAATATATCTCTTGTGAAAAATTTCATTTTTCAAGATTTGTCCAGGTTTGAAGAAACGATTACAGGAACAGATGTTAATTTCTGCAAATCTCGGAATTTCTCACCTGTAGTTCATGGTGACGAATATCACATCGTGGTCTAGTATGAATTTCGGATGATAGAATCCCGAATGACCTGAACCGCAGACCCAACCACAACCGTGGAGCCAAACCATCACAGGGTATGGTGCTTTCGAGTCCTCATCGTTGGCCAATTTTGGCGTGTAAACGTTCAGATAAAGACAATCTTCGTCGCCTTCGATCTCATCCTGATAAATGTAGATGTTTCTTTGAACGCACATATTAGCATCTTCCTTGGCTGACCGTACGCCATTCCATGCCGATGCTGGTTTTGGTGGCTGCAATTATAGATACAATAAATTACGCTGGTGAAAGTTGTACTAATGAGACGACATATTTCAATCACCTAATCGCGAATGGGTCAATCGAGATGTAGGTAAAATGTACGGTAGGATAATAACTTTGCTGAAGTTATACCGGTAATGTCTATTTGTGATTAGTATCAGTTTCTAGTAAAGTACGGGTTGGTTGAATACAGTAATGGTATTATTGAATGGTAATAGATTTGGTATAATTAAAAAACAATATTAATGTCATGTAGTAATTTAGTACTGTAAGTATATAAAAAATATTTTTACTGTAATACAGCAATGTAAGTAAAATAATAATATATTTATTAATAATGTAATGTAACATTGTACTCAATAAACTTACTAACAGTAACATATTTAAAATAAATATAACCGAACCTATTTCAAACCTAAATTGATTTGTATCGCACCCTGTTTTATAAAGAAGCTAAAACGAATAGTGGATCTATAAAATATGTTCTCAAAGTATACACAGCGTGTTTATTATAATTAACATTTTATGAAAAAAATTTTTTAAAAAAAGTTGGCACGTGTAATCTTCTGTTAAGTTCATGCAAACGATCTTCATTCTAATCACGGAATGATAAGATAAAAAACGACTTTTTACGAGGATTTGGATATGTACAGGTAGCCGGAGTTGCTTAATATATTCGCATAACTGTCGTAACTGAGTGTAAAATTACGTCATGGGATACGTTGACGAAAACAAGTTATCCATTTAACGACGAAAGCAACTATCTATTCGACAGGTCTGTGAAATAACAAAAATCTGGAGATTTTACTGTGATAAAGTAAGGTAATGTCATTCTTTCAGCAGTGTGAACAATTATCTGTTATCTACTGTATTATGGTAATTATTTGTCATTTATATCCAAATTTTCAGTTGAGTATTTCTATTTGTTTGAAATTAGTGTAATATTGACATTGCAACTATAGTTATTTCGAATAAGATCATAAGATCATAAGATCATAAGATCACAATCTGGGGATGAGTTAGAGGCAATCTGGGTATAGAGAACCCAGGAAAATTTTACAATTTATAATTTATATTTTACACTCGTTACTAAATTAATACGATACTACAGATATTGTTAACAATTAACATTGTTACGGTTAAAGTTACGTCACCAGATTCTTGAAACTGAATAGGAAGTTCTTATAATGTAGAGGTATCATTAATAATCACATCAATACAAGTGCAATATTAATAATAACATGTGTCAGTAACAGTATATTAATATTTATATCATCAATAATAATTCAAAAATAATAATTCAATAATAAAACCATATTAATGATATCAGCAACAAACATTCAATGTATAGCACTTGAATTGAAATGCAACTGATCAAAAAGTTAAAATTACTTTGGTAAGTGTCTCAATTCATCACTTGATCGAAAAGGATTAATTTATAGCAATTATTTTAACGATAGTAATTATTTTACACAAAGAATAATACGTACATAAAGAACAATAAGTAAGAAATATTTCTTATATAAAGACAGATATGTCGAAACATCATGTACGATAAATGTGGGAATAAATTGCAATCTTACCTGGAATCTAAGCTCACCAACAGGTGGCAAAGCATAAGGAATCCCCCGAAACGCCGCAAATTCTCTACCGTTTCTGCTTTTCATAATCGTGCCTGACAATGTTCCATTTTTTATTTTTACTATAGGTTCATGGTCCTCGCTTGTAACGAGCCCGAACAGACAGACACAACTCAGCAACAGCCATAACAGATTATGACCCATCGTTTCCCAAATTCAAACTTTTGAGAATTTTCCTGTTGACACATTGATGAAATTTACAAATAATTGTCATATAATAAACTATTTTTTTCGATTAAAAATTTTCAATAAAATTTGTGTATAAATCGGTTAAACATTTTCTGTACCGATAAAAGTGATGAAGAAGAGCAAAAAGTATGTTATGTCACTGTTTCTTAACAGAATCGAAATTAACTCTTTAATTACATTCATCATGCAATTATGCTTAAATAGATATCATGCAAATGTAAAATAATGTAACGTAACATTAATTATAAACTTGTAAATATTTATTTCACAGAAAAAAGTATATATTTAAATTTATATTTCAAATGTTCAGTAACTAATTTTATTTAACCGAGTTTCACAAAAATCTTCGTTTTTAAACCATGACTAAAGATCGCAAAATGACAAAAGAGCGTGCAAAGTGTTCGACTCATCAATCGATCCAATTACGAAGCAATTGATTAAAGCCGCTAATCGATGTGATTAGAGCTGAATGAATTATTCAGTCATCGTTAGTCAACAATCTATGGAATTTTTATCGACCATCCGCTTCAAGATTTATTTTTATTGCGACGATAATACGAGGGTTTAGAGTCAGACAAAACTCCAATTTTACTATTCGTGTCAGACTTACGATCACCAGAGTCGTCAAATTAAAAATAGTTAAAAATAAACAGTTTCAAAGTTTTTGGAGATTTTGCGAAATTTACTGAGAGTCAAAGAACGCTAATTAGATATAGTGTTTGATTTGAACTTATAGTTCTTGGAGATAACGTTGTCTGACTCTGAATCCTGACATGTGTGTACGTACTGGTTTGCGGCTTGATAGTTAGTCTCTTAATCGGCGAAAAACGAAGAAACTTTCGGCGCAGATAGCACGCGAGAAAAGCGTGTCCGCTAACTGCGAAGGTAAAACCACAACTGCACCTGGTGAGAGTCGATGAATCGCTCGATGATGCTGGGACGCTTGATTCTTCGATACTCGTTCGAGCATCTCGGTGTACAGGATATTCTCGGTATCTTGCAAATGCACTTGATCTTGCATATTCAATGCAATATTACGTATTCAATTATATTCAACTTGCTCTGAAATTTACATATTTGCTACAAATTCAAATTTGCTTTTAAATAAGTGCTGTCACCTGAGGAGTCATAGACTCAGCAGTTATGTTTCAACAAATTAAACATGTATTTTTTTTTTGGTTACTGAGATTTGCATCGAGGATCTGAAAAGAGGTTTCAGGGTGAGGGAAGGAAAAAAGTTTAAAGCATTTATGAAGCCTCATATATGTATTTCAAAATTTATATTTTTGCGCGGGGAGTTTGGAAACGGTAGCTAATTTGTAAGTAATGTCAATCTCTGTTTTACATCTGTAGATAAAGTCAGTTTGCAATTCATTTTATAACCTCGTATCAGAATTCTATTGTTGTTAAATTAGATTTTCTGACGAAACTTTGGAAAATCGTCATACTCCGATATCGACCAAATTTTGCAAATAAGTTTTCGACTCGAAAGAAAATTTGTTGCCTTTCTTATGTCATTCCCTACATCACCGACAAGATAGAGTATAGTGTAGGAATTGTTCTGAACACATAATCCGTATGTTTGGATCCACGGAATATATTACAAACATCATAAAATCAATATTAATAAATATATAATAAATATATGGCATATTAATCAATAAAATTAATGTTAATTGAATTAAAAAAAAATGGAACAAGTGGCGCCATCTCTCCGGCGAACAGGGTGAACTACACACTTTTGAAACTGTAGTTTCATTAGTTCCCACACACTGCCGCTAGATGGCGCCACGTGTATGGTTTTCGGACCTATTCAATTAATATAGCTAATTTTATTAGCTTAATTGATTATAATATGAATTTTATCACATCAGAGTGCAAGACCAATTTACTTCGAATTAATTTGACTTTACCAAACTATTATCAATTTTTAACCATTCTTAGGCTAAGTCCAATTATCCTAAGAGTTTCTTGTAGCTAATCTGTAGGTAAAGTCAATTCCTGCTTTGTACTTGTAGGTAATGTCAATTTGCAATTTATTTTTGTAACTTCATAGCAAAATTCTTTTGTCGTAAAATATGATATTCTTTATATAAATAATTAGAGACAAGAATTTATAGCGTAAATATTAAAAAATATTCATCATCAAACTTTTCCATTAAATAAATAATTAGTAATTAGAATTTGAAGTTTAAAGTTTGTATGTTAATTATACAAACTTTATGTAAAAAGTTAATTAAATCATTGTAAATAACTAAAAGAAGATTATATTGTAACAATAGAATTGTTTATTTAAATACACGCCATATTCAGTCTTATGTGCTGCCATCTAGCGGTAGAAGACGGGAACTAATGAAACTACAGTTTCAAAAGTGTGTAGTTCACCCCGTTCGCCGGAGAGATGGCGCCACTTATTCCATTTTCATAAAAATTTAATTAACACTGATTTTATTGGCTTAATTAACTTCATTATAATTAACATCAAATATTTTAAAAATCTCTAAAGATTCGATTTATTATATTTCTCATAAAATCTACTAACAAATTGTAGAATGCCGAACGAAACACTATTTGAGAGAAACAATTTACTAGTACAAAATAAGAATAATTTACAGTTTCATATTTTGACCTCATATTAATATTACCTTAAAATTATTATCACCCTATTTATAATTTCACATTTATATTTATTCATGATTATTTATAAATTCAAAATTTCTCTTAGTACTAGTGTCACATGATGTCACCTTAATTTTCCTTAAAATTCTCTTTTTAACAAGGTAAATCTATTACACAACGTCCTGAATGACCTTCCAACACAAGTAATCAGTAAATCAATAGTTTCGATAGTTTTTCGATTGCAAGAATCGACGACGGCAACTGTCCCCGTGCGGTGTAAGTTTGTCGAAAGTTGTGAACACCGTTCGCAAGATTAATACACGGCGCGAAAAGAAGAACGGAAATGTGTCCCCGCGATTTATCAAGATCTGGAGAATGTCAGTGCCGAAAGCGAGAATCTGCGACTTTCGAGGGTCTGTCATTTGTTGCAGCCGTTTGTCGTGATTTGGCCCGTTAGTCGATACTCTCGTAGCCGATGCAGTGTCTTCGACAGCCGGTCGTTCTGTCGCGTGAGCATTTCGATCTTCTCGCGATTCGAGATCAGTTGTCGTGTCATGTCTGCCACAGGATCGTCCTTGGGCATTAATATCGCCTCTTTCCGAAGTCCTTTTGAATTATCACTGTCCATCCTTCCGTCATTCGTTTCGGTCGAACTCGTCGATCGCAGCGATTCAATTTCTTGACGCAATCTTTCCATCTCCTCTCTGTGTTTCTCCTTCAACTGAACCAAATAACACAAAATGGGTCATTTGAAATATTTCGCGATTGAAAATGTTCACACTATTTAAAATCACAAGGGATTTAAAATCGTTAATGCTTATTATAATATAAAGTACTGATCCTTTCTTGAGTTCGACTCGCCACTTGTTAGCTAAAAGTTTAAACGATGTATACTATAGAAGAGGAGTATCCCGGCGAAGGTTTATTGCATTGGAAAATCACGATGAACAATTTCCGAGAAGTTAATCGCAAACTTTATAGACACTGAATTGTTGAAAGGCGTCTAAGCTATACGATCGAGCTTTTGTCAACGTGGCAATAAACTTTCGAACTTCCAAAGCCACAGGGTAAATAAGGAAGTTTCGAAGGGTAAGCAAGCTACTGTGTTGAAATTGCAGCTAACATCGAGATAAGTCGATTTATGTTATTCCAGTTTGTACAGCTATAAAAGTTCTCGTAATTAAACGGCTGTATTTAAGCCTTCAAATTCTCTGACGATCGAAACACTCCGCTAATAAAAGTGGCGAACGACTTGAATCTCCATCTTTACAATTAAAACGCTGTAAAATTTGATCCAATTTGTAAACGATACAACCTTCCGGAAACATTTTGTAACACTTATTCAATTATACGAATTTACAAACTCGATAATTTTCTCGTTATAACAATTTATGGAAATGTTTGACGAACTCGATAAAGCTTTATTAAATATTTTAAGCATAAAGCGATTAAAATTCGATGCAAAATTACCGTCTTGCATTCGATGGAACGCTGTGCCGGCCCGAACAAACCCAGAAATTTCAGGTATGAAACGGACGCACATATTCGCAAACGAAATATTCCATTAAGTACGTTCGCCATTATCAGAATTATGTATCAGACTTAAACACCCCATTGAAACAGAACGGAATTATTTGAGTCGGTATGCGAAATGCATTAAACTTGCTTTTGTATAAAGTACACTGGTAAAAATCAATTGAAACGGAGGAAAGTTATTCGCGCAATTTCGTTCGGTTCAACGACACGCGTTTCGATCCTTTAAAGTGATTGCGAAGGTAACTTCCGGTGCACGAAACTTAATTTGTTCCGAGGTCCATCGAAGCATTAGTTTCGCCTATTTGCACCAGCTGTTCGTTGATTAATTAACGGTATTAACTGGCTGTTCTGCACGGCGCGTTAACGGTACAAGAGACGATAGAAATTAGCTACTGTTTAAGCTACTATCAGCTCTTCGTGTAGGTGATTGCGTATCTGTGAATTAACCGGCTACTCGATTAAATTAATTTACGCCAGCACTGCGGAGTTTACGAGCGACGTCGCTGCAATGATTTAAACGGAAAAACACCGATAGTTTCGTTAGAAAATAGTCGAACTATCAGTCGGTTAAATATTTATGCTCCTATGAATCTGAATATTTGTGTAAATTATACGAATACGCGGATAGTATTTATTCAGTGTTTGTTTGTGACAGGAAGTTCTATAGATACTGGAAATTAAATCAATACATGAATAGTGGTCTAAACTGTGACAACGTGACGTTCTGTTTGTACAAAAACTGTAACTTCATAAATCGTTCTAACGAAAAAGTTATTAGTTATTGGTAAGTCTTCAAATGTATATCTTTAGATTTTTTATGTAGGGATTAATGAATTTAGAAAACATCTAATTTTCAAACTCAGCTATTCCAACTTTCAAAATGCAATTGTCTTCCCAAATGCAATTGTCCTCTACTACCAAATTCAGCTCTCCAGGACATGATAAAAGTATACCGAAACAGGATTTAATTACGTGTCGATGAATCGTTCACTCTATTAGAATTAAACAATTTACCCGACACGAGAAGAAATCGTAATCGGATCGCAAAACGAACTCACCGAGTCGTTTTCCTTTCTCGATTCGTCCAAGAGCGCCTGGGAACGTCGTTCTGTCTCGAGGCACGCATCGCGAGTGTCGATGACTTCCTTTCTCAGTCTGATCACGGTTTTCTCCAACTCCAATTTGCTCTGTGACAACGTAGCCACCTGACTTTGCAAAATGTTGTTTCCGCCGGCTGCAATGAACGTTCGAAAATAAGAACACTTCTGGTGAGACCTTTCCGAGTACGTTCGCATCGTTCAATGAGGATCCCTTGTTTTTCGTTGTCCAACGACCCCTTGTCAAACTTCAGACATTTTGTAACTCGAAAAATATTCGTGTCCTAATTAAAGAAACTTATCTTTGAACACATTGCTCCGACCTTTTGTGAAATATGACGATTTTGTTCTTAATACTCAAGTTTTAATTTTTATTACGTTTTCTTAGGGTTGTATGTATGTGTACTTTGCATCAATAATTTTGGAACAGTGATTGCTACATCTACTCTATCTCTCTCAGTTTCGATTTATAAGAAACAGTTCTACGTATTGTCTCGCGTTTCGCCAGTATCTTTTTACTTACTCAAGTTCGATATCTGTCTTCGCGAATCTTCCAGTGTTTTCTTCAGTGTCTCGTTCTCGCTTTTCACAGTTATGTTACTCTGTTTCGTCGACTCGACTTCTTCTTTCACTGCGAATCAATATTTCGTAATTCGTGAATAGCGTTAGGGATTTTTGTTAGTGTCAGTGGAAGATGTGATATACTGAGGGAGATAAAATAATGTACCAAAAAATGTGTGTGGGTAATGATGATAATACTAACGATATTATTTACGAAATAGATTATTGCAAATGTAAAGTAGATATTCTTAAAAATTATTTCAGAAATTTTGTAACAACATTCCAATGTTAAATAGACAGGTATAAGTAAGAGAGAATTTTTTACAAAATTAGTTGATGATGAACCCCTATATTTACTTGGAAAATATGAAAGAAATATTGTGCCACTTATTAAAATTATTACTTCTCACTTATTACTGAAAAAATATGATTTTGACAAAATAAATATAATTTTAATACTTCAGATTACTTTTCCGCGACTAGCCTAATAATGCTAACAGTTTCACTACCTTGTTGATATTCACGATTTAATTTTATCTTCTACCTAACTTAAAAACGACAGGGAAATTTCTCAGTCAAAAAAGAAAATACAAAAGTGAATGCTCGATTGAACGAGAAAAGTAGAACAGAGAAGAAAGAAGTCAAGAAGACGAAGGATAATCGAAATGCTGTCGTCCAAGTGATGGACAATTTGTGAAAGGAATACCTAGCCGAGAAACCTGCCATTTTCTAACGCGTCCTCCAGTTCGTGGTTTTTAGCCTGCAAAATGTCCATCCGTTTCTCTTGTGTCTTTAAATTCGTCTGTAACTCTCGAATCGACTTCACGTGATCCCTCTCGATGGCCTCTATTTTCAAATCGCTGTCCGCCATTTTCTTCAGCGCCGTTTCGATGTCTTCGCCGATGGCGTTGGTGAGCTTCTTCATCACGGACCACTGCGTCCTCTCGTAAATGTTGTCTTTGCACTCGTTTCTGAAATAATCGTAATTTAAACGAACGAACAGCAACATCTGTTCGTGAAATCTTTTTTCCCATCCTTGCGGAAAAGGCGGATGGTTGAGTGAGATTTTATGGCGTCGAGGGAGACGTAACATCTTGGAAATTGATTTTTTATGGTTGCTGAGAAATTTTAAAGGTCTTCTATGTTCGCTCAACGGTGAATCTTATGTTTATTTGACGTTAACGCGAGAATGGACGCTATTGATGGAACTTCGTAACGTCGGAGGTGCAGAATTCATGAATACTTATATTGTATCACTGATCAAATATTCAGTTTTGAGATCATACATGCAATTCTGCGTACACTCGGATGCAACGTATTCATTCAGGTTTTGTTAGAAAGGACAGACTCCCATTATTTTTTATTCTTTTTGAGAGCAATGTGGACTTGAGAATTTTTTAACATTTACAGAGTTGATCTTTCTCTGTCTTTCCCGATTCCCGGACATTACTTAAGAAAATTAAATAAACGTATAGTTTTAAGACGTCAATCTTCATATTTACTTACAAACAAGACATATTTACATTTTGTTTGTAAGATATATACTTCACATAAATTATAATACGACACGGGAACTGCTAATATATTTCAAACTCTTAGCAAGCTTGTCAAACGTTTGAATTATTTGTAATAAAATGGTAGTCATAACAGATAGCTGGTGAAAATATTGTCAGGTTATACGATGTTGATTACCGTGTCGTGACAGATATTGCCAATACCTTTGTGCAACGGCGACAGAAATTAATTTGTTCGTGACGAAGACGTGCTCGATCGTGTTTATCGCTTGAAGAACAGCTTCGCCTGCTATCCCGCAACTTTCGCAATAGTTCATGCTACCGCCAGCTTGACAACTTCGAGAGACTTTGGGCGTAAAGCACTCTTGCTCCTCGTTCTTGCTATTTTTCACCTGTTGACGCGCTGATATTTTTCGTGAGCATCCTCCGATCGGATGAGGAAAAAAAAGAAATGATCGATCTCAGTATCATCAAATTTTTACAAAACGTGCACACGTACGATGACTAGGCAGTTGAATGTGGACATTTATTCACATACTAATTTAACTGATAGCACCTGTGTAGAAATTATCACTATCGTATATTTTTGAGTTGTAACTTATAGGATGTTAAAAATTTGTAAATAATTAATATTCTCAGTAATGGCGAATAAATTGTAAATTATTGTTGATGTTGATGATGGTTGCCTGATTTTTTTTTAGGTATAATTACAAACGTCTTGTAAAAATATTGTATTTACAATAAGGACTAAAATCGATCATTTCGAAGATTACTATCGTATACCAATTTGAAAATTGGATATCTTTGTTCTTGAATCTTTCGCTAGTTCCTTGTTGTTTTTCCATCTTATTCTTTACTTTCCCATTCCCTACGTGTTTTTCTTTCATCTATACTTTACTATTGCCCTTCTCTCTCACTTTGAAAATATACATGGTGACAATGTTAATTTCTTTTTCAAAATTATATGTTTGAACATAGGTATCCATTACGATAAATGCACAATTAATTTGATATTTTATAATTGACCGATTATTTGTACTAATTTAAAAATTTAGAAAGTAAAAAGTTCTTATATTTTGTTGCTTTCTAAATTCACAAATTTCTAAATTCTTATATCCCCTTTCTAGCAGTGTTTATATTTTCATTTGATTCATTTTACTCACCATCTGACGAGATATCGATTCAGGTAGCGTCTTCAATCGATCCCAGACAAGTCGTATTAGACTGGCCATCGAGATATGATTTGATCGATTAATGTATGCTACTTCTTTGAAAAAATCGTCCACGAAGGGATACTTGTCCATGAATTCTACGATCAAACGCAGAACGAATTGGATTCTGCAAAAAATTTCCTTTTTACTACAATACTATTATACAACCTTAATTTAGACTAATCAAGTATAATAAAGTATATTGAGAAATTTATATCTAATTTTTGCAATTTAAAATTATACAATGACGTGTGAAAAGGTACATGAAAGTTCATTAAACAGTGTTGAAATTCTATTTCGATAAGAGCAGCTGGTAATTAAAAGTAAGCAATGATATGTTTTTAACTAGAAAAATCTCTTTTCCTTTGGACAATGGTTCACAAAATGAAACATTAACACTCTGTATTTTAATATTATATATTTAACACTAACGAAACACTCGAGGATAATTCTGAAATGAAGGAGTGCAAAGGGTAGATAATTACTCCTTCGCCTAATCGAACCACGTGGTTTACGAAAGATGGTAGAAACACGAGCGTCGCAACGTTGGACGTTTTACACGGCAAGACGGGGACGTTTTTGTTTCGGGAATTTTCAGCGAATTTATGCAAATGTACAACGACGTCGAAAAAGGACTCTAAGCAACCTGTCGTAAGCCAGCTCCAGAAGAAGAATATAGAATTCCCCTGCGGTTCCCTCGTGCTCCTTCACAATTTCCATGGCATTTATGTCCCTCGCGATCTTCGTAGGGAATTTCCATGACAGATGTTCGATACCACCGACCCAAGAATATATCTCGTTCGCGACACATACACATTCCCTGATATCCGCGATGATTGACGTTACCAGAAGCTTATTCAGTTTCGGCATGATTACGTGCGCTCCCGGTTATTGAAACTCGTTCTGCGACAATGCAGGTTAAGATCGTGGATCACCCTGAATGCCGTTCAAACTTACGAAACCGTGACCGACTCGACATCTCGATAGTCGACAGATTAATCGTTGCTGACCTTATGGGGTTTTCGTTGCTTGCTTGTCATCGATGTAACTGCCATTCTTGTATGCGGTGGACAAACTCTCTTGGATTTAACCCCTTGTCATGCAATATCGTGTCAAACTCGTGACGCACGCTAGAGATCATATGCGACGTACCAGACTCGTGTTTTCATCGTAATTGAATTTTGGGATCGATTCCAATTACTGTCCAGCAAGGATCGTGTATACAAAATCTCTAACTTTTAACTTTCTTTACTAGTGATATTGTAGGAATAATTAGGTATTTATGAATGACGCAACTGGTTAGGTAATTTTAGGTTAAGGGGTTAATAATGCTTGTTATTAAGTGACTTGGGAAAAGGGGAAATGTGAACATTTTGTATTAAATCTTGAAACCCCCGAAACTCAGAAGATACAAATCTTGAAATCACCAATTCCCCAAATCCCAAAATCCTAAAATTTCTAAATCACCAACGACGTCAAAAGGCAGCATATTTCAAACAAATTACATCGCAAAGAATCCATCAAATTTCTCTTGATCCAAACCGATCCATAAAAAGCAAAATGCATTCGTTTCTTTGATTAGAATCGCAAATCGGTTTGCATTGGTAATTTCGTTCGGAAACGTGCAAGTGTAATTGTTCCACCGAGATGGAACAGTAGCAGATCATTTAACCGAGAAAACTTTGCAGGGCTGGATAATCCGCGAACTTCTCGGAACTGTTTCCAGTTCTTTGATGGAGTCGTGAGTAGGTTAATCTATCTACGATTTTCTAGATTTAATCTTTATCGGTCTCGACAGGAGCATGGAAATTGCCGAGTGTCGACTTACCCGGCTATCAATATTCCTGCTGGTATTAGATCGCACGACGATGAAACTGTCGAACGAATTAGTTCGTTCCTGTTTTAAAACTTTGATTGAGTTTTCACGGGTTGAAACTGTCGGACGGCAGCAAGAACTGGACTTCGCGTAACGATAGACAATTTGCAACCGTTAAGCAAGCACTGAACTTCGCTCGAATTTCTCTCTACTTTTCCGAGTGTGGCGGTAATTTTTTATTAGTTCAATTGCATATTATTAATTATTTTGGAAATTTGAAAAAGTTTACGGTAATCTTGGGGATTACTAATTTCTTGTGAGATTTAACTCTTGTGGTGTTATTGGGGTTGAATTTTTCAATATCACGTGTGGCAATATAACATCTAGAGGTATATCGAGTGGTGATATTGTGTGTGACAATATAACGCGTAGTAATTCCACTCGTGGCAATATAACACGTGATAATTCCACGCGTAGCAATATAATGCGTGGTAATATAATGCGTGGCAATATAACGCGTGGTGACATAACGCATTCCCATCATCGTTCATGGTAAACTTTGAAATGAGCAGTTTACAGGAGTTTATGGTGCCATTTTGCAAGTACGAGTCTCTGTGCCGCTGACAATTTACAACTTTAGAATAGCATTACCTCTATTATTCGACGTCATTGCATTGTGAATAGGAAACTCTTCGCATTCACGCAGTGGGATCTAATTAAGAGAGATATTTTGTATGCGATTTAAGTTTGGTTCCTGAAACGAGTGTAACGAGATACGCACAACTGATATTGCCTTCGTCTTGCGGCAGAATGTATTTCGTTAAATAGGAGATTGACTTAAATTACCCCAAGTTTGCTGCGTAATAGTGTACAGTTAGTTGGCTTGTTATTGTTCGAGTTCCAACAATTCTGTAGATAATATAAATTGGCTCACATAAATGGAATCCTAGAAATTTCGGATTAAACGTCAAACATTCTGGAGTACCTTGAATTTTATTGTTTTATATTATGAAATATGTTGTAAACAGGATAATACTAATTGCACAGGATTCAAGTTGAAAATTTCAAAACTTGATCTTCCTATATTTCTATATTTCTCAATTCGCAAATCTGCAAATTCCCAACATTACAAATAACAAAATTTTTAAGTTTCCAATTTATGGAACTTAAAGATTTTAAAACCTGTTACATAGTATTCTTTTTGTGCAGTTTACAAATCACTTCACGATTCAGCTTCACTTTTTTACTGTCTCGTTGCAGAGAGATGTAGCAGAATTAATACCGAACAGACGTTTAAGTTAATGCCATTGTACTGTTACACAACCGAAGAAGTATATTACCCAATGTTGTATAATGGTTGCATAAGTAACAGTGTCTCGTGTAACGATCCGTGTAACAAATAATGTAAACATGACACGGAACGTTGAACATCTTTGACAAAGAAAATGTTGTAAATTTGTGACCGTAGTATCTAACATATTTTCTTATAAAAGTACAGTACTTTTACTTCATTTCCAAGATAACTTAAGTCCGTTTATTTCTATATCAAAATGTTGAACATTGTGAAAACTTTTATGATTGACATTACAGACGAAGTATAATCGAATAATTAAGAAACAAGATAGAATTACCATTTTAATAGCACTATCCACAATGCCGGTATTGACTTGCGAGATAAAGAAAACACAAAATCACTGTACGCAATTTAATTGACAATCTTTCGAAGAAAATCGATAGTGCGCGTGACTCGTAATTAAAGACGAAAGTCGAGGAAACGTTGAGTTTCTTAATTGTAACGCGACGCCAGTTGGTGCAAATGAAACTTTCTTAATTCATACGCAGGCGGTATATAGAAGCATTTCGAGTGGGCCTGTTGGTGCTCTTTGATATTACAGATTCAGAATTTAATTTGCACGAGTGTGGTTAGTGATAAGGAGCACAATTATCTTCGAGATTCTATGGGTTGCATTGTGTGTTTCAGAATCTCATGGTACCGAAATTCACAATTATTACGACTGATTAAAATTGTGCAGGTGATAAGATTCGAAAGAAACAAGAAAATGCATGTGCAATCACCATATGTTATATTGCACGTGCAGTATCAACGTGCGTTGTTATCTCATGCGTTATTTCGCCGCGTGTAACATGGCCACGCGTGATAATGTCAGGTGCGGAATCACGACGCGTTATATTGCCATGCGTGGAATTATCATGAGGTATATTACCACGTGTGGAGTTACCACGCGTTATATTGCCACGATTGGAGTTACTATGTGTTATATTGCTACGCGTAGCATTACCACGCGTTATATTGTCACAAGTAGAGTTACCACGAGTTATATTGCCACGAGTGGGATTACCACGCGTTATATTGCCACGCGTGGAATTATCACGTGTTATATTGCCACTCGTGGAATTACTACGTGTTATATTGCCATGCGTGGAAGTACCACGCGTTATATTGCCATGAGTGGAATCACCACGTGTTATATTGCCACGAATTGAATCACCACGTGTGATATTACCACGAGTGGAGTTACCACGCGTTATATTGCCACGAGTGGAATTACTACGCGTTATATTGCCACTCGTGGCATCATCACTTGTTATATTGCCACGTGTGGAATTACCACGTATTATATAGCATAGCACTATCACGCGTTACACTATATTGTTATACGCGAGGTTACCACGCGCTATATTGCATACTATCATAAACGGAATTCAAAGAGCTCGAGTACGTTAATTAATAGTTGCTCGGTACTCGAAGGTATTCGAACAGATGAACTATTCGAAATTGTGCAGGTCCATTGTGAACCGTAGAGATCGGTATCCGCATGCGATGCCGTACACAGCCTAATGTACATTAGTGGAAAACCACGGAAGATGTACGAGTGCACAGCGAATATTGGGATACGAATGAATTATGCACCGTTCGGGAATGGGGACTACGAGTAACGTTGGTTCATAATGGAACCGCGCCCGATATAATTTACTGGTATTTAGGTTCTCCTATAATACGTTTGCTCGTTAAGCTAATCATACCCTTCGCTGTTGCACTTTGTTACATTGAACCCAACAACGGTTGGTGTTGAAGGCTTGCACTATATAGAATATAAAAGCTTCTATTTAGCGGGCGCGTCTGTGATGCCTGGAAATTCGGAGAGATACTTCATTCTCGAAACGATAATCCTCTTTGAAATTACTGGTGTCGAATGAAAATTTCATTTTAACACGATGTGTGCAAATATTATTGTATCAAATAAGGACGCGATGAACGACCATCGACCGCTCAAATTTATAACACACTGTTATATCGATGGCTTTAAACAAGTTCGTAATACCACAGCCCGGTTTTGCCCAACTTCTGTTAACGTGGTCACGGTATTGAAACTCTATTATTTGCTACAAACGAATCATAACTCCGAGTTTTTGAATCAAATTAGTTGACAAGGATTTAAACGAATAATCCAAAAGGTTTAATTGTTAAACTACGTTATTTTGTGTATCTTTATTTGTTTGCGGAGAACGTTATTACTGTTAACAAGTTTATTGTTAAAGTTATAAATAAAATAAACAATATGTACCTACCTGTTTCATTTATTTATTTGTACATCTTCTCACATGCCTATTTAGTAATTTTCTTGTTAATCTAGCAGTGATAAAAGACTAACTATCTTGTTTATTTATTTATGTACATGTCTCCATTAATTCATTGTGAACAAGTAAAATAAAATTATAATGAGGAGAATAATGGGTGAGTCTGACACCTCAGTGACACACTACTTTAATCATTAATAACTCGATAAATTTGCCTTAGCTAAAATTGTAAGAGAAACTTTTTGTTCCAAAGACCATCCACTTCCTGAAATAGTTACCTTACCTGTATAATTTACCGATCAGTCGCATAATTCTATAAAATTCTAATATTTAACTGATTTTTTATGAAGGAATCGAGGATCCATCACAGATAAAAACGAACAAAACAAAATAAATTAGGTATAAAACGCAGCAGGGAAAGCGGAGAAATAAGTCCATCAGAAATTCGTGAAATTCGTTTTTTATGAAACAATAATGTACAGATATCTATAGTAAATTCTATCTGTAATAATTCGTGTTCACATTATTTACAGAAATATATTTATTTTTTTACATATATATCGGTGAGCTCGTGTTCCTATTTCGCATTTTGGTCTCACGGATTAATCGCGTTTACAATCGACTCCTGACGTTAATTATATCTTAATATTAAGTTCAGTTCCGTCGGGAACGGAAGCTAGGCTCGTAACTTTACACACGCGTGTACACACACTCACATACACGTGCACACATGCATTTGCGCCGGGTGAACGTATATAATATACACGATTTCGAGAAACGTGATCAACATCTAAAGCCGTTACTTTTCGTCTTCTTTACCTAACAAAAGTACGAACAAATGGTACGAGAAATCTCGTGTCGTTGTCACCGAGAATTAATTTCTCGTTATTTTACCGGGGAAATAACGTGTTATTCCATAGTTTCGGTGTACCCTAATTTATTCGATACGGTTAAAGTGTAAAGTACGACGCTAACGAAGGAAGTAAGAATGTACATTCTCCTCTCGCATTTTTTTGGGGATCTAAAACTATGTGTAAGAAACACGGAACAACACTTTCCCCTGATCTCGCTTATGCAGAACCTTGTCACGCTAACACAAACGTGCTCGTTTTTATTATGTTTCTATACGATGCTTTCGGATGTACGATTTTTTGCCGACAAATCAAAACGTGTGTTTCATGCTAAGTATTGAGTACAGTTGCATGTTTCAAAGCGGTAATAGACTGCGGATATTCGTGCGAATAATTTGTAAAATATTTAAAGGAAAAGACTTAAAACATTATTTTGTATATTAACGTTTTATCTTAATATTGAGACTGGTAACACTTATTTTACGCTCGACATCCGCAGTCTCGTATATCACATATCTTTGTGTTCGTTAAATGGACCTCAGAATGCATGAGAATGACGGAGATAATTAAAATACGTATGAAAATTGTGCTTAAAGTATGCAGTTTATCTCCTATTTCGTTTGGGACTAGAAAATTAGGAGAGCTAAAGTAAGGAAAAAGAAAAATTACTAGCTGTATACTAGACCTGTAACTTCGTTGTAATTTAGGAGGAACCACTAAATAGTCGTTCACTAAGAAGTCTCCACAACCTTCAATTTCTAGATCTCAAAATTCTCAAATTTCTAATTTCATATATTTTCAAATTCCCAAATTCTTAAATTTCCAAATATTCAAATTCTCAAATTTTCAAATTTCTGAATCTTCAAACTCTCAAATTCCTAAATTTCCAAATCCACATGTCAAATTCTCAAATTCCCAAATCTTCAAATCCTCATATTTTCAAATTCTGAAATCCCCAAATACTCAAATTTCCAAATCCTCATATTTTCAAATTCTGAAATCCCCAAATTCCTAAATTCCCAAATCCTCATATTTTCAAATTCTCAAATCCCCAAATTCTCAAATTTCCAAATTTTCATATTTTCAAATTCTCAAACCCCAAATTCTCATATTTTCAAATTCTCAAATCCCCAAATTCTCAAATCCCCAAATTCTCAAATCCCCAAATTCTCAAATTCCCAAATCCTCATATTTTCAAATTCTAAAATCCCCAAATTCTCAAATTCCCAAATCCTCATATTTACAATTTCTCAAATCCCCAAATTGCCAAATTTCCAAGTTGTCAAATCTTCAAATCTCCAAATCCTCAAATCCCTAAATCCTAGTTTCTCCAACTCCCCTCCCAAATATTCCAATTTCCCTCGGTTCTATTCGCAATAATTGAAAACTCCTAATTTAATCATCTGGGGATTTAACAACGTAAATTTTCGCGTGAAATATTCGAACGATAATAACTCGAGATCCATCTGTCTGCGATCTATATTATTTGCAACATATTTACGACGTCTTCACCGACAACCAGATGCATGACGCTTTTATTACGTTTTTATTAGCATTCAGAACCATTTCCTATTGGATCAATGACCAGTCCGTAAGAACACGCGACTATAAAACGGGTCGTAACGAAGAAACAAGGCAATCCTTGTTGCGTATTTGCATTCCTGCCGAGTGTTGCATGTTCGAATGATCGCGAGAAATGCAGAAGATATTCCTTGTCCTTTCAGATCGGATAGTTGGATCTATTCACAGGCGATGCATTTTGTGCAAGGATCGCTTTTATTGCCATCTATGCGACAAACACATCGTGTCAGGAATACAAGCAGAATTCCTTTTTCATTATTCATCATTTCATATAATGCTTGTCTTTTAACAAAAACAAAATATGACTGAATCATTTTTGGAACTAGTGCAATCTACCCAAGCATGTATCGTTCAATTAAATTCATGTAATTTTTGCATGTGTCATTTTTTCATGTAAATAAAAATTTATTTCTTTTAACGGTCAATCACACGTTTATTGTTAATTCTATCAAATTATTGTGTACGTTCGTTTTGTTGTCTTTCTGTGAAATATTTATCGTTTATAATCGTTTTTCATTATCTTTTATTATTGTACGAATTATTATTTCATTCGTGTTCCTGTTATTAAACTGTTGATTAAATGTTTTCATTTTACTGTTAATTGAATGGTTACTGTTAATTCGAACAATTTATTATTTCATATTGTTAGATTTATATTATTAATTCATATTATTTTTCTTTTTGACAAAATTGACCTGTGAAATGCTTATGTGTCTAATAAACCGTAGAAAAGTTAATCAAACTCGAGTGTACAAAATGCACCTTTCAAGTACATGTGGTAATTCTGCAAAAAAAAGAAACGGTAAAAGACAAAGAAGACAAAATGCCAATAGAAAGATTAGCAAACGAAGCGTGTCCAGCATCGGTGTCAATGAAAAAAGTACACAGAGTTACGCTTGCAGTTTTCCGGTCTGTTGTCCAGAGATTTCGAGCTATGTTCAAGTCGAAAATTGAAGCCAAATTCAAGTTTACCATTCTTTCTTTTGTTACGGTAAATAGAGAATCACCGTCGGGATATTCGGTCGCTAGAAAGGTTCATTTTCGTCAACGATCCATGGCTGACCGTAAGAAATCTAATACGTTGATGCAACGTAAGACTTTTCTCCGTCCTGAAAATGCCGTCCTTTACTTGGATAACGAACGATACCAAAGGTCAATAGGAAAAAGGACCTCGCTTGTAATTCCCTTGATACCACGCGGAAACAGATGAGTTTCATCAGTGGATTCAACTCCGACATCGAACGGAGAGCTTATACATAGGTCAACGAAATACGGGGCGTTTCAAAAGTTGCGTTCCAACGTTAAAATAACCACGTTAATATTATTTAATCATATTACCATGACATGAGATTCTTTTAACATTTTGTTGTGTTAGGTTTCATTTGGGAGATATAATCGTTTGATAAATGTGAGGTCATATTTCAAAATTATTAAATTTTCAAAAACTTCAGATGCCTCTTCAAGATAATTAGTCAAGTCTTCTTGTCTCTAAAATTTCAAACTTTTAATATATCGAATTTTCAAGTACACAAATGTTCAAATCCATTAATGTTCAAATTCATAAATTTCTACGATCCCAAATTCCTACATCCCCAAATCTTCAAATTTCCAGATGTTCAAATCTCCGAATTTCTAAATCTCCAAATTTCTATGTCCCCAAATTCCTACATCCCCAAATCTTCAAATTCCTAAATTCCTACGCCCCCAAATTCCTATGTCACCAAATTACTACGACCCCAAATTCCTATATCCCCAAATTCTTACGCCCCCAAATTCCTACGCCCCCAAATTCCTACATCCCCAAATTTTTACATCCCCAAATTCCTACGCCCCCAAATTTTTACATCCCCAAATTACTACGACCCCAAATTCCTATGTCCCCAAATTCCTACTTCCCCAAATTCCTACATCCCCAAATTTTTACGCCCCCAAATTCCTACATCCCCAAATTTTTACATCCCCAAATTACTACGACCCCAAATTCCTACTTCCCCAAATATTCAAATCCCCAAATTTCAACGTCCCCAAATTTCTACTTCCCCAAATTCCTACCTCCCCAAATGTTCAAATCCCCAAATTCCTACGACCCCAACTTTTTCATCCCCAAATTTCTACATCCCCAAATTCCTACCTCTCCAAAATCCTAAACCCCCAAATTACTAAAACCGTAAATTCCGAAATTCCCAAATTTCTAAATCCCCTAATTTCCAATTTCCCAAGTTACCAAACAAGAAACTTGTAAAAGAATATTTCTTGAGATGAAAATAGTTCAGTACAGTGTGTCTTCGGTTGCTGCTGTCAGCAATTTATGTGGATTATACCAATGCATTCTTGTTCTTTGTCTGAGTAGGTTGATCGAGTACTCGTGCTGTCAGATAGTTGAAAGTTCGCTAAGGCTGTTTAAGATGGCTCGTGAACGCATGTTTGATGAATACGATGGAGTGGATGAGTTTGAAACGAAAGTTTGCAAAGATAAGGCAGATAGTCGAAAATGTTCTACCATCTCTTTGAAACGAAACATTCTACTTCAAAAGTCATTCTTCTAGTTCTTTTTCTATCGTATCGAAACTTTAAATATTGAGATCAATGCAAAACATATATATTACATTTTATTCTTCCAAATTTATCAATGTCGAATAATTATTAATGAACGAGTATTTTTCCATATTCCTTTGCCGTAACCCTAATGTTCCTTTCTTTTTATCATATAAATTGATCATGTAAATGTGAGCGCACCAAGATGCAAATTTCGCAGAAGAAAAAAAGGGAATATTCGGAGAACTACACTGAAGTTCGAGCTCATTTCGTTGCACGGGAGATTCTCCATTACCTTTCTACTTTTTACTCGAACATTCTTAGTTCTGGGATCTCCAGTTGTCACGGTACGTCTTGGCGGCAGAAATATTATAGACATCGTCCACGTTTATTAAAAATAATACAAACTTGCAAAGACATATTCAAATTCACGTGATATATGTGTGCGATAATTTCGTGTCATTTACGTCAGGCACGTTCTTAAATCCGCCATTTGTTAAGAATCCATTTTGTAATCAAAATATCGATCAGATGTTGTAGACATTTTCAATAAACTCCGATAATTAAGTGTCGAGAGACCTTAACTCTTTGAAGCACATTTTTGAAGGGAAGAAATTTGATATTTATAAAAGACGTGCTTACTCATTGAAGTAAATAAGAGTGACATAATGTAAACTTTCGAGTAATTTTCATTTTGTAAGCTGCTATGAAAAATATCTCATTTAGGTAAAAAAGTAGGACACTTTTAAGTCCACCATGCTGCAAAGAGTTAAAGAAGTTAGACCCGAAGATAAATTGCAGTTAAGAAACTGTTCCTAAAACCTCAAGACGAACGAAAATATTATGGTGAGCACCGATTTATAACAAATGAAACGCTGATTTAGTTAAAAAATTTCCAAACATAAATTTGGCTAATAAATTTCGCTGCATATGAACGCGAGACATAACCTAAAATAAGAACCATTAATGATATAAGATACTAAAGTGCGATTTTAGGTTTTCTTTGAATTAGAATGAACTTTATAAAATCATTTTTATATCCCAAAACTTTCGGATTTTAAAATTGTTTAATTTTCAAGTTCTAGAATTTAAACATTTTTTAATTCCTATAGTTACAAATTTCCAAATTGCAAACTTTTTGAATTCTCAAATTCTGAAATCTCTCGTCTACAAATTTTTTGGCTTTTTTAATTTTGACATCTTTAAATTTCTGAAAGTTGCAATATTTCCACTTCTAAATTTCTAGAAACTTATTTTTGTAAATTTGTAAATTTTTCGATCACAAAATCCCTAGATTATCCAAACTTAGAGTACTTAAATTGTGAGATCCCCAAATATTAAGATATCCAATTTTCCAGATTTCAATTTCCCAAAATTTATATCATATTATTTTTTTAATAATAAATATAAATAAATTTATATCATATCATATTATTTTAATATAATATTATTTATATCTAGGTTTCCTAAATCTTAAATTCCAATATCCCTAGATCTCCAAATAACAAAATTTCATAATCCATAAATTCCCAAATTCCAAAGTCCTCACATCCCTAAATTCAGAAAATTCCTATATCTTCCAAATTTCTACATTCCTCAATTCTGAAATTTACAAACATCTTCAAACTAGACAAAAATCCCTAGATGAACAAATTCATTTATTAACCCATCACGTGTCTCTAAATTCCTCAATATTATTAAAAGACACAGTAAATGTTTAATATTGATACATCAATAAAATTTGATCGTAAACAAAGTGGTACAAAGCAAAGATTCAAAAGGGAATACAAACAAAATCGATATGCACGAACAGAAGAGTTCGAGCGTTTCTCGTTAAAGTTTCGCAACTAGTCGAAGTAAACGTATTTTCGAAAGTTCACGGTTAACCCCGTTAAAGATGGTTTTTTTTTCTTCCGAAGTTTCGTTCACAGATTCGCGAAATCCTTCCACGAAAGTTCGCGGCTAAGTAAGTTTGTTTGGTCTTGAATGTCTGCGTATTGTTTTACGGTTCTCATTTTCTTCATTAAAAGCGCTACATAAATTTTGTCATCAGACATTTTCAGACTGTTTACCTATTTTTTTGGAAAATGTGACGCACAAAATGGTAATAAATTCAATAAAATTGTAATAAATGTTGATCAATTTTGAATTGTAATTAGGAACTTCAGAAAATTAATGTAATGTTAAAGTCAATTTGTTAGGATTGTAGGAAGAATTTCCCAATTTTCTAAATTTTCAAATTTTGGAATTATCGAGTTTCTACATTTTCAGATTTCGAAATTTCCTACTTTCTACATTTTTAAATTTTTTCATTTTCAAGGTTTTAAAGTAAATTATCAAATTCTCCATATTCCTAATTACCCAAATTTCGAAATTTCGAAATTTCCAAATTGCCAAATTTCTGAGTTTCCAAAATTTATAAATTCTCAAAGCCCCGAATTTCCAAATTTCCAAATTTCCAAATACCAAAATTCCAAAATTCCAAAAATTCCAACCTCCCTAAATTCCCAACTTCCCCAATTCCAAAATCTCCAAATTCCCAAGTCCCCAAATTGCTTTTCACAATGACAGAGGTTCTGAATTTTTGAAACAATTCCCCAGAGGAAGTCAGATTTGCTGTCGACTGCACTTACGGCAGAGAGATGTTCACTCGAGTCTCTATCGCGATTCCCTGGCTGCTAACCGAAAATGAAAGGGCTCCCTCTGCGATTCTCGATCCTGTTCTCTATGCAACGCGAATAAGCGAAAACATCGCAGACACGATTAACATTGTTCATGCAGCTACACTGCAACAAGACCATCTCGAGATTATATCGATCAATCTTACGAATCTTGATTGCAACATTCGCAGTGTACTAGCAGAATTTTCATTATTATTTTAATTCTCCCACTGAACGTTTCTAAGACGAATGAGATCGTCTCAAACGTTATTCAATTTAACAACTAAGAAGCTGTCTAAGTAAATTGAAAAATTTAACTGCAAAATCTAAATTGAAAAATTTAACTGCAAAATATAAATTGAAAAATTTAACGACAAAATGTAAATTAAAAAATTAAACGGTGAAATGTAAATTGAAAAATTAAAAGACAAGATGTAAAAATGTAATGGTGGTCGAAAATATTTGTAGGACATTAGTATGTCGTGTAATGTGTATACAAGATTGTGAAGTATAGAAAACAATGAATTATTCGATTGAACGGGATTCAATTCGTCACAATTCGACTAGGCGGTATTCAAGTCGACGTGACCCAATTAGATGAAATTCAATTGGCAGTTTATCTCACGGACGCAATTATACGTCGCTGTTCGATATTTGACAAGGCAATTTCCACCGCGGCAGTCAATGTGTTGACTAATTAACAATTAGAGTTTCAACGTGTCTTATTACACGTGCCCATTTTCACTGCAAACTTGTTGAACAATTCTGTCCACAGTCTATAACTTCGAAACGATAAGCTTCAAAATTGTTCGGAGTAGTTTCAGTAATTGATGGGTGGAACGATTTGAAGTTAGAAACTGAAATACCTGCAATTAAATATTTTTGTATTTAACTGGATCTACGTTGAAAGTTTGTTTCTTCTACCGACCGAACTGTAAACTTCCTTCTACGAACAAAATTGTGAAGTTTATTCCTTTACGAAGAAAACTCGAAAATTTATTCCTTTACGAACGAACCTTCGAAGTTTGTTGTTTTTACGAATGAAATTTGCGTATCAAATTGATATGTTGCAGAACACTGATTCGCTAAAGGAGAGATTACAAATTTTGAATAAATTCATAGTTGATGAAACTAGAGTATCAAAAAGCAAACGAGAGAAGAAAGCGAAAGAATAATAAATTTTACAACGAACTTTATGATTGAATATAGTTTCGTTTATTTTTGTCTTCGACTCTAAAGAAAAACCGTACGAGCCACACCGTATCAATTTGAATATTCGCTTTAATTACGTTACTTTGAAGTTTCTCGTACCAACACTTCATCATCGAACAAGAAATTCCTTTTATGTCGAATTAAGCGGAAGGAGTTTCATTTCCATGAAATTTCGTGCTTTTCGCGGAAATGAATTTTACCGGCACTTACGTTCTCCTTGCAACGATGCAACGAACACTTTGGGCTTGCATCTAATGCAAAAGCAAACTAATATCCGACAACGATGATGACTGCAGTAGAAATTCTCGTGTGAAATTTCGTGGAAGATATGGAAGCAAATAATTGCCTTTTCGACTATTTTGTAATAAATCTGCGAAACCTGGAAAAGGATATTATTTGTCAAGATATTGGCTGTTAATTTCAGTCAAAACATATGATGATCAAATAATTTAAAAATGACAAAAGTTTTCTGAAACTTTAGAAGACGTGATGTATCAAAGAACAATGTAGAGACAATACTCCTGATTACCATCAAGTCTTCATGAATTATTTATACTTCATCAATAATTTAAATTATTATAATAATATAATAATATAGAAGGAAGAAATTTTATTTCACGATATAAATTTTAAATAATTCCTAATAAATTTCGTTCACTGCTTTTAATTTCGCAAGAATCTACAGAATGTCAGATACCTAAATAATTAAAATTTGGTGACTGCATGTAGTTTCCTTACGTGACACAGTTAAATTCGATTAGAACCGACTTGGAAACTGTAATTGTCTCAAAGGACGTTCTATCTGAAATCAAGGTACCTTTCAGTCTCTAAAAAATGCTCTTTTCAATTCAGATAGTAATCCAGGGTTAAGGTGAATCTGATTTCACGGTGCGAGAGGTCGATTCTTATCGTTTGCGTCACTTCCGATCGGTTTCGAATCGTTTTCCCTTTAATCCCTCCCATTTTCTGCGCTCTCATCCCCAACACCTCCGATCTAATCGCTGCTCTGATCGACCCCAAAACCGTGCGTTTTCTTTAACATTCCACACAGTCGTGATCCCTGTTGAATTCGACTTCGCAAAACGGAATTATCATAAATTTGAATTAAACGCGGTTTTCTTTCTACCTCGACGGACCCATTGCGGGTCGTTTTCCAACCTCGATATTACCCTTCGAATGTAGAGTAGACAATTATAATAATTCCAATATTACTTGCACTTGATCCTGTTTAGAAAACCGAATTTTTGTATGGTAGTTCATTCGAAGAATATTTCAAGTTGTCGGTGTATAACATTCAGCAGTTTCTTACAGAAATTTTTTAACGGAAGATCAAAATTTTTGACAAATCAAGATTAGTAGAATTGACAATTAGAGATCAACGCATAATTTACACTCCAAATCAGACGAATACAGCGCCTATGAGCAACTATAGTAGACTTCCGTTGTACCAGCAGAGATTTCCAAGTTCAAACTTAGAATTTTATAAATTACTTTAAATGTAAAATTTTATAAATTATTGAACTTTCAAATTTTCGAAACAAAAAATTAAGAAGTATCAAGTTTCACAATTTTAAATTTATGGATTTGAAAATATAATCGTTGGCAATATAACGAGAGTCTACTGTACAATCGTTGCAGTCCATCGCTACCATTTATTCTACAAATAAAACTTCGTACTTGAGCTTACAAGAAACCGATAAAAAAGGAATGGATTTACGCAATGTAAATTTATTCGATGAGTTGGTGCTTTTCCATAAGAGTTTGAGTGTTTCAAGAATTAAATTCACTTCAGTTTTAAAATCGAAGAAACCGATCGTAATATGACACTTCGGTGACTAGCTTCGTTGGATTTTATTTCACGAATCTCGAAGAAATTCTTCGACACTTTGTTTCGACGATCATCTAATGTCCGACCCGTCCCATTCGGCAGCCCCTTTAATCGAACCGAATCGACGTTATCGGAACTTCTTTTCACCGTTCGATTGAAGTATCCTCGTCACGTAGCACTTGTAAACCCCATTTAGATCCTACGAGCAGTTTGAAAGTTGTCAAAGTTCATTGAGCAACCTCGAGATAGTCATTACCGTCGTAGATTGTCTCTTTAGCCGCTTCGAATTTCCATTCTTCACTTTGTGACTTTAAACTCTTCGAAAACTTATCCGGATATCCATTGACTCGTTTCTGAAACGAGCAAGATGTCAAATCGGAGTCAAACTCTATAAATCATCGCGTCACTCCATCGAGTCTATACACTTCGAAATTCTACGCGAAATGTTCGACGCATGGACTTATATAGACAGAACAAGTGTTAGAGCCCTTAAGATTGAGTTGAGAATCGTCAGTAGTAAATCGGTTAACTTCGGATGCATTCGATTTGCGTCGGTTAAATACCTCAGGGACGTCATTTTGCGTAAACCGTTTCAGAGGCAAGATAAAGAAAATACTTCTCCAGAATCGAATGGAATCAAGTTAAACCATGAGTGTTACATCATAAAAAGTCTATGATCTCGGGCATATCGCGTGATTACGCGAATGGCACCGAAGAGAAACGAAGTTATCTGATTTATCACTAGTCGACCGTTCCTCGAGATCTTGCTACCACTTCACACTCGGTCTACATACGTCCATAGTCCAACACTTTCGCGCCACTTTAAAATTCAATTAAACTAATTGTTGCACAAATCGATTCGAATTGTTCCAAATCGTCTCTGACACCAGGAATCGTCTATTGACCCCGGACACTGATTAACTGGTAGCTCCGTCGACACGAGTACGTAACACGAGTCCGTTTCTCGGAAGAAGTTAGATGTAACCGGAATTAATCCTGGCTGCCTTCGAGGTGACGTAGCGCCGTTACAGGATAGAGGACAGTCTCTACGTCACGCAGGTTAACCGTGTCCAACCTGTATCCTCGAATCCGCCAAGCTCTCGAGCGTTCACCCAGCTCGAGGTACGACACGTACATTCATCTACAGTCTCCTGTAAGGAAATTCGACTCGCGAATCCTCTCGGAGAGCCACTTATTTCCTGGCGAGACTCGATTTCCGTCGATACCTCCGATCGAACAGAATTAATAGAGTTCCCATTTGACCGTATCCGATCTGGGCCAATCACGAAAGTTGGATTCACATTTCCGGAGATACACGTCTAATCCCTGGCGATCGTTAGGATCACCTGTTGTCCCGACAGGACAGGGCAAGGCAGGGCAGGACAGATTAGAGGGAACAGCTTCTTCGGGACGTTTCACTTCGAACGTGTAACGGAGAAGCATTCACCGGAAGAGGCTCTAACGGGCATTAACTCCTTCCGTCTAGGTGGCAGGGCAGGATGCCGAGGATAAGGGGCAGCAAGAGAACACTGGTCAGCGAATGGCAGCTGGTCGTTTCGAGGGACGCGGCGGATTTCGTGGGTGGATTTCTAGCCTGGTCATTCATCACGTCGCTGGATATCGCGGCGCTGTTCGGCTCCGCCGAGGGACAGCTTATCGGGACGCTCATTGTGTCGTTGGTGGATGTGGAATCTCGGGAGCAACGGCTCGCATGGTGACCCAGACAGGAGGCGTACGAGATGGCGTGCGGTATATAGCTTTGGTCGATGCTGCCGGAGAACAAGACACTCGCCAGAGGACCGATCGCGAACACTGGCACATCCTCGCCGCCGTGTGTCGCCCACACTCGTGGCACTCCTGCTTTCTGTGGACACAGAATTGATATTTGATTGTCGGTTATAGCAACTTAGCTTAACTCATAACATTTCTACATCTAACAAGGAGAACTAAATCGCTCACTCGTTTATGACACCTTATAACATCTGAACGTTCGTATACTCCCTTAGCAGACGGGTGATTATTTGAAGAATATTGAAAATTACTGTTACCGTTTAAATTCTAAACTGCAACACACTGACACATACAAGGTCTACGATTCATACACCATTAATATATTTTTTTTTCATTTAAATATATGATTATACTACAATTTATTTTCTGCTTACATCATAATGTTCCCAGGAACAATTTTATCTTCCGACAGTTAAAGTAGGCTAACTTTCCACAACAAACCTTGCATTTTCAAAGTTTTTATTTCTATTAGAATTGAACGTCTGAGAATCTAAAGATACCGAGAAGGTCATGAAATTCAGATACAGATTTTCTCTATCGAATTTTGCAAGTCTGAATACAAAGTCGAATAATAGTAGAACCGAAAGATTTTCAAACAGTGGTGATTTACGAATCAGTTTCTCCACGCTTCGCTAGCGGAACTATTCCTTTATCAAACAGTTTGGTGAACGGTTTCGTAATTCGTGTCGAAAGGATAATAATCGCGGAACAGCGGCGATATATCACGCCATAAATTTCCAACCGGTTACCACGATTTCCCGGCGTGAACGAAATTCCAGCCGGCGGCCTCGTTACCGAGACCAAGCTTCGCAAGCCTGCAATTTCGACCTTGTAATTATGATGCACGAGCAGCTCTAGCGTTCTGGTGTAACCAGCTTGTCACTTTGTTCGGGAAGCAATGTTTTCGACGCTGGCTACGTTGCTTCTTTGATTCGTTCCGCTCGTTTCCGTTCTCGTTTTCCAGTTCTGCCGCGAGGGAAGAACGCAAGAGAAGAAAAAGGAAAAAGAAAGGTGCTTCACAAGGGTACTTTTGTCGTCCGTCACGATTCAAGCTCAACGAACCTCTTTGGCACGTTCAACTCTGCGATCAGATGAAAGGGTACATCCCGAAGTGCAGGAGGGTTGTGCCCGACGTATGCTGGAAATCGTTGTTTACAGGAAACTGACAATGGCGTTAGCGTACCAACGCGTTTTTATCGGGTACACCTTAGAAATCCGCGTGAAACTTTTATCGCGTTTAAACTCGACGTTCGGTTGCGTTCAAATTAACACGTTGCGAACTATGTTCAACCAATCATCTGGAGATCAACGATATACTCGTCACTCGTGATATGGAAATCAATTTATCTAAAAATCCTGAAGGCTTATTTTCCACATGTTGGTTTCACACGTGAAACTTCAGAGTTGAAAGTCTGCAGAAACTTCTCAAATTTAAGAAGGTACCATTTCTTATATTTGTACAAATATAACTTCAAGAATTTAGAAATCGAATGACTCGAGGAATTTAAAATTTTTTTAATTTGTGACTGCAGGAATTTAAAAATTTTCATATTGACGACTTTCAAAATCTTCATTGTTGATATTTAGATGACTGTAATATCTTATTAATAATACAATACTTCGTAAATTATTGATCGATATTATAAAAACAACGGGAGTTACGTTTTAAAAAACCGTGTCGTACAAGGTCGTTGTACTAAATTGGTAGCAGCAGTTTCCTGCAACTATTCAAGTGGTCCTGGACCTCTTTTTTCTTGCAGGTTCTCTCGTGAAAAGTTCACATAATTTATGACACGACGCCCAGAGGGCCAGTGTTACACGTGCAACTCACAGGACGCTCGTATCGTAAGATTTTTCCGAAGCTTCTGGTTTGTCTCGTGTCCCGTAAATGATAGGACCACGGAAACTAGTTACTTCTCTCGCCATTTCGTTTTTTACGTCGTTCAAAAAAAATTTGTATAATTCACCGATTTCTACAAGTTACCGTAATAAAAAATATGCTCGGTTGTTCTCGGTTCGCGTACTTACAAAAACTGTAATTAAATTCCATAGATGAGTTTCTGAAAAAAATGAATTTAATATGACCGCTGGAAGGATGAAACGTACGAAATTAAAAACGAACTTCTGGGAAATTTACGATCCGGTTTTTTCCTGATATTTAACCGGGAAACTACGTAATATCTGATATATTAATTTCAACGAAATCTCGTCGGTACATTAAAAGTTTCAAAATATTCCACGTTTCATTAATTTTTTATTGAAGAATTAAATTATTTAAAATAATTGTAAAAAAGAACACGAAATGACATTTTTATGTCATCTTTTCAAGCGTGGCATTCAATTTTTATTATTTCAATATTTTTAATTAAATATGAATATTTTTTATTAAAATTTTATAAAGTGTGTCATAAATGAAGTAAGTGTATAATATTGCGAAAATCAATACATACGTATTTGACAAGATTCTTTAATTTCAAAAGTGAACAAAAATATGAAATATCCAAAATAGTAGATATATTCACTATAATAGTCCAGTACGATTTCATGCAAAATGTTAAAAAGAATCTATGAAAAAGAGCCAGTAAAAAAATCTCGGAAAATATAACTGAAATGAGGAAACAACAGTAAAATTTCCGTTCAAATTATTTGAAGAAAATAATTAAAGCTAGCATACCGCATATAATTTTGGGTGAGGAGTGCAGAGGGAAGATTTTTGACGGTAAAATCATTTTTACCCAATTCGAGGCGCATCAAAAGAAAGAGTTAAAGAGGCATCGTAAAATGTCGAATGAGAGAGAAGAAACGGTAATCTCAAGAGAGGTAGCTCTCTTACGATCGTTCCACAATTGTCCCCGAAATCTATGGCCTGGATGGTAGGATATTCCGAGGAATTATTGTCCGTCCGAGAGTGAACGTTAAATATCTCCGAGCGGTGCAGTTGTCATCCATCATCCCGCCATTCGTGTTCAACCTTCCTTCGGAACTGCTTCCCATAGAACCGTTTAGCTATGTCGATACAACGTGTACGGAAATGATATTCCCCTATTCGCAATGTAAACAGAGTTATCCATCCGTGCAACAGCTCGATAAAATTGATCAATCAAACAGTGATTGTGAAAGTAATTTCGAGAATTCACGTTGAATTACTCCGTCGATTTCTCGTTTTATCGCTGTATTTCGTTTCCGATTGAATCACGAGAAATAAAATTTCCTATCTTAGTTAGCTGCCGCGGAGAATCGTAAAAATGGACGATAAACTATTAACAGATTTACGCGAGAACTACGCAACTTTCTTTTATTGCTATCACGAAATCTCGAATTCGGTTGTTTTTTTTTGGGACGATGTTTTTGTGGACAAACAAGACGAACGTAAAAAGAAGTGATTGCTGGTGAAGGTTCTCCATCTGAAAGTAGCTGGAGATAAGGTTCTCTTTTCCAGAATGATCAATATGTGTTTGTAGTATTTACTGTGCTGAAAGTTTATCTGCAAAATTCGAGTATGCAGAAATTTTGGAATCCTCGAATTTTCGAACTTTTAAACTCTCTAATTTACAAATTACTTTACTGTTATACAAATTTAAAAATTCTCAAATTCACTGTTATATAAATTTATAAATTTTTAAATAGATATGTAAAAAATGTAAAGTTGCTTACCATAGTCGATCGAATTCTCCCCCAAAAAAATAAAAGCAATCGTACCAAAAAAAGTAATAATAACGTAGAATTTTTGGCAAAGTACAATCCCGACGAACGGTTCAAAGCCACAATGTTAATTACAGAATTTTTTGAAGTGTGTCAACGACGCGTCTGATGGTATAATTAAAAGAAAATAATAGTAACAGTGAAAATGTGCGTGAGTATTTGATATTCACGCGCTCAAAGCGTTCCGTGCGAAACAATCAGATGCATTACGAAGGGGACGATCACTTTAATGAACGTGAAACTCTCATTGTTTCACGAGTATTCTTCCCTTTTCATTCCAATTTTTTCCTTTTCCCCAATCCTTTCGCACATGGATTCAACATACGCCTCATTTTTTTCGGAAACTGGGTTACCAGATGATTTTATCGGCACTGAATCGCGTTCCTCTTTCAACGCGTTGGCTTCAAACTGGCAAAGGGAACGGTGGCCATTGAAAGACCGAACATTTACACATTAATTAACGCATAATTGCTTGACCCGAGGCAAAATTTCTTTCCGTGAAACGTTTGATCGGTCGATCGCAACACGAGAGTGCTTCGTAACGACCGAAATCAACTACAGTCAAATATTAACACGATCAAAATTTTGTTACGAGTGTAAATTACAAAATTTATTTCTATTTACGTAATTTCTTTTTTAGTTATTACAGTTTTTTTAATTACTTATTAATTAATTTCAAATTATCAGAAATATTTATATTTTCCACTGCAGCACTTTTTATATTCCCACAAATAGTAGTAGCAATTTCATGAAATTGAGAATAATACGCACCACAAATTGATATCAATGTTTTCACTGACAATTGTATTTTGTGCCAGTTCATAGTGTTTGTCATTTTTTCCAACATTTTTCGAAAACTAATTTCGGCGAAGTTTATACGCGAGGCATCAGAAATTGAATCAATCAGAAGCAATCTCGACACTGCGTTTAATACGATAAAACGAAGGAAACTGATCCTGAAGAAATATAGAAAGAGTGGGGGAGATGATAAAACGTGATTGAGACTTTGATCGAATCGAATCAGCTTTTATCGACCCAGAAATATCAGGTGAACTTTAAACCTCGTTCTCCTTATATCTAACATGAGTCACTCAAAAATTCAGAAACTTAGAAATCACGATCAAAATTACTTGCCTGAAGTTCGAACGAAATCGAAGAAGAATTTTCAAAAAGTTGCATCAGAAATATTTTTAATCTCGCATCTTCAAAAGCCGGGCACTCTTAAATATTATCTGTGCACGGAAAGTTTCGATAATAAAAAAGATTGAAGCTACACGTTCCATAGACAATGAAACAATCGATGCTTTGTGGATAAGTCGGTGGTTATCAGGTCGGAAGATGAACCGATTGTCGTGGTCGTACGATCTTCAAACAGGCGAAAGCGAGTAAATGAAAGCTAGGAAGAGGGTGAACGAGGACAAGAGGGTTGAATATATGAAGTTCCGAGAGTTCCATCGAATATTTCGCGAATGAATCGTCGACAGTGCGTGATGGATTTTTAAACGTGCCCCCGATATTTCCGATCGGACATTTTCCGATCCAATAAACAGATAGGCATCATGGTGGTCGAGAAAATGAGCCTTCTTCTTTACCTGAATAGAATCCTTCGCGGACTTTCGTGAAATATTCCTCGGCTGCGTGTACCCAGGCCCGTTGCTATACAACAACGTTGTATACAGTTGTCCATCAACATCCGACACCTGGCTGTCAGAACCTGGAGCACAAAAAAGGCACGCGATTAGCTCATCAATCAGAGAGATATCATTGATAAGAGGGTTGTAAATAGAGGGCAGATTAAAGCGGTTTCCGAGCACCGTTCAAACGGTTGTTTCGCGAGGGGTATCTGTTGAAACATATGGGGGATGAAGGCCATAAAATATCACTGTGATCGTCTCATAAATTTGCGCCCTTCGATGTTCGGAAAATATTGAATCTACCCTTGAATATGATGGAGCCTCTTCTACATCTATTTTCCCAGTGGAATATGAGCATTTGGTTTGTTCTGCAACGTTCTGAAATTGATTTAGCATGAGGATGAATTTTATAGATGTTACTTTTCTAAATCTTAATCCTCGTCAAATTCTGAAACGATGATAAATATGTTTTGGTCATAGTATTATCATCTTCGCCATTTTGAATATGCAAAGATTGATATTTATTTATGGTTATCAATGTGTATACGAATGTAGGTATCAAGCATAAAAATTATAGCAAAAATATTAGTTGACTTTGATGTTGATAATTTGCGATTTAAGAATTGCAAACATAACCTCACTTTGTTCATTCTATTTATTGGAATATACATCAAATTTTGTATGCACATGTATAACAATTGAAAGCGAATATTATACAATAATAAAGAGAATTAAATAATAATAAACATAAGAAATATAATAATAACTAAAACAGCTAAATATCATAAAAATTGTTAACTGACCACGAGAAGTGTTGTTAACTAAATTTTAACTAAACAATAGGATTTCTCACGAATGCAAGATCCCATTCAGGGTGGTAAATCAAAATGAAAAATTTCACAAATGTACCACCCTAATAAATCTGTTTTTTGTCTGAACGAAAGCATAAACATCCAAAAAGCGGAGCACAAAATGTTTCATGGTTTACCAAACTAGATGAACGGAAGAAAGCTCGAGACCCGAGCTAAGAAAACGAGGGAACGTGAGTTCCGTTCGTGATTGTAAAGCATTCCGGAAGTTTTCGAGACTGAATTCTCTCAAGCACGCTCGATTCAAGCGTCAAAATGCTTTGATAAATTTCTTCTCGAATCGCTATGTACCACGGGATAGAATACCTTCATGAATCGCGCGATCACGATTAGATATAAATCAAGCGGTGTTTAAATTGTCGAGTACAACGAAACGTTTAATTGTTGAAGAAGGCAGAGACCAGTGTTCCACGAGTAACCGGTTGTTCAGCTTTGAGGCAAAAAGAGGGAAGAAAAAGCGGAACGTCGAGAGAAGAAGACGTAGAGAACCGGAAGAATAGATTCCAGGGCATGCCCGCCGGTGAATATGTTTTATTCAAGAGCGTCCTCTTCCTTTAGAGCAGAAACCTTCAAAAATAGACCGACGAACGTTTCGCGCTGACTGTCGTTTAACAATGTATAATTTAACCGTTTATTTGCAGCGCGGATGTTTAATGCGAGCGTTAAGTCCTGTTTCTCGACGATTTTATGCTCTCTCGCTGACGTGACGATTGTGTGCAGCCGAGAAACATCAAAAATCGGTTGATGAAACGCTGGAAATGAGACGAGAAATTTTAATAAATGCATGCAGATTCGCCATTTCGCCTCTTTTTGAATTTCAAATTTTGAGACTGTAAATATTTTAACAACTTTGGTGTTTCTATAAATGGCGGTAAAATAACAGTGTAACGTATATTGACACTTGTGTTCTGATAGTTTGAGATCCTTGCACTTGAATTGTATATCTGTACATATGAACGATTATATTCAATTTATAAGCGCAATAACTACGTGTACAATTCTCGGTTTCACTATTTATTTCAGCAAAAATATTTCTGTTCTTTTTTCTGCAAAATACAGAATAAAACAATGCAATTGGCGAGATGTTTCGAATTAAAAAATGAAATATTTTCATGTAAAGGTTTGATGTGTTCGGTGAATTGTCAATTTTTTTGACATTATACCGTAATATTTTTGTACCCAGAATGCGAGAGAATCGATCCGTGTAAAAGCACATACAATTCCTGGCCGTTTCGTGTAACTCGAATTTTTCCAGTATGGCACGGAAAATATTTCATCTCGCATATTTAGGTATTAAAAAAAAAGTGGGACACTTTTAAGTTCACCATGTTGCAAAGAGTTAACGCACGACGAAACAGAATATTCATGCGCGATAAATTTTATTACTTTCAAAATTGTTGAGAATGTTTCGCATTCTGTCGAATACATAATTCTCCTCTCTATATTCAATTTTTTTATTTTGCTCTATTTTATAAAACGTTCAAACCATCGTTTATTTTAGTTGCAAAATAGTTTTCATTTTATCAGAATTAATTAATTAATATCAATCTACGGATTTGGAAGGTGTTCAACTTACACCGTAGAATATACACAAGTTAAACAATGTCAATAATACATTGCTCCTAATCGAAAAGAAGAAAAGTAATCTGCAGAAGTTACAATGCACGATTTATCGTTGCACGTGGTCGAAAGGGTTGGTCATTTTCAAAGTAGAGGACAATGGAGTCAATGGAACACGCGTCACCTCACGTCTATTTGTCTTTCGGTGACTGTTATTAATCGTCCTTTTAAATAACGCTCTCTCTTCCTGGCCAATTGTTTCCGTGGAACGCAGTTTCATATAAAGTATAGATCGTAGCAATTCACTGGTATCGACTGTTCGCAAAATTCTTCTTTACTCCGACTGAATCGTTCGCGGTTAGTTCAAACTGGTCGTTATTTAATTACGTTCAATTATTCAGCTTGGCCACGTGCTATTCAACGGGAATAAAATCGAATTTTAAACGTAGAAGCTACTTTTGAACGTTATATTCTTCTGTACGGTTCGCTAAATCGGCCGTTTGTGCATTATTGAAAAACAATTACTCCACTTAGCGTGGCGGTGTACCGCTCCATTCATGCACGCTATATCTTCACATATTTATATCCTCATATTTCTATATTCGCGAACCTCTGATATTCCTACACACGTATTTTAATATTCTTGTAGGAAAATAATTAATGGTTGTTCAACGTTTTATTCTAGGCAAGTACCAAACTAAACAATTTAACACTTTCTGAATTCACATCATGCATCCATCACACATTCTTATATTCTGTATTTCTACATTCCTGCATCCTCATATTTCAATATCATGAGATATCGATGCACCTATATCCCGATATCCTGATATACTTAAATACTGATATCTCTATATTCCGATATATCTAGATACCGATATTTTTGAATACCGTAACCTTATACGTATATCGGTATCCCTTGATACTCCGCTACATTTCGATGTACTTATGTTGCGATATACCTTTGTTACGATATACGTACGTTCCCATATACCTATGTCCCGATGTACCTATGTCCCGATATCCCTACGTTATGACATCTCTATGTCCCGATATACCTACGTCCCGATGTACCTACGTCCCTATATCCCTATGTCCTGATATCCCTACGTCCCGACATCGCTATGTCCCGAAGTACCTTCGTCGCGATATTCTTACGTCCAGATGTCCCTACGTCCAGATATCCTTATGTCCCGATATCCTTATGTCCAGATATCCTTACGTTCAGATATCCCTATGTCCCAATATTCTTATGTCCCGATATCCCTATACCCCATTATCCCTTTACTTCGATATCCTGATACCCTTAAATCTCTGTATACCTATATTCCGATACCCCTATATTCCTATATCCCCATATTCCTACACCCTTACACGTCCACACACGTATCAAAATACATTTTTTACACTACACTAACATCCGAAAATAACTAAAATAACGAGAGCAATGTTTGTAGTTAAACAAGGTAGGAATTTAGCAAGTAATTTATTGATCAAGACATCCGAGTTTCGCAGTGCGTTTTTCGCGCGTTTAACAGAAAACGTCTGAATAAGGTAAAAACGTTTATAGCTCGTAATCTACTGCGAACAGCTAGCTACATCGTATCTCTTTTATCGACCAAATTAAACGACGAAGATTCGTCGACGAAGCTAAGAGCTTTTGTGCCCATTCTCGATGCCTCCTCGACGCGAGAGCGTACCGAAGTATCTTCTCCCATAATGTCGACGTCTTGTAAATTGAAGAGCCTATTCTAGATGATTGGACTCGTTTCTCCTTGTGTAGACGAATGAAAATACAGCTTGCTGGCAAATATTGTCGAACGTGAACTCTGCATCGTTTTGCTTATTGTTAGATCGAGACGAATGAAATCGTTTTACGTACTGCGAATTTTCACTTTGATACTTGATTGTTTTTCGGATTTGGTTATAGATAAAAGGATAAACGATTTTTTTATGGTTTCGATCTGCTTTACAAATGCAACTCTAAAAATATGAAAGCAATTCGAAATATTTAAAAACGCACTGAAAAATTTCACAGTGGCAATGTTTGAAATGTTTGTGATTTTAAATATTTTTGATTTCCAAATCTCTGCGTTTTTAAACCTGAAAGTAAATTTCTATGATTCTAAATTTTTTATTTTTTTAATTTCCAAATTACCAGTTCCACGTTTCTAACATTCCAAATTACCATCTTTCTAATTTTTCCAAACTTATAACATCGCTATTTTATGTTGCTTAAATTTTATGTAATTTATCTAATTTTTGCCTCAGTTTATTAAATCTGATCTTACTACAAATTGGTGGTGAGTAAGTGAGCAAAGTGGCATTAATTTTAAAATTGTCATCCAGCGTTTACCGATTCATCGTGACTATTAAGAACGCATATTAATTGTTTCCGTGGCAAACCAAGGTAGTAATTCTCCTTAGAGGCGATGCAGCGATTTGAATTTTAATTGAAAAGTTTACGAATAGTTTCGTGTTCTGCTTTATAATTGCACCCTTAGGGCTGGATGAAACTTTAGAGATAAAGATCTCCTCCAGGCTCTGCCCCATCTAAACACATCAGTGCTTAAAAGCAATTTCTGTCTGATCCTTTCTGACTCCAATCCTGTCGAAATAAAATTACGGTCTTCCTCGCAGAAAGTTACTTTTCCATTTGTACAATCACGTAGTTATTAAATATCATTTAAGACAAAACACATATTCAAATATTACCAGCAACCACGAATTCACGACTATCTTCATTTTTCAAAACAAAACCATTGATAATAAGAGGAACCTCTTGTACAGCCAAGAGTAAAATAAAGAAAAAGAAAATGGTTTACATATGATCAATTTATTTTGTCTACTAGATTAACATAAAATGAAATTGATTTGAAATCAACCACACGACTCATAATTATTATAGTCTAGTCTGGCTTTCTAAAGCTACAACTTTTTGTCCCTTAAGTAGCTGTCGAATCTCATAAAAACGTCGATGGAAAGAGAATTAATAGCTAAAGCTTCTTAGATGATGTCGATACAACGTGGTATTCTCGTTGAATATGCTTTTTCCGCGTTAAAGAAACGTCTGGTATCGTTTTCGTTAGGCGAACGAACAGCGGCTTGAACAGGAAGAGTGTAGACTACCCCTTGACCGACACCATAATGCTTTATGTAACACAGTTGAGCCGATTACGCGGCTGCATTCTGCCATTAAATATTAATTACCACGTTGAAACATCGTGCATTAGAAGTGGGGTCAGCAGGAGCTTGGGAGTAATACGCGAAGTTAAACATACGAGCACGGGTACAGTCAGGGACAAATTTGACTTCCTTGCGGAAAATAGAAGAGGAATATAATTTGTTAATTTCTGGGAATTTTTGGAGAGTTGAAAATTTGGATATTTAGGTAGGTAGAAGAGATATCAATATTTTTAGGAATTTTTGGAGACATGAAAACTTGGGGATGAATCGAGAATTTGGATATCAAGCAAGATAGTACTACATTTCTAGGTATTTTCGGAGAATTTGAGAATTTTGAATCTTGAGAATTTTGAATTTTGAGAATTTTGAATCTTGAGAATAAAAAATTTTGAGGACTTGGAAATTTGAAACGTTACAAACCATAAAATTTAGAAATACAAAATTAATCTAGAAATCGAAGAATTTGTATAATTCAGAAATTTGGAGATGGTAGTTTGCGAATAAAAAAGCCTTAAAAATGTAAAAATTACGAAATTTGAGAACGTAGAAATTTGGTAATTGACAAGGTTGGAAATTTGAAAGGAAGTGTGGATTGTACCCGAGTGTACAAAGATATACAGTGCGGGTGAAGTGAAATACAGGTCGATAATAGAAGCGCAGCTGCCGTGCACTCAACAAAGGAAGTCGTTTCGTTTCTCCTATGTCGTAGGAATTGCATGATCCTGCAAACGAATCAGGAAAGAAAGTTCAGAAAATCAATAGAACCCAAGATTGATCACTTTTTAATCGACATCTGGACAATTGTTATAAAACAGAATATGTTAAGTTGTTAAGTTCTGGTGACCCGATCGTTGTGGTTTAAATTACGATTAAACACTTCTTCCTTAAGAAATTTTCCTTAAAATTTCTGGCATACTCTTCGATCGTTTTAGAAATACGCCCTTCAGTTTCAAGCTCCTTTCTCACGCTTAGCCTGGAACGGTTTATGTACAATTGGACGGCAAAAAGCGTCTCCAAAACACTTTTACTGAAAATCGAGGCCAAGTGATCAGAAAGTTCAAGATGAACAGCGAAATATCAAGGGTCGACCTTGGACGGATTAGGTTAACGCTTAATAAGCAATATTACATAGATCTGTGTACAAGCTATGAACTTATCCTCACAATTTTTTAGTTCACCCAATTTTTCCTGTAGATTAAACAAAATAAAAATTTACTATGTAAAGAAAAATATAACTTCATTTTGATTTTTCTTCTTGCAAAGATGCAGAAGCTTCTTTTATATTAGCAGATGTATTTAATAGGAATGAACTTCAGCATGAAATATGTTTTTCATAAACAAAATTGATGTAGTGACTGTATAGAAATTGTGAAAATCGCTTTTTGGAGGAAGGATGTGTATATGTTCATATATTATACACATAGAATGCAGTGTACATCGTGATTGAATACTTGTCTGACTATATACTGACTTATTCTACTTGTTCGAGGAAATGTCATTTATATTACTACATAAAACACATTGAAATATATTAATTCTGCAAGATTTGAGTAATATCAATGGAGAATAATAAAATTCGTTATTCTCAAACTTCCAAATTCATAAATTCATAAAATCTCAAATTTACAAATAGAAAATTTGGGTATTTGTGAATTTGTGAATTTTAGGATTTGGGGATTTGGAAATTTGGGATTCCCCAATTACTACATTTCCAAATTTGGGATTCCCCAATTCCTACATTTCCGAAATCTCATATTCCCCAATTCCTAAATCTCCAAATTTTCAAATTCCCCAATTTCCAAATTTTCAAATTCCCAAATTCCCAAATTTCCAAATTCTCCAATTCCCCATCTTCCAAATTCCTAAATTCCCAAATTCCCAGATTCTCCCATTCTCCAATTCCTCATCTCCCAAATTCCCAAATTCTAAAATTCCCTCATTCTCCAATTCCCCAATTCCCTATCTCCTAAATTCCCAAATTCCCCCATTCCCCAATTCCCCAATTCCTCATCTCCCTAATTCCCAAATTCCCAGATCCCCAAACCCCCTTTCAAAAACCTCAAATCCAAAAATTCCCAAATCCCAAGAACTTGCAATCCCCAAATTCCCAACCCTACAACATCCACATATAATCTCAAAACTGCTGATCAATATGTAAAAGCTCGAAATTCTGACAACCCAATTGCGCGTCAATTACCGCGCAGCGTATGTTAAGGAATCCATCCGACTTCCGTACCTGTTCCCCCGGCGTTACGAGCTCAAAGCAATAAATAAATACCACGGCAGTAGACGTATCGCGTCGGTTCAAGAGCGTTTATCGGAAGAAGGGACAATTTATCAGCGTTAATCTTCCAGTAGAATTGCTGTCGGACGTAGCGAGGTAGCGAGCAATAAGCTTCTCGCGGGTCTGGTGTTCGTGTGGCCAAGCGGAATGCGATGCCTCGGAAGTTCATTGGGCAAGCCAGAAGTTCTCGGAATGCGGCTAGCTAGTTCTGGGCAACGTTAACCTTCGTAGCTCCCGTGGTCTGGGATCGTTTATAAATCAGCTCTCTCGGATGCGTCCCTCTATCACGTGCCGTTCGAACAGGGTTCAGCCTCGTCCTGGTTGCATGCACGTTCCAGTCAGGCCCATTAACTGCCGGCTATATAAGATCACGAAAGCGCATCCCCTCCGACCTGAAAGTTATGCGATGGCAGCGACTCACGAAAGTGGATCTGTTCCCCTTCTTACAACTTAAATTAGAGAATGCGACCGTCGATCCGGATGGTGGGGGATCCGCTTTTATGCCGGGACACGGATTCTTTCGCATCGTTCCAGTTTTCTTCCTTATTTTTCGTAACAGTTGCCGAGCGGTAAGCGTTCCAGTAATTGAATCGTTGGGAATCCATCCACCGCCACCTTTCGTCTTGCCCCTCCGACCGGCTACACAAAAGGACGTTAACGTTGCTTCTTTATGGGATCTTGTTACTTTCGCGAGAATTCGTTGCGGACGTAAAATGGATCGCTTGATGAATGTTTTCGAAAGAGCCGGTAACGCCATTATGGCTGATCGCTGTTCCTGTCGAGATGCGATGGGACTTTACGACGTTAAGCACGTTATTAACTTTAAGGATATAGGAAAACTTTAAGGATATACTTTGGGGATGTAGGTATTTCGGATAGGTGGGACTTGTACTTGGGGGTCTATATAAGAATAGAAGGTTGTGACGAAGTAGGAGAACTAGAAATTTAGAAATGCGAGAAATGCAGCAATTGATGATTTAGGAAATTGCAAATATAAAAGGTTTAAAAACATCAAGATCAGGAAATTAATATAAGTAAATAAAAATTTCGGTACTTAATATTTATGTCAAAATTTGAAAACTGAAATATTTAGAAGCTGTCCAGTATGCAGATACACCGTATTCAAAGAGCGACATTTCAGCCGAGTATGCATTAACACGTCCACCGTCAAGCGTCACAAACATGTGACGTTACAACGGCTACCCACAGCCGTTGACACATATCAAGGAAAATAATGAAAACTCTCCTTAAAAGTAAATTAATTCGTCAAAACGAATGGCTAATGACTAAGCCGGATACATTGGCCATAAGCTCGCGATTTGTATCGATTCAGCGCAAACAAAGTCGCTTCTCGTTGCAAACAGCACCTGACCAAGCGCACTCTTCAAAATCACCCACGTCAACGAGACAGGACACTCGGTGATTCGTTCCAATTGTAGGTGGGCATCAAAGCCGACGAAACGACGATGCATCGTGCCAGTTCTGACCCGGCCATCGATTCGATTCGGTTCGATTCGAACGAAACGGCCCTCACTTTCATCCGCATGTAGCCGGATGTCAAACAACCGAATCCCTTCGATTTGTTCCCGCGGGACACTTGGCACGAACAGGAATCAACGATTCCGCTGGTGGATTTTGCTGAAACTTTAATCGGCCTATCGCGGCACACGTAGGGTGTTGTTTGACACTGTCAACCGCGGGAAGTCGCGCGGACACAAAGAAAGAGCGATGTTTCCTGCTATCATAAACCTGCCACGTCACAGTGGCATGTTTATTACCCTGGCGGATACCGGCTAGACGAACGGCCGCCATTCACGAACTTCCCAATGATAGAATAACCACGGAGGGTGGGAGTTTCAAGAAGAAAGGAGTCGATTCCAGGGGGATGATTTTATAGAGACAGGTTTCCGTCGTTAACCTTGCCAAAATAGGAACAATTTTGTCGCGATCTCTTGATGCGAATATCTGGCACATGTGATTCCTTCTTATGAAGGTTTCCTTTTGCTGAAGAGTCGTATATGTGGAAGTTTGTATACTCGGGTGAATTTGTACACTTGATCATTTTTTACTAAATTACTAAATACCCAACTCTGAAACTTCCATACCCTAAAATTTCAAGATCCACAAATTTTTTAATTTTCAAAATGTATACGATTCTATCCTTGTATAATATATCCTTTAAATTAATTCCACATAAAATCGCTACAAACACGAGTTCAATCACAAAAACGTCTACATTCACCCAAAAAACATACATTTAACCAATCTCTTCAATTTTTCACAAATTTGATCAAACTCCCGACAATATTTCTGTAAAAATCCGAGATTTATAAGCGCACAACGAATAATTTTCGACAAAGCGGAGCAAAGTCAGAGGTGCTTAAATCGACCATTTATCTACCAGTCAAAATGCTGTCACATCGAATTGATCAGAATGTTTTCTCCGATTGTTAATTTTCATTTCACTTGAACGAACGTGTATCTCAATTCGTTTGACAGCTGTCGCTCAAAAATTGTTTGCAATTCATTTGTTCCGGCGCGTCGCCAATTTGCCTAGCGTTGTAGCAAAAAATATTGGCAAGCTTTGGTCGACAACAAACCGAAACAAACAGTGATGCGAATCATTGGAACGCGAAGTAAATGACGGATGTTCTGGCGACGGGAGGTGAAACGCAAACGTTTGCGATTCGTTCTTTCGATACAGTTGCGATGTAAATGGTTGTATCGGTGATGCCGTTATTAGCCACAGAATTGGTGTACTTTTAAAATAGAACCATGTAACATATATGTTTCTAGTCGAGTTGCTATAACAACTTTGTGGTAGCCGTATTTCGACATATGTGCCGACACATGTTTCAGGTCGAGCTTTTCGATAAGGGAGAGGTTGCGAAGGATCGAGAGCAAATCTGACTTCTCTAGGGAAAAGGTAGTGGTCGAGAGAGAACAGGTCTTCACCTCGTCAATTTATAGGGACTTTTGGGGATAGGTTGAGGATTTGAGGAAATAGGTACTTGGGGACTTTGGGGTTTGGAGACCTAACTCCTGTAAATGTGGAATTGATTTAGGAATTTGGGGATTTAGGGATTTGAGGGAATAGGAGTTTGGGGACGTAGGTGTTTGACAAATTTGGAATTTGGAAATCTAGGGATTTGGGGGTTTAGGAATATGGAAACTTATTGTTTCGACACTGTCGGATGTGGAGATTTAAGAATTTCTTGATTTAGGGATATTGGTACATAGGAGTTTGGGGATCTAGGGATTTGAGGGTATAGGAAGTTAGGTATTTAAAAATCTAGGATTTTCAGGATTTAAAAATTGATAAAACTGGAATTTTGAAAAATTGAAAATTTATTAAGTTTGACGATTTGTAAATTTTGAAACTTGAGTTTGGAGATTTCAATTTTGAGAATTTATAAAATTGAAAATATAGAATTTTAAATTATGTAGTAACGTAGTAACTAAGAATGTAGTGCATGTAAATAACCAAAGAAAGGCTACATTTCACGCGAGTGCAGATACAATGTAACAAATTTTCGTCAATAAACGTTTAATCAGCAGAAATTTAATCGTACGTGCAGGCGACACACGACGTTCAAATAATGAGGTATTTCAATAATAGAATGTCCGAACAATGAGGCCGCGGTTAATCAAGGCAATATGTCCGCTTTGATATAATTTTACGTTAAATGTCGTAATCAAATTACATCGTCGCAGAGTGACCACTGATTTATAACTTCACAGCTCGCTGTAATTACATTGTAAAATGCTAAACTTTCCTTTACGCCTGGTTCCTGAAACTTGCGGAAATTCGCTCATGCAAATGCTGCTTTCAGTTTCTGCATCGCGTTGAAAGCTGCATTACGTGAAAGATCTTTTTATCCTCGGACTAACATACTACCGAAATAAACGGGATACTGCTGTGAAATGAACTTTGTTACAATTTTTTACGACGGTCCATTCAGACTTGCACTATAGATCGTTTAATGAAAATGAGAAAAAATCCCGTTCTATCGACACAAAGAAGGATGTTGAAAACTGAACTTTCGTTGGAGTAAAAACTTCTAAAAGGACATTTCAAAATCGAGGAACGAAATAAATGTTATTATCCAAAATGAGATGTGAAAGCCAGAACTAATCACAGCTACAATATTAAGATAAATAAAGTTGAAATATTATTTCAATTTGGTATCAATGACTATGCAAATAATGACTTGAACTCCAAATTGAAGCATATTAAAAATTTCAGTAAAATCACAGCTGAAGTACGTCATGCAGACTTGTCAAAATAATGCAAAGAGATAATGTGTATATTCCATTATTTTTTATTTATTTTTCTGTATTATTATTAATTTTAAATCGTGTGTATTAAAGGCCGGTTTAGTGTAGCTTGATCTTTCCTCGTTACGTGTAAATCCATTACTAACGCGTTAATATCAAGCTCTATTTCGATTTGGAGAACGATCTTTGTCAAACGCAGTTTCAGCAACGGTTTCAAAGGGTTTTATGCAAAAGCCGAAATAGAAAGCATCTTGTATCCCGAGTAAATCCTGTCAGCAATAAAGGAACAAGTCGCTTGGTATGCAAGTAACATAATCAAATCTAGTTCTTGCCTTCGTTATCGTTGTTACACGCTTTCTCTCGATCTTGACACGTCGAGTGCAGTGGCAGATAGGGTTTATATGAAAATTAATTAAAACTTCGTGTTGCTAGCCTTATGGTGAGAAAACTGAAGTAGATACTTATGACGATGTTGTAAAGTAGATTACTCCTTAAGCTCAGTTTGCGTGTATCTTGCTTCTTGTTCACTATGAAATATTGAACCTATAAATTATTAATTGGTTGCTGCATCTGGGAACAGTCTTGGCTTATAGGTAATAATTGATTGTCAATTTTTTCATTGCCAAGCTTATATCCTTTAAATTATTCAGTTACTAAATTTCTCAATCTATTACTAATTTACTGAATTTGTATATTACCAAATTTCAAATTGTTAAGTTTTTATATTATCAGATTTCTAAACTGTTAAATTCTTATATTATCCAATTTCTAAATTGTTCAATTTCTATATAATCAAACTTCTAAATTATTAAATTTTCGAACTGACAATTTTCTATATTACCAAATTTCTAAATTTCCACCAAATTACAACATGGCCAAATGTTATAGCACAGTAGAACACGAGTTCGGTGATTCTACAATTACCAGTAGGATTAAATGTTGAAACTCTGAAGGCTTTGGAATACTAATGATCTAATACATTCACAAGTTTCGACAATAATTTCTAAGCGACAACTATGTGGAAGTTGACATTGATCACATTGTTGTAGAACGCAATTCTAACAGCTCTGACATCATTAGTCTCGATGTACTAGTAGATCAAACACGAGACTAAATGAGCCCACGATCATGTTTAGGATATTAATCCTCTAATACCAGATGAATACTGGCAGAATTCTATGAATTTCTCGCTTTAGAGACATAATATTCACATTCAAACCTTTAGAACTTGTGATCCCATGTTGTTTCACATATCATTGACTCTTCTCCTTGCTTTTCAATTTGAATCACTGTTTCACTGTAAAATTAATAACCATTCTTACAGATTGATCTCATTGCAAAATATTTTCTATTAGAAAAAATAGTCATGAAAGAGTCAAAACTGATTTTGTTTGATATCACGTTCGAACTCGAGAAATCTTCAAATTTACAAATACCAGATATTAAATCTTATAATTTGCTCGCATAATTTTCTACAAACTTGTGATCTTTTATTTTTTGGCTACATTTGTTCCCATTGATCATGTACGTTACTCACGTACGAAATTTACGATGTGCACACACGTGCAAACGTTTGGGTACGTCTATTCGGATAGGAACTAAAGCGAAACGCATTCCTTGCCTTTCGGATCGGCGATGCGTGATTAAATTTCGTTTCCATGGGAATAGTATCTGTTCGAAAGGTCGACGATTGCCACGTTCCCAGAAAATTTTCCGTTCCTTGCAGATACTCTAAAGAGAAGTAAAGTTAGGGACTAAAATGCTGCTTCGATACGACACTGATGACATCCTTTTCACTTTTGCAGCTGCTATCACCCTACTCTACTTTTTATAGTATTTCTAGTACTAATTGTGAAACGATCTCAAAGGGTAATCTTTTAATAAATAAAATTGTAGCAACAAATATATTTAACATATGCTGAGGCAGTTGAAAAATTCTAATGGATAGTATTTTTATTTTTAACAAACCTTGCCAAATATTTTCACAATATTTTGTTATATTTATTATTCACAGTTTCAAATAGTTACCACGAATATTTAGGTTAATGTACAAATTCTTAATAATACAGATGATAGTATGGAAGTTAAAGCTATGTGGGTTATGTGGCAGTCAAAGTATTAAATCTTAAAAATTAAGAAAAAAGTACTCGTTCGATACATTTATATTTTGATAAATACATTGCATTTACCTCTTTATATTAATTATAATTTCAGCAATTTTCCACTGTCAATTGCCTTAATAAATGTAAATGCATACAAAAGATGCAATTTCATAACGACGGATTATTTTTGTTGAAGAATTGTGTCTACTGCAAAAGATATTTGACCGAGACATACGAGAAAAAAGAGGTTCATCTCGTGTTGTTAAAGTTATTTCGTTGCCTGCTTACCTTCTGGATATTTTCCTTTGTGGATTTAGGAGTTCTTTTTTATCGTGTCTATGCAAGTAGATGATATTTTCTATCGCACGGTTATTATAGGATGCGAGGGAGGAACGCTTGCGTAGCACTGAATCGTGTATTCTTTGTCGTACACGACTTTCTTTGTTTTTCTTGAAATATTTTTCCTACGTGAATCGACTTTCTGCGTCAGCTGGCTCTCAATACCGAGGAATAACAATTTTCTTCCAGCTTAAGAAACTGGAGAAACTCTGAATATCGTAGCAAATACTGACGAGTGGCATGTGTTCCTTTCGATCTCGGCTTACATGATTAATCGTATGGAAACACCTCAAATAATATTTCGATTCGTTTGAAAAATTGTATACCGAGTAACATTATTTTTATTGGAAAATTTTCATTAATAAAATATCAAGTACAATTAAATTTATCTTCAACATTTTTTTACTATATTTAATATTTAAGAACATTCATTAAATTAAATCGTTAAAATTTTTAAATTAAATTATGGAAGATAATTTTTAAGACAACTCAAAATTTGCTGATACAATAAAGTTGGGTAAAATAATAAAGTTATAATTAAGAAGATACAGAAATTCTATCCGTTCGTCGGCTGAAGAGTCGACACGTTTTTTCGTAGAAAAAAAGATGGCTGAAAACTTTCCTCTGGCAGATTTATTCACGAACTTTCCACGAAATAAGTTCGTGTTTGACACTTATTGCCCCGTATGCTCCCCCACAGACGGACTCTTTCGTATACGACATCTTTGACACCCGTGTGATATATTTTTCGCGCTGTCAGCCATTCTCAAGGATTTTTCTGTACACATGAAGCTATTCTACGTTGAAATTCTGATTTCTGCTGAAAATTTTCGACGCGATTTATCTGCGCAATACATAAACAACCTGCGTCATTTCTTTGCATTTTATGGAGTTAAAAATTAGTTGCTCCATTTAAATTATTTATTAAGAGCTATTTACGTTAAATTTATGTTAGGAGCTAAATTATTTCATTTTATAATGGACGAAACGATTATAATTCAAAGAAAAGTTTTCATGTTCAAACAAATTAATATACGATTATTTTAAATATTTTTGTCGAAATAATTTTTAAATGTATTATTTGAAGAACGGTCAAGACTGTACATGACTGACGATATTTAAATACAAATAAAGAGTATTCTTTTTTGTGGATATTGTGCTATAATCCATATATCCTCCAGTCGATCCATTGCATCAATTTATATTTCGTTCTGTCACGGTTCAGTTACACCTGTCACAATTCTTATAGAGCATCGTTTCGTCAAATTCACGATCGATCGGCAACGAATTTACGAATACATAGTCGACGAGTGACAAAGCAGAAAAAAAAATACGAGTAACATAAATTCTCTCAAATTGCAGGTTGCTTGAAAAATACACGTGAGGATTCCGAATCGTGACACAGATGCCATATCTTATTCCTAATTCTCGTATCTGTCGATTCCTTTTTTCCCCGCATTATTCGGCTAATTCGAATGTAAAGAGCATTATTCCCTTTTGAAATTAAGCCGAGTGCGAGTCGCGTGACGGAACAAGTACGAAAAGAAATTCAAAGGCATGGAAATGAACTTGTTATATATAACGCACAGTGAATCGGATCGGATCAACGGGGATCCGATCAGATCCACGAACGAATGTTAGTTTCATTGAAATTCGTGACCACTTTCAAAACAGACGAAAAATCGATTCGATTCGTGGAACGCAAAGGATGCTTTTGAACGGTGAAATACCAGCTCGTGAGTTTGTTGCAAAAGGGTATTAAAGACCTCAACGTACCGCTAATTGGAATTCTTTTTTCTCTCGTTACCGCTTCTTCGGCTATCTTTTTCCCTCTTGTACTTTTATCAACGTTCAATTTTCCCATAATATAATTTACGGTTTACTTCATTACTTAACGTGGTTGGAAAACATACTTTATCATGAAAGTTCTTTGAAATTTAATTGCATGCAAATGAAATAATGAACACGTGCTAATGAAGCACGCACGTAATACACATATGTGCATACATTACGTACGTCTGCATTTATGTAAATACATACATTATTTGCACATGTATATATTGTATATTGACACATATATTACACACATTGTTTATACATACATTGGTATGTTACCCACATATGTACATATCTACATATTCTTTGCATACAATCATAAATTGCGTAGGTACATATGTACATACTTGTATGAATACACATACAAACATGAATTACTTACATATGTACACACATGTATGCATACATATATGACATACATACATGTACATACATGCATGCATACATACAATCTTCATACCTCCATATTCAAATGACAATATAAAGAACACACCATGTTTTTTTAATCTGATCGTAATTTATCCACTGCACAGTTATATCATATAAAATAGCAAAATTCATGTGAATTTATGGACATAGTTTTGTACAATAACAATCACAGTAAACGTTTCTATAAAAAGAATTAAATGTTGGACATGCACGGGACATTTGATATGCAATGGCGGTAATTAGCGCTGCTTTATTCAGGAATAATAATGGCGCGAGAATAGCGAGGATTATGTCCTGGAAAATTTTCAAGCTACCACTATTTCATTCTTCTTTGGTGTGTGTCAGGTCCTTTCCACGGCAACGATGAATAGTTACTCAGGGAATTTAGCTTAGGTAACGATTCGGAGCTTAGCCTTAATCCGATGGCTCTGCTCGCTGGCTAGCTTAGAGTCGAGTTAGGGTTAAGAAGGCTATATAAACCCATCATAAATCCACTGTTAGACCATTTAGAGTGTTTTCGTTGGCAGAAGCAGGATCTTCTTTTGATACTATCTTTTGATGGTGTCGGTGGTTACATAACAAAGAAGTAAAAATTGCTGGGAAAAATGAAATATTTTTCTGCTATAGGAAAGAGCAATATGTGCTCTATTCTATGTTGTGAAATAGTTGTATGGGAATTTATTAGCGTACCGTATATTGCTGATCGATACTCATTAACGTTCCGCGTTTAATCAAATAATCATAGCACATGAAATGTCAAATGATTATCATTAACGAGATTCTAATAACGTGAAATGAAAAATAGTTTCAAAATTGTGATACCTATATTGAATATATTCGATTACTGCGGTAATCAATGTTATAAATTTCCAAATCTCTACATCCAATCGCAAACTTTCAGATCTTCAGATTTCTGAAGACACCAATTTGCATGTTTGCGAACAAAAGACATTCTATATGGGATTAAAATTAATCGACTGATAAAAAAATGCGGCGAACCGTGTCGCGAGATTAAGTTCGTCTGTTAATTCGCAGCCGCCAGCGCAGATGGCTAAATGACGCGGGTGGAGTTCAATCGAGCGATTAAATATGCTTTAATCTAGGTGGTATCGATGGCGAGGAATCAGTGTGCCGTAAATTGCAATTAAATTCCTTAAATGAAGTCCAAGGGTTCGCAGCAGGCACCGACTTTCATTTCCCGTCGCGGCCATCTTTTATTCGTCCCCCGTAGCGTTCCCATGTCCACGTAACGACACTCGTAATTTAACGTAATTTGCGGCAAATAAATTATATCTCGTACACGGTCAGTTTAATTGCTACGTCCAACACATTCGCACGGTGTAAAATAATCCGGTTTAATGAACGGTCGCCGAGTAAAAACATTTCGACTACGGGCTTTGTCCTTGGAAACTCGCCCTTTTTCTCCCCAACCCTTTCCGTCGATAGCCTCTCGATTTCGTTATTCCGGTCTCGTGAACGCGGATCCTTTTTTCCCTCGCGTTCTTCTCTCGCCGGCATTCGCCCGGAAAGAGCCAGCGAATCGACGATGCAATTATAACGAACGAGAAAGACGTCGTTAAGACGTTTCGTCGGAGCTTTTGCAACGGACCCGATGAAACTTCCCCGGTGTTCAGAAGTTTATTAAGGTTACCGAGCTGCTTCTACAGCTCGCAACCCAGTCATTGTACGACGAAACAATATTATGCAACTGCAAGGTGTCTCCGGACGTAGCAACACGATATTCATGCAAAATCTTTGAATCTTCTGAGATAAGACGCCATACTGTTTTCCATTTCTTTGAATACCCACTTTGAATCCGAGTTAGGATTTTTATAGTAGATATCGCTTTAATATTCTTATGGCGACTCTGTATGCGATGTTGCAGATTTCTGCAAAAATGTGCACATTTTTAGATCTGCAACTTCGATAAATTTCAGATGTACAAGTTTCATTTTCTATTTGTTTGTCAAATTTCTAATTTTGGAAATTACAACGTTTCAAGCTGTTTGAAATATTAATAAAGATGTTCGACAAAAAATACGAAGAAAGTAAATCTGTGAAGCAACTGTCAAGCACCGAGATCTGACGTTTATCGGTATAAATGTGATTCAACGAGTCCGTTAAATTTCCACGAATCACGGATTACCAGCAGTTGTAATTTCTCCAAGGGAGTCACGACGTCAGTTGCTGGAACATCGTCAATTTATAGTGCTGTCAAGGGAGATCAATTACGTAGAATCCCTGCTGACGAGCTGCATACCCTTGGGGCTATAAGGGTAGCGCCAGACATCTAATCCTTTTACGGAGTTTCACGTGGACTCCAGGGAAGCCTTCGAATCTTATAAAGAATGGATAACGGTTTTTACGCGGGTCCTAGTGATAAAAAGTTCCTTCTCTCTGCAAGAAATTCGATCACAACACACGTAACTATTTTACGATTATTTCGAACATCGAGCTCGAAGACTGTTTAATTTTAATTAACTTCGCTGTTTCATGCTCGCGATGAAAAAAAGTAACGCTAACATTGCTGTTCTCGCTGTTGGAAATAATTCTTCCTTTTTCTTTTTAAACACGTGAACAGAGATTTTAGAACCGTTGATTCGAAAACGTGCCGCGAGCATAAATAGTTTTGGCGAAACAAGCAAAACTTGGACTGTTAGTAGATCAAATGATTGGCGGAAAGAGCTGGTTGAAAGTTGGGAAAAGAGATTTCACGGTACTGGATTTCACATTCCACGCACGTTGTAACGATTGTTTTCGACGCGGCGGAAAGTAATGGAATAAAGAACGAAACACTGACACGAAGAATCGACAATTAAATTACCGTTTCGGTTCTCCGGTAACTGACGCACTTTCAATCGTATCTGCATGCAAAAGTGTGGATGTACTCTTTTAATGATACATTACACAATTTTCATGACAGATTTTTAACTGGAATGCTGGCTTTAAAGTTTTATTGAAATTCAAGTATAATTTCTTTAATTTCTTAATTTCTTAATTTCTCGATTTCTTGATTTGTTGATTTCTTAATTTCAAATTCTTAGATTACTAAATTTCTGAATTTTTCAATTTTTCAATTTTTCAATTTTTCAATTTTTCAATCCTTCAATTTTTCAATTTTTCAATTCTTCAATTTTTCAATTTTTCGATTATTCAAATTTTCAAATTTTATCGAATTTCTCAATTCTTGAAATTCCTAAGTTATCAGATTTCTTACTTTCTAGGTAACGAAATTTCCAAATTACCAAATTTCCCAATTACCAAGTTACCAAATTAGTAATTTTCAAATTACTAAATTTTCCAATTACCAAATAACCGAGTTACCACACTCAACAAGTTTCTATATTTGCAAATTTCCAAATAACTAGATTTTCAAGTTTCCACATTACAAAATTCTAAATTTTCAAATTTCCTAAATTCCAAGTCAGCAAACGTCCACCAGATCAAATATCCTAGTGACCAATTTAACCATATACTAAAAAGACGTTATTTCACATGTTACCTAAAGTATTTACAACTCGGTAGAATGAACACAGTAGTACGATTTTAACAAATCAGCGTAACGCGTTACAGCTAGCGAAATAGCACTTCAGGTCGATAATGTTTCACACGGGATTCGCTGGGATTATCAGCTTGCGTCATAACGCAAACAATTCTAACATTTTGGTGCAGGTCTGGTTAACCGAACCCCCTTATGTATCTGTCGTATCGCCTTTCTACTATTGAATTTCAAGGGGTCGAAGCACGCTTGGCTCGTCGCCCGGGGCTCTGGGGTTAAATTCCAATAAACGCGCTCGTACGTGTTGTTATCACGTTGGTAGTAACGAGAAGCCCACCTAATTCCTGCTGGACCGCCATCTCTTTTCACGATTTCCTATCGGTGGTTATGATACCCGGGTATATCTCTTTTTTTTTCCTTCCGTACAAAATTAATTTTTTGTATGTTAATAACAATCTTTGTAGGGTCAAAATTTTCTGTCTTAATTTCATTTTTAGCTATTTTAATTTAGCTATATTATCCGATGAGTAACAAAATATTGATTGTTATTAAGAAAAAGGTTTGAACATACTCCATTTTCAGTTGCAACACTAGAATTATTATGTACGTTAAAATTGCATTTTCTACATTTTATGTATAAATTCATTTCTCATATGTGCAAATGATATTAATGTGAAACTGTGATATGTTTAAAACGTATACATCGAAGGGCCATAATTGAAAAGAAATTATTTATATATTTTCAATCTACAACAAATGATTTCGTAACATAAGAAGTACATGTAAATCATTCTTTCATACAATAAGAAATATAGTTGCAGTGCTCGAATACGAATGTGAGCGAACGATTCGGTGCGCAGTGTTAATTACCCAGAAGTAGAACCGCGAAAGAGCTGCCTGAATCGAGACTTGAGTCCGCTCGAATTTCATAAAACGTTACGACATTTCATTATACGGGAACCTCGTTGACTCCGTAAATAATTTCTCTCGAGTGTTCAATCAATCGTCTGTTGTTCCCGTGGCAGTTCTATTATTATCGTCGACGGTATCGGTTTTATGGTTCGCCATAATTTCCGTGCCGGCCACGGAAGCCGGCTGAAGCTCGTTCAAAACTCATTCGTTTTGTCCCGGTGAACCGGTCGATTTTTATTTTTCCCCTCTGTTTCGTATTTCCTGACGTCGCGACGAACGTTAACGAGATTCCGCCACGCGTATCCCTTTTAACGTCATTTTCCGTCGTTATCCCGTGCAAACAGCGGGACTCCATATTCATACAATCGCGCCTATACAAGTCAGATAGACGGAAAACGGACAGAACGAGAGAAAATATTGCCCCGATTTATCTGATCCTACGTGTCCCGTTGAAAAACCCAACTGCATATATCCATTATCGTTATTATGAACGGGCATCGCGTGACACCGTTTCCCTACCCTTCTTCCGGGCCGTTGTGAAACTCCTCCTAAAAACACCGTGCAATAGTCAATGAAAATCCACCATTTTTCGTAACTGGTTCTCCATTTTCTTTTTTTTATGTAGTTGCCACGTCGTAATCGAGTACGTGACACGTTAAGTGCGTGTAATATAATTTTATGAGGAAACGAGTTTGGTAAAGGGGGTGCATTCTTGTTGGAAAGATATATTTTATTTTGATGTTTATTTCGACATTTATTGTCATTTCTTGCGGCTGTGAAATACGGGGGAAATAAATCGTGGGTGTGTACAGTGATGGGTAAGTGCCCGTTGGACGACTCGGAAGTGGAGTGTGGGACGATAGGGTGGAGATTCGCGAATTGGGTGTTTTGTTGGTTGGGAATTTGATGGGGTGGGAATTTGGGAATTTAAAGATTTGGGTATTTAGAAATTTAGAAATTGTAAAATTAGGAGATTTAGGAACGCGGGAAATTTAGAATTTGGGGGCGTAGAAATTTGAAAATTTGAGAATCTCCGAATTTAGGAATTTGGGGGCGTGGAAATTTGAAAATTTGAGAATTTCGGAATTTAGGAATTTGGGGGCGTGGAAATTTGAAAATTTGAGAATTTCGGAATTTAGGAATTTGGGGGCGTAGAAATTTGAAAATTTGAGAATTTCAAACTTTAGGAATTTGGGGGTCTAGAAATTCGAAAATTTGAGAATTTCAAACTTTAGGAATTTGGGGGTCTAGAAATTTGAAAATTTGAGAATTTCAAACTTTAGGAATTTGGGGGTCTAGAAATTTGAAAATTTGAGAATTTCGGAATTTCGGAATTTGGGGGTCTAAAATTTGAAAATTTCAGAAATTAAGAATTTGAGTAATCGGAAATTTAGAAATTTGGAAATCGTGAAACTAAGAAATTTCACATTTGAAAATTGTGAAATTTCCAAAGTTGAGTTTTGAGATTTCTAAATCTACAAATTTAGAACCACAATGATTATGTTACATCCGTTTAAGGATTCAATCTTGCTTATCAAAAACATGAACTTAAATAATAAATCTCCACTAATGAAGTCCTCGAAAATTTCCTACAATCTGAAGATCTACACCGTTTCACCAGTGAAATACAGCCCTTTTTTATTACACATCGATTCGTGCATCCTGGCAGAAACGGAACAACACTGCAAAAAGTGCAACGAACGTTTGATGCATTTCCGGGATAAAGTACCGGCGTAATGGATTCAGTGTTGCGAAACGGCGAATTTAGATGTAAATGGATCTTCAGGTTTTTTAATAAAGCCTCCGTGACATGACAAACGACAAAGCGATCTTGATAACGATATTTAAATGTCTTTTCTGTTTGATTTCACTGATGAACGGTGTGCAGGCTGACTAATGAATTCTCGGAAAAATATACCAGATATTACCAAAGTTTCTGTAAATATTTTTTAATAAAAGCGGATTAAATTTTTACTCTTTTTTTTGGTAACATAGCTTTTGATTTGTGGTGGTACGCACATACAGTATCGGAATAAAATTAATTCCGAGAACGGATGAAACAGATTTATCGAATCTAACGAATGAACTAATTGGTTGTTAATCCCTGATCACGAATTAATTGAATTTATTCATTGTTTCAAATATTTAAATAAAAGTTCGTTTCTGTCGAGCGATCAAATTCGATTCATCGAATTAGTGTACTTGTGTAATGAAATAAACTGTTATCCGATTTTTGCGGAAGGGGAACGAAAATAATTTCAAAATAAAATGAAAGTTAATATAGTGTATTGGTGGTCGGTAATATAGGGATACATATGTATTAATCGAGAGGGTGCGAGACATGTTAACGCAAATGATGACAAAATAGCAGTTCCAATAAAGACTTCCTAATGCCCCGACGTGTTTCCCTTAGAAACTTCAGATTCCTTAGAAACCTTCGATCCTTAGTGCAGTTACTACATTAAATAAATGTTCACTTAATGTACACTTCCGAATTCCTACAATTTGGAATACCTACATTTCCAAATCTCTACATACCCAAATCCCTCTATTTCCAAATTCTTATACACCCAAATCGGTATATCCCCAAATTCCTACACCCCCAAATCGGTATATCCCCAAATCGCTATGTCCCCAAATCTCTACATCCCCAAATCCCTACATCCCCAAATCCCTTCACTCCCAAATTCTTACATACCCAAATCGCTACGTCCCCAAATCCCTCCACTGCCAAATTCCTACACACCCAAATCGCTATATCCCCAAATTCCTACACCCCCAAATCGGTATATCCCCAAATCGCTATGTCCCCAAATCTCTACATCCCCAAATCCCTTCACTCCCAAATTCTTACATACCCAAATCTCTACGTCCCCAAATCGCTACGTCCCCAAATCTCTCCATTCCCAAATTCCTACACCCCCAAATCGATACATACCCAAATCTCTACGTCCCCAAATCGCTACGCCCCCAAATCTCTCCATTCCCAAATTCCTACACACCCAAATCGCTATATCCCCAAATGATCAAAATCATGATCAACATAAATGTATAAACAGCCGTTATTAATGTCTAGTAGACGCAGCCAATGCAAAACCACTGTTTCATTTACGTTCCCATCCAATCCAATTCTCGATGAACCGAAACTCGCTCGGGGCACGTCAAAGTCATTACACCACCAATCGATAAAAGCGTACGATGAATATTAACGGTACCTCGAATTGATCAAAAAATAATGCGCGGATCAACTCTGCAGGTAATACGTAGACTCGGGTAGACGAAGTTTAAAATTCTCGCCAAGTTTGAATGGTATCGTGGTGAAAATTTGTTATGCATTAGGTGGATACTCGATAACCGCGATACGATGGTTCACGAAATTTCGTAGAACACGTTCAATCAGTGGAATTGTGTATAAGTCGAAAGGTGTTTGTCTTTGATAAAATATTGATTTTGCGGTTTATCTGATGCAGAAAATTATGATACAGCGTGCTTGATATTTATCAGTACATATCTTGTCTGTTGAAGTCTGAACGTTCCTGGTCAGGTTCCTGGTTAAGTTTGATCAAATTTCTGAAGATCGATATTGTTAACACGATATGAAGATGAATATACGGTGTTCGAAAATTCTGAATGGATGTTTTAAATTCAGTTTCTGAGATTTCAAATTTGCAAATTCCAAAATTTTTTAGTTTTGAAATTACTCAAATTATTGCAATTATTAATAATAGATATTCAAATTATTTGGAGGATTTGGAAATTTGACAAATTGAGGACTTCAAACGACAAATTGAAAAAGCTGATTAGTTGAAAATTTTGAATGTCTAGCAAGGAATTTAAAGATTCAAGAATACAAAGATCTGAAAATTTAGAAATATAGTTACAACATTTTGTTATGTTTTTGTATTTAGGGATATATGGACTTGGCTAATTCTCGCTTTAGAAGAACATCCAGAAAATTTGACGTTTCAAAATTTAATCATTTGAAAATTTGTAGAAGTTCAGAAATTCGAGATATTTGCGAGCACAGGAATAATAAAGGTGAAAACTCGCTATGCAACCAATTTGAAAAGTGCTCTGTCGCTACATCTGCGTGGCAAACGTCAACTCCCGTGTGCATTTCGTACATTCTAATAACTCGCACGCAATGAAACGTGCAAGAATTGTAACAAGTTATTTTCATACCGCCGCGTTTAATTGCCAGTTAGTTAAATAGTCTCAGCAGCAGAGATCACGCCAATGCCGCCTTCTTAACAAAGCGTCCTATTAATTATTAATGTCACGTACCTCGGCAGTTTGAACATCGTCGACAACGAGGATAAATCAAAACTCCGGAGAACGTATATCCGACTTAATGTAAAAATCAATGGAAATTCAGGCGGTCTAGGGTGCACGGAACGTGCAAGGAATGCGCGATAAACGTTCGCCAAGCGTGTGCCACGATTTTCCATTTAACAGTCACGGAAAGTGGTAGCATGCGGTTAAATAAAAGAAATGGGACTCGTCGCGTGTAAATTAGTGTAAACATTTGCCAGGATGGTTCCATATTTTAGTCGGCCGTCTCGAGCGGCTATCAGCTGCTTCGAATCGTAATCGTACGCGACGATTTTGTGGGAAACGCGTAAAATTGCGGAGGAAACTACGCTCGGGAGACATTGAAATTTCAGCAATTTCCTGCTTTCTCAGGTATAACGGGGAACATCTCTGTTATAATTACTGTCGGTAGTTTGCGCGGATTTAGAACTGACGGTTTTTAGGTGACATGGTATTTGAAACGAAAAGGGTGACGGTTCTTTTGGGCAAAGGGAATTTTTAGCTTGCGGAGATTTTGAAATTCGAGATTTTGAGATTTCGGGAATTTTGGGGGATATTGTGACATTTTGGGATTTATTGATTTGGGTATTTGAGAAATTCCAAATTTTCTAAATTCCTAAATTCCCAAACCCTCACATTTCCTCATCCCCAAACCCTCAAATCCGTAAATCTCCAAATTCCTAAATTGCCCCATTCCCAATTTCTCAAATTCCCAAATCCCCGCATTTTCACACCTGCAAATCCCCAAATCCGTAAATCCCCAAATACCCAAATTCGCAAACAGGCAGTTGAAGATAGTAATGAGAAATTGCACGTGTAATGTGCCGCAGTAAATTGGGTTATTTTCACTGGCACTCAACGCGCGAAGAAAACAAACGCGTATCCGTAACAAGTGTTTCAATTATTCTAAGCCCTGCATGCGACGTAGACGGCCTAATATGTCCTCTGTATGTGCTTGGAAAAGCTCCAGAATGTCTGGATCGTTTCCAGTGGCCTTGATTCATTTGTCAATTACATCCAGTACTGAAGGCGAATTAACTGCCCTAATGATTGCGTATCTCGTTGTTCAGGTAATACTAACAATTTATTCTGCGTCGAACGTGACTTCGAACGGCTAGCGATTCAATTTATTGAATCCACTGTAAAATTAATATCGAAGCAGAGTACGATTCATTGGGTGGAATAATTATAATTATTAATGAATCATTGCGATATCACGAAATAATTCTAATGCAGCAGTGATCGTGTAAAATAATCGTAAATAGCATTTTATGGTACTGTTATGTACAACTTGCTTTTTATTAAAAACTATTAAAAATGACATAGTTGTACGCTGTTAACTAATTCATTGAGAAATATTATTTAACCCCTTGCATTCGAAAATATTTTTGTTATGGACAGACAGCAAAATGTAGTTGGAAACTTTCTTTATTCTATATTTATTTATTTATTATATATTTTTTCTATATTCATCATATGTATAACTGTATAAATTGAACTAAAAAGTATTTATTTGAAATTATTGTATTAATCAAAAGGGTGAGTATCACCTTTCAAGTGCAAAGGGTTAAGCGCATCATAAATCCACACCTAACAGAGATTCCCATATTTATTTATCGAAGGTAGAAGAAAAAGAAGGTCGAACCGTTTTATTATTTAGAACAACAGCAACCCCTCGTGCATTGAATTATTTCGATGACAATAGAGGGGTCGAGCGATATCAGGAAAGAAAATAAATGAAATCGAGGGGTTCGAAACGGGCGAAACGGTTTCACGCACAGCCCACAAAAAAGAACTATCCTTTGCATTTCTCTTTGTCGCGATTCGATTTAACCTTGGACAAACGTTCGATTCAGGAGCATGGACTTGTCCGAGAAGATTGGATCTCATTGAATCCGAGACCTTGGAATCGAAGGGACTACCTCCGTTCTTCCGGCCAAGATGAAGAACTGACTGTAGGGTATATAAAACGGTGTACCGAATCACTTACCTGGTATTGGATTGCCATCCAGCTTTTTCTAGCCAGTTCGATGAAGCAAACATGATCGACACACCGATAAATTATCGATCGAACGTGTTTCTTTACCATTTCAATAGTTTGTGTGCCGAACGGACTCGAGTTCGTTTGAACGGCCAGCTGCGACCGGTTAACTGTTCTCCCTTTTTTTTATCTGTTTTGCGGATAGAGTTCGTCGTGGAACGTTGTAAATCTGCACAGAGTTTATTATGCATTCACAGGGGGACATTGACGAACGATAGTTTCTGCAGTTTCGTGAGTTTTGGCCGGTTCGCATGCCTGGTACTCTCAAACGGTCAACAGCGAAAAGCTTGATCGCGATAGTTCTCGTTGATCGACGAGAATTTTTTCATCGACAACTCCGTTGTCGTTTTGTTCGAAATCGTCGTCCCAGAAATATCGAGCGAATCGCTTTCGAATTGCTGGATTTTGCAGTCGAAGGGATTATACCTTGTAATATCGTCTTCGAATTTGTATAGATTCAAAAAGGACACTGATGGACGACGTTGCTTGTTTCACACGTTGCAGCGGAGCCCCCGAACGGACTATAGCCTGGAATTCTGGTACAAAGCCCAATCGAGGGTCGTATCGCTGATGGACGAGATTGTTCCCTTTTTCTTTTTTATCTGCATGCTCGTTTCTGCTTCGGCATTGATATTCCAACGTTGTACATTCAAACGAATCGCCTCGACGGTATTAATATCGCGTTTGAAAAACTTAATTAATAATCTCTGACCGTCTATCTACTTCTATAATTACATTGTCGTGTATATACATTTTCTCTCAGATTTTTAGTTTTTCAAAAATTGAAAAGATAGACCAATTTTCTGCATGAGTTTGATAGTGATTTAGTATATATTTATAACTAAATAACAATGTATATCATTTGTTTTATAAAATTCACAAAATAATTCGATGTCAACAGAACCTCAATACGTTGCATATGTATGTGGTGTAATTCCACACATCGTAATTTGATGCATCGTATCTTCACATGACAACGTTTTACGCGTAGTAATTCCACTCGCCGTAATGCTATGCTCCGTAACTCCACCCGCAGTAACTCCACGCATCCTAAATCCACGCGCTGTTGATCCACGCGTGGTAACTCTACGTGTTGTTAATCTACGCGTTGCAATTCCATACGCCAAAATTCTACGCGTTGCAATTCCATACGCCAAAATTCTACGCTCCGTAGTTCCACGCGCCGTAATTCCACGCGCCGTAGTTCCACGCGCCGTAATTCTATGCGCTGTAGTTCCACGCGTTGTAATTCTACGCGTCGTACTTCCACGCGCCGTAATTCTACGCGCCATAATTCCACGCGCCATACTTCCACGCATCGTCATTCTACGCGCCGTAATTCCACGCGCCGTAATTCCACGCGAATTACTTCCACGCCCCGTACTTCCACGGTCCGTAACTCAATATCTTAGTCACCCATTTATTCGACCTAAATCCTCTTAATATTTTCTACGGTGTTATTTACAAAACAAGATTTGATCCAAAAAACAAATAATACCACTTACGATACCGGCATTAAAAAGTGCACCAATCGAAAACACAAAACCAAACCTAACAATCTTCAACGCGAGTTTTCTGCACGAGATCCGATTTGAATTTATCATCGACCTAGGAAGCGAACTTTTTTCCGTTACCTAATACAATCGAGTGTAAAAAATTCCAGATCAGAAAAGACAGGGTCGGTAACGTACGATCTCAAGGGATATAAGTAACAAATTCAACGTCAGGAACGATCGCATCGCGGACGAACATTTTCTGGATGAACTACCTCGACTCGGATTCGAATCTCGGAACCAAAAGATTTTTCGCGGTGAACGGTAGGTGCAATTTAATCATGGCTGAACGAACGAGTCGGGATTACGAAAGCAACCAGGAGAGATTGCATGTTATTGAAGAAGCTCTGTGGCACGGATGCGACAACGGAAAGACCGGAAGCTATAAAACAACGTATGGAATCATTTTCCACTATTGAATTACTGGCTAGCTCCGGTGTTTCGGGAAAACGGGAAACGTATACAAGGAGGTGCAATTCTATCGGAACATATAAATAACTCGGTTATAATTGGACGAGTGCAATTGTGTACAACTACTGTGTAGTTTTAATATTTGTAATATTAACAAAATTATCTATTTGTGGTACATTTCAAATTTTGTGCAAAATATTTTATTTTTAAATTTGAAGTATATCCACTGTAAGGATTGTGTGTGGAAAAGACATGTTTTGGGTTGCATGTGGAATCCTCTTTTAACCCTTGACTAGTGCAGCTAGGGGATAAAAATCTCAGTTACATCAGTACATACGATTCTTACGAACAATTAATTTTTTTGACACTGAACTTCAATATTCTTTTGCACCAAACATTTCAAAGACCTATATAAAAGTGTATGCATGCAAGACCTTGAAATCGTGTAAGAGGATTGTACCCTCTACAATGGTTTTATACCATGATTAACAACAGCGATTTTCAGCCGTTCCATTTTAAATACAGCCCACATAAAATCACGCGAAAAGAGAAAAAGACAGCAACAAGCGGTCGAAGTGAAAGAAACTGGGTCGCAGGATGAGAATTAAATGAAAAAAAAAAAAAGAGAATTAACTCGTCAGCAGAATGATCGATATTAGCTTCTTTTCCTATTTCAATTACGAGCCGTAAGTCAATCCGTGAATGGAAACGATCAGTCGAGCAAGAGATTTAACCGGAAGAATGTGCTTCGAGTTCTCTCGCGATTTAATTTCATCACGAGCCACCGGTCCACATTCTTTTTCGACGAAATTTAATTTTATTCGACTCGTCATTCGTGCTAACCGACGATCAACAGCTTTTATATGCAAAACTGATAACATCATGGACAATTTATGACCTGCTATCATTTTTCAGGTGTTTGTAATTATCTACAAAAATTTTGATGACAAATAGGTGAACGAAGATTGATTGTCCACGCATGATAGACCATTCCATAGATTAATTATTGGATTACCTGTAAATTAACTTACTTTTTAATTGCAAAATTATCGCGATATTATTATAATATTGAATTATTACGAAACTCGAAGGTACTTCGAATTTTATCTATCGTTCGATCAAATCATGGCCACGGATACATGATTTAATGTTGGTAATTAATTGACATTGATTACACATTGTGACGCTATTTATGCTGTAATGTAATGCTGATCGAAATTAATTTGATACATATTTTACGAAATTGCGACACAGCACATTAACAATAGCGTATGCACTATATAAAATATGCGAAATGTGATACTTAAAAAAACTGCAAGTTGCAGATTAAATTTTAAAATAATAATGATTTTCCGAGTAAAAAATATAAGAATATCGTTGATAAAATAAATCATGTTAAAAATGAAGACAATTTGTGTAAGCTAATAATATTAATCGAATTTTCATCGAGTGTTCACGTTAATAAGCAGATCACTAGTCAACAAATTCTGCATGGGATTTATCTGGATAACTGGAAAAATTGGTGAAAGGCACGGAGAAATCCGTCCAATTAACTGGACTGTCAATTTGAGTAACGAACTGTTGTGAAATATTATCGGGCAATTTTTAATATAACCAGATGACTTTTTAGCACTGAGGATTATCGCGAATAATGTCCGGGAAATTTTATCGGCGAACGTAAAATACCGGTTGGCGAATTTAATATCGTCAAGAGGAATTTTTATTGTCTGTTTTTCGTCGATAACGCTAAACAATATCAGCTAATATGGGAAAAATGTCATTTACATTGACAACTTCGCACTTTCGGTATAGCGATGTTTGTTTTTATTATTCCGTATGAAATTCATTCGGTAAAGTGAAATCAATGAAATAAAGCACGCCCGGCCTGTTTCTGATAGGCACGAATAATTTAAATTCGACAGGCTCGGTTTCTGTACATATAATTATCGTGCTGTTATTCAGAAATAATGGACGCAATCATTTGCGGTTCTATTATATTGAGATAATTTAGATAATTGAGATTGACATTATGCTAAACAGTACTCAGAATTAAATTGAGGGACGCAAGAATTGTTTTACATAATGTATGTTTCGTCGGCTGAATTCACGAACAGAAACATAAATTCGTTCATTATTTAAGTATAAATTTGCAGCTGAAACAATCGAAAATTGAAAACGTGCAGCTTGTTACATAAGCTCATTATCTGCAGTAATTACACTTCTCAACAGTTTCTCGACAGTGAAATTAGTTGAATTTTAATTCTACATTTTAATTTCACAGTTAAATTTTCATTTCCTCGACTAAAATATATTCTGCAGACATTTTTCCAACCCTTTTCGCTTTTGCGTTTTAATTTTCTAGTTTCTACATTTTCAAATTCCCTTTCAAGCTACATTTACTCCTTACCATACCACACTCTTCTCTGAACCAAAATTATACATCCTCCCAGCAATCCTCAACAAATTCTCTAGAGAAAAGTTTTTTTCTTCTTATGTTATAATTTGGTTTTATACTTGTTATTCGATCCTTATTACTTCTCATATGCACAATTTTAATACTGATTTTCCACTTTCATGATAAATCTCTGAAGCTAATTGCACAGCACTACAGTGGATTTAATTGATATTAATTTTCTTTCTTTTCCATTCAAAATTGTCTTTTGTTTTCTAAATTCAATGAGACCTTCTTCCTTACATCTTTTGACGATGTCTATTATTAGTCTACTCTTCATTACAGTGCTATTTCTCAATAAGTCCTCTTCCTCTAAAATGAATTACAAGACCTTATCAAAACTTCTTTCCTTCTCGTTGCATGTTGAATTTCAGTTGTTTACGCTTCGGAATACAATCTTATACCGAAGTAGAATATATTTCAGACGTTTGTGTATAAAATAAAGCTCCGCAGTTCGAGTTTCAAGCTTTCCAGTATTGCTTGTACAAAGTGCACCAGTACCCGAATGTTAAGACGCGAAAATACGATGTTTTGCTTAAAACGTTCAACTGAACATTGCAGCAAAAAGAAATTGTTGATGTACTTTTGCAAGGAATTCTTTCAGGGGTACATTGATCTTTCTATGAAATAAGTAATATAATCTCTAGACCAAAATATGATATATAACATCTAAGTAATATCTTCATGCAAAATAACTACTGCATTTAAACAAACCATTCCACCAGCTATCTTTATCAACCCTTAGCCACTTATAAACCAGAACACTTTTCCCTTTGCGTCCAAATTGCAGATATTCCAGTATTTATGTATCCGGACCCTGTTTTTAGACAATCTGGTACAGTCAGGTCCACAACGACGCCTCTGATCCTAATTTCCAGACATTTATGAATCTAGTGCACTTCCTTAATCGCAACCCTAAAATTCCATTACCAGGAGTAACCCCCATTTTCACAGTCAAAACCACTGGGACGGTGGTTTAATTTTCCATAAGTTTTACGTTATATTTTGAATCTTACATAAGCTTGACTAATGAAGATATTTGAAATTAACTCTTGGGTGATTCAGCAGGAACAGTACCGTGTCCTAACATCAATGTGAACAACTATATCTATGGTATTCGAGCGTATCAGATCGATCGATCATTTTAATCGGTCTATGATGAAACGTAGGAGATATCAGATAGTGACTTATAGATCCACTTACCGAATATAGGATTTCCACGACGTGTTCCAAGACCACCAAGCGTAAGTACGTGCGAATGATCTGCCGTCACTACTAAGAGCGTTTCTGATAAGTCGACTTCCTTTATCACGGCCCTTACTGCTTCCTCCAGAGATAACGTCTCGTCCAGTGCTCGATACGCGTTGTTATGATGATGTGCATGATCGATTCTGCCACCTGGATACACATAAATAATGCATCGGACTGTGTACAATCAACATTATCACCGGAGTGCGTATCAATTATAAACTTACAGAATAAATCATGTCACTTCTGACATCTAGTACGTTGGTCGCATGATTTATGTTTGCAAACACTGATTTAAATACGCAAACACCCGATGTCTGATTGTGACACGGTAACACAAATTGTGTATGGGACTTTGTGAATTAATTCAAAATGGAATGCAGTCAGGATGTTCGACACCGTTTAATACCTTGCACTATGATTTATTTGTCAGGTGCGTCAGAACTAATCACGGGTACAATATTGAAACGGACAAAGAAGGTTGAAGTGTTATGACAATTTGGTATGAATCGTTAACTGAATTGAAATACATTAAAAATTTGAGTAAAATCACAGCTGAAGTCACGAGTCAGACTCGTCAAGATACAAAGGATTAAAAACGCAAAACACTGAGAATTTATTCGAATTTCAAAATAATCACATCATTGGAATGCAGAACCTTTCGCATGTAATTAGTAGAAATTATGAAAGGTATTTCAGTGCAACGTTGCATTAAAACTTGCTATTGTCAATTTTTAACGTCATCTCAGAGGTAATATAATTACGGAAAGTGCATCGTTGTGCATTTTCGAACAAAAGCACCGTGCTAAAACATACAAAATTTTACGTGTAGTTTGAAAATGGGGACGAGAGTAGCTGTGCTTTTAGTACGACACAGAATTTTCTTTCCACCCTCATTTTTTTAATGAAAATGTGTATTACTGATTTGTATATAAAATATAATCTGTATATAACTTGTATATAATTGTGCACAATTAATTTGCATATAACTGTATATAATTAATTTTTATGTAACTGTATATAATCAGTATGTAAATGATTTACCCCTATTTGCACACAATGTAGAAGATATATCGATACTGCCCGAATCTGCATACGCTGCTAAGAAGTTGGATTAATTTCGAAGAAGTTTAGATTCGTCTGTACCGTATACAGCATAGAGTCATCAGGAAACCAAGAAGACGCAGCAACCGCTTCAGAATTACAAATACGAAACACGTGAACGAGCGTCATCAGCATTACCATTGAACTCGCGTTTAGGAAAGCACCGTGGCCATCACAGTTAACGCTAATTATTCGGAACGACCCACAAGAATCCCGAATTCAATTATCGAGCCAGCAAATGCCGCCAGCTCCAATGGATTATCGGAGAACCTAACTTGAAAGTTCCAAGTTATTTACGGACGATCAGCGTGGTCTAGCGACGGGCAAATCAAGTGGCCACCGAAGAATTTCACGGGCACTGACGTGCAAACTGCCAGATGCGGTTGTGGAACAAACAGAACTGTCGAATAGTTTTCTGTCACAGAGATATTCTAATTATTCTCTTATAAGAATTTACGATTTAGTAATTAAAGATATGGAAATACGGAAATCGTGAAATTGTGAAAATGTAAAATTGGAAACTTGAAATTTATAAAAAATTGAAATGCATATCTACGAATTTTCCAATTCACAAATGTTCAAATTTTCGAACTTAGAAATATGATTATTTGAAAATTTAGAACATGAGAAATTACAAAATTTATCTCTTTATTTTCAAACTTTCAAGCTTTCCAATTTACAAATATTATATACAAATTTGATTCTAAAATTTAAGAGTTTAAACATTTGTTAACTTAGAAATACACAGGTTGAACAAAATTTTAAAAGATTACAGAACATATACAAAAGGTTTAAAGTGATATAACCAAAAGAGGTTACATGCAGTAAGTCAAATAAGATTAAATAAAAAGCGGAAAATCGTGGATAAAAAATGATAAAGCTTGATAACCTCGTGATTCAATGGGTGCTTACGTTATAAATAAACATCATACGATCTATCATAAATACGTGTGAAAATGTGTATGGTGTGGGTGATACAAACGATAGGTATGGTATGTGTACTATGTGATACGATGGTCTTTTGTTTGAAATGCGAGAATGCTTCGATTCAATAAATCTTACGCGTATATTGCTGTTGTATAGGGTATTTCATTCGAAAGAGGTTTTGTACTATAGAGTGCAATGCAGAGGTTTAAATCGCGAAAAAAATTAATAGAAGTAATATATCAAGTAAAAGAATTCGATTACCTATATGAATATAAATTAGAGGATTTTGGGATTTGAGGATTTGAGGATTTCAGAATTTGAAAGCTTGAGAGTTTGATAATTTTAGAGTTTGAGAAGTTGAGAATTTGATAATTTTAGAGTTTGAGAATTTTACAATTTTACAATTTTGCAAGTTTACACTTTTACAATTCTACAATTTGATAATATTAGAATTTAAGAATTTAATCATTCTTTTCAATCGTTCCCCTTTAATTCTCGTGTTCTGGCTTTTTACCTAGCAGCTTTTTTTCTCTCTTGGTGCTTCTAAACATGATGGCGGAAGTGGCCTCTCGACATGGCACAAGAGATGATAAGACGTTGCAAAATCAACGACGAAGGAAGAAGCATCCTGGGCCAACTTTTTTTAAGCATCGCGACAGATGCCACGATTTTGTTAAAAATACTTGTTCTTATTTCGCGTAAAAATACACTAACTTCCAGACGAGCAAAAATATAACTTTTTCATCGTATCGACAAACTATTTGAAACTTTTTTAACTGCCCTTCATGTTCGTTGGACAAAAAGTTGTAACCGAAAAAATAATTAAAAGCGATGGAAAAATTGAAAACATTTTTAGTGTGAATATTTTCTTTATGGTAAAATATCGACGAATCGGAATGTTCTGAATGTTTTTGTACTTTGAATGTGGATTACGATTATACATAATTTACACATTTTGAAATATTAAATATTTCCAAATTAGTCATTCTTAGTTTACTAGTTCGCAATTAAAATTGCTAGTAAATAGCAGGAAACTTAGAGAATAGCATTCAACGGTTTCGAGACGATTGATGATCGGAAAGTAGGGTTAGAAGACGGAACTCCGTGAAACATGATTAAAGTTGTGCAAGTGAAGTACTACAACAGCGAAACCGGCGGTTGCTGGAATCTTGGTGTACGCACGACAATGGGGTGAAAGGACGATGGGTTCCCGATGGGTTCGATGGGTTCGATCGGCTCTGAGAGCGGCATATTGTGCCAAAATTTGTCAAAGAGGGTGTGTGTTTCCCAGCTGCCAACCGAGAGCAACAGTTGTCGCGCTCCGGGAAACTTTACTCGACGGATCTAGATTTCAACGTCTATTATAAACTGCGGGATGAGAATCGACAGCGAAACAAGCACGACTCTTCAGGGCAGAAGTTCAAAGTATAGTCGATTAATCGATGTCATGCTTGTCTCTGATAATGAAACACGGAAGGAATTATCAAGAATTTCGTTGTTTAGCAATAAGAGACATCTTCGCTATCTAATTTGAATGATGTCATTTATTAGTTCTTATTTAAAGGAGAAATTTAAAATTAAATTAAATTAAACCGGTCAAATGCATCATACAAACGATTACTTAATTTAAAAAATGAATTCTGTACAATTCTGTAAATTTATCAACTTCTCTACAATTTTTTATAAACTATACGTAAATGAAAATTTATAACGCTTCTAAATGATTAACATATTAATGTGTCATTGAAAATATTTTTGGTACCAAAAACTTCAGCGAAGAAATGTAAAAATTATATTGTAACTTGTCAAAGATTAATTGCCTTTGACAAACGATATAAATCACGAAGCACATCGTATACTAATTGAAGAACAACCCAACGAATTCCGAACACAATTTGCAAAGTGAAATCGATTGGTTTCGCGCTAGGAAATTAATCAGAAGTTCGGTAGCACAAAGGTCGACTGATTTATGAGAGACAAAAGTTACTACGCGTTTGCGCAGTCAGAATTAGATCGGGTGAACAAGCTGAAATACGGACAGATTTTCATTTTCAGCGGTTTATTACACGAACTTCATTTCTTTTACAGTTATCAACGACACGTGAACGCTTCGAAGATTCCGTTCTACGATAAATTTCGATTATCACACGGATCGATCGAAAAGATTACGAACTACATGCTCTTTGTTATCTCTTTGTATTCACTTTATATTATTTTTTCCATTTCGTTCGCGTGAAAGAAAATCTGTGGGATTTTGCTAATCCTGTGCATCATATTGGCTCTTTTATATCTTAACTGTATATTAATATTGTGCTTCAATACTTTTTTAATATTGTTTCACGAAATCGATGTATGTAGAAAATATATGTAGCTACATTTAAAAAATGTAGGTTATGTTAAAATGTTGTTAAAAATATTTTATTAGTCATTATACAGGAAGTTATAACTACTACCATTTAAGATATTTTCGACATTATTCACTTCAGAGAAAAATTTGTTAAATGACAATTTTAACGTTTACAATTTTTTGAGGTTTCTGGTTTCTACTATTTTTGTAGGTTTACAATTTTTACAATATTTTTATGTTTACAATTTCTACCATTCTTTTTTACGTTCCCAAAATCATTTCAGTTTTTTTTAAACGTGAACAAATATTTCTTGTTTATGTACATCGACGTTTCAAAAAAATTATTTAAAAAACTCACACGAATAATATCAAAAATATTCGTAGTGAAATAATATATAACTTTATCTAGACAAGTTTCTTCACACAATGACAAATAAGGTAGATATGTAGATAATCCCACCTGTCGTACTAATCACCTAAAACGACTACCTTCATCAGAAACTAGGTTATATATGGATGAAATTCGAACGAGTAATCAGTTACCCGAAACTAGTGAATTTAACGAGACAATTATTATTCCGTCTCCAGACAGTGAAATATCCATAATGTCAAAAGGATCCCCGACTCAGCGTTTTTCCGATCGAAACAAGAAAAATATGTTCGCGCCAAAGAAGGAAACGCCTTTACTGACAATGTAATAACGTGAGATGTACACACCGGTTATCAAGGGGCGGAAAGCTATAAACTCGATAAAGTATGGAACGCTGACTCAATCTTCCCGTAGGAAATTCGTGTTTCCCTATTCACAGAAGGAACACTCTCCAGAGCATTAGCTCAATCTTATTCCAGTCAAAAGATCTGAATTCCGTGCCTACGCGAGGCATTCGTGATTATAGATCTTTTCGTGAGCGTGTACGAATGATGAATAAATCAGGGAAAATGTCAGTGTGCCGCCATCTTGAATTTCGATACTTGCTTTCGTACATGAAAGACTATACAATTTATTATTAAACCTTAATGAACTATTAGTGTTTAACCTCAGTAACTCAATCCTAATTTACTATTAATTCTATTAACATTCTAACTTACAAAATTTCCAATCCTTCAACATAATAACACCTCAAGTTTCTAAATTTCCAAATTCTCGAATTCCAAATTCGTGAATTGTGAAATTTTAAAACTTCCAAACACTCCAATCTCGAAATCCCTAAATTTTCCAACATCCTATCTCCCCGAATTCCCATATCCTCAAATTCTCAAATCCCCCATTCCCAGATTCCAAAATTCTCAATCTCCAAACTCTTAAATCTTCAAATCTCCGCGTTCCCAAAAGCCGGATAAACAAACACAGTTTCACTTCACCCGACGTTAAAGTAAATCGCGAGTGTCGCAAAAAGTGATTTCCAATAAAAAGAAATTGGCTACAATCCGTCAGTTTCGAACCGTTCTCAATCCGATAGATATTTCAAGAGCAGTTTTGTGATCTCAAAGGAAATTTTTCGCCCTTAACTGGAACATCGAAAAGGCGAATTATCGTGAGGATACATCTACGCGTTTACATATGCAGTTTCGCGAGGACCAAGTCCGTTTGTTCGTCTTTACGTACCTTCTACGAAGAGGAAATATCCCTCGGGATTCTTCGCCAGTACACGAAGCGCTTTTATCGTCATCTCGGCCAGCGAAGGGTCGCCACTTCCGTTCGTGTTTCGATCGACGTTGAAGTCCATGTGGTTATAGGAAAACAGACCTGAAATCATCGAATGCCGTGGGATGGTGAATCAGGAAACTTTCAACAAACTAACTTTTATCGATTCGTTTCTATTCGTGATAGAATTCTGTTTTCTTTCCTGAGATTGCACTGAGCGGAATATTTCGCTATAAGGAAGAATACTGATTTATACGATTTCGAGAAAATATTGTTCAGTACATTTCGACCTTATGTGATGGTACACAATTTGGGGTGCGAAAATAATTGTGATAAAGTAGCAATTTAATTGTTTGACAATTTGGGAGTTTACGAATGTAGGGGTTTGTACAATTTTTACCCGAGTAAAAACGAATGCGAGAGAGTTTATATCCGCCATTAGTAAACACGAAACAAAGGTTATTGAAATGAACTGATACCCAATAGCGTTCCTTAATATCAACACTCGCCGAGAATCAACAGCTTTGGTCGATACACCGGGCATAATCTCAAATTCAAACGTTATGCTTACCATAATTAGGGCGAACTATCTAACAGCCAGCCATATTAAAGGATTAATGCAATCATGCACGATCAATAACTATTCGACGTTATATAGCTCATAAGCTGTAATCGTTTAAGCCGTGTTATTCCTTTTGAATTCACGTCATTTCGCATCGTATAAACTAGGGAATAAAATCTGCGTAATGGAGAACCGAATTAGACGTCGACAGCTATTTGCATAGAACACGCGAGATGTTTATGACAATTTCTTGGAATTAATTCGATAAATAACTTTGTAAGCGGGAATTTAATATCATCGTACTTGGAATTTGAGTGTCTGCTAGAGAATGCCGGAAATATTTAAGGAAATAGTAATATAGCGAAATTAAGCAGGATATTCTCGTAACTATAAAAAATGGATTTAATCATGATTCACTCAGAAATCAAATCGGAAGGTGTATTATTTTAAAAGAACGTCTACCTTTGAGTAAAAAGAAGATATACGTTAAAGATATACAGTTATAACGAAGAGTTATATCACCAAACTGCTATATCTCCAAATTTCTCTACTTTCAATATATTCCCAAATCACAACATTCGCAAATCACTTCACTAAATCCCTACATCATAAATCTATACGCGCTAAATCCCTACATAAACCTGCATATTTCCCAGTTCCTATATTCATAAATATCCACAACCCCAAAATTCGCAAACCGTTTCCAAATCACTACATTCCCAAATGACCATATGCCCAAGTTATATCCAAAATGCATTCCCCAAATCTCTGTATTCTCAATTGTCCTCCTATAAACATTCCATTATAAATTTCAATAGTACCTCCCGTACTTAAAAATATTTACGAGCCGTAGTTTCTAAAATATCTCCATTCAACTTCTGATCGCCGGGTATAAAATTTGAATATTAATCCTACGAACTTTACGAGTAGAGGGTTTCAGTTCGCTCTAGTCAGCGTTGCAGTAACGAACTGCAAGCGATATCGATCGTCACGATAAGAAAATCATATCAGTCCGTTACCTAGCAGATGGTTCACTTTCCGTGGATCCACGTTCTCGAATTGTTCCTTGTTGGCGACATATTCCGCGGTCACATTGCGTAGCCGGTGGTTCCTTAACCATTCTTCGATCAAATTTCTTCCGTCCAATCGTCTGCCATCTTTATCCGGCTCCTCCGGATCCGGGGTCACCTTCGGCACGAAATGGCGGCGGCCCCCTCCGAGCACCACCTATGAGAAATCGTGTTTTTATTGCCGAGTATTTTATCGAAAGAAGGATCAAACCGGATTCCGAGTAATAAACTCGGAACATTTTATCGAGCATTCGAAGCGAGCTTCGAGACAGGTTCATGGAAATCAATCTCCCAATCTTTTCGAGGGCGAATGCAAAAGATCAAGTCGGATCGATGAAACGACTTTCATTTGTCGCTGATTTTTATTGCCCACGCAAATTCGATTCGATTTTTTCAATCGGAAAATATTGTACAGTAGAAACAAAATTTCGATGTTATACAAAATTATTGATTTGTTTGGTAAGTTACAAATATTGACAGCTGATTAAAAATAAGATACTTTCCTGTATGATTTAATAGATTTACGTTAAACTGCTTCTTTTACTGTGTCTTAATATTCAAATTGTATAAATTGATTGCAACATTCGACTCAACGCAACGTGATCTTCGAGTTTTTAAAATGGAGGCAAATCTCAACATTCAATTTCAGAAAAGCTTTTAATTAATTCCCACGCATGTAAACTTACCGGACATGTTTTAATTATATAATTATAAGAAAATTCAGCTTTTAATTATTTCCTGTGTTCGTGACCAAAACACTCTTCGATAAAATTATATACGGGTAGCCAAGATAAAAGAGATGTACGTGATATTTGAATTGAGCGCTAAAAATTATTGTGTTTCAAGTTAAAATACTTTTATTTCAGCAGTATAATTTAGTGAGTGAAATAATCACTACTGTTTCTTTCAGGTTATGAAACCCAACGAGATCGTTCCCTCGTTAACGAGATAATTATCGATAATTACCACTGTTGTTCGGTACGCACAGAATCGTAAAATTGGATTTAACTTGATCCAACCACTCTGGCCGCTTTTCATTTTCGTTCCTGATATTTTCGAACGTTCTCCTGACATATGTGTTTGCGTTCCATCAGAAAACACGATCCCCGAAGCAATTTTGCAGAATTTCAAAGTCAGCCGAAGAGAAATGTTCTTTTCGTTGAATGTGAGATTTTCCATTTCGGTGATTGCAGCTTTTGTTTTTTTCGATGCCTGAAATAGAAGTTGCACGGAAACACGATCGTGAGCGCATAACCTACATTACATGCTTTTATATTTTCACGTGGCCAGGGGAAAACACGTGCGGACTACTTGATAATAGCTTTCAGAATATTGTATAGAATAAAACTGAATTCGTTCATTCATTATCTCCGAATGCCGAGTTCGTTATTACATTTTTGATGCTTCAATGACTTACCCCAATTTTCAAATAATTAATATAATAATTTTTATTTCAATCCCTCTTTTCACGGTATTCGACCATTTATTTCTAACTCGAAATATTCTTTCAAAATTTAATTTTCGTCAAAATTTCAATATAAATGTTCCATGGTTTAATTAAAAAGGAGACTGAAATTTACATACTATTAAGTAATTAATGCAACTGAAGCAACGTTCTAAAAAATGTTAAGATTTAGTTCGTGCTTAAACGAAGAATGGAAGTTAAGGCGGAACAAAAATCTTGTTATCTTTTTCTCTGCAATTAGGATGTTACTTTCTTAATGTACTAATTTATCAGAATATGTTCCGGTAATACGAAATTTTCTGCGAAAGAAAAACCTGAGTAATGAAATATCTTCGTTGTAGTTTTACTTAAAACATTTTACCTTCAACGAATTTTGTCAGAACTGTAAATTTGTCAAAATTTTTCTTACAATATATTTTTAAAGCATGACCGTGCTAAGATATTTTGCAATTTCAGGGAACTGAAGGATACAAGTCGAGATCATCAGCATCCCGTTCTCTTAAGCGAGCAATTAAGAAACATGTATGCTGATAAAGTTACGAAGCACAAACTTGTGAAACACTTTCGACGTTGATGTAATGAAACATGAAATTTTCTGAATTTACGTAAAAAACGCTTCATGTAACGAACAGAAACTTAATCGCATTTAAATTATTATATAGTGTATGTTTATAATATCGTATTCAGAGGTTCCTCCGGTTATAGTCTACGTTTACCTCAATTCATATTTCACTAATTGATTTCATTAATTCGCGTTCCATTCGATATTTGCATTTGAACACATAGAAATTAAACAACAAATTATTTCACTTCATTTCGACATAATACAGTAATGTAGAGGAGCATCATTTTCATGTCGAAATAAGCTGACGCACAATTATTTCAAATAATATCTGGCAAAATAAACTGTTATTCGAATAATTGTTATGTAAGTATATAATTTGAATGATATCGACTAAACATTAAATATAAGATAGGTTTATATTAAAGATTTAAATATTTAAATGAAAAATGGTCTTTAAATTTGAAAGATATTGATATTAAGATTAGTTTTGTAGCAATTACTGTAATTTTCAATTAAAATTTAATTTATAATTGAAAAATATTTGAAGAAAATGACATGTGTTCAAATATTAAAAATAAACAACAAATAAGACATTAATGTGCTCTCTTGAATTCCCCAAAAGTAATAATTTCCTTTTATTCTTTTTCAATCCTTTAATCCTTTTTCTGTCTAAAAGTAATCTTTCCGGCGTAAAACCTACACGGTGAATTTCGATTAAGCAGACTTTAACAATCAAAAACTTTTGCATAGTAGTTTCCCAGAAAAAAGTCAGCCAGTTTCGTCGAACGATCTCTTTTTTCCTCGAGTTATGTCCGTGGAGAAATGTCATCGTAATTCCCCGTGGACCAATTGACCCTCCGAAAAATCGAACCTCCATTGATTGAACCCGCGCGATTGGTTCACGGGTATACCGCGAGAAGACTCGTTCCGACTTTGCATTATTGTCACGAAGTCCTCCCGATACAATTGAGGGACTCTATTACACAGAGAAACGGGAGGAAGCTTATCTTAGTTCGTTCTTGGATTTAACGAGGTACCGGAAGTTTCGAAGTGGTCGACGCGAGGGTCACTACCGAAAGTCTGAAAGGGGATACCGGATTCAAAGCAATCGCGGAACGGAAGTCATTGATCTGGATAAAGTTTCGAGTTGAGAAAGTATGCCGAGTTCGAGTATTTCCGGAAAATACCAAGAAAATTTTAAGATTCAATTGTAATTCGCGTCTTCTTAGCATTCATAACAATAAAGTGTAAGTAATCAAAGTTTACTAATTAAATAACTTTTTTACTTTTTATTTCAATTATTCTTTTACCGTACTTCATCCGATGTAGTATAACAGCTAAGACTATGTTAATGAAAATTCATAATTTACAAAATACTTCATTGTATAGAAATCAATGTTTCAATGCTTAAATCAATGCTTAATAAACGTTTGCGGTTTAAAACTTCAGTGTTTCTTTTTTTATCCTCGATCAATACTAGTATGCATACTGTTAAATTAATGTAGAAGATTAATACTTGGTATACTTTTGGTCGCAGCTATGGAACAGCTATTATTAAAAGTTATTCATTTTTTCGAATCAAATTTCATATATCCAATAGAAACGAACGTGCAGCTGCGATTTAATTTGAATAAAATCTTCGTTTCGATGGGGAAATATTTATTAACGAGACAGATCTTTTTTTTATTTGGTTTCATATTTGCAAGACTTGCACATTTCCAAGTTTGAAAATTATTTGAATTCTTAAATTTTTGTATTCGCTACTTTCTGAATTCCTCAAGTTTTAATTCTTTAGTTTTTCAATCTGTAATTGTGAAATTGTGAAATTGTCACATTGTCACATTGTCACATTGTCACATTGTCAAATTGTCAAATTGTCACATTGTCAAATTTTGAACTTCCTAAAATTCTAACTTCTAAAAATTTTTTTTCTGGCTCTCTAATTTCCAAGTTTACATTCCAAGTTTACATACTTCCAAAATTCCCAAATTTACCAAAACGTTAAAATCCGAAATGCAATAGATACGTATCTTCAAAAAGCACGCAGTAACCCGTTCGTAAGAAGCGTTTTCACGATAGGAATAATACTACCCCATCAGGATGATCCCATCAAAGCATACAACGCCCCGGTAAGCAGACATTGAAGCCAACGAAATCAAACTTTTACATCCCGTAGGATCATCGAATCGCGTCGAATCAGTATAGCGGAGCAGAAACCCGAAAGAGACAGCCCGATCATTCAGAGGACTCAAGAACCGAGCCCGGGAACGGGAGTAAAGGGAGCACAGAATCTGCGACACGGTCAGTTAAGCTGAAATATAATCCCGTACGTTGATGTTACGGCCGGGATCGTCCTCCAGCAGCTGACGTGCGATATCCTTGCAAAAGGTCCTTGCAATATGTGGCATTTTGCCGTCGTCCTCCCAGTAACGGTTGGCTGCGTGGGCGTAAAGAGCCGCTGGTGTCGCGTGTGTCACCCTCGTGGTCGTGACCAGGCCCGTTGATTTACCTGCGAACAGAAAAGTCGGATTATCGACACCGCGGTAAATCTACCGACTACCAGCTTCCGGCGCACGTGTTTCGTAAATCACCCGGGTACCATCCCCACGTTTCTATTCAGTACACTTCGTTCGACTGCATCCACTGCTGAACTAATAAACAAAATTGATCCGCAACGTGGAGATGAACCACGGAATTATTTTTACTCTCTTCTGATATTATTTTAGGTTAATTAGGGTAGTTTTACTCTCTTGTGATATTTTATTATATTAGGTTAGTTCCCGCCTTTTGATTTCAATTTTTAAATTCCGCATGTTATTAAATGTTTTAAATCATTCGAAAGAGGTTTTGTTCGAGTTATGTTAATTTTAAGATCATCAAAATTCAAGCTGAGAAAAGTGCATGAAAAGTGAGAAAAAGACCTACTTTTTATATTTAATCAAGGTTCTAAGGATTTCTATTTTTATTTTAACCGTTAAAAGTGACTGTCAGTCATCACTTGATCTAACTGCAACTGACGGATACTGAAATCGATCCATGATGGCGTATCGAACTCTTCGGTGTTAGCCAAAACTTGACAATCGCGGCAGTAGGAATATTACTTTTAAAGTTTCTGTTCAACTATCTGTAGTCTTGAAACGTTACCGTGCCGCAAAGTCGATCCATTATCACCGACATTTGCCGCGAGTATTGTTCGGTTATCGTTCTTTGTTGCCGCCTCTGCAGACGCTTCGACGCGGAGGAAAGTAACACCGATAGAAACGAACGTTCTATCTTGATTGCTTGCAACGTTTCAAAGATGCTTGGAAATTTTTCGAGATAGAAAACTTTGGATCTGCGAAGGTTTTGGACTATCGAAGGTCCAAAAGTTCTTACCTCTTGATAAGACTTAACTTGAGAGGTGATGCTCAGTCACCATTTTTGAATCTAGCTTTCAACAAAAAATACATAAGCTTTTAAATTATTTTGGATTGTCCGAAGAGTATTAAAAATTATGAATTACATTGAAATGATCTGTATAGAGGGACCGCGAAATATTTGAGTGTACAAGGTCGCTGGAGATCTTAATCCAGAACTGATTGCATCCGATGCATTTGCATCCCGTGCACTGCAACAGACGGAGGCTCATCACAGTCCGATCGATTATGTTACCACGATTGATTTTGATTGTATTTGATGCTTACCGTTATCGATGGATATACAATCAAGATCAATATCGTGAACAATGTCGGATTAAGAGCTTTAAGATCCCTGTTCATTTCAAACATCTTAAGGTGTCTGTCTTCAAAATTAGGGCAAATTCACAATTCAAAATCAACGAAGTCTTCCTATGAGTACTAGTTCGACTGTTAAATGTCTCGACATAAAAATAAATAAAAATTATAGTATCACTGTTCTAAAAATCCTGCAAAAGTAACTCTCGTAGAAAACGTTTCTTGCATTTTGCAGAGTCGATCTGCAAAATTATTTCTGGTAACAATTGTAGCAGAAAATGAAAATTTTAATGAAATCGGTGTTCTGTGAGTTCCTGACTATCAAGATCTTACAACACAAAACTAAAAAAAACTTATATCACCGTTTTAGAAATCCTGCGAATCTCGTGAAATTAAAAAAAAAAGCAATGCACTTTGTAGTCTTCGTGCTTTACCTAGAATATCAGAGTGCGAACGTCACGGGGCAAAGTAAAAGGTCTAAAGAAGCCGTCAAACGTTGAAAATTATTCGAATACAGAAAATTCGGCGAGAAGAAAATTCCTCACCGATCCGGAATTTCACGGAGCTCCTCTGACATCTCCAATTAAACGCGTTTTCCATCCGGAGGAAGATAAATGAAAGGAAGAAGTATGGGAACGAATCGAAAACGTCGTACGAACAACTTTTTCATCGTCGACGATCCCGAGAAATGCAGTTGCAAATGAATTCTGGCGACGTCGTTCGAATAGCATCCAACCCGCGAACCGCTTGACATCGTATTTTAATTAAGCGAATGTTCGCGTGATGCTTCTTAGCGGCATTCGATGAAAGTCCCTATCGTTGCTGATGAGTTAACGTATTAAGTTGGCACGCGGAGATCTGGTCTCTATGTTCCCGTAGGATTAGTAATTACGTTAAGTGGGCCGACGTTAGGGCGGCAGGGATGCTAATCGAGCCGAGTGCGTCGATACACGGTCCTTCATCAAAGTCTCTCTTGACCCTTTGATCCTGGCATCTGGGTCTTCAATTATGATTTAGCATAACGAAGGGACACCGCAACGATTCTGTGCCATGGCTACCGCTTAACATATACTACTTGGGGACCATAAGTTTCAAATCGAGAAGGTGCAGGGGGAATTGAATTTCGTATAAGGAACTTCTTAGATGAACTTGATGCATTGGCAACTTCAAACGCTTCGGCGAGTCGATTAAATATTCCAGACGGACGGTTAAGTCCGCCATTGAGATTTAGCAGAATGTATCAAGTACCACGTGAGAGAATTCTAATAAGGTTATTAACATGGAAATCACTGTGACTTCGTTTCTTATGCAAGACAGTATATTGATATACTTTGCGTTTTTTTAGTAAGATGTTGAATGTAATTAAATATGTGGTCTGTACATTTGATGAACTAGCATCGTTTTTTATTATAACCAGTTATTTTATACAAAATTGTATTATAAATTACAGCTATGATTAAACTTCGCTGTAGAAGCTAAAATTGATAAAAACATACATGTTCTCTTCTCGAAATCCTAAATTTTGTAATTTATTTTTGAAGGTGTCCAATTAGAGGATAAACGCAGTAATTTAAGAAGAGTTAGATTTTTTGTTCGAATAGAAGGAGAGTTCGATCAAGCAGTGGATATTAACGTTGGGGATTGCTTCAGACCAGTGACTGTCAGCAATTTAATTTGTCCAAGACGCAAGAAGCTTACATTTTTCATCTTTTTTCGATTTGAACGTTACCTTTCCGTTTCTCTCGCCTAAGCAATTTCCAGTACCCTTTTTCTTTCAGTTACTGCAAAACCTACGTGGAACAAGTTGCTGGGAGAATGAGGAAAGAGTAAATGAAATAAAAGTCTTGAAACTTTCTTTGTAAACTTAACCTCCATCGCTTTAACAATTAACGCTGTCATCACAATTATACAACAATGTTTCACGCTTCGGAAGTAGAGTTATTTGCCTGAATATTCATTTTTATTTCATTTAGCGAATAATACTATTTATGATTTATGATAGCAGATTTCAGAAAGAATACTGTAATTTTAATCAATTTGAAGTTTGTATGATATAATGGATACAGTAGTTGTTAAATTTTTATATTGTCTATTTTAATTCGAGTATAGAAAATTTCAAGAGATACTTGGAGGAGGAAAGAAAAATAACGAGACAGCGATGCTAGTGTCATTTCCTTTTTGCGAAGTAGTGCTTTCATAAAAGAAAATAACAATTGCGCTTTTGAGAGAGAATGAAAAAAGCATGAGAGTCGGAGGACACAACTGGAAAGTTTTTAATATTTAATTTTAGTAGTTTAGTAGTTTGAAGATTTGTAAATTTGCAAGTTTGTAAATTTATAGAATTGTAAATTAAAAAATTTGCAAATACGGAAATATGAAAATTATAAAATTATAACAAATTAAAAAATCTAAAAATCTAAGAATCTAAAAATGTAAAGTAAAAATTCAAAAAGACGACAATAAAATTTTTTCATATTAAAATTTGCTAACATTCGTATTTCGCGTTGCTAACCAAAAATATCTTCGTGTTACACAGAATTTAGTGAATCTGAGAAGAGAAACAATTTCACGGTGCAGACACAGTTTCGGATTCGAGATAATACGTATTTCGAAGATTCGTGAGGCGGCTACTGCGGAACAGAAGAGGAGTACACCAGAGAGGAGGCGCTTTTATCTAACATACTTCGACTTCCGGAAATGAACTTCTTCCCGTGTTTTATTTTGGATACACCTAGGTGTACCGCCTGTTAAATTAAAGGAAATAATGGAACGGATACGAACTCGAGGTGACACTGACAATAAAAGAAAAACATGGAATATTACTGTAAGAGAAGAAAAGAAGAAATATAGAAATGTAATAACACTAAATTACTATGGTATATAATATTATAATGGTACTAACAAGTTATTACAATTACGTTGGATATGATAGGTATATTGCATAGTGATATAATTTGTCAAATGTCCGCCATTATGATTTTTACTAGGTCATCGGTTGCAAAATATTACAGCGATAAAGCACAAGTGTTGACTATCCTTCCGAGATTCGTACTATAATCTCATTTAGAATCACATGATGTATCTAGGTTTTCCATTAAGGCTACTTACGTCGATGTTTTTGCCGCCTCACGTACTCCTTTCGAAAGCTTTTCTTTCACGCAGCTTCATAAAGATCAATTTCGCAGATGGAGTACACCCTTTTCGCGGAAGATAACGTCGCAAGATACTCGTCGAAAGATGAAAAGCTTCCAGGAAGGGAAGAAAAAGGATAAGACGGAACGAAATCTCTCATGAAATCCGAGACGTACTGCGGACGGTTGAGAAATTAGAAAAGAAACATCGAAGATGCTTAAGTTTGTCGGTGAGCTTGAATCACGATGAAATTCCCAGTGATTTTTAGCGAAATTCAAATGCTCTCGTCGGTTCGTGCAGATCGTCGACGTGACTGCGATGATGCGAATGAATTATTGATCAGACGAAACCGTAGGAGTTAGTTGTCATTGGATAAAGTTCATTCGACGACTGTTCTCCCCGCTGTCACCGGAAACTCAACGGATGAATTTGCAAATTTCACATCGTCTGAACGTAAGAACGTTAAATCCGTTCGAACGTTGGCAAACTTTTGCTTGAAAATTCGCTCGTTATCTGTCCGCGTCATGAACGAAAATCCGACCAGAATCGATATTCAATTTAATGAATGCATAATTGATTCAATTAATTTCGTACTAATTATTTGCCGGGACACCGTCGCTCTTCGACATCGATAAAATTCTGCGATCAAAGTTTTCCAATTTTCCTAGGACCAACAGTATGATATTTAAATATAGATTAATTAACGAAATATCGGCGCCGTGTGAAGTCAACATTTTTCGAACGATAAAAAAGATCTTATCGGTCAACATTTAAACGGGTAAATTTGCTTTGTTAAAATTGTTACGTTTTGGTAGGTTGACTGAAAATCTATAAATCTATAAATCTATAAATCTATAAATCTATAAATCTATAAATCTATAAATCTATAAATCTATAAATCTATAAATCTATAAATCTATAAATCTATAAATCCAGAAATCTCTCATCTAAAAATCTAAAAATCTACAAATATACAAATAAACCTAAAAATCCAGAAATCTATGAATTCAAAAATTCCCAAAATTTAAACTAACATAAAAACTTCAAAGTGCCGAATTTTCGAATATTCAAACCTCGTTCATCTCTATAATTTTCAAACCTCCAAATTTCCAAATTAAAAAATGTATACATACAAAAATTTCCAACCCTTAAATCTGAAATATTAAAACTGTTAAACCGTAAAATTCCACCATTTACCTCAATGCCCATCAGAAGAAAGCTAACCTAACCTAACCATGTCGATCCCAGAATAACCAAATCTCCGTCCTCCTCCGAGGCCTCCAATTTTCTTTTAATTACACGCACACGTGACACGCGATTGCACACGTGGCCAATAATTGTAAATTGACAAATTGCGCTGTTAAATGGAGATAGAAAGCGAGATCGCGGTAGCTCGCGATGCGAAGCGCGTCAACGGCAAACGGCGTGCGATTAATCAAGCAGGCAATTCATCTTAATGATCAGGTTAAGGCAGCTTGCGCTTTCATGCAAGTAACGTAGGCACATACACGCGTACTCGGCTATGTGCTACTGTGTTTATTACTAGTCTCGATGTACATGGCTATACAATGTTGTTACATAGCGTGTATATTGCTCCAGGCACTACTTTCACGGTGGCTGATTTAGCAGCGAAGAAGATGCTTCGAGTGGCTCGTTTGCGTGTTCGTTTTATGAGAAATGTTACGCGAGTGATACGCGGCTTTCATGTCTTCTTTCCGTGATACGCTAACAAATATTTCGTACTTCTGGCCAATTTAAATTAGTCCATACATTATTAGTCACATGTGATATTACAATATTTTTAGTGGATAATTTGACAAAAATCTTGAAATCTCGACAATTTTTTTTAATAAAAGTTAGGTGGATTGATGTTTTTTATTAAATATCCTTTTAAAAAATATTAGCTTTCAGAAATGGTAACGTGAAGTTTTCAATCTGAAACCTGCGATTTGGAGCAATATGGCGTCACATTTTTGCCCTTTAATATTCGTACCAGTGAAACCGCGTCAATTGCTCGATATAGTGTTAATGAAACCGGTATATAACCGAATAGGAGTGATGGGTTTCGCTGATACTCGATGAGATCGAAATTGGAAACATCGGTAACGATCTCTGCAAATTGGAAGAATTTTCCTGGGAGCATTAGAAGTCTCATGGAATGTAGCGAAACGCTCCAATTTTCACGCTACCGAAAATTAGAATAATCTCGATTGTAATTTAAAAAAAAAAGACTCAGCAGATAGTACGGAAATATACCCGCAGGAAAATCAGCCGGTATTTTCTGCCTGAAAATTTCGTGACAAAAATGTTTCCGTTTTCATGTTCTCGTTTTATTTGATTTTCATTGTTGATTTTGTAAATGTGTTTACAATAGACTATAAAAGATTATGCTGTTAAAGCTATTTATGTTATCTTTCTTCAACTATTTTTACCAAATGATAATTATAGTTCCAGCCGAATAATACATTTACCCTAACCTCCAAAATTAACTCCTTCCCTGGATATTTCATTGAAACTTTTAAAAAATTACCAATAAAACGCCGTTTACGAAGAAAACAGTCTGCGAAAACCGAGATAATTTCAATTTTGCTACAGCTTATTTTCACCCTTCATTTCTCAGGAATACCAATTTCGTGTCGGGTTAAAATAACATTCACTTGGGTGAAATTAAATTCATACCGATCCTTTTTACATGATCACTTACTATTGAAATTTTTAAGATACTCGCAAAATATCTTTATTAAACGAGCCCTTATAACTGCAAATATGCACAGCGTTGTAAGGAACAAGCAATTTTCAACAAAATTATCGGAGAAAATATGTATCCCCTTGAAATTTCACGGCGTAGAAAAGCAATTTGCATCGCACACACTTCATCTTCGAGTGCCGTTGAAAAAAGACGATAGCAACGAAAGACTACCCCAATTTAGAAAACAGAAGCGCTCTGTTTCTTCGAGCAGCATCGACGAAGTTTATAATCTCAGTTTAAAATTAATTACTTTAATTTGTAGCGCGTAAACGTAAACTTCTTAGGTTATGTACACGGTAGCCATTTTGTATTCTCTGAACGCTCGATTATTTTCTCTTTTCGCGATTCAATTGATCACTCGAACAGCCATTGTAATTAGCATGGGATATCGTAAAACGTTTCGTGATTTAGCAGAGGATCGCCAATCACCCCGGTTCATGTTATTGTCTTGTTGTGTTACGTGTTGTGTAACCCAGCCATAATTCGTTTTACAGACAGTTGTTGCTCTGCAATAACGTTGCCCGTTGACAGCGTCTGTTCAACTTTACGACTGTTGCTTTATCGATGTAATGGAAGGACTATCCCTCGTTTATGTAAACGTAAAGGTTTCATTACGAACAGGGTGCATCTCACGACGTATATTTTCGTCTTCTAATTCGCTGCACGTTTTCAAGGACCTCAGGTTACACACTTGGAATATAACATTAAACTCTAAGCATTTTATTATACCTTCTCAAATAAAATATTTGAATGTTTCTATTTGATAAATCGGAGCGTTTAACTCTGAAACGCTCTAACTTAAAATAAATTCCTATTCATGTGTTAAATGTAATATGTGAATATATCAAATGTGATCTATACGTGTGCTAAATTTAGTGCATTAAAAACGTATAATAAAACGATTTCGTGTGGATAAAATATTTGATGAAAAACCGGGTTTTATACGTATGCAAATATGAAACTTTCATATCACTGTAGCAAAAGAATATAAATACAGCGATTAATTGCAGTTACAGGTCACTTTGGTTTTATTATTTTAATGGACATTTAAAAAAGAACAGTCTAAACACTTTAATTTTTGGAGAGAAAAATATTTAAATTCGCAATGCTGTGTCAGAGTCTGTACGTTCAAAAATTAGTTTGTTGTAATTGACTACCAATCGCTTTATATTTCCGATATTGGGTAAACGTTCAGATAACCGTTTTTTAAATGGACATACGGTGCTATTTCGTGATACTTTTGTGATCAAATCGTGTCCGACCGTACACGTTTCAAAATCAGCGTATTGTTCGTTCTAATTGACTCCCGATCGTTTTATATTTAGAATATTGATAAAGCGTTTCGATAAACGTTTTTGTCGTACTCCAATTTTAAATTGATACGAGTTGTGATACTTTTATCAATCTTCACACGTTTCAAAACGTCATTCTAATAGAAAAGTCATTTTATATTTAGAATATTCAAACTTCATATGCAATAATTGTTACTCTAAGCAGAAAACTGATATGCCGTAAGTACTATTTCGCATGACTCAACGTGGAACTGTTTCGCGATAAAGTGTTCGATAGGAACCACGTGGTACCACGCTGGCAATCAACGCGTGCAAGTATCGGCTATTTATAGAAACGTTTAAAAATCCTACAAAAATTACGCGAAAGGATATAGAGAAGCAACGAGAAGAATTAATTAACATTTGAGCGGCGTTAATTTAAGTTTCTATTTATCGTGGTGGAGTTAAATCGATTGCAGATAATCCTGTCGCATTAATTGTTGACGCTCGCGAACGTCGCGTATTTACTTACCCTGCTCCTGCGCCCAATTGATAAGGGACGGTACACGGGCATCAAAAGAGGAACTACAGTTCTCGAAACGTGCAGACGAGTCCAGGCCAACAGTCTCGTAATTGGCTTTAACTCCGCAGAGTAACGCCGTGGCACATGCCGAAGACTCTCCAACTTGGGCGTCCATGTTGTAAGTCTGGAAACGAACGAAATAGAACGAACCAGTTTAATCAGTTTGCCACATCAGCAATTCCCCGCAGATACACTCGCAATCTTTCTAACGAGAGAAAACATTCATTTCACTGATTTTTAATCACGTGTTTAAACATTTTCATCGCACATTCTCTCTGTTTTTCGTTTTATTACGAACAAGACACTTACCAATTTTGGTAACGTTCAACCCTTTTGCCTTGTAACTATTTTGTGTTCAGTTGTAATTTGTACAATTAAAGATTGCTAAATTCAAGGTACCTAACATTTCAAGTTTTGTTATTTATTTTAATATTACAACAGTGGTTAATGATTTCTGACTGACGTAACTGCCGAAAAATCCTAAGTTAAGGGATCAAAAACAGTGGATGTTTCTTAAGTGTGGGATGTTGCAGAATAATTTGCTTTATCAGAATAGTAATTGTAAAATCATTCGAAAGTTACACGATTGAAAAGTCAGAGTCAGATCAAAAAGTCCATTTTGAGTTTTCATTCAAAAGGTCAATTTTGAACGATAAAAGTCATTACAAAGTTGCAGTCTCAAAATATCCAAAATATAAAACTCGATGTTGAATAATTGAAAACAGTAAAAATTTCAATATGTAAAAATCTCAAAGCTTCATCCGAAGATCCCGAAGAGGTCCCAGATGCATTACTATCCAAAAGTTTGAAAATCCCAAAGCCTGGAAGGTATTCGTGAATGTCAGCCACGTATGGTTTCCTATGGACATTATCCGCGTAGTTTCCCCCACCGACGTGATAAATCGAGCCAGGGTTCTTATCGGTGACGAGCAAATATTTCGAAAGCGACGCAATCTTTCGCCCGAGGGAATTTTCATAAATTACTCGGTACGTTGTCGCGGATGCATTGTGTATTATGATAATCGGTCTTACTTCGGTTGTCGCGTCCAGGGAATGGAATATTGCGGTGGAATGGGACGGAATGGAGAGACCGGAAGCCTGGTGTACATAAATCTTGCCGGCATTATCCGTTGGAGGCTGACCTGCGTAAAATACTGCTGACTTCCGACGGACTTCTTATTATTCAAAAACCGTGCGCACCACTCGAGCACCGAGTGATCCGAATAATAACGCGACGTCATTTCAATCCAGTTGTTGGGGAATGCTCACGTTTCCGGGGCTGAGAATGCAGCAAGAAATCGCATAAACTGTACCTTGCATCATTATCATATAGTGACCACGGTATCCGCTTATCATAGTCGATTAAATGCCGGGGAAATGTTTTGCAACGGACCGTTTCTCTTCTGACGTTATTATTCCGAAGAAACGTGCGATAAATTCGCAAAAAACGACGGAACACTTCAAACGAAATTGTCATCCGTTTCTTCGAAACGCAATTATCTAATGGCACGAGTTGTTTATTTATTTATTTATTTTAAACTCTACATTATTTCTGTATTACTGTATTATTTACGTATCATCTCTGACATAAAATGTTCGCAATACAGGTTACGAAATATATGATAGGTCAGAAGTACCGCAATAGTCTATTATATACATTTCACTGTAATTCCGTCAATTGTTGACTTTTATACTAAATATTTATGAACTGCCAAAATCGAGAGTAATTTGCCATTTGTGTTTATCTTTCCACAACTAAATAAAATTATAACGTCATAAAGGATGGTGAAAGAATGTAGAAAGTAACAATGTGTAATGAATCATATCATTTTTTTTCGTTACACATTCTATGATTCACATATCTTCTTGCAAAATTCTATGAGTAAATTGCAACCATATTGTCAACATCGCATCTCGTTTTGCAACTCAAATGACGACTATTTAATTCACCAAGCTACTGTACGCACTTCGGTAAACATTCACATTGTTATCGATCAATAAAATCTAATTATTCTACGAGAATCAATGTCTACCTTACGTGATTAGACGCGTGATTCACTGTATTTATCATCACTAGCCTTGTACATTGAATCCTACGTTAGATACCTGATAAGCGAATCGATAATCCATAACAGTATCATTAGGCAGCCGAATATAATTCCATGATCGCTAATTTATAGCTTCATGGTTTACTGAGAGTAATGTACTTCAAAATCACTCGTGGAATTGATATTGTTAATTAATTCGTTCTGATAGAAATCAACATTGATGTACATTGAGGCAGTAGCTATACTATAGTCATCGTCAACATTTATGGTATTGATCATCGTTTTAAAAATTTGAAATTCTTCTACGAAAATGAAAGAATTAAACTTTATAAAATCTATACATTTTAAAAAATTAAAAATTAATTTTTAATTTTTGAAACTGTGGTGGTCAATAAAGATTTGGAAATTTAGGCAGGTGAGACCCCCAAAATCTTGCGATGAAAATTTAGAAATGAACAATTTAAAAATGTGAGGTGGGAATTAACAACCTCAAAATTTGAGGCATTTGAATATTTACGAACGTAAAAAATTCCAAAATTGAAACGTTTGAATATTTCAAAAAGTACAAATTCAGAAACTTGTACATTTAAAAATCTGAAAAATTAGAAATTTAAGAATCCCAGGTGTCTCAAGTAACTCGAAATAAGAATCCATAATTTAGACTTTGAATTACTTATCACAGTCATCACCAGATATAAAATGAAAGTTTACAATTTCATACAGAAAATCAGTGTGATCGTACAGGAATGTGCAACATCGATAGCCAAGAAGCTAAGCTCGAACTTATCCACTTTAAAGAAGATCGTTATTAAAATATCGATTACTGAGTCATTTTGCTTTGTTTCGAGTCTGCACAAATAGTCTCACATATTGCTACCTATCCAACAAAGACATCGACACATTATCGACACTTGCACCCTCTATCAAATTTCGATAAGATAACATCGTATAAAACGTACCGTTATCTCTGCATGTACGTAGATATACGTTAACAGTCGTCCTATATACGTTTAAAAGCGCGAACGAAGATGAAGAAAACGGCGTTGAAAGCGGAAAAGCAATCCTCGTGCGACGAGAAAGAAGAAAATCAGTCCTCAACGACTAAAGCAGAGAATAGTAAAACTGTGGTGAACAAAACTGAGACTAATAAGCCCGTGGTGAACAAAATTGTGAACAAGCCAGCAGTGAGTAAGACCGACGCGATGAAGAAGCTGAAGCAACCTGAACAAATTGGGAAACAGACAGCGAAGAAAACGTTGCCCGCACCGTGTGCAAAAAGCCCTGTGAAGAAGAAAATTCTGCCTACGGTGAGGAAGAACTTATCGTTGCAGAAAGAGAAGGTTGTTGTAACGGGAAAAAAGTGTTTGCAAAAGACAACGGCCACGGTAGTGAAACCGCTCCCGAAAAAGGAAAAGCCGTTGGAACAGAAGGAAAAGCTGCAAGAATGTTGTGCAAATTGCTGCGCGAAGATGGCTTTAGCGGACAACGTGGATGCGAAGTCGATCAAGCAACCGAAGTAAGTAATGTTTTGTTATACCGCTACAAAATCGACCAATCGGGATTCTATATCGATAACGCTGAATGGAGAATAGAGATAACCAACTGTTGGAGGAAACGGGCTTTCGTCTGTTTACTCGCGAAAAAAGCGATCGAATACGATGCAAGGTCGGGAGTAACGATTAGATATCGGGTTTTAGGTGATTTCGTTACGAGACGTTGACAACGTAATAAATGGACAAACATTAAGCGCAATCTTAGCGTATTGATATTTGTTTACGTTACTGGATGATCGAGATTTGGAATTTTTCGAATTTAGGAATTTGGGAATTTAGAGAAGTGAAGGAGTCTGAAGAATTTGGGGGTTTAGAAGTATGAAAAGTACTTCTAAAAATTTGAGAAATTTGGATAATTTGAGCAATCAGCGATCAGAAAGTTTGATGTGTTTGGAGAACTTGATGACTTTGAAAATTTGGGACTGACAATTTGACAATCTGAGAATTTTTAAATTTGTGAATGAAAATATTTGAAATATAATAATTTAAAAGAAGAATTTAACAATTTACAATTTCATGTAAAGTGTGACTAATTTTACTACAAATTATTCAACTCCTATAATGATCGTATAATAAGTGCATCGAATATGTCTATAGCCAAAAATCAATAAACCAATAAATTCTCTAATGCATCAAAAATATTGACGAATGAAGTTTTCAATAGCATCCGGTAACCCACGTGTCGTATCAAATAATGTTCACGAGCAATCCAACCAAGAATTAAAGAGAAATATAAAACATTTGATGCGTCGATAACTGCGGTTAAACCAAAATTCCCTAAACAATTTCCGGGTTAAAAAGCGTGCAGTATGGAAACGTTTGAATGGACAAGAAACAAAAAGCTTCTGTACCCATTCGCGATGCAATTTTTCGCAAGGTTCCACTTTTACCGTTGCAATCGGGTTTTATCGTTATAATCTTCATCCAGGGATTTATTTGTGACGTAGTGTCTGGTCGCAATTACACGATTGCAAAATATTTTCAACTTCAAAGAGAACGCGATAGTCAGAATCCGGTAACTTACTTCTCCACCAATGAACATTTGTCCGGTAATGGGTGGCAGGTTCGTGCATTTATGACCAGTTTGTAAGCGACCCTTTGTTAACTGACTCGTGTTTCGTGTGTAGGAATTTCTGCGACTTGTTTCTCGTTGGCGTGTTTGCATTCAGTGGAAAAGTCTTTCAACCCTGAGAGTCGAGTATCTTTAGTCGTTTAAAAAGCTGCGATCCACTGTCTCCTGGCGTTTTATGTTTCTCCTCTGTTCATTCTCTGAGGTTTCCCCTTTACTGTCTGCTTCTTTGTACTAGGCGTTTTACTTGTGATATGTCCACGATACGAATAAAACGGACAATTTAATCGGAATAATATCGGTATCAATTTTAACCAAAACAGCAGTCAGTCCATCTTCTCTTCACTTAATGTATAGAACATATCATTTATTATGAAAATATTGGTGACCCAATAAAATACTTTACACTAAAATAAATACTTTTGTACTCAATTTTAGAGAATAATTAACTGTATCGAATGTTAAGGAATCTTGACCTTCATATCTTCCCTACATATCTACATAAAAAAAGAATTTTATCATATGTATAATTTATCCTCTTAAATCGTGTAACTTTAAAATATAATAGCGAATATAATAAAATAAACAGACGATACCATGCGTTAATGCATTACAGCCACAGAGCAATTTATTTGAAAAATATTAGCACGAGGTACCAGTTCTCTCAATTCAGTATGCACATTTCGCTGGTGTATCTTAGAACTCCCATACAGTTTCACCATAAGAAGATTCGCGTACGTACACACGATGCAACAGCATGTATTTCTCGATGTTCACTGCAACTCCGAGAATCCTAACTTCGAAACACAACAACCACACTTCACTCTTAGAGAACTCTCGGTGTTCTAACATGAACGTGTATCATCGTTAAATGCGACGGTAGTTGCCGCTTGTTCAGGAACGTTTCATTGAATACGAAGCACCTGATCACGAAACGTATGAGAGAGTTAGACGAACTATCAAACTTCACTTTTGCCCCGTAAAAATTCATTAGACATTTTCTGTAGAGAGTTTTATTGTGAAACGTGTTCGATTTAGAGATCGGTGAGCTTTGATACGTTCGAAGAGATTTTATGGAAGGATTCGGTTATAAATTAAGGATTTAGATTTCTAAAAATGGAGGATATTGGTAAGTTAGAGTGAGCGTTTAAGCATTCGGATTTCTGGAAAAGGGCAGGTGAGTTAGAAATATGGGATGTGATCTGGAAATTGGGAATTTTGGCATTTGAGAACCTAGAGATGTGAGAGTGAGGAGTTTGACATTTGGAACATTTTGTCATTTGAAGAGCTTGAAATATTGGGATCTCAGTATACCTAGAAGTTGAGGACCTTCCAGTTGGTGACCTAGAGATGGAGGTGTAAGGATTCGACTTCCTACATACTGAGGATATGGCATTTGGTGACTTGGAGATATGGGAACCTAAGGATTCAGATTTGTAGAAAATGAGGCCCTTGGTATTTAGAAGTGGAAGACCTTGCCAGTTGGTGATCTACAAATATAAAAATCTAAGGATTCGAATATTTAGAAATTGAGCATTCTGACATGTGATAACCTACACATATGGAATTTTGATTCAAACATGTTCATATTGAAGATCTTGTTATTTGACCAAGAGATATATAAATCTAAGAACTCGATGATCCAGAAATCTGGAGACCGTATAACATCCAAAAACTTTTAATCGATGTCCTAATGAATTCTAATCGATCTAAAAACTTTAATCCCAATCACGGGTCAACTATTCAGTTGAAGAAAGTGTCAAGACATTTTGTTTGGTTTTCATCGCGTGAAAACGGTGGTAATCGTGCTCAGCGCCATTTCGGCGTGCTCGATCGTGGTACGTACGCGTTTACAGCAGAAGTACGAGGCCAACGTGGTTCTCGAGACGATAAAACGAGCGAGTCGTTACAAGAAGTTCTTTAGAGGCGGATTGCGATCTAACTTAAAATTAAATTGACCGCCGGATGATTCGGTGGACGGTGTTCACGTGCGCGTTGAGAACCCATAGACTCCCTTTCCCTGTACGCCTTCGACGAACACTTTTCGTGTGGAACACGTACGTGAGCAGAAAGTACGAAACAGCTTAATGCACTTTGAAGAGCGAGGGCGAAACCTTCGCAACGGATTATAGGTTGTCACTCTCTTTTAAGAAGGCGTACGTGCAGGGGTTGAAACGCGAGACTGCCGCGAGGCTAAAAAATTAACGCCTCAAACGGAGTTTCGTTTAGCCTATTATAGGCGGAACTTAAGAACTTCCTTTGTGACTGAGATTGAAGACTCGAGAACTTCTTCGGAACTGTCGCGCGAAGAAAGGGAATCTTGAGGAGCGTTCAATTGGAAATTTATGGATTTTGATGCGCGTGAAAAATGACTTCTTAATGTCCCTCGTTATTTTAAAGTTCCTTGCCCGAACAAACTTTCCGCGGTTTATGGTCGTTACAACTTTTCATTCCGTTGAACGTTCAGTTACAGTTTTACACGGTAACGAAATAAAAGATATGATTAAAATGGAAGCTTTTAGCGAGGACGATCGAATAAATAAATTGCTACGAGAGTTGTTACGCAGCATGCAACATTCATTCGTCGGAAAATGCACCATGTAACCGCAGTATGACCGCGGGTGTCCGTATTATACGGAATATGGGAACAAAATTGTGGTGAAGTTTCTGAAACGGTGAAGGGTCTTGCCATATTTTTTGAAGATGAAGCAAAGTTACTCTTGGCAGTTTTCCCTACGGAAATTATGGCAACGAACAAGGAAAGAGGCATCTGACTTGTTCGTTTTTAGGGACTTTTGAGGATTGAATTTAGAATTTGTGGTCATAGAGAGAAGAAGAAGGGATTGGGAAAGGGTAATTATTAAAACACGACCATGATCGGTATTAATAGTTTGACGGTCTACGACCGAATTTTCCTCGAATATAGTCTTTAACTTTCGTGTCGTGGAGGTTATTTGTCGGGTATCCGCATCGTGTGGCGTTGTTCCAGCCAACGCGCGGCACTTTTGCGATTCAAAATTTTACGATCGACATAAAAGCCGTCAGCGTGCCTCATCGACACCGAACGACGGTGGCTACACGTATCGTTTTTTCTCGTCCGGTTTCATATCGATCGACCGCGTCCGGGAAGCGGCGAAATTTGGCGACAGGCAAAAATATACGGGAACAAGTTATTGCGAAGCCACGCTTCTGCCGTAACCGTAAAACAACGAAAAAGAGCGTTCACGTAGAGCCGTGTAATTTTCCGTGTAACAAGTTCAATATTAGGCGAGCCGAATGCAGTTGAAAGAACAAACTATGCTACCGAATGCACACATGCCGTGTATATGAATCTCCGGTGTAAACATTCGGTACTGCCGCGTTTAGTTAGGGTACATTGTTTTTGGTCACGAGAGAATTTCAACGGAAGAGAATTTCTTGAACGCCGGGGGTTATCGTTGGAACTTTTATTATTTGTGAATTTGCGGTACCATTTTGGCGAAAATGGGGAGATATCTTAGATTCCCTAAGCAAATTCACTTGTTGATTCTTCGGTGGTGAAATTTTCTAATATGAAGTTTAGTAATTTGGCACTTGGGGATTTGAGGATTTGGTAATTTGATAATTTAGGAGTTAAGGTATTTCAACGCTTAAAAATTTAAGGATTTAAAGCCTTGAGCATTTTCAATGGCTTTAAAATTTAGGCATTTGATATCGACAAATTTAGAAACGTAGAATGTAATTTAAAATTTTGTAGAATATATATTGATAAACGTTAATAATTATTTCAGAGTTCAATAATTGTGAACATTTTTAATCTGTAATAGGATTCCAGAAGTGGTCGAAAAAGAAATATCCGTTCGAAGTAACGTGGATGCATATTCTGAAGTGTACGACATGAATCATAAACGAAGAGGTGTTGCGATAATCTTGAGTCATAGAAAATTCAAATCAATGAAAAATAGAGCCGGCGCGGAGAAGGATACAATGGATCTCGGCACTACGTTGGACAAACTTCATTTTGAGGTTCGAATCTACAATGATCCAACCTTGAAGAAGATTATAGAGATACTGGAAAAGAGTAAGTAAATATTCAATTCTATGATGCCTTTTAAACTTCTAATAGCGCGAAATAAAAATTTCAATGATAATTTGAAAGTTCAACATTTTACAAATTTTGCATTAATTAAATATAATATTGTGATCTCCAAGATAGTCAACGTGATAAATGACTATAAAGGTTATTCGATAGAACTCGAAACATACGTGACGTAACATTAAACACAAAGACAAAAAGTGCATATTACAAAGAAGAGTGTTCACTTTCTGTCAACGTGGTCAAAATTTCAAATTCGCTTCGTGGTTGCGCAATTAATTATCTCTGAACTGATGAATACCTTTGCGGGCGTTAATCATCCGTCAAATCAATGCAACCATTTGAACGGAATTCATGAAAGGACCATATATGTATCCTAAAATATCATCGAGAATTACAGGAGCACCATTATCCTAATTAAAATAAATTTTATTGGATCTACCAGGAAATTCTGATTCGAAACAGTTTATGCGAAATACGAGTGGGACTGGATAACGCGATTTGGGACATGGAACACGTTTCATACGTAGTCGGGGACAGATTTTAATCATTTTTCTCTGCTGCTCGTTAAACAACGCGCAATTCGTAAAAACCGACGGAAATGAAAATACGCGAAATAATTCATTTCGGTCGCCTTCCCATAACGAGTCGCATTTCCATTATTTCACTAACACCGTTTCACTTTAGTTCGCCGCGTTATGTTTTCGCCTTATCATCAATGGATAGAAGTTTACGCAGATGCACCAATTATCACGAATTTTTTTAACGATTCTAACCCTTTGCACTCGAAAGGTCACCATTCGGTTTAACCCTTTGACTGCAGATACTTTTATTTTTCTCTTTAATAAGTTTTAATTTAATCTTAACTAATTTTAATCTTATTACTGAATTGATATTCTATTTTAAAATATTTTTTTGTATTTATTTTATTTTTTTAATATTTGTGGTATTTTATTTCCTGTGATTTATTCTTATTTATTATTTAATTCTTTTCTTCACTATCTGATTTTCTTCTCTCAGAGAACAAGTACAGTAAAATATTTCTATTAGTCCTGTGATTTGTCCTTGTTTATTAATTCATTGCTTTCTTCACTATCTAATTTCTTTCATTCCGAGAATAAATACGATTAAAAATTTCTGCTGGTCTTATAATTTATTCTCATTTATTCACTCTCTTCTTCGCTTACTAACTTCTTCAGGAAGCAAATACAGTAAAATATTTTTATTAGTCCTGTGATTCATTCTCATTTATTAATTAATTTTCTTCTTCACTCACCAACTTCTTTCATTAATTCCTCTTCATTCGTTCATTCTTCTCTTCGTTATTTTTTAAACTGTCCATATACTCATAAAATTGTTTCAGCCACGAGATTCGACTATAATTAACAACCCCAATAATACATAATAAACGCAGAGTACATGACACAGGGTGCAATTCGTCAGAAAGATAAACCCTTTCCACTGAGTACATTCGAGACATATTCGTTGGTAGGTCGGTGAATAGTGTTCCCTAAATTCCCTCGGGCTGCGGAGACTCGTAAAACGCTCGTAAAATTCACGTGGCAGGGTCCTCGGAACCTTAGAGCTCGACAAATCGTGAGTAAACCGTTCGAGAAAGGGGACAGAAACGAAAACCGTGGTCGTTCGCGAAAAGTCGACAGATTCGTCGTACAGTTTGATTTTCCCCTTTGCTTACTGTTCATCTATTCAAATATTGACACAATAGGCGTCGCCCGTCACCGCGACTGTGTCCGACATACATTTATCAAACCCTTTGTTAACGTCGGACAAAGATGTTCTTACGTTGTCGTGGAAGCGTGAAGCTCGTAAATCGTGCGACAGTTATCTATGTAGATGGTAACAGTCGTATCTGGAAGGTTTCGTTTAAAAAGCTCTCTCTGCTATCGGAATGATGAATTTCAATGAACGCGTTCTGGTTGCGTCACTTCATCTCCGCGATACCTCTTTTAATTCCTTTCGTGCATCAACGGCGATAAACAACGAGTTCGTTCGTCTGGAATATTTTGGTCGATTTGAGAGATAACGCTTTAGAGACAAGCAAAGTTTGCGACAGGTGCTGTGGATGGTTGTTGCATTCATTAACTGGGTGGAGGTCGCGATGGATTTGAATCCCCAAGAATGCAGATTAGATTCACACAAAGTTGGGAGTACGATTCTGTAGGATTAGAAATTTTTTATTTGCCGATGAGAGAAGTTGTAAACTTTCACATTTTTCTCGGAGTAGGTGGAAATTTGTAAGTATCTAAATGTTCGAATTTTGAAGTTGTTCAATTCTTATATCTTGAAGTTCACATATACTCAAACTATATCTTTACATTCGTATACACATATTTGTATACCACACGTTTCTATATCTACAAATATTCCACATATCTACATTTCTAGCTCCCCAAACTCATATCGTTTTTCTACATTTTTAAATTCCAATACACTCTACTTTCTGCATCATCAAAGTTCTTCCTCAAATTCCTATATTCCCAAATACGATATCATCAATATATTTCCAAATTCCTATATCCCCAAATTCTCATATCCGCAAATTCTCAGGTTCCTAAATTCCTACATCCCCAAATTCTCGCATCTTCAACCTGCATTATTTCTCATATAATCAAATTCCAGTGTCTCTAAATTTCGATATCCTCAAATTCCCATCTCTCTAAACCCTTATATTGTTAAATTCCTATATAAGTCCTATATCTAAGTTTCCATAGTCCTAAATTCCTACGTTCCCAAATTCCCACATCAAATTCCCATATTACCAAATATCCATATTATCAAATTCACATTTTTGAATATATAAATTGAAAAACTTGATAATTTGAATATTCAGAAACCATCAAATTATGAAATGCTGAAATTTTTAATATAGTACGAATAATTAATGCCAACTGACTAATTAAGTCTGACTAATAATAGAGTCAAAAGGTAACAATTTGTCGTTATTACTTTTTGTCATATTCTATTACTCAGGATTTCAAATTAACTTCTATGTACTATAATTAAATTCTATGCATGGAGGTTTTTCTGTTTGTAAAACATCAAAGAGATTTTTTGGAGGAAATTGCCGTTGCTGAAATTTTTATACCAGTTCAGAATATATTGCAGGTGATTGCAATAATTTGCGTTATGAGAAATTGTTAATGGAGAAAGCAATATTGTTAATAATACCGGTAACGGTACAAATTTAATATAGAACAATCGATTCTGTTTTCCTCCAGGCCGCATTCAAATTATATCATAAACAATATCACGAAACGCATTAATGTGCAACTCAATATTGATGTAATGAAGTATTTCCATTTAGAATACGTATTAATAATACTTAACCAAAATGTAGCTTCAAAATATTGCATATTTCTGTTTCGCTCGAAATAATTATTTGTCTCAAACGCGAATCGAAAATGGTAATAAATTTGATCGCGATTTTAGAAGAGAAAACGATAGTAAAATAATTTAGAAATTTACAATATGAAATTTTTCTCGGAGATGTTTTACTCGTTGCAAATCGTTTTAAAAGATCGTGTTGGAGGATTGAATCGTTCGAAAATCTTACTCCTTGAATTCCAGTCGATCTCTACAAAAGTTCCGTCTGTTACCAATTTTCTTCTCCACTCGAACGCGTTGAATTTTCCCTCTCTAAATCATCCGCTTCAACAACCTACCTATTTATTATTCCATTTCTATTTTAAACTATCGATAAAAATACACGTTCAGAACCACTCTACAGATGTAGCCAGGTAAAATAAATGATCGATAATAATAAGAATAAACAATTTGCAAGTTGTTATGATTTTTCACTCTGTTTATAATGTTAGTATAAAACCATAATGAACTTTATAATATTAGTATAAAATAATATAAAACATAAATTGGTATAAATAATGTTTATACGTAAATTGGTACAGAAATGTATAAATCAATACAGATAATATTATATTTATACAATATAATATAAATGATCTTTGATAATATAGATAATCTTTGATTATTTTTCACAATATAAATCTCTGATTATCTTTCATAATATAAATAATCTTTCATTACCTTCGATAACATAGACAATATTTATACAGCAATAAATTGCAAGCTTTTATTTGGACTCTTCATCATCGACAGAAAATTTCGTTTAAAATCGAACAATCATTTAGAGCATATTTTTATTAAAAATGTCACATCACGCGTCATAAAATTGGCAATTTAAGTGAATAATATGTCGTTTGATATTGTGGCGGTGTTCGTAAATCGCTGCGATATAAAATGGTAGCGATATAAAGTGTACTGCAATGAAAAATTCCAGAAATTTCCGCTCATACCGTTTTCTTTGCTTACGTGCAATATAACAGATCGGGTTAGTATCGGTGACATTTATATACCCCGTTGTTCGATAAAATTTCGCATAAAAACATGGATGTTGTTCGATGCTCGTCAATAACCTCTAGAGTACTCTTTATTGAAAGCTTCGCGAAGAAGAAAGCGTAGTGACTATATCTTGAGCACGATTGTCCCGACATGGATAATGATACTGTCGATGAATAAGCATCACGAGAAGTTGCACAAACATTTTACAATGAAACGAGCTCATTAACCGTCCTGTTACCTTGGATGGTAACTGGTTTCCAGCAAGATATAGCCTGGCAGAGACAATCACGCGAAACAGGAACGTGAGGGCGTGGTAGAGCAGAAAGTCGGATGATCACAGAACTTTATAATAAGCGAGGAAACTTTTCATATTCCGTTGGCCGGGAATACGTCAAGATATATCGCGTCCAGTTTATAACTATTTCCGCCTCTTCCATCCCTTTTCCTTTTTCATCCGTGTCGGAGTTCTTCCTGCCTCGTCTGTTTCCTTTTTTATTTACGCGCCTCTTCTGCAGTCGATTCGATTTCAACGGATGAACAATTAAATTCCGTTCGAGTCACTTTGCTATCGCGAACGCTTCGCCATAGTATTTGATATAATTGGAGCTGATAGCGAGAAAAAAAAATCGACTAACAAAGAATTCCGATTTTAATCAATCAAATCGCGTTTAATTGAGATTATTTACCTGGAACTTATCGGGTCTTTGGGGAGCGATGACCGAACTTTAATCAAAAGGAAATTTTGCGGACTTTTCATGACTTGTTTGATTGAAATTAGTTTGACAAATTAAATACTCAATAATCTAATTATTTATTTTTGAAAATTTAAAACCTGAAACATTTTTGGTACATATGTATATTATAGACATGCTATTGCTGATTTATTGATTTATTAAATATTATTACATTGATTTATTATATTGAATTGTTAAATATACTGAATTAAATTTTTTACGAGTGTATTAATCTCGTTCTGATATATTAAATTTCTTTCAGCAGAATTCTGTTATACGTTCACATTTTCCTACGGTATCTTTTACTATTTTTCGTTGAATAATTTCATTTTCTAGCAAAGTTCTCTGTTTTCCTTTTGCGTATATTTCGCACCAACATCAGGTAACGTAACAGGATAACATTATTCTACATACATTCATTTGCATTGAATAATTTAATAATTAAATTCTTCAATTCTGGATTTTACTGCTCGAAATTTTAATCCATTCACGATTGTACGTCAAGATAATAATTCTTATAATTCTGTACTATATTGTACTTAAAACAGATTAATAAGAAATTACATATGGGAGCATTCACAAAGTACCACAAAATGTCTAAAATGGAATGCATAATATAAATGTAAATGTACTGAATGAAATTACGTAAAAAATTGCATAAAAAATTTATGCACTCGTCAGATGTTAAATATTCATTTTTAATTAATCGAACGATAATCGAATGTGTCAATACGTCCAGCGTCAATTATTTTATAACCTTCAGTTTTCTTTTCTCTTCACGGTTAGGTTGTTTCATTAATAAACCCTATGGAACAGCAATAAAATATTAAAATCTGCTGCACGTGTATGGAACAACTTTCACGCAGCAAGTAATTGAACTTTAATCGAATTTTAATTACTCAAAGATTCATTAGTCACATCGCGACTCGGTTGTGCGCTCCAATTAAATTCGATTCAATGTTTAATTGACCATTTACTCGGAGCTTTTATTATTTGAAGAAACAGCGTCGAAGGGAACTAGGATTATTGACATTTTCTAGCTGAGAAGAAATCAACGTTATAATCCTTTGCTTTCAAAAATCAAACATTCTGTTACCTCATTGTTTCACGGAACAAAAGCGTATCTTTCGTCGTGCCTTTTCTGCGCAATTTTTCTCTGACGTAAAGTCGTTTCAAGTCGCTTAACAGAAGAAGCTTACACGATTTCGCGATTTCAGAGCAAAGAATTTAGTTTGTTCTCATGAAATATATTTTCTATCATACGTTTCCTACACGATACTGCACCACTCCCTAAATTTTCTAAATTTCGCGCGGTAGTTTTCTGGTGACATTTTTTAGCGGAAATATTGCGATAAAATATTAAAATTCTGTTGTTTAGAAATTGCAAGAAAATGTTAAATTTGTAAATCGTCAGATCTTTCAAGTGCTGAATTTACAAATTCTTTACTTCATACATTTAAAATGATAGAAATATAAAAAAGAAATAAATTCGCTTGAAAATTTACAAATTTACAAGTATCAATTTTTCAAATCTGTAAAAACATACATTTCGAAATATAGGAATCGATATTTCCACCACCAAATGTAGAAACTACCACAGGTCCAAACGATCAAATTTCTAAATTTTTTACTGTAAACGTTTTAAAAATCAACCCCCATATTTCCGAATGTACAGGAAAATTTCGAAAACAAGAAACTCAGCAATTTACGAACACGTTCATATAAAATCTCCAAATTTGAAATAAAACTGATACTCGAGTGGCTGCAGCGGAGATGAACGAGATATCAGGTTGTAAAAAGGTGCTTGGACAAAAGTTGTTCGGAAAGTTATTTCAAACACGCAACCGCGGAAATTGCTTAACTTGACAATAGTTGAGTAAAAAAGTTCGCCACTATTTTTAATGCTACGATGGCACCGCTCCACGTTCTCAGTTCGATTTCGAATCTTGCGACAAGTTTTCTTTCACCCGATCGAGCACTTTATTTTTCGTTTTAATCATCGCGTGGATACGAGTTCATTATCGTCGATATATTTCCGGGTTGATGATCCACAGCTTTTGCTTCTTTTGATCTGCCATCCCCGTTCGTCCGAATAAACACCATTATTCCCCTATTTCTTCTTTTTTTTTTCGTGTTTCCCGTCGGTGTAGAAAGCAACGTATCGTCGCCACTGGATCCGATATCGGCAAGCAAAAAAACAAGCAAATACGCGACGTTTATTTGCAGAGCAAACAGTGTTCTGGTCGGTTCTCATCGAACAATGCCGACTGAAACGAGTGAAAACAGGGAGCGACTGGTAAACAGTTAAATATTCCCGTTGGAACGGCGCAATTTGTCCGGCAGGTTTTTAATTTACAGAAAAAATACGGCTGAGGTGTAATTAAAAGTAGGCGGGCAACTAACGAGAACTAAGCAGCGTTTTCAACGACGTAACGAGTGGCCGCCGCTGTATTCATGTAACAGTCAAGGATAAATACACGATGCGCGAAACGGGGTGAAAACGTTCGGGCCAATTATCCGTGGTTCGAATAATGATACGCGACACGATTTAATAATTCGGTTCACGGCCGGATAGTTGGTTGTTTCATGATTCGGCACGTGTTAAGACTTGTTCACGTTGGCTTGTTGCCAAACGGATGTGTTGCAGACTCGACATACAGAGATCAAACGATACCGATTTCATTTTGATATGATTCGTGTTAGCTGTTGAATATCGCTTTGTGACTGATCTTTCTGAGAATCAAGTTTTATACTTTATTTTTTTAACACTTAATTTTCTTTACCCAACTTGATTTCAATCAAGACAGGGGTTCTCATAAGGAAAGGGGGTCAAAATTCAAAAGTGCAGAGTATGTGACAAATATATTTTTCATTTATCATAGGTATTAAATAAATGAAAATATATGTTATCTTAATCTGATAAATGTATGTTATCTGTACCTGAATTATTTCAAAGGTCCAAGAAAAATGTGATGAGCCACTCGACATAGGAAAGGGTTAATACTAGTGTCTCGCTAAGTTAATAGTATAATAGATACATTTCAGTATGTTCAAACGATGTTTAAATCAAATGGATATCTTTAGCCCAGTTTAGTTAAGAAGTTAAGAGTTTCAGGGGAAATTTAATTATACCAAGTAATGGAGTAGATCTTGAGAAAGTCATCGAAGGAAGTCATAAAATGAACTTTTAATTGTCTCGAAACATGAGATGTTGCCAGTGATTGGATCACTGCTTGCTTTCGATTCGAGAAACTTGGAAGTTGAAAAATCTTCAACTTTCTAAATTTCAAAATTCCTGAATTTATAAATTTCTGAATTTCCAAAATGACCGACAGAACAGGAATTACTCCATGTTTAACAATGATATCTGATTAATTAATTTTTGCTAACATGTGATGTAAACCACGTTGATACACTCCATACATATTTGATCGAGTTGTTCATTTTGTACATTTCAAACAATTTAAATGAACCAAGAAATATTCATGACGAAATAATCGATTAACCGGTGAACCAACGTTCACCGAAGTGGTTCGAAATTCTACGAACTCGGTCGACCTTTTCGAGTTAATAATTCAAACATTATGATCTCATCGGTAAGACAAAAATTAGAAGGATATTTCTAGCGGTGCATAGATTAAAAATGTTCTGGTCTAATTTTGAAGAAGTATTATGAAAACAGAGGATTTGAATTCGTACTCGTTCGTTTGCTCTGAAAACTGTATCGAATGCCGGAAGCACGGAGCAAATATAGCTTTAGCAGTTTTGCTTCTTCCTCGTTCATAATTTCTGCCTTTTGGAGTGCAATTTTCGCGATCCGCGTTTCGGGTAATTTCATTTTACAATTGCGCATAAAAGTACCAAGTAACTCTGGAGAGAAAGCGTTTTGAAGTTTCGGTCAACATGAATGATATAACGATTTCTGTTGTCATTATTTTAAGCACAAAGGTGTGGATAAAGATGTAGAACAGTTTTCGTTCTAATTATATATCATTAATAAATTACATTTCGTCACTTTAATTTACAGAGTGCATTTATGTAATTTCGCTGGTATATCATAAATATGATTGTCGGTAGAGGTAATTCTGAATCGAGATGCACGGTAAATATCAATAACAGACGTAAAGTAACATCATATATAACTGTAAATATTAATACGATTTGTACACATTGTACGATGCATTGCGGTACTGATCCATCACGATGAGACACGAAATTAAATTACCTTTCAAAAATATGATTTTTTGCTATTGTGTTTTCTGGTACATTTAATCAATATTGAACATATATGTTAACTTAAAAAAGGGGTTTTTCATGTTTTTGACTAGTACTGCAATTCACCGCGTCGTGCGCACAAATCGTATTAGTGTATAACGTTAGTGACGATTTATGCGACGTCAGTGGCGATTTATGTGACACTTTATTTCTATATACGTCTAATATTTACTAGAACATAACAGTACCTACTACAATTATACATTTATCAACAAATATATTTTTAACCCCTTGCACTATGGTTTATTTGTCAGGTGCCTCAGTCAGAAGTAATCACAGCTATAATATTGAAACAGACAAATAAAGTTGAAATGTTATATCAATTTGGTATTATGCAATCATTGACAAATTATAGTTGGACTTGAACTTCAAGTTGAAGCATATTAAAAATTCGAGTAAAGTCATAGCTGAGGTACGAATGCACCACGTGTTACACATACGCCTGTTTCCACATATGCCAATACAAATTTGACTAGAATTGTTTTATACACAATCTCATTTTAAAAACTGAATGGAAGAAATGAGAGAAGACTGCATTTTGGGAAAATATAGGAAAATCTTAAGGTACATGTATGCAGTGCCTGGTAATATAATGCGAGACCAGATAGAAGGACGTTGAGGGATTTAATCGTTTATCGGTGTCAGGAGTCTTAAATCTAACGTGACCCGCCTGTCGATTTCGGGCGAATTTTTCGCTCACGACGTGCCATCTCTTTGTTTTTCACGAATTCAATCGAGTCGATTCGAACGAGTTTTCCCACGCGTTGAGCGGCTTTCCAAACGACTGCAAATGAAAAATCCAGCGCATCCGACGGATTTTCGTTTGATGATCCGAAAAAGCATGCCACCGAGAACTTTCAACGAGTAGATTTTTCATTTTCGAACGTTCCGACAATCTGTACGATTCATTTTTTTCCACCACTTCAATTCCACGCGTTCGCAAAAATTGAATAATTCATGCACAGTTTCGCGAGCAAAAATTTTCTGTTCCAGTGGAAAACTTTGCAACTTCGTGTAAATATAAAACGAGGTACCGATACGTTTTTTTTTCTGCGCTACGAGAACGGCAATATTGTGAAGCTGAAGTTCATTCGATGTTTGATATTGTATGAAAACTGTCGCGAATTTCATTCTACGCTGTAATGTGCTTTTGTTCCCGTTTCGCTCGTTTAATAGCAAATTTTCTTCACAGTCTGTTTACGTACGCGTGTTAATTTCGTTTTGCATTCCGCAAATTTTCATCATGTTTCGGTTTTTGGTTTATAATTTCATTTTTGGGACGTCAAAACACAGTCGGAACGAAACAAAAGAATTTCTTCGTTACCACTTTCAGAGCTTGACAATCAGTATAATTACTATCTAATGTTATTTTATTTCAAAAACGGAAAAGCGTATTGATGTACTTTTCGAGACAGAATTTCTTTGAGAAGCTAGAATTCATACATTTCAAGATTCTCAATATTAATTAGCAATATTGTATTATTAACATCCATTAATGGTTAAGAAAAGAAAAGCAATATTTCTCTTCAATTTCGAGAAATTTATAAATCCTTTCGACAGAAATCTAACAAATTTCATGAAAAAAAAATCAACGTACTCAACAATTTTTCAGTATTGCACAACGTATGCATACTAAAGGAGGGAAATTATAGAAAATCGGATTTGGACGATTTACCTCTTTCGCGGATATAATTAGAAAAAAAAAATTCGAATAAAAATGGACGTAATCGTGTCACGTATAAACGCTTATCGACTCGAACATCGGCAAATTACGGAAACTGTTCACGCAGAAAAACGTGACCGGGACACACGGCTTAATTATTTGCATTTCTTTCCGATAATTCACGGTCCTCTTCCCTCTTCTATGTTTCTGACGTGCTATATTTTCTTCTCTGAGTGTTCGAACTTTCGTGCATCTCGGGTCACTGAGTGGTGCACAGAGAGACTTCTCGTACACGCTCCCCAAAAGCTGCATTTCAGCCTTTGCTTTTAACGTCGAATCTGCGAACCTTTCATGACCGTATACCATGTACAGGATCTTTCGTAATACGCGGATAGAAATTTACGGGTGAATTTATGAAAACCTAGCGGATGCGCTCACCTGTTTCCTGGACGTATAATCGCCGGATCTAAAACGTTTACGGAATTAATTCACAGTAATACATTAATTCTAAAATTTCTGTTCATTATAAGAGTGTACAGTCGGAACAGAGATATAACTGATCAAATAAAAGTAATTATCGAACGGTAAACACTTATTTTTGTACAGTGATATTTCAAAGAAAGGTGTAAAGAATATAATTTACAAACGTAATATTATTCTACTGTTTATGAATCACATTTGCTAATAAATCACGTTTTTAAGTAAACAGCAATAAACTTTTAACATAGATCAGATTAAATGATTTAAATTTGTAAACCACAATTTGTAACGATTGATTTCATCGTTTTTTTTACAAGCAGTGCTTAAGTGGTCGCCATTACGCGTTTTCTCTAATTCCATCTAACCTCAAATGTACGTTTCAACTCTTGCTAAGAATGTAACAATAGCTACCGTGTTATTAATTATAGGGGACAGTTTAGCATTTAACTATGTTGCAAATTACCCACGAGGTACACACCCTGTACGTTTAAGTATCCTTTGTCTACTCGAAACCATTTCGCTCGGTTCACTGTAGTAGTTCTTTGTCGAGTTTCTGTTTCGCAATTAATTACACCAGAGCTGATTTGTTTGAATTAACTACTGCATTGAAGCAAACAACACGGCGTGTTGTCACGGGTAATGTTTCGTTAAAAGAGACGCAAATCGACGGAGTCGAGTTCTTCGGATGCTTTGCCGACTTTGCGCAGGTTGATCCTTCTATAATTTCACGTAACAAATGTAAATATCGAAGAGTAAAGTTCGAACTTCGTAGTGAAGTAATGTAGATATCAATTTAGATTTGAAAGTTTTAAGTTAAGAGGTCAGAACTGAACACTTGCCGCCTTTTAAACGTTCGAAGTTTCTGCTTTATGGCGGTGTCGCGAGGTTTTTCTTTCGAGATTCGTGCTTCGAGATAAGAAATTTCGAAACTTGGAGCTTGAACGAAGAACACGAGCGAAGTTGACAACGTTATTGTAGATAATTAAAATGAACTTTCTTGCATAATATGAGGTTAACAATTCCAACATTTAATTGTACGAAATGATGTTGTACTAAATACATTTACGATTCAAGTCGTTTGCAGATATTTAATTAAATTGTTCACGCATAATTATTTACTGAAATTTATAAATAGTTGATATTCTCTCCTTTTCTCCAAAGAGTAAATTTCATACAGGAAACAGACATGCATTAATCACATCCTGAACTGTTCTTACAACAGAACAGTCGCACGAAGCAATTTCAAACTTCTGTAAAACCTTTCCCATTTTCTCGCAGTGTGCACGTAACAAAAACATATCAAGGGTATCCACATATTGTTTTACTCTCGTGAACAATGTATAAATGAATTATCATACACGAAGCGAAACGCAAAGTGAATTCTACAATTACGTCTCATACGAGAATAAACCGCTGAAAAGATAATTAAATTCAGGTTTAATGGCTTGCAATATTTCTACATGGATCTACGTTTAACTTCATATAAAGAGGAAATTTGTACACGTGATGTAAAGTATTCTTTACTTTTCTCTATAATTTCATTTCGTACGATTTTAAGTTCAACCCTGATTTTCTCTCTCGAAAATTTAAATCTTTCAACAAGTATTAATCGTAGAAGAGGATTAGGTATTGGAAATAAATGTACAGTACAGAGCTGAAAAATGAAAAAATATTCTAACTTCTTAAAAATTATCATCTCTTCCTCTTTTATTTCACAAAAATGATTTTAAATATCGCAACGATCAATCAAAATTAAATTTCCAAACGATTTAGAAATCTAAAGGACTGCAACAAAGAGTAACAAAGATTGTTAACTAAGAGTAAGCATTGTATGTTGTAAAATAGGTGTTGCAGCAAAAATTTTGCAAATCTCGTTCGCAGTGAAATCGGAATACGCGTGTTGCGAGCAATTAAAATTATTTCGTTGAAAATTGTCGCATTAAACTCGTACGAAGACAGGAATTCAACAGAAGGAATGGGTTTATAGATTCGAAACAGCGCACAAGCTTGCTGTACCAGATTTAATGAAAGGATTAATTAATTCAGTGTGGTCGACAATAGTGGTGACCGAGCTGTTTACCGTGATGGGTCATACGCAAGCAAATCAAGAGGTTAACTACGGCACGTATTGTTCGTTTAACCCCTCACCCTTTCCAATTTCGCTGTTGTGTTACCGCAGTAAACACTGTCGGACTTGAAAATCACTTTTGCAAACAATTCGATCGCTTTCATTAAATGATACTACAAACGAATTTTAGCGAATCCTTCGAATCGGATGTTCGTATCGTAGTAATTGCAAGTATAACAATTTTACGGACGTTCCTTGTCGACGGTGGTAGTTTGGAACTTTGGGATCTTGGAATTTTTGTGACTCGAGATTTTGGGATTTTGGGACTATGGAACTTCAGAAATTTGGGATTTTGGATTTTTGGAATTTTGAAATTTGGGATATTGGGATTTTGGAATTTTGAAATTTGGGATATTGGGATTTTGGGATTTTGGAATTTTGGAATTTTGAAATTTTTGAACTGAAATTTTACAATTTTGGATCTTTGGAATTTTGGAATTTTAGAATTTGGGAATTTTGAAATTTGGGATTTTGGAATTTTAGTATTTTGGAATTTTGGAATGTGGATTTTGAAATTTTTGAATTTTTGAATTTTGGAACTTACCAACTTTAGGACTTCGGAATAATGAAGTTTTAAAAATTAACTTTGTCAGAATGAAGTCCACTTCTTATATGAACATATTAAGATCATGATGTTTTACTAGCAATAAACACTGTTTTTCTTTATCGTCTCTGATATACAACTAATCCTTAATAAAAATGTTAGATTTATTAAGAATCTAATGTATGAACCCGCCACTGAAACTATTAATAAGCAACAAAAAATATAATAAATTAATATTATGAAATTTAAATGAATTATAATTCGCGCGTGGGCATAACGCGAAGATAGTTACAGGGCCCGCCGTTGTGTATCGCTCTCGTCGATTGCTTGGCGTCATTGCTCGTTGAACGTAGACCACGTATGTTTTTAATATTACTCAAGTTTTCTTTTCCATACATGAAAATGAAATATAATGAAACCTTAACATTTCTCAGTGCAGAGAAAGAAAGAAGATATTAATTATTTAAAAAATTTGAATATCAGCAGCCAACGAAGGTAAGTTCAATATCTAAAACAGAATTGACCATTTCCAACGTCACGTATGAAACGTCGAGCACCTGTAGAGTCATATATCTCTGTTCATCCCTGCGACGTTAATCATAATTGAAGTTGATATATCAAAATGTACCACGCGACGGTATAACCTAAACACGTAGAAACAGATATCCTTGCGGTTAGCACGTGATTCTCAGGGACGAACATCGAAATGGCGCGGTGAACTTAGCTTTCCCAATATTGTTCCCCGGATCAGCTACTTTGGCAAACAGTCCGTGGCCGTTATCACAGGGCAGCATCGAATTAATTAATGCTTTCATTAAAGCCGCTGCGGAAGACCACACGGATGCCGACTGTCTGGTTGTAGTCGCCATGACACATGGTGAAACGCATACGCTACATTCGTACGAAAATCAGTATTCGGTCGATATGCTGTGGACCTCTTTCACCGGCGAACAATGCCCCACCTTGATCGGAAAACCGAAGCTCTTCTTCATTCAGGTGAGCATTACGTTTTATTGTTATCGAATTAACAGCTTACCGAACGGAAGCCTATTATAACACCTTGGCGACCGTGTTCGGCGATAAAACCTAATACGAATTATAAAACGGGACTGCGATTGGTTTTTAACGCGTTAAATGCTCCGGCTAAGACCGATGCGAGAACGCGACACGATTATATTATATTGGAAACGAAATTTCCGCCTTTTTCCATTACACTGTTCTAAATCTTCAATTTTAGAAAGATTAGTGAAAGTATGATAGAATATTGCTATTTGGTATGGTACTTAGATTATTTTATTTGTGACTAACATTTTTATCCATTTTTATAGCAGAATAAAATGAAGATCGGAAAGTAAGGTGTTAGTTATTGGGATATTTTATTAATTTAAAAGTGTGAAATCATTTCATATAAAAGAAAGTATAATTCTCTATAATAAATGATGTGGACATATTTATGTAAACGACAGATATTTAAAACCATAACGTTTCATTATAAAATGCAAATGACATTAACCGTTTGATTAAATAATCAAAACGTTAGCTTTCCGTTCTTCATCAATTAATGTGCAATTCATACGCTGCTAATGAATTTGCTTTGCGCAACATTTTAGCCTGTAGCGTTCATCTATCGGAGACAGAATACATTCGTTTATCGATAATTATTCATCGATGCTCGGATATACGTGCACAATTATCATAGGCATCGTACTGTTTCCGGTTAATGGAGATAAATAATGTCTCTATAAGCAACAAGCAATTTCAGTGTAGCTATTTCTGAATCAATAAAATCTGTATCATCTTATTTTACACGACATAACAGGCACTTCAATATTATACTGTAGACTGCTAAATTAATTAATAAATAAACATAATCTGTTGCAATATGAATGACGACATAATATGCGTTATAATACGATGAGTGGTGATACAGCGCGCATACAAATTCGACGCGTGATAATATAACGCGTGGCGATATAACACGCGGTGATGTAGCTCGTGTAGTAATTCGACGCGTGGCGATACAGCACGCGTAGTAATACGATGCGTGGTGATATAGCGCGCGTGGTAATATGACAAGTGGCAATATAACGCGTGGCGATATAGCACGTGGTGATACAGCGCGGGTAGTAGTTCGACGCGTGGCGATATAACGCGTAGCGATACAGCATGCGTAGTAATACGACGCGTGGCGATATAACGCGTGGCGATATAACACGAGGTGATATGGCACGCGTAGAAATACGACGCGTGGCGATATAGCGCGTGTACTAACATGACGCATGGCGATATAACACATGGTGATACAGCGCATGTAGTAATACGATGAGTGGCGGTACACCATGTATCACGTGGCCATAAAACGAATAGTAGTATAACGCGTGGTAATCAAAAAATCTGCATCGACCTTTGATATTACATAATTCTTCATAAATCCACCTACACCACGGTAAAACATTGCCATTATATTATACGTACAAGGTTCTATAATAGTATTAATTTAACAAGACACCATTTTATATAAAAAATTATTAAAATCAGCGGTTGTGCTCATTTTTATTCATGTAATTACCAGAAAGTTTACGGTAAACGTAGTAAAAAACGTATGTGGCAAATCAAAACAGCTGCAACCAACGTACGAAGAGTCAGTAATTGGTATCTATGACTTATTTATGCAATTATACCCATATCACGAGTGTTTCGGTTTTTCAACCCTTACGGTGCTTTCTATACCGCGGTTTTTCTTCTGTCCGAGCAGTGCCATTAATTTCGCTCGCGGTCCAAGGGAATGCACGGTTAAAAGCACAGGTGGAGGAAGCTTTATTAATAGAAAGAGAGTACAGTAGCCACGAACCGTGCATGTACAACTCCAAGGTCCCTGTTGGTCAATTTTCTGTCACGAGCGTAGCCTTTGAATTTACGGGACACCGTGCGATGCTAAAAATTTTACCGATACCATATTGTTCTGAGACTTTTATCGGATTGCACGAGTCGTTTCGTTCTCCGAATTACGCGAGATTTCGTAATCTCACATACGGTTCATACGTTTGCACCCATTCTTTTACATTGCTGGAATCGCAAAAGAAATTCGTCAATGGTTTGTTATTTCATTTACTTCGTAGTTATCAGTTGTGAAGGAAACTTACTGGTTTATGAAACCACTTTTTCTTGTCATATAAATTAACATAGTTAAACCGGATTCCTTCGTCTTGAAACTTTAGATTTTGATGAAACATCTCGAAGTTGAAGATAAAATAATACGGAGCACGAAATTGAAGCTTGAATTGTATTATGAATAAATTTACGGTTACCCGAGATGCCTTGCTTACATTTAAACTTAACTGTTCTTATTATAAAATGGGTTAAAATTTAAATAAACGAAAAAATTAATAAGAGCTTTTTCTGCGACTGGCTTAGTCGGTTTGATTCAGCTTAATGAGTCTAGCATTAATACAACGTTGACAGCGTAATTGGCGAGACTATACAAAGCATTGTACGATAACGGGACAACAAGTTAATACAAATATTTTGTACGATAACGTAAATCTTGATTTTCTTTGCGGTGTAATCCTGGTCGGCTCTTTTTCCATTTATCAACTTCAGGATGATCTCTCAAGGATTTGCGACGCGAAGCGCATTATCGCGGCAGCGTTGTGTTTTTAGTTCCACAGACCGTGAAACGTGCATATATCCTGCAGAATAATGGAACTGTTCGCGGGAAAATCGCGTAGTAATTAAGATTACCTTGGTCTGGGCACAAAACGATAATTGTGAAAAAATATAACAAACACGAAAAACTTGTACCTCTATTTACATTCATTTTAATTAATTACTAATTGCGTTTTCATGGAGGAAGTGGTCTAATTATAGGTTACGATAATCAAGGACTTTAGTAGAGTTAACATGAGACCATGATTCAGAAGAAAATGGAGTCATTTAAGTAATTTTGTGCAACCTTCCATATCACTTTAAGATTTAAAAGACTTTAAGTTTAAAAACGAACATTTTTATTCGCATTTTAAATAAACGACTTGTAGCGAACAATACTTTTATTCAGCTTATTTCAACACAAACGCGACCAATCATTTTTCATTCAAAAGCAATCGTTTCGTTTTTAGAAAATTACTTTTGATTACACTTTTTGCGCGATTGGCATTCATTCAACTGGCAACGTTACCACGCTTGATCAAACACGAAAAAAAGTTTTATTGTTCAAGTTTGCAAACTAATTTACCGTCATGCTTTTCGTTCTCTGTACATTCTGGTCGATTATGGGCGCGACACATGGAAAAACTCTGCTTGTATTGACCGTTGAAAATAGGAAACAGTTTTCCTATCAACTCGCCGTCAGCGATGGAGCGTTTATACAAACACGCGAACTAACAAATTTTCGACGAAATTAAAATCGCAAAACAAATTGAGCGAACTGGCTGTCGAGCAGATCTCTAAATATTGTTCATTCAAGTTGCGCGATGGAAACGAAACACAGAGAAGAAAGGGAGAAATATGTTTCCAACGAATAGGATTAATTTCCACCATAATGAGCAGAGCGAAACTATGAAACGAATGTCATAATGCGCGAAATTTATGGTCGACAGGAAAAATATGTTACCGTTAAGTGATGTGTATGTCTGCGCTCCATGGAAATTATTTTCAAATAAATACACTTCTTTTCAATGTTTCTCCGTTGTAATATATTGATATAGTTGTATTTGATGAAACTATGCAACAAAATATACTCCAATTGTTGCGAAAATATTGTTCGTAAATATTTGTTAAAAACGTTTAAAAATACAGTATTGATCTGTACCGACCAGCTACAAATTATATCGTATTTTTGCCATATTTTCTACAAAACAAATGAAATACGATGAACCACGCGAAAATATAAAGGAAACATTTATTATGTCCAGTATGAAAAATTAAACGGAGAGAATTTGTGTTCAGGAATAAATTTTCACGTTTATGCATTTACAAATTTATGGATATACCACTTTTGGCAGTTTCAAATTTACAGATACTCAAGTTAACAATTTTTCAATTTTCTAGACTTTAAATTAAAATCTACTTTAGTTTAAATTATTAAGTCTAGGACTTTATAAATTTTCAAATGTCAAAGTACACAAATTTTCAAAATTAAAAGGTATCACGTTTTCAAGATATTACGTGGAAACAATATTAGAGCCATATAGTGAGACTCCATTGTATCGATCTCTTCCGATCTCTCCCGAGCAATCCCCATCTTGTCCCGAAGCTTAAATTCTAATCTCAAGACGCACCTTTCGTGTTTATACAACGCGTGGCGATATATCATGCAATAACACAGCATACATCATACGATGACACAACGCATGGCGATATAACACGTGGCAACGTTACACTTGCCACAGCGTCAATATCAATTAATTCACAAGAATAGAATAATTAACTTCTTTTGTCGAAGAAATTTGCTCAATCCGAGAAAATTAGTCCTCACCCATACAAAGCAAAGAATTCAACGATAAAGTACAAGTGATAATGGTGGGAACAAGCTCATTCTCACGAGTTGAAAGAGCCACTAACGCGTTGGTTTTCCGGTTCTTCGCGAAAAGTGGAGAAGCGGAGCGCTAACGGAAGTGGAAAAGACGACATAGTTAATTATCCGTGCAGCGTTTCAAAGGAACATGAAAGAGTTTTATAGTTGACGAGGTTACTTCTCAACTCGTTTAACAAGCTCTTGAGTACGTGCTATGTTGGAGACGTACCGCGTATGACGTTAAGTAGCGAAATGTTTCTTGCGAATGTGATAAAGTATGTGGGACATACAGGTACATGTACTGCTGGTTGAGTCAAGTGGTATGTGACACGGTAGATGTAGATCGTGAAAACCACATCACTCGAATTTTTGATCGGACATTGAACCGACGATTGAAATGATTTCATACATTTGGCGATGAAAAATTATATTCGGAGAAATTAACTGACTTCTCAGATTTTAATACTTCTTTTTCAAATGTTCATATTCGTGAGTAGTAATATCTTCAGATTTTAACGTTCGTTAATTTTTCAAGCTCTCCAGTTTCCAACTTTCAAATTCATAAGTTACCGAGTTTTCAAGTTCCTAAATTTTTAATTTTCATATCCAGAAATTACTGAGTTTTCAAGTTCCCCAATTTCTAATTTTCAAATCCATAAATTACTGATATTTCGAGATCATAAATTTCAAGATTTCAAAATATACAAATTTTCAATTCTCAAATTTCTAGAATTCCCACTTTCCCATTGTCTAATTTCTGGAATCTGAAATTATCGAAATTTCGGTGAAAAAAGCCGAATACATAAAAGCGATATTACGAGAAAATTTGAGTGCTTCTTCCTATCTAACATTTTCTCCCTTTTTTACAGGCATGTCGCGGAACGAAACTGGACAATCCAATGAAAATTTTTCATGAGACAGACAGCGTAAGTGCCTACACAATTCCTTCCCACGCAGACATTATGATCGCGTATTCCACTTATGATGGTAAGTAGATGCATGCATCCGCACTTTTATGCTTCTCTATCGTCCGCATGTGCACACACGTCATCGTATACGCATTGCATGGATGTTTCTGCTTTCTGGTGCACGAGCAAACTTCTTATTTTACGATTAGAGGTGTACAACAATGCTGGAGCTACACGATGCTTGGCTGAAAAACTCGCGTAAAACAAACCGCGGAATAAAATTCACTGCATACTTTTTGCAGAAAATTGTTCACTATGTACATGTTCACAGGAATTCATTTGTGGACAATTTTGTAAGTGTTCCGAATTGTTATGATGCAAGATGTAATTAATTTTATAATTGTTAAAATGCCAGATGTAATCAATTCTAGAATTGTTACAATGCAAGATATAATTAATTTTATGACTGTTGTAATGCAAGGTATAATTAATTTTTGAATTGTTATAATGCAAGATATAATTAATATGTGTTAATGGAAAATCTTCATTATCAGTTCATTCATCACAATATTTCGCTTTTATCATTTGCATCTCATTTGCTTTTCATCGATGCACGTAATTGAGAATAAAATATAACTGACAGTACATAATCACGTTTAAAACGTAATTGAGGACACGTGATCACGTATAAAATAAAACGATTTATAAGAATTATACGTCGAACGTTACTTTTCGACAAATGTCATCAAAATTATACTTAAAAAGTGACACTTGACGCATACTAATCTAACATATGATGAAGCGTGCAAAATTTTGTCGCGTTTAGACGTATCCAGATGTTACAAAATATCTTCTCCGACAGTTTGTGCAGAAACAGCTTGCAGGAACTTATGTGGGTCACCTTGTATAACCATGATGTGTGCACAGATGCAACGTGTAAATACTGGTCTTTGTATGGGGTAAAGTAAACTGCATCCTTTAACTGACATGTTTGAGAATAATACGTGCAGTTTGGTAATTCGAAGAAATTTCAAATGGAACGATTTCGAACGTATTCGAAGATCAATAGAAATCGATGGTAGGGTGTCTCCGATGCAAAGAATAGTCAATGGAGGTTTGCAATTTATTAGGAAAAGGGGTGGACGTCTAGTCGAGGCTGGCCTACGTACTACGAACATAATTTAATTAAGCCAGGAAATTAGTATCGTGGAAATTAATTGAAGGCTCGACGTTCGACAATGTCGACTAATTATCGTCGCAGGGGCGTGTAATTGAAAAGCTGTCGCTGTTAAAACTGTTCAAAACTCGTGAATTTACTTTAAGTTTGAGGGAGAATTGTTGTCTTGAATGATACATTCTTATACCATGTAAGCAACACATTTTAGTATAAATTCAAGAATTTGAGAATTTGAGAATTTGAAAAATTGAAAATTGAAATATTCAGAAACTTGATAACTTATAAAGTAAAAATTATAAATTCAAAATCATGAAAATTTAGAAATGACATCTGCATCCTTACTCAAATGAAGCCTACGTTCCATGACTGTTAAACTGGCTAATCACAACGAAAGCTTATAAAGCAAAACCTAATTCGCCATGATTTGTACATAAATCCTGATTGAGACTTAATTATACACGAAACATTATCCGTGATTTGATACCACGCTGAATAAGATAGTTCAGTAGTAATTTCACGCACAGTTATGAAATTATAGGCCTTCACTAATACCCGGTATTATTCAGTAACGGTAGCGATATCAATCATTGCATTAACATCGCAATCATCACATACTTTAGCTGATTACCTGTTGGCATTAATGATCTGAATTGTTTCGTAAACAGCTGACAATATGTATAAAACGTGTTTTATCCCACTAAAAAATAAGTAACGCAATAACCATAGATCTGTTAAAAAATAAAACAAATTATCGTAAACTTTCGCTGATCATGAGTTAATTCATGAGCCTCGAAACAAGTTTTTCAGAGACCATTTCGAAAATAAAACTAAATAACTACAGTAGATAAATATGATTTTAGCGAATCTACCGTTAAGAATAAATGATCAAACAAAACGAGAAGAGATTGGCGGTAATTTTAAAACGATACTTGAAAACCGTGTCTCCTAATCTTGTTAAATATTCACGATGTTATATGACACGGAGTTTGAAAACGATCGTGCGATCGTGCAACGCACGTCGATTCGCAATGGTTCTTTGTCACGGCAAATCCTGGGGATGTTATTAAATAATTTCGTTAACAGTTCGATTGGCTATTATCTTGTTTGCGAGCTGAAAACACAACTGCTGCATCGGATCCCGTATAAACGAAACTACGCGTGCTGATCAAACATTGAAGATATTTGTTCCCCTCCCTTCGTCTCTCTATTTTCTCGTTCTCTCTGTTTAAATGCCGCTGATTTCCCTTCGAATAACGCCACTCATTTTCACAAAAGCATTTCCGAACGATACGTGCACCCGTTTGGATTATTGTTTCAATTTTCATGCATGGAAAATCCCCTTATAACTTTGTTCGCTAATGAAGTTTGTTACGAATCAATTCCTTAACATTTCTTTCATTGTTTTATCAAAACTTAAACGGCCACGACATCTCTGAAACTATTCTGTTTTCCATTTCGCGAAAATATTTTCCTACGGTTGTTTTTGGGAGAAGAGGTATACTGGGTGCTCCACTTAAACGTTACGATATGCAATAATATTTACTTTCTGATGAAAATGTATTTGATATTCAATTTGGATCAAAGGACAAAAATGTTTTTGTACGAAGGTGTTTTTTATTTTCGACTTTTCGAAATCGTCGATTTTTACGAATACGCTTTTTGCAGTGGGACACGAACTTCATATTTAATTTTAATTGTAGAGGTCACAGGTCATATGTACATTTTTGAATGTAGAATCCATAGACAAAGATTATGTTGTACATCTCTGAATGTACAATACAAATGACAGTCTTTATATCCTACATTTTGGAGCATACAACACAAGTGACAGAACATATTGTACATTTCTGAATGAGATAATTTAAGAACAATTTTCTCGTATAACAAAACAGTTAAAAGTAGTAGGTGGCACAATTAGTAGATCAGCAATCATCGTATGCATCGTCCTAAAAGTTTTTCCGGGGCGTGTAACACAGATTGAGGACGATTGCAGGAATCCTCTGGGCGTGCAGAGAGATTGAAGCGACAAGCCTAATCGTGTCTCTTTGCCACTCAGCCGGCGGGAAGAAAACCATTCCCTAAAAGCCGCAGTTTCGCTAGCGACTTTTTTTCCGTTCGTCGACTCGACGATATTCGCGGCACTTTTCGCGCGGGTTTCCCGCCTCGCCGAGAGGCACTTTATTCCTCGTTATCGATCACAATAGACGAGGACGGAAGCACCGGCTTCTCTTAACGCGGCTGTCGGAGATGTATACCCCGGTCTGCTTGCTAGAAACGGGGTGACGGGAAAAAACGTACCTCCAGCCGGTGCAAAGTCAGAGACAATCGTGGAAATGATACAGAAAAAGACCACCATTTTGTACTGTATCTCGTTCCACGCTGCTGGCGATATACAATTTTTTCTCTAATTTATGTTGTATGGGATCAACAAAATTCTTGACGGATTACTCTGACACTGGAACCGATGTTTACTTTTAAATTGAAAATAAAGGGGAATAACTGAAACATCAACTGACGTGTACTGCTGTGTTTTATCTGAACAAAATATATTTTGGCAAAAGTACGACAAAAATTTGGAATACAAAGCGTGAAATCTGATGTCAGACATTTTGACTGGTTGATAGTTCTGGTTTAAATAAGCCAGATAAATATGTATACATATAGACTCAGACAAAGTGTAAAGGGATAAGATCTCCATAAGAGACTAGTGGTACATCGGATAACTTCGTATCTCTTCGGTCTTATTCGGATGAACGCGTTATGTCTGACTGACAAAGGTTATTCTGAAGAGAACATATGTAAAAGCATATGTAAAACTACACAAATCGTTTCTTTTATGAAATTTTTACGTAATCACGCAGATAATTAATGTAATCATACAAAATTCCAATTTATATATTGATGCAGATACGATTACAATTTATATAATCGTACGGTTACAATTTTCTTAATGGTACCGATACAACTACAATTTGTGCAATCATACGTATTTAGATGTAGTTCAGAATATTCCTCGTGCAATATTAAGAAACGGTTTATACCGTTTCTCGCGGTGACAGTCGTGTTCTAAAAATGCATCACCATCAACCAGACATCCAAAGATACGGCTTCATGAAAAACCGTTTGTCACAGAGCAACGGTGACAATTGTGTCCAAGTTCTGGAAAGTGACAGTGCTATGTATTCGTCTTCTTCGCGATACATTAGCGTTCTGATAGCAGCGTGTTCCTTTTCTTTGTCCCAATCTCCGCCTATTGTTCGAGCACAATTATTTCCGTGGGTTGGTTCGAGTGTCTTGGAAAATATATTTCCAAGCCCCGATCCATCATAAGTTTCTGGTCGACGCGTTCGCATATTTTTTATAATCTTTTCAATCTTCGTTTCTTGAAATTGATGCTTTTTATTTTGTGGAGAAACATGTTTTTGCAAATGTAGAAATATTTATTACTGATATTTTTTGTACATCTTTGACGATGAGGATTGGGATACCTACATAACGATAGAAGTATAAATCAGAGTGTACAATGACAAGCTGAATTTTAATGATATATTATGTAACATTCAAATGATATATTATCTAAAATTTTAACGACATATTTGCATTAATTATACTCTTTCCAGGTCGTAACTTGTCCATGACATAAAATAAGGGAAATGGATAAACGTCTCTTCATACTTTTATACAAACATAACCTAATTCCCAGATATTAAATGCAGCAAAATGAAAACATTTAAAATTATACAAAGCAAATTATACATTGAAGCAGTATTGCTTAAAACACTCCACAGAAAATTGGAAAAATTAATGAAATTATTTCCAGAATATTTATTCACAGCATGGTACATCTAAAGCATAAATAAATTCAACCTACAAAGTCGAAACCAGATAATTCTACTTAAACCGATTGTCTATGTTGAAATCGAGCATTATCGGAACGCATTCAACCCGTCATCAAAGATCGATTATCGAACGTGCAAGAAATAATTCACGCAAACAACAGAGCAAACGATTCACGGTGAAAATAATTTCCCAAATACAATTAATCACGTCAGGGTAGAATTTTTTTTCTAAACCGACGTATTGCCGAAGAATGTACGACTGTGTGTATAGTTTTACGATCCAAGCAACGTTCGAGTTATTTCTGCAAACCTGCCCAGCCAGTCATTAAGGCTGATCTTTAGCTACCGGTTACGTGCACGTGGTTCATGAAAGCAACTAATGACCTCATCAAGGACCGTCCATCACGCGAGAATACGGCGTCTTTATAAACACAATCAAGGCACCGCAAACGTCAGGAACGGTGCTGGTGTTCGTATAAACTCATTTAGAGCTGTTTAATCTTGCCATCTTCGTTTGAGGTTTTCGTTGATTTCTTGCGGGTCAATTTATACTATAGGGCGTGAAGTCACCGTAACGCAAATGTAGATGTAACTGCTTCCTTTTAGTGTTCATTCACGCTGTGTATACAATTCACAAGGTTCTAGGTTTATTGTAGACAAAATGGTGATGTGAGGATCCTGAGGTCTCAACAATTTTATTAATTGGATGTTAGAAATTTGGATATTTTTTACGTTTTTAAATTTCTGGATTCGGAAATTTTTTATTCTTCAATTCTAATGCATTTGGATTCTCAAATTAATTTATGCAAAGTTAGAATATGCAAATCCCTAAGTTTAAATCTCTACGTTTCTACATTTCTGAAATTTTCAAGTTTCCTAATTATCAGATTTATAAAATTGCTTTTAAGATTGCGAGCTTCCAAAAATTCCAAATCTCCAAATCCCTAAACCTTCAAATTCCCAAAATCCCCAAATTTCCAAATTCCCTAATTCCAAAACTCAAAAATTCCCAACTTCCCATATTTCCAAATTCTCTAATTCCCAAATCCCTAAATCCCTATACTTCCAAATTCCCAAATCTCCAAAAATCTCTAAACCTTCAAATTCCCAAATTCCCTATTTCCAAAACTCAAAAATTCCCAATTTCCCATATTTCCAAATTCTCTAATTCCCAAATCCCTAAATCCCTATACTTCCTAATTCCCAAATCCCTAAATCCCTATACTTCCAAATTCCCAAATCTTTAAAAATCCCTAGACTTCCAAATTCCCCAATTCCCAAAATCCCCAAATTCCCTAATTCCGAAATTCCTAAATTTCCAAATCCTCAAATTCCCAAATTCCCAAATTCCCAAATCCTCAAATTTCCAATCTCAAAATTATTCACTTTAAAAAATTCCCCAATACGCAAAGCAAAATTTGCAATTCCAATTTTTACAATAACGATAAAAATCATAGTGACGTGCATCGATGCCACGCTGGTGAACGGGTCAATAAAACGAGACAGCAACTCAGCCATCATATTTAAACCCTCCACTGTTATGTTTCATCGCTGAAAGTGAATATCACAATGGCACGAATTTTTCATCGCTACACATTAATCACAACCAGTAAAATATCTCGTACATCACAACTATTATTTCAGAAAAATACTACGTATTACAAACACGTACAAAAGCTACAGGTACTTCGAAGAAATTAAAAAAAGATATTATTCAAATACTTCAAGAATCCTTATTGGAAATGCGGTTACAAGTAAATTAAAATAAACTAAATTAACTTTGTCCTGATTTAAAAAGCTGTTTTTTATTGCAACTCGAAAAGTTGATTCAAGAGACAAGAAGAGAAGAGAACGCAGTGAAAATTCTGTAAAAAGAGAGTCCACTTAACGAAACGAAAATTAACGTCTCTGCTCTGTTTATGACACAGTTTCACAGCAAAAAGAGTTAAAAGCCCTTCGAATCAATTTCGTACCATCGGTTTTACTTTTCACTAATTGAAAGAGCAGCTTCTCAACGCAACGAAGTACGATTTTAAAGCAATAATCTAACAACATTCATATATCTGTAAATCGACTCCACACACAAACGGTTGCTGGTTTAAATCGAAAATCCCATTCACGTAAAAATTGTCACAGCTTTCTCCATCACTTGCTTTAACGAGATCATCGCATTCGCTGTTCAAACGGTTCGCTTGCGTAGCGGAACAAAAAGTCGCTTCTGATGCTCGAACAAACCGATAGCCACAGGGCATTACGATCGAAAAACAGTATTCAATGTGTCTTTCCAGGCTTCTTGTCATGGCGAAATCCCGACACCGGTTCCTGGTTCATACAGGCTCTCTGCCACGAGCTGAATGAGAAGTGGCGCAGCCACGATCTGCTGAGGATAATGACGTGCGTGGTCCGTCGTGTCGCCATCGGCTATCAGTCGTTTGTACCCATACCCGGGAAAGAGTACATGGATGGGAAAAAGCAAATCCCTTCTATTGTCTCTATGCTGACGCGGTTGGTGTACTTCAGTGACAAATAGCGTTAGCAAGATTGACCGGCCTGGGAATGAAAATGGAGGAGAAACGAGAACCTGAGCGACCGATGAAAAAATATTCATCCACGTAATAAGAGTATCAAAAGAACTTTCGCTGATAGGATCGAAGGATCGAAATTGTTGAACTTTACGTTTCAACCTAACGAAATGCAATTATGACGTTGACTATCGGTGATTTTCGATCGAACGTTTAATTAATGGATCGATTCTTTCGGTGCTGGTATTTCGTGTGATACTTGGGATAAGATTGATCTAGTCGATTATGGTCGCGAACACTACTGCCGATGAATAGTTCCAGAATTTATTATATTATGTTTGATACATTTATGTTTAGTGTCTTTATACTGTTAAATATGGTCGAATTTTCATAACTCAAATTCAAGAGATACAATTTTCGATTATCTTATAAAGGTTCCCACTTATTGTAAGTTTTTAGTAAGAAAGATTTAACAAAAAGTTGTTACACTGAAACTTTGAACACCAAGTTTTATATGAACAAATCTTATTCTGAAATTTTCAGTTTATTTCTTCGTGTTAAATCAGCCTTCTCGGTTGAGCTACACTGTATAGCTACATAGTTCTAGTTGCAGAAGTAGAAGCAGTAGAAGTGCGACAGAGGTTGACTTCAACTTGTAGAAACCTGACTAACCTAAATTCGAGTTGCAGAGATAAAATAATGCATTTAGACACGTGGAAAATAATATGACTTGTAATAAGTTTTATCTCGAGCCAGAAATGAAATGAAGTCTTACAAAATTTTCGAGTTGTCGAGGTTCGACTTGTACATTTAACAGTAGAATTACCAAACCGGTAAAATGATCGTTGTGGTTTTATTTTAAATTTCAGAATTTATTTTCCGAAATGTACGTTGATTTATAATTAATTAGATACATCAAATAAATAATGAATGTACGTAGTTTATGTTTTGTTCTTTCTTTATTTATTTTTCTACTTCATTTCAATTTAAAATTAAGTGCATCACATTTCGTAGTTTCAGTATTAGTATAACTTAAAAATTTAGAACATCCTGATCACGGTAGAAATAGTTATACCTAGTTATTACGGATATTGAAAATTCATTTTTTAATGTGATGCTTTTTAGCTTTAATTATTTATATTATCATTGTTATTAGTAATTAACAACGCGACAGCGATTGTGTTAACATGTGATGTTAAGTTAACCTTTTTATTGTTATTGGTACCACGTTATGACGTCCAATTAATTGTATTAATCATTTCCGACAAAAATACCTTAGTTACATTGCTAATGTATTTTAAAAATAATAAAACTCAATTTCCAAATTATGTCCGAATATTCCAAGATAATTATGTTTCATTAATCATAAAAATCTAATTCATGTTGCTCTTTCTGATTAATGTGACATATCAAAAATTATTTTTAACAAAATAATCCATAATTACACAAAAAGTTCAAATTTCTTTAACGACGTGTTGCCATGGCAAAGTGATAATTAGTAAATGAATTTTGTTATGTTTATAAATTTTAACGCTAATAAATCATTATTAAATTGAGTTAATATATTGAAATTATTATTTTACACGATTCTGACGTCCTATAGTAATGCTTCAACGACATCCTCAACATATTTTCCAATATTTAATCGAAAGTTAATTCATCGTTTACGGTAACAACATTTTTCTCCGCGTATTTCTCAAAGATTTTCTTTATCTAGTTCGATGCTAATCGGATTAAACTTTTCGCAGCAGGCGCTTCGAAATTTCCGGGGAAGATCGGCTGAAATCGCGAACTTTGCGAACTAAAGCAGTAAACCGTGGAAAAATGTAGATTCAATCCTGCTAGCAAATCCATTGTGAGCTTTTAGTTAGCGCCGCCATAGACTTTAGTTGCGCAGTTTAAAGAAAACTTTATTCGTACATAAGAAGCGAACAACGCGGTAAGAACATTATCAATACTACTTTAATGAGTATAACTCGATTCGAAGAACGTTAATACTTCTCGAACAAATCAAATATTTTATTCGCGAGCGCAACGTTTACGAAACGCGGTCAAAAATGTACATTTTCAATAAAAAATCGAGGATACGTCGATTTCTTTTTGACACTATATATTTTGGAAATCGATAGGGTTGTATCCGATTTCAACGACCATAACTACAAAGTTCATCTTGCAAATTAAGGTGCACGCTGCCGCTGAAGTTTGATACTCATTAAGAATAATGGCGCAGCGGAGAATATTTCCTAACCTCTTAAAAAGAGATTCACGTGCAACCAGAGATAATTCCTTTCGCGAAATGTTAGCAACGATACCGGCGATATTTTTTACCTCGTGGTGACTAATTAATTTGGAACATTAAAATGCACGATCGTTTTTATCATTTAGGGAGAATGCGGCAGGGAATACAGCTTCTCCGAATGCTGTTAGTTCCATGAAACGCGTAATTGGACCGCTCAGCCATAATGGGCCAAGTCCAGTTAACTTAATTCTCTGAGAACCGACTTTAAAGCATAATTACTGTTATCAACTTAGCAATTTATATCACACATATTATACATGAATGTTCTTGCTCGAATATCTCGTTCCCCCGGAACAAAAATCTCCTTTGTACGTGAAATATAGACAACTTTTGCTAATAAAAGTTTCATGCGTTTAAACGGAATCGTTGAGTGGCCGCAATTTTTGCTGGGGCATCAAAATGTAACAAAGAAACGTGACATAATGGCTCTGTTTTATTACTTAGATGGCAAATAATGAAATGTAAGGGCTTGGATATATTTTTTATTAAATGTTTAAAAAATTATGAAGTTTCATGATACATCGGAGATCAATAGTTTATTAATATTTTGAGAAATTGTTTATTTCATGAAACCTTTTAAGTGATCAGAGAGAACATGTAACGTCTGAACTTGAAATCTAACAAGTTACTTTCGATTTTCATATTTCATTTTCTACGTTACATTTTCTTGTAAGAGGACGTTTAGAATGAATGTCTACACTCATGAACCTCATCCTTCATGTACCTCACTTTGCAAAATTGCAGTTTACTCATCCATGTAACAAGCACTTCAAGTATATCACCATCAGACATAGTATCTTCCAGAACCCTTGTTGACAACTGTATACTCTGTATACTATTATTATTTACTGTATATTAATTGTGTGTTATAAATATTTTATAAACCTTCAATTTTGTCAACATTCTAATATGTTCTTGTGGAGAATGTTTCCAAAAACACGAATGAGCTTGAAGTGTTATTAACCTCATCAAGGATGCTGACGTACACATATGTAGTCATGGTCACATGTGTATGGTTGTGCAAAAGTTAAATGAATTATTTACAGAAAAAGCAAAGGAGAGGAACTTTTGAGAATTCTTAATGTTGAAACAATTATATTATACAGTAATAGATTGGAAGATAAAATTGAAAGATTAAGTACCCTTGCTCTTATGTCATATGTGACATATGTGACCAGTGCTGCAAATTCAGTCAAATAGATTATTTACAAGAAAACGAACAGTAATTTTGAGAATTCTTAATGTTGAAACAATTATATTATACAGTAATAGATTAAAAGATGAAATAGAAAGATTAAGTACATCATGTAACATATGTGACCATCGTGTCCAATTAATCTGTAATATACTGTGTCTAACAAGAAATGTAAATTTTCACTGTGCCATGTCAAACGAGTCTCAAAGAAAAAACATAGAATATAAAGGAGAACGAATTAACAAAACCGACGAACTAATGCGAAGTAATTGAAACGAAAGGGCTGGCGTTAACCGTGCATAAATATTTGGCCACTGTTCGAGAAATAGTTGAAGAGAATGAAAGATCAGAGGGGTCATTGAAAGTCTGACTTATTCGGTTCTTCAACTACTTTCGCGTCAAAGGGAAACGGAGTCGTTCAGTGAGTGGAGATGCAAACGTCTGTTTGACCGTGCAATGACAATTCGATTCCATTCACTTCATCCCCGTCTTCTCTTAGGTTAAGTGGATCCTCCAGGCAAACGGAGCATAGTAGAGCTACGGCTCGCTCCAGACACGGTTAAAGGGTTTCGTTATGCGGGTTACAACCCTTGCTGGAACACAACGATCAAATATTCATCGAATTTTGATGTTTTATGGCAATTTACGCTAGTGTGTTAATCTCTAAATTACCAAATCCCTAAATTCCGCAATTTTTTAATTTTTATAGATTTCAGAAATTCCACATATCCTAAAATTCTATAAATTTCTAAATCCAAAATCTACAACTCCCCAAATCTTCAAATTCCTAAATTTCATTAATTCCAAAAATCCCCAACGTCCACAAATTTCCAAATCTCCAAATCTCCAAATCCTCAAATCGCCAAATTCCTAAATTTCATAAATTCCACAAATCCCCAAATTCCTCAAATTTCGAAATCCCTAAATTTCTACACTCTCATATATAAAAATTCCCAAAAATCCCTAAATTCCCAAAATTCCATATTTCCAATCCCATTTTATATTAAATCGAACAAAAGCACATCAAAAGGCAGATTATTTCATACAATTCGAACACGAATTGTAACAGCCAGTACAATTTAGTGGATCATTAAATTTTAATAGTATAATACGTACAATGCTTCAAAGAAATTGGATTTCACCGTTATTCACTGATAACGATCCATTTTTATAAAATTTCGTTCATATTCGGCTTTTATTTTATACAAAACCCAGCCTGCTATTATTCCAGCATGCGGAATATAATTTCCCTGAAAAACACCTGAACTTCCATTGATTTTATCGAATATCGAAACCAAAATTTCGGCTCGTGTATGTTTGTATCTCGTTGTCGTAGCAACGACGGTGAATCGTGTCTTTTATTGAATAATAAAATTCATTATATTGAAACATTATTATTAATCGTTCGGAAAATTGTCATTAATT